>LR990354.1:3352041-5852041 GCA_905147345.3 Mythimna impura | reverse complement strand
TTTTTTATTTTAAACTTTATTAAATTTAAAGTCTTTATCAATTCCAATGACATTTTTAATTAATAAGTAATCCCCGCTCTGGAGCAAGAGAAAGACTGTTATTGACTGAAAACCAGCTGTGTCCCTTCAGTTGCCATTTGCGTTCAACATTATTTTGAACAAATGTTTATGGTTTCTTTCATTTCTTTTTTTTTTCTTCTCTTTTGTTACATTTTATAATTTTTTTTATTTTTTGTTTTTAATTTCTTTATTAATGTTTAATTTTATTTTATTCTTTTTATTTTTTGTTCAGTGGAATTCAAGTTACCTGACAATAAACTTGTATGAGGCCGTAAAGTGGGTCCTGGTGACCTGTAGCACAGGTTTCTCCGAAGCCTACAACAGGCACCAGCTCTCACAATGCTAATTCATATAATTATGTAGTTCCAAACTGTTAAGTACAACATAACCATTGTGAGAGAAAAAATAAATTATATTATTATTATTATTAACAAAAGTATTTTGTGCGTACGTCTGTTTAGTGAAATTTCTGCTTCCACTCTCATTAAAGTATGCTTTATCAAAATGACACCCGGCTACAAGTTCCCAATGACTTGTAGACAACAGTTACTGTATTTTTAATTCGCTGAAAACAAAATCAGCTTTTTTTTTGAAAAGCTGAAGCTGAATAAACTAGTGCGCCGCACCATTAACGATTGCATCACTGCTTACCATCAGGTGGGATTGCAGTAAAGCACTAGTTTCTATCGAAACAAAAAAAAAACTCCATCTCCATATCGGATACATACATATTCAGCCTTTTAATGTTCCCACTGCTGGGACTCAGGCCTCCTCTCTCTAGGAGAGGGAATGGGCCGTAATCCACCACGCGGGCCCAGTGCGGGTTGGTGGATGTCACATGTCTTCGAATTTTTGGTTCTAGAACATGCCGGTTTCCTCACGATGTTTTCCTTCACCGTTTTGAGAGCAGTGGTGATGAAATAAATTACACAAAGTAATGCGCCTGACTGGGTTTAAACCCGCGACCAACAATTCGTAAGTTGGGGCCGTTACCACTCGGCCACCACTGCTCCATATCGGATACTCTTGGTCAATAGACATCATCTCATAGCCTTTTCCTAAGTTGCTTGAGGTCGGTTTTTAGTCTAACCAGATGCGGTTGAATATCCGTGTTTTACTTGAAGCGACTGTCTATTTAAATTAGACCTCCACAACACAAAAAAAAAAAAACAAAATCTTTATTTCTAAACAAAATAGTTTACATTAGTAGGTGATTGGAGCCTCCTTTTAAGCATGTAATGCCTGTATTAGGAGACACCGCTCTTCCACATCAATATACAATTATATATATATATTTTTTTTTAATAATTAAGATATAACGCATGCTTGTATGTTTGCGTGTGTGTGAGTGTGTTTGTGTGTGATGGTGTGGGTGTGTGTGTCTGTGTGTTTGTGCATTAGATTGCGGGTGTTTGAGTGAAAATGTATGTTCGTGTATTATTTTATTTGTTGTAGTAGGGCCTCAGTGTCTGCGTAATTTAGAGTTTTTATCCAATCAGTAATATTTTTTTTACACTCGTGTAATGGTTTGTTGTGTATACACAGTTATTGGGCAATATGATACTCCTTAGATGGACTGCTAGTCAGACTTTCTGGCGTCTGACTATCTGTAACGACTGTCAAAGATCTACGAATGACAACCACGGACCAACCGCCTTACGTGCTTTCTGAGGTACGGAGAGTCAGTAATGAAATAAAAAACTTATAAAAAGTAAACTTACCAGAAATATCCTGTACAGTTATATTAGCAGTGCCACCGAGATCAGTAGGGAACATTTCTTTAGGCAACACCTTGAATATCTTGTCGAAACCGTCGTACAGATGCAGTCGCTCCACATGTTTGGCTTTCATGATTTTCTTGAAAAGGGCCAAGATTGAGTGGCCGAATGAAGGCACGTTGATTAGATGTAGACCTTTAATCTTGATGGCGTAGCATGACTGTGGTTAAAAAAAAACATGGCGTGTTATGGATATCATTTAGGCATCAAATATTTTTACCTATTTAAGTTTAGTTGCAAAATTAAAAAGTATTTTTATAATCATAATCATCATTCTTTAATTCTTTATTGTACACTAAAACAACTTATAAAATAAGTAGATAACAACGTTCATGTACATAGGCGAGCTTAACTCAAAGTTGAGTTTTCTTCCAGCAAGCCATTGAGTGATAGAGAGAGATAAAAAAAAAACGAACAAGGGCGAGTCGGACTAGCGCACTAAGGGTTCCGTACAAACTTACCTATGAAAACAGTTCAATTCCCGAATTCAGTTACGAAGAATTTTCCGAATCGCAAGTAAAGTATTTTTTTTGTGACGTAACTACAAATTTACAGTTTTCAGATTTTTTCCTATGCTAGTGCTGTGAGACCTTACTTCATCCCAAATTTCGGGATTCTAGGTCAACGGGAAGTACCTTATGTATTTTAATTTCCTTGAGAGTGTCGAAATATACGTTTTTGCGACATATACAGCCGTATCTTTTTTTTCGCTAACTCAGAAGTTTGCTTTTTTCACAGCTTCAAGGGACCGCAGACCTTAGTATATGGTATAAATTTCAACTTGATATCTATATGTACTTGTTGTGTAAAATAGTGAATAAAATAAAATAATAAAATAAAGAAATAGTAATAATTGTTGTGTTGTTATTGTTGTATTTTTTTTTTCTAATTCTACGATATGGTTATGACATACACATATAAAAGGAGAAACTCAATGATTGACGTATCAATGCTCTGCCGAAAGTACCGGGACCATGAAGATGAAATATTGCACAAAGCTTTCTTTTATGGCATAGTGCAGCACTATAAAGAGGTTTTTGGAAATAGACCTTTATGGGGAATTTCGTTTTGTAGGCAAAACCTTATTCCTTTTATACAATGAAACATAGCATTGATGTCTTTGATAAATGGTCATACATAATGGTCATGGTATTATACATAGGTATAATGATACCTATGTATAATATATAGAATATAGTTATAGTATAGTAAAAAAAAACTTACCGTTATATGGTAATAAATCTTGCTAATCAAGATAGGTGTGAACTGCATAGCATGGCTTAGAGTAGCATTACTAAAGTCAAAAATCCAGTGGTCTCCTTGCGTGGTCTCGTTAAAGAGTCTATAGTCTCCCATAATGAAGCCTAACTTGGCCACGTCGAGCACTGTCATGTCTGGGTTCACTATCCTGGAAGAGAAGATGGTGACAATAAATATCATGAACAGGAAATTTTCGTTTTGGTTTTTGTAATATACATGTGATTCTGAGCGGTGATTTCATTATTAGGGGGCACGGCAGTGCCTTCGCCAAGGCAAGCAAAAAAGCGGCGCGGCCGTGCCATCCTTTTCTCGAAACAGTTCAGGCCATTTTCCACCCCCTATTACTTCGTTGTGTATAAAACTAGTAGCCTGAATTTTCAGTAACCAAGCAGGCATGTACATTTCAAATTTCATTCAATTTTCAAAGTTACTTAATTTTGTCACTCACTGACTGACCGATCATCAAAACTCTAAGGCTCTCTTGGCAATCTGACTTAACAATATATTATTATTATTGTTATTATTATGAGCCCGTTGTGTCCCACTGCAGGGCAATATAATTTAATATAATACGTGTTACTTGTGAGATTCATTTTGTTTTCATGCGATTGCCAAGTCAATCTATTTATTTAAAACATAAAAGACTTGTAATATTAATTTGGTTACTATAAGATGTCGCAGAAGGTAGGGACTGAATAAATCAACCGAGTAGAAGAACTGAATTGCGAGACTTGTTTTGTTTACAAGTTATGTTTTTAATGGCATTTCGTATTCTTTTAGAGCTACTAGATTTTACGCCAGTAAATGATTTTCGAGTGCAAAATAGTTTTTCGTGAATTTGTCAAAGCTGAAAGTAAGATTGAAGAACGTAAGATAACTTGATGGTATATGTATACATTTTTCTGTGTTTGCAATTCATCAAATAACTTCTCTAGTTCTCTCCCTGTGGGTGGAGCAAGAGGGTGTGTCAGGCTTTTACTGAATGTAACCTACCTAATCCAGGATCACGGTTACTCTTTTCAAATAATTCTGTAGCCTTAGTAGTAGGCATATAGGTATACATTAATATTTCATTATATTTATTAACGAAAGATTTGATGGAGCTGTGCACTCAAAATATATTTTTTTAATTACCCATTTGATCACGTACAATATATGTATACTAACGATTTGAACTGCAAACGATCTTTATCTTAATTACGACATCATAATTTTATTCAAATAATTTGCTTTCGACCTCACAATTTCATTATCACCGACACAAAACGATAATTCACATTCAAAAATCCACTAACGCTACAGTCCCATCAAGCTTATTCAGACACAGTTACCTCACTTCCCACAAAACCAAGAAATAAAACAGACCCGACGTTTCTCGTACGTCTGTTAAAATTTTCACGAGTCTACCTCTGACAGCGTTGGCAGCATGTAAACAGCTTTGCTGGTCAGTTCTAAATATTTGAACACGTTTCCCCGTTGCAAGGGTTCCGTTACAAATTGAAACTGCATTGTGATTCTGACCGTTATTTTTTAAATTTAGATTCGTGGAGAGTTTTTAGAGGCTGCTTTAATAATAATAAAAAATGATACATAGTGATTTTGAGCTGTATTGAGTACAACACAGCCCAAAATCTGCCGAATAAGCAGTAGTTTATGCAGCTCACCAACAGAGTGACACACATATATTCGAACACAACTGCTCCAGTCAATCGCTAGGGCCCTGTTTAATAAAGCTGACAATTCGACAAATATGTCAAAATATGCCATAATTGTAGAATTGTTGCGCTTAGGCTGTTCAACAAAAGTGGCAAATATATCAAAAAGCGACAGTTGAAACCTTGACATATTTGTCAATGCGTTTAATAAAACTCGACAATTGTCAAAAAAACAACTTATTTCTCACAATAATTGTCTGTGACAATTGTAGCATTATCGCGACAATTATGTCGAACTTTTGAATTTTGCTTTGCTTAGGCCATGTGCATCACCAATAACGTGTTATTGTGCACCACAACTCATCCAATGCAAAGCGCATAAAATTTGTTTATCGGGTGTAAGTGCTTGGTTTCGGCTTGTATTGTGTTCAAGTCGATGACCAATTTTAACAATTAAAAAATGTTCTACGGTTGTTTTACATACCCGATTGTTTTCTTTAAAGCGGAAATCTTTGATAGAAAAGGAGAAATTGATTCTGCTTTTAAATGACCGTCGTAGTCTCCTTGTTTGTATTTCTTCTAAGTATTCATCAATCATCATCACTGCTACTCTCACTACTCGATGTAAGTACCATTTTTTGTAATAAAACTTTTATAAACTCACTTTCTTACACCATCAATGTTCATAATATGATTTTTCGACATAAGGTAACGCTACAGACAGGATTGACGGACAATTCTACAAATATGTCAAAATGTTATGATGATAATTTTATGTTTAATAAAGCTTATTTGTCAAGTTTTTCAAGACAATTAGAAAATTGTCGGATTGTCGTGACAATGCGACATATGTCAGGATTTTCCAACATGACAATTATGCCACCTGTATGTTTTCCAGAAAAAATTTCGGATTGTCACTTTTTGACTTATATTATAATGGATTTTCCGGATTGTCAGCTTTATTAAACACGGCCCAGATGGCCACGACAGGTTACAAATACATCATGTCACTATGCTTGAAACTACAGCCAACACACCACAAGGCCCCAAACATAAAACTACGATGCGATGTCGTATTTTAAAAATCTGTGAGCTCGCACAACGTATTGCAAGAACTTTCGAATTGTACACTGTAATATGGTTACCTGAACCAATGCTTTACCGTATGAAATAGCATCTCAGCAATTCGCATCGCAGGTTTCTGTGATTCGGCGTCGTATCACATCACAGGTACTCCGAACTAAGAGAGTTGAAATAGTGACACGTGATTTTTTCAGCTTGAGAAGACCATGGTCGTCCTTGTTCAGCATTTTTGTTAATGATCAAATTGTACGAAGAACGCCTGCCAATTCATATCCGCAACATATAGACGATCGACGAGAACGATTTTTTTACGGAAAAACTAGGTACTATTTTTGTCTTAGACTAGCGATAAGAGAAACTTGGTGAAGTAGACTACACAAGTAAAACAGAAAATGGGCCTTTTTTATGTATTTTTTTGGTAGGCTCGTACTTGGCCGCTATCTTTTCTAATGGTAAGCAATGAGGTGGTCGGTCAACGGTGAAGCATGGGCTAAAAGTAACTTAATCACTCTTGCCTTATATACCTCTAGTTTATTTGGCCTAAACACAAAGGCTTAGAACAAGATTTTATCAGTAGCCAACTTCAACCCTCTCAAAGGCAGAACTGGTCAGTATTCTGTATGTGAATTACTTTTATGCACCTTACTGCATGAAATGTGTATATGCATGGTTTTAGACACAGAATATTCTATTGACGACTATAAAGATTGTCGTAAAGTCAAAAGTGTATGACATTGACACACGCTATTGAAATTTAGGATAACATATGGATTTAAAACGTGATCGCTCATAATATGGGGCTCATCAGAAGGCTTAAAGTAATCCGAAAAGTAATAGTAAGGGCTCTGCTCGAGTCTCCTTGCGTGACTGAATCGGAAATTGAACTTTCCACAGAAGAACTGAGTTTACTGACATAGCCCGAAGGATCGGCAAACTTAAGTGGCAGTAGGCAGCCGACACATTGCTCGCAAATCAGAGGGTTAAAAATTCGATTGTTGACCTCACCGTTCATTTGGGGGAGACCTATGTTCAGCAGTGGACGGTTTTTCGGCTAATGATGATGATTCATGTGGTCAATTTCAAACATTGGGCATTTCTGGAGATTTCCAGGTAGAACTGCCCAGATCTGATCTTTTGATCTGCTTACCTGAACATAATAACCCGATGATTTTCCTTAGTCCTCATAGGAGGTACGACCCAGTATCCTTCCTTTAGATATTTATGCATGTGAGGAGAAAAGGGTTCTCTGCCCATCAAGACGTCTGGCATTTTCACCCTGGCAGAGAAGTAGTTATCAATCTTCTCCTTACATTGTTCCACGCTGAAGCCTCGCGTCTTTAGGTGGCCGACAATCATTTGGTCATCTGGAATAAAGAAATAGATAGGTAAGTATCAAAAGATGATGACAATTACGATAGATCTACATCGAAACTACGTTACTACTCGTAGTTTAAAATGTGCCTATTTCTTACAAGAAACTCCAAGACTATTTTAACCTATTGTTTCAGCTACTACTACTTCATTTACTAAATTAAAAAATATATATCTAGAAACGTCTTCTTGATTCAGTTACAGTTATTCGTTATTACAAGAAAATCCTTAAGAAGAACAATACAAGCCAAGAATCTACAAATAAGTGACATGCTTTAGAAAAAGCATCAAAAATCGGCGACGCGGCAGAGCTAAAAGCAGATGTCGAGCAAGTCAGACTTCTTCCTAAAAGAGTAGCTTCAGATTGCTCAAGATATAAAAACAAAGATAATGTAAAGATGGGAGGAAGGCCTGTGCCCTACAGTGGAGCACTGATTAATGCGTAACACGTTATTCTACGAACAGTCTATTATCACTGACAGGACTATTATTGCTAATCAGACGAAAGTAGTAATGAGTGACGGACCAATTAGCGCACCCTACAATGATAGTTGATATCACCATCTTACATGACGAAAACCCTACGAATTCTTAGAAAGAGAAGCAAATAGAATATTTTGACTTAGCACACGAGGTTATCGATATAGGGAATGCGGACTTAGCTGTTACTGGGCCGATTGTAGTTACCAGTAAATGAACCTAGGACCAGCGACCCCGTGTTAGAGCTGCCGTTGCGTGGCTGGACCAAGGGCTTGATGCAAAAGGCAGTACTACTCGATACGGCTCGCATTGTGATAAGCTTCCTATCTCCCAGTGACCCTGCTCCCGATATCGTCTATTACTTTTTATTATTTTAAAAATTATTTTATTGGATTTGTTATTAATTTGCTATTCTGATTATAATATTCTGATTTCTGATTTTCTGATTTCTAATTTCTGACCATGCGGGCCCAGTGCGGGTTGGTGAATGTCACATATCTTCGAATTTTTGGTTCTAGAACATGCCGGTTTCCTCACGATGTCTTCCTTCACCGTTTTGAGAGCAGTGGTGATGAAATAAATTATACAAAGTAATGCGCCTGGCTGGGTTTGAACCCGTGACCTACAACTTGTAAGTCGGGGCTGTTACCACTCGGCCACCACTGCTCTAACCGCTGCTCTAGGTATGCGTACTTAAATGAATTTAAAGATTAACATTATATTCGTGACTTCGAAAGTCACCATAAAAGTATTTAAGACTATCAAAAATCTACAAATGTTAGCGATATACAATAGACTCCCAGTCTAGATAATATTAAGACGGTCACCCATCAACATACTGACTTCAGCAAGCGTTGCTTAACTTATAAATATAGTGACTATAAATATCAGAGTACTACAGAGCAGGAAAATACTAGCAGGTACTTAAACTTGTTTTTAAGATGACAGTAAGATCTAACTATTATGATGGCTTATAACTAGATAATATTTATTTACTTCAACAAGATTATAAACAACATTGTCTTGCTACAGTAATTATTCCACCCACTTTTTCTGTTAGCGTCATAATCATTAACAGATGACTCAAGAAGTATTATTTTAACTAAAAAATCCCACATTGGGTTTTCCCCTTGTGGTTAAAAGACCATGAGATTAAAGGCAAAACTGGATTATGAACTAGACCCGGAACAATTATGTGTGTATATCGCAGCCAACTAATTCAATTCGCCATTCAGTTAAGAGCGTCGATCCCGTGATACCTTTTCATTATTTTTCATGCAATCGCTCTTACGCGATTATGACGTTAGTATAGGTATTCATCGTTTTTAGATATAAATTATAAAGTGTAATACTAATCCAGTAAAGACGTCTGAAAATCTGCTTTTTTGCGTAAACTTCATAATGTACTCATAACTTAAAAAAATAATAAAGTGAAACTATAATAACCTTGCACATTTAATCCAGATTTTAAAAAAAAGACATTTTAAGGTTTTTAAAAATCACACGTATTTTCTGGAATAAGTTTTGTGAAATATGTGAGTTAACGACAATGACGGAATTTTCGGTAATTCCGTCATTGTCATTAACTCACATATCTTGCCAACAGAGCGGTCAAGTGTTCTTTCTTTTTTGCGTTACCTCTTTGGATTACGTTGGATGAAATAACAAGCTTTCAAACCATGCTCAAGTTGATTGACAGGTTGGGAAGGACCTTCTTATTCTTTATTCTTTCTTTCTTCTTAACAGTCTAGCGTGATAGTTAAATGCTACCGTTCAACTGGCTGCCTGAATGAAATCCGGCTAATGCGTCTGTCTAATACAGCATTTAATGAAATGGCTGGCTGATACTTCTGACCATTCATACAATAAGATGGCAATCTGACGAAAAAAGATTTAATGCAAACCGAAACAGACAGAAGTCAAACAGACATCTTTTCTTGAAATTGATTTTAATTTAATTTAATTTGCATATTGTGATTTTTATTGTGATTATTCTATTCTTTTTATGAGTCATTGATAATTAAATTAAAAACATATATTATTATTATTATTATCCATTCTAGCATCCATCGCACTCCTGTGACCCTCCCTAGGTCGTCGATCTACCTTTTGGGGGGCCTTCCAACGCTGCATCTTTCGTTACGTGGTCACCCTTCAGAATCTTTTGGCCCCATCGACCATCTGTTCTGCGAATAATGTGTCTTGCCCACTGCCACTTAAGTTTAGTGATTCTTTAAGCTATTTCGGTAACCTTGGCTCTACTGCGGATATCTACATTTGTGATCTGATCACGCATGGAAACTCCGAGCATAGCATAGTATAAGTGTATTATAAAAGTTTGTGTAACATATCTACATCATCTGAAGATCTTCAATTCCTTGTCTTAACTAAATATTATTTCGTCGTTTATACCGCGTACATCGAGGGACTGGAACAATTTGCCTGCTGCGGTCTTCCCGTCCAACTATAAGTTAGGTGTCTTTAAGGCTAGAGTGAATAGGCTCTTAATAAACTAGTGCGCCTCACCATCAATGATTGCATCACTGCTTACCATTAGGTGGAATCGCAGTCAAGCACTGGTATATATCAATTTAAAAAAATATATAATTATAGAAAAAACCGGAGTGGTTAAGATACCGTAATTATTGCACATCAAAAACTTGCTTTTAAATCCAGTTATTCCATTTGCATTTGCCATGACGTTAGTCATCATAAATTAAATGGAAAACACTGTATATCAATTGATATAAGTGGCGATTGGTAACCAATAACAAAGGTGTGACGAAATCAAAACAATTTCAACATTATGGCAGTGTCCGCATTCTGGATATTGCGTGCAAAATATATTGATCATAACGCAAGGCCGTCTGTGACAAGCGTTTTAATTGACGATACAAAGCAATACACTTGTAACTACAAGTTTAAGATAGAATTCCCTCAGGGTTATTTTCTGAAAACTATGCTGCAAAACCAGTGTTTTTTTTGCAATTTTTTTTTCATGTCCTTTTTTTGGAATAAAAATGTTTAGAAAAAAAATTGTATTATCTAGCTGGCCCAGCAAACGTTTTGCCATATAAATTATTTGGGGTCTCCCTTATCACTTACGTACCTATATAAAAAATAGTCTACTATCTATTCTCAGAGCTACCAAATGTACACAAAAATTTCATAAAAATCAATCAATCCGTATCGGAGGTGTTCGATAACAAACTCTGTGACACGAGTTTTTTTTATATTATTAGATAATTTTGTTCTTTTCATTTTCAATATTTATCTCAGGACCCTGAGGTCCTGGACCTTTGGAAGGCGTACGAGGAGCCGAAGCCAACTCGCAGAGGCCCTTTAGATAATTATAATGGAACATGATACCTTTCTTTTCATTATTATTATGAAACAAGAATTCTGGTTTTTAGGGTCCCGTGCCTCAAAAGGAAAAAAACGGAACCCTTATAGGATCACTTTGTTTTCCGCCTGTCTGTCTGTCAAGACCCTTTATCTCGGGAACGCATGAAGGTATCAAGTTGAAATTATAACCATAGGTATACTCAAATCTATAGTTCCTTGAAGCTGTGAAAAAATCAAACTTCTGAGTTAACGAAAAAAAAAAGATACGGCCGATTATGTCGCAAAAAAAGTAAGTTTCGACACTCTCAAGGGAATAAAATTCATAGGGTCCTTCCAGTTGACCTATTATCCTAAGATTTGGCATGAAGCAAGGTCTTATAGCACAAGTAATGGAAAAAAAATGAAAACTGTAAATTTGAAGATAAATAAAAAAAAAATCGATTTGGAAAAATCTTCGTAACTCAATTTGGGAATTGAACTGTTTTGTAGTTAAGTTTGTAAGGAACCCTCAGTGCGCGACTCCGACTCGCACTTGCCCAGTTTTTTTTTATTCGTTTACCTACTCCCAATCACTCTATATTTTTGTTTTCAAGTCAGTAAACAACAAAGAAACAGGATTGCCGTACCATTAAATTTTCACGTGTTTCAAAACATGACATATATACCTATTTTCATACTTATTATTTCACAATTTATATTATAAGACGGCCAAAATACACAGACAAAAACTACTATGTTTTGTATTGTTAATTGGAGTGGAAATAATGAATAGAAAAACAGAATGATTGCTCAGATTTACGCAGTAGATACGTGTTCATCTTCAAGGCTATTATACCGAAACTATTATACATCGTGCTTCTGTGAACATGAACAACTAAGTCATTGACCCCAGAACTCATGTGTCACAGTCGTTACGGCTTATCTAGTATTTTAGTTTTATCTAGTATTTTTTGGTCGATGGGGCCGAATGGTTCTTGAATGGCGACCGCGCACCGGAAAACGCAGCGTTGGAAGGCCTCTCTACAAGGTGGACCGACGACCTGGTGGGAGTCGCGGGAATGCGGTGGATGCAAGACGCACAGGGTCGGTCGTTGTGGAGACGCTTGAGGGAGGCCTATGTCCAACAGTGGACGTCTTTCGGCTGAAATGATGATGATGATGATCGTCCAAATATCGATTAAGTCTATTTATACTGCATGAAAATCTGTTCTGTAGTTTTTTTAGTTTATCGCGTTCAGTAGGTACAGACAGATAGACGCGGTGGGCTTTGTTTTATAATATGTAAAGATAGACGTTATTCAACTGTATGTAGTTAGACTGGAATCCAATCCCTGACATAGGCAGAAATAGGACATCAAAATGTATCAAAATACAAGTGGAGAAATCCACTTGTACATTTTGATACAAGTGGAAAAAGTTTGCCATTAAGACCGAGGTGGAATTCGCCCGAGCCGAAGGCGAGGGTGTTATGGAGCCGAGTGCTGCAGTGACCCACGAGTATCTCAAACGACTTTTTTCAATACGAAAAAATAAATAAACCGGGGCTGTCCAGTGACTCGTGTTGGACGTTTTGAGGTATGCGGAACAGAGAGTAAAGTCCCCAAAACTCCGTTGAAAAGGGAGAATCCTCCAACGAGTCGGGTGTTATGTCTGGTGGGCAACTGCCCAATAAATGATTTTGGGCTGTTCCATTATGTTCAATTCGCGTGGAGAACTAGTTCTTATGTGACACCATAGATGTCCCTACAGACGCGGACACGCTCAATCTGATGCGATAAATACAATACATTATGGTGGGGCAGAGTTCTCGCACATCCGCACTTGTGCGGAAAACAGTAAATTGTGTGCCTAAAAGCGGTAGAGATAGGAGCGGGTTTTCGAGTAAAGTAGTATTGACAAAGGTTTTGAACAATAGCGATGATCATTATTACAAGCGGACGATGAATGAGGACACTTTACATTGTAAAGTTTCCGAGTTTGCCTTGGCAAATAAAGAATAAAAAAAAACAAGATCATTTCTGAACATTATCCAAGTGTTTAATGCTAATTACAAATTGTTCTAGCCTTGGTATAACTAGAGGATATTTACTTGCTTCTAGATCTAAGTATTAATTATGCTTTAATCACGTATTTCCTGTGTCCTCATACTTATAAATAGATTAAATCATTGTTTAAGTTATTTTTAAACTGTTGGAATTATAGTCCAACTACGTAAGATTGAAGTGCTATCGCTTTAAAATCTAAACTGATATAATAACTTTATTTTGGGTGTTCGGACGCATTTATTTTTGAAACTACCAGCCGAATTTGAAAAAGTATATTTGTGTTTAAAGCTCGATTCTAGAGGAAGGTTATGGAATATAACTGAAACTCTAGTATATTTCTTGAAGTAAGCCAATAATAAGTTTTCAAAAATGTCCTGCTGTTTGCTGGACATTGTTGAAAACAAAAAAAAAATACAACCGACTTTAATGTAAAAAAATAATAGTTTAAAAAACTAAAAAACACGCTTTTAGCACAACAAAATCCTCATTCAACTTTGAGAGAGATAGCCGCCGAACTTTCTGTATCTCACGAGTCGATCCGTACCATTTTAACTAATCATTTGGGTATGAAACATGTTACCACCCGGCTAATCCCAAAAGACCTGAATTTTCTCCAAAAACTCAATCGCATGAGAGTCACTGAGAACATGCTAGAACGAGTCAATTCCGACCCAACATTCATGAAACGTATTGTTACTGGTGACGAGACGTGGGTTTACGAGTTTGACATGTAAACTAGTCAACAAGCTTCGGAGTGGCGCCTTCCATCTGAACCGAAACTGGAAAAACCACGCCAAAATCGATCAAAAGTCAGTCATGTTGACTGTTTTCTTTCATTATCGCGGTGTTGTGCACTCGAAATTCTTGTCGGAAGGTCAAACGGTAAATAAAGAATATTATTTGAGCGTTTTGCGGCATTTAAGAGAGCAAATTCGACGAAAAAGGCCAGATTTGTAGTATTTTGCACCACGATAATGCGCCTTCGCAAAAGGCTATCATTGTAAACGAATTTTTCGTTGGCGTAAGTGTATCGTTTCTGAAGGAGCATACTTTGAAGGTGATAAAATAAATTTGGGTGAATAACAAACATTTTGTGTAAGTATTATTGATCTTTTCCCGGTACTTTCTTGACAGAGTAGTATTATAGATAAATTACGCCCAGACACAGAACACTAACCACTAGACTAACATGCCAGTATGTTTGTTCCGTGTTCATGCTCGACGGCAGAACCGATCTGGATGATATTTGGCACCTGGATAAATTATGACCTGAAATACCATATAATTTATATACCAGAAGTAGATATGTCCAATTAGGACAATTTTCTACTTTCGCCTGTAGAATGCTATCACGTGAGGATTATTATCCTCTCGCAAATATGGATAAATATATATATTTATGATTTATCTATACATATTTGCGTGGTCGAAGCCGCTAGTAACAGCTAGTTTAATTTTAATATACATGTTATGATAGTACTCAGTTATTTATTTCATCATCATCATCATTTCAGCCGAAAGACGGCCACTGTTGGACGGCCCATGTCCAACAGTAGACGTCGACGACCCCCAAGTGTTGCTATAACGATCGATCCTGTGGGTCTCGCATCCACTGCATTCCCGCGACTCTCACCAAGTCCAACCAGGTCCAGGCCTTCCAACGCTGCGTTTTCCGGTGCGCAGTCACCACTCTAAAACCTTTCGGCCCCATCGACCATCTATTCTACGAGCAATGTGCCCTCCCCACTGTCACTTTAGTTTAGCGATTCTTCGAGCTATGTCAGCTACCTTGGTTCTCCTACGGATATCTTCATTCCGTTATTTATTTATTTATAAATAATTTTGTTATGATTTTTATTACTGTCATAAATAACTATCGCATTATCAAACATTGTCAGAATAATAATAATATTTCATAAGATAATAAGTGTTGATATTCAAATGGACTTCTAGTTATTCAATTTTGAATAAAATTATTAAAAATTATAAATAGAAATGTGCAGAAAGAAGCCAAGCAAAACAGACTTACTTGTTAGTGTTAAAACTATTCATGAACAATTTAAATTTGCATTAACTGTTTTAGGGTACCGTACCTCAAAAGGAAAAACAGACAACAAAGTGATCATATAAGGGTTCTGCTTTATAGGATCACTTTGTTGTCTGGATGTCTGTCTGTTAAGATCCTTTATCTCGGGAACGTGTGGAGGTATAAAGTTGTAATTGAAACCTTTTTCGATCTGCGGTCCTTCGAAGTGGTGAAAAAATCAAACTTCTAAGTTAAACAACAAAAAAAAGATACGGCCATTTATGTCGCAAAAAATCTATATATATTTCGACACTCAAGGGAATCAAATTTTATAGGCTACTTTCAGAATCCTGAAATTTGACCTAGAGCAAGGTCTTATAGTACAGGTTTAGGAATATAAAAACAGTAAATTTGTGGATACGTTACAAAAAAAAAAGAAATACTTTTTTTGTGATTTGGAAAAATCGCAAAATAGTTCAAATTCCTGAATGGAGATTCGGGAATTGAACTATTTATATAGGTAAGTTTGTACGGACCCCTCAGTGCACGAGTTCAACTCGCACTTGCCCACTTTTTTTTCTCAAACTGGTCCGATTTTTAACAAAAAGATAATATATTCTACATTTATATGCGCTATATAATTAACTTAAAATTCTATTTTTAGTATGAACTGGTCGATGTCTGTACCCTTGTTCATATAGCAATGTCAATGGCGCGATAAATCTTCAGCAGTTTCATGTATAAAAACAGGTTTAAATTCAGGTTGGAATAACATAACAGTAAAAACTGGCAAAATGTTGAACGTTGAACTCGAAGTTGTAGACGACTACGTTTACCTGGGACAGACGGTCCAGTTGGGAAGGTCTAACTTCGAGAAAGAGATCAATCGTCGAATCCGACTCGGCTGGGCAGCGTTCGGGAAGCTGCGCGGTATCTTCTCGTCCAATATACCACAGTGTCTCAAGACGAAAGTCTATGACCAGTGCGTGTTGCCAGTGATGACATATGGCTCCGAAACGTGGTCGCCTACAATGGGCCTCATCAGAAGACTTAAAGTCACCCAAAGGGCAATGGAAAGGGCTATGCTCGGAGTTTCCTTGCGTGATCGAATCAGGAATGAGGATATCCGCAGGAGAACCAAGGTTACCGACATAGCACGAAGAATCACCAAACTAAAGTGGAAATGGGCAGGGCACATTGCTCGCAGAACAGATGTTGGGGCCGAAAGGTTCTGGAATGGCGACCACGTACCGGAAGATGTAGCGTTGGAAGGCCTCCTGCAAGGTGGACCGATGACTTGCGAGACGCACAGGACCGTTCATTGTGGCGACACTTGGGGGAGGCCGATGTCCAGCAGTGGACGTCTTTCGGCTGAAATGATGATGATGAAAAACTGGCAAAATGTGTTCAGATTTCAAAGTTTTGGAGATTTAAGGCTTTTAAGCGTAGGACTTTAGAATTGCACAATTTAATTCTGCCACGTCCGTTCTGTCATCAAACCATTAGACGTATGTCGTTGCGCCCACCTACGCATACAAAACGTTTTGAGAACCCATTTATTGTGCATACAGCTAAAGAGTGAAATTCCCTGCCGAAGTCTGTGTTTACTGATAGCCTCAACCTTGGGGGTCTTTAGTGATTAGATTACGTCTAGGCAAGCATGTTCCATTGTCGACCACATCATCACTTACCATCAGCCCCCCTAGCCAAGTTACAATCGTATCGTTCGCACCAAACGACTCGAGTAGGCCACGCCTCCGATTCCTTTGTTCTGACGTCATCTCAACGCTCAGTCACGTGGTCAGGACAAAGGAATCGGAGGCGTGGCCTACTTGAGGCGTTCGGCGCGAACGAAACGATTGTAACTTGGCTAGGGGGGCAGGTGAGATAGTGAACAAACGGGAGCCTATCTACACTAATATTATAAAGAAGTAAAGTTTGTTTTTTTGTTTGTAGGAGGTAATCTCTGAAAGTACTCGTCTGATTGCGATAATTTTTTTTAACGATAGAAAGCTGCTTTATTTCTGAGTGACATAGGCTATATGTTATGTATGCGGGCAAATTATTAGTGTACACTAATAATATAAAGAGGTAAAGTTTGTTTTTTGTTTGTTTGTAGGAGGTAATCTCTGAAAGTACTGCCCCCCTAGCCAAGTTACAACCGTTTCGTTTCAATTCTCTTTTCGTTGTTCGCCTCGAGTCGGCCACGCCTCCTATTCCTTTGTTCTGACCACGTGACTGAGCGTTGAGATGACGTTAGAATAAAGGAATCGGAGGCGTGGTCTACTCGAGGCGATCGACGAAAAGAGAAAAGAAACAAAACGGTTGTAACTTGGCTAGGGGGCTGAACCGATTGCTGTAGTTTTTTATTTTTTTTTACTGATAGAAAGCTTTTTTATTCCTGAGTGACATAGGCTATATGTTATGTATGCGGGCAAAGCCGCGGGCAAAAGCTAGTGTATAATAAAATAAAAGCCCGTAAAGATTTGACACTCCCTTTTACTCCACTCAGAGTGAGATAATTCATTTATTGATTTTCTAACCAAAAAAATGGTAATTAGAGGTGTCATTGACAGATTGCGACTGTGATGAAATTGCAAAAGTCCCTTAAAAACACCAGGGGCCCAAGTCTGCTATTTTTATAAATTCGTCATTCCAACACGATCACATTGTCATTTTGCTAAAAGTTCATAATCTGCTAATTCATAATGATCGATCATTGATCGGTCAATGGTCTCATAATAGAGTTGTGGTAGAATGACAATATTGAGCTGTCTCGTAACAAATTAAAAGCAATGACTGCACAACGACATTTTAAAGGTAGAAAGTGATGAAATGAACTGTCATAATATTAGTAGATTACCGCATAAGTACGTCAGACATTTATTTGTCATTATTTACTAGATTACCATTCTATGCCATTTCTTTCAATGTAGTGTCAGTGGTTGACCATTGGAAAGTCATAATGACGCCATTAATAGGTATTATTAGATTACCAAAAATTTTTTAAAGTCAACAATTATGCAGTCAATGATAGATCATTCTGACACTATATTGTAATAGCAGACTTGAGGCCCAGAATTGTTACCCAGTTTAAAGAAGTCCTTTTATTATTTCTAATCAATAACTAAACAATAGTTTTTGTGCTTTGTCTATCATTCGTTAAATGTACTGGTTTAAAGAGAGGTTCAAATTAAGTTAGCAAGCTCTTAAATATCAAGTACTAATGACCCAACAGACGTTCTTCTGTCTTAGCTTTGAACTGTCAAAAGCGCGAACTGTCAAACGTGCGATGAGTAAGTCGTTGTAGTTTTTTTTTTAATTTTTAGTGCAATTTCTTAATTTTTAATTAATGCAATAGCAAACACAACAAAAATAAAATTAGTAAAATAAGTCTAGCCGTTCACGTGTGAAGACGTGACCAAAGAAAACAGGGATTCAGTTTATATACATACATATATTTTTAATCTATTTGCCTAGCCCTTTCAAATTTGTTGGGGTTGGCTTCGAGTCCATCTGGATGCACCTGAATTCCCGTGTTTTACATGGAGATACTTGCCTATCAGACCTCCACAACCCACATACTGGGCAACATGTTACTCCTTGAAAAGAGTGATGGTCAGACTTTCTGGCGTCTGTAGCGACTGTCAAAGACCTACGAATGACGGGTTCGTTAAAGGTAGAAACAATAAATAATTGTTGAATTTAGTGTTAGCACGCTCTTAAAAAAAATCACAAGTGTTTTTAGCACTAGTGTTTTCACGCCCTTCAAATATTTCACAAGTGTTTTAACCTCTAGTGTTTGCCCACCCTTAAAAAATTTCACAAACACCTAAAATAATAACGTGGAACTAGTGATAACAAAATTCAACATTAGGTCTATTATTTCCAGATTCTTTTAAAATGGAACTAGTGATTTAAGAAAACAACAGTAGTTCCATCATGGAACTGTTATTGGTACTAGTGACAACAGACCCGAATGACAACCGGGATCAACGGCTTTACGTGCTTTCCAAGGCATCATCATCATCTTCCTGCCCTTGTCCCGTGTTATTTGGGGTCGGCGCAATACGTTTTTTTCTTCGATTCTGCCCTGTCACTCGTCATACTATCACTAACTTCCTTTTCTTTCATATCACTCTTCACACAATCCATCCATCTTTTCTTTGGTCTCCCTCTCCCTCTCCATCCATCCACATGTAACCTTATAACTCTTTTAGTAACATGCGTTTCATCTCTCCTCTTCACATGACCATACCAAGACAAACGATTCCCTTTCAACTTTTCAGTCACTGGCGCCACTTTCAAACTTCCCCTAATATACTCATTTCTCACTTTATCCATTCTCGTCACACCACACATCCATCTTAACATTCTCATCTCCGCTACGTGCAATCTTTTTTCATCCGTCTTTTTCACAGCCCAACATTCTGATCCATACAGTATGACAGGCCTTATCACGGACTTGTAGATTTTACCCTTCAACTTGAGGGGCATCCGTGGGTCACAAGTTGTTCCGGTGACTTGTCGCACAGGGAGTCAATACTGACCTAGATACAACTTATAAAAGTACATATGAACTGAAAAATTCACATGCCGATGTTAATTTTCGGGCAAATACCAACGTGCCTGGTTTCGAACCTCATGCATGAGACGGTGTTTTAACCACTTCATGACACTCAAAATTAATATATCTTTATCCTGACGAAAATAACCCTTACTGATGTAAATAAGCCTTTGCCGTCAGTGACTAGTCGGATGAAAATAGATAGTTGTCTGACATGTTATGATCTGGGTTTATATCCTGCGACAGGCCCTTCTCTGACCAGTTTTTAGTTATTGTTTATTTACTGTTCAACGAACGCCTTTTACTGGTTCCTTATGAAGAGTAAAGATTGTATCTGGCTTAATTTATAAGTTTTAAATGTCTTGTTATGCTTTATACTCAGGACTAAACTTTTCACGTCGCGTATTTCCATTCTGTACAAGGCCAGAACGCAAGGGTGTGAAATTAGTCGCGTATAGATTAAAAATCACTTTGTCTTCTAACCTAGTATAATTCGTAGTGATCTAATCATCTAACCTTATTCCATAATATTATACAGTATATTATTTATCTTGTATAGATTGGATGACCTTAGTATAAAAATGATTTCCTATTTATACGCGATTAGTTTCACACCCTTGCCTTGTATAGAATGGAAATAGCGTTAGAAAACGAAAAGAAAATGTGTGGCCCTGGAACATAACTGAAGATATCTGGTCTATAACGCGTGTGTTATAGACCAGAGCGGGAAAAGTAATTTCCTACCTCAAAAAAAAACTTTAAACCGGTTCCTGAATTTTCATGTTTTGTTATGCCTTGGGCAGGCAGTTGTGCGTTAGTTTATGTCTTTGGAATCTACTGTTTTGGGTTTTTTTTTTGGAAGGTGAGGCTAGAGTGTGCGTGTCAGACTTTTACTGACTAAACCCTGCCTATGTTGCTTCAGTAGCACTCTGTGTTCTAGGACTATGGGTTTTCTTTTCAGGAATTCCCCGAGGCCCCAGCGATCGTCGGCCCTACTGGACTTCCATGGTTTTGCTGACATATCTTTGAGGCGCGCATGGAACACTACTCGCCGTCAATAACTGAAGCTCGGTCTTTACCCGACGGCCGGACTCTGAGCTACACATTGTTGATCATCCGCAAGGACGCCTAGAGTGGCCAGAGGTCGCTTTGCGACTCCCATGTTTTCCTGTTAATCTCTGTATAACAAATTGTTCTAAAAGATAAAAAAAAAAATATCTTGTCCGTTAGCTGACGTAATTATCACTCCAAAACCAACGGAATTTCCGTTCTGGAGTTCGAGAGACCGCAGACTTGAGTATATGGTTTTAATTTCAACTCGATACCTGCACGCGTTCCCGACGTAAAAGGTCTGAACAGACAGACAGACGGACAACAAAGTGATCCTTATAAGATCACTTTGTTGTTTGTTTTTTTCTTTTGAGGTACGGAACCCTATAAACGCTCTAAGTACACTACCTCAAAAGTGGCGTGAAAACGTTGCACACGTTTATTATGACGATTTCATTTATCAACTTTTTGAATCATTTTATCTCTAAAACTGTGGCTCTTAGGAAAAAAAGTAATGAGACATTTTTGTAGATAATTATCATATAGATAATAATCATAGATAATTATACAATTTTAGTGTGAGTTTTTATGATAAAACTTACTGTTTTGCTGAAAATCGCGAAAAACTCGTGTTTGTGACCGAGTATTTGTTTTTCCCAGCCCCCCTAGCCAAGTTACAACCGTTTCGTAAGCAGCGTTGAGATGACGTCAGAATAAAGGAATCGGAGGCGTGGCCTACTCGAGGCGATCGACGAAGAGAATCGAAACGAAATGGATGTAACTTGGCTAGGGGGGCCAGTGTCGGATCGAGTAGGACTTTTTAGATTTAGATAGATCATGTATGATGATGTTTTGAACAATCCACCCAATTATCGGCTGGGTGCGAATTAATGTTACGTTACCCCTATTTTTTGGTCTAATTTGACCAGGGGCACCGAGCTGTAATTGTGCATTGGATGGCGAGGCTTGTTTTGTTGTTTCGCCCTTTCTACGCGGCTAGCCACAGCCCTGCGAATATAATGCAATTTGAAGTTTTACTAACATAGTCCTAAGTCTTATTACTGACAATAAGTTTAAGGCCAAGGTGAGACAGTACTTCACGCCGGAACAGCTGCTCAAACTTTATCAAGCGCAAGTTCGATCGTGTATGGAATACTGCTCTCATCTTTGGGATGGGTCTGCCAAATACCAGCTTGATGCTCTGGAGTCGATTGAGAAGCGAGCCAAGAGAATCATCGGTGATGATGCACTTGTCGAATCAAAACTCCAAAGCCTTGAGCATCGACGCCGAGTTGCTGGCCTGTCGGTTTTCTATCGTTTACACTTCGGGGAGTGTGCGTTGGAATTGCACAATTTAATTCCACCAAGTCCGTTCCATCATCGGACCACTAGACGTACGGCGTTGCGCCATCGGTACATGGTGGACATCCCACCCATACGTACAAAGCGTTTTGGGAACACATTCATAATGCGTACAGCTAAGGAGTGGAATTCCCTGCCCGAGTCTGTGTTCCCTGATAGCTACAACCTAGGGGTCTTTAAGTCAAGAGTGAATAGGTTACTTCTAGGCAAGCGTGCTCCATCGTCGGCCACATCATCGCTTACCATCAGGTGAGATGGTGGTCAAACGCGAGCCTATCAATAATAATAAAAAAAAGGTGTATTTACTTTATATATGTCAGTCTGTAAGGTATATATCTACTGGCTAAGATGCCTGATAATAAATGATTTAATATTTATTAAATCAGTTGAAAAAATGGGTAATTTGTTATTGATTTTAAAGTGTGCAAGATTTTTCGTATTAATAAATCCGGCTATTGATTTTTTTAAATTATTGTTTATATAATTGAACTTGTGTATAACATAGCATAATCAGTCTTTTAATGTTCCCACTGCTGGGACTAAGGCCTCCTCTCTCTAGGAGAGGGAATGGGCCGTAATCCACTACGTGAATCCCGTGCGGATTGATGAATGTGAATGAACATGTCTTCGAATTTTTAGTTCTAGGACATGCCGGTTTCCTCACAATGTTTTCCGTCACCGTTTTGAGAGCAGAGGTGATGAAATAAATTACACAAAGAAATGCGTGAGACGGGGCCGTTACCACTCGGCCACCACTGCCCTCTATTGAACTTTTGTAATAGATATAAAAAGATAGACATTGTGAAGATTTTGAATAAGTATGAACCCTAATTAGTGCAGGCACGGGGCGTGACGGTTTAAAACCTATAGTTTTAATTCGTCACGCCTGAGGAGATCCTCACAAATACCGAGAAAGTTAAAAATAAAGTATTTTAATTTGGTTCGTGAGTTTGTTGACATGTGGAATGTGAACTCGGCGATCATTATTGTACCGACAGTGGTGTCAGCCAATGACTTAATGGTCACGAGCTTCGACCGACACCTTAGGAGGCTCTCCTTAGGTAGTTATGTTAAGGGCAGTTTGTTCCCGATACCGGTGGGATAAAGAATTTTTATAATTGTTTATTTTTATAAATAAACTAAACTTATTAATTAAAGTTTTACTAACTTTTTTGTTATGTTAAATCTCATTAATTGATTTGATTGATTAATGTTTATTTTTTTTTTGTTATTAACTTATACTCCTAACAATTTACTACTAAAGTTGTCAAAAAATAAAAGATCCGTTTTGATATCTATCAGAACGAATACTTAATTAGAATACTCGCATTATATTCCATCATATCATCATCATCATCATCATCATTTCAGCCGAAAGACGTCCACTGTTGGACATAGGCCTCCCCCAAATGTCGCCACAATGACCGGTCCTGTGCGTCTCGCATCCATCGGATTCCCACGACCCATCAAAAACATCCATCATATACTATTATTGAACGCGCCAAAAAAAAAATGTATTTTTTTTAAACACTTTATGTAATTAATTATTATTTTATTGTTTCTTTCAGTTTTGTTCCAAGTTAAATTCTAGGGTAATTCTCAAATGTCAAAGCGAGCCTTTTATTTTTTAACAAGTTTAACTAATTTTTTATGACAGTAATTGACGATCGTACATGTAAGATGGCAACACTATTACATGACCATAAATATACCACGTTTTTATGCAAGTAAAATATTCGTATTCTTTAAAAGGTTAATATTGCGTAGGTGTTAGTATCTATAACACCAGAGCGTATGTATGACCTGACGATAATAGAACGAATAAACAACTTAATCTTAGTAAACAAACTAAAGGTGCTAAGTTAATTTATGAAAAGATAACATTATATGATGGTTCGACTGTACGTACGTAGAACTACATTTGGCACACGTTTTTTTTTTTTTAAGATCATCCAAATGACTTCTCGCGCTCTGGGTGGAGCGGGAGAGCGTGTCAGACTTTTACTGACTAAAACCACTCCTGTATCCTTATATTACCCTTTGCGTTCTAGGACTACGGGTTTCCCTTTCAGAAATTCTCCGAGGTCCTAGCTAGCGGGCATCGGCCCTGCTGGGCCCCTACGGTTTGCTGACATCTCTTTGAGGAGCGCGAGGATCACTACGCGCTGTTGACGACTGGGCTCGGTCCGGTTTATTTCCGAACATCCGGACGGCGAGCTACCCACTGCTCGACGTCCGCAAGCCCGCGTCTACCGTGGCTGGTAGTCGGGGTCGGAATTACGGCAGCTAGGGCGTGAGGACCTTCGTTCCCTCGCGCGGGCAGCCTCCTCCTTCGCTAGCATTACTGCTTCGCAGACGGAGGCGACCGCCTGCTTGGCACACGTGGGTTACGTACGTCGATCTGGGCGCGTCGGTATCCATACATTTTATGTGACAACTAGACTTGCAGAGCTACATTAGATTCAGACAACGCGACACCACACGTCACGACTCTTCGTACAAATCAGGCGTGGCCCACGTGTGCGTCGGTCTAATGCAATTCCCGCTTTATGAGCGGCCAGCTCGAGGTACATTTCCATACAACCGCTCTTACGTGATTATGATGTTATTACGAGTACACATCTTTGTCTAGATATTATCTAGGCTTCTATAGAAATCAAAACATATACCTATTCGTGTTAAACTAATCTAGTAAAGACCTCTGAAAATCTGCTATTTTACGTGAACTTTGGCCCTCCATAATGTACTTATATATTAAAAATATAAAAAGTACATCCAAGAAAGCCTTGCACATTTAATCAAGATTCTGAATGACGACAATTTTTCTGAAAAAGTTGCCACTAAAGTAGGTTCAATTTCTTTAATTTTCTTTTTTTTTTAGTTAGTTTAAAAAATTTATTGATATTTTGGTGTATTCTATTCTATTCGTCAACTAGGAAACTAGTCATAAGTTTTTATTTTTGAGGTTTTTTTTTTAGGTGGAAAAATCATCGTGCTCTTGGGCGGAGCAGGAGATAGTGTCAGACTTTTACTGACTAAAAGGAAATCATCCAATGACTTCTCTCACTCTAGGGTTGTGTGAGAGCCGTCTTAGACTTGTACTGACTAAAACCTACGAGTACCTATATCCTTCAGTTACCCATTGCGTTGTTGGACCACGGTTTTTCTTTCAAAAATTCTCCGTAACTCTAGCGGGCGTCGGCCCTGCTGGGCCCCTATGGTTTTGCTGATATATCTTTGAGAGGCGCTCGTGGAAAATTACTTGCAATCGACGACTCAGGCTCGTTCGTTACTGGACAACCGGACGGCGAGCTAGTCATTACCGACACATAACCGCCAATAAACTTATTACTACCTCACATAAGTACTCTAAATGCATGCGTGTGCTGGCACGGTAGTAAAAAACTTAGTGATTTCATTGTTGTGATGTTCGTGATAATTCGGTAATACGAAGATTACCGAAGCGCATAAATATTCTAGACTAATATTTTTTTTATATTTTGAAATGTTTTTTTTTTTATTGAAATATTTGAAAATATAATTAATACATGTAGGAATTAAGTGAATAAAGAGCTAATAATTTATTTTTTCAGTTAACTGAGATCCTTACGTCTTATAAACAGGTCCATCTAATACACAATAGTAAGCAGGGTCTTTGTCCAGTCCAGTTTTCACATGAGAAGACAAACGTGTCTTTTAGCTATGGCATTAAACTATGTATCGATCATTCACCCTAGCATTTTCCTAAAGTTGGAGTTATATTACAGTCTAATCTAGATATAGCTGAACACCACTATTTTACATTAAGCTATTACCTATCTATCCTCCACAACTCAGGCACTGATAAATTATAAATGAAATTTGTTATGCAAATAAGTTATTAAAAAACATTATTACACTTTTTTTTATAGTGTCAGACTTTTACTGACTAAAAACCCACTCCTCTTCCTTCTTTGCTGTCGTCCCAGGGCCCCGGGTTTCACTTTCACACTACCCGTGGCCCCAGTAGGCTTCGACCCTGCTGGGCTCCTACAGTTGCTGACATCTCCTTGAGGCATGCGTGGAACAGTACGCGCCGTCGACGACTTGGGCTCGGTCTGGACGGTTACCGGACGGTCGGACGGCGAGCCACCCATTACTCGCCGTCCGCAAGCACGCGTCTACGGTGGCCGGAAATCGGGATCGGAATCCTGGTGGCGCTTGGAGCGTGAGGACCGTTGCCTCACGAGATCGGCCACCTACTTTGCTAGCATTACTGCTTCGCAGAAGGAGGCAACCGCCTGCCACTCCTCCTCGCTCCGGACCATGGCCTATACCAAGGCCCGGCGCGAAAGATCGCTGCCCCCGAACATTATTACACGTCAATTTTTTTCTTCAATTTAAACTAGACGAGGAGTTTCCTAGCTGATTATCCATAGAAGAAACACCAAAATGAAGTAACGGGTCAAAGTCTCTTTTAAAGTCCATACAGTAAACATGTAATGGTCAAATCATATGAGAACCATGCAGATTGGTGTCTGAGATGATGTTTTGAAGAAAGAACCATACCCATACCCCCCCGTCCCGTCTCGTCCCTGTTAGTGAATCAGTGTAATCAAAGAATACTCACGTAACTGTCCCTGAGGCAGATGTGGCTGTTTTTCATACCACTCCCGTACATTCTTGATCATCTCCTCCAAAGCCTTTTGGTTAATGTTGTACAGTTTAAGCAAGACGTCCAGATCACCATCTCTGACGGTGAGCAGTTTGCTCACATTCAAAGAGTAGTCGAAGTTTTGATACTGTGAAAAATATAAGGAATGTTAGAGTATTTTGGTCGAACTCTTTTTTTCCCACCGGACGTTTTTTTTTTTATGTTTTGACTCAAATTTTTGATAATGAAAAAATTAAATGTGGTTTTAACCAGTTTTAATTTACATCAAAAATATTGTTGTGATACAGAATACTAATGAAATGAATATATTCTTACTTCTAGTAGAATCTAACTACAATAAATTTATAAACTATTAAATAATTTAAAAGGTACACACTGACAATAATATTTACAAATACGTATATGAAAAACTCATTGAGTTTTAAAAAATCATCCACAGTGTTGTCAATAGAAAACGTGTCCAGAACGCTGGCGGCGTTGCCATGTGGAATAGCAATGCTATTTTTTTTGGCCAAAGGCAAGCTCAGCTAGCCCTTTGGTCACGTGAAGATTCGGTTGGCTGTTTATTATATTACTGTTTGTCTTTGACCTTCATAACATGTAGTGAAATTAAAAATCAACTAAATACTAATTCACATGATATTTCTCATAGATTTTGCATGAGAATGTTTATATATTTTTTTAATATATCAAGTTTTAGTTAGTAAACCAAAATTGTAACCTTTTTAGTAAAATATAATTCGGAAGAAAATGCTACTAATTACATGAATCAATGTCTGGTTTTTGTACTTAATATAATTGTTGAGGAAACACAAATCATTATTGTTGTGAATGTAAAACACGCAACTGCAATCATTTGGTCTTGTCTGGACAAATCGTCATTATGTTTTTGTAGTTTAGATGTAAAATACCTTAATTGTATTATTGTTTACCATCATCATCATCATCATCATCATTTCAGCCGAAAGACGTCCACTGTTGGACATAGGCCTCCCCCAAATGTCGCCACAATAACCGGTCCTGTGCGTCTCGCATCCATCGGATCGAATCGGTCGGATTGTTGACCACTGTGCACTAATATTTTTTTGTTTTGTAATAACAAAACAATAGCAAGTAAAATTGCTATTGGTTTGTAATAACAATACAATAGCAATTTTACTACTGCACTTCATCTTCGATTACAACACTGCTTAAAATTAGGTGGGATCGCAGTCAAGCTCTAGTTCATAATAATTAAACAAAAAAAAAAAAATTAACTACTTCAATACTTATTTGAGAAAACAAGAAATTATTTGACTATGCTCTACTATATACTATATAATAATTTCACAATGATAAGAATAATTATTTTATCATTGTTAAATTATATTTTATTATTACATATTTCTTTTCCTTTAAAAAACGACATAAAACTATTAGAAAGCGTTTAAAATAATAAAAACTTACAACAGTCCCGTCTCCGATAGTCATTTTGCACTGATTTAATTGTCTCACAAACGCTCACTAAACACTTGGTTCTTGCTACACAACCGGACAAAGTCTGTACCACACAGCCTTCGTCCAATTTATTATATGAGCGCCCTGCGTAAAAACCAAAACTTTTTGCGTTGGCTTCTATTTTTAGAATTACTTTTGTCAATTTTCGTATAATTTTTTTGAGAACCTTACTTTTTATATAATTTTGCAATGAATTCTGTTTTTAATATCAATAGTTTTATTTTTCACTCAATGTTTTGTTAAAATAATTTTGGTAAAGGAATAATTTTGTTTATTTTATTCTCATCAACAGATCGAATGGTTTCGAGACGATATCCTGCCTTCGTATCTAGACTAATTCTGTCCAACTGCCTATAACTTTAAGCAAACTTCGTTCTTTTTATTAATATACACTGGGCCGTAAAAATAACTGGTCACAGAAAAAACTGCGATATCTCTCAAAATTATTTAAATAGATCATTCATATTAGATCATTTTTAGAATACTTATTATAATATGAAAAAAGTTACAGCTTATAAAAAATAGATGCTTTAAATTTAAAAAATAATTGTATTTAAAAACAGGAAAAGAATATTGCTGTTGTTTTAACCAATTTTTTAGATTGGTCACAGTCGTGGTACGTCATATTTCAACATTTGAAGAATGTACACGAATTATTACAATGGTATAAGAGGAAAGAAATCAGTGTAGTACTGCTAGGCCAGTTTATATAAATATCTTTTTCTACCATCCAAAGAGTGCTCCAGTGATTTTAGGAAAATGGCATGAACATTACGAGACCAGAAAATGGCAGAAAATTCTTGCATACTTGCATACACAGGAGCACTGATTCATCGTGAGCACTACGCTAAGAAATGGACATTTCATGGCTATCCAGACCCGGAACAGCCTTCAAGGTCAATAGGTATATATTTATTTCGGTATTTCCTGCACAGAGTGGCCAACTTGCTGCCTAGACTTAGACCCCACTAAACATTCATAGAACAATCTTAAAACATGCATTAAACAACGCTTTTCTCCTCTAGCAACCTTACAGAAGCTAAAAAGACCTCTAGTGGGAGAATAATAAATAGCATTAACCAAATTCGTATATATTGTCCTAATGAATTCAAACGGGCACGTGGAGGAAATAAAGAGTATTAAAATGGCCAAAGTTTTTTTTTACGATAAACTGATTAGTATACAAAACGTATTATGTATTAACCTGCCATCTACCACTTATCTACTACAGTTACAATCATTCATCTTATATTAAGGAAACTTAATATAGTAACAGTTTATGTAAGCGACTCGGATTTTTTGCGGCCCAGTGTATGAGATAGGTTTTGCGTCAGATTTATTTCTAGAAGGGACACTTAAGCACTCAATAATTATTTGTCATAATTGTAATGATACTTTACGATCAGAAAGATTTATTGCATATCTATATCTATACATATAATAAAACACTAAAATTATTTTCCGATGTTTACGGTTGGCGCATAAACTACTAAACCAATCCTGTTTAAATTTCGCATTCATAATCCTTATAGGTCAGGGCAACTTATAGGCTATAAATTATCACTCTATTTGCTATGGGGGGTGAGCAATATTCCAAAATGTCGGTATTGAACGATTTTCGAATTCCTATATAAGACCTTACACGATTTGGCGAACGTACCGGAGTTGGTTTCGGAGATCGGTTTAATTGTGCCCCGCCGTACTTCTTACAGATCCAATTTTAAAAGAGAAACATTTGTGATGCCATATAGTAGAACCAATCTTGGTCGTTCAGCTCCTCTATACCGGTGTTTGTCTGTTTACAATAAACTGAGCACACGCACCAACAACCTAGATATATTTGCGAACAATTTTAATGAATTCAGACGATGTGTGTTCTCGGTTCATGATTGATTTGTTTATATTTTAACTTCGTGTGAATCAATTCAATTTAATTAATCTTTAAATTTTAACTGTTAAATGAAAAAAAAACAAAAAAATAAATAAATATTAATCTATTATACTTGTAATTAATGTAATGTGTCCTAATCAATTTGTATTTTTTTTTTCACTTGGTTTTCTGTTATTTTAATGAGAAATTTTGATTTTGTATTTCAACTTAATCGATATTATTAATTTTTGGTATATTTTAATTTCAATGTCTGACAATACAATCTATTTGAATTATAATCAATGTAATGTGTCCTAATTTATTTGTTATTTTAAGTCCTAATTTATATTTGTTTTTATAATCCAGTTTAATTAATGTTCAAAATTTTTTATTGTTCCTAATTCAATAACTACCTAGTACTATTTTATTTTGTCATCTTTTTTTTTTTAACTTCTTTTAATGTCTACCGTTAAGTGCTGTGCACGCCTATAAGTGACGAATTCACCGCACAATACAAGAATGTAATAACATCTACTGTAAACAATTAGTGAATAAGTCGTTGGTGTGTCATTATATAAATAAATAAATAAATAAATATTTGCCGCCGCGGTGAGTATTTTGTCGTCTGTTTTAATAATATTAATATAATATTCTACAATTATCACATAACACCGTCATGTCCCAAGCTGAGCAGAGCTTGTGTTATGAGTACTAGACAACTGATAAACATACTTATACATTTCTAAAAACATACATATTATAGATAAATTACACCCAGACAGAACAAATGATCGAACGAACGAGTAGGTACCTAATTCTAAAGATTCTAAAAATTGTGGATTACTTAGCATTTTAACAAAAACCCATAAAGACATGTTTTACAAGAGCGAGATTGGGTCTCGCTTTTAAACTATAGACTTAAGCAACCATACATGTTACAAAGAGGTTAGATGCATAACGTGTACAAAATCTGCGCTAAATCATGACTCTTGGAATTTCCAAAACCGTGGGAAGTTTAAATCAGTTCGTGAAGCTCCTTTGCGCTAGCATAGTATCGTGGAACGAGTTAAGATGTATATTTAATGCATGTCGATGTGGGACTGCATTGGTAACCACACCACAACAGGTTTACACCATGCGTGCCAATAATAGCGAGTCTTCAGTCACAACCGCAGCGTGATGGATTACGGCCCATTTTCTCTCCTAGAGAAGAAGCCTGAGTCCCAACAGTGGGAACATTATAAGGCCGACTATGCTATGATTCAGTCACACTATGGGACCCGATGTGTAATGAGTTTGATTACGTATATTGTACCCAACATTCTTTGCAGTCTTACGTCGACATCCGGTCGTTAGCTCCTTGACAATGAGTGGTGATCAACACTGGGACAATATTCTGATGGACGCCAGTGTCAATCATAGCCCTTATTGGCTGCAAGATTGGTTTGCCGTCAATTTATTGTTTTATGAAGTCACAAACACAGACCAGTTGTGGGTGTTTCGAGAGGCTTCTGTTTTAAATTCGGCGGATTGCCCAAAGGTCATGGTGGAGTATACGGTCAAAGTATGCCCCACTTTGGAGGAACAACGCCCAAAAATTATCAAACTGCTACGATTCCTTTGCAAATTCTTCATAAGTTCAGTTGTGGAGCAAGATGACGTAACAAATCACTCTGTAGAAATATTAAATTTGCTAACGGTGGTAGACTACCAATGCACGTTATCCAGCTGAAGATCAGTGTGCTGTTATTATTCTCCTTCAAAATTCTCCACCAAAGCTATATAACAAGGGCCGGCTAAACTCTGCAGAGAACTCTCAATAAGGCGAAACTTATGGGAGGTATCTCTTTCCAACAATCTCACAGCACTAGCAGGCATTGGCTCTAGAGGTCCCCGTCTATTTGCTAACATCTCTTTGAGCCGTGCACACAACACATCTACTCGCCATCGAGTCGGGCTTGGTTTTTACCAGACGGCTGGACGACAAGTTACCCATTGCTCGCCGTCCGCAAGCTCATATTTGTGGTGGCCGAGAATCATCCTACGACTCCTGTTGATTGAGTCTCGACACCCGGTTGACTTCTACGGCGGCTCCCTCATGGTTTCAACCACCTTTTTTGCTCGCATTACTGCTTCGCCGTAGGAGGTGGTTGCTTCTCATTCCCTAATGCTTCGTATCAGGCCTGAACCAGGGCCGGACGCGAGAGGTTGCTGCCGCTAATTGCCCAAGCCAAGTGTGGTAAACTTCCACCGTATACCCCATTGTGTCCGCTGGGCGATTCGCACAATGGTGGCACCCGGGTGTTTCTTTCCGCTGAATCCGAAACAGGTACCTTCCGAAACACCTATGTCAGATGAAGACCTGCGTCAGAGGACGCTGTAGTGCCCTTTTTAGCTTTTCCTTAAAGAGGAGACTTACTGCCACGATTGTGGCGTGCCCAAGTTACCGTGGCCATGGAATGCAAAGGGCAACTAAAGGAATACAAGTGGATTTTAGTCAGTAAAAGCCTGACACTACCTGTCGCTTTACCCACAGCAGGGGACGGTGGAGCACACGGTGGAGGTGTGTCCCGATTGGGCAGAGCAACGCCGTGTCCTCGTAGGGGCGATCGGCGGCGGCGATCTCTCGCGCCGGGCCTTGGTACAGGCCATGGTCCGAAGCGAGGAGGAGTGGCAGGCGGTCGCCTCCTTCTGCGAAGCAGTAATGCTAGCAAAGGAGGCGGCCGATCGCGTGAGGCAACGGTCCTCACGCCCCAATCGCCGCCGGGATTCCGATCCCGATTTCCGGCCATCGTAGGCGCAGGCTTGCGGACGGCGAGCAATGGGTGGCTCGCCGTCCGACCGTCCGGTAACCGTCCGGACCGAGCCCAAGTCGTCGACGGCGCGTGCTGTTCCACGCTCGCCTCAAGGAGATGTCAGCAACTGTAGGGGCCTAGCAGGGTTGAAGCCTACTGGGGCCAAGGGTCTGATTCTGAAAGGAAGACTCGGCCCTGGTACGAAAGGCAACGAGGGAACGGGAGTGGGTTTTTAGTCAGTAAAAGTCTGACACTATCTCCCGCCCCGCCCAAGGGCGGGGGATGTCATAAGATGATTTTCCCACCGAAAAAAAAAAAAAAAACCCACAGCAGGGGGCTACATGTCTCTTTCTGATGATTGACGTTCAGATGTTTATTTGATATATCTCATTTAAGTGTATTCTATTGTTGGTTAGCGAATGAAATAAAATAAAATATATAAGAAATACATTATATATTATAACATATTTACTGGAGGTAATTTTCGTTTTTGCCTTTAACCGTTTTATGTGAAAGTAAAACAAATGAATTAAATGCTTTTGGCTTGAATCGCAAGCACATAATTATAAGTTGCGTTTGCGCATTTTTACGAACTTGACGCGGACGAAGTCGCGGGCAACATCTAGTATATTAAAATATAACAACATTAAAAATACAAAATTAAAAACCCACCGGTATCGGGAGCAGGATCCAAGCTACTGACAGCCAGGGTTCCAAATAAAGGAATCTCTTCGCTATACGAGCCGTGTCCAGGAGTACCACTTTCTGAATCAAGCTCCTGATCCAGCGACCACCTATGGGCTTGCTGAGGTGTTGGTTGGGGCTCGTGGCTGTTAAACCATTGGCTGGCACATTATTACAAACACAAAATAAAATCACTAAATAATAATATTCCACAATAATAATATTCCACAACTATCACACAACGACGTCTAGTCTCAAGCTAAGCAGAGCTTGTGTTATGAGTACTAGATAACTGATAAACATACTTATAATATTTCTAAATACATACATGTTACAGATAAATTACACCCAGACACAGAACAAATGATCGTGCTCATCACACAAACATTTGTCCTGGGTGGGAATCGTACCTACAACCTCTGGCTTAGCAGTCAGGGCCACTAACCACTAGACCAACAGGCCAGTCTAATAAAAAACAAAAACTAAACACACACTACTAATAAATGCATAAGAGACTATTTATAGCGAAGTCAACTTAGATAAAGTTCATTTATAATTTAAATGCATTCTACAAAATCTATATATAAGTATATAGTCTAGATGACATTATATAATCAAAGAGTGTAGATATTAACCAATAAAATCAATTTTATATTGGTGTGTCTTAAACATGGTTATCACACATTACTTTGAAACAATAAATGTTAAATTTATATTAATTTCTTTAGTAGTTCAACTGACAAATCACGTTTGTCCATTTTCTAAGCAAAAAATCCGTCTTGTGTTTTATTTAAATTAGGTATATTGTACTAGCTACACTAAAATACATATTTACATATTCGGGAAGACCACAAAGTCTATGTAACCTAACAAAAATGTAGTCAACAGACATCGTTAATTTTTTGTTCACACGTCTCAAAATGTCATCGACTAAAATTTAATTTATTTTCTATTTGAATTGTACTTTTTTTTAGGTCCGTCTATAAAGTTTTTACTTTGCATAAACACTGATTCAAGAGACTACTCGCAAACTGGCAATCAACATCTTTTTATAGCACATCGGTTGAAGCCCTGCTCGGGACTGTTGAACAAAAGGTATGTGTAAGTCTTTTAGTATTTGGCGAGGCTAACCGGAGAACGAGCAAAGCCCTTAGACATACTAGCATTTGCCAGTGGTTTCGCCTGCGTCAAAGTTGATTTTTAGGGTTTAACTCAAAAGGAAAAAACGGAACCCATATAGGATCACTTTGTTGTCCGTCTGTCTTTTTTTTTAAAGTTAATATATACCAGTGCTTGACTGCAATCCCACTTTATGGTAAGCAGTGATACAATCATTGATGGTGAGGTGCACTAGTTTATTAAGAGCCTATTCACTCTAGCCTTGAAGACACCTAAATTATTGTTGGACGGGAAGATCGCAGCAGGCAATTTGTTCCAGTCCTTCGATGTACGCGGTAGAAATGCTTAGTCCGGACCGTTGAAGTTTCAACAACGTAAGGGGATACCCGCCGTACTTCGGGTTGTTCGATGGTAGAAAGGAGATGGCATCAAGTCATGCAATTCCCGCGCACACTCTCCAAAATGTATGTAAAATACCGAAAGGCTAGCTACCCTGCGCTTTTGCTCAAGGCTTTGTAGATTGGACTTAACTAAATCTGGATCCCCAATTAGCCTCTTCGCACGCTTTTCCACTGAGTCCAAAGCTGCTAGACGGCATTTTGCAGCACCAGCCCATATGTGACTGCAGTACTCCACACACGATCGGACCTGTGCTTTGTATAATATTAGAAGCTGTCCCGGTGTAAAGTACCGTCGGAACTTTACAAGAACGTCTAGCTTCCTAGCAGCTACTTTGACTCAATGAACCGCTCAAAATTGAGGTCTGAGGAAATTTCAACTCCCAAGAGCTGAAGGCGGTCGGTGCACTTCAGGGATACATTCTGAAAAGCAGGAACTAAGATGAATGGGCTCCTTTTGGCGGTGAACAGACTCGCTTGTGTTTTGGTGGCATTGAATCCTACCAGATTGGTTTCGCCCCACTTGGAGAATGCCTGAAGTGAGACATTTGTACGCTCTACCATAACCTCTCGTTCGGACCGGATTAGCTCCTTACTAGCCCGAGCACTTGGCAGGTATCTCTCTATAACTGTGCTATCATCTGCATATCCATAGATACCAGGCATCAGCAGATCGTTAGCAGCAAGAAAAGAGTTGCAGAGAGAACTGACCCCTGAGGAACTCATTAGTAACCCACCGACAACAACTCGGAGAGACCGTTCACTCAGGAAGTCTTTAACCCAGTTAATTAGATCAGGGGAAATGCCGTACGCTTGAAACTTACTCAAAAGGCTGGCGTGCCATACCCTGTCGAAGGCCTTCGAGAGGTCTTAGGAGACAGCAATTGCTTCTCCATTCTTCTCGAGGGCCTCGCCCCACATGTGGGTGGTATACACTTGTAGGTCCCCGGTAGACCGATTGCGGCAAAACCCGTACTGTCGGTCACTGAGAAGATCGTTACCTTCCAGGTATTCCATGAGGCACGAATTCAATACACGCTTTATTATATTGCAGAGTATGGATGTTATTGAAATCGGCCGATAGTTGGCGGGATAAGCACGACTGCCCTTTTTGGGCACGAGTTGCACGTTAGCAAGCTTCCAGGACTTGGACACTATACCAGACCTAAATGAGAGATGATGGCGATACAAGCGCGTCAATACAGGAGACAACTCGGGCGCACATGCCTTAAGAACTTTTGCTGATATACCATCTGGTCCTCTAGCTTTATTCACGTCTAGACGAAACGGTGCTCTCAGAACTTCTTTGTTTCTTATGTGAACCTTGGGAATCGAGGTGTTGCAATGAGGTAGAGTCGGTGGAGTAGCACTGTTAGTATCAAGAAGAGAATTATGAGCAAAGAGACATGCAAAGAGACCTGCTTTCTCTCTCGCCGAGTAATCCAGTGTTCCATCAGGTTTAACCAGCGGAAGCAATGTGGGCCTACAGAAGTTCGCTTCGACCGACTGTGTCAATATGGGTGATGCGGTCGAACCGAGCCTTCTTTAGTGCCTTTTTGTAGGACTTGGCAGCACAGTTGAAGGCTATCTTCTTTGAGCTCAGATCCGGAGCTTTGCGGTTACGAGCGTCAACCCAGGTGAGAAACGCCGAACGCTCTTCAGCTTGAATGAAATCGAACCATGGGTGAGCTGAGCCTCCGATGGGTACGTCACTATAAGGGATAAAAAACTCCATAGCTTGACGTATCACGACGGATATAGCATCCGCACAGCTCAACGAACTTCCAGAATAGAAGCAGACCTGCTGCCAAGGATAAGACGCAAAAAAGTACCGCATCTCATCCCAATCTGCTAACCTATAACGCATATTCGCCGTTCACCGCGTGCGTCGCAGTCAGGTGGGGAGAAGGATGAAACAGACAGTGATCGGAAGTTCCAATTGGTGAGGAAACTGTTACGATTCATCTGTCCGAATCAGTGGTCAGCAGAAGGTCCAGACAATTGGCAGTATGACCAACTACATGAGGCACCCTAGTCGCTTGCTCAACCAGCTGGGAAAGGCCCATGGATACTGCAAAGTTTCGCGCTTCTCTCCCAGAGTGGTCTGTCTGTCGAGACGCTTTGTCTTGGGAATGCGAGGAGGTTTTAACTTGAAATTAAAACCATATACTCAAATCTGCGGTCCTTTGAAGCTTTGATAAAATCAAACTTCTGAGTTAACGAAAAAAAAAGATACGGACGTTTATGTCGCAAAAAACGTATATTTTGACACTCGTACTCATACTTTCCGTTGACCTAGAATCCTGAAATTTGGTATGAAGCAAGGTCTCATAGCACAAGTATAGGAAAAATCTGAAAACTGTAAATTTGTAGTTACATCACAAAGAAAAAAATCGGAAAAACTAAGTCAATTTGGGAATCGAACTGTTTTTATAGGTAAGCACTAAGGCTCTACTCTATCTGTGTTCCAAATCATCGATCAAATCAATCATCGAATCAAACATTGCAAGATTAAAAAGTTAAACTTTCATATTATCTATAATAAGCTTCTGCCAGCGGCTTGGCCCGCGGATAAGAAGGTTTCTCCATACAAACTTTGGACCCCCGTTTCATCCCCTTTGGGGGTTAATTTTGGAAAATCCTCCCTTAGTGCTCGCTTACGTCATAAAAGGAAACCTTGTGCAAAATTTCACGCTCCTAGTCACAGTAGTTTCGGCTGTGCGTTGATATGTCAGTCAGTCAGTTTCTCCTTTTATATATAATTAGATTATTATTTAAATTCCATATTAATGGGATTATTAAAAAAAAAACAAATTTGGTAATCAACATCTTTAACTTATCAATTCTTGGCTTTGAGTCTATTAATTACAATTCCCCCTTGCTTCGGACCATAGCCTGAACCAGGTTCGGATGCGAGAGGTCACCGCCGCCGATTGTCTCCACAAGCACACGGCGGTGCTCAACCGGGGCAGACTTCCACCGTATACTACACCGTTTCCTTCTGATGATCCACACAATGGTGACACCCGGGCGTTTCTTCCGCCTAAATCTGAAACAGGAACCTCCCAAACTTACCAGGTCCAGAGAGGACCTGTGTCATGCGAAAGGTGAGAGAGTGGCTATTCTGCAGCCAGCCACTCCTCAAAGAAGGGACTTACCACCATGATTGTGGCGTGCCTAGCGCTGAGTTGCGACAGTTGCTGTCGCCATATTGCCATGAGATCCCGCCGAAATACTGTTCACCAGATATCTATGCGACTTATCGCGGTGGGCATTTCTTCTCGCTGAATCTGAAACAGGAACCTTCCGAAACACTTGCGTTAGGCGTAGAGTGTGAACGCCATGGCACTTCTTTAGCCACTCCTCAAAGAGAGGACGCAAGTCCTCTCTTTGCATGAGCATGCCAAATGCAAAATTTATGAACGTTAGCTTGTTATTTGGTGATATTATAATCAAAGCTAAAAAAGGCCAATGACCAAATCTGAAACAAAAAAAAAATGCTCACCTTATTTTATTATTTTATTTTCGTAATAATGTATTCTTCCAATATTTTTGCGACTACTTATAAATGTAGCAAATTTTAGTCAAAAAAGTTTTTGGTAACGTTTTATTTTTATTTTTGGGTTCAGATTAGGTAGGTAAGCTAAACGTAAGTCTGAATCAGACAAGCCCGTTCTATCATCGGACCACTGTAGATACGTACAGCGTAGCGTCATCGGTACATGGTGGATATCCTTTCCATACGTACAAAACGTTTTAGGATCTCATTTATTGTACCTACGTACAGCTAAGGAATCGATCAATCCTCGAATCCGACTCGGCTGGGCAGCGTTCGGGAAGCTGCGCGGTATCTTCTCGTCCAATATACCACAGCGTCCCAAGACGTATTGCCAGTGATAACATATGGCTCTGAAACGTGGTCGCTTACAATGGGCCTCATCAGAAGACTTAAAGTCACCCAAAGGGCAATGGAAAGGGCTGTGCTCGGAGTTTCCTTGCGTGATCGAATCAGGATGAGGATATCCGCAGGAGAACCAAGGTCACCGACATAGCACGAAAAATCGCCAAACTTAAGTGGCAATGGGCAGGGCACATTGCTCGCAGAACGGTTGGCCGTTGGGGCCGAAAGGTTCTGGATTGGCGACCACGTACCGGAAGACGTAGCGTTGGAAGGCCTCCTACAAGGTAGACCTATGACTTGGTAACGGTTGCGGGAGTCCGATGGATGCGAGACGCACCGGACCGTTCATTGTGGTGACAATTAGGGGAGTCCAGCAGTGGACGTCTTTCGGCTGAAATTATGATGACGATGATGATGATGCATAAGCATAAGCATAATCAGCCTTTTAATGTTCCCACTGCTGGGACTCAGGCCTCCTCTCTAAGAGAAGGAATGGGCCATAATCCACCCCGCGGGCCCAGTTCGGGTTGGTGAATGTCACATGTCTTCGAATTTTTGGTTCTAGGACATGGCGGATGATGAAACATGATGATGATGACAGCTAAGGAATGGAATTTCTTGCTGGAGTCTGTGTTTCCTGATAGCTATAACTTAGGGGTCTTAAGTAAAGAGTGAATAGATTACTTCTAGGTAAGCGTGCTCAATCGTCAACAGCCAGCACGGTTGGCGTAGTTGTTGAGCGATTGGCGCCTGCGCAGTGTCTTCGATACCCTTTACGGAATATATATTTGTATAGCCTACAGATGGTACCAGCAGATGATAGATGGTATAAGCAGTACCTTTGCATATCCTTTTGTCAAAGTACTCTGTGAACAGCATCACGGTCGGTCGCGTCCAATCACGTATTAGCGTCTATGCAAATTGCCACAGACTATAAAAACGAGTTGCTCAAATTGTGCTACGGGCATTCGTGGTGTTGCCACTTTATATAAATGTATTTATTTATTTTTTTTATTTATTTACTTATGTACACAAAAACACTTAAAAATGAAAATAACAAAAGCAGATGGTGGTTTTGCGACTTAATGATGCGGAGCAAAAAAAAAAAATTAAAAAAAAAAATACAGCTTCACATTTGTATATTTATACTAGCTCCTGTCAGTGGCTTCGCCCGTTTGAAAGAAGAATATTGTCCCAAGGGAACATATTCCTGGGATAAAAAAGTATCAAGAAACAAAAGAAGGAATGGCGGTCGCCTCTTTCTGCGAAGCAGTAATGCTAGCGAAGGAGGTGGCCGCACGCGTATGGGAACGAATGTCCTCACGCCCCAGCCGCTGAGATTCTGATCCCGACTACCAGCCACGGTAGACGCGGGCTCGCTGTCCAGCCGTCCGGTAATTGACCTGACCGAGCCCAGTCATCAACAGCGCGTAGTGATCCACGCGCTCCTCAAAGAGATGTCAGCAAATCGTAGGGGCCCAGCAGGGCCGATGCCCACTGGTTAGAACAGCGGGGAATTCCTGAAATGAAAACTCAAAGTCCTAGAACGCAAAAGGCAACTAAAGGACACAGGTGTGGTTATAGTCAGTAAAAGTCTGACATGCCCTCCCGCTCTGCCCAGACCGGGAGAAGTCATTGGATGATTTCTATAATTTAAAAAAAGACAATTCACACACAAGACAATACAATAACAAGACAATTTCATTCAAATCTGTTCAGTCGTTCGAACGTGAAAAAGTAACAAACATACACACACCCAAGGTAGGTTAGGTTAAAATAATAATATTTTATAAAACCTAAACCCCATACTTTTGAGGTATGTCGCCATAATAAAAAAAAACTCCTGATAATGCTAATGCTAATGACACCTGTTTCAAATCTGTTGGTGTCTGTTGGATAGGGGGCACGGGTCTCATACAAACTTGATCATCGTTCTTTTTGCCTTTAAAATTGTTGTTAAGTATGACATTGAAATATTTTCAAAAACTTAAAAAAAAAATACGTTTTTCCTGGAACAAGTTTTGAGAAATATTTGATTAACTTTTGGAGTAGCGTAATTAGAGACACAATAGTAAGACAATGGCGCACGACCGCCGGCGTTCGTGCGGGGATCAACAGCTTACATCACGGAATTACCGAATAATAGAGTTTTCAGGCGTTATCTCTCTTTTTTTGTTTCTTCGTCAAACGTCGCGTTGGATTGCGTTAGATGAAGCAACAAGCTTTTAAACCATGCTCGATGTTGATGATAGGCGAGTGGAAAAGGACCTTCTTAACAGTTCAGTTTACGTCATCAAGTGGATCACGTTAAAAACTCTTGGTAGGGCAACTGTTCGTAGGTCTTATACTTTTGTGTGAGGACTGTCATATCAATAAAAGTTCACAGTTTCAAAAAGTTGATAGATTCAAATCACATTATTACGATCGAACAAAAATAAATTTAACCATCAGACTGCATATGTAACTTGTTTCGAACTTTTTGGTCGTTTTTGCGATCAGGTTTTTTGATACTGTTTACTTTTTACAAGTTTTTATTTCGTTTCACCTGTTCCGATTTTTGTCTTTAGTCAATTCTTGCAAATTAATTTGATTCGCTTCTCGGTTACCGATTGAGCTGAAATTTTGCATGCATTTGACATTAAAAAAATACTCTACATTACATTATTAAAAAAGTACTCTACATTAGTGTCGCCACACATGGGCCACATGCCACAGCCACAAACGCCGCCACGAGAAGCTAGAAGCGACCACAAAGGAAACTGATGGGGGCGACAGCCACTTATGGCCGGTGGCTGCTACTTTATTTAACCCATACACGCAGTATGATAATGGACACTGACGAAGAAGGTTTGAATGTGCGAGTGGCGTGTGACGACGTTTTGCATCCGCGTTTTGTGGCAGATCCGGGCCACAAGAAGCGAGCAGCGGTGATTTGTAGCATGTGGCGGCGTTTAGTGGTTGTGGCCGGTGACCCTTATTGTCAAATGTAATTTGGTATGAAAAAAATCGCCATTTTTTAAAATAATCAACTAGAAAAACAAAAGAAAACAACACAAAAAAAAACAAAACAAACAAACAAACACAAATTAAGACAAATCTAACGACACCATGCAATGCAACAAGCAGTGTAGGCTCTAGTGCGTGCCAAAGAAATATACATACATTCGAAAAACATAACCCGCCTTCTGGCACAGTCGGGTAACTAGAGGACCATGTTCATCGTGAACAGGTGTGAAAGTATGGCTAACGGCTTACCAAGAACTTGTTTCATAAGATAGTTTATAAAATCGAATCTGTAACTGTTAATTCAATACATATATTAATTTTGCCGAGTGAATTAAAATATAATTCACTCGGCTTTTAAAATCCTCTACCATTAATTGGTATTATGGATAAATGAGGGACAGGGTCAAAAGTCCCGTAACCACAATTAAAAAGGAAGGTTTTGTGTCGGGTCTGGGTAATGGCCTGATAGTTGTTTTAGGACTACTGTACATAATATGTTCAATTCGCGTGGAGAACTTCAATATCACGCTATAGGATCTGTGTGTCTGTAGTTTGTATTCGATGAGATACAGACCGATAAAAAACTAAATAAATGTGAATAAAACAATATTTTTAATCAGATAACTGCGGGAAATTAATTACTTAAGATTATTATTTTACAAGTCTAATAAAATTTCAGTTTTATTCCAATTCAAACAATGCTTAGATAAAATGAATAAAACATGTCCTTTGAGAACCTGCGTCATACGAAAGGTGAGGACGCCGTGTTGTCTTCCTGCCACTTCTCAAAGACGGGACCTATCGATATTCTCACTGTGTGCCAAACAATCAAATCTATTGAGCCATTAAAAAGTTTTCTGCTTTTGCGACTCTCCTGTTTTATTCAAAACTATTCTTAAATAATAATAATATTCCACAACTATCACACAACGCCATTTAGTCCCAAATTAAGCAGAGCTTGTGCTATGAGTACTAGACATAAACGTACTCATATATTTCTAAATACATACATAATATAGTACTATAGATAAATTACACCCAGATACAGAACAAACAAATCGTGCTCATCACATAAACATTTGTCCTGGGTGGGAATCGAACCCACGATCTCCGGCATAGCAGTCAGGGTCACTAACCTCTAGACCAACAGGCCAGTCAAATAAATAATATGAATTTATTACAGTGAAATACCTATTAAGTCATTCTAATATACCCAGGATGTAATGGAACACTTAAAATAAATTGTAAAGCTAGAAAAAAATTAAATTAATAATTAAGTTACGCTTTGTTCATTTGAAGTGTTATAATAAGTCTAATGTTTTATTTTGATTACCATAATAGATATGCATAATTTTGGTCACGCCATAGTCACACATACCTCCACTACTAGAATAATCCACTGCTAGATATAGACCTCCCCTAAGTGTCGCCACAACGACTGATCCTGTGCGTCTTGCATCTGTCAGATTCTCAAAACCCTTACCAGGTCGTCAACATTGGTCCACCTTGTTTTCCAACGCTGTATTTTTCAGTACACTGTCGCCACTTCAGCCCCCCTAGCCAAGTTATTACGACCGTTTCGTTTCGATTCTCGTGTGTCGAACGCCTCGATTAGGCCACGCTTCCGATTCCTTTGTTCTGACGTCATCTCAACGCTCAGTCACGTGGTCAGAACAATGGATTCGCAGGCGTGGCCTACTAGAGGCATTCGATGAAAAAGAATCGAAACGAAACAGTCGTACCTTGGCTAGGGGGCCAGCCCCCTAGCCAAGTCACAAACGATAAACGTAAACTCTCAGTAGTCTTTAATAGATTTTCAACTTTATGTTATTGGATATAAAGTTGAAAATCTATTGAAGATTACATAGTGTTTTCGTTCGTTCCGGTCGCTAACGCTCAGTAGTCTTTAATAGATTTTCTACTTTATGCTCTTAGGTATAAAGTTGAAAATCTATTGGAGATTACTAAGCGTTCACGTTTATCGTTTGCAACTTGGCTAGGGGGGCAGAACTTTTCAACCCCATCGACCATTTGTTCTACAAGTAATATGTCCTGTCCACTGCTACTTAAGTTTGACGTTTCTATGGGTTTTGTCGGTAAACGCTTCATACCTCAATTTTGAATAAATGAAATGTTTTATCAAAACTCAATTTTTTTTTTGCTTTTGTTAACACTAATTGTGGATCCTACAGAAACTATGGATTGTTTCCGAATAAACAATTGCGATAGTATAGGATTAGGACTTACAGAAATTATTCCCTATGACTAAACAAACAATCATCATCATCATTTCAGCCGATAGACGCCAAATGTCGCCACAATGAACGGTCCTGTGCGTCTCGCATCCATCGGATTCCCACAACCTTCACTAGGTTATCGGTCCAAAAAACAAACAATATTACCACAAAACAATTTTTGTTTTTCAAAAAGCTAGTTTTATTGACTTAAAAAAAACGGACAATTAAAATTGAACACATCCGTATTATAAATTCGAAACCGTAGTAAAATTCAAGATGCAAAAACTTGACCACAAAATGTCTAAATTGCAAATCTTTTTGTTTTTTCTTGTTTTTGCAAAATTTTAATCTTGTTTTTGAACTATCTGCTACCCGCGACTTCGTCCGCGTCAAGTTCGTAAAAATACGCAAACGCAATTAATAATTCTGTGATTGTGATTGATGCCGAAAGCATCTAATTCATTTTTTTTTTACTTTCACATAAAATGGTAAAAGCCAAAACGAAAATTACATCCAGTAAATATGTTATATATGTACAATGTATTTCTAATGTACAGATGCATTTATTAACCGACTTCAAAAAGGAGGAGGTTTTATTTTCGGTTGAATGTATGTTTTTTTTTTTTATGTATGTTCACCGATTTCTCGGTCAATTGTGGACCGAATCTGAAAATTCTTTTTTTTATTGAAAGGTTATGCTTCCGGATTGGTCCCATAGAAATATTGTTATGATCTGATCATGAACTTCGAAGATATGAAAGCGAACTCCTCATAGGATCACAGCAGAACCGTCGTAACAAGTAAAATTGCTTTGTTTATACGTGTAGTCGATGACTGACTGAAAGTAGAGCGGGAATATATCGAACTGATCTGATGATGAAGCCTGAAGTTAGGCACCGGAACTCTGTAATAAATTAATGTAATCTAACCGTGTTTGGGATTATTAGAATTGTCATGAGATGCACTCTGGCTATAAGGTATTTAAGTTTGGCTGAGGGGTACTTTTTAGTGGTGGTACCATAACTAAAAAGTGTAAAATAAAAATCTTTTTACAAAAAAAATACAACCGACTTCAAAGTAAAAAAAAACACTGAAAAGTGCAAAAGTTAACTTTAATTTCGGAAATCGGTGTTAAATAACGAAGAGACAAAACTATTATAGAAACACCGACTTCCGAAATTAAAGTTATTTTGCACTTTTCAGTGTTTTTTTTTTTACTTTGAAGTTGGTTGTATTTTTTTTTGTAAAAAGTTTTTTATTTTATTTATTTCGCTCACCAACAATAACATACTATGATATACATAAAATAAACTCATGAACGTCAATAAACAGTAATAGACATGTTTTTTTATTTTATTTATATAAACCAGTGCTTGACTGCGAACCCACCTGATGGTAAGCAGTGATGCAATCATTGATGGTGAGGCGCACTAGTTTATTAACCGACTTCATTAAGAGCCTATTCACTTTTGTAGCCCCCAGATCTAAGTAAAGCGAGAGTTAGTGTAAAACCCACTTTTGTTCCTTTAGTTGCCCTTTGCATTCTAGGGCCACGGTAACTTGGGCACGCCACAATCGCGGCAGCAAATCCTTTTTAAGGAAAGGCTAAAAAGGGCACTACGGCGTCCTCTGAAGCAGGTCTTCATCGGACGGAGGTGTTTCGGAAGGTACCTGTTTCGAATTCAGAGGAAAGAAACACTTGGGTGTCACCATTGTGCGAATCGATCAGAGGACACGATGGAGTATACGGTGGAAGTTTATCCCACTTGGCTTAGGCGATTAGCGGAGCAACCTCTCGTGTCCGATCCTGGTTCAGCCTGATACGGAGCAATAGGGAATGGGAAGCAACCACCTCCTACGGTGAAGCAGTAATGCAAGCAAAGAAGGTGACTGAAACCATGAGGAAGAGGACATGATCACGCCCCAGAAAGAAGTCACACGGGTGTTGAGAGTCGCAGGATGATTCTCGGCCACCGCAAATGTGAGCTTGCGGACAGCTTGTCTTCCAGCCGTCTGGTAAAGCCCAAGCCCGAATCGATGGCGAGTAGATGTGTTGTGTGCGCGCCTCAATGAGATGTTAGCAAATAGACGGGGACCTCTAGAGCCAATGTCTGCTAGGGCTGTGAGATTTTTGGAAAGAGTTACCTCCCATAAGTTTTGCGGAGTTTTAGCCGGCCCTTGTTATACAGCTTTGACGGAGAATTTTGAAGGAGTATAATCAGCAGACTGATCTTCAGCTGGATAACGTGCATTGGCAGTCCACCACCGTTAGCAAATTTTTAATATTTCTACCGAGTAATTTGTGACGTCATCTTGCTCCACAACTGAACTTATGAAGAATTTGCGAGAGAATTGTAGCAGTTTGATAATTTTTGGGCGTTGCTCCTCCAAAGTGGGGCATACTTTTCCCGTATACTCCACCATGACCTTTGGGCAATCCGCCGAATTTGAAACAGAAGCCTCTCGAAACACCCACAACTGCTCTATGTTTGTGACTTCACAAAACAATAAATTAACGGCAAACCAATCTCACAGCCACTATGATTGACACTGGCCTCCATCAGAATGTTGTCCCAGTGTTGTTCACCACTTTTTTTTCCAAACGATTTTTTTGGTACATATTTCATTCGTTGAACGCTCAAGCCCAGAAACGGGTTTCTCCTTTGTAGCTGAATGAAAAAAATATAGTATTTTTTCGTTTCGCCGCTTTGGTTTTATTTCTTTTTATAAAAATGTGAAGTAAAAATTTCCATAATATGTTAAAACTATGCTGCTAGTTGTTTAATTATTGTATTCGAAGTACCAACGTATATTATGTGCAAAACAGACGACAAAATACACACAAAAATAAAACTGAGGAACGAACTCGCAGCGAATATCATTCAATACCGACATTTTGGAATATTGTCCACCCCTCATAGTAAATAGCGTGATAATCTATATCACGCTATTTGCTATGGAGTATATAAATAGCCTATAAGTTGCCCTGACCTATAAGGATTATGAATGCAAAATTTGAACAGTTCTCAGTATTCGGGTTTAGTAGTTTATGCTCCAACCGTAAACATCGGAAAATAATTTTAGTGTTTTATTATAAGTAGATATAGATAGATAAGGAAAGATATTGAAAATATTAATCTACATGGAAAGATATATTAAAAATTATGGTATTTCCGGCACCAACTATACCTAATGAATCTTTGAGAATAATATTTTTTTTATTCGTGAGTAATCTGGGAAACTATAAAAAATTGCATGTTTTCCATTGTTGAGATGAATTGTTCTGTTATTTATTTTATCATCAAAGGTGTTTACTTGAGTATCTTACCTATAATCCGCCCGACCGAATTTCGATAACGGTGGCCAAGTTTAACAGATATTAGCCAAGTACGCTGGAGATATTATAGTGCGCAAACACAGGTGCACTTACTTCCCTTCTTCCTTTACTCTCATAGTCCGATAGGACGGAAATCTGTCGCGACTGGTGAGAGATCAGGCGCAAGAGCAACGCTTAACGTGCTTTCCAAGGCACGGGGATGTCACACAGCCAACTTTCAAACTCCGGGATACTACAGATTACAATACGGCCGACGTAACTTGGCGAGCCTGAACATAGGCTCTGCGAACTTTAGCGCATGTACACTCCTAAAAAAAAACTGTTGTTGGCATTTTTTCTAACCAAAATACGAATAAAAATGTAGTAATACAAGGACCAGGCTTCAGCACCGTGGACCACATACATACGCTGCGGCAGGTTATACAGAAGACTGAGGAGTATAATCAGCCTCTCTGCTTAGCGTTTGTGGACTACGAGAAAGCCTTTGATTCGATTGAAACTTGGGCTGTACTGCAGTCTCTCCAACGGTGCCAAATTGACTATCGGTATATCGAAGTGCTGAAGTGTTTGTACAAAAACGCCACTATGTCAGTCCGACTACAAGACCAGACCTCGAAACCTATCCTCTTGCAGCGGGGTGTGAGGCAGGGAGACGTTATTTCTCCGAAACTGTTCACGGCAGCAATGGAGGATGTCTTCAAGGTTTTGGAATGGAGAGGGCTAGGCATTAATGTCAATGGCGAGTACATCACTCACCTTCGGTTTGCCGACGACATAGTAGTCATGGCTGAGACTACGGAGGAGCTCAGTATAATGCTTGGTGACCTCAGTAGAGCTTCCGAAAGAGTGGGACTTAAAATGAACATGGACAAAACCAAAGTCATGGTAAACAGCCATGTAGCACCCACTCCTATCAAAGTCGGGGACTCTACACTCGAAGTTGTAGACGAATACGTTTACCTGGGACAGACGGTCCAGTTGGGAAGGTCTAACTTCGAGAAAGAGATCAATCGTCGAATCCGACTCGGCTGGGCAGCGTTCGGGAAGCTGCGCGGTGTCTTCTCGTCCAATATACCACAGTGTCTCAAGACGAAAGTCTATGACCAGTGCGTGTTGCCAGTGATGACATATGGCTCCGAAACGTGGTCGCTTACAATGGGCCTCATTAGAAGGCTTAAAGTCACCCAAAGGGCAATGGAGAGGGCTATGCTCGGAGTTTCCTTGCGTGATCGAATCAGGAATGAGGATATCCGCAGGAGAACCAAGGTTGCCGACATAGCACGAAGAATCGCCAAACTAAAGTGGCAATGGGCAGGGCACATTGCTCGCAGAACAGATGGCCGTTGGGGCCGAAAGGTTCTGGAATGGCGACCGCGTACCGGAAGACGTAGCGTTGGAAGGCCTCCTACAAGGTGGACCGATGACTTGGTAACGATTGCGGGAGTCCGATGGATGCGAGACGCACAGGACCGTTCGTTGTGGCGACGCTTGGGGGAGGCCTATGTCCAGCAGTGGACGTCTTTCGGCTGAAATGATGATGATGATGAATACAAGGACGCAGCACCAATAAAATAAATATCAAAACAAACTTGTGAATTAAAGAAACAAACTTAACACTAAAAAAAAACTTAACAATATATTATTAACAATCAACGAAAACTTTTGTAATTTCCTGTGCACAAGACAGAAATAGCGACACGAAAATGAAACGTGTGAGTGAGACATATTACTGCGTACCGACCTTTGCCGCATAAGCACGAAGCTTTACGAAGTAAACAAAAAGGGATGTCAAATACGCTTGTCTGAGGGTCTAATCGATTTTTATTCAAATCGATTGAAATTAAGTTGTAATAATTTATATATATATATTTATTTTTTTAAAGGACGTTTAAAATAATCTTAAACAGTTGTTATTCATGTAGTCGTTACTAGATAACTGATATTTAACTAAATCTGGTCTTTCAACCAAGAAAATATAATTTTAGCAATTTTTTTTTATTAAAGTCCATATCTCGTTTACTAACGACAACATTCACTACATTTGCCATTATATTAACCACAACGAATGATACTATGCGTCTCGTATCCATAGCATTCTCGCGACCCTCATCAGGTCACCAGACATTATAACAAGAAAAAAAAAAAAAATTATTTATTAATTCTTTATGCACACAAAAGTACAGAGGCGGACTTAATGCCTTAAGGCATTTTCTACCAGTCAACCTTTGGGTGAAAAATTGTAATGAAAAAAAATAAAAAAATCGCCAATAGAATCAATTCTACTTTATCACCGAGTGACATAGGCTATATATTTTATATTTTCACGCCGATAAAGCCGCTAACAAAAACTAGTAAGTAAGTACTATTTGTATATAGCACAAAATTAAGAAACACCATAATTCACATTGCATGTAATCCATATTTCACATGGCATGCTTAAATGCTATAAAACATAAAATAAAAATCTAAGCTGAACATTAATACTGAGGAAAAATTGTTAGATATTATAAAACACAATATAATGTGCACATTAAATACACTAAAATGCTTTCGTTGATAACACTGGTCAACCAAATATGAACTTTTTTAAGCGGATGAAATAGGTTGAACTGATTTTATGCGAACATTATAAAACATTCAGAGTGAAAATTAGCATCACTAATTTCATGTCTTGGTTAGCTCAGGTTTTTTGTGGACCAATAAAGAAACTTACCACCACAATAAAAAAATTATGTTCATCAATAAATTTTGAAATTGATGACATGAAAAAAGATTGCACGTAGCGGAGATGAGAATGTTAAGATGGATGTGTGGTGTGACGAGAATGGATAAAGTGAGAAATAGGTATATTAGGAGAAGTTTGAAAGTGGCGCCTGTGACTGAAAAGTTGAAAGGGAATCATTTGTCTTGGTATGGTCATGTAAAGAGGAGGGATGAAACGCATGTTACTAAAAGAGTTATGAGTTTACATGTGGATGGATGGAGAGGGAGAGGGAGATCAAAGAAAAGATGGATGGATTGTGTGAAAAGTGATATGAAAGAAAAGGAAGTTAGTGATAGCGTGACGAGTGAGTAAAAAAACGTGTTGCGCCGACCCCAAATAACACGGGACAAGGGCAGGAAGATGATGATGAATAAATTTTAATGATTTTAAAAGTTTACAGTTGAAGTCGGGAGTTTCCTTGCGTGATCGAATCAGAAATGAAGATATCCGCAGGAGAACCAAGGTTGTCGACATAGCACGAAGAATTGCCAAAATTAAGTGGCAATGGGCAGGGCACATTGCTCACAGAACAGATGGCCGTTGGGGCCGAAAGGTTCTGGAGTGGCGACCACGTACCGGAAGACGCAGTGTTGGACGCCCCCCTACAAGGTGGACTGATGACCTGGTAAGGGTTGCGGGAATCCGATGGATTCGAGACGCACAGGACCATTCATTGTGACGATATTTGGGGGAGGCCTGAGTCCCAACAGTGGGAACATTATAAGGCCGACTAGACTATGCTATGCTATGCTACAGCCCGGGAATCTTTAAGTCAAGAGTGAATTGGTTACTTCTTGGTAAGCGCGGCGGGAATGGGCCGTAATCCACCACGCGGGCCCAGTGCGGTTTGGTCCCGGGCTGTAGCCATCAGGAAAAACAGATTCCGGAAAGGAATTCCACCTTAGCTGTACGCACTATGAATGTGTTCCCAAAACGATAGTCCATTGAACAAGCAAGCGTGGCTAAAATAAGTTTCAACATGCACACTATGAGCACAATTTATTCTCAGAATGAGCTAAGTCAACAGTAAAACGTTTATAGTCAATGAGTAGTTACCATGTGCTTCTTATATTGCAACTCATTGTCATTGCACAAAAACCTTCTTGAAAAAAAAAAACGCAAATATTTCTACGTATTACATTGATTTAACATATTACTTACAACATCATGTTGTGATTAATAATTATGTTGACTGGCCTGTTGTTCTAGTGGTTAGGAGCCTTGACTGCTATGCCGGAGATTGTGGGTTCGATTCCCACCCACGACAAATGTTTGTGTGATGAGCACAATCATTCGTTCTGTGTATGGGTGTAATTTATCTCTTACTAGCTTTTGCCCGCGGCTTCGCTCCCGTCAACTGACTACTATATCCTACTCTACCCAACTCTATCCTACTCTACGCTACTCAACCCTACTCTACGCTACTCTACCCTACTCTACCCTACTCTACCCTACTCTACCCTACTCTACCCTACTCTACCCTACTCTACCCTACTCTACCCTACTCTACCCTACTCTACCCTACTCTACCCTACTCTACCCTACTCTACCCTACTCTACCCTACTCTACCCTACTCTACCCTACTCTACCCTACTCTACCCTAATCTACCCTACTCTACCCTACTCTACCCTACTCTACCCTACTCTACCCTACTCTACCCTACTCTACCCTACTCTACCCTACTCTACCCTACTCTACCCTACTCTACCCTACTCTACCCTACTCTACCCTACTCTACCCTACTCTACCCTACTCTACCCTACTCTACCCTACTCTACCCTACTCTACCCTACTCTACCCTACACAAAAAAAAACAACATAAAGTATCTTATGTCCGTCTCCTGGTTCTAAGCTACCTCCCCACCAACTTTCAGCCAAATCGGTTCAGCCGTTCTTGAGTTATAAATAGTGTAACTAACACGACTTTCTTTTATATATATATAGATATGTAAGTATTTAGAAATATTTAAGTATGATTATCAGTTGTCTAGTACTCATAATACAAGCTTTGCTTAAGTTGGGACTAGACGGCGTTTTTACAACCGAAAAAAAAATTTGATACACAATACAATCACTTTTGTGTTCCGTTAAATTACGGATTACATTTTATTATTTTAGCAGTAGTTGGCAGCCGAGTTAACCTTTTCGCCTGTTTTCATAAGTTTGAGAGGTAGTCAACAACTACAACATAATTTTCACCTCAATTTTACCGTGAGAGCACATGTTTTTCCTCCCATATAATAAGCAGAGACTTGAGATACAAAACAACACCAATTAATATCTACTAGAAAACACGTGATGTGAAATTGGTGTAGTTTTGTATCTCAAGTAGGTATCTAGAATATGGTCCGGAGCAAGAAGGAGTGGCAGGCGGTCGCATCCTTCTGCGAAGCAGTAATGCTAGCAAAGAAGGCAGCCTCAGCCGCGGGGATCCCGATCCCGATTTCCAGCCACCATAGGCGCTGGCTTGCGGACGGCGAGTAATGGGTAGCTCGCCGTCCGACCGTCCGGCAACTGTTCGGACCGAGCCCAAGTTGTCAACTGCGCGTAGTGTTCCACGCGCGCCTCAAGAAGATATCAGCAAAATCGTAGGGGCCCAGCAGGGTCGAAGCCTACTGGGGCCATGGGTGATGCGAAAGAGAACCCCGGAGCCCTGGAACGAAGGCAAAGAAGGAACAGGAGTGGGTTTTTAGTCAGTAAAAGTCTTACACTATCTCACGCTCCGCCTAAGAACGGGGGATGTCATTGCATGATTTTCCCAACGAAAAAAAGTCTCTAGAATAATTAAAAGAGCTATTAGACTTTACTCAAAAAATCCCATCAAAACTCATGATGATGATTATCAAGCTCCATTAAACTTTACACCTATTCATCTTCCATGGCTGTTCTCATCACGGATCTCTTTTTTGTCTTTAGATTAAAAACTCTTTTGACAACGTGATTTTGTTTTTTCTCTACATCAAAATATACATATACCACAAAAACTAGGGGACTTCCATTAACCGGTAGATCGATAGGAAAACAGCCGTAATTGCCATTTTTGTGGTTATTTCATTTGTTGTTATTAAATTAGCAATACCTACCTAATAATATATAATTTCGAGAGTAGATACATTTATTTTAGATTTGTTTTTTACACAATCGTGTTTTATTAAACATTTGCTTATATGATAATAATCATAAGGAACGATTCTGTTTCACTGTATTTTCACTAGACAACGCAGCAGTGCTTAACTAGTTTTTGCAACAAACTGATCAGGTAACGTAACGTACGTTAACGTAATCAAGTATGTGTCTATAAAACTCGGGGTAATGACCTCTCTTGACTGCATGTTTTAAGTAGGACGGCTGATGTCTCTAGGAGAAAAATGTAGACTAGAAGAAAGTCATAAATTATTCGATTTTTCCCAACACGGGTGAAAGTTGATAAAACAAAAAAAAAATAAACAATTTTTAAAATTTTAGTGTTTTTGTAACGAAGTCGGTTAGTTTATTTTTATAAAAAGTTTTTTATTTCACACTTTTTAGTTTTAGTTGTCACACATTTAAAGCTAGAGTACCATGCGTACTACATGTATATCGATGCAGAGTACTTACATCTCATGACTATTCTAATTAACCCAACCATCCACCTTCCGTCTCATCATCAGATCAGTCGATGGTACTATATTCAGTACCATTTATTTTTTTTATTGTCATAGTTGCCATATTCATTGCGATATCTATGTGAGAGTGAAGTTCCGTGGCCATTTCTTGTCTTTATCAGTTTTACTTCACCAAATGATACTTTTTGAATAGAGAATAGATGCTTGAGTTACCGGCAATAATACCAAAATCAATATATTTCCAATTAAATAGTTGCCTATAATATTTGAGGAGTTCCTTTGATTCCTCATAGATGCCATCATCAGAACAGGATTAAAAAAAGCTCACATTTTTTCTTGAAAGTATATCATTTATCATTTATTATTTATTTTATAAAAACTTCATGCAACACTATGGTCAAAGATTCTTCTAAGTAAAAAAAAGGCAAATTGGTTTATAAATGACGGGGTTCTGAGGTAACCATAAAAGGTAAACATTAAAGAATAAAACCGTATTGAGAACGTCCACAAGCACAATTTTTGGAGGTGGCAATGGCGGTACCTAATTTCTTATGGTTGAGTAGAGACCTTTTTTTTTATTTTCGGTGGAAAATTTATCCAATGACATCCCCCGCTCTTAAGCGGAGCGTGAGATAGTGTGAGATAGACTTTTAATGACTAAAATCCCACTCCTGTTCCTTCTTTGCCTTCGTTCCAGGGCCCTGGGGTTCTCTTTCGCATCACCCATGGCCCCAGTAGGCTTCGACCCTGCTGGGCGCCTACAGTTTTGCCGACTTCTCCTTGAGGTGAGTAGAAACCTGAAGATCCAATGACGAAAATCGAACAACAAGAAATAACATGTCAGAAAAACCTTGTAGGAACTTTCCTACAAAGTTTTTCCGACATGTAATTTACACATTTGTTTGTAATCAAACGCTGCAGGAGTTATGACTACTTAGTCATCATGGACGTAGCGGGCTGTATTTAAATCACAATATTCATCTTTATCGATCAGGTTTCCCTTGTTTACCGGTTTTTCCATACATTGAACTTGTGCAAAGGAAACTAAAATTAGAATGATAAAAATTCTGATTTTGGACGAAAATTTCCATTACGCACGTAGAGATAGAGGTGGAACGTAAATTTAGAATGCAATAAAAATTATGTTTTGGTCCATTTTGGGATTCCGTACAAAACTATAATAAATAAATTGGTCCATAAGTAACGCTTTACCTATGAAGCGTTCTTCATCTATTGAAATAAAAGGAGAAACTGACTGACTGACATATCAACGCACAGCCGAAACTACTGGGATTAGGGACGTGAAATTTTGCACAAGGTTTCTTTTTATATATTTTATATTATTTTTGTGACGTAGGCGAGCAATAAGTGAGGATTTTTCAAAATTCACCACCTAAGCTGATGAAACGGGACGGGAGTCCAAAGTTTATATGGAGAAACCTACTTTTATGTCGGTGAAGCCACGGGCAGAAGTTAGAGATTTTACTTTAATTTACAGCAAAGTACTAGTATAACTTTGTTTGGTATGGTTGAGTAAACAATGGTAAACCCAAAGATCAAATCAAGAATTCACAGAATACAAGTAATTCGTAACACCATAAGACGCTTTGATAAATCATTTCTAATTTACTGCAAAGATAAATTTAACATTGAACTGAACGGGCACGTCATAAATATGGCGGCAAGTCCCGTCTTTGAGGAGTTGCTGGAAAGGCAACACGGCGTCCTTAACTTCTGCATGACGCAGGTCCCAGACATGGTAAGTTCGGGAGGTTCCTGCACCGGATTCATGCGGATGAAATGCCTGGGTGTCACCATTGTGTGGACCGCCTGGAGAATATGGTGGAGCATACGGTAGAGGTGCGCCCCGCCTGGGCATAGCACTGCCGTGTCCTCGTGGGGGCGATCGGTGTCAGCGATCTCTCGCGCCGGGCCTTGGTACAGGCCATGGTTCGGAACAAGGAGGAGTGGCAGGCGGTCGCCGCCTTCTACGAAACAGTAATGCTAGCAAAATGAGGAGGCCGTATGTGCACGCGCGAGGCAATGGCTCCCACGCCCCAGCTGCCTCTATTCCGATCCCGATTTCCAGCCACCGTAGGCGCGGGCTAGCGGACGGCGAGCAATGGGTAGCTCGCCATCCGACCGTCCGGTAACCGTCCGGATCGAGCCCAAGTCGTCGACAGCACGTAGTGTTCCACACGAGCCTCAAGAAGATTTCAGCAACCGTAGGGTCGAGCCCAGCAAGGTCGAAGCCTACTGGGGCCAAGGGTTTGATTCTGAAAGGAAGACTCGGCCCCGGTACAAAAGGCAACAAAGGAACAGGAGTTTGTTTTTAGTCAGTAAAAGTCTGACACTATCTCCCGCTCCGCCCAAGAGCGGGGGATGTCTTTGGATGATTTTCCCACCGAAAAAAAAAAGAGTAAAAATGACGAAAATCAAAAGCAACAATTGATACGTTTGAAAAACTTTTTAGGAAAGTACATTATATCTCCTGGAGCGTGTGCAACCACAGATGTACGAGTAGCAGGCTAAATTTAAACCATAATACTCACCTTAATCGGTCAGGTTCACGATCCTTTTTACCGGTTTTTTCATACAATGAACTTGTGTAAAGACGACTTAAATTAGAATGATAAAATTCTATATTTAGCCAAAAATTTCCATTACGCACGTGAATTTATTGGTGGTAGTCAAGTTTAGAAAGCAGTAAAAATCATGTTTTGGTCCTTTTTAGGGTTCCTTACGAAAATGTAACGAAATAAATTGCCCTCAAGTATACATATACTTTAGTAGTATAAGTGTAGTTGTTGACTATAATAGAACGATAGATGAAAATGATTATTTTCTATACGAAAATATTAACATGACGCCTTATTTTTTTTTTGTTCGGAGTTATTGTGACCTTTACCAGTCAGCACTGGACCTGCGTAGTGAATTGCAGTTCACTCCCTCTTGCATACGACTTGAAGAAGTTTTTATTGACGATTATTGTTATTTTACAATTACGAAATTGTATAAAATTATATATATTATTACTTTTACAATTATGACATTGTTTTTTTTTATATTTGGAATTTGACATTGACAACTACTTTTAGAAATATATATATTACAATTTGTAATGTTTAAATTTTTTGAAAATTTTATTATTGTTTTTTCTTTAATATTAACATAATGTCTTACAGTTTTGAGTACTTTTTACGGCCTACCCAAATGTCCTTTCTTTGGTATTGTTCGTCAAGTCGTTGAGCTCCTTAGTAGTTCTGAGTTGAGCTACACGAATACTGACAAATGCTTGCACTGACTGGACAAGTCCGCTCAAAACTGTGTGGTTCTTTCTTCAAAAGACCCTCTCAGACTCAAATCTTCATGGTTCTCATATGATTTGACCATTACATGTTTGCTGTATGGACTTTAAAAGAGACTTTGCCCTTGAGTTGTTTCGGTGTTTCTTCTCAGAGTAGTCAGCTAGGAAATACCGGCTTCATCTAGTTTAAATTGACAAAAAATTGAAGTGTAAAATTGTTATTAAAAAACCTATTTGCAAAATAAACATCATTTACCATTTTGTCCCAGTAGAGGGGCACAGGCCTCCTTTGTAGGATATCTCTGTTTATACAGTATCAGTATTCTATTCTCATATTAGGAATGTGTGTTAGAAAAAAACTTAGACTAAAAAAAATAATCTTAAGCAATAGATACGGTTTTTCCTAATATTCACAAAGTAAAAGATAGTGATGAAATAATAATGTTGAATGTGGTGGTGTCTCATTATGTGTGGTTGAGTAGATGATGGTAGATCCGAAGATCAAGCGACAAAAAACATATATGACTCGTCTGAAAAATTTTGTGGTAAAGTAATTATAGGTTTTATTTTATTTTTTTAGGTGGGAAAATCATCTAATGACAAATCGCGGTCTTGGGCTGAGCGGGAGATAGTGTCAGACTTTTACTGAATAAAAACCCACTCCTGTTCCTTCTTTGCCTTCGTCCCAGGGCCCTGGGTATCACTTTCACACTACCCGTGGCCCCCGTAGGCTTCGATCCTGCTCGGCCCCTACGATTTGCTGACATCTCCCTGAGGCGGAACAGTACGAGCCGTCGACAACTTGGGCTCGGTCCGGACGGTTACCGGACGGTCAGACGGCGGGCTACCCATTGCTCGCCATCCGCAAGCCCTCGCCTACGGTGGCCAGAAATCGGGATCGGAATCCCGGCGGCGGTTAGGGCGTGAGGACCATTGCCTCACGCGATCGGCCGCCTCCTTTGCTAGCATTACTGCTTCGCAGAAGGAGGCGACCGCCTGCTACTCCTCCTTGCTCCGGACCATGGCCTGTACCAAGGCCCGGAGCAAGAGATCGCCGCCGCCGATCGCCCCCACGAGGACACGGCGTTTCTCTGCCCAAGCAGGGCACACCTCCACCGTGTGCTCCACCGTATCCTCCGGGTGGTCCACACAGTGGCGATTCCCGGGCGTCGCTTCCGCAGGAATCCGGTGCAGGAACTTCCCGAACTTACCGTGTTCGGTGAGAACCTGCGTCATGCGGAAGGTGAGGACGCCGTGAGGTCTTTCCAACCACGCCTCAAAGAGGGGACTTACCGCCATAATTGTGGCGTGCCCAGAAGTAATTATAGGTGTGAATATAATTATCCTCAGCAACGCTCATAGAACGCTAAAATTTTGCGCAGAAATTTCTTATACGATGTATACCAAAAATAAGAAAAGATGTTTATTTATTAAATCTTTATGCACTAGTAATAAACACTGTACAAAAGCGGACTTAATGCCTTAGGCATATTCTACCAGTCGACCTTAGGGTGGTGCAGAAACATAACATGGTAGGTGCAGCTTAATGGTAAAGAAATACAAGAATAAATACTTAAATACATAAAATAGAAATTGCCCTGTGCGATAAGACCGCCCATTGTACACTTATTTTTAATTATGTTTGTCCTGTATTTTTGTCTATGTGGTGTACAATAAAGAATATAATAAATAAATAAATAAATACATACATATAAATTAACAATGTAATTATGAGAAACGAATCCAACAAATCAACGCTGTGATGATTACAGCAACTTCCTGCGAATGTGTTCACGTGCCTTCACCTTAAAAGCGAACCGACTGGACGACATCCGGATGCAGCCGTGCTATTCTGTAAATGGTAAATGATTTCGAAATTCATTTCACAAATTATCTCGAATGTCACACTCAGCGAATTGTATTTCAGAATACCAAATCCTATAGACAAATTTGTAGATAAATGTCAAAATACTCAACCGTTTTAGTTCCTCTCACTTTGATCATCACTCGGTGGCGCCAGTGTCAAATTCACTCCATTTCAGAATACGAAACTTTAATTTCACCATGATTTCACTACGGATTCAGAAGTGATTTCGCAAATAAACTTTTCAGAATAGCAAGGCAGCTCTCAGCGCATTCCAAAGAGAGATCGCCTGGACAAAGAAGGAGGACTGAATAAACCCAGAGCGATGTGTGGGACATCGTAGAAGACGATTATTGGTAGATCGGAGATTTTTATGATGTGTTAAAATTCTCCCCCAAACAGCATAAAAAGGGATCCAAAGCTTGTTTGGAGAAACCTCTGGCAAAATTTAGTGATAAAATTATAATGCTAAAACTCATCACCATCATTTCAGCCTACAGATTTCCACTGTTAGATATAGGACTCCTTTAAGTGTTACCACAATGAACGGTCCTGTGCGTTTTGAATCCTTCGGATTCTCGCAACCTCACCAGGTCATTGATCCATCTTGTGGGTGACCTTCCAACTCTGCCACTCCAGAACTCAACGGCCATCTGTTCTGCGAGCAATGTCCCCTGCCTCTTAAGTTTTGCGATTCTTCAAGCTATGTCGGTAACCTTGGTTCTCTTACGGATATCTACATTTCTGATGTGATCACGCAAGGAAACTCCGAGCATAGTCTTTTCCATTGCCCTTTGGGTGGCTCAAAGCCTTCTGATGAGACCTGTTGTGAGCGACTACGTTTCGGAGTCGTATGTCATCACTGGCAACATGTATTTGGTCATAGGCTTTCGTATTCGAAACAGTGGTATGTTGGACGAGAAAATACCGCTGTTGAAAGTAGTATTACCAAATTCCGTTTGGGTGGATAGACGTTAGTATACTGAAAGAAAAAAGTAAAAAAACAGTATTTCTGCAGCGTGTTCAAACGCATACACAACAGGCTATTTTTAAACCATAATATTTTTTTATCTGTGTCCACCAGTTTCAAGGGCATCTCTTTTATTACCGGTTTTGCCAAACATTAAACTGGTTTACGGGAGACTAAAATTAGATTGGTAAAATGGGTTCGGATAAGAATTTACACACGCAAAATTAAAGGTAGAAGGCGAGAATGCAGTAAAAAATATTTTTTAATCCTTCATTGAGTTCCGTATAAAAATGATCTTCTAGCATCGTTTTGAACAAAACGATCTTCAAGCAGCGTCTTGTTTGTTTAGATATATAAATGACACTGTTTTTTTTTTTTCTACACCAAATTACTTACATGACTCTTAAAAACAAAAATCCTTTCTAATTTTGCCCTTTCTATCCAGGAAATTTAGAGTAGGGCTATATGGATCAGGCTTATATTCATCTCTTCATATATAGCTAACCATAATCAGTAATGCTAGCAAAGGAGGCAGCCGCACGTGCAAGCGCGAGGGAACGGCCCCTTACGCCCCAGCCACCTAGATTCGATCCCGATTTCCGGCCACCGTACGCGCGGACTTGTGGCGGCTCGCCTTCCGACCGTCCGGCAACCATATGTAGCGAGCCCAAGTCGGAAATTTCCATATTCAAATCATCGTCATTTTGCATAAGTTCACATAAATTGTAAAAACATTCCTTCGTTCGCTAACCGCAAGTGTTTGCTAAACGCGTAAACAAACTCATTAATTTATTTTTTTACTTTTTTCGATATATTACTTATTACACCGGTGACTCACCGCTCATTAGCAATATCAGCTGATTTTACCGTAAGCTCGGTCAGCTGTTTACGCATTAGATATTACAACTGAAACTAAATTATATTGGTTTTTTTGTCTTTGCTTGCCCTACTGACTTTGCCTTTTGTTTTTGCTTTGCCTATACAACCTACCTACACCTTCTCATTATGTCTGATGCAAAATTAAGGGAACTCGTAAAGAGGCGTGGTAGCCACAAAGCAAAGTTTACGCATTTTAGCAACTTTTTAAGATAAGACCTAGCACTGGAAATGATTTAGATAATTTTCAAAGAGCAGAATTAAAAAAACGTCTTAGCTTAATGGAAACTATAGACAAGGAATTCGAAGTGTTACAGACAGGGTTGGAGCTCTTGTCGGAGGATGCGGATGAAATGGGAGCAATTCAAGTCACAGTAGCACGTGCTGGTGGCTCACGCGGGGGCGATCTTCGCCACCGCGGGCGCCATCTCGCCCGCGCTCGGGTCTGCCACCTCCGTCGATGATCTCCCACGCTACGGCTCTGGCTGCAGGCACGACTTCGTTCGGCTGCCTAAGATAGACTTGCCTAACTTCGGCGGGGACTATCAGCACTGGCTTGAATTCCGAGATACGTATCTTTCCCTTAATCATAATAATGACAGCATACAAGATATTAATAAATTTCATTCCTTGCGTGCTAAAGCAGCACATGCGCGTCATTCGTGATAAAAAGCATAGCTGATTTCAAAGCGGATAACTATGGTACAGCTTGACAGTTATTATCTGAAAGGTACGACATTGAAAGACTACTGCTAGGACACATTATTTTATTATGAAGTCCCCATCCACCTCCCGGCTCCATCATCAGGTCAGTTTGATAGTACCTTGTAGCCAAAGTGCATCTCATGACAATTCTAATAAGCCCAAACACGGCTAGGTTATATTGATTAATTACGGAGTTCCAGTGCCTATCTTCCGGCTCCATCATCATCATCAGATCACTTCGATGATACCATTTTTAACATAACTATTCTATTATTTTTCAATATGATTTCATTTATGATAGTATTTTGAACAATCCTAATAATTTTCGGCTGGGTGCGAATTTTTGTAACCTTACCCTTATTTTTTGGTCTAATTTGACTGGACTATGACAATCATGTTTGACAGAATTGTCGAACGATTAATTTATCGCAGATTTTTTTTTTTTTTTGGTGTATATTCAGCTCTCATTCGACCACTATCTCACCTGATGAGAAGCGATGATGTGGCCGACGATGGCGCACGTTTGCCTAGAAGTAACCTATTCACTCTAGATGTAAAGACCCCCCAGCTTGAAACTATCAGGAAACCTCAGGAAACTTAAATCCGGTAGGCATTTAATTCCTTAGCTGTACGCACAATGAATATTTTACCAAAACCTATTTTTTTTGTACGTACCGGTCCTCTACCTGCCGGTGGCACATTGCCAAACGTCTAGTGGTCCGTTGGTGGAACGGGTTTGGTGGAAGTAGAATATGCAATTCCGACGCACACTCACCCAAATATATGTTTATACAATCGTAAGTTGCAGGCATGCAGCCTGTGGGTGAATCACACCCAAAAAGCATATGAAACCCTTTGTCTTCAACATAGTAACGCATTCAGGGCGCTAATGGGACACTGTAGTACCTCGGGCATATATTGCTGTCGACAGCGGAACGCATCTCTGGAGCGCAGGGTGCGCAGCAGCTCCAAATCCAACAGTATGCTAATGATGATAGCCGACAGGCTCGACCGTCCTAGCTTAGGCGCTGCAGTGTCTTGCATATCACCTTCAGTCGTCGGTTGTCAATGTAACTGTGTGTGTCAATTTTTTTTAATGTTGTTTGTTTATTTTTTGGTGTTATGTTTTGTGCTATGTGTAATCATCTTCCATAAGTAAATAATATTGTTATTATAGCTTGTATAGCTTCCGCGACATTTACCGTACAGCCGTACCTGTAGCGGGCGTTCTGTATGGGTTATTTTTTTTTTCTTTCTGTACGGGAACTAATGTAATCTGACTCACGAACTTCCGCTATAGTACTGCTTAGACCGCACAGTTACGTCATGGCATCCTAATTAATAATGTTAATATGGATCAAGCTGAAAAAAATATGTATGAGCGTTAGTTAAAACTGTTGATAAAAAACTTTAATTTGTTAGCGCCAATTAATCTTAAAAAAAAGTGCGTTTTGCTATTTACCTTTATAAAATATAATTAAAAGATGTCATCGACATTTCGATGAAGTTGGTGGAAGGTGCAACATAAAAATTATAGATTTTGGTCACTGAAACCCGATTGCTCATCATTAGATTATTATTTTCGAGAACGTAATTTGATTAAAGATCGTAAATATTTTATTTATTTTGAAGATAATCATAAATAACTAGATAATAGTTATTATTTATGATTATATTATGAACACTTATTTTGTATTTTTGATAGGGCATTACTTAATACAATTTTCTTTATGGACTTAAATTATTTTTATATTTTAACTAGCTGACCTTCGTACCGCTTATCAATCAATGAATGTTGTGATAACCTTTAGCTAAACTGTCAAAGGATAATATCATCACTGTTATTACTAGAACCAGCATAATTCAGTTTAAAACGGCATTTTTCATGAATTTTTCCATATTTTCTCACCGTTTAAACCTTCTCTGGACTATCACAAATATTTGAAGACCAAAATTTGGCTAAATTTGGTCCAGGCGTTCTATATGTATATATAGAAGATAGAAGATAGAAGATAGAAGATAGAAGATAGAAGATAGAAGATAGAAGATAGAAGATAGAAGATATAAGATAGAAGATAGAAGATAGAAGATAGAAGATAGAAGATAGAAGATAGAAGATAGAAGATAGAAGATAGAAGATAGAAGATAGAAGATAGAAGATAGAAGATAGAAGATAGAAGATAGAAGATAGAAGATAGAAGATAGAAGATAGAAGATAGAAGATAGAAGATAGAAGATAGAAGATAGAAGATAGAAGATAGAAGATAGAAGATAGAAGATAGAAGATAGAAGATAGAAGATAGAAGATAGAAGATAGAAGATAGAAGATAGAAGATAGAAGATAGAAGATAGAAGATAGAAGATAGAAGATAGAAGATAGAAGATAGAAGATAGAAGATAGAAGATAGAAGATAGAAGATAGAAGATAGAAGATAGAAGATAGAAGATAGAAGATAGAAGATAGAAGATAGAAGATAGAAGATAGAAGATAGAAGATAGAAGATAGAAGATAGAAGATAGAAGATAGAAGATAGAAGATAGAAGATAGAAGATAGAAGATAGAAGATAGAAGATAGAAGATAGAAGATAGAAGATAGAAGATAGAAGATAGAAGATAGAAGATAGAAGATAGAAGATAGAAGATAGAAGATAGAAGATAGAAGATAGAAGATAGAAGATAGAAGATAGAAGATAGAAGATAGAAGATAGAAGATAGAAGATAGAAGATAGAAGATAGAAGATAGAAGATAGAAGATAGAAGATAGAAGATAGAAGATAGAAGATAGAAGATAGAAGATAGAAGATAGAAGATAGAAGATAGAAGATAGAAGATAGAAGATAGAAGATAGAAGATAGAAGATAGAAGATAGAAGATAGAAGATAGAAGATAGAAGATAGATTTGATTCCTTTGAGAGTGAACGGGAAGTATCCCGTTGACTCAGAATCCTGAAATTTGGCAAGGAGTAAGGTCTCATAGTACAAGTCCGATCCAATCCGATTGGATTGGATAGGATTGGATTGGATTCTATCCAATCCTATCCAATCCTATACTATCCAATCCAATCCAATCCTAACCAATCCTATCCAATCCAATCTTATCCAATCCTATACTATCCAATCCAATCCAATCCTAACCAATCCTATACAATCCAATCCTATCCAATCCTATCCTATCCAATTCTATCCAATCCAATCCAATCCAATCCAATCCTATCCAATCCAATCCAATCCTATCCAATCCAATCCTATCCTATCCTACCCAATCCTATCCAATCCTATCCAATCCTATTCAATCCTATCCAATCCTATCCAATCCAATCCTATCCAATCCAATCCAATCCAATCCAATCCAATCCAATCCAATCCTATCCAATCCTATCCTATCCAATCCTATCCAATCCAATCCAATCCAATCCAATCCAATCCAATCCAACCCTATCCAATCCTATCCAATCCTATCCAATCCTATCCAATCCAATCCTAACCAATCCTATCCTATCCAATCCAATCCTATCCAATCCTATCCAATCCAGTCTTATCCTATCCAATCCTATCCTATCCAATCCAATCCAATCCAATCCTAACCAATCCAATCCAATCCTATCCAATCCAATCCAATCCAATCCAATCCAATCCAATCCTATCCAATCCAATCCTATCCAATCCTATCCAATCCTATCCAATCCAATCAAATCCTATCCAATCCTATCCAATCCAATCCAATCCTATCCAATCCTATCCAATCCAATCTTATCCTATCCAATCCTATCCTATCCAATCCAATCCAAACCAATCCAATCCAATCCAATCCTATCCTATCCTATCCAATCCTATCCTATCCAATCCTATCCAATCCAATCCTATCCAATCCTATCCAATCCAATCCTATCCAATCCTATCCAATCCAATCCTATCCTATCCTATCCAATCCTATCCAATCCTATCCAATCCTATCCAATCCAATCCAATCCAATCCAATCCAATCCAATCCAATCCTATCCAATCCTATCCAATCCTATCCAATCCAATCCAATCCAATCCAATCCAATCCTATCCTATCCAATCCAATCCAATCCAATCCAATCCAATCCGATCCAATCCAATCCAATCCAATCCCATTCAATCCAATCCAATCCCATCCAATCCAATCCCATCCAATCCAATCCCGTCCAATCCAATCCCATCCAATCCAATCCCATCCAATCCAATCCCATCCAATCCAATCCAATCCCATCCAATCCCATCCAATCCAATCCAATCCCATCCAATCCCATCCAATCCAATCCAATCCTACCCTATCCTATCCTACCTTACCCTATCCTATCCTATCCTATCCTATCCTATCCTATCCTATCCTATCCTATTCTATTCCATTCTATTCTATTCTATTCGGAGCAGTGGTGGCCGAGTGGTTACGGCCCCGACTTACGAGTTGTAGGTCGCGGATTCAAAACCAGCCAGGCGCATTACTTTGTGTAATTTATTTCATCACCACTGCTCTCAAAACGGTGAAGGAAAACATCGTGAGGAAACCGGCATGTCCTAGAACCAAAAATTCGAAGACATGTGACATTCACCAACCCGCACTAGGCCCGCGTGGTGGATTACGGCCCATTCCCTCTCCTAGAGAGGAGGCCTGAGTCCCAACAGTGGGAACATTAAAAAAGGCTGATTATGCTTATTATGCTATTCTATTCTATATGCTATGTTGTTATGTATAAACAAATTATCTTATACAAAAACCTGACGATTTTATTCGATCACATCGTCTTAGTGTGATTCGTCCTTGAATATTCAGAAAAAGGCTAATCAATAAATAATCTTGCACCCAATCCATACCTAATAATTCATTGATATTGTGCAATCATTTTTTGTGTGACCCTCATTAGTATCAATGTCTCTTTTTTCTTATATTTATCTTATCTTTAATCTGTACTTGTAAAGCTACACATTTATTTATTTAATTAACTTTTTTAACTAACTAAAACTTAAAACTAAATTGAAACTTAATAAAAACTAAATTAAAACTTAATTGTATGGATCGGAATGTTGGACTGGAAAAAAGACCAATGAAAAAAAATTGCATATGGCAGAGATGAGAATGTTGAGATGGATGTGTGGTGTGACAATAATGGATAAAGTGAGTGTATTAGAGGAAGTTTGAAAGTGGCACCAGTGATTGAAGTTGAAAGGGAATCGTTTGTCTTGATATGGTCATATGAAGAGGAGGATAGTAACGCATTTTACTAAAAGAGTTATGAGTATTTATGTGAATCGATGAAGAGGGAGAGGGAGGCCAAACAAAAGATACGTTGAGACAGACTCAGCACATCTATAGAGTACGTGAACTTGACAAATGGATGTGCAATTAACGCTTGTGTGGCAAAACTTATTGGACTCACCATAGTTCGAATGCATGGTTGTGCGAGATACTGAACCTCGTACTCTAGTGTGACATGAAAAATTAACATAATTATGTTTGTTCTTTTCTAATCTTTAGATTTCAATTGCATATATTTTATAAGGTTAAGTGGAAGAGCAGAGTCACCTAACACAAGCATCCTTTTGTTTAAAAGGCTATCTCCAAAGCATGTTCGCAAAAGTAATATACAATTGGAATAAACATTTTTTAAATTATTATTTATGTTAGGGCACGCCGACACGACTAGTGTCATCATCATCATTTCAGCCAAAGGACGTCCACTGTTGGACATAGGCCTCCCCCAAGCATCGCCACAATGACCGATCCTGTGCGTCTCACATCCACCGCATCGCGGGAATGCGGTGGAATGTGGGTGAATCTCACCAGGTCGTCGGTCCACCTTGTGGAAGGCCTACCAACGTTGCGTTTTCCAGTTCACGGCTGCCACTCTAGAACCTTTCGGCCCCATCGAGCTACTACATTGTTCTACGAGCAATGTGCCCTGCCCACTGCCATTTTAGTTTGGCGATTCTTCGGGCTATGTCGGATATCTTCATTCCTGATGCGATCACGCAAGGAAACTCCGAGCATAGCCTTTTCCATTGCCCTTTGGGTGACTGTAAGCCTTCTGATGAGGCCCATTGTAAGCGATTATATTTCAGTGCCATATGTCATCACTTAGCGACACGCACTGGTCATAGACTTTCGTCTTGAGACACTGTGGTAAGTTGGACGAGAAGATACCGCGCAGTTTCCCGAACGCTGCCCAGCCGAGTCAGATTCGACGATTGATCATATAGGGTAGTGTCAAACTACTGTAATACTGCACCAACATACTGTCGAATTACAGTACTCACACCAGTAGTAATCACACAATTGTTTGTTGCAATACCGCCTAGTGTCGAACTGTTGCCGCACAATCCTTTGTCCTACCAGCGTGATGTCAAACTCACGTAGTACACTCATAAAGAGTCGCTTCGACCTACCTTTTCCCACGATTTGTCAATCCCACATGACGCACCAGCCTAATTCCAAATTATTAGCATTCGCATGAACCGCGCCAACATCTCCCTTTATTTTAATTTTGAGCAATTATCATTCCGCAACCAACTACATTTTATAATATCGAATCCCATCAATCGCAGGAACTACGAGGGATACACCAAAACAATAGAAGATACATAAACATAGATATAACCGAAACAATTCAGTACCAAGAATGACCCTTGCCGGTTTGGGCGTGCCATTCATGAGTTATGACCGGACCAGAAGCATAGATCAAGGAGACTACAGAAATAAAATAGTACTCCAAAATGTTTTTTTATTTGAGGTGGGAAACCATCTATTATCTTCACCAGCTCTAAGTGGAAGCTTTCGCTTCACCCTAGAGACAAAATCAGTAAAAGTAAGAGAGAAGTTTTTTTTTATTCTTGATAGGTTCGCGCTTGACCACTATCTCACCTGATGGAAAGCGACGATTCGTTCGACGATGGAGCGCGCTTACCTAGAAGTAACCTATTCACTCTTGACTTAAAGATTCTCGGGTTGTAGCCATCAGGAAACACAGATTCCGGCAAGGAATTCCACTCCTTAACTTTTACTAACTAAAACCACACCCATATCCCTTCAGTTGCCCTTTGCGTTCTAGGTCTACGAGTTACAGAAGTCCTCCTAGGCTAGTAGTCTTCGGTCCTGCTGGGCCCCTGCGGTTGGACTTCAAAAGGTACAGTGACTTTCTGTGATCCCTGAGTTCGATTTGGTATTTCTTTTCAGAGTAGTCGGACAGGAAAAACCAACGAAATATTAAAATTGTGCTTGTTTGACGAGTAAACGTTTTTGTGTAAAATCAATTTACGACATAGATAAGCTTGACCTATATAACATAGCTACAGATCGAATTTTGGTTCCTGAGACTAATAATGATCATAACTTGACTGGTCAATAGACCAATAGGTCTAGTGGTAAATGGCTCTGACTGCTATGCCAGAGGTTATGAGTTCGACTCACACCCAAGGCAAATAGTTTTGTTCTGTGGCTGGGTGTAATTTGTCTATGTATGTATTAAGAAATATATAAGTGTGTTTATCAGTTATCTAGTACTCATAGCACAAGCCCTGCTTAGTTTTGCATTAGATGGCATTGTGAGAGTTGTGGAATATTATTACTATATTATTATCTTGTAGGAAATACAAGCATCAGCACTGTAAGAAAGAAAAAAATGTTACAAAGACTGTAAAACCATCGTAATGACTCAGGGGTTAAGGCACTTGCCTCTCATGCATGGAGTTGTGTTTTCGAAACTGGGCACGTACCAATGTGAACTTCTCTCTTCATATGACTGTACCAAAACAAACTATTATCTTTCAACTTTGTAGTCATTGGGATCAGATGTACTTGTATTGATGCTAAGTCAAACAGCTATGTTGGCTTTTAAATATATGTCGGCGTAGGATGCCGATCATCATTGAAGCTCTGTCCAGGGACTCTGATTTGTGGGCGATGGCTGGGTATCGAGCAATAAATAACGGTAATAATAATTAATAACCTCTGCGGTCGGCACTTTTATCTGCTCGCTTCGTACAAACGTCAGCGCGGATTCTGTCAAAGTGACATGTGTCACTTTTCACTTAGCTCGTTCATGCGTTCTCGAGCTTCCCTACTATTGACTTCACCGACATATATTTATTACCTCTTATTTTTATATTCTTTATTTTTTTGATATTATTGAACCAACAGGACGTTCTATGTATAGACTCCAAAAACATAGAATTTATGTAAACGTTCGGAGCGAAAATGTCGCTTCTACATTCTTAGTCTATGGTTATGGCTAGAGCAGAGGTCACAAACGGCCCTATTGTCCAGCGATTAGCAATTGATCCCACATCTCACAGCCATTGTATTCGATGAGTGCGGATGAACTTGGGGAATTATGTATCGTACTATTCATTTAAGGGTGTCAATTGTAAAGGATTTAGGTGTGAAAATTGTTGATCAATACTGTGCAATTTTAGGAGTAAGTTTTGATAATTATTTTGTCATATAAATCAAAACATTTAGTGCAAGCAAATATTTACGAACAACAAAGACGTATTAGAGAATAACAATAGTAAGTGTGCGGGCACGAAACTTGCGACGAAGGCCGAGCGATGGTGGCGGGGCGGTGCGACGGCGATGTACTAGGCCACTCAAAAAGTTTTGCGAAAAAAGTTTTTATGTATAATTAGGCACTTGCCACTTGTAATAATTTTAAAAATTTTAGTTATTTAATAGTAAAAATAACATTGTTCGAATTTTGAATTTTCCTCCATATTTTTTCGAGAACCAAATCAAATTATCGTGTCTCATTTAAAAATGGATCTGCATCGAGAACATTTTCGTGCGATGCTTTTGTACGATTTTAAATGTGGCCTAAAACTTTACGAGTCATTTGATAGACATCAAATTGCTTTTATGGATGAAGGACCTTCAAAAGCAACCATCTACCGCTGGTATAGTGAGTTCAAGCGCGGTCGCCTTACTTTGGGGGATGAACAAAGGAGTGATCGTCTTACGACGGCTATCACGGGAGAAAGTGTGCTGGCATTAAAAAAATAATTCAAGAAAAGGCGAATTACATACTATAACTGCAGATTGGTTCAGGAAGCGTTCAAAAGATTCTACATGAGCACCTTCGCGTGAAGGATAGTTTGCCGCTAGGTGCCGCACAACCTCACCGAAGCTCAGAAGCAGGCCCGTGTGGAGTGGTGCCGTGATAATTATGATTAAAAAATTTGAAGCAGGTTCCTCTCGGCGTGTTTATGACATTGTGACAGGTGACGAATCCTGAATTTATCAAAACGATCCAGAAAAAAAGCATCAGTCGACAGTTTGGCTGTTTCAAAACGAACCAACGCCTTCGAAAGTGAAGCGATCGAGAAGCGCAGGGAAAATTTTTATCGCTAGTTTCTTCACTTTGATGGGGTATCTGATTTCAATTCCATTAGAAGACCAAAGCAGTATCAACGCCGAATAGTATATCACAAAATATCTTCCAGAAGTTTTGTCTGCAATGTGCAACAAGCGACCGAACACCGGGCTACTACTTCACCATGACAACGCGCCCGCGCACTCAGCGCTCAAAACGAGGTACTTCCTGGACACCACACCGGTCAGAGTCTTGGGGCACCCTCCTTACAGTCCTGATCTGGCACCGTGTGACCTCTTTTTATTCCCTAAAATAAAAAATCAGCCGAAAGGGATACAGTTTTCATCGCCGAACGACGCGCTAGCAGCGTTTGAGAAGGCCGTTGAAGAGGTGTCTGCGGCGGACTGGAAAAAATAATTCGAAAATTGGTTCAGACGCATGAAACTTTGTATAGAGGCTGGTGGAGAGTTCTTTGAAAAGATTTAATAAAAATATTTTTTCCACATAAGTTAGTTTTTTAGTTTCTTAAAACTTTCTGAGTGTACTACAGTACAGTACTAATAATCAAATGAGGGTCTTATTATCGCTAATACACCGACATCGACACTACACAAAATAAATCTAAAATTAAAAAAAAAAAAACATTGACATAAGGTGCCTCATGGCTCTCCCTGGAAAGACATTATAAATAAAATGGAAACTTTAATTTATTTCGGTCCATCAGCCGATGTCTTTATAATAAAAGAAACTAAAACCACTTAGTTTTTTTTTTTGCAATCAGCTAGTTTGAACTGCCTTGAATAAAACAATCTACCCGCATTCTTTTGGTTTAAAAAGGTTAAATTTATTTATTGGTCTTATGTGTTGAGTAGGTAAAACCCAACCAGTTCAGCAAGTCTATTATTACTGCAGGTATAAAATACGTTTTGTTCCATATTAACTACTGCATATACAAGTTATAAGAACACCACTGTGTGCACACAGTGATGTTCTTGTCAGTCGCTCATAAAATAAATCATGAATACTTTTAAGACTAACTAATTAGCCAGCCGTATGTATACACATTTGCATTATAGTCTTATTCGTGCCCAAATTGTATTGTTTTTATCTGATTTTCATAATTTATTCTACATTGCTTACTTGGCTTTATGTTGAGATCAAAAAACTCATTATTAGGTTTAAAACACTTCATTGCGTATTTTAAAGTTAAAAGTGGGTGCGTCTCATATCATATAAAGTTATTTGGTTCCCCTTCTAATGTTAGTGAATCATTTGGGTTTGCTTATGTTAAAAATGGCGCCTGGATTAAGTCAAGTTAGAATAGTGACCATTAGAACGCGATGGCGAGCGAACGAAGCGGATCATGTGGGATAGGTTAGAACATTGACCATTAAAGATTCCAGACTCCTTTCTAATATTAATGGATCATTTGAATTAGGTTAAGTTAAGGTAAAAGCCATTATAGTTATTTTGTTGTTTTTTTTTTTCATATTAGATTAAATAAGTTTTATGTGTTTTGAGTGGTATATCTAAAGATTTTATAATCGATGTATGTTATGCATTGATTTCAGTTATTTCAAAACTATATCAATCGTTTATTTATTAACTGATCGTTATATCAAATAAAATTATAGATTCAGTTGTTATATCTTGTAAAAAAGTTTTTTAAAATATGGCGTCATAAAACCCCTTCGCATCGCTGCTGACTGGAAGTGTGCCCAAAAGGCTGGCGGCATTGCCACGTTGTATGGCAATGCTTAATCTCTGACCGAGGTAAAAGCCACCCCTTGGGTCACGTGAAGTGTCAACTAAGCGTCAGGATAATTCTTTAAAAAGCGTATGAGCACTCGGACCCCACGGCCCAAGAGTTTCAACCTTTGGGGTTGAAACTCTTGGGCCGTGGGGTCCGAGTCCGGCTCAAAAATATAACTGCCGACGAGGTTGTTATATTTCCGCCGCTTGAGGTTCTCCGCAACCGCAGCGGCAGCACCAGCACAGCACGAAGAGCTAGGAAGATGGGATGGCGCAAGAGTGTCGACACAGGTAGTGTCCCACACTAAAAGCCTTAATCTTCCACGGAAATAAAGACATAACTGATTTATATAATTAAAAAAAGACCATGTTCTGGAATAGCTGGTATATAGGATACCTTTTGTCCCGGGATAATTATGTACCCTTGTGACAATTTTCTACTTTCATGCGAGTGAAAAGTCTAGTAGTAATTTAATTTTCTAATTTATGTTCCTATTTCTGTTCAAGGCCGTGGGTATTAGCAAAATATCTTTAAGATTTGAAATATATTATTTGTATTCAACTGCCTACTGTTGGGGTTACAGTATAAACGGCGTTTATAGCTTAAATGCCACTACAATTTTATTTTTATAACTTTACAAAACAAGTCCATTAAAATTACTCATATTCGTAGTAAGTGACCGCTTTGGAATATTTTGATGTGGTTCGTTTCCTTTTCTGGATTTTTTCATAGAACAAGGTTAAATTTTTACTCAGTTAGGTAAGGTACGTCGTCGACCGAATCTTTTGTTATTTTTAATGAGAATAATAAAAAAATAGGCTAACAGATATTAGCGTCTTAAAAAAAATGCAGTTATACCCAGAAATATATGAAATAGGCTCTTCCTTCATCTTACGAATTATAAAAATGTTTTCGGAACACATTCATGGGATGTACCTACAGTCTTTTTCTTTTTTTTTAGTTGGGATATCATCCAATGACATCGGCCCTTAGATAGAGCTGGAGGGTGTGTCAGACTTTTACTGATTAAAACCTATTCCTGTCCCTTTTTTGCCTTCGTTCCAGGGCCCTGGGTTTCACTTTCGCACAACCCATGGCCCCAGTACGCTTCGACCCTGCTGGGCCCCTACGGTTTTACTGAGATCTCCTTGAGGCGCGCGTGGGACACTATGCACCATCGACGACTTGAGCTCGGTCCAGACAGTTACCAGACGGTCGGACGGCGAGCTACCCATTGCTCGCCGTCCGCATGCTCGCGCCTACGATGGCCGGAAATCAGGATCGGAATCCCGGTGGCTGGGGCGTGAGGGCCGTTACTTCGTGCGTGCGGCCGCCTCTTTTGCTAGCATTACTCCTTAGCAGAAGGAGGCGACCGCCTGCCACTCCTCGTCGCTCCGGACCATGGCCTGTACCAAGCCAAGGCCTGGCGAGAGATCGCCGCCGCCAATCGCCCCCACGAGGACACGACAGTGCTCTGCACAGCTGGGGCACACCTCTGCCACAGTATAAATATGACTGTGCTTCTACCGTATGCTTCATCGTGTCCTCTAGGCAGGTCACATAATGGTGACAACCGGGTGTTTCTTCCGCACGAATTCGGTGCAGGAACCTCCCAAACTTATCATGTCCGGTGAGAACCTGCGCCATGCGGATAGTGAAGACGCCGTGTTGTCTTTCCAGCCTCTCTTCAAAGAGGGAACTTACTGCCATAATATTGGCGTGCCTTTGATACGTACTGTTAAGGACTAGAATTCCCTGCCAGAGTTAGTGTTTCCTGATAGCTACAATCCAGAGGTCTTCAAATCAAGAGTGAATAGGTTACTTCTAGGCAAGCTTGCTCCACCATAGACCACATCATCACTTACCATCAGGTGAGATAGTGGTCAAGCGCATCGACTTGCGTTTGACCACTATAGTAGTAAAAAAAAAATCTAGCACCGTCTCTCTCTGATAACTGTAGCTTAAGACATCATGGCAGGGCTCCAGAGTTTTGTGAAATGAATTACGCTCCGATGATAAGACGGATTTAGATCTTTTGTGCAGTACTAGGCCATAAACTAGTTGGATGACCGCGAGTTGGGTTATTTGCGAGCCTCAAAGGGATGACAGCAAAGTTGACGCGTCCAGCGGCCAGTTAAAGCCGACGCCTGCCAGGGCTGCGGATCGTTTGAAATAGTTATCAAAAGCCTTTGCATAAAAAGCAACTGAAGGAACACTGTGGGTGTAGCCAGTAAAAGTTTGACATTCCCTCACGGTCCACCCAAAGCGAAAAAGTTATTTAATGATTTCCCACGCAAAAAAAGAGCATGCCCTAGTTTAGGATGGAGGTAAATCTTTATATCCCGGTAGAAGATAAATTTAGGAGCTTGTGACTAATAACAGTCACACGGGTCGATCTTCAAGGTGAAGCAATTAACGCTTGCCGCTGTCAGTCTGTGGATGAGTGACCATTTTAACATAATATCCAGAATCCTTCGGGCCTCGGAAAGTACGTTAAACCTTTAGTCCGCCCGACATTTGTAGATCTTTAAAAGTCGTCACGGATAAGAATCCAGGAATCCTGACACCAGTTTTGCCAAGGGGTACCGGGTTACCATTTGATGGGTTGTGGAGGTCACCTCCGAGTAAAACACTAATATCTAACTGCATTCGGTTAAACTAGAAGCCGGTTCCAACATGGTTGGGAAAAGGCTAGGGAGATAATTACATAGTAGATAAACTTACGAGTGATATTTTCCGACGTTCTCACGTTGCTAATTACTGCTGTCAAAAACAATTTTTTTTAAATTATAATTATTTTTTTTCTCCTGCAGATATTTTCATTCCTGATTAAATCACGCAAGGAAACTCCGAGCATAACCCTTTCCAATGCCCTTTGGGTGATTTAAGCCTTCTGATGGGGCCCATTATGAGCGACCACGTTCCGGAGCCATATGTTATCACTGGCAACACACACTGGTCATAGTCTTTCATTTTGAGACACTGTGGTATGTTGGACGAGAAGATATCGTGCAGTTACCAGAACGATGCCCAGCCGAGTCGGATTCGATGACCTCTTTCTGGAAATTAGATCTACCCAACTGGACTGTCTGTTCGAGGTGGAAGTAATCGTCAACAACTTCGATCTCCTACATGACCTTCTACATCCTACAAGGTGGACGGATGACCTGGTACAGGTTGCGAAAATCCGATGGATGCGAGACGCACAGGACCGTTCATTGTGGCGACACTTGGGGGCGGTGAATAAGGTTTTTTTAATTTTTTTTTTCAAGGCCATTTGGTACGTTTCGCACTATTATCAGACAAACAATCATTACGAGCACTTTTGTCTGTTTCAATAATTAGTTTTTGCGTTTTTTATTTAATTTCGTTGTTGAATATGATTTCACAAGCTAATGTGATGGTGTTAGATTTTTTGTTGTACAATGGTGTTTGTATCTTTTTTTTTTCTGTTCTTTTTATGAAACGGCTTTTTGACTTACATGTGTACGATACGGTATGCTATGAATTTTAAATTAGGCTGTGATTTTTTTATTCTTTTATTATTAGAGATTCTTTAATTATTATTGGTGTTCTTTTTTTATTTTCTTTGATTAATTGTATCAATAATTTACACAACTAAGTACTTACTACTAGTACTTCATTTAATTAAAATATATTGTGACTTATAAATGTAATTTTTACCAATAAATATGTTTATCTGTTCATTAGTTTTAGATCAATTTGCTATAATAATCATAAATTAAATTAACTAGCAAAAACTAAAATAATATTAAACTAGATTTATTGCAGTTTTTGGTTGGTAATTATAGTTCGAGAAAAGTGAATAGCATAGCATAGTCGGCCTTATAATGTTCCCACTGTTGGGACTCAGGCCTCCTCTCTAAAAGAGGGTATGGGCCGTAATCCACCAAGCGGGCCCGAAGGTCTCAAATAAATGTTTCCTTTCTTTCTTTCTTTCAGTGCGGGTTGGTGGATATCACATGTCTTCGAATTTTTGGTTCTAGGATATGTCGGTTTCCTCACGATGTTTTCCTTCATCGTTTTGAGAGCAGTGGTGATGAAATAAATTACAATCGTATCGTTCGCGCCGATCGCCTCGAGTAGGCCACGCCTCCGATTCCTTTGTTCTGACCACGTGACTGAGCGTTGGGATGACGTCAGAACAAAGGAATCGGAGGCGTGGCCTACTCGAGGCGTTCGGCGCAAACGATACGATTGTAACTTGGCTAGGGGGGCAGGTATTTTTGAAGTGAAACTTCTTTATCGGGGTTGGAAAAAAATTTAGTGTAACATTTTTTCGTTACGCGTCACATTTTTCCGTTACGCGCCATCTTTTTCTTATCCCTACCACGCGTGATTCGAAGTATACTTTCTCCAGCGGAGTAGGGATTGGTAAATGTCTCCAATGTATTTTGCGGCCCGTTTTGAGTAGTTACATTTAGATTTAGTAATTTTGCAATTTCTGTAAAGTTGCATATAGTAAATTATTTTTGGAAAAATAACGTCATAAAGAAGTTTCACTTCTTACGAGTGTACGCTAGTACACGCACACATTTTTTTATTTTCGGGTAACACTTATAACCCTTATCCTTTGGTAAACGCAATATTATTAAAATACCTATGCAAGTTATCAAATCTTGCCTGTTCTCGATACCCCTTGTCTAAAAATAATTTTCGATGCTTTATTACTTTTTTTTTTATTGATATAATCCAGTGCTTGACTGCGATCCCACCTGATGGTAAGCAGTGATGCAATCATTGATGAGAGATAAGAGCCTATTCACTCTAGCCTAAACTATAGTTGGACGGGAAGACCGCAGCAGGCAACTTGTTCCAGTCCTTCCATGTACGCGGTATAAACGACGAAGTGAAACGCTTAGTCCGGACCGTTGAAGTTTCAACAACGTAAGGGTGAATACCCGCCATACGTCGAGTTGTCCGGTGGTAGAAAGGAGATGGCGGAATCAAGTCATGCAATTCTGCGCGTTATTATAAAACGCCAGTACAATGATATGATTTCTGCTGCGAAATTGTTCAAACGAGTTACTGTGGCAATGGAACGCAAAGGTTAACTGAGGGAACACAGTTAGGTAGCAAAAATCTTACACTCCGTGTTGCTCTACGAGTGAGAAAACTTACTTGATGATTTAACAATAAAAATAAAAAAGGGAAAGAAATAATTATTTGTTACGAATCCTTATGAATGATTTTAATGTGACAAATTATTGAACAAGCATTAGTGCTCATAATTATGATATGATATTGATATTGTTACTATACATAAAAATTGTGCCTAAATTAACATGTGCTGCCGAACTAGGCTTGGAGCCTGTATTTCGGCACGCAGCACGTCAAGCCCTGGAACTGGGTCTTCTAGTATCAGCTCATGAGCAAATGGTATCAATGATTGTAATAAATTAAGTTTAGGAATTACAAACAAAAGTAAAAGAAAAAAAGGGACAAAATAAAATAATAAAATAGTTTTAATAATAGGTGTAACTGTCCTGTGGATTAGTATGCTTGTTCAATAATTTGTCACATTAATTGTCATTTCCACAACGAGTTTTTAGTTTTATATTTTGCAGAAGTTTTAACCGCCATCATAGCTTCTGGTGCAAAGTAAGTTATTCTGCTGGAACTATGTATTCTCAATATGACAGGGTTTCGACCGTCAACTACCACAATGATCTAGTGGGAACATCGTGTTCGATTTGTTTGTATCTAGGTTATGACTGTTTCCACATTAAAGAATTTCCTTGTCATTCTTGGAAGTATGATGATAAAAATAATGGTATACTGCTGAATGAACAACAAAACCAATGAGTGTATTCAGAAAAATTCCCACGACCAGTTGGCGCGCATTTAGCCGAGAGGACTTCTATTTTTGAAGACTTATACATGACATTGACGTCAATTTAACTAACGTCATTAACTTATATGCGTTTTGACAGGTGCCTGGTGAACGACATTTTAGAAAACCCTCATTGATGCGGCGACGAGGGAGACGTCTTTTGACTGAAACAAACGTGCACCTGCGTTTTGCAATTTTTGCTGCACTAGTGTAATTACTACCAGAACAAAATTAACGGATCGCGTTCGAAACACTATACTGCGCTCCAATACACAGATCGTTGACGTGACTTAGAATGCTACCCAGCAGCTCGACATGTCTGCCGCATGCCGATCGAGTGGAGGGCTGGTAAAACATAAAATTGGTGTTCTAAAATATCAAGAAGGGGTTGCGGCAGACCAAGAAGTAGATGTCGGGACGACAAGGATATATCTCCTTAGGAATTGGCAAGAAGTGACTCAAAACCGGGAACAATGGAAAGAACGGAGGGAGGCCTTTGTCCATTTTTGGGACAGTATTGGGTAGTTATAACAATAATGGTTTTTTTTTTTCGGTAGGAAAATCATCCAATGACATCCCCAGTTCTTGGCCAGAGCGAGAGATAGTGTCAGACTTTTACTGACTAAAAACCCACTCCTGTCCCTTCGTTGCCTTTCATACCAGGGCCGAGTCTTCCTTTCAGAATCCGACGGCTTGGCCCCAGTAGGCTTCGACCCTACTGGGCCCCTACAGTTGCTGACATCTCTTAGAGGCGCGCGTGGAACACTACGCACTGTCGACGACTTGGGATCGGTCCGGACGGTTACCGGACGGTCGGACGGTGAGCTACGCTTTGCTCGCCGTCTGCAAGCTTGCGCCTACGGTAGCCGGAAATCGGAATCGGAATCCCGGGGGCTGGGACGCGGGAGCTATTGCCTGGCGCGTGCACGTGCGGCCTCCTCCTTTGCTAGCAATAACAATAATGGTGCAATTTACTACCACTTCTGTTAGGTGATTCTTCGAACTTAAGTAGCAGTGGGCAGGGTATATTGCTCGCAGAACAGATGGTCGATGGAGACGAAAGGTTCTAGAGTGGCGACCACGTACCGGAAGACACAGCGTTGGAAGGGCTCCCACAAGGTGAATCGATGACCTGGTAAGGGTCGCGACAATACTATATGGATGCGAAACGCACAGGATCGGTCGTTATGGCGACACTTGGGTAAACCTATGTCCAACAGTGGACGTCTTTCAGCTGAAATGATGATGATGATGATGAATTAATTACAACTGGGCTATAATTGCTCGCATCGCGTTTTTAAATTACTAGGAAAACATTGATGCACCGAAATGTCAGATTTGCACTTTGAAATCTGACATTTCGGTGCATACCTTATTTAACATATTTTAGTTTTTATTTTTATTGTGTTTATGTACATAATTTGCACATTGTAAGGCTAAAAATACTCGTACTTAGTTAATATTTAAGTTATTTATGTGCATATATTTTGATATATCTTAATACATAAAAATTTTATTGTAAAACCAGTTTATGCATGCTAATAAGGATTAATTACAAGTATTTGATTTCTGTCAGTCCGTCAAAATTCTACTTACATTTTTTTTATTTGTTTTTTTGCGACGCGGAAATTCCAGTAGCAATTGGCAGCGTCTTTATAAACCTATATGAAAGGATATTTAATAATTCGTTCTTATAGTGTTTTTCATTCTAATTATGTAAATTAAGTTTTTAATACAAAACCGCTAATCACTTTTTAGTTAACTATAATTGTGTTCTGTTTTTGTTTAAAATTAAATTGTAGTTTTTTCACAGTAGCTATTAAATAGGTGCTAATTAAAGAACATTAGAATTGAATAGGTTGGGGAAGCTTATTTATACAATCCTCTCCACCTTGTCGAAGCTTTTTGAGAAGCTTGTACACGGTGCTTTATATCCTCAATTTCATCGGCTTATTATACCCGAACAACATGGTTGTGTTAAACAGCGTTCCACAACTACTAACCTTATGACATTTACCAACTTTCTATTCGAAAACATGGACCGCCGTGTCCAAGTTGACGCCGTGTATACAGATTTTTGGAAGGCTTTTGACAAGGTGGATCATAGACTACTTTTGGAAAAACTTGCCTTTAACGGAATTCGCGGAAACTTGCTGCGTTGGTTTGTCTCATATATTTTTAACAGGACTCAAAAAGTTGCCATCAATGGGTATGAATCTGAAACTGTTACGGTAAATTCTGGCGTTCCTCAAGGATCTATTTTAGGACCTTTTCTTTTTATTATATATATAAATGACGTTAAATCATGTTTCGTTAATGCTAATTTCTTAATGTACGCAGATGACATAAAAATATATAAGTCAAAAATATCCAAGATTGCCAACTCCTCCAAGACGATCTTACTAGACTTGATGCCTATTGTAAAGTGAACAAGCTCTTTCTCAGTATCCCTAAATGCCATAGTATATCATTCACTAAGAATAAGAATAAAATCAATTTTACTTACAGTATTAATAATCAACACTTAAATATAGTAGATTCCATTCGCGACCTAGGTGTTATTATGGACTCGTCTTTGCACTTTGACCAGCACATTCAAAATATAATAAATAAAGCTTTTCAAATGTATGGCTTCGTCATGAGATCATCAAAGGACTTTGTGCGACCCTCTACTTTTTTGATGTTATATAAATGTTTAATACGCTCGCAACTGGAATACGCTGTACTTATTTGGAATCCTTATTACATTAAATATAATAACAAATATTGGAATAGGTACAGAAAAAATTCTTGCGTGGCATGAACTACAGATGTCATCATTCGGAGATTCCCTACATACATTTATTACGCAAGTACAACATTCTTAGTTTGGAATCCAGACGATTACTTTTGGATGTAATGATGTTGCATGGTCTGTGCCACAATAGATTTGACTGTACGGATATTGCAAACAAAATTTGTTACACTGTGCCCAGAACTGTTATAAGACGCGGGGCTCGCGTGCCCCGCCTGTTCCACGTCGACTCAAATAAAACCAACGCCGGGGCACGAGTTCCTCTTCGTCGCCTTGTGGAAACTTATAACGCACACTTCATGGACATCTTAGACATTTTCAATCATTCTAATAATAAATTTAAATTTCTCGTTGTCAGCTCTTTAGAATCTAAATTCCAAATTAATATTAATTGACCAAATAACTTATAAAAACAAAATTGATTCTTAAAATCAGTCTCCGCTTTTCATATACTTATTTGATTAATCCGTGGACAATAGTGTGGGTTATATGTTTACCTATTTATCTAATAATTCCTTTGTATCTCCTTAACATGTAACTGTTTTTTTGTCCCTAATAAATAAAATAAAATAAAATACCTGAAATGAGGTTCATCATCATCATCATCTTCCTGCCCTTGTCCCATCTTATTTGGGGTCGGCACAACATGTTTTTTTCTTCCATTCTATCCTGTCAACCGTCATGCTATCACTAACTTCCTTTTCTTTCATATCACTGTTCACACAATCCATCCATCTTTTCTTTGGCCTCCCTCTCCCTCTCCACCCATCCACATGTATACTCATAACTCTTTTAGTAACATGCGTTTCATCTCTCCTCTTTACATGACCATACCAAGACAAACGATTCCCTTTCAACTTTTCAGTCACTGGCGCCACTTTCAAACTTCCTCTAATATACTCATTTCTCACTTTATCCATTCTCGTCACACCACACATCCATCTCAACATTCTCATCTCCGCTACATGCAATCTTTTTTCATCCGTCTTTTTCACAGCCCAACATTCTGATCCATACAGTATGACAGGTCTTATCACGGACTTGTAGATTTTACCCTTCAACTTGGGGGGCATCCGTGGGTCACAAATTGTTCCAGTGACCTGTCGCCATTTCATCCATCCTGAATTGATCCGATTTGATACGTCTCGGTCTACCTCGCCATCTCCTTGGATAAGCGACCCGAGGTACCGAAAGTCGAAGCAGATTGATATGGGCGTTCCAGCGAGAGCTAAGGGCATAGGACCGGAGAGACCACCGAAATCACAGAACAAGTACTCGGTTTTCGTTCTGCTCAATTTTAAGCCAACACTCTCCAGTCTGTGCCACCACACCTCCAATTTGCTCTGGACCTCTAGGCCACTCTCGGCAACCAGCACAATGTCATCGGCAAACAGCATACACCAGGGAGCCTCTTCCTGGATGCCCGACGTCAGAGCGTCCATTATCATCAGGAAGAGGTAAGGGCTGAGGGCCGACCCTTGATGTAAGCCGACAGCCACACTGAAGCTGCCAGTGTTGCCCACTGCAGATCGGACTTGGGTACTGCATTGGCTGTACATCGCTCGGATCAACTGCACATACTTCCCAGGCACACCTTTCTCCTTAAGGGCCCACCACAGAACCTCACGAGATACCCGGTCATATGCCTTTTCGAGGTCAACGAATACCATGTGCAAGTTTTTATGCGCACCTCTGTATTTCTCGCACAGCTGGCGTATAGCAAAAATGGCATCCGTTGTACCCCGACCAGGCATAAAACCGAATTGGTTCTGTGAAATTTCACTCTCTTCTCTTAGCCTCCTTTCAATAACTTTCTCCCAGGCTTTCATAGTATGTGACATTAGCTTTATTCCTCTATAATTGTTGCATTCAAGCACATCACCCTTGTTTTTAAAGATGGGCACCAGGGAACTGTTGCACCACTCATCAGGTATGGCTTCTTCCTGCAACAACTTATTGAAGAACAAAGCTAACCACATCCATCCATCCACTCGCAGCAACTTCCACACTTCAACTGGTATTCCGTCTGGACCAATTGCCTTACCATCCTTCATTCCATTTATAGCTATTCTGACTTCATCCATACTAATCATTCTCACTAAACCCACGTTCACTGGTTTGCTCTCTAAAATCCCATTCCAGTTGTTTTCCTCATTCATCAGTCTTTCAAAATAGTCCTTCCACCTCTCTTTGATTTTACTATCTTCTGATAGAATCATTCCAGTTTCATCCCTTATACATCTTATCTAACAAACATCTCTCGCATTTCTCTCTCTTGCTCTAGCAAGCCGGTATAGATCTTTCTGGCCTGCCGGACTATCTAGTGTGTCGTATAGTTTGTCCTGTGCTTTTGCTCTCGCTATTGCCACGGCTTTCTTGGCTTTTTTCTTTAAAGCATCATATTCACTTTTTTTTGCAGACTTTAAGCTAGTGTTTTCCGGATCTATACGCTGCCATTCCTTAAATTTCCTCTTTTTTTCTTTCAACACATTCTGTATATCTATCGACCACCACCATGTATCCCTATCCATTGTACCCTTTCCTCTCGTCTCTCCCAAAATATCTTTCGCTGCATGTCTGATACACTCAGCAATCTCATTCCAGCTTTCATTTATACTTCGATCATTCATGTCTCCCATTTCTATCATTTTGTCCACCACTCGCTCTCTCAATTTCTTCGCACAGTCACTCTTCTCTAGCATATGCCATTTTATTTTAGGAGGAGGACGCTCTTTGCTTTTTTTGTTATGTGTCTTGACTACTGACACCATAACCAGGAGCCTGTGCTGTGAGACTAGGTCTTCTCCTGGCAGCACTTTGCAGTCTTTGACGTGCTTTAGTTGGTTACGCCTAACCAGGAAATAATCTATTTGCGTCTTGTGGTTACCGCTTTTGTACGTGACCAGGTGTTCGTCTCCTTTCTGGAACCAAGTATTGGCTACTGCCAGGTCAAATGCAGTAGCGGATTGCAGCAGCGTCTCCCCTTCACTGTTCGGACTTCCAAAACCCCATCCACCATGTACTCTTTCATAAACACCTCTCATTCTTCCTACATGTCCATTAAAGTCACCTCCAACAATCAATTCCTCATGTACAGAGATGGCCATTAAAGCTCTATCAAAATCCTCCCAAAACTTCTCTTTCACCGTTTCATCGCATCCTACTTGTGGTGCATACACACTAACTACATTCAACATTACATTCTCTAACATAATCTTCACAACCGCGGCTTTTGAGAACTTCTTTTCAGAGATCCCCATATCAACAACAAAATCTCTGAACTCGTCACCCACTGCTGCAGAGTCTCTGCTTAAAGAAAATGTTAAAGTTTGCGATTCTGATTTTAATTTCGAACATGTGACTTATGTAGATATTATTAAGACGTTTAACTCCTTGAATGTAAAAAAGACTGCAGATTTATGGGGTAATTCTGTGGACGTTGTTAAGTCTATAATCCACATTATAGCTCCTTCTTTAGCTTTTATTTTTAATAATTGTATTGATCGCGGTGAGTTTCCTGATCTAATGAAGAATAGTAAAATAATTCCATTGTTCAAAACGGGTAGTACATCTGACCCCACGAATTACAGACCCATTTCAGTGCTACCCACTTTTAGTAAAATATTTGAGAAACTTATTTTAGAGCAACTACAAAGATTTTTTAACAGACATAAATTATTGCATACCAAACAATTTGGTTTTACAAGGGGTCGTTCAACAACCGATGCCGGTGTTGAACTTTTAGGACATATTTATAATGCATGGGAAGACAAATGCGATGCCCTGGGCATTTTTTGCGATTTGTCAAAGGCCTTCGATTGCGTTCTCCATGAAACATTAATCAGGAAACTACACCATTACGGAATCCGGAACTCCTCCCTGGATCTTCTTACATCTTATCTGAGTGAAAGGATTCAGAGAGTTGATGTAAACGGAAAAAGATCTCCTGGATCTGTAGTAAAAATGGGTGTCCCTCAGGGTTCAATTCTTGGCCCATTTTTGTTTCTTATATATATAAACGATTTACCTTACCTCATAAAGGATAACCATAACATAGTGTTGTTTGCAGACGATACTTCACTTTTGTTTAAACTTAAACGTCAGCAGCCGGTTACTGACGATATAAATATAGCACTTTCAAAAATAGTACACTGGTTTGATGTAAATAACCTTCTACTTAATGAAAAAAAAACTAAATGTATAAAGTTTACCATGCCTCAGGTTAGGCAAGTAGAAACTAGTGTGCAAATAAAAGGTAAAGAGTTGAGTCCTGAAGATAATACAGTGTTCTTGGGCATAACTCTAGATGCTAAGCTGCAGTGGGGCCCACATATAGACAAATTATCAAAAAAACTTAGCTCTGCAGCATACGCTGTTAGACAGATTCGAAATTTAACTGATGTAGAGACTGCCCGTTTAGTTTACTTTAGCTATTTCCATAGTGTCATGTCGTACGGTATTCTACTGTGGGGAAATGCCGCCGAAATACAGTCAATTTTTGTATTGCAAAAAAGGGCTATTCGTTCTATTTACAAATTAAGTCCCAGATACTCCCTCAGAGATAAATTTAAAGAAATCAATATAATGACTGTACCTTCACAGTATATTTACGAGAATATTGTGTATGCACATAAAAATATAAACATGTTTAAAAAATACAGTGATGTTCATAATTTTAATACTAGGAACAAACACAAATTTGTGGTTCCTACAACCAGGCTGAAAAAAATAGGGGGCTCATTTAGATGCCAATGTATACACTTCTATAATAAACTTCCTAGTCATATTCAACAACTAAGCCTTAATAAATTTAAATTATTTGTAAAGAGAAAACTTTGCCAAAAGGCTTTTTACACTATAAAGGACTATGTTGAGGACCAAAAGGCTTGGGATTGACCTGCTCCAGTAGGTACGCACTGCAACTGTTGTCTTATTATTATTATTTTTTCTTTTGTTTTTATTTCAATTGTGCTTTTTATTATTTATTACAATTCGATATTGTAGATTATTTTTACTTTGCAATTTAACTTTTTTTTTTTTCTTCTATTAATTTTTGACAAAAATGTTTACTTTGCTAAAGTATTACATTTTGTAAACTACCTATATTTTTCCTTTTATTATTGTGAACGTGAGGACTATGTTGATTGTTTTTTTTTTTTTCCTTTTCAGTAATTTTTGATGTGTCTGGCAATTTGAGTATTTTCTGCGGCCTAACCAAATGTCCTTTCCTTGGTATTGTTCGTCAAGTCGTTGAGCTCCTTAGTAGTCCTGAGTTGAGCTTTACGAATACTGACAAATGCTTGCACTGACTGGACAGGTCCACTCAAATCTGTATGGTTCTTTCTTCAAAAGACCATTTCAGACAAATCTGCATGGTTCTCATGTGATTTGACCATTACATATTTACTGTATGGACTTTAAAAGAGACTTTGACCCCTGAGTTTGTTTCGGTGTTTCTTCTCAGGGTAGTCAGCTAGGAAACACCGGCCTCATCTAGTTTAAAAATGACGAAAAAAAAAAATTGACGTGTAAAAGTGTTTTTTAAACCTATTTACAAAATAAATATCATTTATCATTTATCATTTATCATTTATCATTTATCATTTATCATTTATCAACTATGAGCCTATCATTAATCCTTTGTACTTCCATCACGCTTTCTTTCAATTTGCTGTCTAACACTATTCCTACACCATTTCTTTTACCATCACTTCCACAGTAATAAAACTTATATCCCTCACCAATTTCTCTCGCTTTTGTTCCTCTCCATTTAGTTTCTTGTAAACACGCCACGTTTATTCGTCTTCTTTTTAATACATCCGCTAACTCTCTGGCCCTTCCAGTCATTGTTCCTACATTCCAACTTGCATACCTCAATCTCATTTCCCGAGCTAGCTTCTTACGTTGCCCCCGCCCGGGATGGTGCAACAACCCTAGTCCATTTCCCACAGGAGCCGGGTGCTGCCCCTGCGCGTCGCCTGTGGGGTACGCCCTAACCCTATCGCGCATTCCATTTATACTCGTCATGTTGTAAGAGATATGGCTACTGTTTTACAGTCGGCCGCCTGCCTGACACTAACCCTCTTTGGGAATGCTGTTGCTGGTGGTTTATCCGCCACCACGCGGTGACCTGGGGTGCTTAACAGTCTCAAAAAAAATTAAGCAGATAGAATTTAACTTTTTAATTTAGCTACCTATATCTGATACTAGATTATAGGGACGTATTTACAAAAACATAGTAACAACATTTGAAATATAAAATACATTGTGGAATGTTCGGTTTATTTTTTTTACATACTCTTTACATTTCTGTGTAGGTATTTTTTTTTTGTTTTCGGTGGGAAAATCATCCAATGACATCCCCCGCTCTTGGGCGGAGCAAGAGGGTGTGTCAGACTTTTACTGACTAAAAACACCACTGCTGTTCCTTCGTTGCCTTTCATACTACGGCCGAGTCTTCCTTTCAGAAGCAGACCCTTGGCCCCAGTAGGCTTCGATTCTGTTGGGCCCCTACGGTTTGCTGACCTCTCCTTGAGGCGCGCTTGGAACAGTACACGCCGTCGACGACTTGGGCTCTATCAGGACAGTTACCGGACGATTGGACGGCGAGCTACCCATTGTTCGTGTAGCTACCTAGGTACCTATTTCATAAAAAAATCTTACCAAAAAAATAACTATTAAGAATATAAAAAATAGCAGTCCACTGGTGTAAGGAGCAGGATCCAAGCTACTAATGGTTAGGGCTCCAGAGAGAGAACCCTCCTCCCAATACGAGTCGTATCGAGGAGTACTGCCTTTTGTATCAGGCTCTTGATCCAACCACGCTACGACAGCTTCGGCAGATAGTCATCGCTTTTGCCATAGAATATATTAATAAACACAAAATTTACACACTCATCTCAAAGAATTCAAAACAAAACAAAACAAACTCAAAACTCATTGCTGAGTTAAGCTCACCTTTGTACATGAACTGTTTGTATGTCAATATATTATATTATGTTTTTGTGTACAATAAAGAATTAAAGAAGAATTAAAGAATTCCAGACATACTCACACGTTCGTCTTCCATTCGACCGCGAACACATCACAGGGTATGTCCAAAAAAGTGTTGAACGTAAAGAGAGTACGAGGTACTAATAAACAAGATCTTAGAATTCGCAGTTTCACACTCGTCATCATCATCATCATCCGTTTTATTTGGGGTCAGCGCAACACATTTTTTTCTTCGCAACTGCACATTAAACTTTTTTTGTTCACAGAAGGAATATTCTGTGAGGCGGAAATTTAATACTAGGCCATGCGGCTCCAATACATGAGGACGGAAATGTAATCAAATACTTTTTTGCATAATGAGAGCAGTGGTGGCCGAGTGGTAATGGCCCCGACTTACGGAGTTGTAGGTCGCGGGTTCAAACCCAGCCAGGCGCATTACTTTGTGTAATTTATTTCATCACCACTGCTCTCAAAACGATGAAGGAAAACATCGTGAGGAAACCGGCATGTCCTAGAACCAAAAATTCGAAGACATGTGACATCCACCAACCCGCACTGGGCCCGCGTGGTGGATTACGGCCCATTCCCTCTCCTGGAGAGTGGGAACATTATAAGGCCGACTATGCTATGCTATGCTATACTTTTTTGCTTTAATTAGGAGCACTACACGTTATATCTTATATATATATATATATATATATATATAAGGAAGTCGTGTTAGTTACACTATTTATGACTCAAGAACGGCTGAACCGATTTGGCTTAAAGTTGGTGGGGAGGTAGCTTAGAACCAGGAGACGGACATAGGATACTTTTTTTTTTGAGTAGGGTAGAGTAGGGTAGAGTAGGGTAGAGTAGGGTAGAGTAGGGTAGAGTAGGGTAGAGTAGGGTAGAGTAGGGTAGAGTAGGGTAGAGTAGGGTAGAGTAGGGTAGAGTAGGGTAGAGTAGGGTAGAGTAGGGTAGAGTAGGACAGAGTTGGGTAGAGTAGGATATAGTAGTCAGTTGACGGAAGTGAAGCGGCGGGCAAAAGCTAGTATTATTATAAAATTAAAGAATCTACCTGGTGGCTTGACAGCCATCCTGGTTCCTCTGACAACAATAAAGAGTATATCTATCTATCTATTGTGGCGACCATGGAGGTCACGCTAATACTATTAACTTGCAAACTGGCAAGTTATACTTTTAAGGTTTATGGTAAGAAAAGCATAGTTGTAGATATTAGAAATAAAATGGATTAGAGATTGTCAAACAAGAAAAGTTTAAGATAATGAGATATTTTATTTAGATAATGTAAAAGGGTGCTTGTTATAATATAATCATAGTAAATTGAAATAGAAGCCTTTTCATTTGCGTCTCCCATATCACAGTATCGATTTATCTATAAAACAATGTCATTTTCTTCCTATCAACTACGAACGCTTACTGTACATATATGCCAGTTTGCAAGTTAATTAGGGTAATAGCTGGTATGTGATCTCTTCCGATGTCACAATACCTCATCATCGTATCTCTAGCGTATTTCCCATCAAGCTCTTGGGGTTGGCTTCCAGTCTAACCAAATGCGGCTAAATGCCTGTATTCTACATGGAGCAACGACCTATTGGACCTCCACAACCCAATTACTGCCACTCCTTTACATTCTGCATTACTGCTTAGTACTTCTAGCAAAGGAGGCGGCCACACGCGCGAGAGAACGCCCCTCACGCCTTAGCCACCGGGATTCCGATCCCGATTTTCAGCCACCGCAGGCGCGGGCTTACGGACGGTGAGCAATGGGTAGCTAGCCGTCCAACCGTACGGTAATCGTCCGGACAGAGACCAAGTCGTCGACGGTGCGTAGTGTTCCACGCGCGCCTCAGGGAGATGTCAGCAAATCGTAGGGGCCCAACAGAGTCGAAGCCTACTGAGGCCATGGGTTGCGCGAAAGTGAACCCCGGGGCCCTGGAACGAAGGCAAAAAAAAGAACAGGAGTGGGTTTGGGTCAGTAAAAGTCTGACTCACCCTCCTGCTCAGCCCAAGGGCGGGAGATGACATTAGATGATTCCCACCTGAAAAAAAAAACCCAGTTACTGTGCAACACGATACTCCTAGGATAAACTGATGATCAGACGTTCTGGCTTCCGACTACCTGTAACGACTATCAAAGATCTACGAATGACAATCGGGACCGACGGCTTTACATACTTTTCGAGGCATGGGGTGTCAGTATTGTCTTAGATAAGCTTAAAAAAGTATATTATAGTATTAATTGAAAAATTCACATTAGTATCTACTTACCCCCCCCCCAGCCCATTGCCATTTCAATTTTAGGGCTTGCGTAAGAGCGTCAGTTACTTTTGTTTTTTGTCTAATGACTTCACTTCTTATTTTGTGTATTTTCCTTATATTTAATATACTTCTCTCCATGGCTCGTTGTGTTGTTTCGATCTTTTGTTTGGCTCTTGTGGTGAATACCCAAGATGGGCAGCCGTACAGCAGGCAGGGCAGTATGCAAGTATCTAGTATAGTTTTCTTTTTCTTTGGGCTGGCCACGTATCACGCTACAAAGACGGTAGGTGGACAGCCAAAACTACAGTGTGGAAAGGGCCAGAAGGGAAAAGAAGAGTAGGCAGACCTAAAAGAAGGTGGGCTGACGATATAACTGATACAGCAGGAAATGATTGGCAAAATATAGCTAGTGACAGGGACAAATGGAAGGAACTGGAGGAGGCCTTCACCCGTGGAGGGGCCCATATCCCAACGAACTTACTAACCTAGATAATAAGGATAAACTACTAACAAATTAGAAATGAAAATAGTACTTAGAAGTAAACTTTATAATGTTATGTTAAGGGTAATGGGAAATAAAGGCTTTTTTATTTTTTATTTTATTTTTTTTATTTTATTTATCTACTTACCCGGTTTTGGTTCTTAACCTCATGCATGAGAGGCGAAAAGCACCCGCCTCTCAAACCACAGGATTTTTCATAAAAGAAAAAAAATCGAAAAGGTTAATGATAATAGTTAACTATAGTGTAGTCACGTCAGGAAAATAGTGATTCATCAGTGCTACTGCAAAGTAAAGATGTATTCACACTGGGGTAAAAATGAAACCATTAATATTAAAGCTAACTATTAAAATACTATAGAAGCTTGAAATTAATGGGGTGTAACAATGGGTGATCTTTTTCTTTTTAATGACATTAACTAGAGTACTTGACTGCGATTCCACCTGATGATAAGCAGTGACGCAATCGTTGATAGTAAAGCGCACTAGTTTATTAAGAGCCTATTCACTCTAGCCTTGAATACACCTAAACTATAATCGGACTGAAAGACCGCAGCAGGCAAAGTATTCCAGTCCTTCAATATATGTGGTATAAGCGACGAGGCGAAATGGTTAGTCCGGACCGTCGAGGTGTACGTCGGGTTGTCCGATGGCAGAAAGGCCAGGACGGAATCAAGTCATGTAATTCCCGCACACATTCTCCAAAAAACATCCTATAGGATATCGAAAGGCTAGCTACTTTACGCCTTTGCTCTTCTGCATCTTATCGCTAAAAGCACTTTTTTACAGCAAGCTATGGACGGATTTGACAAAGATAAGAAAATATACGCAGGTAGTTTGTGGTGTACCTACTATTCACATAATTACAATGCATAGATACTAAAATGCAAAAATAATACTAACAATTTATATCCATATATACTTAACGACATTCAAGGAAAAAAGTAGTGAACCGCAATTATATTTTTAAAAGACGGCAAATCTTTAATGCCAAGGGCAAAGTCGCACAGCTTGATTTGTGAACGACTTATCGTAAAAATTGGTGGAATAGTTTGGCATTTCTTTAGTTTTCCGATAACTTTAGATATATTTAATACCTATGTGTGTCATGAAGGAACTTGAAATGTTTTTGAAACCAACACTATAGAGGAGAGACAAGATGAAGGTAATAGTGATTATGTTTTGATGAATGCTTCACCAAGATGCGTTTTTTGTGAATATCTCGTAAACTAATCAGAGCTACTATGATGATGCTAGACTATCTGAGACAAAGCACGATTTTTAAAAACACAGTGGCGACCGCGACTGCATCCTTCTACAAATGCAGTAATGCCAGCGAAGGAGGCGGACGCAAGAGTGAGGGTATGTACATCTTCACGCTCCGGCCACCACGACCGGACACGCCCCGGGCATCTGGAGTCGCAGTGCGATCTCCGGGCACCGTGGGCGTGGGTTTGCGAACGATGACAAATGGGTAGCTTGCCGTCCACTCGTCCTATAAGGACCAAGCTCGAGCAGGGCTGATGTCTGCTACAGCCAAAGGGTCGGTTCCGAAAAGGATCTACTCTTGGTCTTGAAATGCAAATGGCATCTGAAGGAATATAGGTGTGGTTTTAGTCAGTAAAAGTCTGACACGCCCTGTCGCTCCACTTTAGAGCGCGTGAATTCAGAAGATAACTTCCCATCTATGTTCTTCCCCTTACCTTACCCTTTGGGTGCCAGGACCACGGGTTTCCTTTTTAGAAATCAATCCATGGCCTCAGTAGGCTTCAGCCCTGCTGGGCTCCTATGGTTTTGCTGACTAGCAGCACGTGCCGTCGACGACGGGTTCGGTCCGAACGGACACCGGACGGCCGAACGGCGAGCTACCCATTGTTTGTCGTCTGGAACCCCATATGCGTAAGTGTATATGTTTCATACTCCATCATGCTCAAACGACTGAAAAGATGAAATGAAATTCAGCACACGTATTGACCGTGAACTAGAGTGGGACCAAGGATATTTTTTATCCTAGAAGTATGTTCCCTTAGTACAGTTTCTTGTGGGTGAAACTACTGGTAGAAACAAGTCGTAAATAAAAAAAAAAGCAGAAACTCGATAACCTTTTGCTGGGATGACTCTTAGGTCCCTCGCCCACGGCGACTTTTTGTAGAGATGCAGTCGCGCGTTTTGTAAACGCACGACAGCGTTGCTACTAACGCGTGTTAGTCGCATTTGCATCGCGCTACAGAAGCGATGCCAATGCGCTACAGCATCGCGACTGTATCGATGCAAACGAACGACTGTGTCGGACGACATCGGGGAGAGAACTGAGGGAGGGTGGCGCGTGAATGAAACATTCTATATACAAAAACTTCATTTTTGTGCCCTTAATGAATCGTGTTTGCATCGCGACAGAAGCGCGACAGTATCGCGTTTGCATTGCGACTGAGAATCATGGTGTGTGCGAGGGCAAACAGCTAGCGACCGCATCGTGACTGTATTGATGCGAACGCGCGACAGCATCGCTACTGCATCGCTACAAAAAGTCGCTGTGGGCGAGGGGCTTTAACAAAAGATTCAAGATTGGTAGGTTTTAGTTTCCTTAAAGATCTTTTCGTCTTTTTATTTCGCCAACAAAAACTGACATAATATTATAGAGGGAAGGCAGCACTTTTAAATCGATGTTAATCGTTTCAGCATAGGCTTTCAAATTACTGATAGGTACCAGGGATGTTATGAAGCAGCGTAACCGTAATAGAAGTTATAGGATATACGATCTACTATATCAATGTATTCATAACGGTATTTTTTTTTTTAAGTGGAGTATCATCTTGTGACTTCTTTTGTTCCAGAACCACAGGTTTCTCTTTTGGAAGTCAAACCATGGCCTCAGTAGGCTTCGGCGCTTCTGCGACCCTACGGTTTTGCTGACAACTCTTTGATGCGCGCGTAGAACTTTACGCGCCGTTGACGACTCGGGTTCGGTCCAGATGGTTACCGGACGACCGGTTGGCAAGCGACCCATTGCTCGTCGTTCGCAAAGTTTGAAAGTGGCGCCAGTGACTGAAAAGTTGAAAGGGAATCGTTTGTCTTGGTATTGTCATGTGAAGAGGAGGGATGAAACGCATGTTACTAAAAGAGTTATGAGTTTACATGTGGATGGATGGAGAGGGAGAGGGAGACCAAAGAAAAGATGGATGGATTGTGTGAAGAGTGATATGAAAGAAAAGGATGTTAGTGATAGCATGACGAGTGACAGGGCAGAATGGAAGAAAAAAACATGTTGCGCCGACCCCAAATAACACGAGACAGGGCAGGAAGATGATGATGCTCGTCGTTCGCAAACCCACGGTGGCTAAAAGTCGGGGCGGAGTCCCGGCGGCTGGGGAGCGAAGACGTCTGTTCATCTGAAAACAATATATTACTTATTCATAAATCCGTATACAAATCCGCAATTTTATATCTGTCGTGGCCAGATCATAGAAATTGATCACTTCATGAAATGGCCAAGTAAAACTGGCCAGATCGTTCTAAACGTTAAAGTTTGATGATATTTCAATCTTCGTTTGGCCTATTTTCTTTAGACCTTTTATTATCATCGAAATCATAAATCAATGACTTGGTCAAACGAGGATGGATATATCATCAAATGTTAACGTTTATACGATCAGGCCAGTTTTAGTTGGCCATATCATGAAGTGATCAATTTCTATGATCTGGCCACGACATTTCCATCAACTTCTCCCATAAGTATACTTAATAGTCGTGCTTCATTCCACCTAATTAATAGGAAGACTCATTAGGTATCTTATTATATACTAATTAATTGACAAACTGCAGTTACCGTAGCATCACTAATTAGCTCGAGTATGATAGATTGGCTAATAGAACCCGTTAATCTTATCGGGTAGTTTAGATGCTGTATGGAGTATATGTGGTAGACATATTGTTTATATAGGGTGACTGGTAATTAGTGTACGATACTTAAACACGTGATTGTGCTCATGATAACCAACCACTTTTACTATGGGAACAAACCTGAAATCGCGAAAAAAAATAAGCTGTTCAGTACATTTATGTTTGCCTAATGTACTGAATAGCTGATATTTTTTTCGCTATTTCGGATTTGCTCCCATAATAAAAATTGTTTGTTATCATGAGCACAATCACGTGTTTAAGTATCGTACACAAATTGCCAGTCACCCTATATGTCTACCACAAATACTCTTCTTTATATATTTAATTCTTCTGTACCTGTGTTTGTCACCTCCTCTTTCAAATCAGAGTTCTTGAATGGTTAGAAAATACAATTGAACCTGGTAGGTGACGGTGCAATTGGGTTCTTTTCTTAAATTTTGACAAAATGCCAGTTTTCGGTAAGGACAACGTCTGCCGGGACCGCCAGAATATATTTAAAAATGAAACCCCATTTCCCTTGGTCACGTCATCACGCGTGAACGGCTGGACCAATTTCACAATTTTTTATTGTTGTTTTAATTATTGTCAGGAAAAGGTTCTTACGGATAGAAAAATTAAGAAAATTTTAGAAAACTAGACTATTTAACCTTTGATCGTATAGCACTTTTTCTGGGCCGGTCTTGACAGTGCTTTCCATTTGCAAGAACCGACTGCGTGGAGAGTCTTGCCCAGCGATTACTGTGCTTCCTCGCAGCCTTTTAACTCAATAAATAATAATAATACAAAATAATATCAAATCATTTATTATCAGGCATCTTGGCCCATAGATACATACCTTACAGACTAACATATATAGAGTAAATGAAATTGATCGTTAGTAAATAAGACTTAGGACTATGTCAGTAACACTTCACATTGCACTATGTTCACTTCGTGCTGTTCTGTGGCGCCAGTCCATGGAAGCGACGGAAAACCACGCCCTGCGGCCAAAAGTCTTCCTTCAGTATGAGGGGCAGGAAAGCATTCGGGACTCGCACAACGAACGCCTTGAAATTGACGTTTCGGTGCGACTCCAACAGCTGTACCCTCAGTGTGAACTTCATCTTTTAACAAACCTCTAGAAATAAATTAACGTTATTTCTAGGGCATGCTATAAGATGACTAGTGCCTACCTGTCTACTTTGTCGGAAATAAAACTACATGTCAATCGGGAATGCTATGAGAATTCCAATTAAATTAATATATGCTTTGAATGTGAACTAATAAATAGTAATCTATAATAATATTATAAACTAGCTGTTGCCCGCGACTTCGTCTACGTTAAGTTGGTAAAACTGTACAATCATTCTGTGCTTGCAATTCATTCTGAAAGCATCGTAATTATTTATTGTACTTTCACATAAAACTGTTAAAGGTAAAAACGCAAATTACCTTCAGGATACATGTTATGTACTCGTCCAGATCCAGATGTATGAACGTCAATGAATAGGAAGAGTATGTAAGGGTCGTAGCAGTTGGCATTTCTGCCTACCCCAAGGGAAAAGGCACTAGTTTATGTATGTTTCTGGTTTATGTTCCGGTAAAACAACATTGTCACAGTGAGCACGTCACAATCGCAGCGGTAATGCCTGTCTTTGAGGAATGGCTACAGAGGCGTCACGGCATCCTCTCTTTGTGCAGGACTCACCGGATGTGGGTGTTTTGGGAGGTATCTGTATCGAATTCAGCAAAAAGAAACACTCGAGTTTCACCATTGTGCGGATCGCCCGGAGAATACGATAGAACTTACGGTGGAAGTCAGTCCCGCTTGGTAGGAGCGCCGGCGCCGCCGTGTCCTCATGGAGGCGATTAGTGGAAAAAATGCCAACCAGTAGCCTCCTTCAGTGAAGCACTACGATCGAAGAAGGTGGCTGAAACTATGAGGGATGATGAGGGAAGTGATGCTCCAGGTGTTGAAAGCCGCAGGGCGATTGCGGTGGAGCCGTCCGGTCATCTGGTCAAAGCAATCCTGAATCGACGGCGCGTAGTAATCTACGCGCGACTCATAATGATGTCAGCAAATGGATAGGGCCCTCTAGGGCCAATGTCTGCTAAGGCTGCGAGATTGTTCGAAAGAGTTACCTCCTGTAAAATTTTCGCCTCAATAATGTTTCACTGAAGAGTTTAAGCCGTCAGACAGCTTTGGTAGAGGTAAACGAAGGAACATAATCGGGACACCGACCTTCAGCTGGATAACGTTTGCACTGATGGTGCAAAGCCAAAAAGCCAGTGAATCCAAAAATTACCATCATCATCAACTATCTTCCTCCACAACAGTACTTATGAAGAATTTGCGAGAGCATGCTTGAATTGTTTTTTTTTTTTTTTTTTTTTTAATTGATATAAACCAGCGCTTGACTGCGATCCCACCTGATGGTAAGCAGTGATGCAATCATTGATGGTGAGGCGCACTAGTTTATCAAGAGCCTATTCACTCTAGTCTTGATTGATTGTTGCAGCTTGATCATTTGGGGCGTAAAAATTACTTGTTCATTTATCTAGGATTTTTTTATGTGTATTTGACTGACGTCCTCGTATATCAGACAAATGTTATTCCATAGTGGGAACTACCCTATGAAGAGTCTCCAACTTTTGGATGAATTTTGGTGAAATCTTGAACGCGTGTATCCCTGTCCAATCGAACTCGCATATTGATGGCCAAACCGAGAGGTCACTGACGCCGATTGCCTTTATGAAGACACGGCGGTTCACCCAAGCAGGATAGACCTCCACCGCATGCTACAACGGGTCCTCCGGGCGATTTGTAAAATGGTAATATCAGTATACTTCCAACCGAATCCGGAACAGAAACCGCGTGAAACATCCTCAACAGTCCTGAGCTTGTGTATCCATAAAACAATTAAATTCCGGTAAACAAATGTTTACTCGTTAGGGGGTCCATATTGAATGTTTTGTAATTATTGTAATTTGAAAAATTGAAATTTATTTATTTAATAACTAGAAATTTTATATTAATTTGGAATTTTATATCTATTTAGGAATTGTTATGTAAATGTTAATTATGAATGATTGATTTGTGAATTCTAATATTTGTTATTTTATGCTGCATGGTAATTTATAAAAAATCTTATGAAATGTAAAATTCATTCTCTATGGAAATAAAGAGGCTATATTATTATTATTATTATAAACAAATGTAGCAGCCGATTAGTGTTATCCCTGAGACTGGCCTCCCTCAGAGGGTGGTTCCAGTGTTGGTCACCACTCACTGTAAGGAGGTAACGTACGGATGTCGACGTAAGGCTGCAAGGAATCTGAGATACATCATACGTTGTCGAACTGTGATCAGGAACGCAAACCTTTCGACCCAGTTTTATATGAAGCAGTGACTGCTAATAATAAAACACACCATTATTAGGCCGCAAGGTGCCATCATCCCAGAGGACACAGTGGAGCACACAGAGGTGTGTGTTGTCCTCGTGGAGGCAATCGGCGTCAGTCACCTCTCGCACCGGGCCTTGTGACTTTGGGCTATGGTCCAGAGCGAGGAGGAATGGCAGGCGGTCGCCTCCTTCTGCAAAGCCGTAATGCTAGTGAAGGAGGAGGACGCGTGAGGGAACGAACGTCCTCACGCCGAGCCGAGATTCTGACCCCGACGACCAGCCACGGTAAACGCGGGCTCGCGGACATCCAGCAATCGGTCGTCCACAGCCGTCCGGCCGTCCGGTAATTGACCGGACCGAGCCCAGTCGTCAACAGCGCGTAGTGATCCACGCGCTCCTCAAAGAGATGTCGCAAAGGGCAACTGAAGGACACAGGTATGGTTTTAGTCAGTAAAAGTTTGACACGCCTTCCCGCTCCAACCAGAGTGGGAGAAGTCATTGGATGACTTCCACCCTTAAAAAAAGAAAAATAAAGGTGCCATCATTATCATTATCATTTCAGCCGAAAGACGTCCACTGTTGGACATAGGCCTCCCCAAGTGTCACCACAATTACCGGTCCTGTGCGTCTCGCATCCATCGGATTCCCGCGACCCTCACCAGGTTTACCTGGGGGCCTTCCAACGCAAGGTGCCATGCTACCCCTTCCGAAAATTTGGCCATGTTATTTTAAAGTCAATAATTAAATACATATAAGTATTTACTGTTATCGTCTTTGGTTGGTATCCCTTGAATAATCACGGTCAATTAGTTTGTTACAACCACGGGGAAAAAAAAGCAGTAGGATTAAAAATGTCTCCGTCTAACTCCAGTTTAATCATAACGGTTTTCGCCCAATAAACAATAAAACTGTCTGCAAACTTGGGCGATGGTCATTCTTCCGCCACTCAGAAAATTACGTAAAATACACAATGCCATCTATCAAATATGACGTTCAACTATCATTGTCATCATTATTTCTACTTTCAGTCTTTAGATGGCGTTGTGCCATATTTACATTTTAGTACGTGATTTTACTCGCCGCTTTGATTTTATTATGTGTTTTGATTAGTTTTTACAAAATATTTAGAAGATATCGAATAGAAATGTCAATTTTATTTTGAAAAAATGGTAAAAGTTATTTTATTACAAAAAAGAAGATAAAATAATGACAAAATTTTTAACTGTAGCTGAGGATCGAACGTGGCAAATGTCGTTCAATGTCGACATTTTGGATTATTGCTCACCCCCCATAGCAAATAGCGTGATAATATGTAGCCTAACAGTTGACCCGGCCTATAAGGATTATGTATGCAAAATTTGAACAGGATTGGTTCAGTAGTTTTTTCGCCAACTAATACCAACGCTCCACCATTTTACTGTTTTATTATATGTATATAGATAAGTAAATTTTGTTTTTTTTTTGTTTTTAGAAGGTAATCTTTAAAAGTACCTACTGGTCTGATTGCAAAAATTTTTTCACCGATATAAAGCTGCTTTATTCTTGAGTGACAGGCGTACGCGAGCAAAGCCGTGGACAAAATCTAGTTTATTGTAAAACTAGTTGACCTAAGCTGTCTAAAGTTCTAATTATCGGATCGGAAGTAACTAACGGAAATATCAGCAAACAGATATACCAATGTCTTATGTCACAAAGGCGTGGGTGATAGTGTCTACATTAGTGTATTAATAGTGTAAAATGACACCTTGAAATTAAACTATTGCATCACATTAAACCTAAATAAATATCTTAATCATTACACTAATACTATAAAGTCGAAAGTTTGCTAGGGAATATTTTTGTTACTGATTACGATCGAATGGCTGAACGAGTTACAATAAACCTTAGTACACGGGTAGATCAATGGGCAGGGCACATTGCTCGCAGAACAGATGGCCGTTGGGGCCGAAAGGTTCTGGAATGGCGACCACATACCGGAAGACGTAGCGTTGGAAGGCCTCCTACAACTTGTGTGCAGACCGCAAACTATGCGAACTAAGCTATGTGAGCTAACTAAAATATGCGAAGCTAAGTTAGTTGTGTATGCCGATGCGCAGCTACACGAGCTAAGCTAAGCCCCTCCCGCTACCCCGCACACCGTTTGCACATCCTTCGCCAGTGCTGTGCAGTGTTCTTTGTTGTACGCACGGTCGTTTAGTAGCGATTATGGAGCAATTTATTGAAACTGTTAAACAATCGATTATATTCATGGCGAGCGACGTCCGTCTAATTGAACTACGCATCACTGACTGAGCTTTGGCTTAGCTGTTGGTGTGCACGCTATTTATTTCTAGCTTAGCTTAGCCTAGCTTGCTTGGCATAGCTTAGTTTAGCCTTGGCATAGCTTAGTTTTCGGTCTGCAACCGGCTACAAGGTGGACCGATGACTTGGTAACGGTTGCGGGAGTCCGATGGAAGCGAGACGCACAGGACCGTTCGCTGTGGCGACGCTTGGGGGAGGCCTATGTCCAGCAGTGGACGTCTTTCGGCTGAAATGATGATAATGATGATGACATGGGTAGATCATGTCTTGAAATAGCACATAAAATACTTTTTATTTTAAGAATATGTTTCTGCTGCGACGCGGGCGAAGCTTTGTTTGTAACTTATTTACGCTCGAATTGCTGAACGGATTTCGATGAAACTAATTGGTACATGGGTTTTTCTTTAGTTGGGATATCATCCAATGACATCTCCAGACTTTTACTGACTAAAACCCACTCCTAGTTCCTTCGTTTCCTTTCATTCCAGGGCCGGGTTTTCCTTTCAGAAGCGAACCCATGGCCCCAGTAGGCTTCGACCCTTCTGGGCCTCTACGGTTTACTGACATCTCCTTGAAGTGCGCGTGGAACACAACGCACCGTCAATGACTTGGGCTCGGTCCGGACGGCGAGTTACCCATTGCTCGCCGTCCGGAAGCCCGCGCCTACGGTGGCCGGAAATCGAGACCGGGATCCCGGCTACTGGGGCGTCAAGGTTGCCTCACGCGTGCGGCCGCCTCCTCTGCTAGCATTACTGTTTGAAAGAAAGAAAGAAAAAACATTTATTTGTACCTCACACATACAGTAAAATTTAAAAAAAAAAACAGTAGAATACATAGGAATTAAAATATTGTAGAATTAAGTACCTACATATAAAAAGAAAACAAAAAATAACTGTATGATCTGTGCAAGGTCAAAAAGGCGCCCAACTCAGCATATGCTGCGATATTAAGGAGGCGACTGCCTGCCAATCCTCCTCGCTTCGAGACCATGGCCTGACAATTTACTTAATGGTAAATTGTCAGTTAGTCATACATCAAACTTTCCAAAAAAACGGTCAAATTTGACTTAGACTCGCCCATAAATAATTCTGTACAAACTGCTTATAATGGCAAAAAAAAAAATATTTTGTGATGTTATAGTAACTACAATTTTACGATTTCCTGATTTTTTTTTCTTTGCTTAAGCTTCATGACATTTCTTCTGGTGAAATTTCATGATTCTAAGTCAACGGGAAGTCTCCTACTGGTTTTTCCCTTGTGGACATCAGATTATGTGCCTTGACTATAGAAGTTTAATATTTTTGCTGCTTGAATAATTTGTTTTTAAATTCAGCTTGATACCTATAAAATGGGTTTACACGTTTACACAAACGGACAACAAAGCAATCCTATGAGGGTTCCATTTTTGCCGATCGTTGTACGGAACACTAAAAAAGGAAAAATCCTACTATTTAAACTTCCAGCATTAGGTATGTTAAACACAATATTACAGCAGTCTTCAAACGACATTCAAGCTAATTCTCAACGTAACTGACTGCAACAGTATCAGCTAAAAGACCCACAATAATAGACGTCAAAGCTTCCTGTAGGAAACACGCTATTATCACCCTTATTTCTACCAATTTAAAGTCCACTTCCATCTCAATTGAATGGACAAAGTTTTAAATTTATTTTGCAGTTACCATTACCCTTCAGAATGTAAAAATAGAGTATATATTAGCTTGGTGGAAGTGGAATAAAAATTGGTAAAGTTCTCAGTGACTCTGCTAGACATTGCAATTGGATATCCATAGTGTAATGGACATTTGGATACGCATTGAGAATGGAAGCGCTAATCTGATTGCTACTAGTCCCATTACGTGGATACGCTAAACAGGGTCGTTTGATTTTCATGCTTCTGTGCTTGCATATAATTACAAGCCTGTTTGCTTCTACAAAAGTGCTAGTCTGGGATTTTTTTGCTGTTATTTTGTACGATTGTAAGATTGTGTCTTAAACCATCTTTAGTTTTTTTTTAAATTTAATGGGAAAGAATGGGAGTGTCAGACTTTTATTGACTTTTTTATAAGATGGGAAATCATTAAATCACTCTCGCTCTAGGGCGGAGCGCAAGGGCGAGTCAGACTTTTACTGACTTAAACCATATCTATGTTCCTTCTTTGCCCTCAGTAGGCTTCGGCTCTATCAGGCCCCTACGGTTTTGCTGACATCTCTTTAAGACGCGCATTGAACATTACGCATCATTGACAACTCTGGTTCAGTTCGTACAGTTACTGGACGGCCGGACAGCGACATTTATTAACTAAAATCCACCCATGTTCCTTCAAATGCCCTTTGCGTTCCAAAGCCGTGGGGATTCTTTCAATCAATCACAGTCACAGTCTTGACAGGCATCAGCCTTAACAGGCTCGTCAATTATGTAAACAAAAACCTATGTTCCCAAACAGATTCGGACAAAACTTGGCACAGAGGTAGACAATGTTCTGAAATAATTATGATATGTTTTTGTCCCAGTAGTATGTTCTTTTTCGACTTAACAGCTGGCGGAGCCACTGACTGTTGTTATTGTTAAAATATTAATTACCTTCTCTCTTTAATTTGTCTTGTACAACAACAATTTAATTTTGCTATAAAGCCAAACAGGCTCCCAAATTTTGGTCCTTCGTATTTCCAAAATTAATTGAAGGAACAGACTCTCTGTTACTCACTTTCAACTATAATTTAATGACCCGAAACAACGAGATGTGTTATGAAACGCTGTCTTTCATGAAACCGATTCAAAATTGCACGAAATTCCATTAACCATTTTGCGGCGATAACCAAGGAACGGATAATTCACGCCCAGAATATATCTTTTCACTAAAATAAATTATTAACAACGGTCTGAGCCGCACTACAAGCCATAAACACTTCTCTAATACGTATTTAACAGACCCTAGCGGTTACTGGCCAAGAGAATTTCTAATTCGGGACCCAAATTATCCAGACATTGGTATATTTAGTGGACTCTCTCAAAGCTTGCAAATGAAGTTGCTTCAGCGGCCATTATCAAAATATTCTGGCAATACCGAATAGTTGTAAATACAAAACGGATGGTCGTATTGTGAGTTCCAGTTTTGATGTTGGGCTGAGCTTAATTTAGCGGATAGTTACAGAGTAATGTTTAGAAGTTACTGCTCTGAAATCAGACCGAATTCTGATGGTTTTTGTGTGTATTTTTGTAGTAGATGGTCTCAAAAGAGGTGGTACAAGATAGCGGGAGAATGCAACCTCCTTCCTTAATCGTGGTAGTTAAACTTTTTTATTTCAGCATCCTGAAAATCTTGTTTCATACTTTTTTTTTGTCGTAGTCGGGTTTTAGTTTTTTACTTTTTAATATTTAAACTATTTTGGTGTTATTCACATCGAATTTTTTGACCACTTGAGGGCGCCACATTGAATTTTGATGATATTTTTTGATAAGGACCAGTGAAGCCCTTTCAAATGATAACAAACACGGCGTATTTATCTCCATTTTTATATTTAACACGTTACTTTTCATCCGCTAGAGAGCGCCATATCGAATTTTGTGACACGTCACGTAGCCTATGGTCAGCAAACAATTAAGACTGTTCTAACCATCTAACGATACCTCATATGTCAAGTTCCGATAAGTAGATTAAGAGCTATGAGGGAACAGATGAACATACTCACATACATACAAGTAACACCACATACATCGCTGCCAAAATCGTAACCCTCCTTTGGCTTTACTGTAGTCGAGTAAAAATATAAATTTAAACTAGAAATCTTTAACTAGTATGATTCTTAAATTATTGTAATTGGCGAAGTCACGGAAAAAACCGTGACATTATGGTGGATATCATTAGCTTTTTTATTTATGATGAAATGGTCAGTTATTATAATTATATCGTGTTTTGTAGTTATCAAATTCTTTTTCTAATGGGATAAGGTCTGGTATCCCATTAATTTGAGCTCGGTCTTCGATGTCTTTTTTTTTCATTTAGAACAATTTGAAGCCATGTTTGTGATGAGATGAGCTTCTTTAAGGTCTGTCTGGATTGTCGTCACCCAAATGGAAGGTAGTCACCCAAGAGAAGTGATTGCGTTTTGTCGTAGGTAGTTCAAGGGCAAGCTTCACCAAACTGTCACCAAAATATTTGTGGTTATCTGGAAAATTTCCATACGGGAATTACCAAACATTATTTACATTTCCGAGAAACCCAGTCTCTCAAAAACCACAGCTGCCAAAGCCAATGAGCCATAATACTCATACATACCGGTTTACGCCGAAATCCCATTTTAAATTCCCATTTATACTATATATATTTTTATTTGCGAAAAATGAAGTGTCGTCGTTTTCATCTCACCGACGTACAAATTGCGTTTGCTATCCAATTTTATACTGAAGTCTCATGCGACGTGAAAATTTTTCCACGTTAGCTCTCATGTGAGGTTTTATTATATTTGTAACACTTATCAGCAGTAGATTAGTTGGTCCTTTACGGAAGCCATTTTGTACTCTTGCCTTCTTTATAAGAAGTATTAACGTGGGATTTTCTTTTCGAAGTTTTAAGAGTTTAACAGACTCATAATTATAACACGTTGAAAAAATATTAATTCATTTTCAGTTTTTAGTGTCTGCTGTGCATAGGCTTTTACAAAGTCAGTTTTAATAATAATGCCAAAATACTGTTTAGTTAATTGATACGACATTTTTCAGTAAGTATCCTTTTAGATATTTCAAATGTCAAATGATGATCTAGGCTTATATTTAATATATATATATAGGTATATATATACGTATAATAATCAGGTAAATTATTATAAGTATACATATATTTTTTTAACCTAGATTTTTTCCAACTTAGGATCATGGTCGGTTTCCAGTCATTCGGTCGGTCGGTTAGTCGGTGGTGGGTTAATTGGATGGCAACCAATCCATTAAAATTTAAAGTTCGCGAGCATGTTCCTAAGAAGTTGGTAGTAGTATCATCACATTCGTTATGTTTCTCAATTGTCTATTTATATCCATTGTTTAAGTTTATTCGTATATTTAGTTTATTCATTTATTCGATATATTGTATTTATGGTTTATTTGTAGGTATATTTTTTACTTTGTATTCAACTTTTATTTTCTCTTATATTTTACATAACACTATTTTTCTCTGCATCACCCATCAGGTTTACTGGCATTAAATCCGTCTTTGTACATTTATGTGCTTAAAGAATTTAATAAATAAATAAAAAATGTAACTGAGCGACGGCCTATCTGATTTCCATAACCCAATAACTGGGTAACACCATACCCCTTGGTAAGATTGTTATTAACATATAATATAGCATAGCACAGCATAATCAGCCTTTTAATGTTCCCACTGCTGGGACTCAGGCCTCCTCTCTAGGGGAGCGAATGGGCCGTAATCCACCATGCGAGCCCAGTGCGGGTTGGTGAATGTCACATGTCTTCGAATTTATGGTTCTAGGACATGCCGGTTTCCTCACTATATTTTCCTTCACCGTTTTGAGAGCAGTGGTGATGAAATAAATTACACAAAGTAATGCGCCTGTCTGGGTTTGAACCTGCAACCTACAACTCGTAAATCGGGGCCGTTACCACTCGGCCACCACTGCTCTTAGAACACTGTTCAACAATATAAAATTGTATTATTCTTCGAATATTCCTATAGTGTTAAAATTCGTATAGCATCAATGACTTCATCTACTTTGCTATTATTTTTTCAGCAGGCACTATCTTCAAATTAGGGTCGCCTTTCAACTCCCTTACACTGGGGTCTATTTCATTCTATGCGGTCTCATGCGTGACCAATCTATCATTCAAAGGGAAAGATTCAAAGCAAAGAGCGAATAAATTATTCCTTGATCCTCTTAGTTCATCTATCTATACGAATAAATTTACCAATGCCTACAATGTGTGATAACAATTTTGAACTAGAACTGTGTAAATCCAACTCTTGTATGTCAGGGATTAGTAAATTTCGAAAATTATGTATTTATGTTGTTGTTTTTTTATGTTACTACCAGCAACCAATCGCTATAATCTATTGGTTGAATATCGTCGTTTAATGTATCCACATCTGATGTAAATTACTTACATAGTAAAAATATAAACAAACCACTCGTCATAATAATTATGTTCTCAAAATTCACATTTACAATAATTTCAATATTCTTCATGTAATACACATTACTTAAAGAGATTTCAAAAATTTTCAACAAAAACGAAAATGGATAACACAAGTAAAAGCAGAAATGTGTGGTCCGTAATTCACACTAGAATATGCATTTTGAAAAGCAACGCTTTCTATGCAAATCTAATTATTTTCAGGCGCTTTGTAGTGTCTAGAACTTAATGCTTATACTTTTTATCAATGTACATTTCTTTAGTTCGTTTTTCGTTAAGCGAACGTGAAGTAGTGTAAGTTTAATATCCAGAGTCTGTGTCCAGTTTTATAGCATATAATATTCCTACTGGTAGGACTCAGGCCTCCTCTCTAGGAGAGGGAATGGGCCGTAATCCACCACGTAGGCCAGAGCAAGCTGGTATATGTCACATGTCTTGGAATATTAGGTTACAGGACATGCCGATTTCCTCACAATGCTTTCCTTCACCAACCTTCTGAAGTGTCAGTTATACAAAGTAACGTGTTTGACAGGGTTTGAACCCACGACGGACGATACACTTGTCCAACACTGCCTTGTTCAGTTCAGTTGTACGTGATAACAGTTCTGACTGCTCTACAAGCAGTCACCGAATATATTAACGATTATACTTAAAGGGTACTCCAGTAGATACTTATAAAATTTCCATGCTGCGTGTAACTGAAAGTTGTCTTCTAATAAACTTAAGGTTCTAGACAAAGTGATTTTCTATCAGCAGGAGTGATTAGTAATATGCAATATTTTTTTTAATTGATCCTGTGTTATTTCAATAGCGCATGTCAATCTGAAATATCTTTAACTTTTACAGAATCTTTTTGTGGTGGAATATTTTTATTGTTCTTAATTAAAAAAATATAGACTACCTTTCCAAAAAAGTCTCTGAGTAGGAAGTCAATAAAAAATAATTTAAGATGTTAACCGAAACGAGAAATCTCTAGAATACAGCCTGACTTTTCTACTATATACATAACGCCCCAAGCCACCCACTTTACATACAGATCATTTTCAAAATTGACGCCCGAAAAAAAACACTCTGACATGATTCAATTTATTCGAGAACTGCAAAGACACGAGAAGCCGAGCTTGTAAAATATTTACATGTCTTTTGCCCCTTTCAACCCCATAATGTATTCAGAAGTTCCCAAGGATGGTGTAAGCAAAAATATTTAATACTGAATATATTTTTAGGAGCTCTCATTAGTATTTGTAGCTTGGGGATATGTTTGTCATGATTTTTTGGAGTTATTGTGATGATGGAAAAAATAATAATGAGATTAAGGGATGAATCTTTATTAGGTTTAAGATTGTGAGTGATGCTTTGTTGGATTTATTTTATGCTTTTGAATATACAATTTATGTTCTTTTTTTAACGAATAATAATTTGTGTTTTTTGACGTATTTAGTAACGTCTTTTGGCTGAAATGGTGATGAATTTAGTAGCTATATAAGTAACAAGTTTTCTGTAGTAAAAGAAATGAATATTCAATAAGGAGACTGGAAAATAAGATATCAGAAAACCAACAGGGGAACCATGAATACGAGAAGCACAGAACTGGTTGATACGACACAGTTGAGTAATCTCGAGCCTGAGAGAGATGCTTATTTTTGTTATTGATAAATAAGAAATCTAATAATATACTCTCTTTCTTTCTTTAACATGTAGGGACATCTATGGCGTCGCATAAGAACTAATCGTGCATGCGCAATTGAACTTCTCCGCGCGATTGGAACATATAGAACAGCCAGAAATCATCTATCGGGCTATTGCCCACCAAACATAACACCCGTCTGGTCGGAGGATCCTCCCTTTTCAACGGAGGTTTGCGGGACTTTACACTTTGTTCCGCCTACCTCCTAAAACATTTAGTATACCTAATCATCGTGATTCTTTTATGTTTGTTATTTTCCAAGCCAGTTTAAACAAAACTATTCAAGCCCCTTCAATCCGGATGAAAAAAACATAGACGAGCCTTGAGATGACCTCAAAACAGACGCGACAATATGGTTTATTCATGAGTGAAGTGCCTCACTTTGTGCCTACATCTGGCAATCTCTCGGAGGAGTTAATCGCGTATTTTTGTATGTGTCGCTGCTGTTGAAAAGTTTCTTTTTGTTTTTACTTTACATAAGTTAGGAACGTAGATAAGGGCAATGGAGAAGGCTATGAGTTTTCTTGTGGGATAGAAATAAATGAAAAGATCTGCAACAGAACCAATGGTAAGACAGTCATAGCTTAAAGATAAACTCATAAAATGGATGTCCTATATTGGGCACGAAAGGTTTTGGATTAGCGACTGTGTACTTGGAGACAACTTTTGGCTGAATTTATATTATTAGGTTCCTATTGTGAAATGAGACCTTGACACGTGACACTTCAGAATTCCACTCGAAGAAGGCATCTGAAAATCAACGGCAACAGTGAGTAGGGGCATATTGCTCGCAGAACAGACGGGAACGAAAGGTTCTGGAATGGCGACCACGTACCGGAAGACGTAGCGTTGGAAGGCCTCCTACAAGGTGGACAGATAACCTGGTGAGGGTTACGAGAATCCGATGAATGCAAGACGCACAGGACCGTTTATTGTGGCGACACTTTGGAGATTCTTATGTCTAGCAGTGAACTTCTTTCGGCTGAAATTATAATGATGGTGATGTGCATAGCTAGGCTCATAAGACATGCTTTTACAGTCTACTCAAGGATGTGCATTAACAGGCGTTGCACAGAAGAGGTTACGGTATTTTAAGAGGTAACGGCCCCCTTTCCTTGTTTTGTATGTAATTATCGTTCTGGTTTTACTAAGGAAACAATCCCAAACCATACTAGGCTGGGCACGCCATAATTATGGTGGTAATTCCCCTCTTTGAGGAGTGGCTAGAAAGACCTCACGGCGTCCTTAACTTCCGCATGACGCAGGTCTTCACCGAACGTGGTAAATTCGGGAGGTTCCTGCACCGGATTCGTGCGGAAGAAACGCCTGGTTGCCACCATTGTGTGGACCGCCCGGAGGATACGGTGAAGCATATGGTAAAGGTGTGCCCCGCCTGGGCGGAGCACCGTCGTGTCCTCGTGAGGGCGATCGTCGCAAGTGATCTCTCGCGCCGGGCCTTGGTGCAGGCCATGGTCCGGAGTGAAGAGGACTGGCTAGCGGCAGAAAGAGGCGTTTCTGCGAAGCAGTAATGCTAGCAAAGGAGGAGGCTGCACGTGCACGAGGTAATGGCCCTCGCGCCCCAACAGCCGGGATTCCGATCCCGATTTCCGGTCACTGTAGGCGCGGACTTGTGGACGGTGAATGATGGGTAACTCGCCGTCCGATTCCGGTAACCATTCGGACCGAGCCTAAGTCGTCGACGGCGCGTAGTGTTCCATGCGCGCCTCAAGGAGATGTCAGCAACCGTAGTGGCTCAGCAGGTTTGAAGCCTACTGGGGCCATGGATGATGCGAAAGAGATCTCCGGGGCCCTGGAAAAATGGCAAAGAAGGAACAGGAGTGGGTTTTTATTCAGTAAAAGTCTAACACTACCTCCCGCCCTGCCCAAGAGCGGGGGATGTCATTAGATGATTTTCCCACCAGAAAAAAAACCATACTAGGCTGAATAGAATTTTGTCCCATAAAAATGTATAATTATAGTTCCTACGCATAATCGATTCCTATGGCTAAACTATGAAAGAACAAAATTCCGGTTATCAAATATTTAAGCTTTATCTTTAATAAGCTTTATCTTTAATAATAATTTTAAGCTTTATTTTAATACTATTTTTAATTCAGATTTCTAAAATCAAGAAAAAATAATCAAAGTTTTCCATCTAATCTTCTTTTCTTATGAAATTATCTAAAGGGACGGTTTTTCAGAACTACGATATGAGCCTCCTTTGTGTTTTATACCTGTAAATTCTTTGAGGTACGTAGGATGTAGGCATTTTACTTATTTATTACATCGCTAGCTATTCATAGCGGTTTGCGTAGGAGTTCGCAATTTGAAACATTGTATGATTTTACGAGTACTAAGGTATGCATTCTTGAACATGATGTATTCATGTTCTATATAAAGTTCAGCAAGTTGAGACAAACGGGTTTAATATATGTGGGATTAGATCTTTTAGAATCCACTAGACGCAACAATGTATCGACAAAATGCGAATGAAACTACGAATTCTTTATTTGAGCTTTTAAAACTATCAAAACTTCTATCAACATCATTAACATCATTCTTTTGTCCTTCTTCATTCTTTTGCCCAATTTAAGTCTATGTAGGAGCTTTCTTCGAAAAAGAGGTCAATCGACGAATTCGACTCGGCTGGCAGCGTTCGGGAAGCTGCGAGGTGTCTTCTCGTCCAATATACCACAGTGTCTCAAGACGAAAGTCTATGACTAGTGCGTCTTGCCAGTGATGACATATGGCTCCGAAACGTAGTCGCTTACAATGGGCCTCATCAGAAAGCTTAAAGTTACTCAAAGGGCAATGGAAAGGGCTATGCTCGGAGTTTCCTTGCGTGATCGCGTCAGAAATGAAGATATCCGCAGGAGAACCAAGGTTACAAGCCCGAAGAATCGCCATCTTATCTAATCCCAAAGGAGAAGGGAACGACTCCATAGATTTCTGGGCCCAGGTGTTAACTGAATCAAACTAGCCTTATTTGTAAGAGGATATAATAACAAGGCCTAACTGAAAATTTGGTGAAATTTGGCTATCCAGGAACCAAGTTATATGAATTATAGTAAAAGTGAGGTTATATTATAACATTGTAGTTTTTTTATGTTATTTACGAAATACTTAGAATGGCTTCGGTTGTGTAATAGTTTTATGTATGGAGCGTGTGACGTGTCAAACATAATCTCACACGTTTGGCTCTCCCGCGCCCTGGACAGTCGCTACAGTCGAAGACAAGTTTCTACATCCAATATCCTGTAACCTAGAAGCAGTAGGCACCAACCTTTTAAAAACTTCAAAAGGGATAAGAGGAAGTAAAATAAAACACCAATATATGTATAAAACATGTATTTATTATTCATCTTTAATAATTATGAGAATATCATCTAAAAATTGTGCAGGAGGTACGATATTTTCTTGGTATATTGATTTAATATATTATGCGGTCCAATAAAAAGACAACTAACAAACATGACACCAACATGGCTTGATAGGCTAAAAGCACGATTTTAATAAGTAAAAAAATGGGTAAAAACGTACAGGCTGAGATGCATGCCACAGACGAATAACTGATAAAATCGCCTCATCTTCCGAGACTCTTACCCTCACCAATAGAGTTACTGCGACCAGTTGCAATGGTACAATTTACACAGCGATTCATGTCGTCAATACCAATCGATAGGCGTAAACAGTTGTCCAAAATAGAGAGCCAGGTAATTTAGAGTAGCAAGATCCGTCAAATAGTCCGTTATAATGTGCAATGCCGAGGTCATGGGGTTAAACGATAAAAGAAAGAAAATACGTGCGCACTCAGAACGAAAGAAAACGAACGAGTGCATCTGTCAGTCAGTGACTGACGGATGTCAGGCACTAGTGTTGCCAGAAGAAAAAAATTCACTATGAATTTAATCAATCGATTCCATGAAAGGTTGATATGCACTTGTCACTCGATTTTCATACATATTCTCATATTTTACCGATTTATTCATAATCGATTAGTAGTAATTCAGGAATTATTTTTTTTTTTTTTTTTTTAATTGATATAAACCAGCGCTTGACTGCGATCCCACCTGATGGTAAGCAGTGATGCAATCATTGATGGTGAGGCGCACTAGTTTATCAAGAGCCTATTCACTCTAGCCTTGAAGACACCTAAATTATAGTTGGACGGGAAGATCGCAGCAGGCAAATTGTTCCAGTCCTTCGATGTACGCGGTATAAACGACGAAGCGAAACGCTTAGTCCGGACCGTTGAAGTTTAATCGATTATTTACTTTCATTAACTTAATTTAAGTTTTCTCGCTTCCTGGGTTTTTTAAACGGTTTTTTTAATACACATTTCAACTAGTTAACTGCTGGGCCCAGAAGTCCCCTTCTCCTTTGCATAATTACTTAATTTATAGATCTTCCTATTCGAAAGACAAAAAATGGTAGCTCTAAATCTTCAAATGTCTGATTTTTTCCACGTTTGGTAGACAAATTGAAAAACCCGTAACAATATTAGAACAATGAAAAATACTGTGTAGCAACGTCTATGGCGTCACATAAGATCTAATCCTGCATCGCGCAATCAAAGCTCTCCGCGCGATTGGAACATACAGAACAGCCCGAAATCATCTATCGGGCTAGCAGTATCGGGCTAGTAGCCCACCAGCCATAACACCCGTCTGGTCGGAGGATCCTCCCTTTTCAACGGAGGTTTGCAGGACTTTACACTCTGTTCCGCATACCTCCAAAACTACTATAGCATAGTCGGCCTTATAATGTTCCCACTATTGGGACTCAGGCCTCCTCTCTAGGAGAGGGAGTAGGCCATAATCCACCACGCGGGCCCAGTGTGGGTTGGTGAATGTCACATGTCTTCGAATTTTTAGTTCTAGGACATACCAGTTTCCTTCACCGTTTTGAGAACAGTCAGTGGTGATGAAAAAATTACACAAAGTAATGCGCCTGGCTGGGTTTGAACCCGCGATCTACAACTCGTAAGTCGGGGCCGTTACCACTCGACCATCACTGCTCAAGCTACTATATTGAATTATTTTATAAATACGAAAGTAACAGTGTTGATTTGATTTAAAAGTACGCCTTGACTGTTAAACCAATCTAAATGAAATTTGACATGGACATAGCCTTGGATCTGGAGATTTAAGATACATTTTATCAATATTTCAGTCAAGCGAAGTCGTGAGGAGAACTTATATTTAAATATACTCGTTATCAAATCGTTAAGAAGACAGAAATCATTCTGATACTAAATCCCTATTTTATCGAAACAAACTTTGAGTTATCGCTTTTGGGCTTCTGAGGCCAGTATACTTATACTCACTGCAGTAGTCACCACTATTCTAGTATCACGTCCCACATCTAATCAATACCTGTATAGTTCAGTAACAAAACAAAACTATCTTACCCAACAAAACGATACCCTCGTGGTTGAAACATACCAAGCAGTCTAAAGTATAAAGGTGTATCGCCGAACTGTAAAGTCGACCGTCCAGTGTTGGTGTAAAGGCATCTATACCACTACATATGAAGTGCGCTCAACCAAAGTTATCCTTGCAACTAGGAAAAATTCCTGTCACACAGTCAGTTTTAAGGGTCACTGCCCACGGGCCATCGGCCACAACCACAAAACGTTGCCACTGGCAATTTCCTACAGTTTTCACAAATTCTATATGGATTCACCGCACATAGTTGACGCTGGTGGCCGCCACACGCTACAATTCGCCGCTGCTCGCTTCTTGTGGCCAACATCGGCCACTAAACGCCGATACAAAATGACGCTGCACACTGTTCGCGTATTTAAACCTTCTTCGACAGAGTCCATTATGATACCGCGCGCATGGGTTACAAAAAGTAGCAGCTGGTACAGTACCGGCCACAAGTCCTGTCGCGCGCTTTAGCTTTCTTTGTGGCCGCTTCTAGCTTCTCGTGGCGGCGTTTGTGGCTATGGCACGTGGCCCGTGAGGGACGACACTAAGATCCTCTTTTTCTCATTTGATCTCAATGGAAAACTATCGTTAGGTTTTTTATTTTTATTATCCACTAATGATAGGAGAAAATTATCCTAAAGGAACTTAATCCTGGAACAAAAAGTATTCTATGTGCTATTCGAGGACATGGTCTACAAGTGTACCAAGTTTAATTAAAATCCGTTCGGCCGTTCGAGTGTGAAGAAGTACACACGCACACACAGACATACGCACACACTCACAAACTTTCGTTTTAATGTTCCGTACCTCAAAAGGAAAAAAACGAAACCCTTATAGGATCACTTTGTTGTCCGTCCGTCTGTCTGTCTGTCTGTCAAGACCCTTTATCTCGGAAATGCGTAAAGGTATCAAAATGAAATTAAAACTATGTAGTCAAGTCTGCGGTCCCTGATGCTGTGAAAAAATTAAACTTCTAAGTTAACGAAAAAAAAAGTTACGGCTGTTTATGTCGCAAAAAACGTATATTTCGACACTCTCAAGGAAATCAAAATTCAGAGGGTACCTAGTTCTTGTTGACCCAGAATCCTGAAATTTGACATAAAGCAAGGTCTTATAGTACAAATATATGAATAAATCTAAAAACAGTAAATTTGTTGTTACGTCACAAAAAAAAAAGATTTGCTATTCGGAAACATTTTCGAAACTCCATTCAGGAATTGAACTGTTTACATAGGTAGGTTTGTACGAAACCCTCAGTGCGCGAGTCCGACTCGCACTTGTATAGTTTTTATATAATATATTTTAAATGATATAAACTAGTGCTTGACTGTGATTTCACCTGATAGTAAGCAGTGATGCAATCGTTAATGGTGAAGTACATTAGTTTCACATCACATCATTTCAGCCGAAAGACGTCCACTGCTGGACATAGGCCTCCCCCAACAGAAGCCCCCATTCCCCATTTCCCTCCCCCATTAGTTCAATAAAAGCGTATTCACTCTAGCCTTGATGTGATAGGCTCGTTTGACTATTTCACCAGAAAGTAAACATAGCTTAGCCGTGGGCTGCTGTGGGGCGCGGTGTTAATGTTAGAAGTCAGAGGTCACAATAATCCGCTGCATTCTGGGTAAAGCACGGACTTGGCTCAAAATATGGAAAGGATTATCCTGGAATGGGAGAGCATATGGATGCGTATTATGTGTGGACCTACTTGATGATTTCGCGTAATGAGAAGCATTTATGGTAGCCTACACTAGTGACAACACTGTGCATAATATACCGTTGCCAATCAATCATTTAGCAATTTTTTTTAATTGGCTACAGCATCATGTATTTTTGTGATATTTATTTTACTATATGTATATATATAATTATAATAGTGTATCTTTTTTTTGCATGTTATATTATATTCATTGATAACTATTTTGTATGTACTTATTTTCCTATTACTGTTACACACGGTGTCTACATCTCTATTTTCTTCCAACTCTCTTTTCGTAGGTGTGCTGGAAGAGATTTCTTTAGAAATAAGCATCACCTCTGTACCTATTTTTCTGTTTCCTTCTTCTAATCTTTTATTTTGTGGGTGTACATAAGCATAGCATAGCATAGGCGGCCTTATAATGTTCCCACTGTTGGGACTCAGGCCTCCTCTCTAGGAGAGGGAATGGGCCGTAATCCACCACGCGGGCCCAGTGCGGGTTGGTGGATGTCACGTCTTCGAATTTTTGGTTCGAAGGACATGCCGGTTTCCTCACGATGTTTTCCTTCACCGTTTTGAGAGCAGTGGTGATGAAATAAATTACACAAAGTAATGCGCCTGGCTGGGTTTGAACCCACGACCTACAACTCGTAAGTCGGGACCGCTACCATTCGGCCACCACTGCTCTCATGTGTACATAAATCGTTAAATAAATAAATAAATAAACGTAGCGTGCGAAATGCATACAACGCAACGTGTGTCACGTATGTAATGTAATGTGTTTAATAACGCATCTAATACTTTTAAGAAGTCCTAAAAATAGTAGATGTGTCATTGGGGTATTTGTGTGTGTGCCAAGATACCAATACCGATGCACTACCAGTGTAGTGTGTCGGTTCCCATATTAACATAGTCCTAAGTCTTATTTACTAACGATAAATTGTATTTACTCTATATATGTTAGTCTGTAAAGTATGTATCTATAGGCCAAGATGCCTTCAATAAATTATTTATTATTATTATTTTTATACATTTATTTATCTCAGCACCCTAAGGTCCTGGACCTTTGGAAGGCGTACGAGGAGCCGAAACCAACTCGCAGAGGCCCTTTTAGACGCTTTTAATGGAAAGTGGTACAAACCGGTGATTATCCCTGTACGCACTATGCTAGTGCATCCAAGGACAACCTCCGGTTGGTAGGAAACTATTGCGACATATGAAAAACTAAGATATAAGGCTATGGTTTTCGGAGTCTTAAGTGGACTGGTTACCAGGAACTATGTTAAGACTATGGCCCCTGCTTAAACAATGTTATTAATATCCATCGACAAAAGGCAGGGGGTGACTTGCACACTCAATAAATGGGCCCCCATAAACGGTCGCTAGCACGAAGTGACGTAGCAACAAGAGGGCAACATATCCTGAGGTGCTTAAGGAGTGGAAATGTATACCACGGCTATCAGAACAATCCCGGAAGTACGGTCAAGATCCCTACCAGCACCTTACTGGATTATACATCCTTCTTCTGAGCACATTTGCTCTTGCGAATCTCCACTCAAGCCAGCCAATAAAGGCAAGAGAGAGGTGGGAGATCTGTTTCTCGTCAGTGTTCACTACGACCGGCCAATAAAGGCAAGCCGGAGATGAAGAGCAAGAATTTTCCCGGGAGATCAGGTTCGTGGGGTCGCTAATGCCCAAAAGTTCGCCACAAAACTGCCCTGCGGATTATTATTATTATATTTTATTTATCTCAGGACCCTGAGGTCCTGGACCTTTGAGAGGCGTACAAGGAGCCGAAGCCAACTCGCAGAGGCCCTTTAGATAATTATAATGGAACATGATACCAACCGACGATTATCCCTGTACGCGCTATGCTAGTGCACCCAAGGACAACCCCCGGTTGTTGAAAGACTATTGCGACATATGGAGAACAAAGATAATAGGGCTATGGTTTTTGGAATCTTAAGTGGACTGGTAACATGGAACTATGTTATTATTATTATTATTGTTATTTGCCTAAATTATTAAGATCACATACTTTAAAAAAAAATCACTGCCTAAGTGCATTTAAGTAAATTTTCAACGCTAAAATTTTGATTGTAACTTAATTCCCTAATTGGCGCGTTTATGGGTGTGCATTATAACAGTAACACTTTGTATACTAGTTGATAAATATACATTTCTTTGTTTACTAGTACTAGAAAAATAAATTAATTGTATCTGCTTATTTAGATCATCACTGCTCACCATCAGGTGGGATCGCATTCAAGCACTAGTTCATATCAATTTAAAAAAAAAATAGTTTAAAAGCAAAATAAGAAACCTTTTAATAAATTGTTGCCCCGCACTAGAAATTACACCTGTACCATGGGTGCTCTCATAAACATGTAAATTTGTATACACAAGACACCCAGACCTGTAACACCTGTCTGTAGGCCATACAAATATTTGTTCCGTGCGGGGATTGAACCCGCAACCTGCAGTGCAGCAGGCAATAGTTCAACCACTGCGCCAACCGTGCCAGCATACCTTTCTTGATCATTTTGTTGAGGTTTAAAAAGAAGGCATTAAAAGAGGGGGCTGACTATAGTAAAAATGGATGGACCTCACCATCGAAATAACGACTATTAGCGCTGAAAGATTAACATTAAACACGTTAATATAATTTAAGATTTTTTGGTACACTGACCGCCCTAAATCTATATCTCATGTCCATCCCAAGGTTGTCTGTAAGAGTAAACTTTGTTTTTATGTATTTTTATCCTGTCCACATTATAAGGTGTACAATAAAGTATATAATAAATAAATAAATAAGACATGGAACTGTTCCCAAATAAACTGATATGATTCAAATAATGATGACAGAGACAGCAGGTTAAACAATATTTTAAGCTACATACATAATTCCAAATGAAAATATTCACTGTCTCACCTTTTGATTACTACGACTACTGTCGACGCCCTCTGCCCAAGCTATAGGATTTTAAGAGGGTCCTTTTCCACTTGCCTATCGTCAACATCGAGAATGGTTTAAAAGCTTGTTACTACATCTAACGCAATCCAACGCGGTGTTTAACGAAAAGGCAACGCGAAAAAAGAGAGATAACGCCTGAAAACTCTGTTAACATTCGGTAATTCCCTGATTTACTCAAATATTTTGGAAAAAAAGTTTTTTTTAAACCTATAAACTAGTGCTTGACTGCGATCCCACCTGAAACCAGAAAATACGTGTTTTTTTTAACCCTTAAAAATTAAAAAAAAAATTTGTTGCCATTCAGAATCTTGATTAAATTTGCAAGGCTTCTACTGTTATACGTTTTAGACTTTTTAAAATTTTAAGTAAATTATGAAGTGTCAAAGTACATGAAAAATAGCAGATTTTCAGAGGTCTTAACTGGATTAGTTTTACACAAATTTATAAATTGATTTCAATAGAAGCCTAGATAATATCCATAAGATACTGTGTTTCCAAAATATCTAATGAAAAATGTGTAATAACGTCATAATCGCGTAAGAGCAGTTGTATGAAAAACAATGAAAATGTATGTCGAGTTGCATCCCAGTTAAGTAAGTCAAGTCACTTTTTGGTTCACACAGCGTTTCGTGGCGTGCGCTTTCTCCAACTTCTTGTAGATCTTATTTTCGATCTTATAAGACTACTTGAAGAAGTTTGATTATTTACTGTCTTGGATATTTTTTCTACAAATAGAACGCGTAATATTTTATAATCTATGTAGACCGCGGCGTTCGCTTGATGTTTAACAGGGATACAGGTTGTCTGCGCCAGTGACGTTCGCTTCAGTACACTGACGCCACTCATTGCTAAACATATCGGATCAGGCAGGCGCATCATAGTGACGGTAGCAAATTATCAGATATAAAATGTAAAAGGGAAAATTTCTACCTACATTAGAAGATCATCAACACAACTTTTTACGAGATCGAACAGCTATCAGTCCACAGGGCAGATTTTTGATTTTGTTATAATATAAATGAAACAAACGCGTCACTAAATCTTTTATTTAAATTCAGTCACTTCGTTTTATAGAGTATCAAGCTGCAGTATCTCAATAATAGATACAGGTCTCCTAGTTTTAGAGGCAGGGTTCACAGGGCTTACAGTCGGTATATTCCCGAAGATCTATAAAAAGTCTCGAGTTCACCCGATAGTTCTTGTATAAAAATTAAATAGGTAACATGTGGATAACGTTGTGAGTTACACATACACTACTAACTTTAGATACTAAGGATTTTATTATTAACCCTCTGCATCTGACGTGGTAGTTCAACCGACACCGCGAAATATTAAATCCGGTTTATATCCATTCATTTTTAAAAGCGCTTTTTTTTTGTGAGTGGCCTCTCGCAGGTAAACCTATGAGGTTGTCGGCTGCTTAACCGGACTTGCCTGTGGCGGCCTTAATTCAAGAATCAAAGCCTCCAGCCAGGGCTTACTTAACTTAAAACTAAGCGACTACACGCTAAGGGCACCCCCTGTGGGGTACGGACCTCGGCTTAGGGCGTCGCTGGGGGAGGGCAGCAAGGGACAGGCTGAATCGAAAAAGATATATTCAAAAGCGCCACCGGTCTTAATCGGTGGCGCTTTTGAGCTCATTTCTATAAAGTGCCAAGGGTACTTTATAGAACTTATTAATATAATATTTGAGGGGGACCTAGTGATTTGTAATACAGATATTTTATGCCTAACTCAAACTCCTCACATTGTCAATTATAAAAACATATTTTTATTCATACGTACATACAATATGCCATACTCGTACTTAAACAATAGAAATATTATCTAAAAACAAACTTTTTAATTCGCTGTGGATAATCTCATATTACTTGTAATGCAAAAGAGATTTGCTTAAAAATATATTACAAAAATGTTGGACAAAATTAATTGCACTTTTTATTATACTCATAAAAAAGTCCTGCTGTATTTTTTTATATTTGTTATTTCAGAACTACGTTATCTCTCAACAGTTTTTTTGTTTGCTAGGAATACTTTCTGAGGAGTCCCATTTTTATCAAAATCAAATATATATATAATTATATTTTTTTATTTTTTATTCTTTATTGTTAAGGGGTTTTTATCCACACGGATACGTCAACTCCATTGTACCTTACAGTCTATTTACACACATAATCATAAACATACTCTTATACTATAGAAAAGGAAAGGAATTTACTGCCTTAACTTCTAAATCAAACCACATATTATGCGTTTAGTCCTTTCTGACTTAGGGTATGCCAATATATTTTGGATAAGTCCAACATCCCACATATTAAGTTTAAACTCCCGAGCCAGAGATTCCCTTTCATCTTTGTTCCTAGTACATTCCATCAGCAAATGTTGTACATCTTCAATTTTATTGCATACGTCACAATTAGGTGATGCAGCCTTCCGCATTAAGAATGCAAACTTTGCTGATGGAAAGTGGCCGGAACGAAATCAAATATATTAATTTAATTAATGTTTTCAACATATTTGCAGTGTAAATTGTTAACCCGTAAAGTGTTGTAGGCGTGGTATACCTGTCTTACCCACCCATATCACACCGCCGTGTTCTCGTGGAGGCAATCGGCGGCAACGACCTCTCACGCCGAACCTTGGTTCAGGCTACGGTTCGGAGCGAGGAGCGAAGAAATAATGCTAGCAAAGGTGGAGGCCGCAGGCGTGACGGAATGAACGTCCTCACGCCCTAGCCGCCGAGACCCCGACCTCGACTACCAGCCTTGGTAGACGCGGGCTTGCGAACGACGAGCAATGGGTAGCTCGTCGACAGCGCGTAGTGATCCACGCTCTCCTCAAAGAGATGTGCCGTAGGGGCCCAGCATGGCCGATGCCCGCTAGGACCGATGAGAATTTCTAAAAAGGAAACCCGTGGTCCTATGTCGCAAAGAGAAACTGAAGGACAAAGGTGTGGTTTTAGTCAGTCAAAGCCAGACACGCCTTCCCGCTCTACCCAGACCGGGTGAAGTCATTGGAAGATTTCCCAACTCAAAAAAAAAAACTCACTCATGTCATACTTATACTTCGTCCAGTGCCTGAGGTGTCAAAATCATCAAAACTTTGATTTTTTTTATTGTGTATGAAATTAAAAAAAATATATGTGGCTAATAATAAATTTAAAAAAGTTACCCAATTTAAAAAAAAAAAACATCCACATAAAAAAAAAACCGAGGTTAAAATCTCTGAACTATAAGCATGTTGTTGGTATTATGTACAAAATATGATTTTGGGTGATTTGCAGCAATAAAAGAAATGGTAAACTGTTGAATTATTTAATTTTTTAATACGAAGTTTTATAGCCAAACATTTTAAAATCTTTTAAAAATACATAATTCAACCTCAAAAAAAGGTGGGGTGCTACGACAGAAAACCTCCACGAGTGCCCGCGGGCTGTAGTTCCCTTGCGGATACGTCCGAGGTGAAGGCCAGTCTGCGGGACGGTGCACCCTGGGAGGCGGCTAACGACTCCCCTTGGGTACTTCTGCCTAAGGGGCCTCGATGTCCGCCTGCGAATATTCTGTCCGAAGGATCGCTTCAACGCGTGTCCCTCTGCTATAGCAGAGGGCACAGTGGCGAAGTAAGAGCGGGCTCGGTGTGCACTTACCCTGCCACCGGGCAGGCAGGAGGAAGACTTGCTCCTCCTTCTGCCACCGTTAGTCTCGTAGCCCCAGAGATTGTCCAAGGTCATGTTTCTGACTTTTGAAGGGGGTCGAGGGTCTTGGCTTAACCGCCTGGGCCGCGAGGAAGACAACCTCTATAAAAAATCACCCCAAACCTCCAAGCGGCGGCGCACCGTGAGGGAGGTTGTTAGCTTGACTAATGGGTAGCTTAATTAGTCTCTAGTGCGAACCATAGTACTTGAGCCAGTAAAACATGAAAAATACTCGTGGGAACAATAATGAACTCAAAATTTTTTTCAAACCCAATTGAGAGTGATGCGCGGTCGGAGTCCGACGCGGCATCCGGAAGGAGCTCGGAGGGCTCGGAGGCAGAGGAGGTGGTGGGCGACTCTGGTAGGGACTTGCGCCCCTACCTGAAGCGCTCCAAATCGGGGGACGGATCGTCCTCCGATGCAGAGATGGGCTCGGCCCGAAAAATCCCCACCAATGGGCGGGGTGCGGGACGGGCGCGAGGCAAGGGGAGGGGTCTCACCGCCCAAGAGTCCGCTCAGCGAGCTGACAGGCTCGTCGCGGAGGGGCGTCACCCTGGAGCGGCCAGCGCTGGGATGGACCTCTCGGGGCCGTCCGGCAGTGAGCCAGACGCCGCCATCGACGAGGCACTCGACAGGCTGGAGTCGGTCCTGGCATCCGCCCTTAATGGCGTGGCCAAAAAAAGGGAGAAGTCCTCCAAGAAGAGCGCTATCTCCCAGGCCAGGACCTCTCTCCAGGAGGTGGTGGACCCAATCCGCAGGGGGCTCACCAAACTTCGGGCCGACAATGCTCGGCTCCGAAAGGTCTCGGTCCAGCAAGAGTTGCCAAAGGGCGACTCTTGCGGGCAGGCAGGGGGATGCGAGCAGGGGCAAGGGCCAAGTCAGCCCAAGTCTCAGCCCGAGCCAGAGAACCAGCTGCTGGTGTTGGTGCGGCAGGAGCTGGCTGCCTTCCGGCAGCAGCAGCAGCAACAGCAGGAGCAGTTCCAGCAAAGGATGCAGCAGCAGCTCTCCGTGCTGGAGGGCATCGTGCTGCGTCCTCCGCTGGCGGCCTCTGGCCAGAGAAAAGCGGCGTCTTATGCTGCCGCCACGGCCACGGCGGGCCCGTCGGGACAAACCGGACGCGGGACCGTGGCGTCGGAGCCTGCGAGGCCGGCCCCGCCGGCCAAGCAGCAGCGGCAGCAGAAGGGCAGGACGGCGCCTGCCGCTAAACCGGCGGGACCTCCTGCCGCGGCGGTGACCAGGCCGCGCCTGCCGCCTCCCCTGCCTGAAGAACCCTCGGCTGGCGCCGAATGGACGGTTGTCGGCGCCAAGAGTAAGGCGGGCAAGGCGGCTAGGGCGGCAAAAAAGCGCGAGAGACGACAGCAGCGCAAAAAGCGGGCCATGGCGGCCAGACTTCGCGCCCCGAATTCCGAGGCTGTGGTTATAACACTACAGCCAGATGCGATAAAGAAGGGCGTGACATATGACGCCGTCATGGCGAAGGCGAAGCAGGCGGTGTTGCCCCACCTTGAGGAGCTCGGAGCCTCTGGGGGCTTCCGTATGAGGCGCACTGTAACCGGGGCCCGAATACTGGAGGTCCCTGGTGCGGCCAGTGGCCCCGCCGCGGATGCCCTGGCCGCAAGGATCAGGGCGTCCCTGGATGCGGAAGAGGCCCGAGTGTCCAGGCCCACCAAGTGCATTGATATGCGCATCATGGGCTTGGACGACTCCGTCAAGGTGGACGAGGTGGTGGCCGCCGTCGTCAGGGCGGGAGGATGCACTGCCGAGCAGGTTCGGACGGGCACAATCCGCGCTGACAGCACGGGCATGCGAGCCATGACGGTTAGCTGCCCCGTGTCGGCGGCCAAGACTATCACCGAGGAGGGCCGACGGCTTTTGGTGGGCTGGGTCTCCGCGCAGGTGAAACTGCTGGAGCCCAGACCTCTGCGGTGCTATCGCTGCCACGTGGGGCACCACGTGGGGGCCTGTTGTGCCGCGGAGGTGGACCGCAGTGACCGCTGCTTCCAGTGCGGTCAGCCCGGTCACAGGGCAGTTGAATGCCGTGCTACGCCGCACTGTTACGCATGTGCGGCGGCAGGCAAGCCAGCCGACCACCGGGCTGGGAGCAGGTCCTGCGACCCCCCCGCCAAGGCCAAGGGCAAGGTCGGGAGGCCCATCCCCACCGATGTCCTCACCACCGCAGCCTCCTCTTTGGCTGCTGCTGCTGTCGCCGCCGCAACCACCGCGGCAGGGCCCTCACGAGGGGCTCGGGAGGAGACTGTAATGGACTGTTAAATACGGCCACATTACGTCTCCTCCAGGCGAATATCAACCACTGCGCCCCCGCTCAGGATCTGTTGCTCCAAAGCATGGCGCAGTGGTCGATCAATATCGCCGTGGTCTCCGAGCCGTACTATGTCCTGCCCAGGGGAGACTGGGTTCAGGACCTGAACGGCTCGGTGACCCTAATTTCGTCGGCCGCCGCTGGTACTCCGTCCCTCGAGGCCGTCACGAGGGGACGGGGTTGCGTGGCAGCACGGTTCGGGGACATTGCAGTGGTAGGCGTCTACCTGTCCCCGAACAGAACTCTCGCCGATCTCCACATCTCCCTTATGGAGCTGAATGCCGTCGTCGCTGGGTTTGGTTCCCTCCCCGTGGTCGTTTGCGGGGACTTCAATGCCAAGAACTTGGCTTGGGGTTCCCGGTTCACGAACCAGCGGGGTCGGATGGTGGAGGACTGGGCTCTAGAGACAGGCCTGGTCGTCCTAAACCAGGGTTCTGTCCCCACGTGTGTGCGGATGCAGGGCGAGTCAGTGGTGGACATATCGTTCGCCAGCCCTGCTCTGTCACCGCGTGTCGTCGACTGGCGCGTCATGGAGGGGGTGGAGACGTACTCAGACCACCAGTACATTCGGTTTGACGTCTCCACCCAGACCTCGATCGCGCCGGTCCAACAGACCCCGTGTGGTCCGCGTTGGGCGCTGAAGCAGCTGGACCGGGAGCTCCTCCTGGAAGCCGCGATGGTACAGGCCTGGGTGCAAGCACCGGACAGGCCTGTTGACATCGACGTCGAGGCAGAGTGGTTCCGGGAGGCCATGTCGCAAATCTGCGACGCGGCAATGCCCCGAGTCCGGCCAGGACGTGCCCGGCGCCAGGTGTACTGGTGGTCGCCGGAGATTGCGGCACTGCGCAATGCGTGCAATGCTGCGCGGCGCCGGTACGCCAGACACTGCAGTCGCCGCATCCGCCCACCGGATGCGGAGGCCAGAAAGGCGGAGCTGTATGAGGGATACAGAGAAGCGAAGCGCACCCTCAGAGCGGAAATAAAGCGGGCCAAGTTGGAGGCCCGCAACGTGTGGCTGGGGACTCTGAACCGAGATCCGTGGGGACGCCCCTACAAGGTGGTGCGGGAAAAACTCCGCCCCTGGGCTCCCCCACTCACGCAGAGTCTCCGGCCCCAGATTGTGGAGGGTGTGGTGAGCAATCTGTTCCCTGCGCGAGGAGAACACTCCCCCCCGCTCATGGCTCCGCCACCAGCGGTGTCTAACGCGGATCACGATGGCGACGACGACGGCAATGCTCCAGAGGTGACCGAGGTAGAGATGAGTGTGGCGGTACGAAGGCTGAGTGCCAAGAATACCGCCCCAGGACCCGACGGCTTGCCTGGTAAAGTCTGGGTCCTGGCCATGGAGGCTCTCGGGTCTCGATTAAGAGGGCTCTTCAGCGCATGCATGGAGAGGGGCCAGTTCCCACTTCGCTGGAAGACGGGGAAACTGGTTCTTATCGCGAAGCCAGGGCGCCCTGCGGACTCTCCGTCCGCGTATCGGCCCATTGTGCTGCTCGACGAGGTGGGCAAGCTCTTTGAAAGAGTAATTGCAGACCGCCTCGTCGCGCACCTAACACGGGTGGGGCCAGATCTGGCGGACGGCCAGTTCGGCTTTCGCAGGAGGCGCTCCACGGTGGACGCCATCATGCGCGTGCGAGCTCTCACGACGGGGGATGCGGTGTCCCAGGGCAGGTGTGTCGTGGCGGTGTCATTGGACATCGCCAACGCCTTCAATTCCTTGCCCTGGAGTAGCATTAGGGGGGCACTCCGGTATCACCGGGTGCCCGACTACCTCTGTCGTGTGATCGAGGCCTACCTGTCGGACAGGTACATCATCTACCCTGGTCACCAGGGAGAGTGGAAACGGCGAGAGATGTCGTGCGGTGTTCCGCAGGGATCGGTACTAGGACCGCCCTTGTGGAACATCGGCTACGACTACGTGCTGCGCGGCGACCTCCCCGACGGGGTCAGCGTGGTCTGTTACGCAGACGACACGCTGGTCCTGGCGCAGGGAGAGTCGTACCAGGCGGCGGTCGAATTAGCGACAAGCGGGGTTGCGATAGTCGTTGATAGGATCCAGCAGTTGGGACTCGAGGTGGCGCTGCACAAGTCCGAGGCCATGTGTTTTCATGGCCCCCGGAGCGCGCCGCCTCGGCGCTCCCAATTAACGGTAGGAGGAGTTCACATCGGCGTCGGGTCGACGATGAAGTACCTGGGACTCGTCCTCGACAGCCGGTGGAATTTCGAGGAGCACTTCCGACGTCTGGCTCCCAAACTGAATCGGGCTGGGGCTGCCCTCAAGCGGTTACTGCCCAACCTCGGGGGTCCAGACGCCTCCTGCCGGAGGCTCTACGCAGGCATCGTCCGGTCCATGGCCCTTTATGGGGCGCCGGTGTGGGCGCCGTCACTGCGAAAGCGACCGGCGGCCCAGCTGAACGCGTGCCAGAGGGTCATGGCCATACGGATGGTGCGGGGATACCGCACGGTTTCCCGTGAAGCGGCGAGCCTCCTTGCTGGCCAGCCACCATGGGATCTGGTGGCAACAGGCCTTGCACTCATGCACGATCTGCGCGTGGAGATGCAACGTCGGGGTGAAACTCCGCTGCCGCGACAAGTCGCGGCATGGCGGACAGAGCTCCGACGGGGTCTCATGGCGGAATGGCGACAGCGACTATCGCAACCCAGTGCTGGGCACGCCATAATTATGGCGATAAGTCCCCTCTTTGAGGAGTGGCTGGAAAGGCAACACGGCGTCCTTACCTTCCGCATGACGCAGGTCCTCACCGGACACGGTAAGTTCGGGAGGTTCCTGCACCGGATTCGTGCGGAAGAAACGCCTGGGTGTCACCATTGTGTGGACCGCCCGGAGGACACGGTGGAGCACACGTTGGAGGTGTGCCCCGCTTGGGTAGAGCAACGCCGTGTCCTCGTGGGGGCGATCGGCGGCGGCGATCTCTCGCGCCGGGCTTTGGTACAGGCCATGGTCCGGAGCGAGGAGGAGTGGCAGGCGGTTGCCTCCTTCTGCGAAGCAGTAATGCTAGCAAAGGAGGCGGCCGATCGCGTGAGGCAACGGTCCTCACGCCCCAATCGCCGCCGGGATTCCGATCCCGATTTCCGGCCATCGTAGGCGCAGGCTTGCGGACGACGAGCAATGGGTGGCTCGCCGTCCGACCGTCCGGTAACCGTCCGGACCGAGCCCAAGTCGTCGACGGCGCGTGCTGTTCCACGCGCGCCTCAAGGAGATGTCAGCAACTGTAGGGGCCTAGCAGGGTCGAAGCCTACCGGGGCCAAGGGTCTGATTCTGAAAGGAAGACTCGGCCCTGGTACGAAAGGCAACGAAGGAACAGGAGTGGGTTTTTAGTCAGTAAAAGTCTGACACTATCTCCCGCCCCGCCCAAGGGCGGGGGATGTCATAAGATGATTTTCCCACCGAAAAAAAAAAAAAAAAAAAAAAAAACCTCAAAAAAGGTTAAATTAAATTTTACGATGGAAAAATTACATCAGATTTAAGTACATAGCATCACTTAATATTTACTTTGTTAAGTCTGTAAGAAATAACAATAAAATGTATAGAATACTATTTAAGTTGTACTGAAGTTGATACAATTATATTGTATTAAATATTCCTGTTTACAATTGATGGACTTAAGCTTCAAATGGTATTACATAATATGTATATCTGGTTCGTCAGTCAATGAAATTACAATCTGGACATTTTTCTGCGTTTTTGATTCCCAAAAGAAATTAGATCTAGGATAGTATTCCGTCATACATGTCATCCCAGAACTTAATTTCTTCACCGTTAGGGTCTTGCTTCACCGTTATTTCGTCGGTGAACTCCAGATAATCCAAGTGCTCCGATGTGAACTTAGGCCAAGAGATGTCCGCATTGTATGATGGGTTGCTGAAACATAAACATGTAAAAATTATTGTAGCATTTGTCCAAATTGTGAACACGAGACGCTATTGATTTCTCTCTCAGTTTAATAACATATAGTATTTTATTAACAATATAAGCAGAACATTTTTGGACAAAACATTTGATAATATTATTAATAAACTAGCGACTTCGCTTTGCACGTCTTCGTAGAATATAGAATAGAATAAACTTTATTGTATACCATAAAACTAACACAACTTATACATAAACTTAAATGTATGGGTACAATGGCGGTCCTATCGCTAACAGCGATATCTTCCAGACAACCTTGGGATGGATCGTAAGAACTTAAAATAATACAGGGGGTAGTCTGCGGTGTACTGCTAACAAATTGATCAGTCTCTATATATATAAAATACAATACATAACTATAAATATATACATACATATTATAATATGTTACACAACTTCATTAAAAAAGGGATGAAAAAAAAGAAGAAAAGAAAAAAAGAAAGAATAACGTATGAAGAAATTAAATTACGTAGAACCAGGATAGTGTTAGAGAGAAAGGAAATGGTTTTTAACTAGATTTGAAACTAGTGACTGGGTAACTGACTTATATTATACAATAAAATCTCCTATCCGTTTTGTAGTGTCGCTTTCTATCAGTAGACTAGTTTGTCTCTAGAGAATACCTCTTACAAACCAACAGTTTTACAAAAAATTGTATTTTGTAACGCGTGGGTTAGAACGAAAGCATGCATATGTACATACCCATTTATAACAAAGTCTGTCACACGGTCCACAAATTGTCTTATCAGTGTATACTCTTTGCTATCGACGTCAATGGTCATGTTGAGTGGTGTAACAGGGAACAGGTATGCAAGCATATCAGCGTGAGCAGCTCCCTCTATTCCATATTTGAGACCTTCTCGACCGTATATGTTTCTGCTTGAAACACTATTGAATTCAAATAAATATGTGTCAATAAACGGAGAAACTTTTTTGGCAAATCTTATTGTATCATATATAAAAGGAAAACTGTTCATTTCAACAAATTCCTTGATATTCTGAACACTGACATCTTTGTTATGGTAATAGTGATCTTTAATTCTGTCTGCTATTTCATAAACATCGGTTGGATTTGTTCTCAAAATTTTATAGGGAACAAGCAATTCTCGATGTTCATTGGCGAGGTCAATTATGTAATCTATGTATTCATTAACGACAATAAGAGGTTCTTTGTTAGAGTATCCTATCATGAGCTCGACTTTATTCAAAGGAGCAGTATCTAAAGATGTCATAGGATCTTCCGTTATGAACCTAACTTGACCGTAGTCTTCCTCTGTAACTGGTACGTATGTGGTCATTTTTTTAAACAACTGATTTGTTATTTTCTCTCTAGCAAAAGCATAACTCGTATTTATAAACTTTTCATAGGGGACGGTTTGAAGGAATTCTAGCATTTTGTTTCCATCTTCTGTTTCCATACCAAGCCGTGCGCCTAGTTCAAATGACTTTTCCATAACATCGTTTTCTGGATATATGGGGTCGCAAGAAGGTACACCACTCATCATTAAAGCTCTATGAAATAAACCAGTGGACATCGGTGACATCATGTGATGATAAATTGAAGATGAACCTGAACTCATCCCCGCTATTGTGACACTGTTCGAATCGCCTCCAAAGACATGAATATTATTTTGCACCCATTCCAATGCCGCAACCTGGTCTTTTAATGCACTATTCCCGGATACATCTTTAGTGCCAAGATTAAGAAAACCAAGTGCATCTTTCCTGTAGTTACATGTCACTACTACCATATTTTTGACCAGGAAATCGGGACCATATAGCCCAACTACATCTCCATCAAAAAAGTATGCAAATCCGGACAAGAAGAAAAAGACAGGTAATTTTTTCGAAGTATCAGGAGTATACACGTCACAAGTTAAGCAGTCCTCACTGCCAGCGTTGTAAACGTCAGATAAAGGATTGTATTGCGGGCACATAGGACCCTGTGCGGTGGCGTCTCTTATGCCTTCCCATTCTTCAGGCTCTTCAGGTGCCTGTAAAAGACAATAAAATATTTGTTTTGTCATAATAATTTCTTGAAATATAAGTATTTTTCGAAATACTATTTTGGAAAAGCATCAAACGTTCAACAATCAAATCATTTTTTAACCGGAAAATGAGAAGGTTAAACCTTATGTTGGATTGTAAGTATGGATTGTAAGTAGTAAATGTAACAGTTGTAACTCACTCTTTAAATACTTGTTACTTAATACACCAAAACAAATCATAACACATTAAAAATTGAGCTCATTTTCAAAAGCAAGCTTAGCTCAAAGTTTAGTTTTGAAAAAAAAAAAAAATATAACTCATAAATAGAACCAAAAATGCAAAATATGGCTCATTAAATGAAAAAAAAAAGGCGATAAAATATTTGTATAACACATTTTCAAAACTTGAAATATTGTGTATTGTTTAGGTTCAAAACAAAGCGGCGCGCCGCTTTATTTTGAACCTTAGGAACGTAGACAGGACTAACCACTCAGAACAAGCATAAGCATAATCAGCCTTTTAATATTTCCACTGATGGGACTCAGGCCTCCTCTCTAGGAAAAGGAATGGGGCCGTAATCCACCACGCAGGCCCAGTGCGGGTTGGTGAATGTCACATGTCTTAGAATTTTTGGTTCTAGGACTTGCCGGTTTCCTCACGATGTTTTCCTTCACCATTTTGGGAGCAGTGGTGATGAAATAAATGACACAAAATAATGCGCCTGGCTGGGTTTGAACCCACAACAACACTCAGAACAAGGTATTCATAGAAATGATTTATAGAAAAGATACAGTGTATGGGTATCTCACCGACGTTTAATTGGTAGCCATTTTAATGTGATACGAAACTCCGATACATGGAAAATGAAAAGAATGCACTAGTTATGCAGATGCTCGAGTTTGTTTAGAAAAACTTTCGTTGCATATAAAAAATAGGCATCCGCATGTTCTATCAGAAGTAGAAAAGAGATTGACGAGCAAGTGAATGCGAAATGGTAAGAATTTTTGGAGACGTTTAAAGGACTGAAAAAAGTTAACGAGGTGTCGAGTTGAGGCTACCTTTACTAACATCAGCAAATGAACTTTCCAAAAGAGGTTAGTGTGTACATGAATGCCTAGGTTTTTAGCGTTTTTCAAGTAAAAAATGGGCACCGAAAAATTATAGAAATAGGTACCACCATTGTTTCTTGGTATTTCTCTCTTGACTGGTCTCTATCGTTCCTTGTTCCTAATAGCAACAGAAGAAAGCTTGTGGTAGCATAGCATAGCATAGTTGGCCTTATAATGTTCCAACTGTTAGGACTCAGGCCTCTAGGAGAGGGAATTGGCCGTAATCCACCACGCGGGCTCAGTGCGGGTTGGTAGATGTCACATGTCTTCGATTTATAATATGGTTCTAGGACATGCCGGTTTCCTCACGATGTTTTCCTTCACCGTTTAGCTTGTGGTATTTACCTTAAATCTTAGCGATCCAATGGGTGCCTTGGCATAAGGGATTTTTTCGAAACTTAAAAACTTAATGTCCTTGGTGACTGCCTCCTGTACTTTACCCTTCAACCAGCCTTGCTGCACTTTTACCAGGGTGTCATCGCAGAAAATTCTTGGTACCGTGCTGTGAAAAGTTTGGATTGAATTATATACTTATATGTTTTTTTAATTGACTGACAACCAATTTAAATCCAGTCTGCAGCGAGCAAATTATTAGAAGTAAACAAAAAAAGAAAAACCTTTTTTTTTTGGCGGAATAGACGCAAGCTTAAGGGGTTGCAACTGGCCATACATTTTTACTGTTTTTCATACAACCGCTCTTAAGCGATAATGACATTATTACATATTTTTCATTAGATATTTTGGAAACACAGTAGGTATCTTGTGGATATTATGTAGGCTTCTATTGAAATCAATTTATATATTTGTGTAAAGCTAATCCAGTAAAGACTTCTAAAAATCTGCTATTTTGCATGAACTTTGACTCTTCATAATTTACTCAAAAATTTAAAAAAATTAAAAGGTTTAATAGCCTTGCAAATTTAATCAACATTCTGAATGACGACAGTTTTTTTTTTAAACTTTTAAGGGTTTAAAAAAAAACACGTATTTCCTGGAACAAGTTTTGTAAAATATTTGATTTACCGAATGCTAACAGAGTTTTCAGGCGTTATCTCTCTTTATTCACGTTGCGTTTTCGTCAAAAATTGCGTTGGATTGAGTTAGATGAAGTAACAAGCTTTAAACCATGCTCGATGTTGACGATAGACGTGTGAAAAAAGACTCTCTTAAGACTAACATGTAAAAGATCATAAACATTTTCCATGAAAAAATAATATATATTTGCCACGTCCGCAAAAAACGACCGAACGCTCAGCATAATGCCGTGTCCATACGCAAAACGCGATGAGTCCACAGCGCTGGTTTTCAGCGTTGGCCGGTGACAGAGTCGACTTTAACAAGGACGTTGGCTTAAAGGACTTATATCCAGGCCAAAATCATTACAAAACAAAATAAAAAAAAATAACAAGGACGCGAGTTTTTTATAGTATGTAATTATGTATAGCGAAAAAAGATGTGACGTTTAGTGACGCCACGCCGCGCCCTTGTGACGAAACAGTGTGTGGAAATGGAAATTCAAAATTTCAAAAAGATGTAATGCGTGATCGCTGTAATGTTTGTGGTTTGTACAGTGTTAAAAGTGTTTGTAATGAAATGTGAATCAGAAAGACTCAAGAGAAGCCGACCTTTGGGCAGATAATAATTCTTCTGCTCTTTTTTTTTTCGTTGATGGTGCAATTTACATGCTTCTGCCATCATTAAACCATCATCTATTATATCTTATTGACAGAAATGAAGCTCGCATAAAATATTCTGCTATATCAAGTGTATCAGCAACAAAAGTCCTTGCAGATGATGTCTACAGTAGTACTATAGTCACTCAAAAAAAAAAATGACGATTCGAATGAAATCAAATATGTTTATTTCTTACACTACTGCAAAAGCAAAATAGCTCCTTGAAAAGCTAACGAAGCAATGTCAATGATATGATAAAAAACAACATACAAAGCTTTACCCACTCTTAATTAATGAATGACAGTATAGTTTATTTTTTAAGGTGGTAAATCATCCAATGAAATCTCTCGCTCTAAGGCGCGAGGGCGTGTCAGAATTTTTATGATTAAAACCACACCTATCATGAAAGTTATTTCTTGGTCCTTTGCGTTCTAGGACTACGGGTTTCGCTTTTGGAAGTCAAACTATGGCCCTAGTATACATGGATGGCTTTGACCCTGTGACAGCCTAGGGTCTTTTAGGAACAGTCACAACCCCTACGGTTTGGCTGACATCTTTTTGAGGCACGCATGGAACACTACTCGCCGTCGACGACTCAGGCCTGCCCCCTAGCCAAGTTACGATCGTTTCGTTTGCGTCTAACGCCGCGATTAGGCCACGCCTCCGATTCCTTTGTTCTGACCACGTAACTGAGCGTTGAGATGACGTCAGAACAAAGGAATCGGAGGCGTGGCCTATTCGAGGCGTTCGACGCAAACGAAACGATCGTAACTTGGCTAGGGGGCTGGTCTGGGCGGTTAGCGGACAGCCGGATAGCGAGCTGCTCAATGCTCGTCGTCTGCAAGCCATGATGATAGTAAAGATGATCTTGATACAGAGTGACACATAGTCTACTACGTGTAATAAAGAAGCAAAAATTTAAAACGCATAGGTAAAAAGTTGTAGAAAAAGTTCAAACTTACCATAAAGCAGCGACAATGAATGTTAGTATTATATTCATTTTAGTCCACTTATATGATCTAAAACAACACTTGCTTTGAGAGTTACTTCTCACGCCTTTTATACTAAAAAGAGATGTAAATATTGTGCATACGAATATGTGTACAGCTTGAATGAATTTTAAAATGCATGATTTTTTTTATTTTTATTAAATATCAAATAAAAAATGGGAGCAAATAAATTAATATCCATACATAAATTATAATTGAGTTTTTTGTTTGTTTTTAGTAATTACTGAAAAATTATTCATGTAAGCCACCAATTAAATCTACATACTTATTTACGTAGATGGCAAGATTAATACTGAAAAACACAAATATTGGGAATGACTGTCATATTTTTTTGACTGCGAGAAAAATATATATTATTTTGACTGTGCCTTTTGCATTCCAAGGTCACGGTGACTCTTTCAAAGTATCCCACAGTCTGTCTGTATTAGTTGCCTACGTCATCATCATCTTTATTTCAGCCGAAGCACGTCCACTGTTGGACTAAAGCCTCACCATAAAGACCGGTCCTGTGTGTCTCGCATCCATCAGATTCCCGCAACCCACACGAGGTGATCGGTTCAACTTGCCTACTTACTATGAGTAAATTACTAACTGTTATGGTATTACGAATTGCGTGAGCAGTGTCATCTTTATGAATGTATTTTGAGTCTGTGGTTCGATCATGTCATGTCGCCCCGGTAACACGTAATATAATAATATAATATTCCACAACTATCACACAACGCCGTCTAGTCTCAAGCTAAGCAGAGCTTGTGTTATGAGTACTAGACAACTGATAAACATACTTATATATTTCTAAATACATACATATTATAGATAAATTAGACCCAGACACAGAACAAATGATCGTGCTTATCATACAAACATTTGTCCTGGGTGGGAATCGAACCCACGACCTCCGGCATAGCAGTCACGGCCACTAACCACTAGACCAACATGCCAGTCAATATAACATGGTTGTGGTCTCATTATTAAAAATGTTTATTGTTAATTAGTTCGTATGATTACCCCATACCCCATCACTAACATATTATTATTTATTACGTTTCAACCACGTTTCGTTAACTGAAAAATTAAGTCCCGACTCGCTCACTAACTCTCCAACGCCTAGCCCAAAGTTTCGGACCTAGAACATTGAAATCCTGTACAGAGGTTGTCTTTATTAAACAAAGAATAAGAAAAAGGATTTTCCAAAATTCACCTCCTATGGTGACGAGGCGGGGTTTCAAAACTGGTATGAAGAAACCTAACTTGGCTAAGTCGGTTGAATCGAACTTCTGCCGTCCTTCACTTCCACTACTGCTTAAACCCGATGGGTCGCTGGCCCATACCGCTGCAGAGAAAGCTACTTTATTTGCGTCTCTTTTTGCGGAATTTTCGCAGTCTGAATTCTGGTTACGCGCAGCCTCCTGTTTCTCTTGATGGATGCTTGACGAGTATGTCGGATATTTGTATCCATTAGAAGGACGTTTGAAGGGCCCTGCGTAACCTCGACGTAAACAAAGCCAGTGGCCTCGACGGTATACTAGCAATTGTTCTTAGAAAATGTGCGCCTGAATTGTCACCGATCTTGACACGCTTACTTTGTCTTTCGTATAAGACAGGAAAAGTGCCAATTGCTTGGAAGCCAGCACTTTCCCAGTCTTATAACATTCAGCTTGTACTCATGAAGGGCTGTTGAACCGACCCGGCAAACTACCGACCCATCTCTGTTACGTATGTCCTCTGTAAAAGTATGGAAAAGGTGCTTTACAGGAAGTTTCTGACATACCTAGAAACTAACGATTTCAGCCGAAAGACGTCTACTGTTGGACATAGGCCTCCCCCAAGCGTCGCCACAACGACCGATCTTGTGCGTCTCGCATCCGCCGCACTCCCGCGATTCTCACCAGGTCTTCGGTCCACCTTGTGGGGGCCTTCCAACGCTTCGTTTTCTGGTGCGCGGTCGCCACTCTAGAACCTTTCGGCCCCATCGACCATCCATTCTACGATATCCTTGATGGACGGCAATACGGTACTCGCGAAAATCGGTTTACTGGGGATTCAAAGAAACATGTCAGTCAAAATGTTTTAAGTTCTTGTTAGCGTCTTAAACAAAATATATAAATTTAAATTAGCAAGTTGCTATGTGATGTCATTGTATGATCAGTCTGTTTCCGCAGTACAAATATATTATTCTGCTTGCGACTTCCAACCGCGTAGAATTCAACTATAATATAATAATTATAGTGTATGATTATCATAAAATAAACTTGTTTTTCGAGTCTTACTGTTAGGTCGTGTGGATTTTCTAAGCAAAGGTCTTTGTTTTAGTTTTCACCGTAATTTAGAAAAAATCTCACATTCTTATTATGTTACAGATTTGCTCGCGTTAGATTACTATGTCACTTGATAGTAAGCGATGATGTGGCCGACGATGGAGCATGCTTGTCTAGAAGTAACCTATTCACTCTTGATTTAATGACCCCTAGCTTGTAATTATCAGGAAATACAGACTTCGGTAGGGAATTTCACTTTTTAGCTGCACACTTTACCAGAAAAGGAGTCTCTAGGTGATTTGAATGTTTGATTTACATAATATTTGTTTTTTATTATATAAATCGTTTGTACAAGTAAAAATGGACAAAATTGCATGAAATAAGTAAGACACTAATTTATACTATTGAACGCAATAACATAATGTGAATTTTTTTCGTATTAAAAATTTGTTTTGGGAACAGAGAGGTTGAACAAAAAAGTTTTAACTACATTATCGCACTAGTTCCTAATGGTAATCAAAATATCTGCCATTATTATACCTAAGTGCAGTGCAAATAAGAGTCACTTACTAAGCAAGTGTGTTGAAAACATGTTTTGTTTTTTTTAGAGGTTCTCGCTTGACTGCTATCTCACCTGATGGAAAGCGAAGTAACCCATTCACTCTTGACTTAAAGATTCCCGGGTTGTAGCCATCAGGAAACACAGATTCCTGATATGACTATCTAAAGGCAAGTAATTCCATTCCTTAGCTGTACGCATAATGAATGTGTTCCCAAAACGTTTTGTGCCTATAGGTGGGATGTCCACCATATACCGGTGGCACATCACCAGGCATACCCTGGTGGTTCGATGATGAAACGGGCTAGACGGAATTACGTTATACAATTCCAACGCACACTCCCCGAAATGCAACCGGTAGAAAACCGACAGGCTAGCAACTCGGCGTCGATGCTCAAAACTTTGAAGCCTCCTGGCTCGCCTCTCAATTTGAATTGACACTCATGCCTAACTTCAACTAACTTGAGGACGGCTTCCAAGCTAACCGGATGCGACATGACACGACACGACCTGGAGCAATTGTCTATCAGACCTCCTCAACTCAGTTACTGAGCGACACAATACTCCTTGGATATATTGATGATCAAACTTTCTGGCATCTGACTACCATTAACGACAGTCAAAGATCTATGAATGACAACCGGGACCAATGGCTTTACGGGCTTTCTAAAGCATGGGAAGTCAGTAATGTCCTAAATAACTCACCTGCGGGGCTATTGCGTAACTCTGTTGACAGTTCAAGTGATGATCACTTGTTAACAATGTGTATCATTGAACTGTCAAACAGCTAGTTTCGTATTGCCTATCTTCAGTGACCAACTGCAGTGACGTCATTAGCCACTGGTGTCTTTGATAGCCACCGTAACACGTTTTGACAGATGTTATTGTAACGATACTTTTAAAATTGCGATTGTGTAAGCTTTTGAAGCTGTATAATAGTAGATAAAATTTTAGAGTGGTCACAATAGGCACCGTAAATTTTTATAATTCACAACATTTCCACCGTACTTTGTTAGTCACTTGTGTGATACGTAATACTAATTTTATGAAATTGTCAGTTGACAACTAAGTTTAGTGTGCAACGAATGCTAGTTGTCAACTGTTATTGAAAAAGTTAGCCAATAGCCCCTCAGAACTGCGAAAAGTACATATGAATTGTAAAATTCACATTAGTACTCGTACTTGCCCTGTTTCGAGGCCTCATATAGCATAGTTATAGCGTAATCAGCTTTATAATGTTCCCACTGCTGGGACACAAGCCTCCTCTTTTGGAGAGGGAATGGGCCGTAATCCACCACGAGGGCCCAGTGCGGGTTGGTGGATGTCACATGTCTTCGAATTTTGGTTCTAGGACATACCGGTTTCATCACGATGTTTTTCCTTCACCGTTTTGAGAGCAGTGGTGATGAAATAAATTACACAAACAATAATTACCACTGTTTGCCAACCATTTTGCTCCGCAACCTCATCATTACATATTTTACAGAATAATTCAACAAAAAGGGTTATATTGTAATGAAGGACAAACGGTGAAAGGACACCACAATCAGTTTGTAGCCTTTCATGTCATAATTAACACAGGTTTACTTAGGACCATTTGTTATTAGCGTTCGTTTGATGAAAAGCTGTGAATTCAAGAGAAAAGTGTTTAAGTAAAATAATATATTACCAGCTGTGACCTCGGTTTTATTTGCGTGTAAAGTTTATTTTATTAATCGACTTCAAAAACAAGAAGGAGGTTACCAATTCGGTTGTATTTTTTATATTTTTTCATATTTTATGTGTGTTACCTCAGAACTCCGTCGTTTATGGACCGTTTTGCAATATTTTTTCCTCTTAGAGGATATGCTTTCCGATTGGTGCCATTTTTTTTCAGAATCCAGTTCTGATGATTGGATCCATGAGGAATCGAGGGAACTCCTCAAATATTATAGGCAACCATATAGTGATTTTGGTATTTTCAACGAGAACTTATGCACTTACAGTCAAAAAGTAACATTTGATGAAGTGGAACTGAAGAAGAAGACCAGAAATTGCCAACGGAACTTCATACTCTCATATATTATATTACAATAAAGATAGTTATGCGACTAAGACAATACAAATAAATAAATGGTTCTGAATAGTTATGTTGAAAATGGTATCATCAAAGTGACCTGATGATTATGATGGAGCCGGAAGATAGGCACCGGAACTCTGTAATTTATCAATGTACCCTAGCCGTGTTTGCGCTAATTAGAATTGTCATGACATGCAGTTTGGCTATAAGGTACTATCGAACTGATCTGATGATGGGGCCGGAAGTTGTGTTTGGGTTAATTGGAATTGTCATGAGAAATATGCACTCTGGTTACTTATAAGTGTATCGCAACTAAAAAGTGTGAAATAGAAAACTTTTTACAAAAAAAAAAAACGACTTCACAAACAATACCGATAAACACCGACTTCCGAAATTAAAGTTATTTTGATCCTTTATGTGTTTTATTTTTTAGTGAAGTCGTTTTTTTTTTGTAAAAAGTTTTTTTTTATTCCAACTAGTTGACCAGACAGACACGTTGTCCTGTATTAGCTGTAATTAAACTGTTGAGAGCAGTGGTGGCCGAGAGGTAACGGCCCCGACTTACGAGTTGTAGGTGGCGGGTTCAACCCCAGCCAGGCGCGCATTACTTTGCGTAATTTATTTCATCTCCACTGCTCTCAAAACGATGAAGGAAAACATCGTGAGGAAACCGGCATGTCCTAGAACTAAAAATTCAAAGACACGTGACATCCACCAACCCGCGCTGGGCCCGCGTGGTGGATTACGGCCCATTCCCTCTCCTAGAGAGGAGGCCTGAGTTCCAGCAGTGGGAACATTAAAATGCTGATTATGCTAAACTGTTAAGCGTGATCATTAAATAGTTTTTTTTTTATTCTTGATAGGTTCGCGCTTGACCGCTAACTCACCTGATGGAAAGCGACGATGCGGTCGACGATGGAGCGCGCTTACCTAGAAGTAACCTATTCACTCTTGACTTAAAGATTCCCGGGTTGTAGCCATCAGGAAAAACAGATTCCGGCAAGGAATTCCACTCCTTTAGATTTTTTTTAATGTTCCGCGCAACTTTCTTATTTTTAGGGTTCCGTACCTCTAAAGGAAAAACACTGAAACCTTATAGGATCAATTTGTTGTCCGTCTGTCTCTCTGTCTGTCTGTCTGTCAAGACCCTTTATCTCGGGAATGCATGGAGGTATCGAGTTGAAATTAAAACCATATACTTGAAAGAGACAGACAGACAGACAGAAGGACAGGAAAGTGATCCTATAAGAGTTCCGCTTTTCCTTTCAAGGTAAGGAACCCTATAAAAGAAGAGCACAACCCCTTCGGGATTGAAAAAGGACGTTATTAATTTTAAAAACGTTATACCTACTTAAAGATTTAAATTGTCGGTTGATTAAAACACCTACTTACTACCAAGTTAAAAAAGTAATAAAATTTTCAAATTCATTCTACCGTCAAAGAAAAACAGCGATACCTTGATAAAAATCTTTATATCCAGCAAAATAAGCTACTGCGCAGACCAAGACACTTTTTGTAGTCTACGCGGGATACTGTTACTTGAAACCTTGTTTACAGTGTCAATTTATATATTGTATGATGACTCAAAAGTTATTGAATTACAGCATTTTTTGTTTCTAGATCACAAATGTTTGTAAACGTTTGTGAAATATTGACGATTCGGTAATTAATTAAAACCTCAGTGGTTCTCTTGCTATTTTGGATTCATTGGAAGTATCAGTTTTCTTTGTGTTTAACTACATAATATTTGTATTGGCGTCATCAAAGTAAAATACTAATTTTAGAACAAAAGACTAAAATAAATCTTGCCAAAATAGGGATGAACCAGATTAATCAAGAAAGCAAGCAGTTGCTGGAGAAACGTTTGAAAGACTGTAGCCGTACCGTAGCCTAAAGACGTAATAGGCAACTAAAGGACACGGATCTTTCGCTTTACTCTAGGTTAAAGCACGAGAAATTATTTGATGAATTGTCAATAAAAATACTATTAGCCATAGAGGTAAAACGCAAGTCAGCCTATATGAGTATTGTGGCAACCGAGTAGGTTTCACTACTAATTACTAACTTGCAAAACTGGCATGTTAGACTTTTAAGGTTTACGTAATAAAAAAGTTTAGTGAAGACTGACGTTCGAATGAATAAGAAAGGGAGACGTCAAGGAACGTACATATATATTATATATGTAAAAACATAATGAAAGAGCTAAAGGATATATAATAATAATACTCTCAAGAATACAGAAAAGCCTTTCATTCGAGCTTTCCCCCCCAACAGTATTAAACAAACTAGTTATCTATTGCTTAAATTTGACACAAGCCACAAAAGTGTCTACGTTTGCGCAAACCTTTAAGCGTGCACTGAAATATAGGCTATTTTTCAATCTGAGGAAATAAAAAAAAAACTAAACGGAAAAGGAATAAAGAATACTGAAAGCCAGTGTCTGCATTGAGGATATTTTCATTGAAGTGTTACGAAAAGCGAAGAGAACTGGCAGAATTTTCGAATTGGAAACTCAGTCGTTATGATCCGCGCAAAAATGTAGTGATTTCATTTAGGTTTAGGTGGAATCGGGACATTTTTTAGCATGTGGAAATTTCTACTGCAAAATGATCGTGTCGTTGACTTGTGGTTGACTGTACGAATAATCTTTGAGTTGTGACATGGGTAAAGATGTATCAGTCTAAGATCTTTTTACATAGCATGAGTAGGATGACAGCAGAACGAAAATATCCCCTCGAGCGCCGATTGTACATACGTCTGTACAACTTGAATGACCTTGAAAAACGCTTAATACTGTAATTAGTGTAATTTATTTGGCCGAAAATTTTGGTTTCTATATCTTTGTTTCTTCTACTTCCTATTACGACTCAATTTTTATTATGATTATTTTTATTGTACTTTTTAGTAACAATATTGACTGGTCTACACTGTCCTTACATAATATCTACTTATACTTACTGTAATATGGAAGTATTGTAAGAACCACAATTTTTTTAAAAGAGTAACCATGGAGTTTCTTGCCGGTTCTTCTCCATAGGAAACGACCCATTTGGAACCGTGCACTAGCTTCTGACGTTTTACAAGTGCCCATGTAGGCCTTTGTGAAATAAAAAAAAAACTTTGACTTTGACTTCTAGAAAAATTCAGAAAAAGTTTTTTATATATTTTTTTTTTGTGATTTTACGTAAAAATGCGCAATTACGTAATAATAATACCACCGCGCACGAGGGGATGCATCTTTAAAATGAGAAAAACAGGATAGGTTAGCTACATTGTATGAATTCGACAGCTGTTAACCGCACCATCCTATAGAAATTGTAGTGTAAATTCCATGTCCTAGCTACCATACTGATTTTAATTAAATCGATTAAAGTTTTATTTACTTATATTTATTAAAGTTATTTTTTTATGATATAAACTAGTGCTTGACTCTGATCCTGATGGTAAGTAGTGATGCAATCGTTGATGATTAAGCGCACTAGTTTAATAAGAGAGCCTATTCATTATAGGCTTGAATACACCTAAATTATAATCGGATGGGAAGATCGAAGCAGATAAATTAAAAAAAAGTTAATTAAGGATGGTAAGTTCTGTCTAATAACCATATAAAGTACATTTCAAGAATATTTCATTAGGTTAGGGGGTTCTCACTTCTTCTCACGCTCTTGGCGGAGCCGGAGGGCGTGTCAGACTTTTACTGACTGAAACCACACCTGTGTCCCTCAGTTGCCCTTTGCGTTCTAGGACTACGGGTTTCCTTTTCAGAAATTCCCCGTGGTCTTAGCTAGTGGGCATCGGCCCTGCTGGGCCCCTACGGTTTGCTGACATCTCCTTGAGGAGCGCGTGGGTCAATACGCGCTGTTGACGACTGGGCTCGGTCCGGTCAATTACCGGACGGCCGGACGGTAAGCTGTCCATTGCTCGACGTCCGCAAGTCCGCGTCTACCGTGGCTGGTAGTCGGGGTCAGAATCTCGGCGCCTGGAGCGTGAGGACATTCGTTCCCTCACGCCTGTGGCATCCTCCTTCGCTAGCATTACTGCTTCGAAGGAGGCCATCGCTTGCCATTCCTCCTCACTTCGGAGCCAAAGCCGATAGCCAGAACCAGGGCCCGACGCGAGAGGTCACTGCCGCCGATTGCCTCCACGAGGACACGACGGAGCTTCGCCCAAGCTGGGCACATCTCCACCGTATGCTCCACCATGTCCTCCGGGCGGTCCACACATTGATGACACCCGGGCGTTTCTTCCGCCTGAATCCGATACAGGAACCTCTCGAACTTGCCATGCCCGGTGAGGACCTGTGTCATGCGGAAGGTCAGGACGTCGTGCCGCTCTAGCCACTCCTCAAAGAGGGGACTCACAGCCATAATTATTAGGTTAGGGGTAGGTAACAAATAACTTCTTCCACTCTGGATAGAGCGAGTGGGATTGTCAGATTGTTGCTAAAACCCACCCTTGTTCCTTCACGTGCTCTTTGCGTTCTAGGACTGCTTGTGACGTTTTCGGAAAAATCCGCAACCCTGACTGGAAGAAGTCGTAAGGAAGGTTGCTGAGACTTATTGTCTCAGCAACCTTCCTTATAAAATATATTTTTCAATACATCTAATCGATTTTATCTTAGGCACACAATTTACTGTTTTCTGCATATAGTACGGAAAAGTGCGCCAGCTCGCCCCCGCCATGATTTATTACATTTATCATATCAGATTTGGCGCTAAGGGACCTCCACTCCACACTTGTGGGGATCGGTATTTATCTCTTCGTAAGTGTTCTGAAAAACGTTGTTTGATACACGTGGAATTCTCCATCAACTCCATCGCAATGACAAAGTTTCTCCACTACATACATAATGACACATCATTATGTACTATTATTGTCTATCAAAATTATCAATTCTCCTTTGTGGCTCCTATGTTTACATTTTTATGTGATTTGAACAATATCGCAGCCGCAAATTTAGGCTTAATTACATACCTACCTATATAGGTATGTATCCCTTAATTTTATAAACAAACATAATACGCAAAAAGTTACTTGAAAAATAAAATTCAAGCATTGTTCCGAACCAAACTTCGCTAATTCAATTCTAATGTAACTTTTGTATCTTAGTAAGAAAAAGTTATATCGCGCCCAGCGTTGAAAAAAAAAACAATAGGATTGCCAGCGAAAATTTTTATTGTTCCGAGTTTTTTTTCCTACAGCCGACAATAAGCGGCTAAAGGCCGGTAAGGTTGATTGCATAAGGACGTTTTTTTTTTTATTTTGATGAAAAAGATTTTACAAAAAAGAAATATGGCTGATAGTAGTCAATGTCTTGATAAACTTAACCTAACGTTGGTTAAGTTTATCATGACATTGACTACTTATGAGTTACTAGTCACAAAATCAGATCCCAGATGGTTGCTAAATCACCAGACATGGTCAGTTCGGGAGTCCCTGCACCGGATTTGTGCGGAAGTGACGTCCGGGTGCCACCACTGTGTGGACCACCCGGAGGACACGGTGGAGCATACGGTGCAGGTGTGCCCCGCCTGGACAGAGCACCGCCGTGTCTTCATGGGGGAGATCGGCGGCAACGATCTCTCGCGCCGGGCCTTGGTACAGGCCATGGTCAGGAGCGAGGAGGAGTGGCAGGCGGTTGCCTCCTTCGGCGAAGCAGTAATGCTAACAAAGGAGGCGGCCGCACGTGCGAGGCAATGGCCCTCGCGCCCAAGCAGATCCCCGGGGTCCTGGAACAATGGTAAAAAAGGAACAGGAGTGGGTTTTTAGTCAGTAAAAGTCTAACACGCCCTCTTTCTCCGCCCAAGAGCGGGGGATGTCATTAGATGACTTTCCCAGCTAACAAAAAAGATGGTTGCTGAGGAAATGGAACAACACATCGGACTTTTGCTGACTAAAACCCAGCTGTAACTTTCAGTTGGTCTTTACATTCCAGTACCACGGTATATCTTTTAAAAATTCCTTGAGTCCCTAGCGGGCATCGACCCTACTGAGCACGTACGGATTTGCTGATATTTATTTGAGGCGCGTGTAAAATACTACACGCTTTCGACGACTCGGGCTTGGTCCTTACCGGACGCCCGAACGAAGATTTACCAATTGCTCTTAGTCCGTACGACCAGGCCTACGGTGGCCTCCTGTGGCGGCAGCTGGGGTGTGAGAATGGACTGACAGATATGGAAGAGTATACCATTTAGATATACAAAAAAACCGGGCAAGTGCGAGTTGGACTCGTGCACTGAGGGTTCCGTACAAACTTACTTATGAAAACAGTACAATTAACGAATTGAGTTACGAAGATTTTACCGTTTCGCAATTTTTTTTATTGTGACGTAACTACAAATTTACAGTTTTCAGAATTTTTCCTTTATTTGTGCTATGAGACCTTGCTCCATGCTAAATTTCAGGATTCTAGTCAACGAAAAGTACCCTATGAATTTTGATTCCCTTGAGACTGTCGAAATACACGTCTTCTGCAACATGAACGGCCGTATCATTATTTTTGTTAACTTTGAAATTTGATTTTTTCACAGCTTCAAGGGACCGCAGACTTGAGTATATTGTTTTAATTTCAACTCAATACCTCTACGCGTACCCGAGATAAAGGGTTTTGACAGACAGACAGACGGACGGACAACAAAGTGATCCTATAAGGGTTCCGTTTTTTTCCTTTTGAGGTACGGAACTCTAAAAATATATCAAATTATTTCAGCAACCCTCCTAAGACTTCTTTCTGCTAGAGCTGCGGGATGATCCAAAAGAGATACCGTGCGAGCTCCACCCAGAGCGAGAGGAATTATTTTAAAATTTCCTGCTAAAAAAAAGGCGGTCACATTATCATCTGCTTAACTTTTTTCCATCTAGGTTAGAGACAGCTTCCAGTTTAACCAGATGCAAGTATTTTACATGGAGTGACTGCGTATCTGGCCTCAGTAACTCAGTCAAGGATTGTTAGAAGGAGTTACCATGACCCTCGCAAAGGGCAATTAAAGGACCACTGTTGGGTTTAGTCAGTAACAATCTGATACTCCCTCTCACTCAACCCAGAGCGGGAGAAATCATTCGAGTCAGATAACTTTTCCATTACTCCATTACTGAGTGGAGCGATAAGGTGTATCAGGCTTTTACCGATTAAAACGCACCCGTGTTGTTCGGTTGCCCTGGTAGATGCCCGACTTTCGAACGCAATCTTACATTTTAAAATAAATACATCATTCTATCTTCTATCTATTTAAATAAAAATGAATAGCTGTTCGTTAGTCTTGCTAAAACTCGAGAACAACTGGACCGATTTGGCCAATTTTGGTTTTGAAATATTCGTGATAGTCCAGGAAAAGTTTAGACGGTGAAAAAAAATGGAAAAAATTACAAAAAAAAAATCCGAATACAACGTCATCTCTAATTAAAATATCAGTATAAAATGAAATATGCTGTTCTGGTAATGCAAGTAGATGACGTTATCCTTACGCGGTACGAAGTTCGCCGGGTCAGCTAGGTATTAATAATAATAATATTTATTTAAATATAGTCTTAACATAGTTCTTAATAACCAGTCCACTTAAGCCTCCCAAAACCACAGCCCTATGTCTTTGTTTTCCATAATTATCTTGCGATAGTTTTCCACCAACCGGGGGTTGTCCTTGGGTGCACTATCATAGCGCGTACAGGGTTAATTGGTACCACGTTCCATTAAAATCTCGATCTCGACGATGATTGTGATAGGGAGCTGATCACGCACACATTTTTGCCCATAAGTATAAGCATATTCAGCCTTTTAATGTTCCCACTGCTGGGACTCAGGCCTCCTCTTTCTAGGAAAGGGAATGGGCCGTTATCCACCACGTGGGCCCGGTTGGTGAATGTAACATGTCTTCGAATTTTTGGTTCTAGGACATGCCGGTTTCCTCACGATGTTTTCCTTGACCGTTTTGAGAGCATTGGTGATGAAATAAATTACACAAAGTAATGCGCCTGGCTGGGTTTGAACCTGCGACCAACAACTCATAAGGAAGTCATTTTTGTACATTATCGCACAATCGAAATTGCTTCGCAAAATCCTCACGCCATTTCCACCATCAAAATTATTACATTACGAAGTTTAAAGCATAATGAAAATCAATTTAATTTGCAGCAAAAATTTGATCATTATGAAACAGCCCTAAGGCAGAATTTACACCTCTTTACTAATTAAGATAATGTTCTGTAATAAAGATTCGCTCGAAAACATTTCTACAGGTACTCGAATAAAAAGGGGTTTGAATTTGTGAAGAACAAAATTTATTATTGTTTGAAAATTTTTAGGAGCACTTTGATAGCTATCTCAGTGGAAGATGGGAGTCTTATTGTGCTTCTTTTTTATTGTTTTGATGTTCATTTTGGCTATTATTTTTAAAAGATTTAAGTTAATTGTTTCCTTAGATGACATAGTTTTTAACGTCTTGTTCATTCTCAAGCCGAGGAAAGTGACAGAATATTTATTAAACGGCTTAAAAAACTGCTAGTAGGCAAATGCAGTGAAAAAAATCTTTGATGATGACAACTTAATAATACAAAGAATGACTTTCAAATAATTACATCTTTTCTATATACGTTTTAAAATGTATTATTATGTTTTTGTGGATCTTATTGACATTATCAATGAATTTATTTTGACATTTGTTACGATTTTTTTTCTTTTTTGACATTTGGTATTAATTTATTTTGACTTTTGTAATAAATTTATTTTGACATTTATAATGAATTTAGTTCTGACAATTGAAAGAATGTATTTTGACATTTAACGAATTTATAACATTTACTATTTTTATCTACTATGTTAGTGACATTTGTATTTAATTTAATGGGTTGTATATCCGATTTCTTTTCTAATTATAACTTTATATTCTTAAAATTGTACTTGTACTTACTTTATAAAATTGTTGTGCCCGACAGTGTCCATGTGCAAGTGGACCCTTTGACTATTTACTTACTCATGGACCCTTTGACCATGGACGTTTAACTATTCTTAAGATCTTATGTAACACATGTGTTATAGCAATAAATAATTCAATTGAATTTCATTTTGATTAGATATTTTGCCAATTTTCAAGATTATTACCCTCTTAGTTGTTCTATTGGTGGTATTTCTAAAAACAAATAATTACTACCTTTATTATTTTGCTTGGGTTACTATTTGTGATAACTTTCACATTACAGGGATGCTATTTTCCATACAAACAAAATTCCACATTTTCGCCCCCTGAAAGGTCATACAAGAAAGCTTTGTGTGAAATTTCATGTTCCTAGTCCCAATAGTTTTTGCTGTGCGTTTATATGTCAGTTAGCCAGTTTCTCCTTTTATATATATAGATTTTCTGTACATATCTCCTTCAAGCCTTGACTGGTCCTGTATGTCCCGTATCCAACGGATTTACGCGACCCTCACCAGGTCATCGATCCACCTTGTCGGAGGCTGTCCAGCGCTGCGTCTTCCGCATATATATAAGTGGTTGCCACACCAGAACCTTTTGGTCTCACCCGCTATTTCTTCCGCGAGCAATGTGCTCAATGCCAATTAAGTTTGGCAATTCTTCGGGCTGTGTCAGGAATCTTGGTTCTACTGCGGATATCAATATTTCAGGCAAATGACGTCCACTGCTGGTGATAGGCCTCCTCCAAGCGTCGCCATTACGACCAGTACTGTGTCTCATACATACATCAATAGGATTTCCACGCTTCTTTGAAGATCATCAGTCCAACTTGTGTGTGACCTCCAGTTTTCCATCATTTAGTAAACGATTGCCACTCCAGAACCATCACCATCCATCACCCATCTACCTTCTGTTCTGCAAGCAATATACCCTGCCCACAGTTAATTATGTTTAGCGATTCTTCGGGCTATGTCGGTAACCTTAGTTCTCGTGGAAATTATATGAACTATTTATACTAAACCTATGTAACTACGTACATATAAATACAGACAAAAATACACTCAAGTGTTGAAGTAGTGCTTCGGGAATGTCGAAGGAGTCACCTTGGAATGCCCATTGCATTCCAAGGTGCAATGAGTAACTGAATATAACAAGAGTGGGTTTTAGTTAGTAAAAGTCCGACCGTCTTTCTTGCTCCATCCAGAACCGTACCTTCATGCTGGAAAATGCAGCTCGCAGCTTTAGAAGACCTTCTACAAGGTAGACTGCAATGATGACTAATCCTGTGCGTCTCGCATCCATCGTATTTCTGCAACCGTCACTTTCGGCCCCATCGACCATCTGTTCTACGAGCAATGTGCCCTGCCCTCTGCCACTTAAGTTTGGCGATTCTTCGGGCTATGTCCTTGGTTCTTATGCAAATGTCTTTATTTTTGATGCGAACGCGCAAGGAATTTCGGAGCCTAGCCCGTTTCATTAACCTTTGGGTGACTTAGGCTCATTATGAGCAACCACGTTTGAAAACCATGTGTCATCTTATGTACCTAAAATCTACATAAATATATATTATTATCCTTTTAAGGTTCATTTTAGCTTGAACTTTACTTTAAAGATTATCTCCAGACAACCAACATAGACTTAACTATGATCACAAAACTTCGTTTGAGTTGAGTTAACTAAGCTAGTTAGTTGAGTGCTTGCTTAATTTATGAGGATAGCATGTGGTTTCCCATAGAATGTTATGATTATATTGTGGTTACTTGTAGAATAGGGGTTTAAGGTTAAGAAGTCTGTTCAATTATACTCAACCATTCTATGATTCTGCTAGGAACCAGACCAGTCAAGCACAGAAAAAGCCCCGGTTCGTCTCCTATTTCTTTCTGCTGAGTTTAACACGTTGACAGTGGCACTCATTTTTTATATTTTTTTTTTTTTTTTATTCATTATTGTAACATATAAATTATATTTTTAAATATTTCAATAAAAAAATAAAAAAACATTTAAAAATATAAAAAACAGTGTCCCACCGGTATCGGGAACAGGGTCCAAGCTACCGGCGGTCAGAGCTCCAGAGAAAGGAACCTCCTGACAATACGAGCCGTGTCCAGGAGTACCGCTTTCTGGATCAAGCCCTTGATCCAGCCGCCTAACGCGAGCCTCCTAAGGTGTTGATCGAGGCTCTTGGCTATTAAGCCATTGGCTGACACGACTATCGGTACAATGATCGCCGAGTCTATATCCCACATGTCGACAACCTCGCGAGCCAAATCAATATACTTGATTTGTTTGTCTTTCTCGGCTTTCACGTATTCTCGTCATGCGGAACGGATATGTCAACAATCATTGTACGCCTCTCTCTTCGGTCCACCACCACTATATCAGGCTTATTGGCTACAATAGTCCTGTCAGTGATGATGGACCGGTCCCAGTACAGCGTGATATCGCCATTATCGAGAACTGGGTCGGGCACATACCTGTAGTATGGCACCTCCGATTCCACAAGAGAGTAATTCAGAGCAAGTTGCTGATGGATAATCCTGGCTACAAGGTTGTGTCTATGCAAGTATTCCCCGTTAGCTAGACGAGAACAACCAGAGATAATGTGGCGGATTGATTCACCCGGTCGGTGACATGCCCGACAGATGTCAACCGTGCCGTCCTTCACAATAAATCTCCGGTAGTTATTCGTCATGATAACTTCGTCCATAATTGCACAGACAAAACCTTCGGTTTCCCCAAAGAGGTCACCGGCGCGCAGCCAGGCTACGGACGCTTGTTGATCTACATCGGGCCCATGAAGGGCCCGGAAAAAGCGTCCGTGGAGTTCCTTACTCTGCCATACTTCCCTGCGATCGTTAGTGTCAAGCACTACAGGTTTGCGCCAGCCTTCGTTAACCAAGGAGAGCGGGGTGAGTCCCTTGTCCACTGCCACTACATCACGATGCATACCCACGTCGGCGGTTAGGAAATATTCCCTGAGACTGCATACCTCGCGATTGTGCAGGGTCTTAGCATTTAAAAAGCCTCGACCCCCACACTTCCGCGGGATATACAGTCTCATGACCGACGATCGTGGGTGATGCATTCGGTATGCAGTCAGCAGTGTACGGACCCGCCTATCCAGGGCATCAAGTTCCGTTTGAGTCCGTTTGAGCACGCCGAAAGAGTACATCAATACCGGCATGACCCAACCGTTGAAGGCGCGCACCTTGTTTCCGCCTGAAAGAAGGCTATTGAATACCTTCTTCAGGCGTCCAAAGAAACGCTCCCTCAACGTTTGCTTCATGTCAGTAGCATTGATGCCTAACGCTTCCGACATACCCAAATACTTATAGGTTTCGGTTGGAGAGAGAGATCTCAAGTTTATGGAATCCGAGAGTTGGGTACCCACGGATTCCACAATCTCCCCTCTCTTTACATGCATGACTGCACATTTATCCACACCAAACTCCATCCTGATGGCACTACTGAAGGTTTCAGTTACCTTCAGTAGCTCCATCAGTTGCAGATTGTTGGGGGCAAAAAGTTTTAAGTCATCCATGTAGAGGAGGTGAGATATAACCTGACCACCTCTCTTCAACCGATAGCCTAGGCCTGAATTCTCCAGCAGTGTGCTTAGAGGATTCAAGGCCAGGCAGAACCAAAGCGGACTCAAACTGTCACCCTGGAATATACCTCGCTCGATCCTTACCGGTTCGCTGTTCCTCTGGATATGTCGACATCCTGGATAGCGAAGGACCGTCCTCCATTGCCTCATACATGACATCAAGAAGGTGCGTAATGTTGCATCAATTTTGTATAATTCTAGCACCCTCATGAGCCATGTATGAGGAACTGAGTCGTAGGCCTTCTTATAGTCTATCCAACATGTCGACAGATCCTTTCGGGAACGCCGAACCTGTTGGCTAATGGCCATATCGATGAGGAGTAGCTCCTTAGTACCGCGGGACCCATTCCTACATCCATTTTGAGAGGCAGACATGATAGCGTTATTATCTACATGGTGGTTAATCTTTGCTCTCAAAATGGATGTAAGAACCTTATAGACTGTCGGCAGACACGTAATCGGTCGATAGTTTTTGGGTTCCGCGGTGCTACCAGATTTGTGGAGCAGGTGGGTAACTCCTGTTGTAAGAAACTCGGGTAGCGAGCCAGACTCCAAGGCGGTCTGATACTGAGATACCAAACGAGCGTGCGATCTTTGAAGCCACTTTATCCAAAAGTTGTGCAGTCCGTCCGGCCCTGGAGATTTCCAATTAGGCAACGGACGAACTGCACGGGCCACATCTTGGGGGCTGATTGTGATTGCCCCCATTTCTGGTATCGGTTCGCACGCTCGTTCGACCTCTCGAGTCCAACCGCCTTCAGTATGACTGACAGGCACCGACCAGATGTTACGCCAGAACGAACTCATGGCGTCATCATCCGGAAGGCGCGTGTCAGCCACACCTTGGTTCGGCTGCTCCCAAGCCCTATATACCCACCTTTCATTACTGCGGAATGTGCGATTCTGGGTGTACCGCTCAACCCGCCGCTTATACCTTCGGATACGGTTTGCCCATGCGTACACCTTCTGCTTCAGGAAGTCGATGCGCTCTGTGACACAGGACATATAGTCTCGGGGGCTGATATCAGTTCCCGAAAACGCCCGTCTCACAAAGCGCATCACTCGTGGGCGAGTGTTGCCCTCTCTGAAGCAGATTAGTTTGCCGATGAGTGCTCTGGCCCCACCAATACGACGCTCGATCCTGCACTGCCAGGCCGGCACAGCTGGTTTTGGTCGTGAAGCTACGTCACTGTTTGGAAATTTGACGTGAGCTACACGACATGCCGCTACAGCCGCGCAGTACATTATCGAGTGTGTATCAGTGAGATCTTCGCAGTCATCAAAATAGTTTGACAACTGCGAATCCAGAGCAGCCACCAGCGCCTTATTCTTATTACACATGGGCAAACGAGGTAACCGCGGCCTGAGTTCAAGCGGCATGTTGCGATACTCCCGAATAGCACACTCCAAAGCACTCCTCAATTCGTTGCTACACTGGGTACTTACATGTGTAACCATGTCAGTGCTCTCCTCGTCAGCGTGGTTGGAAAGATTGTTGGGCGGTGATACCTGTGAAGGTACCACCGTCTGCGACGAAGAGGCAATGGCATGGCTACCCATTTCCGTTCGGAGGCGATCAAGTACAGTGTCGTCCAACATATGATTACGCTGGATGACCCGCACCTGATCCGATAGTCGTTGGGCCGAAACGTTGACGGCTGGCTCAAGCACCTGAAACAAAGAGAGCATCCGAACACGGTACGCGGTCAGGTTGTTTCCTCCCTCTGTAGCCCCATAGTATGCGCGCATGACGTTTTCGTTAATCGATTGCGTCCATCGCATGCGCGACACACATCCGCCGGTAGCTGGGACCCTATCAGAGGCCGGTGGGCCTCGAGATCCTAAGCATGCTGGCGGCCGGCGTTCTCCCCGACGACGCGTAGGTGGTGGTGTCGTTGGCGGCGAGTAGTACTCGTCGCTCGAGCTCGACGCAGCTGCCACGGCCGGTGTCACAGCACTCACAGTGAGGCAGGGTTCCGGCGGCGGCGAGGCGGAGCTGAGCGACGAGGCCGGAGGTGGTGGGCGTGCTCGGCGAGCTGCAGCTCTCGTCAACATGGTTGTAATTTCATTTTCATTTCGGTTATTTATTGTCGTCTATTTTATTATATTTGTTTTCCATTTGTTTGGTGACATTTATGTCATTTCTGGTATATGATATTTTTTCTCTTCTATGTTCTATTTAATTGATTTATTATGGTTTTTATAAGTTTGTATATGTAGTAGAATCTTTCTTGCTATTTTTATTGAAGAAATTGGTCAAAGGGGTCCAGAAATAAATATTTTAAAATTAAAAATTTCTTGATTGAATAAAATACAACTTCTGTTGACGTCGAGTGTATATTATTATTATTATTATTTTTTTAATTGATATAAACCAGCGCTTGACTGCGATCCCACCTGATGGTAAGCAGTGATGCAATCATTGATGGTGAGGCGCACTAGTATATCAAGAGCCTATTCACTCTAGCCTTGAAGACACCTAAATTATAGTTGGACGGGAAGATCGCAGCAGGCAAATTGTTCCAGTCCTTCGATGTACGCGGTATAAACGACGTAGCGAAACGCTTTGTCCGGACCGTTAAAGTTTCAACAACGTAAGGGTGGATACTCGCCGTAGGTCGGGTTGTCCGATGGTAGAAAGGAGATGGCGGAATCAAGTCATGCAATTCCAGTGCACACTCTCCAAAATGCAACCTGTAAAATACCGATAGGCTGGCTACCCTGCGCCTGTGCTCGAGGCTTTGTAGATTGGACTTAACCAAATCTGGATCCCCAATTAGCCTCTTCGCACGCCTTTCCACTGAGTCCAAAGCTGCTAGATGGCATTTTGCAGCACCCGCCCATATCTGACTGCAGTACTCCACACACGATCGGACCTGTGCTTTGTATAACATTAGAAGCTGTCCCGGTGTGAAGTACCGTCGGACCTTTGCAAGAACGCCTAGTTTTCTAGCAGCTACCTTGGCTTTGGACTCAATGAACCGCCCAAAATTGAGTTCTGAGGAAATTTCAACTCCCAAGAGCTGAAGGCGGTCGGTGCACTCCAGGGATACATTCCGAAAAGCAGGAGCCAAGGTGAACGGGCTCCTTTTGGCGGTGAACAGACACGCTTGTGTTTTGGCGGCGTTGAATTCAACTAGATTGGTTTCGCCCCACTTGGAGACTGCCTGAAGTGAGACATTCGTACGCTCTACCATAGCCTCTCGTTCGGACCGGATTAGTTCCTTACTAGCCCGAGCACCTGGAAGGTATCTCTCTACAACTGTGCTATCATCTGCATACCCATAGATACCGGGCATCAGCAGATCGTTAATATGCAGCAGGAAAAGAGTTGCAGAGAGAACTGACCCCTGAGGAACTCCGGCATTAGTGGACATGGGCTCTGATGAGCATCCATCGACAACAACTCGGAGAGACCGTTCACTCAGGAAGTCTTTTACCCAGTTAATCAGACCAGGGGAAATGCCGTACGCTGGAAGCTTACTCAGAAGGCTGGCGTGCCATACCTTGTCGAAGGCCTTCGAGACGTCTAAGGAGACAGCAATCGCTTCTCCATTCTTCTCGAGGGCCTCGCCCCACATGTGAGTGGTATACACTAGTAGGTCCCCAGTAGACCGATTGTGGCGAAACCCGTACTGTCGGTCACTGAGGAGGTCGTTACCTTCCAGGTATGCCATGAGGCGCGAGTTCAATACACGCTCCATAATCTTGCAGAGTATGGAGGTTATTGAAATCGGCCGATAGTTGGTAGGATCGGCACGACTGCCCTTTTTGGGCACGGGTTGCACGTTGGCAAGCTTCCAGGACTTGGGCACTATACCAGTCCTAAATGAGAGGCGGTACAAGCGCGTCAACACAGGAGACAACTCGGGCGCACATGCCTTGAGAACTATTGCTGGTACACCATCTGGTCCACTAGCTTTATTCACGTCTAGGCGACACAGTGCTCTCAAAACTTCTTTATTTCTTATGCGAACCTCAGGCATCGAGGTGTTGCAGTGAGGTAGAGCCGGTGGAGTAGCACTGCTAGTATCAAGACGAGAATTATGGGCGAAGAGAGATGCAAAGAGACCTGCTTTCTCTCTCGCCGAGTGAGCCAGTGTTCCATCAGGCTTAACCAGCGGAGGCAATGTGGGCCTACAGAAGTTCGCTTCGACTGATTTGGCAAGGGACCAGAACGCTCTGCTACCGGACAGCTGTGCAGAGAGCTTTGTGCCAATATGAGTAATGCGGTCGAACCGAGCCTTCTTTAGTGCCTTTTTGTAGGACTTGGCAGCATGGTTGAAAGCTCTCTTCTTTGAGCTCAGATCCGGAGCTTTGCGGTCACGAGCGTCAACCCAGGCGACAAACGCCGAATGCTTACGCTCTTCAGCTTGAACGCAATCGGCGTTGAACCATGGGTGAGCTGAGCCTCCAACGGGTACGTCTCTATAAGGGATGAAAAACTCCATAGCTTGACGTATCACATCGGATATAGCATCCGCACAGCTCGACGGACTCTCAGAAGAGAAGCAGACCTGCTGCCAAGGATAAGATGCAAAGAAATGCCGCATCTCATCCCAATCTGCTGATCTGTAACGCCACATTCGCCATTCACCGCGTGAGTCGCAGTCAGGTGGGAGAAGGACGAAACAGACTTCACCAGACAGTGATCTGAAGTTCCAAGTGGTGAGGAAACTGTTACGATACATCTGTCCGGATCGGTGGTCAGCAGAAGGTCCAGACAAATGGCAGTATGACCAACTACATCAGGCACCCTAGTCACTTGCTTGACCAGCTGGGAAAGGCCCATCGATATTGCAAAGTTTCGCGCTTCTCTCCCAGCGTGGTCGGTCCTCTGGTATGGGAACAGCCAGTCTTGGTGGCACGCGTTAAAGTCCCCCAGAGCGACGAGCTGCGCATCAGGGTGCCGTTGCAGAGCCTTATCGGCAGCCTGACTGAGGTGGTCGAACAACCGAGTCGTCTCCTGATCACCGTTGTGCGAACGGTAGACACAGGCATAAACAATTTTGTCCGTACCAGTGTCCACCAACAGCCACAGCGTAGATAAATTAGGGTTTTCAAAGTGACGGAGACGCTGGCAGCAGATGTCATTACGGACGTACACACAGACCCCGGCACGCTGCAGGAAATGATGCTCCAGTGAGTATCCCGGGTAGTTGAGGTACGCCGTAACTGACGGACATCTAATTTGGGTCTCCGTCAAGAAAAGCAAGTGTGGCTTGTCAGTCTCAAGATGGTGGTTGACCGCAACGAGATTGGAGTGCAGCCCTCTAACATTTGAGAACTGCACTTGAAATGAGAGGACGTGCATCCGCTGTTGACACTTGCCTTTCTTTTTAACTTTCATGGTTTTTGTGGAGTGAATAGGAGAGATGGAAGATGGCGGTTGAGCGAGGTGATGCGATGTTGAACCCAACAACACAACCAGAGTTGCTGTGCCAATGGAGGGTTGATCTGGAGACTGCGGGGACGCCCGAACCCCCCCAGGGATCGCCATCGGGTCCTCTCGCCCGGTCGCCAACCGGCACGATGGGGCCACCCTGGGATTTTTCGCAGTTGGCGGGGCAGCCTTTCGTGTATGGCTGGCACACTACTTGGGCCCCCAACTACCTACGGTCGGCCAGCGGAGCACCGTGCTTCGGATCCCGCTACCCTCCACGATCAAACGTCCGACACAACAACAGCTGGCGCATCATACCCGGTATACGTCACAACACAACTGCTCAGACCCATCTTCCACCATACGGCTTCACCAGACATCACGCCGGAACACGATGGATCGCTTGGCGGCATGGCTTTGTCTGATGGGTGGTAGGTAACCTTTAAGCCGGCAGCCGATGCTATGGCCTACCACCGTCTTTACTGCTCGTTTAGCACTACCCAGGGGACACGTGTAGGGTGATCATAACTAAGTAAATCCTACGGACGCAAGCAGTTCATCCCCCAGATATTACTTCCATTCCTGCCGTACGGGGCGTTTAAGACCTCGTTTTAAAACTATCATTGTGGCGGTAAGGGGCTTATTAGACCCCGTAACGTTAAAGAAACTAAAAGCTTTTCTTTTTGCTAAATTAAAAAAAAAAAACAGTAGTTCTTGGTACACCATACCTACATGCTCCGCACGGCAGAGAAGACTATGTTTTTCTTAGCCGCACTATAAGGAAAATACATACAATGCGTTCCAAACAAGAATAGGATCGATTTTTACGCCATTTTGTGACGTCATAGCTGTCAAATCGAAAAATTGGGTAGGGTGAGCAAAACAAAACTGTTTAACTGCTTGTGGGCGAACTTTACACAGAAGGCATACAGTGACCTGCGTGTCCAATATAACAACACGTTCCGGGTGTTGCTGGGGCTGCCGCGTTATTGTAGTGCGTCCGGCATGTTTGCCGACGCAAACGTCGACAGTTTCTCGTGCATTATGCGCAAAAGATGTGCATCTTTGTTAAGCCGAGTACGCGCCAGCCCCAACACCATTCTCAGAACGCTGGCTGATAGGTGGGACTCTCCGATCTTGGGGCGGTGGATACGACTGCACGCGGTCAAATAGACATTCCCCAGGTTCGGTGGGTCTCACCCAGTTTAGATTAAGTACCTATTTTATTTTTATTTTTTTTTGTTACTAACACTAGTTCTAAGTATAAATTGTTACTAACACGATATGGCAAGTTCCGAAATAAACGTATTATTATTATTATTATTATTAAATAATATTTATTTACGAATCATGAACGAAAAAAGTTTAATCAGAATCCAGTTTTTCAATTTTTCTAATCTCTGCGTCACTGTGTGAAGTGTCTGAGTAGTGGCAAATGGAAGAAGAAGGCGAATTGTTCCTAACAATGAAAATAAGAAAGAAAATAGATGCATTTTTTTAAAACTAATTATGACTTAAACAATATATTTAGCTGATTTGGATTAAACAATAACGTTTTACTTCACCTACATTTAACTAAGACTCTGTAATACAAAGCAAAAAGAAACCGTTACTAATACGCAAATAAGTTTTTTTTTTTTGCAAACCGTACTTTTCAATCAACATTAATTTGACATATCGAGGTTATTGGCTTTCCTATTCTTATTTGGAACGTATAGTACGAGTATTAGACTCCGTTCCGTACTGAACGTGTTAAAGGATGTTCCCTAGCTTGCTTTGTCCCTCCTTGATTAAATAGTTAAAGACTTAAAAAAAGACCTTAGGATCGATTTGCCACGAACTTTTATTAATTGTTTATTGTGTCTCTAATTACGCACTCAAAAGGTTAACCTTTTGAGTGCGTAATTAGAGACACAATAGTAAGACAATGGCGCGTGAACGCCGGCGTTAATGCGGGGATCAACAGCTTAATCTAACACTAAAAAAAAATTCAATATCATTCCATAATGTCAAACTCCTCCGAAATAGCTAGACCGATTTTTATGTTTTTTTTAATAGGTCTGAGAATAGCCCGTAGGCAATTTTTTCCCTTCTACCCCCACCCCACATTTTTTTTCTTTCATAATTCATGAGTCAGCTAGTAATTTATTAATTTTACTTCATATTCATAAAATCATACAGGACCTATGAAATGTAATTTAATATACAAAATTAAAATTTTAAATCTCTTTTATGTTTTATAAATGTGGCGAAAAAGTTTTAAAAATTTTCTGAGCGTAAATGAGGCAGTTTTGAACTTGGACTTGCCGCGGAGGCCATGAATTCACTTGCTAAAGGCAAACCCATGTTCCTAGAACATAAAGGCAAAGAAGGAACATAGGTGTGGCTGACTAAAAGTCAGCAAAAGTCTGACATTCACACTCTCGCTTCGCCCTAGAGCGAGAGAATGTTAGGTACATCTTATCTATTAAAATAGACATAATGAAATCAGGCATTAAAATTAACGCTTAATCCCTCTGCTTAATTAGATAATAAAAGGTACAGTTTATTGTTCCCATTATGAATTTACAGCGGTATATACATTTTATATAACCCATTGAAAAAGTTTCAAGTATCATGGAATCAAATCTTTGTTTGGAATGGAGTTATCATACTTACATTACAAAATGCAAAAGTTTGTATGTATGTGTATATATTTGTTGCTCTTTTACGCTTAATGGTTGAACGCATTTGGGTGAAATTTGGGACACGAGTAGACCATGTCCGGGAATAGCACTTAGAATGATTTAGAATTATGTGTGACATTTAATACATCTTTTGACATTGTACTTGAATTTTAATGCCAATATAATTTATAATAATGATGATGTTTGTATTTGTATGTTAATTGTACGTATTGTTTGTTGTATGTTGTTTAAGCATAAATAAAGTGATTTGTATAATGTAGAAGCATTTTTTTCAAAGTTTGTAAATGTGAGTACCACGGAGCTATTTTATGGTTTTTAAGTTACTATTGGACTTGTTTGACATAAATGAGCATGGCAGTTGAGAGTTTGTCATACTCACTTAAATGTCTCAATGATGGTGGCGCATGTGTTGGATCATTCGGTTTCCTTCAAAACGGTTGAGCTGAGTGATGCTAATATTCGCGTCATGTCCGTGAACGGGCGCTGTCAGTTGAGACTGGTCATCTCTTAGCTGCCAGTTGCTATTTTAATATCTATATTTAGTTTTTATTTTTACTTTATTTACATTGTTCTCACATAATAGTGACAAGAAACATGTAACAGAGATATTTGTAATGACAAAACATGATTGCAAAGAGTGTCCATGGAGTTTCTTGCACATTCTTCTCCATAGAGATCTACGCTTTGGAATATGCAATTAGCATCATTTTTTTCTGACTGACTGACTTCTTGACATTTCAAAAGTGCCTGTAAATAGTTTATTTGAAATAAAATTCTTTGAATCTTTGAATATGATATTTTTTATTCTTACTCCGGAAATATGTTCTCTTAGGATATTTCTCTACTTTCACTCTGACGAAACTGCTGGCAAAATAATATATTATATAATAAATTCTTTTTAATCATTTAGCGTTTGAAAAAACCATTTTGAAAGGAAAAATCGGAGTTTTTCAATTAAAATCAAAAAAATAAACTGAACCTTTGCTTTTCAGTTTCATCATTTTCGAGAAATGTAATTATAAAATGTCAATTACACTTGTTTTCAATAAAAACCAAGCGTCATATTAAATTTTCCAGAAATAACCAAGAAAAAATGTAAGCAAAATTATAAGGGATAAACGTTTTATGCTAATTACAACTCGAAGCACCGTAAAGGGATAAAAAATTGTAATAAATTCGTGTCTCAAGTGTTAAACGGTAGAAAAAAAAGTTTATGCCCGTATCTCCTCTTTAATGGAGGGGTGAGACCTATTAATTATTTTGTTTAAAGTATTTAAGGTTTAATCGGCCGGTGGGCATGAAACAAGGTGATTTAATGTAATTTTGTGTTTAGCGTTGAGATAAAGTGAAGTTTTATAAATAGAATAACATTGTTTTTATTTGTAAGAAAATGTCATAGCAATGAGAATGTTATGTATGAGCACAATAAGGAATAGCATAGCATAGTCGGCCTTATAATGTTCCTACTGCTGGGACTCAGGCCTCCTCTCTAGGAGAGGGAATGGGCCGTAATCCACCACGCGGGCCCAGTGCGGGTTGGTGGATGTCACATGTCTTCGAATTTTTGGTTTTAGGACATGCCGGTTGCCTCACGATGTTTTCCTTCACCGTTTTGAGAGCAGTGGTGATGAAATAAATTACACAAAGTAATGTGCCTGGCTGGGTTTGAACCCGCGACCTACAACTCAATAAGGAATAATGAGACAAAATGAAAAAGATTTTTACCCCATACTAACTGACCCGGTGAACTTCGTACCGCCTAACAGTCAATGCATGTAGTACATCTTTCGATATAGTCAACCGCAGACTACCCCCTTTTTATGTTAAGTTCTTACAGTTCATCCTAAGGTTGTCTGGTAGATATCGCTGTTAGCGATAAGATCGCCATTGTACCCATAGATTAAGTTAGTTTAAAAGTTTTGTTACTATTTTGGTGTACAATAAAGTTTTATTCTTTTCTTCTATTCAACCGATTGCGATGAAACAAAGTTCAAGTAATATATCAAGTTACACACGGTTTCATTGTATAAAAGTTATTTACATCGATTTCGTACATTTTACGTGATGCGCGCACAACTAAAAACTTCTACAGATTTATTATACGTATAGATTTAATTCTATCTTTGATTTAATTTTGAGTCTATAAAATTGGTATTGTAGCGGCAACAAAACCATTACATTGAAACTAAAATTAGCGAACCTAACATAACCTAACCTAACTTTGAATTTCACGCATAATGACTTGACCAAGGGAAATAGGGATTCATATAGATAAAATCATAACATCAGGAATATGAGAATTCTAAATATAATTATCGTTTCAAGAGTTCAGAACAAAATTTAATAAACAGTGAAGAAAATTACACTGCAATAATATTTGAAACAGCAAGAACTGAGTTCAGGGACACTTGAAAACTATTGATTCATATCGCTCTTCTTCCAACTTGTGCCAAAGACGAAGTTTAAACTATAAAGAGTTATTTTGAAAGGAATTCGAGCTTGGTTCGTTTTTGATATTAAATTACTGAGATGATTGGTTTTGTTTACAAGTTCTTGTTCAGTTTCTTAGTAAATGCAAGTGCAATTTCTATAGATATTGTTTTATAAAAATCATATTTTAAATGTTTATTATTTACTTTTTTTATTTTAATGTTTTATTATGTAATCAGTCATGTAGACTATAAACAGATGAGATGTAGTCTGGAGGATTTGTAGGGTACTGCCCCCTACGGGGACTACCCTTCCTTACGTAAAGTCACTTATGGGTGACTCGTCTGGTCAAATATGTCACTTTTTCCGTCGGCAAATATTTTCAGGGATAGTAAGCTGTCCTGCTAGCTGGTTTGGGTACTTTTGGAGACATGACTCGTAGTTGGTACCACGACAGTTGATCTAGTGTTAATTAATTAGATCTACTATGAATGTTGTGCATACCTGTGACTTTTTTACACAGGATCATCTCGTAAATGTTATTGATTATATTGTTGAAATTATATTGTAAGTAAGTCGTTGGTATGCAAATAATTAAATAAATATTTATAAATATGCCGAACAGAGTGTAAAGTCACGCAATCGCAAACCTCCGTTGATAAAACGAGGATCCTCCGACCAGACGGGTGCTTTGTCTGATCCAGGCAATTGCCTGATAGATTATTTCAGACTGTTGTATACATTAAAATTGCACGGAGAATTCTAATTGTGCGATGCAGGATTTTGTAGTTTGGTTCTTATGTGACTTCATAGTTTATAATTTTTTAATTGCTTTATTAAATAATATAAAAAATTATGCTATTAATTCATCTTTGAAGATCTTTTGAAGGTATGTTCTATCTATTCAGTACGTGATCTTCGCCGACCTAGGTACTGGCCTATAGTAGCGAGGACAATAAAAGAATTGGCACACACGAGCACAACCCTACAGAGAATTTCCTCACCTCCACGCCGCCGGGATTCCGATCCCGATTTCCGGCCACTGTAGGCGCGGGCTTGCGGACGGCGGGCAATGGGTGGCCCGCCGTCCGACTGTCCGGTAACCATCCGGGCCGAGCCCAAGTCGTCGACGGCGCGTATTGTTCCGCGCGCCTCAGGGAGATGTCAGCAAATCGTAGGGGCCCAGCAGGGTCGAAGCCTACTGGGGCCATGAGTAGTGTGAAAACGAAACCGAGGCCCTGGGACGAAGGCAACGAAGGAACAGGAGTGGGTTTTTAGTCAGTAAAAGTCTGACACTATCTCGCGCTCCGCCCAAGAGCGTGATTTGTCATAAGATGATTTTCCCACCTAACACAGAATTTCCTCACCCCGTCTAAATATTTACTACAAATAAGAAAATTTGTTTAATCATTAACCACATGCTTATCTGAAAGCATCAAAGGTCAAGCATGAGCCCATTCTTTTCTATTATAGAAAAAATTATTAAATTTATTACAGAAATAAAACAAGACTGACCTTAATTTGACACAGTTGAGACATAATACCTACATAAAAATAAAATAATCAAAATGAACAAAGACTATATTTAGGTTTAAGTACAAAAACAATCAACAGTTTGACAATAAGAAGCTTTGGAGTAGGTATAACGTCTTCCGGTACGTGGTCGCCATTCCAGAACCTTTCGGCCCCAACGGCCATCTGTTCTGCGAGCAATGTGCCCTGCCCATTGCCACTTTAGTTTGGCGATTCTTCGTGCTATGTCGGCAACCTTGGTTCTCCTGTGGATATCCTCATTCCTGATTCGATCACGCAAGGAAACTCCGAGCATAGCCCTCTCCATTGCCCTTTGGGTGACTTTAAGCCTTCTTATGAGGCCCATTGTAAGCGACCACGTTTCAGAGCCATATGTCATCACTGGCAACACGCACTGGTCATAGACTTTCGTCTTGAGACACTGTGGTATATTGGACGAGAAGACACCGCGCAGCTTCCCGAACGCTGCCCAGCCGAGTCGGATTCGACGATTGATCTCTTTCTCGAAGTTAGACCTTCCCAACTGGACCGTCTGTCCCAGGTAAACGTAGTCGTCTACAACTTCGAGTGTAGAGTCCCCGACCTTGATAGGAGTGGGTGCTACATGGCTGTTTACCATGACTTTGGTTTTGTCCATGTTCATTTTAAGTCCCACTCTTTCGGAAGCTCTACTGAGGTCACCAAGCATTGTACTGAGCTCCTCCGTAGTCTCAGCCATGACTACTATGTCGTCGGCAAACCGAAGGTGAGTGATGTACTCGCCATTGACATTAATGCCTAGCCCTCTCCATTCCAAAACCTTGAAGACATCCTCCATTGCTGCCGTGAACAGTTTCGGAGAAATAACGTCTCCCTGCCTCACACCCCGCTGCAAGAGGATAGGTTTCGAGGTCTGGTCTTGTAGTCGGACTGACATAGTGGCGTTTTTGTACAAACACTTCAGCACTTCGATATACCGATAGTCAATTTGGCACCGTTGGAGAGACTGCAGTACAGCCCAAGTTTCAATCGAATCAAAGGCTTTCTCGTAGTCCACAAACGCTAAGCAGAGAGGCTGGTTATACTCCTCAGTCTTCTGTATAACCTGCCGCAGCGTATGTATGTGGTCCACGGTGCTGAAGCCTTTTCGAAATCCGGCTTGTTCGGGAGGCTGGAAGTCGTCGAACCTGCGCGCGAGACGATTCGTGATGACTCTGGAAAACAGCTTGTAGACATGGCTCAGAAGCGAGATGGGCCTATAATTCTTAAGCAGGGCATTATCGCCCTTCTTAAAGAAGAGTACCACCACGCCTCTGCTCCACGCCTGTGGCGTTTTCCCCTCGAGTATGACGGAATCAAATAGCTTCTGAAGGGCCTTAAGGACCGGTTTTCCACCCGCCTTCAGAAGTTCGGCCGTAATTCCGTCCTCACCCGACGCCTTGTTGTTTTTCAGCTGCTTCAGAGCCATCCTAATCTCGTACAGGCTGACGTCCGGGATATCTTCGGTATAGTGTCGAGTCAATCTAGCTCTTGGGTCGTTTACTAGATTTACAGCGGGTTTAGCGGTAGACGTGTATAACTGTCCATAAAAAGCCTCGATCTCTCCCAGAAGCTCCGATTTGGCGGATATGACTCTGCCATCGTCGGTCTTCAGTTTCGTGAGCTGGCTTTGCCCAATAGACAGATCTCGTGCAAATACTTTAGAGCCCTTATTCCGCTCAATCGCATCCTTAATCCTTGCGGTATTAAAGCGGCGAAGGTCACGTTTCAGGGACTTCGAGATTTGTCTATTGAGCTGCCGGTATATGCACGCATCGTCTGAAGACTGCAGAATCATCTCACGCCTCTTCTTCATTAGCTCGAGGGTCGGATCGGAGAGCTTCTTGTTTTTATTTGTACGGTGAGTCTTGAAAAACTTAGACCCAACCGTATGGACAGTTTCCACGAACCCATCGTTATATTCATCCACGGAGCTTCCTAGGCACTCGAAACGATTGTGGAGTTCGAGCTGAAAGCTCTCGGGGTTTTGGATCTGGATCTGTGCTGGACGGAGCGTAGACTTCATCAGTCGAGACCTTTCAAGCTTAATGTTAATATTCAATGTGCCTCTTACGACGCGGTGATCACTTCCAGTTTTCACCGCGTTGATCACAGAGACATCATTGAATATTTGCTTTTTCGTCGACAGGATGAAGTCAATCTCATTTCTAGTTGCACCGTCAGGACTTTGCCAGGTCCACCTTCTATGCTCACGCTTTTTGAAGAAGGAATTCATCATATAGAGGCCCTCCTTCTCCATAAAGCTAGCCAGTAGGTGTCCCCGGTGATTCCGACGTCCAAATCCAAATTGCCCCACTCGCAGCTCGTCACCGTCTCGTTTGCCCAGTTTCGCGTTAAAGTCCCCCATGACCACGGTGAAGTGAGTCTTAGAACCATGCATGGCTCTTGATATATCCTCATACATGGATTCTACTTCGTCGTCGGGATGTGTCGAGGTCGGGGCGTAGACCTGTATGACCTTCAGCGAATATCTTGATGATATTCTGAGTATAAGGTACGCCACCCTGGTCGACACACTCTCGATCCTCACGACATTGTTCACAAGGGACTTGTGGACGATAAACCCGACACCACCCTGGGACTGCTGGTCACCCTCCCGGAAATAGAGCAGGTTACCGGATTTGAGAATTATCGTATCCTCCCCCTGTCTTCGGACTTCAGACAATCCCACAATACTCCATCGCAACCTGCTCAATTCCTCCTCCAGTTCGGTGATCTTCTCGTCAGTCCTCAGTGTACGCGTGTTGAAAGTTGCCAGGTCGTTTAATAGATGGGTAGCCAAATCTCATCCGGAGATTCTTCGCACCCTTTGCCTCGTCGTGGCCTTGACCGCTACCGGAGTCAAGGGTAGACGGGCTGCCGGGCACTAGGGGCCATTTTTTCCTTCTGATTTTCATGTTGGGGGGGGGTTGCCATAATCGCCACGCTTGGCAGACGGGTTGGCGATCGCAGTTTGGTTGTTGTAATGCACAGAGGATGCTGCTGCCCATTCTCTGGTATGTCCCTTAGTCGCCTCTTACGACACCCTCGGGAAGAGATGGGATGGTGTTATTCTTAACGTCCGAACACCATACGGAACCTATAGCTGTGCTAATTAATATTTAGGTTTAAGAACAATAGATATTTGTTATACAAGAGTGCAAAGTTGCTTTTTAACCGCGTGCTCAATTTTGATGACCGAGCAAGTAAAGGATTCAAAAATCAGCCCCCCTAGCCAAGTTACGATCGTTTCGTTCGCGTCGAACGCCTCGAGTAGGCCAAGCCTCCGATGCCTTTGTTCTGACCACGTGACTGAGCGTTGCGATGATGTCAGAACAAAGGAATCGGAGGCGTGGCCTACTCGAGGCATTCGACGCGAACGAAACGATCGTAACTTGGCTAGGGGGGCAGAATCCTGAGCGTTAGCGAGAGAATCAAAAGAGCACGAGGTCAAAAATCTTTGCACTCCAGTGCAACACGTAACTTTTCATCCCACCTCAGCGATGAAATGACCAAATGCAAAAAAAAAAATACATTTACAATCACAAGATACTTTTATTTAAGTTTAGGTAATAACTACTACATTATGATAGGTAAGTATTACAAAATAATCTTTAAATTATAACAAAGAATACTTATGTATAATTAAGAAAAATTTAAAGTAACGTTGCTACAGTTACTTAAGTTGAGTGTAATATTTTTGTTAGGTACTGTAATGTTGGTGTTAGTGACTTGTGTACTGTTTTTTGGTAAACTATCTGTCATACTTAATAGTTGTACCGATTCAGCGGATTCCTTTGTCGTAAATGTTGGCGAGAGAAGGCGATGGTTAGGGGTTTCGTAACAGCTCATTTTTAATCTAGAAGGGCCAGTCAAAGGATCTGACTGAGGCTCTTTCAGTGTAATGGCTCCTACGATGCCTTTACATATTTTAGACTTATTTTGGATTGAATCCTCTGTGTATCCCTCTACAACCGCATTAGACTTCCAGCCTTCATGACGCTTAAGAGATAGGAGATCAGCTCCTGAATCGGCCAGAAGTGTGGCTGAAGTTCGTCGGAAACAATGACCCGTGTCAACGGGGGTTCTGGAAGATCAAGAAAAGTTGTTATTTCTCGTAGGATACTGCTAATTTTATTAGCACCTATAAGCTGTTTGACACACTTTCCGTTGCGACATTGTAGAAAAAATCGATTGATTGGAGTTTTAAACAGGCGTAAGGCTATAAAGCCTTATGCCTTTACAATTCTCAACAATTGTTACATATTCTTTGCGAATGATGAAGTTGCGGTCTCTTTTTGTCTTTGTATTAGGTAAATGAATTAATAGTAAGTCATCTGAATGTTTCTAAATGATTTTTACATTAAGTTGTGTTAGTTCATTAGTTCGACATGCTCCATTTATACCAATAATAAAAACAATCTGTAATGTTTTTGTAAATTTTATTAATTTATCTACTCTTTAAGTAGGTATATTAATAAAATTGACATGCATGCATAATTATGCCTATCAACATCTAGTAAGTACGGTTAAGTAGTTGATTAATATACTTAAGTAGATACTGAATGTGCAACTTACTTTTGCCGCCAAATATACGGAATCAGGTGCTTCTTCAAGAAACTTTTCAATTTCAGATGCAAACCTTCGATTTTTTTTTGTTGATGACCAGATGAGGCTTTTTTTTTAAATGCCACTAATTTTGGATAGGTGTCGATATGTACGTCTTTTTTTATCTTTATTGTTGCTTTTAGCATTGAATACGTACTCCATAGAGTGCTTGATTTCTTGGTCAAAATGTGCTAGCAAAACGTTTTCTGAGAAAGTTTTGGCTCCTTTAGCTAGTCGTCACGTGTTAAATATGTCATACTGTTTCAAATACTTCTCGCGTGATTGCTGAGGGAGAAAGCTCATTTGCGCATTATTAACAATTTCAGTCAATTATATTGGCGTCAAATAAACTTCTTCGTCGCTAGAATCACTCAATTAAGGTTATTCACTTATTTTCAAAAGTTTCTTGTTTTCAACCTAAGGTTTTAACAATATGACGTGAAAAGAAAATGGCGCGCGCAAAGGAAATTTTAAAAAAAGTACACCAAGGAGATTCTGAGTCTGAGTTTTTAACAAATTAAAAAAAGTTGTATAATGATAAATTTGGCACCATGGAGGTAGAAGTAAATAGGTTTAATGATGTTTTGAATTCACAAACTTAGTTGCACACGATGTTCGTAATTCAAGTTACTCTATCCTCTAGCGGATAAAGACGGCTTTTACACTCAGATATCGAAGAGCAAAGTCTTTCCGAGATGGGGGGACGAAAAAACAATTGTCTTCGTATAATTTTAGATTGTCAAAAATTTTGGTAACTTGTTTATAGCTCCAAGAGTGCTAATTAATAACATCGCTTGACACTTGACTTTACCTCACTGTTTTCTATAAACCTGCAGTTTTCTCTTAATTACTTATTATACCTACGCCAAAAAATTTAACATAGCACATAGTGAATGTACAATTCAGGTACAAAGGCGATTTTAAGTCAACAAGAGCCAGCAAACCTTTGAGTGATAGAGAGAGATCACATGCGAGGGTAGGATCCAGTGTACAATATCAAAACCAAATTTCGCGAGCTAATTCGTAAGAAGTTGGCAGTAGTGTCATCACAACGTTAATGTTTTTAAATTGTCGATTTGAACTAATTGTTTGACTATAGTAGTGTAGATAATTATATATGTAGATAGTTTATTAATTTGTGTATGTATTGTATAATTGTATGATATTTATGGTTTATTATTATATCTTTTCTTGTACCTATTCGCCTTTTCTCTCTCTTTGTACCTAACACTATTTATCTCTGCGTCACCCTAAGGTTGACTGGTAGAAAATGCTCAAGGCATTAAGTCCGCCGCTGTACGTTTGTGCATAAAGTATATTTAATAAAAAAATAAAATAAAAAATCAACCTGTATAAATAAGTCATCATCATCATTTCAGCCGAAAGACGTCCACTATTAGACATAGGCCTCCCCAAAGCGTCGCATTGACGACTGGTCCTGTACGTCTCGCATCTATCGGATTCCCGCGACCCTATTAAGGTCATCAGTCCACCTTGTGGGAGGCTTTTCAACGCTGCGTTTTTCAGTACGTGGTCACCGCTCCAGAACATTTCGGCCCCACCGACCATCTGTTCTCTGAGCAATATGTCGTGCCCCCGCCACTTAAGTTAGGCGATTTAAATAAGTACTAGATATACTAATATTAAGTTAATTTTTAAAGGAACTTTTTTTTTACATTTATCTTGAAAATATCCAGAAAAGGGCCGATACGAAAGAAAATTAGGTTTCAGAGTCACACTGAAGTTACAGAAAAGGAAACATCATAGCGGCTAAAAGAGGAATTTAAAGGAGAATAGAAATAATAGTGCGACAAAGAACTTCCAAATCAAACAGATGGTACTAAACATAAATCACTGAACAAAACACCATCATCACTTCTCCCGAAATCATCGTCGCACCAAAATACAATATGGCTACCGCTGCAATAATTTCAAACACCGACCGAAACAAGAAAACAGTGGAAGCAGTAAATTTTCCGAAGGAGGCAGACAACTTACCGAGTGTGAAATTAATTTAAGACAAGAAACTTGGGAGTAACTTTATCAGCATATCGAGCACGGTGTTCTAATAATAGGTGGTGAGCGCTTTGTCGTGAGTTCTGATCAAAGGCCAGGTATGCAAGTTTTGGTAAGATGTTTGTTGAAATTGTTGGTGCATTATGCTTATGAGTTTTGATGAACTTGAGTGTATGGGCAGTAAGATGGGCTGTGCGATAGTTTGAAAGAGTTACTGTGGCCCTGTTCCCTCTTCTAGAAAGAAGGCCTGAGTCCCAGCAGTGGGAAATTGAAAGACTGATTGATTATGCTTTCTTTTTTTTTTAATTGATATAAACCAGTGCTTGACTGCAATCCCACCTGATGGTAAGCAGTGATGCAATCATTGATGTTGAGGCGCACTAGTTTATTAAGAGCCTATTCACTCTAGCCTTGAAGACACCTAAATTATAGTTGAACGGGAAGACCGCAGTAGGCAAATTGTTCCAGTCCTTAGATGTACGCGATATAAACGACGAAGCGAAACGCTTAGTCCGGACCGTTGAAGTTTCAACAACGTAAGGCCACCCTTACGTTGTCCCTTAGCGGCGACTATCCACATACTTGCCGCTAATTATGATTATGTGGCCCTGAAACGCAAAAGACAACTGAAGGTAAATACAGGGGTGGATTTAGTCAGTAAAACTCTGACAACTCTCCTCGCTCCAACCAGAGCGGGAGAATTTATGTGATAACTAGCTTCTGCCAGCGGCTTTACCCCCGAGAAAGTAGGTTTTATTTATACAAATTTGAAACCCCGTATCATCCCCCTAGAGGGTGAATTTTGGAAAATCCCCTCTTAGTGCTCACCTACGTCATAAAAAGAAGCCTTGTGCAAAGTTTGACGCTCCTAATCCCAGTAGTTTCGGCAGTGCATTGATATGTCAGTCAGCAAGTTCCTACTTTTATTTTATTTAAATAGACTTCTCTCAAAAAACCCGACCGCCCGGAGGACACGGTGGAGCACACGGTGGAGGTGTGCCCCGCTTGGGCAGAGCAACGCCGTGTCCTCGTGGGGGCGATCGGCGGCGGCAATCTCTCGTGCCGGGCCTTGGTACAGGCCATGGTCCGGAGCGAGGAGGAGTGGAAGGCGGTCGCCTCTTTCTGCGAAGCAGTAATGCTAGCAAAGGAGGCGGCCGATCGCGTGAAGCAACGGTCCTCACGCCCCAACCGCCGCCGGTATTCCGATCCCGATTTCCGGCCACCGAAGGCGCGGGCTTGCGGACGGCTAGCAATGGGTAGTTCGCCGTCCGAACGTCTGGTAACCGTCCGGACCGAGCCCAAACCAAGAAGATGTCAGTAACCGTAGGGGTCAGCAGGGTCGAAGCTACTGGGGCCAAGGGTCTGATTCTGAAAGGAAGACTCGGCCCTGGTACGAAAGGTAACGAAGGAACAGGAGTGGGTTTTTAGTTGCTCCACCCAAGAGCGGGGTATGTTATAAGATGATTTTCCCACCGAAAAAAAAACACTGAAATAAAAAACCTCGAAAAAAAGACAACATTAAAATATATTTTCAATTCGAACTAGTTCTTTAGCGTGTAACAACAAAGAAAATTTTCAGTTTTATAATATTAATGGTGATAAGTCTAACAATTATTGTTAGACTTATTATAACTTAATGGTTTACGTGCTTTATTCAAAAACACACTAATTACAATTGAGGGCAGACACAATTTGACCTATTAGTTAGATACTTAAAGTTACCCTTAACTAAGCATAAGCATAATATAGCATAATCAGCCTTTTAATGTTCCCACTGCTGGGACTCAGGCCTCCTCTCTAGGAGAGGAAATGGGCCGTAATCCATTACGCGGGCCCAGTGCGGATTGGTGAATGTCACATGTCTTCAAATTTGGTTCTAGGACATGCCGGTTTCCTCACGATGTTTTCCTTCACCGTTTTGAGAGCAGTGGTGATGAAATAAATTACACAAAGTATGTATGGCTGGGTTTGAACCCGCGACCTACAACTCGTAAGTCGGGGCCGTTACCACTCGGTCACCACTGCTCTCCCTTAACTAAAAACGACGAAAATTGTACCAAGGCTAAAGAAAAGTGAGATAAACTCAAGTATTCCGTTACAATTTACAATATTATACAGAACAATATTAGCCATACTAATAATACAAACACGAAAATAATTCCATCTGTTTGTTGGTTAGTTACGTTTTAACTCCAAAAATGCTGAACCTTCATGAATTTTTGTTTAAAGACTTTGGAAAAGGACATATGGTAAGTACTTTCATCTCAGGAGTATGTAACCTTCGAATAAATATACGTATGAGTATGAGTTGGACAAGACAAGATGGACCGGTGACCTGTTGAGACAGGTCATCGGTCCATCGGCGGAGCGTGAGATAGTGTCAGATTTTTACTGACTAAAAATCCACTCCTGTTCCTTCTTTGCCTTCGTTTTAGGGCCCCGAGGTTCTCTTTCGCATCACCCATGGCCCCAGTAGGCTTCGACCCTGCTGGGCCTCTAAGGTTTTGCTGACATCTCCTTGAGGCACGCGTGGAACACTACGCGCCGTCGACGACTTGGGCTCGGTCTGGACGGTTACCGTACGGTCGGACGGCGAGCTACCCATTGCTCGCCGTCCACAAGTCAGCGCCTACGGTGGCTGGAAATCAACATTAGTTCTACTGCGGATATCTTCATTCCTGATACAATCACGCAAGGAAACTTCGAGCAAAGCTCTTTCCTTTAAAATAAAAAAAATAGCCTTTATTGCTTTTGTTTTCCTAGTTTAATGATTATTATTACATGCCTTAAAACTCATCATCATCATCATTTCAGCCGACAGACGTCCACTGCTGGACATAGGCCTCCCCTAAATGTCGCCACAATGGACGGTCCTGTGCATCTCGCATCCATCGGATTCCCGCAACCTTCACCAGGTCATCGGTCCACCTTGTAGGGGGCCTTCCAACACTGCGTCTTCCGGTACGTGGTCGCCATTCCAGAACCTTTCGGCCCCAACGGCCATATGTTCTGCGAGCAATGTGCCCATTGCCACTTAAGTTTGGAGATTCTTCGAGCTATGTCGGTAACCTTGGTTCTCCTGCGGATATCTTAATTTTTGATTCGATCACGCAAGGAAACTCCGAGCATAGCCCTTTCCATTGCCCTTTGGGTGACTTATATATCACAGTGTCTCAAGACGAAAGTCTATGACCAGTGCGTGTTGCCAGTAATGACATATGGTTGTCCTCGTGGAGGCAATTGGCGGCAGCGATCTTTCGCGTCGGGCCCTGGTTCAGGCTATGGTCCGGAGCGAGGAGGAATGGCAGGCGGTCGCCTCCTTCTGCGAAGCAGTAATGCTAGTAAAGGAGGAGGCTGCACGCCTGAGGGAACGAAGGTCCTCACGCCCTAGCCGCCGTAATTCCGACCCCAACTACCAGCCACGGTAGACGCTTGCGGACGTCGAGCACTGGGTAGCTCGCCGTCCGGCTGTTCGGTAATTAACTGGACCGAGCCCAGTCGTCAACAGCGAGTAGTGATCCTCGCACTCCTCAAAGAGATGTCAGCAAACCGTAGGGGCCCAGCAGGGCCGATGCCCGCTAGCCAGGACCGCGGAGAATTTCTGAAAGGGAAACCCGTAGTCCTAGAACGCAAAGGGTAATTGAAGGATTCAGGTGTGGTTTTAGTCAGTAAAAGTCTGACACGCCCTCCCGAGCGCGAGAAGTCATTTGGATGATTTCCCACATTAAAAAAAAAAGGAATGACATATGGTTCCGAAACGTGGTCGCTCACAATGGGCTCAACTCATCAGAAGGCCTTAAAACTAGCTTATACAAATAAAATATATAATTGGAAGTATTATTATCATATTTGTTCCCTTAGGATATTATTATATCACTTACATGCAAGTAAAACCGCATGCAGAACCTACTTCTTCATATTTCCTCCTCTCCATCCATAATTAACACTGATGTTTATTAGAAAATATAATTTTCTCACATCCCTCCGCATTCGAGCCACGTAATACAATTATATGACAATAGACTCTAAATTACTTGGAGCGGGGAGGCCCAAGATGTGTTTCGCTGTATGAATATTAAAAATAGCTTTGTTTGCAAACAAAAATACACCTTGAATTTAGAAGATAGGGTTGATTTTTGAAGTAAAAGTTTAAAGGGTTGTATATAAGTAAAGATGCTGAAGTGGGCTACATAAAGTCAGCTTATTCGGGTGTTTAAAAGTGATATGTTTACATGCTTATCTTAAGAAGGAAGAAAAAGTGGAATGTATTGTGATTTGGAGTGAGTGCTTTGTCTTCTTATTTATCAGACTTAATACTATAAAAACAAAAGTTTGTGAGATGTGCGTGTATGTTTGGTACTTCTTTACGCTCGAACAGCTGAATGGATTTCTATAAAACTTGGTAAAATGATAGTTCATGTTCTGGAATAGCACATAGAATGCTTTATTATCCCAACAGTATTTAATAATAATAATAATATTCCACAACTACGAGTATCACATAACGCCGTCTAGTCTCAAGCTAAGCAGAGCTTGTGTAATGAGTACTAGACAACTGATAAACATACTTGAACAACTGATATTCATATTAATACGAATTACTCCGATGTTTAAGAGGGTCCTTTTCCACTCGCCTATTGTCAACGTCGAGCGTGGTTTAAAAGCTTGTTGCTTCATCTAACGCAATCCAACGCGAGGTTTGATGAAGAGGCAACGCGTGAAAAGAGAGAGAATGCTCGATTATTCTATTGGCATTCGGTAATTCCGTGATTTACTCGAATATTTCACAAAACTTGTTCCAGGAAATACAATGATTTTTTAAAACCTTTGAAAGTTTTTAAGAATTTGTCGTCATTCAAAATTTTGATTAAATATGCAAGGCTTCTATGATTGTACTTTTTTATATTTTTAATATATAAATAGTTTATGGAGGGCCACAGTTCACGTAAAAAAAATAGCAGATTTTCAGAGGTCTTTACTGGATTAGTTTTACACAAAATGTTTTGATCTCTATAGAAACCTAGATAATATCCACAAGATATCTGTGTATCCAAAATATCTGGAGAAAGATGTGTAATAACATCATTATAATCACGTAAGAGCGGTTGTATGAAAATGTACCTCGAGTTGGCCGCCCTTAAATGTTTATTTTCATTCTAAACGTTTTCTAAACAAAACCATTTCCTCAAAGTACAGTCATGCACAAAAACACCTCGACTTACAACGATTTCAAATGTTTTTTCGACCCTTGACCCTCCTTGCAAGCAAGACTCTCATTATTCCGTGGAGAAGAACTCTTATCTTCGTACAACGGCAGTGCTTGGCAGTAATTATTATTTTTCAAGTGCCCAAGGTACGGAACAAAACCTTTTTCTACGTCATTATACTTGGGGTGATTGAGTGCGTGGAACACTTTGTCATGTCGTGGACTTACGCTCTTTTGGCATGACACGGTTGTAATGAAGCTACAGGTTTTTATGTACGATTTTTAAATGCTTGTGTAGGCTTTTAAATGTTTCTGAAAATCTGCGACATTTTTGCTTTAGAACGTCAATACTATTCCTATTTATTAATCTATTTTAATTTTTAATTTATGTTTTCAAGTCCAACTTTACTATATAATTTTCTAGTGTAGGTACGTCAATTTAAAAAAAAAAAACATGACGCAACATGTTTTTTTTCCCAAATAAAACGGGACAAGGGCAGGACGACGATGATTATGGTTATATTTTGTAAACTCATCGAATGTTTGGGATAAAACACTAATTCCTGTAGCTCAGGAGTCAGAGCCTAACTCTTCTTGTTTACATCTTTTATTTAACTAAATTTATCTTTCATTAACATAATTTCACCCGAAAACGTGCACAGTTGGACATATACCTCCTCCAATTGTCACCACAAGGACCGGTCCTGTGCGTCCCTTACCCATCAGATAGCCGCAACCATCACCAGGTCATCGGTCGATCATGTGGGAGGCTTTATAGGCTTCTCACATGGTGGACCAATGACCTACGTGTCTCCCAGTACGTGGTCGCCACTCCAAAACCTTTCGGCTCCATCGACTAACTGTTCTGCGAGCAATATGCCCTGCCCACTGTCACTATACAAATATAAAAAACTCATTTTGTATAGTTTCGATGTTGAGATGGATTCATGATAGCACAAGTTTAAACCTTAGTGGTTTTTGGTTGCTATTTAACTTAGACTATCCTGTATTCTTTTGTATTAATAATAAATAAATGAAAAAAAAAAAAACTTAAATTTGATGATTCTTCGGACTATGTCGGTTACTTTGGTTTTCCCTCGGATATCCTCATTTCTAATTACACGTAACAAATTTTCCAGCATCAGCTAGTTAAACAATAAGCTGAAAAGATTAAAATTTCCTCTTCAGCACTAAAATAAAATTCTTATCAATGGTCATGAACGATTATTGTGTAACCGACACATGGATGTTCACTGAAGATAGTAGTGACTGGACGAGCGAGCGAAAATAGTATCACAAGAAAATACGTACGCCGTAATCATAGCGGTAAGTCCCCTGTTTGAGGAGTGGCTGGAGAGATATCACGGCATCCTCACCTTCCGCATGACGCAGGTCCTCACTGGACACGGTAAGTTCCTGCACCTGATTCAGGCGGAAGGAAAGCCGGGGTGTCACTATTATGTGGACTGCCCGGAGGACATGGTGGAGTAAAGACTGGAGGTGTACCTCGCTTGGGCGGAGCACCACCGTGGTGGCGACCTCTCACGCCAGGCCCTGGTCCGGAGCGAGGAGGAATGGGCGGCGATCGTCTCCTACTGCGAAGCAGTAATGTTAGCGAAGAAGGTGGCCGCCCGAGTGCGGGAACGGACTACCTCACACCCCAGCCGCTGGGACCCCGACCCCAACTTCCAGCCACCATAGGCGTGGGTTGCAAACAACTAGGAATATTTGCAACTAGGAATTTAGTTTATGTAATCTTTACTCTTTTTGGACAAAACGCTCCACGCTTTCTTTCATAATAAATCATAGTAAATATCTAATCTATCTATTGAAGATTTGGCAAAGGGAAAACTCTTGAGGCATCAAACTAAATGTCCGAATTATTTTGTAATTTTTAGTGCGTGCTAAAAGCTTGTTTTTTAGTTTTGTAAGCTGTTGATCCCCGCATTAACGCCGGCGTTCACGCGCCATTGTCTTACTATTGTGTCTCTAATTACGCACTCAAAAGGTTAAACCATTATTTTTATTTTATACTTTTTAGTCTTTTTATTATTCAAACTAAACCCTTTCATTTTATACCTAAATCATAGGGCTGCATTTCAAATAGCCAATCCGCCACCTTGGGACGGCCGCCATGTTGGATTTAGGTCACGTGATTTTTTTTTTTGTATCCCATTCAGCAAACCCTTTCATTTAATACCTATATCATGGGGGTGCATTTCAAATAGCCAATCCGCCATCTTGGATGTCCGCCATGTTGGATTTAAGTCACGTGACTATTTTTTTCGTATCCCTGACAGCAAACCCTTTCATTTGATACCCATATCATGGGGGTGCATTTCAAATAGCCTGTCCGCCATCTTGGACGTCCGCGATATTGGATTTAAGTCACGTGACTATTTTTTTCGTTTTCCTGACAGCAAACCCTTTCATTTGATACCCATATCATGGGGGTGGATTTCAAACAGCCAGTACGCCATCTTGGGTAGGCCGCCATATTGGATTTGTAATGACGTTTCTTAGCTAGTCATGTATTGTCATCAGAACTCAGAGCGTGTGCAAAATTTCATTCTAATCGAAGACCGGGAAGTGGGTCAAATTAAGATTCTAAGATTTTCTTACATACATAGTTACAAGTGAAGCTAATAAAAGCGTGTTAAAAAGCGTGTTAAAAATAAGGAAACTGCTACAAATAGAGGTAGCGATATTCGCTTAGGTTTGAACAAGCCTGTCTGTGAGCATATGATATAATATATGTATATCTATATATACATAAAAATGATTCCCTATTTCCCTTGGTCACGCCATCAGGCGTGAACGGCTGGACCGATTTCACTATTTTTTGTTGTTGTTGCGTTTGTTATTGTCAGGAGAAAGATCTTATGAAAGAAAAAAAAGAAAAAAATTAGTAGTAGGGTTGAGTAGGGTAGGGTTGAGTAGGGTAGGGTAGAGTAGGGTAGGGTAGGGTAGGGTAGAGTAGGGTAGAGTAGGGTAGAGTAGGGTAGAGTAGAGTAGGGTAGGGTAGGGTAGGGTAGGGTAGAGTAGGGTGGAGTAGGGTAGAGTTGGGTGGAGCAGAATAGAGTAGTCAGTTGACGGGAGCGAAGCCGCGGGCAAAAGCTAGTTATGAATAAAAATTTATTATTTATTTGTTGTGTTCGTATTTGTCAGAACAAAGTTAATTTGAAAAAATAAAATTGTCAAGAAATCAAAAAAAAATATTGCACTTGAGCGAAGCCGGGGCGGGCAGCTAGTATAATACAAAATACATTAATCTTACTTCAATAACAAAAGTAAATGAAACATTATCGATTCCCGAAATTGTTTCATAAATAATAAATCTATCAATTCAGCTGAAAATATAGTCGGAATCAACTCGGCTGCGACAATTCCCTATAAAACTGTCATCGTAGTTTCAGAACTTATTTAAAGAAGTATATTACAAATATTTCGAGTACTGAAATAAGGGGAATTTGTAACCAGGGTTGCCTCTTATTATAAATTGTGGTCTGCAAAACTCATGGAAATCTACACTAATATTATAAAGAGGTAAAGTTATTTTTATGTTTTTTTGTTTGTAGGAGGTAATCTCTGAAAGTACTGCCCCCCTAGCCAAGTTACAATCGTTTCGTCGCACGCCTCGAGTAGGCCATACCTCCGATTCCTTTGTTCTGACCACGTGACTGAGCGTTGAGATGACGTCAGAACAAAGGAATCGAAGGCGTGGCCTACTCGAGGCGTTCGGCGAAAACGATACGATTGTAACTTGGCTAGGGGGGCTGGTCCGTTTGCGATAATTTTTTCCCCGATAGAAAGCTGCTTTATTTCTGAGTGACATAGGCTATATTTTATGTATACGGGCAAAGTCGCGGGCAAAAGCTAGTATATAATATAAATAACTAGCACTTGTCTTTGTCAGCCACATTGTTTGCGAGAATGTTTTCTTAAATCCTATTTTGAAGGTAGTTTTAAAAATCGAATAATGACAGTCTTTATTATTTATTTTGATTAGAATGAGTATCAAATTTCAAGTTTATAAACCCAAGGAATAAGATTCTCCCACACAATCTTTAACACCCCCTAAATCGTTTTATATTCATATTCATTTTTTCACCGACTTCAAAAAGGAGGTTCTATGTTCTGCTGAATGTATTTTTTAGGGTTCCGTACCTCAAAAGGAAAAAACGGAACCCTTTTAAAATCTCTTTGTTGTCGGTCCGTCTGTCTGTCTGTCAAGACCCTTTATTTCGGGAACGCGTGGAGGTATCGAGTTCAAATTAAAACCATATACTCGAGTCTGCGGACTCTTGTTGAAGCTGTAAAAAAATCAAACTTGTAAGTTAACAAGAAAAAAAGATACTTCGGTTTATGTGTCAAAAAACGTAAATTTCGACACTCTCGAGGAAATCAAAATTCATAGGGTACTTCCTGTTGACCCAGAATCCTAAAATTTGACTTAAAGCAAGGTCTTATAGCACAAGTATAGGAATAAATCTGAAAACTGTATTTTTTTTTTCGATTCGGAAATATCTACCGAGACTCCATTCCGGAATTAAACTATATTTACATAGGTAAGTTTGTACGGAACCGTCTGGGCGCGAGTCCGACTCACACTTGCCCAGTTTTGTTTTATGTATGTTCACCGATTTCTCGGTCAATTGTGGACCGATTTTGAAAATTATTTTTATTGATTGAAAGGTTATGCTTGCAAGTTGGTCCCATAATATTGTTATGATCTGATGATGAACTTCGAAGATATGGAACGGAATTCTTCATAGGATCACAGCAGATCTGTCGTAAAAAGTAAAATCGCTTTGTTGTTCGTGTAGTCGATGACTGACTGAGAGACGAGAACTGATCTGATGATGAAGCCAGAAGGTAGGCCTGGGCTTGGCTTATTGGAATTGTAATGCAATGTTTTAATGATCTAGGTACTTTACTATAGAACTTACATACTATTTAAGTTTGGCTGAGGGGTACTCTTTAGTTGTGGTACCACAACTAAAAAGTGTAAAATAAAAAACTTTTTCATTAAGTCAAGAGTGAATAGGTTACTATATATATTTATATATTTTAATATTTGCATGCCAACTCATGGCAAAATATGTCTTATCGCTAATAAATTATATGTTGCTATCTCTTGTATCACATTTAATGCAAATTAATGGCTTTGACTTTGACTGTGATTTTGACTTAGACTCTAGGCAAGCGTGCTCCATCGTCGGCCACAATATCTCTTACCTTCAGGTGAGATGGTGCTCAAACGGGAGCTTATACATAATATAAAAATATATTAATAAGCCTTAAAGAGGGTGTCAACCCTATTTCTAACTTCTCAGATCCCATGTCAAACTGTCTACGAAGAAAGCGTTTTATTAAACCGGAAAGTTTTCACATATCTTATTTATAGAACTTCGCATCTGTCGATGTTGTGCACAAATTATTTTGCAGGGGAGATAAATAAATAAACTTCTTACGTGCTTAAGTTCCCATATAGATAGATATATATATACCCTTTTTTTTGAGGGTATATAATCACCAATTTGACTGACCTGTTGGTCTAGTGGTCAGTGGTCGTGACTGCTATGCCGGAGGTTCGATTCTCACCCAAAACAAATGGTTGTGGGACGAGCACGATCATTTGTTTTGTCTGGGTGTAATATATTAATAATACATATGTAGGTATTTAGAAATATATAAGGATGTTTGTCAGTTGTCTAATACTAAAAGCACAAACTCTGCATAGTTTGGGACTAGATGGCGTTGTATGATAGTTGTGGAATATTATTAATATACTATTATTACTATCAAATAATTTCCAGTTTCAGTGACCAAAATCCACCTGTATTCTTACAATTGCCCTGTGTGTTCCAAGAACACGGTGAATCTTTCGAACAATCCCGTTATCGTTAGGCATCAGTCCTTGCGGGCCCCGTCAATTAAACCGACATCACTTTTAAGTGTAGGTACGTGAATTACAACGTGCCGTAGACCCGGGACTGATCTTTTCAAACGGCAAACTATTCATTGCTAAACCACCTAACACAGCGGTCCTTACGTGTGGATTGCAAAATTGTTCGAAAGATTCACCGTGGCCTTAAAACACAAAGGATCACTAAAGGAACACAGGTGGGGTTTTGTGAGTAAAAGTATGACAGTCTTTCTCGCTCCAGCCAGTGGGAGGATTTATTTGATAATTTTCCAACCTCATTATAAGGGTGTATTACATAAATAATCGTGACTTTGTCCTGATGAATTGCATCTTTTATCGAGTAACCTCTATATTGATAATGTGAAGGTATGCTGTGAAATGATTTTTTCAAAGCTGCATATCGACGATGCGCGGTAATATTATCTATACAGTATTCCAACTTCATACAAACGGACGAAACGCGAGCTATACCTACGCGCCTTGATCTCGGGGTGCGCTCGGGATGCAGACAGTCGCGTCTGTGCCGCGCGATTTTTTCAATAAAAATAAGTTGAAGTACATATTTATATATTTAATATGACGAGTAGGATATATTATGCTGTTTTTGGTTGCATGAATTCTTCATTTAAAACCAAACACATAAATTGTAAAGTAGCTGCAGGTATCTATAACCAAGTAAAATATATTCCTTTTTCTCCACCTTGTCCATGTTTCCCAAAACAATTTTTAATTAAGCTTTAGAATGCGGACTTTTGTACTTTAAAATTTAATAATAAAGCATTTCGTAGGTACGTCTCAATCGAGTCACAAATATTTTTCGGTCGCAAATATTGAACACTTCCTATTCAATTCACAAAGTATTTTATTTGTTTATATAAAAAAAAGTATATTTACAATCACAAAACTAAATGAAAACACAATGTAGGCAAATGTAATTAAAATGCTGGAGGCGGGCAGCCGTAGTGCGGGCAGCCCTTTCGCATGTTTACGTACCGCGCGGTTGTAGGCATTTATTTCAAAGATACGGCCGAGTTACAATACTGTATAGATAATATTACCGTGGTTTTAACGAACGCGAAGGGCGCATTGAATACGGTGTACTTTATTTCAGCCGAATCAAAATATCGCTGAAAGTGAGGTATCCGCTTTGTATTAAAGCCATTTTTTTTTTCAATCCGACGTGCCAACTTATAACATGTTATACGAAGTGGTTTTAAGCAAATACATCAAAAATATAATTAACTCTAACGTTTTTCTCAGCCCTAACAAAACACCTTTCAAAATTCATGTTAAAATGAAGCACCTAAATATCAAACTTAGAACCTTCATTTAATTAATTAATTCAATTTTGTAGCAAGGAAATATCCATCTCAGTTTGAATCTCAATTTTAAACCACGGTAGCTATATGAGATAGCCAGTATAATGAAGTACTTAAATGTCTTTTTGCCCGTCTTGCCCATCTGACAAAGTTATCTCGTTAAATGCACCAGGAGTTTGCAAGACAAGAGGCCAAGTTTGAAAACTTGGTCCAACGTAAAATGAACCCTGAAAACTCTAGGAGATGTATTAAAAAAAAGTTCTGAATGTAAGGACTGCAAAGGTCTTTGTAATTTGGCCGTTTAACCAGTCGAGGAATTTGAGGGGTTCATATTTGTCTTGGGTTGAAGAAAAATTTAATGTTTGTGCATTTCTCAGTCTGGGTGAATAAGTACCTAGTGGCAGTAAGTAATTTGTTAATGGTGCGGTCGATCTGTAGTTGCTGTAGTATTTTTGCATTTGCAATTTATTATGGGTTGGAATTCAAATTGAACTGTACATTTTCTCTATTGATAAATATAATCTTTCAAAAAGATGGTGAAGGAGCATTACCTATCACTTTAATTTTTCTTCTCCTTTCTCTGTCGTATATTTTAATATTTATTAGTTTATTATTTGGTAATATACCTATTTATATATTATATGTATAAGTATTTTATTATCTTTTTATGTTGTTGTACACTGACAGCCCCAAATCTTTTCCTTTAGTTACAGTCCATCCAAAGGTTGTCTGGTAGAAATTGCCCTGTGCAATAAGACCGCCTATTGTACACTTATCTTTTATAAATGTCTGTCCTGTAGTAAGTTAAGGTGTGCAAAAAGTGATAAATAAATATAGAGCGTGGCTGTTTCATGGGACTAGTGTTGCTAGCGCTACTGTTCAGCATGAAGCTTTCAGTTCGATTCCCGGATGGGATAAAGTATCTTTGCATGTTTCTATCAGGAATTTCTCAGTAAGAACTCAGGATCTGAATTTCTGCCGAGTCGTTGGCTATAGACTTGCACATACCTGGTGAAGTATGGGAGTATACTTACTATTAATAAATACCTAAAATACTATCTAACGCTTTGAGAAATAACGGTCACGGCGATATAATAATAATAATAATAATTAATGTTCCCACAGCTGGGACTCAAGCCTCACTCTAGGAGAGGGAATGGGACCATAATCCACCACGCGGGCCCAGTGCGGGTTGGTGAATGTCACATGTCTTCGAATTTTTGGTTCTAGGACATGCCGGTTTCCTCACGATGTTTTTCTTCACCGTTTTGAGAACAGTGGTGATGAAATAAATTACACAAAGTAATGCGCCTGGTTGGGTTTGAACTCGCGAACTGCCACTCGTAAGTCGGGGCCGTTACCAGTCGGCCACCACTGCTTTATTATATCTAGCCTATACTATCCCACTGCTGGTCAAAGGCGTCCCTCCATTCTTTCCATTGTTCCCGGCCTTGAGTCACTTCTTGCTAATTCCCAAGGAAGACAACTAAGTCGTCCCGAAATCTCCTTCATGGTCTGCCGCGACCCCGTCGTGCGATTTCAGGGCACCAAATTTGTGTTTTACTGGCCCACCGCTTGATCGGCATGTGGCAGACATGTTCAGCCCCCCTAGCTAAGTTACGACCGCTTCGTTTGCGTCGAATGCCTCGAGTAGGCCACACCTCCGATTTCTTTGTACTGACCACGTGACTGAGCGTTGAGATGACGACAGAAAAAAGAAATCGAAGGCGTGGCCTACTCGAGGCGTTAGACGCAAGAGAATCTAAACGAAACGGTCGTAACTTGGCTAGGGGGACCAGTACCCAGTCCCACTTAAGTTGGGCAGCCTTCTGAACCACGACAATGATCTGCGTTTTTGCGTGCAGTATAGTGTTTCGAACGCGATATAATCACACTAATATTATAAAGGGGAAGTTTGTTTGCATATGCGTGTGTATCTTTGTTACTCCTTCATGCCCAAACGGCTGAACGGATTTGAATAAAATTTAGTACACCAATAGACCATGTTCCAGATTAGGACATATTTAAGATAATTTTTGTCCCTGGACTATGTTCCTGTGAGATAATTTAATACTTTTACGCAAGCAAAGCCCTTCCTGTACATTTGTGACATTTAATGCCATAGTAGCTATGTGGTTAAGGCAATCGCCTCTCATGCATGAGGTTACGAATTCAAAACCAGGCCATCAGTCCCAATGTGAAATTTTCTATTCATATGAACTTTTTTAAATTTATCTATTATGTTACTGACACCCTGTGGAAAGTACGGAAATCCGGTGGTCCCGTTTGTCAATATCTACAAATCTATCGATCTATCTTTGACAGTCCACACGAACATTTTCCACATATCACATCACAACCTTCCACATGCACATTTCTCAACCATCACCAACACATTCACCTCGTTCCATCACACATCCTTTGACTGCTTTGTTTATGGTTTCTTTCTTTTTTTTTTCTCTTTTGTTACATTTTATATTTTATTTTATTTTTTGTTTTTAATTTCTTTATTCATCATCATCATCATCTTCCTGCCCTTGTCCCGTGTTTTAATTTCTTTATTAATGTTTAATTTTATTTTATTCTTTTTATTTTTTGTTCAGTGGAATTCAAGTTACCTGACAATAAATTTGTATGAGGCCGTAAAGTGGGTCCTGGTGACCTGTAGCACAGGTTTCTCCGAAACCTACAACAGGCACCAGCTGTCACAATGCTAATTCATATAATTATGTAGTTCCAAACTGTTAAGTACAACATAACCATTGTGAGAGAAAATAAATTATATTATTATTATTTTCTTTATTCGTTCAATATACATATTAATTAAATTTTTAAATATTTTTTTAACAAAATCATATAAAAAAAAACATTTAAAAATATAAAAAATAGTAGTCCGCCGGTATCGAGACAGGGTCCAAGCTACCGGTGGTTAGGGCTCCAGAGACAGGAACCTCCTCACGATGCGAGCCGTATCGAGGAGTACTGCCTTCTGTATCAGGCCCTTGATCCAACCGCGCAATGACAGCTTCAACAGATGGTCGTCGAAGCTTTTGGCTATAAGGCCGTTGGCGGTCACGACAATCGGCACAATGACAGCCGAGTCTACATTCCACATGTCAACAACCTCGTGTGCTAAGTCGAGATATTTAATTTGTTTCTCTTTCTCAGCTTTCACGAGATTCTCGTCATGTGGGATGGTGACATTGACTATCATTACGCGGCGCGCTAATCGGTCTATCACTACTATATCCGGCTTATTGGCTACAATAGTCCGGTCAGTAATGATAGACCGATCCCAGTACAAGGTGACATGGTCATTTTCGAGAACTGGGTCGGGCACATACCTGTAATACGGTACCTCATAATCCACTAGGTTGTATTTCAAAGCAAGTTGCTGGTGAATAATCCTGCTTACTTGGTTATGCCTGTGCAAGTACTCGCCGTTAGCCAGACGAGAACAACCAGAGATAATATGTCTGATAGACTCACCCGGACGATGGCATGCCCGACACACGTCAACCGTCCCGTCCTTCATTATATATCTCCGGTAGTTATTCGTCAAGATGACTTCGTCCATAATTGCACAGATAAAACCTTCAGTTTCCCCGAAGAGGTTGCTGAAACGTAGCCAGGCTACGGACGCTGCAAAATCTATATCAGACTCATGAAGAGCCCGATAAAAGCGCCCGTGGAGCTCCTTACTTTTCCATACTTCCTTGCGGTCATCAGTTGTAAGTACCACAGGTTTGCGCCAGTTCTCTTTAGCCATGGATAACGGGGTGAGTCCTTTGTCCACTGCGACCACATCTCGGTGCATACCCACATCGGTTTTGTGAAAGTATTCTCTGAGGCTGCACACCTCGCGGTTGTGCAGGGTCTTCGCGTTTAAAAACCTCGACCTCCACACTTCCGCGGGATGTACAGTCTCATCACCGACGACCGTGGGTGATGCATCCGGTTTGCGGTCATCCATTCTGAGAGGCAGACATAATTGAGTTGCTATCAATATGCTTGTTAATTTTCGTTCTCAGAATGGACGTAAGAAGTTTATAGACCGTTGACAAGCATGTTATCGGTCTATAATTCTTGGGTTCCGCAGTACTACCTGTCTTATGGAGCAGATGGGTAACGCCAGTTGTTAGAAACTGAGGTAGCGACCCAGACTCTAAGGATGACTGGAATTGAGATGCCAGGAGCGCGTGTGAGCTGCTATACCATTTTAGCCAGAAATTTTGAAGTCCGTCCGGTCCTGGGGACTTCCAATTCGGTAACGGACGGACTGCTCTGGCTACATCTATTGGGCTAATGACTATTTTTTCCATTTCTGGTATAGCTTCGCACACGCGCTCAACTTCACGCATCCAGCCATCCTCAGTGTGACAGACGGGCACCGACCAAATATTGCGCCAGAAAGTATTCGTGGCGACAGCATCTGGGCGGGTCACGTCAGTCACATTTTGTTCAGGTCGCTCCCAAGCTCTGTATACCCATCTCTCATCGCTCTGGAACATGCGATTCTGCGAGTACCGGTCGACTCGCCGCTTATACCGTCGAATACGGTTGGCCCATGCACAAACTTTCTGCTTCAGGAAGTCGATGCGCTCCGTGACACGAGATAAGTATTCTCGAGGGCTGATTTCAGTCCCCGAAAACGCTCGCCTCACGTAGCGCATCACACGTGGTCATTATTATTATTATTATAGTCTTTACAGGTTGTCAGGCGCCAGAAAGTCTGACCATCAGTCTGTCCAAAGAGTATCGTGAATGAGTTGTGGAGGTCTGATAAGCAGTTGCTCCTTGTAAAACCTGGGTATTTATCCGCATCTGGTTAGACTGGAATTTGATCCTGAGCTAGCAGGGAAAAGGCCAGGTAGATGATGACAGATTGGTTTTTATAACAAAATATTAACATGCCTATAACTTTTTTTTGTGTTATTTATATGAATATTCATACTCAACAAAACTACTTTTCTAATAATTTTCTGATTTCTTCCCTTTCATATCACTTTCTACATAAACCATCTATCTTTTCTTTGGCCTTCTACTTTTCCATCTATTCGCATGTACACTCAAAACTTTTTCAGTAACCACGTCTAATCTCTCATTTTTATTAATATTGATAGACTTGCGTTTATTCACGACCACTTTTTCACCTGATGATAAACATACATTATTTTGTTGCATTTTCACTTCTTAAAATTTTTAAACGAAACTCTTTTTTATTCGATATCTTCCATTTTCCCCGTTTGATGGCGATTCTTTTAACGAGAGCCTAATCTTTAAGTTCAAAAGTTCGTTAAAAGAAATTCTCTGTAATATGAACGGCGGCTAAGCAAAAGATTCTAAAGAAATAATCTTTTAAAACATAATCTGTGCTTTTACTTTAGCAAAGTTCAAACAAAGTGCTAAGTAGCTAGGGAATAAAGTTTATTGATGCTATCTTCAAGTTTTTGTGAACAACGGTATTGCCTTAACCAAAAAAATTGGTCAAGTGCGAGTCAAACTTAATTACGACAGCTGCTGAAGTAGTGACGTCATGCGCACGTAGGTTAAAGTCGCCGTGTTGCATTGAATTCGCGTAAACCAACTTAGCTTCACCCTTTTTTTTTGACTGACCGACATTTCGCCAATTCAAAAGTGGCTGATAATGGTTTATCTATATATATAAAGAGAAACTGACCTTTACCTTTGCATTGATATGACTGACTGACATATCAATGTACAGGCAAAACTACTGGGACCAGGAACGTGAATTTTTGCACAAGGTTTTCTTTTATGACGTAGGCGAGCACTTTGAAAGGATTTTCCAAAATTCACCCCCTAATGGGATGAAACGGGAGTCTAAAGTATGTATGAAAAAACCTACTGTGACGCGGGCGAAGCCGTTGGCAGAAGCTAGTATGAAATAAAGTTTCTGATTTCTAATTTCTGAAACCACGTTGGATCACTTCGTTCTTCAGCCTCATCTAGTTTAAACTGACAAAAATTTGACGTATAAAATGTTTTTTTTTAATGTAGTTGTTTGAATCAATAACAGTGTAGCTGCACTGTCGCTGAGTGTCATAGAGAATTGTAGGTATTATATTTTTTCAGTATTCTCAACCGCAATGTGTGCTAATTTCCCCTTTGTTTGGAAAATGGATATTCAATCTAATACAGTCTCCGCGGAAAGAGTCAAGTTCATCTCTTCACCTTTGTCTTTGTCTGCCACGATATAGCCAAGCATTTAATAGGACCCAATAAGTGGCTATTTTAACTGACAGCTCATTTTTCATGCGTCACATATCCAGTTGAATATCACATAAAAATAGTAGCTTTTTAAGTAACAACTATAATCTTAGTTTTGGTTTGAAGCTCCAGCTATTATAGAAGAGGAAGACACTTTATGCACCCAGACTATTATAGGATCATAAACAGGTGTGACATGCATAATAATAGTACATTATGATAATATACATATAAGTGTGTAATTCAGTAATTACCGATTTAATTACTAGTTTGAAGAAAACTGAGGACGGTAATCATCAATACTCACGTGTATTAAAACTCTTTCTGAGAACAAAGAGGTTTAACCAAAAGGTTACAAACTACATTATCGCACTAGTTCATATTGGTAATCAAAATGTCACAGTTTGATTACACATTAGATACCTAAATGTGGTACAATTAGAGTCACTTTTTGAGCAAGTGTGTTGAAATAATATATTTTGATTCAAGTGGAGAAAGTTTTTCATAACGATCGAGGCGGGATTCGAGGAGAGGATCGAGGCTGCAGTGACAAACCACGTGTATTTTTCAAGCAATGGTTTTTTAACACATTTACCGAGGTTGACCAGTAACTCGTGGGGGTAACTTAGCAGTTAGTATCCAGTCTGATACGATAAATACAATAAATTGTGGCAGGAGCGAGCTGGCGTACTAGGGCTGAAAACAGTAAATAGCGTGCCTAAAAGCGGTAAGCATATGAGCGGGTTTTTGAATAAGTGTATTAAAAAAAAATTATTGACTTTGTTTAACTATGTATATTGATGTACACATATTTATATAGTGATATTTTAAAACTATGGCAACTGAATCTTTAATTCAATGTGCTTTACATAAATTATGGTTTCCAAACATTTATTTCATTTCCTACTACCTTCGTGACATTGTATTTGTTTAATCTGACTTTGACTTTAACATCTACTAGAAGGCGTTTTAAGAGTTGTGCCATATCATCATCTTCATCAGATTCAGAACTATCTGAATCGTCTACCTCTTTGTCTTCTTCTGGTTGTTCAGTAGTCGTTTCTTCAGGAGGAAAATCCTCAGAATCTGTAGAAGTGGGACTGGTTGCATCGGGGGTGGTTGAAATGGGGGTGCTTGTAGTGGAGTTGATGGTGGTGGATGAGGTGGTGTCAGTGGACGTGGGGTTTGTGGTGGTTGTTGGGGTGGAGGGTAAGGTGGCGTTAGTGGTTGTGGGAGTTTTGGTAGTTGTTGAGCTGGGGCTGGAGGTGGTGGGTGAGGTAGTGTCAGTGAATCTGGTGGTTGTGGTGGTTGTGGTGGTTGTTGGGGTGGAAGGTGAGGTGGGGTTAGTGGATGTGGGGGTTGTGGTAGTTGTTGAGATGGGGCTGGTGGTGGTGAGTGATGTGGAGCCAGTGGATCTGAGAGTTGTGGTGGTTGTTGGGGTGGAGGGTGAGGTGGGGTTAGTGGAAGTAGGGGTAGTTGAGGTGTTTTTACCTAACACTTCTTCTATCCATTGCAGGAAAGGTCCTGGCCGGGTGTAACCTAGAAGAATTATATAGATTAAGAAGAATCAATCAATTTCTGATAAGCTGAGAGTAAATTTGCCTTCAAGCGTAAAATTCAGAACAACTACCTAAAGTCCTTTCAACCTTAGTTTGGTCTTTCTTATTCATTATATTTTGAGTTCTTTTATTTATAATGATTTGTCTCATATATGTATTTGTCACAGTATTTATTAGTTTATTATTTTAGTAGTAGCCGTCAGTTGAGACGGGTCATCTCTTACTGCTAGTAGCATAATTCTTTTTTTTTTTTTTTCTTCTCCTATTTACATTGTGCTCACATATTAGAAGCAATAAGGAATATTTAACCAATATTTACTCATAATATGATTAAAAAGAGTGTCCATGGAGTTTCTTGCACGTTCTTCTCCATAAAGATCTACGCTTCGGAACGTGCAATTATTTAGCTTCACTTTTTTTGTTGGACTGACCGACATTTGACAATTCAAAAGTGCCCGTAAATGATTTATTTGAAATAAATGCTTTTGATTTGATTTGATTTGATTTGGTATATATATTTTATTATTATAAATACATAATCTTAATGATACTTACTTCATTCGATTTCAAATATTTATTATTTATTTTTGGTGCACCCGTATCTTAGTGTAGTCTATTTGAACTCAATGGTTAACAGATAGAGAATGCCTTATTGCATCAAGTCTACCTATGTACCACTACTTATATAAGGTTTAAACAAATGTTATTACCGCTAGGAAAGCCAGTTCTGCAGCCACTTGGAAAAAAGTAGGAGACTCCTATAAGAGTTGGAACACCATCGGAGTCAACATGCACTAGTGGGCCACCATTGTCACCCTGAAATGAAATTTAGTTAAATGTCAGTAAAATTTAAAAAAAAAAATATTCCGAAAATAATAAGCCGTTTAGATAGTTGTATGCGCAACTGGGGCATAATCGGAATTTTATTATCATCATCAACCTGTTTTCGCCCTCTACTGAGCAATCTGAGCATATCCTTCCGTTTCTGTGCCAGTCTCATCCTGATTCTACTCACAATAGCAACAATATCGTCTCATCTGCTCATCTCGCTGTCGGACGACCTATAGTTATGTTGTCGATCCTTGGACGCCACTCGGTCACTAGCTTACTCCTGTCACTATTACGCCTTGCCGGGTTTTTAGCTCCATTTAAGGATCATTACTCGTTTTCCTACTCGTGATTGTCCAGTGGTTAAAGGAAACGCCTCTAAATTTTTCAATCCATAATTATGTCCCAGCAGTGGGAACATTAAAAGGCTGATTATGCTATGCTATGTTATGCCATAATTGTGTTGTTTTCTAAGTTTACCTTGGACTTTATTGACACCGTGCGTCGGAAAGCACTTAAAGTCGATGGTCCCGATTGTCATTCGTAGATCTTTGATAGTCGTAGCAGGTAATCAGATGCTAGAAAGCCTGACCAAAGTCTATCCAAAGAGCATCGTGTTGCCCAGTAAATGGTTTGTGTGTGGAGGTCTCATAGGTAGTCGCTCCATGTAAAACACGAGTATTCAGTCACATCCAGTTAGACTAAAGAAAAAAACTAGAGAGATGATGCTATTCATTTCCTATATAAAAAAATATAGTATAATATCGGATCTCGACGTTTGCAACAGACTTGCAGCTTATGCACAGCCTCCTACACGAGCGATCATCTCTCAGCACCGTAAAATATATTGAGCAGAACGTACGATATACAGGGTTATTTGTAAAACACTGGCAACCTCTCAGGACTATGTTACTAACATCATTAACAACAACTTTTGTTCTTTGACTTTTAAAAAAATATTTTATTTTAGTTCATCAGATTTTCATACAAAAATAAAAATATTTAAATCGAACGTTCTAAATATTACAAAGTCTATTTAGAACGTTCAATTTAAATATTCGCGAAGCAAGCGATAGTACAATAGCGGAGGGGAGTGGGGATTGGGCGGCGGGAGTGCTTGATGCGCTTGCGTCGTGTCATACAAACATAGGTAGGTATAGCAAAATACAGAGTTGAAATGAATTATATCAACCCACACAGGGCCCGCGTGGTGGATTACGGCCCATTCCCTCTCCTAGAGAGGAGGCCTGAGTCCCAACAGTGGGAACATTAGAAGGCCGACTATGCTATGCTATGCTAAATGAATTATGTTTTGTAAAAAGTCATAGAACAAAAGTTATTGTTTATGGTGTTAGCAGTCCTGCAAGGTTGTTTGTGTTTTACAAATAACCTTGTCTACGATTTAGTGACCCAAAATTTAAAGAATTTGCACGTGCAAGTCGAAACAAATCAAATAAAACTTACGAAGCAAGTATTTTGTGAGCTGACATTGAAGTGTTGTGCACAGATGGTGGTGTCGAACACAGCGTTCCCATATGTCCCTCGGCACGCAGTGTTGGAAATTGCCCGTAGGTACACCCATCTCAGCACATCAGATTCGGGACCTGGAAGTTATTAATTTAACAAGTTTTAAATTGCTAGGGAATTTTTAAGTCCAGTTCTATATAACATTCTCAGCTTTATATAAATGAATGATTTCTGATTTCAAATCTTTTGATTTTAAATAAAAGAAAAAACAAGAGTTCTCAATAAAATAAAAATAATTCAGTCTTTAGTAGTTCACCTGTGATGCTATCCTATAAAAATCTAACTGTGAAAATGTAGGTGAAGTGAATACAAAGCGAGCAGTTAAGCTATAGAATACAAACTGACCTATCCAAGTTAAGAGTTAGTTCTATCTAAGTTGGAATGTCAACCTACTTACAAGCTTATTTCACCCTATTTTTCTCGGTGATTTGTTTACGAAATAGCGCTACACGATCCAATAGCATTGACATCTTCTCTAACTCCTTTCAAACATTCCGTATGAAGCTTTTAACCAGCTTGGAACCTCAGGGTGACACGAACAATCTTATAGTATAAGTAGATAATGTAGGTATTTACTTAAATTTATTTATATTTTTTATTTTCTTTCCACTGTATTAAATTTTTCTGTTTTCTCGTTGAATTTGGATAATAGCTCACTTATGTCTTATATATATTTAAGCTTGTACTTGTTGTAATTTAATTGTTAAGTTTTTCTTTTTGTCATTACTGTGCAACTCTGTAAGTGACGAATTCACTATGCCTAAAAATGTTTGTTTTTCTTTTTCTTTTGTGTGTGTTTTAGTGAGTAAGTCGTTGAGGTGCCTACTCAATAAATAAATAAATAAATAGACCAGCTGATCAACGATTTCACTCGAGCGAATGTCTTTTTTTTATGGATAGAAAAACTTATATTTTGACATTTGATATAAATATAAAAATCAAAATCCAACATAGTGGCATGATCCACTTCGAAAATAAAAAAAAAGTTAATTTTTGAGTAATTTTGTGTATAGATGATTCGCTTCGATTTTGTATTATTATCGCTAGAGGTAACTCACCGGTGGCCGATGTCCTGCCATGTCCACTAGCGTACACTTGCTGGCCTTCGTAGTTGCGGAACGCGTCAGCCCTCGACTGTATCTGGATCGGCTTTACAAACTCTAAGAAAAAACATTAAAATAAGAAAATCGTACGGGGTTTGTAGCAAATAAATATTTTGCTCTATAAATGGCACGGTAGATTGTTGTCTCACAGCATTCAAAAGAAAACTAATAAGAAAAAAACTGGGCAAGTGTGAGTCGGACTCGCGCACTGAGGGTTCCGTACAAACCTATCTATGTAAACAGTTCAATTCCTGAATGGAGTTTCGAAGATTTTTCTGAATCGCAAAAATGCTAATGACAAATCCCGTCTTGTGCGGAGCGGGAGATAGTGTCAGACTTTTACTGACTAAAAACCCACTCCTGTTCCTTCTTTGCCTTCATCCCGGGGCCCCCGGATTCGCTTTCACACTACCCGTGGCCCCAGTAGGCTTCGACCCTGCTGGACCCCTCCGACAAGAAAGACCACATGGCGTCATTACTTGCCGCATGACGCAGGTCCTCACCGTTCATGGTAAGTTCGGTAGGTTCCTGCAACGGAATTCGTGCGGAAGAAACGCCTGTTTGCCGCCATTCTGTGGACCGTCCGGAGGACATGGTGGAGCATACGGTAGAGGTATGCCCCGCCTGGGCAGAACACCGCCGTGTCCTCGTGGGGGCGATCGGCGGCGGTGATTTCTCGCACCGGGCATTGGTTCAGGCCATCCGCCGCCGGGATTCCGATCCCGATTTCCGGCCACCGTAGGCGCGGGCTTGCGGACGGCGAGCAATAGGTAGCCCGCCGTCCGACCGTCCGGTAACCGTCCGGACCAAGCCCAAGTCGTCGACGGCGCATATTGTTCCACGCGCGCCTCAGGGAGATGTCAGCAAATCGTAGGGGCCCAGCAGGGTCGAAGCCTACTGGGGCCATGGGTAGTGTGAAAACGAAACCCGGGGCCCTGGGACGAAGGCAACGAAGGAACAGGAGTGGGTTTTTAGTCAGTAAAAGTCTGACACTATCTCCTGCTCCACCCAAGAGCGGGATTTGTCATTAGATGATTTTCCCAACTAAAAAAAAAAATAAAAAAAATACCGACTTTTAGCCGTCCTGATATCGAATGGAAGCGCATTCCACAGAAGGAAGGATGAACTGTGCATAAAAGGAAGGTGTTGGTACAGAAGAAACAGTAATTGTCTCCTAAACACGCTGTTCAAGCATTTCGATTGTCGTTCAGGATAGTTCATTGTTTTTTTTGGACTTTATGTGCGATAATAACTTTTAATGTCTAAAGTAATATATGTAAGAATATGCTCACCCGTGTAAACAACAGGGCGTTGCAGCTTTACAAGTGCGATGTCGTACGCCTGCAAGATTGAAGAATAAGTTTTTTTCACATTTTTGAAAAAGCCAGTTGGATGACTCCAACAAGGGTGCTGTAGTTTGGTAGAAAAATGATCCTCTGATCTGATCGAAATAATTCGGGATCAAATTGAGAATAAAAAAATTTACATACACTGGTTGTCCATACTGAAGTTAAGTTGTTGTACTTAGGATGAATGTACCATTCCGTTGTTTCGAATATATACTCCGGGTTGGTGAGGCCTACCACGCCTGCACGAACCACTGCTAGGATGCGCCTGAAAAGGAAAGAAAAATTTAGTACACTCCAATATTATATTTAAAAAGTAGGTCTAGGTATAAAATAACTTTTGTTTTAATAATCAATTGCATACCTAACAGTACAAAAACCAGAAGTGAGAACCCATTCTTCAGACACAATAGACCCACCGCATACGCGTATACCACCATTAGGGCCGACCATACGAAGGGATGCATGGTGAGGATGCTGGCCCGGCTGTGCCACCCATCCTGATATTATACGAGACGACGATGGTGATACCGCCACTGGTTCTGGATAAAAAAATTGTTCATAATTATTGAAATTTTTATAGCGAAATACAAGTCATTTTTTGTTTTAATTTTTTTGCATTTTTTTGTTTTTTTTTTTAACAGGCCGCCCATTTTATTTGTTTTAGATATAATTTTTTATTTTGTGTGTTTCTTGTTCTTAGTACAATAAAGTATATAACAATAATTTTCTACTTGCCTTGACTGATTTCATAATCGATTAAGTCTGTTTCCACGCGTTTGTACCGCGCGGATACCTGCAAAATATGAGAGCTTGACATAAGAAAATTAGTTCAGATTCTTCTTTAGAGAGCATTAATTTGATGCATAGATGTTAAAATAAACAAAAGACATGCTTTAAAAAAGTGGATACAATAAAACTAATAGCTTTTAGTATGAGACCAAATATATAATAAATAATTATTAAAAAATATACAAATATTACAAAAACAGTTGCTAAAAGAGTTATGAGTTTACATGTGGATGGATGGAAAGGGAGAGGGAGGCCAAAATATGATAGATGGTTTGTGTGAAAAATGATATGAAAGAAAGAGGAGTAAGTGATAGCGTGACGAGTGACGGGACAGATTGGAAGAAAAGAACGTGTTGCGTTGACTCCAAATAAAACGAGACAATTGCGGGAAGATGATGATGATTACGCCTTGCAAGACTTGTTTTTATAAAAACAAGCTTTTTTTTATATCTTACTACTATTTCTCCTTTTCATATTTTTTACGTCTTTAATGAAAAACATCTTTTATGAAACTGAGTCGATCGGCGCTGACTAGAAATAAAATCAACGCTACTAATTTTTATAAAGTCGACCGATGCTGACTTGACTGACTGAAAAATATATAAAAATAATATTTTGCTCAAATTAGTAGTCAGCAAAAAAAAATTAAATAAAAAAGATAATATAAAGATACCTTTTATGGATTACAAATTCCTTAAATTACATTTACCAACAAAAACGATGAATAGTAATGTATATAATATATATATATATAACTATACATTAAATAAAATAAAAAAATAAAAAAATAAAAAATATATATAAATCAAATGATTCCTATAAATCAAATCAAATGATTTCTATAAATTAAATGATTTGAAAATACTGGCATATTACCTGAAGAACAGTCAGCAGGAAAAGAAACCAGCCTGATTTCATCAACATCTTAATTACCACTTACCTTTCTGCTATTTCTACCACAATTTATATAAATCTTACTAATACTGCATTAATTAAATTTGATAAGATAATATAGAAATTAGAATGATATCATTTCGCAATCAATTGTTTGATCTTTGATATGGATCGTTATCTTATTTTAATTTAACGAAACGATTAGAGACCCGATACATACTAGGTGAGGCGACTTTTTTTTTAGGTGGGCAATCATCAAATAACTTCTACTGCTCTAGATGGAGCGAGAAGGTGTATCAAAATTTTACTGACTAAAATCCACCTGTGTTCCTTCAATTGCTCTTTGCAAACCAGAAATACAGTAACAAACAAATTTTATCGCGGCCCTTATGAGACGAGCCCTAGAGTGGAGTCCGTTCAGACTGTGATAAGTTATAAAATGATCCTATATATTTTTTGGTGAAATTCAAGGATTATATCTTATGCAAAACGTGGTCGCTTACAATGGGCCTCATCAGAAGACTAAAAGTCACCCAAAGGGCAATGGAAAGGGATATGCTCGGAGTTTCCTTGCTTGATCGAATCAGGAATGAGGATATCCGCAGGAGCACCAAGGTTACCGACATAGCACGAAGAGTCGCCAAACTTAAGTTTCAATGGGCAGGGCACATTGCTCGCAGAACGGAAGGCCGTTGGGGCCGAAAGGTTCTGGAATGGCGACCACGTACCGGAAGACGTAGCGTTGGAAGGCCTCCTACAAGGTGGACCGATGACTTGGTAACGGTTGCGTTAGTTCGATGGATGCGAGACGCACAGGACCGTTCATTGTGGCGACACTTGGGGAAGGTCTATGTCCAGCAGTGGACGTCTTTCGGCTGAAATGATGATCATGATGATGATCTTATGCAACATAAAAAATTGACGGAAATAGAAAGAATCCAGGATCAAAATGATAGAGACACTGTCTTGAGTATTGCTCTACCAAGACTCAAGCATCTAAAATTTCTTTGTAAGATGAAACACATGACTAACAGTATAAAACAACCCAACAACGTAAAAATAACTTTGAATAATAAAAACTGAAAAGAAAAAATAAGTTTAGTCCAGTAGTTTAGACAGCAATTTTACCACGGCATTGAAATAATTTCATATTTGCTACACACATATTTTAAAACCATAATTAACTATTACAGTAAAACTAGTAGTAATTTTGCTCAAATTTTAACTAGTTTTACTGTAATAGTTTGTTGAAAAAAAGGGACCCTATTGGTTGAATTCCCCTAAAATATAACACCATATATAATTGAACACCACTTATCACTAAGTTAAGCTTAAGCCCATAGCCAGACTTGCTAATTCCTTTAGTTAGTTAGCTTCTTCGTATTTTCTCTCCAATTTTATTTTTGATCTATTAATAATTATTAGGAATTTTGAAGTATTTACTTATGTTATGATTTTACTATCGTATTTATTTATTCATATTTACAGAAATTGAAATTTGTAAAAACATCATCAATTTGGCTTTTCAATATTTACTTTTAGATTATTATTATCTTCTCATTTTATTCTTCTCATTCAGATTATTTTCTCAGTAATTTCATTGTTATGGTTTTGAACGTTTGTGTTACTTATGGTTACTGTGCTGATATCGGAAAATGTGGCATAGGATGATTGGTTACTTTTGGTATATCATCACTACATACAGAACACTGATAATTTTAGAGGTTTCTAATGTGATGTCGTAAATAAACTATTTTTTTTATGCTTACATTGCAAACGCTGACTGAACTCTACGAGATAGATCAAAATAATGTACTACAGTACTGTACACCTTAACCTCTCGCCGCGCGCCATTTGGTTAAAAAGGTCTAAAAAAAAGTCCGCGATAGGATATGTCCATCTCTTATGGATAACCCACAATAACCATTTTTTATCCTTTACTTTTTACAAGAAATAATGGCTTATTTACGAAACGATTTTAAGCAAAGGAGCATTAATCTTTATCCTATTATGTACCTTAATTACTTTGTGCATTTAATATAGATCAATATAGCCCTTTACAGCGTATAATTTAAATGAATATTTTTGAAGATATTACAGATTTAAAAGGCAGGGACATAGCGGTTGCGGTAAATAACTTGGTTCTTTGAAAGATTAAAGCGCCAACGCAAATATACTACTTGGTCGATACTGTTCTCGATTTAGAAGCTGTTCATTATTAGCCGACTTCAAAAAAATTAGGAGGTTCTCAATTCGGTTGTATTTTTTTATCATTTTTTTTTTACGTTTGTTACCTCAGAACTCCGTTGTTTATGGATCGATTTGCAATTTTTTTTTTGCCTTATGCTTCCACATTGGTCCCATTTTTTTCAAAATCCAGTTTCGATGATGGGATCCATAAGGAATCGAGGAAACTCCTCAAATATTCTAGGCAACTATATGGTAATTTTGGTATTTTCATCGAGAACTTAAGCATTTATAGTCAAAAAGTAACATTTGATGAAGTGGAACTGATGAAAAAGACCAGAAATGGCCAACGAAACATCACCCCTACATAGATATCACAATGAAGATAGTTAAGTAACTATGACAATGCAAATAAACAAATGATTCTGAATAGTAAAATTGAAAAGTAGCATCAAAGTGATCTGATGATGATGGAGCTGGAAGATAGGCACTGGAACTCCGTAATTAATCAATGTAACCTAGTCGTGTTTGGGCTTATTAGAATTGTCATCAGATGCACTTTAGCTATAAGGTACTATCGAACTGACCTGATGATGGAGCCGGGAAGTGGATGGGGACTTCATAATAAAATAATGTATCCTAGCAGTGTTTGGGTTAATTCGAATTGTCATGAGAAATAGGTACTCTGGCTATAAATGTATCTATCAGAATTAAAAAGAGTGAAATAAATTTTTTTTTACAAAAAAAAAAAAATAAGCAACTTCACTACAAAAAACAAAATACTAAAACGATCAAAATAACTTTAATTTCGGAAGTCGGTGTTAAATAACAAGCAAACAATACCAGAAACACTGACTTCCAAAATTAAAGTTATTTTGATCGTTTTCGTGTTTGGTTTTTAGAGTTCCGTACCTAAAAAGGAACAAAAACGGAACCCTATATATAAACAACAAAGTGATCCTATTATATATACATAATAGGATAGGATAGGATAGGAGGAGGATAGGATTATATGTAAGAGCAGTGGTGGCCGAGTGGTAACGGCCCCGACTTACGAGTTGTAGGTTGCGGGTTCAAACCCAGCCAGGCGCATTACTTTGTGTAATTTATTTCATCACCACTGCTCTCAAAACGGTGAAGGAAAACATCGTGAGGAAACCGGCATGTCCTAGAACCAAAAATTCGAAGACATGTGACATCCACCAACACGCACTGGGCCCGCGTGGTGGATTACAGCCCATTCCCTCTCCTAGAGAGGAGGCCTGAGTCCCAACAGTGGGAACATTATAAGGCCGACTATGCTATGCTATGCTAATAGGATCACTTTGTTGTTAGTCTGTCTGTCTGTCTATCTAGACTCTTTATCTCGGAAACGCGTGGAGGTATTGAGTTGAATTTAAAACCATATACTCAAGTCTGCGGTCCCTTAAAGCTGTGATAAAATCAAACTTCTGAGTTAACGAAAAAAAAAGATACACACGTTTATGTTGCAAAAAACATATATTTCAACACTCTTAAGTGAATCAAAATTCATATGGTACTTTCTGTTGATCTAGAATCTTGAAATTTGGCATAAAGCAAGGTCTAGCACAAGTATAGGAAAAAATCTGAAAACTGTAAATTTGTAGTTACGTCACAAAACAAAACCTTTTTTTGCAATTCGGAAAAATCTTCGTAACTCAATTTAGGAATTGAACTGTTTTCATAGGTACATAAGTATGTACGGAACCCTCACTGCGCGAGTCCGGTTTGCACTTGCCCACTTTTTGTAGTGAAGTCGGTTTTTTTTGTAACTTTTGATTTCTTGATGTTTTGATTCCCCAAATTCTTCTGGTAGCATCAGATTTACCGTTCCAATTAAACGCTTACAATTTCCGGTAAAGATATTTTTTGCAATGACTAATAATAAATCGCAGAGTCAAACTTTCAACGTTACAACGTAATTTGATCGTTGAATGTTTTTCACATGACAAATTATATGTCGCTCTTTCAAGAGTAAACTCAAAAGAAAACATGTTTGTATTATATAATGACAAAAAAAAAGCTGTGAACGTTGTATATAATGACATTCTGTAGTATAATAATTAGTACTGGCGACCCGCCCCGGCTTTGCACGGGTGCAATGCTGATCAAAACCGCATCAAAATCCGTTGCGTAGTTTTAAAGATCTAAGCGTACACAGGGACAAACAGCGGGAAGCGACTTTGTTTTATACTATGAAGTGATCAGCATTGCACCCGTGCGAAGCCGGGGCGGGTCGCTAATTTGTATATATTATAAACAGAGGGGGCCCTAAAACGCTGCCCTAGGGCACTCCATGTATAATAGTTCTAAATAGACTTGTAGATTCGTTGGGAGGTGGTGGTGGCTAGTACTAGAATTTATTGTGGATATTTTAACGTTTTCTATTCTTTAAATAAATACGATTCTATTTAGGACATTACTTGTAAAAATGCTATAGTCAGTTTTTTGAGCAAATTATTATGACCCACATAGCCAAAAGCTTGAGGCGTGTCACAATAGATAGAGCACACAGGTACTCGTTAATCAACATTCGTAATAAAATTGTTTAAATTATAAAATAATTTGTGTGAGAATTTGTAGATGGCCATCTTAATAGTTTTATTTTTCGGAAGCCTTTTTGTTCCTCAGTGAAAATTTTTTGTTTAAATAATTTTTGGACTACAATAATACCTTAAATTATTAATCTGCGCTGTAGTGGAGTTCTTTAAAACTTTAAGACTGTCCATATCAAATTATTGTTACCACTGCTGCATTTTATATATTTGTTTGTCCCTACAACCAAAAGATCTATGTAATAGTAATTTGAACTTAATTTAAAGGGATATAAAAGTGAAACTGAAGCTATTATACTAATATCCGAAGAAAATTAAACAGATTTTTTTTGTTTTTTTTTTTTTCGTTACGGTAATTTTATTACTATTAAAATATTGAACAAATACATCAAAAACGATAACCCATATTTACACATTTTTTTGGTGTTCAAATTTGTAAAAATTTTGATAAACATAACTTATCTAAATGGATCTAACTAGGTCACAACATAATGATTATAAAAGATAATTGAAAGTTTTGATAAATTGATATCTAATTAATTATGTTGATTGCTAATTTGAATGTTCTTCCTTGTTGTTTTATAATATCATGTGTGTTGTTATTTTCTTTATTAAGTGTATTTTCAACTTATTCGTGAAGTAAAAATAAAATATACTGGTTAATGTTACTGGGTCATAACGACCAGGGACTACCATTTGTGCCCAAATTTTTATAATGTTTTTTTTTACGATCATCATTTATAAGCCATGATTGCAATACTCCTTCATCCCTTATCCCACATTATTTGAGGTCGGCGCATTTTTTATTTCTTTCATACATCTTTATTCACTCTCATCTTGATTGTCAGTTCTTTTCTTACCATATCGTGTTCTCACAATGCTATCAAAAAAAAATATTAACTGACTTCAAAACAAACAACTAAACCAAACCAAACCAAACAAAAAACAAAAATCAAAACAAACAAACAAAACAAATTTCTAAATTCACGAAAAAAAGATACGGCCGTTTATGTTGCAAAAAACGTGTGTTTCGACACTCTCAAGGGAATCATAATTCATGGGGTACTTCTCGTTGACCTAGAATCCTGAAATTTGGCATGCAGCAAGGTCTCATAGCACAAGTATAGGAAAATATCTGAAAACTGTAAATTTTTAGTGACGTGTTTTAATATGGGAATAATTTCCTGAGAAATAAATTATTATTATTATTCAAAAAATCTTATTTTTTATTCTTGATAGGATCGCGCTTGACCACTATCTCACCTTTTTTTGCTATTCGGAAAAATCTTCGTAACGCAATTCAGGAATTGAACTGTTTTCATAGGTAAATTTGTACGGAACCCTCAGTACGCGAGTCCAACTCTCACTGGCCCGGTTTTTTTTTACATTGAAGTCGGTTGTAGCTTTATCAAATCTATGTAGCTGGATATAGGCATGATTATATAAAAATCTAATTACTTACCTATGAAGATACATACATAGTTATTTTAACGCATTAAAAAAAAATTGTTCAATTATAAATCAATTTTTTTTTACTGGTACTGACATAATTTAAAAAAATCAGCACAGCCGCAATCAAGTTAAAATTCACAGGTTAAAAATTTAATATAAAAAAGGAGTCATACAGGGCGATTGGCATTCTCCAAACTATTCTCCGCTACCCAACAAGGAATCTTTAGAGAATTTACAGTCGAAGGAAGCAGAGAGGGAATGTCATTGGCAAGACGAGGCTGAAGAATCTCCGTTTCGCTAGACCAAATCAATACAAGCCATCAAGGTTAGACTGAAGATGAATATGTCGAATTCTACAGTCATTACCAACGAATCGCAAAAAAAAACATAAAAGTAGAGACGGGGAGGCAATACAAAATAATGTAAGACTAACTGAGAACGCTTGGAAGAGCTACTAGTTCATGAATAACCTGTTCTGAGGTCAGTTGGCCATAACCCTAAAACAAAAGCTGATGAACATGTGTTTCAGTTTCAAGTTCATGTTTTGTAATTTTAATTAAATTCAACCACTAATCACACAGACAACAATCAATTACACAATTCTAGATAACAATAAAAATATGTGACATGAGGGTAGAAAACAAATGTTAGTGGTACATTTAATCTATTCATTGGTACTGCAAGAACAATTTAAGAACATTTAATTGATACGTCTATAAATTACGAAATCGACTGCGGCCGGGCTGCGTCGCAACTCAATATGTAAACTGCGCTCCAAAATAAGGATAGCAGAAGTGGCTCAAAAGACTGCTCAACTTAAAGTGGGAAGCGCAAATCCACAAAAGATGGAATGATTGAGAAATGTAGGAGAGAATTCTCTGCCCAGGAGTGTGATAGAAAAGGCCAAAAAAAAGAAACAAGTTTTAAAATATCGTTATGTTGATAATTTTCAGTTCAAGCACATGGGCCACACTGAAAGTATATAGAATAGGGCAGTAAGAAAAACAGCTGTAAAAATATATTTAAATGAATTACGAACTCTTTAGGAATCTGTAGATAATTATGTAATTAATTCATTTGTACTTTTACAAATTGACGACAGTTTAAAGTGTCTGTCGTGCATCAAAAAGAATTTGAGTAAAGAAAATCTGCGCCTAATGTTTTATTTTTATTATTATTGATAGGCTTGCGTTTGACCACCATCTCACCTGATGGTAAGATTACGACTTTCAAGGCTGTCTTACTCAACAAAAATGTTACAATAGACTTCAATTAGCATTACATGACGAAGCTTCATCTCGTGCCGCTGTTTTTAACTAGTTTAATGACTTCAAACGTGGTCATGAAGCATACTCACTGATGATTTGCAAAAATGACGTCCTTTTATGGTAACTACTGAAGTGTATACGCGAGTACTGTGTGGTTAATAGAAGCTGATAAAAGGGTGATATATCAAGTTTCGGACAGCTTTAACCATTGGTATGAGTCAAGTATAAAAAGTCTTAAATGAACATTTAGGCATCAGAAAGCTTTGTACAACATAAATATGCAGATATCTCATAATTTGACGGAGGATAAAAAGCACAGTGTCTAAGATTGGTGCCACTCAAGGCTTAAAAATAATGACAGAGGTGACTAGAATGCTGTAAGTGATGAATGCTGGATATATTGTTACAAACCCGAAACCAAAAGTCAAACTGCGCAATAGATGTTTCCATTCGAAGATTTGCCGACAGAATGAAAGAAAGGCTGAAGTCAAGAGAAGTAGATGATTGCCTCATTCTTTGGACGAACTGGTCATTTTGCAACAATTTTCATAGAACAATTCGGGTAATAACAACAGCGGCGTTTTAAATTATATATTAGTTCGTTTTCAGCGCAGGGTTAAAAACTTTATCTGAACATTAATTTGATGTTAATCTCAATTAAAACTATCAGTATATTTGTTTATAAGTGCTAAAATGGCGTTTGATATAAGATAGTTTCGTTTACATACATTTTCATTTTCAAACAAGATGTTCAAGAAATCGGGCTTATTTCTTTTCGTGTTGACTATTTTTCAGGTAAAATTATTTATTCCTTGTAATATATGTAAGAATTTTTTAACTACTAAATGCACTTAAAATTCGGTTAAAGGTTTATCTCATGTTGTTCCTCGTTCCGCTTTTTCCTCAACAAGGTTCTTTTCCTTTTTCTCATTTTTGTACCTTCAGTAGTTTGGCTTTACTCGGGTACTTACGTCAATTCACTGAAACCATCGAATAACTTCTCTCGATCTGGGTGGAATCGGAAGAAATGTTAGATTTTTCGGAATTAAACCCACAGAATTCCTTCAGTTCTTCTTTTTTACGAGGGTTGCGGTAATTTTATAAAGCCCTGGCAGGCGTCGGCCTTAACTAGACTCATCAATTATGCTGACATCTCTTTGAAGCGCGCGTGAAACACAGCGCGCCGTCCTTTTGGGCTTGCTACCTTTACTCGCCGTCCGCAAACCCGCACCTACGGTGTCCGGTGACTCTCGACGCACGGGGCATCTCTAGCGAGGGGGCAGGATATGAGGAATGTCTCCGTTTCACGGGTTCGGCCACCTCCTTTGCTTGCATTACTGCTTCACAGCAAAAAGTAGCCACCTTCGCCTCGAGTTTGGGAGTCAGACGTGAAAAATGCTCCACGAAGTTCTACCGGCTGTTGAGGATGAGTCCCAAGTACTTCATCCGTCGACTCAACGCTGATGTAAATTCCTCCTATTCTCTATTATTTGGGATCCCGGCTAACAATCAAGTACCTGCTACCATAATAATACAGCCGAGAATTATTTCGGTTTTTATATCTAATACCTTATGTTGTGTAGGAGATAATTGAAGACTTTTATGAACCATTCACATTTTGCAGGTATCCGCGCGATACAAAAACGTGGAACCAAACATCCACCCCGATAAGCCAGTAAATGGTATTAATACAGGTAACTAAAAATAAAGACATGGAATTAACAATCTAATACCACCATAATGATATAATTGTTTACCCAGACCCCGTGGCGGTATCATCGTCCTCGTCGCGTATAGTATCGGGATGGGAGGCACAGCCAGGCCAACACCCTCACCATGCTGCACTTCGTATGATGGGATCTAATGGTGGTGTACTTGTATGTGGTGGTTCAATTATCTCCAAAGAATGGGTCCTCACTACTGGTCATTGTACTAACAAGTAAATCATTTATTTATTTATTTGGTCAGCCAACAACTGCTTACACAATACATTGACATTGTGTATTACTTTAAAACTTCATTAATTAGTGTAGCAATTATAATTATATAGGCTAACACCGCAATATGCACTTTTTTTGTTAATTATATTTATTTGTTTATTATACTTTAGATAATAAAAAAAAACAAGAAATTATAAAAAAAACAGGTCTTTAATAAATAAAAATACATTACAACAACACAGTTAAAATTAAAAAGATAAAATTAGATATTGAGTTAAAAATAGATTTCATCACCTTCCTTGTTTTATTTGGGGTCGGCGCAACGCGTTTTTTTCTTCCATTCTGTCCTGTCGCTCGTTACGCTATCACTAACTCCCTTTTCTTTCATATCACTTCTCACACAATCCATCAGTCTTTTCTTTTGTCTCCCTTTCCCTGTCCATCCATCCACATGTAAACTCATAACTCTTTTAGTAACATGCGTTTTATCCCTGCTCTTCACATGACCATACCAAGACAAACGATTCCCTTTCAACTTTTCAGACACTGGTGCCACTTTCAAACTTCTCCTAATATACTCATTTCTCACTTTATCCATTCTCGTCACACCACACACCCATCTTAACATTCTCATCTCCGTTACGTGCAATCTTTTTTCATCCGTCTTTATAAGTTTTTTTTTCACTAGTTAAAAACAGATCTAAATTAAAATAAATTTATATAATTTTGGCACAGCAGTAATACATTTCATTACATAATTCACAGCACATCGATAAATAGTAAATTAAAATAAATTTATTTACTGTTAAACATTATTATAAATTTATTTAAAATAAAATAAGTAATCATAGACCCGAAAAGCCAATTTAAATGCAGATTTACTTTTAACTTTTTAATTAGAATATTTAGCATTCTAAACCTTATTTTCCTCTTCAGCTTGGTTCTTGTGGTGGTTCGCGTAGGTGTGGTGTCCATCAGTGATAACAACCCAGAGAACATCTTCGAGACCTCTGAATGGTACAAGCATCCTAGGTTTAACCCCGCAATAATTAACCAGAGGTATAGTACTGCACTCATAAAGCTTCAGCGGCCTCTCGTTTATACAAGTAAGTACTTATATTATCTACGAGGATACGTTTATATAAATAGCCATTTTAAGCGTAACCAAATATGTAGTATTTCGGTCTGAACTAAGCGTTTCGCCTCTTCGTTTTAAATACCGTGTACATCGAAGGATTGGAACAATTTGCCTGCTGCAGTCTTCCCGTCAGATTATAACTAGAGTGAATAGACTCTTAATAAACTAGTGCACGTATCAGGTAGGATTGCAGTAAAGTATTAGTTTAGATCAATAAAAAATAATACACTCGTACCTAAATGACATCAGCACCAATCGTAGTACTTACTAATGAGCAGAGATCGGAGTAGGTGGATTGATTTGGGGTATTTGATCCGAAAGATATATATTAATATGGACATTTCTCCGGAATTCATTGATTATTAAAAAAAACCGGAATTTAGGTAGGAATTGTATTAAAATGAGCAATATTATATTCTTCATTTTTTTTTAACAGTACACAGTCACGATTTGACACATCCCAACGACCAATCAGAACATTATACCTTCCTTTAAATTTTGAATTGAGTAGTAACACTACCAACATTAACAATATTTAATTGAATCCGGAAATACCGGAACTACTTTCCGGAAAAATGGCTTATCCATGTTATTCTTTCTGTGTGCATTTATGATACAAGTACCAAAAATCAATCTACCTACTCCGATCACTGCTGATGAGGATCTAACGTTAATTTTGTCATTTTTAATCAGGGTTGGTGAAACGGATTCAGCTACAGTCGAGTGCTGACGCGTACCGCAACTATGACGGCCAGCAGGTCTACACTAGTGGGCATGGCAGGACATCAAGTACAGGTTGGTATTATCTTGTTTGTCTTATCACTACATATATTATTATAGACACAAAGTACCGCAGCGTCTGTCTGTCTGTATGATTGCGATAATCTATAAAACTACCAATCGAATTATGATACGGTTTTCACTAAAATGGATGCAATAATACCTATATATGAAAGGTATAATTCATTAACAATTATCATATAGACTTACAGAAAACTCCGAGATGGCATATCGTCGCTTAAGTTGTAACACCGCGTAAGTCAAAATCGGGAAATTCTTAGGAGAGCAAATAAACTGTTTAATGCACGTAATTCAGATTTGAGAAAAAAATTGACTTATGCATTTTTAGGGTTTCGTAGCCAAATGGCAAAAAATGGAACCCTTATGGATTCGTCATGTCTCCGTCCGTATGTCACAGCCACTTTTTTTCGAAACTATAAGAACTATACTGTTGAAACTTGGTAAGTTGATGTATTCTGTGAACCGCATTAAGATTTTTACACAAAAATAGAAAAAAAATCAATAAATTTTGGGGGTTCCCATACTTACTCGTAGAACTGAAACTCAAATTTTTTATTCATCAAACTCATACGTGTGGAGTATCTATGGATAGGCCTTCAAAAATGATATTGGGGTTTCTAATATCATTTTCTTCTAAACCAAATAGTTTGCGCGAGAGACACTTCTAAAGTGGTAAAATGTGTGTCCCCTCCCCTCTTCTAAAATAAGAGAATAATAAAACTGAAAAAAATATATGATGTACAAATTACCATGCAAATTTCCACCGAAAATTGGTTTGAACGAGATCTATTAAGCAGTTTTTTTTTAATACGTCATAAATCTTAAATCGCAATTTACCTTTCAAGTTTGTACGGAATCCTCAGTGCGCGAGTCCGACTCGCACTTGCCCAGTTTTTTCTATGGCAGTTCAACCGAGTTACGCGCTGTTGCTGTGGCTTTCTGTTCAACGCTGACATACGCGGAGTTTTTCTTTTTTGAATAACGGCCCGCCATTGGTTCATACTCTCGTATTTGATTCTTCAAACGATGCGTCTTGCATTTCAATAACGAATGGCATAGTAACGTATTTTGTTAAAAAATGGACTTCCGCGGTTTGAGAATTATGTAATTTTTTTTAGTTTACTGTACCCACGTTAATGGTAAAAAAAAAGTTCGGGAGGATCCTATTCCGGATTCAAGCGAAAGAAACGTCCGAGTGTGAGCTTTGCGCAGACCGCCAGAAAGACACGAGTGGGGCATATGGAGGAGTGCCCTGCTTCACCCAAGCAGGGCACTCCTCCATACCACCTTGTCCTCATGGCGGCGGTGACCTCTCGTGTTCCTGATTCAGGCCATGGTCCGGAGTGGAAATGAAAAGTGAGAGGAAATGTGATGCGGTTGCATCCTTCTGCGGAACAATAAAGCTAGCGAAGGAACGTACATCCTCACGCTCCAGCTGGTCACGACAGGAGACACCCCGGGCATCGAAAATTAAAGAGCGATCTCCAGTCACAGTATGCGTGGGTTTCCGGATGACGAGCAACAGGTAGCTCGCCATCCTATAACGACTGAGCCTGAGTCATCGAAGGCGCGAGGTATTCCACGCGTGCATCAAAGAGATGGCAGCATAACAGTAGCGCTGTAGCGACACTAATCCTGCATCGCGCAATTAAAGTTCTTCGCGCGATTAGAACATATAGAACAGCTCAAAATCATCTATTGGGCAGTTGCCCACCAGACATAACACCCGTATCCACCCGGTCGGAGGTTCCTCTCTTTTCAACGGAGGTTTGCGGGACTTTACACTCTGTTCCGCATATCTCCAAACTGGTGACTCTCGACAGTGAACGTCAGCGCAGCCATCGTGCAGCCACTACTTCGTGACGTCATCATCACTTCCTCAAGCTTTCGAGAAGCGAGCCATACAGCCAGCACCCACGGCTTAAAAAGGTTACCCTGACCACCAGCATGTCTACCAGGTCATACCTACGTAGGGATACCTACTAAGTCATACCTAAGGCTGATGCCTTAGCCTCATCAGCGATCTTGGCTAATCACACCGCACCTTCGGCCAGCACATGAAGAGCTATGAAGAACTTCACCTGGTCGATGCCATCAGTCAAGCCGTACGTCGCACAGCACCGCTCCGACTCATTGGAGTCAGCAGCACTACTCCGACTCACTGGAGCCTGCAGCATCAACCCGACTCACTGGGACATCATCACCCCGACTCACTGGGGCATCATCACGACTCACTGGGACAGCATCAACCCGACTTACTGGGGCATCATACCGACTCACTGGGACATCATCGCCCCGACTCACTGGGGCATCACCGCAGACAGTTCCGACTCACCAAGAACTATGCGGAATTCGGTTCCGACCCACTGGAACCAACCTACCACTGGCCTGGTACGCATCAAGAAGCGTCGATCTCAAATCTCCGCAGGGGAGTGATGTAGCGACATCTATGGCGTCACATAAGAAGTAATCCTGCATCGCGCAATTAAAGTTCTCCGCGCGATTAGAACATATTGTAATAAAACTGCCCACTTTATTATAAAATAATAAATTTAATAGTCAATCGTTTAAATTGTCAAGAAGTCAGTCAGTCAGAAAAGTGATGCTAGTTGCACATTCCAAAGCGTAGATCTCATGGAGAAGAATGTGCAAGAAACTCCATGGACACTCTTTTAAATTATGTTGTTACAATATTTCTTTACGTTATAGTAATGCAAGATACAAATTGTACGTCCTACCTGAACGGCTGCTAAGCGGAGACTGGAGCTGTCATCCGCCATTACGCTACATCGACAGCTTTACCATAGATCGGTATTGCCAGCACAATTAGTAGATTGCCATGAATAATAGAATACAAAACAACTTTAATAGTATTCTTGGTTACAAAAACAGAGTTAATAATCTGATTACGTATCAAAACCTAATAATATAGAACAGCCCGAAATCATCTATCAGGCAGTTGCCCACCAGACATAACACCCGTCTGGTCGGAGGATCCTCCCTTTTCAACAGAGGTTGGCGGGACATTACACTCGGTTCCGCCTACCTCCAAAGGGCCGATGCCTGCTAGGCTAGGAAACCCGTAGTCTTAGAATGCAAAGGGCTGATAAAAGTCTGATACCTCATCCTGCTGCACACTAGAGCAGACTCATTGGATGATTTCCCACCTCAAAAAAAGTAGCTTTTAAGTTTTAATTGTTTTTAAACTACACTAAGAATTACTCTTTTATCGTGGGTGCGTTCACAAACACGTAATTTTTTTTTTTCGCAACTATCACACAACGCCGTCTAGGCTCAAGCTAAGCAGAGCTTGTGTTATGAGTACTAGACAACTGATAAACTTAGGTACTTATATATTTCTAAATACATACATCATCATCATCATCTTCCTGCCCTTGTCCCGTGTTATTTGGGGTCGGCGCAACACGTTTTTTTCTTCCATTCTGCCCTGTCACTCGTCATACTATCACTAACTTCCTTTTCTTTCATATCACTCTTCACACAATCCATCCATCTTTTCTTTGGTCTCCCTCTCCCTCTCCATCCATCCACATGTAAACTCATAACTCTTTTAGTAACATGCGTTTCATCTCTCCTCTTCACATGACCATACCAAGACAAACGATTCCCTTTCAACTTTTCAGTCACTGGCGCCACTTTCAAACTTCCCCTAATATACTCATTTCTCACTTTATGCATTCTCGTCACACCACACATCCATCTTAACATTCTCATCTCCGCTACGTGCAATCTTTTTTCATCCGTCTTTTTCACAGCCCAAGATTCTGATCCATACAGTATGACAGGCCTTATCACGGACTTGTAGATTTTACCCTTCAACTTGAGGGGCATCCGTGGGTCACAAGTTGTTCCCGTGACCTGTCGCCATTTCATCCATCCTGCGTTGATCCGATGTGTTACGTCCCGGTCTACCTCACCATCCCCTTGGACGAGTGACCCGAGGTACTGAAAGTCGGGGCAGATCGGTATGGGTGTTCCAGCGAGAGATAAAGGCACTGGATTGGAGAGACTGCCGAAATCGCAGAACAAGTATTCCGTTTTGGTTCTACTCAATTTCAGGCCAACACTCTCCGGTCTGTGCCACCACACCTCCAATCTGTTCTGGACCTCTAGGCCACTCTCGGCAACCAACACAATGTCATCGGCAAACAGCATACACCAGGGAGCCTCTTCCTGAATGTCCGCCGTCAGAGCATCCATTATCATCAGGAAGAGGTAAGGGCTGAGAGCCGACCCTTGATGTAAGCCGACAGCCACATTGAAGCTGCCAGTGGTGCCCACTGTAGACCGGACTTGGGTACTGCATCGACTGTACATCGTTCGGATCAACTGCACATACTTCCCAGGCACACCTTTCTCCTTAAGGGCCCACCACAGAACCACACGAGGTACCCGGTCGTATGCCTTTTCGAGGTCAATGAATACCATGTGCAAGTTTTTATGCGCACCTCTGTATTTCTCGCACAGCTGGCGTATAGCAAAAATGGCATCCGCTGTACCCCGACCCGGCATAAAACTGAATTGGTTCTGTGAAATTTCACTCTCTTCTCTCAGTCGCCTTTTAATAACTTTCTCCCAGGCTTTCATAGTATGTGACATTAGCTTTATTCCTCTATAATTGTTGCACTCAAGCACATCACCTTTGTTTTTAAAAATCGGCACCAAAGAGCTATTGCACCTCTCATCAGGTATGGCTTCTTCCAGCAACAACTTATTGAAGAACAAAGCTAACCACGTCCATCCATCCACTCGCAATAACTTCCACACTTCAACTGGTATTCCATCTGGACCAATGGCTTTACCATTCTTCATTCCATTTACTGCTATTCTGACTTCATCCATACTAACCATTCTCACTAATCCCATATTCACTGGTTTATTCTCTAACACCCCACTCCAATTATTTTCCTCATTCATCAATCTTTCAAAATATTACATACATTATAGATAAATTACACATACAAAAGACACCCAGACTCAAAACACCTATTTGTAGACCATATAAATATTTATTCCATGTGGGAATCCGTGCTTTCTCTGTGTATATGTTACCGGCAGTCTGTATAATCCGGTATTCTATACAATACCTAGGCAATGTATAGAATACCTAAAACGTATAGGAAATGTATGAAATATTATTTATTGTATACTTTACCTAGGTATTTTATACAATACCGAATGCACAGCCGGTAATGTGTGTTAAAGACGAGAGCAGGGATGGAGGTGACGTAATTTAAGGGCACCCCGACATGGACAGGTTAGGTTAGAAGGTCGACGGACAGATTAGATGGTAAGCAAATTACGAGTACATTATATTACTTATAGCCAGAAGAATTTTTAATTGCACGTTAATTTTATTGTGTATATTATATGCTCAGGACCTATTTATGTCCGTGGGGTTTAAAGTAAGGCTCCTATTTCCGGGTGGTTAAAATAAAAAAACCTAATCTGTCCATGTCGGGGTGCCCTAAAATTACATCAATTCTTTCCCTGGTCTAGTCTTTTACACACATTGATTTTAAGTTATAAAACATGTTTTGTAATTTTATAGGTAGATTGGTTAACATTGATAAATATATACCAAAATCTATATATAATACACATTTCTGGTGGACCAGCAGGTACTCTATACAATCCTTAGGAATTGTATACATTACCTAAACACTACTGGTTAAGTATGTCATCATCTTCTTGCCCTTATCCCGTTTTATTACGGGTCGGTGCAACACGTTTTTTTCTTCCATTCTGTCCTGTCACCCGTTACGCTATCACTAACTCGTTTTTCTTTTATATCACTTCTCACACAATTCAAAGTAAAGTATGTAATGAACAATAATATTTATAATATTTCATACATTGCCAGGACGCCCCAGATATTTTATACATTACCTAGGTCTTGTATAGAATACCTGAATTATACAGATTCCCGGTAACATAATAATATATACTAAATTACTAAACAATTATGGACTTTGTCTGAAAAATAACAAATATTTTTATTAATTTACTACTGATTTAGTAACTCATAAATTGCAAAACCACTTTCTTTATTCTTTTTTAATCAGCATCTTTTTCTTATTATGTTCTAGGTTCCACAACTGACGTGCTGAGATGGGTATACTTACGGGCAATCTCCAACACTGCGTGTCGAAGTAGATATCCGTCTCTCTTTGAAACCTTCATCTGCGCACAATATTACAACGTCACATCACAGTCTAATTGCTTTGTAAGGTTTGAGGATTGAGGTCCTCTTTTGATATTGTTTATAATGTAACTTTTCGGTTCTGTTAAGAAAAGTGCAAGGTATAGTAGGAATCCTCTACGTTTACCTGCCTTGCTACTCGTTTCCCATCCGGTGAGATAGCGGTTAGACATTGGTCTATCAATAATAAAAAATAAAATAAATTTATTTCAGACTAATTTCAATGTCCATATTATATTAGTATCTGAAACTTAAAACTATGTTAGTATAATATTCAAATGCATTAAAATATTAGTCAATTATTTCACAAATTAAATTAAATTAAAATAAGTCATTTCAAAAAGAAATGACTTATTTTAAATTTACTACTATCTACTAATTCACAATAATCATAATATTTGTCAAACATAACACACAACATATAAATAGTTTATAAAACATGCAGTTTTAAAAACCTATCCCGCACTGGTAACTCTGGGCTTTCAGCGATCATCTTTAGGATTCTGTTACCACTGACTCTAATTCGACGCATGAGCGAGGCTGACTTTTTACGCATTATTGTATAAAAGTCATCCACACCCGCGTCCGCAAACATGCCTGAGGCACTGCAGAATCGAGAAAGTCGCACCAGAATATAATAATATCTAAGCTTCTTTACAGGGTGATATTGGTGGACCACTAGTGCATGTTAGTGCCGATGGCGTTCCAACACTCATAGGAGTTTCCCAATTTTTTAACACAAGAGGTTGCCACTTAGGCTTACCCACTGGTAATTATTTATTTTAAAATTGCAATAACTTAAAAAATAAAAATATATATTTCTTTCTTTATAACTTAAAAAAAAACATTGATTTATCATAAAATGTCTCTACCAGGTTTCGAACGTCCAGGTCCTAGCTTAGCATGGTACGAAGAAGTGACAGGTATTGACTTTGAAAATTTACAAGAAGAAGATGATGACGATACCACTGTGGCTGACACTACAACTTCAACCACCCCCACTAGTATCACCACCCCCACAACTACTACCACTTCCGACACTACGACCACCTTCAGCTCCACCACTGAGTCTGAGGACCTGGGTCCAGATGATTTTACTCCCGAAGATAGTACTACTCTACCCCCAGAGGACACCGAAGACAAAGAAGAGGAAGAAGACTCAGACAGTTCAGAATCGAATGAAGATGATGATTTAGCGCAACTCCTGAAACGCCTTGAGGTGATGGTCAAAGTAAAGGTGGCATTGAACAAATATAATGTGACTAATACAAGTATTTCAAAACATTGATTTTATTTAAAAAATGTAATCGTGATTCACTAAATATAATTAATTCATGTATTAGTGTATTATGTACAGATACGTTCATAAAAGTTTTAATAAATAATAATGCAGAATTTAATAACACGTTTTATTAAATACAGTTGCCACCGTCTTCCTTTTTCTATCGTAGTCCTATCCTTTCACTGGTTGTCAAATGACTTACTCTTTCATTATCTCCCATTAACAATTATAGTTTAAAAAGCAATGCAGATTTTAAAACAAACTAAGTCAAATAAAGATAGATGTTTGTAAATATGCATACGGTGAGGCAGCCTCCGATCAATAAGTTCTAATTACGTACCATGCCACTTTAACCAAATTTAAGGTAGATACTATTATTGGTTGTGAAAACCAATGTTGTTAGCGTTAAACAATTGAAAGTATAGTTGCGAACTCAATTATACTCACATTATATCGTTTTCAAAAAAAAAAAAAAATTCAAAAGTTTTTATTTCACATAGGCCTAAATGGGCACTTATAAAACGTCAAAAGCTAGTGCACGGTTCCAAATTGGTCGTTTCCCATGGAGAAGAACCGGCAAGAAACTCCATGGTTACTCTTTTAATTTTTTTTTTTGTTAGTCTTACAATATTTCCATATTACAGTAAAAGAAGAAAGAAAGAAATTGTGCTCAAAAGTACAATAAAAATATGTTGTTTTCAGTGCAAAACCTTAATATACCTTGACTAAGACAGTATGTCTTACTATCGTATCCTACCATTGTCCTACTTACTACCAACCATCGAGATCAGCTCAATAAGCCGTGTGGCTTAGATGTTGGAACCACCTTCTTGCTCTATCATCATATAGGCTCTCATCATCATCATCATTTCTGCCAAAAGACGTCCACTGTTAATAAGCCTCCCCCAAGTGTCGCCATAACGATCAGTCCTGTGTGACTCGCAACACTAAGTCATCGGTCCACCTTGTAAGAGGTCTTCCAACGCAGCGTCTTCCGCTACATGGTCGCCAATTCAGAATCTTTCAGCCCCATCGACCATTGGGCACGCCACAATTATGGCGGTAAGTCCCCTCTTTGAGGCGTGGTTGGAAAGACCTCACGGCGTCCTCACCTTTCGCCTGACGCAGGTTCTCACCGAACACGGTAAATTCGGGAAGTTCCTGCACCGGATTCGTGCGGAAGCGACGCCCGGGTGTCGCCATTGTGTGGACCGCCCAGAGGACACGGTGGAGCACACGGTTGAGGTGTGCCCCGCTTGGGCAGAGCAACGCCGTGTCCTTGTGGGGGCGATCGGCGGCGGCGATCTCTCGCGCCGGGCCTTGGTACAGGCCATGGTCCGGAGCGAGGAAGAGTGGCAGGCGGTCGCCTCCTTCTGTGAAGCAGTAATGCTAGCAAAGGAGGCGGCCGATCGCGTGAGGCAACGGTCCTCACGCCCTTACCGCCGCCGGGATTCCGATCCCGATTTCCGGCCACCGTAGGCGCGGGCTTGCGGACGGCGAGCAATGGGTGGCTCGCCGTTGGACCGTCCGGTAACCGTCCGGACCGAGCCCAAGTCGTCGACGGCGCGTATTAGTATTAGTATCTCGGGCTGGTATCCGCAACTCCACGACTAAGCGCGTATTTTGCGTACGGGTGGGACAAATGCGTCATTCGAGCCACCCCAGCTCCTCCAGGAAGGCCAGCAGCGCCTTGTTGTTATTGACCATTTCGCGGAGGTTACCTGGGTTTCCGAAGTATTTTGCCCTGTATCCAGCGACAACTGGGCAGCTAAGAAGCAGATGTGCTGCTGTCTCGTCCTCCTCCATGCAGGCTCTGCACAGTGGGCTGTCTGTAACTCCTATGACAGAGAGGTGCTTATTAAAGGTCTCGTGGCCAGTTGTTACTGCCGTCACTTTACGCAGCTGAGGTTTAGTCAGTCGTAGGGCCTGTTTCGTAAAGCGGCCATCGATGGAGGGAAGTGCCTCCTTGGCCTGCCTGCACTCACTATGGTCTTTCCATAGTCTGTGATGTAGGTCTCTAGTTCGTTTCCTTACCAGATTGCGTAGGTATCCGAAAGGGAGCGGCACAATTGGCTCAGGTCCCATTACTGCCATATTCGATCCCCTTCTGGCGAGTTCGTCCGCTGCATCGTTGCCTCGGGAATCGCTGTGTCCTTTGATCCATTGGATGGTTACTTTGTTATGTTCACCCACCTGGTTTAGGCGTTGGTGACACTCGTAAATCAGCCCAGAGTTAACTGTGTAGCTGTTCAGTGCTTTCAGTACAGACATGCTGTCCGAGAGTATGCGTATTGAGTGATACTTAACTTCCCTGGTTGCGACGGCTGAGGCTGCCAGGGAAATGCCCAAGCACTCAGCCTGGAACACCGTGTTATGAGTCCCCAATGGTGTGGCTATGTAAATGTTGAGATCCTCCGAGAAGACTCCCGCACCCGTGCCATTACCTGTTTTGGATCCATCAGTGAAGATCCGCAGCTCTGTAGGGCACAGCCCTTCGCAGCGGTGATCCTCATACAGTTGGATTTTGTATTTTTTATCAAAAATAAATTGCTTAGGTATCCGGTCATTAATTGCTTTCGTTATGGGAAGCTCATCATTGAGTTCCATAAGCAGAGCGGTGTGTTGTGTTTCTCTCTTACCCCAGAGATCCAGTGTTTTAAGACGTACTGCCGCCATCGTCGCTTCCTGTTGTATGAACAGGTGGAGTGGGGGAAGTCCCAGCATGGCTTCGAGCGCTGCAGTCGGAGTAGTCCTCATGCAGCCCGTAATAGCCATGCAGGCCAGCCTTTGCATATGTTGTAGTTTGTTTACGGCTGTGGCTAACTTTGTGCGGGGCCACCACACCACGGTGCCGTAGGTAATCATGGGCCGAATAACTGCACTAATACAGCCAGAGTATAATTTTGTAGTAAAAATTATACTCTGGCTAAGGATAAGATAAATAATATAAGATAAAGATAAATAAGATAAATGATAGGTAAGAGGTGGGCCTCTTACCTATCATTTTCCTGCATTGCCAGAAGGTGATGCAAGCCCTGTTTAATTTGTTGTCTATATTGACGGCGCGTATTGTTCCACGCGCGCCTCAGGGAGATGTCAGCAAATCGTAGGGGCCCAGCAGGGTCGAAGCCTACTGGGGCCATGGGTAGTGTGAAAACGAAACCCGGGGCCCTGGGACGAAGGCAACGAAGGAACAGGAGTGGGTTTTTAGTCAGTAAAAGTCTGACACTATCTCTCGCTCCGCCCAAGAGCGCGATTTGTCATTAGATGATCTTCCCACCGAAAAAAAAAAAGCCCCATCGACCATATTCTGTTCTGTGAGCAAAATATAGGGTCTACCATCTCTAAATTAACTTGGTAGTTGTACGTTCTCAAAAATAATTGACTGTTTCCGGTTGTGTCAGAATTGGTTAGTTCGCACTTTATAGGATGAGTGAAGGGGAACTCTTTAACTATAAAAATGTGCTGATAACCTTCAAAATAGCATAATTATATTTTTAAAATTTATAAATTCAGCTAAAATAGCATGTTTAGACGTAACATTATATAAAGAAACATATTCTAATCTGACGATTCGTTTAGGAGCTTTGATGCTACAGATTATACATATATTTGTCTGTATTATATTCTATAGATAGATTTTCATCTATTTCTGTGAAATCTATTTATTTAAAAAGAGAAACTGACTGACTGATATATCAACGCACTGCCAAAAATACTGGGGTCAGAAAGGAACATGAAATTTTGCAAAAGGTTTCTTATTATGACGTAGGCGAGCACTAACACCCGTATTTATAAACTAGTAAAAGTAACGGCTTGGTTGCGGGAGTCCGATGGATGCGAGACGCACAAGACCGTTCATTGTGGCGACACTTGGGGGAGGCCTATGTCCAGCAGTGGACGTCTTTCGGCTGAAATGATGATGATGATGATGATGAAAAGTACTAACTTAAGTAACGATTTGTATTCTATAGTTTAGAAATTGCTTGAAGTTAGAACTGCCAACCAACAACAACAACCACCTAGCGTTGAGTGTTACTTGAGCATTTTCTCAAGTAAGTAACGTGTGTTACTGCACTATAGAATGATATTTTGTAGGTAATTAAGAATTTTTACCATAAATAATTACTTATTATTCTTCATAAATACGGGTTGTATGTAGGATTCTTATTTATTGGGTTAAAATTTTTTAAACGTGGCCGAAATTTTGATCAAAATGAATATTATAAACATTGTCTTTATTAGTTTTTGAAAAGTATCCTCAAAATGCAATTTAAAGTTTTTATTAAAACATTCTCACAAACAAAGTCATTATCAAAGTGTTTGAACATTAAACTCCCCTATTTTTGAATTAGTAAAAAAAAAAAATAGAGTTCTATCCGTATCCGTTACTTATCATATTTTTGAAGTCAGAAGTAAAAAAAAACGAAATCTCTAAATGGTCCACGAAAATTTGTCATAGTTGGTAAATTCATAATAAAATCAATTATTAATAAGTATTGCTACTAGAAAATACTACGTGCAATGTTTTTCCATTTTGATCGTCATTTATTTGTTCATAATCAATCACAATATTTCCATAAATTGAGTGACTTTTTGGGATCTATAGAAACGCTAATAACTTCGCTATTTATGAATATTGAGACTTTACTTAAATAATAAAAAGACCTTTTCTAATAAGTCCTTTAAGTATTTGCACTAATTAAAAATTAGTGGTGTATAGGTAAGTAAGTATATAACATAATACTTAGGTACACATATGAAACAGCAAGGCAAAGTTTCCGTAATATTTTTCAAGGAATGTGTTTTCGTTTTCACCAGTGTATGCATTGTCAACAGTTTACGTATCACAACGGTGGTGAGTAGGGTGGCCGAAAAATTTAGTTAAGTATTCAGGATATTATTTCTGGAAATAATCGTTGAGACTAATATAAAGGCGAAAGTTTGTACATCTGTGTGCGTGTATGTTGGTCTCTCCTTCACGCTCAAACAAGATGTCTTATAATAACAGGTAGAATACTTTTTATCCACAAAAAAGGTTCTGATCCTTCTCATTTATTAACCTTTCTGTTTTGATCTTTTAAATAACCAATTTACGTTTTTGTTAGGTTTCAATAAAACCTAGTATTTGATTTAATTTTGATGTTTATTTTATGTGGCAATATTTAAATTGATTTGAGTGCTAGCACTCACCCGGAGTCGTTTAAATAACGGTTTTAAAATATTAAAGGGGGGAGACTATACGACCTAGGGCGGGGAATAGTCAGTCTGACCAGAGCACTGGTAGCGTTTGGACGTAAATTCTAGTGGCGACTATGATAAGTTAACCTACTTAGCAGTCTACATTTTGTACTAATAATTATTAAGAAACAGTGTGATTATCTGAAAAAATAAACAGGTGCATTATTTTAAAGTGTGTATTATTCTTTGAATAAGTTGTCTTACCGCTATCCTTACAACCCAATGGGTTTGCTTCTACTTTATATTTCCTAGCCCTGTTGATACTCTGATATAATACTACAGTATATATATGAAAGGCAAAGTTCTAACTAACTCAAAGACTCTTCAACGTCCACCCCAAACCCTTGGACATAGAAAACTTGAATTTTGTACAGGGTAAAAAGGTGCATTTTATAGTGTTTATAAAATATATGAGAGGATTTTCCTAAATTCATCCCCTAAGAGGATGAAACGGGAGTCCAAAGTTTGTATGGAGAAAACTTTCACGTGGACAAAACCGCTGGCAGAAGTTAGTTATCAATATATATATTCCACAACTATCACACAACGTCGTCTAGTCCCAAGCTAAGCAGAGCTTGTGTTATTTATTTATTTTATGACAGATACTCTCTGCACCAACAGTCGAAACCAACACGTGCTGAGGGTCATTATTATATTACAATGTAATATAAAAAAAAATAACATAAATCACTTAATACATATCATTATCATTCCATTTATTTATTTTTATATACATATAGTTTACATTTTTTAATATTAATTAAAAAAAAAAAACAAAAAAAAGCATTAAAAATAAAAAAATAAAAAATTGTTCGCCGGTGTCGGGAACAGGGTCCCAGCTACAGGTGGTTAGGGCTCCAGAGACAGGAACCTCCTCACGATGCGAGCCATATCGAGGAGTACTGCCTTCTGTATCAGGCCCTTGATCCAACCGCGCAACAACAGCTTCGACAGATGGTCGTCGAAGCTTTTGGCTATCGTTATCGTCATTACATTATAGGTACAAATCCGAAAATTAATAATTTAAAAAAAAAACAAACATTAAGCTGTACCCGTGCTAATGGAAGAATGTACTTTGTTTCGTGTGGATCCCATACAATCGAATTAAACTCGAGCTACGAACAAACGCTACTTACAACGCTAAGATCAATGTTATGAGTACTAGACAGCTGATAAACATACTTATATGTTAGTGATTTTTATGATTAGTTACATACATTATGATTATTTTCTGTATTAGCAACATTAAAATGTATTTATTTTGCACTGACAACTGGAACGTTATGCAACTTGACAGCTCAGCGCTATGACAGTTAGAAGAGGTTATAAAATAACGCGCTGCGCTGTCCTGACACATTCCATTCCAGTTTTCGGGGTAAGCAACATCTCAGAGTAAGTGCTACTATATAATTATTATTATTTTAAATGGTGTTGATTTATGATATTTGTAATAATTGTGTGCTGTCAAGGCAAAAGTATAGAGGGTGTGTTACCCGTTTTGGTCGTTTTATTTAAAACCTTCCCGCTAAACTATATCTAGGTACACTAAATATAAGTTTCTCATCCAATCTTTTTCTAAAGTTAACACATTAGCTAACATACGAGTATATATTTCTAAATACAAACATATTATAGATAAATTACACCTCACGACCTCCGGCATAGTAGTCAGGGCCACTAACCACTAGACCAACAGGCCAGTCCAGGTGTTATATACAGTCCAAGTGTTATTACAGTCTCCGCTGAGCGCCCGATGCGTGCAGATGTTATAGTACTAATGTGTTGTTAAAAATGTCGTCGGCTAATGTGCTTAAATGTAATAACTGCGATCTCGTAGTGAATGTATTGTTAACTTTTGTGCAACATAAACATAAAGTGATGGACAGTGAAAGCCTTGTGAGGATATGTAGTTCGGCATTTTCAACAGAAGACATCGAAAAAGCTAAGTCCTTACTGTTTCAATCTGTTTCTACTGATATACGTCAAATAAAACGTAAAAACAAAGAAGGAAAATCCACAGCGGTATGTGCGAGCGAGACAGAGCGACAGGTGTGCGATGTATGGAAGTCCGCTAGCAATATTATGAATGGCACGTTAGCTGAGACGCCTAGTATCAGCTGTGGTCAGTCTTATCATACGTTTGCAGATATGGCGCGAGCGCCAGGTTAATGGAAACTGCCATCGAATGATGGTGAATGGACGGAGAAACGAAGGAACCGATATAAAAATATATTTATAGGATAGAAGGGTGTGGCTGTTACAACGTCACAATGTAAGTTTAAAGCTGCAGACATAAGACTCCCTCTGTTTATAAATAATGTTGACAAAGACACGTCGCCTGAGGACATTGCGAGTTATATTATGCACAAAACACACGTTCGCGTTACTTTAGAAAAAATAGTAATAAAGCAACAAAAAGCGTACGACGCTTATAAGATTTTAGTTCCGCGGAACAAGTTAGATATCTTCATGGATGACCGTATATGGCCGGAAGGAATATCTTTCCGTCGTTTTATAGACTTCGGAATTTGAAAAAATAATAATAAAATATACCAAAATGGACAGTTATCAATCTGGCAAACACCTATAAAGTAACTTTATTACCTATAACTGTAAGTCACTAGTACGATCCGTTAATTATGTAAGAACCATGTGTCGTCGAGCACACATAATAGCCTTACAGGAGACTTGACTGTTTGCTCATGACTTGCCATTCCTCGGAACTGTCGACCCATACTTTGACTATTGCGGCAAATCGGCCATCGACGTCGAAGAGTTTCTCGTTTCAAGTACCTGGGCCACTGGGTCTCGGATGATCTCTTGGACGGCGAAGATATTGAGAGGGAGCACCAGGCGTTGGCTGTCCGATGCAATATGATGGCTCGTAGATTTGCACGCTGCACCAAAGCAGTAAAAGTGACTTTGTTCCGGGCGTTTTGCCAATTCTTTTATACGTGCAGTTTATGGGTCAATTATACGCAGAAGACAATCAACGCCCTGCGCGTTCAATATAACAACGCGTTTAGGATGCTGATGCGGTTGCTGCGGCACTGTAGTGCATCTGGCATGTTTGCCGATGCGTGTATTGATTGTGTGTGTGGCTTTCATGCCATCCTACGTAAAAGGACCGAATCGCTGCTAAGTAGTGTCCGCGGCAGTAGCAACAGCATTCTTAGAGTTGTGGCTGGTCGATTAGACTGCCTAATATTGTGGCATTGTATACAGATACATGTGAAAAAGTAATGCGCGTAGTTCTTTTTTGCTTATTAACATAATTTTTTAAGTATCTACTAACAAAAATATGGATCTGCTGTATCTGAGACAAATAAATTATTATATATTATTATATAGTAATTTCTTTTGCGGATTAATCTGGTTTTATTTATTAAATATATTAATTCTTTTTGGTCATCAGTGATCATCTCCCGCTCTAGTTGGAGTGAGAGACAGCGTCAGACTTTTACTGACTAAAACCCACCCGAGATCCTCCAGTTGCCCTTTTAGATCCAGCGGCACGGTAAATGGCCTATTACACCACTCGATATTAAGACAGTCTTAGTATATGTAGCGTCACACAAGCAAAAGAGCAACTTACGCGAATGTCGTGTAAAGGAATGAAACAGAACGATGAGATAAATAGATAAACATAGACTAAGACTGTCTGAATATCGAGTGGTGTAATAGGCGCTTTAGTCTTTCGAGTAATCCCATATCCCTGGCAAGTGTAGTCACCCTACTGCTGAGGGTGAGTTCCGGATGTTTTTACACCTCCATCCCTTATTGGATTTCTTTCATTGTCATTTATAAGTGGTAATAAACTGGAGTTTGTTACTAGACAACATATACGTTGAACGCCTTTTCGTTTTTGAATCCTGTTTTTAGAAACACTATTTAGCTAGTGACATTATTTATACATACTTATGTACCAAAAATAAATAATAAGCATGTCACGAGATTAACCTGCGAGATAAACAAGAAAATCAAATTACATGATCTGATTGATTTGATTTTTTTGAATTTTTACAAAGTAATTATGAGTACCTACTTAAATCTCGCGACAAGTTTTATCTCATAAGTATAATTAATATGACATTTATTCGTATAGTCAGATGGTAAGAGACCAGATGGTATGACGTTGGTGCCGTGGAAGGCGGGTATGCCTCTGGGACGCAACCTGTACTATTACTTATTCTGTGCCTGTGTCGACACCCTTGCGACATCTCATGTTCTTAGTTCGGCGGGCTAAGCCGGCGCTGCCAATGCGGCTGCTGAGACCCTCTAACAGCGCCAGTACTGTAACCTTATTGGTTATTACAGTTTTGAGCCGTTTGGGGTCAAAACGATGGTCAAAATGAGGGTCAAAATAAGACGCGCACTTGGACCCCATGACCTAGGGTAATGGGGTCCAAGTGCGCGTCTTATTTTCAAGGAAATTTCACGCCGTCTGATCGACAATTTGCGTGACCATTCCATTCAACGTGCCAATAGTAGCCAGCCTTCTGGGCATATTTCCGGATGATAGCGATGTGGAGGAGTACTTCGACACTGAGTGTATTTTGTGTCTTTGTATTATGTACATAGTTAGGCTTGCTATAAAAGTATTTATAGTAAATATTTAAGTCCTCAATATGTATAATTGTGGAATGACGTTGCATATTGCTAAAAATATCAATAAGAATTTTATTGCAAATTTTTGATGCTATACCAAAGAAACTTTTTATGAATCCTTTATGCCTCATCAATGTTTCTTTGCGTGATCGGATAATGAAGATATCTGTATGAAAACTAAGGTTACCGTTATGGCCCAAAGTTTTCCCCTGGCCCTGAGTTTGTTTCGGTGTTTCTTCTCAGGGTATTCAGATAGAAAACACTGGCCTCATCTAGTTTAAACTGACAAAAAAATGACTTGTAAAAGTGTTTTTATTTTTATTGTATACCTATTTGCAAAATAAATATCATTTTATCTTTATCATTTAAAGAAACGCCAAATAAACAAAGACATATTGCTCGCTAAACCGATGATTAATGGGTTTTGGAGTGGTGACCACGGACCAGAAAACGCAACGTTGGAAAGTCTCTCACGAGATGGACCGACGCGTCGGTCGGGTTGCTCGAATCAATTAAACTCGAGTCGCAGAAGACGAGTCTTTTTGGTGACACTACAGGGTAGCCTATGTCTAGCAGTAAAATAAAGAAAGAAAGAAAGAAAAATATTTTATTTGGCACATATAAATACACACAATGCGGATACAACATGTAGACACTTAAGATTAAAAAAAAAAGAAAACTAACATTGTTTGTCTCGCGCCTGCGTCAAATAGGTCCAGTTCAGCAAAAATGCCAGACATCTACGTGGTAGTTACCTAACGCTGTTTTGCAACTGAACCTTATTGAGAGTGTATGGTTAAAAATTAGTTTATTACACGACTGCCCAAAAAAAGGAGTGTTATTTGTTAGTGTTGTTGCAGTAGACGTTTTTCTGCTGAAATGATACAGATGAAAATAATATAAAGCTGCTTCCATTACACGTCAAAAACTTTTTCGATTGATGTACTTCAATTACTCGGAGCACTAAAACAATGCAATAATTATAATTATAAAATAAAGTTTTCAATTCAACATTCAGTTTTTGAAAGAAGCGCAAAACAATTTTTTATAACATTAAAAACTGAAATGACCATCTACGTTATATTCTTTTTAGAAATATACATAGAAAATACTGCGTAAATTAATAAAATATTCACAACTTTCACACAAGACTATTTTCTTTCTTTACGATTATCATAAAACATAAAAATTAAATAGCACATTCACTTTAGTGTTGAAGTCTCCATACCAGCGTCAACGTACACTTAATACTTCATTATAAATACAACTATCTTTTAATACTACACTAAAATAAACTAAATAGACTCACTGACAGTTAAACTGCACTAAACACGACTAAGTTTAGACGCTATTTACTACTTAGAGGTGATTGTGTTCATAAAATAAAAAGAACGCTCTGTTCAACTATTTCGTTTGTAGTTTTAATAAAAATATATTTTTAACGTCTGAATCCTCCATTCCAAAGAATATAATAGAATTATGTTGTATCAAGAAGGTCTGTAGATGGTGGGTAGGAACTCGTACCACGAACGATTTGAAGTTGATGTCGTAGCGCGATTTATTTCGACCCTCAGTGTACAGGTAGTCTTCTCTCCCATAATATACTCTTGTTAATAATTGTAAATAATAATGTTGCAAGTCATTACCACAACCGGCCGGGAAACAACACACACTAAGCGCACGAGCACGCGTGCAGCCTAATGGTAAATCTTAATAATTTATAATGTTTAAAAATCTCATACCTAACGTTTCTAACACGATAAGAACTGCTTTACTTTACTGCGTCAATAACCATCACCCATTTCTTTAGAATCCATCATAGGAACCAGCTTCAAAAAAAGTCAAACAGAAACTGTAAACTATTAGTACGACACACATATTTACGTGGTAACGCTTCAGGCCGTTGTAATTTCCCAAGGGAAGGTCTAAGACACTTAGAATAGATATGTACAGAAGTCCAACTCTATACAACACGTGGAAACTTACTCGTACGTACACAAGTACTAGAGCTTACGTGGCTGGTTTTTCTTTTGTATTCGTTTGAGGTTGTGGCGTGTTTTGTAATGCATTTAAGCTTAGCTTACCTAATGGTCTAAATTAGGCTTTCATTTACAAAGTCATCATGGAACTGCTGTGAGAAAAAGACAGAGCTATAGACCGAATATCACTATCCCTTTTACATCGCGGATTTTCTGTGGCAATGACATGTCTTAGTATGAGGGGGTTCACAAGTAATGTATGGAAATGACTAAATTTTTATGCCTGGATCACAAACTTATCCGCTGCTGGGTAACAAGAGACTGTTTTTCAGTGAGAGATAATAATATTTATAATTCACCTACAAAAACCTAATGAAGTTGTCGGATCTCAAATTTTTCCAAAATTATAAGGAGACAATATCATCATCATCATTTTCTCTACTGCTGTACCTATTTAGGCCTCCGAATTAACGGATTCTGTGCATCTCGCATGCAGCAAATTTTACAAAATCTTAGAATCTTGTTACGGGAGGCCTTCTAAACCTGCGTCTTCTGGTACGCGTTCGCTACTTCTCCAAACCACGCCCTAGAGCGAGAGAAGTCATTGAATGATTGAAAAAAGACGTCGCTTCTTGTATTTTTTGTCAATGGTTATTATAGAGGTAATAATGATTTCAGAAAGTCTGATTTTGACCCGAAAGCATGTGTGCTTTCATGATGGGTCATGTTTATTGGTAGCAGTGTGCTGCAATACATATACATATGAGCTATACACCGTATATAGCTCCATCAATTTAACAGTCCAGTTTAGGTCATAAAATGGATCGCGTTGAGAGCTCGTGTTAGCACTGCTAGTCTGTAGGCGTATTTTTTTTAACCGACTTCAAAAAAAAGGAAGAGGTTATCAATTCGTTTTATCATTTTTTTTTATGTTTGTTACCTCAGAACTCCGTCGATTATGGACCGATTTGCAAATATTTTTTTCCCCTTATATGCTTCCAGATTGGTCCCATTTTTTTCAAAATCCAGTCTGATGATGGGATCCATGAGGAATCGAGGCAACTCCTCAAATATTATAGGCAACTAACTTGGGTTAATTGGAATTCGTCATGAGAAATAGGCATTCTGTTAATAAATAAATGTATGCAACTAAAAAGTGTGAACTGACCACTAAAACAAACACTAAACGGATCAAAATAACTTTAATTTCGGAAGTCGGTGTTAAATAAAAAAAAAAACAAACAATACCGAGAAACACCGACTTCCGAAATTAAAGTTATTTTGATCCTTTTAGTGTTTTTTTTTTTAGTGAATTCGGTTTTTTTTTTGTAAAAAGTTTTTTTTTTTGTTATGTAGTGTGAACCTTCTGTACCAGTCTATTTCATGGTCCAAGTCCCTCGATCCAACGGGGCTGTTTAATCAACGCTCTGCTTATGTTCCGGTTTGAGATTACTGTATAACTTGATACCTGATGGTGGTAACGGCTTCTATGTAAGTATGTATAGTGGGTAATTAGAAATTGGTTCGGGATGAGGGAAGGATGATTTGGATTGAAATAATTTTGATATATTTGTAGATAAACGGTGGTTTTGTGTTACTTATACAAAATACAAGGTTAGAAATATTGCCTGGTTATGTTCGAATAGTGGATAGTTTAAGGAAGATGTTAGTGGATAATTTCGACACACCGTGGCCGTGGTTGTCTCACGCTATGGCAGTACTAGTCAAAAGATCCTAATTTTGTTTATTTTTCTCAATGGTTAATGTAATGTTTTGTTTACTAACATAGTTATTAAGAATTCTGTTACTAACAATTTTAGACAGTTTTTTTGATTTTTGAGTTGTGCTACTTTTTTGGTGTACAATAAAGTTTATTCTATTCTATTCTATTCTAATTTTTGAGCTTAGTTGCCATTTATATACCAAAATTATTATTGTCATAATTATTGGGAAGGTTCCTGAAAAAGAAAATATCTAAACATCAGTTTTTAAGAAATAAGATAAGATAGCAGAGAGTAAGAGCCGCAAAACTGTGAAGCGATTCGATACGACGTCGCATCGCAGAATCGACGACGTCGACGTGCGATGCAAATTTGCTGTGATGCGAGTATAGTTCAAGTGATGAAATGTTACTCTACAGAGTGTGAAAATTTCAATTTTAATAAATTTTATTTTAGATAAATTTGTGTCCCACTGCTAGAGGTACAGGCTTGCCTTTTCCTCTTCCAAAACTATTTATCTTGCGTGACTTTAGTTCAAGTTTGCCTCACAAACGTGATCAACTTTAGGTAAATAAATATAATTATTAGCTGGCATTAATAATTATTTAGGTAACTAACCAGAACTACAATAAATGATACACCCAGTAGACTAAAATTATCAAAACAATCAATAATTTATATGTATAATTAATTATTGATGGGGTGTTTGCACCGGTGGCAACGAAATGATAGACCTCCTGTCTCATACACGTTTATTTGAGAGAATCAAAGGTTTTCACAACAGAGTACAAAATATAGGACAACTACACAATCTTTTCCTAGGAAGAATAAAGGCCACAAGTTATGTCTTCTTGTTAGTTCTAGTACACGTACCTACCTAAAAAAAAAGGAAAATTACTTTTACGTCATAGTGGTGTCCCAAGTGGTCGTTCCAAGTAGGATGCAACCCCCGAATGCGTTACTAAGCCAGTACATATAATTTCATTACTTAGACGTAGCAGTCGGGTCCCAAGTAGTTATTTCAGTAAGGACGCAACCTTCAAATCCACTACAAAACCAGTACATATATTTTTTTTTTTAGCGTGGTTCATGAAGTAATGGAAAATCTTAATATTAGATTCATAAACATGCGTCATCGGCTCAGCACCAATTAGTATTGAGTTTATGAATACGTTATGTACAATACGTTTATTAGTATAATGAATTATATTATTTCTACATTGTTCGGTTTTTTTTTTGTGTGAACACACACAAGAAATTTAAGTTTAAAAACAGCATTTTTTTTAATCCGTTAGAAAACATTTTAAGCATTTTATTTTTCCATTCATAGCAAATGGATTAGCTTTATTACTCAATAACTAACGTACTAGCTTTAGAACAGAAGAAGATTTTAAGATATTGAATGATTTATTGGACAAAAACTTAAAAACATTATTTTTATTTCACTCTATCATATTAATGATGCGTAATATGTTTGACCTTTCTTGTTTCATTCTTTTACTTAAATTTGTTGAGACTGACTTTAACTTTCACTTCAAGGTGTTTTAGTAGTTGCCCTATTTCGTCATCTTCATTGGATTCTGAGCTGTCTGAGTCCTCTTCTTCTTCTTCTTCTCTTCGTCCTCTTCTTCTTTATTAATCTTTGATGTCGTAGTATCTTCTTCGGGATATGAACCAGCTGGTTCAGTAGTAGTAGTCGTTGATGTCGTATTACTTTCTTCGCGAAACGAATCAGTTGGTTTTGTGGTAGTGTCTAGTTCTGTAGTAGTAGTCGTTGATGTCGTAGCATCTTCTTCTGGAGATGAACTAGCTGGTTCTGTAGTAGTAGTCGTTGCTGTCGTAGTACTTTCTTCGGGAAACGAATCAGTCGGTTCTGTTGTAGTGTCTAAATCTGTAGTAGTAGTCATTGATGTTGTAGTACCCTCGTCAGGAGATGAACCAGCTGGTTTTGTAATATTAATCGTTGATGTCGTAGTATCTTCTTCGGGATGTGAACCAGCTGGTTCAGTAGTAGTAGTCGTTGATGTCGTATTACTTTCTTCGCGAAACGAATCAGTTGGTTTTGTGGTAGTGTCTAGTTCTGTAGTAGTAGTCGTTGATGTCGTAGCATCTTCTTCTGGAGATGAACTAGCTGGTTCTGTAGTAGTAGTCGTTGCTGTCGTAGCACTTTCTTCGCGAAACGTATCAGTCGGTTCTGTTGTAGTGTCTAGTTCTATAATAGTAGCCGCTGATGTCGTAGTATCTTCTTCTGGAGATGAACCAGCTGGTTCTGTAGTAGTAGTCGTTGATGTCGTAGTACTTTCTTCGGGAAACAATTATTTGACCAGAAGGACTCCGATGAGGGTTGGAATGCCATCCACCCCAATATGTACGAGTGGGGCACCACGGTTGCCCTAGAAAAAAGAAGAAAATAATTATAGTAAACAATAAATAGCAAGACGAATGAACACTTAAGTGGTAACAAGATGCAAGAACAATTGAAAAAAATTAAGATACAAAAATGGGTATAGCGTTTATGTACTACTTTGTAAAACCAAGTAAGAGATAAATATCAAGATAAATTAAAAAACTACTGAACAGATTTTCATGCAGTTTTCACTTATTAACCTACAATTAGAGTGGAAAAAAATGCCGTGAGTTCAATGATTTGTCTGTCAAGCGTACTTGGAACATTATATCATATGTATTATAAAAACATTTGCATTCATCAGCAACCGATTTCAGCGTGCTATTATTTAATGTAATAATCAGTGCAACTAGAACTATCAGTATTAATCAGTGCAATTAGAATTATCAGTAATAATAACACAAAAATACAGAACAAGAAATAAAAATGGGAATTGATAATTACATTACCTTAAAAAAATACATTAATATCTAATTGAATTAAATGATTGAATTAAATTAAATTAAAAAAGAATAAAATAAAAAAAAAACAAAAATTCAATCAAATGGCATGGACTTTTACATGCTTAGGATTGATACGTCAAGATAGATTTCTTAAACTTTTGTTTTTTGTCATGTAGAATTTCGATAGAGCAGACTTTAGCAATAACATTGTACTCGGCCGTTATTTTGTTCAGAGGCGAGTATTTGCCCAGATTAGTTTTACTTTGTCGCGAGCGAAACAGGTTGTACTTGCTTGGCCGGGGGTTCTTTGCGGGGACATCTATTAGTACTTTTGACACCAACTCTGAACAATCAACTTCTCCATTAACCAGTTTGTACAAAAATATTTGGTCAAGAAGTTGCTGCCTATCGCATAGAGAAATCAATTTAATTTTTTAAATTGAAGTCGGTCTGAGTATCTCGGGAGTTTTCTAGCTCAATAGCAGCTATACCAAAGGTGCCAGAGAAAGCGCTTTTGTATTTTTTCTATATTTTTATATAATTACAATATAACTTTATTTTAGGTAAATTCGATTATTGTGTAAAAAAAAAACAAATACAAAAATACCCGTCATGTTTGAGCAAATAAATGATTCTTATCTTATCTTAAAAACTTTATTTTTTGGTTTATGGTATTTCCCTTCTGAAAATAAAACTTTGTCCTTTGGGTGATTTTAAGCCTTCTTGCTTAAAATCACCCAAAGGACAATGGAACTGGCTATACTAGGAGTTTCCTTGCGTGATCGAATCAGGAATGAAAATATCCGCTGAAAAACCGAGGTTAACAACATAGGCCGATGAATCGCAAACTCAAGTGGCAATGATTGAGCAAGACACATTGCTCGCAGAACAGATTGTCGATTGGGACGAAAAGTTCTCAAGTGGTGACCACGTACCGGAAGACGCAGCGTTGGAAGGCCTCCCACAAAGTGAACCGGTGACCTGGTGAGGGCCACGGGAATCTGATGGATGCAAGACGCACAGGACCGGTCATTATGACGACACTTGGGGGAGGCCTATGTCAAACAGTGGAAGTTTTTCAGCTGAAATGATGATAAAAAAGCAGGCCGCGTAAAAGTGCGACTCGTTCTTTACCAGTTTTATGTTGTATTTTTTTTACTGTTTTGTATTTCTTCTTTTTTTAATTTATTTATTTTAATCTTTAATTTAATCTTATATAAAAAAGTATAAACTAACCAGAATTTAAGTTCGATGTCACACCATGTCTGCTTGTGTAGACCCGTTGGCCAAAGTTACGGAACGCGTTAGCACGCGACTGTACCCGGATCGGTTGTAGAAAACCTAAGTACAAAAGTCGAAGCATTAATTTGGATACTATTAGTAAAAATCAATTATTTTTGGAATGACTTGGCCCAGTAAAAAGATATTGAGTATAATAATAAATAATAATAAAGCCATTTAATCCCAAATACAGAAAATTATAAATGAAATCTAGAAATAAATCACTAATCCATTTAATACATTTTTTAAGCTATTGCATAGCTTCTATCGCGGGCCTTGAGCGCGGGGACCGAATCCAGAAATTCCGTAACGAAAAATATACCTCACGCTCCCCACTCCGACGGGCACCGAGGTGTGGTTTGAAGGCCGAAAGAGACCGAACACCTATTTTAGAAAAGTCGTTGACGACCTGTGTGGCGCATTGGTACAGCGTTCTACCTATGTTATCATCGTGCCTCAAGTTCAAATCTCGGTCAAACAAAATAGTCTTTTTGTATTATAATAGATTATAGTAATGTTCTATGATAACAACTGAACATACTTGTAGCAATTTATGAAGTAAACAAGAAAGAAAAAAAATTGTTTTCTTATCGGTCACCACGCTCAAAAAGTGTAACTTGAATTAATATCAAAGAAAAAGAAATACTGCATAAATAAAATAAATAAATAATTATAATTGCATAAGTTGATACAAAATGCTATGCAATAGCTTTACCGCGGCAGTCCCCGAGTGCCACACTTATTTTTTTTTTTACAATTTCGATTCCACTTTTGAATTAACTATACTACTTACCAATGATAAATGAATGGATAATGGATTTAATATTACCTAAATTGTATTAACAATTACAAAATAAATTTATAAAAAGATGATTTTCAATAATTAATTCATTCATTTCAGGCAATAAATAATATTTTACAGTTAAACATTTATATTAAATTATTCAGACTTTAAATATAATTAATAAAATTAAGCAATTCATTTCAATGTATTCTGTACAAATGTAAATAGTTGATTAAAAAATTAAGTTACAATATTCCATTTTAAATTAAACTTACCAATTAATTTCATTGCAATAAAAATGCTTTACAAAAGATAGATAATAACAATAATTATGACTAGAATTTATGAACTATACTAGTTTTTAATTCTTTTGAGAACTTATATAAAAAAAATACTTTGTAATTAAAATTTTATTATTGTGTATAAATATATACTTACCGGTGTAAACAAAAGGGCGTTGTAACTTCACAAGTGATATATCGTTTGCTTGCACACCTGTACTACCCTCGTTGTATCTTGGATGGATGCACCATTCAGTAGTCTCAGAGTTGTACTCTATGTTGGAAAGAGATACTCCACCTGCTCGGACAAAAACAGATACAAACCTGAATGTGAAATATGGTATTTAAGAACAACAAAAAAAGTTGAAAAATCCATCTATATCACTACATAGTATAAAACAAAGTCGCTTTGTTTGCTTAGATCTTTAAAACTACACATCGGATTTTGATGCGGTTTTTTTAATAGATAAAATGATTCAAGAGGAAGGTTTTTAACGACACCCGCATAGAACAAGGCATTATCTCCAATTACAGTCCAAACAAAGTTCAAACATAGCACTATCACTTTTAGGTTAATTTAAAAATATGACTGAATTAATGTTACAACCTTGTTCGTTGCGGGTGTCGATTATGTATAATAAATACATGCACAATATAGTAGGAAAACACTGATAATTTTAGATGTTTCTAATGGGATGTCGTAAATAAACAAATTTTTTGCACTTACAAAGGAAAGTAGGTTGTCTTGTTATTTTATTATGAAACCTGAATCCACCTAAACTTTGCAGTGGCACGCGTTTGCTGGTAAAATTACTAAAAACTTTCATAATAGAGTGCACAATACTCACTGGATGTGGTACCGGAGAAGATGTGTTGATTCCTCAAATTCTTCTAATACCATCGGATTTACCGTTCCAATTTAAACGCTTACAATTGCCAGTAAAGATATCATTTGCAATGACCATTAATAAATTGAAGGGTCAAACTTTCAGCGTTGCAGGCTTAGATTTATATTTAGTACTAGCGACACGCCCCGGCTTCGCACGGGTGCAATGCTGATCAAAACCGCATCAAAATTCGTTACGTAGTTTTAAAGATCTAAGCGTACAGACAGCGGGAAGTGACTTTATTTTATCTATAAAGTGATCATCATTGCACCCGTGTGAAGCCGGGGCGGGTTGCTAGTCAAGTATAATTGGTGACTTAAAAAAGTACGCATTAAGAGCATTGAGGTCCATCTTATCAGGAGAACTCGGGTAGCAGGGTGGAAAATCCTAATGGACTGTGTCACAGATGGCACAGTCGGGGCAGTGCCGAACTCTTATCGGTTAAAAACCACTCCTGCTCATGCTATATAATACTTTGACCGAGTCAAATCCCCTTAAATACGATATTTACTTATTGTCTAGTCTTTATTACATATTCTTATAATACAAATAAAGGTAATTTACAATTTTATCCCTTGGCACGACGGCCCACTATTTTTTTCTGTTGGAGATAGAGCCTTCAGAACATAATAATAATATGTGCATACTTATTTATACGTATTTCTATTTTCCTTTTTTTTTCTTTTATCTTTGTTACAGGTTTTTGTTTGTTTTTTCTTTTTTTAACGTTTTTTTTTTCATCCTGACAGTAGCCAAAATGTTTTTTTTTTCTTTCTTAGTTTTATTCATATCGTATGTGATTACATTTTTTACTTAGTATAATAGTACGTCATATACTTTTCTTAATCTACTTATTTCTTTATTTTACTTCACTAACAACTTTTTTACAGAATTTAAAAATATTTGTCTACATTTATCATTTTGAATTATATAATTATGGCAAAACTGCCTTTTCTAACTTTATATTTAGTGACATTTCTAAATTAAACTAGGGTAGGTAGGGTGGGTAGGGTCGGTAGGGTAGGTAGCGTAGGTAGGGTAGGTAGAGTAGGTAGAGTAGGTAGGGTAGGTAGGGTAGGTAGGGTCGGTAAGGTAGGTAGGGTAGGTAGGGTAGAGTAGGTAGTGTAGGTAGAGTAGGTAGGGTAGGTAGGGTGTGTTTTATCTGAGGAAGGAATGCTTGGTGAGGATGCTGACCGGGCTGTGCCTCCCACCGTGATAATAATATCACGTATAAACGTGACGATGACGATGTTGGTACTGCATTTTCTGAGTGAACAAGATATCATAATGTCATTACTTTTATATTCCAGTTCATATTTTACTAGGTACATGTGTTCTAAACGGGTATACTATTCTTTCTAGTTTGATTTTTGCTTTTTTGCCATTGTTTCTTTTACCAATGAAATAATAATATGATTTAATTTTACTTACCGGGGTTGATTTCATGGTCAATGGATGCCGCGCTTTGCACTAAGTGTTTGTATTCAGCAGATACCTGCAAAGTATTAGTGTTTGGGTATTTATGAAACAATTTTTATTATTAATCTATATGTATATACCTACTTAGAACACAAGCAATATTTCTATTATGTCCATAATAGACTTTGAAACTATCCCTAGTGGATAACAAATTAAAGTAAAATAATAATAGTAAAGATAGTTTTAGACTATTCAAACAATGCAAAACACACGCTGGGTGTCCACTATTCTTTTATTCTAAAAATTTGTCTATTTATTAAGTACAATACTGTCATAAGGTCTGGATTTGATTAATAATTATAATAGGTCCTTAGCTATGAAATTGGCGTTTTGTAAAATAGTTATTTTGCACTGTGTTATCTTCTGACTGACTTGGAATAAAAAAATCAATTAAACTTTATATTAATAGTACGTTCTTCTTTTTTGGAATATTTTTTTTCTGGTTTCTTATTGTTTTGTATTTTCTGTAATATTGCAGTATTAAAAAGTGTTTTTTTATAATAGGAGTTCCATAGAAACCATGCATTTCAAACGGCGAGCAATATCAATGACGACCTACAATTTTCTTCTAACAAAAAAAAATCGGTGTTATTGGTTTAATAACTATAGTTTGGGAAATTAAGTCCTATAGCCGCCGGAAGACGAAAATTTTTACGTGTAACCACGTAACGTAACGTAAAAAATTTAATTTCCCAACTAAAAACGATTGTAATAAAAACATCACATCCATTAGCGACAGCTGCAGCAGTTCTAAGTTCGCATAATTATGTAATAAATATTGCATACTATTTGAGACGTATTGTTTCTACGGTAAAACTCATATTCCAAAACAGTAGGTGTTTTCTTTTAATTTAGAAAAATGATTATCAATATAGCAATATTACAGAAATTACAAAACATAAAGAATAATAAATAACTAATTACAAAACCACCTGGTCTGCTTTTTTTTACCCGTACTGTCAATCCGAAATCCTAAGTCGCGACATGACTTTCCCGCGTTCACTAAAACGACGATATCTCAGATAATACGCATCTGAGCTCAACAAACTTTACGTTACTGAAATCGTTATAAAAAGAGCTATCTGATTTTGGAGAGTTTTGTGTAGATTTTTTTGTAATGTATTAGTAATTTTAACTTGAAAGTAGTGTGATGGACTATTTTCCAGTTTTGTGTACAAAATTCGTCATATTTATAAAACAAAATCATATTTAACAAAAATAACTTTTGTATTTATTATTATACACATTATTTTACATTAAAAATTAAAAAACACAGACCTCTCTGTACATTTTTTTCATACGACAAGCGAAACAAAAACAGGCGTCAAGTAGTCGATCCGAACGCCGGCCAAAAAAAAGGTATGTTTACACAACGATACCGAGAACTCGGCGAGTCATGCGGCTCAAGTTAGTATCTTATTACTTAGTATGGTATACGGACGTACTACAAACAAAGTTTTAGCTTCTAGAAATGTTTGGTTTACGATATATGAGTAACAATGCAAGCACTTGAAAAAACGGGCTAAAAAAGACCCACTCGTACTTTGAATCACAGAGTAAATATTTTTACATTTATTTGAAATCTAACTTTGCATCGTACAATATTATGATATTTGCTAATGGAAAAACTCAGTACAAAGGCACGTTGCCTAACAAAAACATTGCCAAATCAACAAATGAAGATCACAAAAATCGAACAATTTAGGTATAAAAATGGTCACAGTAAAAATACAGCCAGTGGGTCAAATCTGAACAACCGAAAAAGGAAAAAAATATGAAGCGACTTTCAAACATAATTTAATGTGTGATATCTAACCGTTATTTTTTTTAAATATGTGTATTACAAAAAAAAGAAGTAAAATAAATGAAAAATGTTCAACGCTCATGCTGTTAGGATGAACATTTTACAATTCGCCTGTGAAACAAACCAAAATGCGGTCCAAAAATATATACATAATACAAAGAAATAGATATATAAAAATATACTGTACTAAAATAAAATTATGTCTGCATAACACATGCAGTTAGAAACATAAAATCCAAAACACAAACAAAAACTCCATACTAATTATTATTTTGTAAATAACTAACTAAGGCTACTAGCAAAAAATAGCATACCTACTCAGTCTTATAATAGTCCCACTGCTGGGACTCTGGTCTCTTCTCTAGGAGAGAACTAAGAATGACTAAAGCAACTATTTAAAAACTTACCTGAAGAACACCCAGCATAAATAAAAACAAGACCGATTTCGTTAACATCTTCTTCGCTACTGGTAATTTTAATGTAATTTAATCTCTAGGAAAGCCAGTTATTGACGAATGTAATATATTTTTTGTTATTGATGTCTACAAAATCACGATAAGATAAATAAATAGGTATGTATTTTTTTAAAAGCCGACAGATTGCACTTTCAATAACATCCGGAATTGGTATCTAATTTGTTTTCGTGATTCTATTTGTTATCTAATTTATTTTCGTGGGCCTCTACATGATGAATTCCTTCTTCAAAAAGCGTGAGCATAAAAGGGAGACCTGGCAAAGTCCTGACGGTGCAACTAGAAATGAGATTGACTTCGTCCTGTCGACGAAGAAGCAAATATTCAATGATGTGTCTGTGATCAACGCGGTGAAAACTGGAAGTGATCACCGCAGGGTAAGAGCCACATTGAATATTAATATTAAGCTCACCAGGCATGGTCAGTTCAGGAGATTCCTGTACCAGATTTGTGAGGAAGAAACGCACACGGTAGAGGTGTGCACAGCCGTGTCCTCGTGAGAGCGCTTGGCGGCAGTGATCTCTCGCGCCGGGCCTTGGTACAGGCCACGGTCCGGAGCGAGCAGGAGTGGCAGACGGTCGCCTCTATCTGCGAAGCCGTAAAGCTAGCAAAGGAGGCGGCCGCACGTGCGCCGCGAAACGCTTTGTACGTATAGATGGGATGTCCACCACGTACCGATGGTACAACGCCGTATATATGATTATGGAACGGACTAGGAATTGAATTGTGCAATTCCAACGCACACTCCCCAAAATAAAAATAAACGATAGCAAACCGACTGACCAGCAACTCGGCATCGATGCTCAAGACTTTGGAGTTTTGACTCAACAAATGCATCATTACCGATGATCTTCTTGGCTCGCATCTCAGTCGACTCCAGGGCATCAAGCTGATATTTGGCAGACTCATCTTAAATAGGGCATTGTCACCCTTTTTAAAGAAGAGTACCACCACACCTCTGCTCCATGCCTGTGGCGTTTTCCCTTCGAGTATGACGGAATCAAATAGCTTCTGAAAGTCCTTAAGGACCGCTTTTCCACCCGTCTTCAGGAGTCCGGCCGCAATTCTGTCCTCACCCAACGCCTTGTTGTTTTTAAGCTGCTTCAGAGCCACCCTAATCTCGTACAGGTTGACGTCCGGGATATCATTGGTATACTGTCAAGTCAATCTAGCTCTTGGATCGTTTGCTAGATTTACAGCGGGTTTAGTGATTAACGTGTACAATAAATAGAATGCTTTGATCTCTCTCGGAAGCTCCAATTTGACGGAAATGACTCTGCTGTCGTCGGTCTCCAGTTTCGTGAGCTGGCTCTGCCCAATAGATCTCTTGTAAATACTTTTGATATTCGTCCACGGAGCTTTCTAAGCACTCGAAGCGATTTTGGAGTTCAAACTGAAAGCTCTCAGAGTTTTGGATCTGAGCCCCAAGTCTGCACAATAGTGTCAGAATGATCTATCATTGATTTCATAATTGTTGATTTTGACAAGTTTGGTAATCTAGTAATATAATGGCGTCATTATGACTTTCCGATGGTCAAACACTGACACTCCATTGAAAGAAGTGGGTAATCTCGTACATATTGACAAATGATGGTGGGATCGCAGTCAAGCACTGGTTATACACAATTATAAAAAAAAAAAATGAATGTCTGACGTATGCGATAATCTGCTAAAATTCTGACAGTTCCTTTGATCAGTGACCTACCATTAGAACGTCATTGTGCAGTCATTGCTTTTAGTAAGCTCGATATTGTCATTCTATCACAACTCTATTACGAGACTATAGACCGATCAATGATCGATTATTATGAATTAGCAGATTACGAACTTTTAGCAAAATGACAATGGGTTCGTGGTGGAATAACGAATTTATAAAAATAACGGACTTGGGCCCCTTAATCTGTCTTGGACGGAGCGTCGAATTCACCAGTCAGACATTTCAAGTTTGATATTGATATTCAATGTGCCTGTCATCAAGCGGAGATCATTTTTCATTTTCACTGCATGATCACAGAGACATCATTGAATATTTGCTTCTTCGTCGATAGGATAAAGTCAATCTCATTTTTAGTTGCACTGTCAAGTCTTTGCCAGGTCCATTTCCTATGCCCACGCTTTTTGAAGAAAGATTTCATCATGTAGAAGCCAAGCTAGCCAGTAGGTGATTCCGACGTCCAAATCCCAATTGCCCTACTCGCAGCTCATCACCATCTCGTTTACCCAGTTGCGCGTTATAGTCCCTAATGACCACGATGTAGTGAGTCTTATAATCATACTGTATGGCTCTGGACACATCCTTGTACATGGTCTCTACTTGGTCGAGGTGTGCCGAGGTTTGGGCGAAAACTTGTATGACCTTCAGCGAATATCTTGATGATATTCTAAGTATAAGGTACGCCACCCTGGTCGACACACTCTCGTTCTTAACCACATTGTTCACATGGGACTTGTGGATGAAAACCCGACACGACCATGGGACTGCTGGTCACCCTCCCGGGAATAGAGCAGATTACCAGATTTGAGAATTATAGCGTATGTCCCTGTCTTCGGATTTCAGATAATTCTACAATACTCCATCGTAACCCACTCAATAAACCCACCCATGGAAAGAGATTGGATGCTGCTATTATTTACGTCCAGACACCATTCGCTATACGGTACATAAATATAAATTGTTTAAATCATATTTTAAATAGAGAAGTTATTAATCTATATTATGTATATAAAAGCGAAATACCACTCACTGATTAATCAAGAAATCTCCAAAACTATAACACTTACAAACTTGGCAGGTAGGTCCGTTATAGGGTGTAGACATCCGCTAAAAAAGGATTCTACGGAACTCTACTCCTAAGGGGGTAAAACGGGGGTTGGAAGTTTGTATGGAGAAACGAACTTTCGAGCGGGCGAAGCCGCTGGCAGAAGCTAGTAATAATACATATTTCGTTCATAAATTATAACAATCTTTCATTATTTGAAGCCACTCAACTTAAATAAACTTCTACCAAGTAAAACGGAAAATTCATTTTCCTGGTTAATATCTAAATATAACCTCAGAGACGAAATGGATATAGATCGTGAGAGCAGGGTGTTGGCGGTCCGGGCTAATAATTATGTCGATACACAGGTCCACGCGTTGTAGTAAAGGAGTAAAAATTACACTGTTTAAATGTGTTGCCAATCCTTCCAAACGAGCGGCCTGTGCGTTAACCAAGAGATCGCTAGACGCTCTACCGAGCGTGTACTAGTAGTATATACTAGTATTTCTGGATATTGTTGGGACTAACTGTTTCAGGATGTTGTTGGAACCATCGCGTTACAGTAGTGCGTTGGGTATGTTTGCATCTGCGCATCCCTATGAGTTTTACGATGATTCGAAAAAACACCAATTCGTTTTTCTGGTCAAAAGATCAAGAGAGAGAAGATGGTTGTCTCACGCTATGACAGTACTAGTCAAAAGATCCTAATTTTGTTTATTTTTCTCAATGGTTAATGTAATGTTTTGTTTACTAATATAGTTATTAAGAATTCTGTTACTAATAATTATTGAGCCTAGTTGCCATTTATAAACCAAAATTATTATTGTTATAATTATTATAATTCTATTGGGAATGTTCCTGAAAAAGATAAGAAACTTTAAAAAAAAAAATTGGTTGCCTGTAAAGTCGGTATACGGGCGAAAGTTTTACGTGACAACGACTTTGAGTGGTAAAATAATTTTAATGTGAATATTCATTCGTATAGTAGGAAGAAGGATGAAATAATAGTAACAATTTAAAACATTTATTTATACAAAGAATTATATTTAAAACATTAATTTATACAAAGAATCTCGCACTGAATTTCATATTAACAAAATTTTATTTTTACCTTTACACATACATACGTATTTATATACAAATATACATACAATAACTTGCAATACATTTGCGTACAATGAAACAGCGTTTACTACGAAGGGACGCGTGCCTTTCACTTTTTATGTCGGTCTCTCTCGCTCTTAGGCGGGCTAACCATGCCCGAGTGGAAGGGACGCGTGCCTCTCACTCGCTCTCATTGTGAGCGCATAACGTGAGCGGAGCGTAACGCAGTTTCTTGAAGTGTCACCCGGCAAACCAATTTATAAGACGTTGTCACGTCAAAATAACTGACTTCACTAAAAAAAAAACACTAAAAGGATCAACATATTATTTGTATCTTATTTAACACTGACTTCCGAAATTAAAGTAATTTTGATCCTTTTAGTGTTTTTTTTTTTTTAGTGAAGTCGGTTTTTTTTTGTAAAAAGTTTTTATTTCACACTTTTTAGTTGTGATACACTTATAAACAGAGTGCCTATTTCTCATGATAATTCCAATTAACCCAAACACTGCTAGGTTACATTGTTTTATAATGAAGTTCCTGTGTCTACCTTTCACCTTCCGGCTCCATCATCAGATCAGTTCGATAGTACCTTATAGTCAAAGTGGATCTCATGAGAATTCTAATAAGCCGAAACTCGGTTAGGATACATTGATTAGTTACGGAGTTCCTGTGCCTACCTTCCGGCTCCATCATCAGATCAGTTCGATAGTACCTTATAGCCAAAGTGCATCTCATGACAAATCTAATAAGTCTAAACACGGTTAGGTTACATTGATTAATTACGGAGTTCTAGTGCCTACCTTCCGGCTCCATCATCATCATCAGATCACTTCGATGATAGGTATTATTTTTTTTTATATTTTTTTTTTATATTCCACAACTATCACACAACGCCGTCTAGTCCCAAGCTAAGCAGAGCTTGTGTTATGAGTACTAGACAACTAATAAACATATTTATATATTTCTAAATACATATAGGTATATATAGATAATTACACCCAGACACAGAACAAATGATCATGGTCATCACACAAACATTTGTCCTGGGTGAACCACGAACCCACGACCTCCGGCACAACAGTCAGGGCCACTAACCACTAGACCAACAGGTCAGTCAAAGTCTATTGATAAAATAATCTACATTATTCTTATTAAGCTGTTAGTTGTTGTAATGTAAATTTGTGTTCTTAATTAGTTGAATGAAATTAACATAATAATATAAATGATGTTTAAAAAAAACTTTTAACAAAAAAATAAATAAATAATCGACTTTACTAAAAAAACCAAGCAAGTGCGAGTCGGACTCACGCACTGAGAGTTCCGTACAAACTTACTTATGAAAACAGTTCAATTTCCGAATCGAGTCTCAAAGATTTTTACGATTTGATATAAATTTACAGTATTCAGATTTGTTCCTATACTAATGCCATGAGACCTTGCTTCATGTCAAATTTCAGGATTCTAGGACAACGGAAGTACTACTATGAATTTTGATTCCCTTGAGAGGTTCGAAATATGTATATGTTTTTTGCAACATAAACGGCCGTATCTTTTTTTTCTTTCGTTAACTTACAAGTTTAATTTTTTCACAGCTTCAAGAGACCGCAGACCTGAGTAATGGTTTTAATTTCAACTCGATACCTCCACGCATCAAGGTCGGGGACTCTACACTCGAAGTTGTAAACGATTACGTTTACCTGGGACAGATGGTCCAGTTGGGAAGGTCTAACTTCGAGAAAGAGATCAATCGTCGAATCCGACTCGGCTGATATCTTCTCGTCCAATATACCACAGTGTCTCAAGACGAAAGTCTATGACCAGTGCGTGTTGCCAGTGATGACATATGGCTCCGAAACGTGGTCGCTTACAATGGGCCTCATTAGAAGGCTTAAAGTCACCCAAAGGGCAATGGAGAGGGCTATGCTCGGAGTTTCCTTGCGTGATCGAATCAGGAATGAGGATATCCGCAGGAGAACCAAGGTTGCCGACATAGCACGAAGAATCGCCAAACTAAAGTGGCAATGGGCAGGGCACATTGCTCGCAGAACAGATGGCCGTTGGGGCCGAAAGGTTCTGGAATGGTGACCACGTACCGGAAGACGTAGCGTTGGAAGGCCTCCTACAAGGTGGACCGATGACTTGGTAACGGTTGCGGGAGTCCGATGGATGCGAGACGCACAGGACCGTTCGCTGTGGCGACGCTTGGGGGAGGCCTATGTCCAGCAGTGGACGTCTTTCGGCTGAAATGATGATGATGATGATGATGACCTCCACGCATTCCCGAAATAAAGGGTCTTGACAGACAGACAGACAGACAGACAGACAGACAGACAGACAGACAGACACACAGATAGAGGGACGGACGGACGGACAACAAAGTTATCCTATAAGGATTCCGCTTTTTCCTTTTGAGGTACGGAACCCTAAAAAACACTAAAAGGATCACAAAAACTTTAATTTCGGAAGTCGGTGTTTCTCGGTATTGTTTGTTTCTTATTTAACACCGACTTCCAAAATTAAAATTATTTTGATCCTTTTAGTGTTTTTTTTTTTTAGTTGTCGGTTATTTATTTTTTTGTAAAGTTTTTTATTTCACACTTGTTAGTTGCGATACACATATAAACAGAGTGCCTATTTCTCATGATAATTCCAATTAACCCAAACACCGCTAGGTTACATTGTTTTATAATGAAGTTCCTGTGTCTACCTTTCACCTTCCGGCTCCATCATCAGATCAGTTCGATAGTACCTTATAGTCAATGTGGATCTCATGAGAATTCTAATAAGCCCAAACACGGCTAGGATACATTGATTAGTTACGGAGTTCCTGTGCCTACCTTCCGGCTCCATCATCAGATCAGTTCGATAGTACCATATAGCCAAAGTGCATCTCATGACAATTCTAATAAGTCTAAACACGGCTAGGTTACATTGATTAATTACGGAGTTCCAGTGCCTACCTTCCGGCTCCATCATCATCATCAGATCACTTCGATGATAGGTACCATTTATTTGTATTGTCATAGTCGCTTAGCTATCTTCATTGTGATATCTATGCGAGTATGAAGTTCCGTTGACAATTTCTGGTCTTCTTCACCAGTTCCACTTCATCAAATGTTACTTTTTAACTGTAAATGCTTAAGTTCTCGATGAAAATACCAAAATCACTATATAGTTGCCTATAATATTTGAGAAGTTCCCTCGATTTCGCCAAGATTCCATCATCAGATCCCGACTTGGTGACTAAGGGACCATTTGGAAAGTATTCCCTTTCCAACAAAAAAATAATTACGCGAACAAACATTTAAAAAAATACAAACATCCGAATTGAGAACCTCCTCCTTTTTTAGAAGTCGGTTATATCTAAATATCAGTTTTTAAGAAATAAGATAAGATAGCAGAGAGTAAGAGCCGCAAAACTGTGACGCGATGCGACACGACGTCACATGGCAGAAACGTGCGATGCAAATTGCTGCGATGCGAGTGTGACAATTTCAATTATAATAAATTTTATTTTAGATAAATTTATGTCCCACTGCTAGAGGTACAGGCTTGCCTTTTCCTCTTCCAAAACTGTTTATCATGCGTGAGCTTAGTTCAAGTTTGCCTCACAAACGTGATCAACTTTAGGTAAATAAATATAATTATTAGCTGGCATTAATAATAATTTAGGTAACTAATAAGAACTACAATAAATGATACACCCAGTGGACTAAAATTATCAAAACAATCAATAATTTATATAATTAATTATTGTAGGGGTGTCTGCACCGGTGGCAACGAAATGATAGACCTCCTGGCTGATACAAGTTTATTTGAGACAATCAAAGATTTTCACAACATGGTACAAAAATAGGACAACTACACAATCTTTTCCTAGGAAGGACAAAGGCCACAAGTTATGTCTTCTTGTTAGTTCTAGTACAAGTACCTACCTAAAAAAAAGGAAAATTTCCTTTACGTCATAGTGGTGTCCCAAGTGGTCGTTCCAAGTAGGACGCAACCCCCGAATGCGTTACTAAGCCAGTACATATAACTTCATTACTTAGACGTAACAGTCAGGTCCCAAGTAGTTATTCTAGCAAAGACGCAACCCTCAAATCCACTTTAAAACCAGTACATATAATTTTTTTTTTTTTTAGCGGTGTTCATGAAGTAATAGAGAATCTTAATATTAGAATCATATACACGCGTCATCGGCTCAGCACCATTTACTATTGAGTTAATAAATACGTGATGTACAATACGTTTATTAGTATTTTGTTTGCACAAGAAATTTAAATTTAAAAATAGCATTTTTTTGAATCCGTTAGAAAACGTTTCAAGCAATTTATTTTCCCATTCATAGCAAATTGATAAGCTTTATTACTCAATAACTAACGTACTAGCTTTAGAACAGAAGAAGTTTAAATATATTTAATGATTTATTGACCAAAAACTTAAAAACATTATTTTTATTTCACTCTATCATATCAAAGATGCGTAATATGTTTGACCTTTCTTGTTTCATTCTTTTTCTTAAATTTGTTGAGACTGACTTTAACTTTCACTTCAAGGTGTTTTAGAAATTGCCCTATTTCGTCATCTTCATTGGATTCTGAGCTGTCTGAGTCCCTTCTTCTTCTCCTTCTTCATCGTTGTCATTGTCTGTTTCATCGGAGTTCTCTGGTGGTCTTGGTTTATTTTCATCATCTTCAGGAGAAGCATCATCCGGTATTTCTGTAGTGTCTGGTTGTGCAGTAGTATTTAGTTCTGTAATGGTGTCTGGTTCTGTAGTAGTTGTTGTTGATGTCATATTATCATCTTCGGGAGATGATCCAGCTGATTCGGTAGTAGTAGTCACTGATGTCAAAGTATCTTCTTCAGAAGATGAACCAACTGATTATGTGATAGTAGTCGTTGATATCGTAGAATCTTCTTCGGGAGATGAGCCAGCTGGTACAGTAGTAGTAGTCGTTAATGTCGTAGTACCTTCTTCAGGAGGCAAATCAGTTGGTTCTATTGTAGTGTCTAGATCTGCAGTCACAGTTGTTGAAATTATAATATCTTCGTCAGGAGATGAACCAGTTGGTTTTGTAGTATTAATCGTTTATGTCGTAGTATCTTCTTCAGGATATGAACCAGCTGGTTCTGTAGTAGTAGTCGTTGATGTTGTAGTAATTTCTTCGGGAAACGAATCAGTTGGTTCTGTTGTAGTGTCTAGTTCTATAGTAGTAGTCGTTGATGTCGTAGTATCTTCTTCTGGAGATGAACTAGCTGGTTCTGTAGTAGTAGTCGTTGCTGTCGTAGTACTTTCTTCGCGAAACGAATCAGTCGGTTCTGTTGTAGTGTCTAGTTCTGTAGTAGTAGTCGTTGATGTCGTAGTACTTTCTTCGGGAAACAATTATTTGACCAGAAAGAGCCGACTCCGATGAGGGTTCGAATGCCATCCACCCCAATATGTACGAGTGGGGCACCACAGTCGCCCTAGTAAAAAGAAAAAAATATTTACAGTAAACAATAAATAGCAAGACGAATGAACACTTAAGTGGTAACAAGATGCAAGAACGATCGAAAAAAATTAAGATACAAAACTGATTATAGCATCTATGTACTACTTTGTAAAACCAAGTCCCCACCGTATCTGTCTGTCTACATGTTCGCGATAAATTAAAAACTACTTAACGGATTTTCATGCAGTTTTCACTTATTCACTTACAATTAGAGTCGAAAAAAATGCCGTGAGTTCAATGATTTGTCTGTCAAGCGTACTTGGAGCGTTATATTATATGTATTATAAAAACATTTGCATTCATCAGCAATCGATTTCAGCGTACTATTATTTTATGTAATAATCAGTGCAACTAGAATTAAGAGTATTAATTAGTGCAATTAGAATTATCAGTAATAATAACACAAAAATACAGAACAAGAAATAAAAATGGGAATTGATAATTACATTACATTACATTAAAGAAATACATTAATGTCTAATTGAATTAAATGATTGAATTAAATTAAATTTAATTAAAAAGGATAACAATAAAATAAAAATTAAATTAAAAATTAAATCAAATGGCATGGACTTTTAAATGCTTGGGATTGATAAGTCAAGATAGATTTCTTAAACTTTTGTTTTTTTTGTCATGTAGAATATCGATAGATCAGACTTTAGCAATAACATTGTACTCAGCCGTTATTTTTGTCAGAGGCGAGTATTTATTTGCCCAGATTAGTTTTACTTTGTCGCGAGCGAAACAGGTTGTACTTGCTTGGCCGGGGGTTCTTTGCGGGGACATCTATTAGTACTTTTGACACCAACTCTGAACAATCAACTTCTCCATTAACTAGTTTGTACAAAAACATTTGGTTAAGAAGTTGCTGCCTATCGCATAGAGAAATCAATTTAATTTTTTTAATTGAAGTCGATCTGAGTATCTCGGGATTTTTCTAGCTCAATAGCAGCTATACGAAAGGTGCCAGAGAAAGCGCTTTTGTATTTTTTCTATATTTTATATAATTACAATAGAACTTTATTTTAGGTAAATTCGTTTAATTGTGTAAAAACAAATACAAAAATACCCGTCATGTTTGAGCAAATAAATGATTATTTATTTATTTAAACTTCATGTACAGTGTGGTACATAGGCGGACTTAATGCCGCAAGGCATTCTCTACCAGTCAACGATTGGGTTAAAAAGACAACACTGTGGTAGGTATGCACAATAAATAAATAACAGATATTTGAAATAGAATGTAGTATCTAATCTTATCTTATCTTAAGAATTTTATTTTTTTGGTTTATGGTATTTCCCTTCTGGAAATAAAACAAGAAGGCTTAAAATCACCCAAAAGACAATGGAACTGGCTATACTCGGAGTTTCCTTGCGTGATCGAATCAGGAATGAAAATGTCCGCTGGGAAACCGAGGTTATCAACATAGCCCGATGAATTGCAAACTGAAGTGGCAATGAGCAGGACACATTGCTCGCAGAACAGATTGTCGATTGGGACGAAAGGTTGTGGAGTGGCGACCACGTACAAGAAGACGCAGCGTTGGAAGGCCTCCCACAAGGCGAACCAGTGACCTGGTGAGGGTCACGGGAATCTGATGGATGCAAGACGCACAGGAACGGTCATTTTGACGACACTTAGTGGAGGCCTATGTCCAACAGTGGAAGTCTTCCAGCTGAAATGATGATAAAAAAAGCAGGCCGCGTAAAAGTGCGACTCGTTCTTTACCAGTTTTATGTTGTATTTCTTTTTCTGTTTTATATTTATTATTATTTTAATCTTTAATTTAATTAAATCTAATAAAAAAAGCATAAAGAATACTAACCAGACCCGTTGGCCGTCATGTCATAGTTACGGAACGCGTTAGCACGCGACTGTACCCGGATCAGTTGTAGAAGCCCTAAGTACACAAGTCGTTGCATCAATTTGGATAGTATTAGTAAAAATCAATTAATTTTTTAAAATAATAATAAGTTTCTTCGTATCAGCCCCGTATACACAATATGGGCTAAAAAAAAAGTTGTTGGAATGACTTGGCCCAGTAAAAAGACTTTGAGTATAATAATAAATAATAATAATAAAGCCATTTAATCCCAAATATAGAAAATTATAAATGAAATCTAGAAAAAAATCACTAATCCATTTAATGCATTTTTTTTTACAATTTCTATTCCACTTTTGAATTAACTATACTACTATACCATGTAATATTACCGACATTGTATTAACAATTACAAAACAAATTTATAAAAAAATGATTTTCAATAATTAATTAATTCATTTCAGGCAATAGATAATATTTTACAATTAAATATTTATATTAAATTATTCAGACTTTAAATATAATTAATAAAATTAAGCAATTCATTTCAATTTATTCTGTACAAATGTAAATAGTTGGTTAAAAAATTAAGTTACAATATTCCATTTTAAATTAAACTTACCAATTAATTTCATTACAATAAAAATGCTTTCCAGAAGATAAATAATAATAATAATTATGATATATCTAAATCTCCAGGGCCGGATGGGCTGCACAATTTCTGGATTAAGTGGTTTACAATATCGCACGCTCGCTTGGCATATCAGTTTCAGTCTGCATTAGAGTCAAGGTCGCTACCCCAGTTCCTAACAACAGGAATAACCCACCTGCTCCATAAGTCAGGTAGTACTGCGGAGCCTAAAAATTATAGACCGATCACGTGTTTTCCGACGGTCTATAAAGTTCTTACATCCATACTGAGAAGCAAAATTAATAGTCACACTTATTGACAAAAATTTGATCATGTCACCTTCTCAGAATGGATGTAGAAACGGGTCCCGCGGTACTAAGGAGCTGCTCCTCATTGATATGACCATTAGCCAACAGGTTCGACGTTTCCGAAAGGATCTGTCGACATGTTGGATAGATTATAAGAAGGCCTACGACTCTGTTCCTCATACATGGCTCATGAGGGTTCTGGAATTGTATAAAATTGATACAACACTACGCACCTTCCTGATGTCGTGTATGAGGCAATGGAGTACGGTCCTTCGCTATCCAGGATGTCGACATATCCAGAGGAATAGCGAACCTGTAAGGATCGAGCGAGGTATAGGGTAGGTCCAGGGTGATAGTTTGAGTCCACTTTGGTTTTGCCTAGCCTTGAATCCTCTAAGCACACTGCTGGAAAATTCAGGTCTAGGCTATCGGTTGAAGAGAGGTGGTCAGGTAATATCTCACCTACTTTACATGGATGACCTGAAACTTTTTGCCCCCAACAATCTGCAACTGATGGAGCTACTGAAGGTAACTGAAACCTTCAGTAGTGCCATCAGGATGGAGTTTGGTGTCGACAAATGTGCGGTCATGCATGTAAAACGAGGGAAGGTTGTGGAATCCGTGGGCACTCAACTCACGGATTCCATAAACCTGAGATCCCTCTCTCCAACCGAAACCTATAAGTATTTGGGTATGTCGGAAGCTCTAGGCATCAATATCACTGACATGAAGGCATCGTTGAAGGAACGTTTCTTTGGACGCCTGAAGAAGGTATTCAATAGCCTTCTTTCAGGCGGAAACAAGGTGCGCGCCTTCAACGGTTGGGTCATGCCGGTATTGATGTACTCTTTCGGCGTACTCCAATGGACTCAAACGGAACTTGACGCCCTGGATAGGAGGGCCCGCACACTGCTGACTGCATACCGAATGCATCACCCACGATCGTCAGTGATGTGACTGTCCGCGTCCCGCGGAAGTGTGGAGGTCGAGGTTTTTTAAATGCTAAGACCCTACACAACCACGGGGTATGCAGTTTCAGGGAATATTTTCTAGCTACCGACGTGGGTATGCATCGAGATGTAGTGACAGTGGACAAGGGACTCACCCCGCTCTCTCTGGCTAACGAGAACTGGCGCAAACCGGTAGTGCTTGACACTAACGATCGCAGGGAAGTATGGCAGAGCAAGGAACTTCACGGACGCTTTTTCCGGGCCTTTCACGGGCCCGATGTAGACCAATTGGCGTCCGTAGCCTGGCTGCGTTTCGGTGACCTCTTTGGGGAAACCAAAGGTTTTGTCTGTGCAATTATGGACGAAGTTATCATGACGAATAACTACCGGAGATTTATTGTGAAGGACGGCACGGTTGACATCTGTCGGGCATGTCACCGTCCAGGAGAATCAATTCGTCACATTATCTCTGGTTGTTCTCGTCTAGCTAACGGAGAGTACTTGCATAGACACAACCTTGCAGCCAGGATTATCCATCAGCAACTTGCTCTGAAATACTCTCTTGTGGAATCGGAAGTGCCGTACTACAGGTATGAGCCCGACCCAGTTCTTGATGGTCATATCACTTTGTAATGGTCATATCACTTTGTACTGGGATCGGCCCATCATCACTGACAGGACTATTGTAGCCAATAAGCCTGATATAGTGGTGGTGGACCGAAGCGAGAGGCGTGCAATGATTGTTGACATATCCGTTCCGCATGTCGAGAACCTCGTGAAAGCCGAGAAAAACAAACAAATCAAGTATATTGACTTGGCTCGCGAGGTTGTCGACATGTGGGATGTGGACTCAGCGATCATTGTACCGATAGTCGTGTCAGCCAATGGCTTAATAGCCAAGAGCCTCGACCAACACCTTAGGAGGCTCGCGTTAGGCGGCTGGATTAAGGCCTTGATTCAGAAAGCGGTACTCCTGGACACGGCCCGTATCGTTAGGAGGTTCCTTTCTCTGGAGCCCTGACCGCCGATAGCTTGGACCCTGTTCCCGATACCGGTGGGGTACTATTTTTTATATTTTTAAATGTTTTTTTTTTATATAAATGTTTTAAGAAATATTTAAAAATGTACAAAATATGTATATAAAATAAATAAAGGGAATAATTATGACTAGAATTTATGAACTATACTAGTTTTTAATTCTATTGAGTACTGACTAACAAAAAATAACTTTGTAATTAAAATTTTATTATTGTGTATAAATATATACTTACTGGTGTAAACAAAAGGGCGTTGTAACTTCACAAGTGATATATCGTTTGCTTGCACACCTGTACTACCCTCGTTGTATCTTGGATGGCTGTACCATTCAGTAGTCTCAGAGTTATACTCCATGTTGGAAAGAGATACTCCACCCACTCGGACAAAAACAGATACAAGCCTGAATGAAAAATATGGTATTTAAGAACACCAAAAAAAGTTGAAAAATTCATCTATATCACTACATAGTATAAAACAAAGTCGCTTAATGCTGTCTGTCCCTATGTATATAGGGACAGACAGCATTAAGCGACTTTGTTTGCTTAGATCTTTAAAACTACACAACAGATTTTTATGCGTTTTTTTTTAATAGATAGAGTGATTCAAGAGGAAGGTTTTTATTATGACACCCGCATCGAACAAGGCATTATCTCCGATTACAGTCCAAACAAAATTCAAACATGGCACTATCACTTTTAGGTTAATTAAAAAAAAAAATGACTGAATTAATGTTACAATCTTGTTCGTTGCGGGTGTCGATGTATAATAAATACATGCACAATATAGTAGAGAAACACTGATAATTTTAGAGGTTTCTAATGAGATGTTGTAAATAAACAAATTTTTTGCACTTACAAAGGAAAGTAGGTTGTCCTGTTATTTTATTATGAAACCTTAATCCACCTAAACTTTGCAATGGCACGCGTTTGCTGGTAAAATTACTAAAAACTTTCATAATAGAGTTCACAATACTCACTGGTTGTGGTACCGGAGAAGATGTATTGATTCCTCAAATTCTTCTAATACCATCGGATTTACCGTTCCAATTTAAACACTTGCCAGTAAAGATATTTTTTGCAATGACCATTAATAAATCGAAGAGTCAAACTTTCAGCGTTGCAGGCTTAGATTTGAGCGTTGAGTGTTTTTTACATGGCCAATTATCTGTCGCTCTTTCAAGAGTAACCTCAAAAGAAAACATGTTTGTATTGTCTAATGACAAAAAAGCTGTTAACGTTGTATATAAAGACATTCTGTAGTATATTTAGTACTAGCGACACGCCCCGGCTTCGCACGGGTGCAATGCTGATCAAAACCGCATCAAAATTCGTTACGTAGTTTTAAAGATCTAAGCGTACAGACAGCGGGAAGTGACTTTATTTTATACTATGAAGTGATCATCATTGCACCCGTGTGAAGCCGGGGCGGGTTGCTAGTCAAGTATAATTGGTGACTTAAAAAAGTACGCATTAAGAGCATTGAGGTCCATCTTATCAGGAGAACTCAGGTAGCAGGGTGGAAAATCCTAATGGACGCCCTAACTGTGTCACGGATGGCACAGTCGAGGCAGTGCCGAACTCTTATCGGTTAAAAAAACCACTCCTGCTCATGCTATATAATACTTTGACCGAGTCAAATCCCCTTAAATACGATATTTACTTATTGTCTTATTGTCTATTACATATATTATTCTTATACTACAAATAACGAAATAAAGGTAATTTACAATTTTACCCATTGGCACGACGGCCCACTATTTCTCTTGGAGATAGAGCTTTCGGAACATAATAATAATATGTGCACACTTTTTTATATGTATTTCTATTTTCCTTTTTTTCTTTTATCTTTGTCACAGGTCTTTGTTTGTTTTTTCTTTTCCTTTTTTTTTCTTTTTTTTTAACTTTTTTTTTTACATCCTGACATAGTAGCTACAATGTAAATTTTTTTTCCTCCTTAATTTTATTCATATCGTATGTGATTACATTTTTTACTTAGTATAATAGTACGTCATATACTTTTCTTAATCCACTTATTTCTTTAATTTACTTTACTAACCACTTTTTTACAGAATTTAAAAAATATTTGTCGACATTTATTATTTTGAATTATACAATTATGGCAAAACTGCCTTTTCTAACTTTATATCTAGTGACATTTCTAAATTAAAGTTACCCTAGGTAAGGTAGGTAGGGTGGGTAGGGTGGGTAGGGTAGGTAGCGTAGGTAGGGTAGGTAGGGTAGGTAGGGTAGGTAGGGTAGGTAGGGTAGGCAGGGTAGGTAGGGTAGGTAGGGTAGGTAAGGTAGGTAGGGTAGGTAGGGTAGCTGGGCTATGTAGGGTATTTAGGGTAGGTAGGGTAGGTAGAGTAGGCAGGGTAGGTAGGGTAGGTAGGGTAGGTAGGGTTGGTAGGGTAGGTAGGGTAGGTAGGGTAGGTAGGGTAGGTAGGGTAGGTAGGGTAGGTAAGGTAGGTAGGGTAGGTAGGGTAGGTAAGGTAGGTAGGGTAGGTAGGGTAGGTAGGGTAGGTAGGGTAGGAAGTGTAGGAAGGGTAGGTAGGGTAGGAAGGGTAGGTAGGGTAGGTAGGGTGTGTTTTATATGACGAAGGAATGCATGGTGAGGATGCTGACCGGGCTGGGCCTCCAAACGTGATAATAATATCACGTATAAACGTGACGATGACGATGTTGGTACTGCATTTTCTGAGTGAACAAGATATCATAATGTCATTACTTTTATATTCCAGTTCATATTTTACTAGGTACATGTGTTTTAAACGGGTATACTATTCTTTCTAGTTTGATGTTTGCTTTTGTGCCATTGTTTCTTTCACCAATGAAATAATAATATGATTTAATTTTACTTACCGGGGTTGATTTCATTCTCAATGGATGCCGCGCTTTGCACTAAGTGTTTGTATTCAGCAGATACCTGCAAAGTATAAGTGTTTGGGTGTATTGAATCAATTTTTATTATTAAGCTATATATATATATACCTACATAGAACACAAGAAATATTTCTATTATGTCCATTATAGACTTTGAAACTATCCTTCTTGGATAATAAAATAAAATTAAAATAAATGTTGTAAAGATAGTTTTAGACTATTCAAACAATCCAAAACACACGCTGGGTGTCCACTATTCTTTTATTATAAGAATTTGTATAATTATTAAGTAGAATACCCAGGTCTGGATTTGATTAATAATATAATAGGTCCATAGCTATGAAATCGGCGTTTTTTAAAATAGTTACCTACCTTGCACTGTGTTATCTTCAGACTGACTTGGAATAAAAAAAAATATATAAACTTTATATTAAAAGTACGTTCTTCTTTTTTTGTTTTGTATTTTCTGTAATATTGCAGTATAAAAAAGTGTTTTTTTGTCTGTGCTATTGGTTTAATAACTATAGTTTGGGAAATTTAGTCCTATAGCCGTCGGAAGAAGAAAATTTTTACGTGTAACCTCACGTAAAAAATTTAATTTCCCAACTAAAAACGATTGTAATAAAAACATCACATCCATTAGCGACAGCTGCAGCAGTTCTAAGTTCGCATAATTATGTAATAAATATTGCATACTATTTGGGACGTATTGTTTCCAGGGTAGAACTCATATTACCGTGAAGGAACTTATTGTGAAGGAGCAGCATGGATTTATCTCGAGACGATCAGTCACAACAAATCTACTTGAATGCGTACACGAATGGGCAAGGAACCATGAAATGCCCTTTTTCATGGTTCCTTGCCCATTCGTCCCACGTATGTAATATATCTGGATTATGAAAAAGCATTTGATCGTGTTCCTTTGCGCCGTCTAATCCATAAACTCGAACACTTAGACATCGCGGTAGTCTATTAGCCTGGATAAGTGATTTTCTTACTAAGAGAACATTCCGTGTGCGTATTGGTGACGTTCTTTCTACAGCCCGTACTGTGCTCAGCGGTGTTCCACAGGTATCGGTGCTTGGCCCACTGCTATTCATCCTATACTTGATAGACCTCAAAAATACGCTTCGTTTGCCTTTTTCGCTATTTGCAGATGATACAAAGTTTTTTGGAAATCCGCAGGTTCAATGGCAAGATATACAAAATGACCTAAATGCAATATACGAATGGACCCAAGACTGGTTACTTACGTCAAATGTTGTTATATGTACCATTTTACACTAGGGAAAAAACAATCCGCGAAAAAGTTATCATCTAGGACTTCAAAAACTCTCATCTGTCGAGTCACAGAAAGATTTAGGTGTTATTATGTCTAGCGATCTAAAATGGGAAACATACATACTCAACGTCGTCAAGAGAGCACATTCGAAACTCTATGTTATTCGCAAGGCATTCAAATGCTTGACACCTAAAACGTTTGTTAAGCTGTACAAAACCTACATAAGACCTCTCTTGGAGCATGCTAATGTCATCTGGGACCCATATTTTAAGAAAGACATCACTCTAATCGAAAATGTTCAGAGAAGGGCAACAAAAATGGTCCATACCATTCGCAATCTATCTTACGAAGAGCGCCTTAAAGAACTTGACCTTAACACACTGGAACAACGTAGACAAAGGGGCAGGCTTATTGAAACTTATAAAATACTCACAGAATACTACGATGTGCCCAGCCTTCAAGACCTTTACACACTGAATGCCAACAAACATTTACGAGGACATATCCTTTAAGTTATGGGGAAATGCATCCAAAAAGAAGCCTTTCAAGCAATTTCTACCTAACCGAGTTGTAACGGCATAGAACAGGCTCCCAGAAAGCGTTGTGAAAGCTCCCACATTGAGCTGCTTTAAAAATCGGTTGGACAGACTAAACATCTCCAAACTATATGAAACACACGCTTCAGCTAAATAGCTGCTAGTGTGTCTTACCAAATAATAATAACAATAATGAGTTTTGTGTAGATTCTTCTTGTAGTAATTTGAACTTGAAAGTAGTGTGATGGACTATTTTCCAGTTTTGTGTACAAAATTCGTCATATTTATAAAACAAAACCATATTTAACAAAAATAACTTTTGTATTTATTATTATACACATTATTTTACAATAACAAATAAAAAGAACAGACCTCTCTGTACATTTTTTTCATACGACAAGCGAAACAAAAACAGGCGTCAAGTAGTCGATCCGAACGCCGGCCAAAAAAAGGTATGTTTACACAACGATACCGAGAACTCGGTGAGTCATGCGGCTCAAGTTAGTATCTTATTACTTAGTATGGTATACGGACATACTACAAACAAAGTTTTAGCTTCTAGGAATGTTTGGTTTACGGTATCTGAGTAACAATGCAAGCACCTGAAAAAACGGGCTAAAAAAGACCCACTCGTACTTTGAATCACAGAGTAAATATTTTTGCATTTATTTGAAATCTAAGTTTGCATCGTACAAAACTATGATATTTGCTAACGGAAAAACACAGTGCAAAGGCACGTTGCCTAACAAAAACATTGCCAAATCAACAAATGAAGATCACAAAAATCGAACAATTTAGGTAAAAAAATGGATCGTCACAGTAAAAATAAAGCCAGTGGGTCAAATCTGAACAACAGAAAAAGGAAAAAAAAAATGAAGCGACTTTCAAACGTAATTTGATGTGTGATATCTAACCGTTTTTTTTTTTAAATATGTATATTACAAAAAAAAGAGAAGTAAAAAAAAATGAAAAATGTTCAACGCTCATGCTGTTAGGATGAACATTTTACAATTCGCCGGTGAAACGAACAAAAATGCGGTCCAAAAACATATACCTAGATAATACAAAGAAATAGATATATAAAAATATACTGTACTAAAATAAAATTATGTATGCATAACACATGCAGTTAGAAACATAAAACCCAAAACACGAACGAAAACCCCATACTTATTATTATTTTGTAAATAACTAACTAAGGCTACTAGCAAAAAAATAGCATACCTACTCAGTCTTATAATAGTCCCAATGCTGGGACTCTGGTCTCTTCTCTAGGAGAGGACTAAGAATGACTAAAGCAACTATTTAAAAACTTACCTGAAGAACACCCAGCAGAAATAAAAACAAGACCGATTTCGTTAACATCTTCTTCGCTACTGGTAATTTTAATGTAATTTAATCTCTAGGAAAGCCAGTTGTTGACGAATGTAATATATTTTTTGTTATTGATGTCTAGACAATCACGATAAGATAAATGAATAAGTATATTTTTAATAGCCAAAAGATTGCACTTTCAACAACATCCTGAATTGTTATCTAATTTATTTTCGTGATCCTATTTCTTATCTAATTTATTTTCGTGGGCCTCTACATGATGAATTTCTTCTTCAAAAAGCGTGAGCATAAAAGGTAGACCTGGCAAAGTCCTGACGGTGCAACTAGAAATGAGATTGACTTCATCCTGTCGAAGCAAATATTCAATGATGTGTCTGTGATCAACGCCGTGAAAACTGGAAGTGATCACCGCAGGGTAAGAGGCACATTGAATATTAATATTAAGCTTGAAAGGTCTCGACTGATGAAGTCTACGCTCCATCCAGCACAGATCCAAAACCTTGAGAGCCTTCAGCTCGAACTCCACAATTGTTTCGAGAGCCTAGGTAGCTCCGTGGACGAATATAACGATGGGTTCGTGGAAACTGTCCATACGGTCGGGTCTAAATTTTTCAAGACTCACCGTACAAATAAGAACTAAAGGCTCTCTGATACGACCCTCGAGCTAATGAAGAAGAGGCGTGAGATGATTCTGCAGTCTTTAGACGATGCGTGCATATACCGGCAGCTAAATAGACAAATCTCGAAGTCTCTGAAACGCGACATTCGCCGCTTTAATACCGTAAGGATTAAGGACGCGATTGAGCGGAATAAAAAAAAGAGGCCATATAAAAAAAGTAAGTAACAAAAAAAAATATTACAATTATCAATAAATGAGACGTTAACAAAATAAATTACTGACGAATTTATGGTGGTTGGGGTCTAATAATATAAAAAATATTGCAAAAGCAATGTGTTAGAAAAAAAAAAGAAAAAAGTATATATTACAACAAATGTGGAGCAGTTCATAGATACATTTACACAATGTTATGATCATTGCCAAACAAGCGTGTCTTCAGTAGTATTTTACCTTGTAATACCCTTTTTTAGTTAGGAGACGCTTAATATGGGTTTTGAACTTTCCCTCGCTAAGTTCAGTTACCGCCTTTGGCAGCTTGTTATAAAAGCGTATGCTGTTTACTAAAAATGACTTGCTGGTCTTAGCTAATCTCCATTTGGATAATACAATTTCGTGTTTACTACGCGCATTTTTGTTATGAAAATCGCTTCTGATTTTGAAGAGTCCTAGGTTTTTACGAACATACAAAATATTTTCTAAGATATAAAGAGAAGGCAGAGTCAGTATATCGATTTCTTCGAATTTATTTCTAAGAGACTCGCGAGGACCCATTTTATAAATAGCCCGATTGCTCTCTTTTGCAATATGAAAATTGAGTTTACATTAGCTGCAGATCCCCATAGTAAAATGCCATAAGACATAATACTGTGAAAATAAGCATAGTAAACTAACCTAGCTGTGGCTACATCTGTCAATTGCCTTATTTTTGTTACTGCATATGCGGCTAAGCTTAATCTACCTGAAAGAGTTCTAATATGAGCGCCCCACTGCAGTTTAGAATCGATAGTTATACCTAAGAACACAGTTTCCGTAATAACATCAAGTTTGTTGCCGTCAAGAATTACATTTTTTAATTAATTAATTGGTACAAACTAGTGCTTGACTGCGATCCCACCTGATGGTAAGTAGTAATGCAATCGTTGATGGTGAGGCGCATTAATTTATTAAGAGCCTATTCACTCTAGCCTTGAAGAGACCCAAATTATAATCGGACGGGAAAACCGCAGCAGGCAAATTATTCCAGTCCCTCGATGTACGCGGTATAAACGACGAGGCGAAACACTTGGTCTGGACCGTAGAGGTTTCAACAACGTAAGGGTGGATACTCGCCGTTCGTCGGCTTGTCCGATGGTAGAAATGAGATGGTGGAATCAAGTCATGCAATTGACGCCAACTTGAGGGATATTTGGTAATGAGAACTTTATACATTTAGTTATATTCGCATTCAAGAAGAGATTATCAGCAGCGAACCATTTCGAAAGAACAACCAGACTTTCGTTGACATGCAAGACATCCGCATCTTTTCTATCTACTTTAAAAATAAGGGAAGTGTCATCAGCAAATAGAATTATATCGGGTAAATTAGCCATCATGTAAAAAAGGTCATTAATATAAACTAGAAAAAAGAAAGGGCCAAGAATTGAACACTGAGGCACAGCCATTTTTACTAAAGACCCCGAGGACGTCGCTCCATTAATGGTTACTTTTTGTTGCCTGTAAGATAAATAGGAAAAAACAAGATCAGCAGCTCGTCCACGAATTCCGTTATGATGTAATTTACAGATTAGAGTATTATGGTAAACACAGTAAAATGCTTTAGAGAAGTCACAGAATATGCCAATAGCATCCTGGGACTTCTCCCAGGATTCCAAGTTGTGACTGATAAGTTTCACTCCTGCATCCGTCGTTGACCTTCCTTTCGCGAAGCCAAACTGACTATGCAAAATCCCATTTTAATTTAAATTAGATTACAAATCTGGCCGAGCATGATTTGTTCATATATTTTACCCTATGCTGGAAGCACAGATATAGGTTTGTAATAAGATGGATCACTCTTACTAACTGATTTGAAAATTGATACTACTTTACTATGTTTCATTAAATCAGGGAACATACCACTGTCTAGGCATTGATTAAATATGCCTGTTAGGACTGAAACAATTGTATCAATAATATCTCTAGGAACCTTAACGGATATACCCCATAAGTCAGTATTTTTTATGTTAGGACTATTGAATGGTTTTTAATTGAATAGAAAGAGATACTTATTCTTATTCTTATTCTTTATTGTACACACAATTTTATATAGTCAATAAAAATAGGACAGTTGATGTACATAGGCAAGCTTAACCCACAACTGGGTTTTCTTACAGCAAACCATATAGAGAGAGAAAGAAATTTTACATATTTTAAGGAACTGTACAACAAAAAATTAAACACATTAATTAAATCTAAACTTAAAACTAAAAATATACTAAACAGATATGTTTACAGCACACTATACATAAACATAATATATACAATAAATAAATACCTATAAACATACATATTTATACGCTTAAATTCATTGGTACATCCTTAGTGAAATTTTCTTTCAAAACAGATTTAGCTAACAAATATGAAGAAGGGAGAGATTTCGTAACTTCTATTGGGATATTGGTGAAGAAGTTTTCTAAAGTCTCAGCCACTTCAGTCCTATCTGAGATGATTTTTTTTATCAATTTTAAGGGACAATTCATTCCGATCTCGTTTGTTTGTCTTTCCAGTTTCCTTGTTTATCACCTTCCAGACAGCTTTTATTTTATTATTTTAATTTCTAATTTTTTTACTTACTGACTTAGATTTAGCTTGGGCGCAGACTCTTTTGAATATCTTTGAATAGATTCTGACATGGTTATGCAAGTTAAGATCAGACGATAATGATTTTTTATAGTATAGCTGATATAAAGTATATCTGCTTTTTCTTATTCCAGCAGTAGCCCAATCATTAAATTTAGATTTATTATTGATTTGAACTTTTTTAATTGGACACACCTTATTAAATTTAATTCTTAACATACTATATAAAAAAGTACCGTAATTTACATTGGGATCTTGCGAATCAAAATTGGCTGTTGAGAGACTACTAAGAACATAACTATTTAAATAGTTTAATTTATTTTTAGTAAGTGGTCTAACCTCTGCAGTCGAATATAATTGTAACTTTTTGACTGACTCGAAAGATACGAGTTGCCGCTAATTAGGGATGAGTTTTTTATATCACAATTAGTAAACTTATTATATATGAAGCTGAAGTAGGTGTTATTCTTGTAGCTTTATTAAAAATACATTTTAGATTAAAAGAACTAAACAATGACAGAAATTGTCATTTTTCTGGTGAACTTACTAGTAAATCAATATTTAAGACCCCACAAACGAAAACTAATTTATTATCTCTAATAAGTTTATTTAGTATTTCTTCTATTATGATAAAAAAGAGATGTCAAATTTGATGCAGATGGTCTGTAGCCATATAAGAAAGTTCGGCCTTCAACCTCTGCACATGCTACCTCACATAAGCGATCAACAGAGCAAGAAGTGATATCTTTCCTTTCCTTGTATCTTAAAGTATTACTACATAATATCAAGGTATCTCTCCCTATTGATGATCTGTTGTACGCACTGGCAACTGAAAAATTGTTTACATTATGCCCGGTTTACATTATTTCAGTCCAGTGATCCAGCGAGAATCCAGTCCAGTGCTGGACTGGATCTGTAACGTCTACATTATTCCAGTTATTTAGAAGCCGTTAAAGTGTGAACACTACTGTGACAATGATTTCAAGAAGAGATCAGTTTCGAAAACGTTTCAAATGTGCTCAATTACTCTTGCTACAAGAAGTTATTAATGAGGTTGATAAGGAACTAACAAAAAAGGAACGGATTTGGGTGAGAAATTGCATCAGCAAAAGAAATCAAAAAAGAGGGTCAGTAATGCTTTTGCAACAACTGAAGTTTGAAGATCCCACTGAATATAGACTGGCATTGAAAATGACAGCAGAAAACTTTAAGTAATCCGCAAAAACAACCAATACGTGTTTATTGTGTCAGCACTGGAATGGCACTGGATTGGCCGTCTACATTATTCCAGTTGCATTTTTTTTTTTAGGTGGGAAAATCATCTTATGACAAATCCCGCTCTTGGGCGGAGCGGGAGATAGTGTCAGACTTTTACTGACTAAAAACCCACTCCTGTTCCTTCGTTGCCTTCGTCCCAGGGCCCCGGGTTTCGTTTTCACACTACCCATGGCCCCAGTAGGCTTCGACCCTGCTGGGCCCCTACGATTTGCTGACATCTCCCTGAGGCGCGCGTGGAACAATCCGCGCCGTCGACGACTTGGGCTCGGTCCGGACGATTACCGGACGGTTGGACGGCAGGCTACCCATTACTCGCCATCCGCAAGCCCGCGTCTACGGTGGCCGGAAATCAGGATCGGAATCCCGGCGGAGGTTGGGGCGTGAAGACCGTTGCCTCACGCGATCGGCCGCCTCCTTTGCTAGCATTACTGCTTCGCAGAAGGAGGCGACCGCCTGCCACTCCTCCTCGCTCCGGACCATGGCCTGTACCAAGGCCCGGCGCGAGAGATCGCCGCCGCCGATCGCCCCCACGAGGACACGGCGTTGCTCTGCCCAAGCGGGGCACACCTCCACCGTGTGCTCCACCGTGTCCTCCGGGCGTTCCACACAGTGGCGACACCCGGGCGTCGCTTCCGCACGAATCCGGTGCAGGAACTTCCCGAACTTACCGTGTTCGGTGAGAACCTGCGTCATGCGGAAGGTGAGGACGCCGTGGGGTCTTTCCAACCACGCCTAAAAGAGGGGACTTACCGCCATATTCCAGTTGCACTGGATTGGTCGCACTGGATTCAAAAGTAGACCGCCAATCCAGTTACTGGACTTGAATGCTAACTGGATTCAGTGCATTCCAGTGCCGGTTTATATTTTTCCAGTAAGCAATCCAGCACTGGATTCGATCGCTGGACTGGAATAATGTAAATCGGGCATTAAAGAGCATTCTATCTGGTTTTAACCAGGTTTCACAAAAACATAGGATGTCCATATGATATTTATCTATTAATATTTCCACATCTAGAATTTTGCCAGAGTAGCGATTTATATTCTAATGGTATAAAAAAAAATATTATTATTACGCTTCCTTTTTGTCGCTTCTAATAGTTTAAAGAATCTATGTCAGTATTATTAGGTATACTAGATAATACTGATTCATCACTTAACCTAATCTCAGTTAAATTATCAATAACTGCGTGTATATTATAAGCTAATGAAGTAGCCAATAAATGTTGATTTTTTTTGGGAAGAAACATGTTCACGTATCAAAACAAAATCTCTAGCAAAATTTTATTGTTAGTATCAAAATACAATAAACGGTCACTATAACGACATGACAAAATGTGTATTAAGTTGTTTAGGCTCAAAATGTAATCATTTTCATGATCGTGTAAACTGTTAGAATAAGGCAATGCACATAATATTAATTTACCTAATTTCAATTTAAGCAGGATTTCAATACCACAACAAGAGTAACTCCTAATGTAGGGTAAAAATATTTTATAAATTCGACGACTACGCGACATCGACTAAGACTGTCTGAATATCGAGTAGTGTATATAGGCCCTTAGGAATCTGCATTCTTCTAACAATCTTCTACTGCCTTGTCCATATCATACTTCTAATTTTGTTTATTCTTTTTCTCATATACAATCCATACTTCTGTGGAACGCGCTTCCTTTTGACACCAGGACGGCCACCAGTCAGTATGCATTTAAAAGGAAAAGTCAAAAGTTCAAAGTCAAAAACTTCTTTCATTTACTTTATATAAATAATATACATATATTTATGTAATAGGTCTTTACTTATGAAATTGCCGTTTTTTAAAACGGATTGCTTTGAAGTGTTATATCTTTGGATTGACTTGGAATTAAAAGTTTAAATAAACTTTATATTAATAGTACGTTATTCTCTTTTCGAAATTAGTTATTTATATTTATTAGTTTCTGTGTGTTTTGTATTTTCTGTAATATCGCAGTTTTATACTATATTAAATATGTATGTTTATTTTATAAACATACATTCGTACCCTTCTTTTCTAATTAATCTTTGCTTTTTTTTATGCACCTGTCATGTTTTCTCTTCCCTTGGTTGACTAATAGAGAATGCCTAAGGCATTAAGTCCACTTTTGTACCTTTGTGTTGCATGAAGTTTAAATAAATAAGTAAGCAAAACTTATAATAAGTTGACATAGTAGTCAAACGCAGGCCTATCAATAAATGGGCACACCATAATTATCGCGGTAAGTCCCCTCTTTGAGGAGTGGCTGGATAGACAACACGACGTCCTTACCTTCCGTATGACGCAAGTTTTCTCCGGACATGGTAAGTTTGGGAGATTCCTGCACCGGATTTGTGCGGAAGAATCGCTCGGAGGACACGGTGAAGCATACGTAAAAGGTTTGCCCGATCCATTTGACCGATGGGGCGATCGGTGGCAACTTTATCGCCGGGCCAAGGCACGGTGGTTGGCGGAAGTCGGTGATAAATAAAAAACAAACAATACCGAGAAACACCGACTTCCGAAATTAAAGTTATTTTGATCCTTTTAGTGTGTGTTTTTAGTGGTTGTTTTTTTTTTTTGTAAAAAGTTTTTTATCAATTATAACACGGTAGAGTATGAAGGAAAAAAAAAAAGGAAGACTACCAAACAAAGGCACGGACGTCATGTTCTTGGTTTAAATGTAAGGCTGGAGTGTGGTTTTAGTCAGTAGGAGACTTACACTGCCCAGACTGGCTCATCTGTGAGGCAGCCTGGACGTCCATGAGGAATTTCCACTCCTGTCGAAAAAACAAATGGTACAGTATTTTGCAGCAAAAGTATTGAATCGGCCATTGTGTAAACACTTGAGATACCAAGAACTACACCAATTTATATTAAAAGGTCCACCAAGGACCAATTCGCATACCAAAAAAGCTAATTGGTGCAGCTGCAAACGCCTACACGAATGTGAATAACATCATCACAACCTTTTACTAGTCGCGGCTCATCGATTTCTAACAGAAACATAAGGACGTCTCCTAATTATTTTAAGAACATACCCGACTTTTGGAAATCATGTATTCAACACACCTCACGTATTCTTTCAACAAGACTGTACTTTAAAAAGTGTTCAATATACACGTATGCACGTAATTTATTATACCACAATTTTCGGGTTTTATTTACAAGAAAATAGGACCGTTCTTATGTCTAACAATCAGACATAAAATTGGTGACCGTGACAGGACACGGATTCGAAAACAAACTCTGCAGCGCACTGCGCCCCATAGTCGGAAGAGGGTGCATCGACCGAGGTTGAGGATCGTCAGGATCGGCGTCTGGGCTACAAGACGGCTTAGCCACGACCACGGTACCAACTTCGACAGAGATAAGTGTCCCGATCCTTTGTTCCTTTATATTCAGTACTCATACCTAATTTTTTTCCTGTTTTTCAAATTTCCTGTTGATCATCATTGTATTGCCTCCACACTGCACCTAAAGTCACAGGGGGCAAATGTAATCGTTATTCTTCGAGTAGAATCATATTCAACAGTTATTTACGTAAAATTAGTTTCCTTCTTCATGCAAAAGGTCAAGGGTTCAAAGGTCAAATCAAGTAAAAAATGCATTCCAAATTCAAAATAACATGTAACTATTCGTTTATACATTGCTTAGTTATTATATCCCCTCCATTAACGTCCCGTTCCGTAATTTCAACAAAACCGTAGTCTGCCTAAATATCAACAATTATCATATTACTATTTCTTGCTTTTCATCCGTTCTCCCGAAACTTCCAGGACTGGCGCAGGAACACGGTCCGTCTTGCTGTTCAATCGATTAGCTGTACGGAAACGATTTATCGCTACCTCCTTCTTATACAAAGTGCAGTTAAGTGGACAAGTTCTTATTAGTTTTGATTTAAGCTGTTGATCCCCGCATTAAAGCCGGCGTTCACGCGCCATTGTCTTACTATTGTGTCTCTAATTACGCACTCATCGCCACAGGTGTCGCCGAGCTGATGGGAGTGAGATATCGCTACCTACTTCTTATACAAAGTGCAGTTAAGTGGATAAGTTCTTTTTAGTTTTGATCTAAATCATAACAATGACTACTGAGTCGAAATATAAGGAAGTAAGTTAGAGGCGTAGTTCTATATAGCATAGCATAATCAGCCTTTTAATGTTCCCATTGCTGGGACTCAAGCCTCCTCTCTCTTGGAGAGGGAATGGGCCGTAATCCACCACGCGGGCCCAGTGTGGATTGGTGAATGTCACATGTCTTCAAATCGTAGTAGGCGTAGTTCTATTAAAAGGACAAATAACAAAGTTTAAAAATTACATATCAACATTAGAATCAGTGCAACTGTCTGGCATAAAACTTGTCAAGTTATCATTAAAGTTTGAAGGTTTGTCTATAACAAAGTGCGACGACTTTCAAACTGAAATTGAAGTATTAAATCATAAACATTTCATATTCAGAGCTTGATGAGCGGGATGTCATCAAGCGAGATATTATTTCATGTATAGCAACAGCTAAGAACTTAAAATTGAAGACGTGAACAATCAATCTGACGCACATCGCAAGTGTTCTCATGTCATCACCCTCATAACTATGAGTCTACTGGATTTAAGTTGCCACAAATTGAAATTTCTAAGTGTAACGGAGCATATTTTTGAATTTCGAAACACTTTTCAGGCGTTAGTTCATAATAACGAACGCTTTCCCGATATTAATAATTTCACTATTTGATATCATATCTCGAAGGAGACGCGGCTCGTATCATTTCGAATCTTGAAGTTTCATCATCAAATTATAAAGAGGCCTGATCGATACTATGTGAATGATACGACAACAAGAGGTTGCTCATTAATTATCATTGCTGATAATTCCAAAACAAGGAACAGCATTAAAATAATAATTAAAATTAATTAGATGTCAGTCAAGATAGTTAAACTGTTTAATTATCGATCGATAATTTATTTCTTTACATGTAATTTATTTTCCTTTCATTAGCTCATTCAGCCTTTTTTTAATGCTGCTGGGACTCAGGCCTCCTCTCCAGGAGAGGGAATAAGCCGTAATCCACTACGCGGGCTCAGTGCGGGTTGGTGAATGTCACATGTCTATCTACTCGTAAGTCGGGGCCATTACTACTCGGCCACCACTGCTGTGAGCTTCCTTTCACTATTCCTCAATAATAAACAATAATAATAACGTACGCGTGGGACAAATTTAATGTGTCATTCAATCCAGCCCCGCGCCTTAAGGAAGGCCAGCAGCACCTTGGTGTTACTAACCATTTCGTGGAAGATACCTGGGTCGTCGAAGTAGTAGTAGCGCTGTAACTACTGGGCAGATTAGCATTAGCATCCACCAATCAGCATTGGGCCTGCGTGGTGGATTACAGTACATTCTCTCTCCTAGAGGGGAAGCCTACGTCCCAGCAGTGGGAACATTATAAGGCTGATTATGCTGTGGTATATGGGCAGCTTAGAAGCTGATAAACTACTGTCTCGTCCACCACCATGTAGGCTCTGCAAAGTGGGCTGTCTGTAACTCCTATGACATAGATGTCCTTCAAAAAGAAGGACCCGTGGCCAGTTTTAACGGCCGCGATTTTGCGCACCTGAGGTTTAGTCAGTCGTTAGGATCTGTTTCGTGAAGCGGCCGTCAATGGACCCTCCAACGAATGATCAATCTCAAACGAATGGTCAGATTTCAATAAGTATACTTATTTGAAAACATGTATAATTTGAATGATTTTAGTTAGGTTTGTTGTTGTGGTTGTTGATCTGATCAATGAGAAATGATCACGAAAATGAAAATATGGCGATGATTGAATACTGCTTCACTGTGTCACTTGTACACATTTTAATTTGACTGTGTGTTTTGAAATCTGTATTATTTTGTGTACTTTAATGGGTAACAGGAGATAATGAAAGAGAAAGTCATTTGACAACGAGTGAACGGATAGAAAGTGGACGATAAAAATAAGAAGACGACGACAAGAGTAATAAATAAAACTTCAAATAAACTATGCGTATTATGTATGCAAAATGTATTCACAAAAAATATAAATCACATTTTATAAGATAAGATAAGATATTCTTTATTTGGGTAGACATTGTGTATGCAAGATTGAGATTTATTGTTTGAGTCCAGTCATGTTTACCCGTAAGTGTCGGCGTACAAATATGTATAGCATTGAAAACTAAAAAATAATAAATTACACAAAAAAAATACCTAGGATTTCACTTACAGAATTTATAACTTAGAGACCTTTTAATTCGAAGTTATTTTTATCTTATCATGTCAACATTCAGAATTAATTAAAAATATTAATGCCAAACAAATACAAGAACAATGTCAAAGCTATAAAATATATTTCAAAATTAGAAGATTTATGTCAGTTACAAACTATAAATCAAAATTAATAGAATTATGTCAAATTTACGATATGGATTTCAATATTTCAGGATGTCAAAATATAGGATTAATATGTCAAAATTACAATATAAATGTCAAAATTATAATATAAACGTCAAAATAACAATATAAATGTCAAAATTACCAGATGTATCTCAAAATTATAAGATAATGTCAAAAATACAGGAACCATGTTAAAATTACAACCACAAGCATTAGTGTCAAGAAAAAAATTAATTCAAAAACTTTTTTCGGCTAGAAATTCGGAGACACTATAATATTTATACTTTTTGCAAAAAGAACTTTTTAATTGATGCTTGAATGCATATTATTTAACTCTTTATATCGTTTGAGCAATATGTTAAATATCGTAGGAGCCATGCAGACGATACTTGAACCTCTTCTGTTACGCGGTACAGCGTCTTCTAGACGTGGAAACAGTTTTGGGTTTGTTTTAACAAACATTGCGGTTTTGAGAATGTACATACAGGAAAGAGTTAATATTTTGTACTTTTTAAAATATGGTTTGCATGTATCAACTGTTTTTAACCCAAATATATAGTAAATCGAATGCATCTCTTTTGGGCCTAGAATTCCGTGTTAACGTTATTAGAATTTCCCTAAAATACAATGCCGTATTTTAGGTGAGACGCAGCTATGCCATTGTAGGCTGTAATCAAGGTCAATCAAGGTACATTCACAACTGCAGCTACAGAGTGCAATGCAAATGCAGAACTACAATTATTATTTTTTACAAAGGTACTCTACTTGTGATTTCCATTCAAGTCTTTTATCAAGCATTAGTCCAAGAAATTTAGGAGCATTTACGATTTTAATAGTTTTATTATCTACAACATCAGTTTTAGTATATGCGAAACCTGAAACACGTGTCTAGTATTTTTGTAAAGAATCTGTGTACAAACACAACTGTACAATGAAAAATCACGAAGTTATAAGCTTGTTATGCTATCTGGTTGGCCGCACAAATACACGATCACCGGGCCACCCAGGCGACTAAGTGGTTGTTTTACTCCCGCATCCAGCTGTGCGCTAGTATCTACTGTCCGTTATAACCTGCCATGACATGTGTTGTACTTAGCGTCGGTGGTGTTCAACTTGTGACCTTTTTTAAATATTTTTGGAAAACAATATAACATAGTGTAAAAATTATTGGAATCGATTCAGTTACTGATTCTGAACAAACTATATTCAGATTTTTTGCATATACTAAAATAATGTTGTATTTTTATGTCCATATTTTCTATAGTCAAACGTTGGCTAAAATGTATGATTTTAGTTTTATTTAAATTATTTTTTAAATTATTGTTATTTAACCATTTTATTTTTCAATTGATGTCAGAGTATTGTGAACGTCAAGTTTATATTGGATAATGTCACTGTTACTACTAAGATGACCACATTTTTAAATCCGATAAATTTTTCAGAACACTTATATCCTTTCCTACTTCCTTAGACACATTATATAGGTATTTGTTGAATGCCACTTGGACTTCACTTCGAGGCGTTTCAGGAGTTGCGCCATATCATCATCTTCATTAGGTTCTGATATGTCTGAGTCTTCTTTATCATCTTCTTTAACTTCAGAGTCCTCCGGAGGTGCAGTAGTATAATATTCGTTTGAAAAGTCTTCTGGACTATCAGAGTCAGTTGTTGTGTAGATCGTGGTTGTGTTATCTATGTCTCCACATCTTGTAGATTTTCAAAGTCTATACCCGTTACTTGTTTAAACCATGCTAAGGATGGTCCGGGTCGGGTGAAAACTAGAAAAAAAAATATATATTGTATTAAAATTGCCGGAAAAATAGAGATTAACCAATAGACTGTGTGGTAACGTTGAAGAATCGTGCGCAAATAGTGGTGTCAATGACTATGGCGTTTGGATATGATCTTCTACACGCACTATTATTCGGGAGGTTCCTGCACCGGATTCGTGCGGAAGAAACGCCCGGGTGTCACCATTGTGTGGACCACCCGGAGGACACGGTGGAGCACACGGTGGAGGTGTGTCCCGCTTGGGCAGAGCAACGCCGTGTCCTCGTGGGGGCTATCGGTGGCGGCGATCTCTCGCGCCGGGCCTTGGTACAGGCCATGGTCCGGAGCGAGGAGGAGTGGCAGGCGGTCGCCTCCTTCTGCGAAGCAGTAATGCTAGCAAAGGAGGCGGCCGATCGCGTGAGGCAACGGTCCTCACGCCCCAATCGCCGCCGGGATTCCGATCCCGATTTCCGGCCATCGTAGGCGCGGGCTTGCGGACGGCGAGCTATGGGTGGCTCGCCTTCCGACCGTCCGGTAACCGTCCGGACCGAGCCCAAGTCGTCGACGGCGCGTGCTGTTCCACGCGCGCCTCAAGGAGATGTCAGCAACTGTAGAGGCCTAGCAGGGTCGAAGCCTACTGGGGCCAAGGGTCTGATTCTGAAAGGAAGACTCGGCCCTGGTACGAAAGGCAATGAAGGAACAGGAGTGGGTTTTTAGTCAGTAAAAGTCTGACACTATCTCCCGCCCCGCCCAAGGGCGGGGGATGTCATAAGATGATTTTCCCACCGAAAAAAAAAAAAAAAAAAAAAAAAAAAAAAAAAAAAAAAACACGCACTATTAGAGATTGCATGTAGATACACCCAGCGTAGCACATCACTAAACGGACCTAGAACATTTATGAAAAAATAACTACGTTTATCACAAAACTGTGTTATAGTCTAACCAAATACAATAAGTCATTGAGAGATATCGACCATTGGTTCGAGTCCTGCCATGACCACTTATGTATACTTGTTCACCATCGTAGTTTTTGAACGCATCAGTACTTGACTGTATCCGGATCGGTTTCAGCAATCCTAAATGGAGAAGTTAGAATAATAACATGAACACGAATCGAATATTAACAAGACTACAAAAAAAAACCATTATGAAGAATACTGAAATAACAAAAGCAGACATTACTGAACTAAATTCACTGGTATAGGCAACAGGACGTTCCAATGTCACAAGTCCGATATTGTTGGGTTGCCGGCTTGTCAAAAGGACATTCAATAGAGGATGAGTATACCATTTTGTAGTCTCAAAAACGTACTTTGGATTCAAAAGTGATACCACGCCTGCACGAACCACTATGAAAATGCGGCTGAGGAGTAAATAAGAAATTATTTAAATCCTTCACAATATTCTTAAATTCAGCTATTAATAATGATTTTTAAGTACAACAATAGTTACTGCGCAGAAGTGATGACCCATTCCTTAGTTATTACAGCGCCCCCACAAGTGAACACACTACCAGCACTGTTCACAGAACGAAGGGCAGCATGGTGAGGGTGCTGGCCCGGGTATGCCTCCCACCCCGAGTATATACGCGACGCCGACGATGATACTTCCGCAGGATCTAAGTAACAAACATCATAGTGATATAAGAATTTATGGATAAGATATCTTATTTTTACTTAACTAGGTATATTGCTATATACTTACTTGTATTGCTTTCGTTTTTGATAAGATCTGGTTCCCCGTTATTGTATCGAGCAGATACCTACAAAGTAAAAGCGAGTAGTAGTATGAAAGCAAGGTGAAAAGAACATCTTTACAAGACTTATGTTGCGATGTCAATCACTCTGTGTCAATAATTATGTATATACTTTTACTAAGAATAGCTATAAAAAATTACCTGAAGAACAGTCAACATGAAAATAAATAAGCCCGATTTCATGAACATCTTGTTTGAAAATGTAAATTGTACGTCAACAAAGCTACTATATGACCTACTCCATTTGAATTTATAACAAACTGTTATCACGTTTTTTATTGAGATTAATATCAAAGATTATGATCACGATAAAGAACGTAAGTTAATTTAGTGATAAAGGCGAAATAATATTAATGACTCTGTAAATAATATTATGTTATGGGTATTTTGTAGCCATGTCTTCATTGGTAAAAATATCCGATATTTTACATCGTACTATAGTAATAATGCTCATTCATATCATCAAATATTTAATACCTACTCTAATTAAATATTGATGATTAAATTTCGAAATTCAAATTCAACATAATATTATCAATATTTTAAAATATTTATGAAGGTTATCAAATTTTATAAGATCGTGTCTAAATACAGCTAAATACATAGAATTGACAAAGACAAAACAAATTATAGTTCAATCGACCATGAGAAAACCGATACGATAAGAAAAGATCTGCTAATCGAAACGACAGTAAATAGAAATATACGAAAGATGAAAACATGCTGTGCTGTAATAGTGATCGATGTATGCTGATCCCAAATCTATAATATTGAGAATGATGATTAAAAAAAACATAATAAATATGTGGCCAGAATTAATCTTCACGGGTCATTATGATCCAACGACATTAACCAGTTAAAAAGAGATTCTTATCTTATTTTAATTTTATGAATGAGTTTAGATTAGATTTATTTGAATTTTTTACTGATATTATGATAAGACAACAAGAAAAAGTATTTAAATCATCAGTCAATATATTTCATTAGATATCCATCAATCAAAACATTTTCATTTTATCTTTTGTAATCATTACGTAGTGATTTATTTAGATATATTATGTTTATAAAGGGTTTTACGAATTTTAACGACATAAACATGAGCAGATACAAATCAATCTTTTTTGATGTGGCCGCCTGTGTTCTAATTTTTTAGATTAATTTTTAATTCATTTTTTTTTTGCATCCAGTAATAGAAACGGTTGTTTTAGTAATTTTAAATTTTAATGTTAATTTTAATTTGGTCTTCAATTTCGATTCTGAATTTTATTTTAATAGTAATCTTTAGTTTTGATATCAGTTTTGGTTATAATTTTGATTAGGATCCGATTGAAAGAATCATGCCCGTTTGTTAACCAAAAAAAAGCAGAAAAAGTAAACTACCAAACTACCCTAAATAATTAGAAATAGAATTATGGTATTAATTTGAAATTTAATAAAGTATTCCATAGAAAAAACAAGCGATTCCAATGTAAAAAAACACTAAAAAGTGCAAAATAACTTTAGTTTTGGAAGTCAGTGTTTCTAAAATAGTTTTGTCTCTTCGTTATTTAACACCGAGTTCCAAAATTATAGTTATTTTGCTCCTTTTAGTGTAACAATATTTTTATGGGAACAACTCGAAAACATAAACTAACAAACAAAGAAATAATTTTCAAAATCCGTCCACAATTGACCGAGAAATCGGTGAAATACATAAAAAAAAAAATACTTCAGCCGAACCTAGAACCATGAAAATGATAGTAGTACATATAGTAGGCTCGTGACGAGGACGATGATACCTCCGTGGGGTCTGGGTAAACAATAATATAATTTTGATGGTATTAGAATATTAATTCCATGTCTTTATTTTTAGCTACCTGTGTTAATACCATTTCATAGACTTACCGGGGTTAAGGTCTGGTTCCACGTTTTTGTATCGCGCGGATACCTGCAAAATGTAAATGTTTGATAAAAAGTCTACAGACATCTTCTTCAAAGAAATAGGGATTGGATTTTAAAACTAAACTGATGCTTAGCAGTACTATTAGGGTAGTAGGTACTTGAATGATCACAGAGATCACAAATAACGGAGAAATTCACATCGGAGTCCAGTCGACGATGAAGTACCTGGAACCTGGAAGTACCTCGACAGCCAGTAAAATTTCGTGAAGCATTTCGAAAGACTGGCTCCCAGACTGGAGAGGACCGGGGCTGCGATCGAACGGCTCCCGCCCAATCTAAAGGAACAAAAAGCTTCCTAGCAGAGGCTCTACGAGGTGGTTGTATGGTTCAAGATCCTTAACGGGGGCTCCAGTGTGGGTGCAACCACTACAGAAGCGACTGGCCCTCTGGCTGAACATGTCCCAAAAGACCATGGCTATCCGGATGGTGCGAAAATACCGCACGGTTTCCTGCGGGGTGAAGAGCCTCCTTGCCGGTTAACCATCATGGGATTTTGAGGCAACAGTTATTGCACACACGCACGAGTGACGCATGATGGAGGTGCAACGCCAGAATGAAATCCGCTGCCACAATAAGTCGCGGCACGGCAGGCAGAGCTCCGGCAGGATCTCAAGGCAGTATGTAAACAGCAACAGTCGCAACCCTACGCTGAGCACGCCACCATCGCGGTGATTAGACTCCTCTTTGAAGAGTAGCTACAGAGATGCCATGATGTCCTCACTTTCTAACTGACGTGGGTCATTACTGGACACGGTTATTTCGGAAAGTTCCTGCGTCAGTTTAACGGGAGGAAACGCCTGGGTGTCACTATTGTACGGATCGCTTGGAAGACACGGTGGTACATACAGTGAAGGTCTGTGCCGCTTGTCATTGTGAAGTCGATCGGTGGCGGGAACCTCTCGCGCCCGGACCTGGTTCTGGCGATGGAAGGAGTAAGAGGGAATGGGAAGCGGTCACCTCTTTCTGCGAAGCAATAATACAAGTCAAGGAGGTGGCCGAAACCGTGAGGCGGAGACAATCGTAAAGCCCTGGCGTTGGGAGTCGCAGGACGACTACCGGCCACCATAGATGCAGGATTGCGGATGGTGAGCCATAGGTAGCTCTCTGTCCCACTGCCCGGTAAGGACCAAGCCCAGGACGACAGTGCATTTTGTTCCACGCGCGCCTCAAAGAGATATCAGCAAAATTGATAAGGCACATTAAAGCCAACACCTACCAGGGCTGCGGATTGTTCGAAGGACTTACCACAGCCCTCCCAAAGGGCAAAAAATCTGAAACTCACTCCCACTGTACCCAGAGCGAGAGAAGATTATTCGATGACTCCGATGAATTGACTGTGGGTCCCTGATTCATAGCAAAACCACTGAAGGAAGAAGGATGAGCTTGATACCTTTAGGTAAGAACTCAGAACTTTGTTGAGAAAAAAGAGGAAAGAAGATTTGATGATATTGGAACAGTACGAATATGAATTTTGAGTGCATTTAGTAAATAAAAAATGCTTACAAATCTTACTAGGACCAATACAAATAATATTATTTATTTATGTTAAGCTAATATAATAATAAAAATAAATACTTATTTATATAAAATTTATTAATAATATAGATAATTTTACCTGAAAAATAGTCAGCACGAAAATTAATAAACCCAATTTCTTGAACATCTTGTTTAAAAATGAAAATTTATGTAAACGAAGCTATTTTATAACAAATGCCATTAGTACTAATAACAAATGTACCGTTTGTCATAGTTGAAATTAACATGAAATAAATGTTTAGATAAAGTTTTTAACCCCACGCTGAAGAAGAAATAATATCAACGCCGTCACTGTAAGCAAAATTATGATGTGGGTACTTTTTACCCGTGTCAAGCTGTTCTTACTCTCGAGCTCATGAAGGAGAGGTGTGAGATGATTCCGCAGTTTTCAAACAATGATTGCAAATATTGGTAGCTAAATAGACAGATTTAAGAGATTTTAAGTCCTTGAAAAACGATCTCCGCCGCTTTAGTACCGAAGAAAGCGTTAAAAATGCGATTGAATGGACTATTGGCCTCAACCACACGTTTTTGCAAGAGATCTGTCTTTTGGGTAAAGCTTACGAAATGATGGTAGTAGAGTCATATTCCACAAATTAGAGTTTCTGGGAGAGATCGAGACATCATAAAGACTGTACACGTCAACTAGATTGACCAGATTCTATACCGAAGACATCCCGGTTATTAGTCTTTATTAAAATGGCTCTGAAGCAACATAAAAACAATAATACATCGAGTAATGACGGGATTACGGCCGAAATCGTGAAGGTGGGTAAAAACCGGTCTCCAGGTTGTTCAGAAGCCTATTTGATTCCGTCAAACTCGAGGGAAAAACGCCATAGGCATAGAACAGAAGTTTGGTGGTACGTTTCTTTAAGAAAGATGACAAGAATTATAGGCCCATCTCACTTCTGTGCCATGGAACAACTTCTAGACATGTCTAGAAGTTGTTTTTCAGAGTCATCTCTTATAGTGTCGCTTGCAATTAGACGACTTTCAGCCTCCCCAAACTACTATGGAGAGGGCTAAGCATTCATCGAGAGCGAAAAGTGATCCACGCGCTCCTCAAAGAGATGTCAGCAAAGCGTAAGGGCCCAGCAGGGCTGATGTTCGCTAGGACCGCGGGGATTTTTTGAGAAAGAAACCCATAGTCCAACGCAAAGGGCAACTTTAGAGTTTTAGTCTGTAAAAGTTTGACGCGCCTTCCTGCTCCACCCAGACCGAGAGAAGTCATTGAATGATTATCCATCTTAAAAAAAAACATGGCTACTACATAGTAACCTACTTACTACTACTAGTTTTACGTTCACTGGTCCCAGTTAACTTAGAAAAGCTGTGGAATACTTATATTATGTGAACGGTTTTACGGTTCTCTATTGTGTCACCTAACTTTTTTTTATCCATAATTTAAAGTGCCATAACTTTTTTGTCCTAATCATCATTTGTCCGAATGATAACTTACCCGAACTTAATATCACATAACATCACATGCTATAAAATTGAAATCCCTAAATATAATATGTCCTAAATCCATTTGTCATAAATATTATAATCAAAAATATACAAAAGACATAAAACCGTTTTCAATAAAAGTTACAAGTCCTAAATTCTTATCATTCATATTCATATCATTTTGTTATATGTAATTAAAAAATATCTGATTTTGCATTATAATTTTTTATTATACATTAATAAATATATTATACATGTACTCAATAAGAGTCTCTGCGCGTGCGCCGTACTGTGCAGGTGTGTCGGTAAATAAGTACCGCGATAATGTCGAGTTCTACGATTGTGAAGTGCACTACGTGTAACATTGTAATAAATGAACTGCTGGCGTTTGTTCAGAACAAAATTGACGTTATGGACAATGAAAGTCTGATTAATATTTGTGCAACGGGTTTCTCAAATGACGATATTGATGAAGCAAAATCGTTATTATTTGAATCGCTGTCGTCGAGTAAGAAGAAAATCTCAAGGCGCAAGGATAAACGTCTTAAGGATCTGGAGGACATTATTACATTGTACAAGAACACTGATCCTGAGAGTATTCCTATATTTGTGGCCAAGAACTTGAGTAAATTGCCTCCAGTAACTTTTGACCACATCGATGTTACTGGACTGCTAAAAGAGATAGTGCTGCTAAAAGCCCAAGTGAAAGATATAATGAGTAATTACGCTACTGTAAAGCAGTTTGACGAAATAAAAGCGGAACTGCATTCCTGCAAATATGGATCGATTATTGGACTAGAAGATAGCAAAGTGAATAAAATTCGGCGAGGTGCATTCCGTATGGACAACGGACCGATGGGCATGTCTCCTGTAATAAACACGATTACCGGATCGGCACAGTGCTGTGGTACAGTGAGCACACCGTGTAGACTATCTCTCTCTGACACGCAGTCGCCCAAAGCGAGTACGAGTGTGACAAAGATATATGACGGTGAAATGAAGAATATGGAACGCGACGTAGTGACAGGTTGTTCGCCCACAGTTGAAAAACAATATGTGTCGGGACCGTTTTTGCAAACAGCTGATGGAGGTATGAGTAATAAATCTGTATCAAGTGTACCGATAGTTGAAAAGGCCTCTAAAAACCAAACGATGGCGGAGGTAGTACAAGGAAATGGTGTATTTTGACGAGAAGAACCTAGTGAAGACTGGATTCTTGTGCAAAAAAGACGATTGCGTAATCGCTTTGTTGGGCAATTGGGCAAAGCGAACATGGAGCCACTAAGTAAATTCAAGGCAGCAGATACTAAAGTTGCATTGTTTATCTCGAATATTCATAAGGACACCTCAGAGTCTGATATTATTGAGTACATACAAATGAAAACGCAGGAGAGAGTGAGTCTAATCAAATTAAACATGAAGCGTGACAAAGGATATAACTCTTTCAAGTTGTTTGTTTCACAATGCAGGCTATATTTATATCTTGATAATAAATTATGGCCTGATGGAATTACGTTCCGTCGGTTTGTTGATACGAGAAGGGCTTCATGATACTCGCACAATTATGGATAGTAGTGTACTAATGAGCTATAATTGTAAGAACATAAAAAGGAGTATGAGTTGTGTGAGAAAGTTGTGCAAATCAGCTGATTTGGTGGCCCTGCAGGAAACGTGGCTTTTGCCACATGATTTGCATATCGTTGGCGAAATTGACAATAATTTCAGCTACACGGCGAAGTCAGCAGTAGACCTGAGTACAGGAATTCTACGCGGTAGACCTCATGGCGGAGTTGCGCTACTGTGGCGGAAAAGTGTTTTCAGCAATGTTACGGTGGTGAAGTGTCAAAGTGATCGGATTATTGCTATAAAGGCAATCATAGGAGTAAATCGTGAGGTGCTTTTCGTGTGCGTTTACATGCCGACGGACCAGGCCGAGAACTTGACGGTATTTACACACTGTTTGGGTGAGTTAAGTGCTATTGTACAAGACACTGGTGTAGAAGCTGTATACATTTTAGGTGACTTCAACGCTCATCCCAATGCTCCTTTTTGTAATGAACTCCTTGACTTTTGTGTGGAAAATGAATGGAGTTGTGTGGATGTAGATAGACTAGGTTTATCATCTGGTACCTATACTTTTCAAAGTGAAGTGCATGGGTGTAAGCGGTGGCTTGACCACTGTTTAGTATCTAAGTCAGCCCTGCAGTCTGTGGGGAATGTTACTGTTCATAATAATATATACTGGTCGGACCATTTTCCAATTGAAATAACTTGCAATCTAGAAGTAATCAAATCAAAATTAGTAATTAATAATCATATTTCTAGTAATAAAGTACAGTGGGGGGTTAGAAACGGGGAAGAAATAAAGAAATACCATGACATTTGTAATAATAAACTGCGATACATTGATTTTCCACATGAAATGCAGCAATGTGCCGATTCTATGTGTCAAAATGTAGACCATAGGTATATAATAGACAATTTATATGATAATATTGTTAATATACTCTGCCAAGCATCCATACAGAGCCGTCACCATGTTCCGAAAAACAAAAGGAATGCTAAGTGTGTTTATGGATGGAATAAGCATGTGAAAGAAGCACATAGGCAGGCTAGACTTGACTATTTATTGTATGTGTCTGAGGGTAAGCCTGAGAGTGGACCTGTGTATCAGAGAATGTATCAAAGTCGCAAAGCCTTTAAAGCTCGGCTGAAATACTGCCAAAATAACCAGGAGCAAATTAAAATGGATACACTTGCTTCACAACACTCTGCTAAGAAGTTCCACAAGTTCTGGAAAGGGACTAAACAATTGAATGGTCGAGTCAGTCTGCCTGCAAGTGTTAATGGTATTGGCAATCCAAAATTAATAGCAGACTCTTTCGGTAAGCACTTTCGAGTGGACTCTTGCTTGCCGGCGGTGCTGGATGCTGAGTTTACGTCAGTCCAGCAACCGATTCGCTTCTCTGGGAAGGAAGTTGCAAATATTATTAAAAATATGAAAAGGGGTAAGTCACCGGGTAATGATGGGCTCAGCATTGAGCATCTGCTGCATGCGGGGGTTCATTTGAGTAGAGTCTTGGCCTTGTTGTTTACATTATGCATACGGCATTCATATTTGCCATCGGCTCTTATGAAAACAATTGTGGTGCCGGTTGTTAAAAATGCCATGGGTGATACGTCAGATAAGGGTAATTACAGACCGATATCTCTCGCGACTGTAATAGCAAAGGTATTGGACGGGTTACTAGATAAACAGCTTGACAAATTTGTGCAATTAAAAGATACGCAGTTTGGTTTCCGGCCGGGGTTGTCGACTGAGAGTGCAATACTGGCTCTGAAGCACACAGTGCGTTACTATGTAAAGAGAAAGACACCTGTATTACGCATGTTTCTTGGACTTGTCCAGGGCGTTTGACCTAGTGTCATACAATAAGCTATGGACGAAACTAAGGGATGCAGGTGTCTCTGGTGATATCGTGGATATTTTAGCGTACTGGTACAGCAACCAGTCCAACTCAGTTCGGTGGGGAAATGTTTGCTCTGATGAATATTCGCTACAGTGCGGAGTAAGACAGGGGGGTCTGACCTCACCGCGTCTCTTTAACATTTATGTGAACCATCTGATTGAGGAGCTCAGCAGCATGCATGTAGGATGCCATATTGATAACATATGTGTGAATAATTTAAGCTATGCTGACGATATGGTGCTGTTGAGCCCCTCGATCGGGGGTCTGAGACAGTTGTTGAGGGTATGTGAGCAGTATGCAGTGGAACACGGTCTCGAGTATAATGTAAAGAAAAGTGTATTTATGTTATTTAAATGTGGTAATAAAGATCCTGACTTTATGCCACCCTTATTACTGAATGATATAACTCTGGACCGTGTGACACAGTTTAATATCTTGGGCATATCGTGACTGAGAGATTATGTGATGATCAGGATATGGAAAGGGAGCGCAGGGCACTGTCAGTACGTGGTAATATGCTGGCACACAGGTTTGCTCGGTGTACAACCGAAGTAAAAATTACATTATTTAAAGCCTTTTGCCAGACGTTTTATACCAGCGGGCTGTGGGCAAGCTTTACACAGAAAGCTTACAGTGCCTTGCGCGTACAGTACAACAATGTGTTCAGGGCGCTGTTCCGGCTCCCTAGATACTGTAGTGCCTCTGGGATGTTTGCCGATGCCAGTGTGGACGACTTCTACGCATTAATGCGCAAGAAGGTTGCGTCGGTATTGAAACGTGTCCGTGGGAGCCGAAACAGTGTACTGAGAATGATAGGAGACAGGTATGATACTGCACTGCTGGGCAGGTTTACGGAGCTGCATGTTATGGGGTCTCGATGGGCCTGCTGAGTTGGACTGCAGCTAAACTTGTTTATTTAAATATTTTTGACATGCATTTAATTTTTAATAATTTTTGATTTTAATAATTTTGGATTTTAATTTATTTATTGTGATTTTAATTTATGATTTGATTTTAATTTATTTAATGTACTTTTAATTTATGATTTGATTTTATTTATTTATTATGAATTTAATTTTATTCTGTGTTTTTAAATTATGTACTGGCTATGGACTACTGTCTGATAATAAATGATTTTTATTTTTATTTTATTTTTTATTTTTATTATTATTTTATTTAATAAAGCAGTTGATTGTGAACATAATTATGATTTTTGTAAGCAGATAAGCATGCAGAATGCAAGCAAGCACGCAGCATGCAAGCAAGCAAGCAGCATGCAAGCAAGCATGCAGCATGCAGGCAAACATGCAGCAGGCATGGTTTTTGTCACGGCTCCGGCGCTCCGGGGCTCCAGCGGTTCCTCGCGAGTTTATCGTCGCAGATGGGTTTAACGCTCACCGCCGCGGCTGAGGTTGGCCGGCGAAGCCGGCCAGCAAGCCGAAGCTGCGGTGTTACCCCTCGCCCCTCCGCGCCTACGCGATTTTAAATTACACTCTAGGGGTTGGGCAGACAAGACTGCGTGAAGTCGGATTTACAATAATTTTTAGCAAATGTTTAAGGACTAAAAAATTTAGTATAAATGAACATTCGAAATAATACACATTATTTAACACAAAACTTAGGATATATGATTTTAGGTCATGTAAAATTAGGAGATTCAATTATTATAGTACTCGATATTATGACAGAATACTTTTAGAACTAAAGATAATTATGTTAAACAAAATTTCGGGATTTTGAACATTATTGTTACTGAATTTTATAGCAAACGTATTATGGATAATGATTTTCGGACAAACAATTTTAGGAGAATAAAGTGAGTACCACGTTTTACACTATAATTCCTGATGCAATGTGGAAAGTATGCAAACTTACCGACTTCCTGACAATCTATGGTAGACAAATATTGTAATTACAATTCAGTATAACCTAATTTGCAACCACATTTTCAGTTCTTCAAAAATGGCAAAGTTGATTTGCACAACCACTAATAGAACTTTAAATTTGAAAAAGTTGCATGGTACGCAGGTAATAAGAACAGGGCTTTCATCGAAGGCTGCCTCACCGTGTTGTGCCGTGTCTATCTCGTGGCTAAATCTTAGAATTGAACATTTACAAGAAAGAAATATTTATGTACATTTTAGATCTTACGTAATTATCACCGTGAATGCAAATAATAGACATTACAATAATAATTATTAATTAATGAATTTGTGTAAATTATAGTAAGAGTATTTGTAATAATATATATCAAAATACTACTTATTATGTAGAAAAATATATATAAAACACCAAATCTAATCATGTTTTAAAAAATGTTATTTAAAATATGAATTTCAATGTCAAAATACTAATTAAAGGTATAATGTAAAAAATCATTAACCGAATAAAAGCCCATGTCAAACGCGGTGTCCTACCTAGTTGAATCAATGCGAATACTAAGCGACGCGCTCGCATGGAGCAAACAATCAATACTCTATTGGGTTGGCCCATATGACCAACCGCACGTATGTGTGGTGCGGTGACGAGCGAAGCAAAGTGGACGCTATCAGTTGGTTTCATATTTTCGCGGTATTTCTTGCGGTGTGGTAACATGTTTTGTAAAAATGGCGGTTGAAGCGTGCACGTAGGAAAAAATCACCGCGTCGCGTTGAATTCATGTGAACCATTGGATAGCTTCGCCGTGTTAGAGCCAAGGAAATATTTTACATTTTAATTTACTTATTGGTAACATTGTCGGGGCAGGAGGTAGTTCAATATAATGTTTCATCATCATACAACTGGCATTTATACTATAGAGTTGCAATCTCTCTTAGTGATTCCTCGGTAGTTTTTGTCTTTCAGAGACCCATTTAAAAATAATAAATCAGGGTATTTGAAAAGTTGAAGAGGAATATATTGCAATATTTGAAAAGTCTTGGTATCGTCATGTAAAGAGGTGGGATGAAACGCATGTTACTAAAAGAGTTATGAGTATACATGTGGATGGATGGAAAGGGAGAGGGAAACCAAAAAAAAAGATGGATGGATTGTGTGAAGAGTGATATGAAAGAAAAGGGAGTTAGTGTTACCTTCCACCTTCCGGCTCCATCATCAGATCAGTCCGATAGTACCTTATAGCCAAAGTGCATCTCATGACAATTCTAATAAGACCAAACACGGCTAGGTTACATTGATTGATTATGGAGTTACAGTGCCTACCTTCTGGCTCCATCGTCATCATCATCAGTTCACTTCGATGATACCATTTTCAACATAACTATTCAGAACCATTTACTTATTGGTATTGGCATAGTCACTTGTGATATCTATGTGAGTATGAAGTTCCGTTGGCGTCTGGTCTTCTTCATCAGTTCCACTTCATCAAATGTTATTTTTTGACTGTAAATGCTTTTTTTTTCGGTGGGAAAATCATCTTATGACATCCCCCGCCCTTGGGCGGGGCGGGAGATAGTGTCAGACTTTTATTGACTAAAAACCCACTCCTGTTCCTTCGTTGCCTTTCGTACCAGGGCCGAGTCTTCCTTTCAGAATCAGACCCTTGGCCCCAGTAGGCTTCGACCCTGCTGGGCCCCTACAGTTGCTTACATCTCCTTGAGGCGCGCGTGGAACAGCACGCACTGTCGACGACTTGGGCTCGGTCCGGACGGTTACCGGACGGTTGGACGGCGAGCCACCCATTGCTCGCCGTCCGCAAGCCTGCGCCTACGATGGCCGGAAATCGGGATCGGAATCCCGGCGGCGATTGGGGCGTGAGGACCGTTGCCTCACGCGATCGGCCGCCTCCTTTGCTAGCATTACTGCTTCGCAGAAGGAGGTGACCGCCTGCCACTCCTCCTCGCTCCGGATCATGGCCTGTACCAAGGCCCGGCGCGAGAGATCACCGTCGCCGATCGCCCTCACGAGGACACGGCGTTGCTCTGCCCAAGCGGGACACACCTCCACCGTGTGCTCCACCGTGTCCTCCGGGTGGTCCACACAATGGTGACACCCGGGCGTTTCTTCCGCACGAATCCGGTGCAGGAACCTCCCGAACTTACCATGTCAGGTGAAGACCTGCGTCATGCGGAAGGTAAGGACACCGTGTTGCCTTTCCAGCCACTCCTCAAAGAGGGGACTTACCGCCATAATTATGGCGTGCCCAGACTGTAAATGCTTAAGTTCTTGATGAAAATACCAAAATCACCATATAGTTGCCTATAATATTTGAGGAGTTCCCTCGATTCCTCATAGATCCCATCATCAGAACTGGATTCTGAAAAAATTGGACCAATCGGAAAGCATATCCTCTAATAGGAAAAAAAATCGGTCCATAAACGACGGAGTTCTGAGGTAACACACATAAAAAATAAAAAACATACAACTGAATTGATAACCTCCTCCTTTTTTTAAGTCGGTTAAAAATGGGTTGCGCCGATCAAAAATAATACGGGAAAAGGGCAGGAAGATGATGATAAAATCGGGGTATTTTTACAAATAAACAGTCATGTTCTTAAAAATATACAGACACGGGTGTGAGAGAATTTCTAATTATTTAAATACATGTACATATCAAGCTAGCTTGCAATGATCTAATTATTCTGCACATCTGCGCATCACACAAAGAGAGGACACTCACACAATTATATTGTATTAATTGAATGAAATTGAATTTGTCATGATGTTATTATTTTTTAGATTTTTAATTTAATGTTGTATAGTATCAAATTAATGGTTTTAATCTGTAATTCTAATAGTTAGTGATAGTATGACGAGTGACAGGGCAGAATGGAAGAAAAAAACATGTTGCGCCGACCCCAAATAACACGGGACAAGGGCAGGAAGATGATGATGAATCTGTAATTCTAATGTTTTATAATTTTGTACTTGTTTTTTATTTTATTAACTATAATGATGAAGATGGCTAATTGCTACTATAAGTATATAATAACTTTTATTATTTGAAGGGATTGGCGCTGAGAGCCTAAATACAGGTTTTTGCCTAGTTCGGCTACAGATGTCTCATTCTTTTGTCTTACAATAATAGCCTACAAATCTGTTGCAAAACTGTAAATTTATTTGAATAAACACATTATTATTATTACCTGCTCCACTCATGGCTATAAAACAATTTTTTCGTACTTAGAATGCTCTATCCACGTCTATCGAATTATCCCATATCACTAGGCAGTGACATGGGGTAATTGACGTGGGTATGTACCCATGAAGCATTTAGGACTATTTTTATTGGACACTAATCTTAACTTGCGATGAGCATACAAACTGGAAGGAAAACGTAGAAAGAGTATGCAGTGTACTCGTAGTATACTCTTTCTATATATTCCTTCCTGTTTAGTTTGTTATCAATTATTATTAGGTACCTATACTTAAAATTAGAGCTGATTATCCTAATTGCAAAATTGTATTATAATATCGAATTGTTGCGTTATAAACATCTAAAAGCGCGATTATTTCGTGATAATTATAGTAAACATGAGTGACAGATATCGTAAAATAGTTAAATATGTTATCTACTGGAAGAGGTGCCGATTTCGCTTTGTTTTTGTGACATAACATGGTGACAGAGGCAATAAATATTCTTTATTAAAAGCGAATAATAATTTTCAATTGGAAGATAAAAATGCAGTGAAATATAATAACGACGCGAAGCTGCGTTAATTAATAGAAATGTTGACCTGTAGTCAATCAGCGGTTCAAATGCAGCTATGGTACAGTTGTGCTAACGACATTCATGTGATTTATAATAAATAATAAGCCGATAAGGTTCTTACATCCTTTTTGAGAGCTAAGATTAACTACCAGACAATAACTCTAACATGTCTGCCTCTCAAAATTGATGTAGGAATGAGTCCTGTGGTACTAAGAAGATGCTCCTCATCGATATGGCCATTAGCCAACCGGTTTGGTGCTCCCGAAAGGATCTGTCAACATCTTGGATAGACTATAAGAAGGCCTACGACTCAGTTCCTCATACATTACTCATGAGGTTACTAGAATTGTACAAAATTGATGCAACACTGCGCACCTTCCTGATGGATGTATGAGGCATTTGATGACAGTCCTTCGTTATCCAGGATATCGACTTATTTAGAGGCACGGCGAACCGGTAAGGATCGAGCGAGATATATTCCAGGGTTTTAAGTACGCTTTATTTCTGCCTGGCCCTGAATCTTCTGAGCACACTGCTGGGGAATTCAGGTCTAGGCTATCGGTTAAAGAGAGGTCGTCAGGTTATATCTCACCTCTTAACATGGATGACTTGAACTATTTTGCCCCCAACAATCTGCAGCTGATGTAGTTACTGGATGTAACTAAAACCTTCAGTAGTGCCGTCAGGATGGAATTAGGTGTGGACAAAAATGTGCAGTCATGCATGTAAAGCAAGTGGAGGTAGTGGAATCCGCGGGTACTCAACTCTCTGATTCTAATAACCTGAGATCCCTCTCTCCAACTAAAACTTATAAGTATTATTTTGGGTATGTCAGAAGCATTAAGTATTAATACTACTGACGTGAAGCAATCGTTGAAGGAGCACTTCTTTGGTCTCCTGATGAAGGTATTTAATTGCCTTCAAGAAGGTGGAAACAAGGTGCGCACCTTTAACGGTTGGGTCATGTCTGTATTGATGTACTCTTTCGGCGTACTTAAATGGATTCAAACTGAACTTGGCGCCGCTGACTGCATATCAAATGCATCACCCACACGGTCGTCAGTGATGAGACTGTATATCCCACAGAATTGTGGAGTTCGAGGATTTTTAAATGGTAAGACCATCCACAATCGGGAGATATGTAGTCTCCGGGAATATTTCCTAGCTGCCGACGTGGGTATGCTTGAGATGAAGTGGCAGTGGACAAGGAACTCACCTCGCTCTCCTTGGCTAACGATAACTGGCGAAAACCAGCAGTGCTTCACACTAAAGATCGCAGGGAGGTATGGCAGAGTAAGGAACTTCTTGGACACTTTTTCCGGGCCCTTCATGGACCCGATATAGACCAAAAAGCAAAAAGCCTGGATGCACGTCGGTGACCTCTTTGGGGAAACCAAAGGTTTTGTATTTACAATTATGGACGAAGTTATCATTACGAATAACTATCGGAGATTTATTGTGAGACACGGTTAACATCTGTCGGGCATGTCACCGACCGGGTGACTCAATCCACCACATTATCTCTGGTTGTTCTCGTATAGCTAACGGGGAATACTTGCATAGAGACAACCTTGTAGCAAGAATTATCCATCAGCAACTTGCTCTGAAGTACTCTCTTGTGGAATCGGAGGTGCCATACTACAGATAAATGCCCGACCTAGTTCTCAATAATGGTGATGTCACATTGTACTGGGATCGGTCCATCATCACTGACAGGACTATTCTAGCCAATAAGTCTGATATAGTGGTGGTGGACCGAAGCGAGAGGCGTGCAATGATTGTTGACATGTCCGTTTCGCATAACGAGAACCTCGTGAAACCCGAGAAAAACATTAGGGATGTGAACTCAGCGATCATTGTACCGAAAGTCATATCAGCCAATAGCTTAACCTTTCTGTCCCTTAAGACACAGGATGACCTAGTTTAAGGCACAGAGTTTAATTTATTGTATACAGATTTGTACAGCAGCAAATGTTTTATGTAATTTTTCCTTTAACATTGTAAAAATAAAATATAAATTTTCTGTATGTTTTGGGAAATAAAGATGTTTATTATTATTAGTAGCCAATACCCTCGACCAATACCTATGGAGAATCGCGTTAGGTGGCTGGATAGACCAAAAAGCAACCGTAGCCTGGATGAGCGTCGGTGACCTCTTTGGGGAAACCAAAGGTGGCTTGATTCAGTGGTACTTCTGGAAACGGCTCGTTTAGTTAGAAAGTTTCTTTCTCTAAAGCCTTGACCGCCGGTAACTTGGACCCTGTTCCCGATACCAGTGAGATACTATTTTTTATATTTTTAAATGTCTTTTAAAGTCAACACATTCAGGGTGGTATGGTAATGAAGCTGCCTCGCCACTGCAGCACCTCGGGCATGTTCTCAGAGGCGCGGGCCGACGGTTTCCACGCGATGATGCGCAAGCGGTACGCGTACCAGCCCCCCTAGCCAAGTCACAAACGATAAACGTAAACTCTCAGTAGTCTTTAATAGATTTTCAACTGTGGGGCTGATGTGCAGAGTGGAGGTCAACGCCAACATCGTCCTGGCGATAATCGCCAACAAACTGGATTGCTCCTACATGTCGAAATGCTCCAGTCAGCATAATTATGTTCGACATTAAGTGTTGTCATATCTGTTTATGTTGATGTGTTTGTGTAAGTTATTGTGTAATTGTGATTATATGTATATATGTCTATTTTTATAATATGTGCCATATCGCTTGAAATAAAAAAATAATAATTTAATAAGTTTCTACTTTATTTAGACCTTTTATCACCGGTCCTACATAATTGGTATATCATCGAACGTTAACATTTAAACGATTTGGCCAGTTTAAGTTGGCTATAACATTTGTTAGTTGGTTTTATTGTGCTTTTGGGTACAATATTGACTGGTCTATACTGTTCTTACATAATATCTATTAATACTGTAATATGAAATTATTGTAATCAACCCATTTTTTTTAAAAGAGTTACCATGGAGATTCTTGCCGGGTTTTCTCCATAGGAAACGACCGATTTGGAACCGTGCACTAGCTTCTGACGTTTTATAAGTGTTCATGTAGGCCTATGTGAAATAAAAATATTTTTGATTTGATTTTATTTCATAACTATCACGAAACTCGACCATTTTATTAAATGGCAGGTCACATTATGAGTGATCAATTTTAAGATCTGACCACGACATCTATAATTATTTACAGCCTTTGGTTTGACTTTGTTCGTTTTAAAATCAAAAGATAATGAAGGTTCATTGAGTCCAAAGCCAAGGTAGCTGCTAGGAAACTCGGCATACTTGCAAAGTTCCAGCGGTACTTCACACCAGGACAGCTTTTAATGTTATACAAAGCACAGGTCCGTTCGTGTGTGGAATACTGCAGCCACATATGGGCTGGTGCTGCAAAATGCCACCTGGCAGCTTTGGACTCGGTGGAAAGGCGTGCAAAGAGGCTAATTGGTGATCCAGATCTGATTAATTCCAATCTACAAAGTCTTGAGCACAGGCGTAGGGTAGCCAGCCTTTCGGTATTTTACAGGATGCATTTTGGAGAGTGTGCGCAGGAATTGCATGACTTGATTCCACCATCTCATTTCTACCATCGGACAAGCCGGCGAACGGCGAGTATCCACCCTTACGTTGTTGAAACCTCTACGGACCGGACCAAGCATTTCGCCTCGTCGTTTATACCGCGTACATCGAGGGACTGGAATAATTTGCCTGCTGCGGTTTTCCCGTCTGTTTATAATTTGAGTCTCTTCAAGGCTAGAGTGAATAGGCTCTCAATAAATTAGTGCGCCTCACCATCAACGATTGCATTACTACTTACCATCAGGTGGGATCAAAGTCAAGCACTGGTTTATATCAAATAAAAAAAAGAAAGAAAGTTAAAGTCATTTAACAACAAGTGAAGGAAAGGTTAAGATAGAAAGAAGAAGACGACGACTGTAATTAATAAAACGTTTAAAATAAACTCTACTTTATTATTTATGACAAACTACAAGTTTTTTTTATAATAAGTTGATAACGTATTTAAATCAAATCTTTATTTAAAATAAGTACTTGTATCTTCTCCTGCTTTCTATATCTCATTGCATTTGTTGTACATTTGTTAACACCGTAACATTGACATTCACTCTGCCACATTTCGAGGGTTGGGAGCTAACTGGGTTTTCTTCCTCTTCTTTTTCTTCAGTGTCCTTTGGAGTAGTATTATCTTCGGGAGTCTTTGGAGTAGTATTATCTTCGGGAGTCTTTGGAGTAGACTCTTCAGGAGTATCATCATCTTCAGGAGTAAACTCTTCTAGATCCTGGTCTTCAGAGTCTGTAGTGGTCGTAGTGCTGGGTGTGGTAGTAATAGTGGGGTTAGTGATATCAGTGGGGACGGTTGCAGTGGTGGTGTCAGCCACAGTAGTATCATCTTCATCTTCTTCTTGTAGATTTTCGAAGTCAATACCTGTTACTTCTTTGAACCATGGTAAGAAAGCTCCTGGACGGTAGTAACCTGGTAGAAATAAAATAATATATTTCATTATAAGACGAGTAGTAGTACCTCCTGCAAAATCAAAGAAACTGTTGCTATGTTCTTTTCATTTTTGTGATCATTAATAGTGTTAACTATAAAATTGCTAAAGTAAATTGTTACCGGAAGGTTGGCCAGATTCGCAAGTTCCTCCAGGAAAAAAGTAGGAGACTCCTATGAGTGTTGGAATGCCATCAGATTCAACATGCACCAGTGGACCACCACGATCATCCTGTAATTAAGCTTAGTTAAATGCAGATAGAATAATAGTATACTACACCTTGCACTTTTTCGAGTAGAAATGACAAATTGCTTTTTAAGTATTTTCCAAATGAGGACATTAATCCTCAAACCTTACATTGCAAGTAGACTGTGATGAAACATTGAAGAATCGTGCGCACACTGTGGTATTGAAGACACCACTGGTATATATATTCCGACATTCACTGTTGGAGATAGCCCGTAAGTATACCCATCTCAGCACGGGAGAGATGGGACCTAGAACAAAATAAAAAAGTGCTAATTTGAAACAATAATAATGTGGCCTTCAGTATTTGTGTAAAAAAAAAAACAGTAATGAGGTTGATTATGCCAGTTGAAGATTATTATTTTATAATACGATACGTTATTTTAAAAACACCCTTAGTAAAATAACAAACTACGTACAGAAAATCATCATCATCATAAATGTATGGAGCCTGGGAAAAAAATATTTAAAAATTCGAACAGCAATCTGAAAGCGCATATTTATCTAGTTTATTTGAGGATTAAATAACAATTTTATTCCAAAGTGAAGTAGAAAAATATAAACATGTAGGTATTATTTATAAAAAAAATTGAAGGTTTTGTAACCCAATAATTGACGTGACAGTATGTATAATTTTGTACTTGTGTGTATCTGTGTATTTTATGTAACCGCCACCGCGTTTCGAGCCACGACAAAATCAATGTTAGCGCGCCAACAGCCGTTCCCGTTTTCAACTGACCGATTCCTAAACGCTCTAACAGCGACGTTTTCGTGACTTGAAACGCGTCGATGGTTTATTTCAAAGTCAAAAGTCAAGTCAACAAATCGTCAATCTTTCATTTACGGAATTGACAGTTTTTCGACACGTTTTGAAATTGCATGATAATAATATTTTATTGCATAATGCTGTACGGTAATTTTAACTACATTTTAAATAATTTAGGAACGAATAAATAAGAAATGTTCGTTGTGTAAAAACACAACGCACTTTTTTAACATTTTACAAAAACTGAAAAAATCATATTTAATCATAATTGAGTAGCGTAGTAAATAAGCTATCTTATAAATGTATCATCATTCATCATCTATCATTTCAAGAGGTTGTTATAGAATTCGTATAGATCATACAAAAACAGGATATCTGGTCAATTATCAATAATACTTGTTATGTCTTTTATTTTACGTTTTATCCAGAATTACTCTCGTAAAAAACCTCTTCAAAAACAGAATCACCTGTTGTGATTTATCGCGCGTCATATCACTGTGTGCGGGAGTGCGACAGTCTATACGAGACTCCACCAACTTACTCTATAAAACTCTTCTATAAAATTTCCGTAAATAAGATTACAATTTAAAAAAAAATGCTTACCGATTCAGAAGCCTAAAATGTTTTTATTATTTGTTATATTATAAATAATAACTCTTGTCCGCGGATTCATTCGAAATACTAACCTGAAGATGATGTTCTTCCATGTCCACTAACGTAGACCTGCTCGCCATCGTAGTCACGGTCCGCGTCAGCACTCGACTGTAGCCGGATCGGTTTTATCAACCCTGAGTAAAAATGTCATGTCAGAATGAACTGAAGATAAACGCCTCATTAAAAAGTAAAAAAAATATTCTTAAATACCTTTATAAATATAAATGGTAAATGGTATGGTATTGGTTATATAAGTAATGTAGTGATGTTTTTTTTAAAACAGAATTTCACACAGTTCCAAGCAAGCACATTCATGAGACAGCGCTAGCGAGTTGTTACGAGTGTGAGGAGGATAAATATCTTCAAACTAGTAACATATTATGCATAGAAAATTGTATGGTATTCTGTTTAAAAAAATATCACCACATTACTCCCTTATATATCTCCCCCAAAAAAAACCCTTAAAACTAATTAAAAGTCTTTTAATGTAACGTATGGTGGCGATGTATCTAGTAGTAAATTAAAAAAAAATACAATGATTTGAAAGGCTTCAGCACTGTAGACCATATAATTTGCCTCTCTGTTTAGCGTTTGTAGATAAGAGAGACTTAGGCTGTGCTGCAGTATCTTCAACAGTGCTAGATTAAGACTATCAGTAAATCGAAGTGCTAAAGTGTTTGTACGAAAATGCCACTATGTCGTTCCGACTTCAGGACCAGACCTGAAAACCTATTCTCCTGCGGGATGTGAGGCAAAGAGACGTCATTTCTCTGAAACTGTTAACGGCCGTAATGGAGGATGTCTTCAAGTTTCTGGACTGGAGAGGACTGGGCATTATTATAAATGGCGAGTACATTACTTACCTTCGGTTTGCCGACAACATAGTAGTTATAACTAAGACTACGGAGGAGCTCACACAATGCACAATGACCTCAGTAGAGCTTCCGAAATATCAGTGGGTCTTAAAATGAACAAATCCAAAGTCATGATAAACAATCATGTAGCACCTACTCTGATCAAGATCAAAGACTCTACACTCGAAGTTGTAGACGATTACGTTTATCTGGGACAGACGGTCCAGTTGGGTAGATTTAATTTCGGGAAAGTGGTCAACCGTCGAATGCGATTTGGCTGGGCAGCGTTCGATAAAATGCGTTGTATTTTCTCGTCTAACATGTGGTACATAGGACAAGGAAATGAAGAAGTATCTCAAGACGAACGTCTAAGATCAGTGCCAGTTGCCTGTAATGACATATAGCTCCAAAACGTGGTCGCTCACAAAGGGCCTCATCAGAATTCTCAAAGTTACCCAAAGGGCAATGGATATGGATAAGTCAGTGGATTTAAAATACCTCTTTTAAGATAAAGCTCAAAGCATTGCTGTTAGAGAGAAGCTTTTACTCATAAGACGAATTATGATTTAACATTATTTCCAATTTTCTATTTTCTATGTGCTATATTTGTATTATTATCGTTTTTAGCATCTTTTCATGTGATATTTTTTTTTTGTTATATTGCATGTTAATTTTTTGAATTTATTTTAATAATGTATCAAAAACAATGTAAAATGTTCCAGATGAATAAATAGTAATAATAACAAAAAAATAATGTCACATAAATTGGAATATAAGTGAAGTACGTAAATTGTCAATACAAAACATTGTCAATACTTTGTATCACATAAAATTGGTTACTTACTAGTATAAACAAGAGGGCGCTGCAGCTTTATAAGTGCGACACCATGCGACTGTAAAAAATCACTAGAAAGGGGGTCAAAGTTAGGATGGATGTACCATTCCGTGGTCAAGAACATGTTCTCTGGGTTGTTGTCACTGATGGACACCACACCAACGCGAACAATTGCAAGGTCACAGCTGGAAAGAAAAAGAGCATTAAGAACGTCAAAATATTCTAATTAAAGATTAACTCTGTGTTTAAAGTTGAGTTTTCAACTCTACAATAAATTACTTACATGATAACACAACGCGCAATAGTGACGATCCATTCCTTGGATACAATGGATCCACCACACAAACGTATAGTAGTACTAGTACAGTTCACCAAATTAAGAGCAGCATGGTGAGGGTGCTGGCCCGGCTGTGCCTCCCACCCTGATACTATACGCGACGAAGACGAAGATATCTCCATGGATTCTGGGTGACCAATATCATAGTAATATTAAAATGTTGTTTTCAGGTCTTTTTTATACACTTGCGAGCAATCAAATCGACTCAATGTACAAGTGCGCACTTGCAGTTGTTTTCTTCAAAGAATACTTAACTGTTTATATAAAATAATATACCCTTAAAAACCTAAAATTTAGCTTTAAATTAGTACAAAGTAGTGAATTAATTTTACTATAAAAATTAATTCACTACTTTTTATAAAAGTAATTCAATTGGTCGCATAAGAAAATTTGCTCACTATGGTACCTACAAGTTGGGGCACAAACTACCCCTTTAAAAACCCCTCGCAACCGTTTCATCTGTTGGTTGCTCGCGAGTGTAGTTATCTATATAAACGCCATTTAGACTTACCAGGATTGATAACATTGTCAATAAGGCCTGGTTCCACACTTTTGTATCGCGCGAACACCTGAAAAGTACAAATAATAATATATTAATAATCACCTCCTTTTTGCAGTTCTGGCGAAATCTGTCCAGTTCGTTCCACCACCTCCTTCCTGATTTTCCTCGGACCCGTCTCATTGTCCCAAAGCACCAACTGTAGACTACTTTGACCTGCAGTTTGTCAGACATGCGGCAAAAATATTGTGCCTAGTCCCATGTTAGTCAGTATTTTAAGCCACATCCGCTATTCTGACTATAAATTGTGCGTAAACCGTTATTATGGTGTTGCAAAATCGACTGGTCAATTTAACATTTATTGTACTGCGCTACATTGCTCGTTGTTTTTGTTGCAAGTTTGGTCTTCTAGACGTTAATTAATTCTGTCTGCCAAAGGTCAAGACTAGGAGAATACACACGTACATGAATTTTTGTTTTAGCCATTTTTCCCATGGGCAACTCTCGTGTATCGTTTTCAGGCGTTTCCAATTAGTGTCACAATTTTTTTGTTTAGCGTGGCTTGAAAATCTCTTTTCTCAAGAAAAGATATTCCTTGACAGGTTGTAATTTATTGTCTACTTTTTGGTTTTTAGCGCAATATATGTCATGAATTTAGTCTTTGATATATTCATCAGTCCGACCTCAAGGCAATGGTCTTGTAGTATGTAGCTTCAGGGTAGTGGTGGTCATAAGGGACAGCAGAAGTTCAATTTGACTGACTTAGTCAGGAACCAAAACAGATTACTATATCTGCTGGTTATGAAGTAAGTTTGGACAGAATTCAGTGAATGTGATAAAACCGAGACCTGCGCATTGCGCGCTGTTGAGAGCTTTCTTCTTTTGGCTCACGTAATTTACTTTGCGCATACGAACGTCGACCCACGCCTGGTACCAAGCACTTCAGCACGATTACACTTTGCGCCAAACCAAGACCGAGCTTCGACACATTTATTATTTCGTCAGGGAATGGAATGTAATATTCCACTCCCTGCCACTACATATTCGTCGTTGCATCTGCGCATGACGAAGGATCAGCCAAAGAGAAGTAAGAGCCTTTTACTTTCTCTATTTTAGAGTGTAACAACTATGATATAAATAATTTTAAATGTTTGCATGCCGAATGGTAAAATGTGGCTGAGCTGTAATGTAATCTTAAGAACTATTATATATTACCCATATTTGCAAAATAAATTCTATTTTATTCTATTTTCACCTAGGATAACAAGCAAAAAAAAATTGCATGTCTTCCCGATCTGCTGACTTGTAACGCTAATCTATTTAGGATTGAAATCAGGTTAGATGGATACAGATTTCACTAGAAAATTGTTAGAACTACCTGCTAATGGTAAAGATAACGACACAGTAACAGTCTGGATCTGTCCATACTATTATTTATACATAGTATTTTGTCTTAAAATTTGATGAATAGATGTCGGTCCCCAAAAATATACAACAGTACCAGAGCACAGCCATTGAGGGTGATAAGATGTGTTTGAAACTTATAAGCAGGAACTAAAGACATCGCGCACTAAAGAGCAGAGAAAGACTTTGCGCTTTGGAGTGCATTTAATGAATAAGAAAAGCTTCAAAAGTATTATAAATAATTTTACCTGAAGAATAGTCAACACGAAAACAAATGAGCCCGACTTCTTGAACATCTTGTTTGAAAATAAAATATGTGTTAAACAAGTTACCTGTTATCAAACGCCTATCAGATTTATATCAAATTAGGAAAGTGCTGATAGTAATCGTTGAGATTAACATCAAATAAAGGGTGTTAATCTGTAAATCTAATGTTTTATAATTTTGTACTTATTTTTATTTTATTAATTTCTTGTGTCTTTTTTATATTAATTTTTGCAATTTTGCTCGATGACTAATGGCTACTATATTGTATAATTATATTAACTTTCATTATTTGAGACGATTAGCACTTGGTGACGCGTGTAAATAGCAATCACCTGAATGGGATGGTGTTTTAAGACTACCAATATGGCGGTGAAATTATGGTTGTATTACACAAAATTAAATCCCTGTTGACGATTCCCCGATGCACCGACCTCTACAACAACGATAGCACTCATAACCCACGTACCTTGCTAATCTAGTGACCCCAACTCGTCGTCAGGAAAGCGCTTCATCCACGGACGCGTGGTCTGTCTGTGAGCTGCCGGCCGGCGAGCTAAATCTTCATCCATCCACCGGTGGGCTGGTCAGAACTCGTGAAACCAACACTGCACTTTATGGTCTTAATGTCTCACAGTAGCAGATACACTTATTACAGGAGAATTCTCAGGTTTTCAACAGATATGGGATTTTTACAGCGGAGCGGTTTTTATTCGACGCAATGTCGATTTGCGTAGCGGACACACTATTCTGTTAGCGGGTTAGACGCCATCTAGCGGTCTTTAGCGAGCGTCTCAAGAAAGCATTCGATACGTCACCAGTGGGCGTTGCGGTCGTAGATATTGGTGAAGGAAATCGTCAACAGAGACTCAATTAACTTAGAGAATGCGGGAAAGCTAACTAATTTATATTATTTATTCTCTAAAAATACATATACCTTAAGAAAAGGCATTGACGCTTCACCATGCTCCCCCCCTTGGAAGGACGCAAGTGCTTTCAAAGGGAAAGGTTAAAATTGTAAAGATTTACTAACCTAGATCATGATCGGAAAGTCTAGCTTTATGACTAAATGCGGAAAATAAAAATCATTTAGAATACTAATCCTAAACCTTAAAAAACTACGAGTATCGTTAAAATGAAATTTTATTGCGTTGGAATAGGATATAGTTTTGTGACAGAGCGTTCAAAATTACCGAACCTTGTCCTCACCATTGCAACGCGAGCGACATTGTCAGTCCCTTTATAAGGATGCGGTTTTAATGGTTTTACATTGGCTTCCCACATAACGCCAAAATGTGGGGAGCGAGGTGGAATCATTTTCCACTTAATGCGGCGAGTTGATAACTCATTTAAAAGAGACGAATTGAGGTTTGACCTCATTAAGAAATTATAAAGTTCATCTAGCTGAGCTTTAGCACCAACGAAATTGGCAGCGTTATCCGAATAGAGACAGGATACTGGCCCTCGACGCGAGATAAAACGCTCAAACGCGGATAAAAAGGCGTCGGTAGCAAGTTCAGAGACTAACTCTACATGGACAGCCTTGGTTACCAAGCACACAAACAAGCAGATGTAAGCCTTTTGAGCGTGTTGACCTCTGCGACGAGAGAGAGTTATGCGTATGGGACCAGCATAATCCACTCCAGTATGGACAAAAGCCTTTGATTCCGATACACGGTATTCAAGAAGGGCCGCCATCATTGGAGTGGGGTGCGTCGGATTAACTCTAAAGCATGTGTTGCATTGTCGCAACTTGGACCTAATGACAGTCCTGGCATCTAGTATCCAAAATCGCTGTCGTAAAATAGACATAAGTAGCCCTGGCCCAGTGCGACAATTCATCACATGGTAATGACGAATTATCAAATCCACAACAGGATCATGTTTGGGAAGTAAAAAAGGATGCTTAGCATCAAAGGGAAGGCATGACTTTGAAAGTCTTCCCCCAATGCGTGATATACCCTCTTCATCTAAAAAGACAGATAAACTGCCAAGTTTCTTTGGCAACAATTTACCACATATGATGAGCTCAATGTCATCTGCGAAATGAACAGATTGCACAGCACGGATCATAACTCGTTCCGCCGCTGACAATCCCTGCGGTGACCGGGGTTCACAACGAACCTTCGGTCTAGCGAATTTAAGTATATAATAATGCGGACTGTCCGAGGCCAGCTGTCGCACAGTGCGCATAGCTATGTAAGGACTCGACTTCAGTCCAAAAGGTGAGCGGTTAAAAGCGAATGTCAACACAGGATCATTCTCACTGAATCGACACAAAATGCGTAGGTACTTACGCTGCTCAACAGGTGCGCAAATTCGTAAGTACATCTGCTTTATATCAGAATTTATAGCGATAGGAAGTAATCTAAAATTGATTAAAAAAAGAAACAAATCTGTTTGTAAATTTGGACCAATATGGAGTACATCATTTAATTCATTAACGCTCAGGCGGTAGCCGGCGCCCGCAAGCCATTGTCTTACTATTGTGTCTCTAATTACGCACGTCAAAAGGTTAAAGATAAACCGGTATGAATCCTGGCACTCGCATCCAATACGACGCGCGGCATCGGCTTGTCTGGCCGAACGACAGCGTGATGAGGGATGTAGTATCCGTCATCCGAAATGGCGGATTCGTCGACTGGACTTAAGTATCCATTATCTATGTACTCTTGGATCACTGCGTTATAATTTTCCCGCAACGTCGGCGATTGGCGGAGTTTTCTCTCCAGCGCAACCAGTCGACGGTACGCGGCGGCACGGGAGTTACCCAACTCGCTGGGATCCTTACTAAAGGGTAACGCGATAGTATAACGTCCCGCATCGTCACGTGACACGGTCGTGGAAAAAATATTCTCACATTCGGTTTCCTCAGGAGATAAAAAACGTTTATTTTCAACTTCTTCCAATTCCCAGAACTTTTGTAATGAATCATTAAGGGCTAATGCTGTGAAAGAAGAGCTAGGTAAATTTAAATTATCTTTACTAGGCGGAAAATCACCCATAAGGACATACCCGAATGTGGTCAATAATGCGGGTGGCGCATTTGAACCTAAGTCTACCCTATTCCCCAAATAAATATACGGAAACAGTTGAGCGCCTAACACTATGTCAATATCTCCTGGAATATTCCAGCTTAAATCAGCGAGCGGAAGCGAGTGGAAGTCCACATGACAATCCCACTTAATATGGTGCGAAGGTAGCTGATCCGTAATGCAATCAACTACTAACGCGTAAATAGTATATTTTTGATGCGGGTATACGCGAGACTCGATATCTAGATTCACATAACCTATTATCGGCCGCGACACAGAACCAACTCCTTTGACAAAAGAATTATTCAAAGGAATTATTACTAAGTTGAGTTTTCTACAACAATCTGTAGTTATTAAATTATTTTGCGAACCATTGTCAATTAAGCACCTAACTATTGTTTTATGGCCCGAACTATTATTGTTAGCGCGCGCATAAACCTGAGCGGTCGACAACAAGACTGCCGACTTAGCCCTCGTATCTGCAGCCAATAATACGGCCGTGTTATGGGTCGGACATGTTTGAGCAACGTCACCCGAACCACAAGACGCCGCGCGGGGCGGGAGGAACGCGGGGGGCGCAGTGGCCAGCGGCACAGCCAGGCTGGACGCGACGGCTACATTGCAATTCGTCGGTTTAACATCAGCTACATGCGATTGTTTATTATTTTTCTCAAAATGTAATAAAGTATGATGGCGTTTTTTGCATACGTTACAGACTGAGGTCGACTTGCAATTACTCAAACCGTGCGACGTGCTCAGACAATTTACGCAACCATATACGGATTTAATAAACTCAAACCTAGTTCTAGGAGTCAACGCGGATTGAAACTTAGCGCACTTATACAAATGAACATGAGCGTTATCTTTACAATACGCGCAGACGGAGCGGGGCGGAGCGGGCGCGGTAGGATTAGGCGATACACTCACAACAAACGCTTTCGTTTGCGTGCGAGGCTCGCGAGATGCGGGATTATGAGGTTTATTATAATTATTTTTCGCGTTCGAATGAGATAAATTCAAGCGTTCTAATATCTTAGTCTGATCTTGAACAAAGCTAATTAACAATTTAGTTGTAGGTATTTCAACATCGCGAACGGAAAGTTCAAACGATTGACCAGTCTGTGAATCTATTTTTCTCATAGCGCAATGCAAGAGAATAAAATCCGCAAGATCCGGAATACCGAGTTGTTTCAAGGCAGAAATACTTGCACTAAATGTTTCAATGAAAGAATCGAGACTATTTGCGTTACACAAACAACTTTTTAAATCTAATATATTATTTAAATAGTGTATACCTAATGTACGTTTATCCTGGTATTTATTAACTAAGCTGTCCCATAGAAAATGATAGGTATCAGCCGTAGGCACAATACCGGCTGTAATCTTTAACGCGTTATGTGTAAGTCTACCTACTAAATACTGCACACGCTGCGAGTCAGTCAGCTGATCATTGTCATGAATATTCGACTTGAACGACTCATAGAAAACAGGCCAATTCTCAGGTTTCCCGTCGAAAGATGGCAATGCAATCGGAGGCAGCTTTATTTTTAGTGGTTCAAAAAGCGTTTTCGAATTACTACATTGTGATAACTGAGATTGACTACTGTCGATTTTATTCCTAATACGCTTAATGCGAATAAACAAATCTTCAAAGGATTCTAAACAAGCATAGTCGGGACTCGAACCAGGTTTCAAATTAATGTTTATGTGGTTAATTTGATCGACATAAGATTCAAATTTGTCACGAATGTCGTCAATAGTTTCCGATTCAGTCATAAAACTTTCACTATTTCTCGTATCGAACGACGAAATATTTTTCGATAATTCATATAATCGATTAAGGCGTTTGAATAACAATCCTTTCTTCTCATGAAGGATAGTCAGTAAATCTTCCGGCTTTAATTGTTTCTCAGTCATTTTGTTAAGTTAATATCAAGAGCAATATCTAAAAATATGCGCGGGTAAACTTATCAGGTGGTTAGCAATCGTAAAGTATCCTCCCGCTCTGTGGCGGTATCTGAATAAAAATCACTAATACGCACAAAGCCGAAATGATGTGAAACTACCTCCTATTATATGTTATCAAAGTGAAATACGTATCACATTAAATTCTATGAAACAATATTGACAGATTTACCAAAACCTACGTAGAATCTATTGTCAATTATGTTTATGATAAAGCGGAGAGCGGTTTATAGGCAAGAATAATTTACCAAAGGTTTACGTAAATATCTATAACCTATATCTACCTATTATGATTTTCACCAAATATTACGTAAAAATCTAACTAGGGAGCGGTTACCTGGTTATCTATCCAGGCTCGAAAGGACCAAAAATTATGGTGACGCGTGTAAATAGCAATCACCTGAATGGGATGGTGTTTTAAGACTACCAATATGGCGGTGAAATTATGGTTGTATTACACAAAATTAAATCCCTGTTGACGATTCCCCGATGCACCGACCTCTACAACAACGATAGCACTCATAACCCACGTACCTTGCTAATCCAGTGACTCCAACTCGTCGTCAGGAAAGCGCTTCATCCACTGACGCGTGGTCTGTCTGTGAGCTGCCGGCCGGCGAGCTAAATCTTCATCCATCCACCGGTGGGCTGGTCAGAACTCGTGAAACCAACACTGCACTTTATGGTCTTAATGTCTCACAGTAGCAGATACACTTATTACAGGAGAATTCTCAGGTTTTCAACAGATATGGGATTTTTACAGCGGAGCGGTTTTTATTCGACGCAATGTCGATTTGCGTAGCGGACACACTATTTTGTTAGCGGGTTAGACGCCATCTAGCGGTCTTTAGCGAGCGTCTCAAGAAAGCATTCGATACGTCACCAGTGGGCGTTGCGGTCGTAGATATTGGTGAAGGAAATCGTCAACAGAGACTCAATTAACTTAGAGAATGCGGGAAAGCTAACTAATTTATATTATTTATTCTCTAAAAATACATATACCTTAAGAAAAGGCATTGACGCTTCACCAGCACTGATAGCCGAAATACATGCGTTTGCCTATTTCGGCTACAAATGTCTCATTCTTTTGTCTTACAATAATAGCCTGCTTGTGCAGTTTACTCAAATAAATTTACAGTTTTGCAACAGAATTTGCAAAACTGTAAATTCATTTGAGTAAACTCATTATTATTATTATTATCTGCTCCACTCATGGCTATGAAACAGTTTTTTCGTACTTAGAATGCTCTATCCACGTCTTTTAAATTACCCCATATCACTAGTCAGTTACATGGGGTAATTTACGTGGGTATGTACCCATGAATCATTTAGGACTATTTTTTACTGGACACAAATTTAAAGGAACATGTAGAAAGAGTATGCAGTGTAGTATACTCATTCTATATATTCCTTCCTGTTAAGTTTGTTATCAATCATTAGGTACCTATACTTAAAGTTAAGGCTGATTGTCCTAATTGCAAAATTGTAGTATTATGTCGAATTGCTGCGTTATAAACATCTAAACGCGCGATTATTTCGTGATAATTCTGGTAAACATGAGTGATCATATCGTAAAATAGTTAAATATGTTATCTACTGGTAGAGGTGCCGATTTCGCTTTGTTTTTGTGACATAACTTGGTGAAAGGGGTAATAAAAATTCTTCATTAAAAGAGAATAATAATTTTCAATTAAAGGATAAAAATACAGTGAAATATAAATACGACACGAAACTGCGTTAATTAATAGAAATGTTGGCCTGTAGTCAATCAGCGGTTCGAATGCAGCTATGGTACAATTGTGCTGACGACATACATGTGATTAACTATATAATAATAATAAGCCGATAAGGTATAATATAAGGTTCTTACATCCATTTTTAGAGAGTTAATGTGTGAACATGTTGGATAGACTATAAGAAGGCCTACAACTCAGTTCCTCATACATCGCTCATGAGGGTGCTAATATTGTACAAAAGTGATGCAACACTACGCACCTTCCAGATGTCATGTATGAGGCAATTGAGGACAGTCCTTTGTTATCCAGGATGTCGACTTATCTAGAGGAACGGCGAATCGGTAAGGATTGAGCGAGGTATATTCCAGGGTGACATTTTAAGTCCACTTTGTTTCTGCCTGGCCCTGAATCTTCTGAGCACATTGCTGGAGAATTCAGGCCTAGGCTATCGGTTAAAGTTCAGGTGGGTCGATACATAAAGTATCTTCGTCTAACTGTGGACGGTCGGTGGGGCTTCGAAGAGCATTTCGAGCGCTTGGTCCCCCGCGTTGGGAAAGCAGTGGGTGCTTTGCACAGACTACTGCCCAACCTCGGGGGTCCTCGGGATGAAGTTCGCCGCCTATACGTGGGTGTCGAGCGATCGATGATCCTTTATGGAGCATCTGTGTGGTCAAATAGACTCTCAGGTATCCGTCGCTGCAGGACTAAAATTAATAGTTTGCAGCGGAAAATGGCCATCCGCATCGCACGTGGATACCGAACGGTATCCTTCAAGGCGGCAACTCTCCTGGCACGCTTTCCGCCACTGGACATCCTGGCGGATATGGACGCGAGAGTCTACAATCGGATCCGTGATATACGCCAAAGTGGCAATAGCGTACCGGGAATCGCTGTAGTAAGGCTGAGGCGACAGGAACGGCGACACGCGCTCGAAAGGTGGCGTGAGCGGCTACAGCAGCCGCAATTCTCGTGCAAGCGCGTTGTCGAAGCCGTTCTGCCGCACTTCAAAGCTTGGCTGACAAGAAAGGAGCGCATCTCCTACAGACTCACTCAGGTGCTGACCGAGCATGGTTGCTTCGGTAAGTACCTGAACAGAATTGGGAGGAGACCACGGCAAATTGCCACCATTGCGGCAGCAATTTGGATTCAGCACAGCACACGCTGGAAGACTGTCCAGCGTGGGCCACTGAGCGACGAGTCCTGGTCGCCAGCATAGGGCGAGATCTGTCTCTTCCAGCAGTAGTGAGGGCTATGCTGGTGGAGTCAGAAAACTGGAGGGAAGTTGCTTCCTTTTGTGAGACCGTGATGGTCCAGAAGGAGGCCGCTGAGCGAGATCGTGAAAGAGCCAATCCCACTTGGAGAAGAAGGCGTCGAGGAACGAACCGCCCTGATGCTTAACACGCCGAAACCCTGCTTGCAACATCCAATACAAGTGAGACTTTGGAACCACGGGCGTTCAGAGTGGGGACTCTGCTCGCCCATCGAGTGATTCCAGGAAAGACGGTGGCACAGTGATCATGTGCTACCGTGCACAGTGAGGCTCAGAGGAGACCGTTATACAGTCTCTTCAGGGATGTGTCGTATCAGGCGTTGCACAGAGGGGGTTCCGGAATGGTCTTTTGAGAGGTAACGGGGCCCCTTCTACGTGTTGATGGTGATCACCGAGGTGATTTTAGTGAGGTAAAAATCCCACACTCCACGGACTGACTTATCCCCAAAATCCGGGCGCCTTTTGAAGGTTTCCCCTCGAAAACAAAAAAGAAAAGGCTATCGGTTAAAGAGAGGTGGTCAGGTTATATCTCATCCTTTACATGGATGACTTGAAATTGTTGAACCATGCAGTGCAGTCAATGTAAAAATAAGATATAAATTGTCTGTATGTTTTGGGAAATAAAGATATTTATTATTATTAGTAGCCAAGACCCTCGACCAATACCTATGGAGACTCGCGTTAGGTTGCAGGATAGACCAAAAAGCATCCGTAGCCTGGATGCGCGTTGGTGACCTCTTTGGGGAAACCAAAGGTTACTTGATTCAGTGGTACTCCTGGAAACGGCTCGTTTAATTAGGAAGTTCCTTTGTCTGGAGCCCTGACCACCGATAACTTGGACCCTGTTCCCGTGATCAGTGAGATACTATTTTTTATATTTTTAAATGTCTTTTAGAAACAACCCATTCAGGGTCGTATGGTAATGAGGATGCCTCGCCACTGCAGCGCCTCGAGCATGTACGCAGAGGCGCGGGCCGTCTGTTTCCACGCGATGATGCGCAAGCGGCGCACGTCCCTGATGTGCACAGTGGAGGGTGACACCAACATCGTCCTGGTGATAATCGCCAAGAAACTGGATTGCTCCTACATCTGGAAATGCTCCAGTCGGCATATGTTCGACATAAGTATTGTCGTATCTGTTTATGTTGATGTGTCTGTGTATGTTATTGTGTAATAATTGTGATTATATTTATTTTGTTTGTTTTTATAATATATGCCATATCGCTTGAAATAAAGAATTTTTAATTTAATAAGTTTCTACTTTATTTAGACCTTTTATCACCATGGAGATCCTGCATTATATAACCAAACATGAATTGATATATCATCGACCGTTAACATTTAAACGATTTAGACAGTTTAAGTTGACTATAACTATGATGAAACTTGTCACTATAATGAAATTTCATAAAATGGCAGATCACAGTATGACTGATCACAACATTTATATTTACAGCCAACATTGTTTGACTTTATTTGTTTTAAAATCAGAACTTAATCAAAGTTAAAGTCATTTTACAACAATGAATGAATATGGTATAAACAGAAAGAAGACAACGACGGTAATTAATAAAACGTTTAAAATAAACTCTATTATTTATGACATACTACAAGTTTTTGTTTAATAAGTTGATAACTTATTTAAATCAAATCTATATTTAAAAGTACATGTATCTTATCCTGCTATCTATGTCTCATTACATTTGTTTTATATTTGTTAACACTGTAACATTGACATTCACTGCGCCACATTTCGAGGGTTGGGAACTATCTGGGTTTTCTTCCTCTTCTTTTTCATCAGTGTCCTTTGGAGTAGTATTATCTTCGGGAGTCTTTGTAGGAGTATTATCTTCAGGAGTAAATTCTTCTAGATCCTGATCATCAGAGTCAGTAGTAGTAGTGGGAGTTGTGCTACTAGTATGGGTGGTTGTAGTGGTGGTATCAGCCACAGTAGTATCATCTTCATCTTCTTCTTGTAGATTTTCGAAGTCAATACCTGTTACTTCTTTGAACCATGGTATGAAAGCTCCTGGACGGTAGTAACCTGGTAGAAATAAAATAATATATTTCATTATAGGATGAGTAATACCTCCTGCCTAATCAAAGAAACTGTTGCTATGTTCTTTTCATTTTTGTGATCATTAATATTTAGCTGTAGCATTGCTAAAGTAAAATATTACCGGAAGGTCGGCCAGATTCGCAAGTTCCTCCAGGATAAAAGTAGGAGACTCCTATGAGTGTTGGAATGCCATCAGATTCAACATGCACCAGTGGACCACCACGATCATCCTGAAATTAAGCTTAATTAAATGCAGATAAAGCAATAGCATACTACACCTTGCACTTTTTTGAGTAGAAACGACAAATTGCCTTTTAACTATTTTCCAAATGAGGACATTAATCCTCAAACCTTACATTGCAAGTAGACTGTGATGACACATTGAAGAATCGTGCGCAGACTGTAGTATCGAAGACGCCACTGGTATATGCATTACGACATTCATTGTTGGAGATAGCCCGTAAGTATACCCATCTCAGCACGGGAGAGATGGGACCTAGAATAAAATAAAAAAGTGCTAATTTGAAACAATAATAATGTGGTCCCAAGTTTTTGGATAAAAAAAATAGTAACGAGTTTGATTATGCCAGTTGAAAATTATTATTTTATAATACGATACGTTATTTTAAAAACACCTTTAGTAAAATAACGATTTACGTAAAAAAAAAACCATCATTATCAACAAATGTATGGAGCTTGGGCCAAAAATTATTTAAAAAATTGAACAGCAATCTGACTTATGCAGGCTGATAGCACATATTTATCTAGTTTATTTGAGTATTAAATAACAATTTTGTTTCAAAGTGAAGTACCCAGTGGTAATTGACGTGACAGTATAATTTTGTACTTGTGTGTATCTTTGTATTTTATGTAGCCACAAACGCGTTTCGAGCTATGACAAAATCGATGTTAGAGCGCCAACAACCGTTCCCGCTTTCAACCCCCCTAGCCAAGTTACAACCGTTTCGTTTCGATTCTCTTTTCGTCGGTCGCCTCGAGTAGGCCACGCCTCCGATTCCTTTATTCTGACGTCATCTCAACGCTCAGTCACGTGGTCAACGGAATAGGAGGCGTGGCCGACTCGAGACGATCAACGAAAAGAGAATCAAAACAAAATGGTTGTACCATTTTTTTTTTATTCTCTTTTCGTTGGCTAACTTGGATAGGGGATCAGGTGACCGATTCTTAAACGCACTAACAGCAACGTTTTCGTGACTTGGAACGCGTGGATGGTTTATTTCAAGGTAAAAGGTCAAGTTAACAAATCGTCTTGATCTGTCATTTACAGATATGACATTTTTTCGACACGTTTTGATATTGCATTATCATGATAATAAATATTCTGATATATTTTATTGCATAAAGGTGAAGTTAAAATCATACCAAAAACTTAACGTATTTATTAAATACGTTAAGTTTTTGGTATGATTTTAACTGATTTTAACTACGTTTTAAATAATTTAGGAACAAATAAATAACAATTGTGTGTTGTGTAAAAACACAATGCAAATTTTTAACATTTCACAAAAACTGAAAAATTCATATTATTATTTAATCACAATTGAGTAGCGTAATTAATAAGCTATCTTGTAAACGAATATGGCTCATTTTAAGAGGTTGTTATAGAATTTGTATATATGATCACATATAAAAACACGATACATGGTCAACTTTCAATAATACTTGTTAAGTCATTTATTTTACGTTTTATTCAGAAACACTCTCTTAAAAAACCTCTTCAAAAAATAGAATCACGTGTTGTGATTTATCGCGCGTCATGTCACTATGTGCGGGAGTGCGACAGTAAGACTCCGCCAACTTACTCTACGAAACTCTTTTTCCGTAAATTAGATTAAAATTTTAAAAAAATGCTTACCGATTTAGAAGCCTAAAATGTTTTTATTATTTGTTGTATTTTAAATAATAACTCCTTTCCACGGTTTCATTCGAAATACTGACCTGAAGATGATGTTCTGCCATGCCCACTAACGTAGACCTGCTCGCCATCGTAGTCGCGGTCCGCGTCAGCACTCGACTGTAGCCGGATCGGTTTTATCAAACCTGAGTAAAAATGTCATCAAATGAAATCACGTCAGAATGAACAGAAGATCCTCATTAAAAAGTAGTGATATTTTTTTTAAAACACAGAATACCACACAGCTCCAAAAAGTACATTCATGAGATAGCGCTAGCGAGTTGTCACGAGCGTGAGGAGGATAAATATCTCCAAACTAGTAACATATTATGCATAGAAAACTGTATGGTATTGTGTTTTAAAAAATATCACCACATTACTTATATCACCAATATAATCTCCCTCAAAAAACTTTTAAGAACTAACTAAAAGTCTTGTAATCTAAAGTATGGTGGTGATGTCAAAGTCAAAGTATTTTATTTGCCAGAAACATGGTAATGAGGATGTTGTATCTAGTAGTCGATAAAAAAAAATGCAGCACCGTGGACCATATAATTTGCCTCTCTATTTAGCGTTTGTAGACTACGAGAGACTTATGCTGTGCTGCAGTCTCTTCAACAGTGCCAGATTGACTATCAGTAAATCGAAGTGCTAAAGTGTTTGTACAAAAATGCCACTATGTCAGTCTGACTTCAGGACCAGACCTCGAAACCTATCTTCCCGCAGAGGAGTGTGAGGTAAAGAGACGTCATTTCTCCGAAACTATTCACGGCCGCAATGGAGGATGTCTTCAAGTTTCTGGACTGGAGAGGACTGGGCATTAATATCAATGGCGAGTACATCACTCACTTTCGGTTTGTCGACAACATATTAGTCATGACTAAGACTAAGGAGGAGCTCACACAAAGCTCAGTAGAGCTTCCGAAATATCAGTGGGTCTTAAAATGAACAAATCCAAAGTCATGATAAACAATCATGTTGCACCTACACTTATCACGATCAAAGTCTCTACACTCAAAATTGTGGACGATTACGTTTATCTGGGACAGACGGTCCAGTTAGGTAGACTTAATTTCGAGAAAGTGATCCCGTTGCGTGATAACCGTCGAATCCGATTTGACTGGGCAGCGTTCGGTAAAATGCGTTGTATTTTCTCGTCCAACATGTGTTACGTAGGACAAAGAAATGAAGAAGTATTTCGAGACGGACGTCTATGATCAGTGCCAGTTGTCAATAATGACATATGGTTCCAAAACGTGATCGCTCACAATGGGCCTCATCAGAATTTTTAAACTTACTCAAAGGGCAATGGAAAAGTCAGTGGATTTAAAATATTTTTTGTACACTACCTCTTTTAAGATAAAGCTCAAAACATATCTGTTAGAGAGAAGCTTTTACTCATTAGACGTATTATAATTTAACATTATTTCCAATTTTCTATTTTATAAGTGCTATATTTGTACTATTATCGGTCTCAGCATCTTTTCATGAGTTAATTTTTTTGGTATAATTATTGCATGTTTATTTTTTTAATTTATTTTAATAATGTATCAAAAACAATGTAAAATTTTCCAGATGAATAAATAATAGTAATAATATCGCATAAAATGGAATATAAGTTAAGTACGTAAATTGTCAATAGTTCGTATCACATAAAATTGAGTACTTACTAGTATAAACCAGAGGGCGCTGCAGCTTCATAAGTGCGACACCGTGCGACTGAAAAGATACACTAGAAAGGGGGTCGAAGTTAGGATGGATGTACCATTCCGTGGACAAGAACATGTTCTCTGGGGTGTTGTCACTGATGGACACCACACCTACGCGAACAATTGCAAGGTCGCAACTAGAAAGAAAAAGAGCATTAAGAACGTCAAAACATTCTAATTAAAGATTAACTCAGTGTTTAAAGTCGAGTTTTCAACTCTACAATAAATTACTTACATGATAACACAACGCGCAATAGTGACGATCCATTCCTTGGATACAATAGAGCCACCACACAAATGTATAGTAGTACTAGTAGAGTTCACTAAATGAAGAGCAGCATGGTGAGGAAGCTGGCCCGGCTGTGCCTCCCACCCTGATACTATACGCGACGAAGGCGAAGATATCTCCATGGATTCTGGGTAAACAATATCATAGTAATATTAAAATGTTGTTTTTAGGTCCTTATTATAACACTCGCGAGCAACAAAATCGGCTCAACGTACAAGTTGGCACTTACAGTTGTATTCTTCAAAGAATACTTAACTGTTTTTATAAAACGATAATTATACCGTTAAAAAGCTTGAAATTTAGTTTTAAATTAGTACAATTACTATTAAAAATTATTCAGTACTTTTAATTGTAATTCAATTGGACGCATAAGAAAATGTGCTGACTATGGTACCTACAAGTTGGGGCACAAACTACCCCATTAAAAACCCCTCGCCACCGTTTCATCTTATTCATTGCTGTCGATTTGGTTGCTCGCGAGTGTAGTTACCTATATAAACGCCATTTAGACTTACCAGAATTGATTACATTGTCGTTAAGGCCTGGTTCCACACTTTTGTATCGCGCGAACACCTGAAAAGTACAAATAATAATACAATAATAATCACCTCCTCTGTGCAGTTCTGGCGAAATTTGGGATCCGTCTGACTGTCCCAAAGCACCAACTGTAGACTACTACGTACTTTGACCCTCAGTTTGTCAGACATGTGGCAAACATATTCTGTCTATGGGACTAGGCAGAAGGGAGTAAGTCAGCATTTTAAGCCGCGTCCGCTATTTTGACTATAAATTGTGCGTAAACCGTTCTATGGTGTTGCGAAATCAACTGGTCAATTTAACATGTATTGTACTGCGCTCCATTATTTGTTGGCAAACCTTAAGTATGGTCTTCTAGGCGTCAATTAAGTCTGTTTCCCAAAGGTCAAGACTAGGAGAATACAAATGTACATGAGTTTTTGTTTCAGCCATTTTTCCCATGGGCAACTCTCCTTTGAATAGGTCGTACATGTATCTTTATCAGGCGTTTCCAATTTGTCTTACAATTTTTTGTTTAGCTTTGCTTGAAAATCTATTTTCTCAAGAAAAGATATTCCTTGACAGGTTGTAATTTATTGTCTACTTTTATGGTTTTTAGCGCTATGTATGTCATGAATTTAGTCTTCGATATATTTATCAGTCCGACCTCAAGGCAATGATCTTGTAGGATGTAGCTTCAGGGTTTCGGTAATGGTGGTCGTAAGGGACGGCAGAAGTTCGATTTGACTGATTAAGTCAGGAACCAAAACAGATTACTATATCTGCTGGTTATGAAGTAAATTTGGACAGAATTCAGTGAATGTGGTAGAACCGAGACCTGCACATTACGCGCTGTTGAGAGCTCTCTTCTTTTGACTCACGTAATTTACTTTGCGCATACGAACATAGACCCATGCCCGGTATGAAGCGTGTTCAAGCGCTTCAGCACGATGACACTCAGTGCCAAACCAACATCAAGCTTCGACACATATTATTGTTACGTCATAGAATGGAATGCAATATACCACTCCCTGTCACTACGAATTCCTCGCCGCGTCTGCGCACAACGAAGGATCAGCCGTAGGGAAGTAAGGGCCTTTTTACTTCTCGCCTAGGATAACAAACGAAAAAAAAATTAATCTCATCCCGAACTGTTGACTTGTAACGCCAATCCATTTAGGACTGAAATCGGTTTAGGAATAGACGAATACAGATTTCACTAGACAATAGTTAGAACTACATGCTAATGGTGAAAATATCGACGCAGTAGCAGTCTGGATCTGTCCATACTATTATTATAGTGTTTTGTCTTAAAAATTGATGAATGTATTTGGGTCCCCAAAAATGTACAACAGTACCAGAGCACAGCCATTGAGGGTGGTAAGAAGTGTTTGAAACTTATAGGCAGGAACTAAGGGCATATAGCGCTAAATAGCAAAGAGAAACTTTGCGCTTTGGAGTGTATTTGATGAATAAGAAAAGCTTCAAAAGTATTTTAAATAATTTTACCTGAAGAATAGTCAACACGAAAACAAATAAGACCGATTTCTTGAACATCTTGTTTGATAATGAAATATATGTTAAATAAGTTGCCTTTTATCAAATGCCTATCGAATTTATATCAAAATTTATGATTAGGAAGGTACTGATAGTAATTGTTGAGATTAACATCAAATAAAGTGTCCAGATAAACTTACTTAAGTTAACCCACCGCTGCGACGGGTATTTTTGGTCGGCGCCTTGCTCTTGTTTAGGCCATGGTCTGGGGCGAGAGGGAATGGAATGCGGTCACCTCCTTCTGCGAAACGAAAAAGTATGGCTGCAGCCGTGGGGGTACTGACATCCTCACGCCCCTGCTACCACGATAGCAGAAGAGTCGCATGGCGATACACGACCACCGTAGGCGGGCTTGCGGATGACAAGCAATGGGTAGCTTGCCACCTGGCCGTCCATTAAGGACCAAGCCCAAATCTTCGACGGCGCGCAATGTTTCACGCGCCCCTTAAAGAGATGCTAGCAAAACAATAGGGGCCCAGTAGAGCTGAGGCCCGCTTGGGCCACAGAAAACTGAAAGGAATACCGTGGTCCTGGAACACAAAGGCAAGGTAGTTCTATAAAAGATAGCCGTTTTCAATACTTATACCTGTATTCTAAGCCACTTGCTGTACTCGACTAAATCAAATTTACAGTTATAGCTGGTTTTTTATTGACATTAATCGATGTCATCTTCTTACCTGTTGTCATGGCGAGCGAGTTGATTAAAATGAAGGAAGAATGGAATTATCTTCAGAAGGACTTAATATACAGGAACATTTTTTTTCTTTTCACCGTAAATTTGAGTACAATATCAATAAAAAGTTAAGCGATAGCGACTTTCCTATATATTTACTTTGTTAACCTCAATCGTCGGAGGATTATGCAGGAATCGTTCGGTCCATGGCCCTTTATGGAGCGCCGGTATGGGCACCGTCGCTATGAAAGTGACCGGCAGCCAAGCTGAACGCAAGCCAGCGGGTCATCATGGCTATCCGGATGGTGCGGGGATACCGCACAGTTTACCGCGAAGCGGCGAGCCTCCTTGCTGGCCTACCACCGTGCGATTTAGAGGCAATAGTCTTTGCACACATGCTCGATCTGCGCGTAGAGATGCAACGCCGGGGCGAAACTCCGCTGCCGCGCCAAGTCATGGCATGGCGCATGGTGTAAAGAGTTCCGGCGGGATCTCATAGTGAAATGGCGACAGCGACTGTTGCAACCCAGTGCTGGGCACGCCATAATTATGGTGGTAAGTCTCCTCTATGAGGAGTGACTGGAAAGACAACATTGCGTCCTTACCTTCCACATGACGCAGGCCCTCACCGGACATGGTAAATTCGGGAGGTTCCTGCACCGGATTCGTGAGGAAGAAACGCCCGGGTGTCACCATTGTGTGGACCGCCCGGAGGACACGGCGGAGCATACGGTAGAGGTGTGCCCCGCCAGGGCAGAACACCACCGTGTCCTTATGGGGGCGATCTGCGGCAGTGATTTCTTGTGCCGGGCCTTGGTACAGACCGGAGCGAGGAGGAGTGGCAGGTGGTCACTCTGTGACGGTCTTTCTGCGACGCAGTAATGCTAGCAAAGGAGGTGACCACACGCGCGAGGCAATGGCCCTCGCGCCCCAGCCGGGATTCCGATTCCGATTTCCGGCCACCGTAGGCGCGGGCTTTTATCGTAATCTCTTTTCGTATCATACCAGAATTGAATAGCTTTTGATTTATTATTATTTATCTCTTCAACGTAAAAGGTTAATGATTGTCCGGTATCGTGATCGGAGAGAGCTAAATTATGTATATTGCATTTTATGTCAAGTGTGGGAACATTACTGGCTATTTGATCGATGCTAGTATTTTTTCTAGTAGGCATCCTAACATGTAGTGTTATGTTATAGTTATTTAGTATCGATATTAATTCTTTTGAATATTTGTTATCTTTTAATATATCTATGTTCCAATCCCCGCACAAAATAATATATTTTTAGCTTTGCGGGTTAGATTGCGTAACAATAATTCAAGATTATCAAAAAATATAGACACTTCGGAATCTGTAATTCTATAAATGCACACTATAATTAAATTATGGCTCAATACTTCTATACCACAGCATTCGAAGCAAAATTCGATGGCTAGTTCATCAGTTATCGGTAACGGATTAAAAATTACACCTTTTTTCACTAAAACACATGTTCCACCGCGTTTCTTATCGTGTCTTGTGTAACTGGCAGCCAAGTTGTAGTGTGTAAGAGCTAAATTACTTTCATGCCCTGATTTTATAAAAGTTTCACTCAAACAAATAAAATCTATGTCGCCAATCTGATTTGCCAAGTCGGTAATTGTGATCTCAAATAGGTATATCAATTTTATTTAAGATTCCAGCTATGTTTTGATGTAATAATATAAATTTTTGTTTTTTCTTAGATGATTTTGAATTTCTTATGATGTACCTGTCCGACAGGTACGCCTCGACCACACGACAGAGGTAGTCGGGCGTCCGGTGATGCCGGAGTGCCCTCCTAATGCTACTCCAAGGCAGGGAGTTGAAGGCGTTAGCGATGTCCAGAGACACCGCCACGACACACCTGCCCTGGGCCACCGCATCCCCCGTCGTGAGCTCGCACGCGCATGATGGCGTCCACCGTGGAGCACCTCCTGCGAAAACCAAACTGGCCGTCTGCCAGATCCGGCCCCACCCTTGTTAGGTGCGCGACGAGGCGGTCTGCAATTACTCTTTCAAAGAGCTTGCCCACCTCGTCGAGCAGCACAATGGGCCGGTACGCGGACGGAGAGTCCGCAGGGCGCCCCGGCTTCGCGATGAGGACCAGTTTCTCAGTCTTCCAGCGAAGTGGGAACTGGCCCCTCTCCATGCATGCGCTGAAGAGCCCTCTTAGTCGAGGCCCGAAAGCCTCTATGGCCAGGACCCAGGCCTTCCCTCAAGCCGTCGGATCCTGGGGCAGTATTTTTGGCACTCAGCCTTTGTACCGCCACTCTCATCTCTACCTCGGTCACCTCTGGAGCGTTGTTGTCGTCGTCGCCATCGTGGTCCACGTCGGACACCGCTGGTGGCGGAGCCATGGGCGGGGGAGAGTGTTCCCCTCGCCCTCCACAAGCTGAGGCCGGAGACTCTGCGTTAGTGGGGGAGCCCAGGGGCGGAGCTTGTCCCGCACCACCTTGTAGGGGCGTCCCCATGGGTCCCCATTCAGAGTCCCCAGCCACACGTTACGGGCCTCGAGTTTGGCCCGACTTAGTAGTACTCGGAGTGTGCGCTTTGCCTCTCTGTATCCCTCGTACAGCTCCGCCTCTCTGGCCTCCGCATCCGGTGGACGGATGCGGTGCCTGCGGTATCTGGCATACCGGCGTCGCGCGGCATTGTTCGCGTTGCGCAGTGCCGCAATCTCCGGCGACCACCAGTATACTTGGCGCTGAGCACGTCCTGGATGGACTCGGGGCATTGCCGCGTCACAGATTTACGACACGGCCTCCCGGAACCACTCTGCCTCGACGTAGATGTCGACAGGCCTGTCCGGTACTTGCACCCAGGCCTGTACCGTCGTGGCTTCCAGGAGTAGCTCCCGGTCCATCTGCCTCAGCGCCCAACGCGGACCACAAGGGTTCTGTCGGACCGGCGCGGTCGAGGTTTGGGCGGAGACGTCAAACCGGATGTACCGGTGGTCTGAGTACGTCTCCACCCCCTCCATAACACGCCAGTCGACGACACGCGGCGACAGAGCGGGGCTGGTGAACGAGATGTCCACCACTGAGTCACCCCGCATCCGCACACACGTGGGGACAGAACCCCGGTTTAGACGACCAGGCCTGTCTCCAAAGCCCAGTCCTCCACCATCCGACCCCACTGGTTCGTGAACCGGGAACCCCAAGCCAAGTTCTTGGCATTGAAGTCCCCGCACACGACCACGGGGAGGGAACCAAATCGCCGAGAGATCTGTTCGGGGACAGGTAGACGCCCACCACTGCAATGTCCCCGAACCGTGCTGCCACGCAACCCCGTCCCCTCGTGACAGCCTCGAGGGTTGGGGTACCGGCGGCGGCCGATGAAATTAGGGTCACCGAGCCGTCCAGGTCCCGCACCCAGTATCCCTTGGGCAGGACATAGTACGGCTCGGAGACCACGGCGATATTGATCGACCACTGCGCCATGCTCTGGAGCAACAGATCCTGAGCGGGGGCGCAGTGGTTGATGTTCGCCTGAAGGAGACGCAATGGAGTCGTTATTGACAGTCCATTACAGTCTTCTCCCGAGCCCCCCGTGAGGGCCCTGCCGCGGCGGGTGCGGCGGCGATAGCGACGGCAGCCAAGGAGGCGGCTGCGGCGATGAGGACATCAGCGGGAATGGGCCTCATGGCTTTGCACTTGGCCTTGGCGGGGGGGTCGCAGGACCTGCTCCCAGCCCGGTGGTCGGCCGGCTTGCCTGCCGCCGCACATGCGTAGCAGTGCGGCGGTGCACGGCATTCGACGGCCTTGTGACCGGCCTGACCGCACTGGTAGCAGCGGTCACTGCGGTCCACCTCCGCGGCGCAGTAGGCCCCCACGTTGCAGCGGTAGCACCGCAGAGGTCTGGGCTCCAGCATCTTCACCTGGGCGGAAACCCAGCTGGTTTAGCGGCAGGCAACGCCCTACCCTTCGGGGAAGGAGCAGGCTTCCCCTGCCGCTGCTGCTGCTTGGCCGCAGGGGCCGGCCTCACAGGCTCCGATGCCACAGCCCCTTGCCCGACTTGCCTCGACGGGCCCGCCTTGGGCGCAGCAGCTGTGGCTGCGGCGGCGGCGGCATACGTCGCTGCCCTCTTCTGGCAAGACGCCGCGAGTGCGGGGCGCAGGATGATGCCCTCCAGAACAGAAAACTACCGCTGGACCCGCTCCGGGAACTGCTGCTGCTGCTGCTAAAAGGCAGCCAGCTCTTGCCGCAGCAGGGCCAGAACCTCGCTCTCCGGCTGGGGCAGGGGCTGGGACTGCCCCTGCTTGCGCCCCCCTTTCGGCGCCATCTCGGGGCCAGTGCCTTGGAGACCGGCCAGGTCCGCTTTGAGTCGCTCAATCCTCTTGGAGAGGGATGTTCTGAGAGGCTCCAAGACGATCCCCAGTGCTTCTATAATTGAAGTCGTGGCCTGAAGGATCGACCTCTTCTGAATAAAGAGGAAGGGGGTCTCCACCCCTTCCTCTTTATGGCGACTCCATCTATGGCGGCTGTGACGATCCCCTTGAATTGGGCCAGAGCCTCTTCCATGCCTTCTGGCTCAGTGCCAGAAGGTTCCGGCTCTGAGGGGCTGGCCTGGGCACTGCTTGCCCCGGGGTTGCGCCCCTCCCTGGCAATCTTCAAGGACCGCTGGGTCGCCTCCTCAGCGGTGGGCCTTCTCCCTTTTCCTTTTCGGCCCACACCCCGTCCAGCAGTGAAAGAAAGAAAGAAGAAAGAAAAACATTTTATTTGGCGGAACAAGGCGCAAATTTAGAACTAACAAATTATAAGTACATTATGTTGAAGAAATATGCGCCACATCCGCGCAAAACGGCCGAACGCTCAGCATAATGCCGTAACCACACGCAAAATGCGATGAGTCTACGGCGCTGGTTTTCAGCGTGCCGGTAACGGTATCGACATAAAGACGTCGGCACGGTATTGTGTGCTAATAGATTTGAATAAAATAGATAAATATAAATAAATTATAGGGAAAGGAGAAAAAAAAAAGAACAATGAATAAATAAAGTGGAAATTTTGCGGGCAGAAGCTCCACGCCCATCGTCGGAGGATGTCCTCCGACCATCTCCGGATATGGGGCGTTTGAGGAACTGACTGTTCCTCTTCTTCCTGGAGGTGGCCTCATCCACCTCCATTTTCTCCGAGTACAGCGAAGACGCGGCATCGGAGTCCGACGCCGCGTCTCCACTCACCTCCCTAAGGCCGAAGCACCTGCCGGCCTCTGTAGTACCCACCCGCACAGCGGACGTGCTGGGAACGGGTCCCAGGGACTCCACGCTACCGGTGGGTGAGCCACCCTGGCTCCTTGCGTCCACGAAGGACGGTAACAGGTCCCTAGGGGACCTGACGCGCTCTTTGCCCCCCCCCCCCCCCAGAATACGAGGGGCAGCCCGAGAATCCCTCGGGGAGGGATTCTCCTCCTGCGGTGCAGGCGGTACCCTCCTGGGGTAATAATTTTTTTTGAGTCGCGTCCATGGTGTACTGAACTCAGCTTTGCCTTTTTTGTGGGGTGGGGTCCCCAATAACCACGTTCACCATCTTGGTCACGTCTGATAAGCAGACGCGTACCTGAGGCGAACCCACTCTCCCAAAACCACTGTCCAAAAACACCAGCTGTTGGTGCCGATGCTTCTGGACAGTGCACCCTCCGTGGCGGTCCGTCTGGACTCCGCCTGTGTGTGTTCCTCTTGGTCTGGTCCCTCACTTTGGGCCTTCCGGCATGAGTAGCTCTACCGGCATAGCCCTCTAGATCACAGAGACACGCAAGCCCCACCACGACGACAACGTGGGAACACAGTTGGTGGGGAACAATGGTACGTTGAATTTGATAAAAGTTGCATATTACGTAATAAGAACATGGCGTTATTCAAAAGCCTGGATGGTGGCAGCAAATGTATTTAGCGTATTTAGTATTACCTGATATGAAGCTGCCTACCCTGCACTACCACTTGCACTTTTTGAAATTTATACGAAGCCAAAAATAGAGTTGTACAGGTTGCCAAAAAAGGTCAAAAAAAAAAAAATTGCTTAAGTCCATGGACACGAAAAGAAGAATAAAATCATGTCCACACTTGCAGCCACCATCGTTTGATTTTATTTGTTATAAAATTGGTATTGGTTGCCGTTGTTGACACAGCACATAATAAAAAGGAAAATCATTTGATAACAAGTGCAGGGTGCAGGCTACTATAGAAAAAAGAAGGTGATCGCAACAGTAACAAATACAACCTCAAAATAAACTCTGCTTTATTACTTGAAAATATCTACAATACAATAAAATACACGGATTTACCATTTTTATTAAGTTGATAACTTTTTTATTAAAATCAATGTTTGAGAACACTTGTTCCTTTCTTGCGTTCTATAACCCATTATGTTTGTTTTATGTTTGTTAAAACCTTGACATTGACATTCACTGCGCGGTGTTTTGATAGTTGAGAGCTGTCTGGGTTTTCTTCCTCTTCTTTTTCTTCAGTGTCTTTTGGAGGTTGAGTAGTATTATCTTCGGGAGTAAACTCTTCTAGATCCTGGTCCTCAGAGTCTGTAGTGGTCGTAGTGCTGGGTGTGGTTGTAGTAGTAGTGGGGGTAGTGATATCAGTAGGGTCAGTCGCAGTGGTGGTGTCAGCCACAGTAGTATCATTTTCATCTTCTTCTTGTAGATTTTCGAAGTCAATGCCTGTTACTTCTTTGAACCATGGTAAGAAAACTCCTGGACGGTAGTAACCTGATAGAGATAAATATATTTCATTATAATACGAGTAACAGTACCTTCTGATGTTGTTGAAAATAGTAACCATATCTGTTATTTACAGATATGGTCACTATTTTCAACAACATTACTTTTGTGTTAAACTTATAATATTAAATTGTAATATTACAGTAAAATATTACCAGAAGGCTGGCCAGATTCACAACCTCCTCCAGGAAAAAAGTAGGAGACTCCTATGAGTGTTGGAATGCCATCAGAGTCAACATGCACCAGTGGACCACCAAGATCGTTCTGAAATTAAGCTTAGTTAAATGCAGACAAAGCAATAGCATACTATACCATGCACTTTTTCGAGTAGATACGACCAGTTAGATTTAAGCATTTTTTTAAATGAGGACATTAATCTTAAAATCTTACTTGGCAATTAGACTGTGATGTAACATTGAAGAATCGTGCGCAGATGGTGGTATTAAAAACGCCATTGGTATATGTATTTTGACATGCACTGTTGGACAAAGCCCGTAAGTAAACCCATCGCAGCTCGACAGATATGGGACCTAAACAAAATAAAAAACTGCTAATTTAAAAAAAAAGCAAAATGCCTTTCAGTCTTTGGGTAAAAAATCAATAATGGGACCGATTATGCCAGTTGAAATTTATTCTTTTCTATTCTTTTCTATTATTTTCTATTCTTTTCTATTATTTTCTATTCTTTTCTATTCTTTTCTATTCTATTCTAATCTATTCTATTCTATTCTATTCTATTCTATTCTATTCTATTCTATTCTATTCTATTCTATTCTATTCTATTCTATTCTATTCTATTCTATTCTATTCTATTCTATTCTATTCTATTCTATTCTATTCTTTTCTTTTCTATTCTTTTCTATTCTTTTCTAATCTTTTCTATTCTTTTCTATTCTTTTCTATTAAACTTTTTGCCATAGTTCAAGTTTCTTAACAGCCTTAATCAGTTCCTGAATTATCTTACCGGGGTCGTTTAGAAAAACTATTTAGGTCACTCTTTTTGCTAAATTTCAAGTAAAAAAGCATACGGGATAAAATTCTTCATACAATATTTTTCTTATATACCACTTTAAAGGTGTAATTTTCAAAAATCTCTTCTGAGTGTTACACCATAATAGGAAGCTTGGCTGTGCTTTGATTATGTTAGTCAGTCAGTTCATTATCTTACATCTATCATCTATATGGTGTATATCTACCAAAACCAAAAAATACCGACCTGTCTGTGATGTCCTGCCATGCCCACTAACGTACACCTGCTGGTCACCATAGTCGCGATGCGCGTCAGCAATCGATTGTAGCCGGATTCGTTTTACCAACCCTGAATAAAAATGTCACGTCAGAATTATCATAAGATCCTCATTTAAAAAGCACAATTATTGATGCTAATGTTAATTATATTCATATAGTATTAACATTATCAGCCTTTTAACATCTCCACTGTTAAAACTCAGGCCTCCTCTCAGGAGGGAATGGACTATAATTCACCCTTTGGGACCTATTTTTTTTTTTTTTTTTGTTTTCGGGGGGAAACCTTCGAAAGGCGCCCGGACTTTGGGGATAAGTCCGGGGAGTGTGGGATTTTTACCTCACTAAAACCACCCCGGTGATCACCATCAGCACATATAGAAGGGGCGCCGTTACCTCTTAGAAGACCATTCCGGAACCCCCTCTGTGCAACGCCTGTTAGGGCACATCCCTGAGACCCTTTGGGACCTATTGCGTGTTGATATCTCTGAATTTTTGGGTCCACGATTTCCTCTCGATGTTTGTTTTCGCCGTTTTGAGAGCAGTGGTGATGAAATTAATTACACAAAGTCCGGATAAGTTTTAAACTGTGACCTACAACTCTTAAGTCGGTGCCATGACCGCTAGCCCACCACTGCTCATTAATTTTATTTTGCAACTAGGATTAAAAAACAAAACACTTACACGTCGGCTAAAAGTGTCTTTTTAGTTGACTAGAACTATACTATTTGAAGTAGATGTTTTCTAACTAACTTGAAAAGAAACACCAAAACAAAATTCAGAGGTTAGTCTCTCTTTAAGTCCATACAGTAAATATGTAATGATCAAATCGTATGAGAACCATGCGGATTAGTACCTGAGCCAATCCGTAAAAAATTGAACGTAAGAAAAAAGTACTGTCACAAAATTTTACAAACAGTTTACAAGACTATCTCATACTCTTTTGAACGCATTTTTTTTTATGTACAGTATAGATCATTAACTTTAAAAAATATATGTAATGGAGTCAATTGTTGTTAATTTAACCAATTATAAATTAAAAATAAGAAACAAAAATGAACATTTTAGCGTGTCACACCTCCTGTCGCTAACTTTAACTAGCCGAATTTCATGGTTTTTTTCTACATATTTCAGCGTTTTTTGGGAGCTTTTATAGGAGATTGCTTTTTCTTAATTATAACATTAATTTTACTCATAAATCTTATTGTATTACAACAAATATGAAATTAAATGATAATCAAATTATCACCAAGGTGGACATTCCACTTTAGTCACTACTGTTTTATTTGCTTTTAGTTTTAAAAATCTACCAAAACAAGTTATTTTATTATTATGGTAACATTATTGTAGTAGATCAGCCATTTATTTTTACTCAACGTGCATTGTGACGCAGTGATCGGTGACGAAAGCCGTGTTGTTAACGCGTAGTCGATTAAGAAGTCCATTATAGTCACAGTAATAACGTGATACCGGTAAGTTCTTAAAACATTCTTTTATTTGCCAATTATGCCTAATGTATGTATGTATATGTCGTGAAATTGATTTCCTCTAAAAGAACAAAGAATATTGAGTGTTGTCGTCATTCTTATTAGTAGAGTTCGTCACGTCCATTTAGTGTCGTGACATATAATTAGTGGAACAATAATTGTGACGAAATGGACACATAAGGCTACGTTTACGTGGTGCATGTTTTACCGACAACAACTAAGATGGAGTTATGTGATTTTGTCAAATTATTTTAATCTTAGTAGATGGTCTATCTTTTGACAACCTTAGTTAACGTTTACTATCGTTTTATTTACAGAAAAGATTGGCTTAATTATTGTAGGTATAACTCTAAAAACCATAAGCTTTTAATTTAATAAATAATAGTCAATTAGGATTTTCGTTTACAAAAAAATTGTTTTTTTTTTGTATTTCTATATTTCCCTTTCAGATTTACTACGCGAACTTATTAATAATGGGAATATTGGTGGATATTGACAAAGTTTTATCTATTAATGATCTTATAAAATGCTTTGATGATGGACTTCAATGGCCTTGGGAAAAAACCCATTTTATTTTGCAAAAAAGTGTTTTGTATGCAAAAAAACAGTTGCTGCTGAAGGTTCACGATTGATACATTTCTCTTTAGCTATGAATAGACAAGATAATTATTCAGTTTTTATTGAAATTGCCATACATTTGGTGTACTTTTTGCAACTCTTGTCTTTACGATCACTATCCAACCGATGAATGCGAATTTTGCTGCTCCTCGTTATAAATGGAAACTTTACAAAATCAATATGTAAGTAGGTAGGTACAACACACAAACAGTTTATTTAAGGAAAATTTAAGAGTTTATTTGAATTTGTTATATCGTAAGTGGTGTTGTGACTTTTTATTAATATTTTTGATTATTAAACTTGTTATGAACACCGCTTATGTTTCAATTTAGTCACGATGACATTTCCTACGAAGTCACTGTCACAATTTTTTATTCCAAGTTTTAGGCTGTAAAGTGGAATTTATTACTAGTAATGGTTTATTTTGAGATGAAATATAATAGAATATGATGCTCATTTTCATTTAAAATAGTTTGAATCATTTTCAAGGAGCCAAATTAACTACAAAGTTAAAAATAAAAGTCGCACTGACCTAAAACGTGACGAAAATATTTTAATATGTGATTTAAAGCTAGAAATATCTTTCAAATAGGGTAAACGAAATTGATTTCAAAAGCAGTATATGTATTTTAACTAAACATTGTTAAGAATTTGTAAAAGATAGTTCACATTGCTGATAAAATATTACGTTAATGATCGTTACTAAATGGACAGTGCTGGTCATGGATCATGTTTGAAAGTCCGTTTGTTTTTAAACTGTATACTATTTAGTTACAAACTACATATTTTTCTAAATGCCGCATCGATTCATATAGAAAACTAAAAAAGAAAATTTTAAAATTGTCCATTTTGTCCCCTTAGAAACGGTACAATTTTTCACGGAATGGCTCACCTAAGACAATCTTTTGAGGAAAAATATATATAGATTTGAGTGGACCTGTCGTGTAGCTTAACTTAGGACTACTAAGAAGCTCAAAGAATCAAAACTGGCAGACATGTTAAAATTATTAAAAAGGAAAAAGTAATCCACATAGTAACCTATGTTAAGAATAATAAAATAAAGATTAAAGAAAAAAAAACACTGCAATGTAAATTTAACATTTCAAAGGGTAAAAGAAAAATTAATACCTAACCATAAATGGGAAATTCAAAAAAAGTTAAAAAAGGATAGTAAAATATATAAATATATATTGCAACGACTATAATCGTTGCAATATATATTTATATATTTACTACAGTAGGTACTAGAGCAAGCCAATTCCAAGCCGTTTTGTTCTCAAGATACTCTTTTACAGTAAAAAAAACCTTCTGGTGTCGCTTTACAATTGATTGGAATTTAATAGAGTTAAGTTCTTTAATATTACTGGGAAGTTTATTATGATGGAGGGAGAGAGGGAGACCAAAGAAAAGATGGATAAATTGTGTGAGAAGTGATATGAAAGAAAAGGGAGTTAGTGATAGCGTGACGAGCGACAGGAAAGAATGGAAGAAAAAAACGCGTTGCGCCGACCCCAAATAAAACGGGACAAGGGCAGGAAGATGATGACTGGGAAGTTTATTATAAAAGTGTATTCAACTAAATGAGCCTTTTTATTTTTTGAGCCTGGTTGCAGGAATCTATTAACACTAAGCAGTGAGGCAGTTTATAATCCTCGGTCTTCTGTATAACCTACCGTGCCGTACAGTACGTATGTGGTCTACGGTGCTGAAACCTTTTCGAAATTTGGCTTTTTCGGAAAGATGGAAGTCGTCAAACCTGCGCTTCGTAATGACTCTTGAAAACAGCTTGTTGACATGACAAAAGTCAATTTAAAAATAAGAAATAAAAGTGGGCCCAGAATTAACCCTTGGGGACATCTATTGTTACTACAAACCCGAGGGATTTATTCCTGTTTACGACTACTCTCTGGATCCTGTCACTCAGATAAGAAGTAAGAAGATCCAGAGAAGAGTTCCAGATCCCGTAATGGTGTAGTCTCCTGGTTAAAGTTTCATAGAGAACACAATCGAAGAACTTGGACAAATCACAAAAAATGCCCAGGGCAACGCATTTGTCTTTCAATGTAAAAGTTTTTGCATCGCTTTTTGAACGACCCCTTGTAAAATCAAATTGTTTTGTATAACAATTTATGGTTATTAAAAAATCTAACTCATCTGTTAGCCACATAATAAGCAATGGAATATGTTTTAAAATATACTAAGGACATAAAAAATTGTTAATACAAAACTTTGTCAATACTTTATATCGCATAAATTGGGTACTTACTGGTATAAACAAGAGGGCGCTGCAGCTTTACAAGTGCGACACCGTGCGACTGAAAAGATACACCAGAAAGGTTGTTGAAGTTAGGGTGGCTGTACCATTCCGTGGTCAAGAATATGTTCTCTGGATTGCTGTCGCTCATGGTCACCACACCTACGCGAATAATTGCAAGGACGCAGCTGGAGAGAAAAAGAGGATTAAGGACGTCCAAATATTCAAATTAAAGATTAACTCTGTATTTAAGGTTGAGTTAACTTTACGATAAGTTACTTACGAGATGACACAACGTGCAGCAGTGACGATCCATTCCTTGGATATAATTGAGCCACCACAAAAACGCGCAGCACCAGTAGAGTTCACCATATGAAGGGCAGCATGGTGAGGGTGCTGGCCCGGCTGTGCCTCCCACCCTGATACTATACGCGACGAGGACGATGATATCTCTCCGGATTCTGGGTGACCAACATCATAGTTATATTAAAACGTTGTTTTTAGGTTCTTACTATAGTTACCTATATAAATGCCATTTAAACTTACCATGATAGGTAGACAGGTTGATTTCATTGTCGAAAAGATCTGGTTCCGCGCTTTTGTATCGCGCAGATACCTGAAAAGTATAAAATTTTAGTAAAAGTTTTTGCTGGTTTAACATTATCAGTCATCTAGTCGGTACCCTTTTTCCTCTTTGATCCTCCTTATGACAACTCTCCGTAAGAATTGTTCATAGACTATTTTCTTTTTTTCTGTTCTGTCCCATTCGTATACAAAGGCCTCCCTCCGCTCCTTCAAACTTTCGCAGGACTGTACTTCCGTCTTGTATTTCTGGCGAAATCTGTCCAGTTCGTTCCACCATCTCCTCTTCCTGGTTTGCCTCGAACCCCTCTCAGTGTCTCAAAGCACCAACTGTATATTATTTTACTCTCAGTTTATCAGACATGCGGCAAACGAATTTTGCCTAGTCACATTTAAGTCAGTATTTAAGGCCACATACGCTATTCTAACTATAAATTGTGCGTAAACCGTTATATTTGTGTTGAAAAATCGACTGGTCAATTTAACATTTATTGTACTGCGCTCCATTGCTCGTTGGAAAACCGTAAGTTTCGTCTTCTAGACGTTAATTAAGTCTGTCCGCCAAAGGTCAAGACTAGGAGAATACATGTACATGAGTTTTTGTTTTAGCCATTTTCCCATGGGCAACTTTCCTTTGAATAGGTCGTGTATGTATCTTTTTCACGCGTTTCCAATTAGTCTTACAATTTTTTGTTTAGCGTTGCTTGAAAATCTCTTTTCTCAAGAAAAGATATTCCTTGACAGGTTGTAATTTATTGCCTACTTTTTGGCTTTTAGAGCTATGTATGTATGTCATGAATTTATTCTTCGACATATTCATCAGTCCGACCTCAAGGCAATGATCTTGTAATATGTAGCTTCAGGGTTTCGGTAATGATGGTCGTAAGGGACGGCAGAAGTTCGATTGGACTGACTTAGTCAGGAACCAAAACAGATTACTATATCTTCTGGTTATGAAGTAAGTTTGGACAGAATTCAGTGAATGTGGTAAAACCGAGACCTGCGCATTACGCGCTGTTGAGAGCTTTCTTCTTTTGGCTCACGTAATTTACTTTGTGCATACGAACGTCGACCCACGCCTGGTATGAAGCGTGTTCAAGCGTTTAAGCACTATGCGCCAAACGAAGATCGAGCTTCGACACATTTATTGTTACATCAGAGAATGGAATGTAATATTCCACTTCCTGTCACTGCACATTCGTCGCCGCATTTGCGCATGACGAAGGAACAGCCGAAGAGAAGTAAGATCCTTTTACTTCTCACCTAGGATAACAAGCGAAAAAAAAATTGCATCTCTTCCCGATCTGCTGATTTGTAAGGCTAATCCATTTAGGATTTAAATCGGGTTAGGAATAGATGGATACAGATTTCACTAGATAACTATTAGAACTACCTGCTAATGGTGAAGATATCGACACAGTAGCAGTCTGGATCTGTGCACACTATAATTATAGTGTTTTGTCTTAAAAAATAATGAATGGATGGGTCCCCAAAAATAGTACCAGAGCACAGCCATTGAGGATGGTAAGATGTGTTTGAAACTTATAGGCAGGAACTAAGGGCATATAGCGCAAAAAGCAGAGAGAGAGACTTTGAGCTTTGGAGTGCATTTAATGAATAAGAAAAGTTTCAAAAGTATTATAAATAATTTTACCTGAAGAATAGTCAACACGAAAACAAATAAGCCCGACTTCTTGAACATCTTGTTTGAAAATGAAATATATGTTAAACAAGTTGCCTTTTATCAAACGCCTATCGAAGTTATATCAAATTAGGAAGGTACTGATAGTAATTGTTGAGATTACTATCAAATAAAGTGTTCAGATAAATTTCTTACTTAAGTTAACCCACCGCTGCGACGGGTATTTTTTCTCCACATCACGCAGTTTTGTATTAGCGGCGGCGATCTGTCGCGCCGTGCCCTTGTTCAGGCCATGGTCTGGGCGAGAAGGAATGGGATTCGGTCACCTCCTTCTGCGAAACGAACAAACATTTCTAACTTGTTGTCATGGCGAGAGAGTCGATTAGAATGAAGGGAATTATCTTCAGAAGGACTAAATATACAGGAACATTTTTTTTATTTTCACCGTAAATATGAGTACAATATCAATAAAAAGTTAAGCGATAGCGATTCGCCTATATATTTACTTTGTTAACCTCAATCGTCGGAGGATTATGCAGGAATCGTTCGGTACATGGCTCTTTATGGAGCGCCGATATGGGCGCCATCGCTACGAAAGTGACCGGCGGCCAAGCTGAACGCAAGCCAGAGGGTCATTGCTATCCGGATGGTGCGGGGATACCGCACAATTTCTCGCAAAGTGGCGAGCCTCCTTGATGGCCTAACACCGTGCGATTTGGAGGCAACAGTCTTCGCACACATGCACGATCTGCACGTAGAGATGCAACGCCGGGGCGGAACTCCGCTGTCGCGCCAAGTCGTGGCATGGCGGACAGAGTTCCGGCGGGATCTTATAGTGGAATGGCGCGTACCAGTGCTGGGCACGCCATAATTGTGGCGGTAAGTCCCCTCTTTGAGGAGTGGCTGGAAAGACAACATGGCGTCCTTACCTTCCGCATGACGCAAGTCCTTACCGGACATGGTAAGTTCGGGAGGTTCCTGCACCGGATTCGTGCGAAAGAAACGCCCGTGTGTCACCTTTGTGTGAACCACCCAGAGGACACGGTGGAGCATACGGTAGAGTTTTGCCCCGCCTGGGCGGAGCACCGCCGTGTCTTCGTGGGGGCGATCGGCGGCAGCGATCTCTCGCGCTAGGTCTTGGTACAGGCACGCGCGAGGTAATAACCCTCGCGCCCCAGCCGCCGGGATTCCGATCCCGATTTCCGGCCACCGAAGGCGCGGGATTTCGGACGGCGAGCAATGAGTAAACAGTAAACCAGTTTTGGACCTGCTGTAGAAAATAAATGCCTTTAAAATTTATTACTTCTTTTTGGAATCGATAATCATAATCATTTAATAATTTGTTTAATATAGGTAAATAGCGGTTCTTAAAATAGGTAATAAGCTCGTTATGTTATGCCCGAGGGCGTACCAATGTAGGTATTATATTTATAACTTTATTCATAAACAATAATATATAAAATAATAGAAATTAATTGTAGGATGTCCAGTGTATGTCAAAAACTTAATATATGTCAACAATACCTATAAACTTAAAAAAAATAAAAGATAAAAAAAAACGAGAAATTCAGAAATAATAATGTCAAAGATACATTTTTATGTCAGTAAGTAATAAGCTCGCTATGTTATGCCCGAGGGCGTACAAATGTAGGTCCTAAATTTATAACTTTAATCATAGTCAATAATATTTAAAAATAATAGAATTTAATTGTAGGATGTCGAGTGTATGTCAAAAAATTAATATTACTTGGAACTTAAAAAAATAAATAAATAAAAGACAAAAAACCAACGAGAAATTAAGAAATAATAATGTCAAAGATACATTTTTATGTCAGTAATTATCTATAGTAATAATCTATTATCATTTCACAATTAAATTTTTATCTGTCAGAAATTCCGAAATACTGTAATATGCTTTATCCACCAGCAAAGATTTTAGCTGGTGCATGGTAGCATGGTATGTGGTCGATGCCAGCAGTTTTAGTGTTGGAACTTAATATTAGCAGGTAGCTATAAAATAATTATTTAAAATCCATTGCCTTTTTTTTCGTGATACAATTACAAAAATTAAAAACAGATGCTTTAACATTTTTAAAGTCTATGTTTAAAAATGTAGAAGTACTTAAAAAGTGGCTGGAGATTTTTTTAATTTTTTGTTCAATAGAAATTGTTGTACAATTTTTTTGACTCCATTCTAATCTATACCTACATTTATGTTTTAATTAATATATTTATGCAAAAGTTATCTTGGTAGTTTTATAGTTAAGTCACAGGTATTTTTTTTAAAGGAATTATTGCCCATACGTATTTTCTTGCCTTGGCTGTCACCGACTCCATAAAGAAGTAATAAATTTTACACATTTGGAAAATAATAATTTCAAATAAGTTTACCTATTTAGATTGCTTTAAATCAATCTACACATTTATTTTCAACTTTTTAGTGTAGGAACGTTTTTTGTTTGGTTTTTTTGAAGGCGGTTATTTGTATTTTTTTTTCTAGCCGTTTATTGTTTTTTAATTATAATGTATTTGTTAATAGAGTTAATAGGCTCTTAATAAATTAGTGCGCCTCACCATCAATGATTGCATCACTGCTTACCATCAGGTGGGATCGCAGTCAAACACTGGTTTATTTCTATTATTTTTTTTATTTTTTTTGCAACGAAGTTAATACCGTCCCTATATTGAATAATCTTTTGAAAAAAAAAAACTCGTAAAACTATATAAACAGGCAGACAGGTATAAACTCGTAATAATCTACGTGCGTGTTGCCAGTGATGTTAAATGGTTCCAAAACGTGGTCGCTCGCAATGGGCCTCATCAGAAAGCTTAAAGTCACCCAAAGGGCAAAGGAAAGGGCTATGCTCGAAGTTTCCTTACGCGATCGAATCAGAAATGACAATATCCGCAGGAGAACCAAAGTTGCCGGCATAGTACGAAGAATCGCCAAACTTAATTGACAGGGTACATTCCTCCAGAGCAGATGGCCGTAGGGGCCGAAAGGTTCTGGAGTGGCGACCACGTACCGGAAAACGCAGCGTTGGAAGGCCTCCTACAAGGTGGACCGATGACCTGGTAAAGGTTGCGGGAATCCGATGGATGCGAGACGCACAGGACCGTTCATTGTGGCGACACACGACTATCGGCTGAAATGATGATGATGATGATGATGATGATGAATAATTTCGTATACACTGTTACTTTTTGATAATTTTAGTCCCGTGAAGGGATGATACGACGCATGATATACTATCGATTCTTATAGTTAAAATACAAAAATAAAATTACTCTTTGTTATAAATTCGAATTGGTTCTCGCCTTACTAAAAAACGGAAAAAAACTATCATTAGGCATTTTAGTACAGATAGGTTTAAATTTCAACTCGATACCTCCACGCGTTCCCGAGATAAAGGGTCTTGACAGACAGAGAGACAGACGGACAACAAAGTAATCCTACGAGGGTTCCGTTTTTTCTTTTTGAGGTACGGAAACCTAAAAACACACAAGATAACGGGGTTTTCCGGATATCACACGTAAACTAATCAGTATCTATAAAGACGTCACCGGTGTATCATTATCTATATATACAAGAAAGTCGTGTTAGTTACACTATTTATAACTCAAGAACGGCTGAACCGATTTGGCTGAAAGTTGGTGGGGAGGTAGCTTAGAACCAGGAGACGGACATAGGATTCTTTTTTTTTTTTAGTAGGGTAGAGTAGGGTAGAGTAGGGTAGAGTAGGGTAGAGTAGGGTAGAGTAGGGTAGAGTAGGGTAGATTAGGGTAGAGTAGGGTAGAGTAAGGTAGAGTTGGGTAGAGTAGGATATAGTAGTCAGTTGACGGGAGTGAAGCCGCGGGCAAAAGCTAGTTTTTGATATTTGTCACGTGGATTGCAGTGTAGACCTGTGACGTGTGATAGTAATATATTATCTATACATATAATAAAACAGTAGCGAAAGAAAAACTGTACATTGAGAATTTTCGAGAAAAAAAACTTTTTACAAAAAAAAAAAATAACCGACTTCACTAAAAAAAACACTAAAAAGATCAAAATAACTTTAATTTCGGAAGTCGGTGTTTCTCAGTATTGTTTGTTTAATATTTAACACTGACTTCCGAAATTAAAGTTATTTTGATCCTTTTAGTGTTTTTTTAATGAAGTCGATTATTTTTTTTTTTTGTAAAAAGTTTTTATTTTACACTTTTTAGTTGCGAGCCACTTATACAGAGTGTCTATTTCTCATGACGATTCCAATTAACCCAAAACACTGCAAGGTTACATTGTTTTATTAGAAAGTTCCTGTGTCTACCTTCAACCTTCCGGCTCCATCACCAGATCAATTCGATAGTACCTTATAGCCAAAGTGCATCTCATGACAAGTCTAATAAGCCCAAACACGGCTAGGATACATTGATTAATTACGGAGTCCCTATGCCTACCATCCGGCTCCATCATCAGATCAGTTCGATAGTACCTTATAGCCAAAGTGCATCTCATGACAATTCTAATAAGCTCAAACACCGCTAGGATACATTGATTAATTACGGAGTTCCTATGCCTACCTTCCGGCTCCATCATCAGATCAGTTCGATAGTACCTTATAGCCAAAGTGCATCTCATGACAATTCTAATAAGTCCAAACACGGCTAGGTTACATTGATTAATTACGGAGTTCCAGTGCCTACCTTCCGGCTCCATCATCATCATCAGATCACTTCGATGATACCATTTTCAACGTAACGTAACTATTCAGAACCATTCATTTATTTGTAATGTCATAGTCGCATAACTATCTTCATTGTGATATCAAAGTGAGTATGAAGTTCCATTGACCATTTCTGATCTTTTTCATCAGTTCCACTTCATGAAATGTTATTTTTTGACTGTAAATGCTTATGTTCTTGATGAAAATACTAAAATCACTATATGGTTGCCTATAATATTTGAGGAGTTCCCTCGATTCCTCATAGATGCCATCATCAGAACTGGATTTTGAAAAAAACGAAACCAATCTGAAAGCATATCCTATAAAGGGAAAAAAAAATTTTGCAGATCGGTCCATAAACGACGGAGTTCTGAGGTAACAAACATAAAAAAAAAGATAAAAAAAAAATACAACCGAATTGAATAACCTCCTCCTTTTTTTGAAGTCGGTTAAAAATAAGTGGCTTTTGTTAGAAAAACGTAACTGATGACAAAAAGTGACTTTTTAGAATTTTTGTCTGTTTGTCTTTTTGTCTGTGTGTATGGTACGGCTTCACGCCAAAACTACTGGATAGATTGAATTGAAATTCAGCAAAAATGTTCTTTGTAAACCAAGGAAGGCTTTAGGCTACATATTATCACGCCGTATGTTATGGGAGGTAAGCAATATTGATTTTAAAAAAGTTTAAAAGGTTGTTAAAAAGGTTGAATGCAAAAAATGACATGTTATTTAGTTAATAAAAATTTTACTCTGGGAACATAATAATCACGCTATTTTTATGAAGGAGCGGGTCAGTAATATTATAAATTGCAAGGGAACAGCTATTCAACAATATGTCAACGGGGAATTTAGCAGTAAGGTCAGGCGACCGTTTACCGCACTAAATGGTGCGAGTTCAAATCTCATAATATTATTTTTAAAAAATCGTAAAATTCTTTTTTATTTAGTTTTGCATTTTTTATGTGCATCAGGAACGATACTGTTATGAAATCTGAGAACTTTACATGTCCTATCTAATTGTATGGAGAGTTTCACACCAATATTACTAAACAGATTGATTGGTAGTACAACAAGCTACACTATCATGAAGTAAAGTCAAAGTTTTGGTTCTAAGTTTTAACTTACCAAGCACATTGTTGTAACTTGTAGGTAATTGATTTAAGTATGTAATTCTTAATTTTGTTCCTTGCCGCTATTACCATATTTTTTTAATGCAAAAATAATGTACTTGTCTGTTTAAATTAACGACAATTTAGTTTTATTCATAATTTAATTTGGGTAAATAATAATGTAGTTATCGTTTTGCAACTAGATGGCGTTGGCGTCGAGTTAGATCGCGCTATGGTTTCGTTCCCAAAAAGTGATGTTATATGTGTCGATGTTCCGCTTTCATCCTATAAAAACGGGGGTTCCCTTTGTTGTCTGTGTTGGTTGATGTGTTTAATTTTCCTGCGAATAATAATTATTTTTCTACTTACTAGCAATTCTTACGTACTTATTCGATTACTTTTCATTGATTTGAATAGTATCGGATTAAGAAGGAATTTTAGCTATGCCTTTTAAAAAAAGATCAAATCTGTCTCGAAACTCAAGGGTTTCTAAGATGCGCAGGTTAGTTCGATCTCTCGAAACCGACGCAGAGCGTGAACAACGGCTAGGTGCTAACCGTGAGCGTAATGCACTAAGTTTGTCCGCAGAAACTAGCACGCAGCGCCAATTACGACTAGAATTTAAACGAGTCCGCACTACTGCTTATCAATCTCAGGAAAGTTGGAACAACGGGAAATGCGTTTAGCTATCGACCGGGATCGTGATTCTTGGTGTCGCGCATCCGAAACGGTTACACAGAGGGATCAAAGGTTGAGTCTTCAGAATATCCGCTCTGAGACTGCTCGATCACCTGAGAGCAGTTAGGAGCGTGAGATACGACTTGTGAGTGACCGAGAGCGTCATTCTTTATCTCGCGCTTCCGAAACGGATACAGAGAGAGAGCAGAGATTAAGTCTTCAGCTTTTGCGCACTGAGACTGCTCGGTCGCTCGAGAACAGTCAGGAGCGCGATACACGCCAAGTAAGCGATCGCGAGCGCCACGCAGTATCTCGCGCTTCGGAGACTTACACGCAGCGAGACTCGCGTTTAGGTTCCTAGCGTATTCGCACTGCCACATCTCGATCACTTGAGAATCCTGAAGAGCATGAGATGCGCCTTAGTGCAGACCGCTCACAGCATGCTCTAGCTCAGTCTTTGGAGACAGACGAGCAGCGCGAGCAATGCAAACGCACTTGCTCGGCAAAGATATCACGACCTGCGAGTTGAGGTGTCTGTTCATTCCACGCTCACGTTCTTGAGTGGATTCGAGAAATTCGGGCAAGTCAGTCAGTCGAACAGCGTGTGGCCCAAATTGATCTAGACCGTATACGTCGCAATCTTCGCAATTCATCCTCATCTGATACTGAGTCTATGGTTTATGATCCTGAAGTGCAACCGTGGTTCAATAAAGAAAGGAGTGCGTTTTCCTATAATCTATTTATTAATTACATCGAACACGGAGACATTGGCACCATGTCTGAGGTGTGTGCACACTGTCACGCGCGTAAGTGGAAGGGAGAGACCAAGAGATTGTGTTGTGCGTCTGGAAAGGTACGACTAAACTCTATGCAAGAGCCACCGGAGATCTTACGAGTTCTTTTGAATGGCGAGCATCTCAAGTCTAGCCATTTCTTAAGCAATATTCGAGCCTACAACAGTGCTTTCAAGATGACTTCATTTGGAGCTCATCAAGTCACTGAATCTGGATTCTCTGGATCTGGACTTTTAATATTCAGGGGCAAGTCTACCATCGGATAGGTTCCCTGCTTCCCACCGAAATGCCGAATTTTTTGCAAATATATTTCATTGCAGATTTTGCTGAACAGGCTAAATGTCCGATGCCGACATATTCCTAATTTAGACTTGAGCCTTATAAGGGAATTACAAAACACTCTGCACAGTGTCAACCCATACGTTACCGATTTCAAAACCGCTCTGGAATCGGTGCCTGAACACGAGCGCGATAATTTTAAGGTCTCGCTGCAGAGAAATATCATTGAGGTGGAAATTCTAACGGATTGTGGTGTCGGCGAGACAGTGTTTATACCACTTATACTACTGATTCCCCACGATTACCCCTTTCAATTCAAGCGCGTTTCCTGTGAACGTGTGCTTCGACATGACAATAAATAAGTCGCAGGGGCAGATACTGAAGGCTGCGGGTGTCGACATCAGGTCGAGCTGCTTCTCACACGGACAACTTTACGTCGCTTGCTCCCGCGTCTGACTCGCTGTACGTATTGAATGAGACCGAGAGAAAAACAACGAACGTTGTTTACACAGAAGTATTACAGTAAATTATAACACTTCTGTTTTTGACGTCTCCTAAATTTCCTTATTAACCTGACGTCTCTTATCAGTAAATTAACTACATAACTTTCAAATTTTGAGTTTACTAAGCCAAATAGTTTTTGAGGAATCTATGCTATAGTTATAGTATGGGAAGCATCTTTTGAGTGTTTCTGTAAATCAACAAACTATCACTAAATATATAAGCCCAGCGACACTATAACATATATAGGAATGACGTCTTAGCAAAAGTTGTTTAGTCTGATGGGCATTTCCTGTTGACTTACAAAAATAAAAAATCTGGAATGTCTCGAATCGTCTTGCGCATCACGTTGTTTTCCTATCCCCGGGCTCTTAGAATTCGACATCAGACTTTTCAGATCCTTGATTTTGACGACCCCGTTGTCGCTGGCATAAGCAACAGGATCCGCGTACGAAGTCGCGGGCAGAAGCTAGTAGTGTAATAAAGGTGACACAAATTTTATTAGTTTTCATTGTTTATTTCTTGTTGTTAACATTACAAACACAATAAATAATACTAAAATTGCACAAATACACTATACATAACATTTCTATGCATAAAATAACTGATGGTGAACTCATAATATCATTGCAGCTATAATTTTTTATCGATGGTAGACAACAGAACATAAATTGCACTATAATATGGGGAGGCGGCATGGTGGCGGCGTCTAGCATAGTCGGCTCATCAGGATCACTAGGATCAAGTCGGAATACCATCACCACTGTAGAAGAACATACCCATTGCCTGAAGTCCATGACCAAAGAGGTAAAAGATAAAACTAATTATTATAATCCAGACCTATTTAACACGCTAGCCATATGATACTGCGCCGTTTAAATGAGACAAGCGATATTTGTAATGTCATAGTTGCTTAACTATCCTCATTCACTCTTGACAGACAGAGAGACAGATGGACAACATAGTCGGCTCATCAGGATCACTAGGATCAAGTCGGAATACCAACACCACTGTGGAAGATCATACCCATTGCCTGAAGTCCATGACCAAAGAGGTAAAAGATAAAACTAATTATTATAATCCAGACCTACTTAACACGCTAGCCATATGATACTGCGCCGTTTAAATGAGACAAGCGATATTTGTATTGTCATAGTTGCTTAACAATCCTCATTGTGATATTTATGTGAGTGTGAAGTTCCGTTGGCCATTTCTGGTCTTCTTCATCTTGGTCCATTGCACTTCATAAAATGTTACTTTTTGACTGTAGATGCTTGAGTTCTTGATGAAAATATCAAAATCACTATAAGGCTGCCTATAATATTTGAGGAGTTCCTTTGATTCCATAAGGATCCCACCATCAGAACTAAACATTGAAAAAAATGGGACTAATTTGGAAGCATATTTATCCTTTTAGGGGAAAAAAAATGCATTCGATAATTTTCATAAACGACTGAGTTCTGAGATAACAAAATATAAAAAAATATAACCGAATTGAGAACCTCCTAATTTTTTTTTGAGGTTGTTTATAAAGTGCTATCTCTAGCTGTATAGTCTTTTTTTGCAACAATTATTTCCGTTGTCCAAAGCTAGCAACGTTGATTTCCACGCTCAACAATAGTACGTTGAATTTGATAAAAGTTTCATATTACGTCATAAGAACATGGCGTTATTCAAAAGCCTTGATGGTGGCAGCAAATGTATTTAGCGTATTTAGTATTACCTGATATGAAGCTACCTACCCTGCATTACCACCTGCACTTTTTGAAATTTATACGAAGCCAAAAATAGAGTTGTACAGGTTGCCAAAAAAGGTCAGAAAAAATATTGCTTAACTCCATGGACACAAAAAGAAGAAGAAAATCATGTCCAAACTTGCAGCCACCATCGTTTGATTTTATTTGTTATAAAATAGGTATTGAATGCAGTTGTTGACAGGACATAATAAAATAGAAAATTATTTGATAACAAGTGCAGCGTTCAGGCTACTATAGAAAGAAGAAGGTGATCGTAACAGTAACAAATACAACCTCAAAATAAACTCTGCTTTATTACTTGAAAATGTCTACATTACAATAAAATACAAGGATTTACCATTTTTATTAAGTTGATAACTTTTTTTATTAAAATCAATGTGAGAACACTTGTTCCTTTCTTGCGTTCTATAACCCATTATGCTTGTTTTACGTTTGTTAAAACCTTGACATTGACATTCACTGCGCGGGGTTTCGATAGTTGAGAACTGTCTGGGTTTTCTTCCTCTTCTTTTTCTTCAGTGTCTTTTGGAGGTTGAGTAGTATTATCTTCGGGAGTAAACTCTTCTAGATCCTGGCCCTCAGAGTCTGTAGTGGTTGTAGTGGTGGGTGTGGTAGTAGTAGTGTGGGTAGTGATATCAGTGGGGATGGTCGCAGTGGTGGTGTCAGCCACAGTAGTATCATTTTCATCTTCTTCTTGTAGATTTTCGAAGTCAATGCCTGTTACTTCTTTGAACCATGGTAAGAAAACTCCTGGACGGTAGTAACCTGATAGAGATAAATATATTTCATTATAATACGAGTAACAGTACCTTCTGATAAATAACAGAAATTGTTACTATTTTCAACAACATTACTTTTGTGTTAAACTTATAATATTAAATTGTACTATTACAGTAAAATATTACCAGAAGGCTGGCCAGATTCACAACCTCCTCCAGGAAAAAAGTAGGAGACTCCTATGAGTGTTGGAACGCCATCAGAGTAAACACGCACCAGTGGACCACCAAGATCATCCTGAAATTAAGCTTAGTTAAATGCAGACAAAGTAATAGCATACTATACCATTATACACTTTTCCGAGTAGAAACGACAAGTTACATTTCAAGCACTTTTTAAATGAGGTCATTAATCCTCTAATCTTACTTGGCAAGTAGACTGTGATGTAACGTTGAAGTATCGTGCGCAGATGGTGGTATTAAACACGTTACTCTGATATGCATTCTGACATGCACGGTTGGTCAAAGCCCATAAGTAAACCCATCGCAGCTCGACAGATATGGGACCTAAAACAAAATAAAAAAACTGCTAATAAAAAAAAGCAAAATGCCCCTCAGTCTTTGGGTAAAAAATCAATAATGGTATCGATTATGCCAGTTGAAATTTATTTTTAACCGACTTCAAAAAAAGGAGGAGGTTATAAATTCGGTTGTATTTCTTTTAGCATCATTTTTTTTTATTTTTTTTTTATGTTTGTTACCTCAGAACTCCGACGTTTATGGACCGATTTACAAATTATTTTTTTCCTCTTAAAGGATAATACTCTCAGATTGGTTCCATTTTTTTCAAAATCTAGTTTTGATGATGGGATCCATGAGAAATCAAGGGAACTCCTCAAATATTATAGGCAACTATATAGTGATTTTGGTATTTTCATCAAGAACATTAGCATTTACAGTTAAAAATTAACAATTGATGAAGTGGAATTGATGAAAAAAACCAGAAATGGTCAACAGAACTTCAAACTCACATAGATATCACAATAAAGATAGTTAAGCGACTATGACAATACAAATAAATGAATGGTTCTGAATAGCTACGTTGAAAACGGTATCATCGAAGTGATCTGATGATGATGATGGAGCTGGAAGGTAGGCACTGGAACTCAGTAATTAATCAATGTAACCTAGCCGTGTTTGGACTTATTAGAATTGTCATGAGATTTACTTTGGCTATAAGGTACTATCGAACTGATCTGATGATGGAGCCGGAAGGTAGGCACAGGAACTCCGTAATTAATCGATGTATCCTAGCCGTGTTTGGGCTTATTAGAATTGTCATGAGATGCACTTTGGCTATAAGGTACTATCGAACTGATCTGATGATGGAGCCGGAAGGTGGAAGGTAGACACAGGAACTTTATAATAATACAATATAACCTAGCAGTGTTTGGGTTAATTGGAATTGTCATGAGAAATAGGCACTCTGTTTATAAGTGTATCGCAACTGAAAAGTGTGAAGTAAAAACTTTTTACAAAAAAATAACCGACTTCACTAAAAAAAACACAAAGGATCAAAATAACTTTAATTTCGGAAGTCGGTGTTTCTCGGAATTATTTGTTTTTTATTTTACACCGAGTTTCGAAATTAAAGTTATTTTGATCCTTTTAGTGTTTTTTAGGCCTCTTAACTGGCCTGCCACTGTGGGATCTAGAGGCATCAGTTCTAACACGTATGTACAATAAAATTTGCGCATGAAGATGCAATACCACTAATTGGTGATCCAGATTTGGTTAAGTCCAATTTACTAAGTCTTGAGCACAGGCGGTAGGGTAGCCTGTCTATCGGTCTTTTACAGGTTGCATTTTGGAGTGTGCACGGGAATTGCATGACTTGTTGATCATCATGTTGTTCTACCATCGGTCAACCCAACGTACGGCGAGTATCGACCCTTACGTTGTTGAAACCTGTATGGTCCGGACTAAGTGTTTTGCCTCTTCGTTTATACCGCGAAGACGGATAAACGTCGAAGGATTGGAACAGTTTTCCTGTTGCGGTCTTCCTGTCGAATTATAATTTGGGTATCTTCAAGTTTAAAGTGAATAGGCTCTTAATGAACTAATGCGCCTCACCATCAACGATTGCTTCACTGCTTGCCATCCGGTAGGATCGCAATGAAAAAGTTGTTTATATTTGAATAAATATTTATGTCAAGTTTACGAAGTGAAGAAGTATGGAGATTTTTGTTTAAATTAAGCACCCCCCCCCCCCCCCCTCTGGCCTGTCATGCAGTCGAAACGCGGAATGGATAGCATAGCACGCGAATATTAACAACATCATCCGACGAGCCCTTGTCACCGTCGGCGTTCCGGCTGTTTTGGATACCTCATGGCCTGGTACGCGACGATGGTAAGAGACCGGACGGTATGTCTTTATTTCTGTGGAAGATGGGTAAGCCTTTAGTGTGGAATGCTACCTGTGTCGACACTCTTGCGCCATCCCATCTTCCTAGCTCTTCGGGCTGTGCTGGTGCTGCCGCTGCGGCTGCGGAGAACCTCAAGCGGCGGAAATATAACAACCTCGTAGGCAGTTATATTTTTGGGCCGTTTGGGGTTAAAACTCTTGGGCCGATGGGTCCGAGTGCTCATACGCTTTTCAAAGAATTATCCAAATACTTAGTTGACACTTCGCGTGACCCAAAAGCTGACTTTTACCTCGGTCAGAGATTAAGCATTGCCATACAACGTGGCAATGCCGCCAGCCGTTTGGGCACACTTCCAGTCAACAGCGATGCGGAGGACTTTTATGACGCCATATTTTAGCTAGTAGTTTTTGCCTTTAGTGTATATTATATTTTATGAATTATACAAATAAAAACTTAAAGTTAAAAAAGCACCCCTAACCCGTTCTTTGAGGGTAGTTTTAAAAAACTTATATATTCACTGTGGAGTACCAACAGAAAACCAGCGCTGGGTGTCTGACGCCCAGCAAATGCTGAGGTGGTCACCCTTTCGGTACGGGCATGCTCGGTGCATTCTGTACTTTTGTTATTTTTGACTTCGGGTTTGTAACCGTGTTGTCTGTTCCGAATAGAAGTATTTCTATTCTGTTCTATTAAAATTTTGCCATATTTCAAGTTTATTACCAGCTTTTATCAGTTCCTGAATTATCTTACCGGGGTCGTTTAGAAAAACTATTTAGGTCCACTCTTTTTGCTAAGTTTTAAGTAAAAAAAAAATACGAGATAAGATTTGTATGCAATATTTTTCTTATATACCACTTTAACAGTGTAATTTTCAAAAATCTCTTCTTAGTGTTACACCATAACAGGTAGCTTGGCTGTGTTTTGATATAATAATGATAATAATATAACCCCATCGCCGTATCTCTACGTTGACGTCGTGGTGGGGCTTGCATGCTCCAATATACCCTAGGTCTGTATCGGTGAAGTTTGCTTTGCCGTAATATGCCTAGGGTGAGGGGCCAGACTAAGAGAGATACAATCCGCAGTGCAGTTTTGTGGCGAACTGTTGGGCATTAGCGACCCCACGGATCCGATTTCCCGGGAGAATTCTTGTTCTTCATCTCCGGCTTGCCTTTATTGGCCGGCCGTAGTGAACACTGACGAGGAACTGAGCTCCCACCTCTCTCTTGCCTTTATTGGCTGGCTTGAGTAGAGATTCGCAAGAGCAAACGTGCTCGGGAGAAGGATGTATAATCCAGTAAGGTGCTGGATAGGGATCTTGACCGTTCTTCCGGGATTGTCCTGATAGCCGTGGTATACCTCTCCACTCCTCAAGCACCTCAGGATATGTTGCCCTCTTGTTGCTACGTCACTTCGTGCTAGCGGCCGTTTTTTGGGGGCCCATTTATTGAGTGTGCAAGTCAGCCCCTGCCTTTTTTCGATGGATATTAATAACGTTATTCAGGCAGGGGCCATAGTCTTAACATAGTTCCATGTTACCAGTCCACTTAAGACTCCAAAAACCATAGCCCTATTATCTTTGTTCTCCATATGTCGCAATACGAGTAGTTTTTCAACAACCGGGGGTTGTCCTTGGGTGCTCTAGCATAGCGCGTACAGGGATAATCGTCAGTTGGTATCATGTTCCATTATAATTATAAAAAGGGCCTCTGCGAGTTGGCATCGGCTCCTCGTACGCCTTCCAAAGGTCCAGAACCTCAGGGTCCTGAGATATATATTGATCTTTATATAATAATAATATTCCACAATCATCACACAACGCCGTCTAGACTCAACCTAAGCAGAGCTTGTGTTATGAGTACTAGACAACTGATAAACATACTTATATATTTCTTAATACATACCTACATATAATAGATAAATTATACCCAGACACAGAACAAATGATTGTGCTCATCTCACAAACATTTGTTCTGGGTGGGAATCGAACCCACGACCAGCATAGCATAGCAGTCAGGGCCACTAACCACTAGACCAGTCCAGATATGTTAGTCAGTCAGTTTCTTATCTTACATCTATGTATCGGTGTATATCTACCAAAACCAAAAAATACCGACCTCCCTGTGATGTCCTGCCATGCCCACTAACGTATACCTGTAGGCCACCATAGTCGCGATGCGCGTCAGCACTCGACTGTAGCCGGATCCGTTTTACCAACCCTGAATAAAAATGTCACGTCAGAATTATCATAAGATCCCCATTAAAAAGCACAATGATTGATGCTAATGTTATATATTCATATAGCATAAACATTATCAGCCTTTTAACATCCCCACTGTTAAGACACAGGCCTATTGTGTAGTGATAGATATGTCATAATTATGTCTTTGAATTTTTGGGTCCACGATAAGCCCATTTCCTCTCGATGTTTTTCTTCGCCATTTCGAGAGCAATGGTCCGGATAAGTTTTAAACTGTAACCTACAACTCGTAAGTCGGTACCATGACCGCTAGCTCACCACTGCTCATTAACTTTATTTTGCAAATAGGATTTCAAAAAAAAAAAAACACTTTTACACGTCAGTTTAAACTAGATGAAGCCGATGTTTTATAGCTGACTAACTTGAGAAGAAACACCAAAACAAAATTCAGAGGTTAGTATCTCTTAAAATCCTTACAGTAAATATTGTAATGATCAAATCGTATGAGAACCATGCGGATTAGTACCTTAAATTATCTTTTGAGGAAAGAAATATATAGATTTGACTGGACCTGTCTTGTAGCTCAACTCACGACTACTAAGGAGCTCAAAGACTGAAAACTACCAGACATTATGTTAAAATTATAAAAAAGGAAAAAGTAATCCACATAATAACCCATGTCAAGAATAATAAAATAAAGTTAAAAGAAAGAAAAAAAAAACACTGCAAAGCAAATTTAAGATTTCAAAGTGTAAAAGAAAAATTAATACCTAATCATCAATGCGGAATTCGAAGAAATAAAAAAAAGATAATTAAAATATATAAATATACATAAATTTCAACGATTATATTCAGTACTGGAGCAAGTAAATTCCAAGCCGTTTTGTCCTTAAGATACTCTTTTACAGTAAAAAAAGACTTCTGGCAAAGTTGTCACTTTACAAATGATTGGAATTTACTAGAGTTAAGTTCTTAAATATTACTGGGAAGTTTATTATAAAAGTGTATTCGCCTAAATTAGCCTCATTATTTTTTGAGCCTGGTTGCAAGAATCTATTAACACTAAGCAGAGAGGCAGTTAATAATCCTTGGTCTTCTGCATAACCTGCCGTGCCATAGAGTATGTATGTGGTCTACGGTGCTGAAACCTTTTCGAAATCCGGCTTTTTCGGAAAGCTGGAAGTCGTCAAACCTGCGTTTCGTGATGAGTCTTGAAAACAGCATGTAGACATAACACAGGCAAGTTCATCATCTGTCAGCCATATTATAAGTGCTGGACTATGCTTTTCATATAAACTAAGTAAATAAAAAATGACAATACAAAACATTGTCAATATTTTGTATCGCATAAATTGGGTACTTACTACTATAAACAAGAGGGCGCTGTAGCTTTACAAGTGCGACACCGTGCGAGTGAAAATCTACACCAGAAAGGTTGTTGAAGTTAGGATGGCTGTACCATTCCGTGGTCAAGAATATGTTCTCTGGATTGCTGTCACTGATGGTCACCACACCTACCCTAACAATTGCAAGGACGCAGCTGGAGAGAAAAAGAGGATTAAGGACGTCCAAATATTCTAATTAGAGATTAAATCTGTATTTAAAGTTGAGTTGTCAACTTTACGATAAGTTACTTACGAGATGACACAACGTGCATTAGTGACGATCCATTCCTTGGATACAATTGAGCCACCACACAAACGCGTAGTACCAGTAGAGTTCACCATATGAAGGGCAGCATGGTGAGGGTGCTGGCCCGGCTGTGCCTCCCACCCTGATACTATACGCGACGAGGACGATGATACCTCTCCGGATTCTGGGTGACCAACATCATAGTTATATTAAAATGTTGTTTTTAGGTTCTCACTATAGTTACTTATACAAATTCCATTTGGACTTACCATGATAGGTAGACAGGTTGATTTCATTGTCGAAAAGATCTGGTTCCACGCTTTTGTATCGCGCAGATACCTGAAAAGTATAAAAGTTTAGTAAAAGTTTTTGCTGGTTTAACAATATCAGTCATCTAGTCGGTACCCTTTTTCCTCTTTGATCGTCCCTATGACAACTCTCCGTAAGAATTGTTCATAGACTATTTTCTTTTTTTCGGTTCTGTCCCATTCTTATACAAAGGCCTCTCTCCGCTCCTTTAAACTTTCGCAGGACTGTACTTCCTTCTTGTATTTCTGGCGAAATCTGTCCAGTTCGTTCCACCATCTCCTTCCTGGTTTTCCTCGAACCCCTCTCATTGTCTCAAAGCACCAACTGTATATTATTTTGCTCTCAGTTTGTCGGACATGCGGCAAACGAATTTTGCCTAGTCCCATTTAAGTCAGTATTTTAAGCCACATCCGCTATTCTGACTATAAATTGTGCGTAAACCGTTATATGGTGTTGCAAAATTGACTGGTCAATTTAACATTTTATTGTACTGCGCTCCATTGCTCGTTGGCAAACCTTAAGTTTGGTCTTATAGACGTTAATTAAGTCTGTCCGCCTAAGGTCAAGACTAGGAGAATACACATGTACATGAGTTTTTTGTTTAGCCATTTTTCCCATGGACAACTCTCCTTTGAATAGGTCGTACATGTATCTTTTTCAGGCGTTTCCAAATTGTTTTACATTTTTTTTGTTTAGCTTTGCTTGAAAATCTCTTTTCTCAAGAAAAGATATTCCTTGACAGGTTATAATTTATTGTCTATGTTTATGGTTTTTAGCGCTATGTATGTAATAAATTTAGTTTTCGATATATTCATCAGTCCGACCTCAAGGTAATAGTCTTGTAGCATGTAGCTTCAGGATTTTAGTAGTGGTGGTCGTAACGGAAGGTAGAAGTTTGATTTGACTGACTTAGTACGGACCAACGTAGACGTAGACGTAGTCGGAACCAAAACAGATTACTATATCTGCTGGTTATGAAGAAAGTTTAGACAGAATTCAATGAATGTGATAAAACTGGGATATCCGCATTGCGCGCTGTTGAGTACTCTCTTCTTTAGACTCATGTAATTTATTTTGCGCATACGAACGTTGACCCACGCCCGGTATGAAGCGTGTTTAAGCGCTTCTGCACGATTACACTATGCACCAAACCAAGATTGAGCTTCGTCGTTGTTACGTCAGAGAATGGAATGTAATATTCCACTTTCTCCCACAACACATTCGTCGCCACGTCTGCACATGACGAAGGATCAGCCGAAGATAAGTAAGAGCCTTTCACTTCTCTAAAAATTGCATCTGTTCTCGATCTGCTGACTTGTAATGCTAATCCATTAAGGATTGAAATCGTTTTAGGAATACATAAATACAGATTTCACTAGACAATTGTTAGCACTATCTGCTAATGGTGAAGATATCGACACAGTAACAGTCTGCATCTGTCCATACTATTACATATACATAGTATTTTGTCTTAAAATTTGATGAATAGAATATATGGGTCCCCAAAAATGTACAACAGTACCAGAGCACAGCCATTGAGTGTGGTGGTGGTGAGATGTGTTTGAAACTTATAGGCAGGAACTAAGGGCATCGTGTGCTAAAAAGCAGAGAGTGACTTTGCGTTTTGGAGTGCCATTTAATGAATAAGAAAAGCTTCAAAATTATTACAAATAACTTTACCTGAAGAATAATCAACACGAAAACAAATAAACCCGACTTCTTGAACATCTTGTTGAAAAATTAAATTTACGTTAAACAATTTGCCTTTTATCAAACGCCTATCGAATTTATATCAAAATGTTTGATTAGGTACTGATAGTAATTGTTGAGATTAACATCTAATAAAGTGTCCAGATAAATAATTGTTAACCCAGTGTTACAAACGAACTATTTAATACCAACGCCGCCACTATAAGCAAAATTATGATAAGGGTATTTTTTGCCATGATGTACCCTGTGGTACACCAGATTTTATTTCGTACAAGGCTGAGATATCGGTGTTTAGCTTAACTTCGAAGCATCTGTCTCGGAGGTATGACTCTATTAAGTGATAGAATGAGTTAGGTAGCATTTTATTTTTATTTTATAGAGTAAACCCTCATGCTAGACTTTTACTTGACTTAATTTTTACTGGATGGCCGGACGTCGAGCTACCCATTGCTTAATACTCGTCGTCCGCAAGCCTACATCTACGCTGGCTGGAAATCAGGATCAGGTTCCCGGCGACTGGGGCATAAGGTAGTCCGTTCCTGCATGCATGCGGCCGCTTCCTTCGCTAGCATTACCACCTGCCATTCCTCCTCGTTCTGCACCATGGCCTGTACCAGGGTCCGGCGTGAGAGTACGTTGCCACCAATCACCCCACGAAAACACGGCGATGTCCTCCGGGTGGTCCACATAATGGTGACACCCGGGTATTTCTTCCGCACGAATCCGGTGCTGGAACCTCCTAAACTTATCATGTCCGGTGAAGACCTGCATCATCCTAAAGGGGAGGACGCCGTGACGTCTTTCAAGCCACTCCTCAAAGAGTGGACTACTTACCGCCATAATTATGGCGTGCTTAAAGACCTGCCATACTTTGTGGATCAGAATGCTGAGCAGTGAAAAATACAGATGAAAGAAGATCTTATGTAGCGGAGGTGAGAATGTTGAACCGCAGGAGTGCTTGTTGGATGTGTGATGTAACGAAAATGGATAAAGTGATAGATGTCGTGCGGTGTTCCGCAATGATTGGTACTAGAACCGCCCTTCTGGAACATCTGGTACGACTACGTACTGCACGGTGACCTCCCTGACGGGGTCAGCATAATTCTTTTACGCAGGCGACATGCTGGTCCTGGTTCAAGGTGAGTTGCACCAGGTGGTGGTCGAACTAGCGACACACAGGGTTGCGACAGTTGTGGAGAGGATCCAGCAGTTGGGACTCGAGGTGGCACTGCACAAGGTCGAGGCCATGTGCTTTCACGGCCCTCGGAACGTGCTACCACCGGAATCCCAAAAAACGGTAGGAGGAGTTCACATCGGCGTCGAGTCGACAATGAAGTACCTGGAAGTCGTCCTCGACAGCCAGTGGAATTTTGAAGAGCACTTCCGACATCTGGCTCACAGACTGGATTGAACTGGGGCTGCCCTCAAGCGGTTCCTGCTCAACCTAGGGGGTCCAGACGCCTCCTGCCAGAGGCTCTACGCAGAAATCGTTCGATCCATGGCCCTTTATGGGACGCCAGTATGGGCGTCGTCACTGTGAAAGCGACCGGCGGCCAAGCTGAACACATGCCAGAGGGTCATGGCCATCCAGATGGTGCGGGGATACCGTACGGTTTCCCGCGAAGCGGCGAGCCTCCTTGCTGGCCTACCACCGTGGAATTTGGAGGCAACAGTCCTTGCAGGCGATCACAATCTGCGCGTGGAGATGTAACGCCGGAGCGAAACTCCACTCCCGCGACAAGTCTCGGCATGGCGGACAGAGACTTACTTGGGGAAGAACTATGTCCAACAGTGGACGTCTGTCGGCTGAAATGATAATTGTGAGTAAGAAAAGAACTAACAATCGAGATGAGAGCGAAGTGAAATACATGAAAAGAGATAAATAGTTATCGCTTATGAATGACTAGCTTCTGCCAGCGGCTTCGCCCGCGTGAAAGTAGGTTTCTTCGTATAAACTGTGGATCCCCGTTTCATTCCCTTAGGAGGTGAATTTTGGAAAATCCTCTCTTAGTGCTCGCCTACGTTATTAAGGGAAACCTTGTGTAAAATTTCACGCTCCTAGTCCCAGTAGTTTTGGCTTTGCGTTGATATGTCAGTCAGTCAGTTTCTGCTTTAATTTTTTTTTTTAATTTATATAAACCAGTGCTTGACTGCAATCCCACCTGGTGGTAAGCAGAGTTGCAATCATTGATGGTGTGGCGTACTAGTTTATTAAGAGCCTATTCACTCTAGCCTTGAAAACACCTAGATATAGGTATATAGATGATCGTACACAAAAAACAATATAGAGTCTCCGGCCTCATCTAGTTTAAAAATGACGAAAAAAAAAATTGACGTGTAAAAGTGTTTTTTTTTAAACCTATTTACAAAATAAATATCATTTATCATTTATCATTTATCAGATATTTGAGTAAATTTGACCATCCATTGCCGTTATGATCCAGTGACATTAACCAGTCTATAGATAGTCATCTTGTTATTACTTCATGAATGAGTTGAAAAATTACTTAATAAAATTTTGAACTGATATGATGTTGTGATACCTACCTATCTACAAGGAAGAGCGTTTCCATCAACAATCAACATAATTAATTAGATATCAATCAATCATAACCGTTTCATCTTATCTATTATAATTGTTTTGTAGTAACCTAATTAGATCAATTTAGATAAGTTATGTTATTCAAAAAAAAAAATGAAAATTTTAATGGCACAAACACGTGTAGATACGGACAATCTCTTTTGATTATCTTTCTTTCAATATTTTAAGACTAGCTTTTGCCCGCGGCCTGTGTCACTCAAGAATAAAGTAGCTTTCTAACGGTGAAAAAATTTTAGCAATCCGACCAGTACTTTCAGAGATTATCTCCTACAAACAAAAAAAAAAAATAAAAAAACAAAAAAAAAACAAACTTTGCCTCTTTATAATATTAGTGTAAGTAGATTAATTAAAAAAAAATTACATCCTATAATTATTTTTTTTTTCTAATCATATCATATTATATTAATCATTTTGGTTGTACGCACCATCTACGATACAAAATGCAGCAGTGGTAACATTAATTTGATATTGACAGAGCCTTAGAGTTTTAAAGGAGTCTGCCCACCATACCCTGCACATATCCTGCACGAAGAAATAACAGAATATGCAAGACAACAAATCACAACACTGCTTTCTTCAGGAGACACTCATGTTTCCTTGCTCCATATTTGTACAATAAACTTAACTGTCTTTTATGTATATTCCCAAAAACCTCGCTTGACTGTATAAATATTATCCAAAAATATATCCTAAGTTTAAATTATAATGACACGGAATCCCTACTTATAATTTCTAAATAAAGACTTGTTTCTATCAGTTTCAAGAGCAGTCAAAGCATACTCATGCATAACCAAGCATACATAATGCATACTCTCATAAACAGACGCGAGCAACCAAACTCTCACACATCACATAAATACAACACACACACGCACAGGCACACCATAACACATACACAATCACACCATAACACATGCACAACACACACAGGCACTCACACATTGATTACATTGCATCCACCAATGAATTGTAACGAACTCACTCGCCGCGGGAGGAAGACCTGGAGTCCTGAAATACAGGGCCACCCTAGTTTAGGCTCCAGTCCACTCCATTTATTATACTGTCTGTATTGTGTTACATCAATGTGGAAAAATAAATGTTTTTTTTTTTTTTTTATACCGCATCATGCTCAAACGATTAAATGCAGCACATTATTATTATTATTAATTATTGTGCACAGATTATTTAAAATTAATTATTGTAGTAAAAGACATATTATAAAAAAAAAAATTTAACTGAGGAACAGAAAGGCTTTCTGATAAGCCGCCCATTCCTACCTCAAAAAAAGGACTCGTCTCACCAGGAATTTACCTGGTACGTATATCCTCTAATCGATTCATAAAATAAAAATAAGATATGATCCATATCAAAGAATCAAATAATTGTTTTCAAAATGTTAACTATCAAATTTTTATTTTATCTTATCAAATTTAATTGATGATAACTTAGTACTTACTTACTAAGTTAATAAGATTTACATAAATTGTAATTAAAACAGCAGTAAAGCTTTGATTGATTCTGATGGTCATTGCCAAAAATTGTCAGTTGCAATTAAGATGTTGATAAAATCAAGCTGGTTTCTGTTCCTGCTGACTGTACTTCAGGTAATATGCCAGCATTTTTAAATCATTTATTTCTCTTTCATGTAATTTTTAATTACCGAGCAAATACATTTTTTTTACAGTTTCTGTTGACTCCCATATTTATACATGGTAGGTATTTTTTTTTAATTCAAACTCTAAAATTTAAGGAATTCGAAATCCATAAAAAGTACGGGAAAGCTATCTTATTTTTTTTTTGCTCACAATTACTTGGTTAAGTTTCATTTTAAAATTTTTTGTAATCAATTCAGTATCGGTCAGCCTTTTACAAAATAGTAGTGTCAATCTTTTTTTCTTGTCAGCGCTGAGTCACTCAGTTTTATATATAAAAAAAAAACATTTCATTATAGACGTAAAAAATATGGAAAGCAGAAATATTAGTAAAATAATATATAAAGGCTTCTTTTTAATAATTATTTATTATTTTATATTTGTTCTCTTACTAAAAGCTTTATCTTAATTAAACACTTTTTAAAGCATGTCTCTTGTTTATTTTAACATCAGTGCATTAAATTTATTATACTATTATAATATTAATAACAACAATTTCAATGAATTTTCTTATACTATGTACCAAGCTCTCATATCTTGCAGGTATCCGCGCGGTACAAACGCGTGGAACCAGACTTCATCGATAATGAAATCAGCCGAGGTATGTAGTCTGTTATTTCAATACTTAAAAATAAAGTACTAAAAAGCACCAAATTATGTATAATTCAATCAATCAACCATCCAATTCAGGAATTGAGGAACTGAAATATCACCATAACAATACATAATATTTAAATTAGGTACTTTGTTTACCCAGAGCCAGTGGCGGTATCACCATCGTCGTCTCGTATAGTATCAGGGTGGGAGGCACAGCCGGGCCAGCACCCTCACCATGCATCCCTTCGTATGGTGGGCCCTAATGGTGGTATACGCGTATGCGGTGGCTCTATTGTGTCCCAAGAATGGGTTCTCACTTCTGGTTTTTGTACTGTCGGGTAAGCAACCAATCATTAAACGAAAAAGTTATTGAATACAGACTTAACTACTTTTTAAATATAATATTTGAACGTTTTCTCTTTTCTTTTTCAGCCGCATCCTAGCAGTAGTTCGTGCAGGCGTGGTAAATCTCACCAACCCCGAATATATTTTTGAGACAACGGAATGGCACATTCATCCTCAGTACGACAACCTAACTGCAGTATGGACATACAGTGTATGTATTTTTTTTTGTTTCATCTTGCTGTGGAATGATTACGATCAGATTAAAGGATCTTTTTCCTACCAAACTACAGTACCCTTGGCGGGCACGTCCAACTTACTCTTTGTTAGTTTTATTTTCAAATTTTTGTGGCTGTGGTTGTCCTTCAATTTTTTTGGTTTTACCGAATCAAAATGTAAAATAAACTTATTTTTCTAACTTGCAGGCATACGACATATCACTTGTAAAGCTGCAACGCCCTGTTGTTTATACTAGTAAGCATATTCTATAAAATAGTTACTTTAGACATTACAAGTTGATCGCCCGGAGGACACGGTTTTTTTAGGTGAAAAAAAAAAGACATTACAAGTTGTTATCGCACATGAAGTCCAAGGTGCAAGTTTGTTTATTTTATTGTAATAAGTATAGTGACAGACTACAGATTAAGACAATTCAGCACAGTGAGGCAACATACAGGACATAAATCTGAAGTCCAATTTATTATGGTACACAGCATTCAATGTTTAATATGCTTCATTAATGACAATAGAGGTGAAATAATATGGAGAAGTTAATAAATGATACTGTTATAATTAAAATTTATACAAATAATTTCTAAATTTGTTCAAACTGCCCTGAAAATGTTAAAGTTACCCCTAACTATTTGCCGTAAACAAGTACTAAGTATTACGGTTTTGTAGCTTGTTGTCCCGCCATTCTGTTTTGTCATTTATCAAAAAAAAAATGTATCCAGAGCTGTGTGCCAAAAATTTTCGACCTCGCTTCGCTTGCTTATGCATCCTCGGTATTTGTCTTTTATGATTCAGTCTTACAAAAAATAAACTATCTCTGTATACATGTATCATAGCATTTAAAAGTCTAAGCAAGCTCGAGCTCAAACAAATTCAGCTTCAAATAGAAGCTGAATTCGTTTGAGCTCGCTTCGCTTACTCTTGTTTTCTGTCTAATTGCTATTTTAAAGTCTTCTGTCGCTCTCGCATGATATTTTTATTATTATTAACTATAGAGATATTAATCTTTTTGGTTAAAATTGTGGGTTAGTATTCTAGTGGGCCGTGTATAGAGCAAAATATTTATTTTCTACAAATAAATCCAACTTTCTTATTCTGATGTTTTCTCTTAGAGTTTGTAAAGCCGATCCAGATACAGTCGAGGGCTGATGCGTTCCGCAACTACGAAGGCGAGCAGGTGTACGCTAGTGGACATGGCAGGACATCGACCAATGGTAATTAACTCTAGTGGTAATAATACGAAAACGAAGCAAGTCAACTAATCACACAAATACTTAAAAATTAAACTTATTCTTTAATTTTGAAGTGGATCATGCCACTATGTTGGATTTTCATTTCTGTATCGATATCAAATGCTAAAAAAAAAAAAATTGTAATTGTTTAAGAAAAAAAAACTTTTTATAAAAAAAAATAACCGACTTCACTAAAAAAAACACTAAAAGGGTCAAAATAACTTTAATTTCGGAAGTCGGTGTTTCTCGGTATTGTTTGTTTCTTATTTAACACCGACTTCCGAAATTAAAGTTATTTTGACCCTTTTAGTGTTTTTTTTAGTGGTCGGTTTTTTTTTTTTGTAAAAGGTTTTTATTTTACACTTTTTAGTTGCGATACACTTATAAACAGAGTGCCTATTTCTCATGACGATTCTAATTAACCCAAACACTGCTAGGTTACATTGTTTTATTATAAAGTTCCTGTGTCTACTTTCCACCTTTTGGCTCCATCACCAGATCAGTTCGATAGTACCTTATAGCCAAAGTGCATCTCATGACAATTCTAATGAGCCCAAACACGGCTAGGATACATCGATTAATTACGGAGTTCCTGTGCCTACCTTCCGGCTCCATCATCACATCAAGTCGATAGTACCTTATAGCCAAAGTGCATCTCATGAAAATTCTAATAAGTCCAAACACGGCTAGGTTACATTGATTAATTACGGAGTTCCAGGGCCTACCTTCCGGTCCTTTCCATCATCATCATCAGATCACTTCGATGATACCATTTTCAACGTAACTATTCAGAACCATTCATTTATTTGTATTATCATAGTCGCTTAACTATCTTCATTGTGATATCAATGTGAGTATGAAGTTCCGTTGACCATTTCTGGTCTTCTTCATCAGTTCCACTTCATCAAATGTCATTTTTTTTACTGTAAATGCTTAAGTTCTCGAAGAAAATACCAAAATCAGTATATGGTTGCCTATAATATTTGAGGAGTTCCCTCGATTCCTTATGGATCCCATCATCAAAATTGAATTTTGAAAAAAATGGGACCAATCTGGAAGCATATCCTATAAAGGGAAAAAAAAATTTGCAAATCGGCCCATAAACGACGGAGTTCTGAGGTAACAAACAAAAAAAAAATGATTATAAAAAAAAATACAACCGAATTGAATAACCTCTTCCTTTTTTTTGAAGTCGGTTAAATAGAAATTCGCTCGAGTGAAGCCTCGGATCAGCCGGTATATTTTGTAAACAAATCACCGTGATAAATTTGGCGAAATGATCTTGAAGTGATTTGACATTGGATAGAATGACAGTTTAATTTACATTTACTTCAGGTTACTTAAAACTAAAACTCACATAATTATAGTATAGACTAACTACAAACTGAAATTTTCGTTTTGTTAAGAATTCTTATTTTTTCTTTTATTTAAAATCAGCAGATTTTAAATTCAAAATCATTTATTTAAGAGGGCCCTTCCCAACTCGCCTATCGTCAACGTCGAGCATGGTTTAAAAGCTTGTTGCTTCATCTAACGCAATCCAACGAGATGTTTGATAAAGAGGCACCGGGAAAAAAGAGATATAACGCCTGAAAACTCTTTTGGCATTCGGTAATTGACTGATTGATTGATTGTTTCGCGATAAGACCGCCATTGTACCCATAGATTAAGTTAGTTTATAAGTTTTTGTTACTATTTTGGTGTACAATAAAGTTTTATTCTATTCTATTCTATTCTATTCTAAAACTTGTTTCAGGAAATACGTGTTTTTTTTTAAACGCTTAAAAGTTTTTGAGAAAAATTGTCGTCATTTAGAATTTCGATTTAATGTGCAAGGCGATTAAATGTACGTTTTTATATTTTTAATATATGAGTACGTTATTGAGGACCAAAGTTTACGTAAAATAGCAGATTTTCAGATGTCTGTACTAAATCTATAGTTCTACACAAATTTATGTTTTGGTTTCTATAGAAGCCTAGATAATATCCACAAGATATCTGTGTATCCAAAATATCTGGAGAAAGATGTATCATCATCATCATCATTTCAGCCGAAAGACGTCCACTGCTGGACATAGGCCTCCCCCAAGCGTCGCCACAACGAACGGTCCTGTGCGTCTCGCATCCATCGGACTCCCGCAATCGTTACCAAGTCATCGGTCCACCTTGTAGGAGGCCTTCCAACGCTACGAAAGATGTATAATAACGTCATAATCACGTAAAAGCGGTTGCATGAAAATATACCTCGGGTTGGCCGCTCTTAAATAACGCTAAAATGTTATATCTATATAACATTCTCAGCTTGTATTTCCCAGGACTTTAAAACTTATTAAATTGATAACATCCAGGTCCCGAATCCGACGTGCTGAGATGGGTGTACCTACGGGCAATTTCCAACACTGCATGTCGAAGGACATATGGGAACGGTGTCTTCGACACCACTATCTGTGCACAATACTTCAATGTCACATCACAAAACACTTGCTTCGTAAGTTCTGTTCTATTAATTTCGATTTGCGCGTGTAAATTTAGTATTCTTAAAATTCCTGGTCCATTCTGTCCACCTTATTTAACGGTGTTGAGAAGTGGATGCTCATGCAGGAGGCTGTGCACAGGCTGCGAGTTACACAAGGAACTATCGAGCGTTTCACGCTCGGCATACTTTTAATAAATATGTTCAAAACGTCGAGTTCTAAAGTCATACGATTTATTTGGTATAAGAAAACGAATAATGGAACTCAAATAGAACTAGACAAGGCACTTGGCAAGGCGCAGCAATGATAGGAGAAAGACGGTGACTGAGTGGGATCCATGGGTCGGTAACATAACTGTGGTCGTCTGGCAGCAAGATAAGTAGACGAGGTGACATTGTTGCTATTGTGAAGAAAGTACAGGCACAAGAAAAAAGAGACTTAAATTACTCGATTCCGATTCTGCCTCAGTTACGTATAAAACTCTTTGATCTGTTATTTAAATTTAGTATATTATAATTATTTTTTTACAAAAATCTGAAGACTTCAATGTTTGCCTGTATTTAACTAAGTTTCATTTCAGGGTGATAATGGTGGCCCACTAGTGCATGTTGGCTCCGAAGGTATTCCTACTCTTATAGGAGTCTCCTACTTTTTTCCATCAATAGGCTGTGAAACTGGCTTGCCTACCGGTAATAGCATACAAATTGATTGATTCTTCTTAGTCATCTTTATAAGATTATATTCAACTAAATAAATTTAAATCTTCCAGCTTACACCCGGCCTGGGCCTTTCCTGCCATGGTTAGAAGAAGTGATGGGTATTGATACTCTTCCAACCTCGACCACCCGTACATCCACAAACCCCACCCCAACAACCACTACAATCCCCACATCCACTAACCCCACTACGACACGACTCACGACTTCTTACACCGATCCTGAGGATTTTTTTCCCGAAGAAACTACTACTGCACAACCAGAGGACTCTGAAGATAAAGAGGAAGAAGACTCAGATAGTTCTGAATCTAATGAAGATAATGATATGGCGCAACTCTTAAAACGCCTTCAAGTGGATGTTAAAGTTAAAGTCAGATTAAGCAAATACAAAGTCACAAAGGCGGTAGGACATGATATAAGTGTTTGGAAGCCTTAATTTATGTGAATAAAATATTTATTTACGATTATTCAAAATATTAATAACTGAGTGCATAAATAATAAAAAAATGAACATTATATTTTTTTTATTATCTTGTCATATGTTTGTCCTTATTAGTGCCGTTTATGTTCTTATAGTCTTGATTGGTACAAAGCGTATTTCTTTTCTATAATAACTTGATCCTCTGGATGGATGGCAAAAAATAATGTGATACAGTCACCAACATTCACTGTTCTTACGGACACACGGTCGTCATCAAGCTATAACGTTGAATTACATATAAATTAAGAAACTTAATGATATTTTTAGGGTTCCGTACCTCAAAAGGAAAAAACAAAAAAGCGAACCCATAGAGGATCACTTTGTTGTCCGTCCGTCGGTCTGTCTGTCTGTCTGTCTGTCAAGACCCTTTATCTCGGGAATGCGTGGAGGTATCGAGTTGAAATTAAAACCATATAGTCAGGTCTGCGGTCCCTTGATGCTGTGAAAAAATCAAACTTCTTAATTAATGAAAAAAAAGATACGATCGTTTATGTCGCAAAAAACGTATATTTAGACACTCAAAAAATCAAAGTGTAGTTTTCGATGACCCAGATCTTGAAATTTGGTATATAGCAAGGTCTTATAGTAAAGATATAGGAATAAATCTGAAAACAGTAAACTTGTTGTTACGTCAGAAAAAAAAATTGCGATTCGGAAAAGTCTTCGAAACTCCATTCAGGAATTGAACTGTTTACGTAGGTTTGTACGGAACCCCACTTTAACTACCACCACTCAGTGCGCGAGCCCGATTCGCACTTGCCCAGTTTTTTTTTTGTTTTGTATGTATTTAGAGCGATCGACAAAGAATATTCGGGGCTGCTTACCGTGGCATCAAAAAATGGAAAACCACCAAATGTCACTTAACGGCTTTGTGGCTTATATATATATTATAATAATTATAATCATATAGTTTATTGTAGACCAAGATAATAAATAAAACAATGGGAGCCTTAATTCATCATGATAATATATTGATCAACATGATTCATTAGAAATCAATCAAGATAATTCGATACCTATCTTAAATAATACGTATTTATCATTTTATACTATCATACAATTAGATCCATTTAGATAAGCTATGTTTATTGAAAGTTTTACAATTATTTCCGACATAAACGTGATGTACGGGGATTTTTTTAAAATCATGTATCCGTGTTACTTCAAAAGTTTTTTTTTTATTATGTTTAGGCTCGCGTTTGACCACTATCTCACCTGATAGTAAACAATGATATGGCCGACAATGGAGCACGCTTGCCCAGGTGTAACCTATTCACTCTTGACTTAAAGGCCTCTTATCAGGAAACACAGACTACGGCAGGGAATTCCACTCTTTAGCTGTACGCATAATTAATGTGTTCCCAAAACGCTTTGTACATATTATGGGTGACTGGTGGCGCAACACCGTACGTCTAGTGGTCCGATGATGGAACGGACTTGGCGAAATTAAATTATGCTATTCCAATGCATACTCCCCGAAATGTAAACGATAGAAAACCGACAGCCTTGCAACTCGGCGTCGATGCTTAAGACTGGAATCAACGGTAAGTTCTTAGATTTTCCGGTAAAACCTGGTTAAAGTTCAAACTGTTAACTGGGTAACTTGCTCGTAGATTTGAATAAGGCAAGCCTCGAGATTGGGTTTAGGATAAATATGTGAAAGACCATGACCATAGAGGTGCAAGATTATGTCTATCTTGGCGAAATAGTCTTCTTTCAGGCGCGACAAGACAATGGAATTGATAGATGCACCGAAAGCACCTGGAGGATTTTTTGGTTTATAAGGATTCGTCTTAAAGAAGCTCAAGGTGTACTGGTGAATCGTAACTGAACACTGACCTAAAGTTAAAAAATAAAATAAGACAATATTATTATAAATTTTGTTTATTTGAAATAACAAACAATTACATAATATAAAATATCAACAATAAAACTTAGAATTAACAATTATGCAATCAATAGCGTTATTCACAACAATCATAAATATATAAATCACGTGCTTGATAGAAAATTGACAATGATTTATAATTTACATAAAATTAAATTAATTGCAATATCTTAAAAAATGTTACAATAAAATAAATATTTATCATCGTACATATGAGCTGTAGTTTTCTGTGTTTTTTTTTTTCATGATTATGTTAGCTAGTACCTACGTTCAGAGAATTAGTATTTTGGTACATTTCTCTTGTTTGATAATTATAATGTATGTACATAAATAACACTGGTCAACACTGGTTTTGCCACACGAACTTTGATAGGTAATTTTGTTTTATCAATCTACCCTCATTATTAAATCACAGTTGTCAAAGGTCAATTAGCCTCATATTTGTTGTGATACGGCAATACTCATAACTAGTACTACGGCAGTAAATTAACAAAAACGCTTACAAGTAAATCGTTATAAAAATATTTGTCGTCGAATTTGAACACTTTTTTGTGATTTACTAACCCTGTGAACATGTCGAGGAAGTGTAATAATGATCCTAACTCTTTTTGTTATGTCTGCGGAGAACTTACATTCAAAAAACAGCGACGAAATTTTACGAATCTTGTGTTGGAGTGTTATCACCAATGTTTTGGTTTTCCTGTCGCCCATCAGGACAAATCCTGGGCCCCTCATGTCTGTTGCATAACGTGTGTGAAAAATTTAACTGATTGGAAGAAAGGTGCACGACCTATGCCGTTTGCTATACCCATGATATGGACTGAACAGCGAGATCACGTTTCAGATTGCTATTTTTGTCTTACTGACATAAAAGGTATAAATTACAAGAAAAAAAACACAGTTATTTACCCTAACTTATCTTCGGCTATAAGACCAGTCTCTCATTGTAAAAAATTGCTAGAACTAATACCAGTTGCAACTACGTCTGTTGAGAACGACAATTCACAACCGTCCACTTCAAGTCAATGTGTTGACGAGGACGATGACTTTGAGTTTGAAGGAATTGTAAACGAGCCACATTTGATAACTCAAGGAGACCTAAATGATTTGGTTCGGGATTTAAATCTGCATGGAAGGCTTTTAAAAATGTTGTTGCAAATTTTTTGGGTAACCACAAGTGTGACAGCTACAGAGAGTTGGTTAGCGAGCTATTATTGTCATATCAAGCATTGGGTTGCAACATGTCACTTAAGATCCATTTTTTAAACTCGCACCTGGAATTTTTTCCTGACAATTTAGGGGCTGTCAGTGACGAGCACGGTGAGAGGTTCCATCAGGACATTTCTAATATGAAAAAGCGGTACCAGGGCAAATGGAGCCCAATTATGTTAGCAGATTACTGCTGGACAATTAAAAGGGACCAACCAGAAGCTAAATATTCAAGAAAATCTTAGATTTATTAAGTCATTTATAAAAAAAAATAAACTTTTATTTACGAGATCTGTGTTTTTTCTTAATATTTTAAATTACTCAATAGAATAAAATCCTTGTCTAGCAAATTTTTTTTAACTGTTTATTTTTTCTTACAATCACCAATTAAAGTAAAAAATATCAAAAAAGTCCATTTGGCATGACAAAGTTAAAATTTTGTTGACCAGTGTAATTAAACAATTTTACCGCTAGGCAAGCCCAACGTTTTGTAGTACACCAAAATATTTGACTGAATTATAATTACACGCATATTATTTGACGCATATATTGGCCGGCTTCAGTAAAAAAAAAAAATATTGGATAATGGTCGATTTTGCTAGGTTCAATGTTAGTAGGTTAAATCTTAGGCAAAGGCTTTCGTTACGCAGGCCTGACTTGGCGGTTTGACGAATTTCATCCCAAGTCTCTCCATGAAATAAGAGTACTATGAAAAAAAATCTTCATATTTGCTAAAGCTAGCTGTCACAGATCATTAATGTAGATCAGGAAGAGACTTGGGCCAAGGATGCTACCCTGTCGTACATCATTTGTAACTAAGACTTCTGCCCTATTTATGTGCTGGAATTTTCACTCGCTGTGTACAATCTTTTGCTTTTAGGGTTATTCGTAAGCAAACTGCATTAGATTAGTCCAATGCAGCTTGCTTACGAGCAAAGGTATCGAAACGGTGTTGAAAACCTTGGCCAAATAAAAAAAAATCTTATGCCCGTTTTCGCATCTAATTGTGCTGTAACCTATAACTATTTTATTTAATATCAATGTGATATAAAACAAACCAACAAGGCACTTTATATAAATGCTTATAAACATACTCATAGGTATAATTTCATTTATAATATTAGGTATATCTTAACCATATTTCTATAAGTCACAAGTAAAATACGCCGCTCTATCCGGGAAATAGGTCTGGTAATCGCATCAATATTATAAAATAAAAAGTTTGAATGTGTGTGTGGACGTTTGTTACTAATGAGTAACTTCAAACTTTTTAACGCTCAAACTACAGCACGCATTTTAATTAAACTTTACAGTAATGTATCTTCTACATCAGAGTAACATTGTCATCTCCCTAGTCTTTTTTTCATCTAGCTTGCGGTCGGCTTCTGGTCTAACTAGATGCGATGCGACCTCCAAAACAAAGTTACTGGGAATATGATACTCCTTGGATAGACTGATGCTCAGACTTTCTGGCATCTGACTACCTGTAACAACTGTCAAAGATTTACAAATTAATAATAACTGAGATGAACGGTTTGTAGCGACATCTATGGCGTCACATATTGGAATTATATTGGAACATATATATAACAGCCCGAAATCATCTATCGGGCAGCTGCCCACCAGACATAACTCCCATCTGGCCGGAGGATCCTCCCTTTTCAATGGAGGTTTGCGGGACTTTACTCTTTGTTCCGCTTACATCCAAACTGGTCACCCTCGACGAAGAACGTCAGCGCAGCCTTCGTGCAGCTACTACTTCGTGACGTCATCATCACTCCTCAAGCTTTCGACCAGCGAGCCATACAGCCAGCACCCACGGCTTTAAAGGATATCCTGACCACCAGCATGCCTACCTGGTCATACCTGGTCATCACCCTCAGCCTCATCAGCGACCTTGGCTAACCACACCGCACCTTCGGCCAGTCACATGAAGGGCCACAAAGAACCTCTCCTGATCGACGCCAGCAGTCAAGCCACTACGTCGCACAGCACCACTCCGACTCACTGGAGCCAGCAGCACTTTTTTGCCTTACTGGAGCCTGCAGCATCATCCCGACTCACTGGGACAGTTCCACCCCAACTCACTGGGGCATCACCGCTGACAGTTCCGACTCACCGAGAACTATGCGGCATTCGGTTCCGACCCACTGGAACCAACCTACCACTGGCCTGGCTTAAGAAGCAGCAAAGACCGTCGATCTCCGATCTCCGGAGGGGAGTGATGTAGCGACATCTATAGCGTCACAAAAGAACTAATCCTGCATCGCGCAATCAAAGTTCCCCGCGCGATTGGAACATATAGAACAGCCCGAAATCATCTATCGGGCAGCTGCCTACCAGACATAACATCCGTCTGATCGGAGGATCCTCCCTTTTCAAAGGAGGTCTGCGGGACTTTACTCTCGGTTCTGTATACCTCCAAAGGCTTTTACTTGCTTTTCAAGTCACGGGATGGCAGTAATGTTCTAGATATACTTGGAAATAGAATTGGAGTAACAATTATAAATAGAAAATGTATAATAGCGGAAAATACCAATTCAACGCGGATGAAGTCACCGGTGGAGCTAATCGTTTTACAAATTTTAAATCAGATTACGATCCTTATCGAAAGATCAAAAAAATATCAACAACACTGTTAACACTCGTGTATTTTACTTTATCTTATCATGTAACTATTATAAATCAATTTCGATAGGTTGAATATCTATAAAAATAGAACAGTTAAACTCTTACCGAAATAGTCAAAAATTTTTAGTGTCAAGATGTTGCTGAAATCGGGATGGTTTTTGTTCCTGATGACTGTGCTTCAGGTAAAGTTGTCATTTGGTAATATTTTACAATATTTGCATTCGTTTTTGGAAGGATTTAATCGAGGTTTTGTTTTAATCGAAGTTTAGTTATAGCTATTTTAATATTTAATTTGCAAATTGGTTCCCAACCAATTTTGCGATATTAAACTACACCTTTAATTCATTAATTGAAAATGTAGTTCAATACTACAAGTGTCAAGATAACTGGGAAATATTATATAAACATAAAAACATGTACTATCTTGTCAAAATGGAGCTGGAAATTTTATTCTAGCATCAAAATTAACTCAGCAAAGTTTGCCAGAAAGCTAACTCGATAAATTTGCTGTCAAATATATTAACATATGTTACAGCCACATTGTAATGAAAAACACAGTGACTTTATGATGTATCAAAAATGAAATATTTACTAAACTCTTTACCGGCTAAATGTGCAAACCATGCATAGACAAAGAAAATCAATCCTTGAATGAATGTTTATTTTTTAACAATAAAAACAAACTCAGGGGTTAAAGTCTCTTTTAAAGTCCATACAGTAAATATGTAATGGTCAAAACACCTGAGAACCATGCAGATTTGTCTGAGATGCTCTTTTGAATAAAGAACCATACAGATTTGAATGGACCTCTCCAGTCACTGCAAGCAATTGTCAGTATTCGCAAAGCTCTACTTCAAGACTTTCTCAGTTGCCCACTACTTATAATTTTTATAAAACTTAATTCGGTTTAAAAACCATTACAAAATAAACATAATCTTTTGCTCTTCCTCTAAATTTAATTACATAATCTCATTCGGTCTTAGTTTCTTCTGCTCTGGCTTATCATCGCTATTCATATATAATTCGGTCACCTTTACGGCGTTGGCCTTCCTTTAATTACTCCGTGTTTTTCTATCGCGCGCTTTTTGCATCCAGTTTGGTCTATAACGTTGGGTAAATATAATAGTCTCACTATCTCTTTCTTTGTCTCCCTTACTATCTTTTACCGTCTAATGAAATCCATTCAAACAGTTCATCTCGTGCACTCCAATCTATAGAGATGTCTTGCTCAGTTCCACTTCAGTAATTTAATTATTTGCTTTACATCTGTTAGTTTTGTTTTCCTCCGTAATATTTTTTTTTTACTTTGTAACTTTATGCACAAAACACTTCTTGTAATTTTCCTCTGGCATATGGCAATTTTTCCTCATCTTCTTTTCTCAATGACCATGTTTGGTATCCGTTTAATTAAAACAAGGTAGTATATCTGTTTCATACACTTTCTTTTTTATGCGTAAGACATTTTTTTTTACTTTTCAGTATTTCTTATGTTCATACATAATGTATAAAGTTTTTTAACTTTTCGGGTGAGCAATAAAATTGATTTAATTCAATGATAAATGATATTTATTTTGTAAATAGGTTTAGAAAACACTTTTACACGTCAATTTTTTTTTCGTCATTTTTAAACTAGATGAGGCCGGTGTTTCCTAGCTGACTACCCTGAGAAGAAACACCGAAACAAACTCTGGGGTCAAAGTCTCTTTTAAAGTCCATACAGTAAATATGTAATGGTTAAATCACATGAGAACCATGCAGATTTGTCTGAAATGGTCTTTTGAAGAAAGAACCATACAGATTTGAGTGGACCTGTCCAGTCAGTGCAAGCATTTGTCAGTATTCGTAAAGCTCAACTCAGGACTACTAAGGAGCTCAACGACTTGACGAACAATACCAAGGAAAGGACATTTGGGTAGGCCGCAGAAAATACTCAAATTGCCAGACATACATTAAAATTACTGAAAAGGAAAAAAAAAATCAACATAGTCCTCACTTTCACAATAATAAAAGAAAAATATAGTTTACAAAATGTAATACTTTAGCAAAGTAAACATTTTTGTCAAAAATTAATAGAAAAAAAAAGTCCAATTGCAAAATAAAAATAATCTACAATATCGAATTGTAATAAATAATAAAAAACACAATTAAAAATAAAAACAAAAGAAAAAAATAATAATAATAAGACAACAGTTGCAGTGCGTACTGGAGCCGGTCAATCCCAAGCCTTTTGGTCCTCAACATAGTCCTTTATAGTGTAAAAAGCCTTTTGGCAAAGTTTTCGCTTTACAAATAATTTGAATTTATTAAGGCTTAGTTGTTGAATATGACTAGGAAGTTTATTATAGAAGTGTATATATTGGCATCTAAATGAGCCACCTATTTTTTTCAGCCTGGTTGTAGCAACCACAAATTTGTGTTTGTTCCTAGTATTAAAATTATGAACATCACTGTATTTTTTAAACATGTTTATATTTTTATGTACATACAAAATGTTCTCGTAAATATACTGTGAAGGTACAGTCATTATATTGATTTCTTTAAATTTATCTCTGAGGGAGTATCTTGGACTTAATTTATAAATAGAACGAATAGCCCTTTTTTGCAATACAAAAATTGACTGTATTTCGGCGGCATTTCCCCATAGTAGAATACCGTACGACATGACACTATGGAAATAGCTAAAGTAAACTAAACGGGCAGTCTTTACATCAGTTAAATTTCGAATCTGTCTAACAGCGTATGCTGCAGAGCTAAGTTTTTTTGATAATTTGTCTATATGTGGGCCCCACTGCAGCTTAGCATCTAGAGTTATGCCCAAAAACACTGTATTATCTTCAGGACTCAACTCTTTACCTTTTATTAGCACACTAGTTTCTACTTGCCTAACATGAGGCATGGTAAACTTTATACATTTAGTTTTTTTTTCATTAAGAAGAAGGTTATTTACATCAAACCAGTGTACTATTTTTGAAAGTGCTATATTTATATCGTCAGTAACCGGCTGCTGACGTTTAAGTTTAAACAAAAGTGAAGTGTCGTCTGCAAACAACACTATGTTATGGTTATCCTTTATGAGGTAAGGTAAATCGTTTATATATATAAGAAACAAAAATGGGCCAAGAATTGAACCCTGAGGGACACCCATTTTAACTACAGATCCAGGAGATCTTTTTCCGTTTACATCAACTCACTGAATCCTTTCACTCAGATAAGATGTAAGAAGATCCAGGGAGGAGTTCCGGATTCCGTAATGGTGTAGTTTCCTGATTAATGTTTCATGGAGAACGCAATCGAACGCCTTTGATAAATCGCAAAAAATGCCCAGGGCATCGCATTTGTCTTCCCATGCATTATAAATATGTCCTAAAAGTTCAACACCGGCATCGGTTGTTGAACGACCCCTTGTAAAACCAAATTGTTTGGTATGCAATAATTTATGTCTGTTAAAAAATCTTTGTAGTTGCTCTAAAATAAGTTTCTCAAATATTTTACTAAAAGTGGGTAGCACTGAAATGGGTCTGTAATTCGTGGGGTCAGATGTACTACCCGTTTTGAACAATGGAATTATTTTGCTATTCTTCATTAGATCAGGAAACTCACCGCGATCAATACAATTATTAAAAATAAAAGCTAAAGAAGGAGCTATAATGTGGATTATAGACTTAACAACGTCCACAGAATTACCCCATAAATCTGCAGTCTTTTTTACATTCAAGGAGTTAAACGTCTTAATAATATCTACATAAGTCACATGTTCGAAATTAAAATCAGAATCGCAAACTTTAACATTTTCTTTAAGCAGAGACTCTGCAGCAGTGGGTGACGAGTTCAGAGATTTTGTTGTTGATATGGGGATCTCTGAAAAGAAGTTCTCATTAGCCGCGGCAACCTGTGAGTCCGATGTGATCACATTGTCATTAATTACAAGTTTATAGTCACTAGATGGTCTTGTAGACTTTCCTGTTTCACTATTTATGACAGAGATTTTGTTGTTGATATGGGGATCTCTGAAAAGAAGTTCTCAAAAGCCGCGGCAACCTGTGAGTCCGATGTGATCACATTGTCATTAATTATAAGTTTATTGTCACTAGATGGTCTTGTAGACTTTCCTGTTTCACTATTTATAACATTCCAAGTAGTTTTAATTATAATACTACTGTTTTTAATTTTGGAACTCAAATAACGCGATTTCGCTATAGAACAATTTTTTAAAATAATTTTGAATAATTTCGCACATATGAACTAAATTCAGCAGTATTAACAAGAACCCTTTCATCATACAATTTTATTATTGTAGGTATCCGCGCGATCCAAAAGTGTGGAAGCAGACCTCATCGAAAATGAAATCAACCCTGGTGAGTAATACAATCTATTTCACTAACGAAACACTACAATATCCTTCTAATTGAAACAATCATACACACTTTCATATCTTTATTTGCGTACTATAATGTCAATAGATATGTTAAATTAATTGCTTAAAGCTAAGGTACAATTATGGTCCCTGTAGGGCACATCAAAAATAAAATAAAATGAATGAAACAGAATTAAATAAAAAAATTAAAATTTCATTGTATTTATTCAATAGTTGAATTTTTTTAATACTTAATTACTAAAATTATAAGGAATCAGAATATCAATAATTTAATACAAATATTTCACATTATGCTAATTGCCTATTTGAACTCCACGACCCAATAATTGGATATTACGATACCTTTGAAATAGGCACACTTTATTATTAAATGGGTTTTTGTAACTAGATCCTCCGGCGGTATCATCATCGTCATCGCGTATAACATCAGGATGGGAGGCACAACCGGGCCAGTTCCCTCACCATGCTGCTTTACGTATGGTAAACCCTACTGGTGATTTACGCCAATGTGGTGGCTCCATTGTGTCCAAGGAATGGGTCATCACGACTGCAACTTGTACTGTCACGTAAGTTATGAATGTTTGGACCGAAAATCCAATTTTATATAATGAATTTTGTTAGAAAATTTAAAATAATAATACAATATCTTTGTATTCTATGTGTCGTAATAGTTTTCCATCAACAGGGGATTGCCCTTGGATGCGCTTTTGTTTAGCGCGTACAGGAATAATCATCGGTTGGTACCACGTTCCATTAAAAGCGTCGAAGGGACCTTCGCGAGTTCATTTTGGTTTCTTGTACGTCTGCCAAAGGTCCAGTACCCTAGGGTTCTGAGATATACAAACACATAATAGTTTTATTTTTAAACCTTTTTTCCTCTACAGCCGTATTCTTGCAGTAGTTCGCGCAGGCGTAGTGTCTCTCATCAATCCGGAGTATATATTCGAGACCACGGAATGGTACAACCATCCTCAGTACAACAACCAGTCTTCAAGTTTGCAGCCTTTTGATATTTCTCTTATGAAGTTGCAACGCCCCGTTGTTTATACTAGTAAGTGTATTCGTTTTGACGTCACCCTAATATTATAAGGTCAAAAAAACAGGTCTGTAGCTGGCAGAAAAGTATGTGAGTAGCATGCATGTCATAGTCCTGGAGTAGCATTAGAAGGGCACTCCGGTATCACCAGGTGCCCGACTACCTGTACCGGTGAGATATGTCGTGCGGTGTTCCGCAGGGATCGGTACTAGGACCGCCCTTGTACATCGGGTACGACTACGTGATGCGCGGCGACCTGCCTGACGGGGTCAGCGTGGCCTGTTACGCAGACGACACGCTGATCCTGGCGAAGGGAGTGTCGTACCGGATGGCGGTCGAACTAGCAACACGCGGGGTTGCGATAGTCGTTGATAGGATCCAGCAGTTAGGACTCGAGGTGGTGCTGCACAAGTCCGAGGCCAAGTGTTTTCACGGCCGTCGGAGCGCGCGACCACGGCGTTCCCAATTAACGCTAGGAGAAGTTCACATCGGCGTCGGGTCGCCGATGAAGTATCTGGTACTCGTCCTCGACTGCCGGTGGAATTTCAAGGAGCATTTCCGACGTCTGGCGCCGTCCGACCGTCCGGTAACCGTCCGGACCGAGCCCAAGTCGTCGACGTCGCGTAGGGACTGTTCCACGCGCGCCTCATGGAGATGTCAGTAAACCGTAGGGGCCCAGCAGGTTCAAAGTCTACTGGGTCCAAGGGTGCAGACCCTTCTGAAAGGAAGGCTCGGCCCTGGTATGAAAAGTAACGAAGGAACAGGAGTGGGTTTTTAGTCAGTAAAAAAAGAATGCATTTCATAGTGACATCCATCAATCAGAACTTGTTATGGTTTATGACTTGCTTGGCTTTTTGCCTTAATTTTGTACGCCATTCTTTTGGCAAAACATAGTGCACTTACTTTTCTTTTATGTACTACCTGTTAACCCACCTATGTTTTACAAAATAAATGATTGATTGATTGATTGATTTATTGACATGCAAGCTACTTGCAAACTTTTGTGCCAGCTACAGGCATGTGAATTTTGACTTTATAATATTAGGACAAACGGTAAACCATGTCCTGGAATAGCACATAGAATTTTTTAGGGAGTATGTTCCCATACGAATCAGTGAACATACCCGAAGCGTTTCTCCAGCACTTCGGGCTTGTTCGCTGATTCGGGCATTGATGGCTTCGCAACGATCAGGCGTATACCTTCCGCTTCGTTGCTGCGGAGGGTTCGGGGCAGCGTGAACAGTGTCCCAAATATAATTACGAGCAAAAATTATTGTTCAATTATTAATGTTTTGTCGTGTTTTCATTTTTACTAACATAGTTGTTTAAGTTTTTTTTTTAAATAGAAGTTATTCCGTGTGCAAGCCCCGTGTCTTGGAAAGCACGTTCACAGTAACGGCTGAACGTGCATCCTGCATCTGATCTCTCTTCGGTTGTATTTGATTGTCTTACCATCGGATTGCGTGAAATTGAGAAGAGAGAGAGTGCATATGTGTCTGTACAAACACTTATGCACCTAATAATGTCTCCTTATATGGCTAGTTTAACATCGGCTGACCATTGAATACTATACTTGCATTACTTTTATGCCAGTTGATGTTTTAAATACTATTTCACTCAGGGTTGGTGAAACCGATCCGGATACAGTCAAAAGCTGACTCGAACCGTGACTACAATGGCCAGCAGGTTTACGTTAGTGGACATGGCAGGACAGAGACTTTTGGTAAGTAATTTTTCAATACGCTTACTCGAAAACCGGCTTTTAGTCACAAAATTTACTGTTTTCCGCACTAGTGTGGAAAAGTGAGCAAGTTCTCTCCAGCCACAAATTATTATACTTATCGTATAAGGCTGGGCGCACGTCCACTCCCGTTTATTTAGTTAGTGTATTGAATTACGTCATAAATATGTTATACGTGGAAACTACTCACCGACTCGGCCAAATTCCACCTCCGTCGCAATGACAAACTTTCTCCGCTTGTATCAAAATGCCCTATTTTTAACCAATAACCCTAGATATTTTGTCTTTCAATCAGTATCTGCAACTCGAAGTGATTCATCTGAACACAAAAGTTAGTCAAAAAGCTCTATTTTTTACTTTTGATCTGTAAATCATTCCACTATGTTGAATATAGGCATTGAGAATTTCTTTAATTAAACAAGCAGAAGAGTGTTCATTTCTATATAATTTGGCTAGTATTATGTAAATTAAACTTATAAAAAAAATGAAAAAAATACTCGATTGGAGCCTCTGAAGGTTTGCTGTAAGAAAACCCAAATTACGGATTAAGCTCGCCTTTGCGCAACAACTATCCCTTTGTATTTTGTATCTGTATGTTTTGTATGCAGTAAAAAATAAGATAGAGAAAGAAATCCCTAAATTAAATTTCATACTCTAAATTTAAAAAAATTAAACGCCTGTACACTGAGAATAATAAATATTGAACGCGCAGAAACTTAACTTTAAATTCAATCAGCACTTTTTTATGCCGAAGTTATATATATTGTCATTGACTGACCACAATGCTAGCCTTAGCCTTTACACTTTGTATTTCATCTGGAATAAAGAAATGCAATTACGTAAAAACTAATTTGAATATCTCAAACATTATAGGTTCAGATTCTGATGTACTGAGATGGGTGTACCTAAGGGCGATCTCCAACGACGCGTGTCAAAGAAGATATGCTATGATCGTAATTGAGAACACTGTTTGCGCACAATACTACAACGTCACGTCACAGAATGCTTGCTTTGTAAGGTTTTAGACTTAAAATTCTCTTTTAAATGTATCTATTTACTCTTATGTAGAAAAACACGTGTATATACTCTTCTTATATATACCTAGAGATGAATTCAACGACGCATATAATTTTAGCAGTTTGTACTTGTCTTCATTTCAGGGTGACAATGGTGGCCCACTAGTGCATATTGGCTCCGATGGTGTTCCAACACTCATAGGCGTCAATTATTTTATTCCTGGGACTAGCAGCCGTTGTGAATCTGGCTTGCCTTCTGGTAATATTGATCCATCATAGTAATCTTTTTGATATCATTAATAGGCAATCAAATACTAAATAATAGTAATTTTTTTCCTATTAGGTTTTATCCGTCCTGGAATTTTCTTGCCATGGTTTGAAGAAGTGACGGGTATTGATTTTGAAAAACTGCAAGAAGATGATGGACATGTAAATGATACCGTTGTGGCTAACACTACTACAACCTCCACCATCCCCACATCTATTAACCCCAGCTCAACTACTCCCACCTTAACTACTACTTCTTCTTCAACATTCACCTCTACTGTCACTGAAGATTTCCCTGCGAAAGAAACTACTACTGCACAAAAAGAGGATTCTGAAGATAAAGAGGAAGAAGACTCAGATAGCTCTGAATCTGATGAAGATAATGATATGGCGCAACTCTTAAAACGCCTACAAGTAGATGTTAAAGTTAAGGTCAGATTAGACAAATTCAATATCACAAAGGTAGTAGGAAATGATACAAATGTCTGGAAACCTTAATTTATGCGAAACTCTGTAGACAAAAAATATAGTGTCATTCATTTTAAAATATTGTACTTCTGTTGTTGCTGTTGTATTGTTGTTGTACTGTATTGTTGTTGTGTTGTATTTTTATTGATGTATTGTGTTGTTGTTGTATTAACTGTGTGTCCAACAAAAAAAAATGAGTAACAAAATAAAGTTAAAAAAGTCGTCATATCTGTGCCCTTGTCATGTTTGTGTCATGTGTTGTCGGTCAGCATAATGTGTCTTCCTCTCCCATAATGCCTTAAGCTTTAACCCATCAGTAATAGGAATAAGATTACTTCTTATAAACAAACACATAAAATTACAAACTTTACTTCTTTATAATATTAGTGTATATTCCCAGGTTAACCCTCTTTTATAGACTAAGATGACTGGATTCAATCAATGTGCTTAGCTTTTTTCCAACTTCTATCTAGGGTTCGGCTTCCAGATGCACTTGAACATTAGTATTATATTTTGCATGGAGCAACTGGCTATCTGATAAATGAAATGGAAGTTCCACATTCCAGTATATTGGGTGACACGATATCTCCTGGAAAGACTAGTGTTTGATTTTCTTGCTTCTGACTATCTTTACCGACATTCAAAGGTCTATAAAGGACCACTGAGACTAACGGCTCAACGAGCTTTCCAAGGCACGGAGGAGTCTCAGTATCTTTTAAGAGGGTCATCACATCCACAGACCGACCACAGCAAATGTTGCTTATCTGTTGAGGTCAATCCATGTAACAGTTATTATTTTAGCCCAGAACTCTTCAAGATGACTGAACTCACCATCTTCCTAACCTTTTCCCATGGAGCTTGAAGTCGGCTTCAAGCCTAACCAGATGCGGCTGAATACTGTAATGTGGAGGTCTGATAGCCAGTCGCTCTATGTAAAATACTTAGCATAGCATAGCATAGTCGGCCTTATAATGTTCCCATTGTTGGGACTCAGGCCTCCTCTCTAGGAGAGGGAATGGGCCATAATCCACCACGCGGGCCCAGTGCGGGTTGGTGGATGTCACATGTCTTCGAATTTTTGGTTCTAGGACATGCCGGTTTCCTCACGATGTTTTCCTTCACCGAAATAAATTACATAAAGTAATGCGCCTGGCTGGGTTTGAACCCGCGACCTACAACTCGTAAATCGGGGCCGTTACCACTCGGCCACCACTGCTCTGTAAAATACTTACATAGAGCGATTGACTATCAGACATCCACAACCCAACTACTGGGCAACACTATAATATTCCTTAGATAGACTGATGGTCAGACTTTCTGGCGTCTGACTACTTGTAATGACTGTCAAAGATCTACGAATAACAGCTGACTCCAACGGCTCAACGAGCTTTCCAAGGCACGAAGAAGTCTTCATATTTTAAGATGATCACCCATCCACAGCAAACGTTGCTTAATTTTAAAGATAAATCCGTGCAACTATTACTATTCTAGCCAATGGTTTCTAAGATGACCGGACTACTATCCTACAATATCTAATATCCTATTTTTTATTTTAATTATTATTACTTATCTACGAGTACATTGTGCTCACATATTAGAAGCGACAAGAAATATGTAACCAAGATTTATGTAACTCATAATATGGTTTAAAAGAGTGTCCATGGAGTTTCTTGCACGTTCTTGTCCATAGAGATCTAGCTTTGGAACTGACTGACCGACATTTTGACAATTCAAAAGTGCCTGTAATTGGTCTATTTGAAATAAACGTTTCTGATTTCTGATTTCTGACAAATATTATAGTTTAATATTTTCCAACACCAACTGAACGGAATCCCCCGACAATTCTTTACTATTTTAACATTCATAGAACATATATAGGAAAACATTCAATCGGAAATTCTTACATTGGTACGGTTCCTCCGATTTTGTCTTCGATATTTCTCCCTACCTTTCTGAAAATAGAGGAAAATATAGGGCAGATAGTGACCGAAATCATCTAAGTAGAAAAGTGGGCTTCGAATAATAAGTGCCAAGAGTGAGCCGGAGGGTGTGAAAATGACACAATATTATCTATGCGAATGATTGTGTATGCGGGTGTGTATATTGGCTATTCCTTCAAGCTCAAACAGCTGAATGGATTTTAATGAAATTTGGCACACGGGTAAACCAAGACGTGGAGTATGATGCACGATAGAGAATATGTTACCTTGCGATAATTTGTGTAGCCATTGGCAAAAGCCGATACAAATTTTTTTTTTTTTTTTGAAGAAAGGCGCTATTCAAACCTCGGCTGCAGGTTGCGGATGCAGGCAGCACATTCGGCGGATGCACGACTGGTTTATAATAATAGTAATATTTCACAACTATCACACAACGCCTAAGCAGAGCTTGTGTTATAAGTACTAGACAACTGATAAACATACTTATATATTACTAAATACATATTCGTGCTCATCGCACAGACATTTGTCCTGGGTAGGAATCGAACCCACGATCTCTGGCATAGCAGTCAGAGCCACTAACCACTAGACTAACAGGCCAGTCAGTTTTCTATGTAGAAGTATGGATTCCTGTGAAAACATTCCGAACGTGGTTGCGGCGGCAGGTCGCGGCAGCACTCGCAGCCGAGGCTTGGCAGCATGTGCAGTCGCAGCCGCGTAGCACCTCAAAGTTTTTTTTTTTGTCAAGATCTCGACAAAACCTATATGAAACCCGAATTGCCTTATTATTATTTTGGGTTTGGCATCTAGTCTAATCGAATGCAGCTGAATAGCTGAAGAGTTGGATTTAGATAGAGTGAGTGCGCTAGTTGGGATTGGCTAGAGAGATGATAAATGACTGTCAAAGTTTTACAAATGAGAGTTTAATTAGCATAGCACAGCATAATCAGCCTTTTAATGTTCCCACTGCTGGGACTCAGGTCTCCTCTCTCTAGGAGAAGGAATGGGCCATAATCCGCCACGCGGGCCCAGTGCGGATTGGTGAATGTCACATGTCTTCGAATTTTTGGTTCTAGGACATGCCGGTTTCCTCACGATGTTTTCCTTCACCGTTTTGAGAGCAGTGGTGATGAAATAAATTACACAAAGTAATGCGCCTTGTAAGTCGGGGCCGTTACCACTCGGCCGCCACTGCTCTAATACAATGAAGTTTTTGAAACACCACAAAAAAGTATCAATAAATTTTCACCAATCCATGAACTAACCTCAATATGTGTTGCTTAACTTCTAATATCACTACGAGCTCCTCTTTATTATATTGATATCAGTACGTTAACAACTGACCCTACTAGTCGAAAGCGATATCCCATTATTAACTTTGTCCCTCAGTCGTAGATTTAGCGAAGATTTTCCTCATATTGTCTCTTATGCGGTAATAAACTTAGTTACCTACTCTGTGCCCTTGATCGACTTTGGTAAGTTTAAGTAGTTCAAGTGTATATCGCTTTCTAGCACACACAATATCTGGGCATAAAAGTTTGGCAAGCTTTCAGCCTATGATTATTCATGAGGGCTTTAGAGTCTTGAACAAAATTCTTGATTTATAATTCTTTAGCTAATTGTCATATTGTATCTTCTATCTCCCTAAATGTGATTAGTATCGATATCAAATGACATTATCAATATGAGACATAATCAGCTATTTTTTTGAAGTGGGAAAAAATCAGCAAAAACTTCTCACGCTGTAGGTAGAGCGAGAGCTCCCTCTCGACTCTCTTAGAGTTTTACTGGCAAAATTCCGTAGCATAATATAATCAACCTTATTTCATCGGAATTTTTCGGAATTCAAGCCTAGCAAAGTGATCAGGCCGTAATATATCACACAAATCCCGTATTTGTATTTTTTTCCATTCTCTCCTGTGAACCGTCATGCTATCACTGACTTCCTTTCCTTTCATAGCCCTCCACACACATATTAAAATGTTTAAATCTTCTTATTTTGTGTTGATTTGATTGAAATCTTGTCCAACCAATATGTAGTAGTTTGGATAACTCTGTCGTTGGCCTCATTTAAGCCGTAGACGGTGCAAGTGGTAGTGCATGCCAAGCTGGAAAGAAAGTGGCGCATATCCTGTATAAGAGCTCCATACTGGTACTGTGATTGCAATGGTTCAGGGATACCCCATTTGACCAGATTGCTTCTACTGCTCTTTAACTGGCTCGCAATTGGTTCAGAGATTTCCAGATTGGCCACTGCAGTTCGTGTCCAAGTGGCAGATATGCCAGGAATATTATTATGATGTTTGGAGAGGTGGGATATCTCCACAGTTCACGTCTCTGGTCCGACGCTGTTCTGCGAGGAGTCATAAGTCTTAGGAAACTCTACGACTCTTTAATTAAGCGCACAGGTAAAAGTTGAGGCCCGTATAGGGGGTGAAGGGTTGTTTCGTTTCCGTTTTCCTTTTCATCCTGTCCATATATGTAACTCTTTTAGTAGGCAACAAACGTTTCATCCATCTACTTTACATGACTGTACCAAGGCAAACAATTTTGGTGTCCTATGAATTTTATCTAATGTGTTGACGCGACTGACTGGTAATGCAATGGAGACGTGTCTGATGTACAATCAGGGGTCAAAAGTGCAGTTGCATTCTCCCAATGCTAAAGTGTATAAAATTTCTTTGTAGTAGAAGTTTCATAGTCCACAACTAGTTTAATCAATACTATAGATTCTATGCTACAAATCAAATCAGGCATGAACCATTGACCCTCTTCTACAAAGACATTTTAGACTCTTTAGCATTGATGGAGTTCAACTGCATTTTTGACCTCTGACTATATATGAGGCTATGAGAACCAGTGTGGCCTAAATCACCCTTTCAATACCAACTTTATTTGGAAAAAGAAGTTTTGTTATTTCAAATAAAATTAGTGTTAAAAAAATTACAGTTGGGCCACTGTGGCTCTCATGACCTCAGAGCCAGAATAGCCCAACTGCACTTTTTCGATACGGATTTTATTTGAAAAAAAAAGAGCAGTTTCTTCAAATGGTGTCAGTATTGAAAAAAATACAGTTAGGCCACTCATGGCCTATATGAAGGATACAGGCAAAGAATAGGGAATGTCACAATTTCATATTTATTTTATTTTATACTGTATTATGTTTTGTTTATCTGTTTTCACATGAACTAAACACATATTGCTAAAACTAAGTTTCTACAATCTTCAATTTTTAAATAAATATTTCTCAAAATCAGATTATAAGGCCATTACCTACCTGTTCTTTGCGTTTACCCTCTATATGGTACATATAATTAAGTACCTAAAGGTTCATAGCCATATTACAATGAATCTCTATTATGTTCGATAACGGGTCATAAGAGGCCCGAGAATCTGACGGCCGAACGGGTCAAATCTCAGGATATTGATATTGCCTTAGTTACTACCTAGATATTTTCTAGGTTGCTGATCCTGTAGGTTAGGTTAGGTTAGACAGGTACCTTATATATGGTAGGAAGGTCTGACAGCTCTTAATTTTTTCGTATTGAACCGGGTTGCTAGCCATATGATTTTTTAAATTGGCTTATGTCTATCGATGCAAAAATTACTGATATACGTCTAGAAATATAATCCAAAACAATCTTGCCAAGCGTAGATTAATCAAAATTATGATCGAGCATCAGTACGGGGAAATCATAAAATTGCTCCCGATCTGGGTGGAGGTAGAGAGAGTGTCAAAATTATACTGAATAAAACCCACCTTTCTTCTTTCAGTTACCTTTACGTTCCAAGGCCGAGATTTGCCGCGTCCTCGTGGGGGCGATCGGCGGTGGCAAACTCTCGCGCGGGCCTTGGTATAGGCCATGGTCCGGAGCGAGGAGGAGTGGCAGGCGGTCGCCTCCTTCTGCGAAGCAGTAATGCTAGCAAAGGAGGCGGCCGATCGCGTGAGGCGACGAAAGTGGGTTTTTAGTCAATAAAAGTCTGACACTATCTCCCGCTCCGCCCAAGAGCAGGGGATGTCATAAGATGGTTTTCCCACCAAAAAAAAGGCCGAGATTACTGTACCGAATAATCCTGTAGAATTTTCATAACCTTTGTACCCCATCAAATTTTCCAATAAATAATAATACCCTGCACTATTTTGCCATATACCTTCAAACAAAGATTGCCCCTTAATATTTTATTTTCTAATACACAATACCTCGATCCACTACTTCGCCGGGTGTACCGTAATAATTTTCAATCGCCTCAGAATATGTTACTCAGTATACTTTCATGAATAAATATGAGCATTTTATATTTAACAACGTGTTAAAGGAAAAGGTTTTTTCTTATAGTTCTTATTATAGCAATATATATATTGGGTTTTATGTCTCAGTTTAATATATGTCGGTGTTATAATAATGAAAGCGCTACGATTTATTTGGCGGTAAAAAATATTGATGGATATAAAATAATATTATTTAGGATTGGTGCTCTGAAAATTCACGAGGAGGTTGCAGTTAACCACGAAGGAGATGGCGGGTCGGACTGGATTCTGGAAGATTTCAACAGAAATGGAAAGAGGAAGTGCGGCTTGTGAAAGATTTAAGGAGTGGAGAGAGGAGGCTCTTTCTATTAATCTAAATCCTTGACATGGATTAGGAAGCGTTAGCACAGAAACAGACGTCGTAAATGACTTTGTTTTAAATGTAGTTGGGATAGATAATTTATTTTAACATTATTTAGGTATTAGTCGATGTATTTTATACGCAATAAAAAACTTTTTACAAAAAAAAATTACCGACTTCAATGTAAAAACAAAAACACTGAAAAGTGCAAAATAACTTTAATTTCGGAAGTCGGTGTTTCTTTTCGTTATTTAACACCAACTTCCGTAATTAAAGTTATTTTGCAATTTTCAGTGTTTTTTTTACATTGAAGTCAGTTGTATTTTTTTTGTAAAAAGTTTTTTATTTTATACTTTTTAGTTATAGTACCACCACAGACTAAAAAGTACCCCTCAGCAAAAACTTAAATATCTTATAGCCAGAGTGCATTTCATGACAATTCTAATAATCCCAAACACGGTTAGATTATAATTTATTACAGAGTTCCGGTGCCTAACTTCAGGCTTCATCATCAGATCAGGTCGATATATTCCCCCGCTTCTTTCAGTCAGTCATCGACTATACGTATAAACAAAGCAATTTTACTTGTTACGATGATTCTGCTGTGATCCTATGGGGAGTTCTGTTCCGTATCTTCGAAGTTCATGATCAGATCATAACAATATTGCTATGGGACCATGAAGTCGGTTAAAAAGCACAAACTTAGACTGACACTTCATCAGAAAATCAGACTCGAGGTTTACCAGCGAGGACCATGTAGCGCGGTATTCTAGGGGTTCGAATTTCGATCCGTGTAAGGAACACTACTGCGCAGCATAACTAAGATCAGAGATGTAACCTGGAAAACTCAACCCCAAGTCGTCGACGGTGCGTGTTGTTCCACGCGCGCCTCAAGGAGATGTCAGCAACTGTAGGGGCCCAGCAGGGTCGAAGCCTCCTGGGCCAAGGGTCTGATTTTGAAAGAAAGACTCGGCCCTGGTACGAAAGGCAACGAAGGAACAGGAGTGGGTTTTTAGTCAGTAAAAGTCTGACACTATCTCCCGCCTCGCCCAAGAGCGGGGATGTAATAAGATGATTTTCCCACCGAAAAAAAGAAAAAAAAAACCCGGAAAACTGCTATTCTCAAGTGGGATTAGCCCGGACATATATGGCCGATGCAGATGAGCGGTGGGCTAAAATAACCGTTTACTAGGTCCCATTAAATGCAAGGCAACATCGCTGCAGACGAGGACGAAGAGCAGTTTGATTGGCTTTGAGGGACCCCAGATCTGAGTATGTGATTTTAATTTAAACTTAATACCTGAACCCGAGATAAAGGGTCTTGACAGACCGACGGACGGACAACAAAGTGATCCTGTAAGAGTTCCGTTTATTTTTCTTTTAAGTTACGGAACCCTAAAAATGACTGTCCAAACTTATAAACTAATATGGGTACTACATTCTATATTAAGCATGCCATTTCTTTTCAATTTTGCCTATCTGCCTATCAAAAACAAAATAACAACGATAAAGTACCCTCTACAACAAATAACAGCCAGCTCCAATATAACGGGTATGTAGTCAAAGAGATCGTATCTTAGTCCAGGAGCTGATATCTATTATGATTACAATATGCACGCTTCACCACACATTGGGTCTAACAAAATGCCTTTTCAATATTCCCCTGTAATCTTACATTTATTTCGTTAGAGCTAGGTTGAGAATACATTGGTTATGTTTCGCTGGTTAAAGAGAAAATTATAGTGTGTATATCTAATAGATTTATTTTGTTACAAGAAAGAAATCAATCATGCTATAAGTTCGGAGTTTTTTTTTTTATAAAATAAGGTCAGAAAAGAAATGGTCTGGAAAAGAACTGTTTTTATTTAATCTGTATTAAGGAGCTTCGTCACAATATTGACTATGTCGCTCCATTATAGCCAAATTTTGAATTTTAAGTTATTTTAAATGATTGTAGGTATATATTTTACACACAGAGCTTAAAAATGAAAGAAAAACATTTTATTTGGCACACATAGATACGCAAAGTGTAGAAACAACATGTTGAAACTTAAGATTTGAAAAGAACACTAACATATCTCACGACTGCGCCAAATAAGTCCAGTTCACCAAAAATGTCATACAACTACGCAATAATTGTCTGACGCTGGTAGCAGAGATAGGGTCTGCAGAGTTAGTAACTTAAAATGGCAATGGACTGGTCAAATCAACCAAAGGTCTGATGGTCGCTTGAGCAGACAAGTTCTGTAGTGGGGACCCCGTATCGGAAGGCGTAGACATCCTCCAGCAAGGTGGGCTAATATCTTTAAAAGAGTGGCAATGATGGACTGGATTTAAAAGATGGAGGTAAGAATGACGCAGTGCAGCTAGAAGAGACGTTTCAATTATAAAGAAAATAAGAACAACGTTCGCATTTGACGACATGCAATCTTCGATTTTTTGGTTCCAGGACATGCCGAATTCCTCACGATATATTCTTTCATCGTTTTAAGAGCAGTGGTTTTGAAGTAAATTATACAAAATAAAGCGCCTGACTGGGTTTGAACTTGCAACCTACGACTCGTAAGGGGCCGTTACAACTGAGCTACGAGTTACGTCTGCTACTCTTATTGTCATCATCATCATCATGAATTCAGCCAAAAGATGACCACTGTTGGACATAGGTCTCCCCGAAGTGTCGCCATAACAATCGGTCTTGTGCGTCTCGCATACATTGGATTCCCGCTACCCTCACCAGGTCATCGGGCCACCTTGTGGGAGGCCTTTCAACGCTGCATCTTCCGGTACGTGGTGGCAACCACGCAAAAAACCAGGCAAAATGGACGAAAGGTTCTAAAGAGGCATCTTTAGAACCTTTCGTCCATTTTGCCTATTTATATTTTAGTAGGTAATATTAGAATAATCAAAGTCTTTCGCAGAAAATAACGTACATTTTAAGGTATATTATCTGTTTTATGTTCAGATTTAAGGTTAGATATGACATAATCAAACATTTCACGTTCATTCCACATTTAACGGACGGACGTTTAAATCATAAAAATATCCCTTCAAGCCTTTTGACGACAGTTTTGAGCTGGTAAACTGCTCATAAATACCATAAAATGCCTCCATTGTGTACTATTAATGGTTAATTTATACTCGAACTTGAAAACAATAGCTATTTGATTTTCATTATTCGCAGTTCTGGCTTGAGTTTATTGTTTCATAGTAATAAATACGGGCTATTGTTGGAAATACCTTCCTTTAATGGATAGATAGTATTGTCTAGAATGTGGATGAGTCGTTTGTTTGGTATTGTGAAGCTCTCTAGACATGATCAGATAGTCTACAAGCCTACAGGCATTTTCAATCTTATGTTTCATATCTTAAAATTTTTTTTAGAAAAAAAAGGGATCACAATTTATTTAATGACAAAAAAAAAGAAAAAGTAGAATGCAATTTATGTTCGTCCAGGGTTTTGAGAAATGCTTTTATAGTTTAGTGCTTTGGTTTTAAGGAATAGATTGAGAGTGAAATTTAATTTGTTGTATAAGAACTGACCAAAAAAGCAAGAATCTCTGAAGGAGTGAAGATTTGAAATGCGATGAGGGGCAGACTCTTTCTTAGCATCATTTATCTTTAATTAGCTTGGGTTCAAAATGAACAAGGAGGATGAATGTTTGTCTAAACATCAGAATGTCCAATAGTTAATGCATTTAAATACAATTAAACAAATAAGTTTTTTTTTTTAATTACTCTAATTCGTAAAGGACCAAATTATTAAAAAGACAACCTTTATATTAGACAAAGAATAACAAAACAAAACAAAAAAAAAACATAAAATTACCCAAAACTTCTGTGCCCAAGGCAACCCCATATAAAAAAGGCGTGAAACATAAAATTACTCACATAAATAAATCCTTTTGTTTGGTTCCAGCCAATTACATTAAATTATCGCTTGGAAACTAATTAAAAAGACAAAGGGAAAGTTTGCGAATAACAAAACTCTATCGCCTGCTTTACTATAGTAACAGTAAATATTGTTCCTTCATTATGACGAGTTTAAATTTATTAATTCCGAATAAACATATTAAGGAGCATGTGGCTAAAATAATAACAGTGAATAATTCTGACCAAGTCAGTTGGTTAGTAATACAATTTTTTTTATGGTGGGAAATCATCCAATGACATCTCCTGCCCTTGGGCGGGGTGGGAAGGCGTGTCAGACTTTTACTGACTAAAACCCACTCCTGAACCTTCTTTGCCCTCGCTCCAGGGCATCACCCATGGCTCCAGTAGGCTTCGACCCTGCTGAGCCCCTATGGTTGCTGACATTTCGTGGAACACTACGCGTCGTCGACGATTTGGGCTCGGTCCGGAAAGTTACCCACTGCTCGCCGTCCGCAAGCCGCACCTGCGGTGGCCAGAAATCGAGATCGGAATCTCTGCTGGGGCGTGAGGGCCATTGCCTCGCGCTTCCGTCACCTCCTTTGCTAGCATTACTGCTTCGCAGAAGGCGGTGACCGCCTGCCACTCCTCCTCGCTCCAGACCATGGCCGGTACCAAGGCCCGGCGCGAGAGATCGCTGCCGCCGATCACCCCCACGAGGACACGGCGGTGCTCTGCCTAGGCGGGGCACACCTCTACCGTATGCTCCACCATGTTATCCGGGCGGTCCACACAATGGTGACACCCAGGCGTTTCTTCCGCACGAATCCGGTGCAGGAATCTCCCGAACTGATCATGTTTGGTGAGAACCTGCGGCATGCGGAAGGTAAGGACGCCGTGTTGTCTTTCCAGCCACTTCTCAAAGAGGGGACTTATCGTCATAATTGTGGCGTGCCCAGATTTGTATACACATTACTAAGAAAATAGTGTTAGTGCATAACTACCACAAACAATATTGTTTTTGTGCAGGCGTACTTTACACTCTGGTGTGAAGCAGTCACACCTGTCCGCTATTGTTTTCAGGATGATGATGAGGCTAACGCGTACCCTACGCATGATGATGGCGCATCGCTTGCGCATGATGGCATGACAGCCATCAATTTCTACTTCAGCTAACATACCGGACAAACTGCAGTAGCGCGGCAACACCATCAAGCATCATTGTGTTGTATTGTTGTTTACATTATTGTTCATTGTGGATAAACAATGCTTCCTAAAGTTGGTCTGCGGATGGGTGATCATCTTGGATAAGCAAAGCTTTCTGAGGTACCAACCCTAAGGAAGCGTCGCCTAGCGTTGCGTAGCATGTTAAGATGGCCAGGAGAGACCCATCCGTAGACCACTACAGATGGGTCTCTCCCGGTCATCTTAACATAGAATTGTATTTTATCTAAAATTATTTTCGATTACTTTCGGATAAAAAATTACATAATTATTTAAAAAATAATTGAAATCGATTCAGTAGCTGATTTTAAACATAATAAAATTCATGATGTGAGTTTATCATGTTACACGTTGAAGATATTTGAAAAGCAAATATATAAAAATACAGATTTACATTTATAATATTTGTAGGAAGAACTGGTCCCATTCCAAAACTCAATCATTGACACAAGTACCGTACAACCTGCTCCCCAAAAATCCTCGATCCAAATCAGAGCTAGCAAGAAATATCAGTGGAATATGAAAAACAAATATATCACCGAGCTGTTGTCGACATGTGGGGCTGACAGGGATAAAAACAAACTGTCTAGACAATATTCAACGTCAGGTAGTCGCGAAAAATAGCCATGTTTATTCATAATGGAAGGGTACTGCTGAAGGTGTGTTTTTCTGAGAGTTTTTTAGGCCGGACGTATCTTTGTCTTCATCTTCGTTTTCGTATAGTATAAAACAAAGTCAGTTACCACGTTTGTCTGTCTATCTACAGATAAACAGACAGATATTGATGCGGTTTTTACGAAAAACCTAACGCCACAGTCATGGAATCTCGAATAACTAAATCTATAATTCACCAATTCGAGTAAGTTAACAACAAATGCACGCTTCTACGAATTACTTATCGCCGAAGCCATGCGACCTCGCTTAACCAAACCTCTAACGAAAAGACATCTCCAAATTATTAACCTATCTTTTAAAACCTATGTATTTTTCCTTCGAACTCGATTTTTCGTTAATCGAGATTCCATGACTGTGGCGTTAGGTTTTTCGTAGCAGCGTGTATTCGTTGTGAAGAGTTTCCTATTAGTAAACATACGGGGACGTGTTATTCGATATTACAGTTTTCTGAATCATGTAATTCGAGATCGCGTGGCTACGGCGTTAAGTTTTTCGTGGTAACGTGCATTCGATGTTCAGTGTTTCGGATTAGTAAACTTTCAGGAACGTGTTATTCGAGGTTACACTTTTCTGAATTATGTAACACACTCCTTTCTATATATTGCGTTGCTTCAGTTACCCATTGTCGTAAGCCTTCTGGCATTTCCTAGTTTTCACTTTCCAGGTTTTTTTATTATTGATAATCACACGGTTGACCACTATCTCACCTAATGATGAGCGATAATGAGGCCGGTACAGGACTGCATATCTATATGAATGTCGTGGCCAGATCTCAGACATGATCACTTCATGATGTGAGCGACCATTTCATGACATTTGAGCTAAACGCACGATTATTTCATGATATAGTCAAATATGGCTGATAATATTCTAAAATAGTTACGTTGTCTACCAGTAGAGTCCACTATTCCTCAATATATTCTTGTTTCCTACTACAAAATATGTTTTTGTACCATCAAAAATACTAACATGCAATAAAACAGCCTCTTTGGTGTGGTTAAAAAAAACGTGGATGGACATATCATCAAATGTTAACGTTTAAACGATCTGACCAGTTTTACTTGGCCATATCATGACACTGACCACGTCATGTACTTCCATTCACATGGTTCATCATGGTCATGGTTTTCCATTCACAAAAAAGAAGATTAATCTCATTACATTAACCTTCTTTTTTGTAAATGGAAAACCATTAAACAACTTCTCTTGCTCTGGAAGGAGCGAAAAGAAGTGTTAAAATTTTACTGACTAAGGGCGGAATTCACCAACAAAAGTAATCGCGTTTTACCGTTTGGCTCGCATAATCGCGTTTAGCCGCTGTCACTAGTGTCACTTGTAAAAATACAACAAAAGAAAAATACAGACAAGTGACACTAGTGACAGCGGCTAAACGCGATTATGCGAGCCAAACATTAAAACGCGATTAGTTTTATTGGTGAATTCCGCCCTAAAATTCACCGATGTTCTATCAGTTCCTTTTTGCGTTCCAGAACCGAACTGACTTTTTCAAACAATTCCGACTCCAAAATCCATTACACAATTCCCTTGTTTAACTACAATCAACATTGCCTACGTTGACACCGGCTGTCTTATCGATCGTCTAGCCGTTAGCTTCAAAGTAAACCCTCGATACTATTGTAACCTTCGGTGTTGGTTTTAACCGATAACTGACACTCTGTTAAATAATGTTTATTTTTATAGTTCAGAATGATGGTTTAGAGGTTACGTCGTCGATGTACTTACCTTTATAAAGTTTTGCAACACAAAAAGCAAGTACAAGTGTTTTGCAAGTTTTTTTTGACTGGCCTGTTGATCTAGTGGTTAGTGGCCCTGACTGCTATGCCGGAGGTGGTGGGTTCGATTCCCACCCAGGACAAATGTTTGTGTGATGAGCACGATCATTAAAAATTGTTCTGTGTTGGGGTGTAATTTATCTATATATGTATGTATTTAGAAATATATAAGTATGTTTATCAGTTGTCTAGTAGCCATAACACAAGCTCTGCTTAGCTTGGGATTAGACGGCGTTGTGTGATAGTTGTGGAATATTATATTATTTTATTATAAGTTTTGCAGCGTTCACGTAAAGTATTACCAAAAGATTTTGAGGACATTTTCATTAGTTCTATATGTAAGGAGCAGAATTTCCTTTCAGAGTCCAGGTTTTTGCTACAACGTACGAGTCTTAGAGGCAAGAGTGAATAAGTAATTTATAGACATGCGTGCTCCGTTGCAGACTACGGGTCATCGCTTGTCATCCTTTGAGATTGTGGTCAAAGGCGCGCTTTGCGCGCGCTGAGGGTTCCGTACAAACTTACCTATGAAAACAGTTCAGTTCCCGAATTGAGTTACGAAGATTTTTCCGAATCACAAAAAAGTTATTTACTACAACTACAAATTTACAGTTTTCAGATTTTTTCCTATAATTGTGCTATGAGACTTTGCTGCATACCAAATTTCAGGATTCTAGGTCAATGGGAAGTAGCCTATGAATTTTGATTCCTTTGAGAGTTTCGAAATACACGTTTTTTGCGACATAAACTGCCGTAACTTTTTTTGTTAATTTAGAAGTTTGATTTCTTCACAGCTTCAAGGAACCGCAGACATGAGTTAAAAACAGCTTCTATATTGCAATAATTTCTACAAAATATCGACTGGATGGACAGCAACATTCCACATTACACTATGAATAATATTTTTTTACGTTAGACCATAATTTCACCTGATGGTAAGTGATGATGTAATCGACGATGAAGTATGTTTGTCTATAAGTAACCTATTCATTATCATCATCATCATTTCAGCCGACAAACTTTCATTCTTGGAATTAGACCTCCTCCTCCAGGACCTCCAGGACCTGTTTTGTGCATCTCGTATCCATCGGATTCCCGCGACCCTCACCGGGTCATCGGTTCACCTTCTGGGAGGCCTTTCAACGCTGCGTCTTCAGGTATTTGGTCAAAACTCCAGAACCTTTCGGCCCCATCGACCATTTATTCTGTGAGAAATATGTAGGTATACATATGCTGTCACTTATTTTTGGCGATTCTTCGGGCTATGTCGGTAACCTTAGTTCTCCTGCGGATACCTTCATGTCTATAGCAATCACGCTAGGAAATTCCGATCATGGTTATGCTGGAAAGGGTTCTTTCCATTGTCTTTTGGTTGACTTTAAGCCTTCTGATGAGGCTCATTGTGAGCGACCAAGTTTAAAAACCACATGTAACCTTGAATAGTTTGATGATAATTATATGGTTCTGGACCTTTGCTTACTCTTGACTTAACGATCCTTATGTAATATCTGCAGTATCATCTCTACCGTGGAAACCAAACATACATCTCGACTATTTCCCAATTGTAATTACTCAGTAACCTCACAGGAAATCCTGCGAAAAGCACTTAATTACCAACTCCCAAGCAGGTGTCATAAATACAGAAACTTCATCAGACACCTTAAATATTTTGCTAAACTCATCCCCAGGGATAAAAGATAGTCTGTGTTCATCCCTTTTGTTAAGGCGTTAGGTAACGTGACGAGATTATTGCATATAATTTCTGGCGGGATTTCTGAGCTGGGAAGCTACGAGTAGTAAATAATTATATTTTTCAAATTATTAAAAACGTTTTGTTTCTTACAAGAAATTGTGAGAAGTTCAGTATTTATTAATTTTAAAATTATTATTTTTATAACAAACAGACAAGAGGAAAGAAACAAAAAGATGAGTACAAAAATGATGCTTATTTCTAAAGAAATCTTGTCCAGCCTACAAAGAGGATTCTACACAAAGAACATTTATAGGTGATTTCACAATAATCAAAAGTCAATATCCAGGGGGGAGAGATGAGCGAAGATCTTCACTCACTGGACGCCTGATCATTTACGATCATATAAATGTTAACGATTACAACAATAAATTTTGAACTATATCATAATTAAAAATGTTGAACTTGCTGCACTTTATAGTAGCAAATTCAAAATTTTTTAGAATAGAATAGAATAGAATCGTTTATTTCTGAGTACATGGTATATGAAGATCTTAATATTAGACGGAATCACATATACTACCAAAGGTAGTGTAGAAATATTAAACGAGGTATCTAATTTGCAAATTCATATAATTATAGTTCACGCAATATTAAGTAAAATTTAAAAAATAATAATAATAATAATAGTTGCAGTTTTAAATGAATATAAGTAACTTTATGGACCATGTATTTTTTTGCAGACATAATTAAAAAAATGACTAATGATTTCAGTGTTAACTATTTTATATAATGTAATATGCGAAAAAAATAAAAATAAAATTATTGAACAATATTCTATAATAATGTCAAAAAATATTCATAATAATATGTCAAAATTTATTACTAATACAATGTCAATATTTATTATTACTGCAATGTCAATATTTATTACTACTACAATGTCAATATTTATTATTACTGCAGTGTCAATATTTATTACTACAACAATGTCAATATTTATTAATAATACAATGTCAATATTTATTACTTATTTCGTTAGATTCATTAACTGAATAGAAACAATTATCCAAAAGCCAAACGAAAATACTTTTCTTGAATTTATTAGTAGGCAACACTCTGATGTATGCAGGTAAATTATTAAAAATGTTGATTGCCATGCTAACCTAGACAAAGACTAAATTTATACAGCAGAAAACCCTATTATATAAATTTAGTCTTTGTCTAGGTACCATTAATTCGTTTGGATTTTTGTTCTGTACTCTTTTGGAAACGTGCTCATATAATGGGAACAAGTGAGAATATTTCTTTACGAATAAACAAACTTCATAAATGTATAGACAAGGAAGTGGAAGAATTTTTAACGATTTAAATAAAGGTTTGCAATGTTCCAAATAATCAGCTCCATAAACCGCTCTTACACATTTTTTTTGTGCAAGGAAGGCTCTGTTTACGTCTACTGAGTTACCCCATATCACTAGTCCGTAGCGTAGCACTGATGACACATATCCGTGATATACATTAAGAGCTGTTTCTGTATTGGCTATGCGTCTCAGTTTCCGAAGAGCAAATACAAATTTGTCCAGTCGTGTACAGACTCTTTTCACGTGCTCTTTCCAATTTAATTTTTCATCGATAACGATTCCTAAGAATAAAGTTGATTGTACTGGTTCCAATATTGTATTAGAGTATTGTATATTGGCAGGTTTTATCACGGAATTATTTGTTTGAAACTGTACTAACTTAGTTTTTTCAATGTTAACCTGCAAATTATTACATTCCAGCCATTTTATAGCACATAATAGTTCGTTGTTTGTGTCAATTTCTAATTCATTTCTATTCGAAGATTTTATGGTTAGAGTAGTGTCATCAGCAAATAGTGTACAATCTTGTTTTAGGTTCTTGCAAAGATCATTAATATATATAATAAATATTAATAAATAAAATTATTAATAATATTTATTAATAATTTTGTTTATTAAGCTGTTGATCCCCGCATTAACGCCGGCGTTCACGCGCCATTGTCTTTCTATTGTGTTTCTAATTACGCACTCAAAAGATTAATAAAGACAAAATTGAATAAAAAAAATGGCACTTGGGGTACAAAGCGCCTTAAAGAAAAAAGTAGCATAACGCCGTCAAATAAACACATTCTTAATTTATCACTACCAACTTTCAGATCTCCTGTCATTTTTTTTGTGACAGCACGTGAACTTTTCGACTGATGACGTCAAAGTAAAAAATGGCGCCACACGCGAATTTCTCGTAAGATTAATATTGCTAAGGTGGAAATGTGATATTTATTCGAAATGTGAAATGAAGAAATTTGAGTGTGAGCAAAAGTTGAATTATATTTGGATCTTGTGTCACAAGTCATTTTTTCGAATAATAACCCCAATATCACTGCCAGACTTCTTTTTTTTATATAACCTAGCGCTTGACTGCGATCCCACCTGATGGTAAGCAGTGATGTAATCGTTGATGGTAAGGCGCACTAGTTTATTAAGAGCCTATTGACTCTAGCCTTGAAGACACCCAAATTATAATAAGATGGGAAGACCGCAGCAGGCAAATTGTTCCAGTCCTTTTGATTTACGCGGTATAAACGACGAGGCGAAACGCTTAGTCCGGACCGTAGAGGTTTCAACAATGTAAGGGTGGATACTCGCCGTACTTCGAGTTGTCCGATGGTAGAAATGAGATGGCGGAATCAAGTCATGCAGTTCCCGCGCACACTCTCCAAAATGCAACCTGAAAAACCGAAAGGCTGGGGCTACCTTATGCCTGTCTTTCAGATTATCTGCTAAGTGGAGTCAATTCCACCCGGCTTCATCTTTACAGGGTGTAACCGTGCTGATAACTGACCACCTTAAGCTTCTTGGGGTAACGTAATTGTCGTCTACCCTCAATTTCGGCTCTAACATAGAGGCTGTAGTGACCTACATATTATTATTAAATTTATATAAAATTATGTAATCATATAAAAACAAAATATAATAATTTATTTATGGAGGTTTCCGGGACTTTACACTCTGTTCCGCATACCTCCAAACTGGTGACCCTCGACAAAAAACGTCAGCGCAGCCTTCAGCTACTACTCCGTGACGTCATCATCACTTCCTCAAGTTTTCAAGCAGCGAGCCACACAGCCAGCACCCACGGCTATAAAGAGTATCCTGACCACCAGCATGCCTACCTGGTCATATCTGGTCATCACCCTCAGCCTCATCAGCGACCTTGGCGAAGCACACTGCACCTTCGGCCAGTCACATGAAGAGCCACGAAGAACCTCTCCTGGTCGACGCCAGCAGTCAAGCCACTACGTCGCACAGCACCGCTCCGACTCACTGGAGCCAGCAGCACTACTCCGACTCACTGGAGCCTGCAGCATTATCCCGACTCACTGGGAAATCATCATCCCGACTCACTGGAACAGCACCACCCCGACTCACTGGGGCATCACCGCAGACAGTTTCGACTCACCGAGAACTATGCGGCATTCGGTTCCAATCCACTGGAACCAACCTAACAACCATTGGCCTGGCCGGCATCAAGAAGCATCAAGAAACATCGATCTCCGATCTCCGGAGGGGAGTGATGTAGCGACATCTATGGCGTCACATAAGAACTAATCCTGCATCGCGCAATCAAAGTTCTCCGCTCGATTAGAACATATAGAACAGCCCGAAATCATCTATCGGGCAGCTGCCTACCAGACATAACACCCGTCTGGTCGGAAGATCCTCCCTTTTCAACGGAGGTTTGCGGGACTTTACACTCTGTTCCGCATACCTCCAAAAGGCAAAAGCTCAACTGGCTGCTAAAAAATTGGGGATCTTAGCAAAAGTGAGACGGTAATTCACACCGGAATTGCTGCTCAGCCTTTATCAAGCGCAAATTCGATCGTGTATGAAGCTCTATTATCTTTGTGATGAGTCTGCCAAATACCAGCTTGATGCACTGGAGTCGATTGAGAAGTGAGCCTAGAAGATCGTTGGCAATGTACCAAAAGTCAAAACTCCAGTCTTGATCATTGTCGGCTACATCGTCACTTACCATCAGGTGGAATAGTGGTCAACCGCGAGCCTATCCATAATGAAGAAATACCGGCTTTATTGTTACTAAGAGCCGGTTTTATAAGTCTATTGTCATAGCAATATAATAATATCGATATACTAATAACGTTAGCCGAAATGTCAAGATTATACTTTTTACTGCAGTTTAAAGCTTTTTTTTTTAAATACAGTCAAAAGCATAAATCGACAAAAATATTTCATATTCTAAATTTTCATTTTAAGCAAAAACTGCTTAAAATCTAGTAGAAATATGTATAAAAATCTGATGTCACAAGTGTTTGTTATCAAACTCCTCTGAAATGATTAAACCATTTTTTATGAAATTGGTAGGTTTGAGAATAGGTCGTAGGCTAGTTTTTAACCGACTTTACAAGGAGGAGGTTCTATGTTCGGCTGAATGAATTTTTTTTAATGTATGTTCACCGATTTCTCGGGCAATTGTGAACCGATTTGAAATTTCTTTTTGATTGTAAGGTTATGCTTTCGAGTTGGTCCCATAGAAATATTGTTATGATCAGTGATCATGCATTTCGAAGATATAGAACAAAACTCCTCATAGGATCACAGCAGATTCGTCATAACAAGTAAAATTGCATGTTTATACGTGTAGCCGATGACAGACTGAAAGAAGAGGGGGAATATATCGAACTGATCTGATGATGAAGCCTGAAGTTAGGCACCGGAACTCTGTAATAAATTAATATAACCTAACCGTGTTTGGGATTATTAGAATTGTCATGAGATGCACTGTGGCTTATAAGATATTTAAGTTACTTTTTAGTCTATGGTGGGACTATAACTAAAAAGTGTAAAATAAAAAACTTTTTACAAAAAAAATACAACCGACTTCAATGTAAAAAAAAACCACTGAAAAGTGCAAAATAACTTTAATTTCGGAAGTCGGTATTAAAACGAAACGAAGAGACAAAACTATTATATTAACCTTCTATTCCCACCTCGAATTTTTTTCTTTGTTATTTTCATGCTATTTTGTTTGAAATCCTAGTATTTCTTTGATTCTCATTTTCTTCACCAGCTCTCTTAATTTTTGTCCAGGTAATTACGCCAGAAAATAAACAATATTAAAATACTTAATCAACTACACACACAAACACACACACACAAACTAAACACATAAACGACGCTCGCGACGCTCTATACACATAAACTATATTCTTAATTTGTTAGATAGACAAAAACAAAATATGATATAACAAATTAAAACTTTGACTTTGAAAAAAGATGGAGCTGAATTTACTCAGTACAGTTAACGACAAAATATTTAGTATTCATATTATTTAGGAATAAACATATTTATTTTGAAAATAATGTAAACACTCTCTTACATAAAAAACTTAAATAATAATAATACATTTTTGTTTCGGACAATCAGAGTCTATAAAACATTGCACATACAGAAACAAATTACATTTACACAAACATATTACACATACATAAACAAATTAAACACAAAAATTACAACAACAATTATTTAATATATTTAAATGTCACACGATGAGTCGTCATCCAGTGATTAATAACTAAACTATTTGTACCAAAACCTAACTATGTTTAAAAATAATAATATGATACAAAAACACAATGTACACTCAGTTAACCAAATACTCCTCCATATCGCTGTCATCCGGAAATGTGCCCAGAAGACTGACAGCATTGCCACGTTGAATGGCAATGCTAATTCTTTGGGCGAAGACCGAGCCAGCTCTCTGATCGCGCAAAGTGTCGATCAATCAGTTTCCTTAAAAAGGAAACCCGCACTCAAACCCCATAACCCAGGTGTTTCGACCCCAAATACCTTAAAACTGTAAAATTACCAATAAGGTTACAGTATTTGCGCCGTTTAAGGCTCTCAGCAGCCGAAGTGGCAGCGCCAATACAGCCCGCCGTACTTGGAACATGGGATAGCGTTAGGGTGTCGACACAGGTTGCGTCCCACACCAGAGGCTTACCCACCTTCCACGGCACTAACGTCATACCATGTGGTCTCTTCCCATTGTCACTTACCAAGCTAGGTTCTAATACGGCAGGCACGCCAGCGGTGACAAGACCTCGACGAATAATATCGTTGATGCTAGCATGCCGTGCTATGCGGCCTGCGCTCGTGCAGCAGGACAGGCTATGGTGTCCGAGGCTGTCGACAGCTTCGCCACAGTGGCACCAATGTGGAGCAACATAAGGTGCGCCTAAGCGTAAACAGGTTGCTAGCTGAAAAGATGCGTCATCCATCATAGTGGTTATAATGGAAGACGAGAGTAGCACAGTATAGATATATGGAACAGTACGGAAACTACCTAAAAATATTCGAAACGGCACACTCACACAAACATACGCATCGACGAGACTCCTAAGCGTTTCTCGCGGTCCTGTCAGTAGCGAATGCCGCTTAGGAGTCTCGTACTGTGACGAGAGTGCCTGAAGCCATAAGCCTGACTTCCATTCCCCCACAGCGAGCAGACGTGCACGCTCAACAGTATTTGAAGACGTGTTGATTATTTTATTTTATTTATTTATTTACATCAATCAACATTGGATCATACATTAAATTTAAACATTGAAAACATTAAATGTCATACATTAAAATGATAATAAATAAGATTAAAGAATTACAATTGAAATAATAAGTTATACACGCATATACGACACAAAAATTTAGATAATAATAATAATTGAATTTCATAAATGATGGAAATTAAAATAATATTTTAAAATTACTGAGTACGTGAATCATGCAACAGTGATTCAGGTACTGACAGTCGACACGTTCGGCAAAGGCCTTCAGGATACTATTGCGGCTGGCCCGCACCCTGCGCACCAGGGATGTGCACCGCTTACGCATGATTGTGTAGAAACAATCCACGCGCGCCTCCGCAAACATCCCCGATGCACTACAGAAGCGAGGCAGCCCCAAAAGCACCCTGAACGCGTTGTTGTACTGGACACGTAGAGCGCCGTACTGCTTTTGCGTGTAGTCCATCCAAAGACTGCCGGTATAGAAGGACGTACAAAATGCCCTAAATAGAGCTATTTTGACGCCCTCCGAACACCGAGCAAATCTGCGGGCTATCATATTGGCACGAACAGACAGCGGCCTACGTTCCCTTTTGATGTCTGCATCGTCCTTCAGGTCAGAGGTTAATAAGTGTCCAAGATATTTAAACATATCAACTTTCTTAAGTGGGCTTCCGTTGAGCTTAATTGCTGGCAAGTAATCTGGACACCCCCTCTTGGCCCGAAAGACCATGCACTCGCTCTTGTTCGTGTTATACAACAAACCATGTTCTTCAGCATATTTTTCACAAATGCCAATCAGCTTCGACACTCCACAGACGGAGGCGCTCAGCAGCACCATGTCGTCTGCGTAACTGATATTGTTCAGGCACACACCTCCAATATGGCAACCGACATGCGTGCTGCTGAGCCTCTCTATCAGCGCATTTACATACAGGTTGAAGAGCTTTGGCGAGGTCAGCCCCCACTGCCTCACGCCGCACTCCAACCTGTATGGGGTTGAATGAGTCCCCGACCATCGAACAACATTGACCTGATTGTTGTACCAATATTGAAAGATACGGATCAGTTCTTCCGGCACTGACGTTTCCTGCAGTTTTTGCCACAGCAGATCATAACAGACCAGGTCAAATGCCTTCGACAAGTCGAGGAAGCAAGCAAAGACAGGTGTACTTCTATCAGTGTAGTACTTGACAGTCTGCTTTAAACACAATATAGCTGTTTCTGTAGAGAGACCGGCTTTGAAACCAAACTGGTTGTCATGTATATTCAGGTACTTATCCAGCTGAGTGTTAAGCAAACCGTCAAGCACTTTCGAAATAACAGTTGCCAAAGAAATAGGCCTATAATTGTTCTTATCACTAACATCACCAGTTTTGTTCTTAATAATTGGCACCACCACAGTTTTCATCATTCGCTCAGGCAGATATGAATGTCCTATACACAAGGAGTAGAACATCGCTAAGACTCTGGGCAAATGATGACCAGCGTGCTTTAGGTGTTCGATACTTAAATCATCGTGGCCTGGAGACTTGCCCCTCGACATAGACATAATGACATGTCTTACCTCCTTTGCCATAAACCGGATTCTGGACTCCTGACCACTACAACCAGTACTGCTTGTAAACTGTGACGGTCCCAATGGTGACGAAACAGTGAAGTGCTGCCTAAACAACTCGGCAATCCCTGCGACATCAGTAGCACCGTTGACACTCACCGGCAGACCTGGCCTACTATTGAGTTTATCGGTGGACTTCCAAAAATTGCGGAAGTCACCCTTAGAATGTTGCGATGCCAGCAAATCCATTTTAATTTGATCACTATTGTTCTGGCACCATCGTAAGCGCGACTTAAAAACTTTCCGACTCGTTTGCATCTCAATCCAAACCCGCCCCTCGCGCGGTCTACCATAAGACACCCACTGCTCAAATTTTAGCCTGGCCTGCCTGTGAGCATCACCCACGTGCTTATTCCACCCCATTACTGGTTTTCTATTTCGCACATGATTTATTTCACAAGCTTCAGAAGCTGCCTGGCATAAAATATTAACAATGTCATTATACATTTTATCAAGAATAATTCTATGGTCCAAATTATTACATACATAGTCAGAACATGCACTCAATTCAATTGGAAAATCAATATATTTTAAATTATCATTACAAAATTTAGTATAAATGTCAATTTGTTTAGGTTCTCTATCCCCCCATTTTATTTTATTACATGACAGATGTTTATTATTATTCGAAATGTGCAATTTTGGTTTGATTTCATTTAAGTTGCATTGTACTAAAAGAGGGAAGTGATCGGACCACAGTACGTCATATTTAATATCTACATTAACAATAGTGGACATGGCTGCTTTCGTAGCAACACAGTGATCCAGCCAGCGTCTCGAGCCATTCGCATCGCTTACAAAAGTATAAGTGTCAGAGTTTATTCCTAAAAGTTCTACGTCGGCACATAAAAACTCTGATTCCCGACAAAAACAAACTAATTCATTATAAAATTGTTCATTGGGATGCGAATTAAAGTCCCCGAGTAGAAAAACAGTTTCGATATCGTTATTATTATTATTATTTCGTTTATTCATTAATATCACATATAAATTACATTTTTAAATATTTCTTTAAAAAAACATAAAAAAAACATTTAAAAATATAAAAAATAGTTGTCCGCCGGTGTCGGGAACAGGGTCCAAGCTACCGGTGGTTAGGGCTCCAGAGACAGGAACCTCCTCACAATGCGAGCCGTATCGAGGAGTACTGCCTTCTGTATCAGGCCCTTGATCCAACCGCGCAACGACAGCTTCGACAGATGGTCGTCGAAGCTTTTGGCTATAAGACCATTGGCGGTCACGACCATCGGCACAATGACAGCTGAGTCCACATTCCACATGTCGACAACCTCGTGTGCTAAGTCGAGATATTTGATTTGTTTCTCTTTCTCAGCTTTCACGAGATTCTCGTCATGCGGGATGGTGACGTCGACAATCACTGCGCGGCGCGCTAATCGGTCTATCACCACTATATCCGGCTTATTGGCTACAATAGTCCGGTCAGTAATGATAGACCGATCCCAGTAGAACGTGACATGGTCATTTTCGAGAACTGGGTCGGGCACATACTTGTAATACGGTACCTCAGAATCCACTAGGTTGTACTTCAAAGCAAGTTGCTGGTGAATAATCCTGGCTACTTGGTTATGTCTGTGCAAATACTCGCCGTTAGCCAAACGAGAACAACCAGAGATAATATGTCTGATAGACTCACCCGGACGGTGGCATGCCCGACACACGTCAACCGTCCCGTCCTTCATTATATATCTCCGGTAGTTGTTCGTTAAGATAACTTCGTCCATAATCGCACAGATAAAACCTTCAGTTTCCCCAAAGAGGTCGCTGAAACGTAACCAGGCCACGGACGCCAAGAAATCTACATCAGGCTCATGAAGAGCCCGGTAAAAGCGCCCGTGGAGCTCCTTGCCTTTCCATATTTCCTTGCGGTCATCAGTAGTCAGTATTACAGGTTTGCGCCAGTCCTCTTTAGCTATGGATAACGGGGTGAGTCCCTTGTCCACTGCGACCACATCTCGGTGCATACCCACATCGGTTTTAAGAAAATATTCTCTGAGGCTGCACACCTCGCGGTTGTGCAGAGTCTTTGCGTTCAAAAAGCCTCGACCTCCACATTTCCGCGAGATGTACAGTCTCATCACCGATGATCGTGGGTGATGCATCCGGTTTGCGGTCAGTAGTGTACGGACCCGTCTATCCAGAGCGTCTAGTTCGGTCTGAGTCCATTTGAGTATGCCAAAAGAGTACATTAAAACTGGCATGACCCAACCGTTGAAGGCGCGCACCTTATTTCCGCCCGACAGAAGGCTATTTAATACCTTCTTCAGGCGGCCAAAGAAGCGCTCCTTCAGCGATTGCTTCATGTCAGCATTGTTAATGCCCAACGCTTCCGACATACCCAAATACCTATAAGTTTCGGTCGAGGAGAGGGATCTAAGGTGTATGGAATCCGGGAGTTGAATTCCCTCGGATTCCATAATCTCCCCTCGCTTTACATGCATGGCTGCACATTTGTCCACACCAAATTCCATCCTGATGGCGCTACTGAAAGTTTCAGTTACCTTCAGTAGCTCCATTAGTTGCAAATTGCTGGGGGCAAAGAGTTTCAGGTTATCCATGTAAAGAAGGTGAGATATGGCCTGACCACCTCTTCTCAACCGATAGCCCAGTCCTGACTCCTCCAGCAATGTGCTAAGAGGATTCAGAGCCAAGCAAAACCAAAGTGGACTCAGACTGTCGCCCTGAAATATTCCCCGTTTAATCCTAATAGGCTCATCATTACCCTGGATCGGTCGACATCCTGGATAGCGAAGGACCGTCTTCCATTGCCTCATACATGACTCAAGGAAGGTGCGTAAAGTCATATCTACTTTGTATAACTCCAACACCCTCATGAGCCATGTATGTGGAACAGAATCATAGGCCTTCTTGTAATCTATCCAACATGTCGACAGATCCTTGCGGGATCGACGAGCCTGTTGGCTTATGGCCATGTCAATGAGGAGTAGCTCCTTAGTACCCCGGGACCCATTCCTACATCCATTCTGAGAGGCAGACATAATCAAGTTATTCTCTATGTGTCGATTAATTTTTGCTCTCAGAATGGATGTAAGAAGTTTATAGACCGTCGACAAACATGTAATTGGTCTATAATTCTTGGGTTCCACGGGGTTACCTGTCTTATGGAGCAGGTGGGTTACGCCAGTTGTTAGATACTCTGGTAGCGACACAGACTCTAAGGTTGACTGGAATTGCGATGCCAGGGGCGCGTGTGAGTTGCTAAACCATTTCAGCCAGAAATTTTGCAGTCCGTCCGGTCCCGGTGATTTCCAGTTCGGTAATGGACGAACTGCTTTGGCTACATCCGCTGGAGTAATGACAACTTTTTCCATTTCTGGTATAGCTTCACACACGCGCTCGACGTCACGCATCCAGTCACCCTCAGTGTGACTGACAGGCACCGACCAAATGTTTCGCCAGAATGTAATGGTGGCAAAATCATCTGGGCGGCGCCCGTCAATCACATTTTGTTCAGGTCGCTCCCAAGCTCTATACACCCACCTCTCATCGCTCTGGAACATGCGATTCTGCGAGTACCGATCAACCCGCCGCTTATACCGATATATTACACGATTTGCTAGTATTCAACTTTGTAAACGATCTGCTCAGCTTTATAATGCTATTAATAAACACGTTTACATCTACCCTAAGAATTGTTATGAATGCAAAAATACACTAACGGATTGGATAGGAAAGCTAACCTATGGTGAGGCTGAATCACTTCTACAACAGACATACTAATACTATACACCTTCACATACATACACACTCACACTCATTACACACACCCACACACACTCATTACACACACCCACCCTCATTCACTCAATTCACTTTGTTTTAATTATGTACTCGTATTGTATAGTTTACACTTCTTGTCTTTGAAGGAGCGGAGTCTCCTAATACAGGCATCTTTTGCTTAAAAGGAGGCTCCTATCTCAAATTTGTTGTACGTATAAGGTTATCAAATAAACTATTATTATTATTATTATTATTATTATACCGCCTAATGCGGCTCGCCCATGCACAAACCTTCTGCTTCAGGAAGTCGATGCGCTCTGTGACACGAGACATGTATTCTTGAGGGCTGATACCAGTCCCCAAAAACGCCCGCCTCACAAAGCGCATCACTCGTGGTCGCGTATTACCCTCCCTGAAGCAGTGTAGTTTGCCGATGAGTACCCTGGCCCCATCGATACGCCTCTCGATCCTGTATTGCCAGGCTGGTACAGCAGGCTTTGGTCGAATAGTTCCATCTATATTAGGAAAATTTATGTTCGCCAAACGACATGCCGCAACAGCCCCACAGTACAGGATTGAGTGCGTATCAACAAGGTTCTCGCTACTCTCAAAGTTGTTTTTAAGCAGCGAATCCAAAGTACACACCAGCGCCCTATTTTTTTTGTGCATGGGTAACCGTGGCAAACGGGGTCTAAGTTCAGTCGGAGTTGTTCTGTACTCTCGAAGCGCATCCTCCAGTGCGCTCCTCAGTTCATCGTTGCACTGGCTACTTACTGTGACAACCCTATCATCTGCATCATCATTATTAGGATTGGACCGCGGCGAGATTGCGTTAGTAGTCGGCGTTGCCGCGGTCTGTGTTTGTATAGATGTCGAGACGATTTGGTTGCTCAGTACCTCTGAGCGCAGCCGATCAAGTGTAGCATCGTCCAACCTGTGGTTGCGTTGGATAACCCGCACCTGATCCGACAATCGTTGGGCCAAGACGTTGACGGTTGGTTCTAGGTCCTGAAAAAGTGACAGCATCCTATCACGATACGCAGTGAGGTTAGTTCCCCCCTCTGTAGACCCGTAATATGCGCGCATGACGTTCTCATTCATAGACTGAGTCCATCTCATGCGCTGCACACAACCACCGGCAGCGGGGACCCGGCTTGGGGCCGGTTGGCCCCTAGATCCCAAGCTCTTCGGTGGCCGGCCTCTCCTCTGCCGACGTACTGGTGTTGGCGACGTCGGCGGGGAAAAATACTCGTCGCTCGAGCTCGACGCAACTGCAGCCGCCGGTGACACTGGTGACTCGAGGTCCGGCGGCGGCGAGGCGGAGCTGAGCGGCGAGCCCGGGGGTGGATGGCGTGCGCGACGGGCAGCTGCTCTAGTTAACATATTAACCCATTTCTTTCAATTCATTCCATTTCTGAGATTTCTTGTTGATTGTTAAGACGTCGTCAATGACAGACGTCATTCGGTTTTTTTCTCTTCTATTTTATTTATTTATATGGTTATGGTGCGGATTCCTATTGGTTTTCTTATTGTATCGTATTAGGCTTCTTTTATGGTAAATTGTATCACAATTTACAGGTAAAAAGTACGGGTTTATCTAATTTAAAATGGAACAGAAAAAAAATATGACATGTTGCTAGAGTGTTGCCAGTGTTATTATTATTATTATTATTATGATTAGTTTGTTACGTAGTATTACAGAGCGGCACATCCCACCGTCTCTGCGAGGACAGGTTGTCGGGTAAATCAAGCCATTTTCCAAGCGTTCAACGAATTGGACACGGTACCTCAACATCGACCAGTCAAGGAAGACAAAATATTCCTGGTTAATGTATCAGTACTGTTCACCGAGGAGAGGAAAGCTGGTAAACTTATACTTGAAATTTTGCGAAAGCCGAGGCCACCCAGCCGGGTGGGAAGCGTGTCTTGCTGCCACGCTCGCTCGTCCAAGGCCATATTTAAATAACATTACATAAAATGACATCAAACTTATTGTCATCAACGAACTTAGATTTTTTACTTTCAAACAAATATTTAAAAAAAAGTTAGCTTTAATTAGTTCAGTCATTGTAGATTTTTGCATATAGCAATACATTTAGCCATACGTTTTTGCTTCTAAAGATTATGATACTGATTACACTTATGCATAACTAAATATATTAAGAAAAAAGGGTCAAAAATTAAAAATAGACCCAACCGGTAAATGTTACGACCAGTCTTTTATAAACCAGTTTCAAATAGCATGTCTACGAGTATATGAGCGGTAAAAATAAATTGATAAAAAGTCGATAAGTGCATCAAAATATTTTATCAGATACAAAATTAGTTTTATAACTAGTTTTTTCATTATTTAAATGACTTTTCAGTAAAAACACTTAACTAATTAAAACTATATATATACACTAAAGGCAAAAACTACTAGCTAAAATATGGCGTCATAAAATTCCTCCGCATCGCTGTCGTCTGGAAGTGTGCCCAAAAATGCTTAATCTCTGACCGAGTTAAAAGCCAGCCCTTGGGTCACGCGAAATGTCCACTAAGCGTTTGGATAATTCTTTGAAAAGCTTATGAACACTCGAACCCCACGGCCGAAGAGTTTCAACCCCAAACGGTTCAAAAATATAACTACCGACGAGGTTGTTATATTTCCGCCGCTTGAGGTTCTCCGCAGCCGCAGCGGCAGCACCAGCACAGCACGAAGAGCTAGGAAGATGGGATGGCGCAAGAGTGTCGACACAGGTAGCGTTCCACACTAAAGGCCTACCCATCTTCCACGGAAATAAAGACATACCGTCCGGTCTCTTACCATCGTCGCGTGCCAGGCCATGAGGTTCCAAAACAGCCGGAATGCCGACGGTGACAAGGGCTCGTCGGATGATGTCGTTAATATTCGCGTGCCGTGCTATCCGTCCCACGCTTCGACTGCATGACAGGCCGTGGTGACCAAGGCTGTTGACAACTTCGCCACAGTGGCAGCGATGTGGAGAACAGCAAGGAGCGCCTATGCGTAGGGCAACAGCTAGGCGGAAAGTAGTATCGTCGAATAAGGTGCCAATATTCGACGACGGCAGTGCGTGAAGCCAAAGACCTGACTCCCAATTTCCCACAGCCAGGAGGCGCGCTCGCTCCGCAGTAGTAGCAGATGTTAGGATGAGGTTTTTATGGACTACTTTGCAGAGCGGTTCATCCCACCGTCTCTGGGAGGTTGGGTTGTCAGGCGGATTTGTATTCGGGCAAGCGATTCTCCAGGCATCCATAGCCTCGGTGAAGCACCGCACTTCAAAAGGAATCAGTGTGGAAGTTAGAATGTTCCTGATTAATTTATCAGTTTTTTCGAAATAAAACATATAGTTATTTGAAATAAAGAAAACAAAATGGGGTCGATACCAGAAAATCGTCTTTTAAAACTACCTCCGGGTGCTATGGAATATATAAGAAAAATGTATAATTTGGATAAAGCAGGAAGAATTGAAGAAGCTGTAAGAATTTTGGAAGACTGGATTCTAAAACAGGATCATATTATCAAAAAGGATTTTGGTAAGTTGTACTCCTATTTTTTTTTTTTGAGGTGGTAAAATCATCAAATAATTTCTCCCTGTCTGCAGAGGACCTGGGACCTGGGACTTGGGACCTGGGACCTGGGACCTGGGACTTGGTATCTGGAACCTGGGCCTGTTAAATTTTTTACTGTCTATGACCCACCTGCGTTCTTTCAGTTGCCCTTCGCGGTCCAGGGTCATGGTAACTCTTTCGAACATTCTCATAGCCCTAGCGGGCATCAGCATTAATGGGCTAGAGCAATTTGCTGACATCTTTGTGGGGCATGCATGGAAAACATTTCCCCACTGACTCAGGTTCAGTTCTTATCGGACAGCCAGACAGCGAACCACTTATGATCGCTATCTGTAAGTGGTCACATACATACATATTCAGCCTTTTGATGTTCCCACTGCTGGGACTCAGGCCTCCTCTCTCTAGGAGAGGGGATGGGCCGTAATCCACCACGCGGGCCCAGTGCGGGTTGGTGCATGTCACATGTCTTCGAATTTTTGGTTCTAGGACATGCCGGTTTCCTCACGATGTTTTCCTTCACCGTTTTGAGAGCAGTGGTGATGAAATAAATTACACAAAGTAATGCGTCTGGCTGGGTTTGAACCCGCGACCTACAATTCGTAAGTCGGGGCCGTTACCACTCGGCCACCACTGCTCCACTGCTGTAAGTGGTCGCCAGGAATCATTTTACGACTTCCGATGCCCAGGACGTCTCCTACAGTGGTGACTAGGGCGTGAAAACATCCTCACCTTCAATGTTTCAGTCAACTCTTTTGCTTGCATCCTCACGCTTCGAACCATGTCGGGCAAACATTTCACAATCCAGAATTTTGAATTTTTCAAATTTCAACTATTTTACAAAAACCAAAAAATTACGAACTTTTCTAACTATACTTACAGTGTTGCTAAATTGTGAGGATGTTTCCGACTTATAGTGTATCGAGTTAGAGGAAAATCCGGCTCAAAGGACCAAAATTTTAGGGTCTAGACTTGGACTTAAATAAAAAGCAGTGGACTGTAAACTGACAAACGTATATCCAAGGACATGTGAGGAATTAACAACGCGCGTGTATCGTCGGTCGTTCTCGCTGGTGTAGTGATGGCGGGCCGGTCGCCCTGCATGTCTAGCGTGACGTCGACGATGCAGCCCGACGAGTGCCGAAGGTAGCCGGCGGCGCTCGAACAATAGCAATCAAATTTTATAAATGTGTGTACAGTACGTGAATTAATGTTCAATTTTTAATCTTTTAGGTAAGGATTACTTGGAGAGAACTTTAATATCATGCAAAGGCTCTGTAGAAAAGTCTAAGAAGCAGATAGATAGATTGTGCACAATGAAGACGTTGATGCCTAATTTCTTTTCGAAGGTCAACGCCAAAGTGGAGCTGCATAATATTCTGAAGATGACGTAAGTAACAGGGTCTTTATTAAAAAGTTCTGTAAAACAGATTAAGCTGAGATGCATCCGGTTAGCAGTGGTAACGGCTCCGACTTACGAGTTGTGGGTCGCGGGTTCAAACCCAGCCTGGCGCATTACTTTGTGTAATTTATTTCATCACCACTGATCTCAAAACGGTGAAGGAAAACATTGTTAGGAAACCGGCATGTCCTAGAACCAAAAATTCGAAGACATGTGACATTCATCAACCCGCACTGGGCCCGCATGGTGGATTACGGCCCATTCCCTCTCCTAGAGAGAGGAGGCCTAAGTCCCAGCAGTGGGAACATTAAAAGGCTGAATATGCTATGCTATATGCTATGCATCGGGTCAGATAAGAAATCGATTCCAAAAAAGTTTGGAGACGGTTAGTTATAACCAGTCGAGAAAATTTTGCCAATTGGATATGTAAAATTATGGTAAAATAAAATCCCGGCCGTCAATTACATAACAGCGCTTGCATAATATTTAGAATTATTAATTAAGATTATCTTCATAACGTCAAAATTGCAGTTTTCAATTTAATATGAATGTGACGCTTATCAATCTTTTTCGCTTAGTCCCCATATGCTTTAGTCCACTTCAGCTTGGTTCAGGTACTCGTATTATATATATATAATACTTTTCTAACTTTCCATTTCTTCTGGGCCCTTTTAGCCGTTAATTCAAGTAATATGTTCATAACAATAAATGTGTAGCCTCCAATAGTTCTTCTAAATTCACATATAGTTTCGGTCTAAGATGGAGCTCTACACTGCGCGTGGCACGACACGCACTTCTCCAGTATTTTTTTTTCTAACATGTGAAATATCACATAAAGGAGATAATTTTGAATGTTAAAATTTGTGTAGTTTTCTACGCTTGAATTTTTCTTGTTTTATATTCAAACATATAAAATGTTTAAAAATCTTTTTTTTATGTTTCAGAGCGTTTATAAGCGTTTATAAATTATTACAATGCTACTCGTATTCTGGGTTTAATCACAATTTTAGTTTGTGTTTAATTTTATATTTTCTCAACTTTTTGAGCATCGTCAATGCTTTGCCGGGAAATATTAATCAAAATTTATTGAACTACTTGACACAGTCTCTCTCAAATATCAGAGCTAGGCCAGTATTTAACCATTATCGATCCAGGCCATGTGTGCATATCTGAAAGAAAGAAAGAAAGAAAGAAAAACTGTTTATTCGCGCGAAATGACGCAATCTTAAAACTAGCTAACAAACATTATCAATTGAATAGAGATAGACATGCGTCACATCCGCACAAAACGGCCGAACGCTCAGCATAAAGCTGCGGCCTCACGCATTATGCGATGAGTTCGCAGCGCTGTTTTTCAGCGTGGGCCGGTGGCGGTGTTCTGTTGTTTGATCAAATGACTAAATATCATTAGGGCAACTAGTTGCATGGCTGTATAATAAATTAGACTGTCAGCTAAATGGTTATTTAATCTAGGTAGCTGCAATGTGTATATGGTATGTTACTGGTCAAACCAGTACTTCCCACACTTACGGAGCTCCACTCCGTGGGGCTCTAACATCTGGGTGGTTAAAAAAAACCTCGAAGGCTAATAAGAGTGGGAGTGGAGCGGAGCGGAGCTCCCGCCTTAGCCTTCTAACCTAACCTGTCAGTGTCTGCCCTAAAATTTCGAGCTCGCTCCTAAAATCAGGTTTAGCCGGTAACATAATAAACCCACTTTGTGAAAGGAAATTCTTACCAATAGGGTATCGTTGTTTTTGTTTTTTCCAAAGTGATAACAATATTATTATATTGCAGGTACGTGATACCCCTACCAATAACAACTGAGGACTATTACATATTATTATTAAATTTAACACCACGGACTTTACAACTGATAGTTTTATGCAGTATTTTCAGTACTGTGTAATCGTTAGTATACATTCCATTCTTTTTTATAATCTGCCCAGACTTATTGCAAAAGCATTGATTGTCAAAATTGACATAATTGTCACATTTTTTCAATAGATGCTGTATACTTTTTTTTAGGTGTCCAATGACTTCTTCCGGTCTTAAACCCACTCCTATGTTCCTTCTTTGCCTTCGTTCCAAGGCTCCAGGGTTCTCTTTTGTACAACCCATGACTTCAGTAGGCTTCAACCCTGCTGGGTCACTACAGTTTTGCTTACATCTCCTTGAGGCGCGCGTGGAACACTACGTGCTGTCGACGATTAAAGCTCCGTCCGGACGGTTACTGGATGGCTATACGGCGAGCTACCTATTGCTCACTGTCCTCAAGTCCTCCCTTACGAGGTGCTGGACACTTAAAAGGCCCTTACCAATTCGTCTATTGTCAACGTGAGCATAGTTTAAAATCTTGATGTTTCATCCAACGCAATCCAACACAATGTTGGTAAAAAAGTGCGAATGCCGTTGGCATTCGGGAATTTTTGTCGCTGAATCAAAATTTCACAAAACTTGTTCCAAGGAAATACCTGTTTTTTTTTAAAATATTAAAACTAGCAATAATAAATAATTAATATTATTATAATAATTTTTTTTTATATATTTTATTTATCTCAGGACCCTGAGGTCCTGGACCTTTGGGAGGCGTACAAGGAGCCGAAGCCAACTCGCAGAGGCCCTTTAGATAATTATAATGGAACATGATACCAACCGACGATTATCCCTGTACGCGCTATGCTAGTGCACCCAAGGACAACCCCCGGTTATTGAAAAACTGTTGCGACATATGGAGAACAAAGATAATAGGGCTATGGTTTTTGGAATCTTAAGTGGACTGGTAACATGGAACTTTGTCAAGACTATGGCCCCTGCCTGAACAACGTTATTAATATGCATCGAAAAAAGGCAGGGGGTGACTTGCACACTCAATAAATGGGCCCCCAAAAACGGCCGCTAGCACAAAGTGACGTAGCAACAAGAGGGCAACATATCCTGAGGTGCTTGAGGAGTGGAGAGGTATACCACGGCTATCAGGACAATCCCGGAAGTACGGTCAAGATCCCTACCAGCACCTTACTGGATTATACATCCTTCTCCCGAGCACGTTTGCTCTTGCGAATCTCCACTCAAGCCAGCCAATAAAGGCAAGAGAGAGGTGGGAGCTCAGTTCCTCGTCAGTGTTCACTACGGCCGGCCAATAAAGGCAAGCCGGAGATGAAGAACAAGAATTCTCCCGGGAGATCGGGTCCGTGGGGTCGCTAATGCCCAACAGTTCGCCACAAAACTGCGCTGCGGATTGTATCTCTCTTAGTCTGGCCCCTCACTCGTAGGATAGGATAGGATAGGATAGAATGGGATAGGATAGGATAGGATAGGGTAGGATAGGATAGGATAGGATAGAGTGAGATAGAGTGGGATAGAATGGGATAGAGTGGGATAGGATAGAATGGGATAGCATGGGATAGCATGGGATAGGATAGAATAGGATAGGATAGGATAGGGTAGGATAGGATAGAGTGAGATAGAGTGGGATAGAATGGGATAGAATGGGATAGAATGGGACAGAGAGGGATAGAGTGGGATATAGTGGGATAGAATGGGATAGAATGGGATAGAGTGGGATAGAGTGGGATAGAATGGGATAGAGCGGGATAGGATAGAATGGGATAGAGTGGGATAGAGTGGGATAGAATGGGATAGAGCGGGATAGGATAGAATGGGATAGAGTGGGATAGAATGGGATAGAGTGGGATAGAATGGGATAGAATAGGATAGAGTGGGATAGTGTGGGATACAGAGGGATAGAGTGGGATAGAGTGGGCTAGATTGGGATAGAGTGGGATAGAATGGGATAGAATGGGATAGAATGGGATAGAATGGGATAGAGTGGGATAGAGAGGGATAGAGTGGGATAGGATAGAATGGGATAGAGTGGGATAGAGTGGGATAGTATAGAATGGGATAGAGTGGGATAGAATGGGATAGGATAGAATGGGATAGAGTGGGATAGAATGGGATAGAGTGGGATAGAGAGGGATAGAGTGGGATAGAGTTGGATAGAGGGGGATAGAGGGGTATAGGATAGAATGGGATAGAGCGGGATAGAGTGGGATAGAGTGGGATAGAATGGGATAGAATGGGATAGGATAGAATGGGATAGGATAGAATGGGATAGAGCGGGATAGAATGGGATAGAATGGGATAGCATGGGATAGGATAGGATAGGATAGGATAGGATAGAATGGGATAGGATGGGATAGCATGGGATAGGATAGGATAGGATAGGATAGGATAGAATGGGATAGGATAGGATAGGATAGGGTAGGATAGGATAGGATAGAGTGAGATAGTGTGGGATAGAATGGGATAGAATGGGATAGAGTGGGATAGAGTGGGATAGAATGGGATAGAATGGGATAGAGTGGGATAGAGATGGATAGAGTGGGATAGAGAGGGATAGAGTGGGATAGAGAGGGATAGAGTGGGATAGCATGGGATAGGATAGGATAGGATAGGATAGGATAGAATGGGATAGGATGGGATAGCATGGGATAGGATAGGATAGGATAGGATAGGGTAGAATGGGATAGGATAGGATAGGATAGGGTAGGATAGGATAGGATAGGATAGAGTGGGATAGAGTGGGATAGATTGGGATAGAGTGGGATAGAATGGGATAGAATGGGATAGAATGGGATAGAGTGGGATAGAGAGGGATAGAGTGGGATAGAGAGGGATAGAATGGGATAGAGTGGGATAGAGAGGGATAGAGTGGGATAGAGAGGGATAGACTGGGATAGAGTGGGATAGAATGGGATAGAATGGGATAGAGTGGGATAGAGAGGGATAGAGTGGGATAGAGAGGGATAGAGTGGGATAGAATGGGATAGAATGGGATAGAGTGGGATAGAGAGGGATAGAGTGGGATAGAATGGGATAGAGTGGGATAGAATGGGATAGAGTGGGATAGAGTGGGATAGAGGGGGATAGGATAGAATGGGATAGAGCGGGATAGAGTGGGATAGAGTGGGATAGAATGGGATAGAATGGGATAGGATAGAATGGGATAGGATAGAATGGGATAGAGCGGGATAGAATGGGATAGAATGGGATAGCATGGGATAGGATAGGATAGGATAGGATAGGATAGAATGGGATAGGATGGGATAGCATGGGATAGGATAGGATAGGATAGGATAGAATGGGATAGGATAGGATAGGATAGGGTAGGATAGGATAGGATAGAGTGAGATAGTGTGGGATAGAATGGGATAGAATGGGATAGAGTGGGATAGAGTGGGATAGCATGGGATAGGATAGGATAGGATAGGATAGAATGGGATAGGATGGGATAGCATGGGATAGGATAGGATAGGATAGGATAGGATAGAATGGGATAGGATAGGATAGGATAGGGTAGGATAGGATAGGATAGGATAGAGTGAGATAGTGTGGGATAGAATGGGATAGAGAGGGATAGAGTGGGATAGCATGGGATAGGATACGATAGGATAGGATAGGATAGAATGGGATAGGATGGGATAGCATGGGATAGGATAGGATAGGATAGGATAGGATAGGATAGGATAGAATGGGATAGAGTGGGATAGAGAGGGATAGAGTGGGATAGAGAGGGATAGAGTGGGATAGAATGGGATAGAATGGGATAGAGTGGGATAGAGAGGGATAGAGTGGGATAGAATGGGATAGAGTGGGATAGAATGGGATAGAGTGGGATAGAGTGGGATAGAGAGGGATAGAGTGGGATAGGATAGAATGGGATAGAGTGGGATAGTATAGAATGGGATACAGTGGGATAGAATGGGATAGGATAGAATGGGATAGAGTGGGATAGAGTGGGATAGAGAGGGATAGAGTGGGATAGAGTGGGATAGAGGGGGATAGGATAGAATAGGATAGAGTGGGATAGAGTGGGATAGATTGGGATAGAATGGGATAGAATGGGATATAATGGGATAGAATGGGATAGAGTGGGATAGAGAGGGATAGAGTGGGATAGAATGGGATAGAGAGGGATAGAGTGGGATAGAATGGGATAGAGTGGGATAGAATGGGATAGAGAGGGATAGAGTGGGATAGAGTGGGATAGAGTGGGATAGAATGGGATAGAATGGGATAGAGTGGGATAGAGTGGGATAGGATAGAATGGGATAGAGTGGGATAGAGTGGGATAGAGAGGGATAGAGTGGGATAGAGTGGGATAGAGTGGGATAGAGTGGGATAGAGTGGGATAGATTGGGATAGAATGGAATAGAATGGGATAGAATGGGATAGAATGGGATAGAGTGGGATAGAATGGGATAGAGTGGGATAGAGAGGGATAGAGTGGGATAGGATAGAATGGGATAGAGTGGGATAGTATAGAATGGGATACAGTGGGATAGAATGGGATAGGATAGAATGGGATAGAGTGGGATAGAGTGGGATAGAGAGGGATAGAGTGGGATAGAGTGGGATAGGATAGAATGGGATAGAGTGGGATAGAGTGGGATAGATTGGGATAGAATGGGATAGAATGGGATAGAGTGGGATAGAGGGGGATAGAGTGGGATAGAATGGGATAGAGAGGGATAGAGTGGGATAGAATGGGATAGAGTGGGATAGAATGGGATAGAGAGGGATAGAGTGGGATAGAGTGGGATAGAGTGGGATAGAATGGGATAGAATGGGATAGAGTGGGATAGAGTGGGATAGGATAGAATGGGATAGAGTGGGATAGAGTGGGATAGAGAGGGATAGAGTGGGATAGAGTGGGATAGAGTGGGATAGAGAGTGATAGAGTGGGATAGAATGGGATAGAATGGGATAGAGTGCGATAGAGGGGGATAGGATAGAATGGGATAGAGCGGGATAGAATGGGATAGAATGGGATAGAATGGGATAGCATGGGATAGAGTGGGATAGAGTGGGATAGAGTGGGATAGAGAGGGATAGAGTGGGATAGGATAGAATGGGATAGGATAGAATGGGATAGAGCGGGATAGAATGGGATAGAATGGGATAGCATGGGATAGGATAGGATAGGATAGGATAGGATAGAATGGGATAGAGTGGGATAGAGTGGGATAGAATGGGATAGAATGGGATAGAGTGCGATAGAGGGGGATAGGATAGAATGGGATAGAGCGGGATAGAATGGGATAGAATGGGATAGAATGGGATAGCATGGGATAGAGTGGGATAGAGTGGGATAGAGTGGGATAGAGAGGGATAGAGTGGGATAGGATAGAATGGGATAGGATAGAATGGGATAGAGCGGGATAGAATGGGATAGAATGGGATAGCATGGGATAGGATAGGATAGGATAGGATAGGATAGAATGGGATAGGATGGGATAGCATGGGATAGGATAGGATAGGATAGGATAGAATGGGATAGAGTGGGATAGAGAGGGATAGAGTGGGATAGAGAGGGATAGAGTGGGATAGAATGGGATAGAATGGGATAGAGTGGGATAGAATGGGATAGAGTGGGATAGAGAGGGATAGAGTGGGATAGAGAGGGATAGAGTGGGATAGGATAGAATGGGATAGAGTGGGATAGTATAGAATGGAATAGAGTGGGATAGAATGGGATAGAGTGGGATAGAATGGGATAGAGTGGGATAGAATGGGATAGAGTGGGATAGAGGGGATAGAGGGGGATAGGATAGAATGGGATAGAGCGGGATAGAATGGGATAGAGTGGGATAGAGTGGGATAGAGAGGGATAGAGTGGGATAGGATAGAATGGTATAGAGTGGGATAGTATAGAATGGAATAGAGTGGGATAGAGTGGGATAGGATAGAATGGGATAGAATGGGATAGAGTGGGATAGAGTGGGATAGAGAGGGATAGAGTGGGATAGAATGGGATAGAGTGGGATAGAGGGGATAGAGGGGGATAGGATAGAATGGGATAGAGCGGGATAGAATGGGATAGAATGGGATAGAGTGGGATAGAGTGGGATAGATTGGGATAGAGAGGGATAGAGTGGGATAGAATGGGATAGAATGGGATAGAGTGGGATAGAGAGGGATAGAGTGGGATAGAGAGGGATAGAGTGGGATAGAATGGGATAGAGTGGGATAGAGTGGGATAGAGAGGGATAGAGTGGGATAGAATGGGATAGAGTGGGATAGAGTGGGATAGAGAGGGATAGAGTGGGATAGAGTGGGATAGATTGGGATAGAGTGGGATAGTATAGAATGGAATAGAGTGGGATAGAGTGGGATAGGATAGAATGGGATAGAATGGGATAGAGTGGGATAGAGTGGGATAGAGAGGGATAGAGTGGGATAGAATGGGATAGAGTGGGATAGAGTGGGATAGAGAGGGATAGAGTGGGATAGAGTGGGATAGATTGGGATAGAGTGGGATAGATTGGGATAGAGTGGGATAGAGAGGGATAGAGTGGGATAGAGTGGGATAGAATGCAATAGAGTGGGATAGAGAGGGATAGAGTGGGATAGAATGGGATAGGATAGAATTGGATAGAGTGGGATAGAATGGGATAGAATGGGATAGAGTGGGATAGAGTGGGATAGAATGGGATAGAATGGGATAGAGTGCGATAGAGGGGGATAGGATAGAATGGGATAGAGCGGGATAGAATGGGATAGAATGGCATAGAATGGGATAGCATGGGATAGAGTGGGATAGAGAGGGATAGAGTGGGATAGGATAGAATGGGATAGAGTGGGATAGGATAGAATGGGATAGAGTGGGATAGAATGGGATAGGATAGAATGGGATAGAGTGGGATAGAATGGGATAGGATAGAATGGGATAGAGTGGGATAGAGTGGGATAGAATGGGATAGAGTGGGATAGAGTGGGATAGAGAGGGATAGAGTGGGATAGAGTGGGATAGAGTGGGATAGAGAGTGATAGAGTGGGATAGAATGGGATAGAATGGGATAGAGTGGGATAGAGTGGGATAGAATGGGATAGAATGGGATAGAGTGGGATAGAGTGGGATAGGATAGAATGGGATAGAATGGGATAGATTGGGATAGAGTGGGATAGATTGGGATAGAGTGGGATAGAGTGGGATAGGATAGAATGGGATAGAATGGGATAGAGTGGGATAGAGAGGGATAGAGTGGGATAGAATGGGATAGGATAGAATTGGATAGAGTGGGATAGAATGGGATAGAATGGGATAGAGTGGGATAGAGTGGGATAGAATGGGATAGAATGGGATAGAGTGCGATAGAGGGGGATAGGATAGAATGGGATAGAGCGGGATAGAATGGGATAGAATGGGATAGAATGGGATAGCATGGGATAGAGTGGGATAGAGTGGGATAGAGTGGGATAGAGAGGGATAGAGTGGGATAGGATAGAATGGGATAGAGTGGGATAGGATAGAATGGGATAGAGTGGGATAGAATGGGATAGGATAGAATGGGATAGAGTGGGATAGAGTGGGATAGAATGGGATAGAGTGGGATAGCATGGGATAGAGTGGGATAGAGTGGGATAGAATGGGATAGAGCGGGATAGAATGGGATAGAATGGGATAGCATGGGATAGGATAGGATAGGATAGGATAGGATAGGATAGGATAGAATGGGATAGAGTGGGATAGAGAGGGATAGAGTGGGATAGAGAGGGATAGAGTGGGATAGAATGGGATAGAATGGGATAGAGTGGGATAGAGAGGGATAGAGTAAGATAGATTGGGATAGAATGGGATAGAATGGGATAGAATGGGATAGAATGGGATAGAGTGGGATAGAGAGGGATAGAGTGGGATAGGATAGAATGGGATAGAGTGGGATAGTATAGAATGGGATAGAGTGGGATAGAATGGGATAGGATAGAATGGGATAGAGTGGGATAGAGTGGGATAGAATGGGATAGAGTGGGATAGCATGGGATAGAGTGAGATAGAGTGGGATAGAATGGGATAGAGTGGGATAGAGGGGGATAGAGTGGGATAGAGTGGGATAGAATGGGATAGGATAGAATGGGATAGAGTGGGATAGAGTGGGATAGAATGGGATAGAGTGGGATAGCATGGGATAGAGTGAGATAGAGTGGGATAGAATGGGATAGAGTGGGATAGAGGGGGATAGGATAGAATGGGATAGAGTGGGATAGAATGGGATAGAGTGGGAAAGAGAGGGATAGAGTGGGATAGAATGGGATAGAATGGGATAGGATAGAATGGGATAGAGTGGGATAGAGTGGGATAGAATGGGATAGAGTGGGATAGCATGGGATAGAGTGAGATAGAGTGGGATAGAATGGGATAGAGTGGGATAGAGGGGGATAGAGTGGGATAGAGTGGGATAGAATGGGATAGGATAGAATGGGATAGAGTGGGATAGAGTGGGATAGAATGGGATAGAGTGGGATAGCATGGGATAGAGTGAGATAGAGTGGGATAGAATGGGATAGAGTGGGATAGAGGGGGATAGGATAGAATGGGATAGAGTGGGATAGAATGGGATAGAGTGGGAAAGAGAGGGATAGAGTGGGATAGAATGGGATAGAATGGGATAGGATAGAATGGGATAGAGTGGGATAGAGTGGGATAGAATGGGATAGAGTGGGATAGCATGGGATAGAGTGGGATAGAATGGGATAGAGTGGGATAGAATGGGATAGAGAGGGATAGAGTGGGATAGATTGGGATAGAGTGGGATAGAATGGGATAGAATGGGATAGAATGGGATACAATGCTACTTGTATTATATATATACTACTATACTTGGATAGAATGGGATAGAGTGGGATAGAGTGGGATAGAGAGGGATAGAGTGGGATAGAGTGGGATAGATTGGGATAGAGTGGGATAGATTGGGATAGAGTGGGATAGAGAGGGATAGAGTGGGATAGAGTGGGATAGAATGCAATAGAGAGGGATAGAGAGGGATAGAGTGGGATAGAATGGGATAGGATAGAATTGGATAGAGTGGGATAGAATGGGATAGAATGGGATAGAGTGGGATAGAGTGGGATAGAATGGGATAGAATGGGATAGAGTGCGATAGAGGGGGATAGGATAGAATGGGATAGAGCGGGATAGAATGGGATAGAATGGGATAGAATGGGATAGCATGGGATAGAGTGGGATAGAGTGGGATAGAGTGGGATAGAGAGGGATAGAGTGGGATAGGATAGAATGGGATAGAGTGGGATAGGATAGAATGGGATAGAGTGGGATAGGATAGAATGGGATAGAGTGGGATAGAGTGGGATAGGATAGAATGGGATAGAATGGGATAGAGTGCGATAGAGGGGGATAGGATAGAATGGGATAGAGCGGGATAGAATGGGATAGAATGGGATAGAATGGGATAGCATGGGATAGAGTGGGATAGAGTGGGATAGAGTGGGATAGAGAGGGATAGAGTGGGATAGCATGCTGTTTACTAGAAATGACTTGTTGGTCTTAGATAATTTCCATTTTTACCCGACTACGGATTGTTATGATTTTGACAGGCTATGTATATATGTGAGTATGTTCATCTGTTCCCTCATAGCTCCTAATCTACTTATCGGAACTTGACGTATGAGTTATCGTTAGAATCGTCTTAATTGTCCGCTGAACATAGGCTACGTGACGTGTCACAAATATTGATATGGCGCCCTCTAGCGGACAAAAAGTAATGTGTTAAAAATAAATATGGAGTAAAATACGCCGTGTTTGGTATCATTTGAAAGGGCTTCACTTGTACATTTCCAATATATTGCTCAAATTTAAAGTGACGCCCTCTAGCGTACAAAAAGTCATGTTTAAAAAAAAATTAAGATAAATATACCATGTTTGATATCATTTGAAAGGGCTTCGCTAGTACTTATCAAAAAATATCATCAAAATTCAATGTGGCGCCCTCTAGCAGACAAAAAGTATTGTGTTAAAAAAAATACGATAAATATGTCGTGTTTCGTACCATTTGAAAGGGCTTTACTTGTACATACCAAAATAAACACCAAAATCTTTTAAATAAAAAAAAAAGTAAAAAACTAAAACCCGACTACGACAAAAAAAAATGACGCTAAAAAGTATGAAACAAGATTTTCAAGATGCTGAAATAGACAAGGTAACTGGAAAAACAAGAATAGAACAAAAAGAAAAGCCGTAGTCACACGTTATTAAAGTGTTTCGATTATTACCTACCTATAACGTGTGACTACGGCTTTTCTTTTTGTTCTATTCTTGTTTTTCCAGTTACCTTGTCTATTTCAGCATCTTGAAAATCTTGTTTCATACTTTTTCAGCGTCATTTTTTTTTTGTCGTAGTCGGGTTTTAGTTTTTTACTTTTGTTTTTCTAATTTTGAAAAGGCCTAAGTTTTTACGAAAATTTAAAGAGAAGGCATGTGGCTACACCTGTCTATTGCCTTATATTTCTTACTGCATATGTATGTAGCTGAGCTTGATCTATCTGAGAGAGTTCTAATGAGCCCCCACTGCAGTTTAGAGTCGATAGTTATGCCTAAGAACACCACACCACACACCACAGTTTCCGTACATCAAGTTATTTGTCGTTATTAATAAGATTAGCGACTATAGAGAATTCTAATTAAAAAGCTGGTGGTAGATAGATCCCTTTCCTAGAGAGGAGGCCTGAGTCCCAGCAGTGGGAATATTAAAAGGCTGATTATGCTTTGCTAATCAGGGTGCAGCTGATTAGGGGCAGTAGCAGGTTGTTACTTCTGTCTACCCACAAATATTGACAAAGATCTTCAAATGACAACCGAGGCCAACAACTTAACGATATTTCGAGGCAATAGAAAAAAAACTGGGCAAGTGCGAGTCGGACTCGCGCACTGAGGATTTCGTACAAACTTACCCATGTATTTTTTTACCTATTTATTTACCAGTTCAATTTAATTTTTTCTGACATAACAATAAAATAACTGTTTTCAGATTTATTCCTTTATTATATGACCTTGCTTTGTGCCAAATTTCAGGATTCTGGGTCAACGGGAAGTACCCTATGAATTTTAATTCCCTTTAGAGCGTCGAAATATAATTACGTTTTTTGCGACATAAACGGCCTTATCTTTTTTTTTCGTTAACTAAGTAGTTTGATTATTTCACAGATTTAAGGATCCTCAGACGTGAGTATATGGTTTTAATTTCAACTCGATACCTCCACGCGTTCCCGAGATAGAGGGTCTTGACAGATAGACAGACAGGCAGACGGACGGATAATAAAATGATCCAATAAGGGTTCCGCTTTTTCCTTTTGAGGTATGGAACCCTAAAAAGTAATCCTATAAGGGTTCCGTTTTTTCCTTTTGAGGTACGGAATCTAAATTTATTGTACTAATTTAATAATTTTCTCATTACAGCGGAATGGGTGGAAGAATTAAGTTCAAAAAAGCATGTAGAGTATATGAAAATGATGAACAAAGCTGGCACTGATGAAACAAAACGGCTTGAAGGCAAATTTAATGAAGAATACATGGGCATGCCTGGATCGTTTAGATGTCTGAGTGTAGATTAATTTCTTTTTTTCAAAGTTTGAAAAACTGTATTTGACTATACGAAAAAGAAAGAAGAGATCTCTAGTCTGGAAGCATACAATTTTGTGCAAAAGTTTATTTTAATTAAAATAAAATGAATATATTTGAAATTTAGCATTGAGGATTTTATTTTCGATCCTAAAGGGTTAAAACTTATGACATTTTGTATGACAATAAATATGTAGATACAAAAAACATCTAAAATAAAAAACTATTTCCAAAAAAAATAAGTACAACAGACTTCAAAGTAAAAAAACAATGAAAAGTGCAAAATAACTTTAATTTCGGAAGTCGGTGTATAATAGCTTTGTCTCTTCGTTATTTAACACCGACTTCCGAAATTAAAGTTATTTTGCACTTTTCAGTGTTTTTTTTTACTTTGAAGTCGGTTATATTTTATTTTTTTGGAAAAAGTTTTTATTTTACACTTTTTAGTTATGATACCACCACTAAAAAGTGCCCCTCAGCCAAACTTAAATACCTTATAGCCAGAGTGCATCTCATGACAATTCTAATAATCCTAAACACGGTTAGATTACATTAATTTATTACAGAGTTCCGGTGCCTAACTTCGGGCTTCATCATCAGATCAGTTCGATATATTCCCCCTCTTCTTTCAGTCAGTCATCGACTACACGTATAAACAAAGCAATATTACTTGTTACGTCGGTTCTGCTGTGATTCTATGAGGAGTTCTGTTCCATATCTTCGAAGTTCATGGTCAGATCATAACAATATTTTTATGGGACCAACTCGGAAGCATAACCTTTCAATCAAAAAAAATATATTTAAAATCAGTCAACAATTGACCGAGAAATCAGTGAATATACATTAAAAAAAAACATACATTCAGCGGTCAGCCGAACATAGAACCTCCTCCTTTTTGAAGTCGGTTAAAAAATGGTGTAACAGCGCACTTGGCCTCTCTGTATTATTTGTTGCGCAACAATTGCATCAATTTCATTGGTGATAATCTGAACAATAAAATAATTATTATTCTCTCAGGTAATTTTGTGACATATGGTAATCAGTGGTGTATCACTTCCAGCCTTAAAAATCCCTTTAACAGTTCAGTTTAGGTCGTAAAATGGATCAGGTTATGAGCTCGTGGTAGAGGCTCAGTGAGTGCTAGGTAAGGTTAAGCTTTTCAGCAATAGATAGCGTTATCACAAAATCAGCAAATGTTCTAAAACTATTTATGAAAATTATTGAATTATAATTAATACTGCGTAAATACCAAGAACATTTACGAAAATAAACCGGAGTTAGGTCCAATCATTTTACCATAACATGATTTGCAATAGCATAATGCGCAACTCGGCATATTTTCTCAGAAAATGATTTATTATTAGTTCAAAAGCGATTACAAACACGACTTGACGTGTAGGGATGCCATACTAAACTGAGCGACTTATTACCACTACGTAATAAGTATCGGATTAAGATTTTTGTCGCTATGTCCTGTCTATTGGTAGTATTATGTTTAATGTCTTTGATAGCATAGCAGTGGAATGCGCGGTCGCAGCAATAATGCTCATCGTGGACGCCAGACTCAGCAAGGTCAGTGGCGTGTAGCGTGTTTTGAGCATATACGGGGTGATGCTGACTCAGGCGCGGTGTCAATGTCACGGAATAGTGAAGGTGAGCAGTTGGCTGGTTAGGTTAGTTTTTTTGAGACTATGCATATTTTACCTTGCGATAGTATTAGATAACTAGGTTAATTTTCTAGCGAATAATGCAGATTCGAGATGGTTATTCTATATTGGTGCATTGACATTAGCTATAAAGAGTGATTTCTTAGGGAAAACGATTTGTGTAGTGAATTAGCTAAGGAAGAGTCAGTGATTAATGGCATATAGGTGGTAATTTACAAGCTATAGAGCATATATGTAACTGTCAAGTAGGTTATCTAAGTTTCGTTTATGTTTAGAGGAGTATGACTTTGAAGTCGAATATATAAAGGAGAAGAAAATGTGCTGGCTTACTGCACTCACCAGGATAGTTATCTCGAGTGAAGATTCAAAAAACATGCATGAAAATGAATGTAGTAGCCAGGACAAAATGTAGGTGATACGGACTCCGTGGTGTCTGGGACTGAACACCCTAGGATCGTGGAAGTCCTTAAGAAGCAAGGAAATGACATTGAGATATGTTTGAATGGATGGGAGAAGATGTTACGTAACACTAATTGTACAAAAATATTTTCAAAGTTAAATTTAATGTATATGCCAGAAAACTCGAGTATGTAAGTAAACTATGAATCCTTATCGGCATCATCGCGAGACGAGTTGTCGAAGGACATAGTCACATTTAGTATTGAAAAAGGCATAAATCTCGTTATAATAAAATTCAATTTAATTTAATTTTAATCTAATGACAATACAATGCAATTTAATGACTATCCAATCAAATAACAATGATAATCCAATACAATTTAATTTAATTTCAATTTCAATTTTAACATTTCAATTGTATGTAATTTTATGGTATTTATTGTCTGTATGTGATTATGTTACTGAAATGAGTCTTTGATACTCGAAATAAAATATATAATAATAAATAAATAAAAGAAGTTATTATTTTGAAAAATCGTTATAACGTTAATTTTATTACAAGAATGGCAAAATATTTGAAGGATAATAGTAGTTCCATATGTGCAGATTTTAAAATTTGTGAAGGGTTTACGGAGAGTGGAAGGAAAAGATGAGAAGAAGATTATTTTGAATGATTTTCATATTTTACCCACGAGTGGTCATGCAGGTATACGGAGGATGATGAATAATATAAAAAAAATATTATTATTTGGCCATCTATTGAGAAAGATGTAATGAAGTACGTTGATAAATGTGATAAGTGTAAGCAACAAAAGTATTCAAGACATACTAAAGAACCAATGACAATTACTACCACTGTATCTACGTCATTTGAGAAGATTTATGTAGACATAGTAGGACCGCTTGATATGGATGAAAGAGGCAATGTTTATATATTGACTCTTGAATGTGAGCTTACGAAATTCGTGGAGGCATATCCATTAAAAAATAAATCCGCAAATGAACTTTAGCAGAAAATTTTGTTTTGAGATATGGTATACCGCGAACAATTGCTACGGAGGTTCGGAGGTTCTGAATTATTTTCAAAAGTAATGGTAGAGCTATGTAATATCTTGGGCATCAATAAAATCTTATCAATCTAGTCAGATCATTATGAAAGTATAGGATCTTTGGAAAACGTTCATAAAACTTTAGGTGCGTATTTAAGGATACAGACGAATAATAATCCATCGTCGTGGAGTTCTTGGATTCCATATTGGTGTTATTCTTATGACACAACAGTTAATACTGTGACGAAATATACACCTTATGAATTAGTTTTTGGTAAAATTTGCAGGTTACCAAGTAGTCTTTAATGTTAAAGTGAACCTTTGTATAATTTCGAAGATTATCCTTTAGAATATAAGTAAAGATTGCAAAGGGCTCAAAATGATGCGAAAGGAAATTTAATAACAAGTAAGTTAGCAAAGAAACATTGTTATGACCAGAATCTCAATACGAATAACTTATAAAGAAGGTGATTTGGTTTTGATAAAAAACGAAACTGCAATAAATTGAAATGCATTTTAATGGACTGTTTGAGGTTGCAAAAGGACAAATCACCAAATGTCATGGTTAAATATAAAAATAAAATAGATGTAATTCACAAAAACAGGACTCACACAAACTTATTATGTAAAAGTTAGAATATAAGTTTTAAATATATAGAAACGGAAAAAAAAATTTGTAATTTAGTTTTTTATTTAGGGTTCCGTACCTCAAAAGGAATAAACGGAACCGTTATAGGATCACTTTGTTGCCCGTCTGTCTGTCTGTCCCTTGAAGCTATGAAAAAATCAAACATCTGAGGTAACCCATCCTTTTTCTCTAAAAGAAGACTTAAAGTCACCCAAAGAGCAATGGAGAGGGCTATGCTCGGAGTTTCCTTGCGTGATCGAATCAGGAATGAGGATATCCGCAGGAGAACCAAGGTTACCGACATAGCACGAAGAATCGTCGAACTAAAGTGGCAATGGGCAGGGCACATTGCTCGCAGAACAGATGGCCGTTGGGGCCGAAAGGTTCTGGAATGGCGACCACGTACCGGAAGACGTAGCGTTGGAAGGCCTCCTACAAGGTGGACCGATGACTTGGTAACGGTTGCGGGAGTCCGATGGATGCGAGACGCACAGGACCGTTCATTGTGGTGACACTTGGGGGAGGCCTATGTCCAGCAGTGGACGTCTTTCGGCTGAAATGATGATGATGATGATGATCTTTTTTCTTTGATATTTATATAGCAGAACAACATTTGCCGAATCAGCTTGTATTTACTTAACATGCTTTTTTGTTTTATATATATTATTTCTTTGATTCTCATTTTCCTCACCAGCTCCCTAGGTTTATGTCCAGGTAATTACGCAAATAAATAAATAATATTAAATTACTTAATCAACTACATATATACATATAAACTACATTCTTAATTTGTTAGACAGACAAAAACAAAATATGACTTAACAAATTAAAACTTTGACTTTGAATAAAGATGGACCTGAATTTACTTAGTAAAGTTAACGATGCAATATTTAGTATTCATATTATTTAACAATAAATAACATTGCATAACATTACATCAAACTCATTGTCATCAACTACAAACTACGAACTTAGATTTTTTACTTTCAAACAGATATTTCAAAAAAAACTTAACTTTAATTAGTTCACTCATTGTAAAGTTTAGCACATAGCAACACATTTAGCCATACGTTTTTGTTTCTAAAGATTATGATGCTAATTGCACTTATGCATAACTAAATATATTAAGAAAAAGGGGTCAAAATTTATAAATAGACCAGACTGGTAAATGTTACGACCAGTCTTTTGTAAACTAGTTTCAAACAGCACGTCTACGAGTTTCAGAACGGTAAAAATAAATTGAATTCCTAATTGATTAAAAGTCGATAAGTGCATCAAGATATTTTAATAAATACAAGATTAGTTTTATAAATAGCTTTTCGAAATAAAAAGTCTATTTTGAAAAAGAAAGAAAACAAAATGGAGTCGATACCAGAAAATCGACTTTTGAAACTACCTCCGGGTGCTATAGAAAATATAAGAAAAATTTATAATTTGGACAAAGCAGGAAGAATTGAAGAAGCTGTAAAAATTTTGGAGGAGTGGATTCTAAAACAGGATCATTTTATCAAAAAGGATTTTGGTAAGTACTCCTTTTTTTTTTTTGTGGTGGTAAAATCATCAAATAATTTCTCCCTGTCTGGAGAGCACCTGGGACCTGGGACCCAGGTCTGTTAGATTTTTACTGACTAAGACCCATCTGCGTTCCTTCAGTTGCCCTTCGCACTTCGGTCACAGTAACTCTTTCGAACATTTCACAGTCCTAGCGAGCAGCGCCCCTATTGGGCTACAGCAATTTGCTGACATCTTTATGAGTCGTGCATGGAATACAATGCTCCATCGATTCGGGTTCATTTTTCGCTGGACAGCCAGACAGCAAGCCACTTATGACCGCCACCTGGGACTGGTCGCCGGAAATCGTTTTGCGACTCCCGATGCCCGGGACGTCTCCTACAGGTGGCTGGGGTGTAAAAATATCCTCCACGATTTCAGTCAACCCCTTTTTAAGTGGGCAAACATTTCACAATGCATGACTAAGAATTTTTTTAAATTTCAATTAATTTACAAAATCTACAAAAATCGAAATCAAAGTGTAGGTACTGTCTGTATTTAGTGTAAATGAATTAAAGTTTAATTTCTAATGTTTTAGGTAAAAATTACTTGGAGAAAACTTTGATAACACGCAAAGGTTCTGTAGAAAATTCTAAGAAGCTGATAGATAGATTGTGTACGATGAGAACGCTGATGCCCAAGTTCTTCTCGAAGGTCAATGCTAAGGTGGAGCTGCAACACATTCTGGAGATAGCGTAAGTAACGGGAATGCTAATAAAGAATTGTAGAAATAATTAAGCTGAGATGCATCTGCTTAGACTGGAAGCGAATGTAGTTGGGAGAACCCTAGTCACATTAATTAGTTAAACTGATAATAACTAGTTAACAAAGTGATATTTTCCAATAATAGTAATAACATTATTATAAATCGTCTAAGAATATTAACGTGATCATAATGGTTTTAAGATGAATAGTACTGTCGTCCGTTCATATTTGGGCTTGCGGACTTGCGAGTAATGGGTAACTCTCCGGCCATCCAGAAACCGTCTGGACTGAGCCCGAGTCGTTGACGACGTGTAGTGTTTCACGCGCGTCTCATAGATATATCAGCAAAACCGTAGCAGCCCAGCAGGGCTGAAGCCCACTGAGGCCAAGGGTTGGCTTTCGAAAAGGAAACCCAGGATCCAGGAACGCAAGGAACATAGGAGTGGGTTTTAGTTAGTAAAAGTCTGACACGCCCTCCCGCTTCGCCCTATAGAGGGGAATATCATTTGATGATTTCCTACCTAAATAAAGCCATTCATTTTGGATACCGGAATACATGACAATTAATGGATCAATTGGAAAAAAAATAAAAAGCGGTGACTATAAAATTTGTACATACATAGTTTGTAAGAGTTCCCTAGTCCTAACAAATAACCTGTATAGATTGGCCAAGTCTTTTTGTCCACAGCCTGCTTACTTACTTACTTAACTTTCTCACATATTACAAACGACAAAAAAATATGTAACCAAGATTTATGTAACTCATAATATGATTTAAAAGAGTGTCCATGGAGTTGCATGCACGTTCTTCTCCATAGAGATCTACGCTTTGGAACGTGCAATTTAGCTTCACTTTTTTTGACTGACTGACATTTTGACAATTCAAAAGTGCTGTAATTGGTCTATTTGAAATAAACGTTTCTGATTTCTTAATTTACAGACATTTATTAATTAGACAGCTGTTATATTTTTCAAGGTATAACCAATTTATTTTAAGGCGCTTCCCTACACTACATCTATACTTCCCCTACACTTACATTGGAATTGAATATTTTATCTACCATAGTATCGTTCTTTTAAAACTATTGTGATGGTTTGAAAAATATTATCCAATTCAGTCATCCGTATTCTGGTTTATGTTAGACACACGTGAAGGGAGCCTCCATTCACGTGTTAAAATACAGAAAATCAACCCGTGATCTTACAGTAGTTTTACTGGGGATGAGTACTGAGAAGTATATCGTACTAATTACTATAGTTCTTGCTCCTTCATTAGTTAAATCGGAATTTATAATTCCTTCTTCTCTTACAATGGTTCTATGTGGGCCCCTGCGCCAGGATCAACGTGTCGTCAGCGTAACAGACCGCAGATTTGACCCCTGCTTATTATTACAATACTGCTTTTATGTATTGGCAGTTTTAAATATCAAACGGGAGTTTTAGTAATTAGTTTTTATTAACTTTATGTTTCTTCAACTTTTTGACCATAGCAACAAAAACGAATCAAAATTAATTTCTTTACTTACCACAGTTTCTCTCAAATATCAGGACTAAAAAAGTATTTAAACTATAATGATGTGCTTTAATGCTATAATGATCAGGAATGGGGATATCCACAGGAGAACCAAGGTCACCGACATAGCACGAAGAATCGCCCAACTTAAGTGGCAATGGGCAGGATGGCCGTTGGGGACGAAAGGTTCTGGAATGGCGATCACGTACCGGAAAACGTAGCGTTGGAAGGCCTCCTACAAGGTGGACCGAATTCTTGGTAACGGTTGCGGGAGTCCAATGGATGCGAGAGGCACAGGACCGTTCATTGTGGCGACAGTTGGGGAAGGCCTATGTCCAGCAGTATGTACTTTCGGCTGAAATGATGATGATGATGTGCTTTGATTGAATGACTAAAAATAATTTCGGGTGAAACTTAATGGCAACTGGCTGTGAAATCATATGTATTTATTTATTATGTATTTCACGAAACTTTTTTCCAGCTGTAGTTGATTTTTTCGTTCAATGTGATAACTATATTTTCTTGCAGGATGGTGATACCTCTACCAATTATAATAAAGGATTACTGCAGGTTAATAATAGTCAAAATCAACGACAAGGACTTAACAACTGAAAGTTTTACGCAGTTTTATCAGTACTTCATAATCGTTAGTACACATTTCATTTTTTTCAAGAGGCGTAAGCATATAAGAATTTATTGACTGTTGCGAGTGATTTCAAACGGAAGGCATTTATTTATTAGTTTACTGACACATCGAAATGCATTGCAACAATGACAATAATGGAGCCCAAATTAGCTTAGCATCTGCTAATATGTTCAAGCGGTATGGTAGACATCAAAGAAGTGGCATCAGGCCAAGGCTCGTTCGGAATTCCACATTTACCTAATTCCATATCACACAAATTTGTTTTATAAGAATTTTTTTATTTTTTATTTTTTTATTCTTGATAGGTTCGCGCTTGACCGCTATCTCACCTGATGGAAAGCGACGATGCGGTCGACGATGGAGCGCGCTTACCTAGAAGTAATCTATTCACTCTAAAGATTCCCGGGTTGTAGCCATCAGGAAAAACAGATTCCGGCAAGGAATTCCACTCCTTAGCTGTACGCAATATGAATGTGTTCCCAAAACGTTTCATGCGTATAGGTGGGATGTCCACCATGTACCGGTGGCGCATTGCCGTACGCCTAGTGGTCCGATGATCGAACGGGCTAGGCGGAATTAGGTTAAGCAATTCCGACGCACACTCCCCGAAATGCAACCGGTAGAAAACCGACAGGCTAGCAACTCGGCGTCGATGCTCAAGACTTTGAAGCCTCGACTCAACGAGTGCATCATTGCCAATGATCTTCCTGGCTCGCCTCTCAATTGCCTCAAGTGCATCAAGCTGGTATCGGGCAGATCCGTCCCAAAGATGAGAGCAGTACTCCATACACGATCGAACTTGCACTTGATAAAGTTTGAGCAGCTGTTCCGGCGTGAAGTACCGTCTGATCTTCGCGAGGATTCCCAGCTTTTTTGCTGCCAGTTGAGCATTTGCTTCGATGTATGGCCCAAAGTTGAGTGTTGACGTCAGCGTAACACCAAGGAGATCAAGATAGTCGGTTATTGGCACGGTTACGCCCCGGAAAGTTGGAGCAGGGCTGAATTGGCTCCTTTTAGCGGAAAATAGACACGCCTGGGTTTTAGCAGCATTGAACTTGACCAAATTGGCATCGCCCCATTCATAGACTGCCTCCAAGGACAAGTTCAAGCGCTCGACCATAACCTCTCGGAGAGACTGGATCTGTGACCCACTAGCCTGCGCGCTTGACATGTAACTCTCAGCAACAGTGCTGTCGTCTGCATACCCAAAGGTACCGGGCTTAAGCAGATCATTTTCAATATAATCGACCATTTGATTGTTAAAACGGACATAAATATCAGATTTTGGCAGCAGGTGCTGTTTAATGCTGAATATTTAAGGATATTGAAAGAAATGTACAGATTGGCACGTAACAAATATGAAAATTATGAAAAACAGGGTCACTTATAAGAATCTCTATCAGTATCTTGATTAATCTACGATTCATTTTAGTTTTGTACAAAAACTGCATCGTGTATAGAAATATTGTGTTGTAATAATTATTAATTCCATGTTTTATTTCAGAGCGTTGAATACATCAAAGCACACGATTACGTCAATGGTTTTATAGTTGTATTTGACTATAGAGACGTAAATTTATACGAACTTATAACTAAATTGAACACACTTGAGTTGCAGCAGTTTTTATCTATATTGATCGTAAGTATTGTTGGCTTTGACGTGAATACGTTTTTTAAATTATTTCTATTAATAGTGCGAGTCAATAAAACAAAAATGATAAAAAAATCGTTGCATATAGCTTATTGTTGCAGTTTTAAATAATTTTATCATCTCCATCGAAAATTTATTTACACTACTGAATTACTAAAGAATAAAAAAAAAATCGGTGATGACTGTGACCCAATGTGCGCGGTGAAGGGGAAAACAATGTCATTTTAAGGTCATTTTGCAACGTTTTTGACTCATAAAAACCATAAAAAACAAAAATGGGTAAAACACCGCTCAAGTAAGCAAGTCCATAACGGGAATAAAAAATATTAGAAGGAAGTAATTATACTCAGATTTTAACTATTGTCTACGTAGTAACTACATAATTATACGGTGCATAAGCAGTCATACAAAAATATATTTTAGCATATTTATTTTTATTTATGTCTATCTTCTTTTTAAAAGACTTCAAAAAAAGGAGGAGGTAATCAATTCGGTTGTATTTTTAACCGACTTCAAAAAAAGAAGGAGGTTATCAAATCGATTGTATTTTTTTTATTTATTATGTAAGTTACCTCAGAACTCCGTCGTTTATGGACCGATTTGCATTTTTTTTTCCTTTTAAAGTATATACTTTCAGATTGGTCCCATTGTTTTCAAAGTCCAGTTTTGATGATGGAATCCATGAGGAATTGAGGGAACTCCTGAAATATTATAGGCAACCATATATAGTGATTTTGGTATTTTCATCGAGAACTTAAGCATTTACAGTCAAAAATTAACATTTGATGAAGCGGAACTGATGAAGAAGACCAGAAATGGCCAACGGAACTTCATATTCACATAGATATCACAATGAAGATAGTTAAGCGACTGTGACAATACAAATAAATTAATGGTTCTGAATAGTTATGTTGAAAATGGTCTCATCGAAGTGATCTGATGATGATAATGGGGCCGGAAGGTAGGCACTGGAACTCGGTAATTAATCAATATAACCTAGCCATGTTTGGACTTATTAGAATTGTTATGAGATGCACATTGGCTATAAGGTACTATTGAACTTATCTGATGATGGAGCCGGATGGTGAAAGGTAGACACAGGAACTTCATAATAAAATGTGTATGTAACCTAGCAGTGTTTGGGTTAATTGAAATTGTCATGAGAAATAGGCACTCTGGTTATAAGTGTATCGCAACTAAAAAGTGTGAAATAAAAAACTTTACAAAAAAATAAATAACCGACAACTAAAAAAAAAACAGTAAAAGGATCAAAATAATTTTAGTTTCGGAAGTCGGTGTTAAATAAGAAACAAACAATACCGAGAAACACCGACTTCCGAAATTAAAGTTTTTTTGATCCTTTTAGTGTTTTTTTAGGGTTCCGTACCTCAAAAGGAAAAAGCGGAATCCTTATAGGATCACTTTGTTGTCCATCCGTCCGTCCGTCTATCTGTCTATTTGTCTGTCTGTCTGTCTGTCTGTCTGTCTGTCTGTCTGTCTGTCTGTCTGTCTGTCTGTCTGTCAAGACCCTTTATCTCGGGAACGCGTGGAGGTATCGAGTAGCAATTAAAACCATTACTCAGGTCTGCGGTCTCTTGAAGCTGTGAAAAAATTAAACTTGTAAGTTAACGGAAGAAAAAAAGATACGGCCGTTTATGTTGCAAAAAACTTATATTTCGAAGCTCTCAAGGGAATCAAAATTCATATTTGTACTTTCCGTTGTCCTAGAATCCTGAAATTTGGCATGAAGCAAGGTCTCATAGCATTAGTATAGGAAAAAATCTGAATACTGTAAATTTATATCAAATCGTAAAAATCTTTGAGACTCGATTCGGAAATTGAACTGTTTTCATAAGTAAGTTTGTACGGAACCCTCAGTGCGTGAGTCCGACTCGCAATTGCTTGGTTTTTTTAGTGAAGTCGATTATTTATTTATTTTTTTGTAAAAAGTTTTTTTTTAAACAATATTTATATTATTATGTTAATTTCATTCAACTAATAAAGAACACAAATTTACATTACAACAACTAACAGCTTAATGAGAATAATGTAGATTATTTTATCAATTGACTTTGACTGACCTGTTGGTCATGTGGTTAGTGGCCCTGACTGTTGTGCAAGAGGTCGTGGGTTCGTAGTTCACCCAGGACAAATGTTTGTGTGATGAGCATGATCATTTGGTCTGTGTTTGGGTGTAATTATCTATATATACCTATATGTATTTAGAAATATATAAGTATGTTTATTAGTTGTCTAGTAGGTACTCATAACACAAGCTCTGCTTAGCTTGGGACTAGACGGCATTGTGTGATAGTTGTGGAATATATAAAAAAAATTAATTAATTAATTTCTATTTCATAATTTGGAAGCTTTCTTCCATTATATAGATACACATATACAAAATTAATTCTTTAAGCAATGAAGTAGAAATCGATGATAATATTATAAATGTGAAAGTAACTCTGTCTGTACAGACAGACAGAGTCTAGCTATAGTGTTGGCCGTGAAAACCTAACAGACAGCTGTTAGGTTTTCACGAAACTTGTCGGATAAAATGCATCCGATGTCTTATTGGAAGCATTTTATCCCGGAAGTGTCTTCCCTTAGAATATTTTTCTGGAAGAAACTAATAAAATGTATATATATATTTCTTTCAGAAAGGCTACGGTGCACGAATAATAAGTATACATATGCTAACAGATTCAAAACTTATTGATCTATTAATAAAGACTATTAAGAATTTTGTAAATGAAAAGATCGGTAACAGAATGCACATCCAACCAACTCTCGAAGATTTACATAAAGTGGTGCCAAAAGAAGTTTTACCGGTTGAGTACGGTGGGAACGAGAGATCTATTGAAAAAATACATGGTAACGCTGTAATTTACTTACATAAAATCTTACATTCTTTATCTTAAAAGACAAAATACAGCTTATGTTGGTTCTAGCAGCATGAAATAATTATAATAAAAGTTATTGAATGTGCTATCAATGAGATAGGACACGTTAGAGAAACTGCATTGCTAGTAGCTGATGCATGTAATTCTAACAGAAAAGCTAGTCGTTGATGAATCCCATAAGATAACAGAGAGTGATGTGTAACTAGAAAAGCTTTGGGATTGAGGTTTTTGATGCTTTAAAAATTAATGTGGTCGATGTCGAGCTAGAGTGTGAGCGAGTCGCTAGATTTAACGATCGAACTGCTGAGTATTTCACATAATATATGTGGTTAGGTCATTTAATGCTATTGAAAAGAGTAAAGGCCCGAGGTTAGTTCCCTGCGCTATGCCAGAAATGACAAAGTAGTGCTCCGAATTGGTACCTTTGAATGTGGCATATTACTTTCGGCCATGTGACTAGTTCGTGAAGAATTTCATTAAGGATGCAGAAAAACCAGCTAATGCCAAGTAGTCTTCAAACATGTCGCTATATATACGGTCGAAAGCCTTTTGTAAGTCAAAATAGATCTGCTTTCTGTCATAATGAAGGTAGGTTTGTTAGAGAAACGCTTGGTACTTAAATATTTTGAAAACGCATGTGCTTCCTGCGTTGGAGACATTTCATCGGAGGTTGACTGTTCATTATTTCAGCCTTATGCTACTAGTAACCAGTTTTTTTTTTTTTTTTTTTTAATTGATATAAACCAGTGCTTGACTGCGATCCCACCTGATGGTAAGCAGTGATGCAATCATTGATGGTGAGGCGCACTAGTTTATTAAGAGCCTATTCACTCTAGCCTTGAAGGTACCTAAATTATAGTTGGACGGAAAGACCGCAGCAGGCAAATTGTTCCAGCCCTTCGATGTACGCGGTATAAACGACGAAGCGAAACGCTTAGTCCGGACCGTTGAAGTTTCAACAACGTAAGGGTGAATACTCGCTGTACGTCGGGTTGTCCGATGATAGAAATGAGATGGCGGAATCAAGTCATGCAATTCCCGCGCACACTCTCCAAAATGCAACCTGTAGAATACCGATAGGCTGGCTACCCTGCGCCTGTGCTCGAGGCTTTGTAGATTGGACTTAACCAAATCTGGATCCCCAATTAGCCTCTTCGCACGCCTTTCCACTGAGTCCAAAGCTGCTAGATGGCATTTTGCAGCACCAGCCCATATGTGACTGCAGTACTCCACACACGATCGGACCTGTGCTTTGTATAACATTAGAAGCTGTCCCGGTGTGCAGTACCGTCGGACCTTTGCAAGAACGCCTAGTTTTGTAGCAGCTACCTTGGCTTTGGACTCAATGAACTGCCCAAAATTTAGGTCAGAGGAAATTTCAACTCCCAAGAGCTGAAGGCGGTCGCAGTTGCAGTTGCAGCTAAATAGTACCTAGTATATTTTATAAAAAGCAGTATTTATCATCTATATATCTATGTGAGTTTCTCAACTGACGAACACTATACTGCTTAGCAAGGCTGGTGTCAGATTATTTTACAGTAATCTACTTTCAAAGACCTAGAAATGACAGCCGATACCAACAGCGACGTGCTTTTGAGACATTTAAACAAACCATTGATATTATTCTAAAAACTGATAATTCCTCATTACAGCGGAATGGGTGGAAGAGATATGTTCAGAAAAGCATGTGGAGTATATGAAAATGATGAACAAAGCTTGCACAGATGAGACAAAACGACATAAGGGAAAATTCAATGAAGATTACATGGGCATACCTGGATCATTTAGATGTTTGAATTTAGATTAATTTTGCAATAAATTATTTAAAGTAATTGACGATAATAAAAAGGGCGAAAGGAAATTGAGCTTAACAAATTGTCTACTACTAGAACTTTTCTCGTGACTTCGTTAGCGTGAATTTTACTCCTACTAAGGATTAACTATATTTTTTAATATTCAGGTACTGACGTGGAAACGCACTCATGTCACTGAACTGTGTTTGTATTCATATCATGCTTATGTCAATTTTCAAGGTTATTGACTCGAGGAATATAATTTTTTTTCACAGAAAATTAAACACCCTCAAAACTGTCTTTTGATACTGGTTTTGAAAAATTATTCATTTCTTTTTTTTATTGGGGATAAAACACAGTTGCATGCTAGTGCTAGATAATACAAAAAAAAAAACTAGATGTACAAACATATAACCCACTCCAATGTCCACATCTTAACATATGAATGATTTAGATAAATATGTGTGTTATGTTTCAAGGAAATAAGATTCTTAAGGAATAACATTCTATAATACGTAATTTTATGCACTTAGAAATAGTTATGTAAAACAAGTAAGTTTTATTGAAACAAAATGGTAAATATTCTAGTAGATAATGCCAACAGTTATATTAAAACAAACAAAATAAAAGCTATGTGTGCTTATAACAATAGATACATTTTATAACATTACTTTATAAATACATAATTTTGTATTCAACCACAGTCTTTTGGGTACATATTTACCAGCGATGCGGAAGAGTTTTTTGGCGCCATACTTTATATTAATTTTAATTAGTTCTTAAGGGTTTTTGTTATTTAGTGTATATAGCATAGCATAGCATAGTCGGCCTTATAATGTTCTCACTGCAGGGGCACAGGCCTCCTCTGTATGAGAAGGAATGAGCCGTAATCCACCACGCGGGCCCAGTGCGGGTTGGTGGATGTCACTTGTCTTCGAATTTTTAGTTCTAATACATGCTGGTTTCCTGACGGTATTTTTCTTCGCCGTTTTGAGAGTAGTGGTGATGAAATGAATTACACAAAGTAATGCGCCTGGCTGGGTTTGAACCCATGACTCGTAAGTCGGAGTCGTTACCACTCGGCCTGCTCTTATTTAGTGTATATATCATTATATTTACAATGTTTTTTTTTTCAATTTATTAATAAGTGTTTTTGTAGTTATGTAAAACTGTAAATATTAAGAAAATAAATATTTTATCGTAATTTATTTATTTTTATTTATATATAGGTACCTACTTTATTGTACAACAAGATAATAAATGATACATATGAGCCTTATATCAAAAAAACATACAATTGGCGGCCTTATCGCATTCCGCGATCTCTTCCAGGCAACCTGGTTTGGAAAGAGATTTTCTGGACATAAAATAGGGTTGCACTTGGTGCATTACAAAAAAAGATAAACAATTGGAGAGAAAAAAAAAAGAAACAAAGTAGGTACATACTTAACACTAAAATACATACTTAAATACATACATACTAAATAATTATATAGGCAAGGAAACAAGTGACAACTCCAATTAATAGAGCTAAAAACGAAACAAAATTACAAGGACAAGTAATATTCCTTCACAAGTGTTTTAAATATATGTAGTGATTGCGCGCGTTTTATTGACACTGGCAGTGCATTCCATAGACGAGTGGCCTGGACAGTAAAGGACTTATCCAGAAACGTAGTGGAATGCATCGGCATTTTGAGTCTCAAGTTATCTGATGACCTAAGAGATTTCGTATGCGAATCACAAAGAAATTCAAACCGATTCTTGAGATAAAGAGGGGTAAAAGGGGAAAATAGCACATTATACAAAAGGGAAAGAATACGAGCATTCCGGCGAAGGCGAATTGGCAACCACTTGAGCTTAACACGGAACTCGGAAACATGATCATATTTGCGTAAACGAAATATGAACCTTATGCAAAAATTTTGAAGTCGCTCAAGTTTATCCAGTTGTACTTCAGTGAGGTCAAGATAGCTGGCATCAGCATAATCAAGGATGGGAAGAAGAATAGATTGAGCAAACGCAATCTTGGTGGCAATCGGTAGAAAATTACGCAGTCTTCGCAAAGATGAAGCAGATGCGAATAATTTACGACTAACTTCCTGTAGCTGGGCAGTCCACGAGAAATTTGTATCGATAAATATCCCCAAGTTCTTAACTTTCTCACTGATGGGAATTATGGAATTATCAAAAGAAACTTGGGGAAGAGTCGTCCAGTCGATCTTTGAGATCGTCCTAGAACTGCCCACTACAATAACCTGCGTCTTTAGGGGATTCACCGTAAGTCCGTACCTCTTGCTCCAGCCTCCGCCACCTACGGGCCAAATCACGGTTCAAGGTCATGATGGCCTCAGATAAATTTCCAAGAGGAGCTCGTGAATAAATTTGCAGATCATCAGCATAAAGGTGGTAGGAAGAAATTAATTCGTTGGAGATTGAGTTAATAAAAACTGCGAAGAGTAAAGGAGATAAAACGCCACCCTGTGGTACCCCGGTAGAAGTACTATACCAGGGAGACATGGTCTCTTCGATGCAAGTACGTTGCCGGCGACCGAACAGATAACTATGAAACCAGCCAATTACCGATGGAGATATGTTAAGAGAGGAAAAAATTCCAAGCAAAATATCGAAATCCACAGTATTAAACGCATGGAAGTTACACTTTTTGAGCGTGGTGACCGATAAGAAAACAATTTTTTTTCTTTCTTTTACTTCATAAATTGCTACAAGTATGTTCAGTTGTTATCATAGAACATTACTATAATCTATTATAATACAAAAAGACTATTTTGTTTGACCGAGATTTGAACTCGAGGCACGATGATAACATAGGTAGAACGCTGTACCAATGCGCCACACAGGTCGTTAACGACTTTTCTAAAATAGGTGTTCGGTCTCTGTCGGCCTTCAAGCCACACCTCCGTGCCCGTCGGAGTGGGGAGCGTGAGGTTTTTTTCGTTACGAAATTTCTGGATTCGATCCCCGCGCTCAAGGCCCTCGATAGAAGCTATGCAATAGCTTAAAGACCTAACTAAAAATAAAATACCTTAAAAACAATAACAATTCACCTGCCGGTAGCGTTATTAAATCATTCGAAGCAAAAAAATTAATAAACTAAATCTGTAATGAAGTAATGGACTCCGGGTGATAAAGATTGGTAAACAAACTGTGTTGATACGAAGATATGGCTTAAAAAACATCCAAGAAGAGGAAAACAAAAACTACTTAAAATTATGACACATTGACACTAGAACAGTGACATTGACAAGTGCAAGTTAACTGCAGCAACGAGTAAAAATGTCATAACAAGTTCTCAAAATACTCACAAAATAGTAATGAAAGACAAAACAAAAATATATTACCCGGACCTTCAGCAAGACAACACAAAGGAGGATATTATTTCTTCAGAGCAGCAACGCGCTTCAACCTTGCAGTTTTCACAGCTATATCAGTCGGAACAGAGTCAGGCATAGTCAATTTAGGCTCAGGCTCACCGGGAATCGGCACAATCCTGTCCAACTCGGCGAGGGAACTCAACTCAATGTCGTGTGTCGTTGGGACCAAGGACATATACGCAGTCCGCCTTAGTCCAGCTCTTGTAGACGCCGCATCTTTCAGCCAAACTACCTACCTTCTCCTTCCTTTTCTTTCCTTCTTTCTTTTTCTTCTTCTTGACTTTATCTTTCTTTCTTTGTTGTTTGGCTTCTCTCGCAGCCAAGAACACGTCATGCCATCCCTTAGTCAGGAACTCTAACATGGTGACGCCTGAACCCCGAAGTTTGGCCTTCGAATACCAGATCTTATCTTGGACAGCAAGACTACCAACCTTGAATAGGATAGGCCTGGTTTTGTTAGCAACTGCACGTCCCATCCTGTGACAACGGCTGATGTCAGCAGCAGTGAAATCGCTCAGCTGTAATGAATATTTTGTTAAATTTTCTTCATTAAATCGCTGGCTGACCACTGACCATGCCACTTCGCTGGGCGTCAAAAATGTTTACTTGTCTTATGTCACTCAGAAATAATGCAACAGTACAGATACATCAGTGAAGGATATCGTGGAGTACATATATACGAAAAGAAAGGAAAAGATCTCATTACAGAGAATTAAAATGAAAATAGACAAACCATACAATGCGTATAAAATAGTTATTAACAGAGGTAAGTTAAACCTATTTCTGAATAATGAACTGTGACCGGACAGTGTTACGTGTCGGCGCTTTAGACCTTACAGAACAACCGAGGTAATCGGCCAATAAACTACTAAATTCATGGATAACAACACATCGAAGTCGAAGATAAATACCTTTGTAACTTATAATTGTAGATCTATAGCAAGATAAATAGATTACGTGAGACGGTTATGCAGTATATCGGACATTATTGCGCTACAGGAGACCTGGTTGATGCCACACGATATTTCTGTGTTAGGCGGCATTGACCCCAACTTCGACTACGTTGGAAAATCAGCGGTGGATGCCTCAGCGGGCATTCTGCGCGGGCGTCCGTACGGGGGAGTTGCGAAACTGTGCCGTAAGAGTGTCTATGAGTCCATGTCGCTGTTAAATTGTGCGAGTGAGCGTCTTATTGCTATTAAAATATGTGTAGGCGCAAGTTCGTTTATAGTGTTCTCGGTTTATATGCCAACTGAATCGAGCATTAATCTCAATGAATTCGTAGACTGCCTAAGTGAGATAAATGCGATAATTAAAAGTAGTGGGGTTGATGCAGTGTTTATGCTCAGGGATTATAATGCACAACCAAGTGGACTATTCGGCAGAGAGCTTAGCAACTTTTCGTCTGAAGTGCAGTGGTAGTGCGCTGACGTTACCCTACTAGGCAGCGGATCGGACACATACACGTATGTAAGTGATGTGCATGGTACGACTACTGAGACCACTGAGTAGTAACTGAAAGCCGCTTGGGACACTATTAAGGACATTAGTGTAGTGTATGAAGTGTCGTGGTCTGATCATTTTTCCTTAAAAATAATCTGTGAACTTGACATGTTAAAATCTAAATGTACCTCTGTCCAGTCTCAGTGTAATACAGTGAAGTGGGGATATAGGGATCCTACACAAACTGATATGTACACCAAAATTTGCAATGAAAAGTTAAGGGAAATTAACTTGCCGAAATATTTTCAGTACGACTACAATCAATAAACTCTGAGTTTATTGATTGTAGTCGTACTGAAAATATTTGTACTAACTTGGATCATCATAGGATAGTTGACAAATTGTATAAAAATATTGTAGATATTCTTTGCGAGGCTGCAACTACTAGTCACAAATATCAAGTTCAGCGCAAAAAATATAATAAAACGGGTTGGAATAAACACGTTAAAGATGCGCACGGGCAGGCTCGGCTTTATTTTCTGAGCTGGGCGGCAGCTGGTAGACCTAGAACGGGGCCGCTGTATGAGAATATGGTGGCAAGTAGAAAAAAAAATAAAAACAAGTTAAAGTGGTGCCAAAACAACGCAGATCAATTAAAGATGAATGAAATTGCGAGTCATCATGAAAGTAAGAACTTTAATAGTTTTTGGAAAGCCATAGACAGCTTAAATCCCAAGTCGGGCCTGCCAGTGTGCGTCGATGGCGTGAACGAGGCTAAGGCTATTGCCAATTTATTTATGGCCTCGTTTAGAACAGAGTCACCATTAGGTCCATCAATGAGTGGGTCGAGTGCTATGGAGGGTTCCAAGGGCACGCCAATCATTTTCACCGTTGGGGAGGTTGCGTCTGTCTTGAGGGACCTGAAGCGGGGTAAGTCTCCTGGACATGACGGCTTAAGCGTGGAACACCTACGATATGCGGGTAAGCACTTACCACGTGTATTAACTCTGTTATTTAATGTATGTATGAGTCACTCGTATCTTCCAGAAGACCTCATGAGAACGATTGTCATTCCTATAATAAAGAACAAGACAAGAGATGCGAGTGACAAGAACAACTACAGGCCTATCTCATTGGCGACAATTGTTGCGAAGGTGTTGGACAGTTTGGTTGACAGGCAACTGGATAGATATATCACCCTACATGACGCCCAATTTGGGTTTAGACCACATTTGTCGACTGAAACAGCGATCCTCTGTCTCAAGCATACTGTCCAATACTATGCAGCAAGGGAAACACCTGTATATGCGTGTTTTTTGTATCTCTCTAGGGCATTCGACCTAGTTTCTTATGACTGCCTCTGGAAGAAGCTCTCCCATGACACAGACCTTCCTGAGGGACTGATTGCTGTCCTGAAGTACTGGTACAGCAATCAGTCCAACTGCGTTAGATGGGCTGGTGCTATATCCGATGAGTACAGGTTGGAGTGCGGCGTGGCAGGGGGGGCTTAGCTCACCTAGGCTCTTCAATCTGTATGTCAACCGGCTGATTTGTGAGTTCAGTAACACCCAAATCGGTTGCTCCATTGACGGGCAATGTGTCAATAATATTAGTTGTTAGTATAGTAAATGGTGTTGCTGAGCACATCGATTAGTGCGTTAAGAAGGCTTCTCCGAATCTGTGAAGACTATGCGGTGACTTATGGTCTCAGGTATAACTCAACAAAAAGCGAGCTCTTAGTGTTTAGGGGGCAAAATAAAATATGTGGCACTGTTCCACCGGTTTCCTTGGTCCCAATAGCCTCGTGGCTACTATAGCCGGTAGGGTGGATGGCCTAATGGTGTCTCACTGGATAGCGAAACACAGACCGTCTTTCAGGTATGTGAAGTACGCTTATTGTATTGTACTGTATTGTGTTGTATTGTTTTGTTTTGTTTTGTTTTGTATTGTATTGTATGTCTTTTTGTTTGTCTTTAGTAGGTATCAATTTAATGTAATGAAAATATGGATCTCTGGTCTGACAATAAAGTTTATTATTATTATATTTATTCATTATAAACACCATATAAATTACATTTTTAACCGGCTTCAAAAAGGAGGAGGTTATATGTTCGGTTGAATGTATGTTTTTTTTTTTTATGTATGTTCACCGATTTCTCGGTCAATTGGGGACCGATTTTGAATTTTTTTTTTTGATTGAAAGTTTATGCTTCCGAATTGGTCCCATAGAAATATTGTTATGATCTGATCATGAACTTCGAAGATATGGAACAGAACTCCTCATAGGATCACAGCAGAACCGTCATAACAAGTAAAATTGCTTTGTTTATACGTGTAGTCGATGACTGACTGAAAGTAGAGGGGGAATATATCGAACTGATCTGATGATGAAGCCTGAAGTTTGGCACCGGAACTCTGTAATATATTAATGTAATCTAACCGTGTTTGGGATTATTAGAATTGTCATGAGATGCACTCTGGCTATAAGGTATTTAAGTTTGGCTGAGGGGTACTTTTTAGTGGTGGTACCATAACTAAAAATGTAAAATAAAAACTTTTTACAAAAAAAATACAACCGACTTCAAAGTAAAAAAAAAAAACACTGAAAAGTGCAAAATAGCTTTAATTTCGGAAGTCGGTGTTAAATAACGAAGAGACAAAACTATTATAGAAACACAGACTTCCAAAATTAAAGTTATTTTGCACTTTTCAGTCTTTTTTTTTTACTTTGAAGTCGGTTGTATTTTTTTTGTAAAAAGTTTTTATTAAATATTTTTTAAAACAAAATCATACAAAAAAAAAAACATTTAAAAATATAAAAAATAGTACCCCACCGGTATCGGGAACAGGGTCCTAGCTACCGGCGGTCAGGGCTCCAGAGAAAGGAACCTCCTAACAATGCGAGCCGTGTCCAGGAGTACCGCTTTCTGAATCAAGCCCTTGATCCAGTCGCCTAACGCGAGCCTCCTAAGGTGTTGGTCGAGGCTCTTGGCTATTAAGCCATTGCCCGACACGACTATCGGTACAATGATCGCCAAGTCCACATCCCACATGTCGACAACCTCGCGAGCCAAGTCAATATACTTGATTTGTTTATCTTTCTCAGCTTTCACGAGGTTCTCGTCATGCGGAACGGATATGTCAACAATCATTGCACGCCTCTCGCTTCGGTCCACCACCACTATATCAGGCTTATTGGCTACAATAGTCCTGTCAGTGATGATGGACCGATCCCAGTACAAAGTGATATGACCATTATCAAGAACTGGATCGGGCTCGTACCTATAGTATGGCACTTCCGATTCTACAAGAGAGTATTTCAGAGCAAGTTGCTGATGGATAATCCTGGCTACAAGGTTGTGTCTATGCAAGTACTCTCCGTTAGCTAGACGAGAACAACCAGAGATAATGTGACGAATTGATTCTCCCGGACGGTGACATGCCCGACATATGTCAACCGTGCCGTCCTTCACAATAAATCTCCGGTAGTTATTCGTCATGATAACTTCGTCCATAATTGCACAGACAAAACCTTCGGTTTCCCCAAAGAGGTCACCGGAACGCAGCCAGGCTACGGACGCCAATTGGTCTACATCGGGCCCGTGAAGGGCCCGGAAAAACCGTCCGTGAAGTTCCTTGCTCTGCCATACTTCCCTGCGATCGTTAGTGTCAAGCACTACCGGTTTGCGCCAGTTCTCATTAGCCAGGGAGAGCGGGGTGAGTCCCTTGTCCACTGCCACTACATCTTGATGCATACCCACGTCGGCAGCTAGGAAATATTCCCTGAGACTGCATACCTCGCGGTTGTATAGGGTCTTAGCATTTAAAAAACCTCGACCCCCACACTTCCGCGGGATATACAATCTCATCACCGACGATCGTGGGTGATGCATTCGGTATGCAGTCAGCAGTGTGCGGACCTTCTTATCCAGGGCGTCAAGTTCCGTTTGAGTCCATTTGAGTACGCCGAAAGAGTACATCAATACCGGCATGACCCAACCGTTGAAGGCGCGCACCTTGTTTCCGCCTGAAAGAAGGCTATTGAATACCTTCTTCAGGCGTCCAAAATTTAATCATGTCACCTTCTCAGAATGGATGTAGGAACGGGTCCCGCGGTACTAAGGAGCTGCTCCTCATTGATATGACCATTAGCCAACAGGTTCGACGTTCCCGAAAGGATCTGTCGACATGTTGGATAGATTATAAGAACGCCTATGACTCTGTTCCTCATACATGGCTCATGAGGGTGCTGGAATTGTATAAAATAGATACAACACTACGTACCTTCCTGATGTCGTGTATGAGGCAATGGAGTACGGTCCTCCGCTATCTAGGATGTCGACATACCCAGAGGAATAGCGAACCTGTAAGGATCGAGCGAAGTATATTCCAGGGAGATAGTTTGAGTCCACTTTGGTTTTGCCTAGCCTTGAATCCCCTAAGCACACTGCTGGAGAATTCAGGTCTAGGCTATCGGTTGAAGAGAGGTGGTCAGGTAATATCTCACCTATTTTACATGGATGACCTGAAACTTTTTGCCCCCAACAATCTGCAACTGATGGAGTTACTGAAGGTAACTGAAACCTTCAGTAGTGCCATCAGGATGGAGTTTGATGTGGACAAATGTGCGGTCATGCATGTAAAGCGAGGGGAGGTTGTGGAATCCGTGGGCACTCAACTCACGGATTTCATAAACCTGAGATCCCTCTCTCCAACCGAAACCTATAACTATTTGGGTATGTCGGAAGCTCTAGGCATCAATATCAATGACATGAAGCAATCGTTGAAGGAGCGTTTCTTATTATTATTATTATTATAGTAGCAGCAGCCCTAAAGATTACTTCTTGAAAACAAAATTTATAACATTACCTCTATAGAACAGTAATCTAGATTACCTTTGTACCTATTTTCTTGTCATTTTGATATAATATAAGTAAGTGTACATCATCACAAACTTTGATACAATTACTTCATTGAGAATGATACAAAGTATAAAAGTGATACAATCTCGTCAGCTATCTAAGAACAAAATATACTTCTATCTAAGAACAAAAATACGAGTTTTTACGACTTTACTTCCGCGGTCTAATCTCACAGTAATCGAGTATTTTTTGGGTCAAAGGGCAATCGAGAGACACTCAGCAATTTGATACCATTTTTTTTTCAAAATACGTTTCTGATCAAGAACCCAAACATTTATAGTCAAAAAGTAGAATTTGATGAAGTTAAACTGATAAAGAAGACCAGAAATGGTCAACGGTACTTCACACTCGTTGAAAATACAAATAAATAAATGGTTCTGAATAGTTTTGTTGAAAATGGTATCACCGAAGTGATTTGATGATGACGATGAGCCGGAAGGTAGGCATCAGAACTTCGTAATTAATCAATGTATCCTAGCCGTATTTAGCCCAAATACGGCTAGGATACCTACATTGATTAATTATTATAATATTAGAGTTGTCATGAGATTTACTTTGGCTATAAGGTACTATCGAACTGATCTGATCTGATTGATGATGGAGCAGGAAGGTGGAAAGTACTGGGAATTTCATAATAAAACTATGTATTCTAGCAGTGTTTCGGCTAATTGAAATTGTCACGAGACATATGTAATCTGACTATAACTGTATTAGGTACAACTAAAAAGTGGGAAATATAAAACTTTTTACAAAAAAAAAAAAATACCTTATATCGATCAAAATAACTTTAATTTTGAAAGTCGGTGTAAAATATCAAACAATACCAGAAACGCCGACTTCTTGTTGAAAGTTTTTTTTTTTTAATTTTTCGATGTGATAAGTTGTCACAAATTTTTCCGCTCTAGGGTGTAGCGTGAGGACGTGTTAGACATGTACTGATTTTTTTTCACAACTTTAACACAAATCCATCTAGTCCCAAACTAAGCAGAGCTTGTGCTATGAGTACTAGATAACTCATAAATATACTTATATATTTCTAAATATATACATATTATAGATAATTTACACCCAGACACAGAACAAAATGATCGTGCTTATCACATCAACATTTGTCCTGGGTGGGAATTGAACCCACGACCTCCACATCGCAGTCATGGCCACTGATCACTAGACCAACAAGCCTGTCAATTGAAATCTACTTGTGTTCCGTCAGTTGCTTTTTGCGTTCGAGGGTCGCAGTAATAGTTCAAATAATTTCATCCTGGCAGGCATAAGCACTAGCAGGCCATGTCGATTTTGCTGACAGCAATAAAACGCGTCGTTGATTTAGGCTTGGTTCTCGTCGGACGGCAAGTTACCCATTGCTAGCCGTTCTTAAATCCTTACCTACGGTTGCCGGGATATTTGGTGATTATTCGGGCTATTTCTATAATTTTGATTCACGTGCGGATGTCTTCATTCGTGATTCAATAGCCTTATCCATTGCTCTACAGGTGATTTTTGATAAGGTCCATTGTGTGTGTGCGTTTCAGAACCAGTTGTCATCACTGGCAACGCGCACTGCTGATAAACTATTGTCTTGAGACACTGTAGTATGTCGGACGAAAAAAATACCATGCGGCTTCCCGAATGCTGCCCAGCCGAGTCGGGTTTGATGACTGACATGTTTTCCGTAGTAAGACTGTACCGGTTTCGGTTAGAGACCGGCCACAAGTCCAAACTATTCGACTGCTTGTAATAAAATACGTCACCCTAAATCACTGATCAATCAGACCAGTCAGACCGGCTTTTTTCTTTAACCATGTTTCATAATTGATCAAAAACCGGTCTTGTAACTCAATTTGCATAGCCAAGATACTACCTAATTATAGTCAGCCGAAATGTCGAGATCATCATGTTTTTAGGGTTCCGTACCTCAAAAGGAAAAACGGGACTCTTATTCGATCACTTTGTTGTCCATCCGTCTGTCTGTCTGTCTCTCAAGACCCTTTATCTCGAGAAAGCGTGTCACAAAAAACGTGTATTTCGACACTCTCAAGAGAATCAAAATTCATAGGGTACTTCCAGTTGACCTAGAATCCTGAAATTTGGCATGAAGCAAGGTCTCATAACACAAGTATAAGAAAAATTCTTAAAACTTTAAATTTATAGTTACGTCACAAAAAATACTTTTTTGCGATTCTGATAAATCTTCGTAACTCAATTTGGAAATTGAACTGTTTTCATAGGTAAGTTTGTACGGAACCTTCAGTGCGCGAGTCCAACTCGCACTTGCCCAGTTTTTTTTTTCTTTATTGTCCTCTGTTTTTCGTTTTGCGTCATAATTGTATGTATTATCTAAGTTAGCAATGTTGTGTTTAACCGTAATTGGCCAATATTATATTATAATAATACCTAAAACTTTGTGTATGTATATGTATATATATGCTATGGGTGAACCTAAACAAATAAATGATGAGTTGCCCATAGCACTAAAACTAAAGCTCATGGACATGTGTATTTTCCCCGACTTGATCTATGGCGCTCAGCATTAGTCTTTGACTAACATTCAAGTGAGCAGTGGTGGCCGAGTGGTAACGGCCCCGACTTACGAGTCGGTCGCGGTCGCGAGTTCAAACCCAGCCAGACGTATTACTTTGTGTAATTTTTTTCATAACCACAGCTCTCAAAACGGTGAAGGAAAACATCGTGAGGACTTCATGTTCTAGATCCAAAACAATTCGAAGACATGTGACATTCATCAACTGGTCCTGCGTGGTGGATTACGGCCCATTCCCTCTCCTAGAGAGAGGATGCCTGAGTCCCAGCAGTGGGAACATTAAAAGGCTGATTATGCTATATGCTAATATTCAAAAGTGCAAACTCAAGTTTTGCCAACGAGCAATGGAGCGCAGTAAACTAGATGTTATATTAAGGGAACGAATTCAAAAAATTATACTGCTTTCCAAAATCAGGATTACTGATGGGGATAAAATGCCTATGCATATGGCAGACATTAGACTAAGGACTTGAGACTGTGTTATCGGATTTACGGCAGACCACGAATGATATGGCAGGACGAACTACACCCCTAGCCAAGTTGATAATCTGCAATCGTTAACGCTAGTCGAAAACTAATCAAACGTATGGGAACGTCATCATCTAAACGTTCAGAACAAACGAATAGAAAATTCGTAGCCAAGTTCACGTCGTTCAAAATGATAGAATGAATTGTTATCGTTTCTACAATGTTCAACGTTACATCCTTTGTTATTGTAGAACGACATTGTAGAACGAGCGACCGACTCAGGCGCGTCAACATGGCTACCAACTTATCGTTTTCTACAATTGCTGACACCGAGGCGTTACCGATTGGAGAACGGAATTCTACACGAAACGGTTCTAACTTGGCTAGGAGAGCTAGACAAGAATTCGCCAGAATTGTGCACGTGCTGACGAAAGGGGTTAGGAATGGAAGGAGGCCTTTGGCTAGGAGCGGGACAAAACAAAACAGTAAAATAAAAAAGTACAATTAACACTTTTGCATAAATTGACGAAAATATTTCACCTTCTAAACATTTATTTTAAGAACAAACTTTAAAAATATTCATCATCTTCTTCCTGCCCTTATCTGGTGCCCCGTCTTCTTTGGGGTCGGTGCAACCCGTTTTATTCTTCCATTCTATATATATTCATGCTATCACTAACTTCCTTTTCTTTCACATTACTCTACACACAATCCATCCATCTTTTCTTTGGCCTCCCTCTCCGTCTCCACCCATCTACAAACTGATAATATTGTGGCGACCATGGAGGCCACACTAATACTACTAACTTAGCAAACTGGTAAGTTATACTTTGAAGGTTTATGGTAAGAAAAGCATAGTTGTAGAGATTCGAAACATAATTGATTAGAGATTGTCAAACAAGAAAAGTTTAAGCTGATGAGATATTTTATTTAGATAATGTAAAAATAGTGTTTCTAGTAATATAATCATAGTAAATTGAAAAAAAAAACCTATAAAGTTAGGGGGATGTCAATAAAAATCTAGACGTAATTCTATATATAAAATGTATTAGAAAATGTTTCATACAATATAATAACTGTATAATTGAACCAGAAGCTTTTCATTTGCGTATCACAATATTATGGAAATCAAATAAGCACTACTTAAAAACATAAAATGCTAGCTGTTGCCAGCGGCTACGCTTGTGTGAAAGTAGAAAATGGTCCGAAGGGAACATACTCCTGGGATTCATCCTATGTGCTAATCCATAATCTGTGTGACAAATTTCATCCAAACCCTTTGAAGTAGTAACAAACATACACACACTCACAAAGTATCACCTTTGTAATGTTAGTGTGATATATGTGTTAGGCGGCATTGACCCCAACTTCGACTACGTTGGAAAATCAGCGGTGGATGCCTCAGCGGGCATTCTGCGCGGGCGTCCGTACGGGGGAGTTGCGAAACTGTGCCGTAAGAGTGTCTATGAGTCCGTGTCGCTGTTAAATTGCGCGAGTGAGCGTCTTATTGCTATTAAAATATGTGTAGGCGCAAGTTCGTTTATAGTGTTCTCAGGTTTATATGCCAACTGAATCGAGCATTAATCTCAATGAATTCGTAGACTGCCTAAGTGAGATAAATGCGATAATTAAAAGTAGTGGGGTTGATGCAGTGTTTATGCTCAGGGATTATAATGCACAACCAAGTGGACTATTCGGCAGAGAGCTTAGCAACTTTTCGTCTGAAGTGCAGTGGTAGTGCGCTGACGTTACCCTACTAGGCAGCGGATCGGACACATACACGTATGTAAGTGATGTGCATGGTACGACTACTGAGACCACTGAGTAGTAACTAAAAGCCGCTTGGGACACTATTAAGGACATTAGTGTAGTGTATGAAGTGTCGTGGTCTGATCATTTTTCCTTAAAAATAATCTGTGAACTTGACATGTTAAAATCTAAATGTACCTCTGTCCAGTCTCAGTGTAATACAGTGAAGTGGGGATATAGGGATCCTACACAAACTGATATGTACACCAAAATTTGCAATGAAAAGTTAAGGGAAATTAACTTGCCGAAATATTTTCAGTACGACTACAATCAATAAACTCTGAGTTTATTGATTGTAGTCGTACTGAAAATATTTGTACTAACTTGGATCATCATAGGATAGTTGACAAATTGTATAAAAATATTGTAGATATTCTTTGCGAGGCTGCAACTACTAGTCACAAATATCAAGCTCAGCGCAAAAAATATAATAAAACGGGTTGGAATAAACACGTTAAAGATGCGCACGGGCAGGCTCGGCTTTATTTTCTGAGCTGGGCGGCAGCTGGTAGACCTAGAACGGGGCCGCTGTATGAGAATATGGTGGCAAGTAGAAAAAAAATTAAAAACAAGTTAAAGTGGTGCCAAAACAACTCAGATCAATTAAAGATGAATGAAATTGCGAGTCATCATGAAAGTAAGAACTTTAATAGTTTTTGGAAAGCCATAGACAGCTTAAATCCCAAGTCGGGCCTGCCAGTGTGCGTCGATGGCGTGAACGAGGCTAAGGCTATTGCCAATTTATTTATGGCCTCGTTTAGAACAGAGTCACCATTAGGTCCATCAATGAGTGGGTCGAGTGCTATGGAGGGTTCCAAGGGCACGCCAATCATTTTCACCGTTGGGGAGGTTGCGTCTGTCTTGAGGGACCTGAAGCGGGGTAAGTCTCCTGGACATGACGGCTTAAGCGTGGAACACCTACGATATGCGGGTAAGCACTTACCACGTGTATTAACTCTGTTATTTAATGTATGTATGAGTCACTCGTATCTTCCAGAAGACCTCATGAGAACGATTGTCGTTCCTATAATAAAGAACAAGACAAGAGATGCGAGTGACAAGAACAACTACAGGCCTATCTCATTGGCGACAATTGTTGCGAAGGTGTTGGACAGTTTGGTTGACAGGCAACTGGATAGATATATCACCCTACATGACGCCCAATTTGGGTTTAGACCACATTTGTCGACTGAAACAGCGATCCTCTGTCTCAAGCATACTGTCCAATACTATGCACCAAGGGAAACACCTGTATATGCGTGTTTTTTGTATCTCTCTAGGGCATTCGACCTAGTTTCTTATGACTGCCTCTGGAAGAAGCTCTCCCATGACACAGACCTTCCTGAGGGACTGATTGCTGTCCTGAAGTACTGGTACAGCAATCAGTCCAACTGCGTTAGATGGGCTGGTGCTATATCCGATGAGTACAGGTTGGAGTGCGGCGTGGCAGGGGGGGCTTAGCTCACCTAGGCTCTTCAACCTGTATGTCAACCGGCTGATTTGTGAGCTCAGTAACACCAAAGTCGGTTGCTCCATTGACGGGCAATGTGTCAATAATATTAGTTACGCGGACGATATGGTGTTGCTGAGCCCATCGATTAGTGCGTTAAGAAGGCTTCTCCGAATCTGTGAAGACTATGCGGTGACTCATAGTCTCAGGTATAACTCAACAAAAAGCGAGCTCTTAGTGTTTAGGGGGCAAAATAAAATATATGGTACTGTTCTACCGGTTTCCTTGGGCGGAGTTCCGCTGAAAAGAGTCAGTCGTTTTAAATATCTGGGACACTGGGTCACCGATAGTCTGTCGGATGACGCTGACTTAAAGAGGAAACGTAGAGCGTTGGCTGTCAGGTGTAACATGCTGGCTCGCAGATTCGCACGGTGTACGCGTGAAGTTAAAATAACACTGTTCAGGGCCTACTGCCAGTCGCTGTACACGTGCGCCCTGTGGGTCAGTTATAAACAGCGGGCTCGTACAATGCTCTACGAATCCAATATAATAATGCGTTCCGGGTAATGCTGGGGTTGCCGCGTTTCTGTAGCGCGTCGGGGATGTTCGCGGACGCGCGTGTTCCGGATTTCGGCTCACTGCTGCGGCTGAGAATCGCGTCACTGATGCGTCGGATGCGCGACACCCCCAATAGCCTCGTGGCTACTGTAGCCGGTAGGGTGGCCTAATGGTGTCTCACTGGATGGCGGTACACAGACCGTCTTTCAGGTATGTGAAGTACGCCGCTTATTGTATTGTACTGTATTGTGTTGTATTGTGTTGTATTGTATGTCTTTTTGTTTGTCTTTAGTAGGTATCAATTTAATGTAATGAAAATATGGATCTCTGGTCTGACAATAGAGTTTATTATTATTATAGTAGCAGCAGGCCTAAAGATTACTTCTTCAAAACAAAATTAATAACATTACCTCTTTATAACAGTAATCAAGATTACCTTTATACCTATTTTCTTGTCATTTTGATATAATATAAGTAAGTGTACAGTAACTGTTGAAATATCACAAAATTTGATACAATTACTTCATTGAGAATGATACAAAGTATAAAAGTGCTACAATCTCGTCAGCTATCTAAGAACAAAATATACTTCTATCTAAGAACAAAAATACGAGTTTTTACGACTTTACTTCCGCGGTCTAATCTCACAGTAATCGAGTATTTTTGGGTCAAAGGGCAATCGAGAGACACTCAGCGATTTGATACCATTTTTTTTTTTTGTCTAAAAGTAGAATTTGATGAAGTTAAACTGATAAAGAAGACCAGAAATGGTCAACGGTACTTCACACTCGATGAAAATACAAATAAATAAATGGTTCTGAATAGTTTTGTTGAAAATGGTATCATCGAAGTGATTTCATGATGACGATGAGCCGGAAGGTAGGCATCGGAACTTCGTAATTAATAAATGTATCCTAGCCGTATTCGGGCTTATTAGAATTGTCAAGAGATTTACTTTGGCTATAAGGTACTGTCGAACTGATCTGATCTGACTGATGATGGAGCAGGAAGGTGGAAAGTACTGGGAATTTCATAATAAAACTATGTATTCTAGCAGTGTTTGGGCTAATTGAAATTGTCACAAGATATATGTAATCTGACTATAAGTGTATTAGGTACAACTAAAAAGTGGAAAATATAAAACTTTTTACAAAAAAAAAAAACCTTATAACGATCAAAATAACTTTAATTTTGAAAGTCGGTGTAAAATATCAAACAATACCAGAAACTTCTTGTTGAAAGTTTTTTTTTAATTTTTCGATGTGATAAGTTGTCACAACTTTTTTCGCTCTAGGGTGTAGCGTGAGGACGTATTAGACTTGTACTGATTTTTTTTTTCACAACTTTAACACAAATCCTTCTAGTCCCAAACTAAGCAGGGCTTGTGCAATGAGTACTAGATAACTCATAAACATACTTATATATTTCTAAAAACATACATAATTATTATAGATAAATTACACCCAGACATAGAACAAAATGATCGTGCTTACCACATCAACATTTGTCCTGGGTGGGAATTGAACCCACGACCTCCACATCGCAATCATGGCCACTGATCACTAGACCAACAGGCCTGTCAATTGAAACCTACTTGTGTTCCGTCAGTTGCTTTTTGCGTTCGAGAGTTGCAGTAATAGTTCAAATAATTTCATCCTGGCAGGCATAAGCACTAGCAGGCCATGTCGATTTTGCTGACAGCAATAAAACGCGTCGTTGATTTAGGCTTGGTTCTCGTCGGACGGCAAGTTACCCATTGCTAGCCGTTCTTAAATCCTTACCTACGGTTGCCAGGATATTTGGTGATTATTCGGGCTATGTCTATAATATTGATTCACCTGCGGATGTCTTCATTCGTGATTCAATCGCGCAAGGAAATTCCAAAAATAGCCTTCTCCATTGCTGTACAGGTGATTTTTGATAAGGTCCATTGTGAGTGTGCGCTTCAGAACCAGTTGTCATCACTGGCAACGCGCACTGCTGATAAACTATTGTCTTGAGACACTGTAGTGTGTCGGACGAAAAAATACCATGCGGCTTCCCGAATGCTGCCCAGCCGAGTCGGGTTTGATGACTGACCTGTTTTCCGTAGTAAGACTGTACCGGTTTCGGTTAGAGACCGGCCACAAGTCCAAACTATTCGACTGCTTGTAATAAAATACATCACCCTAAATCATTGCCAGACCGGTTTTTTTTCTATATTCATATTTCATAATTTACTCGTATCAAAAACCGGTCTTGTAACTCAATTTGTATAGCCAAGATACTACCTATTTATAGTCAGCCGAAATTTCGAGATCATCATGTTTTTAGGGTTCCGTACCTCAAAAGGAAAATCGGAACCCTTATTGGATCACTTTGTTGTCCGTCCGTCTGTCTGTCTGTCTCTCAAGACCCTTTATCTCGAGAAAACGTGGAGGTATCGAGTTGAAATTAAAACCATATCCTAAGGTCTGCGATCCGTTGAAGCTGTGGAAAAATCAAACTTCTGAGTTAACGAAAAAAAAATCCGTTTATGTCCTAAAAAACTTGTATTTCGACACTCTCAAGAGAATCAAAATTCATAGGGTACTTCCAGTTGACCTAGAATCCTGAAATTTGGCATGAAGCAAGGTCTCGTAACACAAGTATAAGAAAAATTCTGAAAACTGTAAATTTATAGTTCATCATCATCATCGTCATTTCAGCCGAAAGACGTCCATTGCTGGACATAGGCCTCCCCCAAGCGTCGCCACAGCGAACGGTCCCGTGCGTCCCGCATCCATCGGACTCCCGCAACCGTCACCAAGTCATCGGTCCACCTTGTAGGAGGCCTTCCAACGCTACGTCTTCCGGTACGTGGTCGCCATTCCAGAACCTTTCGGCCCCAACGGCCATCTGTTCTGCGAGCAATGTGCCCTGCCCATTGCCACTTTAGTTTGGCGATCCTTCGTGCTATGTCGGCAACCTTGGTTCTCCTGCGGATATCCGAAGAGCTTTCAGCTCGAACTCCACAATCGTTTCGAGTGCCTAGGAAGCTCCGTGGATGAATATAACGATGGGTTCGTGGAAACTGTCCATACGGTCGGGTCTAAGTTTTTCAAGACTCACCGTACAAATAAGAACAAGAAGCTCTCCGATCCGACCCTCGAGCTAATGAAGAAGAGGCGTGAGATGATTCTGCAGTCTTCAGACGATGCGTGCATATACCGGCAGCTCAATAGACAAATCTCGAAGTCCCTGAAACGTGACCTTCGCCGCTTTAATACCGCAAGGATTAAGGATGCGATTGAGCGGAATAAGGGCCCTAAAGTATTTGCACGAGATCTGTCTATTGGGCAAAGCCAGCTCACGAAACTGAAGACCGACGATGGCAGAGTCATATCCGCCAAATCGGAGCTTCTGGGAGAGATCGAGGCTTTTTATGGACAGTTATACACTTCTATCGCTAAACCAGCTGCAAATCTAGTAAACGACCCAAGAGCTAGATTGACTCGACACTATACCGAAGATATCCCGGACACCAGCCTGTACGAGATTAGGATGGCTCTGAAGCAGCTGAAAAACAACAAGGCGTCGGGTGAGGACGGAATTACGGCCGAACTCCTGAAGGCGGGTGGAAAACCGGTCCTTAAAGCCCTTCAGAAGCTATTTGATTCCGTCATACTCGAGGGAAAAACGCCACAGGCGTGGAGCAGAGGCGTGGTGGTACTCTTCTTTAAGAAGGGCGATAATGCCCTGCTTAAGAATTATAGGCCCATCTCGCTTCTGAGCCATGTCTACAAGCTGTTTTCCAGAGTCATCACAAATCGTCTCGCGCGCAGGTTCGACGACTTCCAGCCTCCCGAACAAGCCGGATTTCGAAAAGGCTTCAGCACCGTGGACCACATACATACGCTGCGGCAGGTTATACAGAAGACTGAGGAGTATAATCAGCCTCTCTGCTTAGCGTTTGTGGACTACGAGAAAGCCTTTGATTCGATTGAAACTTGTTTATTTAAAACTTGTTCTCCGAAACTGTTCACGGCAGCAATGGAGGATGTCTTCAAGGTTTTGGAATGGAGAGGGCTAGGCATTAATGTCAATGGCGAGTACATCACTTACCTTCGGTTTGCCGACGACATAGTAGTCATGGCTGAGACTACGGAGGAGCTCAGTACAATGCTTGGTGACCTTAGTAGAGCTTCCGAAAGAGTGGGACTTAAAATGAACATGGACAAAACCAAAGTCATGGTAAACAGCCATGTAGCACCCACTCCTATCAAGGTCGGGGACTCTACACTCGAAGTTGTAGACGACTACGTTTACCTGGGACAGACGGTCCAGTTGGGAAGGTCTAACTTCGAGAAAGAGATCAATCGTCGAATCCGACTCGGCTGGGCAGCGTTCGGGAAGCTGCGCGGTATCTTCTCGTCCAATATACCACAGTGTCTTAAGACGAAAGTCTATGACCAGTGCGTGTTGCCAGTGATGACATATGACTCCGAAACGTGGTCGCTTACAATGGGCCTCATTAGAAGGCTTAAAGTCACCCAAAGGGCAATGGAGAGGGCTATGCTCGGAGTTTCCTTGCGTGATCGAATCAGGAATTTATAGTTACGTCACAAAAAAAATTTTTGCGATTCTGATAAATCTTCGTAACTCAATTCGGAAATTGAACTGTTTTCATAGGTAAGTTTATACGGAACCTTCAGTGCGCGAGTCCAACTCACACTTGCCCAGTTTTTTTTTTCTTTATTGTCCTCTGTTTTTCGTTTTGCGTCATAATTGTATGTATTATCTAAGTTAGCAATGTTGTGTTTAACCGTAATTGGCCAATATTATATTATAATAATACCTAAAACTTTGTGTATGTATATGTATATATATGCTATGGGTGAACCTAAACAAATAAATGATGAGTTGCCCATGGCACTAAAACTAAAGCTCATGGACATGTGTATTTTCCCCGACTTGATCTGTGGCGCTCAGCATTAGAGTTGCTAACATTCAAGTGAGCAGTGGTGGCTGAGTGGTAACGGTCCCAACTTACGAGTTGTAAGCCAGACGCATTACTTTGTGTAATTTATTTCATCACCACTGCTCTCAAAACGGTGAAGGAAAACATCGTGAGGGCTTCATGTTCTAGAACCAAAACAATTCGAAGACATGTGACATTCATCAACCTGCACTGGGCCTGCGTGGTGGATTACGGCCCATTCCCTCTCCTAGAGAGGATGCCTGAGTCCCAGCAGTGGGAACATTAAAAGGCTGATTATGCTATATGCTAATATACAAAAGTGCAAACTCAAGTTTTGCCAACGAGCAATGGAGCGCAGTAAACTAGGTGTTATATTAAGGGAACGAATTCAAAAAACTATACTGCTTTCCAAAATCAGGATTACTGATGGGGATAAAATGCCTATGCATATGGCAGACATTAGACCAAGGACTTGAGACTGTGATACCGGATTTACGGCAGACCACGAACGATATGGCAGGACGAACTACACCCCTAGCCAAGTTGATAATCTGCAATCGTTAACGCTAGTCGAAAACTAATCAAACGTATGGGAATGACATCATCTCAACGTTGAGTCACGTTGGTCAGAACAAACGAATAGAAAATTCGCAGCCAAGTTCACATCGTTCAAAATGATAGAATGAAATTATTGTTATCGTTTCTACAATGTTCAACGCTACATCCTTTGTTATTGTAGAACGACATTGTAGAACGAGCGACCGACTCAGGCGCGTCAACATGACTACCAACTTATCGTTTTCTACAATTGCTGACACCGAGGCGTTACCGATTGGAGAACGGAATTCTACACGAAACGGTTGTAACTTGGCTAGGGGGGCTAGACTAGAATTCGCCAGAATTGTGCACGTGCCGACGAAAGAAGTTAGGAATGGAAGGAGGCCTTTGGCTAGGAGCGGGACAAAACAAGACAGTAAAATAAAAAAAGTACAATTTACACTTTTGCATAAATTGACGAAAATATTTCACCCTCTAAACATTTATTTTAAGAACAAACTTTAATAATATTCATCATCATCTTCTTCCTGCCCTTATCTGGTGCCCCGTCTGATTTCTAATGTTAGTGTGATATATGTATATTACAATTTTATATACCAAGGAATCTACGTTCTTCTAACAATCTCCTACAGCTCTGTCCTTCTCATACTTCTGATTTTGTCTATTGTTCCTGCTATATACAGTCTACCATATTATTATTATTACTTTGTGTGGCATGCATGAAGAATAAATAAATAAATACCTACTCAACCTTGTCTTTCTTCGACACTTCCTTTGTCAGTCATCGTGATTTTTTTTCTCGATAATTACGCCGCTAAAGTGAACAATATTCATAATTATACGAAATTAAATACATAGATACAGACTTAAACTACCTTAGTTTATTACACAGAAATAATTCATTAATATAATGAAATATTTGAGCGTGAGAAAAGACGCGCTTTAATTCGTTTGTACTTTGTGTGGGTCCCTGGGTGGTTTGAAAATACAATTGAATCGGGCAGGTGGCGTAGCAATCGGTTTCTTAATTTTCTTTTCTAACGAAAATGGCAGGACAACGTCTGCCGGTAGTGTTATATGGATATATTTGTAAACGCTTCGCAAACGTTGTTCTGCCCTCATCTGCCATAGAAATTATTATAGAAAAAAATGGGACATGGAGGTAGGAGGGTAAAAAATTGCCTACGACCTACTCGCAGCTACCAAGGTCAAGCAATTTCGGAGCAGTTCGATAACAAACTTGGTGACACGAGATTTTTACACATTACAAGTAGAAAAATAACATTAAATCAAAATTCTTGTCATTAACTCCAAGCTAGTACCACGGTAATATTATCTATACAGTATTCCAACTTCATACAAACGGACGAAACGCGAGCTATACCTACGCGCCTCGATCTCGAGGTGCGCTCGGGATGCAGACAGTCGCGTCTGTGCCGCGCGATTTTTTCAATAAAAATAAGTTCAAGTACATATTTAGATATTTAATATGAAGAGTAGGATATATTGTGCTGTTTTTGGTTGCATGAATTCTTCATTTAAAACCAAACATAAATTGTAAAGTAGCTGCAGGTATCTATAACCAAGTAAAAGATATTCCTTTTTCTCCACCATATCCATGTTTCCCAAAACAATTTTTAATTAAGCTTTAGAATGCGGATTTTTATACTTTAAAATTTAGATAATAATAATAAACCTACGAAATCGTAGGTACGTCTCAGTCGAGGCGCAAATATTTTTCGGTCGCAAATATTGAACACTTCCTATTCAATTCACAAAGTATTTTATTTGTTTATATAAAAAAAGTAATTTACAATCACAAAACTAAATGGAAACACAAAGTAGGCAAATGTAATTAAAATGCTGGAGGCGGGCAGCCATAGTGCGGGCAGCCCTATCGCATGTTTACGTACCGAGCGGCTGTAGGCATTTATTTCAAAGATACGGCCGAGTTATAATACTGTATAGATAATATTACCGTGCTAGTACGCAGAAAATGAGAGTATAAATAAACCTAAAAATTTACCAAATTATGGCGTTCAAAACTGCCTCCGCTGTCGACTGGTAATGTATTAGATTGTACGGCAATGCTCTTCTGGCTACATAACAGATACCCATGGCCTTTAGCTCATATAACTGCTGAACATACGCATAGAGATATGAAGCTTTAAAAATAAAATATGAGCACCCACCATCACAGGGTTTTAATCCCCAAAAATCTACTTAATTTATCGTGGATCGCACGACTTACTGGTTCCACCGGCATGCAAACTACTCGTTTTGGTCGCAGTATTGTATACACTAGCCTGATTTATATGCATACTTACATAGTGACAGATTGCATAAGTATAGCATGCATAATCAGCCTTTAATGTTCCCACTGCTGGGACTCAGGCCTCCTCTCTAGGAGAGGGAATGGGCCGTAATCCACCACGCGGGCCCGGTGTGAGTTGGTGAATGTCACATGTATTCGATGTTTTTGGTTCTAGGACATGCCGGTTTCCTCACGATGTTTTCCTTCACCGTTTTGAGAGCAGTGACAGAGTGACAGACGTGGCATTATTACGAAGACCTGCGAAGATGATTATAATATTCCACAGCTTTCACACAACCCTATCTAGTCCCAAACTAAGGAGAGCTAGTGCTATAAGTACTAGACAACTAATAAACATAGGTCCTTATATATTTCTAAATACATACATATTATAGATAAATTACACCCAGACACAGAACAAATGATCGTGATCATCACACAAACATTTGTCTGGGATGGGAATCGAACCCATAATGAAACCTCTGGCATGGCCGTCAGGGCCAATCATTATACTCACATATTACTTTTATGAGGAGTGGCTTTCGTACTGCGGCGCCCAGATATAGGCTGGTATTATCGTAGTAACAGTTTTATGATTTCATTTCGTTTAATAAGATAAAAACAAATTGATGCTGACTGTTCTTATGCATAATTAACTGACTTGTTGTTTTTTTACATATAAAAACTTTATGTAGGTACTAGTAATAAACACTGTAAAAAGCGGACTTAATGCTTTAGGCATATTCTACCAGTCGACCTTAGAGTGGTGCAGAAACATAGCATGGTAGGTGCAGTTTATGGGTAAAGAAATAATAATGTACTGCTGTACTTCTGGACACGGCTCGTATAGTTAGGAGGTTCCTCCCTCTAAACCCCTAACCGCCGGTAGCTTGGACCCTGTTCCCGATACCGGTTGGCTACTATTTTTTTTAATATTTTTAAATGTTTTTTTTTTATTTTTTTATTGAATTATTTAAAAATATAATTTATATGTATGTAAAAGAATAAACGGAATAATAATAATTCCACGACTATCACACAACGTCGTCTAGCTCCAAGCAAAGCAAAGCTTGTGTTATGACTACTAGACAACTGGTAAACATACTTATATATTTCTAAATACATACATATTTAGATAAATTAGACACAGACATAGAACAAATTATCGTGCTTTATCTTTAAATAGAAAAGAAATACAATAATAAATATATACTTATTAGATACATACATACAAGTTAACAATGTTACCATGACTTAATTAAAACAGTTTCAAAAGTTATATAAATACACACAACAGGTAAATGTTACCTCCAGTTTTATGTAAACCGGTTAAACATAGCACATCTATATGTGTGGTTTAAATAACTTAAATTGCTATTTGATAACAAGTTGTTTAAGTGTATTAAAATATTTAAAAAATAAACATTTTTTTTAATATAATTTTTGAAATAAAGAAACTGTTTTGAAAAAAAAAGTAAACAAAATGGAGTCCACAGCGGAAAATCGACTTTTGAAACTACCTCCGGGCGCTATAGAAAATATAAGGAAAATCCATAATTTGAACGAAACAGGGAGACTCGAAGAAGCTATCAAAATTTTGGAGGATTGGATTCAAAAAGAGGATCACATTGTCAAAAAGGATTTTGGTAAGTACTTATAAAGACGTATTTAGGCTCCCGAAAATAGGACAGACTAATCTAATGCGATGGCCATGTCACATATTTTAAATAAATTAATGGATCACACGTAACAGACAGCACAGTCTCCGATTTTGTTGAACTTTTTAACAGAGTTTCAAAGGAGGAAGTTCTTAAGTTATCTGTATTTTTTTTTTAATCTTAATCAGACATATTTTTGTCAAATATAAACCCATTTTGATGAACCAGTTTTGTTGGGGAGAATTTTGTTTGCAGATGGTCCCATTTGAATTTGGTAAAGATCTGATAAAGAACTTTGGAGATGATACACATGGAACACATGATAAAAAATCTTTCTTTAAAAAAGATTGATTGCTGCGGTTGCACATTTGTTTATTGTTAACATCATTTCATTACATAAGATGACGCCAGAACGCTTTTAAGGGTACTGCAGAAAAAAAGTGTAAAGTTCACACTGATATGTTATAATAATATCTTCAATTACCAATTGTGTTCAAATTTCATGTTTTGTGTACCTTAAGTAACTGTTGAGAATATAATCTACAAATAGTTACTAGAATATCCATTAAAAATGGTATTTTTTGTTTTTCGGTCATATGAAAGTGTTATGAATATATATCATTTCTACTATTCAGACTTAGATATTAGGTGACGTCAAATCGGAAATAATTTACAAAAGCTATAAAAATCAAAATCGAATTGTGTGTGTGTGTACACGTACATGAATAAAGATTCAATTTCTAATATTTCAGGTAAAGGTTACTTGGACAGAACTTTGATATCATGCAAAGGGTCTGTAGAAAAGTCTAAGAAGCTGATAGATAGACTGTGCACGATGAAGACGCTGATGCCTAAGTTCTTCTCAAAAGTCAATGCTAAGGAAGAGTTGAAAGAAATTATGGAAATAGCGTAAGTAACGGCAAATAAAAAATTACAAAAAAAAATAAAAATAAACTAAGATACAGACTAAGACTGGAAGCTGACTCTAACGTAATTGGGAGAAGGAAGGAAGGAAGGAAGAAGCATTATTTTTTGAACTGGTCCAGAGTTCAAAAAATAATGCTACAACAGTTTTACAGAAGGATTTGTAAGTGATTTGCTATCACATAACAGCTCTTGCATACTACTTGGAGATTGCATATATTTTATATATATTATTAAGAAAGTATATACTTGCATATATATTATTAACAAATACCTACTAAACGAATTATCATTCGCTTGCATGCAGTATCTTCTGCATGCAAGCGAATGATAATTCGTTTAGTAGGTATTTGAGTTTATCGCAAACAAACGGATAGACGAACGCGATGGGGTACTTTGTTTTGTAATATGTAAAAAAAAAAGCCGCTTTCTAACGAACTCTTCTTCTTTATTACATGGCACAACATGTACCATGTAATATGTGTTTGTATCAGTAAAAAATATCAAATAGATAAAGAGAACAATATTCTAAAAATCTGCTCAGTTTTTAAAGTCATAATTTTTGCTTTATATTGCCGCTCAGTGAGTTTCTGCAGAGGGTAAAAGCTGTTGAGGCCGGCCCAGAAAATGGTCGCAGTGTGGACGTAGATGGTACGGGAGAAGAATGGTAAAGAAGAAAGACTTTGGGGAGCCCTTTACCCAGCAGTGGACAGCAATGGATAAAAGAAAAAAACTAAAACTAACGATTAAAAATCAATATTAATATCAACTGATTTTAAATATCAATCATGAATTTTAGTTGATTTTTAACTTCATTAATATTTTTACTCACCAAAGTCTCCTTCAAATATTAGGACTAAGCAAGGTTTTAACTAAGAGTAGGCTAGTAAATAAACGATGTATATACCTAAGTATATAATATAATAATATAATATTCCACAACTATCACACAACGCCGTCTAGTCTCAAGCTAAGCAGAGCTTGTGTAATGAGTACTAGACAACTGATAAACATACTTATATATTTTTAAATACATACATATTATAAACAAATTACACCCAGACACAGAACAAATGATTGTGCTCATCACACAAATATTTGTCCTGGGTGGGAATCGAACCCACGACCTCCGGCATAGCAGTTAGGGCCACTAACCACTAGACCAACCGACCAGTCAAAAGTAAGTGACTGTGACATTATATTTATATCGCAAAAGGAACTGCGTTCGGTGTCGTATTTTTTTTTTTGTTCAATGTTGTAACAATATATTTTCTTGCAGTTGGGTGATACCTCTTCCAATTATAACAGAGGACTATTGCAGGGTACTAATAGTCAAAATCAACAACAAGAACTTCACAAATGATAGTTTCATGCAGTATTATCAGTACCATATAATCGTAAGTACACATTAAATTTTCTCTTTCAAAACTGCGCAGGGGAAGCAAACACATTTAAGAATTGATTGCCGAAAGATAATATGGCTTGAAAAAGGAAGATTTTAGAAGGAAAGCTATTAAACCCCAAACAAACTGAATCAAATGCTGAGCTCTTTTTCATACAAGTGATCATTGTCAAAATTTACATAACTGGTAGATTTTTGCAATTGATGCTGTTTATTAAACTGAAATAGTATAGAAAAAATGTACAGATTGTCACATCACAAATATGAAAAACTGTGTAAAGAAAATGAGCTCTGTGATACTGTATGGATCGGAATGTTGGGCTGTGATAAAGATGGATAAAAAGGTAGCATGTAGCAGAGATTAGTAGAATGTTGAGATGGATGTGTGGTATGATGAAAATAAGTGAAAAATGAGTATGAAAAAATGAAAAATGTTTTATCCAATAACAAAGTTGGTTCAAGAATATTGAGGTTGACCTCTCCTTTTAAGTGTGAAAACACCTGTGCCAGGAGAGGCCACTCTCCCTTAACTTGATTACATTTATGTATCTTAATAACCTATATTAAATCTATATGATTAAATTAAGGTGTTGCCAGTGATGACTTATGGCTCGAAACGTGGTCGCTTACAATGGGCCTCATCAGAAGACTTAGAGTCACCCAAAGGGCAATGAAAAGGGCAATGCTCGGAGTTTCCTTGCTTGATCGAATCAGGAATGAGGGTATCCGCAGGAGAACCAAGGTTACCGACATAGCACGAAGAGTCGCCAAACTTAAGTGGCAATGGGCAGGGCACATTGCTCGCAGAACGGATGGCCGTTGGGGCCGAAAGGTTCTGGAATGGCGACCACGTACCGGAAGACGTAGCGTTGGAAGGCCTCCTACAAGGTGGACCGATGACATGGTAACGGTTGCGGGAGTCCGATGGATGCGAGACGCACAGGACCGTTCATTGTGGTGACACTTGGGGGAGGCCCATGTCCAGCAGTGGACGTCTTTCGGCTGAAATGATGATGATGATGATGATTAAATGAATACAAAAGTGAACTCAATCTATGTGAGCACGCACACAATGTGCGCACATATGTGTGCAAGTGTGCAATGATGTATCCGTGTGTGTGAATAAATATATAACGAGATAAATATTTATGTATTAATATTATTTATTTGTTTACTTTTTAATTATACAAATACAAGCCTAAACATGACATGTGAAACATTACTACTTAATAAGTTTTTGTCCACTCTGTCACCATCAGTTTACATTCCAAAGAAGTTTTTGTAAATATTTTAAGAATTTTATTAATGGAGTTATGTAAATGTGAAGATTGATTTAAATATTGGTGTCTAGCGAAGTAATTTCTACATGAGCGTGTTTTAGTTACTATGTCATTTCGTCTTTTTAACTGACTTCAAAAAAAGGAGGAGGTTTTCAATTCGGTTTTTTTATCATAATTCTTTTTGTTTGTTACCTCAGAACTCCGTCGTTTATGTTCCGATTTGCAAATTTTTTTTATTCCCTAAAAGTATTTGCTTCCAGATTGGTCCCATTTTTTTTTCAAAATCGTTTTGATGATGGAATCCATGAGGATTTGAGGGAAATCTTCAAATATTCTAGGCTATGTAGTGATTTTTATATTTTCATTGAGAACTTAAGCATTTGCAGTCAAAAAGTAACATTTGATGAAGTGGAACTGATGAAGAAGACCAGAAATGGCCAACGGAACTTCACCCTCCCATAGATATCACAATGAAGATTAACTATATCTTCATTGTGATATCGACATCGACATAGTAATTATGACAATACAAATAAATAAATAATTCTGAATAGTTATGTTGAAAATGGTATGATCAAAGTGATCTGATGATGATGATGAAGCCGGAAGGTAGGCACAGGAACTCCGTAATTAATCAATATATCCTAGCCGTGTTTGGGCTTATTAAAATTGTTATGAGATACATTTTGGCTGTAAGGTACTATCGAACTGATTTGATGATGGAGCTGGAAGGTACGCACAGGAACTCTGTAATTAATTAATGTATCCTAGCCGTGTTTGGGCTTATAAGAATTGTCATGAGATGCACTTTGACTATTAATTAGGTACTATCAAACTGACCTGATGATGGAGTCGGGAGGTGAATGGGAAAAAAATGTATCCTAGCAGTATTTTGGTTAATTCAAATTGCCCTGAGAAACAGTTACTCCGGCTATAACTGTGTCACAACCAAAAAGTGTGAAATAAAAAACTTTTTACAAAAAAAAAAAAACAATCGACTTTACTACAAAAAACACTAAAAGGATCAAAATAACTTTAATTTCGGAAGTCGATGTTCAAGCACTAATACTACAAGCAAACAATACCATACCGACTTCCGAAATTAAAGTTATTTTGATCATTTTAGTGTTTAGTTTTTTTAGTAAAGTAGGTTTTTTTTTGTTTTTTTTTCTTTTTAAATTGTTAATTTAATGGGATCAACTGGAAGCGACTTATGATTTTTTTAGAGTGGCATGTAGGATATACAATTTATGAATAGTTAATAGGTTGACTATTGAGTAAAGAGTAGCTGTTGGAAACCTAAGTTTTTTATAAAATATAATTTTCAGAAGTATCCTTTGAGCACGTTCCACCTCGAGGAATTTAATTTTAGATGCGTTCCCCTACACTGGAATGCAGTAGATCATGATCAACTGCGCCAAAGCAACATAGACTTTTTTAGTAGTCCAACGCTAGCCGAATGTGTAAGGATTTTAAATAATTATGCAGATCAACTTCCTAATTCTACCACCGATTAGATCAATCTGAGAGTGCCAAGACAGTTTTTCGTCAATCATAATTCCCAAGTATTTTGTGGTATCTACCTTATTTATTGTAGGGCAGTTGCAGTTGTTGCAAGGCTAAGGCCTTTAAAGGCAAGGCTATTATGTAATATTCTAAGACTATACTCGGGGCGAGGTTGAGTTTTACTGTCGATTGCAAAACAGATATAGCTGGTCTTTGAAGTGTTCAAGGTAAGCAAATTTTTCCTCAGCCACAGGACAGTGGTGGCCAAAGCCGATTCAGCATCCCTTTTTATGGAGTCCCAAGATTTTCCCGTTATTACCATGGCAATATCGTCAGCATATGAAAACTTTAGTATTGTTAGATTACAAATTGCAGAGATTATTTATGTAAATTAGGAATAGTGTTGGCCCCAGGACTGAACCCTGGGGTGCCCTGAAAGTCTGTTCAGCTTCGTCATTCAAAAATTGCCCTACCTTAACCCTCTCAGATAATCCTGAAGCAGATCCAAAGCGGTGCCTCTTATTCCAATATTTTCTAGTTTTTGCAAAATAGTGTGAACAGAGACGGTGTCAAACGCCTTTTTTAGGTCCAAAAATACTGTTAGAAATCTACCTCCAGTGTCCAAATGATCAGTAATTAGAGAAGTTAGAGCTGTATAGCATCTTGCGTTGACATACCCGATTGAAAACCGTATTGAGAGTCTGATAAAATTTTGTACTTATTGAGATAATCTGTTAATTTGTTATTTATAAGCTTTTCTAGTATTTTGTACAGTGACGGCAGGATGGAGATCGGTCTATAGTTATTGACATCCTCTCTGTCCCCACTCTTGTGTACAGGAGTAATGACTGCTTGTTTCAAGAGAGTAGGGAACAACCCTCTTTTAAAACATGTGTTAACGAAATGGGAGATTATTGGAATCAGTATGTGCCTAGCCAGCTTGAAGGAGCTAACTAGAACACGATCCCATTCTGAAGCACTATCCGTTTTTAAACTCATTAGAACTTCGAGTACCTCATGCGGAGCAGTGTCCAGTAGGACTAAGAATGAGAGCTGAGACTGGCGTGGAAAAAGGGAGTTGGATAAAGTTTTGAATGAGACTTAATGGTGTGAAGAAGTACTAACAAAGGTGACTGATTCAATTTCAGGGGCTTTGATGTTAAGAAGTTTGTCGTTATCGTTTTTAGTCTGTTTTATGTGGATAATATTTTTTTTATGTTTTTCCAAAGGCATTTTGAGTTTTTAATAGATTTCTCAAGCAATTGTTATTCATATTTAAGTTTCTTTATTAGCTTATTACAGTCGTTACGGTAACGTTTGTAAGTAACATTAAGGGTTTCATCATGCAGATTAGAATATAACTTTTTCTGCACATTGTTTCTATTCCTAATGCACCGTAACACTCCCTGTGTTATCAAAGGCCTGATAACCCGGTGCCTTTTTGTTTGGTTTCTCGTGTATTCTCTATCAGTGATTCTGTGATATTTGATACTAAGCTATGACATATTATTTCAGGATCGTCGCAAAGAAATAAGTTAGAGATGTTCTTGAGTAGAAGACTGTCTACAGCGCTCTCATAATCAATCACCGTAGCCACTTTTAAATTTTTTATTTAGTCTTTGTGTTGTATATTGGAGAAAGTTTAAAAGTGCTGCCATTGACTGAAAATTTAAAAAGAAATCGTTTGTTTTGGTATGGCCATGCGAAAAGGAGGGATGAAATGCATGTTACTAAAAGAGTTAGTATACACGTAGATAGATGGAGAGGGACAGGGAGGTCAAAGAAAAGATGGATGGATTGTGTGAAGAGTGGTATACAAAAAAGGAAGTTAGTGATAGCGTGACGGGTAACAGGACAGAGTGGAAGAAAAAAAATGTGTTGCGCCTACTCCAAGTAATATGGGACAAGGGCAGGAAGTTGATGATGTGTAAAGAAAATGAGCTCAACGTCCCTACGCTACATTCAATTTGGATTTTAAATTTGCAATTTTAAATGTGGTAATCAAAAGTTTGTGGAAAACTGCATAGTGTTTTGTTTTGAAATAATTGGTTTTAATTTTGTTTTTTCAGCTCATTGAATACATTAAAGCACACGATTACGTCAATGGTTTTATAGTTATAATCGACTTTAGTGAACTTAATTTATTTGAACTAATGACTAAATTGAACACAGTTGAATTACAGCAGTTTTTAACTATAATGATCGTAAGTATTATTGAGTTTTACTTCGATTTTTTATTAAAAAATAGGAAAATCGACCATTTACCATACAAACAATCATCTCAGAAAAAAATATTAAGCAAGTCAATAAAGCCAAATCATAATACTGTGTTTCTTAGCAGTCATGAGAAAAAATTAATTCACATCGCAAATACAATTCTTTTATATATAACATTTTATATTAATTTCATTCAACGCTTTTATTAATATTAATTTGCATTTCAACAATTAACCAGTTGATAATTTACTAACTATTTACGTTGAAAAGCATTAACTAAATTAAATACATAATTAAGAAGGCTTCTTCTATTATATCGTATACACAATATTTATTATAACAGTAATAAAGTAGCAATTCATGCTAACATAATTAAGTGTGTGTATTTCACGGTTTAACGGCTGTATGGATTCGGCTAAAACTTGTCATCTATTTCTATAACCTGGAATAGGATGTTAGAGACTTTTATCCCAGGAGTTAACTTAAATAAACTTAACTTGACTAAACTTGACTAAACTTAACTAAACTTAACCAAACTTAACTAAACTTAACTAAAATTAACTAAACTTAACTAAACTCAACTAAACTTAATTAAACTTAACTATTTTTTTATTTCTTGGAATGTTTTTAAGATATAATTTTTTTTTTTCAGGAAGGCTACAGTGCAAGATTGAAAAAAATACAAATGCTTACCGATTCAAAAGCTATCGAACTACTAGTAAAGACTGTTAAACATATAGTAAGCGAAAAGATCGGTAACAGAATACATGTTCAACCAACCATTGAGGATTTACATAAAGTAGTGCCGAAAGAAATTCTGCCGGTTGAGTACGGTGGAAATGAGAGGTCTATTAAAAAAATACAAGGTAACGTAGTAATTAACTTTAATTGAAATCTTATAGTCCCAAAATTGCTGAAAGACAAAGTACAGCCTATGTTAGATATAGAAGTATGAAATAATTTTTGAATGCATGGTATCAATGAGATAGGAGATTTGATGAAAACTGTTAGTGAAAGCAAAAAGCTGAAAGTCGATGGATTCAGTAAGATAGTAAAGGGCTGAAAAAAATTTAAGACTTAGTTAATCTTCTTTTATCTCAAATCTCACGTTTACTTCACCTCTATGATTAATATGATTATAATATTCCCTTGATGAGCGCGCATTGATAGCAATTTAGATTGTGTCAACATTGTGCTATCAATAATCAAATGAAGCTGAATGTTAGTATTTAAAAAAAAAAAAAACAGCTATCTCGGCAGCCGAGGAACACGATACATTTTGGCAAAATTTTTGATTAGCCTACCCATAATGATTGTCAAAAATTTAAAATGACAGCCGAGATCAACAGCTAAACGTGTTTTCAAGGTACTGAAATAAAACATTTTATTTCGTTTGAATTACAATTTTGATAATGTTTTTATTACAGCGGAATGGGTGGAAGCAATAAGTTCAGAAGAGCATGTGGAGTATATGAAAATGATGAACAAAGCTTGCTCAGATGAAACAAAACGGCATGCAGTGAAATTTAACGAAGATTACATGGGTTTACCTGGATCATTTAGATGTTTGAGTGTAGATTAATTCATTTGTAATAAATTATTGAAAAAAAATGACAATAATAAAGATTGCGAAAGAAGGTTGGATAAAATGAATTATTTACTTTAGAAAATGGGTAATATCCGGAAAAAAAGTTAAATTCCATTCTGCCTGGTAAATTTTTTTAATGTGAACTAATATATAAGCAATTTTCTGACAGCTTATAATACCTACATTAGGCGCATCGAAGGGAACATTAGGAAAAACCCCAAAGAGTTCTGGCAGCATATTTCTAACCTTAGATAAAAAAGCGGGTATAAGCCTAGCATTACCTACAAAGGTAAAATGCACAGTGGCAAAACCGATGCTGAGGCGTTCGCAGAATATTTCGCAAGCATCTTCTAAACTGAAATAACTACCAAAGTTAGACCTTGAGAATATAGCCAATCAAAGCAACACTAATATTAGTAAATACATTATCGTTCTGAGCTTCGCCGAAAGTGATATAAGTACCGGAATAAAGAAACTAAAAACCGACAGTTCAATTGGTTCTGATAAGACTCCTTAGTTATCAAAAGAGGGAGAGGTATTTCTCATTCGGCCCATAAAACACATTTTTGATTTAGCTTTAAAATCCGGAGTCTATCCACCACCATGGAAGATATCACGTGTCACTCCCATATAGAAATCTTCAAATAAATCTTCAGTAGATTAATATCGTCCAATAGCGTTACTGTTCTCACGCAAAAGTGTTCGAGAATGTTCTATATCAAGAAATATACAAGCAAGTGACACAGTATCTGTGCAATGAGTACATTGGCTTTCGCGAAAAAAGATACGTCAATACTTACCTACTTACACTAGTTAATGACATCTCTACTCGTCTTGATTGCAGACGCCAGGTAGACATTGTTTACTTTGATTTCCAAAAAGCGAACAATGACGACTGATATCAAAAGTCCGCGCGATAGGTGTTGCTCCAGGGCTTCTACGGCTTCTTGCAGATTATTTGCGAGACCGACAACAATTTGTCAGATTAGGTTTGTACGAGGTACGGTAGTCGGCCCTCTCCTTTTCATTTTGATGATATGGTTGCGAATGCCAGCTCCCTTTTATACGCTGATGACTTAAAACTATTTTATGAAATAAAATCTGAGCTCGATTTCCTGCCCTGAGCCCAGCAATCACATTGATTCATATATATTGGTCAAATGCGGCACCCAGTCAACTTTCTATACAAACTGAATGGAGATATAATTACAAGAACTGATTCCATGAAAGACCTGGTAGTTATTTTCGACTGCAAGGTCACTTTTCGCGGCCACATCACATCTACTGCTAAGGACTCCTTCAAGCACCTTGGCTTTGTTTTAAGGAACTGTCATGACTTCCATAACCCTCACGTTATTAGGCTTGTTTTTAAGGCATTTTTTCATAGCAAGCTCGAGTCTAGTGCGTGCGTATGGAATCCGTTTGAAAAGCAGTATGTATTAGCATTAGAGAAGATCGCTACAACCTAGGGTTCTTTAAGTCAAGAGTGAATAGGTTACTTCTAGGCAAGCGTGCTCCATCGTCGGCCACATCATCGCTTAGCATCAGTTGAGATAGTGGTCAAACGCGAGCCTATCAATAATATAAATAAAAGATACCTACCTACAAAATATATTTCCTCAGGTAACTTTAATAATAATGATGTAGACCAATTAGCGTCCGTAACCTGGCTGCGTGTCAGTGACCTCTTCGGGGAAACCGAAGGTTTTGTCTATGCAATTATGGACGAAGTTATCTTGACGAATAACTACCCGAGATTTATTGTGAAGGAAAGCACAGTTGACATCTGTCCAGGTGAATCAATTATTCCTGGTTGTTCTCGTCTAGCTAAAGTAAAGTCTACATCCGTATACGTCATTTATTCTAGATTGTTACTGAGAAACTGCAACAAAAAATATTTAATTGTATTTAATCTCGTCAAATTAATTTTTGAAATCATAACAAGAAGTTGTTGATTCATTAAAACATAATTGTAATGATTGTTAACCACGTTCGTGTTAGGTGATGTAGGTAATTACTACTTATGTGACCTTTAACATTACTAACTACAATGAAGACAATTATATCGTTGAATGTCCTTACTTATTAACTTGTTGGTGGTCTTCGTGGGCGATTCGTTGCGATTACGGTTGCAAAGTGATCCTATGATGTTCAGGCAAATTAATAATAATATTCCACAACTAGCACACAACGCCGTCTAGTCCCAAGCTAAGCAAAGCTTGCGTTATGAGTGCTAGACAACTGATAAACATACTTATATAATTCTAAATACGTACATATTATAGATAAATTACACCCAGACACATAAAAAATGATCGTGCACAGCACACAAACATTTGTCCTGGGTGGGAATCGAACCCACGACCTCCGGCATAGCAGTCAAGGCCACTAACTACTAGACCATCAGGCTGGTCACGCATTGAACGCAATGCGGCGGCTCTGTCGCAACTTTGGCCACTATTAGTATAAAACAATACAAGATATTTTCGCAACGCAAGAGTTTGCGCGAAAATATCAAACCGGGATAACTTCGCTTCGCTCATCGCCGCACCGCACTAACATGCGTATGTTAGTGACGTAGCCCACCACAATAAAGTGTCAATTGCTTTTTTTTCAGTCGCACCAAATCGCATAGGATATGCATTCTTAGTTCCTATTTATCCCTAAATAATGTTTTGAAGAGCCATTGTCGAGAAAAGATGAGACCGTAGCTAAAAAAAAAACTGAAAAAAAAAAAAAAAACCAGTTCAGTCCAGTAGCGTACAAACAAGTTTAATTGTATTAGCAATAGCAGACCCCGAAGCCCAGATGACGACGCAGCGGTGGAAGAGGCAAAGCGACAATACCAGACCGCAGCTAGTGCCGCGGGGGCGGACCGGGGCAGGCTCGCCTACCTTTGCTGACGTGGTGCGGTCCCCCCCACTTGCTGCTTCTCACCACCCAACCCAGATACCTCCCACGACTTTCAGAAAGAAGCACTCCCGATAGTCCCCGCTGGTAGTGGAGAGGCTACCGAACTGGGCGTCCACTTCCGGGCGGTGAATGACCTGGGCCACCCCTGAATGCCCGCTCTTACCAGTGTGGCATTCGGTTCCTCCCAGAGTTCGAGGAGGAGTACAAGGTGGTCCAGTGGTACCTCGCCATCACATAGATAGTCAGTTTAATTTCAACAGCAAGACAAGTGCGATACCTTAGTGTGTGAAGTGATATTACCTAACGACCTAAACTATAGTAAAACGAAACTCTAGTGTTCATTGTGATTTAGCTATAGTTGATTGGATCTTCACCATTCCGAACTTCGAAAATTTGTCTGCACAGTAATACTATTTAATAATCATATATGGCGAATGTATAATGCATATTTTTTTTTATAAATGTTTCAGTTGGTGTTTTAAGAGATGACGACGCATCATACTAATATTGTAAGAGCTCCTGTACACGATGCTGCCGCCGCGCCGCCTTCGCACCGCCACCGCTCCGCCATCTGCCAGTGTTTGACTTAGTTTATTCCATTACCGGCCGCCAACGTAATGCGCTTTATTTTTATTTATTTTTTGATTACGAATCGTTTATTACTTTAATTTATTACTAACAACTGTACAGTGGTATGGTAAAAAAAGTGGCGCGGATGAGTTGGCGGCGCGGCGGCGGCGCGGGAGCGGTGCGGTTGCGAACGTATATACAGCATAGAGGCGCGGTATCGGCGCGGCGGCGGCATCGTGGAGCCCTAAAAGTAAAATTTGTATGTATATGGTTATGTGTATGTTTGTTACACTTTGATGCTCAAACGGCTGAAAAATTATTTTTTTAATTATATAAACTAGTGCTTGACTTCAATCCTACCTGATGGTAAGCAGTGATGCAATCGTTGATGGTGAATCGCACTAGTTTGTTAATTTGGATGATGTTTCTCATACGGGTAGATCATGTCCTGTCTTCCAGAACCTCTTGATAATAAGATACTTTTTGTCCTGGGCGTACTTTCTCTCTCAGTAATAATGAACCAATTTCGTTTGAGACGAATATTATTGTATCATTACTTTAATGAAAAGTAGAGTATCTTATCTTACGAAAACCTGTTAATCTGTTAAAACATTTAGGTGACTACATACCTAGTAATATCGCCTCCAGAGTTTTGAAAGGACTTGTTACTGTACGTAACCTACATTTTTGGTAAAATAATCTTTTGTTGAATCGAAAAGGATAAAAATATCAAATCGATGTGATCAAATTAACTGATTGGTATCTCTATAAATATAATATGTACATAAGTATGTATGTCGGCGACTTGGTTCTCCTGCGGATATTTTCTTTCTTTATGCGATCACGCAAGGAAATTCCGAGCATAGCCCTTTCCATTGCCCTTTGGGTGACTGTAAGCCTTCTGATGAGGCCCATTGTAAGCGACCATGTTTCAGTGCCATATTTCATAACTGGTAACACGCACTGGTAGCCCGAAGAATCGCCAAACCGTGGACCGACGACCTGGTGAGAGTCGCGGGAATGCGGTGGATGCGAGACGCACAGAATCGGTCGTTGTGGAGACGCTTGGGGGACGCCTATGTTCAACAGTGGACGTCTTTCGGCTGAATGATGATGATGATGATGATGAAGTATGTATTGTGTTGATTTGACGTCTACACAATAATGATAATGGTTTGTTTATATAAATAAATTGGGGAACAGTGGTGACCTAGTGGTAACATTTACAGTCCCCACTAATGATTTGTAAGCTAGGGTTAAAACCCAGGTAGGCACTTTAGGATTTATTTATTTCATCACCATATTAAAATTGAAAAGAAAAACATCGTGAGGAAACAGGTATTTCCGTAACCAAAAATTTGAAGACAGTGATATTTACCAAGCTGCACTGGACCCGCCTGATGACGACCCATTCCATCTTCTAAAGACCCCCCAGCGGAAAAACTTTAAGGCTAGATATGATAAAGCTGCTGCTGGAGGCTTCGCCTGAGGTAAAGTAGAAAATTGTCCCAAGAGTTCAACTGTTCGAGTGAAGAAGTAACAAACATACATACATACATACTAACCAACTTTCTTTGGCCTTTATAATATTAGCGTGATATCAATAAATTAATTAAAATTAAAAAGTAAGCCTATATCCAGAATTGAGAATATAATTTATATATATTAAAGTACGTGAAGACACTGAAATCGTGGAACAGAGAACCCAGATGTTTTTCCACAAGATTACTTGACAACCACCCAAAAAAACGCTAACACTAACAAAATACAAAGAGGACAATCTAGCCAGAAAAAGGGCTAACGAGAAAAATCTTCACTTATGTAAAATAACCTAGAATGAACCGTTCTAACAAGACTCCACGGGGTAGATTCAATCTTTACCAAACATATTGAATCTCTTCGGTTAGCGACTGAAACAAAATGGCTGTGCCAAGTGTATACTAGAAAATGTAAGCAAAATACTAGTACCGGGGAAAATTTGTTCGGAGAAAATCTACGTATATTTCTTAGATTTTCCTCCTATATTTATTAAGACTTTCAATATCGTATGCAAATTTTGCAGTGAGCAGGTAGCATCAGGTGAGGATTCTGGATAGATAATATTCTCCAGACCCGTTCTTAATAATGCATTTTATCGTAAAAAGATCTTTGGACTTGTAGTCATTTTAGAATTTAGAAAACTACAGGAGCTAATTGCGAGTTTTTTTAATAGTATGGTAGGTGGTCTGAAAAATTTCTGAGCTAACAAAGATACAAGCCATTTTTTCTTTCTTTCAATTTATTTTTCTTTTTATGGTTCCGTACCTCAAAAGGAAAAATTGGAATCCTTATAGGATCAATTTGTTGTCCGTCCGTCTGTTTGCCTGTATCTGTCTGTCTGTCTCTCTAAACTCTTTATCTAAGGAACGCGTAGAGGTATCGAGTTAAAATTAAAACAATATATGTACTCAGGTCTGCTACCCTGTGTGAAAAAATCAAACTTCTGAGTTAACAAAAAAAAAAGATACGGCCATTTATGTCTCAAAAAATGTGTATTTCAACACTTTCAAGGAAATCAAAATTCATAAGGTACTTCCTATTGACCTAGAATTCTGAGTAACGTCACAAAAAAAAGTTTTTTGCGATTCGGAAAAATCTTCGTAACTTAATTCGGAAATTTAACTGTTTTATTTATATAGTTTATTTATATAGTTACGGAACCCTCAGTGCGCGAGTCCAACTTGCATTTGCCCCGTTTTTTTACGACGTCTACTTGTTACTCTACACACTTTTCTGATCACAATATTAGATGATGGGAACAAAAAGAAGTTGCTTGGGGCTAGATCTGATGAGTAAGATGGTCAAGTAGTTCAAACCGTAATGCGTAGATTTTCGCCGTGGCAATCGTTAAGGTGTGATATATACTAAGATCCCAGAGCGATTAGACTAAATTTAGATACGGAACTCTAAAAAGACCTGTAAGCTAAAAGCTAGCACTCTAAATAACTAAATAAAAGCATGAGCAAGACACAAAAAAGGAGTGATCTATTTCAATACACTTCGCTATTTGTCTTCTTCACTTTCAACCCTTTGGCGACTATCTTATGTAATGCTAGCGTTCATTTTTATTACGCCCAAACTATCGATTGGGTTACTAAGATTCCGTGCCAAGAAAGTACGAGCCTTTATGATCCACCTGTGTCGGCTGCAGCCATTGACTCCCTTGCCAAATGTTTTAGTAATCTGTGAAGATCTCTGACTAATTCTGGCGTCCATTACTTTAAAGTGTTGTGATTTAAAAGAAAATGTAGTGAGAGATATTGTGACGTAAAATCAGACCTCAAAAATAACCAAAAAGGTTGAAACAAGTCATTTTAAGTAGTCTGATGCAGTTGGCGGAATTTATTTTAGTTCAATCATAGATTTGACGCCATCAACTGCATCAAACTGCTTAAAGTAACTTGTTTCGAACTTTTCAATCATTTCATCATCATCATCATCATTTCAGCCGAAAGACGTCCACTGCTGGACATAGGCCTCCCCCAAGCGTCGCCACAACGAACGGTCCTGAGCGCCTCGCATCCATCGGACTCCCGCAACCGTTACCAAGTCATCGGTCCACCTTGTAGGAGGCCTTCCAACGCTACGTCTTCCGGTACGTGGTCGCCATTCCAGAACCTTTCGGCCCCAACGGCCATCTGTTCTGCGAGCAATGTGCCCTGCCCATTGTCACTTTAGTTTGGCGATTCTTCGTCAATCGTTTAATGCGGTCATTTTTATTTTCTATATTTTAGGACCACTATCCACGGGTAATAGCATTGGTGGCCCAGTATTAACAGCCCAGACTTACAAGTTGTAGGTCGCGAGTTCAAACCCAGCCAGGTGCAATACTTTGTGTAATTTATGTCATCGCCAGTACTCTCAAAACGATGAATGAAAACATCGTTAGGAAATCGACATGTCCTAGAACCAAAAATTCGAAGACATGTGACATCCACCAAACCTCATTGGGCCCGCTTGGTGGATTACGGCTCATTCCCTCTCCTAGAGAGGAGGCCTGAGTCTCAACAGTGGGAACATTATAAGGCCGACTATACTATGCTATGCTACTGTCCACGGACGCCACGTGCCGTCGTATCGTTGCCACTTCGTCGACAGTTTCATAGTTTTGTATGTAAGCTTCACGCAGGCGTACACCAAGCGTATAATGACAAAACGCGTCTATAAAGGTACACGTCCATGGACAGTAGGCTTAAATTAGTAATATTTTTCAAATCGTCTCCTTGAGCCCTTTATTTTGATACCATACATATTCTACATGATTATAACTTTGATCTACCCAGTATCACTCTCTCAACTAACATGAATCTAACGACACCTCTCAAGCTAAATGTTCTAAGGCATGTTAAAAAAATTTACATGAATGCATATTCGTACATGCATATATACACACGATAAACATAACCTAAGCCTTCTAGAAAACAGTCGGGGAAAAAGTATGTGTATATAGTAAAAAGGCGACTTACAAAAGATATTAGCATAGCATAATCAGCCTTTTAATGTTCCCACTGCTGGGACTCAGGCCTCCTCTATCTAGGAGAGGGAATGGGCCGTAATCCACCACGCGGGCCCAGTGCGGATTGGTGAATGTCACATGTCTTCGAATTTTTGGTTCTAGGACATGCCGGTTTCCTCACGATGTTTTCCTTCACCGTTTTGAGAGCAGTGGTGATGAAATAAATTACACAAAGTAATGCGCCTGGCTGGGTTTGAACCCGCGACCTACAACTCGTAAGTCGGGGCCGTTACCGCTCGGCCACCACTGCTCTCCACTGCTCTACAAAAGATATTATAAACTTAATAAGACACTAGAAGAACATACTCCGACCTATTTTGGTGATGAATGTGACGATCTTCAGAAAGGATAGTTGCCGAGTATTCGGTTTCATAAACGAAATCAAAGTGGAAAGTATGGTGAAAGTAAGTGAATTGATTTTGACTACATTGGATCATTTCAATTTTGATAATTCCTACTTTTGTCAATATAACTGTCTCAGATATAAGTCTAAGTGTCTCAGATTTAATATATAAATAATTCCTTTACGATTTTTTTTATTGTGTTCTAGACATTTGAAAATAAACAGGGGCGCCTTTGAACATGCATCGGTATCATAATTATTATGAACATGAAATGTCAGTAAGACAGTTCGTGAGAGAAGGAATTTTGTAGAAGAATCAGCATGGCTAAAAGCGCCTAGTTTCAGCTTGACAAAATCTGGAGAAGTCGCAACATCTCCATAAAGAGTAAAACCAATCTGATACGGACTCTAGTCTTCTCGATCTTTTCGTATGGCATTGATACTTGGACGCTGAAAGCTGCAAACCGCAAACGTATTGACGTCTTTGAAAAGTGGTGCTGGAAAAAGATGCATGGTATCCTTTGGACAGCATTTTGGACCAAAGTATGCATTTGCGAGAACTCAAAATCTTGACACGTCTATCGTCCGGGTGCCTTCGCAAGATTCTGCAATACTTAGGTCACATTGCAAGGAAAAACGGTGCCACCTTCGAAAGGCTCATTGTGACTGGAAACGTATATGGGAATAAACCTCGTGGTAGCAGCCCAATACGTTGGTCCAACTAGATCTGCACCGCTCTTGACTCTACGGTATACGATCCCCTTCACATCGCCAGTGACAGAAATAGATGGAGGAATATCATACACGTGAAAGTTATGAAGCAGGGAGGACACGACCCTCAGCATTGAGGAACACGACACGAAATAAAGCTAGTCTTACAGCCATTAGGGATAATAGGGACTGTAGTAAATTGTAATTAAATTTCAAAACAAGGTAGATGTTCTCAACAACATCCATAATTGCCTCTTACACCCACGCATACAAACAAGATCCGCCTTATAATGTTCCCACTACTGGACTCAGGCCTCGGAAAGAGAATGGGGCGTACAACCACGGCTAAGATCAAAACCTTGTTTCTGTAATATTTCAAAATTCGACCGGCACAAACAAGAATATTAATTCCCTGGTAAATAAAAAAAATATAATGCTTATTGGAAACAAACAAAAAACATTTATTAGCTACGACTGCCTGCCAGAGTGTTGTATTTTTTAACCGACTTCAAAAAGGAGGAGGTTATATGTTCGGTTGAATGTATGTTTTTTATTTATTTTTTTTATGTATGTTCACCGATTTCTCGGTCAATTGTGGACCGATTTTGAAAATTTTTTTTTTGATTGAAAGGTTATGCTTCCAAGTTGGTCCCATAGAAACATTGTTATGATCAGATCATGAACTTCGTAGATATGGAACAGAACTCCTCATGGGATCACAGCAGAACTGTCGTAACAAGTAAAATTGCTTTGTTTATACGTGTAGTCGATGACTGACTGAAAGAAGAGGGGCAATATATCGAACTGATCTGATGATGAAGCCTGAAATTAGGCACCGGAACTCTGTAATAAATTAATTTAATCTAACCGTGTTTGGTATTATTAGAATTTTCATAAGATGCACTCTGGCTATAAGGTATTTAAGTATGGCTGAGGGGTACTTTTTAGTGTTGGTACCATAACTAAAAAGTGAAAAATAAAAAACTTTTTACAAAAAAAAATATAACCGACTTCAATGTAAAAAACACTGAAAAGCGCAAAATAACTTTAATTTCGGAAGTCGGTGTTAAATAACGAAGAGACAAAACTATTATAGAAACACCGACTTCCGAAATTAAAGTTATTTTGCGCTTTTCAGTGTTTTTTACATTGAAGTCGGTTATATTTTTTTTTGTAAAAAGTTTTTTATGTTGTAGTTATATTGAGTTTCATGTTTGTCCATTTTATTAGCTTAAGTTTTCATACTTTTGCAATACTTACTTCTTCAATTGTGACTAGATTGCGTGGATCCCAGAGTGAAGCATTAGTGCTCTGCTACCGCCAAAAGTCGTGCTATATTGGGCAATGGCATATATTATGATATACTCTCGAAAAATTTACTAGAAACATTTTGAATGTTATTCTCTTTATGACTAGTATAGTCATATCCTTTTATGACTATAGTCATAATCAGTCATGTAAGACTATGATCGTATGAACGCCCAAATAAATATTTTATTTCAACAGCAATAGGCACTCAAATTCTGGGCATAAGCCTCTTCTAATTTACAGAAAGTACGTAGTTACTGTAAATATATGTACAGGAATATCATTCTTTCTAAGTACTTTACTCAATTTTTTTATGTTCTTGTTTCTTTATGTAATTTAATATCCTTACATCCTACGCATAAGGTCGTTAGTCAAAAGGTGCATTTTTCAGTAGAGTTCGTCTTTGTAATTGTTAATGATATAAATAATTCTTGAAATACTTTTAACCAATGTTTTTGTATTATGTAATCAATAATCAGTCCACATTACCAGACGCTGGATGTAATAAGAAGTAATAATATTTATTTTATTTATCTTCATAAAATGTTACTCAAAAATTACATAAGTTACGACTTTATGCGTAGGAGGTATCGTTCTTCAGTAAGGTTAGTAAAATAAAATTCGAAAATACAGTTTTCCATTTTTTTATTAAACTCATATTTTACAAAGAAACTATTCACATGAAAATCATTACATTACCTTGATATTAACAGTTGACAAATAGATCCGATAAAAGATGTCAAACATCAGTTTCTATAACTAACTAATTACAATATTTACAACACTATTTACATAATTACAGTTGACAAAAGTAAATTCGACAAAGACCATTATGATATTTCATAAAATTTTATAAACTAAGAATTATTATTCACAGCCGGAATAAAAAAATAGAAAATAAACGAATCAAAAACCTCAAGTCTTTTTAGATTATGTGTTAACATGTTCCAACATTTCTGGTAACGCATTGTATGCTACCATATTGCCGAAACCTTTAGGCTCTTTCTTGGTTACTATTGCAACAATTTCTTCTTCGGGTGGCGGTGGTGGAAACTCTGCGTTGGGGTCCGCGGCTGCCGATATATCATCTACACTAAGAACTACTTCTCTATTGTCAATTTCGATTCTGTTACGCTCTAAAGAACTATCTTCCATAATGCTGTACAGATTTTCTGACTTACTCTTACTGTACATTTGTCAGGAATTCATGTAAAACGGATCGTTTATATTGACTCCATCGTTGACTGTGTTACCCTTTTGGGACCACTGTTTTTGTTGATGCTTTATTCTATAAATAATTTCATCGTGAATTACGCCGAAGCACATGGCTGTTAGTGCCAAACCCGTAAGGGTATATGCAGAACAAAACCACAGAGTGGAAGATTTGATTGTGTAGTATCTAACACCGTTTATTGTTGTATAAGTCATACCAGGAACAATATTACCAAACCCAATAGTGCTTAATGCCATGAAACAGAAATAGAAACCATCTATGATACCCAAATTGTCTATTTTGAATAGAACGACTGCTCCAATAACTATGTATATAAATATCGCTGTTAGACATAACAGAACGGGAGCTAATATGCTGAGACCATGCATAGAGAGCTTAGAATCTGTATCTGGCCAACTGATGATATCATCTTTAGCTGTACTTGTGGTTGGTCTTTCTGAAAGCGACAGATCTTTTTGACTGTCAGGTTTTAAAACGTAGCATTCTTCTGTAGGTGTTTTGCTAGTGTTTTGACTGTTAAGCATTTCCTCTTGTTGTCTTTTGAGCTTCATTCTGCGTTCTTTCTCTGCCATTCTTCGTTCGTCGTAGCAGCAGTAGCCACAGTTTGAGCAGAGACAACAGCAGAGGGCTCGGCTGAAGACACTTCTTGCCATCTTGGAGAGCAGGGACCCGACGCTCGATAGGTAGACCAGGGTAAGTGGTATACCGACCAGGGCGTAGATGATAGTAACGCCTTTACCGAGGATTGTTCTCGGTGCGATGTTGCCGTAACCTGTAGATGAAAATGAGCTATTAACATTTTGATTATGATATCTATTCATGATTTTGGATGTAAGTAACCCTTCTAATTGGCCCCATTAGTAAACGTATTAGTAAAAAGTTTTTTTATTAAACAACCGTCCACGTTAAGGTTGACTCCTGTTTTGTTTTTTAGGTGGGAAATCATCCAATGAGTTCACCCGCTCTGGGTGGAGCAAGAGGGCGTGACAGTCTTTTACTGACTAAAACCACATCTGTGTCCTTCAGTTGCTCTTTGTTCCTTTTCAGAAATTACCTGTGGTGGGAATCGTGGTCGCGTTCACAAACATAAATATATTAATAAATAACTGTAAGATTTGTGCAACGGATGAGCCACTGGCCGCTATGCTGAGTGTTGCGGATTCGATTTCCGCGCGGACCATTTATATGTATATTACTTAGGTTTAAATGTTTGTGAACGTACCCACAATACAGGACTAATGATTAGTGTGGAGATTGAGATAATAAAAAATATTTAAATTCCAGAAAAAAATACAATAAAGATTTTTCAGGTAACTATTTAATTGAATAACTGAAAAAAATATTTTGTGGAAAGAATTGAGAATTTCATAGGTTATTATTTTTTTAAGTAATTCAGTTATCTCAAGCTTTATACAGTTTATTTAAGTTATTTAAAACACGTTGTTAGTAGTGCAGGACTATTCCACTTACACTGGTTCTACTAACACTTAACTCCGGCCATGTTCTGCCTGTGGAATAAAAGTAAGTACTCTAACCCAGAATTACTTCTACAATATTAAAACAAAGTGCAAAAAATTCTTACCTATAGTTGTTAAAACAGTGAGCGAGTAGAAGAATGCAAGCGCCAAATTCCACTCGTGCTCTTCATAATGGTTCGTAAGGTCGCTCCCGAATTCACCAAGCGCCATCTCTCGGTAACTGACACCATACTGTGACGCCATTTCGGTAGTAACCCTTTGTACAAGCTCATTTTGAAACTTTAGAATCTCCTGTGCAGCCAACCGTGTCCAATTCTCTCTATACAAAATATTTAGAGACACTGTTATCTCCCAAATATTTTCAACCGCTCTGCTTCTGGCGTCCCAAAAGTAATTTGCTGACAAAGTTAGATTCCCATAATCATATTCCTCGTCTGTCTTTCTGTGAGTATTATTTGTATCTCTATGACTAAGTTTCTGTCTATCTGGAAGTATTCTGGGCCTGGCTGGGACTTCTGCGCCGCCTTCTATGGCAAGAAAAATGAATGATCCCAAAAACGTGTATGCTAAAAGCACGATGAATATTACAACGTTAGTGAGGGATCCGATAATGAATTGTTTTCTTCTATACTTAGTAGTTTTGAGACAAAAACAGCAAACAACTTTTTGACGTGATGTTTGTGCTCTTTTTCTGCTATTAGATACCATGGAGTCTGCATCTTGGCATCGGTCCAAAGGGATCCCTCCATTTAGCGAGGGCTTTGCCAATGTGTACTGTTCGAATCGGCTGATTGCTTCTTTGTCCAATACTACATGATCTATATCCATTTTTGTGTGTTACGTTCTACCTTCGACTGACGACATTATATCGGCTCATCTGTAACAATAGAGAAAATGCGATTATATATCAAATATAAGATGTAGGTACCTATCGAAGGTAAGGTTAGGAAAGGAGCAAAAAATAAATTGTATATACATTTAAAATATATTTCTTTGCCCTTATCCGGGTACCTTTTCTATCTCATCCAAATCGGCTTAGTTAGTTTATCCGTGCAAATCTTCTAAACAGAATGAGAGATGTAGTTTCAAATTTATGGCAGCTTTAAATTTTTATAGCTTCGTGAATTTTTAATGATTGCGGAACCATGTTTGTTGGACGCAAACAAAATTAATTGAACGTCAGTCAATATCGATTGATGATTGGCGTTGACAGGTTATATCTACTGGTATCAAAGCAACGCTTATTGACACACACATCACCGCTTATTAAGTACCCTTATACGTACGCTGGAAATTACATAATAAATTTTGGTAGTTATATTTCATAATTAGTGTGAATATATATAAAGGGGTCAAATTCTACATTTCTATTGAAACTACATATTTTATCAGGGTCTAACAGTTATTGCAATAAATCCCGAAAAAATATAATCGTGTTGAACTAACACACAATAAAGATCCCTACATAAACATTGATGGGTATTCCTATTCTTCGAAAATCTGAATTAGTCCAGTCTATATAAACACCGACAGAATTTAATTTGAATAGAACTAGACTGGCTCTAAAATTGGTAATTCCCCAGTTCTTGGAATTACCAATATTAGAGCAAGTCTAACTTCAACATAATAATAATATTTAAAAGTCAAGACAGATGTACTTTTTTAAAATAACTTCAATCTTTGATTGAAGTTCTCTCCGCCCTCTGGTTGATAAATAGACAGCATGACTTTTAACTTATTGCTACATTTTCAAGGAGTTAACGTACTCTAAAAAATTAACTTTTTTTTACGATGGGACTAATCCTGTAATTGACAAATGTTTATTATAATACAAGTGTACAATAGATGCGAGGCGCACAGGACTTTTCATTGTGACGACACTTGGGGAGGCCTATGTCCAACAGTGGACGTCTTTCGGCTGAAATGGTGATAATGATGAAGTGTACAATGGTTCACAATAATAATTCTTGAGTATTAAATCAACTCTAGTATTAAGACTTTCTAGAAAAGAATTCTAGAATTTGTGTCAACATCAATATGAATTTATTTACACCAATCTATTTCTCCATCTCATAACTTTTCTATTTATTGCTTGGAACCGCAATACGGGAACATTTAAGCCGATAACCGCCCCTACTACTTAAGTGGGTAGTCATTTTTCAAAGTCTCTCAGAGGTAGGGTTGCCAGCCGTACTTTCTACCAAATATAAGTAATAAGTACTAAAATATATACATTTTTATCTGTAATTCAATTTACACAGCATGGCGAATATCGTTTGTCATTGTTCAGTGAATGGGTGAATTTATCAACGTTCTTCATTAATGAGGTAATATTTTAATGTATGTATTATATTTTGTACCATAATAAAAAACTGGGCAAGTGCAAGTCAGACTCGCGCACACTCTCAAAGTAATTAAAATTCATGGGGTACTTCCCATTGACCCAGAATCCTGAAATTTGGCATAAAGCAAAGTATAGGAATAAATCTGAAAATAGTAAATTTGTTGTTACGTCGCAAAAAAAAAAACTTTTTTTGCTATTCGGAAAATATTCGAGACACCATTCGAGAATTGAACTATTAACATAGGTAAGTTTGTACGGAACCCTAAGTGCGCGCGTCACCCTCGCACTTGCTCAGCTTTTTTCAATGTACTTTCTTATAGTGGCAACCTTACTCAGAGGAGTGAGGGAAATTGGTGACAAATGAAGAGGTATAGACTTAAAGGCATGATTAATGACCGTTCGATACCCTCTTGTGTGGGTATCTCAAAACAAGTTATCTGATATACGATGGATTTTTATTTTGTAAGAAAATGATAATATTGAATTCGGTTTGTTTTTTAGGAAACCCTTATAGAATCACTTTGTTGTTCGTCTGTCTGTCAAGACCCTTTATATTTGGAACGTGTGAAGATATCGAGTTAAAAATAAAACCATATACTCAAGTCGGCAGTCCCTTGAAGCTGTGAAAAAATCAAACTTCTGAGTTAACGAAAACAAAAATATACAGCTGTTTATGTTGCAAAAAACGCATTTCGACACTCTCAAGGGAATCAAAGTTCATAGGGTACTTCCCGTTGACCTAGAATCCAGAAATTTGGCACGAAGCAAGGTCTCATAGCACAAGTATAGGAAAAAATCTGAAAACTGTAAATTTGTAGTTACGTCACAAAAAAAAAACTAACTAAAACGATTCGGAAAAATCTTCAATTCGGGAATTGAACTGTTTTCATAGGTAAGTTTTTACGGCACTTTTCCACGAAATAAAGATTTAATCTTTATTTCTGAAACTGATTTTGACTAAGAAATTATCAATAATTTGAATCGTCGACAAAATCAAAGAAAAAACTATAGAGCAGCAATTAGAAACTACTTTTAATAGTCCAAGTTTTTAATTATTAGATTTCAATTTTAAAAGATGATAGAAAACCGTCCGACTGAAATTTATTAAACTGTGCGTCTGCATGTTTGGATGTTTATTTTTTTTATTAATCGCGCTTCAACGTCTGATCAGATTTAGAACATACAAATTATATATATAGTAGAATACTTTTCGTCCAAGAAATACGATCTCATATTCATCTCCCAAGCTTATTCCTAACTAGCTAGGGGCTGTTTACCAGTCTGTCCGTATTTTTTTCGGATTGAAAATCAACCAATGACATCCCCCGCCCTTGGGTGGAGTGAGAGGGCGTATCAGACTTTTACTGACGAAAAACCCACTCCCACTCCTGTTCCTTCGTTGCCTTTCATACCAGGGCCCAGCAGGCTTCGACCCTGCTGGGGCCCTACGGTTTGCTGACATCTCCATGAGGCGCGCGTGGAAACAGAACGCACCATCGACGAATTGGACTCGGTCCGGACGGTTACCAGACGGTCGGACGGCGAGCTACCCAGTGGCCGGAGATCGGGATCGGGATCCCGAGTCTATCCGTATGCGGCTGAATACCTTTGTTTCACATAGAGCGACTACTTTTCAGACCTACACAACCCAGTTACAGTAGGCAACACGATACTCCTTCGATATACTGATTCTCAATCTTTCTGGCATCTGATTACCTGCCCCCCTAGCCAAGTCACAAACGATAAACATAAACTCTCAGTAGTCTTTAATAGATTTTCAACTTTATGACATTGGATATAAAGTTGAAAATCTATTGAAGATTACATAGTGTTTTCGTTCGTTCCCGCTCAGTAGTCTTTAATAGATTTTCAACTTTATGCTCATAAGTATAAAGTTGAAAATCTATTGGAGATTACTAAGCGTTCACGTTTATCGTTTGCAACTTGGCTAGGGGGGCTGTAATGACTGTCAAAGATCCACGAATGACAACCAAGATTAACATGCTTTTCGAGACTCGGGGTGTCAATAATGTAATAGATAAACTTAGAAAATATAATCTGAATTGAAAAATTCACATTTGTACGCACAACCTTATGTATAAGAACCGGGTACCTTAACCCTAGGGCCATCACATTATCCGATTAGAAATACGATTCCACAAGATATTGTACTAACATTCCGGGTGAAACCAATGTAGAAACTAGTGAAATTTTAGTCTTTGTTGTACCAAATCTTAAAGGTACTGAAAAGTTTTTCACTTACAAAGGGACGGAGTACGAAATCTGTAGAAAACTTTCGGCTTTCATTTTTAAAGAATGCTAAACTTTTTGCTGAAGAAATTGATTTTTTTTGTTATTACCTATAGTTTTTACTTTAGACTTAGACTTGACTTACAAATGAAATATTTTAATAGTCATAATAAATATTTTTTTAAAAGAAAAAAAAAGAATGAAAGAAAATACGTTTAGGATTACTTGCTTGTTTGCGTGTAAAATTTTATCGTCGAATTATCAATTATTGAATAGTTTTTTTATTTAAATTTCTCGTAGCAAAAACATCAAAATTTCTGCTCAGTGATGTTAAAAATAAGTAAATATGTAGTTAAGAATGTTTTAAAATAAGAGATTGATTTTTTGAATAGAAGAAAACGTGTTTATTGGTTTAAAAAAATATACACTAGCTTTTTGAAAAAAATAGTGCTATTTTACTAGCGACCTCAATAATACCCAGTCATTCAATCAAACAGTTACTCAAATGACGGCATCGTTCACACCAAACGTATTGTCCGCCGCCGCCTGTGAGTATGCTCACAGTTAGCCCCATTGTGAACGTGGATTCAGTCTGCAGTAAGCATTCTCACCAAGTCGACAATACCCTATAGCGTAGAATGCGATATTTGTGTGAACAAAAGAGTAGGCATTTTTTTTTCTGTGGGAAAATCATCCAATGGACATCCTCCGTTCTTGGGTGGAGCGCGATGGTGTGTCAGATTTTTACTGACTAAAAACCCACTTCTGTTCCTTCGTTGCTTTTCATACCAGGGCCGAGTCTTTCTTTCAGAAACAGACTCTTGGCCCCAGTAGACTTTGACCGTGCTGGGCCCCTACGGTTCACTGACATCTCCTTGAGGCGTGCGTGGAACAGTACGCGCCGTCGAAGACTTGGGCTCGGTCCAGACAGTTACCAGACGATCTGACGGCGAGCTACCCATTGCTCGCTGTCCGCAAGTCCGCGCCTACGGTGGCCGGAAATCGGGATCGTTATCTCGGCGGCTGGAGCGTGAGGGCCGATCCCTCGCGCGTGCACGTGCGGCTTCCTCTTTTGCTAACATTACTGCTTCGCAGAAGGAGGCGACCGCCTGCCACTCCTCTTCGCTTCGGACCATGGCCTGTACCAAGGCCCGGCGCGAGAGATCGTTACCGCCGATCTCCCTCACAAGAACACTGTGCTTCATCACTTTCATTTTTATGATGTTCCTCCATCTATTCCTGTGAATGCAAACAGAAACAGATGGAAGAATATCATTCAAGAAAAAGTGATGAAGCAGGGTGGTCACGACCCTCAGCACTGCGGCAGCGTCGTATTCCTCAATTCTAAGGATCATGATCTCTCTCCTGCTTCATGACTTTCATTTTTATGATATTCCTCCATCTATTCCTGTCTCTGGCGGTGTGAAGGGCCTTGTATACCGTGGAGTCAAGAGCGGTGCGGATTTGGTCGGACCAACGTATTGGGCTGCGCCCACGTGGCCTTTTCCCATCCACTTTGCTGGTCACAATAAGCCTTTCATGGTTGCCACCATCTTTCCTAGCAATGTGTCCAAAGTATTGCAGAGCCTTGCGAAGACACTCAGACGACAGTCGTGAGGAGATTTTTATCTTGTAAAATGGATACATTGGACCGAAATGCTGTCCAAGGGATACAGAAGGGTATCAAAGCACGCGCACACAATTATACGCTAGTTTTAGTTTATCAATTTATTAATTTTGTACTAGCAATGCACTCTAAAAAAACTTTCCTTCTTTGAAACACCTGATGGATCCTTTTTTGAGGAGGGAAATCTTCACATGACTTCTCCCGAGTGGAGCAAGGGGGCGTGTAAGACAATTATTAACCAAAACCTATCTGTGCCCTTCAGTTGTTTTTTGCATTCAAGAGCCACACACTTTCAAACGTTCCCGCAGACCTTATAGATCCTTGGGGTCCTCGTAATATATTCATAGCATTGTAAACAGAAACTTGTCACGTTTTTTTATTTAAAACAGATGTCGTAGATGGTCGGTTTCATTGGTATGCTGTTTTCTAAATAATAAAAACGATACAAGTAGAATAATATATATTCTAATCTACTTTATTTAAACAAAAGGGTCTGTCCAAACCTAGCCGAATGATATAAACAAAAAAATATAAATAATAAAGCATTCGATATTTTCGTGCTCCATATATTTGATCCAAGGTAAGCATATGTACATAATTCACATAAGTTTCAAACGTTTCTGTACTGATAGATGAAAACCTCAAGTTTTTTTGTTTCTAATAAATTCGCTTTCAGGCCACGTACGTTCCATTGGACGAGGGATGTAAGCCCTCGATTAGGGTGAGGAGATAGCGCGGTAGCGACGTGTTAATGCCTGAAAACTCATTTACTCAAATATTTCACAAAACTTGTTCCAGGAAATGGATGTAACGTGTTTTTTTTTTAAACCTTAAATATTTTTTTATAAAAAAAACATCTCTCAGAATCTCGTTCAGATTTGAAAGGTTACTTTAGATATTTATAGATATATTTTTTTATATTTTTAATTTATGAGTACACTATGAAGGGTCAAAGTTTGCGCAGAATAGCAAATTTTTAGCGGTCTTTACAAGATCAGTTTTACACAAATTTATGTTTTAATTACAATAGAAACCTAAATAATATCCACAAGATATCTGTGTTTTCAAGATATCTGGAGAAAGATGTGTAACGTTATAACCACGTAAGAGTGGTTGTATGGAAATGTATCTCGGTTTGGCCGTTCTTAACGTGGGATCCTGGGCAAAACTACCATTGGATATTTCCATTAGGAATTACTCTGTAGCAGCCCAAAGTTTGCAAGTTGGTGGTGTGGCCAAGATGTGTCAAATTGCCGTGCTATGGGACTATAAGTGTAAAGGAACAGTGATTGCATCCTTATTTGCACAGACACTTATATTTACTGCGTACTTGGCCTATCTTTGTTGAGATTGGCCACTGCGATCGAAATTCGGTCAGGATTAATGTACTTAAAATTAAGAAATAAGTCTAGCCTCTACTACCCGCTACAATAGCTCACGATGCTCTGTGGCTTCCTAATCGCCCCCGCCTCCGCCTTAGTCACTAAGCGTTCACTCTGAATCAAGCCTGTGGGTTCGGCCAGAGTCACAAGCGAAAGCTGTGGCGGAAGCAATAAGCGATTTTTTGGAGTGAAGTTCAGTGGCTGTAGAAATTGATTTCACGTAGATACTGTGATGTATCTGTAGTTTTGTATCATAAATGTCTAGGTACATAACTGGACTATATGAGAATTTTTTGACACAAGCATGGTTAAATAGAGAGAGAAAACACAATGAAAACTTAATTTTTATACTCCGCTCCTGCTTCAGTAACCGCGCATCTCTTCACCCTGTCAGACGTTTATTTTTTGCGTGAATGGGAACGGTTTCGCAAATAAAACTCAAATGTGTGAGTGAGATGGATTGTGTACGGCTGCGTGACTTCGAATGTTGATGTTGGTATGTGTGTTTGTGTTTGTTTTCAACGTTATACATGACCGAGGTGAAGATACATTAGGGGACAAATTGTCCTTCAACATGACGCTTAACGCTCAAGGAGAACCAAGGTTACCGACATAGCACGAAGAGTCGCCAAACTTAAGTGGCAATGGGCAGGGCACATTGCTCGCAGAACAGATGGCCGTTGGGGCTGAAAGGTTCTGGAGTGGCGACTACTTACCGGAAGACGCAGTGTCGGAAGGCCCTTTACAAGGTGGACCGGTTGCGGGAATCCGATGGATGCGAGACGCACAGGACCGTTCATTGTGGCAACATTTGGTGGAGGCTTATGTCCAGCAGTGGACGTCTATCGGCTGAAATGATGATGATGAACGTAGCCCAGTGTCCTGCAACTTGCATCCCAACATTTTATTTTTACAAGTCATTCAGGTGACGCGTGACATGTTGTTAGATAATTCGATAGCGTTGCGCGTCATGTTGGAGGACATTTCATTCCTTAGTGTATTTGAGGCTTTATCTACACTACTATCATAAAGAGGTAAAGTTTGTTTTTTTGTTTGTAGGAGGTAATCTCTGACAGAACTGCCCCCCTAGCCAAGTTACAACCGTTTCGTTTCGATTCTCTTTTCGTCGATCGCCTCGAGTCGGCCACGCCTCCAGTTCCTTTATTCTGATGTCATCTCGACGCTCAGTCAGGTCAGAACAAAGGAATAGGAGGCGTGGCCGACTCGAGGCGATCAATAAGATAATCGAAACGAAACGGTTGTAACTTGACTAGGGGGGCTGGTCCGCTGATCTGTTTATTTTATATTTAAGGCAGAACTACACTGCGTACACGTGTGCCACACACGCTGATCTGTGCGCGTCGGTCTCCATACATTTTATATGGAAAATAGCCTTGTAGAGCTACACTTGATCCACGCCACGCGACGTTATTCTACGTACAAATTAGGCGTGTTACACGTGTGCGTCGATCTAATGTAGTTCTAGCTTTAGTCTGATAGTGACCATTTTAGGTATTATGTGTGTCTGCGGTATTGTTCAAATGAGTCATAAGTCATAAGTCATAAGTCATAAGTCATAAGTCATTTATTCATTTGTTAAACATAGGTACAATAATAACGGTGTGGCAATGTAATAAAGAGAGCGCTATGTTTTGCCAGAGAGCGTACAAACGTTTGTGAGAAATAAATAATTAATAATGAATAGCAAAATAAAATCAATGTCAATCAAGGCACCTAATGTTAATTCAAAATACTAATGTCTAATAAAAATTACAATAAACAATACAAAATGTCAATATACAATAAAAAAAAAGTCAATATACAATTCTAAATGTCAAAATACAATTCAAAATGTCAAAAATATAATTCAAAATGTCAAAATAAAATTCAAAATGTCAATACACAATACCAAATGTCAATATACAATTCAAAACGTCAATATACAATTCAAATTGTCAAATTAAAATTCAAAATGTCAAAATACAATTCAAAATGTCAATTTACGGTACTAATATTAATTTACAATTCTAATGTCAATTTAAAAAACTAATGTCCGTTTACAATGCTAATGTCAATAAACAATGCTAATGTCAGTTTCAAATACAAATTTACTATTAATAAGAATAAACATTCCATGTATTTTGTTTGTATGTCAACATTCAATTACTAGGTTTTTGTCTGTTAAATATTCCGAAATACTGTAATATGCTTTGGTCACCAGTAAAGATTTTAGCCGTTTCTTAAATAGGCTCAAATTCAATTCTTTGATTGACCGTGGTAAGTGATTAAATATGACTGGCGCCATGCAAAATACACTTTTATACATTAATTTCGTATGGGACCTTCTAACGCATAGACTACTATTATCTCTTCGACTTCGATTATTAATGTCTGTCATTTTTTTAAACAACGTAGAATTGGTCTTAACAAATACAGCAACTTCAAAAATATATAAGGATGGAAGAGTCAATATTTTAAACTGTATAAATAATGGTTTACATGTGTCTATGATCTGTAGTCCAAACATCGTCCTGATGCACTTTTTCTGTGCCTTAAAGATTATTTCTTTATTGGTGGAGTTCCCCCAAAAAATAACACCATATCTGAGAACTGAACCCACTAAGCAATGATAAGCTGTAACTAAAGCGTCAACACTTATTACTGAGGTAAGTTTATATAAGGCATAGGTAGACTTACTGATTCGTTTGGCTAACTCCTCCGTGTGTGTTTTCCAATCCAATTTATTATCAATTGTTAAACCTAGGAATTTTGATGTGTTTACTTGTGCTATGGGTTCGCTATTATAGTATACACTCATATTTATGTTGGAACGTTGGCTAAACATCGTTAATTTCGTCTTGTCAATATTTATTTTTAAATTATTATTATCTAACCATTGCACTATGGAGGTTATCGTCTTTATAATTTCGTCATTGTAGGTTTCAGCGTTTGTACTATTAATGGTCACAGTGCTGTCATCAGCAAATAGTGACATAGGGTGACATGTAACTTTCGGCATATCATTTATATAGATAATAAATAGGGGAGGCCCTAAAACACTGCCCTGGGGCATGCCATAAGTAAGTGTTCTAAGATCAGATTTGTAGCTACGTTGACATTTGGATTTAAAATCTATTGCAGATACTTCAACGTATTGTTTCCTGTTCTTTAAATAAGATTCTATTAAACTAATAATAATAATAATAATAATAATTAATAATAATAATAATTTATTAGCACACACACAAGTTTGAAAAGCAAAAAGTATACAAATATGAAGAAAATAAATAGAAAACACATCAGAGGTAGCTGTGGGCCCCAAACTAGGCACAGCCTGTATCTTGGTGGCCCAAAACTAATTGGCAGCAGGTATATACTGATTAAAAGTTCCGTGTGAAACAGTACAATATACAGAGAAGATGCAGGAAGGAATTCAAAAGTATACAGAAATAATAATAATAAATTAAACAAAAATAAAAAAAATAAAAATTACAAATATAACAAAAATGACAATTGCAAGAAGAAAGAAAAGAAACTGAATTAAATTAAATTAAAATTAATAAACAAAACTTCAATGTCAAATCATAAATAGAAACTTAAAAAGAAAAAGAAATACATTAGCATAAATAAAATTAAAACAAAATAAAACTAAATCACAATTAATTTAAAATCAAACTATAGCAAATAAACAAAAAAAAATTCTAAATACTAAGTTTAACCAAATGCCATAGAGGACTTAAAAATAATAATAATAACTGGATATAATCAAAATTAATAAATGAATGAATGAATGAATGCAATATAATTAAAATAAAATAAAATGTCAAATTGTCAATGTGTCAAAAAAAAAAAAATTATATATTTAAAAAATAAAAATTAAATGTCGTGAGTGATATGAGTGGTGTGTGTGAGCGATGGGCTGGACTATGTGTTGTCGAGGTGAAGGTGATTATGTTTAGGAGCTTGTCATCTCAGTGGGCAAATTATATTTTCAGTTTCGTCATACGTCAGGTCTTGCAGCCATTTCTTTAACACATATTTTGCTTCAAGACATTACCTCTAATTCCGTAGGCATCTAGTTTACTTAACAAAATATCATGGTCCACATAGTCAAACGCTTGCGTCATGTCACAATATATTGAGCACACAGGTGTTCTATTGTCAACATTCGTATATACATTATTTAAGAAGTCGTAGATAGCCAAATTGATAGTTTTACTTTTCCGAAAACCTTTTTGCTCCTCTGCTAAAATGTTTTGCTTATCCAAGTATTTATTAATCTGATCATAAATATATTTTTCAAATATCTTGGATATGATTGGAACAAGCGCAATAGGCCTATAAGATTCCATGCATTCTTTGTCATTTTTTTTAAATAATGGTTTTACCACAGTTGTTTTTAGGTTAGTCGGATAACTACCGTGTGTTATGCACAGATTGAGTATATAGCTCAAATGTCCACTTAAAGAGTCTGAGACGTACTTGATTACTTTGGTTGCAATTCCATCATTACCTATACTACGGGTATTTTTTAAAGCCTTAATAATAGTTTTAATGTCATTTTCATTACTAGGTGCCATAAACATAGAATTACTCGATTTTGAGATATTTGATGTCACATTTTTGCCTCTATTACTAATTGGTTTTATTTTGTCGACAAAAAATTTGTTAAATGCTTTCGCTATCTCGTGCGGTGTGTTACAGTTTTATCTCTAATTTTTAAATGTCCAATTGAGTTTTTGTTAGGCATGTTCATTTTTGTTCGATTTATGATTTCCCATGTCGCTTTCGACTTGTTAGATGATGACTTGATTTTGTAACTATTTTGGGCACGTTGTGTTAATTTAATTATTTTTTTATATAGTGCTGAATATTTTTTGAATTTATGTTTATTTTGTTCATTGCGTTCCAGTCGGTAATGCCACAAAAGTCTTCTTTTATTTTTACTGCACGTTTTTATTCCCCGCGATACCCATTGTGGCCTTTTGTGTACACTTAATTTTATACGTTTTAATGGAAAACATAAATTATACATTAAGGTAAATGTCTCCAGAAATAGATCATAGGCTGCATTCGGATCGTCAAGTTCATATATTTTCGATAAAGAAATATTTTGTAAACATTCCCTGAACTTAGTCATGTTTTCTTGATTGTAGTCGCGGCGTAAAACATACCAATGCTTTAAAACACATATCTTTTTCACCGGACACTTGAGAATTTGGCAGGTGTGGTCAGATAAAGCGAAATCAAATACATCATAATTACATTTTTTACCAAAATTGTGTGCAAAATGGTCTATACATGTTTTACTGGATAATTAATTACTAATTTAAAATTGAAGTTAAGCAAAATGCATTCTAAATCTAGTGTTGTATTATTGCGCTTTAAAGTATCAATGTTCCAGTCACCGCATATTACAATATTTCGTTTATTTTTCTTAGTTATAAACTGGCATAATTTAAACAGTCGCTCGAAAAAAGTAGTTAAATTATTTGCATTCGGAACTCTATAAATGCAGATTACAATGGTGTTAGTATGGATTAGTTCAATAGCACAACATTCGAAAGTGCTACTTATTGCTAAGTCCCTAACTTCAGGAATTTCCTTCCAATGGTGTCCTTTTTTTATCAAAATACATGCTCCACCTCTTTTAATGTCTCTTCTACTGAAACATGAAGCTAGATCATAGTTAGTGATTTCCAGATACTGTTCATAACCAGCCATCATGAAATGCTCGGTTATGCAAATTATATCAATGTTAATATTCTTCATCATAAGTTCTTCAAGACATACGGAAAATGCGTCAGATTTATTTAACAATCCTGCAATGTTTTGATGCAGTATATTTATATAGTTTTCATAGAAAAAACTGGGTGTCTAAATGTTCGTCATTGGGTGTTGTATCGGTGTTTTTCATTAAAAGGTCATATTTTTTTACTCCTGAGATAAACTCGTCAATATCCTTGAAGATTGTTTGCATGCCAAAATTATTTATTATTCCTGTTTGTTTGGTAAACATTGTATAATCATTTGCCAGATTCTTGTTCGAGTCTAAGAGATACGCATGTTGATGAGACATTATATCAAGGTACAGTAAATTATTGAAGTGTTCTATTCTCCAATTATACATATTTTTGTGGTAATTGTACTTATATATTGGCGTGCAGACTATTATATTGGTGTGGTTTACTTTTTGTAAGGTTTTTCTAATAAGAAGTGTCAGTTGAAGGTAGTCGTTCGTAGTTTCAAAGTCTTCCTCTCCTATTAAAATTATACAAAAGTCTTTCATTGTAAACGTTTTTAGTTTAGTTTCTATATCGCATATTAGTTGTTCTGAGTTACAGTGGATTTGGAACACAAAGAGCAACTGAAGGAACACAGGTAGGTTTCACTACGTAAAATATTCTTTTGACTCTCTCGCTCCTCCGGGAGTTATTTCGTGATTTCACATCCAAAAAAATTTCTTTAATGCGTCTAATATCAAACGTTCTCACCTGGGAGGGTTCAGGGCTGTGGATTTTTTGAAAGATTTAGATACTGTGACGCTCGCAAAGGACTACTAAAGAAGCAAAGGTGGGTTTAGGTCAGTAAAAATATGTCACTCTCTGTCGCTCCATGCGGAGCGGGATGAGTTACTATTGAATGACTTTTCACGTAAAAAACGGAAAACGTTGTTTTGCCATACAAATTACTAAAGAGAATATTGGAAATTACAAAAAATTTTCTACGGGGCTATTCTCAGAGTAACCAAATAAATTACAAAAAAAAAAAATAATATCGGTTAAGCCGTTTCGGATGAGTTTAATAATAAACACTGTGACACGAGATTTTTATATATTATTTATCGAACTTTTCCGTATGCATGCAATCAGGAAAAAGATTTTCCACACGGTTTCACCCAAGGCCATAACAGAGCTACAAACATAAATATTTAGATATTTCCCCCTCAAGCTGTTTCACACATTCACACCTTATGAACGGGGGCTAAAATATTGGCATATCGATGGACTATTTCCACGCTCTATGGGAAAAATACCGTATTGGTGCTGAGTGCGAAAAATATTCGTGATATTATGTTTTGGTGTAATTGGGGCTGACTTTGTTTGATATTTCAAAAAGACAAGTCGGAATGGTATGACGATGACGGTGTTAAAAGAAACGTAAGAAGTCGCCACAGTTAATTAAATTGGGGTAAGTAACAGGTTGCATAAATAATCCATTTTGGTAATCTACTAAATGAACAGTGATGACATATGGAAATGAAACATGGTCGCTTACAAGGGGCCTCATCAGAAGGCTTACAGTCACCCAAAGGGCAATGGAAAGGGCTATGTTCGGAGTTTCCTTGCGTGATCGCATAAAGAATGAAAATATCCGCAGGAGAACCAAGGTCGCCGACACAGCCCGAAGAATCGCCAAACTAAAGTGGTTGTGGGCAGGGCACATTGCTCGTAGAACGGATGGTCGATGGGGCCGAAAGGTTCTAGAGTGGCGACAACGCACCGGAAAACGCAGCGTTGGAAGGCCTCCCACAAGGTGGACCGACGACCTGGTGAGAGTCGCGGGAGTGCTTTGGATGCGAGACGCACTGGATCGGTCGTTGTGGCGACACTTGGGGGAGGCCTATGTCCAACAGTGGACGTCTTTTGGCTGAAGTGATGATAATGACGACTAAATGAACTTCCCGGATTCAACTATAACGACTGACAAGACTTCCAAGGATGTAGGATTGTTCAAAAGGTTCACTGCAGCAGCCCTGTAGCCAAAATTACAACTAAAAGAACACAGGTAGATTTTATTCAGCAAAAATCTGACACTCCTTTTTGCTCCACTCAGAACAAGACAAGTTGTTAGATGATTTCCTATTATAAAGAAACGAAAGACAAATGTTTCATACCAATAATAATTTAACAGGATCCAACCAGCATTCAAACTGAAAAAAATCGAGGATCTTATTTTTTACCTCACAACTCTAAGTAGCCGAAGCCACACCCATCCTATATTTCCAACTTACCAGACGATTGAGCTATTAACTCGCCACTTCAAAGTGCAATTTTATTACCTCTTAAAGCACCACGATTATACCAAGAGGAGTCGGGGGAGACCTGTATTTAACTGACATTTACAGACTCGTTTCAATTAATTTGTAGTTGTTTTATTTTTTTCGGTGGGAAAATCATCCAATGACATCCCTCGCTCTTGGGCGGTGCGAGAGGACGTGTTAGACTTTTAATGACTAAAAATCCACTCCTGTTCCTTCGTTGCCTTTCATACCAGGGCCGAATCTTCCTTTCAGAAGCAGACCCTTTGCCCCAGTAGGCTTCGACCCTGCTGGGCCCCTACGGTTTGCTGACATCTCCTTGAGGCGCGCGTGGAACAGTACGCGCTGTTGACGACTTGGGCTCGGTCCGGACGGTTACCGGACAGTCGGACGATGAGCTACCTATTGCTCGCCGTCCGCATGCCCGCGCCTACGGTGGCCGGAAATCGGGATCGGGATCCCGGCGGCTGGGGCGTGATGGCCGCGAACTCGCGCGTGCACGTGCGGTCTCCTTTGCTAGCATTACTGCTACGCAGAATGAGGCGACCGCCTGCCACTCTTCGTATCGGACCATGGCCTGTACCAAGGCCCGGCTCGAGAGATCGTTGCCGCCGATCTCTCCCACAAGGACACGGCGCGGCGGTGCTCTGCCCAAGTGGGGCACACCTCTACTTTGTGCTCCACCGTGTTCTCCGGGCGGTCCACACAGCTGCTTAACCTTTTGAGTGCGTAATTAGAGACACAAAAGTAAGACAATGGTGCGTGAACGCCGGCGTTCGTGCGGGGATCAACAGCTTAAGACGACTATTATAACCACAATTTCTTGTACATTCAAATCTAAGGGAAACATTTATTATATATGTAAACCTAAGCCTAATCATAATATTTATGATCATTAATTCATCATCATCATTTCAGCTGACAGACGTCCATTATTGGACATAAGCTTCCCCTATGTGTCTGCTATAACGACTGCTCCTGTAAGTCTCGCATACATTGCATTTCTGCGACTCTTACCAGATCATCAGCTACCCAGCCCACTGTTACTCAAGTATGACGATTTTCAGGCATCCATTAATTATAATTTTCAAATGAAAACAGCAAACAGAAAAACATGAAATCTGAAATATTTTATACAAAATAGTTTCCATGAATAGAAAATATATGCGAATCGATAATGAATAATTTTATAGTGGTTTAATCCTTAATCATATAGACTCTATATGATTAAGGATTAAATCATATAGAGTCATCATCCTCGTCGCTTTCCATCAGGTGAGTTAGCGGTCAAGCGCAAACCTATCAAGAATAAAAAAAAAAAAAAAAAAAAATCACTATAAAATAGTCTATATTTATTTAACTAAATATAGACTAGGACTAGAGTCAATCAGAACTGCCGTAATAATTTATTTGTGCAATTCAATCACTGCGATTACTAATCATTTGGCAAGTAATTATAAAAGCGCTAAAGTTAGAAATTATCCTAAAGGAAAATGTCAGTTGTATTCAAGGACATGGTGATCCCGTATACCAAACCTTCAAATCCGTTCAGCCCTTAGAGCATGAAAGAGGAACAAACATTTTCACACACATACATACTACATGACATAGCATAGCATAGCATAGTTGGCCTTATAATGTTCCTACTGCTGAGACTCAGGCCTCCTCTGTAGGAGAGGGAATGGGCCGTAATCCACCACGCGGGCCCAGTGCGGGTTAGTGAATGTCACATGCCTTCGAATTTTTGGTTCTAGGACATGCTGGTTTCCTCACGATGTTTTCCTTCACCGTTTTAAGAGCAGTGGTGATGAAATAAATTACACAAAGTAATGTATATTAGTGTTGTTTACTCATTCTTCATAAGTCACAGATTAGTCAGTATACAGTGTTTATACTGCCTTAATCTACGTAGCATTCACATTTTCTTGTATCACTCATTACCTCATAATCAATCATAGTAAAATTCTGGCTCAGAATGATTACGAGCAACATGAATTGAAAAACTTTTCTACATTTACATTCAAACCAAAAAACAATTTCAATATGAAACTTTCAAAACTATAAGTATTAAAACAACCATTTAAATGGAACTCCAAATTACTTAACTGACAATAAAGATTTAACAGTACGCAGGTGTCAAACTAGTTTAAACTGGTGAAAACCTGTGAAATCCGGTGCAAACTGGTATTTAACGACTGGTTGCGAGTGTGCAGTCAATTGTAGGCTGGTCACAATATGTGCGGCTCATTAAAGACCAATATACGCTAACGACATGTTGGCACGGAAGCCGCTAGTCTATAAACGGCTGATGGTCTGGGTTGGGAAAATTATTATTCAAGCTTGGGATCCGATAGTTTTTATATTGCCCTAGCTTATAGCATAATCAGCTTTTAATGTTCCCACTGCTGGGACTCTAGGAGAGGGTATGGACCATAATTCACCACGCGGGCCCAGTGCGGGTTGGTGAATCTTACATGTCTACGAATTTTTGGTTCTAGGACATGCCAGTTTCCTCACGATGTTTTCCTTCACCGTTTTGAGAGCAGTGGTGATGAAATAAATTACACAAAGTAATGCCCCTGGTTGGGTTTGAACCCGCGATCTACAGCTCGTAAGTCGGGGCCGTTACCACTCGGCCACCACTGCTCTACTCCGCCACCACTGCTCTGTCTCCACTCTGTCACCACTGCCCTAGCTTATATTTGAGACGAACAACAATAACGAATTTAAGTTAGTTTTATTTAAAGGGTGGCTGCAGGATTGGGGCTTCGGGATCATTTGAAAAAGGCACTGCGGCCTTGAAACGCAAAAAGCAACTAAAGAACCACTAGTGGGTTTTAGTAAGTAAAATTCTGACCCTTGAAAGGGGTTCACTTTTTTCTCTCTTAGTTGACCACTATCTCACCTGATGGTAACCGATAATGTGCTCGACGAAAGAGTACGCTTGCCTAGAAGTAACCTATAAATAATTTAGAAGCACTTTTTTTTTAATTTGTGTATGTGAAGTACCATGGAGCATTTTTATTAGGTTACAATTTGTTTGACCTTACGAGCATAGCAGTTGAGAGTTTGTCATGCTCACTCAAATGTCTCGCTGATGGTGGCACGTGTTATTGGGTCATTCAGTTCCCTTCAAAATGGTTGAGCTGAGTGGGGCTGATGCACGCGTCATGCTTTTGAACGGGGGCCGCCAGTTGAGACTCTTAGCCGCTAGTGGCTTAATTCTATTTCTATTTTTTTAACTAGTTTTTTTATTGTTGTTACTTATCTACATTGTGCTCACATAATAGAAGCGACAAGAAATATGTAACCAAGATTTATGTAACTCATAATATGATTTAAAAGAGTGTCCACGGAGTTTCTTGCACATTCTTCTCCTTAGGGATCTACGCTTTGGAACATGCAATTTAGCTTCACTTTTTTTTGACTGACCGACATTTTGATAATTCAAAAGTGCCTGTAATTGGTCTATTTGAAATAAACGTTTCTGATTTCTGATTCACTCTTGAATTAAACACGACCACATTATATCTATCAGGAAACGCAGACTCCGCTCGTAAACTCTACGTTATAAAAGTTTAACCTCAACAAAAACACACAGATATCGTCAACAATACCAATATTTTCGACACCAAAAAATGCCGTTTATATTTTCGATATTTTTATCGCAAAAAAAATCTTTGATATGTTGATATTTCCTTTAGTGTTATTTCGATTCTACTGCTGTCGAAATCTTGAGAAGGGTCTTGTGTTATTAGGTTATTTACTATGGCAGCTTTTCCTAGTAATAAGTGGTAACTGGTATCGACGCAGCTGGTAAACAAAATATATGTGTTTGTTTAGGTGTAAGAGGATTTACAAGATTTCTTTTGGTTTTCTTGAATTTGATAGTGCTCCCTCTGGGAAGATTTATAGGTAACTGGATTTGTCAGTGGTTTTAGCGGTAATACTAGCAAAGGAAGAGGCCGCACATGCACGCGCGAAGCAATGGTCCTCGCGCCCCAGCCGCTGGGATTCCGATCCCGATTTCCGGCCACATCGTAGGCTTGGGCTTTCGGATGGCAAGTAATGGGTAGCTCGCAGTCCGACCGTCCGGTAACCGTCAAAACCGAGCCCAAGTCATCGACGGCGCGTAGTGTTTCATGCGTGCCTCAAGAAGATGTCAGCAACCGTAAGGGCCCAGAAGGGTCGAAGCCTACTGGGGCCAAGGGTCTGATTCTGAAAGGAAGACTCGGCCCCGGTACGAAAGGCAACGACGGAACTGTAGTGGGTTTTGAGTCAGTAAAAGTCTGATACTATCTCCCGCTCCGCCCAAGAGCGACGGATGTCATTGGATGAATAACCCACAAAAAAAAAACACGTCTTCAAGTTGAAATTAATCCACAAGAAGGTACTACTTGTATCTAGTGGGGTCATAAGTTCTGTCAAAACCTTATGTTTAATATTCAAATACTGGCCAGATGTACCAGTGTTGATTAATTTTAAAAATAGAACGGTCCAGTGGGTTTTTCTTACACCTACTATTGCCTAATTTAGACACTGATTTTTCTGTGTTGCAAATATCACAAATATAGAAATATACTCGTACATTTGTAGTAGAAATTTAGGTTATATTCACACATAGGATATATCCTAATTTCCTGTAAATTTTCCATAAGAATATATTAAAATAAATAAATCAATAAACTGCGTTAAATAAACACAATTATAATAGTATAATAAATGAAATTAAAAACATTAGCAATTAATTATTATTTTTTTAAATATTTTACGTGGTTTCAAAAAATAGTTTATAAGTTAATTTAATTTTAAAAAAAAAACGTAATACAAATAAAACAGGACAATAAAGACAGCTGTTATTTTTCGAATTATTTCTCAAAATAATTTGAAACTCTTCTTTGTGTTAAAAGTTATAATATCACTGGCCTTGTACTAACGTAAACAGTTCATACTGCGTAAATTTACTTTACAATATAAATTTTGTATTAATCCATATAAATAAACAGTCTGTAAACTTTTCTACAATAACCTTTTTCAATTTAAATCAATTGAAACACACTTAATGTATTCGACAGCTCGTTGATACAAACTCTGAATAACCCTTTTATGTTTTTGACATCGAAATGTCAATGAATTTTTTTTTTAAACTAGTTGACCCGGCGAACTTCGTACCGCCTAACAGTAAATGAATGTAGTATAATATCTTTCGATATACTCATCGATTGCGATGAAACATAGCCTAAGTAATACACGGTGTCTTTGATATCGATGCAAAAACGAATACCACGGATCCAGTATATGATTCTGGACAGGTGAAATTTTTTCATCAGCTTTTTCCTAATTTAAAAAAAAATCTGTACCTTTTTAAATTTAAACTGTGAAAAATCGTTATTCTAACCAACCCTGATGGTATTTTATCCGTACATAAAATATTTATATGATATTTTATGTAAGAGCAGTGGTGGCCGAGTGGTAACGGTCCCGACTTACGAGTTGTAGGTCGCGAGTTCAAACCCAGCCAGGCGCATTACTTTGTGTAATTTATTTCATCACCACTGCTCTAAAAACGGTGAAGGAAAACATCGTGAGGAAACGTATGTCCTAGAACCAAAAATTCGAAGACATGTGACATCCACCAACCCGCACTGGGTCCGCGTGGTGGATTACGGCCCATTCCCTCTCCTAGAGAGGAGGCCTGGGTCCCAACAGTGGGAACATTAAAAAGGCTGATTATGCTATAGATAATATAAACTAGTGCTTGAATGCGATCCCACCTGATGGTAAGCAGTGATGCAATCACGATATTCATCGTAATAGTTTGATGGTGAGGCGCACTAATTTATTGAAAGCCTATTCACTCTAGCTTTGAAGATACCTAAATTATAATCGGACGGGAAGACCGCAGAAAGCAAATTGTTCCAGTCCCTCGATGTACGCGGTATAAACGACGAGGCGAAACGCTTGGTCCAGAACATTAGGTTTCAACAACATAAGGGTGGACTCTCGCCGTTCGTCGGGTTGTCCGATGATAGAAATGAGATGGTGGAATCAAGTCATCCAATTACTGCGCACACTCTCCAAAATGCATTCTGTAAACACCGAAAGGCTGGCCACTCTACGCCTGTAAACTTAGAAAATTATATATGAATTGAAAAATTCACACTGGTATCTGCTTTCAAACCCAAAACTTCAGGCATGAGAGGCGGGGGCTTGTTTTTCTTAGCCACTGGGCCAACATGTTTTGTTTATAATATGGATACGTACGTAAGTAAAATAATAAATTGTATAATTTTGATATTAATTTCGACACTCATCAACAAAAATAAACCAAATGATTTTACTGTATTATCGACTTTTATGAAAATTACTGTAGTATTGTTAAAAAGTAACACTAATACAATATTAAGTAATAAAGTTACTAGTACAGATACCGGCACAGATCTTGAGCGCTGCCTTCCACTTACGCAAAAGTGAAATAGGCGTGTGTAACTCTTTACTGAACCGACTCACCATTCCGTAATATTTTAGTGTTCCGAAAGATTGGAACAGCAGTAATGTTTTAAATGCACCATTTGGAACAATTGAAACACTGAAACACTCTTTATTTTGAACTGATATAACAATTTGATAAAAGTTCCTTAAATAAATAAATTTAAAAAAAAAGTGACCTGCAGTCTTTTTAAAATTCAAATTAAAACGTAATTTGTGTAAATTTTAATAAACTACTAGTACTAAAAACATCTGATTTAAATTATTCTCAAATCAAAATTCAAATAAATAAAACTGTTGGTGTATATGGCACAACGTAACAGATCACGATTCATAACAGTCAGTGTCTGTGATTGTATCTTTTGAGCCATTGTTTCAAATTTTCTGTTTGTATCTTGTGAGCCGATGTTTCAAATGTTCCGTTTGTATCTTTTGAGCCGATGTTCCAAATGATACATATCACTGTTTCGGAACATATCAGTGATTAAGATGCAAATGTTCCAATTGCAAAGATGACACACTTTGCCCACGCCTAAAGTGAAATATTGGTTCTCTTTAGTGATATGAAGTGAGACGCGGGGGCGGGGAGTGTAATCCTTGTACCGTGATTGGCTCGCCGATGTGTACGATGCGCAAGATTCGTGCCGGTATCTGTAAGTTATGAACTAAATTTTTAAAACCTCTCGGCACGATTAAAACATATATAAAAACCAAAATCAACTATCCGGTAGTTGCGCGTACCTGACAGAACACCCGTTTGGTCGGACAATCCTCTCTTTTCAACGGAAGTATGTAGGATTTTACACTCTGTTCCGAATACTTCTATAAAGTTATTAGCTTTGACTGCAGTTTCACTTATGTGGAATATCTCACAAAATCGTTTATTTTTCGCAGATAAAAAATAGTTTTTAACTTAATATTTTTTATGTTCCTCACACTAGAAATTACTTAGCTATTATGTATATAAATATAAAAAAGGAGAAACTGACTGACATATCAACGCATAGCCGAAACTACTGGGACTAGGAGCATGAATTTTTTTTTTTTTTTTTTGATATAAACCAGTGCTTGACTGCGATCCCACCTGATGGTAAGCAGTGATGCAATCATTGATGGTGAGGCGCACTAGTTTATTAATTTATTTTGCACATAGACGACGTAGGCGAACTTTTACGACGTGGGCGAGCACTATGAGAGAATTTTTCAAAGTTTACCCCCTAAGGGGATGAAACGGCGGTCTAAAGTTTGTATGGAGAAACCTATTTTCACGCGGGTAAAGCCGCTGGCAGAAGCTAATAGTTATAATATAAGTGCGATTACACACACGTAAAAAGTACATACACAAAACACACACACTCTCAACTACCTGCAGGACATGCAAATATAAGTTATTTTATGCATGAATCAAACATGCGATACGCCCCGCATCAGCCAATCACTCAACCTACTCTAAATGGTATAATTAAAATAAACACTTTGAGTTCAGTTAAGCTGAACTATTATTAAACAGCTGTATGTCGTGATTTCATTAACTCATATTGAATGTTTTATAATAAATCCAGTGCCCAGTATACAAAAATTTGTTTTTGTATACGCAAAACACGAAATACGTGTCTAGTATTTTTATGTCAAGAATCTATATACAAAGCATAACTGTATTGTTAGAAGTTTTGTTATGTTATCTGGTTGTCCGCACAAAAACATGGTTACCGGGCCATCGGGGCGACTGAGGGGTTGTTTTGCTTCCGCACCCAACTGTGCACTGGCGCCTAATGCCCGCTATGACCTGCCGTGACTTGTATGTACTTAGTGTTGGTGCTGTCCCAGTTGTATGGAAATATAACATGGTGACAAAAAAAATGGAATCGATTCAGTTACTGATTCTGAACAAACTATGTTCAGTTTTCGCATATACTAAAAATAAAATTGTATATCACAAACTTCTAACAGAAAACTTCTAGTAAAATTAATTTCGACACAACATACGTATAATGCTGTTGTGTTCATGACAAATATCATACATTAGCCGTGCTGCTGAGTTATTATCTTTTTGCTAACAAAGGGATCCATTGCGAGACACATTTTGGTCTCCTTTGTACACCGATCTTAGGTTTAAAGCGGTTGTAGCAAAATGTTCGTCAGTCTGTTTGGGTAAAGATATTAGAGTGTGGTTTTGATTTGAAAGTAAAAAAAGGGTATAGATTTATTAGCATAATTAACCTTATTATGTTCCCACTGCTGGGACTCAGGCCTCAGGAGAGGGAATGGGCCGTAATCCACCACGCGGGTACAGTGCGGGTTGGTAGATCACATGTCTTCGATTTTTTTTTTCTAGAACATGCCATCCATTCATGTACATGAACAGCTTTAAATTGCACACCCACAAGAAAACCCCTCTACTAAAATATTACATATTAATGCCAAGCAAACCCAGGTGTCTCACAAAACAAAGTAAAATTAATTTAATATCTCGGCGCCCCCAGGCGTCGCCCGCCATTTATCAAACGCGTGCAGTATTACATGTCATCTAATTTTATGCTAATTATGCGAATAAACCTGCAAGCTTCATTAGCGAGTCGGAGATTTTTCGAAGAACGTACATATTATGCGAGTCCGTATAATTTTTGGGTAGTTTTGACAAGGGTATTTGCAGGTCGTGTCTTTTAGTAAAAGGTAATTTACGGTTTCTAGAAATACAGAATTTCAGATAGTTGTACAATTAAATTGTGCCTCGAGAGCGTTTTTTTTTAGGGTTCCGTACCTCAAAAGGAAAAGACGGAAACATTTTTTGCGATTCGGAAAAATCTTCGTAATTCAATTCGGGAATTGAACGGTTTTCACCATGGCCTGTACCAAGATCTGGCGCGAGAGATCGCCGCCGCTGATCGCCCCCACGAATACACGGTGCACTGCCTAGGTGGGGCACACCTCCACCGTATGCTCCACCATATCCTCCAGGCGGTCCACACAATGGTGACACCCGGGAACTGTTTTCATAGGTAAGTTTGTACGGAACCCCCAGTGCGCGAGTCCTTGCCCGGTTTTTTAATTTTAAGGTGATTTTCTGTTATGTAGATTTTTCCTTAAAAAAAATTGTTTTTATAAGTTTTCATCTCCTCTTTTTTGTTTTTATAGTTTTTTTTTTAATGTGGGGTATCATCCAATGGCTTCACCTGCTCTGGGTGGAGTGGAAGGGCATGTCAGACTTTTACTGATCACTACGCATGTGTCCTTCAGCTGCCCTTTGCGTTGTGGAAAACCAGGACACCCAGACCCGGAACAATTATCTGAAGCCCTGTAGGCCATAGAAATATTTGTCGTGTTCAGGAATCGGACCTGCAACAAGCAGCGCGGCAACCAATCGCTCAACCACTGCACCAATCACGCCGTCGTTATTCTGTTGATCGTAGGGTCGCCACACTCGGGCCTCCGGCCACAGCCACTGGCATATTTCCTATAGTTTCATACATTTTATATGGATTCGCCGCACACCGGTTGACACCAGTGGCCGCCACATGCTACAAATCGCCGCTGCTCGCTTCTTGTGGCCCGCACTGGCCACTAAATGCCGATACAAAACGCCGTCACACACCACTCGCGCATTGAAACCTTCTTATACTGCGCGTATGGGTTAAAAAAAGTGGCAGCCACCGGTCACAAGTGGATGTCGCACGCTTCAGCTTCCTTTGTGGCCGCTTCTAGCTTCTCGTGGCGACGTTTGTGGCTGTGGCATGTGGCCTATGTGCGGTGACACATAGATTTGTCAAGAGACAAAAAATGGTCACGAATAACGATAGTCGGTTTTTCTTAAATGGAAATTCGAAATTCGATTCTTGATTTTGTTGTTTTATTTATTTGTGGCCATTTATCATATTTGTTACTAGTTGCATATAACCAACCTACAATCACTACGCTTGCGGCCGTCTGGTAACCGTCCCGACCGTGCCCGAGTCGTCGACAGTGCGTAGTGTTCCACGCGCGCCTTAAGGAGATGTCAGTAACACCGTAGGGGCCCAGTAGAGTCAAAACCTACTTCTTCTTCTTCTTCTTCTTTTCGTGTCGATGTACTCTAACTAAATTTTATCCGACCAGTATTTGGCAACCTCTACGGCTCTGTTATTGGCCTCGTATAGATCCTGAAAACTGCAGGTGGTTGTGCAGGATGGACAGCATAGCAAATGACGCATGTCCTGTGCAGCGGCTCCACACTGGCACTGTGTTAGAGATAGAAGCCTACTGGGGTAATGGGTTGTGCGAAAGAGAACCCCGGGGCCCTGGAACGAAGGCAAAGAAGGAATATAGGAGTGGATTTTAGTCAGTAAAAGTCTGACACGCCGTCCCACTCCGCTGAAGAGCGAAGAAGTCATTGGATGACGAAAAACCCTACAATAACAAAAACATTTTCGAGAAGCGGATATCAAATCATTTCTCCACTAATTTCCTCACTGGGCGCATTCTACATTTAAATTTTCCTTTATTTTTTCTGCTCGATAAGCTAAAGGACTCGACTCGACTCCAATCATCTAAACATGAACGTTCTGAGACCAGAAAGCAAACAAAGCGAGAATCCCAATCTCCGATCTCCCATTTTCCAAATAGCGGACAAAATGGCGGTAACAGGAAACCGGAAACGCCGCCATTGTATTGAAACGAAAATATATCGAGAATGATTGATGGACCAACAAATGGACTGCGGTTAATTATACGTAATTCGTTAAAATGGAGTCTTTGTGCGAAAATGATGGTCGTATATCATAAGCGGACAATGTAGCTTTTATATTACGATGTGTTCCTGCTTATGTTAGCCGTTTTTTCCCCGGCTTCACTACAATAGCAAAGCCTTTTTTGGAATGAAGAACCTAAGGGCAGAAACACAATTACAGGCACTGTGCTTAGTAATGAAAGCTTCAGGAGTTCGCTGGCGAAAAGCAAACAGAAATGAACTTCTAAAATATTTGCGGCCAGTCACACTGTGAAATTGGCGCCTTAGTGCTTGTTTACGGTGACGCGTGGCTTCGCGCGTTTCGTGCAGCATGGTGTCTCAGGGCGCATCGGCAGTTTTTACTGTTTACAGAGAAGCGGCGCGTGCAGCATGCCGCGTCACCGCACGCGCAAACGTACGGCGTTGCGCCACCGGCACATGGTAGACATCCCACCCATACGCACAAAACGTTTTGAGAACACATTTATTATGCGTACAGCCAAGGAGTGGAATTTCATGCCGGAGTCTGTGTTTCCTGATAGCTACAACTTAGGGGTCTTTAAGTCAAGAGTGAATAGGCTACTTCTAGGCAAGCGTGCTCTATCGTCGACCACATCATCGCTTACCATCAGGTGAGATGGTGGTCAAACGCGAGCCTATCATTAATAAAAAAAAACACAAACGATGTAGTTTATGGTGTGCAGAGTAGCGGTGCCTGCCGCGGCGCCCGCGGCAGAACTTCTAGCGAGTAGCGCAGCACGCGGCAGCGATCGCGGTGAGCATCGTTGCAGCCCAGCGGAAGGTTCCACCACGGGCGCAGTAGCTGGTATCACTGTATGCTCGTATCAGGGCATGCGACACCGCGGGCCCCACCGCGAGTGTTACTACGTTTTACCCTGAACGGAGAACGCAGCACTGCCGCGATACCTAAACGTCGCGTGCGACGCGCCGGTGCCATTTGCAGGCACAGCCTGTTTTTCAAGCAAACACGTGAAAAACGCTTCTCCGTAAACACTCTCATAAAACGTCATACGTTTGAATACACCCCACGTCCCCGAAAACAAGCACTTACCGAGTAACCTATAATATATCAGGGCCTATCAGTGCGTTTTTGGTTTATGACACTCAACTATAGTATCGTAGTCTGACAATGAAAACAGTTGTATAGTTTGTTTTGATCATCAAGAAATTAAACTCCCATAAACAGTCAAATGATACCTCTTTAGAATAAAAGTTCTCAACAAGAACACCGTACTCACATTGGATCTATAAAACTTCATTTGACCAAGTTGTGTTTGGAGCGGCCTACCTGGGTGTGTAACTGGTTTAAAGTTTTCCACGTAGGTCAAGGTAATTTACATCCTGGTGGCAGATGCTCCTGGGGTTTCAAGAAGTTCAATGGTTGTAGGCGACGTTCTTCAATAGCTTGAATCTTGCTTTAGCCACGTGTTAGAGTACCCTGAGTGCCAACACACCTACAATTTGGAGGGATTTTTTGTATGCCACTGATACTGCGATTAGATGCTCAATGGGTCTAAAAGGTTCTGGAATGGCGACCATGTACCAGAAGACGCAGAGTTGTAAGTCTTCCGACAAGGTAGACTGACAGGAAAATACTAGATGATTGATTAATAAGTTCAGTTGTTGTGGCGATACTTGGGGAGGCCTATGTCCAGCAGTGGACTGTTTTTGGCTGAAATAATGACGCTTCACTAACGTAACCAGTAATCACTGGGAAAATACGTTCAAGAATTTACCATCGATACGAAAACATGAAGATTTTAAATCAGATTAGATTACATTGACAGTTAATTATAATAGTACTTAACTTATATTACACGATTTCGGTTCAATCAACTGTAATCAAATTACATATGTCAAATTGTCACTCTTATCGGATTGCTCGATGACATTTCAAAGACGGAACAATAGCACATTTATTTAGAGATCAAAGGTTGCCTGGCATTCAGAAACTAAGGTAGAGTTACTTGATAACAGTCAGTATAACGAGATATATGAACATTGTTACTGTGTAAGACTAAACCAAAATGGTTTTGAAATGTACATCGTTACATATGTTTCCGAAATTATTAGAGAAATATCGACAATTTCAAAGATTTCTAACACCCGTGCGAAGCTAGAGCGAAAAAGAACATCATTCCAATCAATTTTTATGGACCATACCCCTCAGGTAACTGGTAACAGCTTCGACTTACGAGTTGTAGGTCGCAGGTTCAAGCCCAGCTAGGCGCATTACTTTGTGTAATTAATTTCATCACCACTGCTCTCAAAACGGTGAAGGAAAACATCGTGAGGAAACCGGCATGTCCTAAAACCAAAAATTCGAAGATTTGTGACATCCATCAATCCACACTGAGCCCTCGTGGTAGATTATAGCCCATTCCCTCTCCTAGAGAGAAAGCCTAAGTCCCAGCAGTGGAAACATTATAAGGCTGAGTATGCTATGCTATTAAATGCTCTACTATTATATGCTATGCCTCTCATAAATTACCAAAAAAATATCAGAGGTGCACCACACTTTCATTTGTCGTGAACATTGTCAACGACAGGAAAATGCATTCATGATTAAGAGGGTCCTTTTTCACTCGCCTATCGTCAACATTGAGCATGGTTTAAAAGCTTGTTACTTCATCTAACTCAATCCAACGCGATGTTTGGCGAAAAGGCAACGCGAAAAAAGAGAGATAACGCCTTAAAACTCTATTAGCATTCGGTAATTCCGTGATTTACTCGAGTATTGTACAAAACTTGTTTCAGGTAATACGTTTTTTTTTTTTTAAATCCTTAAATGTTTTTGAAAAAAATGTCATCATTTAGAATCTTGATTAAATTTGCAAGGCTTGTATTGTTATACTTTTTGACTTTTTAATTTTTGAGTAAATTATGAAGTGTCAAAGTTCATGCAAAACAGCAGATTCTCAGAGGTCTTTACTGGATTTTTTTTTTACACAAATTTATAAATTGATTTTAATAGAAGCCTAGATAATATCCACAAGATACTGTGTTTCCAAAATATCTAATAAAAAATGTGTAATAACGTCATAATCGCGTAAGAGCGGTTGTATGAAAAATAGTGAAAATGTATGTCGAGTTGCATCCCCTTAAGGAGTGGAATGACTGAACTTATATCACAATTTTGTTAAGAAAATACTTTTAAAATATCCATTTTCCACGACCATTCATTTTGTTATTTCAATAAATATTAACAGTTTTAACGTAAAGAGTAAAGCATTCAATAAAGTTTAAATTTTTTGCGTTATAATCAATAAACGTTGCCTCGGCGAATAACTTGCTTCATAATGTGGTGGTTAATATTGGTTTTCAGGTCAATGTGTAATTATGTTGTAATCGGGTAAGAACGGTTGTATGAAAAACAGTGAAAATATGTCGAATTGCATCCCCTTAAGTAACACTGAGCTAAACTTACTTAAAGTGACTCATAAACTGCTCGGGGACCATCGTAAAAGGACGTCTTTATGGCTATTAAGTAAACTGTGATACCTTGGTGTTTCTAAATTATATCGTTACCCCTTCCTTAGACAACATCGTAAAATGGCCAGCGAGTTGTCCTCTAATGTTTGAGTTTTAAGGGGATTTTTTAAAATAGAGAATTATTTACTGTACCTATTGTTTTATTTTGCCCCACCAGTCATGTGCTAAACTTAGTGGAGAAAAATCTTCTCAGATTTTTCGTGAGTATAATAATAGCCCAAACAAAAAAAAAATGGGGCAAATAAGTGCCAGTATTGTGACCAGTTTTGTTAATTCCTCTCTGGTGGGGTAAAATGGGATAGTTATTTTTGAAATTCAATATTATATCAGCAAGTGAAATTTTGTGGTAGTCGATATCTATCTATATATATTATATAGAAGAGAAATACCACTCACTGATTCATCACGAAATTTCGGAAACCATAACACCTTAAAATTTGGCAGGTAGGTTCCTTATAGGGTGTAGACATCCGCTAAGAACGGATTTTACGAAATTCTACCCCTGAGGGGTAAAACAGGGGTTGGAAGTTTGTATGGAGAAACCGACTATTACGCAGGCGAACCCGCTGGCAGGAGCTAGTCTTATATAAAATAAGTATAGAGTTTTTTTTTAATTTGTGGGTTCTACGAGCACAGATATTAGAGATTTTTTTTTTTATCTTGGTCAGAAAGAACAAACCTTCTCTCCGATACATATTTTGAGATACCTAAGTATTTCATATTTCAGAGTACAAGTTGTTCATAGTCACCATCATCATCATCATCATCATTTCAACCAAAAGACGTCCACTCTTGGATATATGTCTCCCCCAAGGGTCACCATCGTTCATAGTCATAACTACTTTCAACCCTTGAAAGATTTCCAGTGAATAAAATTAACTGTATGTCTTTAATGTTCCGCCCGGAGGACACGATGGAGCATACGGTAGAGATGTGCCCCGCCTGGGCAGAGCACCGCCGTGTCCTCGTGGGGGCGATCGGCGGCAGTGATCTCTCGCGCCGGGCATTGGTACAGGCCATGGTCCGGAACGAGGAGGAGTGGCAGACGGTCGCCTCCTTCTGTGAAGCAGTAAGGCTAGCAAAGGAGGCGGCCGATCGCGTGAGGCAACGGCCCTCACGCCCCAAACGCCGCCGCCTCCGATCCCGATTTCCGGCCACCGTAGGCGTGGGCTTGCGGACGGCGAGTAATGGATGGCTCGACGTCTGACCGTCCGGTAACCGTCCGGACCGAGCCCAAGTCGTCACGCGTGCCTCAGGGAGATGTCAGTAAATCATAGGGGCCCGGCAGGGTCAAAGCCTACTGGGACTACGGGTAGTGTGAAAGCGAAACCCGGGGCCCTGGGATGATGGCAAAGAAAGAACAGGAGTGGGTTTTTAGTCAGTAAAAGTCTGACACTATCTCTCACTTCGCCCAAGAGCGGCCCCGACTTACGAGTTGCAGGTTGCGGGTTCAAACTCAGCCAGGCGCATTACTTTGTGTAATTTATTTCATCACCACTGCTCTTAAAACGGTGAAGGAACACATCGTGAGGAAACCGGCATGTCCTAGAACCAAAATTTCGGAGGCTTGCGACATCCACCAACCCGCACTGGGCAGGCGTCACTACGCCGGGAGAGGGAATGGGCCGTAATCCACTGATTACGGCCCCTCTCCTAGAGTGGAGACCTGATTCCCAACGGTTACAACATTATAAGGCCGACTGTGCTATGCTAAAAGTTTTGCGGTGAAAAAGAGCCTAATTAATTAATAAAACTGCTACGTTACAGAAATTGCAAAACACAAAAAAAAACAAATTATTCCGAAAAATAACATTTATTTTGTTTTTTTTTTTAAGGGTGGAAATCATCCAATGACTGATTGAATTGATGGAGCGCGAGGGCGTGCCTGACTTTTACTGACTAAAACCACACCTGTATCCTTCAATTACCATTTGCGTTCTAGGACTACGGGTTTTCTTTTCAGAAATTCCCAGCTAGCATCTGCTGTGCTGGGCCCCTACAGTTTGCTGATATCTCTTTGACGAGCGCATGGATCACTACACGTTTTTGACGACTGTGCTCATTCCGGTTAATAACCGGACGGCCGGAAGCCCGCGTCTACCGTGGCTGGTAGTCAGGGTCGGAATTACGGCGGCTGGGGCATGAGGGCCTTCGTTCTCTCACGCGTGTGGCCTCCTCCTTCGCTTGAAGAATAACGTACGTTTTATATAAAGTTTATTTTTGAACTTGTAATTCCAAGTCAAACTAAAAACAACGCGGTTCAAAAAATCCCGTTTAAAAATAATTTTGTGTTTATAGGTAACTAACTAAAGCCAGCAACTTCGCCCGCGTGAAAGTAGGTTTCTCTTTACAAACTTTGAACCCCCGTTTCATCCACTTAGGGGGTTGAATTTTTGACAATCCTCCCTTAGTGCTCGCCTATATCTCGGACCACATCTTGGACCTCACAAAGACGATTAAGGACTCTGGCACTGTTTCGTTTGCCGACATGGTGAAGAAGGGGTCAAATGATTTCGTTCGACCATCCAATTTGAGCTCCGTGGCCATATATCCCAACAACAAATTAAAGTCCAGTGACGAAACAAAAGTCCTTGTGCAAAAGTTGATACGACCAGATCAAGTTAAGCTGCATATACGTGGTGTCCGTAAGACTAAAAACGGAGGCGTTATAATCAGTACAGAGACAAAGGATGACGCGGATAAAATCAAGTACGCAGTCCAGCAATCTGCATCCGGCCTTACCGCCGACGAACCCAGCAAGCGCAAACCCCGGATCGTGGTTGTAGGAGTGCCATCCTCTTTGGCTGAAACTGAAGTCTTCAGGTGCATTTACGAACAAAATGTAGCCGAAAAATTTCCAACGATTTCCATGGAGTCCTTTTTGACCATGGTTAAATTAAGTCATAAATCGGGGAAAAAAGATTCGCAGACTTGTAACTACGTGGTTGAAGTTCCAGCCAACATACGAAGAGCTCTAATTTCCCAGTCAAGGATTTTCATAAATTGGACTTCCTGCCCAGTCAGGGACTTCACCCTGGTTACGAGATGCTATAAATGCCAGCAGTATGGACATGCAGCAAAAACCTGTAGAGAGGTCAATTCGACGTGTGGCCACTGTGGTGAGACAGGACACTCGATGTCCGAATGCTTAAAGAAAGCGGACTCACCGAAATGTGCAACTTGCTCTCGCTTCAAAAAGCCCTCCAACCATAAAACGGGAGACGCTGAGTGTCCTGCTAGGAAAATAGCAGAATATAGGTATATTAACTCCATCGATTATGAGGGCGCCTAGAGCGTCATACTCAAGGCCAGACTTCCGTGTAACGCTTACTGCTGACTCAAAATTCCAGTGTGCTGACCTACAAACCATCGTTTTTCTTTATATTTAAACATATTTGTCTAATGTAAACATAACTTTTTAGCAACCTCGACTTTAACCCAATTACTAATTCTGCTGACGCAAAATCATGTGTGTGTGTAACTAGAGAATAAAGTGCAAGAAACAGTTTTAAAATACGTAATACCACAATTGTGACTTTTAGTGTTTAAGTAAACTAGGTATATAACATTATATTTTTAAATTATATTTTCCCCTATTTAGAGACTGAATGTTATATATTGTTATGAATTTTATTGTCCTACAAAACCATAGTGTAAGAGCTTCTACCGTCTGTGATACAGGTTTAACCTAGTACAGACATTTAACATAGACATACCTTTGTAATTATTCCTAAGATTTTATGTAACTATTTTACCAAATTTTAAATCTGAATAAATATATTATTATTATTATTATATCATGAAAGGAAACCTTGTGAAAAATTTCACAATCCTATTCTCCGTAGTTTCAGCTGTGCGTTGATATGTCAGTCAGTTAGTTTAATCTTTTATATATATATATATAGATAAGGACCTATCATGTACATTCATTTGTAAAAGTGGCTTAAAAAATTATTGAAAAAGTTCCGGATATTACTTAACATTATAATATAGAAATATTATAATGTTAAGTAATATAATAACCATGTATTTTAAGTGTTAGTTATAACATCGCCTTGGATTTGTCTGTATAGGTGTTATAATTTAATTACATTAATTAATAAATAATATTTACTCCTATTATCAACAACATAAAAAATCAACGATCCGTAGCACATCTTATTAGATCATAGTACACCGTAACTATTATATCTATCTGTAATATTTTTTTTAATAAAATTACTCGTAAACCCGCTCTTATCCCACCACTTTTAGGTACGCAATAGACTGTTTTCTGCACTAGTCTAGAAAAGTACGCGTGCTCTCCCCGTCACAATTTTATTACATGTATCGTATCAGGCTGGGCGCGCGTCGACTCCCACGAGTCGCCAGTCAACCACAGTTTATTAATTTCTTCGTAAGTGTATTGAAAAACGTCATTTGATACACGTGCAAATTTGTCACTGCAGCCCTTGGCTCCATATTACACTCGCCTACGGCTCGTGCGAATTCTGCTTCGGTCGCAATAATAAACTTTCTGCACTTGTATCAAAATGTACTATTTACACACACTTGTAATATGCTAAAAAAGGAAAACCATTTTTATGAATTTCTGGCTCATTTTCCACAAATTGTAATTTTTGAGTTAGGTCACTTTCAATATAAACGTGCGACATCCGTCCATCATATTTAACAGTACAATAACCCCTTTTTGCAGTACATAACCACTTCATACGAAGGTACATTTACTTACAAAACTCCAACCTGAAAGGTCTATGAAAAGGCAAATTTTCTTGGAAAGTTTGTCACACGTAGGAAATTTGCGGAATCCCAGAGTGTTACGGTCAAAGTGCCAGAAGTTGTGAATTGTTGGAGTAGAACTGTTACGCTTTTACAAACTTTTAGAAGATCTAGCGTTTGTGTGAGGTTTACTTGACTTTACATCTTAGAACTTTGTGTTGGAAAATGCTTTGAAACTCACAAATTTAGACATATTTTTAACCATAATCATGTAAACATTTTTAGGGTACCGTACCTCAAAACGAAAAAACGTAACCCTTATAGCATCACTTTGTTGTCTGCCTGTCGGTCTGTCTGTCAAGACCCTTTATCTCGGAAACGCGTGGAAGTATCAAGTTGTAATTAAAATCATATACTCAAATCTGTGGTAACATAAAGCTGTGAAAAAATCAAACTTCCAAGTTAACGAAAAAAAAAGATACGGCCGTTTATGTCGCAAATAACGTATATTTCGATACTCTCAAGGAAATCAAAATTCATAAGGTACTTCCCGTTGACCCAGAATCTTGAAATTTGGCATAAAGCAAGGTCTTATAGCACAGGTATAGGAATAAATCTGAAAACAGTAAATTTGTTATTAAGTCACAAAAAAAAAATTCTTTTTTTGCGATTCGGAAAAATCTTCGAGACTCCATTTGGGAATTGAACTATTTACATAGGTAAGTTTGTACAGAACCCTCAGTGCGCGAGTCCGACTCGCACTTGCTCAGTTTTTTTTTGGAGAGGAAAGCCATCAAACAACTAATCCCGCTCTGTGGAGCGAGAGTGCGTGTTAGACTTTTGCTAACTAAAACCCAACTGTGTTCCTTCTGTGACTTTTTCGAACAAACCCACACCACATCATTGAGCTCTATATATATAGTTGACAATTTGTGTCTAGCACTGTCACTATAGAGCAAAAATGACACATAGGTTTTTTTTTTCGGTGTGAAAGTCATTTAATGACATCTCGCGCTCTTGGGCGGAGTGGGAGATAGTGTCAGACTTTTACTGACTAAAACTCACTCCTGTTCCGTCGTTGTGTTTCTTACCGGGGCCTAGTCCTTTCATAATCAGACCGAGTAGGCCCCAGTAGGCTTCGACCCTGCTGGGCCCCTACGGTTGCTGACATCTCGTTGAGGCGCGCGTGGAACACTACGTGCCGTCGAAGACTTGGGCTCGGTCCGGACGGTTACCGGACGGTCGGACGGCGAGCTACTATTGCTCGCCATCCGCAAGCCCGCGCCGGAAGTCGAGTTTGGAATCCACTTTTTTTTTTGGCTGGGGCGCGAGGGCCATTGCCTCGCGCGTGCACGAGCGGCCTCCTCCTTTGCCAGCATTACTGCTTCACAAAAGGAGGCGACCGCCTGCCACTCCTTCTCGCTCCGGACGATGGCCTGTACCAAGGCCCGGCGCGAGAGATCGATGGATCTTATCAAACCTTTACGTTAATTTTATCGACTTTGAAAAAGATTTTGACATCTGAGTCGGTGCGGCCGCGTACCGGAAGATACAGCGTTGGAAGGTGGGGTTACAAGATAGAGCGACGATCTCGTGAGCAGGGCAAGAATGAGATGGAGACGAAACGCACGAGACCGGTCGTTGTGGTGTCACTTTGGAGAGGCCTATGTCCAGCTGAAATAATAATACATTTGTATCTTCCGGTACGCGGTCGCCACACTAGAATCCTCCTCCGGCCATCTATTCTGTGTGCAATGTTCCCTGCCAGATGCAGTTGCCAATTAAGTTTGACGATTCTCCGGGCTATGTCGGTAGCCTTAGTTCTTCTGCGGATAACTTTATTCCTGGTTTGGTCACGCAAGGAAACTTCGAATTTACCATTGTCAATACTAACTATTAGATCCGTATACAAAACCAATAAATATCCTAAGCCATGACCAAGAAAGACCATCATGAAAGAAAACCGATAAAGCCGTAAAGCTAACCACGCCATATTCCATATTCCCTTAGGAAAATTTTTAATCGCCGCTCTTTATTCCCCTGCATGCATCCTACAAAGTAAAACAAAACAAATTCATTTTTCTCACAGGTATTGCAAGTTTACTGGTAATAAAACTTCACGACGTTAGTGGGTGAGGAGAATTTATGGAGCATCGTTTGTATTGGAAGGTGCTTATAAATCATAGTATTGAAGGAAACTGTGTTGCAGTGATAAACGGTTCGAATCGATATGTTACTGTCTTTCTTCAGGCTAGCTATGTATAGTCTAGAGTCACGACTATTTTAATCTGGATCATTTAAATTCTTGGACAAAGAAATTATAAGAGAGTGCGGCTGCACTTGACGCTTGACTGTAACATTTGGGAACATAAATGTTGAATAGCGTAATAGTACAATCAGTCTTTTAATGTTTCTGCTGTTAGAAGGCCTCCTCTCTAGGTAAGGGAATGGGCCGCAATCCACCAGGCGGCCCCAGTGCGGATTGGTGGATGTGACAAGTTTTGAATTTTTAGTACTAGGACCATTTTATCTCCCTGTCTATTTGTCGACCAATTTGTGTGATCAATGTGTAGTTATCTCGTACTAAAACTTTTTGGGATGAGTAGTATTTATGAGGCATGATTTGTTTTGGAAGGTGCTTATAAATCATTGTATCGAAAGAAGTTGCGTTACAGTGATAAATAGTTTGGATCCAGGAGGATTATTGGCAATGATGCACTCGTTGAGTCGAGGCTTTAAAGTCTTGAGCATCGACGCCGATTTGCTAGCCTGTCGGTTTTCTACCGGTTGCATTTCGGGGACTGTGCGTCGGAATTGCATATCGTCCTAATTCCGCTTAGCCCGTTCCATCATCGGACCACCAGGCGTACGGCGATGCGCCACCGGTACATGGTGGATATCCCACCTATACGCACAAAACATTTTGAACGCATTCATTGTGCGTACAGCTAAGGAGTGGAATTCCTTGCCAGAATCTCAAGTCAAGAGTTACTTCTAGGTAAGCGCAATCCATCGTCGACCGAATCGTCGCTTTCCATCAGGTGAGATAGCGGTCAAGCGCGAACCTATCGAGAATAATAAAAAATAAAAATATAGGTATATGTCTTATCTTATCTTATTTTCTTGTCAACCAGTGCTTGACTGCGATCCCAGCTGATGGCAAGCAGTGGTGCAATGATTGATGGTGAGGCGCACTAGTTTATTATGTCTATCTACATATATAAAAATGAATGACTCTGTTCGTTAGTCTCGCTAAAACTCAAAAACGGCTGGACCGATTTGGCTAATTTTGGTCTTGAAATATTCGATAGTCCAAGGAAGGTGTAAACGGTGAGAAAAAAAGAAAAAGAAATCACTTATTATTATATTATTATATTATATTAAGTACTGATAATAATAAATATGAATTCAAATTATTGACATTGTTCATGTATTAATAACATTGTTCAGGCAGGGAATATGGATAAATATGAATTCAAATTATTGACATTGTTCATGTATTAATAACATTGTTCAGGCAGGGAATATGGTTTTAACATAGTTCTTGGTAATCAGTCAAAAATCATAGCGTTATTTTTTTAAGTGGGAAATCGTGACTTCTCACGTTCAAGAGTGGGGTGAGAGGGGCGATCATTTGTGCTATGTTTGGGTATAATTATTTATCTAGATATAAAATATATGTAAGTATTAAGAAATATATAAGTATGTAAATCAGTTACCAAGTACCACAAGCTCTGCTTAGTTTGGGACTAGATGGCGTTGTGTGAAAGTTGTAGAAATATAATAATATTTTTTTTTTTATAATATATATAGTTATAAAAAAAAAATATTATTATATTGTACAAAAATGTATATAAAAATTCAGTATGAATGACTAGAAATTCCGTACAATTTCTGGATCTTATACTTCGCCGGTAACATCTACACTGTCTCAGAAAGCATTATAGACTCGGAGGCAGTATACAGGATTATTTCTTATCTCAGAGTGCAGCTGCGTAATCAGTAACGTCAAACGAGCTGTATCGAGTCGATATCTTGAGGCTGTGAGTTTGTTTTGTGATGAAGTGTTACAATTTATATTATGTGTATACTGTTAATTGTGGGGACTACAAGTAGCAAAAATGCCAGCTACGCAAAAGCCAATGTTTCCTACGTAATTATTAGAATATGTATTCGCGTGCCTAGTGTAAAAAAGCTAATTACTTACACGTACTTACGCGTATTGACTTTATTAACAGAATCCAATATTTCATTTATCCTCCTTCAACCAACCACGCATAAAAAACATATCTCAACATTAGGTGGGAAAATCATCTAATGACAAATCCCACTCTTGGGCGGGGTGGGAGATAGTGTCAGACTTTTACTGACTAAAAACCCACTCCGGGTTTTTGTGGTGGTGGCCCCGGGATGAATCCCGGGTTTCGCTTTCACACTACCCGTGGCCCCAGTAGGCTTCGTACTGTTCCACGCTCGCCTCAGGGAGATGTCAGCAAATTGTAGGGACCCAGCAGGGTCGAAGCCTACTGGGGCCACGGGTAGTGTGAAAGACTTAAGAGGTCCTTTTTCACTCGTCTATCGTCAACATCGAGCATGGTTTAAAAGCTTGTTACTTCATCTAACGCAATCCAACGACATGTTTGACGAAAAAACAACGCGAAAAAAGAGAGATAATGCCTGAGAACTCTGTTAGCATTCGGTAATTTCGTGATTTACTCGAATATTTTACAAAACTTGTTCCAAGAAATACGTGTTTTTTTAAACCATTTGAAATTTTTGAAAAAAATGGTCGTCATTTGAAATCTTGATTAATTTTACAAGGCTTCTATTGTTATACTTTTTGAGTTTTTTAGTTTTTGAGTAAATTATGAAGTGTCAAAGTTCATGCAAAATAACAGATTTTCAGAGGTCTTTACTCGATTAGTTTTACACAAATATAGAAATTGATTTCAATAGAAGCCTAGATAATATCAATAAGACACTGTTTCCAAAATATCTAATGAAAAATGTGTAATAACGTCATAATCGCGTAAGAGCGGTTGTATGAAAAACAGTGAAAATGTATGTCGAGTTGCATCCCCTTAAGTGTTCAAATTGGCAGACAAAACTACAATAGACTATGAAAGCTCGATTTTTTTAAACTATACTACCCTAGTCGTAGAAACTTTCAGACTTTTATTATTTTAACTTTGCATTATTTTGTAATTTCCATGAAAATAAAATGGGGTGATAACAGTATTAATTTCGTTCCAAAAAATCTAATGATATTTTTTTGTTAAATTATGTTAAATATTTACAGATTGAAGTGTATGATTTCAGCACACAACAATATAATTCGTAGAAAGTAAATTGACTTACTCAGTCTTCTTTTAAAAACAACAAGGATATAATGAATTCCGTATTCAAATTCAACCTTTCCTTCCGTTATTTATCTTCTTTCCCAACTAAAATAAAACCACAGGACTGCATAAAATGTTACAAATAACTAAGGATTTAATTAACTAATGTGATTCTGCTGTGGTAGAGTTAGGGTGGGGTTTCTCTGTCAGAGGGAAATTTAATTTGTATTTTTTACAAACAATCCGATTTGGTCGGGAAGCGTCCGGGTAGCTGCGCGGTATTTTCTCGTCCAACATACGTATACCACAATGTCTCAAAACGAAATTCTATAACCAGTGCGTGCTGCCAGCGATGATATATGGCTCTGAAACGTGGTCGCTCACAATGCGAATCATCAGAAGGTTTCCTTGTCTGATCACATCAGAAATAAAGATATCCGTAGGAGAACCAAGATTTCCGACATAGCCAGAAGAATCACAAAACTTATGTGGCAGTGGGCAGGGATATTACTCGCGGAACAGATGGCTAATGGGGCTGAAAGGCACTGTAGTCGCAAACACGTACCAGAAGATACAGCGTTGGAAAGCCTTCCAAAAGGTGACCTAGTGAGGGTCGCGGAAATCAGATGGATGCGTGACGCACAGGACCGGTCATTATGGCGATACTTATAGGAGGACACTTATAGGCTTACTTATAGGGAGGCCTATATCCAAAAATGGACGTCTTTCGGCTAAAATGATGATGATGATGACTAGCGATCCACCCCAGCTTCGTACGGGTGTTACAAATCTTTGAAATTCTCGACTTTTGCTCTAAAATGAGGTCCATTATTAAATTGAAAATTCTATGCAATCTTTATTTTTATTATTTCGCTGGTGGCGCCTAGGCGTTTCTTCCGCACGAATCCGGTGAAACCTCTCGAACTTACCATGTCCAGTGAAATCTATTATACACTAAAGTGGGAACTCCATTAGACCGACGCGCACGTGGGCCACGCCTGATTTGTACGTAGTATCGCGTCGCGTGGCGTGGTTTAATGTAGTTCCCACTTTAGTGTATAATAGATTCATTTTAGAGCAAAAGTCGAGAATTTCAACACAGCGTACGTGGCCCACGTGTGTCCAATGTAGTACCTTTAAACCTTCTTCATAACTCATTCTATCTATTGGTGAAAATTTATTGAAAATACGTTCTATAGTTCTTTGTGTTCATACAGACAGACCGACGCGGTGGGGGATTTTGTTTTATAATTATGTTAGGATTCAGGGACTACCTCTTTTGTCGTATGGCGAAGTGAGGTGAATTTTCCACTACTTTATGATATTCGAATATTTTATATATAATTTCTTCTTGTACTTTCCATTTCTTCCCTTCTATCTGATGACAGTGGTAATTTTTTTTTATAAAATTTGCTGTAACTAGAGCCCCACCTTGTGGCTGGATAATATTTAAACTGTCTTGCACAATATATCATTTTAACAAGTACGTATGCGTTGAACTAAATGCTACACGAAAACTTTGTGTTTATGCTCATTTCATAATCGAGCGATGTTAAGATGGTATAATAATAATAATAATATTCCACAACTATCACACAACGCTGTCTAGTCCCAAGCTAAGCAGAGCTTTTGTTATGGGTTCTAGACAGCTGATAAACATACTTATATATTTCTAAATATATAGATAAATTGCACCCAGACACAGAACAAATGATCGTGCTCATCACACAAACATTTGTCCTGGGTGGGAATCGAACCCACGACCTCCAGCATAGCAGTCAGGGCCACCAACCACTAGACCAACAGGCCAGTCAGTCGGTATATTCTTTAGAGATTGTAAATTGTTTTTCAAAGATTATTTAATACTAGCTGTCATCCGCGGCTTCACGCGCGTTATTTGAGTACTTCCCATCTTTATGTTGTAGGTTTTGGGTTAATTCTGATTGAAGACCTTTGATGTAAATCCGTTTAGGCGTTTGAAGATTTTTTTTTTAATATGAGAAATCATCCTATGACTACTCGCACTCTGGGTGAAGCGGGAGGGCGTGTCAGACTTTTACTGACTAAAACCACACCGGTGCCCTTCAATTACCCTTTGCGTACTAGGACTACGGGTTTCCTTTTCAGAAATTCTCCGCGGTCCTAGTTAGCGGGCATCGGCCCTGCTGAGCCCCTACGGTTTTCAATTCAATTCAATTCTTTTATTGCTGACATCTCTTTGAGGAGCGCGTGGATCACTACGCGCTGTTGACGACTGGGCTCAGTCGGGTCAATTATCGGACGGCCGGTCGGCAAGCTACCCATTGCTCGACGTCCGAGGCGTTTGAACGTAAGATGCAAGATAAGATAAGATAAATTTACTTGCTCAAACATGTGTACACATACAATATTGAAAAAGTGCATGCAGGATGACATAAAGAAATAATAATAATATTGGTTCAGACATGTTTGCCACATACTATGGCGTGCAAATGTTTTGAATAAGTACTAATTAAAATTTTTACTAGGTACAATAATTTGAAAAATGTCAAAATTAAACGTCAAAATTAAAAAAAAGTAAAAACATTTAGTTTAGGAAAATAACACCAAGTAATAAAATGTCAAATGTGATACATGTCAAAAGAAAAGTAAAAATTATAATAAATCCATGTCTATCAATTAAACAAATAGTAATAAATGTCAAAATAAACACAGTCATGTCAAAAGTAATTAATAAAATCATAATTGAATCTAAGTCACAAAAAGTGCAAATTAATCCGTTTAGGCATTTGAGCGTAAAAGAGTAACAAACGTACATATTAACAAAGCTTCTGCCACCGGCTTCTGTCACGTGAAAATGGTCCCAAGAGAACCAATTTCAGAGAAATAAATAAAAATTCTCTGCGCTATCCCACATGGCAATTTTTTTCCATTATTTCAGCGTGAAGAATTAACAAAGATACACACACATGCATATAAATATTCACCTTTATAATATTACTTTGAAATAGTGACATCTGATAACACATAGATCGAACATCATTAATCATGAAAAGTTACGCGGAAGAGTACCTATGGTACACGCAGTTTCGCTTGTAATTAGGGATGGCTATTGTCACCAACTAAGCACAAATCACACAAGCGTTTAAACATTTTCATAATGAATTGCCAATTATGATAGTCCTTTGTGTTAAGTCCCTAGAAACGTCGCAGACAGAAATAGGCTATGTTAGTTTTTTGTTACTCACACCCGTCGTTAGCACATTGCTGACTGAAAATTTGCCATTGTATAGAACGCTCAGGCCAAGTAGAAAAAAAAAAACATATATTGCCTGAATATTTGTGAAAGTTGATGCAAATGCAGTTTTTGAAACTTGAATAAATATAGAAAAAAAAAACAATAAAAATTGATTGTTTCAATCTCACAATATATAATACAGTTTATGATTTTTTGATCAACAATTTTATTTATTTACACTCACGAAATATCGTCATTCTCAATTTCTGCAATTTATCAACATTATTCAGTTTCAATATACAATACGATAATCATAAATAAATAAAAAAACAAACAAATCACGCAAAACTCAGTCTTTTCAGCCATTTTCACTCACAGATCTCTCAACAAATCATTTTGAGAGGTTTCATTCAAATCTAGTTCAAGAAGAAAGAAAAAAGAAAAATTTCTAAATATATTATCTTCAGTCATTTATAAAAGAAATAAACTACAATAGAAAAGAAATAAGTTATATTGTAACTAGATATAGTAAGATACGTTCTTTTGTGGAAAGATAGTATTGTGTTCCACGACAGTTACTAATTTGAAACTGTTGGTGGTTGAAAGTTAGGAGTAATATCTTTGTAGATAAGTACTTCAACCATAATTTTTTCACAAACAGAAGTTAGGGAGATAGATCTTATTGTACAAAAGTTTCTGGATCCAAGTTAACTTGAATAAAGGATTTGTCTGTGACAAAAAAAACTGGCAAAGTGCGAGTCGGACTCCGAGGAGTTCCGTACCATCAGTAGCGGAAAAAAAAGGCAAAAACAACATATTACTTATATAGGAGCCCCACTTAAATATTTATTTTATTCTGTTTTTAGTATTTGTTGTTATAGCGGCAACAGAAATACATCATCTGTGAAAATGTCAACCATCTTGCTATCACGGTTCATGAGATACATGGCGACAGACAGACGGACGAATGGACAGCGGAGTCTTAGTTATAGGGTCCCGTTTTACCTTTTGGATACGGAACCCTAAAAGGTGAGAAAAAAAAGATCGGTATAATGATAAAAAAAAACATCGTCAAGAACCTTCAAATATTAGAACCTCTAGCAGTACTTCTTTTAGCCCATAATTAAAACTCCTTAGTGTAGCTTTAATAAAAAACATTGTATCATAAATGTCATGTCACTTCACTTGCCCCACCGCCCCTTCCTACTTGCTACATATTACTATACTCTTTGCTTGTAAATTTTCACCTTCAAATACATTATGGATTTCTATTTTAATTACTTATTAATTTATCTCCCATATCTCCTGCAAAACCCGCTTCAAACCAACAAAAATTTAAAGACAAAACATGCACTACCCTTTTTTGGAGCAGGGGTGTTTATTTAACAAGCTCTTTTTTGATAAGCTCTTTAAGTATTAAAATTTGTACTAAATTAGTGGTGTATGTGGGTGGGTCCCTAAAAGGTTTGAAAATACAATTGGACCGGGTAGGTGTTGCTGCGATCGGGTTCTCAATATTTTTTTCTAATGAAAAGTTAGCTTTCGGGCAGGACAACGTTTGTCGGAATGCTAATTTCCTATAAATTTGACTCACGTTTTTATATGTATCCAAGAGAGGACTCAAAAATGTTGGATGCCTTAACGAAATTCACTAAAAAACAGTAAAAAAATTAAATAGCATCAACTTCATTTCATAAGAAACAGAAGAGAGACAGATCAGCAACTTTCCGTATTCTAGAAATGGCATAGATCTACAAAATTTTAAATTTAGTCTGACCTGGGTTCGGAAGAACCCAAACCAATAATTTTAACAAACGGTACGTTTTCCGTATTTACCCTAAAAATAAACATTTCTAATCAAAACAAAACAGAACGAAATCATAAAAAGCGGTTTGCGGAACATTATTAAATTAAGTCGAGAATAACGCGTTGCCCTACAAAAGATAAATAATGAATACGGGAAAAATGGTTGGATGAGATTAAAAATATATTTGTGGTTTCTCAATGGACTGTATCGAAAACATGGGCAGCTTTTTTGAAAATCATTGGCCTAGACTCCATTAATTAACAAACATTTATGCAGTCCCTCGATCGTCTATTTTGTCTAGTCGATAATACACATTTGAGCTATCAATGAAGTCTTTGTAAAAGTGGAGTCATGAATCAGCTTTTTTTGTAAAATGAGGAATCATCTAATGACTCTTGTACGGGATTGACCGGGATTTGTGTAAAATAAAAAAGGAGAAACTAGATTACTTCGCACTGAGTATATTCGCGTGATCAGGTCAATGGTGCTAATGAGAATGACACGTCATTACTTAGCCTATTTAAAAACTAAACAAAAAACTTGATATATCGTCGCATGTTGCTTACATGAAAACATCAGGCTCTTGAATTGAAGGTTCTTGATAACTTCAACACTTTTACTGACTAAAACTATACCTATGATCCTTCTTTGCCCTTGCGTTCCAAGACCACGGGTTTCCCTTTCGGAGGTAAACATGGTGGGCTTCCGCCCTGCTAGATCCTGACAGATTTGCTGAAATCTCTTTAAGGTGTGCGTCGAATACTACGCTCCATTGACGACTCGGGTTCGGTTATCGGACGGCCAAAATCTATGGTGATAAATCGGTTCCGCAATCGAGAAACCAATGAAATATTTGTAAAAGTAGACTTATGAACCAGTTAAGACACCATAGTTGAATTGAACGTAAAAGATCAGCTAATCAGATAAATTGACAACTAGGCTGATCATGTAAAGAGTGCTGGAAGGAGTTTTAAATAGATAACGTCAATTCGAAATAGTTACTGTTCTAGAAGATGATGGTGGTGATGACCTTTTTATCGAAAGTTAACAGATAGCAATGACTTTTACACCTCTACGACATTCACAACATTCCAAACATAAAAACGCAATGACATTCCATAAACGGCAATTACTTGATTCTATCATAGAACCATCAACGTTATGTTTTTGCGATATCAAAAACCATAGTTCATAAATTCAATCCAACACAACTATTCTACGCACTCAAAAAATGGTGGCAACGAAAATATCGTGCAGTATTTTTACGCACCAAACAGGATAAAACAACACAAGTCAGACCAAAAATATTTGGACGACAAAAGCAGGTGTAGCTCACACCAACCAACCATTGTTTGGTTTCTGCTATAAATTTATACCAACCTAACTGTCGCGACCAAGACATACATTTTTTCATTGTCCCTTACACGAACGACCAATGTAATTAATCGTTTTGTTCTGTTGTTTACTGTTTTATTGTCAAGCTGTGCTTTTTGCGGTTTCTGTTGTTTATTTTATGATTCTCTGGTGTGAATAATAGGAAGCTCCTATTTTGTGAATGGTCCAGCGTTTTATTATATCGTGTGAGCTTTTTAATGTATGCATGGCTAAGTTTAGCACCATATTGTTCTAGTTTTAGATTGAGATATTTCGTGTTGATTTGCAGCGATATAACCATAAATTTGTAAGACTTCATTATTTGCAGCTATTTACGCGATTTTTAGTAGCACATAAGTGCTATAGAGTCTACATCCCACATGCCGACAACCTCATCTACCAAGTCATGTCTTTCTTAAATTTCTTCTTTCAAATCTGTAAAGTAATACTTATGCAAAGTACGTACACTAACATGATAATCATCTCATTTACGCAGCCTTTTACTAACTCCATAAATGCTTCCAGCTTTTCGTTTAACCCGATGTAGTCGTACACTAAATTTTATATGGGACAACCTATTGACCTGACTCTGACCACAACAATTTAGTTGCTAAATAACGCTGTAAGGACTGTCTAATATATAAAACCTCTATATCAAATAATTATGAGATAGACCAAAACAAAAATGAGAAGAGAGACTTTTTTTTAAAAAAAAAAAGGAGATGACTACTGAGATTCTGGCTAATAACCGGAATATCTCGCAGGAGTTAAGAGTGAATAGGTTACTTCTAGGCAAGAAAGTGGACGATGGAGAACGCTCCATCGTCGACAATATAACTGTTTCTACGTTTGTTAAAAAAACAAATTACTAATGAGACTTATTACAATGAATAAAGATAACATGTTATACCAACCCCAAATAAATTGGTACAAGGGCAAAAGATTGATGATGACATAAATTCAGACAATCATGTCAATGACGATCCATTTTGCATTTATCACGAGCAACATTAAGTTTTCTTAACCAAAAAAAAATATTTAGATGAATAAGTATCATGGCATAAAAGTGATACAGTTGAATGGGCATCGTCTCATAGCGTTGGGTAAAGGCCAATCGTAAAATAAAAATGTTGCTATTACGATGTTCCCTTGTAAACTGTTTATCTTCGATAAAAACTTCCGAATGCCGTTTCTAGTATTTATACGGAGTTTTGCAATAGTTTGCTGTTTATTCCAATCGGTTTATTGTGTCGTGATGTTGGTAATTGATTATTTATGACTCTTGGTAGGTTTGGCTGTATTTATTCTCTTTTTAGAAATTTTTTCTTTAAAAAAAAATGATATAAACCAGTGCTTGACTACGATCCTACCTGGTGGTAAGCAGTGATGCAATCGTTGATGGTGAATCGCACTAGTTTATTAAGAGCCTATTAATTCATTCTAGCTTTGAAGACACCTAAATTATAATCGGATGGGAAGATCGCAGCAGGCAAATTGTTTAAATCCTTCGATGCTCGCAGAACAGATGGCCGTTGGGGCCGATAGGTTCTGGAATGGCGACCACGTACCGGAAGACGTGGCGTTGGAAGGCCTCCTACAAGGTGGACAAGAGGTGGATGACTTGGTAACGGTTGCGGGAGTCCGATGGATGCGAGACGCACAGGACCGTTCATTGTGGGGACACTTGGGGGAGGCATATGTCCAGCAGTGGACGTCTTTCGGCTGAAATGATGATGGTGATGATGTTGTACGCGGTATAAAAAACGAGGCAAAATGCTTAGTTCGGACCGTAGAGGTGCTAGGTCTGATTATTGTATCCCGATACTGTTAACGGTTTTGAAAATTCAGAACTATCATTCAGTTACTGCTACGCATTTTAATTGGCCATAATTATGACAAAGGGGTGTGGTATTTTCATATTTGTTTCATTATCTTCACATATCCCACCCAGATTTGCAAGTCTTATCGGCGGCAATGACCTTTCGCGCCGGGGCCCTGGTACAGGCTATGGTTCGGACCGCTAATGGTAAAGTAATGCTAGCGAAGGTGGCGGCTACGGTGTGCTGAGTGAATGGACTTCCTCACGCTCCAGTCGATCCTGACCCTGATTTCCAGCTGCCGCAAGCCTAGCTGCAGTGTGCGGCGAGCAACTCATTGTTCGCCGTCCGGCCGTCCCGTAACCGTCCAGTCCGAGCCCGAGTCGTCGACGGCGCGAAGTGTTTTACGCGCACCTCAAGAAGATGTCAGCAAAACCGTAGGAGCCCAACAGAGGTCGCTGCTTGAAAGCTGCTGATTGACAGACCCATACGTCAAATACTCTTTATAGCTTCTTTCAAGTAAATATGACATAATCTAACTTTATGACGTAAAACTCTTGAGTTTGTCCCCTGAACACCATATTTCAACACGTCATATGACGAATGAACTACAGATTTTCTTCGTTATCACAGTAAAGATATTCTGGCAATATTCCAGAATCTAGACATTTGAAATAAGTCATTTTTATAAACGGGTGCTTACTGTAAGAGTTTATATCTTTCGCTTTATATCCTAGAAATAGTAAAAACCTTAATATTAAACCTTTATATAATTTTTCTGTACGTGTGTTTATCACCTATCTCCGTCTAAATGGCTTGATTGATTTGGATGAAATTTTGTGTGTATATTTAAGCGAGTTCCTGTATGGTTTGAAAATACAATTTAAGCAGGTAGCACTGCAATCGGAATTCAAATTGTTTTTCTAATGAAAAACCAGCAGACACAATGACTTTTCGTTTATATACACATGTCCAAGGGAATTCACATATGGTTTACAACTATGGGACAGCGCAAGTAATTCCAACATATGTAAAAAAGCTCCAGCGCCAGCAGAACAAGATCCTAAGAACAATTGCAAAAGTACCATGGTACATAACCACCAAGTAGTACATGAAGTTTAAATAAATAACCAACAGTGAAGTTCACGAGCACCTTTAAATGAGAACAACCAAAGAGTAAATACGAAGCATAAATAAGCATAATCAGCGTTTTAATGTTCCCGCAGCTGGGACTCAGGCTTCCTCTCTCTAGGAGAGGGAATGGGCAGTAATCCATCACGCGGGCCCACCGCGAATTGGTGAATGTTACATGTCTTCGAATTTTTTATTCTAGGACAAGCCGGTTTCCTCACGCTCAAATTCAAAGCTTGGCAGTTAAATACAAAGAGCGGCTAGTCCGTCACCCTTATGAACTCGCTCGGCAGCTCACCATGAATCAGTTTGTGAGACGGCTAAAACGTCATCATGTCCTAGAGCTAGAAGATCGGCAGTAGCTCTGCCCCTCCAGCCAAGCTAAGTTACGACCGTTTCGTTTCGATTCTCTTGCGTCGAACTCCTCGAGTAGGCCACACCTCCGATCCCTTTTGTTCTGACGTCATCTCAACGCTCAGTCAAGTGGTCAGATCAAAAGAATCGGAGGCGTGCCCTACTCGAGGCGTTCGACGCAAGAGAATCGAAACAAAACGGTCGTAACTTAGCTAGGGGCGCAAGACAACAGATGAGTAAATGCTTCCAATGAAAAGCCACTCCGCATAACAGCATCACAGAACAAATTATAGTCTTAAGGCTGATTGCAAATACAATTATTTATGAATAATAAAAAAAACGTCCCATGGGAACGAGAAGCGTGATTTTATGTATTTTCAATACATTTCTTCAATTGCTTTAACAATCCATCTGTTAGACAAGGTAAATAACGCAAAGAATGTTGTGAAATAATCAAAATGAAAGGAATTGCGATTGATTTTGCACTACGCAATTAATCTGTCGTTTTTTATTGAGAACAATGAAATCAACGTTCAATTTTACACACTAGCTTTTGCCAGCGGCTTCACCCGCGTTATAGTTGAAAATTATCAGATACTTTTTATTACGCACACCAGAGCAGAAGAGAGCAGTGGTGGTGAGAGCAGTGGTGGCCGAGTGGTAACGGCCCCGATTTACGAGTTGTAGGTCGCGGTTCAAACCCAGCCAGGCGCATTACTTTGTGTAATTTATTTCATCACCACTGCTCTCAAAACGGTGAAGGAAAACATCGTAAGGAAACCGGCATGTCCAAGAACCAAAAAATTCGAGGACATGTGACATCTACCAACCCGCACTGGGCCCGCGTGATGGATTACGGCCCATTCCCTCTCTTAGAGAGGAGGCCTGAGCCCCAGCAGTGGGAACATTAAAAGGCTGATTATGCTAAGGCACACCAACAATTTTAACAATTAAAACAAACTAATTACAGGCGTGCACATCATTCACACTTCAACTTACATAGTATTTTTTAATTTAAGTTAGACTTCGATTAGATAACAATTTAAGTGCAGAACTATAATTAAAATTAAAATATCAATTGAAGTATTACTATTTACAATTAAAATTAAAATACCTACATAAATTCAAAAAGATTACATTACAGATTAAACAATCAAACTACAAATAAAAACAATTAAATTAAAAAGAAAAAAATATCACAGTAAAACAATTAAATTACAATTAGAATAATCAACTACAATTACAACTAAATTTAACATTAAAAATTAAAACTATTAACAACAATTCAAATATAAAATGTGAAGACAGTTAAACGTGAGCAAGCAAATAAGGTAGATCAATCTGGATCACTCTTGACATAAACCAAGCCAAGGAGTCACAGCAGATCTCATTATACGTGGTCACCAACCTATTTAAAGGAGCAGATCGCCCGAGATTAGTGCGAGAACTTCTGCTCGCGAAAGCACTACATGCTCTCACCGATCTTACAAGACCTTGACGAGGAACGTCAAGGTTTATCTGTTAAAGCAGTTCAGGAGTACATGCAATGCTGTTAGTGATTTTGTACAAGAAAATCATGTCTGCTAAGGTTCTACGGTCTTGTATGGCGAAAGCAAAAGTGACGCATACGCTGCTTGTAATCAGCTCTATAAGGACAGCTGTGGTCCAGGAAACGCAGGTACCGCGAAAAGTTCCGTTGGATTTTTTCAATACGGTTTGTATGAATATTGTAAGTTTGGTTCCAAACCGGGGAAGCATATTCCAGCGTACTACGTACCAGGGAGCTGTAGAGAATCTTGATGCATGATTCTTCATCACATGATAACATACTCTCCCGAAAAAACGTAACTTTTTTGTTATTATATTTATTACACGATTAGACCAATCCTAGAAGGATTGATCTAATCGTGTGTCTTTCATCCAAATCCATTTGAGTGTGAAGGAGTAACGAACTTATACACACATATCTGCAAAATAAATGTTTGCTGCTTGATGCTTTTATAATGTACATAAATGTGATTCTCAAATCCTCTGAAAGGCTATTTTCAAATGAAAACAGTTTTTTTTTTAATGAATTTCCATTTACTTTTATAATGTACTTAAATGTAATTCTCAAATCCTCTGAAAGTTACAAAAATACTGGCTACTTTCAAATGAAAACAGTTTTGTTTTTTTATGAATATCCATTTAAGCTGGCTCTTTGATCTATTTGCAAACTCATTTCGCGTTTATAATCTGTCTTTACATATTCATACAACCGATTAGTACGAATTTCGTGCTGGCTGAATTACCTTGCAACATACATACATAATTTAGATTTTTATTAAAAAACAGAACAATCCTTGAAATAAAAAAAAAAAACATGACTTGATAAGTACAAACAAGTCATGTTTTTTAAAAAAAATCAAAATGATTACTTCTTCTGAAAGATGTCCATCGCTAGACAGTGAATATTGGTCATAATTATGTCTATCGGTGGAAAAAATACCTTTCAAGAAATGTATGTGATAATAATTAGCAGATTTTAGATTTTATTTACTAGATTATCAGTCCATCTTATGAGGTTTTTCGACCAATCTGCTTGGTTTTTCCTGATTCCAATCGGGTTCAGCATCATCTGGAAAAAAATTTTTTTGACTTGTTTCACTCAACAAATAATAATTCTTCTTTTTTTCGTGTCGATAAACTCGAATGAAATTTTATCTGACCTATAAAACTTTTAACATTTGGACACAGGGACGCAGTATAATATCCCTATATTGTACTGCTTGCCTCCAAATGCCTGTCGCAGCTTCTTGGCCTTCCCTTTTTCGGAAGGAACCAGACAGATGTGTGCATTATACATGTCCCATTTACAGAACGGGGAGACCACCCAACAACGTCTAAGCGATGCTTCCACCCCATAGCTTACATAAGTTTTTAGAGAGTTAAGATATATCTAGCCATAGAAGATATATTATAAATAGAAGTACGGGGCGACATCGGCATGTTGAAAGAGTCCCTTAAGAGGCCGTGCAGAAAATTCACTCGCTAGAGTTTAGGCAAATTCGCTGCAATGTTATGTTTGTGTGCATAGTGCATGCAGCTACACGCACACACGCGTAAAAATCGAGCTTGGTGGCCGCTCAAACAATTTTGATCCTCTATAAGATATTTTTCTGAGTTACAAAATTATAAAGTAAGTATGGTTTGTAAATAAAAATCTGGAACGTGTACATATTTTATATTTGTCACAATTCACACCAAAATTATTCAATTTTGTATTTGATGGATGTTGATACATTTAGACAATTAACTAAATGATACATACAAAACGATGATACAATGATATTTATTTAAGTAAAATAGTTGTAAAAAAAACACTTTCCGTGCGTCAAAAAAAAAATTAAGTTTACGAGATATCTCTTTTAAAATTCAGATATGTAATCTCGGTAAAGGTGTATGCGGACAGTGTATACTAGTGTCTGAGATGTTCTTTTGAGGATGGAACCATACAGATTAGAGTGGACCTGTTCAGTCAGTGCAAGCATTTGAAAAAAAAAAAACTAAACGTATAGCTCAACTCAGAAATTAATTAATTGACAAAACAATACCAAGTTGAGTGAGGTCATCGTTAAAAACTACGTAAAAAAAAAGGAAATAAAAAGACCTACATATATACCAAAAATTCGCAGCTAATACAATAAAAATAATACATTTCACAAACTTCATTGCGTTCTTGCATAAAAAATATATTCATCCATGCCAAGTATTCCAATTGAACCAAAAATATCGGAATAAAAAGGAAAGCAAACAAAATAAATAAGAACATCACCGTATTTTTAAAAACAGATATTTTTTTTTTTGAATATTTAAAAGATGAGATCAGTACAGCTCTATACACGATCGAACTTGTGCTTGATAAAGGTGGAGCAGTTGTCTGTTCCGGTGTAAAGTACCGAATCACCTCAGCTAAGATCTTCAATTTTTTGGCAGCCTGCTGAGCTTTTGCCTTGATATAAGAGCCGAAATTGAGGGTAGACGACAACGTTACCCCAATAAGCTCAAGGTGGTCGGTTATCGGCACGGTTACACCCCGGAAATATGGAGCCGTGCGAAATGGTCTCCGTTTAGCAGAAAAAAGACACGCCTGGGTTTTAGCAGCATTGAACTTGACCAGATCGGCACCGTCCCAATCAGATACTGCCTTAGGACCAGTTCAAAGTCAAAGTCAAAAGTTTTTTATTTCACATAGGCCTACATGATCACTTATAAAACTCAGAAGCTAGTGCACGCGTTCAAGCGTTCAACCATAGTCTCTCGGAAAGACTGGATCTGTGTGTCAGACACGTATCTCTTGGCAACAGTGTTGTGGTCTGCATGCCCAAAGGTACCGGGTTTAAGTAGGTCATTTATGTGCAGCAAGAACAGTGTTGCCGAGAGTACCGACCCCTGAGGGACCCCGGCTTTAATATCCATTTGACCGGACGAGCAGCCATCAATAACCACTCGTATGGATCGACACCTCAAGAAGTCTGCTATCCAATCAGACAGACTCCAGTAGTGGGTAGACCGAAGGAAAGAAGTTTAGCAATAAGGGTTTTGTTCCAGACCTTGTCGAAGGCCTTCGAGATATCAAGGGAGACTGCAAGTCCTTCTCCATACTTCACGATAGCCTCGCTCCAGTTGAACGATTTCGGCGCAAGTCGTATTGACGATTACTGAGTTTTATTGGAACTTGCCCGTATTTAAACGGAATTGTTGACTTCCATAGATTTACCAATAATTAAACAAAATACGTACGCGAAATGTCAACGCGAGATAACAAAAAGATGGAAATAGGCCGAAGAATAAGTATGCAAGCAGCATCAGCTGTTACTGATATTGATGGTATACTTGATGAACTCACACTACCTCTTTTCAAAGCCTTTTTATGGCTTCTTCTTTACCGGCAGCTACTTCTTTCTTTTTTTAGTCATGCAAGTTGTCGTGACATTTCTGGTAGGTCAATTTGCTATTACGTGGCAAATTAATGGAAGCCGCTAGCTCGTTCAAGTTAGCCCGACCACAACCAATACTAATAATACACGAAACTGCGCTGTGGTTAACGTCCAATTCATTTTTTTTTTACTCTCACATGTGTTTATTTCGAATCGACTTCCACACATAGAACATTATAAATATATTTTTGACGCAAATGACTGCACTTTCTCTTCTTTTATCAGTAGATTTGACAAATTGCACCCAAATCTATATTTATGTTTAGATATCGTTACCAATTGGTCAAACAGGTATTGAAAATCAACTATTCTTCGCCCTTCTATAGATAAGGATGATGATGATTCCTGAAAAAAAAAATCTTACTGACTCGTATTGTCTTAGGTATACGTCCACATTAAATATAAATACTTTTGAATAAAATCACACCTTATTTGATTCGATAACAAAGTCATCATCTGAATCTAAATCCACTGGTTGGGTTTGATTCTCCTGTAAAGTTTCTTTATTCTGTAACAAATTGTAGTATATTTTAACATAATATACTAGGCACCTTTAAATGTAAAGTCGCTGTATAACATCTAGACAGTCAGAAAGTAAATATGGCGAAAAATATGTAAAAATAATATTTTTATTTTCTTACCATATCTGATTGAACCTCTTCAACATGGACTGAATATTGCGGAATATTATTTCCGTCCGAATGATTATCACCTATATTCTGAAAGTATATATTAAATAAATAGTTTTAACTATGTGTACCTACTTTATAAGGTTATTTGTAAAACACTGGCAACCTCTCAGGACTATGTTACTAACATCATAAACAAAAACTTTTGTTCTATGACGTTTAAAAATGTATCATAGTTTTAGTTCATCAGATTTTCATACAAAAATAAAAATATTTTAATTGAACATTCTAAACATTACGAAGTATATGCGTTGCAAGCGATAGTACAATAGCAGAGGGGAGCAGGGATCGGGCAGCGGGGGTGCTTGATGCGCTTGCGTCGCGTCATACAGACGTAGGTGTAGGTAGGTGGTGGTGTATACAAAGTTGAAGTATATTAGAAAGAACAACAAAATCTTGAAGGGTTGTTTTTGGTAAATGAATTATGTTTTGTAAAAAGTCATAGAACAAAAATTGTTATTTAGGATGTCAGTAATACAGTCCTGCAAGGTTGTTAGTGTTTTACAAATAACCCTGTAAATGAATATATTATTGTTGGTATATTATAAGTACATTATTTATTTTTATACGATGTAACATAATAAACGCAAAACATCCTGTGTGGTCTCTCGGACCAAGAACTTACAAAATTTCACTTTACGAGTTAAGTTTTGAGAAAAAATATGAGACTTTCAATATAAACTGAAACAATCAGATCACCATATATAGTACAACTAAAACAAGTTATGAATTTCTAAAAGTAGGTCTTGCGTTTATTTATTTACACCCTGTATGTAACACAATGGTTATAATTACCATGAATAGTTCAAGTTGACACATATTGTCAACTTTATTAGTGTCCATAGTCTTTTCTGAATTTTCATTAGCATCTATTTCCTAAAAATTAGCAACATTGTCAATTAGTATGTACTGGTAAATGCTATTTCAAAACACTTACTCGAAAACCCGCTCTTATCCCTACCGCTTTTAGGCACACTATTTACTGTTTTTCGCACTAGTGCGAAAAAGTACGCGTGCTCGTTGCCACCATAAATGTAATAACATTTATTGTATCAGGCTGAGCGCTAAGCAATCACGTAAAAATTTATCAATCAGCAGCACTCAGATCCATAGAACACACTCGCCTACGGCTCATGTGAATTCCTCCTCGGTCACAATGACAAACTTTCTCCACTGTATCAAAATGTACTATTTCACTTCTACTGCTGATCGAAAGTAAAATCTTACATGTTCTGGAAACGAAACCGTAGCCAGTGCATTAGACTTGCGTTCTTTAAGAACTTGTCTTGCACGTATCAGCCCCACATTTTGTTTTTTTTTCCTTTTAGACGCCTTTATAATGCGTCCTTTTCTTTCGACTCATTATCTGCAAAAAAATCGGTCTATTAACAACGGAGTTCTGAGGTAACAAACATAAAAAAAAATGATTAAAAACATACAACCGAATTGATAACCTCCTCCTTTTTTTAAGTCGGTTAAAAATATCAACTTTCTGTGGATGGTAATATAGCTGCCATTAACCATTGTAGATGACATTAGTGAAAGAATTGTAATTTAATCATAGTAGCAGAGTAATTCCGCAGATAACCTTTACATACAAACATACAACAGTTCCCTCTAAGTAATATTGAAGTCGAAAGAAATTTAAACAATCTTAATAAACAAAGTACATAAAATAAAAAATAATACTTACTGGATCACAATGTGATAGTCGGCGTACAAATTTGGGAATATATTCACGTGAATTTCGCGAGCGGCTCCGGAACAAAGTAGTACGTGCTCACGCTGGGAGAGCCCGATCGTTACTGACGCGATCGTGTTTGCGCGGTCGATAATATAGTTCAATTTGTTTGTAATTTACGAAATGAAGTTATTGTTTATTTATAAAATAAATTTTAGATTCTATTAACAGATTAACTTAAGATTATTGTGTAATTTTTAAATTTTCTTAAAAGTGTTTCTAAGGTATAGAAAAAAATACTTATTTGTCCAGATGTTTTCCAAGAATTGTGTTTTTTCAACATTTTTTTTCTGCTATATTTTTTAATGAAGTCAATAATGTTTTCAACCCATCTGAGAGTAGACCATATAATGATGTTACTGATATTTTTTTAAATGTTATAAATCATTTGTAGTTTGGTGTAAAACGTAGCCAAACATCACTCGCTCGTTACTTTTGCGAGAAAAAGGTTTTGAATATACCCGTAATTGCCATTAATACACACATTATTTTAAAAAAATACTCAAGCCAACTGAGAGAATAAGAACTTGACTTTCATAATCCTAAAAAAGAAGGTTTAAATTCTTCTTACTTTTCTCACAAACCATGATCAAAAAGGTTCAAAATGAGATAATTCTGTGCACGGAGCCTTAAGTAAAGATTAGATGCTTTAACATTTGATTGGCCTCATATAAATCTTGGGAGGTGCTTGTGCAGGGACTCCACAGTGACTCTCATACTCAAACTCGAATGATATTGATTAAAAACAAGTATATAACAACAACACAATCGCGCCAACATAAATTCAGGCCATTTTACGAAAAACGCAACATTTATTGCATATCTGATAGCGAAACGATAAAAAATTTAAAGCGTTGCTCTGAGGGACGCACATAAAGTCGAACATTAAAAATATTATGTTGGTAACATTGTATGGTTAGTGCAGAAGGCTGATTTACATTGCGATATAAGGATGAACTTTAAAGCTGAGAACAGTAGAATTGTGACTTTGTACGCAAGGTAATAAAGTGCTGTTTTATTTGTAGTAAAAGTGCCTTTTAATTAATTAGCAATCTTTCGAGGGATAAAATTTGTCTTAAATGTGAATAACTTTTAACTACGAAAAAGCTCTGAAATCTTTCCTCTTTGTCATGAATTGCAAACATAAAATATGTTCTGAAGAGTACAACTGTATTTGCTTCTTTATATTTTTAAGTTCTAGCTGCCAATTCTAGATCAGAATCAGAATCAAAAATGTTTATTTTGAAATAGACCAATTAGAGGCACTTTGAAATGTCAACATGTCGGTCAGTCAAAAAAAAAGCGAAGCTAAATTGCACGTTCTAAAGCGTAGATCTCTATGCAGAAGAACGTGCAAGAAACTCCATTGACACTTTTAAATCATATTATGAGTTATATAAATCTTGCTTACATATTTCTTGTCGCTTCTAAAGAAGATAAGAGAAAAAACGAATTAAAAAATAGAAATTGAATTAAGTCACTGGCAGCTAAGAGATGACCTAAACTGACGGCACCCGTTCACGAGCATGACGCGTGCATCAGCCCCACTCAGCTCAACCATTTTGAAGGGAACTGAATGACCCAATAACACGTGCCACCATCAGCGAGACATTTGAGTGAGCATGACAAACAATATCTTGATCTAACAATATCTAGATCTAAAAATGTGTCATGATATCCTTTTCATTTTAAAAAATCGACGGCACGCGTGGAGCAGTGTTTGAGCGATTGACTGCTACACTGCAGGTCGCTAGTTCGATCTTAGCATGGAATAAATATTTGTACAGCCTACATATAGGTGTTTCGAATTTGTATGTCATGTGTATGTGATTTTACAATTTTGTGAGCGCACTAACGATACATGTGTAATTCTTAGTGAGGGACAATGTTTTTTCAAAAAATAAATAAATAAAATAAAACGACGTATTCTCTATCTCATGTTGAGACTTTAACCCCTATCTCACCTGATAGTAAGCGATAACGTGGTCAACAATGGACTACACATACCTAGAAGTAAAGTATTCATTTTTGACATAATAATAATAATTGTTCATGTGAGGAGCAGTTTACAACAGTGGTGGCCGAGTGGTAACGGCTCCGATTTACGAGTTGTAGGTCGTGGGTTTAAACCCAGCCAGGCGCATTAATTTGTGTAATTTATTTCATCACCACTGCTCTCAAAACGGTGACGGAAAACATCGTGAGGAAACCGGCATGTCCTAGAACCAAAAATTCGAAGTCATGCCACCAACCCGCACTGGGCCCGCGTGGTGGATTACGGCCCATTCCCTCTCCTCGAGAGGAGGCCTGAGTCCCAGCAGTGGGAATATTATAAGGCCGACAATGCAATGCAATGCAATGTGAGGAAGTGACCATGCTAATAGGCTTCCCGCGCTATATAATACGTATATATTGTAGTTATATGGTTAGGACATGGTTGTTAGGTGCTGCTAGAGTTGTTGATAGGCTAGAGTTAACCCCTTTACTGTATATTTAGGTAGCTGAATGTACAATAATAAATCATTTATAATCAAGCACTTTGGCCCAAAGATCCTTAAATGCCTAAGAGACTAATATATACAATTTGTATATAACTTATTGTTAGTAAATAAGATTTAGGACCCCTAATTGGTAGCTATCAAGATACACATAGGTACTCGGGCCAGAGAATTCCTTGCAGGTTGAGTTACCACGGCCTTGGAACGCATAGAAAGACTGAAGGGACACCGACGTGTTTTAGTTAATAAAAATCTGATACATCATTCCAATACTGAGGCGTTAGAGTCGATTGAGAAACGAGTCAAGAAGATCGTCGGAAATGATGCACTCGTCGAAGCTTCAAAGTCTTGAGCATCGACGTCGAGTTGCTAGCCTGCCGGTTTTCTATCGTTTACATTTCGGGGTGTGTGTGAATTGTACAAATTAATACCGCCAAGCCCGTTCCGTCATCAGACCACTAGACGTACGGCGTCGCGCCACCGGTATATGGTGGACATCCCAGCCATATATATGTACAAAACGTTTCGGGAATACGTTTATTGTACAGCTAAAGAGTGGAAATCTCTGCCGGAGTCTGTTTCCTGATAGCTACAACCTAGGGGTCTTTAAGTCAAGAGTGAATAGGTTAGTTAGAGGCAAGCGTGCTCCATCGTAGATCACATCATTCGCTTACCATCAGGTGAGATAGTGGTCAAACGCGAGCCTATGAAGAGAAATTTTGCGATGATTTCCCACCAAAACAAAAAGTCCTCACACGTTCACTACATACAATACATATTGCCACTCTTGGAAGGTCATAAATAAAGGCTGATCTACAAATAGACAGTAATGTAAAGCCAAATTCAGCAACAATTGACGCGCAACACGTGACGTCAACATATTTGGTAACGTTGCATAATTCCGCGTGACATTGACAGATGGAACGCGACATGACGGCTGTCGCGTTGTTGAACAGACGACTTCGCTAAGTAAAGTAAATCGTTTAGAGTAGAATATTAATAATTGTTGTCGCAGGTGTGTTTACAAATGGTGGCTCGGGTGGTGCAATGGTTGAGCGATTTGATGCTTTTTTTTAGTTGGGAAATCATCTAATCACACATCTCCCGCCCTTGGGTGGGGTGGGAGAGCGTGTCAAACTTTTACTGACTAAAACCCACTCCTGTTCCTTCTTCGTTCGCCATCGTTCCAGGGCCCCGGGGCTCTCTTTCGCATCACCCATGTCCCCAGTAGGCTTCAGCCCTGCTGGGCCTCTACGGTTTTACTGACGTGATTGGATGCTGCGGTTTTTTTTTTCATTACGGATAGGCTCGCGTTCGACCACCATCTAAAAAGTTAATATATAAAATAAAAGACGTACTCGTATTCTCTATCTCATGTTGAGACCTTGACCACTATCTCACCTGATGGTAAGCGATGATGTGGCCGACGATAAATCACGCTTGCCTAGAAGTACGCTTCGTGTCACGAGGTCGATTTCCACAAGGACCCTGTGGTCTTCATCATTGTCTTCACCTGTGGTATCATCCTTTAGGCAGACCTTTCAAGGAGCTTACGTTTCGCGGTCACTTCTAAAAATACATTTAAGTAAATCAGATATATACGCGATATACTTTGATTCAACAATTGACAAGTAAAACTCAATGTAATCCCTGGATAAAAACCATCGGAATTCGATTAAACTGATTTGAAAACCGTTCGACACTTCAAACGTTTGTTGACAAAATATTGATAAAATTGTTTACGAATAAATACGAGTGATTTCAATGAAAATGTTTTTTATTTTATGGATTTTATCACGTTAGTGTTAGACGTTCATTTATTTTTATAATACTTTTTGTGTGTATTGTAAGTTTAAAGTTTTGAGTAAAGTTTGTTTGTGTTTGTCAAAAACACAAACTAGTTTGTTATTATTATTATTCTTTATTAAAAAAAACTTAAACTAACACCATTTTTTATTTATTTACTTGAGTTTATTCCATATTTAAATGCTAGTGTTAAACTGTTACGGCAAATGTATTCCACTTATTATTAAATAATAATTTATAATTAACTAAATTATAATCATAATTTATTATTATTATGATTATAATTTAGTTTAGCTATATTAAACAGCTAACGAGGATTACAAGTGCGTCGTTTATTATTATTATTATTTGCGATTGGTATGTAATTATTTTATATATATGCTTATCTAGTGTTTGATTAATTTGTTAGCAGTACACCGCAGACTACCCCCTTTTTTTGTTTTCGAGGGGAATCCTTCAAAAGGCGCCCGGACTTTGGGGATAAGTCCGGGGAGTGCGGGATTTTTACCTCACTAAAACCACCCCGATGATCACCATCAACACGTAGCACCCCGTTACCTCTCAAAAGACCTTTCCGGAACCCCCTCTGTGCAACGCCTGTTACGGCACATCCCTGAAGAGACTGTATAAATGTCTCCCCTGAACCTCACTTTGCACGGCTAAAATAATACACGATTAAAATAATACAGGGTGTAGTCTGCGGTTTGTTCACCGCAGTCTACCCCCTGTATTATTTTTCTCATTTTGATCCATCCTAAGGTTGTCTGGTAGATATCGTTGTCAGCGATAAGACCGCCACTGTACCATTTTTTTTTTTAAAGTGCGGAAATCATCTAATGACTTCTCCCACTCTGGCATTCTGGGCACTCTCTCTGTTTGTACTCTGGGCAGAGTGGGAGGGCGTGTCAGACTTTTACTGACTAAAACCATACCTGTGTCCTTCAGTTGCCATTTGCGTTCTAGGACTACGGGTTTCCTTTTCAGAAATTCCCCGCGGTCCTAGCTAGCGGGCATCGGCCCTGCTGGGCCCCTACGGTTTGCTGACATCTCTTTGAGGAGCGCTTAAATCACTACGCGCTGTTGACGATTAGGCTCGGTCCGGTCAATTACCGGACGGCAAGCTACCTATTACTCAACGTCCGCAAGCCTGGATCTACCGCCAACTACTTAAAGCCATTGTACCCATAGATTTAAGTTTATGTATAAGTTGTGTTACTTTTTTGGTGTATGTATAATAAAGTTTATTCTATTCTATTCTAATAATATATATAAATATGTAATAATAAGAATTGAATTTCCGCGACTCTCATCTGGTCATCGGTCCATCTTCTTGGACCAACACTTCGATACTGCTTATTGGAAACATTTTCTGACCGGGTCGCTAGACCAGAACTTTTCGGCCTCATCGACCATTTGTTCTGCGAGCAATGAACCCTGCCCGGCTACATAAGTTTGGCGATTCTTCCGGCTATGTCAGTAACCTTGTTTCTGCTGCGGATATCTTCATTTCTGATTCGATCAAGGAAACTCCGAACATAGCCCTTCCCAGTTTTTTTTTTTAGGTGGGAAAATCATCTAATGAAAAATCCCGCTCTTGAGCGGGGCGGAAGATAGTGTCGTCAGATTTTTACTGACTAAAAACCCACACCTGTTCCTTCTTTGCCTTCGTCCCAGGGCCCCGGGTTTCACTTTCATACTACCCGTGGCCCCAGTAGGCTTCGACCCTGCTGGGCCCCTACGATTTGCTGACATCTCCCTGAGGCGCGCGTGGAACAACGGCGCGTGGCCGTCGACGACTTGGGCTCGGTCCGGACGGTTACCGGACGGTCGGACAGTACCCATTGCTCGCTGTCCGCAAGCCCGCGCCTACGGTGGAGCCCTTCCCAGTGCCCTTTGGTTGACTTCAAGCCTTCTGATGAGGCCTATTATGGGCGACCACGTTTCAAAGTCATATGTTATGTATGTATATCACTGATAACACGCATTGGTCACAGATGCAGATGGAGCAATAAAATTTGAAATTCCTCGGGTTTTAACGGTAACCTTTCTTTAGGTTTGTTTTTAATTCTATCTATCTTTCCAACTATGTGTGCTAACTTAGGGTCGACGAAAAACGACTGTTTATTTACTTTACAGGCAAAAAAAAAAAATACCAAAAGTTCTTCGCATTTAACTTTTTCATTGGGTTTTAAAAAAATGCTTGTAGCAAAACAAAATAGGACAAAAAAGTGGAAGTTTTGAAGCGTCCGGGTACAACTTTGTCTCTGCGTTTGTGACATACCGCTGTTTTGTATGTAGCGAATGTTTTTACCTATTGGAAAATATTGTACAAATCTCATATTTTCGGCAAATAGGATAAATGTTACACACATATTTTTTTAAAGGTGGGAAAATCATCAGATATCTTTTCCTGCTCTGGATAGAGTAAGAGAGTGTGTGCCTTCAGTTGCCCTTTGTGTTTCAAGGCTACAGTAACGCTTTTGAACAATCTTGTAGCCCAGAAGAAAGGCAACCTCAAGTGCGCCTACTTTAAGACACTTATCTACAGTAAGATGATAAACGAAGTTTTTGGAGAGATTTTTTTGATTGTAGTTCAGTAGCTATTTTATTTATTCGCAAATTGTTCTCAACAAGGTTGCCGACATAGCACGAAGAATCACCAAACTTAAGTGGCAATGGGCAGGGCATATTGCACGCAGAACAGATGGCCGTTAGGGCCGAAAGGTTCTGGAGTGGCGACCGCATACCGGAAGACGCAGCGTTGGAACGCCTCCCACAAGTTGGACCGATGACCTGGTCAGGGTCGCTGGAATCCGATGGATGCGAGACGCACACGACCAGTCGTAGTGGCGACGCTTGGGGGAGGCATATGTCCAACAGTGGACGACTTTCGGCTGAAATGATGATGATGATGATGAAATTGGTCTCATGGTACATAATAATATAGCTCTGAAGGACACTCACTATAAACCTCATCAGAAGGCTTAACGCCACCTAAAGGGCAATGGAAAAGGCTACCCTTGCGTGATCGCGTCAGAAATTAAGATATCCGCAGCAGAACCAAGGTTATCGTCGTAGCCCGAAGGATCGCTAAGTGGCACTGGGCAGGGCACAACAGATGATCGATGGGGCCGAAAGGCTCTGGAGTGGCGACCACGTTCTGCAAGACGCAACTTTGGTAGGACTCCCCAAGGTGAACCTCTGACCTGGAGAGGGTCGCGGGAATACGTGTTGTAGAAGTTCTCTTCCACATTGCTGCCCTCCGGAAACGAGCGCAGAATATCTACTAGTACTGTAGCATTATTTTAATCAGATCGATCTTATCGGAGGATCATACTTAATACTGTCAATAAATATTCTTTAAAGGAAAAAAAAACACACAAACAACAAAAAAAAAATAGTATTAAAAATATTTTCGTTGCAACACCACACAGCCATCCAAAAGTAAGCTTGATTCGTCACGTCCATTCAAATCAAATGAAAGGATAGAATCCAGAGTCACGTTACGTCCAATGGCAGCCTGTGTGGAGGCTAGCTAAACCGATTTGTTGCAGTGACTGGACGCAGCTCAAAGCCAAAGCAGCCTTTGGACGTGTTAAGATCTGTTTACGTTGGGAACTGGGATTAGAAGCGAACGTGTAGGTTGTATGGCTTAGGTAATCGGTTGACATGCAATTATTTATGTTAGCTGTGACAGTTGATTTTGTCTGGGCATTTGATCTTATCTTTTTAACTATATATCTTTTAACTAGACACAACCAAAATTAGAATTTTGATTTAATTTATTTTGATACATGTTTTTACTAAAATTTGCACTAAAAATTTATTTCACTGTACTCGCTAAATATGCAACTAAATATCATCATTTTACATGCAAAAACTCCTTATGTGATGTCTACAATCCAGTAAATGAGTAATACTATAGCTCTCAGTAAGACTGGATATAAGGTTTCTGACTACTCTTAATATCTGTCTGCCTTAACATGCTTCCTAAAACAAGGAAGGGCCTCGAAACATAATGGATGTTCACCAATCTACGAACTGACCTAAACAAGCATCGCTTTACCTTGAACATCGGCCAGTGCTACTATTATTTTTAATCACTAACCCCTCCAAATTGGTAGATATATTGCTACGAAAACACTCAGAGCCGACGAAAAACCTATCGGCCAATTTTCCGGCAGTGTGTCCCCTGCCATAAACGTATCGTCACAAAGAACTGTTGGACCGAGTCCGTCTGATTGGTGGCTAAGTGGAAAACTTGCCCGATGGCACTGAACAGTCGCGTTCAAACGAGTTCAGTGCGACCATGTATTGTGCAGCTGTTGTCTGCGACATTTTTGCGATTTGATTGGAAATTACTCAACTTTGTGTCTTTATTTTTTTGTAAAAACTTAACAGCTGTTAGAATTCTATTAAAGAGAAAATTGTTGTCTGGTAATTTTAACTTCTAGTCCTTCTAAATTTTATTGAGAAGAAAATTTTAACCCGGTGTGAGTGAGGTCGGGTATGTCATACCCAATAAATTTTTAAACGCAGATTATTTAATTTTACTGTTGCCATGCGAGTCCTGTCGTTTCTGTAGCTGGAGGTAAAGGTGCGAGGGGTGAGGTACAGTATCGAGTTTAGTGTTGCACTGGCGGCGACGGTGGATACATATGCGTACACTTTTCTTGGGTACGTCACACCCGACCTCGTAGTAGGTGTTACATTTTTGTGTTGACAGTAAGGCTTTGGTTTATAGTTATTTATAGTATTTCATAATTTATTTTTAGATTTTTCAAGATGTCTTATGAAGAAAATGAATGTCGGCTATTAGAAACTACTCAAGTGTTAGCTCCTGTGACTCCAAGAGTGAAGAAGAAATTGATAAAAAAAAAAGTTTGTAAAAAAAGTTATTCGGAACAAGAGGGTATTTTGGATAATTTGGAAGAGTCAGAATCTGTACGGCGTCTACTAGTCAGTCAGTACCAGTCAGTCACAAAATGTGAGAAGGCAATATATATTATATATGGAACTCGCGATTTTTATGTGCAGAGATTGTGCAGATTTGTTGGTGTAACTTTGGTGCTCTGTTACATGATCTCATAAGACTTTTCAGTTCTTTTTTTATTTATAATAATTAGAAAACACTATTGTTATGTTGATTTACCAAATAAGTTGGAATTTTGTTAGATTTTTATGCGATAAGAAGTTAACTACCTAAACTTGTATTTTTTTAAAGAAAATTTAGATACTTTGTTATTTCAATAGATATCACGATTATTGTTAATATAATAATGCTGGTATTCTATATAGGTACTAATCTTGTTGAATGGATACGATTATTAATATATCTCAAGTTTAAATGCTAATTACACAATCATAGTATAGTCATCATAGTATAGGGTATCTCCTACTCACCTCATAGCTGGTGTAACAATTTCTCAACTCATTCACGCCTGGTTAAGCGCTGTCGTATTTTTCACTGAGACTTAATAGAATTGTAGATATAATTTGTATGTAAATGTTTTGTATGCTACACATAAAATTTTGCATTTCAATTTGATTATTGTAGGTACTAAGAATATAGACCAAGAATGAGCATTGATAAACACGAAAATATTTATAATAATCGATGTTTTTAAAACTGTTCTACAGCGACATCTGTAAAATATATTTTTAATCATAATATTATTAAGCTCACGTTTGACTGCTATTTTGCCTATAATTTAATCGTCAATGCGGTCGATGATGGAGCACGCTAATCAAGAAGTCACTTAATCATTCTCTGTCTCTGTCTGACATGAAACAGTTAAAACGAAATACCTTTTTAAAACGAAATCCCGCCGAATTCATCCTACTAAATAAAATAATGGAACATTAATTTGACGTGAAATAGTGCCGAGCTACGTAGTTTCAGAAAGTACTACAAATAAGGCTGAAATTTATTTCAGTGATATTTTTTATATTTGTTATTTCTACACTCTTTGTCTGAATAAATACATTTAAATGTTTAAGATCATGTAAAAGTCTACTACTACATTATTTGTTTGTTATACTTCCTCACCCATTGGGGTCTAATTTGTTACATCATCATCATGATCATCAATGATTTATAGCATGAAAATTACAAATTTGACGTGACCAAGACTACCACTAGAATCCAAAATGTTGCGTTTAATTCAATTAACTTAAAATATTAAGGAGTGTTTTAAAAATAAAGCTAGTTGCCCTATAGAAATGAACAGACAAGACATTTCATGAACATACGTCTGAATAAAATGTGTTACCAAATTGGAATCTTAGATTTAAATAAAAATCGAATAAAATAATTGATCTGCTTGAGTCAAATTTAACAACATAAAACCAAATTCCAAGGCTGACTCCTAACCGTTAAACCACTACAACATTGTAATAGAGAAAGTACAAATACTCAACAACACTGTACCCCATCTACCAGCATTTCTTTCCGCCCATACCAATGTATCACGTCACATATTAAATGTTGCGACTAACGAAACATCTCGAATGTTTCGTAGCCATCGCTCAGAGAGCCTTTGTACTTGTAATACAACAGTGAAAAAGAATAATGACTCGGGAAATGGAGTTGAGAAACTGTTACACCAATTTCCACTTTATTACTTTAAAGCCAGGGGATAGTTTCCCTCGAAAGGTAAAGGCGTTAAATAAACTTATAGCGGGAAGGGTGTATATTTTGTTGGCGATCTTCTAGATATATCGTGGGGGTTTATTGCAATTTTTATTCATGTTCTAATATATGATTTTGAAGGCTTTTTTGTTATTAAACTGTAGCGTTTTATGTGAATTTATTGAGGTTTGAAATTGCCGCAGTGTCTAGTTCCAAATTGCAATATGCCATAACATATTTCTTAGTCATACGAAACCACTTGAGTATATTCAACATTTGTGATAATTTTAAAGGTTATATTTTGATCTTCCAGAAGAGATATGATACAACGATTCTTCTTTAGTTCAATTAACCTTTTGACGTGCGTAATTAGAGACACAATAGTAAGACAATGGCTTGCGGGCGCCGGCTACCGCCTGAGCGTTAATGAATTAAGTAGCCTAAATCCAAATCGATGAATTAAATATGTTTTATCTGACGTAGGAGACAGTCATTAGGTGAGTTTTTAAATAGTGTGTGTATACTTAACTACTACTTTACTTAACCCATAATACTTAACTTGCATTTGCAAGTTAAGTATTATTAATACGAACTAAACGAAAAGATCATCTAGATAAACTGGATAAAACAGACAACGAGACTTAACACTTGTTGCAGTAGAAGCAGTTTGTGCTATATATCTTGCTGTCACGGGATCTAGCAATAACTTACTGTCGACACATTCATGTAGGTACAATGCACACACAACTGGGGCTGGGCTATCCATTCTCCCACTAACATTTGGTAATATCCATTGCCTAAGTCCATTAAGACGGTTGGCACAGTGGTTGAGCGATTTGCTGCTGCGCTGCGTGTCTTGGGTTCAGTTCACAGAATTAATATGTATTTGTATAGCCTACAGATTGTTGTTCTGGGTCTTGTATATGTGAGTTAACATGTTAGTGAATACAGTCACTTTTTTTTAAGAAAAGTTAAAATAGAGAGATTCAATACCATTATTAATCATCATTGATCATTTTAGTCAAGTTGTATTGTATATAGGATTGATGTCTGTTTAAAGCGTATATGCCACGTACGGGGTTGACGTTTTTCTGTTAATACCTAGGATTTAGTCTTAAATAAGCGTAAATTCTAGTGGTATTATTGGGATGAATATTGTCATCCCAATAATACCACCAGAATTTACGCTTATTTTCATCAATCATTCAAATGTTCAATACTGGGCAAAGGTCATTGGGCGTTTCTGACCCACTTTATGAGAGTTCGCGTACACAGACCAAATTAGTTTTAAATTGAAGAATTCAATCCCACTATTCAAAATATGTATTTTTTTTTTAAGTATTTAATGGGAGAAAAAAGTTATTTAACATTTAAAAACTTAATAAACTTTTGTTAACTTGACTTCAAAAAAAGGAGGAGGTTATCAATTCGGTTGTATTTTTTTTTTAATGTTTGTTACCTCAGAACTTCATCGTTTATGGACCAATTTGCAAATTTTTTTAAATCCAGTTCTAATGATGGGATCCGTGAGGAATCGAAGGAACTCCTCAAATATTATAGGCAACCATATATTGAGTTTGGTATTTTTATCGAGAACTTAAGCATTTACAGTCAAAAAGTAACATTTGATGAAGTGGAACTGATGAAGAAGACCAAAAATGGTCTGCGGAACTTCATACTCACATAGATATCACAAGAAGATAGTGCGACTATGACAATACAAATAAATGAATGGTACTGAATAGTTACGTTGAAAATGGTATCATCGAAATGATCTAATGATGGAGCCGGAAGGTAGGCACTGAAACTCCGTAATTAATCAATGTAACCTAGCCGTGTTTGGATTTATTAGAATTGTCATGAGAAATAGGCACTCTGTTTATAAGTAAGCAACTAAAAAGTGTGAAATAAAAAACTTTATACAAAAAAAAAACAACCGAATTCACTAAAAAAAAAACAAAAAGGATCAAAATAACTTTAATTTCGGAAGTCGGTGTTAAATAAGAAACAAACAATACCGAGAAACACCGACCGTTGGGATCTTACCACTTGAGAATTGCGAGGTCATATTGCCACGAGCACATGCGTTTGAATGGAGTATACCACATCGAAATATACCGGCAGCAAGAAATTATCGAAAACAAAATACTAATATGAGGCCGAATTCAGTCGCGACACGTCCGTAGCAAACAATATTATACCTATATTTTAGTAGATCCCACACGAATTGGAAGAAATGACATTGAACAGTATTACTGCTCGTGTGTACACGGCCGCCGCACTGTTGGAAGCTGTGCGCATGTTGTAAGCGTAGTTTACTTTTTATCATGGGCCAGGCATCAAGATGTAATAGATGCACCTGCAGCCTTTTTAGATGAAATTACAATAGATTTTGATCAAGCTGAATAAAAATATTATTTAAGTAGAACTTGATTTTATTTTTATGTCCCTTAAATAGTAGTAGTGGCTTTTGATAAAACTAGCACATTCTACTTTCTTTCCCATGGGAAAATATCCGATGCCACTTAGGGGGACTAGCTTTCGACTGGTAAAAGTATTTTTGAAATACTCGGTATTATATTAAAATCGGTCCAGTAGTTTTGAGTATTAACTCAAAACTACTGGACTACTGGACTGGTGTTTTAAAGCATTTTTGTAATGAATTATCATTACAAAAATGCTTTAAAAATGCCTTAATAATAATATTTTTTTTTTTTCAATTCTCCCATTGCCCACAAGAATGCGACCCATACCACTGAGTTGCAGATACATTTATCTATATACCTAGCCCTATTTCGTTTATGTACGCCGTGGGTCAAATCTCCGAACAAAATGCCCATTGACCTTTCGTGTATATTCTAGGCCGTCTGAAAGTTGTGAAAAATATTTCTCTGTATCGTATAAATCTTTATTTCAATCTAGATCAAATAAGTATATATTATACCTATAAGTATACCTAACACACCACAGCACAACAGAGAGGCTAAAATTTTTCCATGAATATTTTACTTTTCCTTTTCGGGTCGACATATTCAATATTTAGATTTATATCGCGGGAAGCATTGAGATTACCTATTTGATTTATGGTAATAAATCCTGGTTTAACCCTTTATTTTTAAGGGTCATGGTCAATTGTTGGGTCGGAACAGAATGGTATTAAAATTGGCAGTTACGTGTTAGATTTAGATATTATAATAAGTTATTGCTTCTGCATATTTTATTGAATGTTGTTTTCTATTTAACGTTTAAACTTAAACGTTGTGTTATCTGATTCAATTTGGTTCTAATTAGTGTAGTTAAATTAAGTATTTTCTCCTCATTCTGCTTTTATGTAATTGAATTAAGGTTGGCTTACCTTGTTTTCTTCTTTCATAGTCTGAATTGTATCATAATCTTTGACACAATTCAGCTATCATTTGTTTAATATATATTTCATTTAAATTTCTCTATCATATAAATAATGCATTAAAACTAGAAGCATAAGTAATTGTTTGGAAGCCCACGGAGCACTTGGACCGAGAGTGGTTCTACCCTAGTTTTAGACAATGAAAACGCCAAGATGGAAAACTTTCGGTCCCAAACTGAACTCACAGTTTACACAGGCGTCAGTAGGAGAAAAATCGACTTCAAAAGAAACCTCATGCAATGCAAATACGTAAAACTTAATTCAGTGTTCACAACTTATTCAGTACATTAGAACCCTAGCAACGCAGAACAAAGGTACGGGCTCTAAAACATTCCGACTGTAACAAACCAAGTCTTTCTGCCACATAATTGGTTTTCAAACTCAGTAGAAAATTGATGGATTGGCACCGAAGTTGGTCTTGCAAATTGTTAATTATGAAAATTCCCGCGTCCTCAATTTAATGGCAGCTGAACAAAAGTTACCTGTTCGGAACAAATTTGTTTTGTGGCGTTTTTAAAGTTGTTTAACAAGGTTTAAGGAATGGCCTTTTAGAATTTGGTTCCGTGAATAATGTTTTTTGATTATTTGGTGTTGGCTGGTGAGGAGTTTTTTAATGAATCCGCAGCGGGTTTATTAATGGTAGAGTTTTTGAACTTGTGGGTCCGGTCCGGTGAACCCGGTCGGTTTCGTCTAATACTGAATTTTATTTGAGTTTTTTTTTTAAATTGTGTGATGCCATTACTATTTGTGATTATTAATAACATCAGAGCAGATTAGTGACTAATATAGTCATGCTTATTCACATACGTAAGATATGAACAAATTACTAAATATTCAAAAACAGATAAGCTTTCTACCTATTTGAAAAAAAATAGCATCTTGATAATCATTAAAAATAAATCCAAGTTTATAACGATTCGCATTCCTTATATCAACAGCGTCGTTTCCATTCCAACGAACAGGTAAGAGCTCCATGATTACTTTATGATAACAAATGCTCAACTTTTTTATCGTTTAAGGCTACTTCTGTATTCTGAACAATTTCTTTCATGAACGATTACAATATAAATAATATATTACTCAATTTATTTACTGGAAGTGCTTTAGTCTTTTTCCCTGTTTAGTAAAGCCGAAGGAATAAGGCATAGAATGGTAAAGTACATATTATATATAGATGTTAAGTCTAGAAAAATGATGGATTAGTTCCCTACAACTGGGCTGTACATTTAAGTATCTGAGAGAGAGAGAGAGAGAAGATGAATTGTGTGGAGAATGGTATGAAAGGAAAGTGAGTCTGTGACAGCGTAACGGATGATCAAATAGAACGGGAGCGCAGACACCACGTAATATAGAACAAAGGCAGGAAGATGATAAAGTTAGATGTATGATAAACTGTCTAATATTAAAAAGACAAAGAATTAATAGGTATCAATAAAAAAAAAGTTATTAACAGCGCCATTAATCTCTTCCGTGAAAAAAGCTCAAAAGATTTGAAATGACGTAGAACATCACATCATTCCAGCCGAAGTATATCGACAGCTGGACATACCCCAAGGGATGCCATAATGACCAGTCATATGCATCTCGCATAGCAGCAATCCTCACCAATTCATCGGTATATCTTTCGGGAGACTTCAATCCTGCGTCTTTCAGTACGCGGTCACCAATTCAAAACCTTTCGGCCTCATCGACCATCTGTTCTGCGAGCTATGTGCCCTTCCCACTGCCACTTAAGTTTGTAAAACTCCACCGAATACTGAAAGTGGTTAAAATTGATTACCATCATTCTATTGCCCATATTCAATTCATTTGGGGGTTTATGCAACATATTATCTTTTGTAACACTTCTTTCTCTATTAATTGTTGATATGGCATAGTCACTTTGTTTTTCATTAGAATGCTGAGGTAAATATTCTAATATTTTTGCAGTATTTGGCAGCAAATGTATCGAGTCAGCCTTCTTGGTAAGCTTCACTGAGGTAGTCAATTATTACTACAAAAAAAAATTCAACTCCATTTTAACGAGATCGCGTTTTATTTCATTAATTGCGTTTAGCAGTGGTGCGTAGTGGTAGCGTTAAGAGCAGTGGTGGCCAAGTGGTAATGTCCCTGACTTACGAGTTGTAGGTCGTGAGTTCAAACCCAGCCAGCCGTACTTTGTGTAATTTATTTCATCACCACTGCTCTCAAAACGGTGAAGGAAAAACATCGTGAGGAAACCGGCATGTCCTAGAACCAAAAAATTCGAAGACATGTGACATTCACCAACCCGCACTGGGCCCGCATGGTGGATTACGATTATTTTTTTCTGTTTGAAGTATCTGTTATTTGTTTATTGTGCAAACCTACCACAGTATTGTCTTTTTAACCCAAAGGTTGACTGGTAGAGAATGCCTTGTTGCATTAAGTCCGCCTATGTACCAATACTGTACATGAAGTTTAAATAAATAAATAAATTACGGCCCATTCCCTCTCCTAGAGAGAAGGCCTGAGTCCCAGCAGTGGGAACTTTAAAAGGCTGATTATGCTATGCTATGCTATGCTAATTGCGTTTAGCACTGACACTACAATCAGAATGAGATCAAATTTACAACACAACAACAGTCAATGAACTTCATTCGAAAAAAAATCCGCCAAAAATTCCGCGGCCCATATTATAAGCAAGAGTAAATAAAATCAACTCAACGTCACTTCCAGCATCCTTACATCTAGAGTAGGCAGTAAATAAGAGTACCCCGTCTCGATAAGACTAGGAAGACGCCAGATATTAATCATCCTCTTAGCATTGGATTTATTATTTTTTTCTTTACCCTTTGCACGAGTATCATTGAATTTAATCGCAGAAGCATTCTTTTTTTTAGATTTCTGTTTATTCTTTTTGCTTATTGATAGCTTTGGAGTGCTATATAAATGGTTGGGTCTGTTATGAATACATGCACGTATGTAGAAATGCACAGTTGGCGAAAAGCCCCAATTGAAAGCCACCACCTTAACTTTTACTAAAAGGCAAAAATATGTAGTTTTATTCCCTAATTTTTCAAGTCAGTCTAACTGTATTTTTAGCCTTTGTCGGTTCCCTTACTTTGCTTAGTAACAGTGAATTTAGAATGTATTATTCAGTGTAATAAATAAGTGTTCTTCGAGCATTATAAGTGTTATTTTTAAAAAAGATCCACCGGAGCGCCAGCCTAACAGGTCGTAATTTTTTCGCAAAACGATGTTTTTTTTTTGGACTAGATAATTTTTTACAAGTTGGTGATATACTTATATATAATATATATATAAGTATACAGTGTGTAAGGGACAGGTCTCCGCAAACTTTAAGGGTTTGCTCAGTAGACGAAACTGAACAACCTTGCACAACATATTTTGTTCAGGAAACGAAAAAAAAATCAGCCTTTTCATACAAGCTGTCCAAACGATTGATCTACAGTAATATTCCACAACTATCACACAACGCTGTTTTTCTGATATAGTTAATTATAAGTCTAGCTTAGTTATTCCCATATTTTATCTATTCATGATGGTAAGAATATTAATATTTTCTATAGATACATACATATAAGCGTATGAATATACGGCGTGTTTTAGCAGTGTGAGATGATTCTGGAAAGAATCAGCCAATCAATGTTGGTTATTCTCTATGACTCGTTTCCAAATTGATGGGAATGATTTACTTTTTTTTCTTCGCAATTTTATGCCGTCATACACACATACTTGTAAACTCTTGTCTTTATAATATTAATAAAACGATGGGCCGAAACCTACTGAGGCCATAGTTAGGCTGAAAGGGAACCCCTTGGTCCTGAAGCGCAAGGCACAGATGGCACATAGGTGTCGTTTTAGTCAGTGAAAGTCTGATACGCCCTCTCACCCCGCCCTAAAGCGGAAGATGTCATTGGATGATTATCCCAACCATAAAAAAAAATATCATGATATAAATTACTGTTCAGATGAATATTTAATCATTGTAACAACCTACGTAAGGCCATCTTATTATAAATGACGTCCACTAAACTATCCTAAAGTAGAAATTGTTCTCAAACATAATAGCACAGAATATACTTCACATTTTAGCTGACAACGAAAAATTCTTAGGACTAAAAATACTCAGGTAAGAATATCCGGAGTCTGTAAATCTCAACTGTTAGCGATTCTCAATAGGAAGGTATAATTTACTGTCGCGAAAAGCAGTTTGATAAAGGAAAATAAAGTTTGTGTCATTAATAATAAGTTCCAACTTTGTTGAAACTGTTTTCGTTGTTGAATCCCATTTAGGTTGTGATAATAAGTTTGGATTCCCTTCACACCTTTTCGTGTATGTTTTTTGTGGGAGTTTTTCTGTGGTTTCGGTTTTAAAATAACCTGGTTTGATTTCTTTCTTGTTTCTTTCTATACTCCATGGCATTCTGATGTATAGCATAGCATAGCATAGCATAGTCGGCCTTATAATGTTCCCACTGTTGGGACTCAGGCCTCCTCTCTAGGAGAGGGAATGGGCCGTAATCCACCACGCGGGCCCAGTGCGGGTTGGTGAATGTCACATGTCTTCGAATTTTTGGTTCTAGGACATGCCGGTTTCCTCACGATGTTTTCCTTCACCGTTTTGAGAGCAGTGGTGATGAAATAAATTACACAAAGTAACGCGCCTGACTGGGTTTGAATCCACGACCTACAACTCGTAAGTCGGGACCGTTACCACTCGGCCACCACTGCTCTAACGTGCATTCTGATGTGCTAACCTTTAAATTGGGAGGTAAAGCTATTAATTAACTACACCAACAGTCTCCCCTCTCTAGAATTAGAAAGAATGGAAGGAAGGTGGATTAGCCGTGGCCCTGGAACACAGAGAGCAACTGATGGAACACATCTAGGTTTTAGTCAATAACGGCCTGACACTCTATCTCGCTCCATCCAGAGCATCATCTCACTATCCTCTTCTCACCTAGCTTGGGGTTGGCATCCATCCTAACTGGATGCGGCTGAATACCTGTGTTTTACATGGAGCGACTGTCTATCAGATCTCCACATCCCATTTATTGGGCAAGACGATACTCCTTTGAATTGACTGATGTTTTCTGGCGTCTGTCTACATGTAAAGACTGTCAAAGATCTACGAATGATCACGGCTTTATCTACATTAAAAGTATGAGTGATTAATATTTATATTCTCCCAAACACATTTGGCACATTTGGGCTATGCTCGGAGTTTCCTTGCGTGATCGAATCAGAAATGAAGATATCCGCAGGAGAACCAAGGTTGCCGACATAGCACGAAGAATAGCCAAACTTATTGTGGCAATGGGCAAGGCACATTGCTCGCAGAACAGATGGCGGTTGGGGCCGAAAGGTTCTGGAATGGTGACCACGTACTGAAAGACGCAGTGTTGGAAGGCCCCCTACAAGGTGGATCGATGACCTGGTGAAGGTTGCGGGAATGCGATGGATGCAAGACGCACAGGACCGTTCATTGTGGCGACATTTGGAGGAGGCCCATGTCCCGCAGTGGAAGTTTATCGACTGAAATGATGATGATGATGATGAACCACATTTGAGTCAGCTTTATAAAACTGCGTTGCGGGATTCTTTGAAAGATGGGCAATTATCAAATAATTTCTTCTTTAGAGTGACACTCCCTGAGTTAGACTTTTACTGTATAAAACCCACATTGTTCCTTCAGTTACCCTTTATTGCGAGGGCTGCAGTAACCAATCTTGCAGCCCTCGCAATAAAGGGTTATATTATGACACTCTGACAATATAATAATCATAGGTAATGCTTCTCGGTATAACTGAACAACATAAAATAACGGAACAACAAATAAAATTGTAGACAAAAGACAGGCCAGTAAAAGAAGAATATTAAAGTTGTTAGATACTTATTATCATAAAAAAGAAAAAAACTTAGTTTGCTAACAAAAACAGTTAAGACTACATTTGTTACAGTAATAACAGATATTAGAGTTACCTATTTTCTGGCAAAATGCCAGCTCTGTGCTACACTGAGTTTAATTTGAGCTATAAAACGGAAGATATATTATTACCGTTTCTCAATCAGAATTAATAAATAGATTCCATGTTAGAACTGTTACTATTTCCTTTAGTATAGTTGTGGAGTGACGTGATGGCATAGTGGTTAAGACACCCGACTCTCAAGCGTGAGCTTGCAAGCAAGCGTGGGTTCGAAATTGGGCAAGTACGAACGTGAATTTTTCAATTCATATTTACTTTTCTAAGTTTATCTAGGACATTACTGACAAACTCGTGCCTCTGAATGTACGTAAAACTATTGGTCTCGGTTGTCATTCGTAGATCTTTGACAGCCGTTACAGGTTTCTTTTTTATTTTTAGGGTTCCGTACCTCAAAAGGAAAAAACAGAAACCTTATAAGATCACTTTGTTGTCCGTCCGTCTGTCTGTCTATCTGTCAAGACCCTTTATCTTGAGAACGCGTGGAGGTATCGAGTTGAAATTAAAACGATATAGTCAGGTCTGCGGTCCCTTGAAGCTATGACCGTTCATGTCGCAAAAATCGTAAATTTGACACTCCTAAGGAAATTGAAATTGATAGGGTACTTCCTGATGATCTACAACCTTGAAATTTGGCATGAAGCAAGGTCTTATAGCACAAGTATAGGAATAAATCTGAAAACTGAAAATTTGAAGTTACGTCACAAAAAAAATACTTTTTTCGTATTCGAAAAAATCTTCGAGACTCGATTCGAGAATTGAACTATTTACATAAGTTAGTTTGTACGGAACTCTCAGTGTGCGAGTCCGACTCGCACTTCACCAGGTTTTTATTATTTTTTATTATTGATAGGCTTGCGTTTGACCACTATCTCACCTGATTGTAAGCGATGATGTGGCTGACGATGGAACACGCTAGATTGTAGGTATCAGGAAACATAGACTCCGGCACACTGGCATACATATAATGAATGTGTTCCCAAAATGCTTCGTACGTATGGGTGGGATGTCCACCATGTACCGATGGCGCAACGCCGTACGTCTAGTGGTCCGATGATGGAACGGACTAGGTAGTCAGGCGACAGAAAGTGTTACCATCAGCCTACACAAGGAGTATCGTGTTGCTCTGGGTTGTGGACGTCTGATAGGCAGTCGCCCCATATAAAACACAGGTGTCCCGCATCCAGATAGACTGGAAGCCAACCCCAAGATACTGAGTAAAAGTCTGCCACGCCATCCCACTCCACCCTAGAGCAGGAGAAGACATTGAATAATTTTCTACCAAAAAACATAAAAAAGATAGTTGGGAAATGGTTAGGGATATGATGATTATTTCCTTTAGTTAATCAGTATACTTACTATAGTAGAAGATAGTGAATTTTACATAATAATATATAGGGTGACTGGTAATTAGTGTACAATACTTAAACACGTGATTGTGCTCATGATAACCAACAACTTTTACCATGGGAACAAACCAGAAATTGCGAAAAAAAATCAGCTGTTCAGTACATTTATGTTTGCCTAATGTACTGAACAGCTGATATTTTTTTCGCGATTTCGGCTTTGCTCCTATAATAAAAATTGTTTGTTATCATGAGCACAATCACGTGTTTAAGTATCGTACACTAATCTAATATATCCGAAAATATCTAACTAAAGCTAAATCAAATTATCCCAAGTTTCATTCATAAACGAAATATTAAAAGTCAATTGAGTCATGATTGAAATAATTGTATATTGCATTTATTTATTTTTTATATTTTTTACATTTTTAGCTCATTTTCACAAGGTGGACCGATAACCTGGTGAGGGTCGCGGGAATCCGATGGATGCGAGACGCACAGGACCGGTCATTGTGGCGACATTTGGGGGAGGCATATGTCCAACAGTGGACGTCTTTCGGCTGAAATGATGATGATGATGATGATGATGATGATGAAGCTCATTTTGGATATTAGTTCCAAGATAAAGGGTCTTGACAGACAGACAGACGGACAACAAAGTGATACTATAAGGGTTCTATTTTTCCTTTTGAGGTACGGAAACCTAAAAAAGATCTTGTGTCAAACGCTACTCAAACATACATAACTACACGTTATTTTTATTAGAATAAAGTGGTGGACTTCATTCTACAAGTTATTTAATTTTGAGATAAATATAAAATGTAGCTGAATTTATCCACTCGTTACCTAGAAGAACCGGGACCAGCAGCATGAAAGCTTACACATTCCTTATAGTTTTACATCGAGCTGGAATTCAATTACAGCATAGATTCAGGATTCAAAATCCTTTCTCAAAGCTTGCGCTTCAATACGAATATTTCAAAGCAAACAACACGAATACTGATACTAAATATTAGAAAAAAAATGTTTTATTTTTTTTTATTTTTTTATTTAGTACAGCAAAATAACCATTAATACTAAACTAATTTAATCCTTTCACTCTGTCTTCTCACAGAATCGCAAACTTTCTAATAATATTGTCTTCCATTAATCAGCAAACAAATCCAATCCAGGGTTGGTCTCCACGAGCGCGTTGAGCATCGTTAGCATACGCGGTATAGGGGAGGTGGATCGAGCTACAGTGCGACAAAATGGGACATTAAATAATTTAGGCTTTCTAGAGCGATTGTAATTATTCGGAACAAATAATTGACACAACTCGACATGTAAGTCGGACGCATCAGTGTAACCATTAATAATTTTATAAGCTGTTGTAATTTGGTCAACAGCCCGCCTAACCTTTAGTGAATTGCAATTTAAGCATCCTAAAATAAACATAGTAGGATACATATATGGATAGTATCCAAATAATCGTTTATATAGGTACCTAAGATAAGCTTTTGTACTTTCTCCAGCATGAGTGTATATGTAACTTCCTGAGGATTCCATACACAAGCGCTGGTTTCAAGTTTATGATATGATACGCAACAATTAACATTTAATAGAAAATAAGCTTAGTAAAATGAATATAAGACTGCGTGCCTTTTTCAATGTTTATGTAACAATTTTTAATTTAATTAAAAAAGGTCTGGTTATTTAATTATAATTTATAAAATATAGATTTCCTTAATTTACAGTATATTGAACCAAAAAAATAATATTTACAAACGGGTAGAAAAAGAAATTATTAGGTATCAAAAAATTCATCCACATCGATGATTTCCTATTTTCAATAGGAAAAGTGCCTAGAACGCTGGCAGCATTGCCAAGTTGGATAACAATGCTGATTCGTTGTTCGAAAAAAAGCCCAGCCCTCTGGTCACGCGAAAAGTCGACCAGTTGTTTGCTGATAACACGAACGAACAAAAAAAATTGGCAAAAAATTAGCTCTCGATGAGCTTGAATAAAATGTTGCTCATATGTACGGGAGTATGTTTGCTTGGGATTTTTCTAACTTTGCGCGGCCGAAGCCGCTGATAGACGCTACTAATCATATAAATCCAAAAAAGTATATTTAAATATGAATTATTTATTCATTGATCTTACATACATGGTAATGAGTATAAAGGAAATTGATTTCGCTTACATGAAGGAAACAGGCTGTAAGCACGGGCTGTAACATTATTCACAAGTATCAACGCAGCTATGAAACGCAAAGGGCAACTCAAAGGATATTTCTCTCGGTCTGCGCTGAGCGAGAAAAGTCATTTGAATATTTCCCATCCTCTGCAAAAAAATCAGGAGTCAGCAACTTTTAACTTTGTGATACAATTTTACAAAAGGTACTAGATGAACAGTGTACGTGGTCGCTCACAATGGGCCTCATCAGAAGGCTTAAAGTCATCCAAAGGGCAATGGAAAGGGCTATGCTCGGAGTTTCCTTGCGTGATCGAATCAGAAATGAAGATATCCGCAGGAGAACCAAGGTTGCCGACATAGCACGAAGAATCGCCAAATGGCAGTGGGCCCATTGTTCGCAGAACAGATGGCCGTTGGGGCCGAAAGGTTCTGGAGTGGCAACCACGTACCGGAAGACGCAGTGTTAGAAGGCCCCCTACAAGGTGGACCGATGACCTGGTGAAGGTTGCGGGAATCCGATGGATGCGAGACGCACAGGACCGTTCATTGTGGCGACATTTGGGGGAGGCCTATGTCCAGAAGTGGACGTCTATCTGCTGAAATGATGATGATGATGATGAGCAGTGTACCTTACTTCATGTGATAAAATTACATCTCCCCCTTAATGAACCTTAAGACGTACAAAATTCTGATATTTTATTCCACTAAAACAAAAATGTAAAAGAATGCCAAGTTGTCTTTAAAGGTTTCGCTGACAAAAGATGATTGTGAGAACTAATTATCTAGATATACTTTGTTCAAAGTTCCTTAAATCATAGTTCCTGTCATTGACAACATTCTTCAGTTACCTGAAAAGAAAATTTCTTATATTTTTTGTTATATAATAGTGCGACTCGGAAAGATTTTTCGTATCATATTTGAGTACTGTGTATGACTCGTGTCAACTTGCCAAGTAACGATTAATATGATGATTTCTGTTTGGTTTATTTTCAATATAATCTACCTCTATGCAAATTTTAATTTGTCATGTCACCTACAAGTAGATAGATAGATAGATAGATATATTCTTTATTGTACACCAAAAATACAAATTACATTAGGAACTTAAAATTAATAGGGTGTCACAATGGGCGGTCTTATCGCTAAAAGCGATTTTTTACAGACAACCTTTGGATGGATTTGACAGAGAAGGAGAAAAAAGATACGCAGGTAGTTCGTGGTAGTCCAAGATTTTAATGAGTTAAAGAGTCACAAAATAAACTAGCGTTTTTGAATATCATTAATTACCTAATTAACTCGTGAATGATAAGAGGTCAGACACAAAGAACATCAAGACTAGACCGTCAAATACCTGTATGCACAGAATACTAGAGTTTTTTGGCCACATAGCCAGGAAAAATGCAACCCAAAAAGATGGGTAGATTAAGTCTGCTTCACATTTGACACCCGATTGTACGTCGCACTTTATGACGCCAAGAACCGACACAAATAGCTAGACACCATCAGTAAGAAGCTAATCCAACATGAACTTCACAATCCTCAGTAATAAGTAAAAAGATTAAAAAGTTATTAATTGAAGTGGTGAACTGTGTTTTAAAACACTGGGCAAGTGCGAGTCGGACTCGCGCACTGAGGGTTCCGTACAAACTACAATTTCCGAATGGAGTCTCGAAGATTTTTCCGAATTGCAAAAAAGTATTTTTTTTTTGTGACGTAGGTAACATCAAATTTACTGTTTTCAGATTTATTACCTATGCTATAAGACCTGGTTTTATGCCAAATTTCAGTATTCTGAGTCAACGGGAAGTACCCTTTGAATTTCGATTCCTTTGAGAGTGTCAAAATATACGTTTTTTGCAATATAAACGGCCGAATCTTTTTTTTTCGTTAACTCAGAAGTTAGATTTTTTTATAGCTTCAAAGGGCTGAAGATGTGAGTATATGGTTTTAATTTCAACTTGATACCTTTACGCGTTCTTGAGAAACACAGACAGACCGACAGACAGACAGACAGTCGGACAACAAAGTGATAATAATAATAATATAATAATATTCCACAACTATCACACAACGCCGTCTAGTCCCAAGCTAAGCAGAGCTTGTGTTATGGGTACTAGACAACTGATAAACATACTTATATATTTCTAAATACATACATATATAGATAAATTACACCCAGACACAGAACAAATGATTGTGCTCATCACACAAACATTTGTCCTGGGTGAGAATCGAACCCACGACCTCCGGCATAGCAGTCAGGGCCACTAACCACTAGACCAACAGGCCAGTCGATCTAAATCCTATAAGGGATCCGTTTTTTCGTTTTGAACCCTAAAAAAGAAAAAAATTGTAAAATGGCAAGTGAGGTCAAATAGATTTTAAACTGTAGGTGAGTCAGATATGGGTCGAAATGGTTTGTATAATAATATAATTATTTAACTCACACTTGTCTTGCGTGTCGCACTTTTGCTTCACGAACTTGGCTGATACACTACCGTGTATTATATAAATTATGTATATCATGTCACTGACACGTACTGGATCATTTTCAGGAAATTAATTTAACATACACGAGAAATTGAGATGATTTTTTCACTGAATTTCATAAACTTATGAAGGAGGATGTTTGAAGAGAAACATGCGAGTTTTTTAAATGTTTCATTTTGAGAGAGGATTTATTAAAAAAAAAAATTAAATGTTTGACTATGTGAGCAATATTTTTTTAAGCAATTTCGGGCGTTTTTATGTATTGTCAGGTTTTAGTGAGAAATGTTAATAAATTCTGTAAAATGGTTTAAATAAATGGTTTTATTCTATTGCTATGAGGAGTCCAAAGCCTGGCTTTGGACTCAATTCCAAGTCCTTTGAAGGTGATGTGATCACGCAAGGAAACTCCGAGTGAAATCTACACTAATATAATAAAAAGGTAAAGTTTTTTTTTTGTTTTTTTTTGTTTGAAGGACGTAATCTCAGAAAGTACTAGTCCGATTGCAAAAAAAAATTCATCGATGAAAAACTGCTTTATTCTTGAGTGAAATAGGCTATATTTTATGTGCCTACGTCGGCAAAGCTGTGAGCAAAAGCTTCTTCTTCTTCTTTTCGTGTCGGTGTACTCCAACTAAATTTTATCTGACCAGTATTTGGCAACCTCTACGGCTCTGTTGTTGGCCTCGTATAGATCCTGAAAACTGCAGTTGGTTGTGCAGGATGGACAGCATAGCAGATGACGCATGTCCTGTACAGCGGCTCCACACTGGCACTGTGTTAGAGATGGATCGAGGAAGCCCCATTTGGCTAAATTATTTTTACAGCGGCCAACCTGAGTCCGCAGTCAGTTAAGAGATTTCCAGATTGGCCACTGCAATTCGCGTCCAGGGGGGAGATGCTCTGACGAGAGATGCGTGCTGTGGAAGCAGAAGCACCCAACTCCTACACATTTTATCACCCCGTCAGAGCAAAAGCTTGTAAAATATAGATAAAAATATGTCATCTTTACACACTTAAATATAGCTCCTTCCCTACCACTTCAAAATCAACGATGGGAAATATACGACAACTGTCAATCTGATGGGTAAACATAGGAAAGGATTCGATTAGCTTGTCAACAACATAAGTGGGAATATATTTGAACGTCTGTCGCCATCTTGGATTTCCGTTTTTATTATGACAGCGAAGATTTTTCTGGATTTCTGAGAAAAGAGAAAAACGTAAATTGAAATTGAGAATGTTACGTACACATCTTTGTTTTTATTCAATTTGAAATCAGAATTGAAAAGAAATTTTGTAAATATGGTGTGCTTTTTTAAGAATAAGTGGGTTTTTGGAACCGACTTGATTTAAATAAAGAATCTGGATATTATAAAAGCCGAAGTGTGCTAGATCTAAAGGAGAAAGTGCCAGGGCAGCCCGTGAAATTCGAATTTCCTTTATTTATGGATCATCATAATAATCATAATCATTATAATTCACAATAAAACTTTCTCAGTTCATCTTACTCAATTGAATGGCTATGTCATGAAAATAAATACATTTTTTTTATTGTGTATCGGCTCGAGTTTGACTACTATAACGCGATGATGTGGTCGAAGATGGAGCACGCTTGCCGAGAAGTAACCTATTCACTCTTGACTTAAAGAGACCTAGATTGTAGCTATCAGAAAACACAGACTCCGGCAGGAAATTCCACTCCTTAGCTTTACGAACAGTCATCATCATCTTCCTGCCCTTGTCCCGTGTTATTTGGGGTCGGCGCAACACGTTTTTTTCTTCCATTCTGCCCTGTCACTCGTCATACTATCACTAACTTCCTTTTCTAGCTTTACGAACAGTGAATATATAATATATAAACATATTCATTTTTACTGGGAAGTATTGGCGCAAAAAACTCCACAGTAATATAGGTAGGTATCTGTCTGTTAATTTAGTTTAAACAATAGGAACGTGAGTCCCTCATACATCTATGTGTTGTGAAATTCTTGACAAACAACACTACAAGGCATATATCGATGACTTATAGTGAATACCTCGTAACTGTGAAATACGTAACTTTTCAGGAGAATGTGTTTCTTAAACCTTTTTGTGCGTATGGGTAGGTTTGTATTGACTACAGATCGTGGTCCCTGGTCAGGATGTCTTGTTATTATGTAAGTTTACATGCTTGTGAAGGTACCCACGACATAGGAGTAATGCCTAGTAAAGGGCAGTATTAATATAAAGAAAAAACCGGGCAAGTGCGAGTCGGATTCGTGCACTGAGGGTTCCGTACAAACTTACATATGAAAACAGTTCAATTCCCGAATTGAGTTACGAAGATTTTTCCGAATCGCAAGAAAAGTTTTTTTTTTGTGACGTAACTACAAGTTTACATTTTTCAGATTTTTTCCTATACTTGTGCCATGAGACCTTGCTTCATGCCAAATTTAAGGATACTAGATCAAAGGGAAGTACCCTATGAATTTTGATTGCCTTGAGAGTGTCGGACTACACGTTTTTTGCGACATAAACGGCCGTATCTTTTTTTTTCATTAACTCTGAAGTTTGATTATTTCACAGCTTCAAGGGACCGCAGACCTGAGTATATGGTTTTAATTTCAACTCCGATACTTCCACGCGTTCCCGAGATAAAGGGTCTTGATGACAGACAGACAAACGGACGGACAACAAAGTGATCCTATAAGAGTTCCGTTTTTCCTTTTGAGGTACGGAACCCTAAAAATCAAAACGCTAACACGATTCATCAGAAGTAAAACAAATGCAATCACGTCATTGACTTTTACTACGCACACCGCCATGGAACACATAAATTCACGGCATTCTTCAATGGCAATTAAATCCCTTATTAAATGTATACCCTTATATAAATCCTTAATCTCCCCAGTAATCCTACCTTTCCCTACCCTTGTCAAGAAGAGAAATGTCCGCAGGAACTCGGCCATTGCATTCTTGCAGTGGTTTTATATATTATTGTTATTCAAAGATAATAAGTTGTTATTGGTATAACATAAATATCCTTTGAGCGATTAAGCAGTATGCACATCGGTAATTACATGAAAATATTTGTTATCTTGAAACCACACTAAATAATATTATTATGGAAAAACTTTGTATATGTGTATTTTTGTTACTCTTTCATGAAATGCTGTACGTATTTAGACGATATTTAGCACACGGATAGACCATGTCCTAAAATAGGACATAGAACATTTTTTATCCTGGGCATAATTTTGTAGTTTCACAATATCAAAACAGTTGTCAAAAGAAGGCTATAATTTATAGTGGAGACGAGTGTACCTACCTAGCACGCGGGCGGAGTCACTAGCAAAAACCAGTATAATATTTATCATCATCGAAAGACGTCCACTGTTAGACATAGACCTCCCCCAAGTGTCACCACGAAGAACGTCCCTGGATGCAAGACACACAGGACAATACTTATGTTTAAATATAATTGAAGGTATTGTTAATAACTAAATACTTTAAAAGCTCACGCCTATGTAATTATAGAAAAACTGGTCTAGTCTGAGTCGGATTCGGGCACTGAGGGTTCCGTATTATCTTTGTAAATAGTTAAAATTAGTAATATAGTCAGGATCTGATTATTATGTTACGTAATGTCGTGGCACCTTCTGCTGCTGTTGATTGGCTACAAAACAAGTTGTGATGTGAGATAGGCACAGAGCCGTTTGATTGATGTTTCTCGCGTAACAACACGATACAACTCAGTAATGTGCCAGTAGCTTTACACATGTTTGAAATGAGTCGTAAAAGCAAACACTTACTAACTCTTGGCAAGCTTTCACGACAGCTAACTAAATACAATTAACAATAAATGTGTCTACATTTTTTGTAATATATACTTTTTTTTTCTTTAACACATTGCTTTTGCAATATTTTTTTAAATTATTAGACCCTTACCATCATAAATTCGTTAGTAATTTATTTTGTTAACGTCTCATCTATTGATAGTGGTAATTATTTATTTTTCTCGCTTTTTAGGGTTCCGTAGCCAAATGGCAAAAAACGGAACCCTTATAGATTTGTCATGTGTCTGTCTGTCCGTCCGTATGTCACATCCACTTTTTTCCGAAACTATAAGAGCTATACTGTTGAAACTTGGTAAGTAGATGTATTCTGTGAACCGCATTAAGATTTTTACAAAAAATAGAAAAAAAAAACAATAAATTTTGGGGCTTCCCCGTATACTTAGAACTGAAACTCAAAATTTTTTTTTTCATCAAACCCATACGTGTGGGGTATCGATGGATAGGTCTTCAAAAATGATATGGAGGTTTCTAATATCATTTTTTTATATACTGAATAGTTTGTGCGAGAGACACTTCCAAAGTGGTAAAATGTGTGTCCCCCCCTAACCCCCCCCCCCCCGTAACTTCTAAAATAAGAGAATGATAAAACTAAAAAAAAATATATGATGTACATTACCTTATAAACTTCCACCGAAAATTAGTTTGAACGAGATCTAGTAAGTAGTTTTTTTAATACGTCATAAATCGTAAACCGAAATTTACCTTTTAAGTTTGTACGGAACCCTCAGTGCGCGAGTCCGACTCGCACTTGCCCAGTTTTTTTTTATGTAGCCTCTTTTTTATAATGTGAATGTGAGAACACTGTGGACTCCGCGAATTCTTATATTACTTCCTATTACGACTCACTTTTTATTATGATTATTTTTATTGTACTTTTGAGTACTATAATATCTACTAATACTGTAATATGGAAATATTGAAAGAACAACATTTTTTTTTAAAGAGTAATCATGGACTTTCTTGCCGGTTCTTCTCCATAGAAATCGACCGATTTAGAACCGTGCACTAGCTTCTGACGTTTTATAAGTGCCCATGTAGGCCTATGCGAAATAAAAACATTTGAATTTTGAAAACGTTTCATGAAACAATTCGGAATTCTATTTATTTTTCTGTCTAAATTAAAATTAGTACTAAAGCTAGAGTTTAAACCTACCTAAATCAATTAAAACTTATACGTGTGTAAAATAAAATAAAAATATAGTGTTATATAATTTGAGTGTACTATTGGATGCAAAAAATAATTAAATTCGTGACAAGTTTTCAATGAAAATCATTTTTTTAACCGACTTCAAAAAGGAGGAGGTTCCACGTTCGGCTGGTGGAGCACACGGTTGAGGTGTGCCCCGCTTGGGCAGAGCAACGCCGTGTCCTTGTGGGGGCGATCGGCGGCGGCGATCTTTCGCGCCGGGCCTTGGTACAGGCCATGGTCCGGAGCGAGGAAGAGTGGCAGGCGGTCGCCTCCTTCTGTGAAGCAGTAATGCTAGCAAAGGAGGCGGCCTGCGGTGAGGCAACGGTCCTCACGCCCTTACCGCCGCCGGGATTCCGATCCCGATTTCCGGCCACCGTAGGCGCGGGCTTGCGGACGGCGAGCAATGGGTGGCTCGCCGTCGGACCGTCCGGTAACCGTCCGGACCGAGCCAAGTCGTCGACGGCGCGTATTGTTCCAGGCGCGCCTCAGGGAGATGTCAGCAAATCGTAGGGGCCCAGCAGGGTCGAAGCCTACTGGGGCCATGGGTAGTGTGAAAACGAAACCCGGGGCCCTGGGACTTGATTAACCTTGATTTTTTTTTTCATAGCAAGCTTTTATAGCGCGGTCTGTACCTATATAATTAATACTCATCAAGACCATCCCAAAAAGCTCAAACACGATAGGGTTAATATCTTATTGCGCTTATTACTTAGTTCCTATGGCTATCTTCCAGCTCCAACATCAGACCCTCCCAAGAGGCCGAGCCCAAACTCGATAGGGTTGTATCGTTTAATTACCGAGTTCCTACAGCCATCTTTCAGCTCCATCATCAGATCAGTTTCATGTAATAATAATTTTGCATTGTCATCTGATTTACACATGCATGCAAAATTTCAGCTCAATCGGTAATCGAGAAGTGGATCAAACTTAATTTGCTAAATTTAATTACAGACATACAAACATCGGGATAGGTGAAACTAAGTAAAAGCTTGTAAAAAGTAATCTTTTGAAATTCTGAGTCCCTTCTATGACGTACTAAAATCACAATAATTCCAATGTGCGAGAGAGATGGAGGTATACATGACAAATAGCACTGTCCCTTTCTTATACTGGACTGATATATTACGATTTTTTTTCACTGATGAAGTTACACTAGGTAGCTTTTAACACGATCCATTTTACGACTAAACATAAACTGTAAGGCTGCTTTTGCACCAGAGATGTGCTATGCAGCTATACTGCGAGGATGTAATAGCTAAGCTGTGAAACTATGTGACCGTTTCCACTGATACTAAGCTATGTAGCGGTGCGAGTAAGATATGCTATGCATATGCGCCGCCGCAAAGTAAAGATGCGCAGCTCGAGCTATGCGATGTATCTATAGTAGGGATCCATAGCACGCATCCATAGCACGTATCCATAGCACGCATCCATAGCACGCAACCATAGCACGCAACCATAGCACGCATCCATAGCACTCATCCATAGCACGCATCCATAGCAGTATAGCATCCTTCATAAAAAACATATCTTAGTTGAATCCGTTTCTACCAGTGCTAAGCTATGTGCACCAATGAATATGATTGGTGGATATCAAACGCATCCATATCAACGTAGCATAGCACAGCTCTGGTGGATAAGCACCCTTAAAGGGATGGAGCTATATAGGGTGTACAACTCCATCCCTCTTTCGTTCTGATATTTTAACATGTCATGGTAAGGCTCCTAATTGATAAAACCTCCTTTGTTCCGGAAAAAATACACATTTTTTAAGTAAAAAAAAAAATCGCTGAAAAATAATAATTTGAAATACAATTTTTTTTTTCTTCTTACAATTAGGTATAGATATTAACCACAAAACAATTTTCAAACTCATTAATTAAGTTAAATTTTAATTGTAACAAGTGAGTCGCTCTAAAGGTCCCTAATGAGGAAAAATCGATACATTCTTTTCTTAAGAAAAATAATTTTATAAAGAAAACTTCAGATATTTTTGTAGCAGAAAATTACGAGCCACTGTGTCGATATTGAAAATTCTTTCACTAATAGAATATAAAATCGGATATTAAAATAAACATGGAAAGTTACCTTCAAAAATGGCGTTGGCGTGGCAAGCTGAGTATCAATTATAATATTTATAATAGATGTTGACATTTAGAAAGTTTATTAATTGGCTTAATGGTTCTTGAGTAGTAAGGTTTTGAGTTTCAATAAAATAATTAATTATATAAAGTTTTTGGCGTGATTTCTTCCAGTGAAGTTCAGCGACTGTTTTAAATTATTTGCTAATTGATTCCTAGTAAATATTGTTTTTTAGTTTTGTATCACAAGTGTCTGTGCAACTGAATAATATGTGGAATCATTGAAATAGGCGCGATCTCGGTAAAATGGAGCTGAGAATTTTATTGTAGTTTTGGCTACCTCAGCAAAGCTTGCGGAGAAGGTTGACTTGATACATTTGCAGCCAAATACTACAAAAACATTAAAATGTGTACAGCTATATTCAAATGGTAAACAAATGAACTATTCATACAAAGACATGGCTTAAAAGACTTAGTATCCATGCCAAAAACATTAAAAAATAAAAATATTTTTATTTTTTTATCGATAGGCTCGCGTTTGATCACCGTGTCACTGGTAAGCGATGATGTGGCCGACGATGGAGCACGCTTGCCTAGAAGTAACCTATTCACTCTTGACTTAAAGACCTCTAGGTTGTTGCTATCAGGGAAAACAGCAACTCCGACAGGGAATTCCACTCGTTAGCTGTACGCATTATGAATGTGTTCCCAAAACGCTTTGTACGTATGGGTGGGATGTCCACCATGTACCGATGGCGCAACGCCGTACGGCTAGTGGTCCGATGATGGAACAGACTTGGTGGAATTAAATTGTGCAATTCCAACACACACTCCCCGAAGTGGAAAGTGATTTATTAAATTATATAAAAATTAAAACCGGCTTCCTCGTGTTTTTGTTTTGTCTCAAATAAATAAAAAGGAATTCTATTGTATGCTACTATCAGGCTACGTAAACTAAAAAGCTGTCTACTGCCTTTTCAGAAACAGTGTCTTTGAATCCTTTATTTTACACTATGCCATCATCAATTAACAAGTAAAATAAACAACTACGAGTATACACTGCTTCCAAAGCGTGATCAAAGGTGATTCCTCGGTGAGCTATGTAGACAGATTAGTAATCACAGTTTGTTGACATTATAAGGCAGCCTGCCGTTCTGGAGAGACGAAAGCTGATCTAGTATAGGTAAATGCAGAACATTGATCGGCTACACAAGTAAATACAAGAAGTACCTTCATGTTGTGGACACCTAAAAAAAACTTTTTTTTTTGGGTGGGAAAATCATGTAAGTAATGACATTCCCCGCACTTGGGCGGAGCGGGAGATAGTGTCAGACTTTTACTGACTAAAAACCCACTCCTGTTCCTTTTTTGCCATTTTTCCAGGGCCCCGGGGATCTCTTTCGCATCACCCATGGCCCCAGTAGGCTTCGACCTTGCTGGGTCCCTACGGTTGCTGACATCTCATTGAGGCGCGCGTGGAACACTACGCGCCGTCGACGACTTGGGCTCAGTCCGGACGGTTACTGGACGGTCGGACGGTTACCGGACGGTCGGACGGCGAGCTACCCATTACTAGCCGTCTGCAAGCCCGCGCCTACGGTGGCCGGAAATCGGGAACGGAATTCCGGCGGAAAAATAACTATTTGAATTTATAATTGAACTTTATCATATAATTTTAGTCTATCATTATACGTTAACTGAAGTATCGATTTTATTGTTGTTTATTTAAAGTTGTTTACAGTTGATTCTTATTAACAAGGCCCTAATTATAATATAGGTTGCAATGCAATTTAAACTTTATCCTATACGGTACAGAGTTACTTTATCAGGAATTAGTTTTGCTTTTAAATGTTTTACCAAAAATACATCATATGAGTTTCAATCATTTTTTTTAATGATATAAACTAGTGCTTGACTTTCCACCTGATGGTAAGCAATGGTGCAGCTTTTTACTCTTATTTTATTTATTTGTGTCTAAATTCTGCTAGTGGCTCGCAAGGAAACATACTTCCAGAATAAAAACGACACCCACATCGAACAAGGCAGTATCTCGGATTATATTCCAAACAAAATTCAAACATAGCATTATCACTTTTTGATTCATTTAAAAAAAATGACAGAATTAATGTTACAACCGTGTTTGTTGCGGGTGTCGAAAAGTCTCCAATAGTTTGTTCAAGTTCCTGGTCTATCCGTGTGCCAAGTTTCTTTGAAAATCTTTTCGTCGTTTGATCGTTATCAGGTAACAAATATACACACAAATACATCCAAACATATAAACTTTCATAGGTCTACCTATACCATGTCATAATAAAATAAATATATAGTTGAAAGGAAATCGTTTATCTTGGTATGGTCATGTGAAAAGGAGGGATGAAACGCATGTTACTAAAAGAGTTCTGAGTATACATGTGGATGGATGGAGAGGGAGAGGGAGGCCAAAGAAAAGATGGATGAATTGTGTGAGGAGTGATATGAAAGAAAAGGGAGTTAGTGGTAGTGTCACGGGTAACGTTTACGGTAAACGGTTGTAACTCGGCTAGGGGGGCTCCCTAGCCAAGTTACAACCATTTCATTTCGATTCTCTTTTCGTCGATCGCCTCGAGTAGGCCACGCCCCCGATTTCTCTATTTTGACGTCATCTCAACGCTCAGTCACGTGGTCAGAACAAAGGAATAGGAGGCGTGGCTGACTGCCCCCCTAGGCAGGACAGAATGGAAGAAAAAAACGTGTTGCGGCGATCCCAAGTAATATAGGATAACGGCAGGAAGAAGAAAAAGGACATAGGATAGTTTTTATTCCAGGAGTATGTTTCCTTTGACAATTTTCTACTATCATCCAAACAAAGCCTCTGGCTGAAGAGAGTGAGTTGAAAATAATTATAATTAATACATCCGTTCAAATTGAGAACACAGTGTTTCTGAATAGGTACCGTATTCTTAGAAGAACAAGGTCTTAGCCTTGAGTTAAATAGAATTTGTAGTGAAGTATCATTAGTTAGCGTCTAGGTTTTGTCTACGATGACGTCTCACTTTGTTTCTTTGTTACTTCATTAAAAGGAAATTAGTTTTTCCTCGTAGTTTTGCTCTCAAGGCCTATCTTACAAGAGTCGTGATTTTTTGAGATATAATATAACAACAGCCTCCTGAAAGTGATTGCTGAAAGACATGATGAGAGCCCCATAGTGAGGCATCTTATTAAAAGCACATTATATTTAACATAGTTTATATGCTAAAAATTGTTACCAACACCCTGTATTGTTTTTATTGTGGTATTTTTGTTGTGTGGACTATGTTTTCTGTAATAAAATATATTAATATATATAATTATAATCCTAATCTTGCGATCTTTAATAAAAGTTGAAAATTTTGCTTACGTTGTCAGAGGTAATACAAATTAACAAAAAAAACTCATACCTTTCTCAAAGGCACTCTGCTGTCGCAGTTCTGCTAGAAGAAATTTCATTTGAAATAAGCAGTACCTTTGTGCTCTTCTATTTGCTTTTGTTCTTTTCATTTTTAAGTGTTTGTGTAAAAATAAATAAATAAATAAATAAATAAAGGCAATTTTCGTTAAAAAAAAGTGCGAACTGTTTCTGAAGTAAAGAACAATACATTTTGTTGGTTACGTTTGCCTTAAGATGCTAGATGGCACTGCGTGCCTTTCGAATTATGATTGTAATCTCTATTAAATAAAAACATCGTGTCAGTGTTTGTAGTAGAACTCCTCCGAAGCGGCTTGACCGCATTTTATGTTTTTTTTGTGTATATTTCTGTCTTAGAATAGGTCATACGCTATTTTTTACCCTCCGGAAGACTCGGTCCTGGTATGAAAGACAACGAAGGAACAGGAGTGGGAAGTCTGACTCTATCTCCCGTTCCGCCCAAGAGCGGGGGATGTCATTGGATGATTTTCCCACCGAAAAAAAAAACCCTACTACAACCAACACTTCCTTTTTTTGCTTTGATAATAATGTAAGCTGTTGATCCCCGCATTAACGCCGTTCACGAGCCATTGTCTTATTATTGTGTCTCTAATTACGCACTCAAAAGGTTATATGGCAAAACGTTTGCCGAGTCAGCTAGTATTAGGTACTATAAACTTGAGTCACCTCATAATGATAATGATGTTGATGATAATGGACGCTCTGACGTCGGGCATCCAGGAAGAGGCTCCCTGGTGTATGCTGTTTGCCGATGACATTGTGCTGGTTGCCGAGAGTGGCCTAGAGGTCCAGAGCAAATTGGAGGTGTGGTGGCACAGACTGGAGAGTGTTGGCTTAAAATTGAGCAGAACGAAAACCGAGTACTTGTTCTGTGATTTCGGTGGTCTCTCCGGTCCTATGCCCTTAGCTCTCGCTGGAACGCCCATACCAATCTGCTCCGACTTTCGGTACCTCGGGTCGCTTATCCAAGGAGATGGCGAGGTAGACCGAGACGTATCAAATCGGATCAATTCAGGATGGATGAAATGGCGACAGGTCACTGGAACAATTTGTGACCCACGGATGCCCCCCAAGTTGAAGGGTAAAATCTACAAGTCCGTGATAAGACCTGTCATACTGTATAGATCAGAATGTTGGGCTGTGAAAAAGACGGATGAAAAAAGATTGCATGTAGCGGAGATGAGAATGTTGAGATGGATGTGTGGTGTGACGAGAATGGATAAAGTGAGAAATGAGTATATTAGAGGAAGTTTGAAAGTGGCGCCAGTGACTGAAAAGTTGAAAGGGAATCGTTTGTCTTGGTATGGTCATGTAAAGAGGAGAGATGAAACGCATGTTACTAAAAGAGTTATGAGTATACATGTGGATGGGTGGAGAGGGAGAGGGAGGCCAAAGAAAAGATGGATGGATTGTGTGAACAGTGATATGAAAGAAAAGGAAGTTAGTGATAGCATGACGGTTGACAGGATAGAATGGAAGAAAAAAACATGTTGTGCCGACCCCAAATAAGATGGGACAAGGGCAGGAAGATGATGATGAAACTTGAGTCACCTGTTAAAAAATATAAGTAATATATATTATTAAAATATTCAGTTTTCTGAGCCAAGTTTCGGGTAAGAACTTGATCCCTATGACTGTACTGACACAAATATTGCTATTTCTATTCAAGCCCTACACTTATTTCTAATTATAATATTGTGTAGTTTGTTTTCCTTTTATATTTGACCTCTACCGGAATCAATCAACGACTTAAATTAAATACCTAAGCCAATCGTATCAACCTACTATAACTATAGGGAGCTTCAAAGCTCGTTTGAAAAAATGGCTTATCGAGCAAGCTTTTTATTCTTTTGACGAATTTATGATTTAATTTAATTTAACTTTGACGCGAATATTAATTTGGAATGAAAATTATTTTGACTTTTAATAGAATTGTTTTTATTTTTATTTGTGATTTGACTTCGTTTTTTTTTTCTTGTATTTTCTTTTATTTGTTTGACATTTATTATTATTTGACATTGTTATGTACCTAATCATTTGTTGACTCATTTTGTGTAACATTCTGTATGATGACTTGTAAGAATCCCTTACTTATAAATTACTATGACTACTCATTTTCATTTTCAAATATCTTTATTAAACATAAAAGTTAACAAAGGAATGTACTTACCCTAAGATACATTGACACATAAATCTAAACACTTTCTAAGGCTAAAAAATTCGCCTTTCAAAGTTTATTTTTTAAAATATTGTTTTTAAACACTGATGACAACATAAAATTAGGTTGAAATAACAATAAACAATGACATTTATGCAAATTATTTGGTTCACTTATAATTTTGCTTATTACTTGTGGGTGTGACAATAAAAAAAACAATTATAATCATAAACAGATCTATGACTACTATGACTATGACTATCACCCAACAAAATGAATTGACTGTCAACATCTGTCTAAATTTACGCAAGTAAAGCCGCGGGCCAAAGCTAGTAATCAAGAAATGAAATCTTTTGTTCAAGAATTTGCTAACAAGCACACTGGGGAACGAATTCAATACGAACCAACATCGAAATATGAACGATTGAACGATTGAATGGAAGGAAATGTACCTTCAGTAAGAACTGAAGGTGCATTTAATATGGATGAATGAAATGTATCGGATATTCTGGGAATTCGTTAGCCAATTGGATATCTAACCTTCAATATTTGATAAATATAGAGGTAGAAATAGAAATGGACTTTGACGCATGAATTCTATTAAATTAGTTAAAGTTGGATTGACAAAAGATTTATTATATTATATGAAGGAATATGAATAATTATAGCAAACTTTAGAGAAAAGGGGGGAAATTAGTTTGAACCACCTATTGTGATCATGTTTCTAAAAACTCATAAAAAAATTGATATCGACAGATAATAAATTCTATAACAAAATGGAATTTATTTATATAAAACCGGGCAAGTGCGCTGAGGGTTCCGTACAAACTTACCTATAGAAATAGTTCAATTCCTGAATTGAGTTACGAAGATTTTTCCGAATTGAAACAATAGTTTTTTTTTTTTGTGACGTAATTACTTCACAGTTTTCAGATTTTTTCCTATATTTGTGCTATGAGATCTTGCTTCATGCCAAATTTCGGGATTCTAGATCAACGGAAAGTACCCTATGAAAATTTTAAATTTATTTTGTACCCTATAAAATGCTTTCTAGCATAAATTATTTATTGTCCCTTTTTGTCGCACTATAGCTCGATCCATTTCCCCTCTACCGCGTATGCTAACGATGCTCAACGCGCTCGTGGAGGCCAACCCTGTATTAGATTTGTTTACTGATGAATGGAGACAATATTATTAGAAATTTTGCAATTCTGTGAGAAGACAGAGTAAAAGGATTAACGTATGTATTTAAGTATTAATGGCTATTTTGCTGTACTAAAAATAAATAAATAAATATAAATTTCTCATTTTTTACGTTGCTTCTTTTTCAAACATTATATTGGATTCATCATCATCATTTCAGCCAAAAGACGTCCACTGCTGGACATAGGCTTCCCCCAAGTGTCGCCACAATGAACGGTCCTGTGTGTTTCGTATCCATCGGACTCCCGCAACCGTTACCAAGTCATCGGTCCACCTTGTAGGAGGCCTTCCAACGCTACGTCTTCCGGTGCGTGGTCGCCATTCCAGAACCTTTCGGCCCCAACGGCCATCCGTTCTGCGAGCAATGTGCCCTGAGCATGTGCTTATATTGGATTGCGTTGGATGAATCAAAAAGCTTTTAAACCATGATTGTGGTGACAATAGATAGATCTGAAAGGGCCCTCTTCTGGTCACCTGATACGAGACGCGATGCTACGCTAAAGATAGATACACATATCATTGTTAGGGTCCAGAATATGTAGCACGACGTAGTACTGCGCCTCGAGACATCTCGATTTGAAATGTGTAACTTTTCATGTAGTAAATAAAGTTATATTTTGAGTCACTCTTCGCGCAGTGTCCCGTCGCGTCTCGATGTGAACTGAACCTTAAGTTAGTTTCTCATCTAATTACAAGTTACTGAACACCCACATTGATATAATAGCTTCAGGCACTTGACGATAAACAGACGAGACAGCTTGATTGGCGAATATTAATATCTGTAAACTAGATAATGGGTAGGCATGGAGTGTAATGAGCTTGGGCCAGGTCAAAGGTCACGAGAGATAAGCGTTTGATGCTAATCGATCTCTGTAAATGACAGTTCACTGGTCAACGCAAACCATGACTGGATATTTGGGAGTAGTTTGAGATCAGCAGCATTTTTGAAATTATGTAACTAGTTTTAGCTTTGCCCACGTGAAAGGAGATAAGATAAGATAAGATAAGATATATTTATTTGCTCAAACATATGTACACATACAATAATAAAAAAATGCATGTAAGATAACATTGAGAAAAGAAATTGTTCAGACATGTTTGCCACATACAACATTTGCGTGCAAATGTTTTGAATACTAAAAATATAAAAATAAACATGTTGAAGTGAATTTATCAGAAATAATCAACATCAAAATTAAACATGTCAAAAAGAACACTCAAAAACATTTGTGTCTATGAAATAAGCACGAGAAAAATTTAAAAAAAACTTATAAATGACAACAATAAAAATAAATAATAATCTTAATATAATTTATGTCTGTGAATTACACAAATAATATTAGATGTTAAAGTATACACAGTCATGTCAAAAGTAATTATTAAAATCATAATTAAATCTAGGTTGCTGTAAATGGTTCTGTCAGAAAACCACTAATATTATAGTAAGCTTTACCTGTTAAGAATGACTTTAATTGCTTCTTCAATTGTACACTACCAACTTTTAGGTAACTTGTTATATATAATGCGTGCCATGCAGAAAACACTTTTGCGCATAAGTGCAGTCCTACTTCTATGCAGACACAGCTGAGTTTGATCACGCCTGTTTCTGGGAAAATTATCTGCTTTTTGAGAAAAAAATCATCCCAAGGAAACGTAATTTGAGGTATTTATATTAATTATATTTATTACACTAATGAATTTTGATATATCTGACTCAATCATCCTGTAACAGTCTAAATTTTGAAGGAGATGCAGGAAAAAGACTAAGCAATATGAAATATGATCTCTCACGCCGGGCCTTGGTACAGGCCATGGTCCGGAGCGAGGAGGAGTGGCAGGCGGCCGCCTCCTTCTGTGAAGCAGTATTGCTAGCAAAGGAGGAGGCCGCACGTGCACGCGCGAGGCAATGGCCCCCGCATCCTAGCCGCCGGGATTCCGATCCCGATTTCCGATCACCGTAGGCGCGGGCTTGCGGACGACGAGCAATGGGTAGCTCGCCGTCCGACCGTCCGGACCGAGCCTCAAGGAGATGTCAGCAACCGTAGGGGCCTAGCAGGGTCGAAGCCTACTGGGGCTAAGGGTCTGATTCTGAAAGGAAGACTCGGCCCTGGTATGAAAGGCAACTAAGGAACAGGAGTGGGTTTTTAGTCAGGCTGTCACTATCTCGCGCTCCGCCCAAGAGTGGGGGATGTCATTGGATGATATTCCCACCGAAAAAAAAAGTAATAATTATGAAATCAGCAGAATTAAAAAAAATACTCGTGAATATACCTACTCATGGTCCGGGGAATCCGATGCATGAGAAACGCATCGGACCGGTCATTATGGCGAAACTTGGAAGAGACCTATGTCCAACAATGGACGTCTTTCGGCTGAAATATTGGTGATCAAGCCTTCTGATGAGACTTATTGTTAGTGACGTTTCAATGCGATTAACACTCACTGGTCTGTCGTCTTGAGACACTGTGGTATGTCAGTCGAGAAGATACCGTGTAGCTTTTCGAACTTTGCTAAGCCAAGACACGCCTCACGCACGCTCACTACCTCTACTCTTGAACTTTTTAGGGTTCCGTACCTCAAAAGGAAAAAACAGAACCCTTATAGGACCCCTCATTTTGTTGTCCGTCCGTCTGTTTGTCTGTCTGTCAAGACTCTTTATCTCGGAAACGCGTTGAGGTATCGAGTTTAAATTAAAACCATACACTCAAGTCTGCAATCTCTTGAAGCTGTGAAAAAATCAAATATCTGAGTTAACGGAAAAAAAAAAGATAAGGCCGTTTATGTCGGATAAAACGTGTACACTCTCAAGGAAATCAAAATTCATACGGTACTTCCCGTTGACCTAGAATCCTGAAATTTGGCATGAAGCTTTGGCTTGATTGCTCATAACACATGTGCAGGAAAAAATCTGAAAACTGTAAATTAGTATTATTTGTTTTAGTATGTATAATAGACTTATGTATAATATACTTAATTATTTATTAGACTTAGTTTTGTAGGTTTATATTGTGCACTGGATCCTACCCTCGAATATGTTTACTCTCTATAATTCAAAGGTTTGCTGAGTTAAGCTCGCCTTTGTACATCAACTGTCTGTATCTCCATATATTATGTTATGTTTTTGAGTAGGTACACTAAAGAATTAGTAGTTACGTGCGATTCGGAAAAATCTTCGTAACTCGATTCGAGAATTGAACTGTTTTCATAGGTAAGTTTGTACGGAACCCTCAGTGCGCGAGTGCGACTCGCACTTGCCCAGTTTTTTAATTACATATTTCCCGGCTTTCATATATGACTAGGATACTGTTTGTATTATTTGTATTTTATTAGATATGTAAATAGTACACCACGAACCATCTGCGTATTTTTTGTCCTTCTCCACCAAATCCATCCCAAGGTTATCTGTAAAAATTGCTTTTAGCAACAAGACCGCCTATTGTTACACCGTATTAATTTTAATCTGACACTGTAATTTTCTATGGTATACAAAAAAGAGTATAATTATCTATCTGTCTGTTCAAGTCTAATTCAACGGTTGACCTCTTTCTCGAAGTCTAACATTGGAGTAAATCATTTTAAACTGTTAATAATTCTAAAATCTGACACCATAAATAAAATCGAGGAAAATGTCTGTACCTACCTCTTTATTCTTTTCCCTATACGCTAAAAGCGTAATAATGCATTTGTACTCACCATCCAACAATCCGACCCTATGATCACATATGCAAATCCCGTTTTTTTATTGGAAAGGCAATCATTGAAACGGTATAAAGCTGAACGGTTAAAATCACAGAACTCATGTAAAATGTTAGAGAACATTTTAGACTTTTTTTTCAACATGTTTTTTTTTTTTTTTTTGATTATGTTAATTGTTTCTTGTTATGTTTTACTTCTAAATCAATTTGTTAACAAGAAATGTGTAATGTTTTTTTATTTATTTTTTTCACTTTGGTAGGCACATGTTTGATTCCGTTTTTCAAATAAATTGGTATACTTCAGGTATACCAATTTATTATCACCAGTCAGATCATCACGTGGCATCAGAAAAAACGGAGTACCTAACCTATTGCTCTCGCGCCGGGCCTTGGTACAGGCCATGGTCCGGAGCGAGGAGGAGTGGCAGGCGGTCGCCTCCTTCTGCGAAGCAGTAATGCTAGCAAAGGAGGCGGCCGATCGCGTGAGGCAACGGTCCTCACGCCCCAATCGCCGCTGGGATTCCGATCCCGATTTCCGGCCATCGTAGGCGCAGGCTTGCGGACGGCGAGCAATGGGTGGCTCGCCGTCCGACCGTCCGGCAACCGTCCGGACCGAGCCCAAGTCGTCGACGGCGCGTGCTGTTCCACGCGCGCCTCAAGGAGATGTCAGCAACTGTAGGGGCCTAGCAGGGTCGAAGCCTACTGGGGCCAAGGGTCTGATTCTGAAAGGAAGACTCGACCCTGGTACGAAAGGCAACGAAGGAACAGGAGTGGGTTTTTAGTCAGTAAAAGTCTGACACTATCTCCCGCCCCGCCCAAGGGCGGGGGATGTCATAAGATGATTTTCCAACCGAAAAAAAAAAAAAAAAACCAATTGACTCTAGATTTCGTCCATACTCAACCAAAAGACCTGTATTTAGGGTTAAATAGTATATTCAGTCAGGGAGTCATGTCAAGTTACCTTGCCGGGCTGCGGGCTTGATCAGAAGAGCTACCGCAGTCCTGAAACAAAAGGCTACTAAAGGAACACAGGAGGGTTTTAGTCGGAGGACACGGTCGAGCACACGGTGGAGTCGTGCCCCGCCTGGGCAGAGCAACGCCGTGTCCTCGTGGGGGTGATCGGCGGCAGCGATCTCTCACGCCGGGCCTTGGTACAGGCCATGGTCCGGAGCGAGGAGGAGTGGCAGGCGGTCGCCTCCTGCTGCGAAGCAGTAATGCTAGCAAAGGAGGTGGCCGCACCGCACTCACGCCCCAACCGCCGCCGGGATTCCGATCCCGATTTCCGGCCACCGTAGGCGCGGGCTTGAGTACGGCGATCAATGGATAGCTTGCCGTCCGACCGTCCGGTAACCATCCGGACCGAGCCCAAGTCGTCGACGGCGTGTACTGTTCCACGCACGTCTCAAGGAGATGTCAGCAAACCGTAGGGGCCCAGCAGGGTCGAAGCCTACTGGGGCCACGGATAGTGTGAAAGCGAAACCCGGGGCCCTGGGACGAATGCAAAGAAAGAACAGGAGTGGGTTTTTAGTCAGTAAAAGTCTGTCATTGGATGATTTTCCCACCGAAAAAAAAAGCTTGAATTTCTAAAAAATATTAGGTATACACATCGATTTGCCTGCCAAGGAAACGAGCTTGATCAGAAGAGTTACCGCAGTCTTGAAACGCAAGGGGTTACTGAAGGAACACAAATGTGATGTCAGTAAAAATTAGACACGCTTTTGTGCTCTACTCAGAGCGAGAAAGTAACCGTCCAGACAGCGCGTGATGCACGCAAGCCTCAAAGAGGTGTCAACAAAACTATGAGGCCTAGCAGGGCCAAAGCCTACTGGGGCCATAAGTTAACTTCTGAAAAAGAAACCCGTGGTTCTACAATGCAAAGGGCAACTGAGAAACACAGGTGTGGTTTTAGTCAGTAAAAGAATGACAAGTCCTCTCGCTTCACCCTAGGGCAGGAGAGGTTATTGGATGATTTTCCAACTCAAAACACAACAGCTGCTGATTAACGTATTTCGTTCCACACACGCAAAGTACAATTTCAAATTAGATCCCATTATTAAGCGTTAAAGGTTTATATAAAAAGGATGTCGAAATGAAACCGCGTGATTGTGCAAACCTTGGGAGCAAACATTGTTGTAAAGAGCTAACAAATTTGAGAACGTCTCTATTGTTTATGTCTGTGTGTTTGTGTGAGATGAGCTTGGAAACCATAAGATTCATTCTGACAAAATATTCTTCTTATTTTCGAGTCGATGGTCATCATCACCCTAGCTTTTTCAAACTATGTTGAGATCAGCTTCCAGTCTAACCAGAACGGCTTAATACCCGTGTTTTATACGGAGTGACTGCCTATCTATCGAAAGGGCCATGCTCGGAGTTTCCTTGCGTGATCGCATAAATAATGAAGATATCCGCAGGAGAACCAAGGTCGCCGACATAGCCCGAAGAATCGCCAAACTAAAGTGGCAGTGGGCAGGGCACATTGCTCGTAGAACGGATGGTCGATGGGGCCGAAAGGTTCTACATAAATTACATAATAATAACGACTTATTTATAATTGGTAGGTTATGCATCACATACACGTAAAACGGCCAGCGCTCAGCAAAATGCTGGGCTCGTATAAGACAGAGCCTTAGCGCTGATAGTCAGACTTTCTGGCGTCTCACTACCTGTAACCACTATCAAAGATCTACGAATGACAACCGGCTCCAACTTTTCGCTTTAACTTTATTTATTTTCCGAGGCATGCAGTATTAGAAATGTCCTACGTAAACTTAGAAAAGTAAATATGCATTGAAAATTTCAAATTACCCAGTTTCAAACACGCAACCTCATGCATGAGAGGCGGGTGCCTTAATTACTAGGCCATCACAAAAGTATTCGGGTTGACGATAAACTCTTTAAATTGTTTGGGCACAGTAGATAGATATGTTAACTGCATCTTCTAGTTTTGCTTTCACTAAACAAGACAAACAGCAAATTCAGCCCGAATACTTAATGCCAAAAAAATCGTTCCTTTCATATAAAAACGATTTTATTTCAACATCTCATATAAACCCGATTGCATTTTCCGCTTCCCAATCGAATTTTTATCGTTCCATAATAGATCTTTCATTTCGGTTCGTTTTAACTACGACGAAAGTCGTAAAAATACACCGAAAACACTTCTTTAATCCTGAAAATGCTTTCCAACAAGATATATGTGTTTTACTGAATTTTCAAACCGTTTTTCCTTTTAAACGATGATTTGGATATGAAATACGGGTTGGGAAGATTTATTTTTCCGCTTGGATGAAGTTATACGTAAATAGATTTTCGTGGGGATACTTTTTAGTTAGTTTGAGTAATGCTTTGTCGGTATAATTATTGATAGTAGAAGAGAAATATTATGGTAACAATTATTTTTTTTTCTGGCGAAGAAGTAAATTACCTATCTTTCTTTTATGGGTGGGATATCATTAAATAACCACCACCCACTCTGGGTGGAGCGAGAAGGATTGTCGGACTTTTATTGACTAAAACCCTCCTTTTCTAAAATCTTCTTTGACTAAAATCATCTTATGACATCCCCCTTCCTCCTTGAGGCGCGCGTGGAACAGTACGCGCCGTCGACGACCTGGACTCGGTCCGGACGGTCGGACCGCAAGCTACCCATTGCTCGCCGTACGCAAGCCCGCGCCTACGGTGGCCGGAAATTGGGATCGAAATCCCGGCGGCGATTGGGGCGTGCGGCCACCTCCTTTGCTAGCATTACTGCTTCTCAGAAGGAGGCGACCGCCTGGCACTCCTCCTCGCTCCGGACCATGGCCTATACCAAGGCCCGGCGCGAGAGATCACCGCCGCCAATCGCCTACACGAGGACACGGCGGTGCTCTGCCCAGGCGGGGCACACCTCCACCGCATGTTCCACCTAGAAATTCAAGCTAGGGATTTCTTCTGTACCAGGCAGGCCAGCTTTGTCCAGCGATAACCTTGGTTTTCCTGCGGATATCTTCATGTCTGATGCGATCACGCAAGGAACCTTCGAACATAGCCCTTTCCATTCCCCTTTGGATGACTTTAAGTCTTCTGATGAGGCCCATTGTAACCGACCACGTTTCGGAACCATATGTCATCACTGGCAACACGCACTGGTAGTACATAGACTTTCGTCGTGAGATACTGTGGCATGTTGGATGAGAAGATACCGCGCAGTTTTCCGGCATCTTCAGCTGGGCAGCAGTCTCACTAATTCCTATCAAAATATTTTGTTGTCATTTTATAACTCATGCATAAAATGTAAATATATAATATTTTTGGTACAGTTAATTCATTTAACACATTCGTGTACGAGGATATTAGTCTTGTGCTCCAAAGAGACTCTGGCTATTTTCATAATGCATAGATTTAAGAACGGATAGAGCTGTTCGCAGAATAATAAGAATTATAATAAAGGTAATAAGAGATTATATGGAATAAGAGATAAAAAGTATCCTATGTGCTCGTGCTTGCCCTTTGAAATGTCATGTCTTAGTTTCATGAATAAACGTTTTTTATAAGCTTTTACCAGGTTGACGACGACCTGGTGAGAGTCGCAGGAATGTGGTGGATGCGAGACGCACAGGATCGGTCGTTGTAGAGATGCTTGGGGGAGGCCTATGTCCAACAGTGGACGTCTTTCGGCTGAAATGATGATGATGATGATAAGCTTTTATGGTTATAAGTACTGCGATATTAAAGAAAATACAAAACATAAAGAAACCAATAATTACTTCATTTTGAAAAAAGAACACCTTAAATATAAAGTTTATTTGAACTTATAATTCCAAGTCAATCCAAAGATACCTATGACACTTCAAAGCAACCCGTTTTAAAAAACGGCAATTTAATAGGTAAAGACCTATTATCATGTGCCTTTAATCTGAATACCTTTATTAATTTCAGCGTAAAGAAGTAATAAACATACAGAGTTACACACACACTCACAAAATTTCGTTTTTATAATATTAATGTGATGTGACTGTATGATTAAGTCAAGAGTGAATAGGTTACTTTTAGGTAAGCGCGCTCCATCGTCGACCGCATCGTCGCTTTCCATCAGCCTCGAGTAGGCTACGCTTCCGATTCCTTTGTTCTGACCATGTAACGTTGAGATGACGTCAGAACAAAGGAATCGGAGGCGTGGCTTACTCGAGGCGTTCGACGCAAACGAAACGATTGTAACTTGGCTAAGGTGAGGTCAAGCGCGAACCTATCAACAACAAAAAAAAAGATTTTTGTCCAGTTTATTCGCTGTCATCTCAATGACCATTTACTTTTTAGCATATACCAATCTACTTTTGATATAGTTACCGTAGCCGTAGAACGCAAATGAAAGAAAAGTGTTGGACTAAAAGTCAGTAATAGTTTGACACACCTTCTCTCTCCACCCAGAGCTGGTAAAGACATTTTTACGATTTCTCACCTCAAAAAAAGCCATTTCTATCTAATAATCATCTTTAAAATAATCAGTTCACTTTTTTTCCATTTTTTTCCGAATAGATTGCTTTTTGCCATATTAAAACTTCACACTTTTCTTGTCACAAAACTGCTATACAAGAACAACGGTATCAAAATCTCATAAGTCCCCTGTCAACATAGATTCCCCTGTCCATTCGCCACTGGGTCTGCGTCCGGCTATCAGGGTAGCAATTTGCCGGCGGCCGCCGCGGACCGCCCTTTGACAAGTAAATTGCGACTTAGACTTGCAGATTAAACGCAGATTACATTTTGTTGGCTAGCTATAAGCTGGACGTTTTCAGTTTTTTAGGGGAAAACGTTTTTGAGGTGTGAATTTTCCGCTGCGATACAATTTGGGGAAACGAAAAAAAAATCTTTGAGTAGTAACTTCATCGCCATCAAGACTTAAGGTTATTATTATTACATTTATTTATATTTAAATACATATTTTATACATTTTTAAATATTTCCTTAAAAAAAACATATTAAAAAAAACATTTAAAAATATAAAAAATAGTAGCCCACCGGCATCGGGAACAGGGTGCAAGCTACCGGTGGTCAGGGCTCCTGAGAGAGGAACCTCCGGACAATACGCGCCGTGTCTAAGAGTACTGCTTTCTGGATCAAGCCCTTGATCCAACTGCCTAACGAGAGCCTCCTTAGATGTTGGTCGAGGCTCTTTGATATTAATCCATTGGCCGTCACGACTATCGGTACAATGACTGCTGTATCCACTTCCCACATTTCGACAACCTCGCGAGCCAGGTCAAGATACTTAATTTGCTTATCTTTGTCAGCTTTCACGAGGTTGTCGTCATGAGGGACCGCTATATCAACAATCACTGTACGACGCTCTAGTCGATCTATCACCACTATATCAGGCTTATTGGCAACAATAGTCCTGTCAGTGATGATAGATCGATCCCAATACAACGTGATACTGCCATTGTCGAGAACTGGGTCTGGGTCGGGCACATACTTATAGTACGGTACTTCTGATTCCACAAGATTGTATTTAAGAGCAAGTTGCTGGTGAATAATCCTGGCTACGAGGTTGTGTCTATGCAAATAGTCTCCGTTGGCTAGGTGAGAACACTCAGAAATAATGTGTCGGATTGATTCCCCGGGCCGGTGGCATGCCCGACAGATGTCAGCCGTACCGTCCTTCACAATATATTTCCGGTAGTTGTTCGTCATCACAACTTCGTCCATTATCGCACAGACAAAACCTTCGGTTTCCCCGAAGAGGTCACCGAAGCGCAGCCAGGATACAGACGCTAATAGGTCTACATCGGGTCCATGTAGGGCCCGGTAAAAGCGCCCGTGAAGCTCCTTACTCTGCCATACTTCCCTGCGGTCATTAGTATCCAGTATTATAGGTTTGCGCCAGTTCCCGTTAGCCAAAGAGAGCGGAGTGAGGCCCTTGTCTACCGCTACCACATGTCGGTGCATACCCACGTCGGTTTCTAGGAAGTATTCCCTGAGGCTGCATACCTCGCGGTTGTGTAGGGTCTTAGCATTTAAAAAGCCACGACCCCCACATTTCCGCGGGATATACAGTCTCATCACCGATGACCGTGGGTGATGCATTCGATTTGCGGTAAGCAGTGTGCGGACCCTCCTAACCAGGGCGTCAAGTTCTATTTATTATTATTATTATTATGAGCCCGTTGTGTCACACTGCAGGGCAAAGGGCTCCCTTCCATTATTCCATTCCTTTCTGTCCTTAGCTACTTCTGGCCAATCCTTAAGGTAGGAGTCCAAATCGTCACGCCATCTCCTTCTGGGCCTACCACGTCGCCGGCTCCTGCTGTTCAGAATCCAGTCAGTGGTTGCCTTCGCCCAATTTTGTTGCGACATGCGGCAGATGTGACCGGCACAGTTCCATTTTAGTTTGGCGGCTGAGTTACCTACGTCTGCGATTTGTGTTTTGGAACGAAGTATACTGTTCCTTATGCGATCTGTTCTTTTGTCTCCGAGAATACTTCGTTCCATTGCTCGCCAAGGTTATATTAAAATTAAACTGATTACGACGCGTGAAAGGTGATTATTAAAATAATAATTTATGTAATATCTATCTATATATATAAAAATTAATAGCTGTTCGTTAGTCTCGCTAAAACTCAGAAACGGCTGGACCGATTCAGCTAATATATTCGAGAAAGTCCAGGGAAGGTTTAAACGGTGAGAAAAAATGGAAAATAATCACGAAAAAAATATCCAAATACAACGCCATCTCTAATTGAAATGTGCTGTTATGGTAATGCCAGTAGATGGCATTATCCTTACTATTAGGCGGTACGAAGTTCGCCGGGTCAGCTAGTAATAATATATATTTTAGGGTTCCGTACCTCAAAAGAGAAAAGAAGGTCATCGGTTCACCACCAGAACAAAAACTTATGGCAACTGAAATTTTAAGTTTCAAGGTGTACAACTCTTTAATGAACTGCCTAGAGATATCAAAGATGGTGAGTTGTTTGTTAAATTTAAGAAACCCATCTGACATTAACTTGTAACAAGATTGTGATAATAAACTCGTTTTCAGTGTTCTTTATGAGAAATAAATTCTTTACGGTAGGTTAACTTGTGTGAAACCTATCATAGCTGCATGTTCCAGTACGCGGTCGCCACCCCAGAAGCTTTCACCTCCATCGACCATCATTCTGTCCTGCGAGCAACGTCTCTTCCCACATAAGTTTTGCAATTCTTCGGACTATGTAGGTAACCTTGGTTCTCCTGCGGATATCTTCATCCCTGATTCAATCACGCAAGGAAACTCAGAACATAACCATTTCCATTGCCCATTCAGTTACTTTAAGCCTTCTGATGCAGATGGACTAACTTACATGGCGATATAACCATAGTTGTACGAGTATCTACTTAATAGTAGGCAGTTATTTCATTTGAACCTGTTGCCAATATACAAGCCAAAAATGCAGACACAGTGCTGCTAGAAAAAAAAAAACGATTCACCTTATCAGCTAACCCGAAAACAGAAACAAAACTTCAAAAACATAAAATTGAAATATCAGCATCTCTTCCAAAAGAGTTAATAACGGAACTTGGGAAAGAAAAAAGAAACTGGTTTATTGATTGAAGAAACACAAGGTCATTATGAGTCGACGTTTTTTGCCCGCCCTTTAATATCCTGGTCTTAATATCTCGGTTCTGGGTACCGGGTTTTTATGAAAGACTTTACTAATCGAGTATATATACATTGCTATACGCTATAGGTACGGTTTTCTTTGTATAGGAGGACGGTTTTCAGATGGATTCGCCTTTTGTTTGGGCTTTCATCAAAACTGTTTTTAAAAATCTATATTTCGGACCTTCACATTTTTATCAGTGGGTGAGTAGACTTTCTTTTAATTTGCCTGGCCTGTTGGTCTAGTGGTCAGTGGCCTTGACTGCTATGCCGGAGGTCGTGGTTACGATTCCCACCCAGGACAAATGTTTGTGTGATGAGCACGATCATTTGTTATGTGTCTGGGTGTAATTTATCTATAATATGTATGTATTTAGAAATATATAAGTATGTTTATCAGTTGTCTAGTACTCATAACACAAGCTCTGCTTAGCTTGAGACTAGACGGCGTTGTGTGATAGTTGTAAATATTATTATATATTATAGGGTGACTGGCAATTAGTGTACGATACTTAAACACGTGATGAACAAACAATTTTCATTATGGGAGCAAAGCCGAAATCGCGAAAAAAATATCAGCTGTTCAGTACATTAGGCAAACATAAATGTACTGAACAGCTGATTTTTTTTTCGCGATTTCAGGTTTGTTCCCATTGTAAAAGTTGTTGGTTATTATGAGCAAAATCACGTGTTTAAGTATCGTACACTAATTACCAGTCACCCTATATATTATTATAATTATTTTATGGGTAGGTAGAGATTGTTAAGATAAGTGGCCAGAGTTCCAAAATATAATTTAATTGGACGATATTTAAAAAAAAAACTGGCCAAGTGCGAGTCAGACTCACGCACAAAAGGTTCCGTACCGTCCTTAGCAAAAAACGGCTATTATTACTTTTGTTATATGGGAGTCCTCTTAAACATTTATTTTATTCTGTTTTGAGTATTTCTTGTTATAGCGGCAACAGAAATACATGACCTGTGATCAACTGTTTACCTATCACGGTTCATGGGACTGACAGACAGACAGACGGACGTAATAGGGTCCCGTTTTACCCTTTGGTTACGAAACCCTAAAAAAAACCATGTGATCAGTTTATTTTTTTTTTCTATGGGGCATTTTTAGAATTCGCTAATCAGTATTCAAACTAAGAATAATATTATTTTTAACAAGTTTTTTTTTTTAACAATACCTACTGGTAATCTTTTACTGTGACTATAACTTAAACTAAGGAGTTTTTGACGGGATTTTTTCGAGTGAAGTTCAGTTGGAAGTTCTTTGGTAATTTTTAGGGATTTGTAGGTACCTCAAAAGGAAAAAACGGAACCCTTATAGGATCACTTTGCTGTCCGTCTGTCTGTCTGTCTGTCTGTTTGTCAAGACCATTTATCTCGAGATCACGTGGAGGCAGCGACGTGCGAGCAATACAAGTTAAAAAGCCTGGCTTGATGTGAAAATAATACCTCACCACACCACAGTCATCTATATCATAGAACACAACAAATGAATAAAATTAAAACTCCAATTTTAATTCATTTAATTAATTTTCGCGTGCTTATGCGTTTACGCGCTGTTGCCATTTCGTGTTCATTCACGCACGATACCGAGGACGTATGCACATTATGCAATGTTGCCGCTCTGAGCGCCATCTCTCCGATCTCATTCTAACACTTAACAAAAAAAAGAGATGAACACTAGTGTGTTGCTGCCTCTGTCTGGCGCAAAGGCTTGTTATGAGGCTTGATCTGCCATCTCACTTTTCCCTATAAAAACATAAAAATGTGAGTCTGTGTGAGTGAAATTTGATACTGTGTGCAAGTACTCATCGAACATTTTTTCTTTAAAATAGTCCGGGCTTGAAATTTTTTTATGAATTGATTTTACTACAATGCGCACTTTTACTACGCAACTACGAGGCGCCCTCTATCTATGACGCGTAAAACAGTTCCGCAAACAAATTAGTTCAAATTTGCTTTGAGCGGTTATATCGTGTTTACTTTTACGTGTGTTTTGTTAACAAATATTTTTGATTTCTGTCATTTAAAGTTTTATGATTAGTTATTACTGTAACTTACTTGGAACTTTGAAGTGATTAAAGTTTATTATCTTTGAAATGAATTCGGAAATACATGCAATTGTTCCTTGTGATGGATTAAAATGTGTGGAAAAAATACTTGGCCAGGTAAAGACTTTGACTTTTAGAGAAACTTCGCCTAAACCTACCCCTGATTTGAATATTTCTCAGAAAACTAAATCACATAATAGGCAGTTTCATTCGTGTTGCATATTTTTCTCAAACGATAAGAATGCTTGGAATACATCAGGTTATAATGACTTAAATAACTTCGCTGGTGCTATGAAAAGACATCAGAATTCTCAAATGCTGTTATTTCATTCTGTAGTTTTGGTAAACCGCGAACAAAAACTTGGTTCTATTTCTCGACCAATATCCGTGTTCTCGACAGTGATGTGATGAAATTTCTAAGTGTGTGATAAAGAAACGAAGAACGGCTATGCTGTTGTATACTCTATGGCTGTTTAAATTGTGAGTATTTGCTATGCTAATTATATTACACATCAATATCGTAAACAAATGATTGATTTCATTGATTACTACTTTGTGCGCCATCTAGTGGATTATTCAGAAGTAGCCAGCTAGAATTTTGTTGTGAGCGAGCAAGAGTTGCCAAAAAATATCAATAGATGGCTCTTACATATTTTAAATCATTTATGATACAGGTATGATGTATACTTAATTTCTATCTTATTAATAACAAATGAAAATGTAGCAATTAATCAGCATTACAGCAAGAGATTTTGCACTGATGATACGTGACGGCGGATTATAGCGCGAGTTTTTTTTATTCGAAATATTAGGTAAATGGGTACTTGGGTAGGTAGTAGATAAGTCAAGGTTCCTTGGCTTGCCCCCTTTAAAGGTATCAGGCACGCCACTGCGTGGAGGTATCGAGATGAAATTAAAATCATAATATACTTAAGTCTGCGGTCCCTTGAAGCTGTGAAAAAATCAAACTTCTAAGATAAAAAATAAAAATATACGGCCATATATGTCGCAAAAAACGATTCAGGAAAAGAATTCGATACTCTCAAAAGAATCAAAATTCATAGGGTACTTGCCGTTGACCCAGAATCCTGAAATTTGGCGTAAAACAAGATCTTATAGCACAAGTATAGGAATAAATCTGGAAACAGAAAATTTGTTGTTGCATCAGAAAAAAAAAATTATGCAATTCGGAAAAATCTTCGAGACTCAATTCGGGAATTGAACTGTTTACATAGATAGTTTGTACGGAACCCTCAGGGCGTGAGTCCGACTCGCACTTGCCCAGTTTTTTTTTACTGTCACGCAAGCGATGCTGCTGTCTAGTTAGCTTTTATTTTACATGTCGTTTTTGATCACAGTGTGGTTGGTTTCACGTTCTGTAACCACAAAAGTGTTGATTTTACAACCTGTTGTCATACACAACCGCGCTGATTTTAACTGTTACAATATAAATTAATTGGATTCCTTTATCGGGACAAAGTACTGGTGAACTTTTTGTTGTCGTTATTGTAATGTGATACTTGTGCCATTGAGAATATTTGCATGTAACGAAAACTATTTCGATATCCCAAAAATTATTATGCTCATGCCCTTTTTAAAGAATTATCCAAACGGCTAGTTGACACTTCGCGTGACCAAAGGGCTGGCTTTTACCTCGGTCAGAGATTAAGCATTGCCATACAACGTGGCAATGCCGCCAGTCTTTTGGGCACACTTCCAGTCGACAGCGATGCGGAGTAATTTTTTGACGCCATATTTTAGATAGGAGTTATTGTGTATATATTATGTAATTTTAATTAGTTAAGTGTTTTTATTTATCATGTATAAATCAAAAAATAAATATTAAAAAATAAATAAAATATATATATATATATATATATATATATATATATATATATATATATATATATATATATATATATATATGTGTAGTTAAAAAATAAATATTTTCACCAAAATTATTTATTTGAAATTCAATCAAAATGGTTTGTCAAAGCTGTTTTTTTTTTGCACTTAAAAATTATAATATATCTCATAACATTTATCATCTCTTATCGGCGGCGACCTCTCGCACCTTGCTCTGGTACAGGCCATGATCCGGAGCGAGGAGGAATAGCAGGCAGTCGCCTCTTTCTGCGAAGCAGTAATGTTAGCGAAGGAAGCGACCACACGCGTGAGGAAAAGGACGTTCTACGCCCTAGTCACTGGGACCACGGCCCCGATTTCCAGCTACCGTAGGTGTGGGCTTGCAAGCGACGAGCAATAGGTAGCTCGCCGTCTGATAACCGTCGGGACAGAGCCTGAGTCATCGACGGCTCTGAGTGATCCTCGTGTGCCTCAAAGAGATTTTTTAAAATTAAATTAAAGTTATTTAAATGTCATGGAAGACTAACAGCTAAAAAAAAATAACCTCTGCCACAGAAACTCTCTTGGACGTATTAGTCTAATCACACAAATTCCAAAACACACACAACACACATCATAACACTCTCATACACAAACATACTTACATTAACACCTCCCCATACATACCTACACATACTTACTTTTATTGTTTTATCTTATTTTCTTACTGTCTTTAGTCATTTACTCCTGAGGTTATTAAACTCAATATATATTTGTAATTTGTCTTACTTGCTGAATTGATATGTAAGCTACTAACTATGTAACTCGGAACAGGTGGGGACCTGGTGACCTGTATTACAGGTGTTACTACCTACCACAGGCACCAGCGATCCACAACCAAAAATTGTTAGCAATATTTCTTAATGTAAGATTGTCTGTATATTTTGGCTTGTGGTGAGAAATAAAAATAAACGTTATTATTATAAACAGATAAGGTAAGTTAGACTGACAGCCAATAACAAGTCCTCACTTATAAAGTACAGAGTAATAAATTCTATGGACACTAGGTTTACAGATTCTTAACAAACAGATGCTAAATAATTAATACACTACACAATCAATAACAATTTTGGTCACATTGCATATCAATTTTGTATCAAAAATAAAAGAGTCTAAATGAAAAAGTTTCGCCTTAAGTACCTAACCGAGGACACATTAGTTAAGAATGGATCTATATCTTGCTGTTTACACAACTTGTTTAAATTTCTGCTTGCACGCACAATATACGAACAACCACAGGTGCCCAGCAGGACTGAAGCCCACTGGGCTTTAACATAGGTGTGGTTTTTAACCGATTTCTAAAAAAGGAGGAGGTTCTCAATTCGGATGTTTGTATTTTTTTTTTTTTTTATGTTTGTTCGCGCATAACTTCGTCGCTTGCCAACCGATTTGAAAAATTCTTTTTTTGTTGGAAAGGGTATACTTTCCAAATGGTCCCATAGTCACCAAGTCGGGATCTGATGATGGAATCTTGGCGAAATCGAGGGAACTCCTCAAATATTATAGGCAATTATATAGTGATTTATGTATTTTCATCGAGAACTTAAGCATTTACAGTCAAAAAGTAACATTTGATGAAGTGGAACTGACGAAGAAGACCAGAAATGGTCAACGGAACTTCATACTCGCATAGATATCACAATAAAGATACTTATGCGACTATGACACAAAATACCGCCACATAAGACCGCCTATTGTACACTTATTTTTTATAAATGTTGTCCTGTAGTAAGTTAAGGTGTGCAATAAAGTAATAAATAAATAAATAAATAAATATGACAATACAAATGAATGAATGGTTCTGAATAGTTACGTTGAAAATGGTATCATCGAAGTGATCTGGTGATGATGATGGAGCCGGAAGGTAGGCACTGAAACTCAGTAATTAATCAATGTATCCTAGCCGTGTTTGGGCTTATTAGAATTATCATGAGATGAACTTTGGCTATAAGGTACTATCGAACTGATTTGATGATGGAGCCGGAAGGTGGAAGGTAGACACAGGAACTTCATAATAAAACAATGTAACCTAGCAGTGTTTGGGTTAATTGGAAATATCATGAGAAATAGGCACTCTGCTTATAAGTGTACCTACCTATCGCAACTAAAAAGTGTGAAATAAAAAACTTTTTACAAAAAAAAAATAACCGACTTCACTAAAAAAAACACTAAAAAGATCAAAATAACTTTAATTTCGGAAGTCGGTGTTAAATAAGATACTGTATAATAATACCGAGAAACACCGACTTCCGAAATTAAAGTTATTTTGATCTTTTTAGTGGTTTTTTTAGTGAAGTCGGTTATTTTTTTTTTGTAAAAAGTTTTTTTATTCAGTAAAAGTCTGAGATGTAATTGGAAAATTTCCCACTTTAAAAAATAAAAGTTTATTATCTCAATAAATCATAATGACGAAAGTTTGTGTTTATTACTCCTTTACGCTTAAACGGCTGAACGGATTTGGATAAAACTTTTCATTAATGTAGCTTATATACATCCAAAGAGATTTAAAGAGATACAATAGAGCGGCTATCAGAAAAAAAATCTTAGAAAAACTGTCATCCTATGTCTCAGTGACGCCATCTGGCTTAGAATAGCAAACACGCGAATTCAATTTGTCAAAATTTATAATTATTTAACTATCGCTCGGTAGGTGGCCAGGGGGGCCTTACCATGATAATTTTAAAATGTCAGTCGTACGAGCGAAAAAGAGTGATGGAGCTATACACCCTATATAGCTTCATCCCTTTAACAGTTCGGTTTAGGTCGTAAAATGGATCACGTTATGAGCTCGTGGTAGAGCCTCAGTGTGTGATAAAGGTAAGGTTAAGCTTTTCAGCAATAGATGGCGTTATTACAAAATCAGCAAATGTTCTGGAACGATTTATAAAAATTATTGAATTCTAATTGATTACTTCGTAAATAACAAAAATATTTACGAAAACAAACCGAAGTTAGGTCCAGACATTTTACCATAACAAAATTTGCAATAGCGTAATGCACAGTTCGGCATATTTTCTCAATGATTTTCTTTTAGTGCAAAGAGCGGATACAAACACAACTTGACGTGTAGGGGTGTCATACTAGACTGAGCGACTTATGACCACTAGGTAATAAGTATCGGATTACGAATTTGTTCGCGATGTCCTGTCTATTGGTAGTATATATTTAATGTCTTTGTATACATCAAAAGTACATGCAGGCTATAATGTACCTATAATAGGGAAAGTTCTAAAACCACGCGGTTAAAATGGCTCAAAGAAGCTAGTCTTCTATTTATATCCAGTCCTCTATTCTCATGATCATTCAAAAGTTTTAAATCAATTTCTAAACGACAAAACTTTACCCATATCAAACAAATATCCCTCTATCAGAAGACCAAAACTAAGACAATATAGATAAGTAAATATAACTAAACAAACATATAACGAAAGCGAAAACCAAGTTTCAAGAAACGGCCATCGAAGGACAAGCTTCTTCATATCAGACACAGCATTATTGAGTGTCCCAGATGTTGGCCGCATTATCGTGGTTATGAGTAAAATGTACAAACCCGAGACACAGTGCCACCTAATTGGAAAACTTGAAAAGGTGCGAGCTACCGCGAACAATTGAATTTTCCCTTTCGTCGGCCTTGTTGTGTTTGCGTAAATGTTTTGGGAAAGTACTTTTGAGTTTGTTGCGTGATTTTCTGTTGATAATATGGAGAAGTACGAGCGAACGTTAAATGACGAATCAGCTTCCAAAAGAGACTGTCATACTGTTGTGATTGATAGTAATAATTTTCTAGAAAGTTGTTTCTTTTAAAACTCGATATGTCTTTCTTTTGAGGTGAGAAATCTTGTAATGACTTTTTCATTATTAGGTATTGATAGGATTTTTTTTTTTTTTCAGTGGGAAAATCATCTAATGACAAATCCCGCTCTTGAGCGGAGCGGGAGATAGTGTCAGAGTTTTACTGACTTAAAACTCACTCCTGTTCCTTCGTTGCCTTTCGTACCAGGGCCGAGTCTTCCTTTCAGAATCAGACCCTTGGCCCCAGTAGGATTCGACCCTGCTGGGCCCCTACAGTTGCTGACATCTCCTTGAGGCGCGCGTGGAACAGTACGTGCCGTCGACGACTTGGGCTCGGTCCGAACGGTTGCCGGACGATCGGACGGCGAGCTACTCAGTAGGGGCCCAGCAGGGTTGAAGCCTACTGGGGCCATGGGTGATGCGAAAGAGAACTCCGGGTCCCTGGAACGAAGGCAAAGAAGGAATAGGAGTAGGTTTTAGTCAGTAAAAGTCTGATGCGAAAAGGCGGGAGATGTCATTAAATGATTTCCTGCTTAAAAAAAAGAAAACCTCACATGTATATATTGATATTATATATTATTTATTTTTTTGTATAAAAGATTCATGTGGCTTTATATTAATTATACACAGGATCCTACCCTCGAAAGTGATCTCTCAGTGTCACTCAAATATTTTATGGCATAAAACTCATTGTTGAGCCAAGCTCGCCTTTGGACATGAATTGTCAAATCACTGTATTAATGTTAAATGTGTACAATAAAAAATTAAGAACCTAGTTATAATCATCATCTTCCTGCCCTCGTCCCGTGTTATTTGGGGTCGGCGCAACACGGTTTTTTTTTCCATTCTGCCCTGTCACTCGTCTTCACACAATCGATCCATCTTTTCTTTTGTCTCCCTCTCCCTCTCTATCCATCCAAATGTAAACTCATAACTCTTTTAGTAACATGCGTTTCATCCCTCCTCTTCACATGACCATACCAAGACAAACCATTCCCTTTCAACTTTTCAGTCACTGGCGCCAATTTCAAACTTCCCCTAATATAAGTACTCATTTCTCACTTTATCCATTCTCGTCACACCACACATCCATCTTAACATTCTCATCTCCGCTACGTGCAATCTTTTTTCATCCGCCAACATTCTGATCCACACAGTATGACAGGCCTTATCACGGACTTGTAGATTTAATTTATAATATCAACAAAAAATATTTTTACTCCCGTGACTTCATAGTACCCTTGGAATAGATTACCATACAAATAAAACTCCAAGATGTATACGTAAGCTGAAGCTGCAATCATACTCTACAAAAACTTGAACCAACTCTGCATACTCTTTGAGACACTGCACTGAGTTTTCGAATAATTTATTTTTTTACCAAAGTCAGAACAGAACTTGGCGAGTCGACCATTCACTCGAAAACTTTCGGTCAAACGGGGTATGATAAACAAACAAAAAATAGACGATTTCTTGAACTAGTTGGTTTTTGTTTGTCTTGGGATTTCAAAGAAATTAAATATGCAAAAGTTGAAGATTTAATGGCGAACTCGATGTCTGGCTCATTGAGTATTTGCCATAGTTGTTTTGTGGTTTATTTCGTCCTGGCTTTACTCGGTAACTTGGGAAAGTAATCAATGCAGCCTCTGGCCTATACTGCCGTCGTAATTAAAAAGAGCACAACTTACATCTTTAAGTAGGGGCCCAGCAGTGTCGAAGCCTCAGTAGGCTTCGACACTAACCCACCCTACCCCAGTACCCTTGGCCCCAGTGGGCCAAGGGTCTGATTCGGAAAGGAAGACTCGGCCCTGGTAAGAAAGGCATCGAAAGAACAGAAGTGAGTTTTTAGTCAGTAAAAGTCTGACACACCCTCCGATCCGCCCAAGAGCGGGGGATGTCATTGAATGATTTTCACACCGAATAAAATAAACATCTTTATCGTTTTTTTTTTTTAATATGTATTCGGAATCAGATTTTTTTCTCATTCCGAATATGTATTTAACTCAATTTCGAAATAAAGTATTAGTAATGCCCTTTTTAATTACGACGCCGACGGCAGTATAATTTGATGAAGTATCTGTATTTTTCTTTGCTGCTAAAATTGAGACCAATTTTAAAACCTCATGTTCCTTTCTTCCATCTCTAACCCAAGGTGAGTTAGTGATGGAAGAAACGATTTATTTATTTTTTCGCTTCTGTATTGTCTTGTATCTTAGGGCTATATTTTTGTATTTGTGTATATTTTTATCCAAAGGGAATGGTCAGTTTTGGATACACAATATAATTTATTATATTTATAATAAAAAGTACAGACATATTGTAAGCTACATTTGTCTTCGTTATCATCACATTACAGGAACCTACGCGCCAAGACTTATCCAGGTCATCACAATACCTACCTAACAAAAGCATAACCATCTATGCCTTTTCATTCTTATTTTCATCTTTATTGTCAAAGCTTTGCTATTAATGTTTTAGTCATGAAACCGTTTCATTTGACCCATCGATATTTTAACAAACAAATCATTAATCAAAGTACCACTTAACTCCCGAAAAACCGTTCCCCAACACTATTGATTTCAAAAAACGTATCTATAAATCAACTCGATTAAAAACAGGAATCGAATGGAATGAAGAAATCCGTGATAAGATTGATGTCCAGATTCCGAACGGTTCATTATCGTGACCGGGTGCTCTGACGTAACTGATGGGGTCTTTCTTCGAAATCTTCCGGGTATCTTGATTGTTAAGTTCAATATTAGTTGTTAGCTTTCTTCTGTGGCTTCGCCTGTGTGAAAGTCAGCATTTGTCTCTACGGGATAAGATATCTGCAGGAGAACCAAGGTTACCGACATAGCACAAACAATCGCCTAACTTAAGTGAATGTTGCGCAGGGCATTTGTTCTCATCGACCATCATTCTGTTCTGCTAGCAATGTGCTCTGCCCTCTACCAGAAGTTTGAAGATTCTTTGGGCTATGTCGGGTATCTTGATTGTTAAGTTCAATATTAGTTGTTAGCTTTTTCAGTGGCTTTGCTTGTGCATAAGTCAGCATTTGTCTCTACGGGATAAGATATCTGCAGGAGAATCAAGGTTACCGACATAGCTCAAACAATCGCCTAATTTAAGTGGATGTGGTGCAGGGCATTCGTCCTCATCGACCATCATTCTGTTTGCGAATAATGTGCCCTGCCCTCTACCAGAAGTTTGACGATTCTTCAGACAATGTCGGTAACCTTGGTTCTCCTGCGGCTATCTTCATTTCTAATGCGATCACGCAAGGAAACTCCGAGTATAGCCCTTTCCATTGCATTTTGGGTAACTTTAAGCCTTTTGATGAGGCCCATTGCTTTATTTTAATGAATAATTTGTCTCTTCGACAGTAACAATGAATCCTGTTGAGGAGATATATTAAAGGATATTACGATTTGCTGTGAATTGTGAACTGTTTTACGAATTTCGCCGCAGCCTATAATATCGGAATTGTTCGAAAAAAAATAAAGGAATACAGGTAAGTTTTAGTCAGTGCAATTCTGACACTTCTTGCCAACCAATAAATCACTCCACCAAGAGCGTCACGAGTGATTTGATGGTTTCCTACCTCAATATTCTGCGAAGCAGTAATGCTAGTAAAGGAGGCGGCCGCACACGCGAGGGAGCGCCCCTCACGCCTCAGCCGCCGGGATTCTGATCCCGATTTCCAGTAACCGTAGGCGCGGACTTGCAGATGGCGAGCAATGGGTAGCTCGCCGTCCGACCGTCCAGTAACCGTCCGGACCGAGCCCAAGTCATCGACGGCGCATACTGTTCCACGCGCGCCTCAATGTCAGCAAACTGTAGGGACCCAGCAGGGTCGAAGCCTACTAGGGCCATGGGTGATGCGAAAGAGAACCCCGGGGCCCTGGAACGAAGGCAAAGAAAGAACAGGGGTGGGTTTTAATCAGTAAAAGTCTGACACAGGGTGTGTCAGACTCGCCCCACCCAAGGGCAGGTGATGTCATTAGATGATTACCCAAATAAAAATTAATCAAAAAAAAAGAATGTCATTTAGAATGTATTATTGTGATAATTATGTTACTATCATACGTGTAATTATGATAGAATCTTTAAATAACATATTTCAATTTTTTTTTGTACTTATTTTTCCTGCTTCTCTTACACATAGTGTCTACATTTGTTTTTTCCAACTCTCCTTTTACAGGTTTGCTGGAAGAGATTTCTTTAGAAATGACTATTACCTTTGTTTTTATTTAACAAATATGTGTGTTGTTTATTGGTAGTCACTTCAACTGCCCCATTCAGTTTAGTTTTTGCTAAGAGGCAGTATGCAAAGCAGTCTTCCTGCTTATATAACATATTGAATAAAGAGCTACAAATCTATCCTCTAAAATTATGTGATTGTAAATTAGCTGTAATTGAAAGGCTTAAGAGTAAATCCTACGACGACATTGAGACTATGGTATTATAGATCACATCTAAGTAGCAAAAATGATAGTTGAGGAAGCAGTGCTGCCTTCTTTCTACCCCAAGACATTGTCGCAGGGCTAACCGAAAACTAAACCTAATCCGAAATCTTAATCTTAGGCGCACTAATACGCTATTATCGTTATCGAGGTAAACTACATACATACACACACACAGGACTGGGCAAAATACATGCTTTGCTTTAATTGAAATACAAATTACAAAATACAGTATCGCAAGTAATTAAAATACAAAATATCTAGTATATATAATATATACAAAATATATAGTAAGGTGTTTGAAATATAAAAAAACAAAATACAGTATTTTAGCTATTTTTAATTGAAATACAAATTACAAAATAAGTAATCTAGACCAGCATGGGCTGAAAAGTAGAGGAAAAAGATTAATTAATCAGTAAAACCAGAGTTTCCTTTCATGAACTTTAGATTTTTAAATGTACTGTCAGCCTCTTGTTGGAGAGTGAATAAAACCTGCTAAAGAAAACAAACTCACACTCACGATCGCTAAATGAAGGTTAAATGTATTTTAATTTTAAAATGTATTTTCAAGTCTCAAGTATTTGAAATACTAATTACAAAATACTTCGCTGTCAGGTATTTGAAATACGAATTACAAATTAAATTTTAAGGAAGTAAATACCAAACACGTATTTGTATTTCAATTACGTATTTTAATTACAAGTAATTCAAATACTGCCCAACCCTGCACACACACCATCACACAATCACATACACCACACAAGTGCGCTCCTTATTGTACTTTATTTTACTTTTAGTTTGTGTTATTTTCTAATGTTTAGATTTCAATTGCTTATATGTTTTATAAGGTTAAGTGGAAGAGTGGAGTCACCTAATACAAGCATCTTTTTGCTTAAAAGGTGATCTCCAAATCATGATTGCAAAAGTAATGTGTAATTGAAACAAACATTTTTTTAAGTAAAAAAATATATTGCACAAGAATAAGCATAATCAGCCTTTTAATGTCCCCACTGCACTCAGGCCTCCTCTCTAGGAGAAGGAATGGGCCGTAATCCACCACGCTGGCCTATTGCGGATTGGTAAATGTCACATATCTTCGAATTTTTAGTTCTAGGACATGCTGGTTTCCTCACGATGTTTTCCTTTACCGTTTTGAGAGCAGTGGTGATGCAATAATTACACAAAGTAATGCGCCTGACTGGGTTTAAACCCGCAACCTACAACTCGTAAGGCGGGGCTGTTACCACTCGGCCACCACTGCTCTCAAGAACATGATCTACCCGTAATCTTTTCAGCAGTTCCAATGTGTTACCTGCCTGACTGGGTTTGAATTCGCTACCTACAACTCGTAAGTCAGGGCGTTACCACTCGGCCACCACTGCTCTAAATTAATTTTTAATCAAAAAATATATTGACCATGGTTTAATTGTGCTTCAATTGTTATTTAAATTCGTTCAGAGGTCGCGGCGGGACTAATGAACAAACATCCAAACTTACCGACTTCAACATTTGTAATTTAGAAGGAAGGGATATTGGGGGCAAGGGACCTCCCTTAAATCGATTGGATACTCTGTAATGTCTCTTTTGAAATGATGTGCCCTCTAGCGGCTTCGAAATTTGAAAGTAAAAGGATGATTCTCGTGATCTCGATTTTTTATTTACAAAATAAGGGTTTGAAATCATATGTATGAAAAACATAGGGAACTTTATACAATAGGTTTATTTTAGGCGGTTTTTTTTTTCAAGTATAGTTCAGGAGCTATTATAATTATTCACAAATTGACTCCTAGTGGAAAAGTCCAAATTGAGAGCAGTGGTGGCCGAGTGGTAACGGTCCCGACTTACGAGTTGTAGGTCGTGGGTTCAAACTTCAAACCCAGCCAGGCGCATTACTTTGTGTAATTTTTTCATCACCACTGCTCTCAAAACAGTGAAGGAAAATATCGTGAGGAAACCGGCATGTCCTAGAACCAAAAATTCGAAGACATGTGACATCCACCAACCCGCACTGGGCCCGCGTGGTGGGTTACGGCCCATTCCCTCTCCTAGAGAGGAGGCCTGAGTCCCAACAGTGAGAACATTATAAGGCCGACTATGCTATGCTATGACTCCTAGTGGATATTGTGTAGTTTTGTATTTCAAGTGTCTAAACATATTGGACAATAAGTGAATTCAGCATCAGCCAGCGAAAGTAAGAAACTATTATTATTATAGGGAACATACTCCTGGAGTGAAAATAATTATATGTCTTGTTTTAGGATATGGTCTACCCGTAGGCCGAATTTCATCCAAATTCGTCCAACCATTAGAGCATGTAACAGTAAAAAACATGCACTCTCACACCCACATACACAAATACTAAGTGTCGCCACAACAAATGGTCCTGACAGTGTGCGTCTCGCGTCCATCGGATTCCCGCGAACACACACCAGAATATCGGTCCACCTTGTGAGGGCTTACCATGTTTCCTTTTTTTCTTTCCTATAATTTTTTTCTTTCTTTTCTTACTTGCCTTTCTTTTCTTTCCTTCTTTTCTTTTTTTTCTTTCCTTCCTTTTCCTTCTTTCCTTTCGTTCCTTTCTTTCCCTTCTTTCCTTTCTTTCCATTCTTTCCTTTCTTTTCCTTTTTACTTTATAAAATAGTTCTATGATAATATCTTTATTTACCGATTTATTTTTTGGTGGCCGAGTGTAGAGCAGTGGTGGCCGAGTGGTAACGGCCCCGACTTACGAGTTGTAGGTCGCGAGTTCAAACCCAGCCAGGCGCATTACTTTGTGTAATTTATTTCATCACCACTGCTCTAAAAACGGTGAAGGAAAACATCGTGAGGAAACCGGCATGTCCTAGAACCAAAAATTCGAAGACATGTGACATCCACCAACCCGCACTGGGCCCGCGTGGTGGATTACGGCCCATTCCCTCTCCTAGAGAGGAGGCCTGAGTCCCAACAGTGGGAACATTATAAGGCCGACTATGCTATGCTATGACTCCTAGTGGATATTGTAATGTGAAATTGGTGTAGTTTTGTATCTCAAGTGTCTAAACATATTGGACAATAAGTGAATTCAGCATCAGCCAGCGAAAGTAAGAAAATATATATTATTATAGGGAACATACTCCTGGAGTGAAAAGAATTATATGTCTTGTTTTAGGATATGGTCTACCCGTAGGCCGAATTTCATCCAAATTCGTCCAACCATTAGAGCATGTAACAGTAAAAAACATGCACTCTCACACCCACATACACAAATACTAAGTGTCGCCACAACAAATGGTCCTGACAGTGTGCGTCTCGCGTCCATCGGATTCCCGCGACACACACCAGAATACCGGTCCACCTTGTGAGGGCTTACCATGTTTCCTTTTTTTCTTTCCTATCATTTTTTTCTTTCTTTTCTTACTTGCCTTTCTTTTCTTTCCTTCTTTTCTTACTTGCCTTTCTTTTCTTTCCTTCTTTTCTTTTTTTTCTTTCCCTTCTTTCCTTTCGTTCCTTTCTTTCCCTTCTTTCCTTTCTTTCCATTCTTTCCTTTCTTTTCCTTTTTACTTTATAAAATAGTTCTATGATAATATCTTTATTTAAACCAAGGATTTCGGGGAATGGTTACAAAAATTTTAATCAAACCCGGAGTTAGGAATGTTTTTAACTAGGTCCACACAGAGCCCTGGTTCCGAACAAAAAATCTGGAACAGTAATTACTAGAAAAATAATTAAAACTTGTTTGTTTTACTTTGTATGATGCTTGTTTAACTTCAAAATATATTTTTTATGTTGTTGTTACGATTAAGTCTGGTCCTGATAAAGTGGTAATTTCTTTATTTATTATTAGGAACACCAACGACCTATTTACAAGAGATTTTACATTTAGGTAATTGTACAGTAGTTTAGATCTGAACACCATGTATTATTATTTTTAGTTTGTATATATACCTACCTATTAAGCTATAATATTATAATTAGTTAAGATATTATGAAAAGAAAGAAATGAAAAGAAAGAAAAGAAAAGATGGATGGATTGTGTGAGAAGTGATATGAAAGAAAAGGGAGTTAGTGATAGAGTGACGAGTGACAGGACAGAATGGAAGAAATAAACGTGTTACACCAACCCCAAATAAAACGGGACAAGGGCAGAAAGATGATGATGATGATGATTATGGATATCAATGAAATATTATTTTAATAAGTAAGTGATTAATTAGTTAATATTGGATATAAATTAAATTTGGTTAAAAAACCAGGCAAGTGCGAGTCGAACTCGCGAAATCAGGGTTCCGTACAAACTTACCTCCTTTTTTGTGACGTTACCACAAATTTACAGTTTTTAGACTTTTTCTATATTTTTGCTATAAAACCTTGCTTCATGCCAAATGATATGTTTTGATTTCTTAGCGAGTGTCAAAATAATGCGCCTAAACGAAGCAAACACGGTCTTATCATTAGATTGCATGCCTTAGAAGGTTTAATTTTTCACTGCTTTTGGGAGTAGCAGACTTAAGTAGTTGATATGAACTTTAGTTTCATACCTAAAATCTTGTCAGACGGACAACCAAATGATGCTGTAAGCATTCTGTTTTTGCCAACTTCGGTACGGAACCCTAAAAGTATAAATTTGATTATAGAAATTAAAAAAATAATTTAAAACGAATGAAAGCAAGCACAGGCAAGTAAATATAATGAAATTCTTAGTACTCTCTTGTTAGGACAAGGATGTGTTTTCATTGGCGATGTGCGGACAGTAAGTTAAGTACAATGCGACAACCCAGCATGATCAAAATGCGATAAATTCAATTTAATAAAAAAAAATCCAAAGAATTATTTCTTTATGACGACAGCACGTGATCTCACTGTTAGCGTCAAGGCGGCTGTCTGCAGTAGCTTTAGCACCAAAAAGTGCCAAAAACAGAATTTATTACTCAGTGCGCGGTTTTCAACATGAAACATGAAACAACGGTTGAACCACAGTTTTCCGTTGTTTTACCGACATAGACATAGGATTTATGAACATAACATGATTGTGGAACGTGTCGAAAAGGTGAGGTTTTTTTAAGTAAAAAAATTCGGTCTTTTTTCGACGCTGTCATGGGGCGTCGATTTTTTGGGGTTCCGTATTCAAAGAGGAAAATGAGGTTATACTACTAAACCTAAGCTATTGGCTTGTCTTGTTGTGTGTTAAACGGTTATATATTTGTTTATATATAATACAAACAAAAGAATACGAAAAATAAATGGGAATGCGGTGGATGCAAGATGCACAGGATTGGTCGTTGTGGTGACGCTTGGGGGAGGCCTATGTCCAACAGTGGACGTCTTTCGGCTGAAATGACTTTACACCTTAGGCATTTTTTACAATAGGCTCGCTATAATCATGGCGGTAAGTTCTCTCTGTGAGGAGTGGCTGGAGAGGCGTCACGACGTCCTCACCTTCCGCGTAACTCAGGTTCTCACCGGTCATGGCAAGTTCGGGAGGATCCTGGACCTAATTCAGGTCGAAGAAAAATCCCTGTCCACCTGAAGAACATGGTGCAGCATACTGTGGAGGTGTGCCCCGCTTGGGTGGAGCAGCACTGTGCCCTCGAGGAGGCGATCCTTGCGCCTGGCCCTAGTTCGGGCTATGGACCAGAGCGAGAGGGAATGGGTACATTTAAGTACCCCATCCAAACACATATTAATTCCGAGCTCGCTTCGTTTGCTCTTGAACTAAGAATGTTTAGTTGGCGTTATGAAAAAGATTATTTGGTTTATTAGTGGCTACCTCATTATCCCGTTTCTTAGGCCGAACGCTGCGTTACGCGGGCGCTCGCGCGGTCCCATACAAAAGTGCTCCGTCTGTGTGCCCGCGCGGGCATACGTTGCGGGCAGCCGCGCCCCGCGCCCTTTTTGCTACGTAATAACACATTAAAGTTCTCCATCGACACGACTACCTGCACACCGTTAAAGTTGAACTAGCTACACTGCGCTGGTAATAATCCGGTTTCCGCTACGGGGACCGCAGCACACGATACACGCGCGACGCCACGCGATGGGTGCACGCGCGGGCTCCCGCTTAACGCAGCGTTGGTCATTAGTTATAAAATAAGAAATTTGATCACGTGGGCACTAAAGAAATGTGTGGCTTGGCTTATATTTTCTCATAAATTACTGAACATTTTTTTAGTGGTGTGGAAACCCTTAGTGCGCAAGTCCTTCTCGAGCTTGACTTGCTGTAAAAACATTTTCACCTTTTTTATTGATGTCATTGGTTTTTGTTATGACTTGTTGACATACGGGCGTGGAGTTCATTGATTTTAAATATTCATAGTTTTCAAGCAATAAAATGGTTGAGAGCAGATTAATGGATTTCTGATGGATTGGTAAAAATTGAATTTTCAGGTTCGAAAATGGATTGGATTTTGGCTATGTTGTTAGAAGTGTAATGTTTTTGAATAAATAAAGTTACATAATGATTTTCGTTTTACTAGACTTATCTTTATCTATATTTTATATTTAAAAGCGAAATACCACTCACTGATTAATCACGAAATCTCAGAAACTATAACACCTACAAACTTAAAATTTGGCAGGTAGGTCCCTTATAGGGTGTAGACAACCGCTAAGAGGGTAAAACGGGGGTTGGGAGTTTGTATGGAGAAACCTTTTTTCACGCGGGCGAAGCCGCTGGCGGAAGCTAGTATTATATAATTCTTCTGTACGTGTGTTTGTCACCAAACTCCTAAATGGCTTGGTCGATTTGGATGAAACTTTGTGTGTATTTTTGAGTGTGTCCCTGGATGGTTCGAAAATACAATTGAACCCGGTGGGGCTGCAATGGGGTCCTTTTTTTCTAAATTCCGATTGTCCATTTTCGGACAGGACGTCAGTATATAATTCATCGAAATTAGTTTAACATATCTACAATTTACTTTAGTAATCGCTTATCATAAAAACTTTACCAAACCGTAATTTAATATATTAAACTTTTTTTTTATATTTTGTCGAATTTTTGATCTTTAAAGTGGTAAAATAATCGTAGTGTAATGATTTTTAAAGAAAATATTCATAAATCGTTCAACTTCCATCTATAAGCGATAGATGGCGCTGGTAGTTACATGAACATAAGGCACTTGTTATAGATGTTAAGTAATGATTTATGGTATTAGAGTTTATGTATTAGTTTTGTATAAATATATTATAATTATTGTTAAAATGAAATATTTACTTGCAGTTAATTATTGATAAACCCTAATGTATATTAGTTAGTCAATTGATATTACGTACTGTTTACTTTGCTCTGATTGGTCGGACCGAGTGTTTGTGAAAGTTTGTGGTGGGGAAACATTGAGTTTGTAACTGTCATTCTGGACAGTCAGTCTGCTTTGAGTTGTTGAACAGTGAACATGTCCTACCAATCCGTGTATTCGTAAATGATTGTTTATATAATGATAAATATGAAATTGTGTTGATCAATGTGAATAAAATATTTATATAACTGAAGCTTGAAGTTTATGATTCATCACAGTAGTAATATTATATGTATAGGCGAAAGTTTGTGAGTGTATCTGTTTGTTACTTCTGTATGCTTTTTTTTAGGTGGGAAAATCATCTTATGACAAATCTCGGTCTAGGGCGGAGCGGGAGATACTGTCAGACTTTTACTGACTAAAAACCCACTCCTGTTCCTTCTTTGCTTTCTTCCCAGGGTCCCGGGTTTCACTTTCACACTACCCGTGGCCCCAGTAGGCTTCGAACTGCTTTACAGATTTGAATGAAAGGAGATGTTTCATTTTTGTATGGGGCTCCGGCCATAACATGTACATTTTAGCGAAGCTGGGAAACTTACCCCTGAATACAATAAAGTAACATTTTTTTTATAATATCAAATGGTTTTTATGTACAAAATAAAAATTAAAAATGTTTGAAGTTTGTCCTAAGAGTTATGACAGCCATGATAGGTTGTAGAGATGACGTTTACTTAACCTATAGAATTATTTTGTTTTTGTTTATCAGAACTAAACTCATAAATAGTCTAAGATCAGATCTTTCTAATAGAATATTAGACAAAAGTGGCTCACCAAAGCACGATCAAATCTTTGAATCATTTCTTAAATAAAAAGGGACAAAAGTCACTTTGAGCGTTCGGGCGGAAATTTTGAATTCATTTAAAAACACACTTCAAAAATGGAGACTAAAGATTTTTGTAACGATGAAATGGTCACATTTAATTATGTTTACTCAAAAATATAAGAGAATAATAGTAATTTATTTTTAACACTACAAGAATACACACATTTTTTAATTATTTTCTACGTAACATTGATTTGATGAGACATGATTTCAGAACGAATGAAGTCTGCAAGCAAACGAGACGCCATGTTGATTAAAATATGGCAATAATTGAAAAACTATTATTTTTTGTACACAAAAAATCAGGCTCAAATTCACCAGAGAATATTTTTCTCCAATTTGTGGTATTTTTTCCTATTTTTCGATAAATGTACATCTGATGGCCGAAAATGAAACATCTCCTTCGGCACACGGGTAGACTATATCCTGAAATAACACATTAGGGACTACATTCCCTTAGGATCATTTTCTATTATGACACGGACAAAACCGCTGGCTACAGCTTGTGTTGAAATAAACACAAAATCGTAGTCTAACATAATAATATTAAAATTTCTCCTGCCTTCTTAAATACTTAAGAAAACGACTCGAAGATACGACGCGCACTTAAGTGACCCAATTTATTTTACATCATTAAGAATGAATAGCTCATTAATAATCCCTAGAAATCTATTAAATGAATTACGTAGACAATTTGTTAAGGCAAACAGATTTCGTTTACAATGGACATTAATTTCAATGTTTACTGTGTTTATGAAACCAATAAAACGTTTTTGAGCTAGTGGATTAGATTATGATTTTAATGACTGCCATTCTTTAAAATCTGTTTTTTTTTTTTTAAATAATCAAAATCAATGGAGTTCATCAGAAGGCTAACAGTCACTTAAAAGGCTATGCTCCTCGGAGTTTTCTTTCGTTATCGCATCAGGATGATGATATCCGCAAAAGAACCAAGGTTACTGACATAGCCCGAAGAGTCGCCATTTTTAAGTGGCGGGGGGCAGGGCACATTGCTCGCAAAACAGATGGTCGTTAGGGCCGAAAGATTCTGGAGAGGCGACCGCGTACCGGCAGGCGCAACGGTGGAAGATCACCCACAAGGTGGACCGATGACCTGGTGAAGGTCATGGGAATCTGATGGATGCGAGACGCACAACTTCCGGCTGAAATGATGATGATTACATAATATAGGTATACCCTGTTGAATGGTAAATGATGATGTCAGTAGTCCGTGCTCTCTGTTGAGCTTCCTTTGTTGAGCTTTTGAGTTGCTGTCACCACATAAATGAGCAAGTAAACTGGAGATCCGGCTCGACGGACCAAAAAAATGTATGCCAGGAATGGAGAGATATCGCTCGACATGCCACAACCATGGAGGCAAACGACAGCGGTGCGCCGCAGTCCTGTCCATCATCAACAGCCACGACCAATCTGACAAGAGTGCCGGACTAAGTAGAGAGAGATAGCTAAAGAAAATCTGTTTTATTGAGTTACTAAATAATAAAAATATTCCACAACTATTATTGAGTTACTTCAGCTACCTCGTAACTATACTATATGAATAGACTGTGAATGATCGCTAATGTGTACAACTGTTTGGGAATGAAAACCAATTCATTATATGTACAGCTATGGAGTGGAATTCCCAGCCGGAGTCTGTGCTTCCTGATAGCTACAACCTAGGGATCTTTAAGTCAAGAGTGAATAGGTTACTTCTAGACAAGCGTGCTCCATCGTCGGTCACATCATTGCTTACCATCAGGTGTAATAGTGGTCAAACGTGAGCTTATCAATAATAATAATAAAAAAAGTATTTCCCAAAAGGGGAAGAAATAGAGGTTCGAAAGTTTATATGGAGAAACCTACTACTACTACTACTTTTAACCTACTTTCAGGCAGGCGAAACCAGTTCCAGAAACTAGTCAGTAATAAAAACATAATAAAGATTGCCATCGTAATAAACTGAAGGCCGTGAACCTGCTATGAGTATGTACAGTCAATAAAGGAGGTAAGTAACCAGGCTCATCAGATATATTGTGTAGTTGAAGTTTTCATGGAAAACAATGGGTGCATTTTTTTTTTAAGTTGTGCAATCATTCAATGTCTTCTCTCACTTTAGGGCGAAGCGTGAGGGTGTGTCAGAATTTTACTGACTAAAACCACACCCATGTTCCTTTGTTTTTGCATTCCAGGACCACGGGTTTATCTTTTGGAGGTCAACGCATGGTCCCAGTAGGCTTCAGTCCTGCTGAACCCTACGGTTTTGCTGATATCTCTTTGAGGCACGCGTGAAATACTACGCGCCGTCGACGACTCAGGCTCAGTCTGGACGGTTACCGGCGAGCTACCCATTACTCTTCGTCAGCAAGCCTACGCCTACGGTAGCTGGAAATCAGGCTCGGGGTCCCAGCGGCTGGGACATGAGGACGTTCGTTCCATCACGCGTGCGGCCGCCTCTTTCGCTAGTATTATTGCTTCGCAGAAGGAGGTGACCACCTGCCATTCCTCCTCGTTCCAAACTATGACCTGTATCAGGTCCCAGGGTGAGAGGTCGCTGCTGCTGAACCAGTAGATGTAAATGCATGAATTTTAACTTTATTAATGAGTGTTGTTTATTTACTATGAGTTTAGTCATGTTTCAATCATACCCATCCATCAATTTCCATGAATATTTCAACTATATCTGACGACCCTTGTCACTTATATCACCTTTGTTGACTGTACCTCCTATACATCCATACATCCCGTGCCTTAATTCTTTCGCCCCTTAGCAGGGTGTGAGGGGGGCGAAAGAAAAAAGGTTTCTCTTGTTATTCAAATCAGTGACAAACTCTTGGCGAAGTGAGCAAAGATCTCGCCTTTTGCACTCTCAAGTTGGCAACTTTTTTTCAACGGTATTTTCAATATTTCGTTTATCTCCTGTCATTAAGGGAGGACTGGAGAGTAATATTCCTAACTTTGGCTCAGAAAAGTTGTCTGATTTCGAACACAATTTTACGAAACGTATAAGTTGTTTCCGTGTTTTTATACAAGTGATTTTAATAACGTTACGATGTATCGAAATATATTGTATTCAATTTATTGTTATTTTTGGAATTTGTAAAGTTATATTTTATATTAAGTAATTATAAATTCATGTGACATTCACCAATCCGCACTGCCCATTCCTTCTCCTAGATAGAGATAGCCTGAGTCCCAGCAGTGGGAACATTACAAGGCTGATTATGCTATGCTTATGCTAATTATAAATTCACAATAAAAAAAGTATAACAATTTTGTTATTCCGCAACATCTTCTACAAAAGCCTATATTATAGGTCATTGTTATTAATTATATATGGATGTTATAAAGAAGTCAGATTTCTAATTTTATTTCTAATGAATATTGGCTAATCATCATCATCATCATCATCTCAGTCGAAAGACGTCCACTGTTGGACATAGGCCTCCCCCAAATGTCGCCATAATAACCGGTCCTGCGCGTCTCGCATCCATCGGATTCCCGCGACCTTCACCAGGTCATCGGTCCACCTTGTGGGAGGCCTTCCAACGCTGCGTCTTCCGGTACGTGGTCGCTATTCCAGAACCTTTCGTCCCCATCGACCATCTGTTCTGCGAGAAATGTGCCCCGCCCACTGCCACTTAAGTTTGGCGATTTTTCGGGCTATGTCTGATAGACTAATATTACTTTATTACTGAGTGACATAGGCTGTATATTTTTAACTTTCGCGCGGGTGAAACCCCACTGACAGAAGATAGTTACAAGTATTTGTAAAGACCTATTATAAATAGTTTGGTACAAATATCTATTTATTTGTTTCCTTCCTGCTACTGCCGGTTTCTAATAAGGACTGGAACAATTTGCCTCCTGCTGTCTTCCCGTCCGATTATAATTTAGGTGTCTTCAAGGCTAAAGTGAATGGGCTCTTGATAAACTAGTGCGCTTCACTATCAACGATTTTATTACTGCTTATCATCAGGTGGGATCACAGTCAAGCTAGTTAATATTTAAAATAATTATATTGGCTTTACAAATTGAACAAACGTCAAGTAGTGCCAATGGCTGTTGAAAATTTATTTCATCAATTACTCCTAAGTTTTTTTGACCATTTCTCGATAATTTTCCTTCAAAGGCAGTGGCACAGAACACTGATGTATAGAAATTAATCTACATACAAGGCGCGCTCGAGCAATGCACACATAGACACCGTTCACGGACACGATATCTCGGAGCGCTCGAACCAGTGTGAGCGCGAGTGCATCCGCTTGAGACACGCAACTGTGATAATTTTTGTGCAATTTTTGAGCAAAAAAATAGTAATTTTAATTGTTCATTGGACAGTTTTTTAAATTCAACATTAAATGGTGAATTATCATTTTTTAAGCTACCATTTGTTTCAGAGAGGTAGCTAAGTAGGTAATTTGCTAGCATTTCGATGGTTCGTTTTAATGTAACACCGAATAGTTAGGAAGGTAGGTATACCTACCTTCCAGCGCCCGTAGTTAAACAGTTAAGATAGGAACTGTTCGGTGAGCTGGCCGCCCGCGCAGCCTCCGCGCCGTGCCGCTGCACCCGGGCGCGCGTGAATCTAGCGACAGGACGGCAACCCTAGCGCGACCGCCGAGCATAGGTATAAAAAATGAAGTATATACATGAGATTGACTTCTGTACCTATCTATTTTGTGGCAGTGGTGACCCAATGGTAATGACCCCGACTTACAAACCCAGGCAGCCGCATTACTTTATGCAATTTACCACTGCTCTCAAAACGGTAAACGAAAACATCGTGAGGAAATCGGCATGTCTTAGGACCAAAAATTTACCCCTCCTAGGCCTGATTAGATTATAAGATGCTACGTTCATATGCTATGCTAATTTATCTTCTAGAAAACGAGTCTTTATCTCGTAACTAATCGAACTTCCCCTTACCCTGGGAATCAAAATCATTCCCCTACTGAAAGTCGCCACTAAAAATCATTCATTTCCTTTAGTCGAACCGAATTTATAATCCAAATTAAACCAAAAAAAGAGTCCTTTTATCCGCAAGAGACTTAAAGTTGATCAACCACCGAACCCTTTTTAGGATGCTGGAAAAAAATTGGCACCAATCGTCCTTGACTTGTGACAGACATAGAGTATGGACTGAGTAAGAAGTACCTTGAAATTTCAACTTGTAGAAAAAGACTAAAGTGACTGTGTGGCCAATAATTGACTTTTTTCTGAAGGTCGCACTCACAAAAGTGACTCTAAAAGCTTGTGACATAGCTGTCTAATCTGATTTTTAGAAAAAAAAAAACAACAGACTTTAAAACAAAGTGACAGTCTATTAACAATAGCAATAGCAGTATTAATAAAGTCACTTGTCACCTTTGGAATTTTTGATAATCGTACTGAAACGTGCTGGCATGCTGCCGCTGATAGAAAACCTCTGACAACACTATCGTTTTGTTTCTCTCACACTTTTTAGCCTTAATATTTAAATAGGGCAAGCTCAGTCCATTCTTCATGCCTATGGGTGACGGGGTGGATGTCAGATAAGGATACTGCAATCGATACTGTTATTTTTGGGGTCCAGACAAAGGGATAAAAGTTTTCCTTACCCCTGTTACGGTCCGTTCTCGACCTGAAACAAAAATAGATCAAATATTAGTTTAATATATTTGAGGTCGAGTGTTAAATTGTTACTTATAGGTCGAGCTAGTACGACTAATAATGACACATTTTAGCTACTTTTATGTATGAACATTAGTTCATACATAAAAGTGGCTGGTGGTGGCTGGAATATATATATCTTTTAAATGCAAAATAAAGAAGTTATATAGAATTTTTGTAGTATTAATATACTCATAATTATCTAGGTAAGAATTTTTTATGACAACTCATTGTCACATTATCGCATCGCATCCATTACACTGGTAAACAGTTATGTATTATTTTTTTTAAATCTCACTCTTTTTTTTCGGTGGGAAAATCATCCAATGAAATTCCCCGCCCTTAGGCGGAGCATGAGGGTGTATCAGACTTTTACTGACTAAAAACCCACTCCTGTTCCTTCGTTGCCTTTCATACTAGGTCCGAGACCTCGACCTCGACCGACTCTTCCTTTCAGAAGCAGACCCTTGGCCCCTGTAGGCTTCGACCCTGCTAGGCCCCTACGGTTTGCTGACATCTCCTTGAGGCGCACGTGGAACAGTACGCGCCGTCGAGGACTTGGGCTTGGTCCGGACGGTCACCGGACGATCAGACGGCGACCTACAAATTGCTCGCCGTCCAAGCCCGCTCTTACGGTGGCTGGAAATCGGGATCGGGATCCCTGCGGCTGGGGCGTGAGAGCCGTTTCTTCGCACGTGCACGTGCGGCCTCCTCCTTTGTTAACATTACTGCTTCGCAGAAGGAGGAGACCGCCTGCCACTCCTCCTAGCTTCGGACCATAGCCTGTACCAAGGCCCGGCGCAAGAGATCGCTGCCGCCGATCTCCCCCCAAAAATGTCACCCTACACTAGAATTATCTCCTGTATCGTATGTTCGTTCACACACATGTAAATTTAGATACACAAGAAAAAGAAAGAAAAAAGAAAAGAAAAATATATTATTTGGCACACGTAAACAGATACACACAATGTAGAAACAATATGTACACTTAAGAAAAAAAAAAATAACTAACATTGTGTGTCTCGCGCCTGCACCAAATAGGTCCAGTTCAGCAAAAATGCCAGACAACTTCGTGGTAGTTGCCTGACGCTGGTTTTCAACTGAACCTTATTTAGAGTGTAGGTACGGTAGAAAAGTTAGATTATTTATAGTTGTTAGTGTTAGGTTATTTACCTTAAATACATGTTTAAACAAGACACCCGGATCTTGAACAATTATCTGTAGGCCATAGAAGGCTAGCAAAGGAGGCGAACGATCGCGTGAGGCAACGGTCCTCACGCCCTTACCGCCGCCGGGATTCCGATCCCGATTTCCGGCCACCGTAGGCGCGGGCTTGCGGACGGCGAGCAGTGGGTGGCTCGCCGTCCGACCGTCTGGTAACCGTCCGGACCGAGCCCAAGTCGTCGACGGCGCGTATTGTTCCACGCGCGCCTCAGGGAGATGTCAGCAAATCGTAGGGGCCCAGCAGGGTCGAAGCCTACTGGGGCCATGGGTAGTGTGAAAACGAAACCCGGGGCCCTGGGACGAAGGCAACGAAGGAACAGGAGTGGGTTTTTAGTCAGTAAAAGTCTGACACTATCTCTCGCTCCGCCCAAGAGCGCGATTTGTCATTAGATGATTTCCCACCTAAAAAAAAAGGCCATAGAAATATTTGTTCCTTGTGGGGACTGAAACCGCGAGACGCAGCGCTCCAGCAGACAAGGACCTTGGAAGGGTTGAAACTTTACTTGCAACTTTAAGGCCTACGCAGATCAGGACGGCATGGCAAAGGATTTTGCCACCAGTCAGCGCACACCACTTAGATACTGCGGCATTCCAGCGCGTCGAAGTTTGCCACGGCAGCTTCTACTGCCCGATACATATGTCAGTCATAAATAGCGTTTGATAGAGTGTTGGCGGGCGCTGGCGTCCTTCGGCCTGCCGTCATCTACCCCAGCGCGCCACGGCATCCTGCCGCGGGAGCCCGTGACGCGTCGATCGTAATATCCCTTTCGACGCCACGGGATTATTTTATAGCATAGGAATTTATGTCGTACTTCTATTTTGATATGGTTGAGTGTCCATTGGTAAAAATTTAAATCCTTTGCCATGCCGTCCCGGTCTGCGTAGGCCTTTACAACGAACTGCCAGCATAATGTGTAAATGTATTTTAAACTAGTGCTTAACTGCGAACCCACCTGATGCTAAGCAGTGATACAATCATCATTTCAGCCGAAAGATGTCCACTGTTGGACAAAGGCCTCTCCCAAGCGTCGGCACAACGACCGATCCTGTACGTCTCACATCCACCGCATTCCCGCGACTCTCACCAGGTCGTCCGTCCACCTTGTGAGAGGCCTACCAACGATGCGTTTTCCGGTGCGCAGTGATACAATCGTTGATGGTGAATTGTACTATCCTATTCACTCTAGTCTTGAAGACACCAAATTGCTCGAAAGAATCACCTGAACGCAAAAAAGAACCTGAAGGAACATTGGTGAATTTTAAACGGTAATACTCATAACTCTCCTTCTCGCCCCACCCAGAACGTAAAAAGTTATTTGACGATTTCCGACACCGAAAAGAAAAGGCATCTGTATCTTATTAAAGATGGACATAGGAGGCCTATGTCCGATAGTGGATGTCTTTTGGCTGAAATGATAATGATTTTTGAATGAAATGCTTTATGTTGTCACCGATAGAATGTCACTAATACGTAACCTTGCTCAAAACCTAAGGAAACATTTTAAAAGTAGCTTACTACAGAGCTGGACAGTTTACGTGATTCACTGCACGGCCAATAAATGGAGCAAGCAAATGACCCTATGGTACCCAAGAGATGGCGTCAGAAAACAGGGTCGCTCAACGAGAAGATAGGAAGATGACATCCGCCTGACCTTAGGTCCATATTGGATAAGGGTTTGGTTGGGCAGGGACAGAGTCCAATGGAAGCAGTTGGAGGAGGCCTATGCCAAAAGGCACACCGAACTGAGGGACAATTATAACCTGTATTACAGCCACACAAAGAAAAATGTATCACCCCAAAGTTTGGAAATCAATGGCTATTTTATTATTACTATAGAGCAGTGGTGGCCCAGTAGTAACGGCTCCGACTTACGGTATTAGGTCGCGGGTTCAAACTCAGCCAGGCGCTTTATTTGTGTAATTTATTTCATTACCACTGCTCTCAAAACGGTGAATTAAAACATCGTAAGGAAACCGGCATGTCCTAGAATCAAAAATACGAAGACATGTGACATCCACCAATCCGCACTGGGCCCGCGTGGTGGATTACGGTCCATTCCCTCTCCTAGAGAGTAGGCATGAGTCTCAGCAGTGGCAACATTATAAGGCTGATTATAGCATACATAGCATAGTCGGCCTTATAATGTTCCCACTGTTGGGACTCAGGCCTCCTCTCTAGGAGAGGGAAAGGGCCATAATCTACCACGCGGGCCCAGTGCGGGTTGGTGGATGTCACATGTCTTCAAATTTTTGGTTCTAGGACATGCCGGTTTCCTCACGATGTTTTCCTTCACCGTTTTGAGAGCAGTGGTGATGAAATAAATTACACAAAGTAATGCGCCTGGCTGGGTTTGAACCCGCGACCTACAACTCGTAAGTCGGGGCCGTTACCATTCGGCCACCACTGATTATAACAGTAACAAAAAAATTGTATTACTGTGCGACGACCCAAAAATCAAAGCCGAACCAAAACAGAATTTTCTCTAATGCCTTTACCAAAACATCTGTATCGAGCTACAAAACCAACCGCCCGCAAAATAATTCCCTGTTCGATTATTTTTATTTCCCTCGTTTCCATACCGTAGTGAATACAATAACAATTTGCTACGATCCATCTGTTTTATTGTGTGGGTTTCAGAGGTTTTCTGAGAACATTTCTAAATAACATACTTCGTGAAATAGAGTGAGCTGTGAGATCTAGGCTTGGTCCCTTTTTTGTGACTACCCTTTGTCGACAAGTATGTGTCTACTGCTTTTTGGGTTGACCGTATTATCATAGAGAGAATTTGTAGCTGTGTGTTGTTTTGTATGTTAAAATTTTGGCGATTTTCTTTAGTAGGGTTCCGTAGCTCAGTTGGCAAAAACGAAATGCATAGGATCACTTTGTTGTCCGTCTATTTGCCTATCGGTCTGTCTGTCAAGACCCATTTATCTTAGAAACGCGTGACGGTATTAAGCTGAAATTAATATTGAATACTTAAGCCTGCTATTTGTTGCTGTAGCGCAATCTAAAGATTGCCATCCATCCATATATGCTCCGTTTACACGACACTCGCAAGTAAATCAAAACCGTACTTCTCGGTGACCTAGAATCCTGAATTATGGCAAGAAGCTAGGTCCTATAGCACAAGTAAAGGAAAAGGTTTGAATATCATTTTACATTAATCACAAAAAAATCACAAATTAATAACATTCTTGATATTCGAAAAAAAATCGAAACTCGATTCGGGAAACGAACTATTTACATAAGTAAGTTTATATGCAACCTTCAATAAGCACTTAAACTTTTTTTTTGTAGGTAATATATATTTTTACTTCAGCATTATAATTTCTACAAATCGCCCATCTTGTCTTTTCAACATTTTATCTCAAAAATATCTAATCTTTAAAAAAAAATCTTGACTTGGTTTGTTTCATTACATTTTTTTTCGCAGAAGTCATCGTGTAGTCAAAAACATTATCTTATAAAATGGTGTTTTAAATTTTAGTACTCTATTTAAGTCATGAAAATATAGGTATAGATTCTTCGTGGAAACATCTAAATATAAAAATGTAGTCTAAAAATAGAATATTTTAAGGACACAAGAAGTTTGTCATCAATTCATCGAGTTAGACTTTCGCTCGAACGTCAAAGGAAGTTACAACCGCAAGAAATTTTTAATAAAAAAGGGGAAAGAAATAAAGAACACAATTTTAAAGTTTTCCGTTCTAAGCTCGCTACTAAACAAGACGAAGGAAGTTTGATCACTTGCATATCTTATTACATAGCAAGGTTTTTTATGTGAATAAATTACAACGTAGAAAAACGAGAAAAAAATGTAGCTAAAAATATTATAGTAATATTAATTAACCTATTATTTTATGTAAAAGGAGAAACCATAGGATCATTTATAGGGTGACCGGTAATTAGTGTACGATACTTAAACACGTGATTGTGCTCATGATAACCAACAACTTTTACTATGGGAACAAACCTGAAATTGCGAAAAAAAAAATCAGTTGTTCAGTACATTTATGTTTGCCTAATGTACTGAACAGCTGATATTTTTTTCGCGATTTCGGCTTTGCTCCCATAATAAAAATTGTTTGTTATCATGAGCATAAGCACGTGTTTCAGTATCGTACACTAATTGCCAGTCACCCTATATACCCCATGGATAAACTAGATTGATTCCGAAGCAATATTACAAACTATAAAGTGTATTTTATTTTAAATTTTTTTATTGACAAGCAAAACCTTGAAAAATGTACCGAGCAAGACAACGAGGAAGAGGTATCGTGTCCCTTTCTTACCTCTATCTTTAACTAGGGAAACCATAAATGTATTGTTAAAGCAAATTAATTGTTATTATTTTTGTCACTGCAGCATTTTATATCACATACATAATTAGTGCTGCAGATTTCTGTACATCGATGGCAAAGTACCAGTAACTCGTAACTGTCTGTAAAACCTGAAAAAATAGTTTTATTCATTGAGAAGTCAAAATTTTTTAATTGAGAATAATTAAAACTTTTGGTTTAGTTATTAAACTGCTTTAATAATAGGTCTTTATCTATAAAATTGCCGTTTTTTAAAACGGGTTAATTTGAAGTGTTATATCTTTGGCTTAACTTGAAATTATAAGTTCAAATAAACTTTATATTAAAGGTACGTTATTCTTTTTTCGAAATTAGGTGTTTATTGGTTTCTTTGTGTTTTTTATTTCCTGTAATATCGCAGTACTTATAACCACACTAGTAATTACTCCGGCATCGAGGGCGCGTTTAAAAACATTTAAACTGACATACACAAGACACTCACACCCGGAACACCAATCTGACCAATCTGTAGGCTATATAAATATTTGTTCCGTGCAGGAACACCAATCTGTTGGCCATACAAATATATGTTCCGTGCAGGAACACCTATCTGTAGGTCATACAAATATGTTCCGTGCAGGAACACCTATCTGTAGGTCATACAAATATGTTCCGTGCAGGAACACCTATCTGTAGGCCATACAAATATGTTCCGTGCAGGAACACCTATCTGTAGGTCATACAAATATATGTTCCGTGCAGGAACACCTATCTGTAGGCCATACAAATATATGTTCCGTGCAGGAACACCTATCTGTAGGTCATACAAATATATGTTCCGTGCAGGAACACCTATCTGTAGGTCATACAAATATGTTCCGTGCAGGAACACCTATCTGTAGGCCATACAAATATATGTTCCGTGCAGGAACACCTATCTGTAGGTCATACAAATATATGTTCCGTGCAGGAACACCTATCTGTAGGCCATACAAATATATGTTCCGTGCAGGAACACCTATCTGTAGGTCATACAAATATGTTCCGTGCAGGAACACCTATCTGTAGGCCATACAAATATATGTTCCGTGCAGGAACACCTATCTGTAGGTCATACAAATATATGTTCCGTGCAGGAACACCTATCTGTAGGCCATACAAATATTTGTTCCGTGCAGGAACACCTATCTGTAGGCCATACAAATATATGTTCCGTGCAGGAACACCTATCTGTAGGCCATACAAATATATGTTCCGTGCAGGAACACCTATCTGTAGGCCATACAAATATATGTTCCGTGCAGGAACACCTATCTGTAGGCCATACAAATATATGTTCCGTGCAGGAACACCTATCTGTAGGTCATACAAATATATGTTCCGTGCAGGAACACCTATCTGTAGGCCATACAAATATATGTTCCGTGCAGGAACACCTATCTGTAGGTCATACAAATATATGTTCCATGCAGGAACACCTATCTGTAGGCCATACAAATATGTTCCGTGCAGGAACACCTATCTGTAGGTCATACAAATATATGTTCCGTGCAGGAACACCTATCTGTAGGTCATACAAATATGTTCCGTGCAGGAACACCTATCTGTAGGCCATACAAATATGTTCCGTGCAGGAACACCTATCTGTAGGTCATACAAATATATGTTCCGTGCAGGAACACCTATCTGTAGGTCATACAAATATATGTTCCGTGCAGGAACACCTATCTGTAGGTCATACAAATATATGTTCCGTGCAGGAACACCTATCTGTAGGCCATACAAATATGTTCCGTGCAGGAACACCTATCTGTAGGCCATACAAATATATGTTCCGTGCAGGAACACCTATCTGTAGGCCATACAAATATATGTTCCGTGCAGGAACACCTATCTGTAGGTCATACAAATATGTTCCGTGCAGGAACACCTATCTGTAGGCCATACAAATATATGTTCCGTGCAGGAACACCTATCTGTAGGCTATACAAATATATGTTCCGTGCAGGAACACCTATCTGTAGGTCATACAAATATGTTCCGTGCAGGAACACCTATCTGTAGGCCATACAAATATATGTTCCGTGCAGGAACACCTATCTGTAGGCCATACAAATATATGTTCCGTGCAGGAACACCTATCTGTAGGTCATACAAATATGTTCCGTGCAGGAACACCTATCTGTAGGCCATACAAATATATGTTCCGTGCAGGAACACCTATCTGTAGGTCATACAAATATATGTTCCGTGCAGGAACACCTATCTGTAGGCCATACAAATATATGTTCCGTGCAGGAACACCTATCTGTAGGTCATACAAATATGTTCCGTGCAGGAACACCTATCTGTAGGCCATACAAATATATGTTCCGTGCAGGAACACCTATCTGTAGGTCATACAAATATATGTTCCGTGCAGGAACACCTATCTGTAGGCCATACAAATATTTGTTCCGTGCAGGAACACCTATCTGTAGGCCATACAAATATATGTTCCGTGCAGGAACACCTATCTGTAGGCCATACAAATATATGTTCCGTGCAGGAACACCTATCTGTAGGCCATACAAATATATGTTCCGTGCAGGAACACCTATCTGTAGGTCATACAAATATGTTCCGTGCAGGAACACCTATCTGTAGGCCATACAAATATATGTTCCGTGCAGGAACACCTATCTGTAGGTCATACAAATATGTTCCGTGCAGGAACACCTATCTGTAGGCCATACAAATAGTTGGTCCATTCCGGAATCAAATCCGCAATATGCAGCGTACATTGCCGTCCTTACCTCACCTCTTGAACGCAAAGGGCAACTAAAGGAACACTGTTAGGTTTTAGTCAATAAAAGTCAGTGAGCAGAGGTGGCCGAGTGGTAACGGCCCCGACTTACTAGTTGTAGGACGCGGGTTCAAACCCAGCCAGGCGCATTACTTTTTGTAATTTATTTCATCACCACTATTCTCAAAACGGTAAAGGAAAACATCGTGAAGAAACCGGTATATCCTAGAACCAAAAATTCAAAGACATGTGACATCCACCAACCCGCACTGGGCCCGCGTGGTGGATTACGGCCCATTCCCTTTCCTAGAGAGGAGACCTGAGTCTCAGCAGTGGGAACATTAAAAGGCTGATTATTAGAACCAAAAATTCAAAGACATCACTGGGCCCGCGTGGTGGATTACGGCCAATTCCCTCTCCTAGAGAGGAGGCCTGAGTCCCAGCAGTGGGAATATTAAAATGCTGATTATGCTATGCTTATATAGTAAAAGACAACCGGACACTCATCTTGCTCCACTCAGAACGTGTGGAGCAACAAAAAAATCCTGCGACCTAAAAAAGTTATTCAGCAAGTTTGCCAAACTAGTTCTCAAGATAAGCTTAGTGCTTACGAAGCAAAGGAGAAGTCACGCGCCATTCGGACAATGTAACGTAATATCTTGTAAGAAATATAAGAGAAATGAAAAACAATTTGAGAAAATTAATCTCAGAACGACTTTTGTAAAAATATGCAGCCGTTGCTTTGGAGTCCCAGTTATAAGCTGTTGCGATTCAAATAAAAAAAATCAATACTATCTTACTTTACTCGAAAACCGATTTTTCGGCATTTTACTATTTTCCGCACTAGAGCGGACAAGTGCACGAGCTCGCCTTCGCCACAATTTATTGTATTTATCGTATCAGGCTGGGCGCTAAGAGAATCACCGGGCAACCACTATTTTTTTTTTTTTCGTAAGTGTATTGAAAAAAGTCGTTTGATACATGTCGAAATTTGTCACTGCAGCTTTCGGCTCGATAACACCATCCGTTGTGGGAACGGACTTCTTCACGCCTTAGCCGTCGGGACCCTGATCCCGATTTCCAGCCACCGTAGGCGTGAGCGAGATTGATTTAGACTAGAGCGGGAATCCGATGGATGCGAGACGCACAGGGCCGGTCATTATGGTGGTACTTAGGGGAGGCCTCTGTCTAACAGTGGACGTCATTCGGCTTATGTGAAATGAATATGATGGTTATTGTTGATTACCATTTGCTACAGATTACCTAAGTGCGAGTCGGACTCACGCACTGAGGGTTCCGTACAAACTTATCTACCTATGAAAAAAGTTCTATTCCCGAATTGAGTTGGTAACAACAAATTTACAGTTTTTAAATTTTTCCCATACTTGTGCTATGAGACCTTGTTTCATGGAAAATTTCAGGATTCTAGGTCAACGGGAAGTACCCTATGAATTTTGATTTTCTTGAGAGTGTCGGAATATAAGTTTTTTGCGACATAAACGGCCGTATTTTTTTTTTGTTAACTCAAAAGTTTGATTTTTTTACAGCTTCAAGGGACCGCAAACTTTAGTATATAGTTTTAATTTCAACTCGATACCTTCACGCATTCCCGAGATAAAGGGGTCTAGGCAGATAGACATAAAGACAGACAGACGGACGGACAACAAAGTGATCCTATAAGGGTTCCGTTTTTTTCCTTTTGAGGTACGAAACCCTAAAAATGTACGATCTTTGAGGATGGGCCACGGAACCGTGTCTGCGGTACATGGTAATGCGTAATGGACTTTGAATAAACGCTATTCAGCCATTTGGCAATTTAAGCTATGTTTAGATACAGTTCTAAATCTTCACAGTCTTCAATATTACAAAGGCGCAAATTTATATAAATGTACACACATTCCATACGATGTTTAGTAAGGGACCAGGTTTCACAGCCATAAGTGAGGCGACAGCTAACTAAATACAATAAACACTAAACCAAATACATATTATGCTAACATGAAACGTTACGGAATTCTATTTATTTTTCTATTTTAATTATGTTTAGTGGTAATCGAATTCAGTACTCTGGGCTTGCTCAAACTGGCGTCTAAAGCGGCCTAAATTATAATCAGTGCTGCTGAACTGTCCCGAGAGCTCTGTCGGATTATCACACTACAATACCTCTTCACACGGGGTTATGTTCACTATACTCGTAGCTACATTACACTCATGTTATAAAGAAGTTTATGTATGATTGTGCGTATGTATGTACTCCTTCACGTTTTGGCACATGGGTTAACAGTGTCCTAAAATAGCACATAGGGTACTTTTAGGGTTCCGTAGCCAAATGGCAAAAAACGGAACCCTTATAGATTCGTCATTTGTCTGTCCGTCCGTATGTCACAGCCACTTTTTTCCGAAACTATAAGAACCATACTGTTGAAACTTGGTAAGTAGATGTATTCTGTGAACCGCATTAAGATTTTCACACAAAAATAGAAAAAAAAACAAGACATTTTGGGTTCCCCATACATAGAACTGAAACTCTAAATTTTTTTCATCGAACCCATTTTTGAAGACCTATCCATAGATACCACAAACGGTGGTATCTATGGATAGGTCTTCAAAAATGATATTGAGATTTCTACTATCATTTTTTTCTAAACTGAATAGTTTGCACGAGAGATACTTCCAAAGTGGTAAAATGTGTGTTCCCCCCTGTAACATCTAAAATAAGATAATTTTAAAACTAAAAAAATATATGATGTACATTACCATGCAAACTTCCACCGAAAATTGGTTTGAACGAGATCTAGTAAGTAGTTTTTTTTTAATACGTCATAAATCATAAACCGCAATTTACCTTTCAAGTTTGTGCGGAACCCTCAGTGAGCGAGTCCGACTCGCACTTGCCCACTTTTTTTTTATTCCGGCATGTATGTTGTATGTTTACTTCTAATAATTTTCTATTTTATTGCGAGCGAAGCCGCTGACTAAAGTTAACAGTCAATAAGCTTATGACTTGCGTTGCCAACCCTCCCCAGATTTTGCGGAACACGAAATCCGGCCGAGTCGGCTTGTCAACACGCTCGTCCGTCCGTCCGTTGGAACTAAGAATTTTTAAATTATACCAAAAATAAATGTTACATCTAAAATTGTTCCATTCTACTGGGTTTTTATTTGATGGTTTTACAGTGGCGTAAGAAGTTGGGCCTTCTTATTTTTACTTTAAGTTAAAGCGAGGTGAAATGATTTTCCAGGCTTTCTGGTACTATAAGCCTGTTTTTTTAGGTGGGAAACCATCCAATGACCTGTCTCGCTTTAGGGCGGAGTGGGAGGGCGTGGGCACTTTTACTGACTAAAACCCACTCCTATTTTCCTTCTTTCCCTTGCGTCCCAGGACCTTGGGGTTCCCTTTCAGACAATCCATGGTTGAGTAAGCTACGGCCCTACTGGGCTCCTACGGTTCTGCTGACCTCTCTTTGAGGCTTGGCGTCGGTTGACGACTCGGACTTGGTCCGGACGGATACCGGACGGCCAGACGACGAGCTACCTATTGCTTGTCGTCCGCAAGCCTACTCCTACATCATCATCAACATCATCATTTCAGCCGAAAGACGCGGCGTCCACTGTTGGACATAGGCCTCCTCCAAGTATTGCCATAATGACCGGTCCTGTTCGTCTCGCATCCATCGGCTGGAAATCGGGATCAGGGTACTGGCGGCTAAGCCATGAGGAAGTCCGTTCCCTCACGCGTGCGGCTGCCTCTTTCGCTAGCATTAACAGCTTCTCAGAAGGAGGCGATTGCCTACCATTCCTCCTCGCTCCGGATCATGGCCTGTACAATCTGATACTAAGCCTACGTCTGGTCGAAAAAATAATTAATTATTTTCTGAAATATGAAAGCTGCGGAGTAATCCACCTATTACCCTTAGGTACGGCTACCGTCTAACAAATTTCATATAATTGTTAAAGTATTTTCAAGAAACTATTAACGAAACACCTATTTTGTTTGAAATCTCTTGGGGATTATAAGAAAAACTAGACGTTTATGCTTAGTAGGTTTTACCTACTTTAGTACCTTAATTATGCTTTAATGTTTTTAATTTTATTTTATTTTAATGTCTATATTTTTAATGTTTTCATCTGACTTCAATTTGTTTTTTCTTTTGAATAAATTAAAAGAAAAACAAGAAGTCAAAAGAAAATTGAAAACATTACATAATTAATTCTTAATATTTTTAATGTCTTATAATTTGAATTGTTTTTAATGTCTTGAAATGTTAATGTAATTTGACTGTTTCAATTTTATTTAAGTATTTTTGTGTTATTTTGTCTTAATCTGATTTTATAATGAGTAAATGTTAAGATTATAGATTATAGTTTTTAAGGCAGCAAAATTATTGTAGTGAGCGCTATTTAAGTTTTGAGATTGTTTTGTTAATATGAAATGTCAGTATGTGATACTTTATTTTAATAAATAAATAAATAAGTACCGAAACCATTTGGAGAGAATTAACATAAAACAAGTTATCATTATGATTGAAAATGGTTCCATTTTCAATACTGACTAGCTTTTGCTCGTGACTTTACCCGCATGAAAGTAGGTCTCTGCATACAAACAAACCCCTGTTTCATCCCTTTAGGAGGAGAATTTTTAAAAATTCTTTTAATGCTTACCCACGGTATAAGACAAAACCGGGTGCAAAATTTCACGTTCCTATACCCGATAGTTTCGGCTGTGTGTTGATAAATGTCAGTCAGTCAGTTTTTCCATTAATATAAATAGAAAATTATTATACCAACCTACCGTATATTCGGTGCTAATATAAGTATCTTAGAATAATCAAAATATACGCTACAAAGCGGATATTACTTCTATATTAATTTCCTACACATGTATTACATTTTCCTTTCATGTGGTTTTAAATGGGAAATTCATTTCTTTGAGGGTTTTGTTCGTGCATAAATTGATCCTTACATTTTGGAGATGGCATATGGTAAGTAAAGCGCACGCATTTTTACGTTCAATGGTTGTAAAATGAACCTTACTTTTAAGCATCAAGTACTATTTAAACAATAGTATAGGGATTGAGTATGTTTACCCAATAGATTATTTACATTGATGGCTCGGCCCAAACTTTGCTGCACGAAAGTGACTGTTATCTTCGGCTTGAAATCGATGTGCCACTTACTTGGTATCAAAATTGTCGTCGTCATCATCATCTGTTCATACACATTACGACGATATCAACGAGCGAACGCGGCATGGTGGCGGCGTGGGGACCGAGAACTATACAGCACGGGCATTGCATCGTCCAATACGACCGTGTTTAGACGTACCTATAGACATAAACCTACTTATTGCTACAGAAAAGAATAAACCTTAATACAGTCCGCTCATAGCATAGCATAGCATAGTCGGCCTTATAATGTTCCCACTGTTGGGACTCAGGCCTCCTCTCTAGGAGAGGGAATGGGCTGTAATCCACCACGCGGGCCCAGTGCGGGTTGGTGGATGTCACATGTCTTCGAATTTTTGGTTCTCGGAGATGCCGGTTTCCTCACGATGTTTTCCTTCACCGTTTTGAGAGCAGTGGTGATGAAATAAATTACACAAAGTAATGTTTGTACCCGCGGGTTTGAACCCGCGACCTACAACTCATAAGTCGGGGCCGTTACCACTGGGCCACCACAGCTCACTACAGTCCGCTCGCTGTAATTAATTATTTGAGCTTTTATATCATCATTTCGGCTGCTATACGTGTCTACGTCCCCGCTTGGGCAGAGCACCGCCGTGTCCTTGTGGGGGCGATCGGCGGCAACGATTTCTCGCCCCGGGCCTTGGTACAGGCCATGGTCCGAAGCGAAGAGGAGTGGCAGGCGGTCGCCTCCTTCTGTGAACCAGTAATAATAGCAAAATAAGAGGCCACATGAGGGAGCGGTCCTCACGCCCGATCGGGATTCCGACCCCGAATTTCGGCCACCGTAGGCACGGGCTTGCGGACATCGATTAAGACATACAAGTATGAGCATAAACTAAGATGTTCTTCTCCTAACGGTTGTGCTGTGTCTGTCCCGAATAAAAATATTTCTTTCTTTTCTTTCTTTCTTAAACTAAGAAATCACACCTAGTCCTAAAGGGCAGCAATCTGTCACGATCTAGAAAGATCAAAAGCAGGACTTCTAGACGAAAAGGAGAAAAATATATTTTAAACAAAAAAAAAGTCTTGAAGAATTTTACTACTTGAAACAGGTAATTAAATCCATAGAAATCGAATTCAATCATTAGATAATAATCCACTTGTCGATTCCAATACCTAAATAATGTTTTAAATTAAAATATTTCAGAAAGGGCACGCTTGAAATCTAATTTCCTTTTCGAAGATGAGGTACTTTGTAATCTGTCTCCGTTATTTTATCGAAACTCAGTGATCGGGAGGTCGATGTATACATAGAAACAAATTCAAAGTAAGTATGGATTGTTTGCTGAAGATCTTAAAGGAGATCAGCATTTCATGAGTGTTTAAGCTAAGTGAGATTTTGAGCTCATCGATATCTTCCGCTTTTAGAAATCCTCACGGATGACCTCCGCCCAATTTACGATAGTAGGTCGCAGGTTAAGCCAAGCGAATTACTTTGTGTAAATTATTTCATCACACTGTCACACACATTCTCTTAAAATGGTGTAGGAAAACATCGTGAGGAAACCGGCATGTCCTACAACCAAAAATTCGAAGAAATATATATAGATATCCGCAGGAGAACCAAGGTTGCCGACAGCTACGTCGGCAACCTTGGTTCTCCTGCATATTTTCATTCCTGATTCGATCACGCAAGGAAACTCCGAGCATAGCCCTTTCCATTGTTCTTTGGGTGACTTTAAGCCTTCTGATGAGGCCCATTGTGAGCGACCACGTTTCGGAGCCATATGTCATCACTAGCATCTACTCTTTGAGGAGTGGCTGGAAAGACCTCACGGCGTCATTACCTACCGCATGACGCAGGTCCTCACCAGACATGGTAAGTTCGGGAGGTTCCTGCACCGGATTCGTGCAGAAGAGACGCCCGGGTGCCACCATTGTGTGGACCGCCCGGAGGACACGGTGAACCATACGGTAGAGGTGTGCCCCGCTTGGGCAGAGCACCGCCGTGTCCTCGTAGGGGCGATCAGCGGCAGCGATCTCTCGCGCCGGGCCTTGGTACAGGCCATGGTCCGGTGCGAGGAGGAGTGGCAGGCGGTTGCCTCCTTCTGCGAAGCAGCAATGCTAGTAAAAGTGGCGGTCGATCGCGTGAGGCAACGGTCCTCACGCCCCAACCGCCGCCGAGATTTCCGGCCACCGTAGGCGCGGGCTTGCGGACAGCGAGCAATGAGTGGCTCGCCATCCGATCGTCTGGTAACCGTCCGGACTGAGGCCAAGTCGTCGACGGCGCGTAGTGTTCCACGCGCGCCTCAAGGAGATGTCAGCAACCGTAGGGGCCCAGCAGGGTCGAAGCCTACTGAGGCCATGGGTGATGCGAAAGAGATCCCCGAGGCCCTGGAAAAATGGCAAAGAAGGAACAGGAATGGGTTTTTAGTCAGTAAAAGTCTGACACTATCTCCCGCTCCGCCCAAGAGTGCGGGATGTCATTAGATGATTTTCCCACCAGAAAAAAAAATCACTAGCATCTAGCAGCAACTAGTCTTACTATAATAACTAAACACAGTAGATCACAAAGATTTCTAGAGTAAAAAAAAGAAAAACAGATTCCAAAAGTGAATTGAATTTTTCTTAATAAAAATAAATTATACCAGACATTATTACTGCGACATTCAATTGATATGAAAAGAATTATCTTGCATTCATCGAATAAATCCAGCTTTTCCACTGCTCAACTTTTCACACAATCCATCATTTTATTAAAATATCATAAAAAGACTATTTTATCTGACGAACAAACAGGGTGAAAGACTTTTAATTTAAATCTTGTTTTGTTTACAAGCGATAAATTGTGAGCCTCGAAATGTCTGGTTTTTACAATTTCAGAATATAAATATATTCTGAGAGCAGTGGTGGCCGAGTGGTAACGGCCCCGACTTACGAGTTGTAGGTCGCGGGTACAAACCCAGCCAGGCGCATTACTAGTTTCATAACCACTGCTCTCAAAAACGGTGAAGGAAAACATCGTGAGGAAACCGGCATGTCCTAGAACCAAAAATTTGAAGACATGTGACAACACCAACCCGCACTGGGCCCGTGTGGCGGATTACGGCCTATTCCCTCTCCTAGAGAGAAGAGGCCTGAGTCCCAGGAGTGGGGACATTAAAAGGCTGATAATGCTTTATGCTAAATTTATTGTGGAGTCCCAATGATTTTTTTTGCTTGTATTATTCGATAATTAAGTTTTTAACAGTGAGATAAAGTAAGCACATGTTTTGTGACCGAAAGACGTGTGAATAGAATTAATATACCAGGGTCAGTCTTCCTTTCTGTAGTAGACCCTTGGCCCCAGTTGCTGGGCTCCTACGGTTTGCTGCCATCTTCTTGAGGCGCGCGTGAAACAGTACGCGCCGTCAACGATTTGGGCTCGGTCCGGACGGCGAGCTACCCATTGCTCGCCGTCCACAAAAGGTTACGTATTAGTGACATTCTATCGGTGACAACATAATGCATTTCATTCACAAATCACCATCATTTCAGCCACAAGACATCCACTATCGGACATAGGTCTCCCTCTAGTATCGTCACAACCATCGATCCTTTGTGTCTTGTATCCATCGGATTCCCGCAACCCTCACCAGGTCATCGGTTTACCTTTTTTTTAGGTGGGAAAATCATCTAATGACATCCCCCACTCTTGGGTGTCACGGGAGAGTGTGTCAGACTTTTACTGCCTAAAAACCGACTCCTGTTCCTTCTTTACCATTGTTCCAGGGCCCCGGGGATCTCTTTCGCATAACCCATGGCCCCAGTAGGCTTCGACCTTGCTGAGCCCGTACGGTTGCTGACATCTCCTTGAGGCGCGCGGGGAACACTACGCGCCGTCGACGGCTTGGGCTTATCGGTTTACCTTGTGGGAGAGCTTTCGGTATATAATTGCCACTCCAGAATCTTTTGACTCCATCGAACATCTGTTCTGCGAGCAATGTGACTGACTACTTATGACGCTGCTACTTTTGTTAGTCGATTCTTCAGGCGGGCATCGATAATCGTTGTGCCGTATCAAACATGTATGGAAATGATCAACTGCACTCCTAAATCATTTGCCAATCCTATAAATTCATATTGACTTTAGTCAAGCGTTATAATTAGTAGAATAACCTTGATATTCATTTAGCCATGTATTCCAATGTTGGCAATGGATAAATCCGGAAAGACAAATTACTATATATACAAGTGTCCACACGCTCTAAGCAAACAGTCAATCCATCAACTTAAAAGTACTCAGGCACTCAAATTAATTAATTAATTACAAGGACATAATATTATTTTTTCCAAACTGAGTTCGTAGGCCCGATAACCTGACGGAGGTTGTTTGATCTATTACATGCAAGAATCACAGTTTGGGACCAATGGATATGGTGATACTCGGTAGAGGACATTTTCTTATATAAATCCCAGATCGTCAAAACAGCTATTTTGAAATAAATCACTAGAAAGATAAAGTCAAAATAATCGCTGAGTTCCGCGGATCAGATAATTTACCTAGTTTTTTTTTTTAAAAATAGGTGGAGGTTCATAATTCGCTTTTTTCACACTAAATTATAATCAATCCGACAGAATAAGGAACACCATGCTGCGTCAAAAGACGGGGATTATAGACGTAGGAAAAAAGGCTGCCAGGCTAAAATGGGATTGAGCGGGTCTCATCAGCCGCATGCACTCTGACAAAGTGTCTCCACAAAGTGGGTACCTGAAGATGAACGACGCCGCCGAGGTCAACCTGGAAAGAGGTGGCGAGACGACCTAGATGCCTACCGCAATGGCTGGTTCGAGGTGGCTCAAGAAAAGAATACCTGGAAGAAGTTGGGGGAGACCTTGGCTCAGCAGTGGGACAGTATAGGCTATATACAGTATAATAAATAAATGTGAAAGTTTGTGAGTGTGTATATTTGTAAGTTTGTTACTCCATCACTCTGGAACTGCTGAAAAGATTACGGGTAGATCATGTTCTTGAGAGCAGTGGTGGCCGAGTGGTAACAGCCCCGACTTACGAGTTGTAGGTCGCGGGTTCAAACCCAGCCAGGCGCATTACTTTGTGTAATTATTTCATCACCACTGCTCTCAAAACGGTGAAGGAAAACATCGTAAGAAAACCGGCATGTCCTGGAACCAAAAATTCGAAGACATGTGACATTCACCAACCCACACTGGGCCCGCGTGGTGGATTATGGCTTATTCCCTCTCCTAGAGAGAAGAGGGCTGAGTTCCAGCAGTGGGAACATTATAAGGCCGACTATGCTATGCTATGCATGTTCTTAAATAGCACGTAGAATATTTTTTATCCCAAGAGTAAGTTAGTAAGGTCTGTCTGCAAAAGCTGCAAAATTAAATTATATTTTCTCATTTTGGTACTCATTTTCAACATTTAATTAGAACACCTAATTATTTTTAAATACTCAAACGTGACACGTTAAGAGAGTATTAGCTTGAGAGCAGTCACTCGAATCCAGAGCCACAGGATTATGTGGTTTAGCTGTGACCTAGTTTAGATGCTCGAGGTCAAAAATGCGACCGTTAAAGACGGTTTGTGATACTTTGAATTAAGAGCAAATAATTATGTTTCTATAATGGATATTTAAAACCTTTTATGATTTGTTGGACAAAAAAACATTTATGGTTTTATTTCGAACGGTTCGAGATCTGCTTCTTTCAGAATATGAACGACGAAGAAAAGGAAACAAAAAAAGAAAAGAAAAAGAAAAATTCGGCCAAATTCGAATCAGACTCGCACACTGAGGGTTCCGTACAAACTTTCCTATGAAAACAGTTCAATAGAATTGAGTTACGAAGATTTTTCCGAATCGCAAAAAAAGTTTTTTTTTGTGACGTAACTACAAATTTACAGTTTTCAGAATTTTTGCTATACTTGTGCTATGTGACCTAGCTTCGTGCCAAATTTCAGGATTCTAGGTCAACGGGAAGTACCCTATGAATTTTGATTCCCTTGAGAGTGTCGAAATACACGTCTTTTGCGACATAAACGGCCGTATCTTATTTTTCGTTAACTCAGAAGTTTGATTTTATCACAGCTACAAGGGACCATAGACTTATCGTTTTAATTTCAATTCGATACTTTCACACGTTCTTGAGATAAAGGGGTCTTGGCAGACAGACAGTTAGACAGACAGACGGACAACACAGTGATCGTACCTCAAAAGGAAAAAATGGAACCCTAAAAAGAAAAAAGAAAAGAAAAAAAGAAATTTTAACTTGATTACAAACTAAAGTAGAGTTTGCCTCACAACTACGCTAAAAGAAATCTTTAACAGCATGACTTCCATACAACTTATAAAGCGGAGCTGAGAGAGATTTATATCATTACAATCCAATGGTAATGTTTGATATAATGACTAACGACTAAAAGTTCGTTCAAAAAAATAAAAATTCGGCTTCTTGAATTAAAGTCTCGAACCGTCACCAAACGTAAGTCAAGTCACGCATTTTGCTGCTTCAGGAGACGCCCTACCACCGCGTGGTCGGCGCAGGCTTGTGGACGACAATTAATATAAACTTCGCTGTCCGGCCATAACCCGAGTCGACGACGCGTAATATTCCAAAGGCGTGTCATAGAAATGTCAGCAAAGCTGTAGGGGTCCAGTAGAGCCGATACCGAAACAAAGAAATAAAACCACGCGATTTACGAATAAAAATACATTTCAACCAATCACAACCGCTAACGCGCTTACGATTTTACACATTCATAAGCATAGCATACAGCATAATCCGCCTTTTAATGTTCCCACTGCTGGGACTCAGGCCTCCTCTCTCTAGGAGAGGGCCGTAATCCACCACGCAGGCCCAGTGCGGTTTGGTGAATGTCATAATATGTCTTCGAATTTTTGATTCTAAGACATGCCGGTTTCCTCACGATGAAGGATAACACCGTTTTGAGAGCAGTGGTGATATAAATTACACAAAGTAATGCGCCTGGCTGGTTTGAACCCGCGACCTAAAACTCGTAAGTCGGGACCGTTACCACTCGGCCGCCACTGCTCAATTCACAATTACACATTCACTTTGCGAAAATTTCCATCACATTAACTGGACTCCTGAAGACCATACAAGACTGTTCATATTTGTCTCGAAAACTTTGAATTCTCTGCAAATAACAGTGTCCACTCCAAACACGGTGAAAACCACTTCTGTTTGCAAAATACACAATCTTGCATCCTGTGCAACAATTTCGTCTCGCTTTATTCTGCACCGACTTGTAACACATCCCTCATTATAAAGCTCCATTCCTCGAGCAAGCATCGAGCACATAAAATCAAATCACCAATCCAATTTGTATCTTATATCCGCGTAATAAGATTTATTATTATACGCTCAAGAACATTCCTACTAGTAGCAATAGAAAATGTATATAAAAGACTTTGTTTCATCCAATTAAACTTGTGTCTTAAGACTTGAGAGTAAGGTACTTTTTGGATTGACGAAGTTTTAATGCAAGCGGAAGGGAAGATTTTCCGAGTAAACTGTAGGGTTAAGGAAAGTTTACAGTTTAAATATTGTTGCTTATTATTTTTGGAGCGCGGTAAGATCAAAGATTATCTGATATTTTATCTAAGCCTTTAATATTTTTGATGATACAGTTCGGTTTAACGATTCACTTTAATTTGAGTCTCATCCTGAAGTTCTTGAATGCCGTATTGATGAATGAGAGAAATGTACTCTTAACAACTTGCGGCCGTTCCTATTTTGTTTCCCTGAAACTTGAAATGTCTTTCGTGCAAGTTGTTCTCGCAAATTATTTGGATGAACAGATTTCTCGTGTCTTGTTACCAGATACAATTATAATTTACAAGTCACATTCTCAATGGGATCTTCTATCGTTTAGAATTGTATTCCAGAAAACATTTATCGTTTCTTTATACACTTTATAGGGAACAATTTTTGAAAATCGATCTCTAATTTCGTCACGTAAGGAACTGGAACTGTGTAGACTTCATCTGGGTTTATTTTAAAATTCCTCCCTACTGGGGCCTACTCTAAGAAACTTACTGGGGCCAAAGGTTCGCTTCTGAAAGGAAAACCCGAGGCCCTGGAATTCAAGGCAACGAAGGAACATAGGAGTAGGTTTTAGTCAGTAAAAGTCACACGACCTCCTGCTCCGCCCAAGGATGGGAGATGTCATTAGATGATTTCTCACCTAAAAACAAGTGTCCTCGTGGGGGCGATCGGCGGCAGCGATCTCTCGCGCCGGGCCTTGGTACAGGCCATTGTCCGGAGCGAGGAGGAGTGGCAGGCGGTTGCCTCCTTCTGCGAAGCAGTAATGCTAGCAAAGGAGGCGGCCGATCGCGTGAGGCAACGGTCCTCACGCCCCAACCGCCGCCGGGATTCCGATCCCGATTTCCGGCCACCGTAGGCGCGGGCTTGCGGACGGCGAGCAATGGGTGACTTGCCGATCGTCCGGTAACTGTCCGGACCGAGCCCAAGTCGTCGACGGCGCGTAGTGTTCCACGCGCGCCTCAAGGAGATGTCAGCAACCGTAGGGGCCCAGCAGAGTCGAGGCCTACTGGGGCCATGGGTGATGCGAAAGTGACCCCCGGGGCCCTGGAAAAAAATGGCAAAGAAGGAACAGGAGTGGGTCTTTAGTCAGTAAAAGTCTGACACTATCTCCCGCTCCGCCCAAGATCGGGAGATGTCATTAGATGATTTTCCCACCTGAAAAAAAAAAAAAAACAAGTGAAACATGCTATTGATTTTTATTACACCCAAGAGGATACCACTGTTAGTTCGGGAGATTCCTGTACCGGATTCGTGCGGAAGAAACGCCCTGGTGTCACCATTATGTGGACATAAGCCTACTGGGGCCATGGAACGAGGGCAAAGAAAGAACAGGAGTATGTTTTAGTCAGTAAAAGTTTGACACGTCCTCCCGCCCCGACCAAGGGCAGGAGCGTCATTGGATGATTTCCCACCTTAAAAAAAAGCAGGATACCACTAATAACAAACAAATAAATCTCTTAAATATTATACAGTAGAGGCAAAACATTCAACTTTTAAACAAATATCAATAAATGCGTTGTGCATGCTGAACAGTAAACTTCACAACGAAACAATTAAAATGTGATTTTCATTTAAATGTCGACGAAATTTAAATCTTTACTGATTCCGAGCGGATTACAATTATTTAAATTCATATCCCATTTTGCAAAAAGCTGTACAAACAATTTGAGTCTTATAAAGCATGGTTTTACGGTCTCTTACTGATACGGACCTATTATATAATGTTAACCAAAAGTTGTCTTTGAATAAATTGATATCATTATCTCTATTATTTCAGTTATTTACTTAAAAACATGTTTTAATATTTACAAACATAAAAAAAATTGTCATTATTCTATTCTATTCATCTTTCTAATTTTAAATGCTTCTAAAATCTTATAATGACACTCTTTCTTACCCTAGTTTTATTTAATTTATTTTTTAAATTTGGCGTAATAAAGGGCCATTGTTACATTTATTTTCTAATATTTGTATTAACTATCGCGGATGTATTTACGGCTCAGAGAAGTGGCTGAAACTATTTGGAATTATTCTGTGACGACCTACATCAGATCTATAAGTCATATGTGTTGACAGACATGCGTCGCCTGTTATTAGACGTCTAGTAGCTGTAAGGTCGTTGCCTAAGTCTTATTTACTAACGATAAATTGTATTTACTCTATATACGTTAGTCTGTAAGGTAAGACAGTATCTATGGGTCAAGATGCCTGATAATACCTAAATGATTTATTATTATTATTATAAAGGACTGCAGTCACTTACATGAGAAACATGGCATAAAAACAGTGCTTATTATTAGCATTTTAGTCGTTCATATATATATATATTGTATAAGTAGGTACTTCTATAATGCTTTCAATAGTAGCTGTCTGCTAGTAGAGTATTGTTAATATTTTTCGACTACATGAGGATAGTGGTACTTTGATTATAGGAGCTTAAATTTTTAATGGTCGAAGTTATTTTGTTATAAATATCTGCGCCTGAATAGGTAAACATTATTTTGCTGAGCTTCTACACGGTGGGTTTTAGTCAATAAAAGTCTGATCTGAACCCAGAATGGAAGCAGTTATTTGATAACTTCCCATAAAAAACTGAAAAGTGTAAAATAACTTTAAGTCGGTGTTTCTATGATAGTTTTGTCTCTTCGTTATTTAACATCGACTTCCGAAATTAAAGTTATTTTGCACTTTTCAGTGTTTTTTTTTACCAATGTAAACTTCAATAAGTCGGTTGTATTTTTTTTTTGTAAAATATTTTTTATTTTACACTTTTTAGTTACGGTACCACCACTAAAAAGTACCCCATCAGCCAAACTTAAATAGCTTTTAGCCAGAGTGTATCTCATGACAATTCTAATAATCCCAAATACGGTTAGATTACATTAATTAATTACAGAGTTCCGGTGCCTAACTTCAGGCTTCATCATCAGATCAGTTCGATATATTCCCCCTCTTCTTTCAGTCCGACATTGGCTACATGTATAAACAAAGCAATTTTACTTGTTACGACGGTTCTGCTGTGATCCTATGAGGAGTTCTGTTCCATATTTTCGAAGTTCATGATCAGATCAAAACAATATTTCTATGGGACCAATTCGGAAGCATAATCTTTCAATAAAAAAAAATAAATATCAGTCCACAATTTTATTGGCCGAGAAATCGGTGAACATAGGTACATAAAATATATATATGTAGCGACATCTATGGCGTCACATAAGAACTAATCCTGCATCGCGCAATCAAAGTTCTCCACGCGATTGGAACATATAGAACAGCCCGAAATCATCTAAAGGGCAGTAGCCCGCCAGACATAACACCCGTCTGGCCGGAGGATCCTCCCTTTTCAACGGAGGTATGTGGGGCTTTACTCTCTGTTCCACATACTTCCAAATATATATATATATATTCAGCCGAACATAGAACCTCCTCCTTTTTGAAGTCGGTTAAAATAACAAATCACTTTATACTCACTAAAGTGTTCACGCTGATTTTTTTTCCAGAATGTGACATCAGCCTCTCAGATTCTCAAATCTCCATAAAAGCTGACGCAGCTAATGCCAACGTCTTCCAAAATAGCCACAAGTAGCCCCAAAATTAGCAAGTCAGTCCACGATCACGATTTAATCGTTAGGTACGTACCGCCCTCATCGTTTGGGAGTTTAATTGCTAATCGACAGTAGACGATAGAATACCTGATTAGGTTATGCCTTCGTTTATGTTATGGGGCTTGAAGACGAGTGTTTGAAGTGAAAGCAGTTTTACTAAGATTTATTTATCTATACATTTTTTTTTTCCACAACTATCACACAACGCCGTCTACTCTCAAGCTAAGCAGAGCTTGTGTTATGAGTACTAGACAACTGATTAACATACTTATATATTTCTATATACATACATATTATAGATAAATAAATTACACCCAGACACAGAACAAATGATCGTGCTCATCACATAAACATTTGTCCTGGGTGGGAATCGAACCCACGACCACCGGCATAGCAGTCAGGGCCACTAACCACTAGACCAACAGGCCAGTCAATGGGCCAGTTATGTCGTGGCCAGATCATAGAAATTGATCATTTCATGATATGGCCAACTAAAACTGACCAGATCGTTTAAACGTTAACATTTGATGATATATTAATCCTCATTTGGCCATATCATTGATGATGATTTCTTTGATAATAAAAGGTCTAAAGAAAGTAGGCCAAATGAAAATTGAAATATCAACAAACTTTAAGGTTTAAAACGATCTCGCCAGTTTTACTTGGCCATATTATGAAGCGATCAATTTCTATGATCTGGCCACAACATATATAAAAGGATATACTGACTGACTGATGTATCAACGCCCAGCTGAAAGTACAGGGTCTAGGAACGTGAGATTTTGAACAAGGTTTTTTTTTATGACAGGTTTTTCCGAAATGCACTCCCTAAGGTGATGAATCGGGGGTCCAAAGTTTGAGTCAAAGTCAAGTCAAAAAGTTTTTATTTCACATAGGCCTACATGGGCACTTATAAAACGTCAGAAGCTAGTGCACGGTTCCAAATTGGTCGTTTCCTATGGAGAAGAACCGGCAAGAAACTCCATGGTTACTCTTTTAAAAAAGTGGTTGCTTACAATATTTTCATATTACAGTATTAATAGACATTATGTAAGAACAGTGTAGACCAGTCGATATTGTACCCAAAAGCACAACAAAAATAATCATATTTAAAAAAAAGTGAGTCGTAATAGAAGTAACCTAAGAATTTGCGGAGTCTACAGTGTTCTCACATTCACATTATAAAAAAGAGGCTATATAAAATAAGCAAGAAAATGACATGTCAACAAAATAACGAATTTATGGTGGTTGGCGTCTAATAATATAAAAAATACTGCAAAAGCAATGTGTTAGAAGAGAAAAAAAAAGTATAATATATATTACAACAAATGTGGAGCAGTTAATAGATACATTTACACAATATTATGAGTTACCATGGGGCCACATGTGCAGAAGCAGTCATTGCCACACAAGTAGTTTGTATGGAGAAACCTACATTCACATGGGGAAAGCCGCTGGAAGAAGTCAGTTTAATTTATAATTTATGTACACACATAACAGAAGATAGAATATTATAAAAAATTGTACAAGGGTAGGTACTGCTTATTTCGAAAGAAATTGCTTCCAGCAGACCTGCGAAAGGTGAAATTAAAAGAAATGTAAATGAGTAATGTGTAGAAACAAGAAAACAAGGTTTTCAATGAAAATCATTTTTCATAGCAAGCTTTTATAGCGCGGCTTAAACTCGTACCTATATAATTAATACTCATCAAGATCATTCCAAAAGCTCAAACACGATAGGGTTATCTTATTGCGTTTATTACTGAGTGGAGACCATCTTCCAGCTCCATTATCAGACCCTAGTTAACATCTAGCACCAAAGTACAGAAACCTGCTTTTTATATAACCTATAATCTATCCTAAACAACTAACCTATCTTATAAATTACAGGTATATGTTTTAAAATTTCATAGTAGCAAGTGAAAAAAAAAAGAATAAAAATGGGTTCAAAATGAAAAAAAAATAACAAAATAAATCAGACACCACTTTTCATCATACAGCAAAGGTAAAGCATTTTTATTTTAGGAAACATTAAGTACAAAATGTCTCTGAGTTCTGTAAATATTTTTTAAAATTACCTGCTAACCGATATTAACCACCACATTATGAAGCAAGTTATTCACCGAGGCAACGTTTATTGATTATAAAGCATAAATTTAAGCTTTATTGAATGCCTTACTCTTTACGTTAAAACTGTTAATATTTATTGAAATAACAAAATGAATGGTCGTGGAAAATGGATATTTTAAACGTATTTTCTTAACAAAATTGTGATATAATAAGTTCAGTCATTCGACTCCTTAAGGGGATGCAACTCGACATACATTTTCACTGTTTTTCATACAACCAACTCTTACGCGAATATGACGCTGTTACACATTTTTCATTAGATATTTTGGAAACACAGTATCTTGTGGATATTATCTAGGCTTCTATTGAAATCAATTTAAAAATTTGTGTGTAACTAATCCAGTAAAGTCCTCTGAAAATCTGCTATTTTGCATGAACTTTGACACTTCATAATTTACTCAAAAATTTAAAAAGTCAAAAAAATATAACAATGAAAGCCTTGCAAATTGAATCAAGATTCTAAATGATAACAATTTTTTTCAAAAACTTTATGGGTTTAAAAAAAACAACCTGGAACAAGTTTTGTAAAATGTTCGAGTAAATCACGAAATTACCGAATGCTAACAGAGTTTTCAGGCGTTATCTCTTTTTTTTCGCGTTGCCTTTTCGTCAAAAATCGCATTGGATTGCGTTAGATGAAGTAACAAGCTTTTAAACCATGCTCGATATTGACGATAGGCGAGTGAAAAAGGACCCTCTTATGTGTATATATACTTAGTTTTAATTATTTATGTGTTTTTATTGAATTAAATAAAATTCGAATAATCGAAGCCTACTGGGGCCATGGGTGATGCGGAAGAGAACCCCGGGGCCCTGGAACGAAGGCAAAGAAGGAACAGGAGTGGGTTTTTAGTTAGTAAAAGTCTGACACTATCTCTCGCTCCACCCAAGAGCGGGGAAAATTGACCAACACGAAAAAAAAAAAACTATACGCACAATAAATGTGAAATAAATGACTTTTTACTCCAAAATAAATGAAAAGCAAGTTTTATAAATTTATGATTTTAAACTATGAAGGTTGAGACAGAAATTGCAACTGCATATTATCTTGTTCTTTCCTGCTTTTGCATTTGTAGAGATTTATTTTGCAGAAGCATTTCACGTAATGTTCTACAGAGAGAGAAATGAACTGAAATATAAATTATGTTACGATAATACCTAGGTGGTAAAATTTTGTTTACAGAAACGTGACAATGTCTTTGAGTTTCCTTGCGTGATCGAATCAGGAATGAAGATATCCACAGGAGAACCACGGTAACCGACATAATCCGAAGAATTGCCAAACTTAATTGGCAGTGGGCTTTTTTTTTCGCTAGGAAAATCATCTTATGACTTCCCCCGCTCTTGGGCGGAGCGAGAGGCAGTGTCAGACTTTTACTGACTAAAAACCCACTCCTGTTCCTTCATTGCCTTTCGTACCAGGGCCGAGTCTTCCTTTCAGAATCCCTTGGCCCCAGTAGGCTTCGACCCTGCTGGGCCCCTACGGTTTGCTGACATCTCCTTGAGGCGCGCGTGGAACAGTACGCGCCGTCGACAACCTGGGCTCGGTCCGGACGGTTACCGGACGGTCGGACGATGAGCTACCCATTTCTCGCCGTCCGCAAGCCCGCGCCTGCAGTGGCCGGAAATCGGATCGGAATCCCGGTGGTGGTTGGGGCGTGAGGACCATTGCCTCACGCGTGCGACCGCTTCCATTACTGCTTTACTGCTCCATTACGCTAGCATTACTGCTTCGCAGAAGGAGGCGACCGCTTGCCACTCCTTGAACTTGAACACTCGCAGAACAGATAGTCGATGGGGCCTAAAGTTCTGGAATGGCGACCCCATACCGTAAGGGGCAACGTTGGAAGGCCTTCCACAAGGTAGACCGATGGTAAGGGTTGCAGAAATCTGGTGGATGTGAAACACAGAGAACCAATCATTGTGGTGACATTCAGAGGCTGACTATGTTTAATAGCGGACGTTTTTCGGCAGAAATAATGATGGTAATGATTATCAAAATTACACTAAGAATAAACTGTAAAATTTGAATTGGATTTTTTTACCTGAAAGTCCACAGTTGCAGTCGGGTTATGGTCCTAGAAAATGACGAATGGCTTGCTTTTTAGGGTTCCGTACCTCAAAAGGAAAAAATGGAATCCTTATAGGATCACTTTGTTGTCCGTTCGTCTGTCTGTCTGTCTGTCTGTCAAGACCTTTTAGCTCGGGAACACGTGGAGGTATCGAATTGAAATTAAAACCATATACTCAGGTCTGCGGTCCCTTGAAGCTATGAAAAAATCAAACTTCTAAGTTAACGAAAAAAAAGATACGATCGTTTATGTCACAAAAACATATATTTCGACACTCTAAAGGGAATCAAAATTCATATCCCGTTGACCTAGAATCCTGAAATTTTGCATTAAGCAAGGTCTCATATTACAAGTATAGGCAAAAAAACTGAAAACTGTAAATTTGTGGTTACGTCACAAAAGAAATCTATTTTTGCGGTTCGGAAAAATCTTTGTAACTCATTTCGGGAATTGAACTGTTTTCATAGGTAAGTTTTTACGGAGCCCTCAGTGCGCGAGTCCGATTCGCACTTGCCCGGTTTTTTAGTTTGAAAGTTGGAAATCAAAGAACTTTGGTTTTTCCGCTCTGGGTGGAACGAGAAAGAAAGTCAAACTTTTACTAACTAAAACCCACACTTGTTCCTTTAGTTACCCTTTATGTTCCAGGGTCACGATGACTCCTTCAAACAATCCAGAAGCTGAATGTTCTTCCGCTTAACTTAAACATACCTGGCAAAACGCGACTGTATGTAGCGGACGGCGAGCAATGGGTACCTCGCCGTCCGACCTTCTGGTAACCGTCCGGGCCGAGCCCAAGTCGTCGACGGCGCATACTCGTGCACGTGACGAGATGTCAGCAGTACAGTGTCAGCAGAACAGTAGGGGCCCAGCAGGGAGAAGCAAGCCTACTGGGGCCAAGGGTCTGATTCTGAAAGGAAGACTCCGCCCTGGTATGAAAGGCAACGAAGGAACAGGAGTGGGTTTTGTGTCAGTAAAAGTCTGACACTATCTCCCGCTCCACCCAAGAGCAAGATTTGTCATTACATGATTTTCCCACCGAAAAAAAAAACCTACTGTAGGCATAATTCAGCCTAACCCTTTGGGAAATCAAAGGTATATTATGTTATAAACGGTAAACATAAATCCAATCTCAATCGAACATTTTTCTGGTACCTAATAATAAATTTGTTTTATTTTGTACCAGGTATTTTGCAGAAAATCATTATTTTATCAAAAAAAGATTGTTGGGGTTTGGTGGAAATGAAGGAGACTGTATCTTATAATTGGTAGTATATTGCCATTAAACCAATATTCCAGAAATATAACGACCCAGACAAACAGTAATAATTAATTAAATGAATTCGAGATGTGTCGACAGTCGCGGCTGTGTCCGTGGAAGCCATTGGCCGCGGTGCGCCGGACAGCCAATGTCTCCGCCCGCGTCTCCTTTCCATGCTGCCGTTTACGTATGTGCACGCCACCTGCGCATCCCAACAAGATTGTAATAGAATTCATCATTTGCCTAGCCTTTTCCCAACTAGCTTTTTTTTTTTTTTTCGGTGGGAAAATCATCTTATGACATCCCCCGCCCTTGGGCGGGGCGGGAGATAGTGTCAGACTTTTACTGACTAAAAACCCACTCCTGTTTCTTCGTTGCCTTTCGTACCAGGGCCGAGTCTTCCTTTCAGAATCAGACCCTTGGCCCCAGTAGGCTTCGACCCTGCTAGGCCCCTACAGTTGCTGACATCTCCTTGAGGCGCGCGTGGAACAGCACGTGCCGTCGACGACTTGGGCTTGGTCCGGTCGGACGGCGAGCCACCCATTGCTCGCCGTCCGCAAGCCTGCGCCTACGATGGCCGGAAATCGGGATCGGAATCCCGGCGGCGATTGGGGCGTGAGGACCGTTGCCTCACGCGATCGGCCGCCTCCTTTGCTAGCATTACTGCTTCGCAGAAGGAGGCAACCGCCTGCCACTCCTCCTCGCTCCGGTTTCCCAACTAGCTTGGGGTCAGTTTCAAGTCTAACCTGATGCAGCTGAATACCTGTGTTTTTCACGGAGTGACTGCTTTTTAGCCCTCCACAATCCAGTCACTAACCAACAAGATACCCCTTGGGCAGACTTTCTCTCGTCAGACTACCTGCCACCTGCCTACTTGTGACGACTGTCAAAGATCTACGAATGACAACCGGGACCAACAGCTTAACTTGCTTTCCAAGGCACAGGCTGTTAGTAATGTCCTAGATAAACGTAGAAAAGTACGTGACAATTGAAAAATTCACATTGGAAACTTTTTTTTATTATTATTATTGATAGGCTCGCGTTTGACCACTATCTCACCTGATGGTAAGCGATGATGTGGCCGACGATGGAGCACGCTTGCCTAGAAGTAACCTATTCACTCTAGACTTAAAGACCCCTAGGTTGTAGCTATCAGGGAACACAGACTCCGGCAGGGAATTCCTTGCCCGGTTTCGAACCCGCAATCTCATACTTGAGAGATGGGTGCCTTATCCATTGGGTCATCACGACGTATCCTATGTTCTATTCCAGGATATGATTTAATTATGTGTCAAATTTCATCCAAATCCGCTAAGCTGTTTGAGCGTAAAAAAAAATAACCAATATTCACATACATAATATAATACTTAAACACAAACGCCTTTACAATACTCGTGTGATGATGTTCATAGTAGTATTTCATACATGGAACAATTCTAAAATACACTTCTGGCAACACTGACTAATAAATGAAACTTTTTTGGAACTGAACCCAGTGACGTCACTACACACCGATGACATGGCAACTTGGAAGTTTTTAATGAAAAAAAAAAACTTTGCCGACGTCATGTTTTCATTACTTTGTCAAAGGATCGGTTCAAGGCTTCCTTTTTATTCCAATTTTGTAGGTACTGTAAGTAGGTATATATATATATCGACATGTTACTCGGAATTCTTGAAGTTGTAGGTCGCGGTTTCAAACCCAGCCAGGCGCATTATTTTGTGTAATTTATTTTATCACCACTACTCTCAAAACGGCATGTTCTAGAACCAAAAATTCGAAGACATGTGACATTCACCAACCCGCACTGGGCCCGCATGGTGGATTAAGGCCCATCCCCTCTCCTAGAGAGGAGGCCTGAGTCACAGCAGTGGGAACATTAAAAGGCTGACTAAGCTATGCTATTATGCTAATTTATATTATCAATGACACTCGTTCAAAACCAACAAAAAAGGGTAATCCATACCATGCATTCACGCTTTTTTTCCAAGGAGATAAGCAAAAACTAGAGAACATCATCTAATACAAATTCTCGCGTACTTTTTTTTGGTCACCCCTGTCGTGGAACGCAAAGGGCAGAAAGGACACGGTTAGGTTTTAGTCAGACTCCCTTTCACTTCACCCAGAGCGGGAGAAGTTATACCTATATAGAGGTATGTAGCATCGGGCGTAAAATCCCACATAACTCCGTTGAAAAGTGAGGATCCTCCGACCAGACGGGTCTTTTGTCTGTACTGGGCAACTGCCCGGTAGGTAATTTTGGGCTGTTGTTTAAGTCCAAATCGCACGGAGAACTCAAATTGTTTTTATGTGGCGCTTAGATGTTGCTACACCAAAGATGATTTTAAATCATTGAGATATTATATGGTAAAGATACGTTACGTGCTAACATCGCAATCAGAAAACCTAGCCTCTGTGCACGACTACATGCACCAAAACTCACACATCTATGATCAGTGTCATCACAGTCGCAAACCTATAGTCATTGATAGACAAGGACAGAGGTAAGAGCCGGCGCTGTCGTGCGAGCGAAATTGCGTTAGCCGCCGAATGTTTACAAAAAACAGCTCTATCTATCTCGCTTCGCAAAATGGCGGATAAAACATTAAGTGAAATATGAAATATCATAAGAAATTTTAAGTTTTCATGTACTTACGAGTGAAATGTGATTTCATGTGATTTGTTTTTTGTTTTTGTATGATTTTATGACGCATAAAAGCAAACGAAGGCATTTTGATAACCTTTATCCCACTTAAAACAATAAAATATTATTTTTGCGTAACACGCCCGATAATGCTTTCACTCGCCGATTGCGAACGAGTGACATTAAGACACAGTGGCTTAATTTCAGCAGTCCACGCGCTATAGGCGAGTGTTTTGATTTAATCTAAGTTTTAAATACAAAAAAAAACTGGGCAAGCGCGAGTCAGGACCCGCGCACTGAGGGTTCCATACAAACTGCAATTTCGAATGGAGTCTCGAAGATTTTTCCGAATTGCAAAATAGTATTTTTCAGACAGACAGACGGTCGGACAACAAAGTGATTTTTGATTAACATGCCCGTTTATGTCACTTGCTGATTGCGACCGAGTGACATTAAGCCACAGTGGCTTAATTTCAGCGCCCCACGCGCTAGAAGCGATTGGTTTGATTTAATCTAAGTTTTAATTACAAAAAAAAAAAAAAACGAAGGCCTCCAACTTAGTAAATGATGACCTAGTATGGGTCACTAGAGTCCGCTGGAGACATGACACTCATGACCGATTAATGTGGCAATACTTGAGGAGGTCTACTTCCAGCTATGGACGTTTTTCGGCTGCAATGATAAAAAGAATTGTATCGACCATACTTTAGGTCTTTTTTGCTTTAACATGATTAGTTTTTAGGGTTCCATACCCAAAGGGTAAAACGGGACCCTACTACTAAGACTCCGCTGTCTGTCCGTCCGTCTGTCACCAGGCTGTATCTCATGAATCGTGACAGCTAGACAGTTGAAATTTTCTCAGATGATGTATTTCTGTTGCCGCTATAACAACAAATACTAAAAATAGAATAAAATAAATATAAATTTAAGTGGGGCTCCCAGACAGCAGACGTGATTTTTTAGCCGTTTTTATAGATAATGGTACGGAATCGACTCGCACTTGGACGGTTCCAATATGCCTTCAATCCAATATGTCTGACAGAAATTTCAAACCTTGGCAATATAATGCAGCTTGGAAATTTTATTCATCCATAAGTAATAAAGTTTAAAGATAACAATAATCCTGTCGTACATAAAATTGCGGATCGAAGCTAAACTTGCAAAAAGGAACAAAAGATATGCGAGCTCACCCTTGCCGTTCGATTTGGCATACACCCAATACACATTAGTGGCACTATATCAGTTAAATTTAAATTTTTTGAAAGAAGATGAACAATGAAAACAGTAGTTTAACATTCGGATTTTTCCGTTTCCATCAAATTCGATCCCATTATTATAATCATTTCAGCTGAAAGACGTTCACATACAAAGACGTTCATAGGCCTCCTGCGAGTGTAGCCACAACGGACTATCCTGTGCGTCTCGCATCCATCAGATCCCCGTGACCCTCACTAGGTCATCGGTCCACCTCGAGGTAAGCCTTCCAACGCTGCATCTTCCGGTACGCGATCACTACTCCAGAATCTTTCGGCCCCATCGGCCATCTGTTCTGCGAGTAGGGCACACCTTACTGCCACTTAACTTTAGCAATTCTTCGGACTATGTCGGTAACTATAATATATTTCTCTTACGGATATCTCAAATTCGATTTAGTCGCTTTTAGCATTCCGTACCCAGATGGTAAAAACGGGACTCTATTACTAAGAAAGAAAGAAAGAAAGAAGAAAGAAAGAAAAAAACTTTTATTCGTACCTCACACATACAGTAGAATTACAAAAAAAGTATAAAAAGAATAACATAAAATCTGTGCAAGGCCAAAAAGGCGCCTAACTCAGCATATGCTGCGATATTTAAAACGATTTTAAACGATAAATAACGCAGCGCTGGTATTCTGCTAGGGCCCACGGTGATGCCACGGTCACACTCACGGAGGTTAAATAAACTATTTAGGTAGGTATCGAAACAAAATAACAAATACAAACATTGATGAAACAAACATTGAAAAAATAATAAATACATAAAATAAAAGGTAAAAAGCGTGAAATTATGTTAATACGTGTAATGTGTTAGAGAAATTTATAAAAATGTAATAAATAATGAACCATAGACAGACACCTGATGCCGCGCTCCAAAATCATTTGTCATGCATTTGTCAGAACCATAGACAAACGGACGGACGCGAGCGCACGGTTCACGGATATATGGATATAAGAGTGTATAATCTATGGATATTTGTGCTCTGTGGCACGATATATTGACTGTCAGAAGAAAAATTAGGTGGGTCTATATTATACAAATAAACAAAAGTTGAATACGTCTAAAAACAAGTGATTCGGGAGTATCTGAAATGTTATTGTGTATGACTGTGAAGTGTAATGTTGTGTAGTCTTGGACGCAAGAAAAAGATGCCAAACTAGCCGAGCGACAATGTCACCAACAACTAAAACCTCACTGTCCGTCTGTTTGTCACCAGACTGTATATCTTGAACCATAATAGCCAGATAATTGAAATTTTAACAAATGATGTATTTCTGTTGCCGCTATAACATCAAATACTAAAAACGGAATAAAATAAATTGTATAAAAAAAGTTGAATAGATAATGGTACGGAACCCAGCGTGCGCGAGTCTGTTTCGCACTTGGTCGGTTTTTTAATGTTAATGTCTTATCGCAGTTATAATACATTATAGCATAATCGGCCTTTTAATATTCCCACTGCTGCCACCACGCGGGCCCAGTACGGGCTGGTGAATGTCACATGTCTTCGAATTTTTGGTTCTAGAACATGCCGGTTTCCTCACGATGTTTTCCTTCACCGTTTTGAGAGCAGTGGTGATGAAATAAATTACACAAAGTAATGCGCCTGACTGGGTTTGTACCCGCGACCTACAATTCTTAGGTCGGGTCCGTTACCACTCGGCCAACACTGCTTATCGCAGATATTTCAATAAACTGGTATTTGCAAAAAACTTCTAAAAAAAATCTTATTCCAGAGTGTGAATAGACAAAGATACTAACTATTACACAGATTGATTCTAAAACTAAAACACGGTTTTTTTATAAAGTTTATCGACCATTTATTTGATCCGGAGATAGTAAATAGTAAAACAAGCTGCAAATAAAATGAAATTAACATCCCAAAATGCTATTAGTAATATAATACTCGTAATTTTCATTTAATTATTTTGACGGCGGTAATAAAATTATTTTACGTATTTCCGAAAATAATTTAGTTTGGTAAATCTGCTGGAAAATTGTTTCCATTTCATATTAATCTCATTGATTAATGTTGATAATATTGGATTGATATTAAATAATCAGATAATTTGTTTATTTAAAAGATATTTTTAATGGTTTTGTGCAAGGATAACATTGATCCCTGTTTGGTTAACTGCTAGCTGCAGCTGAAGGTAGAAAATTATTCTAAGTGAACATACTTTTGGGCGCGTGTGTTGGGTCATTCGGTTCCCTTCAAAATGGTTGAGCTGAGTGGTGCTAATATTCGCGTCATGTCCGTGAACGGGTGCTGTCAGTTGAGACTGACTCTTAGCTGCCAGTGGCTATTTTAATATCTATATTTAGTTTTTATTTTCACTTTATTTGCATTGTTCTCACAATAATAGTAGCGACAAGAAATCTGTAGGTAGCAGAGATATTTGTAAAACATAACATGATTGAAAAGAGTGTCCATGGAGTTTCTTGCACATTCTTTTCCATAGAGATCTACGCTTTGGAATGTGCAATCACCATCATTTTTCTGACTGACTGACTTTTTGACTTTTCAAAAGTGCCTGTAAATGGTTTATCCACACTAATATTTTATAGAGTTAAAGTTTGTATTTTTGTTTTTTAAACTTTTTAGTTGCGATACTACAACTAAAAAGTACCCCTCAGTCAAACTGAAAGTCACCGCGTATACGTATAAACAAAGCAATTTTACTAATTACGACAGGTCTGCTGTGATTCTATGAAGAGTTCCGTACCATATCTTCGAAGTTTATGATCAGAAAAATACTTTTTTTTTTTTTGTAAAAAGGTTTAGTTATTAAAACTTTGACACTCCGTCTCGCTCCATCTCAAGTGGGAGAAGTTATTCAATTTTAATTAATTTCCCACATCAAACAAAGTTTACCTTTTCTTCCCTCACTCTCATGTTTGATAGAAACTTTGAAGTCAATCATAACAAAGCGATCATCTTTTTTTTTAATTGATATAAACCAGTGCTTGACTGCGATATCACCTGATGGTAAGCAGTGATACAATCATTGATGGTGAGGCGCACTAGTTTATTAGGAGCCTATTCACTCTAGCCTTGAAGACCCCTAAATTATAGTTGGACAGGAAGACCGCAGCAGGCCAATTGTTCCAGTCCTTCGATGTACGCGGTATAAACGACGAAGTGAAATGCTTAGTCCGAACCGTTGAAGTTTCAACAACGTAAGGGTGGATACTCGCCGTACGTCGGATTGTCCGATGGTAGAAAGGAGATGGCGGAATCAAGTCATGCAATTCCCGCGCACACTCTTCAAAATGCAACCTGTAAAATACCGATAGACTGGCTACCTTGCGCCTGTGCTCGCTTTGTAGATTGGACTTAACCAAATCTGGATCCCCAATTAGCCTCTTCACACGCCTTTCCACTGAGTCCAAAGCTGCTAGATGGCATTTTGCAGCACCTGCCCATATGTGACTGCAGTACTCCACACACGACAGGACCTGTGCTTTGTTTAACATTAGAAGCTGTCCCAGTGTGAAGTAACGTCGGACTTTTGCAAGAACGCCTATATATCCACATAGTTAGCTCCATACTTCTAACAAGCGCCTTCGTAACACTCAATCTCACGCTACGCCGTAGCTCTAAGTCTCTTTCCACTGAGTCCAAAGCTGCTAGACGGCATTTTGCAGCACCAGCCCATATGTGAGTGAATCTTTTTACATTTGGCTACTCATGGCCACAAAAAATACAACGTAGAAATTCTATTCTACTATTCCTCTTGACTTCCTACAACATAAATAAACTGTCTACTACTGCCAAGTTCTGCTTCACGCAGTTCGTCTTTCACGACGTGTGCTTGATTTAATGTAACCATTAACATTTCATTGTAATTTAACTATGCATGTGTAACAGAAGCATTGTAAATGCGTTTCCATTCGGCATAGTATTCCGGAGACAAAGCTGAAATACCTCGTGTGCCTGTAATTACACCGGTACCCTCACCCTTTTAAACAGAACACTGAAATGCTGTTTAGGAATAGAAATAGGTATGAATGGTACTTTCCTGAAAAGCTTCTTCACGTAGAGCTTAACTATAGACGCACATAAACGTTTTGGGAACAACTCCCTGCCGGAGTCTGTATTTTCTTGGGTGTTTTGTAATTGACCGGACCGAGCCCAAGTTGTCGACAACGAGTAGTATTCCATTCGTTCCTCAAACAGATGTCAGCGAACTGTAGGGGCACAGCAGGACCGATGCCCGCTAGGATTGCAGGAATTTTCTAAAAAGGAAACTCGTGCTCTTTGAACGTAAAAAGTTGCCCTTTGCGTTCAAAGAAAAAAGGGACACATGTGTGGTTTAAGTTAATAAAAGTCTGACATGCCCTCTCGCTCCACTTAGAGTGAAAGAAGTCATTAGAAAGTTTCCCACCCTAAAAAAACCTGTGTTTCCTGATAGCTTCAACCTAGGCGCATTTAAGTCAAGAATGATTAGGTTACTTCTAGGTAAGCGTGCTCCATCGTCGACCACATCATCGTTTACCGTCAGGTGCGATAATAGTCAAACGCCTATCCCCCGACGCAAATAAAAACGAGTGTTATAAATTTACCCACTGTATGTGTCTCTCTGTGGCATCGTAGTTCTTGAACGAGTGCACTAATTTGGATGCGGTATTTTTTACTAAAAAGCAAGTTTATTCGCAAAGTTTCTGTGACAAAATCGTTTCAGCCACTTAAAATATATTATTAAGTGATATTCATCCAACACAAGTAGGATGTGATGAAACGGTAAAAGAGAAGTTTTGGGAGAATTTTGATACAGCTTTAATGAACATCCCTGTTCATGAAGAACTGATAGTTGGAGGTGATTTTAATGGACATGTGGGAAGAATGAAAGGTGTTTATGAAAGAGTACATGGGGGATGGGGTTTCGGCAGTCCGAACAGTGAAGGAGAGACCCTGCTGCAATCCGCTACTGCATTTGACCTAGCAGTAGCCAATACGTGGTTCCAAAAAAGAGACGAACACATGATCACGTACAAAAGTGGTAATCATAAGACCCAAATCGACTACTTTCTAGTTCGGCGCAACCACTTAAAGCACGTCAAAGATTGCAAAGTACTGCCAGGAGAAGACCTAGTCTCACAACACAGACTCCTGGTTATGACATCAGTGGTTAAAATACTGTCTACCAAATACAAAGAGCGTCCTCCCCCTAAAATAAAATGGCATATGTTAGAGAGGAATGATTGTGCGAAGAAGTTCAGGGAGCGAGTGGTTGACAGAATGATAGAGATGGGAGATATGAATGATCGAAGTATAGATGAAAGCTGGAATGAGATGGCTGAGTGTATCAGGCATGCAGCGAAAGATATTTTGGGAGAGACGAGAGGAAAGGGCATAATAGATAGGGATACATGGTGGTGGTCGACAGAAGTTCAGAGTGTATTGAAAGAAAAAAAGAGAAAATTCAAGGAATGGCAGCGTGTAGAGCCTGGAAACGCTAGTTTAAAAGCTGAAAAAAAGAGTGAGTATGACGTTTTAAAGAAAAAAGCCAAGAAAGCCGTGGCAATAGCAAAATCAAAAGCCCAGGACAAACTATATGACGCACTGAACAGTCCTGCAGGCCAAAAAGAGCTATACCGGCTTACTAGAATAAGAGAGAGAAAGGCGAGGGATGTTTGTCATGTAAGATGTATAAGAGATGAAACTGGAATGGTTCTATCGGATGATGAAAAAATCAGAAAGAGGTGGAAGGAATATTTTGAAAGATTAATGAATGAGGAAAATAATTGGAGTGGGGTGTTAGAGAATAAACCAGTGAATGTGGGATTAGTGAGAATGGTTAGTATGGATGAAGTCAGAATAGCAGTAAATGGAATGAAGAATGGTAAAGCCATTGGTCCAGATGGAATACCAGTTGAAGTGTGGAAGTTATTGCGAGTGGATGGATGGACGTGGTTAGCTTTGTTCTTCAATAAATTGTTGCTGGAAGAAGCCATACCTGATGAGTGGTGCAATAGCTCTTTGGTGCCAATTTTTAAAAACAAAGGTGATGTGCTTGAGTGCAACAATTATAGAGGAATAAAGCTAATGTCACATACTATGAAAGCCTGGGAGAAAGTTATTGAAAGGCGACTGAGAGAAGAGAGTGAAATTTCACAGACCCAATTCGGTTTTATGCCGGGTCGGGGTACAGCGGATGCCATTTTTGCTATACGCCAGCTGTGCGAGAAATACAGAGGTGCGCATAAAAACTTGCACATGGTATTCATTGACCTCGAAAAGGCATACGACCGGGTACCTCGTGAGGTTCTGTGGTGGGCCCTTAAGGAGAAAGGTGTGCCTGGGAAGTATGTGCAGTTGATCCGAGCGATGTACAGTCGATGCAGTACCCAAGTCCGGTCTACAGTGGGCACCACTGGCAGCTTCAATGTGGCTGTCGGCTTACATCAAGGGTCGGCTCTCAGCCCTTACGTCTTCCTGATGATAATGGATGCTCTGACGTCGGACATTCAGGAAGAGGCTCCCTGGTGTATGCTGTTTGCCGATGACATTGTGTTGGTTGCCGAGAGTGGCCTAGAGGTCCAGAACAGATTGGAGGTGTGGTGGCACAGACTGGAGAGTGTTGGCCTGAAATTGAGTAGAACCAAAACGGAATACTTGTTCTGCGATTTCGGCGGTCTCTCCAATCCAGTGCCTTTATCTTTCGCTGGAACACCCATACCGATCTGCTCCGACTTTCGGTACCTCGGGTCACTCGTCCAAGGGGATGGTGAGGTAGACCGGGACGTAACACATCGGATCAACGCAGGATGGATGAAATGGCGACAGGTCACGGGAACAACTTGTGACCCACGGATGCCCCTCAAGTTGAAGGGTAAAATCTACAAGTCCGTGATAAGGCCTGTCATACTGTATGGATCAGAATGTTGGGCTGTGAAAAAGACGGATGAAAAAAGATTGCACGTAGCGGAGATGAGAATGTTAAGATGGATGTGTGGTGTGACGAGAATGGATAAAGTGAGAAATGAGTATATTAGGGGAAGTTTGAAAGTGGCGCCAGTGACTGAAACGTTGAAAGGGAATCGTTTGTCTTGGTATGGTCATGTGAAGAGGAGAGATGAAACGCATGTTACTAAAAGAGTTATGAGTTTACATGTGGATGGATGGAGAGGGAGAGGGAGACCAAAGAAAAGATGGATGGATTGTGTGAAGAGTGATATGAAAGAAAAGGAAGTTAGTGATAGTATGACGAGTGACAGGGCAGAATGGAAGAAAAAAACGTGTTGCGCCGACCCCAAATAACACGGGATAAGGGCAGGAAGATGATGATGAAGTGATATTTTAAGGCTATAATATTTGTATACCTCTAATGGTAGGGTATAGTCCAAAGAACAATTTTTATTTTACCACCTCATATTTTACCCATACTCAAACAAATAAATGATTTGTTTTTGTAAAAGTTATTTTGGGATGAAAGAGGGAACGAACAACCAAATATTTACAAATGTGGCTAAATGGGATATTAAATGCAAAAAAAACAGCCAATTTCGAGTCGAACTCGCACACGAAGGTCTCCGTACCGTCCGTAGCAAAAAACAGCCCGCAATATTTATTTTATTCTGTTTTTAGGTTTTTTTTTTAATTGCGGCAACAAAATACATTTGCGGAAATACATCATCTGTGAAAATTTCATCTGTCTAGCTGTCACGGTTCACGAGATAGGTACAGCCTGGTGTCAGACAGTCTGACAGTGGAGTCTTACCAATAGGTCCTGTTTTTAGCCTTTAGGTACGGAATCCTAAAAACACAGCTAACAACAAAAGAGCATAACCAACATAATTCTTATCGCTCCTTAATCTTAAAATCCTACACCAAGATTCAAAACATACTTCTAAGGGCGGAATTCACCAATAAAACTAATCACGTTTTAACGTTTGGCTCGCATAATCGCGTTTAGCCGCTGTCACTAGTGTCACTTGTAAAAATACAACAAAAGAAAAATACAGACAAGTGACACTAGTGACAGCGGCTAAACGCGATTATGCAAGCCAAACGTTAACCCCTCGGGCGCGATTAGTTTTATTAGTGAATTCCGCCCTTAATCTTAAAATCCTAAACCAAGCTTTAAAACATTCCTCCTATAAAGTAATACTTCTTAAACCATGTTTTCAAGGCGTTAGATTAGACGACGTTTCACTTTTAACTGCCAAAACGAAAGAGATTACATTTCGTTTTATTTCTCTTTCGCTCGTAATACCCATTTTGTTAATGGTTTTGTATTAACTAAGGATTTGAGTGGATCTGTGTGTTCTAGATTTTGTGGTCTCGGTTTTGTTTTTTGTGTTTTTTTTTTGGTTTTCTTGTGTTTTTTTTGTTCTTGACAATATTTTATGCCATCTATGTACATAATATGGAATGCAATAAAGTACTGAGTATTGAGTATTTGTCTCAACCACCCACCCACCTCTCTACCATCTCGTAAAGTTATTAAGATATTTATATTTTTATAATTTAATTTATATATTATATCTATTTATGTGTACATTTATTTACTGTTATTGAGATATATGTATGTATTAAATGATTTAATTTAGATAATATGGTCTATTTAATTTAAAAAATCTCTAAATTATTTATACACATTGCGTCTACATCTCTTATCCAACTCTCCTGTCGCAGGTCTGCTGTAAAAAATTTCGTTAGAAATAAGCAGGACCTTTGTACTCTTCTATTTGTATTTGTACTTTTCGATTCTAAGTGTTTGTGTGTACATAAAAAAATAAATAAAACGTGTTGCATAAAAGCATAGAGGCGACCGCGTACCGGAAGACGCAGCGTTGAAAGGCCTCCCACAAGACGGATCAATAACCTGGTAAGAGTCACGGGAATCCGAAGAATGCGAAACGCTCAGGACCGTTCGATATGGTGACACTTGGGAGAGGCCTATGTCAAACAGAGGACGTCTTTCAGCTGAAAAGATGATGATAGTATAATCAGCTTTATAATGTTCCCACTGCTGCAATACAGGCCTCCTCTCTAGGAGAGGGAATGGGCTGTAATTCGCCATGCTATAGCTATCTGGAAACCGATTCCAACAGTGATTTTTACTCCTTTTCTTTACGCACAAATAATGTATTCCCAAAACGGTTTGAGAGTATGGGTAAGATGTCCACTATCGGACGTCATTTTACGTCTATCTATCGGAGTCTGGTTTCTACACTTCCTCCTCTGCGAACCATTGTGCGTGAGCCATGGCGGCCAATTTTCGGTAGGTTTATTCCATTCAGCCCACCTCTTTTTAGGCCTCCCAGGTTTATCAGGGCGCCTGTAAGAGAATTCAGGGTTCCCAGGGTTTGCATTCGTATATAAGTAACACCTGTGCAGTCAAGAAGCATCGCCGTACGTCAACGCCATCATTAATTAAAAAACAACAACCCGAAACCTCCAACCACCAAAAACTGGCCTACCAAAAAGCAGTTACCAACAACAAAAGGGCATAACTAACAAAAAAACTCCATTAACCGTCACGCGATTCTCGCCTTTACTAACTACACAATGATGCACATATTTGTAACAAGGGTACATCTGTAAGTTGTGTGAATAGATTTGTACAAAAGAAACAGGCATTCGCATTCAGGTGTATAAGACATTATGTTTGTAAACCAGGGCAAGGCATTGTTACTAGACAATGGTAGTTTAACAAAATGTTGGTTTGCTTTTATTTATTTTTTTGCGTGGATGGTCGTTGTTTTACGGGCTCAGAGATCTTACCACAAGCTCTTGACGCGATCCAATTGACGACTTAAACTGTACTGTTAAAGGGATGAAGCTAAATAGGGTGTATAGCTTTTTTTTTTGTAGGTGGGAAAATCATCCAATGACATCCGAGAGCGTGTCAGACTTTTACTGACTAAAAACCCACTCCTGTTCCTTCGTTGCCTTTAGTACCAAGGCCGAGTCTTCTTTTCAGAATCAGACCCTTGGCCCCAGTAGACTTCGACCCTGTTGGGCCCGTACGGTTTGCTGACATCTCCTTGAGGCGCGCGTGGAACAGTACGCGCCGTCGACGACTTGGGCTCGGTCCGGACGGTTACCAGACGGTCGGACGGCAGGCTACCCAGTGCTCGCCGTCCGCAAGCCCGCGCCTACGGTGGCCGGAAAGCGACGCCTTGTGTAAGTTTTTTTTTTATTATTATTGGTCAGGCTCGCGCTTGACGTCTATCTCACCTAATGGAAAGTGACAATGTAGTCGACGATTGAGCACGCTTACTGGGAAGTAATAACCTATTTACTCTTGACTTAAAGACCTCAAAAGGTTATAGCTATCAGGAAACACAGACTCCGACATAGAATTCCACTCCTTAGCTGTACCGGCTGTACGCACGACGAATGAGTTCCCAAAACGTTTTAAACGTAAATATGTTGATAAAAACCCATTTGGTTTTATGTTTAGATAATATTTTTGCTTCAAGAACAAAGTCAAATAATAACATTATTTAAAATAAACTGTACGACGCATATATCTTGCCTAGCCTGTATCTTAGATAATTTCGCAAACTAGAAATATTTTATTTACTGACTTACTTGTAAGACTCAATCTCTTATTCTAACACTCCAAGCAAACATACCCGATAATATTTTTTTCAACGTGTTAAACGAAAATTTTATGTTTTCATAAAAAGAAGAATACTATTGTATAAGCAAATATCATATTCGATTTACTTTTTACTAGATACATTTTAGTATACTACTCAGTCTATGCTTTACATGTTATAGATAAAAAAATTATAGTCAAGAATTATCGTGGATGTGTAAACAGATATATATTGAGTAAAGTATTGAGCAAAGTCAATCGAAATTTTTGACGATGGACATCCCATACGTACAAAACGGTTTTGGGAAAACATTTGTTGTGCGTACAGCTAAGGAATGGAATTCCTGGAATTCGTTTCCGGAGTCTGTGTTTCCTCAAAGCATCAAAGAGTATTTAAGGTAAGAGTGAGTAGGTAACTTCTAAGCAAGCGTGCTTTATCATCGATCACATGACATGTGAGATAGTGATCAAACGTGAGCGTATCAATAATAAAAAAAAAACGATACGAATTTACATTCTCGACCAGTGGAGTAATTAATCGAGTTTCAATCATCGCAACTGTTTGACATTCCACTTATTTCTGATTGGTCGGTCAAGAGCCAGATATATCGAGTCTTGTCAGGTAGAAAATCGTAAGCGAAAATAATTTTTATTTTGCAGAAATGGGGTTTCTCTTCCATAATTTAAAAGTACTTATGACAATAATTGTTAAGAGCGTCCTAGCTCCTAGTGCCCGGCAGCCCGTCTACCCTGGTTGCGGGAGTCCGATGGATGCTAGGCGCACAAGACCGTTCATTGTGGTGACACTTGGGGGAGGCCTATGTCCAGCAGTGGACGTCTTTCGACTGAAATGATGATGATATTTATTTTGGATTTTTTATTGCTAGTTGTTTGAACCAATAAGTACTTTTATGACAACCTGATATTTGTAGAAGGAGGCGAGATATTGTATTTGACGTTTAAGTGTCAACCCACAGGTCGACATTTTCTATAAATATGACTGGTTTCAGTGAAATGTCCTACTTTACGTCCAGCGCTAGACCTTTAGGGCTATATTTCACCGGGACACCATGGCGGCGGTAAGCTACCAAACTAGACACCATACAGACACCAGAGTCGCTACACCACACTGACACAGTATCGAAATGGACCTTAAGTGCACGCGCCCGAGTTGGTCGCGCCGCCAAATTGGTTGCGCAACCAAACGGACACCAGGTGAGTAACTCTCTATAGAGCTGTATACATTTTGTTGGTAGCGGCGACTGGTCGCGCCGCCATGGTGTCCCGGTGAACTATAGCCCTTACTGACTACCAAATCTCGCGTAAGTTATTAAATATTATATCATAATTATTATTGATAATGTTTGTATTGATTCTGAGTATGTATCATACTGTGAATTTTGTTTTTATTTATGATATTGTGACAAACTATAATTAATGATTTTGTAAAATGTGTCAATAAAATATTATAATTGAAGCTACCATAGGGTTTCTTGCTAGTTCTTCCCTATGAACGACCTAGTTTTGGAACAGGCAACTAGTTATTCGAATAATTGATCAGCCTATTTGAAATAAATACTTAGTCTTGTCTTTCTGTGCTTTTCCTTATAAAACCCTTTCCTTACACACCTCAGTCATAGGGACTTTGATATACAGTAAATACAGACAGGAAGACCGCAGCAAGTAAATTGTTCCAGGTCGTTCGATGTACCCGGTATAAACGACGATGCGAAACGCTTAGTCCGGACCGTTGAAGTTTCAACAATGTAAGGGTGGATACCCGCCGTACGTCGGGTTGTCCGATGGTAGAAAGGAGATGGCGGAATCAAGTCATGCAATTCCCACGCACACTCTCCAAAATGCAACCTGTAAAATACCGAAAGGTTGGCAACCCTACGCCTATGCTCGAGGCTTTGTAGATTGGACTTAACTAAATCTGGATCCCCAATTAGCCTCTTCGCACGCCTTTCCACTGAGTCCAAAGCGGCTAGATGGCATTTTGCAGCACCAGCCCATATGTGGCTGCAGTACTCCACACACGATAGGACCTATGCTTTGTATACATTAGAAGCTGTCCCGGTGTTAAGTAACGTCGGACCTTTGCAAGAACGCCTATATATCCACATAGTTACCTCCATACTTCTAACAAGCGCCTTCGTAGCACTTAACTCACGCTACGCAGTAGCACTAAGTCTTAGGCTACGCCGTAGCAATTTATAATTGCGTAGCATCATGGTATCTTCGGAATCTCAATACTGACATTTTGATTGCCGTGATCTCATTGGGAACATTACCGTGACTTCAACCTTCTTTCTCTACAGGTCTGATACGCCCTTGCGCACCACCCTACAGCGGGAGAAGTCATTGGATGATTGCTTACCTAATGATTACCTACATTAATGGCAATAAAAATGATTACTATTTCTATTTATTTATTTATTTTATTGATTTATTTGCTTCGGATACAAGATCCATATTTTGTGTTAGAAAGTAGGCACTTAAAATTATGTTAATAACAAAACGTATATAAATAAATACAAATAAACATAACATAGATACCAATCAAATTACAGATAAAATGTCTAAATTTAATTTAAATAAAAATAAAATTAATTATGGAATTATTAAGTCACATTATTAAATCTAATGCAAAAATTCAATAATACATTATTTTAAATAAAATAAATAATTAAAAATCATTACCATTGCAATAGAATTTGAATATACTCGTAATTAGTTTATTTTAAAATTATTATTTGACTGGACAATTTAATTAAATAATCAAAGAAAAATTAAGATTAGGATTAATTATTATATTATAACATTATTCTAGATATTTTCTAGTTCTTTTACTGTTAGTAAACCTACTCACACATTTCAAGAACCAAAAGTTATTTTTAAACGACTAAAACCAGTATAAATCTGAAAGCTTTTATCAACTTTGGTTGACATGTAAAACTCATAGAAACACTTCAGGGACTAGAAGTTCCAAACAGTTTTTATTTGAATAGTTCCCTATGTGCTTCATAACACTTGTGTTAGTCGTTAAAACAGACATTAAGACGGTACTTTAGCGTTTTAGTGAGAATAAAGATCGTGATGCTGACTGTACTGATAGTGATGTTTATGTGAAGTTTGGTTTAAAAATTTTCAGACAAGCTCAAGTTGTCGAATTGTTTCAGGAAACTTGATTTAAAGCGACTGCGCACAATCAGCCTGCGTCATGCTCGTGAACGGGTGCCGTCAGTTGAGACTGGTCATCTCTTAGCTGCCAGTGGCTTAATTCAATTTCTATTTTTAATTAGTTTTTTTTTTATTATTATTACCTATTACTTAGATACATTGTGCTCACATATTAGAAGCGGCAAGAAATATGTAACAAAGAATCACACACTCTTTTAACCATTTTGTCATCGACCAACACTGTCGTGGTCGATGACAAAATGGTTTTGCGAGCGTAGTCTTAAAATTTTTCAATTTGTTTAGACTGATACGTTCCTAGTACTGTTAATAATATGATTATAGTACGAAACTGTGTAATAGATAGACCCCTTTAAGCCGATCCTTAGATTTGAACTAGATTATTTTTTGTGTGTTATTATTATCTGAATACTAATGAATTTGAATTCTCTAATAATTGTAGCTTTAAAAAAATTTTTTTAATGACCCTAACCTCTTTTTTCTTCGCCTAAAATGTTGTTAAGTGTCCTTTGCACTGCCGAAAATTTTTCACCCAGTAATTTGGATATGTTTCGTCGTACTAAGTTTTAACAGGACTGCGACGCCAAAAACCAACGTAATCATAATCCACAAAAATACAATGTTAAAAACTAACGAACGTTTAATAAATCCCTCGATACTCCAGTAAACAAATCGGGCAGTTAATCTCTGGTTAAATGTATCGTTGCGATCAGTGAATGGGTCCGAACAAATGGCACGGAAAAGGGTTCGGCCGATGGTAACAAATAACAGACAAATGGTGTCGCCTAAGCGGTTGGCGGTAGACTGACGACTTTTTTGTGGCGCGGGTGCTGATCGCAACGGGTAGGCAACTTGCGGTATGCGATAATCTCTCAAAGCACGAGTGGCGCAGGTTGTCATTCGCTTAATCGTATTCCTATTTATTTGGGGATCAATACATTTGATTTTTTTTTTCTGCAATAACCTTACTATCTAACCGTATAGCAGTGTTGGGCAATATCTTGATGTTGTGATTAATAACTACAACTCCATATTGTAGTTAGTAATCACAACTACAAATTACATTAAAAAATCGTAAAATGTAGTTAAAGATTTTGATTACTATTTACAAATTGTAGTTGGAATCACGATTACAAGACTACTTCTTATAACTACATATTTAAAGGTCGATTTCTTTATTATTTGTCAATCAACGCAATAATAATACATACCCAATAAATATAAGTTCATAATCATCTAAGACTTGCATTCTATTCATATTCATGAAAGTAAACATACGTAAAATTTTTATACAGTTAGATTCCGTTTTTTTTTTTTTTAATTTTAGAGCTATATTCAATTTTGATAAATCAATAATTCTAACACATAACATATTATTTATTTAATTGCAAAATATGAGTTCTTAGTACTGAAATAATCAGTAGTTATAACTATTAGATTAAAGCAATTAAATCAACACCTACTTCATGTAGTTTGATTATTGTAGTTAAATTACATGTAATCATAACTACATGTAATCAAACTACTTGTAGTTAACTACTTTTAGTTTTAATTTGTAATCTGATTACAAAATAGTCGTTAACTACGCCTTACACTGCCAAGAGCTAAAATTTATCTGTAACTTTTTCTCCTCTGTAATATTCTTTATTTTGAGGTAAGAGACCATGGTGGGCCAAGGTGGAATGAGTAGGAACTTTTAACTGACTAAAATCCATGTATTCCTTCGCTACGGTAACTCTTTAATAATCCTGCAGTCCGAGCTGGCATCGCCTCTAGTGGGCCCCGTCCATTATACTGAAATCTCTTTGAGGTACGCGTAGAATACAGCGCACCGACCCTATATACAATTTCCGAATGCATCTAAACTGGTAAACATTTCATACACAGAGACCATGCTGATGGATGGAGATTCTATTTTATAGCCGCGTTTTCACTTGGAGACATGTCGAAGGGACATATCACCGGACATTTTCGTGATATGTCTCTATGTCGAGAGAGTATTTCCAATAATACTTTTTAATTAGGGAAGAGACAACCCATTCCTGCATAAAACGCAAATTGTCGCTTACGATTTTGTTGCTAAAAACCCCTATTTAGGAAGAACATCATAAGCGACAAATTTTTCCACAGCGATGTCATCATCATCATTTCAGCCGAAAGACGTCCACTGTTGAACATAGGTCTCCTCCAACTGTCGCCACAATGAACGGTTCTGTGCGTCTCGCATCCATCGGATTCCTGCAACCCTTATCAGGTCATCGGTCCACCTTGTAGGAGGCCTTCCAACGCTACGTGTTCCGGTACGTGGCGACGATGTATTTTTTACCTATGAAAAAGCTGTTTCAAGGAGCAACTCTTTGCAGTCGGTCTACATAAAACCTTTTTGTGAAAATTCTAATTACGAACGCAGAACGGCATCTAGGCACCTAAAATGTAATAAATAAGACCATCTAAATAGGCCCCAGATCCTATGTTTCTATTTGTTGCTTGATATTTATAGGTGCTATTTTCAGAATTAGGTCCTTTTCTTAATCCTGGCCTTTTTTTCCTTATTAAGGACAGTTTTGCTCAAGGGAACTAGGGGAAATGTTTAGTGTTATTAATAAGAACAGGATGTTGTCTTTTCTGTTGAACCTTTGCCATTTTTTTTATTCATGGTAGGTTCGCACTTGACCACTATCTCACCTGATGGAAAGCGACGATGCGGTCGACGATGGAGCGCGCTTACCTAGAAGTAACCTATTCACTCTTGACTTAAAGATTCTCGTGTTGTAGCCATCAGGAAACACAAATTCCGGCAAGGAATTTCACTCCTTAGCTGTACGCACAATGAATGTGCCATACAACTATTGCAGTAGTTTATTTTTGTATGATAATGTCTAAAAACTGGGCAAGTCTGAGTTGAACTCGCACACTTATAAGAGTTCCGTAAAAACTTATGTAAATAGTTCAATTCCCGAATCGAGTCTCGAATTTTTTTCCGAATTGTAAAGTTTTTTTTTGGGACTTAACTATGAATTTACACTTTTCTTGTTTCATACCTAGGATTCTAGGTCAACGGGAAGTACCAAATTTTTTTATTTGGTGTGAAATTATCTAATGACTTCTTGAGCTCTAGGGTGGAGTGAGAGGGCTTGTCAGACTTTTACCAACTAAAAACACACTTTTGTTCCTTCTTTTCCTTGCGTTCCAGGGCCCCGGGTTTCCCTTTCGGAAGTCAACCCATAGTCCCGGTAGGCTTCGGCCATGGTGCTGACATCAGGCACGCGAGGAACACTAAGCGCCGTCGACACTTCGCTCAACCGGACGGTTACTAGACAGCTGAACGGCGAGCTACCCATCATCATCAGCTCATCGTCCGCAAACCCACGCCTAAGGCGGCTGGTAGTCGGGGTCGGGGTTTCGGCGACGTTGTATCTTTGGATCAGTCTATCTGATCTCCACAACCCATTAACTAGGTAACAACGAATGTAAGTAATAATAGTAATAATATTCCACAACTATCACACAACGCCGTCTAGTCCCAAGCTAAGCAGAGCTGGTGTTATGAGTACTAGACAACAGATATACATACATTTATATTCTCTTATCTTAATACATACTTGTTATAGATAAATAAGAAAGAAAGGAAATATATTTATTTGGCACACCATGATTCATTGGATGGCGGGTAGGTGTTAAAAAGTACAGACGTTCGAATTTTTTGAAAATTTTATTTAAATATAAATTTTTGGAAATTACTGATAAACAGTTCAAATTTACTACAGTACGTAATCTACAATTGTTAAATAACAAGTACTCACGTTTGTGGCTCAATAAATGTGATATTTACACCTTTCACAAGCATCACCTGCCAGCTGATCACTAACTGTCACAACACTTTTAGTCAGCACAAAATGTCTCAGTACGCTGAAGTTCTAGCTGCACAAAAAACTCTGGAGGAAAATTTTATGAAGAAGATGACTGAATTAGAAGCGCAGATTCAGTACGCCGGGCCTGCCAAGTCCAACACAGTGGCAAAGATTGCGGATGAGTTTCGTGCGTTCCGGGAACTCATATTCTCCATGCTGGGCCTGCTCCGAAGCCAGATCAACGAGTGTGCCAAGCAAATTTATAGTATGGAGACCAGGCACCGGCGAAAAGCGTTGGTTTTTCAGGGACTTGCCGAAACGGAGAACGAGGATTGCACAGCACTGATCTCGGAGGTACTAAACACCAAACTTGCCCTCAAGAATCTCCCTGCATCCTCAATCAAAGCCTGTCACAGACTTGGGGCCCCCAGCAACGAGCATCACAGGCCAATCCTCGTCAAGTTCGCCAGCGTCGATGTGAAGGCCTCAGTTTGGAAGGCAAAGACGGGATTAAAAGGCTCCAAGATTTCTGTCAAGGAGTTCTTAACCAGGACCAGACAATTAGTCTTCGGAAAGGCGCGTGAGCACTTTGGGATACGGGCTTGCTGGACTCAAGACGGCGTCATTTTCATAAAGTCTTCTGACGGCGTCCGGCACAAAGTAACGTCCACTGAGGAGCTCAAGCCCTTGACAGTCAAGTACCCCAAGGCGCCGGCCCCAATACAATCCACGAGCGGAAGAAATACGGATGCTGCTGGAAACCTGAAAACAATAACACGTAAATAGCAATGTATCCTTATTGTCTTTTTTTTGTTATTGTCTTACTCATTGTTTTTATAATATTTACTAACCGTTGCGTAGTTTTCCCTTTTCATGTTGTATTTCTTCTTCTGGTTAGTGCTCCCACTGTTTACCTGTACCACTTTTCTATGTAGTTTTTGTTATTAATTTATTTAATTGTTACTCAGTACCCTCACTCAGCACGATTTATTATTTTCCTAGTTCCCACTGTTTACCTGTACCACTTTTCTATGTAGTTTTTGTTATTAATTTATTTAATTGTTACTCAGTACCCTCACTCAGCACGATTTATTATTTTCCTAGTTCTCTTACCAAAGTACTCTGTGTAGTTCTCCTTGTCAAAGTCAAATTGACATATGATTTTGACGTTCATTTGATGCGTTCAGAAACTGTTATTTTTAATAGTTTCTGAACGCATTAAATGATGCTCATGACTTTAACGTTTCCTTTTACGTCCTTCATGTTGGGTGAGCCACTATTTAATGTTTTCTTTTTTCTTTTATGATTTTGCTTTGTATTTGTATTTTATTTTCATTTTGTGTTTGGGAACTTCGGTTTTCTTCCGGTTTTTATGTTTATGTTGTTACACTTCCTTATGTCATATTTTTTTAGTATTCATTTGTGTTACTGATTAAGGTGTAGTTTTTATTTTAGTATTGGCTGGCGGGTGGTGCAGAAAGGAGTTTAGTTATTTTTTTTTTCTTAGCTGTAGTATATTTATACATATATATGTTATAATCTAATTAATGTCAGACAATGAGTCTTATTTTTCTGCAATTGAATCTGCTGCCTCTTCGAGCGACACAAGTTTTTGTTCGCTCGGTGACACTCTTGGTGACTTCTTGCAACGTAACTTCAATGGCGAGTCTAATCGGTTGCTAAATGTCTGCCATATCAACGCTCAGAGCATTGCCAGCCATTACAGTGAGCTATACGACGCGTTTAATGATAGCAACGTTCACGCCATCCTGATCTCCGAAACCTGGCTCAAACCGCATCTTCTGTCCACCACTTACCCGCTCACTGGTTTCATACTTATTCGAAATGATCGGATTGGTAAGGGTGGGGGTGGTGTGGCCATATACCTTCGCAGCGATCTTCCGTATAAAATACTTGCTTCTTCCTCTTCTATCTATTCTGCCTCTGCTGAGTTTATCTTCCTTGAAGTTTGCGTCAAGGGAGCCAAAACCATCATAGGTGTCGTCTACTGTCCCCCCACTGTCGATTACTTCACTGAATTCGAATCGGTTCTCGAATCTTTGGGTTCAGAGTATGCACACCACATCATAATGGGTGATTTTAACACAAACCTCCTTGCCCAAAACTCCTCTCGCTCCCGGAAGTTACTCCATCTTATTGAGTCAGCTAGTCTGCACGTGTTGCCGCTACAACCAACGCACCATAACCTTGCAGGCGACGACACTTGGCTCGACCTTATCCTCACCTCAAATCCTTCCCTTGTCTATTCCCATGGTCAACATGACGCTCCTGGCTTCTCTCATCACGATATGATTTTCCTTTCCTATATCCTCAAACCTCCAAAACCTAAACCCAGGGTTCTGTACAGGCGTTGCTTCGCTAGGATGGATGTTGAAAAACTGAAGAAGGATGCATCCGCGGTTAATTGGGATATCATGATGGAGGCCATTTCAGTCGACGATAAGGTGGCGATTTTTAATGATATTGTGACCAGCCTGTATAACATACATGCTCCTGTAAAAAAAGTGCAACTGAAACGTCCGCCCGCGCCATGGATGACAAAGGCAATACAGATGGCCATGCGGCGCAGGGACCGTGCGTTCCGTAAATACAAAAGGGATCGTACTGATGAGAACTGGACACTTTTTAAGGCATCAAGGAATAGATGCAACCAGATGATACGCAACGCTAAACGCCACCACATTCTAGAAAATATTTCTTCTTCCTCTTCTGCCGATATTTGGAAGTTCCTTGGAACACTTGGTATCGGCAAACCACGACATTTAGACCTTTCAAACTCCTTCAATTTAGATGATCTCAACCGTCATTTCTCTACTGTGCCTACAATGGATCATCTAACCAAACAACAAAGTCTGTCTCTAATCTCTGGTCTAACGCGTCCTCATATTAATCCTTTTCGTTTCGTTCCAGTTGAGCCAGGAGAGATCAGAAAAATCATCCTCTCCATCAAATCCAAAGCAGTGGGATGTGATAATATCACTCGTGGTATGATCATAACCATTCTGGATGAACTCCTACCTGCAATTACCCATATCGTAAACTTCTCCTTGTACTCTGGTGTATTCCCCTCCTTGTGGCGAAAAGCCTATGTTCATCCGCTACCTAAAATTCCAAATCCCACTCTTCCTATCCACTTCCACCCAATTTCAATCCTTCCCTTCCTATCCAAAGTGCTTGAGGCCTGTGCCCACAAACAACTCTCTAACTTTGTGCACTTTAACTCACTGATTAGCCCTGTACAGTCTGGGTTCAGGCCGGGACACAGCACTGTTTCCGCCCTCCTTAAAGTGACTGGCGATATAAGGGCAGGACTGGAAGATACCAAAGTCACTGTACTAGTGTTGGTTGATTTCTCGAATGCCTTCAATACCGTCAGTCACGATATTCTGTTAGCCGTTCTGTCCTATTTGATGGTCTCTCCTGGAGCACTGGAATGGTTCACCTCCTACCTTCAGGAACGTCAGCAGTCGGTTCACGTTGGAGACACTTCTTCTCGCTGGTGTGATCTGGCAACTGGCGTTCCACAAGGCGGCATTCTTTCTCCTCTTCTATTTTCTATTTTTATTAATCTCATTACTTTCGTTCTTCAGTGTGAGTATCATCTCTATGCAGACGACCTCCAGCTGTACTGCCAAGCAGGAGTTGATGAAACACCTGATGCTATCGAAAAGATAAATAGGGACTTGATGGCCATTAAAACCTGGTCTGATAAATTTGGTGTTGCAGTAAACCCCAATAAATGTCAGGCGATCCTCATTGGGAGCTCTCGAAGCATCGCCAAAGTGGATTCTGCAGCTTTGCCACCTGTTCTGTTCGACTCTACGATCGTTCCTTTCAGCTGTGACGTAAAGGATCTGGGCTTGCGCATCGATAGCACTCTGAACTGGCGTACTCAAATCGTTAGTGTTAGTCAGAGGGTTACGGGAGTGCTGCGGGCCCTGTATCGTCTTAAAAACTTTTTGCCGTCGAACACGAAGGCAATGCTTGTACAGACCCTAATTTTTCCTATCATCGATTATGGCGATGTGTGTTACTATGACCTGAATGCAGATCTCCTCAATAAACTCGACCGTCTTCTAAATTACTGCATTCGATTTGTTTTCAATCTGCGCAAATATGATCATGTCTCTTCACATCGGTCGCTTCTAAAGTGGTTGCCCATACGTCAGCGCAGAGAACAACGGGCGCTCACTACCTTGTTTTCATTTCTCAATTCTCCCAATTCCCCTAGTTATTTAGCCCCTCACTTTCAATACATTTGCGCCAACCACAATAAAAATCTACGCTCATCTCATAACCGTCTTCTACTATGTCCTACTCATCGCACCGACTTTCTTCACTGTTCCTTCTTTGTTCAGGCTATTTCTCTGTGGAATGCGCTCCCCCAAGAGGTCAGGATGGTTACAAGCCGATTAAGATTCAAGATTGAGGTTCGCGAGCATATTCGTAAGAAGTTGGCAGTAGTATCATCACAACGATAATATTTCTCTGTTTGTCGATTGGGACCATGTTTTGTTTTTTTTTTATATTTAGTTCATTAAATTATGTATATATTATATTTACCTATATTGTGTTGTATCTATGATTTATTTGTATATCTTTTTTATATTAACCTCTTTTTTTTTTCTCTTTCTTTTGTCGCACCTACCACTATTCTTCTCTGCTTCACCCAAAGGTTGACTGGTAGAAAATGCCTAAGGCATTAAGTCCGCCTCTGTACCTTTATGTGCATGAAGTATTAATTAAATAAATAAATAAATAAATAATAAATAAAATTCATAAACCAACAAGTAATTGATTTGCAAACTAAAACTAAACATTGTCATCTACCCTCAATTTCGGCTCTTTCATCGAGGCTAAAGCTCAACAGGCTGCCAAAAAATTGGGGATCTTAGCCAAGGTGAGACAGTACTTCACGCCGGAACAGCTGCTCAAACTTTATCAAGCGCAAGTTCGATCGTGTATGGAATACTGCTCTCATCTTTGGGATGGGTCTGCCAAATACCAGCTTGATGCTCTGGAGTCGATTGAGAAGCGAGCCAAGAGAATCATCGGTGATGATGCACTTGTCGATTCAAAACTCCAAAGCCTTGAGCATCGTCGCCGAGTTGCTGGCCTGTCGGTTTTCTATCGGTTACACTTCGGGGAGTGTGCGTTGGAATTGCACAATTTAATTCCACCAAGTCCGTTCCATCATCGGACCACTAGACGTACGGCGTTGCGCCATGGGTACATGGTGGACATCCCACCCATACGTACAAAGCGTTTTGGGAACACATTCATAATGCGTACAGCTAAGGAGTGGAATTCCCTGCCCGAGTCTGTGTTCCCTGATAGCTACAACCTAGGGGTCTTTAAGTCAAGAGTGAATAGGTTACTTCTAGGCAAGCGTGCTCCATCGTCGGCCACATCATCGCTTACCATCAGGTGAGATGGTGGTCAAACGCGAGCCTATCAATAATAATAAAAAAAAAAACATAAAAAAAATATGGAGAAATAAAATTAACAATAACAATATGTCTCACGGTTACGCCAAATAGGTCCAGTTCAGCTTAATGCCAGATAACTACGTAGCAGTTGCCTGACGCTAGTTTTCAACTGAACCTAAGAGTGTAGGTACGGATGAAAATCAGTTTTCTTATTTGGAAATTAAATATATAAGTATATATATTAATGTGTACAAAGTGATAAATAGATGTTTAGTGTTAGATTTGAAGGTATGTAATAAAAATATATATTGCCAACTTCAATAAAACTTTTATTAGGTCTAATTTTATATTACGATTAAAAGAAAAACGGTCTCGAGCCACCGCCGCGCCGTCAATACAGTGGCAGTTATATTTACTATGCTTTTGGCGGCTGAGCGCTGCAGACGAGTAGCAAACCAGCGAAAATGATTGAATTACACCCACACACAGAACAAATGATCGTACTAATCACACAAACATTTGTCCTGGAGTGGTAATCGACCGGCATAGCAGTCAGGGCCACTAACCAATAGACCTACAGGCCAGTGAAAGTAATTATGGTGATTTTACGATTTAAATGAGCTGAATTTTGAGAGCATTAGCTGACAATAATCTTTGGAGGTATACGGAACAGAGAGTAAAGTCCCGCAAACCTTCGTTGAAAAGGGAGGATCCTCCGACCAGACGGGCAACTGCCCGATAGATGATTTCGGGCTGTTCTATATGTTCCAATCGCGCGGAGAACTTTAATTGCGCGATGTAGGATTAGTTCTTATGTGACGACATAGATGTCGCTACAAATCCATCAGCCTAGAGAAAGTTGTTTCCGTAATAACTGTGAAACAGAAGACAATCGGAAACTCGATTACGGATCCCATAGAATGATCCCGGATTCACTTTTACGGTACCACGGTAAATAATAGGCTAGTTCTATTCGGTGGCGGCGGTAGTTCGTGACGAGTCATTAATTCTAACTGTGGCTTCTGTTACCGACTCCAGCTTGACACTTTTGAATGGTTTTCGTATCACTGGGTTCCGATTGTTTGTTTGTGAGAGCTTTGTGGCTATCCTAAAGTGTTAACACAGTATTTATTTAGCTGCCAATGTTGCTAGTTTTTTAGGGTTCCGTACCCAGAGGGTAAACCGGGACCCTATTACTAAGACTCCGCTGTCCGTCCGTTTGTCTGTCCGTCTGTCACCAGGCTGTATCTCATGAACCGTGATAGACAGTTGAAATTTTCACAGATGATGTATTTCTATTGCGGCTTTATCAACAAATACTAAAAAACAGAATAAAATAAATACTTAAGGGGGCTCTCATACATCAAACTTTTTTTTTTGCCGTTTTTTGCTACGGACGGTACGGAACCCTTCTTGCGCGAGTCCGACTCGCACTTGGCCGGTGGTTTTTAACCCTTTAACAGCTCAGTCGTTAGCCTCGTATAAGTCGTGAAAGGTACAGGTGGTTGTGCATGCTGGGCAGAAAAGGAGAAAAACGCAAAAAAAAAAGGAAATCCTGTGCCCCTTCACAGGATTTCCTTTTTTAATATATTTGCGTTTAAACGTTGTCTTAAAGTAGGAATTGCTTGAAAAACATCTGCCACTGCGACACGAACTGCAGTGGCTAATCTAGAAATCTCTGAACCGACTGCGGGCTCAGGTTGACCGCTACAAAGATAATCCCAAATGGATACCCCATTTGGCCAGATTATCTCTAGCCAAAAGACCCATCCCAAACACAATGCCAGTGTGGAGCCCCTTCACATGATTTCCTTTCTTTTTTGCTTTTTTTCTCCTTTCTTCAGCATGCATAACCACTTGCACTTTCCACTACTTATACCAGGCTAACGACCGAGCTGTTTAGGTGGCTAAATATTGGCCGGATAAGATTTGAGTCAGACCGACACAAAAGAAGAAGAAGTAGGAATTATTCCGGTAGGTATCAGGGCTTACGACGCAGTGTGTTGTTTGACCCATTAAACTAAAAACGCCCATGCTTAAAATGTATTTATTTGAATTAAGGGGTGACCAGATGGTTGCAATCCAACGTCCCAACCAAGGTGACCTTGCTAGTTACAATCCGTGTAAACAGCAGTTGTAATCCATGACCTTCAACGCTCCTGGTTGGAAGCGTGTTTTCCCAACCACCAAACGTGTTGGCGCATGGTTTACAAACATATAAACCAAGGTGACCTTGGTTGGAACAGTTTGCAACTGTTTGGTCCACCCTTTAAGAACTTTATTATATTGTTGCAATCAGTGCCTTAACTATGTTGACTTCTGAATAAGTTATCTGTGGTCCTAGAACACAAAGGGTAACTGAAGAAACATAGGTGTGGTTTTAGTCAGTAAAAGTCTGACACGCTCACCGGCATCACCCTACAACGGGAGAAGTCATTATTAGATGTTTTCCAACCTCAAAAGAAAAAACCATTGATCACACGAATATTATAAACTCAAAAAGTTGAATAATAATAATAATATTCCACAAACTATGAAGGACGGCACGGTTGACATATGTCGGGCATGTCACCGTCCGGGAGAATCAATTCGTCACATTATCTCTGGTTGTTCTCGTCTAGGTAACGGAGAGTACTTGCATAGACACAACTTTGTAGCCAGGATTATCCATCAGCAACTTGCTCTGAAATACTCTCTTGTAGAATCGGAAGTGCCGTACTATAGGTACGAGCCCGATCCAGTTCTTGATAATGGTCATATGACTTTGTACTGGGATCGGTCCATCATCACTGACAGGACTATTGTAGCCAATAAGCCTGTTATAGTGGTGGTGGACCGAAGCGAGAGGCGTGCAATGATTGTTGACATATCCGTTCCGCATGACGAGAACCTCGTGAAAGCCGAGAAAGATAAACAAATTAAGTATATTGACTTGGCTCGCGAGGTTGTCGACATGTGGGATGTGGACTCGGCGATCATTGTACCGATAGTCGTGTCGGGCAATGGCTTAATAGCCAAGAGCCTCGACCAATACCTTAGGAGGCTCGCATTAGGCGACTGGATCAAGGGCTTGATTCAGAAAGCGGTACTCCTGGACACGGCTCGTATTGTTAGGAGGTTCCTTTCTCTGGAGCCCTGACCGCCGGTGGCTTGGACCCTGTTCCCGATACCGGTGGGACACTATTTTTTATATTTTTAAATGTTTTTTTATTGAAATATTTAAAAATATAATTTGTAAGATAAAATGATGAATAAACGAAATAATATTCCACAAACTATCACACAACGCCTTCTAGTCCCAAGCTAAACAGAGCTTGTGTTATGAGTACTAGACAACTGATAAACATAATTATATATTTATAAATACATACATATTATAGATAAATTACACCCAGACAGAACAAATGATCGTGCTCATCAGACAAACATTTGTCCTGGGTGGGAATCGAACCCACGACCTCCGGCATAGCAGTCAGGGCCACTAACCACTAGACCAACAGTCCAGTCAAATGTGTCAATATGTGTGTATGTTTGTATCTTTTCTTACGCTTAAACAGCTGAATAGTTTTGGATAAAATTTGGCACACGTGTAGACCATATTTTTAGAATAGCACATACGACACTTTTATCCCAAAAACCATTTTCCCTTGGGATAATTTTATACATTCACACAGTTGATACCGCTCGCGGCCAATGATATCAAATAAGACTGATTTTCAGGTCAAGTAATTCTGAGTTTCAGAAGCGGGACCACAAACCGCGGAACATGATGAGATAATATACCATAAGATAGAGAGAGATAGAGATATCAATCCTTATCCTTAAACTGCCTCAAAGGAAACCCTGTACAATACGCACGATCTGCCATTTCGGGGAGTGAGTTATATCAAATTCAAATTCGATATAATTTATCGAACTTGGCGAAACTTCTCGTGTACAATAACGACATATGTTTGATAAATCATACATATATATAAACTTCTAAAGGGAAGGGTAGTAATCGAAATGTTTATGAAGGTCTAGCGACCTTTTCAATGTGGATATTGGTCTATTCTAACTTGAGTGATCGTTCATTTATTTTTATATAGACGCGTTTATCCTTTCTTTGGCGTATTTTTTGGCGTATGCTTACGATGTTTTGCTTGTAAATAAATTTAGATTTTCTGAAAAGGGTAAAGGCTAAAGTTCTTATTTTTTGCGGATAATTTTCTTTCTATCGCCAGTTACACATGGTTGAGTCTGCTTTATTACGCATTCCAAATTGATTTTTGAGTGACGATTTGTAATAAAAAGTAATATAATAATATATTCCACAGCTATCACACAAAGTCTTTCTTTATAATATCTCCTTTCGTTTATAAATAGGTCTCATTCCCAGTATACTCCATCAGATGCTACTATTTTATACCACTACTTATTTACTGAGTTATATTCATGTCTTTTTCTTTGGTTGTTTCATGAAAAAGTCAGTGTAATAATAATATTCCATAACCATCACACATCGCCATCTAGTCGCAAACTAAGCAGAGCTTGTGCTATGAGTACTAGATAACTGATAAACTTCCTTGCATACTTCTAACTATATACATTATACATATGTAAATGAAGCATTGTCGCCCTTCATTAAATTTGAATTGCCCGCACTTTAACTTTTGACTTATTGGTGGCAGCACCAGTAGGCTGGCACTATGCTCGTTCTATAGATAAAAAACTTCTCTTTGGAATTGTAACGTCGTAAAATATTTCAGATTGAAAATTGTGAAACATTTATATTATTTGAAGAGATTTGAAGCAATAGCTTTTAATGTTGTTTCTCTTTACAGGTTAGTACCTAAGTAATAATAATTTGTACTTATGTGTAGAAAATAAGTGTGTTTTACAAACACCTTTGTGGTTCTTCCATGTTATGTAATAAAATTTATCTTTACAGAGCAACAACTTGGGTTTTTTGTTTCAATAAACAACATATTACACATATTACAGATAAATTACACTCAAAGTGCGATGTTAGTCGGACTTTTACGTGTTTTAGGTACGATATTCAGTTTATTGTTGCAAAACTTAATAAATACAGTGTAATTTTCTTTTTGGACAGTGGGAAATCATCTAATAATTGCCCCCGCTCTGGGTGGAGTGAGACTCATGCTTTTGCTGACTAAAGCCCACCCGTGTTGCCCTTTCTGTTTCAAGACCGCGGTGTCTCTTTCGCACAAGCCCAAGTTTGAATGATTATTGTACGTGGTGAATTAATTAACTGACTTCTCTCGCTCTCTGGGTGAAGCGAGAGGGAGTGTCAGACATTTAATGACTAAAGCTCTGAAAAAAGGAACAATGAAGGGTTGCAATGTTCCTTCAGTTGTTCTCTGCGAGGGACAACACTTTGGAACTATCCGTAGCTCAACTAGGCCCAAAAACTTTGAGGGAAAAGAAAACCAGCGATTCGAGAAGAAAAAGAAGCTCAACAATCAAAACTATCTGACTGGACTTAGTCTAACTACGATCTGTAGAGCTATAGGTATGGGAGCATAGGACAAGACATTACACAAGAATTCAACAACATTCCTACTCAACTTTTGAGCTCCGTCATCATCATCATCATCATCATTTCAGCCGATAGACGTCCACTGCTGGACATAGGCCTCCCCCAAATGTCACCAATGAACGGTCCTGTGCGTCTCGCATCCATCGAATTCCCGCAACCTTCACCAGGTCATCGGTCCACCTTCCAACACTGCGTCTTCCAGTACGCGGTCGCCACTCCAGAACCTTTCGGTCCCAACGGCGATCTGTTCTGCGAGCAATGTGCCCTGCCCATTGCCACTTAAGTTTGGCGATTATTTGTGCTATGTCGGCAACCTTGGTTCTCCTGCGGATATCTTCATTTTATTTTTTTATTTTTGAGCTCCGTACATCATAACAAATATCAATTAGATGCGCAATTAGATGCGCAATTAGATGCCTAGGGACTAATAGGGTGTAACAATGGTCTAGTCGCTAAAGACGATCTTTAGCCAGCCGATTATCGCCCGTGTGTCGAGAATCGCAAAGCAATCCCCGGCCACCGCAGGCGCGAGCTTGCGGACGACGAGCAATGGATAGCTCGTCGTCCACTCGTCCTGCAAGAAACGAGGCCGAGTCGTCGACGGCGAGTAGTGTTGTAGGAGAGATGTCAGTAAACCTTAGGGTCCTAGTAGGGCCGATGCCTGCTAGAGCCACGGGCAAAAATATGAAATTGATAACCGTGGACCCAGAACGCAAAGTACAACTGAAGAAGCATAGGTGTGGCTTTGGTCAGTAAAGTTACGCCCTCCTAGAGCGGGAGAAGTCATTACTTGATTTGCTTCCTTAAAAAAAGGGCCAGCCGATTATTAAGCACGAAAATGATAAACATTATCTCAATAACATTCATTCATTATGCGTACAGCTAAGGAGTGGAATTCCCTGCCGGAGTCTGTGTTTCCTGAAAGCTATAACCTAGGGGTCTTTAAGTCAAGAGTGAATACGTTGTTTCTAGGCATGCGTACTCCATCGTCGGCCACATCATCGCTTACCATCAGGTGAGATAGTAGTCAAACACTAGCCTATCCATAATAATAATAACCAGCTGTTGTCACTAAAACTTCGTTCTCCACCACGGCCCGAATATCCATTTGCTCAATAATGAAAAAGGTAGCGTAAACCAAAACAAATAAGGTCCACAGACAGACGGACGTAAAAAGACCTATATTTGCGGGTAAACACGATTAAATCGAGGACCGCCGGGGACAAAGCGTTGACGCGGTCTTACGCGACTTTTTTTGTAGTTTCCATTTCTTTAAACCATTTCAGTGTATGAGATAGATTGGATTTTTATTAAAGTTGGCGGCTCCTATGTTTCTGTCTGTTGTGTGTAAATCTTTAAAAAAATTTGTTTAAGATAGTATCAACGACACTATTGTAAATTAGGCATACATGCTATAGTCAGTAATGTGCCCCACTTCTAAAACTAAGACATGCTAAATGCGTGACGTAGATTTTTGTGCAGGAATGCACATGATTCGTGCGGAAGACACGCCCGGGTGTCACCAATGTGTGGACCGCCCGAGGGACATGCTGGAGCTTTCAGTGGAGGTGTGCCCCACTTGGGTGGAGCACCACCATGTCTATTGGGTGTGAACGGCGCGCGGTGGCGGCGGCCTTTCACGCGCCCTGGCACAGGCCATGGTCCAGAGTGAGGAGGAATGACAGGTGGTCGCCTTGTTCTGTAAAGCAATAATGCTTAGAAGTAATGCGTGCAGCCTCACACGTGAGGGAACGGACTTCCACACACCCCAGCCGCCGGGATTACAGCACCGATTTCCAGCCAATGTAGGCGTGGCCTTGCAGACGACGAACAATAGGTAGCTCGCCGTCGGCCGTATGATAACCATCCGGATCAAGCTCGACTTTTTGACGACGCGTAGTGTTTCACGCGCGCCTCAAAGAGATGTCAGGAGCCCAGCATAACCGAAGCCCTAGTAGGCCATGGGTTGACTTCTGGGTAGGGTAACCCGTGGCCCTGGGACTCGAAGGGCAACTGAAGGAACGTAGGTGTCGTTTTAGTCAGTGGAAGTCTGAAAGCCCTTCCATTTTGCCCTAGAGCTGTCGGCGCATCACTACGGATGGCCACAGGAAGGAGCGCGCGGGACGCGGGGAGCAACCTTCCCCGCTCACGCGCCGTCACTCGGCTCACAGACGCGGTTCGCTATAGCCACTTCGTACGATCATATTGTAATCGACGTAATATATAATTTAAAATACAGTCCACGTTTTATTTGAAGTCCCGTAAAGGCCTAACCATTGGTCCTTCGGCCTTGCGAAAATCAAAACACAAAGCCAGTTCGTATATTTCGCCGAAACAAGATCGTCGTATCCGTTGTCGTCGCCGTGTGGACTTTGCCCTCGGCCACGCGGATTGGAAGAAGTCTTACTCGTAGCAGCCTACACGAAGAAGCCGAAGTCATTCTTTGGGAGTATAATACAGTATTTGAGTGAGTTCGTTCCAATTAGCTATATTCCTGCTTTCATTTCCTGCCGTAAAAATCGTTTTGAGTCTTAGGTATCATATTTTTTCTGCCGCTTTATATATTTCATTTCAATAAGTAACACATATTAGCAGCTTTATACAGTGCATTCATATCGCTTGCGAGTTGCTTTTTTCTCGTAGCAAATAAATAACGGCGTACGCATAGCATTCGCACACCACGTGTTAAGTACTTGACCTTGACTCGGAATTTTATTACCTGCTTGCATCGGTCCCTTTGTTTGCGCACAGCTGTTCTTTTGTATTGGAATAATCCTTCATTCTAGTAAAAAATACTTCTTGTCTTCTTTGATTTAAAATGGCAGATATTAAAACACTGTTGAAGAAACGTAGTTCCACCAAATCAAAAATGACCATTTATTCCAATCATCTCAATTTAATTAAAAGTAGTCCCGGCTTATCTAATGTACAGCGCACGGACTTAGCGGAGCGTTTTAAAAGATTCGATTCCTTACATGATGAATTTGACAATTTACAGACACAAATTGAAGTTCTTACCGATGATCAGAGTGCTGCGTTCACCGAGCGTGAGGAATTTGCCCGCCAGTACTTCAATCTGGTGGCAGTCACACGCGACTTGCTTGGTACTTCGGCCAGCGATGCGGACTCTGAGGCGGGCTTCAAGGATGCTAACTCAGGTGCACATAATTCCAATAGGAATAGTTTTGTTCGTTTGCCCAATATAGATTTACCTCATTTCGATGGCGACTTCCAATGCTGGTTCGAATTTAGAGACACATTTACGTCATTGATCCACGACAATCCTAGTCTCAATGATATTGATAAATTCCATTACTTGCGGCTTTCATTGCAAGGAAAAGCTGCCTCAGCCATTAAAAGCATTACTTTTAAAGATGACCAGTACCAGGTAGCATGGGGCATATTGTGTGAACGATTCGATAACAATCGCAAGTTGATTAAACACCACATACAAGCACTGTTTGATATTGAGTCATTACAAAGGGAATCGAGCGTTTCAATTAGAAATCTTGTAGATACAATTAATAAAAATATTAGGGCACTCACAATATTAGAAAGACCCACTCAGCATTGGGACGATCTAATCATTTATGTCATGGCCAAAAAATTAGACATTACAACTGGTCGTGACTGGGAGGAATATAGCAACACTAAGTTGAAAGATGGTCCCACTTTAATTGAATTTTGTTCCTTCTTAAACAGGAAAGCAGATTGGTTGGAATCGTATGAGTCGAATATTAGCTCTCTTCAAAACGAAACTGTTGTCGCCTTAAATAATAATCACTCAAATACAAAAAATTCTTCAAATACTTTATCTACTACAAATCAATCTACAACAAAAAACAATAAAAAATTTAGTAATAATAATAAAGTAAATAAATGTCCACTTTGCTCCCAAGAACATAACCTTTTCAAATGTCAATCTTTTAGAAGCCTATCAATAGAAAACCGCTTACAAAAGGCAAAAGATTACAATGTTTGTCTAAATTGCTTACGCTTAGGACATTCTGCAAAGCATTGCAAACTGTCTCATTGCAAATATTGCAAAATAAAGCACAACACGCTTTTACATTTAGAAAATCACGAAACCAAACCCGACTTAAATCCATTGCCTTCTGCTTCGCCTACTACGACAAATGTTGCACCTTCAGCTAATTGCTTGCAGCTTGCTACTTCTGCGCATGTTTTACTGTCCACAGCCCTGGTGAACGTGACCAGCAGCGTGACGGGTAAGAAGTACACTGCGCGCCTACTGCTGGACAACGGTAGTACAGCGAACTTTATCACGAGGAATTTAGCGGAGAAACTGGGTTTGTCACGACACGGTACGAGCACCAAGGTAACGGGTATTAACAATCACATATCCACTAGTACACAGTCTTGTCACCTTGCTATAGAGTCTTTATGCTGTGCATACACTGTAGATATCGAGTGTCACATTTTGCCCGAAATTACAAAAGTTCTACCATCGTCGTTCATACACATCAATCACGTCCCTATTCCTTCAGGTCTTAAACTAGCAGACCCGAACTTTAACGTTCCGTCGGTCATAGATATCCTGGTAGGGGCTGAAGTGTTTTGGAATGTCATAGGCAGTAATAGCATAGATTTAGGAAAAAATCTACCAAAACTGTGTGAAACAAAATTTGGTTGGTTGGTCTCAGGCAGTCTTTCGCGTCAACCAAATATTTATTCTTCACACTTTTGCCATCATTCCGATGTCATTCCCGACCTTACACAATTTTGGGAACTTGACAATGTTTCATCAAAACATATACATTCTCTCGAAGAGAAAACGTGTGAACAACATTTTGCTCAAACTACTGTCCGCAACATTGACGGTAGATTTGTTGTCAAAATACCTTTAAAATCAGATCCTAGTATTTTAGGTAAATCATATGAAACTGCAAAAAACCGTTTTTTGTCCTTAGAAAGACGTTTTAAACGCGATCACACATTTAAAACTAAATATTTAGATTTCATGCGAGAGTATGAACGTCTAGGTCATATGACGTTGGACACTTATGACTCATCTTCATCACCTGAAAACTCAGTGGTCAAATACTATATACCACATCATGGAGTTATTCGCGATTCTAGCACCACAACCAAACTACGCGTAGTATTCGACGCATCAGCCTCTACCAGTTCCGGGGTGTCTCTTAATGACATACAGATGGTCGGTCCCGTAGTGCAAGACGATCTATTTAGTATTTTAATACGTTTTCGTCAACATAGATACGTGGTCACGAGTGACGTCGAAAAGATGTACAGAGCCATTGAGCTAAGTCCAATTCAACGACCCCTACAAAAAATTATCTTTAGATTTGATCCCTCAGAACCTCTTAGAACGTACACTTTAAATACAGTAACCTATGGCACTGCATCTGCTCCCTATCTAGCCACGAAGTGTCTTGTAAGTCTGGCTGATGACACAGAGGACAGTCGTGTTCAGTCCGCTATTCGACGTGACTTTTACGTCGACGATTACTTGAGCGGAAGTTCCACAATATCAGAAACTGTTGAAATTTCTAAAGGAGTACATTCGGTTTTATCATCAGCTAAATTCAATTTACGCAAATGGCGATCAAATAATACAGATATACTAAAACAATTAACAAGTGATTATGAAACCAACAACACGTTAGAATTATCGGAGCATAATCAAAATTGTTCACAGTCTAAAACATTAGGTCTAAACTGGGTATGTGACTCTGATTTTCTTACTTATACTATCAACATAATCCCTACGTCTAGAGTCACTAAACGTCATGTCCTCTCGGTCATTAGTCAGATCTTCGACCCACTGGGCCTCGTGGGTCCGTGCGTTGTCGAAGCTAAATTTATTTTAAAACTACTTTGGCAAGGAAAATATGACTGGGACAGTGATGTGTCACTAGAAATTAAAACACTTTGGTCTGCATTTCAAAATACGATAACATCACTAAATTTCTTAAAAATACCTCGTTGGGTTTTACATGAAGACTCCATTACACATGAAGTGCACGTCTTTACCGATGCGTCCGAAAGGGCTTATGGAGCGTGTGTCTACATTCGATCACGTAATAGCAATGGATTCACAGGGGTACAACTTCTAGTATCTAGAAATCGTGTAGCGCCCATTAAACCAACGACAATACCAAGACTTGAACTTTGTGGAGCCTTGTTAGGTGCAAGGCTGTGTACTAAGGTTCGACAATCACTTACCATACCCATCCATAAATGCAGATTCTGGTGTGACTCCACCATAGTTCTAGGTTGGCTTTCTACTTCTCCTAATCAACTGAAACCTTTTGTTAAAAACAGAGTTAACGAAATTCAAGAAAGTACACATGGTCATACCTGGAGCTACGTACCGTCGAAGGACAACCCGGCGGATCTTGCTTCCCGTGGTCTTAGGGCCGACCTTATTAAGGACACACCACTGTGGTGGTCCGGGCCCTCCTTTTTATTACACGATGAAAATGAGTGGCCCAAAATGCCAAACACAGGGAAACACGATTTGCCGGAAGTAGTGACTCATCTCATTAGTAGCGATAGTAATCATTCTCATAATAAACATCAATCAAACATAATCATTCATCCATCAATCATACAAAACTTATTAGAAACCTATTCTAGCTTAACAAAAATACAAAAGATATTTACATATGTACAAAGATTTATCTATAACTTAAAAAACAAAAATAAAACGCGTGGCAATCTTTCAACGACTGAATTACAGAATTCATTAAACTTTATTATTCACCATTCACAGCTCGCAATGTTTACTGAAGAGTACCATTGCCTAAAATCAAGTCAAAAATTGCCACGCAAGAGTAGGTTACTTCCTTTGACTCCTTTCCTGGACAAAGATGACCTCATTCGCGTGGGCGGGAGGCTCGATAACTCCCCCTACGATTTTAACACAAAACATCCCATTGCTTTATGTAGTAAACATAGTTTCACTAAGCTTTTGTTTCACATGCAACATTTAAAACTTTTACACTGTGGTCCACAATTGCTTTTGTCGCATATTCGACAAACTTATTGGCCCCTGGGCGGTCGAAACTTAGCTAGGTTTGTCGTGAATAAATGTCTTAAATGTTTCAGACACAAAGCTGAAAACGTTCAACCGATAATGGGTCAGTTACCTAGTTCGAGAACTAATCTTGAATTCCCATTTCTAAATTGTTATGTTGACTACGCGGGTCCAGTATTGGTAGCCGATCGCAAAGGTCGTGGCTGCAAACTTACAAAATCATATATGTGCATCTTTGTTTGTGCAGCAGTCAAAGCCGTGCATTTGGAGCTCGTCTCAGACCTCTCCACTGCGGCTTACATGGCGGCTCTAAATCGTTTTGTGGCGCGTCGAGGCAAGCCTCGAAGCATCACGTCCGATAATGGGACGAACTTTGTGGGTGCATCAAATGACATGCAGAAGTTTTTACAATCATCAAATGTTGCATTTGAAATAGCGCAAGAGGGAATCGAATTTATTTTCACGCCCGCATACAGCCCGCATTTCAATTCATTGGCTGAAGCTGCAGTTAAATCCTGCAAGCATCATTTGAAAAGATTACTCCACCTTACCCATTTCACATTCGAGGAGATGGCTACCTGTCTCGCTCACATAGAGGCGGTCTTAAATTCGCGTCCCCTCACTTCACTTTCATCAGACCCTAACGATTTTTCGGCGCTCACTCCATCTCATTTCCTAATTGGACGACAGCTCTTAACTGTACCACATCCACAGGTGACTGACGCAAATATCACACGACTAGATCGATGGAGAAGAATCCAGTTCATCCGGCAGCATTTTTGGCGCAGATTTCATAATGAGTACACTTCTCTGCTACAGGCCAAATCAAAGTGGTTCCATTCCAGAGGTGAAGTCAGTCCCGGGACCATGGTGCTGATCAAGGACAAAACAACGCCGCCCCTGCTCTGGTCCCTGGGTCGGGTCACGAAGACCTATCCCGGCGTAGACGGGGTCACGAGGGTGGCAGAACTCAAGACGAAGAGAGGCACCATTCGTCGTGCCTTCAACTGCATCTGCCCTCTTCCAGTCAACCCTTGAAGACATCACTTCAACCCGGGGAGTATGTCGGCGCATCACTACGGATGGCCACAGGAAGGAGCGCGCGGGACGCGGGGAGCAACCTTCCCCGCTCACGCGCCGTCACTCGGCTCACAGACGCGGTTCGCTATAGCCACTTCGTACGATCATATTGTAATCGACGTAATATATAATTTAAAATACAGTCCACGTTTTATTTGAAGTCCCGTAAAGGCCTAACCAGAGCAAAACAAGTCATTGGATGATTTGAAGCTTAAAAATAAAGCAGAAATGGGATGAAATGGGGGTCCAAAGTTTGTATGGAGAAACCTACTTATGCTAGTAAGAAACTAGTGTATGTATATAGATACAAAGTTAAGATTAAACCACAGCACTATTAACATAATACATTCAAATAAATTCTCATAAACGAATCAACATAACCTCTCCAAATTACATGTAAATGGAGATTCATTTATTTAATACAGAAACACATTGTTTTCAATTCAATTCAACTGTCTTTGCAGTGAGACAGCTATGTAAATTCCGCTTCAGTTAGTCGGATTATGTTCTGTGTCATTTTGTTCTCTCGCAAGTACGTAGCGAGCTCAGTAAAGTAACAAGTTTTCCATTGTGTGATGTCAGAATAAGGTTTATCTTGTGAGGTATTAGTTTTATTTCTTGGCTTAAGTTTTAGCTGCAATTTGCTGCAGATTTTGCATTTGGTTTTTGAATTTTATGTTGCCACGTTTGAGTAGTGTTTTTTTATTTAGGTAGGAAATCTGAGAATTCAAATCATCCAAAATCGGTCGGCATACAAATAATACCATTTCGTTTTGTGTAGAAAAAACTGTTTTTACATCATCATCATCATTTCAGCCGACTAAGCCCCCGCCTAAGACCTCCTAACCCCTCCTCCTCCCCTCCTCCCCCTCCCCCCTCCTCCTCCCCCCTCCTCCCTCCCCCCCTCAGGCCTCAGGGGGCCTCCTTAGGGCCTCGACTAAGAGGGCTGTTTAGCGCATGTTTGGAGAGGGGCCAGTTCCCACTTCGTTGGAAGACCGGGAAACTGGTCCTTATAGCGAAGCCGGGGCGCCCTGCGGACTCTCCGTCTGCATACCGGCCCATAGTGCTGCTCGACGAGGTGGGCAAGCTCTTTGAAAGAGTAATTGCAGACCGCCTCGTCGCGCATTTAGCGCGGGTAGGGCCGGATCTTTCGGACAGCCAGTTTGGTTTCCGCAAGGGGCGCTCCATAGTGGACGCCATCATGCGCGTGCGAGCCCTCACGATGGGGGATGCGGTGCAAATGCGGACATCACCAACGCCTTCAACTCCCTGCCCTGGAGTAGCATTAGGAGGGCACTCCGGTATCACCAGGTGCCCGACTACCTCCGTCGTTTGATCGAGGCCTACCTGAAGGACAGGTTTATCATCTACCCTGGTCACGAGGGAGAGTGGAAACGGTGAGAGATGTCGTGCGGTGTTCCGCAGGGATCGGTACTAGGACCGCCCTTGTGGAACATCGGGTACGACTACGTGTTGCGCGGCGACCTCCCCGACGGGGTCAGCGTGGTCTGTTACGCAGACGACACGCTGGTCCTGGCACAGGGGGAGTCACACCAGTGAACCGATGCAGCGCGAGATTGAGCTGCGTCGGTCTCAGCTCCGTGAGGTCATGGTGGCGGAATGGCGGGACAGGCTTCTGCGCCCTACCGCCGGCCTCGCCACGATCGATGCGATCCGACCAGTGCTCGACGAATGGCTCGGGAGGAAACACGGCTCCCTGTCGTTTAGGGCGACGCAGGTGCTCTCGGGGCATGGCTGCTTCGGGAAGTACTTGTGTCGCATAAACAGGGAGCCGGACGCTCGGTGCCATCACTGCACCGACTGTCGGGAGGACACGGCGCAACACACACTGGCAGAGTGTGCCGCATGGGAGGAGCAGCGCCGTGCCCTTGTATCTGAAGTGGGCCCCGACCTGTCGCTGCCGGCCGTCGTTCGTTCGATGGTCGGGGGCGCCGAGTCGTGGGATGCGGTGATCTCCTTCTGTAAAGCCGTAATTTCGCAGAAGGAGGCTGCGGAGAGGGAGAGGGAGGCCGTGGCCACTCTCCCGTGCCGCAGCAGGCGAACTGGGCGTCGGCGGAGGGCAGACAACGCCCTCTTCCAGCCCCCATAAAGAGGTCAGGAGGGACGGCGGACTCGGGGTCGTCCGCCGTCCCCCATCCAGCAAGACCCGAGGAGGCAGCGCGTAGTGTTCCACGCGCGCCCCTATTGGACGTCGCGAGGGGAGGACCTCCCCCCGGCCTGAGGTGGCCCGCCTAGGCGTGCCGGCACTAGCCGAGGATCATGGATGGCGTATCAGCTCCCACGATCCCCGGTCCAAGTGTGGGAGGGAACACCGAGGTGGTTTTTAGTCAGTAAGAGTCTGACAGACCCCTTCGCCGCCTGCCCCAGGCGAAGGACATCCATGAGGATTTTCCACCCCGGCAACAAAAAAAAAAAAAAAAAAAAAAAGTGGGAGTCACACCAGGCGGCCGGCGGCCGAACTAGCGACACGTGGGGTTGCGACAGTCGTGGACAGGATCAAAGAGTTGGGACTCGAAGTGGCACTGCACAAGTCCGAGGCCATGTGCTTTCATGGCCCTCGGAATGCGCCTCCACCGGGTTCCCAAATAACGGTAGGAGGGGTTCGCATCGACGTCGGGTCGACGATGAAATACCTGGGACTTACCCTCGACAGTCGGTGGAACTTTGTGGAGCACTTTCGACGTCTGACTCCCAAACTGCAACGGACCGGGGCTGCCCTAAAGCGGCTCCTGCCCAACCTTGGGGGTCCAGACGCCTCCTGCCGGAGGCTCTACGTGGGAATCGTTCGGTCCATGGCTCTTTACGGGGCGCCGGTGTGGGCGCCGTCGCTGCAAAGGCGACCGGCGGCCATGCTGAACGCTTGCCAGAGGGTCATGGCCATCCGGATGGTACGAGGATACCGCACGATATCCCGCGAAGCGGCGAGCCTCCTTGCTGGCCTGCCACCATGGGATTTGGAGGCAACAGTCCTTGCACGCATGCACGATTTGCGCGTGGAGATGCAACGCCGGGGTGAAACTCCGCTGCCGCGCCAAGTCGCGGCATGGCGGACAGAGTTTCGGCGGGATCTCATGGTGGAATGGCGACGGCGACTGTCGCGACCCAGTGCTGGGCACACTACAATTATGGCGATAAGTCCCCTCTTTGAGGAGTGGCTGGACCGGCAACAGCGGCGTCTTCACTTTCCGCATGACGCAGGTCCTCACCGGACATGGCAAGTTCGGGAGGTTCCTGCATCGGATTCAGGCGGAAGCAACGCCCGGGTGTCATCATTGTGCGGACCACCCAGAGGACACGGTGGAGCATACGGTGGAGGTGTGCCCCGCTTGGGCGGAGCACCGCCGTGTCCTCGTGGAGGCAATTGGCGGCAGCGACCTTTCGCGTCCGGCCCTGGTTCAGGCTATGGTCCGGAGCGAGGAGGAATGGCAGGCGGTCGCGTCCTTCTGTGAAGCAGTAATGCTAGCGAAGGAGGAGGCTGCAGGCGTGAGGGAACGAAGGTCCTCACGCCCTAACCGCCGTAATTCCGACCCCGACTACCAGCCACGGTAGACGCGGGCTTGCGGACGTCGAGCACTGGGTAGCTCGTCGTCCGGCTGTTCGGTAATTAACCGGACCGAGCCCAGTCGTTAACAGCGCGTAGTGATCCTCGCGCTCCTCAAAGAGATGTCAGCAAACCGTAGGGGCCCAGCAGGGTCGATGCCCGCTAGCTAGGACCGCGGAGAATTTCTGAAAGGGAAACCCGTAGTCCTAGACCGCAAAGGGTAATTGAAGGATACAGGTGTGGTTTTAGTCAGTAAAAGTCTGACACGCTCTCGCGCTCCACCCAGAGCGCGAGAAGTCATTTGGATGATTTCCCACCTTAAAAAAAAAAAAAAAAAGCATCGCCACAACAACCGATCCTATACATCTCGCATCCACCGCACTCCCGCGACTCTCACCAGGTCGTCGGTCCACCTTGTGGGAGGCCTTCCAACACTGCGTTTTCCGGTGCGCGATCGCCACTCTAGAACCTTTCGGCCCCATCGACCATCCATTCTACGAGCAATGTGCCCTGCCCACTGCCACTTTAGTTTCGAGATGGCTCAAGAGAAGAATACCTGGAAGAAGTTTGGGGAGGCCTTTGCCCAGCAGTGGGAAAGTATAGGTTAAATAAAAAAAAGCATAATCAGCCTTATAATGTTCGCACTGCTCTAGGGCGAAGCGGGAGGGCGTGTCAGACTTTTAGACTAAAACCCACTCCTAAGTTCCTTCGTTGCTTTGCGTTCCAGGGCCCCGGGTTTTTCTTTCAGACACCGACTTATGACATCAGTAGGCTTTGACTCTGTTGGGCCCCTACGGTTTGCTGACATCTCTTTGAAGCGCACGTGACGATGACGACTGCTTTTTTTTTTTTTTTTTTCGGGTGGGAAAATCATCTAATGACATCCCCTGCTCTTGGGCGGAGCGTGAGATAGTGTCAAACTTTTACTGACTAAAAACCCACTCCTGTTCCTTCTTCGCCATTCCTTTCCAGGGCCCCGGGGGTCACTTTCGCATCACCCATGGCCCCAGTAGGCTTCGACCCTGCTGGGCCCCTACGGTTGCTGACATCTCCTTGAGGCGCGCGTGGAACACTACGCGCCGTCGACGACTTGGGCTCGGTACGGACGGTTACCGGACGATCGGACGGCGAGCCACCCATTGCCCACCGTCCGCAAGCCCGCACCTACGGTGGCCGGAAATCGGGATCGGAATCCCGGCGGCGGTTGGGGCGTGAGGACCGTTGCCTCACGCGATCGGCCGCCTCCTTTGCACTCTGAAGCTGCTGGCAGAAGCTTTTATACACATAATTAAATAAATAATACTTTATTTAACTTCACAATACATGTAAATTAATTGTTTTGAGCCTTTCACAGATTTTATTCCCAGATTTTTCCAATTAGACATAAAAATGAAATAACGGAGCCTACACAAATCAAAGTACTCTATTGTGTGATAAAAACAAAATATTGTCCTATAAAGCTGACAATGTCATAACGCGTGAATGATTTCCACAAGCGGAATGAAAGACAATAAAAATTAATTCTGAAAAAAAATCCCGTTTCAATTATTATTTTTCTGGCCTTTGTGATTTGATGATTGAAGTTTCAGAATTGTGGGAACCAATCAAAAGCGCTCAAATCAAAGGATGATGTTAGGGTTTCTATGAAGTCTGGTTCCCTTTTCCTACGTATGTGTGATATATCATTGGATGGGTAATTTTGAGCTAAATAAAAGTTACTGTGTCGCCAAGTTCCAAATGATAATCCGTTCAGAGTTATTCAATTATTGTTTTTTTACAAATAAAACAATTATTATTAATTTTTTTTTGAGGTGTGTAATTATCCATTGAATTCTCTTGTTCTCAGGTAAACCGGAGTTCGACACGCTCCCCACCCTCTGGCGTGTCAAACTTTCACTGACTATACAACCGCAACTATTAAGGTTACACTAGTCGATAATTTTCCATTCAAATTTTGGAGGGGTATTTCACTACTCAACAGTTTGACTTTGTACATCCAAAATAAAATATGATATGGTTTTATCTTATCATTAATTTTGTGTGCGCGGAAACAGACAAACAAAAAAAAAACTGCTATTAAAAAGTTATGAGCCAACAAAGCTGCTGTATTTTGATGATTTTAACGCAACTTTAGGTGTAAAAAAGTAACAAAAATCGTACAAAATCTCGAAAACGAATTCGATACCGACAAAGCTTTTATATATTATCGAAGAGTTGTATACAATTTATTTGTAATAAATAGATTTATGCAGTGGTTTTTTCATAAAACTCGATTTTCCAAATAACTCTCACTCAACGTCTAATGTTGTTTCAGTTCGGAACGGTGTTTGTGTGCGAGCGAACAATAAGTTGTGCATATAGACTAGCGTCTAACTGCTCATGATTGACATTATCACTGTCAGACACAATGTCAGATGAGACAACGCACATTTTGGCCTCACCCATCAGCAAGTTCGAGCCCGCGACTAGTTCAGCCTTAAGCAAATATAAGCTCATTACCCTAAAATCCAGACGTAAGTTCTTGGAAGCCTCTGTACTGTATGGTATTGTTCATTGGCAACTTTGATTTGATAGACCTCACTAGTAGGTTATCGCACTGTTAACAAGCTTAGCGTTTATGCTGCTTTTGCTTTGGATAGCTGTCGTAATAATTCTGGTTTGCACTGCCCTATGCGTCGAATGGTAGATACATACAATAGAATTTTTATTGATATCGATATTTTTGTATGCTCTAAGTCAAAATTTAAACATAATGTAATTGAACTTTTGTCTGATAATTGTATTTGAATCTATTTAATTTTATGTTGTATTGTTTTATTATGTTATTAGTTCATTAATTGATGTAAGTATGATTTCCACAATGGAAAACCATGGAAAGGGCTATGCTCGGAGTTTCCTTACGTGATCAAATCAGGAATGAGGATATCCGCAGGAGAACCAAGGTTACCGACATAGCACGAAGAATCGCCAAACTTAAGTGGCAATGGGCAGGGCACATTGCTCGCAGAACAGATGGCCGTTGGGGCCGAAAGGTTCTGGAATGGCGACCACGTACCGGAAGACGTAGCGTTGGAAGGCCTCCAAAAAATAGTAGATATGTTCTTTCTTTGCACTTTGTGTTCCAGGACTATAGGTTTCACTTTCAGATGTCAACCCATGGTCCCAGTAGGCTTCGGCCTTGCTGCCCGTCATGTGGAAGAAGAGGACGCCGTGACGCCTCTCCAGCCACTTAAAAAGAGGACTTACAGCCACAAAAAAATTGTGGCATGCCCAAAATCTTAACATATTTGAAACTGTAAATGCTCACGGGTAGTGTGAAAGTTACTGAGGCCACGGGTAGTGTGAAAGCGAAACCCGGGGCCCTGGAACGAAGGCAAAGAATGAACAGGAGTGGGTTTTTAGTCAGTAAAAGTCTGACACTATCTCCCGCTCCGCTCAAGAGCGGGATTTGTCATTAGATGATTTTCCCGCGTAAAAAAAAACTTTAAATACTGATCATGAAGCAAATAAATTACCGAAAAAAAATTTACCAGCTTCAAAACGAGTAACAGTAAAAAGTTAAAAGCCCCCTGTTTACTCAACCACTCAAAATGCGCGCACACATTGTATGAACAACGCACTTTCACATTACCCGCTGAACAAACAAAACAAAATGGCGGAAGCCGGGTAACGTTTGAAAAAAATACGTAAGCATGATAAAGCCTGGTTTACATGATGCGTGGATTTAAGCTTTAGCAATATAGGTGGCATGCATATTAAATGATACTATACCAATGTATGCCAAAAAACCGGCATATTTTTCAGGTGTTATTTATTTTGAGCAGCCTTGAAAATGTTTGGAGATACACGAAAGAGAGTAAAGTCCCGCAAACCTCCTTTGAAAAGAGAGGATCCTCCTACTAGACGAGTGTTATGTCTGGTGTGGGCAACTGTCCGATTGATGATTTCGGGCTGTCGTATCAAATCGCGCGATCCAATATTTCCTATTTTTTTGTAGTTTTCATAGATGCGGTGCCATATATAACGCTACAGATGCATTTATTTTAGTCAACGCTATCAACCACAATAATAATTCACAATGTTAATTCGTAGATATGTGACTTTCACGCCCGCGTGGGCTTTGGGCCCACGTGGTGGATTACGGTCCATTCCCTCTCCTAGAGAGGAGGCCTGAGTCCCAGCAGTGGGAACATTAAAAGCCTGATTATGCTTATTCTGCTATGTCAACCACACAGAGAGTGGGATCACCGGTACCTATAGAAACGATATTATAGAAATTTGCGGAACAGGGTGTGACGTCATGAAAACTTCCATTGAAAAGGTATCCTTTGCCCAGACGGGTGTTACCGAAGCCTACTGGGCCATAGGTTGACTTTCAAAAGGGAAATCTGTGGTTCTAGAACGCAAATGGCAAAGAAAGAACATAGGTAATGTTTTAGTAAGTAAAACACTGACACGACCTCCCGCTCCGCGCGCGCGCTTCTTTTTATTGTTGTTTGTCCTGTGCGACTCTCAAATAAATGTTTTCCTTCTTTCTTTCTTTCTTTTCTCCGCCCTCAAATGGGAGCAGTCATTGGATGATTTCCCGCCTTACAAAAATGTCTGATCCAGGCAACTGACCGAAAGCTTTTTTCGCTCTATCTATATGTTCTGATCGCGCGGAGAATTTATGTGGCAACAGATCTTTAGTTTTATTTTAATGATATAAACTAGTACTTTACTGTGATCCCACCTAATGGTAAGCAATGATGCAATAACGTCCGAAAAAACTTAGAGTCTAGGAAGAAGCTAAGGTGGATCTCCCGATCTCCCAGAACTGTAAACTTATTGATATGTGTATCCTAACCTATGGTGCTAAGACTTGCCCCCCTGGCCATGTTACAATCTTATCGCTCGCGCCGAACGCCTCGAGTAGGCCACGCCTCCGATTCCTTTGTTCTGACGTCTTCTCAACGCTCAGTCACGTGGTCAGAACAAAAAAAAAGTGGTGGTGACCACGTGACTGAGCGTTGAGAAGACTTCAGAACAAAGGAATCGGAGGCGTGGCCTACTCGAGGCGTTCGGCACGAACGATACGATTGTAATTTGGCTAGGGGGGCTGGTTACTTATCGGACTACAAGGTTTTGCCTTGGGATTTGCTAGAACGCTATGGAGCGCAGCATTCTGGGTGTAAAAAGAGCAGACCGAATACGAAATGACACGCTGAGCTCCAAAACGGGCATAATAGACGTGGGCAAAAAGGCTACCAGGTTCAAATGGGATTGAGAGGGTCACGTCAGCCGCATGCACAGAGACCGGTGAAGCGTTGCGACGCAGTGTGCTCCTGCAGAGGGAAAGCGTCATGGAGACTGGCCTAGAAAGACGTAGTGAGATGACCTGGACACGTGCCGTGAGGACAGGTTTGAGACGACGCGGGAAAAGAATGTCTGGAAAGATTTGGATTAGGTTTTTGCCCAGTAGTGAAACAGTAAAGGCTAGAAGGAAAAAAAAAGGGTTTAGCATTGTACTTAACGCTTAACAATACCTTATCGGACATACCATATAGAACTAAGCGTTCTCCTCTCAAATTACACATTAGTACCCCATATTATATACGTTTGTTGTACCGTGAGAACACGTCCATACCGCTACATACAACGTTAAAAGGTCCATTTGTCACACAGGTATAAAACGCCCTAAGTCGTTATAGCACTTTGTGGGTGTCGATAAATATGTTTGTGTCTCGCTTACCTATGTATTACAGTGTGAAAGGGGGGAGGGGGACATCCACTTTTTATCCTGTTTTGTACAAGTGGCCATGAAGTATTTTTTTGCTCTTTATGACGTCATAGAATTTTAGTCGTATGTTTCTAACACGAACGATGTTCAAATTTAAAAGCAATTGTTATGATATAGATCCATTCTTATATATTCATAGATTGCTCGCATAACAGATGGCCGTTGGGGCCGAAAGGTTCTGGAGTGGCGACCGCGTACCAGAAGACGCAGTGTTGGAAGGCCCCCTACAAGGTGGACCGATGACCTGGTGAAGATTGCGGGAATCCGATGGATGCGAGACGCACAGGATTGTTCATTGTGGCGACATTTGGGGGAGACCTATCTCCAGCAGTAAACGTCTATCGGCTGAAATGATGATGATGATGAGATCCATTCTTAACTGGTATGTCCTCGGCCAGGAATGCTTAAGCCGATTTTTCCCTATAATAAAATTGAGACGTAATTCAAGCAAAGTAGTAGCTAAACTGTAGCGTACTGGTTATTTAGCAACTTTTGCTCTATGTTCCTACAGGTTACTTACTTATTGTCCATGAAATGACTGGTTTTGTAAAAAGAATACGTCGGGATTTCCAATCAATCTCTACCCTAAAGGTACTTTTCAATACTCTTGTGAGAAGTATATTGGACTATGCATCTCCAATATGGAACCCTACTTACCGTGTTCACGTAAACAGGATTGAACGTATCCAAAGAAGCTTCACCTTTGTTTTAGAAGTTCTGACTGTCCACGAGATTCTTCCTATGATCAAAGGCTTAGTCATTTTAAGATATTTTCCCTTGAACACCGGAGAAACATAACTGATCAAATCCTACTGTATAAAATCATTAATGGTGTCCTTAATGTTCCCGATCTCTTGACGGAATTAAGTATAGCTGTATCACGATCTAAAACAATTAGACCTAGTCGCGAGACCTCAACCTTTGCCACAACTGCAACTCGTACTAACCTTGGTAGCACTGCACCCTTGAATCGTCTAATGGGAAATTACAATAAAATCGCTACACGATCCAATAGCATTGACATCTTCTCTAACTCCTTTCAAACATTCCGTATGAAGCTTTTAACCAGCTTGGAACCTCAGGGTGACACGAACAATCTTATAATATAAGAAGATAATGTAGGTATTTAATTAAATTTCTTTATATTTTTTATTTTCTTTCCACTGTATTAAATTTTTCTGTTTTCTCGTTGAATTTGGATAATAGCTCACTTGTGTCCTTGTATATATTTAAGCTTGTACTTGTTGTAATTTAATTGTTAAGTTTTTCTTTTTTGTCAGTACTGTGCACCTCTGTACGTGACGAGTTCACTATGCCTAAAAATTTTTGTTTCTTTTTTTCTTTTGTGTGTGTTTTAGAGAGTAAGTCGTTGAGGTGCCTACTCAATAAATAAATAAATACAATTCCATTTTATAGCTGAAGACTTGTTATCGGCTGTTTCTAATTTTCTGTTCTATTTTTTTAACTAAAGATTGTTAACTATTGCCTGCCAAATCTTTTGTTAACAATGTTGGGGTTGGCAGTCTAACCGCATCATGTGACCTGATCTAAGTATAGGTGCCGGCGCTGCCACTGCTGAGACCCTCAAACGGCGCAAATACTGTAACCTTATTGGTAATTACAGTTTGGAGCCATTCGGGGTCGAAACGCTTGGGTTATGGGGTCCGAGTGCGCGTGTCCTTTTCAAGGAAATTTTACACCGACTGATCGACACTTTGCGTGACTAGCTGGGCTCGGTCTTTGCCCAAAAAATTAGCATTGCCATTCAACGTGGCAATGTTGCCAGTTTTCTGGGCACATTTTCGGATGACAGTGTTGTGGAGGAGTACTTTGACGCCTGAGTGTATTTTGTGTTTTTGTAATATAGGTTTAGTATTAAAATACTTATTTTAGTTAATATTTAAGTGTCTTATATATGTATGTGAATTAAAAAACCGATCTAACAACTTACAGAACTCAGTAACTTGAGAAATAATCCAAGAAGATCATCGCATCTAATCGAGTCAATACTTCGAAGTCTTGAGCATCAACACCGAGTTACTAGCCTTGGAAAGTCTCATAATTAACTTAATCAACACTGTCCAAGATCTATAAATTACAGCTAGGAACAAAAGCTTTTAGGGCCAACGCTGCGTTAAGCGGGCGTCCACGTGGATACCCACCGCGTGACTATGGACGTTGTGTCGTATGCGGCGGTCCTCGTAGCAGAAACAGGATTATTACCTGCGCAGTGTCGCTAGTTCAACTTTAACGGTGTGCATGTAGTCGTATCGATGGAGAACTTTAATTTATTATTATGTAGCAAAACGGGCGCGGGGCGCAACTGCCTGCGACGGGAGCCCGCGCGGCGGTGCACTTTTGTATGGGACCACGCGGGCGACCGCGTAACGCAGCGTCGGCCCTTAAATACTACTCTCGCTGTGGAAGCGAGAGGGATCGTCAGACTTTTTACAGACTAAGATCTACCTGTTTTCATTCAGGGGCTATGGTTTGACTTCCAAAAGCTACCCTTTACATTCTAGGGCCATGGTAACTCTTTCAAACAATCCTGCAGCCCAGAAACAACAGCTTTTTGTACTTTTTGAGGCATGAAGTAGTTTTAATATGCCATCTAATGAATAGTCACCCGTATGTTGACTGACCTTGACAACCATTGCTTAATCTCAAAGGTCGACCCTAGCGACTTTTATTATTTTGCCTCAAACCCCAAAAAACTTGCGCCATAAGCACATGTAACATTGTTTTTCATCCCCATATATAAAGGAGAATTAATAGTGGTAGTCTTTTAGTTATCGTTATCTTGAAACGTCAGGGTTTTTGCCAAAAGTGTTCCGTAGACGGTAGCACATGTTTTACTTGAGACAAATGGATTTAAGAAGTATATTACGGAAAGATGTTGTTCTAGGAGTATATGATTTTTTTTTAGTTGCGGCTCCACTGAGGTCAACCTTTGATATTGTCGTCTTCTTTACTGGGTTTGCCTGTGTTGGAAGAAACATTTAGTTTATTTGGATGGCAAAATTAGTTTTATCTATTGTCAATAATCAATGACAGTACTTAGGTCAAAATCAACAGTCAGTGTCATCTGTCATTATTTCTCTGTTCTCTTTGTAACCACCGTGCACAATTGTATAATGTTTTCTTTACAATAAATATTACCTAAATGTAAAGCGCGCACACGCGTTCGATATACACAATCCGAGTATTAATCAGCCTTAATAAAATTAAAATCTCCAACCAGGATTCATAAAACACCTAAAAGCAAATTGAAAAACTTAGTGACTACATGCTAAGGGGGTGCCGACCTTGGGAGGACCCGTGGGGTGTGGACCTCGAGGTTAGCGCGGAACTGGCTGGATCGAATATTGATTACATATATTATTATTTTAGGGTGATTTTGTAACCCGCAAGGCTTCCCACAAGGTGAACCGATGAGGATTGCAGATCGCAAATCCAATGGATACGAGACCCACAGGACCATTCGTTGTGGTGACTCGGGGAGACCTATGTCCAGCAGTGGACATCTTTCGACTGAAATGAGGATGATGATATAATTTGCTTTAATACAAGTGGAGGGAGTTTGTCATTGCGACCAAGGTGGAATTCGACCAAGCCGCATGTTAGGGTGTTACGGAGCCAAGTTCTGCAGTGACAATTTCCACGTGTATCGAACGACGTTTTTCAATATACTTACGAAGATGTATACATGGTTGACGCGCGAACCAAGGACCCTTAGCGCCCAGCCTGATACGATAGATATAATAAATTGAGGTGGAGGCAAGCACGATCACTTTTCCGCACTGGAGCAAAAGCACTAGGGCAGGTTTTCGAGTAAGTGTATCGAAATAGTACATTTTGATACAAGTGCAGAAAGTTTGTCATTGCGACCGAGGCGGAATTCGCACGAGCCGTAAGCGAGTGTGTTATGGAGCCGTTATGTTATTTTATTTATTATTAGAGCTGTATAAAGGTAGTAGTGACCTACAGTATACAGCCTTTATACAGCTTTAATTGCAAAACGCAGGTTAAAGTTTCACAAAATACTTTAAACTGTTTAGTAGAGTTATAATACTATAATATATCACTATAAGCGTACGCGGATGCCTTTATGCAGCCTAAAGCTGTGTTTTACACATTTGTATAGAGCTTATACAGTTCTAAGCTGTAAATCAGCTGGTTTATTGATGTTTAAAACTATAGTTCACTCTAATTTTTGACAATAACAAAAAAACTTAGACAACTACTTGCCCCGTTGATGGATGCCGCAAAACTTGTCTGTACCTGTAACACAGAGAAAAAACACATTTAGATAATAGTGAAAACAGCAAAAATAAAAAGTCTCTACCGTTAGATAAAAAAATAAATAAAACGTACAATCCCAAAAATGGCCGTTGAATAGATAAGTTTGTAAAGTAATATAATTCTAACCAAACCAGACAGAAGGAACATAGCCTAAAAAAGTCGTAAAACCGAACTATAAAACCGTCCGTCTGTCCAAAGCCTTAATTATGTCGTTTAAAATTTCTAATGTAAAATTAATGCAAATTTTAAAGGGTCTAGCGTTTTGCAGGTAAAATATTTTAGTCTAAGCCAGTTACCCGAAGTTTGGCAGATATTATAAATTCTGTAAGTTCATACGAGTTTGAGATTATTTCGTTACGAGCAGGGTAATGAAGTGTGAGGTTTTGGGTCTTCCTGTGTATATGAAGTACTTTTGGTTAATGTACTTTGCTGGTTTCGGGCAGTACACGTGTGAAGGCAGGTGTTCTCTGTTCTCACAGATGTGGGGTTTTCACGCTTAGACTACATATGAGTATGTTGAGGTCTACTTACAACTATAGTAGGTAATACACGGTTATTTGTTAACCTTCGGTATGCCTGGTAGGGTCCGTCAGACCCACCTGTGTACATAAACCATTGTATTTCCTTTAAATTCGAATTTCGCGCCTAACCGCACTTAGTAGCTGGCCGTTATGAATTGCTAGGTGCCCACCGCCCGCTACCTCAGTCCGAAACGCGCTCCTGTGGTAGTAGGGTGTGCATATATAGTTTGCGCGGGTCTCACGGACCCGACCAGGCATACGACGTGACGTTTCTATGTTAGTATTTGTTGTCTGTGTTTTTGGAAATTGAAGTTATTTTTGGGTTTAAATGTAATATTTTACACATTATTTTAATTTTAAAATGGGGAGCTATCTGTGCGATGTTGATATTAGTCAATTTATTATTCTTTTCGATTGAAAAACATTTGTAGTCAAGAAAAAACAACAATCACCTATCTAAAGATCTTCGCAAACGAATAGGTAGTCATTTGGGCACCCAGGATGACTCGCCGTTGAAAAAATTGACTCCTGGTATAAAACGTAGATGCTACGTATGCCCAGTCAAGAAAAATCGCAAAACGCAATATATTTGTGAGACCTGTAAGAGTCACTTATGTCTGGATCATGCAATTTTCCAATGTGCAATTTGCTACAAGTGGTGAAGACTGAATATTCTTTAGTTATTTATAAGTACATAGAAGTGCCTTATATGTTTATATAGTCTGATTGAGATCTCTTTAGTTTTTAACCGACTTCAAAAAGGAGGAGGTTATATGTTCGGTTGAATGTATGTTTTTTTTTTTTTTTTTTATGTATGTTCACCGATTTCTCGGTCAATTGTGGATCGATTCTGAATTTTTTTTTTTTATTGAAATGTTATGCTTCCGAATTGGTCCCATAGAAATATTGTTATGATCTGATCATGAACTTCGAAGATATGGAACAGAACTCCTCATAGGATCACAGCAGAACCGTCGTAACAAGTAAAATTGCTTTGTTTATACGTGTAGTCGATGACTGACTGAAAGTAGAGGGGGAATATATCGAACTGATCTGATGATGAAGCCTGAAGTTAGGCACCGTAACTCTGTAATAAATTAATGTAATGTAACCGTTCCGTGTTTGGGATTATTAGAATTGTCATGAGATGCACTCTGGCTATAAGGTATTTAAGTTTGGCTGAGGGGCACTTTTTAGTGGTGGTACCATAACTAAAAAGTGTAAAATAAAAAACTTTTTACAAAAAAAATACAACCGACTTCAAAGTAAAAAAAAAACACTGATAAGTGCAAAATAACTTTAATTTCGGAAGTCGGTGTTAAATAACGAAGAGACAAAACTATTATAGAAACACCGACTTCCGAAATTAAAGTTATTTTGCACTTATCAGTGTTTTTTTTTTACTTTGAAGTCGGTTGTATTTTTTTTGTAAAAAGTTTTTTATTAATAAGTAAAGTGTGTTATAAGACTAACGAAGTTTAAAAACTTTTATAAAAACACTACCTAAGTTTAATTGGAAAAATAATTATTACAAGTTGTTGATTTGCAATATTTTTTTATTTTATTTTCTAACATACACCTCTAGTAAAAATATTAGTACATTTTAATAACTTATTTATAAATAAATATTTGAGAAATTACAAGTTAAAAATCCGGGTCTGATAAACCCACCAGGCATACCGTGTAACTTTTTGCCACCAGGCATACCGAAGGTTAAACACTGGCAACCTCTCAGGACTATGTTACTAACATCATAAACAACAACTTTTGTTCTATGACATTTAAAATTTTAACATATTTTTGTTCATCAGATTTTCATTCAAAAATAAAAATATTTACGAAGCAAACGAGAGTACAATAGCGGAGGGGAGCGGGGATCGGGCGGTGGGGGTGCTTGATGCGCTTGCGTCGCGTCATACAGACGTAGGTAGGTATAGCAAAATAATAATAATAATAATAATAATAACAGGCTCGTCGATCCCGCAAGGATCTGTCGACATGTTGGATAGATTACAAGAAGGCCTATGACTCTGTTCCACATACATGGCTCATGAGGGTGTTGGAGTTGTACAAAATAGATACGACTTTACGCACCTTCCTTGAGTCATGTATGAGGCAATGGAAGACGGTACTTCGCTATCCAGGATGTCGACCGATCCAGGGTGATGATGAGCCTATTAGGATTAAACGGGGAATATTTCAGGGCGACAGTCTGAGTCCACTTTGGTTTTGCTTAGCTCTGAATCCTCTTAGCACATTACTGGAGGATTCAGGACTGGGCTATCGGTTGAGAAGAGGTGGTCAGGCCATATCTCACCTTCTTTACATGGATGACCTGAAACTCTTTGCCCCCAGCAATTTGCAACTAATGGAGCTACTGAAGGTAACTGAAACTTTCAGTAGCGCCATCAGGATGGAATTTGGTGTGGACAAATGTGCAGCTATGCATGTAAAGCAAGGGGAGATTATGGAATCCGAGGGAATTCAACTCCCGGATTCCATACACCTTAAATCGCTCTCCTCGACCGAAACCTACAGGTATTTGGGTATGTCAGAAGCGTTAGGCATTAACAATGCTGACATGAAGCAATCGCTGAAGGAGCGCTTCTTTGGCCGCCTAAAGAAGGTATTAAATAGCCTTCTGTCGGGCGGAAATAAGGTGCGCGCCTTCAACGGTTGGGTCATGCCAGTTTTAATGTACTCTTTTGGCATACTCAAATGGACTCAGACCGAACTAGACGCCCTGGATAGGCGGGTCCGTACATTGCTGACAGCAAATCGGATGCATCACCCACGATCATCGGTGATGAGACTGTACATCTCGCGGAAGTGTGGAGGTCGAGGCTTTTTGAACGCAAAGACTCTGCACAACCGCGAGGTGTGCAGCCTCAGAGAATATTTTCTTAAAACCGATGTGGGTATGCACCGAGATGTGGTCGCAGTGGACAAGGGACTCACCCCGTTATCCATGGCTAAAGAGGACTGGCGCAAACCTGTAGTACTGACTACTGATGACCGCAAGGAAGTATGGAAAGGCAAAGAGCTTCACGGGCGCTTTTACCGGGCTCTTCATGAGCCTGATGTAGATTTCTTGGCGTCCGTGGCCTGGCTACGTTTCAGCGACCTCTTTGGGGAAACTGAAGGTTTTGTCTGTGCGATTATGGACGAAGTTATCTTAACGAACAACTACCGGAAATATATAATGAAGGACGGGACGGTTGACGTGTGTCGGGCATGCCACCGTCCAGGTGAGTCTATCAGACATATTATCTCTGGTTGTTCTCGTTTGGCTAACGGCGAGTATTTGCACAGACATAACCAAGTAGCCAGGATTATTCACCAGCAACTTGCTTTGAAGTACAACCTAGTGGATTCTGAGGTACCGTATTACAAGTATGTGCCCGACCCAGTTCTCGAAAATGACCATGTCACGTTGTACTGGGATCGGTCTATCATTACTGACCGGACTATTGTAGCCAATAAGCCGGATATAGTGGTGATAGACCGATTAGCGCGCCGTGCAATAATAGTCGATGTCACTATCCCACATGACGAGAATCTCGTGAAAGCTGAGAAAGAGAAACAAATCAAATATCTCGACTTAGCACACGAGGTTGTCGGCATGTGGAATATGGACTCGGCTGTCATTGTGCCGATTGTTGTGACTGCCAATGGCCTTATAGCCAAAAGCTTCGACGACCATCTGTCGAAGCTGTCGTTACGCGGTTGGATCAAGGGCCTGATACAAAAGGCAGTACTCCTTGATACGGCTCGGATTGTGAGGAGGTTCCTGTCTCTGGAGCCCTAACCACCGGTAGCTTGGACCCTGCTCCCGACACCGGCGGACTACTATTTTTTTATATTTTTAAATGTTTTTTTATATGTGTTTTTTGTAAGAAATATTTAAAAATATATAAAATATGTATAAAAAATAAATAAAGAATAATAATAATAATAATAATAATAATAATAATAAAGCTTTATTCATTCCACACAATTTTAACATAACCAGAATAAAAAAATAGATTGACAATTAGAATAACTTATATCATAAAGATCACATGCAATAAAAAAATAAATCAATTAATTAATGAGTACTGTTAGTATCAATTGATACAAATAAAAAATAAATAAAAATAAAATTTCAATTGATTAAAATGGAATTGTATAATAATGATATCTGAATTGATTAAAATAAAGAATTAATTGTATAATAAAATTGTTGAATAGCATTAAAAATGATTTATAGTAAAAACAATTCATTAGGAATAATAAAATATTTAGTACTCTTATTATTTCATTTAGTAAAAAATATTGTAGTACGTAGTTACAAATTATCATCCATATTGGTAACTTTAAGTGTGGACCCCCTTCGGGTAAAAGCCTCCTCCAAAGAATTCCATGCTTCTCTATCTAAAGCGGTAACAGTCCAGTCTTGACCAGCATTCTCTACAATCTCGTCCTGCCAACGAGCGCAAGGCCGGCCTTTGCATCTGGATCCTTTCGGACCTTTCCATTTAGTTGCCCTTATTGTCCAGCGATCATCAGTAAACCTTGCAATGTGTCCGGCCCACCTCCATTTCAGGCTTTGTGAGAATGTAAGAGCATCTGTTACTTTAGTTTTAAGGCGAATATCAGTGTTTCTTATTCTATCACTTAATTTGATATGTAAGCAGCTTCTCTCCATTGCTCTTTGTGTTGTTTGAATTTTATTTCTTGCTTTGGAATCAAATATCCAGGTCTGGCAGCCATAAGTGAGACATGGTAAGATTGCTGTATCTAATACTGTTTTTTTCATTTCAATAGGAAGCTTTGATTTAAATATCTCTTTATGCGCCCAATATTTTTTCCACGTTATAGCTATCCTTCGGTCTATTTCATCTATATTCCTGGTTTTCTTAAATGAAATTTGTTTGCCTAAATAGATATAATCTTTGACATATTCGAGTGGCATTTCATTAACTGAGATAGGCGTCATAAGAGAGTAGAGTATAGCAAAATACAGAGTTGAAATGTGTTAGATAGAACAACGAAAATTTTAAAGGTTTGTTTTTGGTAAATGAATTAGGTTTTGTAAAAAGTCATAGAACAAAAGTTGTTGTTTATGATGTTAGTAATACAGTACTGCATGTAAAAAACATGGGGCTCTATACGGATAGAGCCCCATGTTTTTTACATGCAGTACTGTATTACTAACATCACCTACAACATACATCGTCGTCGTTTACAATTTTGTTCTATGACTTTTTAACGGGTACGGACCCGTTAGTGATCATATTTGTGTCAAAAGCAAAAAAAAACCCAAATCCCAAAATTGTCAATGATTTTTTATAATTGGTAAATTCATAATTGAAACAATCATTCAAAACTAATGCTACTAGAAAATAAGCTACGCGTAGTGTTTTTCCATTTTGATCGCCATTAATTCATTCATAATCAATATGATATATATATATATTTTCGTAAATTGAGTGAAATTTTCGGAACATACATACAACAAACTCTAATAACTTTACTGTTTATGAATATTATTTATTGAGACTTTACCTAAATAATAACAAGACATTTTCTAATAAGCCCTTTAAATATTTGAACTAATTAAAAATTAGGTGTATATACAACATGTAACAGAATAAACGCAAGACCTGAAAGTAGTTTGCTCAGAATCGGCTTCTGAATCGATTCCCATCATTATTTATATGTGTTAATTTTCTCCAGAAATATCCTTCATTTAATCTAAATTAGGACCACTGCGTAAAACCAACGTAATCAAATATTTTATTTAGGGAATTATAAGCCTTAGCTCAAAGTAATAAAAGCCCATAAAAATGCACGGCTGAATTTGTAGATCGCTTAATATCCATCCATACACACACGTAAAAAAATCAATACATTTTAGAATAAAGTATGATAGTGTGCGAAAGGTAAAATATTTAATTTAAGAAAGATTAGTCTTTATTTCCAAGCAATACGTCTTACTTAACTGCACAACCGAATTTGTAAAAATAAAAATATCATTTCTATCCTTACCTACACACACACGTAGGTTTTTACATTTAAGCTAGTTAAATAAAAACATCATTTTAGGAAATTTCAAACTTATCTCAAAGCAATAAAGCTTTTTTAAATGCATTACTGAATTTGTAATTCCGCATTCACAATATTTTGTTGAGAAATGACAAAATATTAGAAAATCAAAGGTACGTTTTTTGCAAACGCTAAATCAATATGAAAGAGCGAGATGCAATAATTTACTGACTTATCCCTTTGAGTTGCCGCATTTCTTTGATATGCCGCCGGCGCACGTGCCGCCAAATTAGTCATTCGCCGGCAACCGACAAGTGAATTACGCAATTTTGTTGTTGTTTCTGTTACTTATTTGTTTACGCGCGCGATGGCTTTCCGGTACAGCAATATCCAGTACACTGAGATGGTGAGGACACTGGCTCATTGCGACGATAATGTGGAGTTAGCGTGTCGAGTCTTCAATGAACGACATGGTACCAGAGTGAGCGCCAGGACAATGCTAGGTGCAACTCAGCGCCTGAGGGACTTCGGTACGTTTCGTCCTAACACGGCCTTGGATAGAGGGACGAATGTGCGCTCTACTCGTTTGCAGGAAAACATTCTCGATTATTTCGATGAACATCCAGAGAGCAGCACGAGGGAAGCAGCGCCGTTGTTTGACTGCAGCCACATGTACGTGTGGAGAACGTTACGTGCTGATGGCGAACACCCCTTCCATCTACGACGTTGTCAGGAGCTAATGCCGACTGACTACTTGCCACGACTGCAATTTTGTAGATGGTTGTTGGAAAACTGGCAACGAAACATCATCTGGACGGACGAGAGCACCTTCACACGAGTTGGTATTTACAACCAACATAACATGCATTTGTGGAGGCACGAAAATCCACATGCATGTCGTGTAGACTCATTTCAGCACAGGTTCTCCGTGAACGTGTGGGCGGGAGTTGTAGGTACACACATACTCGGCCCTGTGTTTTTACCGAGGTTGACTGGAGATACCTACCTACACTTCTTGCAAGAGATATTGCCCCAGTTATTGGAGGAGGTCCCTCTCTCGTTGTTACGACGACCCGTGTTTTACCAACATGATGGAGCTCCCGCGCATTTCACGTGGAACGTTCGACGGCATCTTGATGCGGAGTATGGCTCTCGTTGGATTGGACGTGGAGGACCTATACCGTGGCCTCCCAGATCTGCCGATCTAACACCGTTGGACTTTTTTTTGTGGGGTCGAATAAAATCGCTAGTATATGTAAACGAAGCAACCAGTATAAATGACCTCAAACATAAAATTGAACTCGCGTTTGTTAAAGTGAAAAGTGAAACTGAAGTGCTTAACAAATTAAAAATTAACTTCAGAAAACGTGCAATAATGTGTATCGAGCAAGGTGGTGGACATTTTGAAAATCTTTTAAAAAGAGGACGAAGAAGAAGTATTTAGTGTAAATAGCTCAGGTATGTACCTTCGTAATACGATTTTACTACTGTAAATACATAAATGATTGAAATCTTTTAAACACTGAATATGTTTTATACCTACGTAATAATAAAACCGGCCAAGTGCGAGTTGGACTCGCGCACGAAGGATTCCGTACCATTATCGACAAAAAACCGCCAAAAATTCACGTTTGTTGTATGAATAACCCATTTAAATATTAATTTTTTTCCGTTTTTAGTATTTCTTTTTATAGCGGCAACAGCGAAGTCTTAACAACAGGGACAATTTTATCCTCTTGGTACGGAACCCTAAAAATGGAAACACACTGACGAGTAGGTGGTAATATCGCGAAATCGGTTAAAAGACGCGTGACATGTCTGACTTTAGGTATTGCCGTACTGATAAATCGCAGTGGGATGAAAGGTTGCTCAATTTAAAAATACTTTCTTAGCTATCCGTAGTTGAACTGAATTATTCGAAGTTCAAAGCCTGTAGTAGTAAGTGTGCGGACGGCGAGCAATGGGTAGTTCGCCGTTCGGTCGTCTGGTAAGATTCCGGACCAAGCCCAGTCGTCGACGGCACGCACTGTTCCCGCGCGCCTCAAGGAGTTGTCCGAAAAACGTAGGGACCCTGTAATAGGGTCGAAGCCAGCTGGGGCCCGGGTTCTTTTTCTGAAAAGAAGGCCTGGACCCAGTGCGAAAGGCAACGTTGGAATGGGGTGGGTCGTTTAGTCAGTAAGAGTCTGACACTGTCTCTCGCTCCGCCCAAGAGCGGGATTCGTCATTAGATGATTTTTCCCACCATAAAAAAAGCCTGTAAGTGTGATGGAAAGATGAAATCATTATTTTACTAGTTAGGCAACTAACAATATTTTTTTATTTTTTTTATTTAGCCTATACTGTCCCACAGCTGGGCAAAGGCTGGCAACAATAATTAATAGGGTAATATCACAACTTACTAATATCAGCTAGGTACGTAATATTCGGCCATTAAACGTAAAGATACATACCTAAGCTTACATGCATTGCTTTCTATTCCTACCTACATGTTACGTAGGCACGCGCACAGATACAGTAGTATGCTCAAACATTATGCGTCCAGCTAGGACAACTATTTTATAAAAAAAACATAGCGTTCTTTAGGTAAATCGAATTACAGATGTTTCTTTAGTTCTATAATTTAATTTTGTAATTGGGGTGTCTGAGGTCTTGCGTTTATTCCGTTACACGTTGTATATAATAAATCATTTGCTGTTCGTTAGTCTCACTAAAACTCGAGAACGGATGGTGAGCAACACAAAAAAAGAATGATTTAAATCGATCCAAGATTTTAATCATTATTTTTTTGTGTTGTTCACCATCATACCTGTATGATGGTGAAAAGTTGAAAAGCAAAAAAAATAGGTAGGTAGGGTAGGGTATGGTAGGTAGGTACACAGAAGTTGCAGTTGACGGTATCGAAGCCGCGGGTAAAAGATGGTCTAAAATTTATATAAAATCTCGTGTCACATCACGTCTGTTATTGAACTCCTCTTAAGGATGGAGCGAGACAGCATGTTTGATTTTTACTGAATAAAATTATACCTGTGTCTTCTTTAGTTGCTTTTTGCGTTCTAGGACCACAGATTTTCTTTTCAGAAATTCCCCGTAGCCCTAACGGGCACCGGGCCTGCTGGGCCCCTACGGTTTTACTGACATCTCTTTGAGGTACGCGGGGAACAGTCCTTATCGGACAGGTGGACGGCGAGCCACCTATTTACTCGTCATCCGCAAGACCGCGCCAGCTGTGACTCATTATTTTTATGTAAAGCGTTGCAAGTCTGAAAAGTTTACTTGTCATTTTTCAAAGAAAATCAAGAAAAAAACCGGCCTTGTGCGAGTTGAACTCGCGCACGAATGGTTCCGTACCGTCCGTAACCAAAATACGGCAAAAAAAAAATCACGTTAGTTGTACGAGAACCCCCACTTAAATATTTATTTTATTCTGTATTTTTTTTGTGTTTGTTTTTATAGCTGCAACAAAAATACGTAATCTGTGAAAATTTCAACTGTCTAGCTGTCACAGCACGGACAGCAGTCTTAGCAATAGGATCTTGTTTTAACGCTTTTTTTTTTTTTTCGGGTACGCTTTGGGTTCGGAACCGTAACAACTGTTCTAATCTTACATTGCAGTACTTTTGAACTAGGTACCGATAACAACTTGGTACATACAAACTAACAGAGAAATTTATGATAATAACAATATTTAAGTAAACAAACTGGTGGCTATCACCGCTAAGTTTTAAGTTGAGACTAAGTTTTAAGTTACAGTGCCTATTAAAACTTTTAAGTTGTTTGTATGGGAGTTGGTAGAGCACTGTCTTGTAATGGTTGAGGCTTTCATGATAATATAGGCCTATTTAAAAGGGTCCTTTTCCATTCGCCTATCGCCAACATCGAGCATGGTTTAAAAGCTTGTTTGCTGCATCTAACGCAATCCAACGCGATGTTTGATGAAAAGGGAATGCAAAAAAAACAGAGATAACGCCTGAAAACTCTGTTGGCATTCGGTAATTCCATGATTTACTCGAATATTTCACAAAAGTTCCAAGAAATACACGTTTGTTTTTTAGAAAAATTGTCGTCTTTCAGAATCTCGATTAAATGTGCAAGGCTTCTATAGATGTACTTTTTTATATTTTTAATATATGAGTAGAAGGGCCAAAGTTCATGTAAAATAGCAGATTTTCAGAGGTCTTTACTTTTAGTTCTACACAAATCTTTAGTTTTACACAAATTTCTGCTTTGATTTCACAATTTAGCTGTGTATCTAGAGAACATCTAAATATCTAAAGAAAGATGTGTAATAACATCATAATCACGTAAGAGCGGTTGTATTAAAATGTACCTCGAAAAGGACGCTCTTAAGTAGATATTTTGGGTTTGGATATTAAGTGCCTTTTTCTGTCTAGGATCATGGGTTTCTTTTTCAAATATTCCTCTGTGGCTCTTATCATTGGCTCCTACGATTTGCTGATATCGCACGTGGAACACTACGCGTTGTCGATGAATCGGGCTTGGTTGTTATCGGACAGGTGGACGACAAGCTACCTATTGCTCGTCGTCCACAAGCTCGCGTCTACGATTACCGGGGTTCGCTCTGCGACTCCCGACGCCTACGATCTTATCGCTGACCACCATATCTAGGTTATTTTGTTGTTTAAATACTACATATAAAATAGTATATTTTGAATTTTTGATATGAGTGGAAATAGTTTGTAATTTCGACCGAGGCGGAATTTGCCCAAGTCGTAGGCAAGGGTGTTATAGAACCGAGTGCTGCAGTGACAGATTTCCACGTGTATCAAACACGCACTGCAGCACGACGTTTTTCAATACACATACGAAGATATAAATAAATAGAAGTTGACGCGCGACTCGAGGATGTCGCTTAGCGCCCAGCCTGATACGATAAATGTATTAATTGTGATAAGGGCGAGCTCATGCACCTTTCCGCACTAGTGCAAAAAACTGTAGGGATAGGAGCGGGTTTTTGAGTAAGTCAATTAAAAATTGTATTTTAAATATATATAAATACGTTTTGTTCATAAACTTGAAATTTAAACTTTACTTCACTATATTTGCCAACACCAAGTAGGGATATTCCATATTTAAGTAAAAACTTAAATAGACTTTCTTAAACGTACCACAAACTTAGCCAAACAGCCTGCTTAGTACGTTCAAAGCTATAACGAGCTTGAAGATACCGCTTAGAAACTGCACATCCTAAAATTGGCTACGTGGCTACGTGGTTCCGTGGCTGGCTGAAAATGTAGCCACCACATAATCTTTTATTTACCGCCCCAGTACCTGAATGCGACGCAGGCAATATTACAGGCATACGTGGTGTGGCTGAGAGAAAATTACGTGGAAATATACGGTGTGAGCAACTTATGTTTATGGAAGTGGTTTTCTACAGTGTTCTGGTAAGACTCATTTTTGAGATAGTTTTAGTTTAAGTTTTATTTGGAGTGAAATTTCTTGAAAGGATCATTGTGTGGCGAGACTTGCAGAGAAGCTCAAATCAAACTGTCAACTAGTGACGGGACTCTACTGCCCCTTGCGGGAGTACATCTAACTGACCGTCATCTTAGACTAGCATGGCGGGAACTGGTTTACTGCGAGGACATCGGACTCCCCTTGAGAGTAGTGGTGGCCAAGTGGTAACGGCCCCGACTTACGAGTTGTAGGTTGCGAGTTCAAACCCAGCCAGGCGCATTACTTTGTGTAATTTATTTCATCACCACTGCTCTCAAAACGGTGAAGGAAAACATCGTGAGGAAACCGGCATGTCTTAGAACCAAAAATTCGAAGACATGTGACATCCACCAACCCGCACTGGGCCCGCGTGGTGGATTACGGCTCATTCCCTCTCCTAGAGAGGAAGGAGGCCTGAGTCCCAACAGTGGGAACATTATAAAGCCGACTATGCTATAAAATTCATTGCCGAATCTGTGTTTCTTGATACCCACAATCTAGCCATGCATAGTCCCGAAGTAAAAAGGATCATAATTGTGTTATTTTAGGACATAGTCTACCGGTGTACCAAGATTCATCGAAATTCGTTCAGTTGTTCGAGTGTGAAGAAATAACAAACATACTCATATGCACAACATCACACTCACTAACTTTCGCCTTTACAATATTAGTGTGAAGTGTGACTAGCTGATGCAGGCGGCTTCACCCATAGTAGAAAATCATCCCAAGGGAACATATTCGAGGGATAATAATAATAATAATTAAAATGTAATTTATATGGTATTTACAATCAATAAAGAGAATAATAATAATATTTTTTTATCCGCAGGGCAGTTTTGTGGCGAACTGTTGGGCATTAGCGACCCCACGGACCCGATATCCCGGGAAAATTCTTGTTCTTCATCTCCGGCTTGCCTTTATTGGCCGGCCGTAGTGAACACTGACGAGGAACAGAGCTCCCACCTCTCTCTTGCCTTTATTGGCTGGCTTGAGTGGAGATTCGCAAGAGCAAACGTGCTCGGGAGAAGGATGTATAATCCAGTAAGGTGCTGGTAGGGATCTTGACCGTACTTTCGGGATTGTCCTGATAGCCGTGGTATACCTCTCCACTCCTTAAGCACCTCAGGATATGTTGCCCTCTTGTTGCTACGTCACTTCGTGCTAGCGACCGTTTATGGGGGCCCATTTATTGAGTGTGCAAGTCACCCCCTGCCTTTTGTCGATGGATATTAATAACATTGTTTAAGCAGGGGCCATAGTCTTAACATAGTTCCTAATAACCAGTCCACTTAAGACTCCAAAAACCATAGCCTTATATCTTTGTTTTCCATATGTCGCAATAGTTTCCCACCAACCGGGGGTTGTCCTTGGATGCACTAGCATAGTGCGTACAGGGATAATCACCGGTTCGTACCACTTTCCATTAAAAGCGTCTAAAAGGGCCTCTGCGAGTTGGTTTCGGCTCCTCGTACGCCTTCCAAAGGTCCAGGACCTTAGGGTGCTGAGATAAATAAATTTATAAAAATAATAATAATTTATTTATTTCAGATAGCAATGATCCATAATGGTAAGTAACAATTTGATCTTATAAACTATGTTAGTAGGTACAAAATACAATCACAACATTACATACATTTATATAAAAAGTATTAAATATTATATGTGCTATTCAGGACATGATCTACATGTGTACCGAGTTTCATCAAAATTCATTCAGCCGTTCGAGAGTAAAGTAGTAATAAACATTCTCACAAATTGTCGCTGTTATAATATTAAATGTTGTATTATTATGATTTCCAATGTACAAAGTTTAACTAAGAAACTACGTCCTTTGTACTTTGTTTGTCAAAATTAGTATAAGAAGAATCAAAGAATTTATTTCGAATAAACCAATTACAGGCACTTTTAAATCAAAGTCAGTCAAAAAAATATTCTAATTGCACATTCCTAAGCGTAGATCTCTATAGAGATGAATGTGCAAGAAACTCCATGGATACTCTGGTGGTCAATCATGTTATGTATTACAAATATCTCAGTTACATGTTTTTTGTCCCTACTATTATGTAAGAATAATTTAAATAAAGTATACAATGAAAACCGTCCTTTCAAACACTTACTTGCAAACTGTTTGGTCGACTAAGTGCCCAAAATGGTACGAGCTGTATGCAAATTCCAAATAGCCAAGGCGACGGTGGTCGAAGTAATCTTATATTTACTACACCTGAATGCATTTAGGTGGTAATATTGAACCATATGTGTACTTGGGCAAATGTAACATTATTTGCAGCTTGCTAGTATATGGACACAATGTGTACAGATGGCTCCTTTGAGGAAGTGTTGCAATAAAGTCTGTGGACATTCTGGAGAATTTATCTGAGTATTTGAGTTGATTGAGGAGAATTTTGATTAATTAAGCGACTTCAAAAAGGAGGAGGTTCTATATTCGGCGGAATGTATTTTTTTTTATGTATGGTCACTGATTTCTGGGTCAATTGGTGACCGATTTTAAATTTTTTCACTCAGCTCAACCATTTTGAAGGGAACCGAATGATCCAACACACGCACCACCATCAGTGAGACATTTGAGTGAGCATGACAAACTCTCAACTAGCATGCTCATTTATTTCAAACAAGTCTAAAAACCATAAAATAGCTCCATGGTACTCACATTAACAAACTTTGAAAAAAAAATGCTTCTACATTATACAATACTAACTACAATAATAATTTACAAATTTTACAAATTCAAAAAAACACACCCATACGGGGTATCCCCACCAACTGTGTTCCCACGTTGTCGTCGTGGTGGGGCTTGCGTGTCTCTGTGATCTTGAGGGCTATGCCGGTAGAGCTACTCATGCCGGAAGGCCTCAAGTGAGGAACCAGACCAAGAGGAACACACAGGCGGAGTCCAGACGGACCGCCACGAAAGGTGCACTGTCCAGAAGCATCGGCACCAACAGCTGTTGGTGTTTTTGGACAAGTGGTTTTGGGAGAGTGGGTTCGCCTCAGGTACGCGTCTGCTTATCAGACGTGACCAAGATGGCGAACGTGGTTATTGGGGACCCCACCCCACAAAAAAGGCAAAGCTGAGTTCAGCACAACATGGACGCGACTCAAAAAAAATTATTACCCCAGGAGGGTACCGCCTGCACCGCAGGAGGAGAATCCCTCCCCGAGCAGAGCTCGGGCTGCCCCTCGTATTCTGGGGGGGGGCAAAGAGCGCGTCAGGTTCCCTAGGGACCTGTTACCGTCCTTCGTGGACGCAAGGAGCCAGGATGGCTCACCCACCGGTAGCGTGGAGTCCCTGGGACCCGTTCCCAGCACGTCCGCGGCGCCGGTGGGTACTACAGAGGCCGGCAGGTGCCTTGGCCTGAGGGAGGTGAGTGGAGACGCGACGTCGAACTCCGATGCCGCGTCTTCGCTCAACTCGGAGAGAATGGAGGTGGATGAGGCCACCTCCAGGAAGAAGAGGAACATTCAGTTCCTCAAACGCCCCATATCCAGAGACGGTCGGAGGACATCTCTGACGATGAGCGTGGAGCTTCTGCCCGCAAAATTTCCACTGCTGGACGGGGTGCGGGCCGAAAAGGAAAAGGGAAGGCCCACCGCTGAGGAGGCGACCCAGCGGTCCTTGAAGATTGCCAGGGAGGGGCGCCACCCCGGGGCAAGCAGTGCCCAGGCCAGCCCCTCAGAGCCGGAACCTTCTGGCAGTGAGCCAGAAGGCATAGAAGATGCGCTGGCCCAATTCAAGGGGATCGTCACAGCCGCCATAGATGGAGTCGCCATAAAGAGGAAGGGCGTCTCCAAGAAGAGGTCGATCCCCCAGGCCACGACCTCAATTATAGAGGTACTGGGGATCGTCTTGGAGCCTCTCAAAAGATCCCTTTCCAAGAGGATTGAGCGGCTCGAAGCGGACCTGGCCGGTTTCCGAGGCACTGGCCCCGAGATGGCGCCGAATGGGGGGCGCAAGCAGGGGCAGTCCCAGCCCCTGCCCCAGCCAGAGAGCGAGGTTCTGGCCCTGCTGCGGCAAGAGCTGGCTGCCTTCCGGCAGCAGCAGCAGGAGCAGCAGCAGCAGTTCCAGGAGCGGGTCCAGCGGCAGTTCTCTGTCCTGGAGGGCATCGTCCTGCGCCCCCCGCTCGCGGCCTCCGGCCAGAAGAGGGCGGCGTCATATGCCTTCGCCGCCGCAGCCAGGGCTGCTGCGCCCAAGGCGGGCCCGTCGGGGCAAGTCGGGCAAGAGGCTGTGGCATCGGAGCCTGTGAGGTCGGCCCCGGCGGCCAAGCAGCAGCAGCGGCAGGGGAAGCCTGCTCCTTCCCTGAAGGGTAGGGCGTTGCCTGCCGCGGCGGCAACAAGGCCATGCCTGCCGCCTCCCCTGCCCGAAGAACCCTCGGCTGGCGCCGATTGGACGGTGGTTGGCGCCAAAAGGAGTGCGGACAAGGCGGCTAGGGCGGCCAAAAAGCGCGCGAGGCAGCAAGAGCGCAAGAAGCGGGCCATGGCGGCCAGACTTCCGAGGCTGTAGTCATCACGCTACAGCCAGAGGCGGTAAAGAAGGGCGTGACGTATGACGCCGTCATGGCAAAGGCGAAGCAGGCGGTGTTGCCCCACCTTGGCGAGCTTGGAGCCTCTGGGGGCTTCCGTATGAGGCGCACCGCAACCGGGGCCCGAATACTGGAGGTCCCTGGTGCGGATAGTGTCTCTGCCGCGGACGCCCTGGCTGAAAGGATCAGGGCGTCCTTAGATGTCAAGGAGGTCCGTGTGTCCAAGCCCACCAAGTGCATAGACATGCGCATCATGGGCCTGGACGACTCCGTCAGGGTGGACGAGGTGGTAGCCGCCATCGTCAGTGCGGGAAAGTGCACCCCCGCTCAAGTGCGGGCGGGCACCATACGCGCTGACAGCACGGGCATGCGAGCCGTTACGGTGAGCTGCCCCGTATCGGCGGCCAAGGCCATCACGGGCGAGGGCCGAAGGCTTTTGGTGGGCTGGGTTTCCGCCCAGGTGAAGATGCTGGAGCCCAGACCTCTGCGGTGCTACCGCTGCCACGTGGGGCACCACGTGGGGGCCTACTGCGCCGCGGAGGTGGACCGCAGTGACCGCTGCTACCAGTGCGGTCAGGCCGGTCACAAGGCCGTCGAATGCCGTGCACCGCCGCACTGCTATGCATGTGCGGCGGCAGGCAAACCGGCTGACCACCGGGCTGGGGGCAGGTCCTGCGACCCCCCCGCCAAGACCAAGGGCAAAGCCATGAGGCCCATCCCCGCTGATGTGCTCACCGCCACAGCCGCCTCCTTGACTGCCGTCGCTATCGCCGCCACACCCGCCGCGGCAGGGCCCTCACGGGGGGCTCGGGAGGAGACTGTAATGGACTGTCAATAACGACTCTATTGCGTCTCCTCCAGGCGAACATCAACCACTGCGCCCCCGCTCAGGATCTGTTGCTTCAGAGCATGGCGCAGTGGTCGATCAATATCGCCGTGGTCTCCGAGCCGTACTATGTCCTGCCCAGGGGAGACTGGGTGCGGGATCTGGACGGCTCGGTGACCATAATTTCGTCGGCCATCGCCGGTACCCCAACCCTCGAGGCTGTCACGAGGGGACGGGGTTGCGTGGCAGCACGGTTCGGGGACATTGCAGTGGTGGGCGTCTACCTGTCCCCGAACAGATCTGTCGGCGATCTTCACATTTCCCTAATGGAGCTGAAAGCCGTCGTCGCTGGGTTTGGTTCCCTCCCCGTGGTCGTGTGCGGGGACTTCAATGCCAAGAACTTGGCTTAGGGTTCCCGGTTCACGAACCAGCGGGGTCGGATGGTGGAGGACTGGGCTCTGGAGACAGGCCTGGTCGTCCTAAACCGGGGTTCTGTCCCCACGTGTGTGCGGATGCGGGGTGACTCAGTGGTGGACATCTCGTTCGCCAGCCCCGCTCTGTCGCCGCGTGTCGTCGACTGGCGTGTTATAGAGGGGGTGGAGACGTACTCAGACCACCGGTACATCCGGTTTGACGTCTCCGCCCAAACCTCGACCGCGCCGGTCCGACAGAACCCTTGTGGTCCGCGGTGGGCGCTGAGGCAGATGGACCGGGAGCTCCTCCTGGAAGCCGCGACGGTACAGGCCTGGGTGCAAGCACCGGACAGGCCTGTCGACATTGACGTCGAGGCAGAGTGGTTCCGGGAGGCCGTGTCGCAAATCTGCGACGCGGCAATGCCCCGAGTCCATCCAGGACGTGCTCGGCGCCAGGTATACTGGTGGTCGCTGGAGATTGCGGCACTGCGCAACGCGTGCAATACCGCGCGACACCGGTATGCCAGATACTGCAGGCGCCGGATCCGAGAAGCGGAGCTGTACGAGGGATACAGAGAGGCAAAGCGCACCCTCCGAGCGGAGATAAGGCGGGCCAAACTCGAGGCCCGCAACGTGTGGCTGGGGACTCTGAACGGGGACCCATGGGGACGCCCCTACAAGGTGGTGCGGGACAAGCTCCGCCCCTGGGCTCCCCCGCTAACGCAGAGTCTCCGGCCTCAGCTTGTGGAGGGTGTGGTGAGCACTCTGTTCCCCACGCGAGGGGAACACTCTCCCCCGTCCATGGCTCCGCCACCAGCGGTGTCCGACGCGGACCACGATGGCGACGACGACGACAACGCTCCAGAGGTGACCGAGGTAGAGATGAGAGTGGCGGTACGAAGGCTGAGTGCCAAAAATACCGCCCCAGGACCCGATGGCTTGCCTGGGAAGGCCTGGGTCCTGGCCATGGAGGCTCTCGGGCCTCGACTAAGAGGGCTCTTCAGCGCATGCATGGAGAGGGGCCAGTTCCCACTTCGCTGGAAGACTGGGAAACTGGTCCTCATCGCGAAGCCGGGGCGCCCTGCGGACTCTCCGTCCGCGTACCGGCCCATTGTGCTGCTCGACGAGGTGGGCAAGCTCTTTGAAAGAGTAATTGCAGACCGCCTTGTCGCGCACCTAACACGGGTGGGGCCGGATCTGGCGGACGGCCAGTTTGGTTTTCGCAGGAGGCGCTCCACGGTGGACGCCATCATGCGCGTGCGAGCCCTCACGACGGGGGATGCGGTGGCCCAGGGCAGGTGTGTCGTGGCGGTGTCTCTGGACATCGCCAACGCCTTCAACTCCCTGCCTTGGAGTAGCATTAGGAGGGCACTCCGGTATCACCGGACGCCCGACTACCTCTGTCGTGTGGTCGAGGCGTACCTGTCGGATAGGTACATCATCTACCCTGGTCACCAGGGAGAGTGGGAACGCCGAGAGATGTCGTGCGGTGTTCCGCAGGGATCGGTACTAGGGCCGCCCTTGTGGAACATCGGATACGACTACGTGCTGCGCGGTGACCTCCCTGACGGGGTCAGCGTGGTCTTCTACGCAGACGACACGCTGGTCCTGGCGCGGGGAGAGTCGTACCAGGCGGCGGTCGAATTAGCGACACACGGGGTTGCGACAGTCGTGGGCAGGATCCAGGAGTTGGGACTCGAGGTGGCATTGCACAAGTCCGAGGCCATGTGCTTTCACGGTCCTCGGAACGCGCCACCACCGGGTTCCCAACTAACGGTAGGAGGAGTCCACATCGGCGTCGGGTCGATGATGAAGTACCTGGGACTCGTTCTCGACAGCCGATGGGATTTCGAGGAGCACTTCCGACGTCTGGCTCCCAAACTAAATCGGACGGGGGCTGCCCTCGGGCGGCTCCTGCCCAACCTGGGGGGTCCAGACGCCTCCTGCCGGAGGCTCTACGCAGGAATCGTTCGGTCCATGGCCCTTTATGGCGCACCGGTATGGGCGCCGGCGCTGCGGAAGCAGCCGGCGGCCCGGCTGAACGCATGCCAGAGGGTCATGGCCATACGGATGGTGCGTGGATACCGGACGATTTCCCGCGAAGCGGCGAGCCTTCTTGCTGGACAGCCACCATGGGATCTGGTAGCAACAGGCTTTGCTCACATGCACGATCTGCGCATGGAGATGCAACGCCGGGGCGAAACTCAGTGCTGTTTTCACAGTGCTGGGCACGCCACAATTATGGCGGTAAGTCCCCTCTTTGAGGCGTGGTTGGAAAGACCTCACGGCGTCCTCACCTTCCGCATGACGCAGGTTCTCACCGAACACGGTAAGTTCGGGAAGTTCCTGCACCGGATTCGTGCGGAAGAGACGCCCGGGTGTCGCCACTGTGCGGACCGCCCGGATGACACGGTGGAGCACACGGTGGAGGTGTGCCCCGCTTGGGGAGAGCAACGTCGTGTCCTCGTGGGGGCGATCGGCGGCGGCGATCTCTCGCGCCGGGCCTTGGTACAGGCCATGGTCCGGAGCGAGGAGGAGTGGCAGGCGGTCGCCTCCTTCTGCGAAGCAGTAATGCTAGCAAAGGAGGCGGCCGATCGCGTGAGGCAACGGTCCTCACGCCCCAACCGCCGCCGGGATTCCGATCCCGATTTCCGGCCACCGTAGGCGAGGGCTTGCGGACGGCGAGCAATGGGTGGCTCGCCGTCCGATCGTCCGGTAACATTCCGGACCGAGCCCAAGTCGTCAACGGCGCGTATTGTTCCACGCGCGCCTCAGGGAGATGTCAGCAAATCGTAGGGGCCCAACAGGGTCGAAGCCTACTGGGGCCACGGGTAGTGTGAAAGTGAAACCCGGGGCCCTGGGACGAAGGCAAAGAGGGAACAGGAGTGGGTTTTTAGTCAGTAAAAGTCTGACACTATTTTCCGCTCCGCCCAAGAGCGAGATTTGTCATAAGATGATTTTCCCACCTAAAAAAAAAAAAAACCCATACGGGGTATATGTATAGAAATTCACCGTGGCTCTAACGAACATCGACCCTCCAGGCCCCTACGGTTTAGCTGAAATCTCTTTGAGGCGCGCACAATACGTGCCATCGACGACTCGGACTCATTCCTTACGGACGGCCGGACGGCGAGCTACCTATTGGTCGTCGTCCGCAAGCCCGGGCTCACGGTGTGCAGGGATCGCCTAGCGACTCCTACACCCGGGACATGTTTTAGTTTGATGAAATATAATTCTTATAAATATGTTGTGGTATTTACATTAATTTTAAGAACTTCATAGGGTAAGATTATGAAGGTCTTATGTAACAGCCGTACGTAAATCACGCCATATATTATTAAATTGCTTCCGTGCGAAGTCGAGGCGTATCGCTAGTGTAGTCTGAAAGATATACGACTTTCATTAAAGAGGATTAAAGGTGCCGCCACTTAGTAACATGTACACATTAGTCTTACAACAGCTGACTTGTTCTTTTGTAAAATACTAGCTTCTGCCAGCGGCTTCGCCCGCGCGAATGAAGGTTTTCATCATACAAACTTTGAACCCCCATTTCATCCCCTTAGACTGCGAATTTTGAAAAATCCTCTCTTAGTGCTCGCCTACGTCATAAAAGGAAGCTTTGTGCAAAATTTCACGCTCCTAGTCTTAGTAGTTTCGGCTGTGCGTTGATATGTCAGTCAGTCAGTTTCTCATTTTACGTATATAGACTAGCGGGTATCAGCGGTTTTGCTCATGAAAGTAGCAAAGTTATTCCCATGCAACATACTCTTGGATTAAAAAATCTCATGTGCAATTCTAGGAGGTCCTAAGATAGACCTAGGTGGTCTATCCGTAGGCTCAAGTTTGGGCGACAAAAATACTGTACTGATGGAATGATCTACCACCGCTCACATGTCGCACTTGAGCATTTTTTTTATTTCAAAACATTGTGTTTGAACTCATAATGGCTAATCGCGGGCCTGTCGCTAACAAGAAACCGGCCAAATGCGAGTTGGACTGGTGCACCAAGGATGCCGTATAAACTTACCTATGTAAATAGTTCAGTTCCCGAATCGAGTCTCAAAGATTTTCTGAATTGTAAAAAGTAATTTAGTTGTGACGTACCTACAAATTTACAGTTTTTAGACTTTTTTCTATATTTGTACTAAAAGGCCTTGCTTCACGACAAATTTCAGGATTCTATGTCAACGGGAAGTACCTTATAGGTCTTGATTTCCTAGCGAGTGTCAAAACAAACGTCTAAACGGTCATAAAGATTGCGTTGACTTAGGCTCTAGGCTTAATAAACTAGTGCGCCTCACCATCAATGATTTCATCACTGCTTACCATCAGGTGGGATCGCAGTCAAGCACTGGTTTATATCAATTAAAAAAAAAACTTAGAAGTTTGATTTTTTTCAGCGCTTCAAGGAGTAGTAGACTTGAGTATTTGAAATTAATTTCAATTTTCTTCAGCGTGTTCTTGAGGAAAAGGGTCTTGACAAACGGACAGACGGACAACAAAGTGAAGGATCACTTCACAATGGAACCCTCATAGGAATGAGGGTTAAGATGAGGGAACCCTAAAAACTATCCACAAATAATCAAAATAGGCAGACCAAACTAAGCGAATCTTGAATCTACAGTAAATTTTTCACGGTCTGCTTAATCCTCGTTAATCTATCCATGTTAGTTTTTTTTTGTTCGATTTTAGAAAGCCGATGTTCGCTTGTTTTATTAGCAAAAAGGTTTTTACTAGCTAATTAGTTTGAGGTTTGATGTTGTATAGATTCTTTTGTTTCGTGTTTGTGCCTTTTCATTTTGAATTTGGAGTTTTGTTGTATCTGCTTACGTTGGTTTTAACGAAGGAGAAATTACAAGCCAAATAAAAATCTTTAATGAAACGATTGCTAATTAATCTCATTTGAGTAGGGAATACACAATGTAAAGCGAAGTTTTGAGGTTTATTAGCTGATGATAATAATAATAATAATATTGACTTGGCTCGCGAGGTTGTCGACATGTGGGATGTAGACTCGGCGATCATTGTACCGATAGTCGTGTCAGCCAACGGCTTAATAGCCAAGAGCCTCGACCAACACCTTAGGAGGCTCAAGGTTCAGAAAGCGGTACTCCTGGACACGGCTCGTATTGTTAGGAGGTTTCTTTCTCAGGAGCCCTGACCGCCGGTAGCTTAGATCCTGTTCCCGATACCGGTGGGATACTATTTTTTATATTTTTAAATGTTTTATTTTTATTTTTATTGAGATATGTAAAATATAATTTATATGTTTAAAGTAATTAATAAATGATAATAATACTCCACAACCATCACACAACGCCGTCTAGTCCCAAGCTAAGCAGAGCTTGTGTTATGAGTATAAACATACATAAACATTTCTAAATATATACATAATTATTATGGATAAATTACACCCAGACACAGAACAAATGATCGTGCTCATCACACAAACATTTGTCCTGGATGGAAATCGAACCCACGCCCTCCGGCATAGCAGTCAGGGCCACTAACCAATAGACCAACAGACAGTCAAACATGAGAAGAGGCAAACATTGTTTTGCTATATAAATTATCAAAGATGAAATGGGAATACGAGGTTAAAAAATAACCTACAACTAATTCCCAGAACTACCAAATGTACATTAAAAAAAAACATAAATATCGGTCAAGCCGATTCGGAGCAGTTCAAAAAACAAACACTGTGACACTACATTTTTGTATCTTTTTCCCTACTAATATTAAAACGAAGAAAGTTTCATATTTTTGTAAGTTTGTATTGAATAAATAAAATAAACTCAAAAACTACTGCCACCCTAGCCAAGTTACAACCGTTTCGTTTCGATTCTCTTTTCGTCGATCGCCTCGAGTAGGCCACGCCTTCGATTCCTTTATTCTGACGTCATCTCAACGCTCAGTCACGAGGTCAGAACAAAGGAATAGGAGGCGTGGCCGACTCGAGGCAATCAACGAAAAGAGAATTGAAACTAAACGGTTGTAACTTGGCTAAGGGGCTGGACCGATATTAAAAAAAATCTCCAGTATAATGCTTCTTTACCACTGAGTGACATAGCTATATATTTTTATTTTTGCGCAGGCAAAGCCACTGACAGAAGCTTGTAATAAATACTACTTCGAATTAATTTTAAAAGTAAATCATCGCGAATAATGTAGAACATTCTACTGGTGAAAGAATTTTTAAAATCAATTGAGTAGTTTTTGAGTTTAATCAATACGGACAAAAATACAAACATACAAATCCTATTCAAAATATTAGTATAACAATGTACTTCTTCGTCTCAAATCTCTAACATATTTTACTGAAGGTAACCCACACCATTATAATGACGCCCAAATTGTTAACCGTCAGAAACAGTTACTCCACAATATTCGGTCGTTAAGGTTAACAATTGTTACTAAACTGACCCGTAGAACACAATTCTGATATTATAACAATTGGCATTTCAGAGCTAAACGCAGGTCCATCGGACAATTTATAGATCACAATGTCCAACATCCCGAATATCGTAAAACGGTTGACCAGACAAGACTGCCTTACTTGGAGTATGAATTTGACAAAGTAGATAGACAGATTTACTCAGAACTCTGTACTCTCTTGATATAGTAGGACTGTATAGTGACTTCATGCGCTCTCTGACGACTGTGTATAGAGTTTTTTTTTAAACTGTTTTTTAGGTTTCCGTACCTCAAAAGATAAAAACGGAACCCTTATACGATCACATTGTTGTCCTTCTGTCTGTCTGTTGGTTTGTCTGTCGATCTGTTAAGACCTTTATCTCGGGAACGCGTGGAGGTATCGAGTTGAAATTAAAACCATATATTTAGATCTGCGGTTCCTTGAAGCTGTAAAAAAAAAACTTCTTAGTTAACGAAAAAAAAAAAGATATGGCCGTTTATGTCGCAAAAAACGTATATTTCGACATTCTCAAGGGAATTAAAATTGATAGGGTACTTTCCGTTAACCTAGAATCCTGACATTTGGCATAAAGCAAAGTCTCATAGCACAAATATAAAAAATCATGTGAAAACAGTAAATTTGTAGTTACGTTACATATTTTTTTGCGATTGGAAATAATCTTCGAGACTCCATTCGGGAATTGAACCCTCAGTGCGCGAGTCCGACTCGCACTTGCCCATTTTTTTTTTTAATTATTCAATTTTTACCCTCCTGCCTCAAAAAAGTTAAGTCAATTCACAACACAACTTTTAGGTGAACTTAGTTTTGACAGCACGGTTGATGCAGTGGTTGAGCAAATGACCGCCGCTCTTCATGTCACGGTTTCGATTCGTTCACGGAACAAATATTTGTATGGCCTACAGAATGATAGTTTTTCCTGGTCTGGGTTTATTAAGTATGTCAGTTTATATGTTTATGAATGCACCCACATATAGGAGTAAATCCTAGTGTAGGGCAAATTTTTTTTTTTCAATAAAATTTTAAAAAATAAACCGTCGGTTGTTTAATCAGAACATTTTACAATTTCAAAGACTGCCAACAAGTTCAAAATTTATATACTGAGAGTGCAACTGAAATATTACGTGGTCAATCTTAGATATGTATTTTAAAATTTATACAATCGTAACCGGTAACAATAGATATAATATAGAGCCCAAAGTGTTAAAAAATAGCAACAAAAATCGTTAATTTGAAAGGAATATGACATCTCATCGATGACTGCAGCTATCCATGCATTTTTTTCATATAAAACAAACATACCGTGAAATATCAGAAAATCTCAGCGTTCAATTTGTCTCATTCATACGCAGATGTTTGATGTACGACCGAGACGCTTGCAGGAAATGGCGGCCAACGTAGGAAATGGACGGACAGACGGACGAGCCCAATAATATATTGTAAAACTTATATTAATTCTGAGGGTCGTTTGAGAAAAGCTTGGTTGGAGAGATGCTGCAATGTAGAGCAAATTATGACGGTGGGTATATATTTTTTAAATTACTCAAATTTTGAGAAGCAGCTGTCATAATTTGAGAAATTAAAAAAAAAGTGTATTTAGGGTTTCGTACCTTCCGGGTGTCACCATTGTGTGGATCGCCACGAGGACACGGTGGAGCGTAACCCGCTTGGGCAGAACACCGTCGTGTCCTCGTGGGGGCGATCAGCGGCAACGACTGCCATTCCTCCTCGCTCCGGACTATGACCTGAACCAGGGCCCAGCGCGAGGAGGAATGGTAGGCGGACGGCGAGCTACTCATAGCTCGCCGTCCAACCGTCCGTAATCGTCTGGACCGAGCCCAAATCGTCGACGGCGCGTAGTGTTCCACGCGCGCCTCATGGAGATGTCAGCAAATCATAGGAGCCCAGCAAGGTCGAAACCTATTAGGGCCATGGGTTAAGTGAAAGGAACAGGAGTGGTTTTAGTCAGTAAAAGTCTGACACGCCCTCTCACTCCACCCAAGAACAAGAGAAGTCAAGATTTCCCACATTAATAAAAACAAGGGTTACCAACTCAGTCTTCAGCAGCTCTATGATATTTTGCAAGAACTACTGTCACTACCTGAATGATGAGAATTTTGAGGAAAATCTAAGTAAAATAATACTAAGCCTTTGTATCAAACATGGCCCTAATCCTACCGTAATAAAACCAGCATACATGCCACAAAGGTCATAATCCCACAAACAGACCACTATTACAGCAAATTTGAAATCCAAACAATTGTAGACACAAGAATGTTTATAGCTCATAGGAATTTGAATCGTATTGTGTAAACAATATAGAGAAATAATGTAATCAGTCCTTGGATGCCTGTAGATGTTGAATGAGAAATGATGAGAAACAAAATGTCAAGTAGTTGTCATTCTATTCTGGTTTTGTTTTAGACATGAATGATATATGACAAATGCTTTGTAACATTTTGTAATCTGTACACCACTATTTTTTAATTAGCATAATAAATGGGGCATAGAGCCCCATTTCTTTTGCTAGGTAATTAAAAAATACTAATTAAACCATACCTGTTATTGATCATAATATGTAGCCAAAAGTAAGAAAAACGAAATACTATTCATTCATTACAATTGCTACTAGAAAATACTACGCGCAGTGATTTTCCATTTTTAACGTCATTTATTCATTCAAATAGCCTGTACTATATTTGCATATATTGAGTGACATTTTGGGATATAAACAAACGCTAGTAACTTTGCTGTTTATGAATATTATTTATTGAGATTTTGCTTAAATAATTACAAGACATTTTCTAATAAGCCCTTTAAGTATTTGTAGTAATTAAAATATACTAGTGTATATATACATTTGTAAGGAGTTTTAAAGTCGGTCCTTTATTTTTTTTTTGAGTTTATTTATTAATTCATTATAAACCAAAATACAAAACCCCAAAAATAAAAATCTTTTAAATACACTTGCTCGAAAACCCGTTTTTAGGCACGCAATTCACTGTTTTCCACACTAAAGTCGGAAAAGTCTGCGTGTTCACCCCCGCCACTATTTATTACATTTATCCGATCAGGCTGGGCGCTGAGCGACCCCCCACGAGTGGTGCGTCAACTACAACAACTACTAGTGTATATATACATTTGTAAGGAGAATCTGGCTGACTGTCATATCGACGCACAGCCAAAAGTATTGGGACTAGAAATGTGATATTGTGCACAAGGTTTCATCATATGACGTAGATGAGCATTAAGAGAGTATTTCCCAAAATTCTTCTCCTATTGGGATAATACGGGGGTCCAAAGTATGTATGAAGAAACATATTTTCACGCGGGCGTAGCTGCTGGCTGAAGCTTGTCTATACAATGCGTTCCAAATAAGAATAGGATCGATCGCCAGCTAGTGACGTCACGTCATACTGTCAAATCGAAGAATTATAATGGTGAGAAAACAAGAAATTTTTAAAATTTAATTTATTTACGAACTGTGAACGAAAATAGTTTAATTAGAATCCAGTTCTTCAATTTTGCTCATCTCGGAGTTCTTCAATTTTGCCCAATTTCTTGCGATTTGGCAGTATGACGTGACGTCACAACATGGCATCGATCCTATTCCTATTTGGAACGCATTGTACATCAAAATTTTTGAAGCCCTATTAATTTTAAGCTCCTATTGTAATTGTATTTATGGTGTACAATAAAAATTATATCTATCTGTATATTTTTTTTAAACTAAATACTTACGAAAGTTGAATATAATGTTCAATACCTATAACAAAAAAAACGGTCTTTAATATTTAGTTCTGTTTATCGGTCTGTCTGTCTGTTTGTTTCGGCTTATCTCCGAAACGACTGGACTCGCACGTAAAATGTTCGAAATTGATGTAGATATTTTTTATACATTAAAATTGTGTGTAACTTGTTATTTTACTTATATTTATTTGTGTATATATATTCCACAACTACCACACAACGCCGTCGAGTCCCAAGCTAAGTAGAGCATGTGTTATGAGTACCAGACAGCTGATAAACATACTTAGACATTTCTAAATACATACATAATAGATAAATTATACCCAGACACAGAACAAATGATCCTGCTCATCACACAAACATTGGTCCTGGGTGGGAATCGAACTCACGCCTTCCGGCATAGCAGTCAGGGCCACTAACTACTAGACCAACAGGCCAGTCAACTTAGTCTTTGTTTCATCGCAATCGTTTGACTATATCGAAAGATAAAATACATTAATTGACTATTAATCGGTACGAAGTTCGCGCAGTCAGCTAGTCAAACATAAATTGGTACACACAAAACTTCAAACGTTTCCAAGAAATCTAGAATTTTCTTTATCAGACTAAAGTACTCCTTCCAAATACATAAAAGTTTTCTCCAAAGTCCCAGATTACAGTTTCCAATCTTACTAATCAGAGAAATGAGTGAAAGATGAGGAGAGTGGGTAAATCCTAATACATTTCGGGGCATTGTTCCGATGAAGCATTGATCTTATGTCCTACAACTCAATTCCGTGTTTTAATCAAGACGGGGAGGTCGGGCAAAAATGGCTACGTCTCGTTAACCCGGCCTTATGGCAGTATTCCGATTAGACGGGTTTGCGGTACGTGTGTGTACAGAGTTGGGGAGAGCGGGGTTTAAGTTTTTGGGGTGAAATCAAGTAATGGTGGTTGTTGATTGATGAAAGGATTTATGTTTTACTAGCTTCTAGCAGCAAGTCCACCCGTGTGAGAACAGCAAATTATCCCAAGGAAACATACTGCCATGACAAAAAATCTTATGACATTTTCCAGGACACGGGTGACCACCCGTGTGCCAAGATTCATCCGTAATTTTTCGTGAGAGTAGAAATTTATCCCAAGATAGATATATAGATATATTTTTTATTGTACACCAAAAATAAAAATTATATTAGGAACTTAAAATTAATAGGGTGTCACAATGGGCGATCTTATCGCTAAAAGCGTTCAAGGGAACATACTACCGAGATAAAAAGTATCCTCTCATGAAAGTAGAAAAATGAATAGCCTGTGTGACTCAGTAATAATATAATATAATAATATAATTTATTTTCTCTCACAATGGTTTTGTTGCACATAACAGTTTAGAACTACATAATTATATGAATTAGCATTGCGAGAGCTGGTGCCTGTTGTAAGTTTCGGAGAACCTGTGCCACAGGTCAAATCTATCAGGTCAGTGATAAAGTACCATTATAATGGTGAAAGAATTTTTAAAATCGGTCCAGTAATATTTTTTTCTGAGTTTATTCATTAATTCATAACAAATCAAAATACAAAACCCCAAAAACAAAAAAAAAATCAATACACTTACTCGAAAACCCGTTTTCGGTCACGCAATTCACTGTTTTCCGCACTAGTGTGGAAAATTGTGTGGTTCACCCCCGCCACTATTTATTACATTTATCCTATTAGACTGGGCGTTGAGCGACCCCCACGAGTGGTGCGTCAACCCCTGTTTATTTACTTCTTCGTAAGTGTGTTAAAAACCTTGTTTGATACACGTGGAAATTTGTCACTCCATAACACCCTCGCCTGCGGGTCGGGCGAATTTCAGAGTTGATTACAATCTTTCTATACTTGTATCAAAATGTACGATTCTCTTTATAATATTAATATAGAAAATGGCTCCAACTCCGTACACACACATGGCCTGCCTCCAGACATAGCTCATAGGTACATTAATCCTTGCAGCTAGTAGGTCATAGTTAAGTAAGGCGGGGTACACACTGCGATTAAATCCTGAGACACACCAAAGATGACTTAGGTACTGTAAGGGCTAAACTCTGATTAGAGAATTAAGACAGGGAGTCTGATCAAGGTCACAAGGTTAAGTTGGGTAAAACCTTTGTCTAGTTCTGAAAATAGAATATAAAAGTTTTGTATCTTTTTTTTTTCGTTGGGAAAATCATCTTATGACATCCCCCGCTCTTGGGCGGAGCGAGAGATAGTGACAGATTTTTACTGACTAAAAACCCACTTCTGTTCCTTCGTTGCCTTTCGTACTAGGGTCGAGTCTTCCTTTCAGTATCAGACCCTTGGCCCCAGTAGGCTTCGACCCTGCTGGGCCCCTACAGTTGCTGACATCTCCTTAAGGCGCGCGTGGAACAGTACGCACCGTCGACGACTTGGGCTCGGTCCGGACGGTTACCGGACGGTCGGACGGCGAGCTACCCATTGCTTGACGTCCGCAAGCCCGCGTCTACCGTGGCTGGTAGTCAGGGTCGGAATTACGGCGGCTAGTGCGTGAGGACGGTTGCCTCACTCGATCGGCCGCCTCCTTTGCTAGCATTACTGCTTCGCAGAAGGAGGCGACCGCCTGCCACTCCTCCTCGCTCCGGACCATGGCCTGTACGAAGGCCCGGCGCGAGACATTCTGCCACCGATCGCCCCCACGAGGACACGGCATTGCTCTGCCCAAGCGGAGCACACCTCCACCGTGTGCTCCACCGTGTCCTCCGGGCGGTCCACACAATGTTTTGTATCTAGAACCGTGTGCTAGCTTCTAACGTTTTATGATTGCCCAAGTAGGCTTATGTAAAATAAAATAATCTATATCTATACAAATAATAAATCTGTAGAAAAGTCTTAGTTATGCGCGCATCACGTAAAACATACGAAATCGATGTAGATAACTTTTGTACATTAAAATTGTAAATTGATATATTACTTAGACTTTGTTTCATCGGAATCGGTTGACTATATTGAAATATACACCACTAGTTTTAAATTAGTACAAATACTTAAAGGGCTTATTAGAAAAGGTCTTGTTATTATTTAAGTAAAGTCTCAATAAATAATATTTATAAACAGCAAAGTTATTAGCGTGTGTTTATATCCCAAAACGTCACTCAATTTATGGAAATATTGTACAGGCTACTGATTATGAATGAAAAACAATGGAAAAACACTGCGCAAAGTATTTTTTTTATGAATTTACCAACTATGACAAATTTTAGTGGACAATTTGGGGATTTTTTTTTTACTTTTGACTACATACATTATGATCAGTAACGTATACAGATAGAGCCCAGTTTTTTTTTTTGTATTAATTAAAAAATAGGGGTGTATTTAAATTTAAAGTAATCATCAAGAAGAAAAAAAAATATTACACCACATACAATAATTGACTGTTAGGCGGTACAAAGTTCGCCGGGTCAGCAAGTAATAAACAAATAAACAGAAATTTAAAGTCAAAAATAATAAAATAACTAGTATTGAATATAGGAAAATTCTATCAAAAACAGCTTCTGATACAAAATCTTCTTTAATTCTATGTAGCTCATTTACCTCTTTCCTGGTAAGAATAAATTAATTAGGAAAGCCGTTCATTAAATGGGCTTTAACAGTCTGAAGAGAAGTTTTTGGTAAACTTTTAGAAATGATTAAATATACTGCCTTACTGATTTTAATATTCCAATTTAAACGGCTGTTATTTAAAAACGATTTAAACGGCTGTTATTTTACTCACAAAATAACTTCAACTTATTAAAAATGATTTTATTACAAGTAGGTTAATTTACATGGTGCTACATGGTTGTTTAGGAAAGTTTCTGGTGTGGCGACCGCGTACCGGAAGACGCAGCGTTGGAAGGCCTCCTACAAGGTGGACCGACGACCAGGAAAAGGTTGTGGGAATCCGATGGATGCGAGACGAACAGGACCGTTCATTGTGGCGACACTTGGGGGTGGCCTATGTCTAAAAGTGGACGTTTTTCGTTGAAATGATGATGATGATGAGGTTAATTAAACTATTTGCAATCATTTTCAATTCAATACGGAGCATGGAATCGCTACACCTAAAGCAGTAGTCCCACCACGGTGCGGCGGCGAGGAAGCGACTAACGATCGGCTATTTCCTCGCAAAAGGAACGTTCAATAAAGATATACATTCCGCGTAAACAAAAGAAATTCATATCGCTGACTGTTTACACTGACGGCGAGAACTCGGTCCACTAATTTGTCGCTGAGCGATACTCGCTAAGCGATACACGCTTACCGGTCACAACAGCGCCCCTAGCCAAGTTACAACCTTTTTGTTTCGATTCTCTTTTCGTTGATCGCCTCGAGTCGGCCACGCCTCCTATTCCTTTGTTCTGACCACGTAACTGAGCGTTGAAATGGCGTCAGAACAAAGGAATTGGAGGCGTGGCTGACTCGAGGCGATCGACGAAAAGAGAATCGAAACGAAATGGTTGTAACTTGCCAGAACATGTGCGTAGCACGTGCAGTTTAGCGAGTGGTGCATGTAATCGCCCGTCGCGCTCGCACACTCTTAGTAGCCCAGTGACAAAACTATCGGAACACACTCGCTTGTCACTGCTCACCGACTCTTTTTTAGTTTCTAGCTCTGCCCGCTTCTCGCTCATCGTTGGCGCGGTGGGACAACTGCCTAAGGCGCCGTCCTATTGTCATCGTTTAGGTGACCACCATCGTAAGATAAACAATCTGTGAACCACTAGCGTTTATTTTCACAAATTAAAACAAAAACTACAACTTACATAATTTAGGTAAATTTAAAATTATTACTTTGATTTTAATTAAAACATTATTAGAATAAGCGAGTTATAAAACTAATATTTTTATTCAACCTTCAAATAATTCGAAATTAAATTAACTTCGAATGAATTAATTCCATTGTCAGCGGTTATAAAGTAAACTATAATTTAATTAATCAACATTATTTCTAGAACGATAAATATCGTGTTTCTATTGTGATTAATAATTGAAATGAGGGCTATTGTTTTAACATATATATATATTTTATATTACTAGTAACTAAGCCTTTACTTCTCTGAAATAATTGTTAATTTGCAAATTAAAAACCATTCAAAGGTTTTTAAAGCCATTCATTGATAAAAACCACAAGTGCGAGTCGGACTCGCGCACTGAGGGTTCCGTATAAACTTACTATGAAAACAGTTCAATTCTCGAATTCAGTTACCTAGATTTTTTCGACATGCAAATATTGTTTTTGTGACGTAACTACAAATTTACAGTTTTAAGATTTTTTCCTATACTTGTGCTATGAGTGCTTCATGCTAAATTTCAGGATTCTAGGTCAACGGGAAGTACCTACCCGATGAATTTTGATTCCCTTGAGAGTGTCGAACGTTTCTTGCGACATAAACAGCCATATCTTTTTTTTTTGTTAATTCAGAAGTTTGGTTTTTTCACTGCTTCAAGAGACTGCAGACGTATATGGTTTTAATTTCAACTCGACCTCCATGCGTTCTTTAGATAAAGGTTCTTGACAGACAGATAGACAGACGGATAACAAAGTGATCCTATAAGGGTTCCGTCTTTTTCTTTTGAGGTGCGGAACCCTAAAAATTAAATATTAAAAGATACACAAGTGACACACAACACACTAGTAAGTGTGGGTTTTCCCCCATTCAAAATTACTCGTCATGATCAGTTTGTAAGTCAAAAAATTATGCCCGAATATAATCTGCGTATCGTTCAAAGAAATTGTGTAATCAATGAACGGAAATGCGATTGCAGTAATCCCGAGTGATTTACGATTATTTATCGAGTAGTTCCATAATCTGTGTCTGAAGCTTTTCATTAAATAGTCACTTAGAAATTTTAATGAAAAATATTCTCCCAAATAATAAAAGATACATCAAAATGAGTGAACAATGGGTGAAAATATTGCTGAACAATGTACCAATTATATAAGTATTTTTTGACGTGTTTTATAGTGGTTAATATCTCTACTTCACTTTTAACCTACTAAGTTTTTTTTTTAGTTGGGAAATCATCCAATGACTTCGCTCTAGGGCAGAGCAGGAGGGCGTGTCAGACTTACTGACTAAAACCACACATCCTATGTTACTTTGTATTAAGATATATTTTTGAAGAATTAATAAATGATCTTGAACTAAGGCAGACCAAGACAATTTATATGTAGCTCTATTTAAACTGTTTTCTGTATATTATCATTATGAGAAAAGATTTCAGCGCCTCTACTTAGTAGATTATTTGATTTTCCTATTTATTTTTTTACATAAATTTTGTTTTTTTTTCTCCGCATAGTAGTTCTCCCCCAAGGTGGATCGATGACCTGGTAAGGGTCAGGGGAATCCGGAGGATGCGAGATGCACAAGATCGGTCGTTATGGCGACACTTGGGGGAGGTCTACGTCCAACAGTGGACGTTTTTCGGCTGAAATGATGGTGATAGTGGGAGCCTAAAAATGAACGACACCGTCGTAACTGACCTGGGAAGAGGTGACGTGACGACCTGAACGCCTGTGAAGGCCTAGTTCAAGGCGGCTCAAGGAAAAAACACCAGGTAGAATTTGGGGCTGGCCTTTCTTCAGTATAGGCAAAGTAAAACAAAATTGTTTTGATAAGTCGCCAATACCTGATCTATTAAATTATCTCCGTTTCGTTCACTGTGAACTTTCGTTCACTTGACTGGCCTGTTGGCCTAGCGTGACCCTGCCTGCTATGCCGAAGGTCGTCGGTTCGATTCCCACCCAGGACAAATGTTCGTGTGATGAGCACGATCATTAATTTGTTCTGTGTCTGGGTATAATTTTTTTTATTATTATTAATGATAGGCTAGCATTTGACCACCATCTCACCTGATGGTAAGCGGTGATGTGGTCGACGATGGAGCACGCTTGCCTAGAAGTAACCTATTCACTCTTGACTTAAAGACCCATAGGTTGTAGCTATCAGGAAACACAAACTCCGGCAAGGAATTCCGCTCCTTGGCTGTACGCATATTAAATGTGTTCTCAAAACGTTTTGTGCGTATTTATTTTATAATTTATCTATAATAATTATGTAAGTATTTAGAAATATATAAGTATTTTTATCAGTTGTCTAGTACTCATAACACAAGCTCTGCTTAGCTTTGGGCGTTGTGTGATAGTTGTGGGAAAAAAAACTTGTTTCTTTTAAAATAATGACTCCATTCAATCGCTCTAAAATGCAGCTAAAAGCTTTAATTAAACTGTGCTTTTTTTTTAAACCAACGCACAGTTTCCAAATTGTGCGGTTTTACGTCGCGGATGGGTGAAAATTTCGTATTTTTTCGCCCAAATCCGTTGCGAGCGAAATTTTCGGGTAAATGCTTACGACTGCAAATTACTGGTTTCGACGTAAAATTGTGGATTTTAAGCTTTCCTTTTGTTTTTAAGATAATGGCTCTGTAAAACTGTATTTGGCTTGGATTTATCTTTTATTATGTGCTGATAGATATTTTATATTTTTTTTATATCGGAGCAGTGGTGCCCTAGTGGTAATGGTCCCGACTTACGAGTTTTAGGTCACGGGTTCAAACCCAGCCAGGCGCATTACTTTGTGTAATTTATTTCATTACCACTGCTCTCAACACGGTGAAGGAAAACATCGTGAGGTAACCGGCATGTCGGATAAACCGCGTTATAATGTTCCCACTGCTAGGACTCAGCCTTTCTAGGAGAAGGAATAGGTCGTAAATCACCACGCAGCCCCAGTGCGGATTAGAAAATGTCACATGTCTTATAATTTTTGGTTCTAGGACATGCCGGTTAGACAGCATTGTTGATAAAGTAAATGTCACAATAATTTTCTATTTAGTTACATCACAAAGTGTGGTGAATGATGAAAAATGTATTAAATGGTTCTTCCTTACTTCCCTAGCCGAGTCTGTCTGTCTATCCACGATATACTCAAAAACTATTTTTATTATTATTATTATTCTCGTTGTAAAGGGTCATCTACGCGTTGGACAGACTTCATCACAGCTGCAACACAAACCTCCATAATCCAGAGTTCCCGAGACTCCGGAAACCGTGACAAGTGGAGACGCATCGCAGGAGCCTCAACGAAAATGCAACATTGTTAACCACGACCACTTTATCAAGAGTGAACGACTAAGGAGGAGGATTATTATTATTTAGTACAGAAAAATAAGACATATAGTTATGTCATATGACACTGAAACATGGTCGCTTACAATCGGCCTCATCAGAAGGCAGTCACCCAAAGTGCAATGGAAAGGGCTATACTAGGAGTTTCCTTACGTGACCACATCAGGAATGAAGATCAGAATCAGGCGACCGCGCACCGGAAAACGCAGCGTTGGAAGGCCTCCCACTAGGTGGACTGACAACCTGGTGGGAGTCGCGGGAATGTGGTGGATTCGAGACGCACAGGATCGGTTGTTGTGGCGATGCTTGAGGGAGGCCTATGTCCAACAGTGGACGTCTTTCGGCTGAAATGATGATGATGACAGAAAAATAGCTTTTATTACCTTTATACTTTTTTATCCCGGGAGTAGCTTCCCTAGGGACAATTTTCTACTTTCACACGAGCGAAGCCGCTTGCAATAGCTAGCTCAAAGATAGATCAACAAAGCCTTAACAAATATAGTTAAAACAATAGTTCGATCCTTCAAAATATATATCCTAGTTTCTACATACAATTCTCAATAGGTATACCAACATCTAAGACCCAAATTCACAACTCTCCTGTAAGGAAACACTTCACATCTCAAGTTCAAATATAGCGCTCGATCTAGGCCCAACTCCTTGCTCAAAATTGCTTTAGGTACACATTTAGGCCATTCTAGGTTCTCCTTACTCAAATTCCCGTATACCGTTCCCCCGCACATATTCCTCAAGAACCGTTCAATACTCGAATGTATTAAACTCCAACACCGCACGGTTCTAACTAGATTATAGTGGAGTAACGAATGAACCAACAAGGGGTATATTTAATCCAATTAACAACAGTTCTCGATTGTTCGAATCAATTTGGTGAAATGGTTATATCGATTTGAATGAAAGTGTCGTAATGGCTCAGTGGTTAGGGCACTCGCCTCTCATGTATGAGGTTGCTGGTTCGATACTGGGCAAGTACCAATTGAACAACAACTGAAGGATAAAGTCTGACACGCCCTTTTGCTTCACTTAAAGCAGGGAAAATTATTTGAAAACCGGTCAAATGCGAGTAAGACTCGCGCACTGAGGGTTCCGTACAAACTTAACAACGTATTCTATGTAAGTTTTGATAAATAAGTAGTAAGTACGATTTTCTATGGCATTTTTTAAAATGTGTCGTGCGGGGGACCATAGTACCCAACGGCGGATTACTTGGTTTTTTTCTCGGGTACTATAACCATACCCAGCGCTTAAATGGATGTTTAGGTATAATCTAAATATTAGTTGTTATTTTTTATTATTGTTATTTTTTTTAATTTGTATAAATTTTGTGTTAGGTATTATTATTAATTTATAATGGTAGAACTACGGGATGCATTTGTTCAAATTCTAACTTAGCATTTCGCAGACGGCCACCCACTCGAATGAGTCCGTCTTGCAGAAACGGTTTCAAATGTTGAAGTGCGCGACTACAAGGTTTATATGATTCTAAACTACAAAATTCTACCGAGAAATAAAACCTCTGTAACTCTCGAAGTATGACTGATTCAGCTTTATGTAAATCAGCTGCGGTTATAGAACCACGCGATGGCAATAATTTTAAAAATCTTGAGACGTAAACTACGCAGCGTAATAGCCTCGACCAAGACGAGACCCGATTAGACAATAACAAAATAACTGACTTTTCACGTGGAACTGAGACCACAAGCGTATGTTTCTTTTCCTCGGGTGGTTCTGAAACAGTAGCGGGGCTAAATGGAGTACTCGGCCACTTGACAGGAGTGGTATGAATCCAGGGAGGGCCGCGAAACCAAAGCGGATGATTTAAGATTTGCGAGGGAAGCAAACCACGTGAGAGACAATCAGCTGGGTTGTCTGTCCCAGCGACGTGGAATATATTTTCTGGTGGCAATTCAGATTGAATCTTTGCCACCCTATTTGCGACAAACGTGCCCCATCGATGGGGAGAAGAGTGTGCCCAACATAGAGCAACGGTTGAAAAAAAAAATAAGGAAGTATGAAATAGCATCGCATCGGCGGGTGTTGTTACTGAAATTTTAAATGAATTTCCTAATAAAAAAATATTTCATCTCGTCAGAAACACGGATACTTGTACCAGTAACTATCACTATTCAAACTGTAAGTAACTAGCAGCGTAGCAGCCACAATGAGCTAAACCTAATTACGTTTGATTACAAGTAATCCTATCAAGTTCTCGGTAATCAAGCCACCGCATGCAGATGAGGTGAGCGAAACGATCCGGGTATGTTCACGCCTTTTAATTGGGCGGGTGTAGGTACGTGACGAATTTAGTGCTGCCGAAATTGACGTAAGACCATTCTCTTATAATTATTGTCATAGATTCTTTAATTTTCACTGTTCTTTCTTTGTTCAAGCTATTTCTTTGTGGAATGCGCTCTCCCAGGAGATTAGGATGGCAACAAATCGATTAACATTCAAAATCAAAGTTCGCGAGCTAATTCGTAAGAAGTTGGCCGTAGTGTTATCACAGCTTTAATGTTGTCCAATTGTCGATTTGAACCAACAGTTTGACTTTATTAGTGTAGATATATATATATATATATATAGATAGTTTATTAATTTGTGTATTTATTATACAATTGTATGATATGGTTTATCAGTATATCTATTCTTGTACCTATTCGCCTTTTCTCTCTCTTTTATTGCACCTACCACTATTTATCTCAGCATCACCCTAAGGTTGACTGGTAGAAAATGCCTAAGGCATTAAGTCCGCCGCTGTACTTTTGTGCATAAAGTGTTTAATAAATAAATACGTAATTTTTTTTTTTAATACCCTGCATGTTCCACAGCTGGGCAAAAGCGTCCCCCTTCTCCTGCCAAAGCTCTTTGTCTTGGACGAGCTATGGCCAAGTTTGCCTCGTGAACATGATTAGATCGTCACACCACCTTCGCCAAGGTCAACCTCATGAAGCACTTATATTTGCAATGTGATATAAAATGTGCCGCAAGGTGGAGCATACGGTGGAGGCCTTGGTTCAGGCCATAGTCCGGGGCGAGAGGGAATAGCGACATGCTAGCAAAGGAGATAGCTGCAGTCGTGAGGGAATAGTACGTCCTCATGGCGTTGGGAGTCATATTCCGATCACCGGCCACCATAAGCGTGGACTTGTAATGGGTAGCTTGCTGTCCACCCGTCTGTAAATGACTGAACCCGCATGGTCGCCGGCGCGTAGTGTTCCACGCGCTTTTCAAAGAAATGTCAACAAAATCGTAGGGGCGCAGCAAGCGATGCCTGCTAAGTCTACGGGAAATTTCTTAAAAAACCTGTGGTCCTGGAACGCAAAAGGTAGCTTTAGGAATATTTTATTTATTTATTTATTTAAACTTCATGTACAGTAGTGGTACATAGGCGGACTTAATGCAACAAGGCATTCTCTACTAGTCAACCTTTGGGTTAAAAGAGACAACACTGTGGTAGGTGTGCACAATAAATAAATAACAGATAAATATCAAGTGGAATGTAGTATCGTTAAATTAAGTTACAATAATAAAATACTTATATATGCTAATATTATAAACTAATAAATACATTATAATTAGGAGAACTTAAAAATAACAATTATGGCGAAGACCAAACTAAGGTTGAGAGGACTTCAAGTAGGAAAGGCAGGAATATGGGTGCGTTTAAAACAGTAAAAGTCTGACACTCCTTTTACTACAACCCCTAGAGCGGAAGTAGTTACGTGATGATTTCCTACACTCAAAAAAAAACGACCATACCCTGTACATCAATTAGCACCTCACTTCGAACCTCTATAGCAATGTGGCAATCAAAGGCCCTATATTTTTTTATGTCACTCAAATATAAACAAAAGTTCAAATCTAGTAAATAAGCCACACGATCAACGAGCACACGACGACGAGCATACGATCTGCTCGGAGTTTCCTTGCGTGATCGCGTCAGAAATGAAGATATCCGCAGGAGAACCAAGGTTACAGACATAGCCCGAAGAATCGCCAAACTTAAGTGGCAGTGGGCAGGGCACATTGCTCGCAGAACAGATGGTCGATGGGGACGAAAAGTTCTGGAATGGCGACCACGTACCGGAAGACGCACCGTTGGAAGGCCTCCCACAAGGTGGACCGATGACCTGGTGAGGGTCGCGGGAATCCGATGGATGCGAGACGCACAGGACCGGTCATTGTGGCGACATTTGGGGGAGGCCTATGTCCAACAGTGGACGTCTTTCGGCTGAAATGATGATGATGATGATGACCTGGACCTACTGTGGACCTGGGTCACAAATGGCTACTGAAGAAATACAGGTGAGTTTTAGTAAGTAAAAGACTGACGCTCCTTCTCGCTCCACCAAGAGAAGGAAAAGTCATTTATGATTTCCCAGTGAAAAAAAGCCCATCACTGTTAGATATAGATCCTTGGTGTTTATGGTGAAAGCGCCAGAGAAGCCCGCAAATTCACACTTCCTTAAGTTTTTTGTATTTTGCAGATCAGTGTCGTTGAAAAAAATATGATTGGTGGCTGTAACACGTATAATTTATTTATGGAATTATAATCGAAAAAAAAAATACTGGCTTGTTGGTCTAGTGGTTAGTGGCCCTGACTGCTATGCCGGAGGTCGTAGGTTCGATTCCCACCCAGGACAAATGTTTGTGTGATGAGCACGATCATTTTTTCTGTGTCTGGGTGTAATTTATCTATAATATGTATGTATTTAGAAGTATTTAAGTATGTTTATCAGTTGTCTAGTACTCATAACACAAGCTCTGCTTAAGTTGGGACTAGACGGCGTTGTGTGATAGTTGTGTGAATATTATAATTATTATTATATTATAATCATTTAAATATCATTACAACCCTCTCAATTCAGCTAAACCTATTGAATGAGTTTTTCATGGAATCTACCTAAAGCATAATAGCTACTGTAGTGTTTGTATACTTGTCTCGAGTATTCGGGCAGTGACAGTTGACAGTAGCACACGGACCTTTTACTAAGGTAGATGTGTTAACCCTGCTTTTGACATAATGTGGCGACCATGGAGGCCACACTAAAACTACTAACTTGCAAACTAACATGTTATACTTTTAAGGTTTATCATAAGAAAAGCATAGATATTCGAGACATAATTGATTGGAGATTGTCAAACAAGAAAAGTTTAAGCTAATGAGATATTTTATTTAGATAATGTAAAAAGAGTGCTTCTAATGATATAATCATAATAAATTGATATAGAAGCCTTTTCATTTGCGTCTCCCATATCACAATAACGAGCCGATGCGTTTACCCCCTGTGTGAGTACGTCCACTACAGCTATCATTTACGAATGTTTTTTCAGGTTAATATTTTCTTCACTTATTCTTTATTTTTAAATGAGATCCTAAATTATTTTAAACGGTTTACTAACAGTCCAGAGGACAGAAATATCACTGCAAAAAAAATGTAAAAATCTTATTAAACAAATGAACCTTAACAAAATCTTATAAACAGACGGAGAAAGCAATAAAAAGCGGTGTACTTAATACCCGTAACAAATTACTTGGAATACCACTTAAAATATTACTTACCTAAGTTTGTAGGTCGCTTTATTAACTCGACAGTAGAATTGTTAATTTTATTAGTAATTAATTTCAACTGAAGACTTGAGGTATTCACTGATATATTTCATTGGTATATTAGCAAATTGTAACATTCATTTGGGTGTAAAATTTTAAGCAGATGTTAATTTGAAGAATGGAGAATTGAATGGTGTCATTTTCACCTAAACCCAAAGTATTTTTTTAATTCTATTTGCAAAATAAAGGGACATTATTTAACCACATTAGTACATTATTTAACAACAAGTATTTCGACAAATGTCTTTTTTTATATAATGCACATTATATAAAAAAAGACACATTTGTCGAAATACTCCCATATATAAATTCCATAAGCAAATAAGGAACATAGGTGTTGTTTAAGTTAGCAAAAGCCTGACACGCCCTCGCGCTCTACCTTAGAGCTAGAGAAATCATTGGATGATTTTCCTCCTTAAAAAAACCTAAGTGTTTGTGTACAATAAAGAATTAAAGTATAAGTTCACTCTCTCCAAAATGTCACACAGATCATCTCATCATCTTCCAGCCCTTGTCCCATGTTATTTGGGGTCGGCGCAACACGTTTTTTTCTTCCATTCTGCCCTGTCACTCGTCATACTATCACTAACTTCCTTTTCTTTCATATCACTCTTCACACAATCCATCCATCTTTTCTTTGGTCTCCCTCTCCCTCTCCATCCATCCTCATGTAAATTCATAACTCTTTTAGTAACATGCGTTTCATCTCTCCTCTTCACATGACCATACCAAGACAAACGATGTCACACAGATGATATTGCAAAATATCACACAGCCCTGACAAATTATTATATCATTAGGTTACATCCAGTAACGCGATCGTCACGGCACTTAATTCTTATATAAATTAATATAATTTTATTAAAGTTGTTAAGTGCTCAGCATATCGTACACTCTTATACATCTGTCCCCCTAGCCAAGTTACGACCGTTTCATTTCTCTTGTGTCAAACGCCTCGAGTAAGCCACGCCTCCGATTCCTTTGTTTCAGAACAAACCACACCACCACCACCACGCCACCACGTGACTGAGCGTTGAGATGACCTCAGGGTCATCTCAACGCTCAGTCACGTGGTCAGAACAAAGGAATCGGAGGCGTGGCCTACTCGAGGGTTTCGACACAAGAGAATCGAAACGAAACGGTCGTAACTTGTCTAGGGAGGCTGGTTCGTACAACCGTAGTGACCTCTGCGCTGTTACCAACAATACCATGGAAATGGCGAGGTTTAAAACCAACAAAATCTGAAATTCTATCGTGCAGGGATATAGAGACGAAGTTGTAAAGAATCGGCGCGGCCTTAGAACACAAAGGGTAACTCGAGAAACAGTAAGTATAAACAGATTTTTATTTACTAAAACCCACATTTAGTATCAAAACACTCCCTCTCGCTCCAACCAGAGCAGTAGAAATTGTTTGATGACTAAATTCTGCTAGCGGCTTTATCGGAATTATACATTCAGCTTACTTTAGACTCTACTACCATATTGCAGACTTGATCGACTAATATACTACAGCATGAACTGTTTCTTACGTAGTTTTTATCGATACGGGAGAAAACAATTTATACAAGAACTATCCGAACTTCTTCGGAAAATAAATATAAAGCTAAGCATATATGCACAGCATGTAAAATTGTATGCAAAGTTAGGTTAGAAGTTTAAATTGTTATTCTATAAAATTTTCAATTTGCTAACACATTATCGACACAGCACCTACTTTATGAAGTCGTTTAAACAGCTTTGGCCTAAAATATTGGCTAGGGTAGCCGTATTTTTAAAACTGGCTTAGTTTTACATTTAAGATAGTTTAAAGTTGGGTGAGAAGCGATATTTTTAGTGCTCAGTTTGGATGGCAGAATTTTGTGATAAAAGAATCATAAAAAAAGTGGACAGCAGATTTATCAGTTCAATAATGTATTCTTGCGAAGCGTTGTGGATTGTGAAAATACAATATCATCGTTTATAGAAACTGACAATATTTTTTTAAGGAGGGAAATCACCCAATTACTACTCTCGCTCTAGGATAGAGCAGGAGGGCGTGTCAGATTTTTTATGACTAAAATCACACCTATCTTCCTTCTTTTCCTTTTGCATTTCGGGACAGTAACCCGTGGGGTTACCTGTTTGGAAGTAAACCCATGGCCCCAGTATTAGGCTTCGACCCTGCTGGGGCAATACGATGTCTTTGAGGCGCGCGTGGAACACTACGCACCGTTGACAACTCAGGCGTGGTCTAGATGGTTACCGAACGGCCTGGTGGACTGGAAATCGTTGTCGCAGTTCCCGCAGCTGGGGCGTGTGGAAGTCCGTTCCCACACGCGTGCGGCCGCCTCCTTCGCTAGCATTAGGTACTGCTTCGCAGAAGGAGGTGACCGCCTGCCAATCCTCCTCGCTTCAGATCAAGACTCATATTTAGTGGTGGATGAATTTAGTGTGGCCCAGAGTGATGATAGGTATATGAACCTCATACATACATATTTTTTTTGTTTTTTTAGTTGGGAAAATCATCCAATGACATCTCGCGCTCTTGGGCGGTGCGAAAGGGTGTGTCAAACTTTTACTGACTAAAAACCCACTCCTGTTCTTTCGTTGCCTTTCATACCAGGGCCGAGTTTTCCTTTCAGAAACAAACCCTTGGCCCCAGATACATACATACGTACATAGTCACTCACAATATTCCTACTGTTCTAGAAGAGGAAAATGGCCATTGTCCACAACGCGGGCCCGGGTTTTTATTTTTTTTTAAGAGTGGAAACTCTGGGCCCGATCCGGGTTGGTGGATGTCTCATATTTAAAATTTGTTTTATTCTAGGACATGAAATTCTCACGATGTTTTGAAAAGGCTAGGTAGGCAATAAATATGGGGCTCAATTTTTAGCAATTTTGTTATTGAATGTTTTTTTACAAAAACAAAATCGCGCAAACGTAACCTTTAGTCCTTTTACAAGAACAACATACACCGTTTACCTAAAAACGGTGTATCCTAAACAAACAACCGAAAATAGTATTAAAAAAAGTTTTTAATAGCTTTAAACATGGGTTAGACAACTTTTCATAAGTCAACACTAACACGTTCGCTGGCATGAAATTTAAATCTCATCGCTGGGAGATGTAACACAGAATAGGTACAGAAGGTCCAAGCTACCCATTGTATTTTCTTTGCATCGTATAATAGTTGCATATGGGTTAATTTTTTATTAAACTGAGTTTTAGACCCCTAGGTGGCTCAAAGCTTTTTAGGGTTCCGTACCTCAAAAGGAAAAAACGGAACCCTTATAGTATCACTTTGTTGTTCGTCCGTGTGTCTGTCTGTTTGTCTGTCAAGACCCTATATCTCAGGAACGCGTGAAGGTATCGAGTTGAAATTAAAACCGTATACTTAAATTTGCGGTCCCTTGAAGCTGTGAAAAATTCAAACTTGTAAGTTAATGGACAAAAAGATACGGCCGTTTATTTCGCAAAAAAACGTATATTTTGACACTCTCAAGGGAATCAAAATTCATAGGGTAGGTACTTCCCATTGATCTAAAATCCTGAAATTTGGCATAAAGCAAGGTCTAATAGCACAGATATAGGAATAAATCCGAAAACAGAAAATTTTTGTTACGTCACAATTTTTTTTTTGCCTTTCGGAAAAATCTTCGCGACTTCATTCGGGAATTATACTATTTACATAGATAAGTTTGAACGTAACCTTCAGTGCGTGAGTCCGACTCGAGCTTGCCCAGTTTTTTTATTAATCATAGGGCTCACCTAATGTGGTCGATGATGGAGCACGCTTACCTAGAAATAACTTATTAATTCTTGACTTAAAGACCCCTAAGTTGTGGCTATCAGGAAACACAGACTCCGGCAGGGAATTCCAATCCTTAGCTGTATGCACTATGAATGTGTTCCCAAAACGTTTAGTGCGTATGGGTGAGATCAACCATATATGACCAGTTCTATAACGTTTTTAAGAGAGATGTCAGAAATCAGAAATCAGAAACGTTTATTTCAAATAGACCAATTACATGCACTTTTGAATTGTAAAAATGTCGGTCAGTCAAAAAAAAAAAAGTGAAGCTAAATTGCACGTTCCAAAGCGTAGATCTCTGTGGAGAAGAACGTGCAAGAAACTCCATGGACACTCTAATGTAAATAGAACAGGTTAAGAAAAATGAATAGGTATTGATCGCAGAACCGATGGTCGATGGGGCCGAAAGATTATAGAATGGAGCGTTCCAACGCTGAATCTTCTACGCTGTACCCGGAAGAAGCAGTGTTGGAAAGCCTCCAGCACGGTGGACCGATGGTCTAGTAAGAGTCGCGGCAATCCGATGGATGCTAAGAGCACATGATACATGATAAATTATATTTATTTTGCAAATTGGTTTTTTAACCGACTTCAAAAAGGAGGAGGTTCTATGTTCGGCTGAATGTATTTTTTATGTATGTTCACCGATTTCTCGGTCGATTGTGGACCAGTTTTGGAATTTTTTTTTTATTGAAAGTTTGTGCTTCCGAGTTGGTCCCATAGAAATATTGTTATGATCTGATGAGGAACTTCGAAGATAAGGAACGGAACTCCTCATAGGATCATAGCAGAACTGTCGTAACAAGTAAAATGGCTTTGTTTATACGTGTAGTCGATGACTGACTTAAAGAAGGGAGGAAAAGGATATATCGAACTTTAGGATATTCGAAACATCTGATGATGAAGCTGGAAGGTAGACACCGGAACTCTGTAATAAATCAATGTAACCTAACTGTGTTTGAGATTATTACAATTGTCATGAGATGCACTCTGGCTATAAAATACCATCGAGCTAATCTGATGATGATTAGCTGAGGGGTACTTTTTAGTAGCTACCACAACTAAAAAGTGTAAAAAAAAAATTTAAGTGAGTGGAAACTAACGAAGAGACAAAACTATTATAAAATCACTGACTTCCGAACTTAGAGTTATTTTGTACTTTTTTAGTGCTTTTTTTTTAAGTTGAAGTTGGTTGTATTTTTTTTTGTTTTCTTTTTTTTTAAACACTTTTACACGTCAATTTTTTCGTCAGTTTAAAATAGATGAGGCGGGTCGTTATGGTAAGACTTGGGGGAGGCCTATATCCAGCAGTGAATGGCTTTCAACTTAAATGATGATGCTATATTCGACCACTGTTTGTGAAGAGTGAACCTTCTACAATCAAAAGTTTACTATATGGACGCAGTCGCCGGCGACTGTTGATTTTTGCACCTAATTAACCACTTTTCAATTGCCACAGTTTTGGATTAGGTTTCCAACACCTACAGTTAGGGTAACAGGTTAAGTTGAATAGAGTATGTTCAAATATTAGGTTTATATTTTGAAGAGTAAATGGAATTCTGAATAGAATTATCTGAATTATTTTACAAATTACAGAATTTAAGATAAGGTTTTATTTTTATCCAGGGATGAAAAAACAAAGAATAATATCAAGTTCAATTGGGGTAAAAAAAGCTTTGGGAGAATTGTGTATTCCTCAAACTACAATATTGGAATCGTATGTGAAGCAAAATCTCATCTTTAGATTTACTTGTTAATTCACTAGTCAGCGGTTTCGCCCGCGTGATAATCAGAAATTATCCTTAGAGAACGTATTACCAGAATAAAAAGTGTTTTATATGCTATTAATTTGGCTCTGAAACGTGGTCGCTTACAATGAGCCTCTTAAGAAGGCTTAAAGTCACTCAAAGGACAATGGAAAGGGCTATGCTCGGAGTTTCCTTGCATGATCACATCAGTAATGAAGATATGAGAACCAAGGTTACAGACATTGCCCAAAGAATCGCCAAACTTAAGTGGCAGCGGGCAGGGCACATTGCTCGCAGAACAGATGGTCGATGGGAACGAAAAGTTCTGGAATGGCGACCATGTACCGGAAGACGCAGCGTTAAAAGACCTCCTACAAGGTGGACCGATGACCTGGTGAGGGTCGCGGGAATCCGATGGATGCGAGACGCACAGGACCGGTCATTATGGCGACACTTAGGGGAGGCTTATGTCCAACAGTGGACGTCTTTCGGCTGAAATGATGATGATGATGATATTAATTTAAATTTCATACAAATCATTTTTTTTTTTGAGCATAAAGGAGTAACAAACATATGATACAAGCTTCTGCCAGCGGCTTCGCCTGTATGAAAGTAGGTTTTCTCTATGTAAACTTTGGACCCCCGTTTCATCCTCTTAGGGGGTGAATTTTGGAAATTTCTCTCTTAGTGGTCACCTACGTTATAAAACAAAGCCCTAAGCAAAATTTCACGTTTCCCCGTAGTTTCGGCTGTGCGTTGATATGTCAGTCAGTCAGTCAGTTTTTCTTGACATATACATATATAAATTTACTACCCAAAAAATTAATATATTATGACGAAGAATTATACATCCAACTCACTTTAGACTCTACTACCATATTGCTGACTTGATCGACTAATATTTCACCATAACATTATCATATGATAATGTTCATCATTCTCTTTTAAAATTATCATATGCCCTATTCCAGGACATGATCTGGAACCATCAGTGTGTGGAAATTTCATCTAAATCTGCTCAGCTGTTTGAAGTGCGACTTGCGTGAAGGCGTAACAATTATTTACACATACATACAAACTGTCGCTATCTTCGCGTAAATATTCGCGTAGCCCTTAGGCAAGAGTGTGGCCCTAGTTAAACCACATTTCGTCAATCAAAATTTAATTTATTGTAATATAATAATTAATTAATAATTTATTGTAATATTTATTGTTTTATTTATTGTATTTGTTGTTTATTGTGTTTTTTGCATTTTGTCATGAACCGGGACCAAATTCCAGATGGAAGAACCTCCATTATCCAATGACTTTTCCGCACCTAGAGCGAGAAAAGTCATTGGATAATAATTTCCCTCTCAAAAAGGTGGGGTTTTAGTCAGTAAAAGTTTCAACACTCCTTCTCGTTCCACCAGAGCGGCTGCAGTAATTTTAAGCCTTAATCTTCAAGGAATCTAATACTGACAAAAAAAAAAGTAGCTGGAAATAGTACAGAGCAAATAAAATATTTAAGTCTGTCGCAAAAGCCCCATCTCATCATTTTTTTATCGTTATTATGTCCAACTTTGTACGTGTTGTGGAAAACCCAATTGACAGGCCATTATTCATAATGCCAGACCAGTGAAATATGCCCAAAACAACCGCGTGAAATGATTCGCAATAATCAATTTTACTGAAGGAGTAATAAAATATTGAAATGTGGTCAGGGCAAACAAATAAGTATTGTGTACTGGCTTCCAGCAGTAGGCAAGGCACATAGGTACAATCTCATATCATAAATTATAAAGTTATTTGGTATATTTTCATTTCAATAACGTTCACAAGATATAATAAACGTGAGATATGCCAACTGTTGATATAATTTCTTTACATATAAAAACCAATGCAAACTATTGGCATGAATTACTTTTTTCTTTTCGCAATAGCAAAAAAAAATAGGTCTTTAAACCGTAACCGAACGAAGATACGTATAGAAGCATTGCTAGTATATTTTTGTCAGGTGTTACCCATTTTCGTTATATTATAATGAAACGGAAATATAATGCGCAATATTTTGAGATTTCCATTGATAAAATAGATCAAATTGGTTATTACTGTTATATTTTTTTCACACTCGTAATTATTCAGTTCAAAAACTAGTAAAAAAAAGTGATAAATGAAACGAAAAGATACGCGTTAGTGTTTTGATAGTGATTGACACTATTTATTGCGTACTAACCATAAATACCGAATTTAAAACTATATTTAACAATGGTAAACTTAAAACATCAGACACACAGTATTTTTATTTAAGAAAAGTACGCCTGATAATAAACTATAACAATATACTAAATAGTCTCACGTTGTTTGGTTACGGTTGATAGACATAATTCTTTTTGCTATTGATTTATCATACAGTCCTTTAAGATATCCAGGTTTCACTTTTGGCGAAAAGAAAAAAAATCACATGCCAGCAATGTATGGGAAAAGTTTCATTCCCCTTTATATACTCTAAAACTAAGACGCGCTCCACCCAAGAGCGGGGGATGTCATTGGATGATTTTCCCACCGAAAAAAAAAGACCGGACTCACAAAACAGCTTATTTTTTAAAGTATTCGGATACACCAACCTCATCTAGTTTTAAAATACAACTTTAGTGACGTCATTCGGCTGAAATGATGATCAAAACCGGCCAGTCATCATACTAAATCACTTTAAAACGTTACACTTACCAACCCTACTCAGCAATAAGCAACAAAAAGATGAAATTTATTAACTACACTTTATAATAAGTTAATTAGCTGCTTCTTGTGGATCAGCTCATAAACCTGTGATTTATATTACTTTAGTAAGGCGGTTTACACATGGGATTTGGGATAGCGCAGCGTCGGATTTTCTGCTATTTTATGAAGGTACACCGTGTTAGGTATTGGATTCAGACTTTATGTGAAATATTAACAGATGGGTAGCTTGCTTGAAAATCAATTAGAAGGAGAGGCTGAATGATAAATGATATTATTTTGCAAATAGGTTTAAAAAAAACACTTTTACACGTCAATTTTTTTTTCGTCATTTTAAACTAGATGAGGTCGCTGTTTTCTAGCTGACTACCCTGAGAAGAAACACCGAAACAAACTCAGGGGTCAGTCTCTCAGGGGTAAATTAGAATTGTTGAAAGATTTTTCATCTTAATCAGCCTTAAAATGTTCCTACTGCTGGGACTCGAGTCTCCTTTCTAAGAGAGTGAATAGGCCGTAATCCATCACGCAGGCCCAGTGCGGATTGGTGGATAAACATGGATATGATATGGACATGTTCTATCCGTGTACCTACTTACCATCAAATTTCATCCAAACCATCGTTCAGCCATTCAAGCGTGATGAAGTAACATACACACACATAGACACAAATCACATTCACGAACCTTTATAATATTATTGTGGTAGTGTGACTAGTAAGTAGTCACCTTGCATTCTTCTTCTTAGCGTATCGATGGCAAAACTAGTTAAGTTCCTTGCCTGACCCAGTATTCGGCCACGGCAGTGCCGTCCGCTGATGCTGTCATTAGATCCCTACGTGAACAGGTAACAGGGCACGTGATGCAGGATCGAAGGTGGGACATGGTCTGCGGAGAGACGCCGCACAAACACTGAAGATCGGAACCGTCCGAGAATCCCCATCTGTGGAGATTGTCTTTGCTGCGCCCAACCTGGGTGTGGAGTCTGTTTAGAGTTTTCCATGTGGGCCATGGCAACTCGTGTCCAGGAGAGAGGCTCTCCGACGGCTCGACAAAATCATCCGGAGGTTTAAACTTGTTCCGCCAGAGGTCGCATCACTCCGAGGTGTTGTTACCTTGAGATGGGCTCACGCTTGCAACAAAACACCTTGCATTTAAACACATTAAATAAATATCTCCAAACAATCACATAATAAGCCATCTATAGAACTATAAACTGCATACTCAAAGCTCCAACAAAACTATCTGGCACATAATAAAAAGAAATTTTTCTTTCTTAGATTTATGAAAGAATGAATTTTCCCTCTTGTTAGGCATCCCGATGTAACATCTTAACACTTTCGCGCTACCGTGGGTGTCAATGGTCTGGAATGAAATATATGCCCGTACATCATAAGGGGATATCTCGTTAGTTTTATCTGATTTGATAGTTGTTTTTTTATTTACTGAAAGAAATTACGCACGCACACTCAAACAAATCAGTTTTAAAGTTAGGTACCAAAAATGTCAAGCATTTTGTTTCAATTAAAACGACTATTCTTATCATCATCATAATTTCAGCCGAAAGATGCCCATCGCTGGTCATAGGTCTCCCTCAGACCTCGCCACAATGACCGGTCCTGTGAATCGCGCATCCATCGGAATTTCGAAACCCTCATCAGGTCATCAGTTCACCTCGTGGGAGGCCTTCCAACACTGCGTCTTCCAGTACGTGGTCGCCACTTCCAAACTTTTCGAGCCTTTCGACCATCTGTTCTACGAGAAATGTGCCCTGCCTACTGCCACTTAAATTTGGCGATTCTTTGGGCTATGTGTAAGACTATTCAACAAAAAAAGAATCAGCGCTGGGTGTCTAACGCCCAGCAATTACTGAATAGGCGACCCTTTCGGTTCGGTTACGCTCAGCGCAACTATATTGTAAATCTGTACTTTTTTGTGTTGTTGCCTATTGTATTGCCTTCATCGAATAAATACTATTCTATTCTATTCTTTTCGTCTTTAAGTTAAATGTAGTTTTTTTTAACATTTCGTTACTTTCAAACAATGTCATATACATAATATCTAAATACATATATATTACAGATGAATTACACCCAGACACAGAACAAATAATACTCATCACAAAAATATTTGTCTTGCGTGGAGATCGAACCCACGACCTTCGGTATAGCAGTCAAGGCCACTAACCACTAGACTAACAAGCCTGTCGAGATTACTGTAGCTGCAGTATCCCGGAGTTTGAAAGTTGGTGATGTGACCCCTGTGTCTCAGAAAGCACGTAAGACAACGGTCTAACGTGTTTTCCGAGCCTTAGAGGTAGACCAACGGGTCATATGCTTGATCTCCCGGTCGTGACAGATTGCCGTCCCATCGGACTATGAGAGTAAAGAAACAGAGAGAGCACCTGAGTTTATGTACACGATTGTGTACTATTATAATCTCCTGCGTGTTTCTGAGAGTATACTGTATTTAGAACACAATTTGTTACTTGGAACGATCTTTAGGCAGTGGTCCGACCGCCGGCGAGAAAACGACTATCAGCGATTTTCTCTCTCAAGAAACGCATAATAAATGTACATTCCGTGTAAACTAAAGATATGCATATATTAAAAGTTGCTCTCTGGCTGTCCAAACTGCCGGCGACAACTCGCTTTACTAGTTTTGTCGCTGAGCGACGAGCTTTCAAAAATAAACTCGCTCAGCGATACTCGTTCAGCGATGCTCGCTCGCTTGATCATTTCTAAATGGCGACAAATCGCTTACGTTGGCCACATTGTGAGCTAACGCGGGTGAGTGGCGCTAGTAATCGCTCGTCGCACTTGCACACTTGCTTATAGCCCAGCGCCAAAACTATCAAAACTACACACTCGCTTCCCACTGATCGCCAACTCGTTTATAGTTTCCAGTTCTACTCGTTTCTCGTTCATCGTCGGCGGTCAGACCACTGCCTTAAGAGGCTCCTTTTTCACTCGCCTATCGTCAACATCGAGCATGGTTTCAAGGCTTGTTACTTCATCTAACGCAATCCAGTGCGATGTTTGACAAAGAGGCAACGCGAAAAAAGAGAGATAACGTCTGAAAACTCTGTTACCATTCGGTGATTCCGTGATTTACTTGAATATTTCACAAAAATTGTTCCGGGAAATACGTGTTTTTTTTTAAACCTTTAAAAGTTTTTGAAAAAAGTTGTTGTCATTCAGAATCTTAAATAAATTTGCAAGGCTTCTATTCTTATATTTTTTCTGACTTTTTAAATTTTTGAGTAAATTATGAAGTGTCAAAGTTCATGCAAAATAGCAGATTTTCAGAGGTATTTACTGGATTAGTTTTACACAAATTTACAATTGATTTCAATAGAAGCTTAGATAATATCCACAAGATACTGTGTTTCCAAAATATCTAATGAAAAATTTGTAATAACGTCATAATCGCGTAAGAGCGGTTGTATGAAAAACAGTGAAAATGTATGTCGAATTGCATGCCCTTAAAGAGTACATCTTGAAGACCAATACGACTTATAACCTTGACCGTTTTGCTTTATACCGATTGTTTAAACTAGAATTGTGGGATTGCTCGAAAGCGTTACTGTGGCCCTGAAACGCATAAGGTAACTGAAGGTACAGGTGGGTTTTAGTCTGTGAAAGTCTCACACCCTCTTTCACTCTACTCAGAGCGCGCGGATAAAGTTATTTGATGATTTTCCACCGTCAAAAAATGGGCCTATCAAAAGGTGATCTTGTGAGGACTCTGCGAGACTACTAGACATAAAAAGCACAGGGCCGGTCAGTGTGGCAACGTTTTGCGGAAGCCTATGTCCATCAGAGAAAGTGTAAGGGCTGAAATCCCTTTATGACTAGTGTGAATTGTGTGAATTTTTCAAGTAACCTTCAAATTTTCCCCTGTTTTTCTGTAATGTTTTAACCCTTGAACGTGACTTTCTGTATCTAACCGTAACCTTTTAATAAGTCCATTGTGTTAAGGTCTGTTTATGCTCACTTCTCAATTTTAAGTCTGACACTATACGTGAGGACTTGTTATTGGCTAGCTGTCGTCTATGATTGTTTTTCTTTTAATCAGTTTTTTATAAGCTGTAATAAATACTGCTTAATAAAGCTTGGAGGACGCTGTAATAAATATTGATGCAGTAGAGTAGGATTAAGCCCAGCAGTGAAGATACAGTGACAGAGATTGAATCATCTAAGTAGATGATTCAATATCTATCTATGCCTTTTTAACCGACTTCAAAAAGGAGGAGGTTATATGTTCGGTTGAATGTATGTTTTTTTTTTATGTATGTTCACCGATTTCTCGGTCAATTGTGGACCGATTTAAATTTTTTTTTTTTTGATTGAAAGGTTATGCTTCCGAGTTGGTCTCATAATATATATAATAAATATTGTCATGATCTGATCATGAACTTCGAAGATATGGAACAGAACTCCTCATAGGATCACAGCAGAACCGTCGTAACAAAAGTAAAATTGCTTCGTTTATACGTGTAGTCGATGACTGACTAAAAGTAGAGGGGGTATATATCGAACTGATCTGATGATGAAGCCTGAAGTTAGGCACCGGAACTCTGTAATAAATTAAGGTAATTTAAACATGTTTGGGATTATTAGAATTGTCATGAGATGCACTCTGGCTATAAGGTATTTAAGTTTGGCTGAGGGGTACTTTTTAGTGGTGGTACCATAACTAAAAAGTGTAAAATAAAAATCTTTTTACAAAAAAAATACAACCGACTTCAAAGTAAAAAAAAACACTGAAAAGTGCAAAATAACTTTAATTTCGGAAGTCGGTGTTAAATAACGAAGAGACAAAACTATTATAGAAACACCGACTTCCGAAATTAAATTTATTTTGCGGTTGTATTTTTTTTTGTAAAAAGTTTTTTTTACAACTAGCTTGGGGTCAGCTTCCAGTCTGACTGGATGCGGCTGAATACCCGTGTTTACATGAAGCTACTGCCTATCAGACCTCCATATCCTAGTTACTTTACTAGGCATCACGATACTCTTTGGAAAGACTGATGGTCAAACTTTCTGTCGTCTGATTAACTGTTACTACTATCAAAGATTTACGAATAACAGCCTGAACCAACGGCTTTACGGGCTTTCCGAGGCATGGGGTATCAGTAATGTCCTAGATAAACTTACAATAGTACAACATACGAATTGAAAAATAATTCATAATTATCGTCCCTAACAACACCGCATAAGTTATTTTTACCAACTTTACAGGAAACGAAAAAAACTATGCGGTGTTGAGAGGCCAGCCGACTTGCACGCTATCACTACTTTTCGAATTATGGCTTGTGATTGGCTGAAATCTATATCATGAGACCAATGGTTAGACGCGCAATGAGCAGCTCCATCTAGAGGCATTCAAATGTGAAAACCACCAAATTTCGACTTGAGCGGTGTTGTAAGCTAAGGAACGATATGTCAAAAATTATATGCATGTCCTCCAAAGAGATTTAAAGAGATACAATAGAGCGGCTATCAGAACAAATGTCTTAAGAAAAACTGTCATCCTATGTCTCAGTGACGCCATCTGGCTTTGAATAGCAAACACGCGAATTAAATTTGTCAAAATTTTTAATTATTTAACTATCGGTCGGTAGGTGGCCAGGGGCCTTACCATGATAATGGTAAAATGTCAGTCGTACGTGCGAAAAAGAGTGATGGAGCTATACATCCTATATAGCTCCATCCCTTTAACAGTTCGGTTAAGGTCGTAAAATGGATCACATTATGAGCTCGTGGTAGAGCCTCAGTGTGTGATAAAGGTAAGGTTAAGCTTTTCAGCAATAGATGGCGTTATCACAAAACCAGCAATTGTTCTAGAACTATTTCTCAAAATTATTGAATTTTAATTAATTACTTCGTAAATACTAAAAATATTTACGAAAATAAACCGAAGTTAGGTCCAGTCATTTTATCATAACAAGATTTGCAATAGCGTAATGCGCAGTTCGGCATATTTTCTCAGAAAATGATTTCCTTTTAATGCATAGAGCGGATACAAACACGACTTGACGTGTAGGGGCGTCATACTAGACTGAGCGACTTATGACCACTAGGTAATAAGTATCGGAGCACGATTTTGTTCGCTATGTCCTGTCTATTGGTAGTATGTATTTAATGTCTTTGATGTCCTCTAATTTGAACCACTTAAGACAGAAGTCTAAATAAACCTACCCGCAGTAAAGAGGCCCAATCTAAAAATACTTCAAATCGAAACGAACTGAAAGAATTTTAAAAATAAAACAACAACAGCTTTACAAAGATTCGAACGTAGCACATTGCCGGGATAGTGGCGCGACTAGTGTGGCTTTGGAACCAATATTGTGTTTTTTTTGTGATTGGCAACACGCATGTACTCTTTGAGGTTGTCGGCTGATAAAATAGATTTTTCTGATAGTTATAATAAATAAAAGCTAACAGGTTTAACAGGTCACACGTTTGATTTGTAACAACAACAAAAATGCTATATTATTTATATTGTAGTTTAAGCATAATCAGCTTTAAATAATGTTTACACTGCTAGGACTCAGGCCTCCTTTCTAGGAGAGGGAATGGGCCGTAATACTATAAATTAGGTGTCTTCAAGGCTAGAGTGAATAGGCTCTTAATAGACTAGTGCGCCTCACCATCAATGATTGCATCTCTGCTTACCATCAGGTGGGATCGCAGTCAAGCACTGGTTTATATGAATTAAAAAAAAAAAACACCACGCGGGCTCAGTGCGGATTGGTGAATGTCACATGTCTTCGAATTTTTAGTTCTATGACATGCCGGTTTCCCATGATGTTTTTCTTCACCGTTTTGATTAAATAAATTACACAAAATAATGCGCAAGGCTAGGTTTGAAGTCGCCACCACTGTTCTACAAATACTGTAAGGATTAAAAATAATAAAAACTGGCCAAGTGTGAGTCGGACACGAAGGATTGCGTACTACAATATTAAAACCGAACAAAAGAACACCGACAAAAACTTAAAGCTGTGTAACTGCAGTACCCCTATAAAGCGTACTGGCGTGATATTATGTTACGAAGTGGCTAACAATAAACAGATATACAATTACAGCTATTGTTTATGTTTTTCAGCATGATGTCATAATGTTATAAAAATAAGGTAGCAATTTCACAGTAAGCTTACGCACACACTTTTTTACTTATCCTAAAGAATTGAAAATAAACAAGGCACAAACAAAAGAAAACCGTAACTTTCAAATAAAGAATCGAACAGATCCGGGGTCCCTATTCTGTCTCGCTCGTTTCGAAAACGATAAAAAAGGACAGCTAACAGAATTCGATGCTCGTTTAAAAACGGGAGGCAAATGTTTGCAAATCAAAAGCCAATATCAGACGATCGATATAAGCGGCTTTGACACATTTGCATAATAGGATTTGCAAGCGGAGAGTTACAAATATTTTGGACTTGTTACTCTTTTAACAGGTTTCAAAATAAGAAGGAGTTATTTTTTTGGCACTTTATTTGTTTTCTAGATTCTGTTAGTGGCTTCGCCTGCGTAGAATTAGTACTTCCTTCCATTCCGAGACTCTAAGGGCCTGTGCACACCACGTTTTTAAACGCGCCGTTGACGCGCGTTTGTAGATACGCACGCGAGTCAGACGCAGCCTGTAGACCTTTATTAGGATAAAAACGCGCCGTCAACGCACGTTTCTAAAACGTGCGTCACCGGCGCGTTTAAAAAACGTAGTCTGCACAGGACCTAACTTGTCCCCGTGTGGAAGTTTAAAATTATCCATAGATAACATATTACCGTGTTAAAAAGTATACTATGTCCAATTCCAGGACATGGACTATATCATCATCATCATCATCATTCCAGCAGAAAGATGTCGACTGTTGGACATAGATCTGCCCCAAGTGTCGCTAAAATGAACGGTCCTGTGCGTCTCACATCCATCGGATTCCCCACCTTGTAGAACATGGACTAATCGTGTTTCGAATTAACAAAACATATACGATATGAACCAAATCCATGCAGCTGCTTGAGCTTGAAGGTGTAACAAACTTATACTCACGCCCAATACATACAAACTTTCGCCGTTGAAATATTAGAGTGATAGTCTATATGATATCCTGTGAAACAATGGATGGATTGTGTAAACAGTGATAATGATAGAAAAGGGCGACGGGTAACAAAATGGAATGGAAGAAAAAACTGACTAGTCCTCTTAAATCAATCTATCTATTAAAAAAAACCGCACCAACATCCGTTACGTAGTTTTAAAGATCTAAGCATACATAGGGACAGACAGCGGTAAGCGACTTTGTATTATACTATGTGGTGATATCTATTAGTAAAAATTTTCCATTACGACTACAAATTGTCTTGTAGTAAAAAATTATGAAGAGCGACCAAAATACTATTGTGGAAAAACTCGTCTGTCATCAAGCCAATATAATGTTGAGTGGAAAAATTAGACAACCATTTTTACCAAAGAGAACCAACAACCATTTTTTTGTTATCAAGTATAATTGAACGGAAAAAACCTTTGAATAATAAAAGTAAATATTAAGGTATCTATTGTTCGCAATTTTATTGGCTCCAGAAAAGAAAATTGGATACTTAGCAAGTCCGGTTAAACAGTCGACAACCTCATTAATTGACTTGCGAGAGGCCACATAAAAAAAATCTTCGGCCACAGCGTCGCTAACCATCAGGTGATCAGCACCCCTAGCCAAATTGACTGTTAACGCTAGTCGAAAACTAATCAAATGTATGGAAATGACATCATCTCAACGTTAAGTCACGTGGTCAGAACAAACGAATAGAAAATTAGTAGCCAAGTTCACATCGTTCAAAATTATAGAATGAATTGTTATCGTTTCTACAATGTTCAACGCTACATCCTTTGTTATTGTAGAACGACAGAACGAGCGGCCGACTCAAGCGCGTCGACATGGCTACTATTGGCTACCAACTTATCGGTTTCTACAATTGCACCGAGGCGATACCGATTAGAGAACGGAATTCGACACGTAATGCTTGTAACTTGGCTAGGGGGGCAGGTGAGATAGTGGTCAAGCGCGAGCCTATCTATCCATATTTCACACTTTTTAGCTATGATACACTTAAAGCCAGAGTACCTATTTCTCATGAAAATTCCAATTAACCCAAACATTGCTATTATACATTATTTTAATAGGAAGTTCCCGTGTCTACCTACCACCTTCCAGCTCTATCATCAGATTAGTTCGATAGTACCTTATAGCCAAAATGCATTTCATGACAATTCTAATAAGCTCAAATGCGGCTAGGAGTCCGGTGCCTACCTTCTGGATCCATCATCATCATCAGATCATTTCGGTGATACCATTTTGAACATTTGGACCATTTATTTATTTGTATTATCATAGTTGCTCAACTATTTTCATTGTGATATCTATGTGAAGATGAAGTTCCGTTGGCCATTTCTAGTCTTCTTCATCAGTTCCACTTCATCAATTAATATAATTATGGTTATAGACGTAAAAAACACATCGGAGGACTGGAACAATTTGCCTACAGCGGTCTTTCAGTCCAATTATAACTTATGTGTCTTCAAGGCTAGAGTGAATAGGCTCATAGTAAACTAGTACGCTTCACTATCAACGGTTGCATCACTGCTTACCATGGTGAGATCGCAGTCAAGCACTAGATTGTATCATTAAAAAAAAAACTCCATGAAATCGTGTCCAAATAGCATTGTGCAGTTTTACGTGACTGATGTGGACAAAGTCGCGAGCACTACCTATTCAATAATAAAAAAAAAATATATATATAAGTCATTGTCTTTCTAGATCATCAAAAAACAAAAAAAAAATAACAAATCAAAAACACCTCCTACCCTTTTCCAAGATCTTTGCAACCTTTTGTCTAATAAAAAAAACGGGTAAGATCCACTAAGCCTAAACTTTGCATGGAGGTCCTATTAGACCCCAGTCAAGGTCCCGACAACGGCAAATAAATGCTTAGAATTGTCAGCAAATTTTCGACGAGAAAAATAAAAATACCTCCAGAAGATCCTGGATAAAGTAAGGATAGGGTTGTGGATACAATAACTGAGGATTACAGAAGTATATTATTACCAATTTTAGATTTCTATATCTAAGTATGAAGTAGATGGTACTTTTTTAAACTCACGTGCGTAGGATATTATTATTATGTAATTTTTGTGCGTTTTTACGTAACATCACCAAAAAAAAATATGGATTTTTCTAGGAAAAACGAAGATATAGGGACCAAAGTTTTCGGCCGAATAAATTTCGTACACCCGTGTGTACAAAACGAAAATTAAGCGTTTTTCAAGGTCACTCAAGTTGTACAGACGTATGTACAATCGGCGCTCGAGGGGTAGGTAGGAAATTATTCAGTGACTTATCCCGTTTTGGGTTGATTAGGACGGCGTGTTAGACTTTTACTGACTAAAACCACACTTGTGTCCTTCAGTTGCCCTTGGCGTTCAAGGACTACGGGTTTCCTTTTTAGAAAATCCCCACGAAGTAGATGAGTAAGCCATTTCGATCGAGCGGTGAGTCTTTAAAAAACAGAATTGGAGCTCTGAAATCGCACTACAGGGTCGCGGCAGACTCAGCGTCCCTGCGTTCAAATTTGAGTTTGGAGTTAACTCTAATGACGTCATCATAGTAGATACTCTACACTCGCATTTTTGAACGCGAACGTAGAGTTCAACTGTCAACGTCAAGCAAGTGTCATTTATGGCCGTTTACACCAACCTACCCTGCTCGGAGTTAGAGTTAGTTGGGTTAACTCTAGGGTAGCTACTCGAGTTATAAAAGAACGACCCTGGGTTGCAACTCGCAGCATTTTTGAACAGTTGGAGTAGCGGCTCTACCCTACTCTGGTTATTTTTGTACACAGGGCAGAAGGAGATGGCGGAACGACTTAGGTGTCTTCCTAAAGAATTGGCAAGAAGTGGTTTAGAGCCGCGAAAAATGGAAGGAATATAGAGAAAGAAAGAAAAAACGTTTATTCGTGCCTCACACAATCGTATAAACTAAAATTACACAATAACAAAAAAGAAAGGTATAATCAGCGCGAGGCCAAAAAGGCACCTAACTCAGCATATGCTGCGTTATTTAAAACGATAAATAACGCAGCGCTGGTATTCTGTGAGAGGACTTTTTAAAGTTTATTTATTTATTTACTTATTTATGTACACACTTAAAATTGAAAAGAACAAATACAGATAAAAGAGTACAAAGGTCCTGCTTATTTCTAATGAAAAAAAAAAAGAAAGTTTTTCGTATTTAAGGGCCCTTCCACTGAAAAATTAACCAGTGACTTAAAAGCTACCCATAAAAATTACAACATCAAATTAAAATAACACAAGAATCACTGACAAGAATAATATTTTAGATTTGAAAATTAAAACTCTTCAATGCCAAATATGCCAATGTAATTTTAACCTCAATAATTTAGCCCGATTTCACAGGTCAACAAACAAAAGGGAATTGTGCGTATAATTATTCGTTACCAGAATGACATAAATCTTCAGGAGGTTTCCGATAGACTCCGCTATCCATTACCTCTTGTAATATTGTCTATGAAATCAAGACCACTTCGCGTAAATTTATAATACATACTTACATTCAATTAAAATATTTCCTAGAATATTTTCTAGATTTAATCAACATCCAAAACAATAGCTGTCATTATTGTAACCCAATTTTGCCCAATTTAATAGGCAAACTGATAGAATAGATTAAAAGCCGTCAAATCTAAAAGGTACCGTTTGACGTTTCACTCACACACACAAACCATGGAATTAGAAAGCTATTTATTTTATCACTAGATATACAATTTTTTAGTTATACAATTTTGAATTAGTCATGGTAAACAGCCATTTAGCACCCACTCCTATCAAGACCGGAGACTCTACATTCAAAGTTGTGAACGACTAAGTTTACCTGGGACAGACGGTCCAGTTGGGTAGGTCTAACTTCGAGAAAGAGGTCAATCGTCGAATCCGACTCGGCTGGGCAGCGTTCGGGAAGCTGCGCGATATCTTCTCGTCCAATATACCACAGTGTCTCAAGACGCAAGTCTGTGACCAGTGCGTATTGCCAGTAACAACAACATATGGCTCCGAAATGTGGTCGCTTACAATGGGCCTCATCAGAAGACTTAAAGTCACCGAAAGGGCAATGCTCGGAGTTTCCTTGCGTGATCAAATCAGGAATGAGGATATCCGCAGGAGAACCCTGGTTCCCGACATAGCACAAAGAATCGCTAAACTTAAGTGGCAATGAGCAGGGCACAATTGCTCGCAGAACGGATGGCCCTTGGGGCCGAAAGGTTCTAGAATGGCGACCACGTACAGGAAGACGTAGCGTTGGAAGGCTCCTACAAGGTGGACCGATGACCTGGTAAGGGTTGCGGGAATCCGATGGATGCGAGACGCACCGGAGGACCATTGATTGTGGTGACAATTGAGAGAGGCCTATGTTCAACAGCGGACGTCTTTCGGCCGAAATGATGATGATGATGATACAACTTTTTATCAACAAATTTAAATCTTTTAAACAAAGCAAAATAACGGATATATACAATAGAAACATCATCATTTGTTCTGTGTCTGGGTGTAATTTATCTATAATATGTATGTATTTAGAAATATACATGTATGTTTATCAGTTGTCTAGTACTCATAACACAAGCTCTGCTTAGCTTGAGACTAGACGGCGTTATGTGATGGTTGTGGAATATTATTATTATTATTATTTATTATTATTTACCGTAGTGTTGCGGACTCTTCCAAATCCAAAACATATCTAAATTTAAAAAATGCATTAAACACACGCTATGTAGACAAGCATATTATAAACTGGAAGATTTTAATGCTTGTAAAAATGCTTGACTAAATGCCGGTTCTGCTCCACAGCCCTAGCCACTTTTGCCTACAAATTAGTTTTTTTTTTAAATATTTTTATAAGTATTGGGAGATATGCTATTGCCTTTTTTGTATTGTTGTTTTTGAAATGGTTATTTTTTTAAATTTCATTTGTTTATTTTAATAGAGCTGCTTTTGATGGTGGCACTTGTATACGAATAATCGTTAAAAATCTCCGAACACTCGAACTTAGTAATAACGAGTCGTTTTCATTCCAAGCGTCTTTTAGTATCTAATATCACTTAATTTTCAGCTGATATCCAACTGTCAACGAAAACTCATAATTAAAAGTAAACATAATTATGTAAGTTATTGTTATTTTAAATAAATCTTTTTAGGTAAAGCCGCTCGTGTGGCCTCGGTTCAAACTACGAAACTCAAGATCAATAATTTACAATATCGGTTAGGTTAGGAAAGAACTGAAAAACCTGAAAAACTATCTCTCTTATAAAATTCTGATATTTACCTACTACACACGTTACTATATCCTAACATTTAATTGTAAAATCTAAGATATATCAATAACGAGGTATAATGGTAACATATAAATATTTAAAACTGTAATCGATTAGTAAATACAAAGAAATCAAATCAATATATCTTAAGAATCGGAAATTTTTGTAATAGATTTCTTTGACCCCATCCCTTTTCTTCAATATGTCAGAACTGTCAAACGGTACTTCTTAGATTTGACATGCTTTTTAGTGTGTATTTGGTACCAGGCTGACATAAACTTCGACACCTAATTGTGTTTTTGTATTATATGCACATACTCGTAGTTAGGTTTAGTAAAAATACTTAGTTTAGTTAATATTTACGTTTCTTGTAATATATCTATGTGGATTTAGTTAAAAATAAAAAATTACAACATAAAATTATTCCTCACTATTTTCTAAAACTTACAGTAAAAAGAAATATAAGAAATGCGTAAATTCACAATATAATTTTATTATTCTAGATTCAAAACTTTTAGTAAATAAAAATACCTATCATAATTTTAACTTTAGTACCTACAATTCAGCCCAATTTCACAGGTCAACAAATAAAACGGGATTGTGCGCATAATTATTCGGTACCAGGCTGACATAAATTTCCAAGAGGTTCTCGATAGAGGGCTCCACTATCAATCACTGACCTTACGGGGTATACTTCATCTTTAGATTGGTTTCAAGCCTTCGTATCGTGGCGTCCCAAGTGTAAAGGAAATTGATAACTTCGGACTGGTAGATTTTTTGCGGGTTTTAGCTTTTTAGAGGAAAATAAATGAACAGTTTTGGCTTCTAAATTGTAATATTCCTTAAGTTAAGTGAGATCAATTCTTAATTGTGTTTGACAGGCAATGACTGGCCTATTGGTCTAGTGTTTAATGACCATCCAAAACAAACGTTTATGTGATGAAAACGATATGATTTCAGCGATACGTACATACAGATGCTAGAAGAGATATTGTGTTTAGCATTTCTTAGTTTTATTTGAATAAGAATGTATGCATTTTTGACTGGCCTGTTGGTCTAGTAGTTAGCCTAGTGGCCCTGACTGCTATGCTGGAGGTCGTGGGTTCGATTCCCACACAGGACAAATGTTTGTGTGATGAGCACGATCACTTGTTCTATGTCTGGGTGTAATTTATTTATAAGATTATGTATTTAGAAATATGTAAGTATGTTTATCATTTGTCTAGCACAAGCTCTGCTTAGTTAAAGAACTAGATGGCGCTGTGTGAAGGTTGAGGAATATTGTATATTATTTATTACATATTATTTGTCATCCTAGCGATTTTATTTGAGTACCTAACCCACAGCTTATCTGCGAATAGCGTTGTGAGTTATATATTGTTAAATGGTTTGTGTACTAATATAACAAGTTTTTACACTGTACCTGTTTTTTGTTCCAGTTTATAAAAATAAAATTATAAATTAAATACCAAACTAAAAAATATTAACAACTTATAATTACAGCTGTCGTTTCCAGTAATCCTCAAATTAAATTTCTGATTTAATTTTGCACTGATTTTCGCTTTTCACGCTCAACCACAATTATTATTTATTTAATCTAAAGGCTTTGTTTACAGTAATCTGCTGTTATTACAAAGAAAATTCTATTAAGTACAGACAGGACCAGTCGTTAGTCGTTGTGGGGACACTTAGGAAAGCCAAGTCCAACAATGGACGTTTTTCAGGTGAAATTATGGCTGACAGGATAGACGAACTTTCGATCGATAAATTTCAAACAATAAATTCATTGTTATCATCATTTTAGCCGTAGAACATTCACTTATATTGGACTTAGGTCTCCCTCAAACGTAGCTACATCAACAGGTCTACGTCACTTTCTTTCAGTCACATTACTTTCTTTAAAACTCTAGGAAAGTAGCACAAAACAAAGAAATAAGACTGCTAGACTGTTCTATGTCTTTGTTGTGTTAGATTTTCCTCGTTTCCTTTCATTCTAAATTACTAAAACAAGGAAGAACTTATTTGGAGCAGCAAAACCGGTAGACCGGGAGCTAGCAGATTTAAGCTCAGATTGTTTTAACCACAGATGTAGAGGATGAACTGAACTCTCTATTTTTCCCGAAGCTTAATTTTTGCACTAAAATCATTCACAGTCTAGTCGTAAGTCAGTGGCATAGATTGATAGCTTTGGTCGCAAGAGATTGCCAGGTTGCTTCAGAGTTGTTAATTTTACACGGTGAGACAATAACCTTAATTGTATATTTTGTGAGCGTCCATGTGGAAAGTACAGTTGTTTCTGTTAAATAAAGTGTTTCGTCTGACTGAACTCAAAATAGTTTTGTAAAATCATGTTAAAATTTAGTGAAATTCAAGGAAATTTTAAATTATATTGTGAAAGCAGCGCGATGAGAGCGTTCCATAAAATACAGGAATTGTCTTTCTCATATTTGTTAAGTGAATTATATTTATTACATATAAGGCGCATACTCGTATATGCACACATACTCGTACTGCCGCCTATGTATGTGTTACCGGCCAAACTAGATTTTAGGATAAACTAGTTTCGCCTAGGCCAAGCCAGTTCTCCCTACACGCATTTCTGGTTTGTTATAAAAAAAAATAACCACGAAGGTTAAGCTGTTGATCCCCGCACGGACGCCGGCTTTCGGGCGCCATTGTCTTACTATTGTGTCTCTAATTACACTACTCAACGAGTTAAGGCGGGAGCTCCACTTCGCTCCGCACCCGCCTTAGCCTTCTAACCTAACCTGTCCGTGTGAGGGTGCCCTAAAATTCCGATCTCGCGTCGCTCGCTCTTGGACTAACACCGCGGATTAGGCCTAGGCGAAACTAGTTCATCCTAAAATCTGGTTCGGCCGGTAACATATGCATTGCCGTGTGAATGCCGGCGAGCTGCGCCTGGATAGAAACCTGCTGACTTTTAAATCCATTTTCTTTGCGAAATATTGATTGATTTACATATGCTATGTATATTCTGAAAAACACAACCAGCTATTGTTTTGTGTAAACATATTTCTAAAGATCAAAGCCATTTGAAAATAGGGAAAATAAGATTAAAAAAAAAAATTAACGATGAATGAAAAAACTATATGTTGATAATGTTCTACATGAATTTATGATAAACATTTTATTTTTTCAAATCTATTAACTGAGCCGTTATCGAGGAGTAGGCTTCAGAAAGTCACTGTTTTATGGCACTGCTCGGGAGCAAGGGCCTTAAGGTAAAGAGAGAGATTTAGTAGTTATTTTTCTAGAAATCTTGTAGTAACCCTTTTAAGACCACATACGACCTACAGAAAAAAAAGGTTATTTGCCAAATAATCGTTGTGTCTCTTTCTACAGAGTACCTTGTTAATTTTGTGACGGAATTACTCCATCCATTCTCCATGTATATGATTTCAGCGATACTTACGTACATACGGATGCTGGAAGAGTCTTTAAGCATTTCTTAGTTTTAGTTGAGTAAGTGTAAGAGTTTTTTTTTTGTTTTTAGTACCAATGTGAATATAAAATTTGGTAATAAGAAGTTACTGTTAAAGTCGTAAATAGGTAAGGCTTGGAGAGAGCACTTTAGTTAGACGATTTGGGAAATAAATATCTCAATGAAAAGCTGAGAATAGATTATTGTGACGTACCATCAAACGAGGTGAATAGGAACGCAGGGGGTGAATAGGAACAAAACTTTGGTTAGGTTTTTCATATTGGTATATATTAATATAATTGTTGTCTTTCAAAGCATCCGTTTTATTACAATTAATGAATAAATAGGAGTACTTAAATGCTTAGAAAAATTGTTTATTAACGCAAAGATCGGCTTCAAACTTTTGTTCCTATTCACCCCTGCGTTCCTATTCACCCCATTTGACTGTACGTATCACACATTACGCAATTACTTGTTTTTTAGGTCTTTCAGAAGCAGAGTTCTGCCACTTCATGATAATAAATTAAATTTCCAATGGTCTCTAAGGACTGCAAATATATATTTTTTTTAATTTAGCTTAATTGTATTCAAGTGGAGCTCGTGGTTAACAATAGTATGGGTTTTTCTTTTCGTCGGGAAAATCATCCCATGATATCCCCCGCTCTTGGGCGGAGCGAGAGGGTGTGTGAGACTTTTACTGACTAAAACCACACTCCCGTTCCTTCATTGCCTTTTATATCAGGGTCGAGTCTTCCTTTCAGAAGCAGACCGTTGGCCCCAGTAGGCTTCGACCCTGCTGGGCCCCTACGGTTTGCTGACATCTCCTTGAGGCGCGTGGAACAGTACGCGCCATCGACGGTCGTATGGGTTAACTTCAAGGTAAGCAACGCTTTCCGAAGATGGTCTGTGTGGATGGGTGACTATCAAAACGTATCGAGATTTTGCCTTGCTTTGGAAAGCACGTTAAAACGTTGGACCTGGCTGTCGTATGTAGATTTTTGACAGTTGTTACGTATAATCAGAAGCGAGGAAATCAGAAACCAGTTTCACCAAGGGGTATGAACATAAGCATATCATAATGACATAATTTGATATTTTATTTTTTATTTTTGATTTTGATTATTATAATTTGATTTTAATGTTCGATTTGATTTAATTATTTATTTTACCTATGTTGCTGTGCCCTTACAGGGTCCATAAATGTACCTTAACTTTAAGCCTATTGTAACATCCTTAATCACGTTATGGTATGCAAATAAATTAAATGAAATGAAATAATTAACCTTATAATGTTCCCTCTGCTGGGACTCAAGCCTCCTCTCTAGGAAAGGGAATGGGCAGTAATCCACCACGCGGACCCAGTGCGGATTGGTGGATGTCACATGTCTTCGAATTTTTGGCCCAAGACCTAGACGTAGGAGGACATATTGGGTTGTGCAGGTCTGATAGGCAGTAGCTCCATGTAAAATGCTGATATAAAACTACATCTAGCTTGACTGGAACAGCATTGAGAAAAGGCTAAGTTGTTCGAAGCTTAGTCATATTAAGAAACTAAAAGGTACTTTGCAATAATCTGCTACCAATGACTATGACCATCATCATCATCATCATTTCAGCCGATAGACGTCCACTGCTGGACATAGGCCTCCCCCAAATGTCGCCACAACGAACGATCCTGTGCGTCTCGCAACCATCGGATTCCCGCAACCTTCACCAGGTCATCGGTCCACCTTGTAGGGGGCCTTCCTACCCTGCGTCTTCCGGTACGCGGTCGCCACTCCAGAACCTTTCGGCCCCAACGGCCATCCGTTCTGCGAGCAATGTGCCCTGCCCATTGCCACTATGACCATTGCCATCATGTATTCACTGTGCCCTGGGAGTCATAGGGAGTCGACAGGTGTCCGGACGACCAGTGACCAAGACAGGGACCATGTTCCAGTCATTAATGGTGCGTAGTGTTCCTCGCGTACTTCGAAGAGATGTCAGCAAAACTTTAGAGGCCCAAGAGGGCCGATGCCCGCCAGGGCCACTGGGTTTTTTTTTTAAAGATACCGTGGTGCTGGAACGCAAAGTGCTACTGAAGGATCAAGGTGGGTTTTAGTCAGTAAAAGTCTGATACGCCCTCTTGCTCCACCCTAAAGGCAGAGAAGTCATTGGATGATTTTCGTCCTCAAAAAAATAAAGCAGAAGAAATCTACCTTGAAAGTGTAAATACTTATGTAAGTATTCTACCATTACATTCTAAAATACTTTGACTTGTTACTCATAACTACCTCCTTTACGGTTCACGTAACAAGAAAACTTGGCATTCAAAAAGCACCCTTATTTGCATGAAACGTCTATACAAAACTTTAGTTCCATGTTTCATGTGTCCTAACTGTCGCGGTTAGGCCAAGAGTCCGGGGTTTTTGTCCACGTTCTGCTTGAGTTAATACTGAGTTAGAATTCATTGTTGGTCTCTGAGTTTTTATGCTGGCGTTGTAAATAAAGGAGAGTGTGTGTCAGTTTGTTGCTAATATCCTCTGGGGTTCGAAGTAATTTTGCATTAACTGAAGCTGAAATATTTATTTGGTCAAGTGTACCTACAGAAAATAATTGGGATTTAATATCGTACTTAATAAAAAGCCAAAAGTTAGTGTGTTCTTCATATTTGAAGGGCTGAAAGCGTTTCGATAAAAGTCGGAACACGGGTAAACTATGTCCCAGAATTTTTTAACACAAGAGTATGTTTCCTTGAGATAATAAAAAGAATCATATAAGTAATTATATACATAGGCTTAAAGTCACTCAAAGGGCAATGGAAAGGGCTATGGTCGAAGTTTCCTTGCGTGATCACATCAGAAATGAAGTTATCCGCAGGAGGACCAAGGTTACAGACTTAGCCCAAAGAATAAAAGTACAAAGGCGGACTTAATGCCTTAGGCAGGTGGCCTAAGGCATTAAGTCCGCCTTTGTACTTTTGTGTTGCATGAAGTTTTAATAATTAAATAAATCATCAAACTTAAGTGGCAGTGAGCAGGGCACAATGCTCGCAGAACATCTGTTCTGCGACTGGTAACCGACCATCTGGTCGATGGGGACGAAAGATTCTGGAATGGCGACCACGTACCAGAAAACGCAGCGTTGGAAGGCCTCCCACAAGGAGGACCGATGAGCTGGTGAGGGTCGCGGGAATCCGATTTATGCGAGACGCACAGGACCGGTCATTATGGTGACACTTGGGGGAGGCTTATGTCCAACAATGGACGTCTTTCGGCTGAAATGATGATGATGATACATATATAATTTGTCCTAACTCCTCCTAGACAGCTTGGCCGATTTGAAATTAATTTTGTGTGTGTATTTGAGTTGGTCCCTGGATGGTTTAAAATACAATTGAATGCGGTAGGTGACAATGCAATCGGGTTCTTAATTTTTTTCTGATAAAATGCTAGATTTCAGGCTGTACAACGTCTGCCAGGACCATTAGTAATATTACTTGGTGCTCGAGTAGACTATGTCACAGAACAGCACATAAAAAACTTTTTACACCACCTGCTCGATAATGCCCTTTTATATGTCATACAACCATCACTTAAAGCAAGTCATTCTGTCCCCAGGGAAATAATGCAGTATGGGCGATCCCTAGGAAATAATGAGATTTGAATTTGGAACGTCAAAAACTGTCAACATTAAGTGAACTAAAATGTTAAACAATTTTATTCAAAATTCAAACTGGCCACTAACAAAAAAAAAAACAGAATAAAACGTGGTCGTGGTTACCTGGTTACCGACGAGTTTCGAAAAAAAAAAGTAATGAAAAAGCGGGAACGATAAAGAAAATTGAAACTATAGAATCTTAGAGTAGGTACTTAGTGAAATTTGTTTGTTTCAAATCTCGAGACATGTTGAGTGATAGTTAAGATTAAATTGTACATAATACTTATATTTCTCTATTAAATGATTTGTTTTACTAAATTATCTTTTAATTATCTCACAGATGGTGTAAAAAGTAGAGTATTCAACACGGGGATAAAGCTGTCTTTGTCTTGGGTGGCTTGAATTCCTCACTTCACTCAGGTTTCTTTATTAACTCCCTCGCAATGCTCGGGAGTTAATTATATAAATCCCTCACTGTCGTTCGGGATTAAACTTAGCAGCCTTCGTTTCGGTCGGAAATCAACATGCCGCCCGCGACTTAAAGACACTGCTTTATCCCCTAGTCACATAATCTACTATTTAATCGCGGGAGTATTTATTCCCTTGGGATAAATTTCAACTGTCACTAGAAACTAGTTAGCGAAATAATCTGCGAAAAAGGAGACAACAACACATAAACAGTCTAATACGTCCATTCTAAACTGGCTATGCGAAAAATGTGACAATAACTCGTCAAAAGTCCCTGACATCCATATAAAGCCGGGTACAGACTGCTGTAACGTAACATGCAAGCCGCAAGGTAACATGTAAGAAGCATTTCATAAGTGTGGACGCAGCGCGCGCACGAACCGAGAATGTACTTACTCGCACAGATGAAAATAATGCTCTGTTCGCGCGCGTAGTATGCACGGTTCGCGCATGCAAGCCGTCCACACTATGAGAATTCTGTTACATTGCGACAATTTGGACGGAAAATTCTTTCATTGCGTGCAAAGAGATTTAAAGAGATACAATAGAGCGGCTATCAGAACAAATGTCTTAGAAAAACTGTCATCCTATGTCTCAGTGACGCCATCTAGCTTTGAATAGCAAACACGCGAATTAAATTTGTCAAAATTTATAATTATTTAACTATCGCTCGATAGGTGGCCAGGGGCCTTACCATGATAATGTTAAAATGTCAGTCGTACGAGTGAAAAAGAGTGATGGAGCTATACAACCTATATAGCTACATCCCTTTAACAGTTCGGTTTAGGTCGTAAAATGGATCACATTATGAGCTCGTGGTAGAGCCTCAGTGTGTGATAAAGGTAAGGTTAAGCTTTTCAGCAATAGATGGCGTTATCACAAAATCAGCAAATGTTCTAGAACTATTTATAAAAATTATTGAATTTTAATTAACTACTTCGTAAATACCACAAATATTTACGAAAATAAACCGAAGTTAGGTCCAGTCATTTTATCATAACAAGATTTGCAATAGCGTAATGCGCAGTTCCGGCATATTTTCTCAGAAAATGATTTTCTTTTAATGCATAGAGCGGATACAAACACGACTTGACGTGTAGGGGCGTCATATTAGACTGAGCGACTTATGACCACTAGGTAATAAGTATCGGAACACGATTTTATTCGCTATGTCCTGTCTATTTGGTAGTATATATTTAATGTCTTTGATTGCGTGTTACATTGCATATTATATTACAGCAGTCTGTACCCGGCTTTAGGATTTCCCTGCGTAGGTAGCTGGAACAAGGGCGCGGTCGGATGAGGGACTAAGGTTCTTGTGTCAACGTTCCGACATTTTGTTGGAACAAATCCTAAATTTGATTATATTGTTTAATTTATATTCTGTTTTGAGGACAAGGGATATGTAAAAGGCTCGCGTACGTGGTCAAAAAGTACAATTACTTTAGCAAGGGCACTCATCAAGGTTTTATGTAGTTATTATATGGCTGAAAAAGGCTTCATCGCATGTAAAATGGAACTTGAAATGGAGGGCGTAGTTACCGGCTTATCAGTTGTATTAATAATAATACGATTCAAGATTCGAGGACCCCGAGTTGTGAAGGAGTAACAAACTTACGCAGCAGACGAGAGCAGTGGTGGTGAGTGGTTACGACTCCGAATTACGAGTTGTAGGTCGCGGTTTCAAACCCAGCCAGGCGCCTTAATTTGTGTAATTTATTTCATCACCACTGCTCTCAAAACGTTAAAGGAAAACATTTTGAGGAAACCGGCATGTCCTAGAACCAAAAATTCGAAGACATGTGACATTCACCATTCCGCACTGGGCCCGCATGGTGGATTACGGCCCATTCCCTCTCCTAGAGAGAGGAGGCTTGAGTCCCAACAGTAGGAACATTAAAAGGCTGATTATAATACTTATAACAAACATACACACCATATTTCGCCTTTTTAATATTAATATGATTAAGTAGGATTACTAGCAAAGTGAAGGTCGTAAAGGGAACGGACATCCTCACGCCCCAGCCACCGCCACGGGAGACGCCCCAAGCATCGGGAGTTGTAAGGCAATCCTCAGCCACCTTAGGCGTGGGCTTAAAGAGATATAAGCAAAACCGTACATGACCGAGCAAGCCGAAGTCTGCTAGAGCCAGGGGGAATTTCTGAAAACGAAACATGTGGTCTTATAATACAAAAGGGAAACTGAAAGACACAGGTGTGTTTTTAGTTATTAAAAGTCTGACACTCGAGAGGGCGTGTCAGACTTTTACTGACTTCTGACTTCACTGATTGGCTTCGCCCGTTCTAAGGTGGACTTTAGAGAGGGAGAAGTCATTCGATGATTTTAAAACTCCAAAAAATAAAAAATAAGTGCTCGTAGAGGTATTACAAATAAGTTTACAAAGTCTAAAGCAGGTCTCTTCACCCATAGTGTTCTGAGCGTACTTTCAAGGGCAAGAAACACAGCATACAAGTCTAAAATCGTACAAAGAAAACATATATGTATAATACCAAGAGACCAATTCCTCAATCCATCACGATACGTCGCGACGATTTACAAATCGTTCCAGTTGCTGTGTGCACTAACGATGTTACATGTTGTTTGTTTGCTATTCAGATCGTTGGATTCGGTTTTGTGTGCATAGTGGTTCGCAACCCCTCCTTCTATGTCGTGATCTATTCTATGATAGGAAGTATCTATCTATTGATTGCAAGTTTTAGGATATGCCTTAAATATAAATAATATTTCATCATCATCATCATCATCATCATTTCAGCCGAAAGACGTCCACTATTGGACATAGGCCTCCCCCAAGCGTCTCCACAACGACCGATCCTGTGCGTCTCGCATCCACCGCATTCCCGTGACTCTCACCAGGTCGTCGGTCCACCTTATGGGAGGCCTTCCAATGCTGCGTTTTCCGGTGCGCGGTCGCCACTCTAGAACCTTTAGGCCCCATCGACCATCCGTTCTACGAGCAATGAGCCCTGCCCACTGCCACTTTAGTTGGGCGATTCGAAATAATATTTAGTTTAGTATAATTGGGACTGGGCATGCAACTGCAAGCATGTTGCAAGGGCAACTGCTGCATGTTGACATATATGTATTCCTTAAGAAGTGACACGAAGTGGCCCAGAGCCGGGGACTGTGAAAGGAATGGACGGAGGCCTTTAAAATAATAATATTCTTTATTACGAGTAACAATGAGACTCATTTAGTGTTAGTAATAAACAAATTTACAAGCAGTTTAACATCTATAAACATTGTTATGTCTAAAAGCATTGTTTTGTAATTGCATTACATTATTGTCTTTTAAATTATCTTCCTACCAAACTTTGTATATCTCAATTTTTTCTATAATTGTAACTTTCAACAATACTCCCATATTATATGTGGAGGCTTGTAAATGGCTCATCGTGAACTAATTTATCGTTATATAATTTGTATTGTTAGCTGTAAACCACCCAAATAAAATAAAATAAATTTACAGCACTTTGCCCAGCAAAAAAAAAATAAGGCTCACGGGCGTAGCTACCACGCCGTATCAGTGATACGGGGCCTCCAAGTTACAGGGGCCCCGACATTTGTAAAAAATCGTAACATGTTATCCCCAACCTTCAATTCTCAGATGCGTTGTTAATGAATTGCTAAATGATAGGAAGTTCCATTTTTATAGCTCGCTCTGTTCGTTCTAGCATTCTCTACATAAGATCACAATAAAAACTTCGAGGTCATCAGTCTCGGTCTTACATGACATAGACAAAATCTATCCAGTTAGTCTGGTCATATCTTTGGAGGCCTATTTATCGTGACTCTGTCTCATGTCTATGTGCTAGTTGGGCCTACGTCGTAAAAAAAACCCGATATCTTTTGATATAGGGACCCTTGTGGACTAGCTACGCCACTGATCGGGCCACATATAATAACTATAATAAGCAGTTCTTTTGGATAACCTAAACATTTTTAAATTGTAACTTTTAAATTTGATTTTTTTACACATTGTCTGTATTGTCTTGTAATAGTTCGCTTTTTACATTATAAATTAGGGTTTTCTAAAATGCCGTTCATCAGATGGCGCACATTTCAGAATTGAAAGTGAATTGCTCAATTTGAAAAAAATGCTATGAAATCGGGTTCACCATTATCATCATTTCAGCCGAAAGACGTCCACTGTTGGACATAGGCCTCCCTCAAGTGTCGAAATCGGGATAGAATGTAGTCTTTTTAAATGTTTGGTAACCTACGTGTCGAACCTAAGCTACCTCAAGGACACACAAGGTCACTTCGTGTTTCCTTTTTGAGTGAAACCTATTCTAGTTGTAGTACTATTTACCCATTGTGAGGACCCAAAGATAAATTGGGGTACAGAGCAAATTAAATAGTACAGACTTCTTCGAAGATTTGTTGCTAGTTAAATTACTTGGTTTATTAGTACTTAAACATTTCCAAAGTTAGCGCAATCTTAAAAGCTATTTCGACATTATTAATGTCTCTAGAAGCTTTTATGGAGAATATTCGAGAATTTTGTATAGAATTCTTTTCAGAATGCCGTTGGTAATATGCTTTTATATAGAAGTGCTATTATGGAATTATGTCAAGACATGTCTTTCGATTTTAGGGAGAGTATTTTGAGGTTGACGTCACGGAATTTTGAAGACGCAAGAATAATTTCATTTGAATTTAATGGTGCATTCAAGGAGCCTTCTAGCTCTAAGTAACAGAAACGCCTTTGGCCATATTTAAGTGTTGTACAATTGAATGACTGAGGACTCATCCTGAGGCGTGGGATCCTGGGGTTTTCGTGGTGCGTGCGAGGTAGGATATTATTCAATGACTTCACCCGTTTTAAGGTGGAGCGAGGGCGTGTGACTGACTTACCCGTGTCCCTCAGTTACGCTTTGTGTTTCAGAACTACGGTATCTCTTTCAAAAAAGTCCTGTGGCAGCTTAGTTATACGACTTTTGTACAATATATTATGTCAAGCAGCCAAACAAATGTTTACGCACTGGATATCGCTTTACCTGGTAATATCTGACTGTCAGTCCAACAGCCGATCCATGTAAAAATCTGACGCTAAGGTACACCCGATTAGCCTTGAAGTCGACCCTTACATAGTTGGAAATATCCAGATGGCAGTTTATTATAAATTTTCGCGTATAATAACCTGAAGTTCAGCTCGTCAAAAAGATTCTCATTGCAGGCGAAAGATTCTGGAGTAGCGACCGCGTACCGGAAGACGCTACGTTGGAAGGCCTCCCACATGGTGGGCCGATGACTAAGTGACAGTCGCGGGAATTCGATAGATGCGAGGCGCATAGGAACGGTTGTTTTGGCGATACTTGAGGGAGGTTTGTGTCCAGTAGTGAATATTTTTCGGCTGCAATGATGATAATAACAAGACTTAATCAAGATCAACCCTTATTAGTGTCTGACAGGGCTGAATCGTTCTTTATGCAAAGGATTGGCATTGCCATAAAACCTTGCAATGCTGCCAGAATGTGAATGTGGAGGAGAACTTCGATGCCTGAGTGTATAGCGTAAGCAAAGCATAATTATGCTGACTTTTAATGTTCCCACTGTTGGGACTCAGGCCTCCTCTCTAGGAGAGGGTATAAGCCGTAATGCACCCCGCGGGCCCAGTGCGGGTTGGTGAATGTCACATGTCTTCGGATTTTTTGGTTCTAGGACATACAGTTTCCTCCACCGTTTTGAGAGCAGTGGTGATTAAATAAATTACTCAAAGTAATGCGCCTGGCTGGGTTTGAACCCGCGACCTACAACTTGTAAGTCGGGGCCGTTACCACTCGGCCACTGCTCTCAGTGTATAAGATTTTGAATGTTTGTACATAGCTATAAATACTCGTAGTTCCTTAATATTAAAAATAAATTATAAAGTCACACTCACACATAGGCCTCCCCCAAATGTCGCCATAATGACCGGTCTTGTGCGTCTCACATCTATCGGATTCCCGCGACCCTCACCACGTCACCGGTCCACCTTGTGGGAGGCCTTCCAACGCTGCGTCTTCCGGGACGTGGTCGCTATTCCAGAACCTTTCATCCCCATCGACCATCTGTTCTGTGCTGACAGGGCACATATATTTTCTCATTTCCTTTCAATATTTGTATCTCCTTCAATTTCCTTATAACGACACTTTTTAATTAACATTAAAAACCTTACTCCTAAAGGAAATCAACTGAACGTCCCATTCCGATCCGTTACCTTGCCACTAAGGACCAATTTCGCAGCTCAATAAAAAGAAAACGTTATTGAAAGACAAAACTACGCCTATTCCTCCACGAATTCAATACTTTAGGTGTGTCGAATCCAATATGTGTCTTAGACTTTCCATTATTCATCCCACTACATATGTACCGTCGGGTTCGTAATAAAATTGCGCCCTGAAATTTATATAAAACTTAGGAAGCTGTCCCAAGGACGAGGAAGCCTCGTTCGTGCATTAAGTGAAATGCTTGAAAAAAATGATAAATCTTATTCTTCACTAAAAATACTAATTTTACACCAAATATTAATGAACATTTTACAATTATTAAGGGACTTGGTGCATCCCAACTCGGATAGGTTAGGTTAGAAGTGGATTTCGGGTTGTAGTGAGCGAGCGAAGCGAGTAAACACGGACCCCGCCATTCCCATCGTGGTAATTTTTTTAAACCACCGAGAAGAGTACAAGTGCTTAATTAGTGGTTTTGGTGGAACAAAGGCATATTTTGTATTAAACCGAAATAAATTGAGGAGCAATTAAATACTACCCAAAAAATTGTGTTTTCTATCTAACTAAATGCTAAAGAAATATTTTTAAATTTTTGTTTATTTGTTGTTTACCACAGATGTTGTTTAACTATAAAATATTGTGCAAAAATAAAAACAGAAAAACACTCTATTTTGTTGATCCTAGATTTCACCGAAATGACCTAAGAAAGACGTAGACTGAGAAAATTGTTAAAAAGACTCACACATTGATACTGAGAAAATTGTGGAACATCAACTAGCACACTTACCTATTGTTATGCCTGAGACGTTGCTCTTCTTAAATTTAAGACGGGCATTCATAGTTACGAAACAGCTTTTAGCATTTATCATCGATTTTCATATAATTAATTGTCAATTTTTTTATGTTCCAAAAATGTACCTTTTTATTTTGTATTTTTTTTTACTTACGTGGCATCGTTGGTGATAATGCAAAGACAGCTTTAGCTGCAGATTTCAAAGCATAGAGACTGGGAAAGTACGTGGAATAACTGTTCAAATTACTGGTGAGACCTATCTCCACACTAGTTTGTTGCAACGACAAAAAAGCCTTGACGTATTTACATTTTATGAACAATAACATGTTGTGACCAAAAGTCCGCTATGTATTGGATTGAAAAATATTCTATGTTCTGTCTTATTGTTAAGACATGTCTTTCTGTCTTGTTGATAAGACATAACATTGAATATTTAAAAATTAATAACAAAAAAGGTGCTATCAGTAGATAGCACTTTTTTTGTTATTAATTTTTGTCTTTGCTCGCAGAACAGATGGTCGATGGGGCCGAAAGGTTCTGGAGTGGCGATTGTGTACCGAAAGACGAAGCGTTGGAAGGCCATTGGATTCCCGGGACCCTCAACAAATCATCGGTCCACCTTGTGGGAGGCCTTCCAACACTGCGTCTTCCAGTACGTGGTCGCCACTCCAGAGCCTTTCGTCCCCATCGACCATCTGTTCTGCGTGCATTACGGACCACCAGGCGTACGGTATTGCACCACCGGTACATGGTGGACATCCCACCTATACGCACGAAACGTTTTGGGAACACATTCATTGTGCGTACAGCTAAGGAGTGGAATTCCTTGCCGGAATCTGTGTTTCCTGATGGCTACAACCCGGGAATCTTTAATTCGAGAGTGAATAGCTTACTTCTAGGTAAGCGCACTCCATCGTCGACCGCATCGTCGCTTGCCATCAGGTGAGATAGTGGTCAAGCGCGAACCTATCAAGAATTAAAAAAAATATGTACCCTGTACATTACCAGTCAAGTTTGATGATTCTTCGAGCTATGTCGGTAACCTTAGTCCTCCTGCGGATATCTTCATTTTTGATGTGATCACGCAAGGAAACTCCGAGCATAGCCCTTTCCATCCATTCCTCCTTCTCTTTCCTTTTTCCATTTCCTTTCCTTTCATTCCTTTACATTTGGGTGACTTTCAGTCTTTTTATGAGGCCCATTGTAAGCGACCACGTTTCGAATCCGCATGTCATTACTGGCAACACGCACTGGTCAATAGACTTTCGTCACAAATGTTCATTGGATTGCATTTACTATTATGTTGTATCTTAAAGTGGTTATATCCTATTAAAATATTAGTTACATAGATATTACTGTAGTAACTCACGTGTTCGAACATATGCTCGACTATGAAGCACGCTTGCCTAAAAGCAACCTATTCACTCTTAACTTAAAGACCCCAGGTTGTACCTATCAGGAAACACAAACTCCGGCAGGGTTACGGAGCGCCGGTGTGAGCTCCATCACTGAAAAAGCGACCAGCAGCCAAGTTTAACGTGTCCCAGAGGGTCATGGCCATCTGGATAGTGCGGGGATACCGCACGATCTCCCGCGGCCACGGCCTGTCATCATGGGATCTGGAGGCAACAGTCCTTGCACGCATGCACGATTTGCGCATTTGGGAGGCCTTCCAGGAAACTAAACGTTTCGCCTCGTCTTTTATACCTCGTACATCGAAGGACTGGAACAATTTGCCTGCTGCGGTCTTCCCGTCCGATTATAATTTAGGTGTCTTCAAGGCTAGAGTGAATAGGCTCTTAATAAACTAGTGCGCCTCACCATCAACGATTGCATTGCTACTTACCATCAGGTGGGATCGCAGCCAAGCACTTGTTTATAAGCACTCTGCTGCCTCGACAAGTTGCGATAAGTCACAAAGAATGTGTTTCCAAAACTTTTAGCACGAATGAGCAGAGTGTCTACTTTGTTTCCGCTTCTCGCTAACCGTCGGCGCTGGGACAACACCTGAGCTACGGGTGCTAGGTGAAGCGAGAACGCGTGCTGAAAGTTGATGGGCAGAGTTGAAAGAGTGTTGTTTTATGCGAACGTTGGTAGAGGCCTTTCTGGTGAGCAGCGAGGTTTACAAAGCCACTGTCCCTTTGTTATAAAAACTCGTTTATTTAAGGACTAGCTTCTGCTAGCGGTTTTGCCCGTGTGAATGTAGGTTTCTTCATACAAACTTTGAACCCCTTTTCATCCCCTCGGAAGTGAATTTTGGAAAATCCTTTTTTTATTCTTTAAATACATCATATAATAAACCTCAGTGCAGGTTGCATTTTGGAGAGTGTGTGGAAATTGCATGATTTCATTCTGCCATCTCATTTCTACCATCGGACAACCTGACGTACGGCGAGTATCCACCCTTACGTTGTTGGGCATGCCACAATTATGGCGGTAAGTCCCTTCTTTGAGGCGTGGTTGGAAAGACCTCACGGCGTCCTCACCTTCCGCATGACGCAGGTTCTCACCGAACACGGGAAGTTCGGGAAGTTCCTGCACCGGATTCGTGCGGAAGCGACGCCCGGGTGTCGCCACTGTGTGGACCGCCCGGAGGACACGGTGGAGCATACGGTGGAAGTGTGCCCCGCTTGGGAAGAGCAACGCCGTGTCCTCGTGGGGGCGATCGGCGGCGGCGATCTCTCGCGCCGGGCCTTGGTACAGGCCATGGTCCGGAGCGAGGAGGAGTGGCAGGCGGTCGCCTCCTTCTGCGAAGCAGTAATGCTAGCAAAAGAGGCGGCCGATCGCGTGAGGCAACGGCAACGGTCCTCACGCCCCAACCGCCGCCGGGATTCCGATCCCGATTTCCGGCCACCGTAGGCGCGGGCTTGCGGACGGTGGGCAATGGGTGGCTCGCCGTCCGACCGTCCGGTAACCATCCGGACCGAGCCCAAGTCTTCGACGGCGCGTATTGTTCCGCGCGCGCCTCAGGGAGATGTCAGCAAATCGTAGGGGCCCAGCAGGGTCGAAGCCTACTGGGGCCATGGGTAGTGTGAAAACGAAACCGTGGCCCTGGGACGAAGGCAACGAAGGAACAGGAGTGGGTTTTTAGTCAGTAAAAGTCTGACACTATCTCTCGCTCCGCCCAAGAGCGCGATTTGTCATAAGATGATTTTCCCACCTATAAAAAAAAAAAAAAAAAAAAAAACCCTTACGTTGTTGAAACCTCTACGGTCCGGACTAAGTATTTCGCCTCGTCGTTTATACCGCGTACATCGAAGGACTGGAACAATTTGTCTACTGCGGTCTTCCCATTCGATTATAATTTGGATGTCTTCAAGGCTAGAGTGAATGCTCTTCTTAATAAACTAGTGCGCCTCACCATCAACGATTGCATCGCTTATAATTAACATCAGGTGGGATTGCAGTCAAGCACTATTTTATATCAAATAAATAATAATAATAATAAAAAAAATTCGTCGAAAATCAATCAGTGAGTGAGTTAGGACTTTGCCGTTTTGTATAAACAGATTGAGATTTTTAGAAATCAAATCTTTCGTTTAACCTCTCAGGCCCCAATGTACCGAATTCGGTATACGGTACACCAATACCGATAAGTTGTAATAATAATAGTTTTTAAAGTTGTAATAATTAAATAATAACAACACACTCTCCCTCTCACACACACTTTCTCACACATACTACTCCAGCATGCGTGCTCACACGTACATAAATTATAGTTATTGTTACACGTTTGGGTCATCGAATTCTGGTAATTGTAAATGGACGAATGGTTGTCTCCTATAACACAGGACTATCCTAGCATAGGGGACATTATTCACAAAATATGTAAAAAAGAACTCAAACTTATATGTAACATGTCATGTATTTTCTTTTCTTTGGGCAATAAATAATTTATTATTATTATTATTAATTATAATGTTGATTTTAGACTTAATATACTTAAACTACTCCAAAATTATTTAGGTTATATCTCCAGATATCAACCAGATTTGAAAAACTAGGTAAAGGCAAACCAAAAAAAAAAAACCAATCAAGCAAAATAAAAACAACTATAAACAGATACACAGATACAGATATTGTAGCAAATATAAACAGTTTAGATCAGTTTTACCATACAGCTGGTCAGCAAGCCACCCATCGCTCGGCGTCCGCAAGCCCGCGCTTACGGTGGTAGGGAATTACCCTGAGACTCCCGACATCCGACTCTTGTAACGTAAAATGATTAGAAACCAAACATTTTCGTCAAAGATAACATTATTTTATTAAGACGTATGTTGTGTTGGGCTTTCATCATGTGTAATGAGAGACAAAATAAACCACAGTCTCTTCTCTACGAGACACAGAACTGTTCTTTGTTATCACAAAGAGAGTTTCAACAAAGGTTTGGATTAAAATGATTATTTTAATCTGTGTCTTTGTGTACACAAAGTTTGGAAAATCCTACTACTTTTAATATTACAAATGTAAAAGTCTGTTTGCTGAAGGAGTATAAATGAAACTTTGCACATGTGTAGACAATGACTAAAAATATAAATTACGGTTATATTATACAGTGTTATTTGTAAAACACCAACAACCTTGCAGGACTATATTACTAACATCATAAACAACAACTTTTGTTCTATGACTTTTTACAAAACATAATACATTTACCAAAAACAAACCTTCAATATTTCGTTGTTCTATCTAACATATTTCAACTCTGTATTTTGCTGTACCCACCTCCGCCTCCCACGCACGATATGCGCTCCCTTCCGCTATTGTACTATCGCTTGCTTTGCATAGCCTTCGCAACATTTAGAACGTTCAATTTAAATACTTTTATTTTTGTATGAAAATCTGGTGAACCAATGTATGATAAATTTTTAAAAGTCATAGAACAAAAGTTGTTGTTTATGATATTCTTAACATAGTCCTAAGAGGTTGCCGGTGTTTTACAAATAACCCTGTATAGCTGAAAGTTTTTATATGTATGTGTGTATGTCTGTTACACTTTTATATTCTTTGATTCGATGAAACTTTACAGTAAAATGTTGTTTTGCCATATAAACTATCAAAGAAAAAAATGAGGGGTTGGAGTAGAAGGGTAAAAATAGCCTTTTTTGGTGAGAAATCATCCATTACCTTTCACCGCTCTGGGTGGAGCGGGTGGGCGTGTCAGACTTTGACTGACTAAAACTACTCCTGTGTGATTTAGTTGCCCTTTGCATCCTAAGACTACGGGTTTCCTTTTCAGAAAATCTCCGTGGCCATAGCGGGCCGACCTATTCTCAGACCTAATAAATATACAAAAAAAAAAATAATATAAATCGGTCAATCTATTTTGAACCATCGAACTGATAACAAAAAGACAGTGACATGAGATTCTTGTATTATACTATTATAGAAGGTAAACCTAAAATTCCTAAAAACCCTTATCTTGGATTATAGCATAACATCTGCCTTATAATGTTCTTACTGCTGGGAACATTATAAGGCAAATAAACCACGCACAATCTATACGCGACTAGTTTCACACCCTTTTTCTTATGTGTTAAAATCATCTAATGATAAAATCCCGCTCTTGGCCGGGCGGGAGATGATGTCAGACTTTTACTGATTAAAAACCCACTACTGTTCCTTCGTTGCCTTCGTCCCAGTGCCCCGGGTTTCGTTTTCACACTACCCATAGCCCCAGTAGGCTTCGACCCTGCTGGGCCCCTACGATTTGCTGACATTTCCCTGAGGCGCGCGTGGAACAATACGCGCCATCGACGGTCGTATGAGTTAACTTCAAGGTAAGCAACGCTTTCCGAAGATGGTCTGCCGTCGACGACTTGGACTCGGTCTGGTCGGTTACCAGACGGTCGGACGGCGGGCTCCCCATTGCTTGCCGTCCGCAAGCCCGCGCTTGCGGTGGTCAGAAATCGGAATCGAAATCCCGGCGGCGGTTGGGGCGTGAGGACCGTTGCCTCATGCGATCGGCCGCCTCCTTTGCTAGCATTACTGCTTCGCAGAAGGAGGCGACCGCCTGCCACTCCTCCTCGCTCCGGACCATGGCCTGTACCAAGGCGTCAGAGATCGCCGCCGCCAATCGCCCTCACGAGGACACGACGTTGGTCTGCCCAAGCGGGGCACACCTCCACCCTGTGCTCCACCGTGTCCTCCGGGCGGTCCACACAGTGGCGACACCCGGACGTCGCTTCCGCACGAATCCGGTGCAGGAACTTCCCGAACTTACCGTGTTCGGTGAGAACCTGCGTCATGCGGAATGTGAGGACGCCGTGAGGTCTTTCCAACCACGCCTCAAAGACACTCATAATTTTGGCGTGCTCAGTTTTACTTCCTTGCGTTCTACCCTTATACAAAATGAAAATACGCTAGTGCATGTCGGTTAATGTCACATGTGTTCGAATGATTGGTTCTAGGACATGTCAGTTTCCCCACGAGGTTTTCTTTCACCGTTTTGAGAGCAATGATGAGGAAATAAATTACACAAAGTAAGTCGGAACCGTGACCACTGGGCTACCACTGCTAACTTGGATTAAGACAGGATTTGGTATCTGCATTTTCTTAGAATACTTTTCGAGAGAAACACGGGTAAAGCCGCTGGCAATAGCTACTAGTTTAAGATTTAGTTTAATAAGAAGAAAATTTAATTAGAAAGTTGGATTCCTTGGATTCTTATAAGGGATACTAACAATAAAGTAATTGGTTCAATTTCAAATCCTTTAACCTGTTATTCATTTGTAGGTACAGTCAGTAAAAGAGATAAGTAACTAGGGTTTTCAGTCGGGTCAGGCTCAGTCAGGGTCGGGTTTTTTGGAAACGTATATGAAAGAATTTTAATTATAATAATTAGGTGTTATATAAGAGAACCAAAGTTACCGACATAAACCAAAAAATCCTCCCACAAGGTGGACGGATAACCTAGTGAAGGTCGCGGGAATCCGATGGATACGTGACGCACAGGACCGTTCATTGTGGCGACGCTCGGGGGAGGCCTACGTCCAACAGTAGACGTCTATCGGCTGAGATGATGATGATGATGTTGTCTGTCGGTTTCCATGAATACTTCAACTATATCTAACGCCCCTGGTAACTTATCTCCTTTGTTGACTGTACAAACTCTTAGCTATCCAATCAGTCTGGCTTTTGACTATTTTGTGAACGCTTTTCAGACTTTTCAAGGATCTGGTATCTTCCACGAACCAATTCTAAGAATTTACACTTCAACATTTAGCTTCATCGCTCTAATTCTTCACTTGAAAATTATTTAATTAATAATTTAAATTAAGAAAAACAAAAACACTTGCGCCTTTCACAAATCAGTTTTAGGAATTCACACTTAATTTTGAATTGAGAATTTGAAGTTGAGTATTTCTCAAACTCTACTTTTGCCTTAAAATCAAATTAAAATCATTTAGGTTGGACTTAAGACGTGGTTAACACATATACTCAATTCAAAAATCATCATCATCATTTCAGCCGAAAGACGTCCACTGTTGGACATAGGCCTCCCCCCAAGTGTCGCCACAATGAACGGTTCTGTGAGTCTCGCATCCATCGGATTCCCGCAACCGTTACCAAGTCATCGGTCCACCTTGTAGGAAGCCTTCCAACACTACGTCTTCCGGTATGTGGTCGCAATTCCAGAACCTTTCGGCCCCAACGACCATTCGTTCTGCGAGCAATGTGCCCTGCCCATTGCCACTTTGGTTTGGTTTGGCGATTCTTCGTGCTATGTCGGTAACCAAGGTTCTACTGCGGATATTCTCATTCCTGATTCGATCACGCAATGAAAATCCGAGCATAGCCCTTTCCATTGCCCTTTGGGTGAGTTTAAGTCTTCTGATGAGGCCCATTGTAAGCGACCACGTTTCGGAACTACAATTAAATGTCATCACTGGCAACACGCACTGGTCATAGACTTCCGTCTTGAGATTCTGTGGTAAATTAGACGAAAAGATACCGCGTAGCAATTCAAAAATAAAATTAAGTAAATACTGATGTCGCGAGAGAGGCGGTAGTGCAGGACTCGACCGAGACATGACCACGACCTTTCTATCAAGAGTGCACGACTGAGAAGAAGAAATACTGATGTAATTTTTTGTTAACGAACCAACTTCACTTATATTCGAAGCACCTAATTCATGTGGAAGAAACGCTCGGGTATCACCATTCTGCCGACCGCCCGGAGAACATTGTGGAGCATACGGTGGAGGTTTGCCCCACTTGGGCGGAGCACGACCGTGTCCTCGTGAGACCGATCGGTGGTAAAGACCACTCGCACCGGGCCATAGTACAAGCCATGGTCCGATGCGAAAGAATAGCAGGCGGTCGCCTCCTTCTGCGAAACAGTGAAGCTAGCGAATGAGGCAGTCGCACGCGTGAGGGAACGGACTTCCGCACGCCCCGGCCCGGCCGATTAGATCTCAACCCCGATTTCCAGCCACAGTAGGCTGGTGGGCTTGCGGACGATGAGCAATAGTTAGCTCGCCGTCCGACCATCCAGTAACCGTCTGGATTGAGCCCTCGTCGTCGACGGCGCGTCTTTTCAACGCGCGTGTTATATATAATGACGAATGTCATTATATATGACGTAGTTAAATCACGAATTTTAATATTTCACGAATATTGTTGGTTGTATTGTTTACATTGGTAACATTTATACAGTTCAAATCAAATTTAAAAGTACCTACCAAGATTAATGAGTAATATTATTGTGTATACAAATATAAAACTTGAAACTTAGACGTATTGATGATAATCCTATAAATTATTTCGTAATTATTAATGATCATGAAGCTATATCTCTCATTTTAAATTGATATTTTATTGAAATAAGTTGTTTGAGTTGATTAGTACAGAACTGTCAATCGGTATTATATTCTTTGAAATAAGAACTAAGAAATACAAATCAAGTGTTGTAAAATTGCTTAAATGATCTTATAATGTTTTAAAACTGTTTAAATATGTAACAATTGTAATTAAAGACCTATAAAATAAGTTAATTTATGGTAAACTGTGATTGGTGGAAAATGGCGGGATATTATTATTTGACGTTTAAAAAAAGATGTCCATCCACCCGTCGACAGTTTACTATAAAAGGGTTTGTGACCTTTTGGTGATATAATAGTTGTGATCCAGCAAAGCTCACGTAAGTTGATTAATATTATATCTTGATTATTGTTATTATTGCTATTGATTGTATTGATTCTGTGTAAGTGTCTTACTATGGCTTTTGTTTCTAATTATGTTATACGGTATTCTCTAATACTTATTCAGCTTACTATTATGAAATGATCCAAGACCTAGAACATAGAATTTCTTATAGATGTTATTGTAATAAACCATAATTAATGATGTTGTAAAATGTGCCCATAAAATACTATAATTGAAGCTACCATGGGTTTTCTTGCTTGTTCTTTCCCATGACGACCTAGTTTTGGAACAAGCAACTAGTTATTCGATTAATTGACAAGCCTATTTTAAATAAATACTTAGTCTTGTCTTTCTGTGCTTTTCTTCATAAAACCCTTTCCCTACACACCAGTCATAGGAACTTTGATACACAGTAAATAACCGTTATCCATCTTGACAATTTAGCATGATATGTAGGTACATATAAATATATTAAATCAATGTAGTTGTTCCACCCTCCTGCAAAATTCTAACACGCGCCTAAGGAGATGTCATCAAACCCACTGGGGCCATGGGTACGCTTCTGAAACGTATACCCGGGGTCCTGGAACGCAACGCAAAGATGGAACAGAAGGAACATAGGAGTAGGTTTTAGTCAGTAAAAGTCTGACACACCCTCTCTGTCCACCCAACGGCGAATGAAGTCATTGGATGATTTACCACTTAAAAAAAGTATTAAAGATTGAATAGAAACACTATAAAGTATTCCTAAGTTTCATACTTGTTTATTTTGGATGACAATAAATAAATAATAATAATAAAATCGTTTATTTATAACATAGGGCACATTTACAATAAAGTATAATAAATATTAAAAAGAATATGCAGTTAGCTAAATTTAGACATTCTAAATTCTATAAGTAATTTTTTTATTAAAATGAATTTGCTGAATGGAATGGAAAAAATGCTTGTATATTAAAAGTTTTCAAATTAACATTTATTTTATATTTTAGAGTTTTTTCCATAATGGTGTATTCATGAGATAAGGTAGTTGGTATTCATGAGTCAGTAAATATCAAGAACGGGTTTTTATTTCTAGGAGTAAGCAGATGTTTTGATTAGAATATCAAATGCATCGCCCACAGGTCTAGACGGTAGACATCGGTGAAATCGTATCTAATTTAGCCTGAGGGGCATTGAAATTGTAGACAGGCTGTCGGTATTTTGAGATAGACAGACATCTATGTTTTGTGGTTTTTTTTTAGGTGGGAAATCACCTAATGACATCTCCTGCCCTTGGGCGTGTAATTTATTTCATCACCACCGCTCTCAAAACGGTGAAGGAAAACATTTGAGGGAACCGGCATGTCCTAGAACCAAAAATTCGAAGACATGTGACATCCACCAACCTGCACTGGGCCCGCGTGGTGGATTACGGCCCATTCCCTCTCCTAGAGAAGAGGCCTGAGTCCCAACAGTGGGAACATTATAAGGCCGACTATGCTATGCTATGCCCTTGGGCGGAGCGAGAGGGCGTGGCAGACTTTTACTGACTAATACCCACTCGATTGTTCCTTCTTCGCCTTGCGTTCCAGGGCCCCGGGTTTCATTTTCACTTAACCCATGCCCCAGTAGGCTTCGACCCTGCTGGGCTCCTACGGTTTGCTGACATCTCCTTGAGGCGCGTGTGGTCCGGACAGTTACCGCATTGAAATTGTAGATAGGCTGTCGGTATTATGAGATAGACTGACATCTATGTAGTATGTGGTTTCATATTTTGAGGAAACCAGGCAAAGAACAGGGAATGTCACGATTGTGGTATATCTTTTATTTTGTATTCCTAACGCATCTTTGTATAAGGTAATTTTATTTTCACCAGGTAGTTTTTACAAAAACTCAACATAAATAATAGAATATAATGTAATCCCAAGCACGTTTGAGTTAGACATTAAATACCTAATTTTTTGTCGATTTGCGACAATCTAATCTACGTGATCTGCTTTGTATATATAGGTACTCGTATAATCATAATTAGTTAAGTGTTTTTTTTAATATGTAAATAATATGCAGCAGTTATTAAATAATAAAATTAGTAAAATAAATAAAGTATTAACTATTTGCCAGTGAAAAATAGGACAACTTTATTTTTAGTTTATGTATGGGTTTATGAAAGTCTGCCATAAATTACTAATGAACTAAGTAATAAATTCATCACTCAAAAAAAAAAAAAACGACGGCGATCTCTCGCGCCGGGCCTTGGTACAGGCCATGGTTCGGAGCGAGCAGTGGCAGGCGGTCGCCTCCTTCAGCAAAGCAGCAACGCTAGCAAAGGAGGCGGCCGCACTCGCAAGGGAAAGCCCCTCACGCCACAGCCGCCGGGATTCAGATCCCGGGATCCCGGTTTCCAGCCACCGTAGGCGCGGGCTTGCGGACGGCGAGCAATGGGTGGCTCGCCGTCCGACCGTCCGGTAACCGTCCGGACCGAGCCCAAGTCGTCGACGGCGCGTATTGTTCCACGCGTGCCTCAGGGAGATGTCAGCAAATCGTAGGGGCCCAGCAGGGTCGAAGCCTACTGGGGCCATGGGTAGTGTGAAAACGAAACCCGGGGCCCTGGGACGAAGGCAACGAAGGAACAGGAGTGGGTTTTTAGTCAGTAAAAGTCTGACACTATCTCTCGCTCCGCCCAAGAGCGGGATTTGTCATAAGATGATTTTCCCACCTATAAAAAAAAAAAAAACGCTCCGGCTATGAGCGGGAGATGTCATTGATAATTTTCCCACCTAAAAAAAAACTCAAAAAAAAAAACATATTTAACAAAGTTGTATGGCGTTTAAAAAGTACGACCTTAATCGAGGAATGCATTTGCTGATCATAGTTTCCTACTAAGACAAGCAAATTGCATGACTAGATTCCGCCATCTCCTTTTTGTCATCGGATAATCCGACGTAAGGCGAGTATCCACCCTTACGTTGTTGAAACTTCTACAGTTCGGACTAAGCGAAAAGCCGAAAAGCGAAAGACTGGAACAATTTACCTGTTGCGGTCTTCCCGTCCGATTATAATTTGGGTGTCTTCAAGGCTAGAGTGAATAGGCTCTTAATAAACTAATGCGCCTCACCATCAACGATTGCATCACTGCTTATCATCAAGTGGGATCGCAATCAAGCACTGGTTTATATCAATTAAATAAAATGCGACGTAGTCTAATGCCAGCTTATCAATAAAAATAAAACACAAGACATTATTTTGTGAATTTTATTTCCTGAAAAGCACTTCTACTAATCGAACTCCATGGCCGAACAAAGCAGGAAGAAGCATTCTAAATATTTAATCGCTCATATACGAACCATTCCTCATAAAAAAACAACGCTAAAGGAAAATATAAATAGGTAAATGTAATATAAGACTGGTTCTTTTTTTACCACTGCATTTTTATAAAAGAAAAGAAAAAAGATAAATGGGAAACAATGGAAATGGTTTACGGTATACGAAATAAATGTGTTTGTCAATCAAAGTTGGTGTATATGTCTGGGGTGTGAAACAGAACATGAAAATGATGTGTTGTTGGAAACAGTATATTTTGATACAAAAGGTAATCTTTTAGGTAGGTAATAAAAAATGCGTGTTTTGCAGTAATGAGAATGTGGCTGGTCTGACTCAATTTAACTTGCCATTGACGTTTGTTATGTATTTAGGGTTCCGTACCTCAAAAGGAAAAAACGGAACTCTTATAGGATCACTTTGTTGTCCGTCCGTCCGTCCGACTGTCAAAACCCTTTATCTCGGGAACGCGTGGAGGTATCGAGTTGAAATTAAAACCATATACTCAAGTCTGCGGTCCCTTGAAGCTGTGGAAAAATTAAACTTCTGAAATAACGAAAAAAAATATACGGCTGTTTATATCGCAAAATATGTATATTTCGACACTCTCAAGGGAATCAAAATTCATAGGGATCAATTTCAGGAGGTCAACGGGAAGTACCCGTTGACTTCCTGAAATTTGTTCTCATAGGTCAGTTTGTACGGAACCCACAGTGCGCGAGTCCGACTAGCACTTGCCCGGTTTTTTACTTATTTATAGACCTAAAGATTTCAAAAATTGTTATCGACAATAACATAGACATATAATAAACTCATTTTGTAGTTTCGATATTGAGATAGATTCATAATAGCAAAAGTTTAAATCTTAGTGATTTTTGGTTGCTATTTAACATAGATAATCCCAATAATATTACGAAGAATCGCCAAACTTAAGTGGCAATGGGCAGGGCACATAGAACAGATGGCCGTTGGGGCCGAAAGCTTCTGGAATGGCGACCACGTACCGGAAGACGTAGCGTTCGAAGGCCTCCTACAAGGTGGACCGATGACTTGGTAACGGTTGCGGGAGTCCGATGGATGCGAGACGCACAGGACCGTTCATTGTAGCGACACTTGGAGGAGGCCTATGCCCAGCAGTGGACGTCTTTCGGCTGATATGATGATGATGATGATGATGATTATTATTTTGTTAAAGACTGTATGTTTTACAATGACTTGTTAATTTTACTAGAGTTGTCCATCTTTTTTTCTCTTAAAAAAACAAAACATTGCCCTAAACTACGTATTACTGTAACGTTGGTGCGTCCACAAACATGAAACTCACATTCAACAGACCCAGACTCAGAACACTTATCTGTAGCATAGCATAGCATAGTCGGCCTTATAATGTTCCCACTGTTGGGACTCAGGCCTCCTCTCTAGGAGAGGGAATGGTCCGTAATCCACTACGCGGACCCAGTGCGGGTTGGTCTGTGGTTGTCACATGTCTTCGAATTTTTGGTTCTAGGACATGCCGGTTTCCTCACGATGTTTTCCTTCACCGTTTTGGCAGCAGGCTTATCTGTAGGCCATAAAAATATTCGTATTATAAAAGTATTCCTAGCGCAGGAACCCATGGATAAAGTCTGTAACTAAAGTAATGTTACTTTTGATTTAAAATTAGAACTTCACGATATGAGTAAATAATAGTAGATTATGCGACTAGGGGATAAAGCAGTGTCTTTAAGTCGCGGGTGGCATATTGAATTCCGAACGAAACGAAGGTTGCTAATTTTAATCCCGAACGTCGGATTTATATAATTAACTCCCGAGCATTGTGAGGGAGTTAATAAAGAAACCTGAGTGAAGTGAGGAATTCAAGCCGCCCAAGACAAAGGCAGCTTTATCCCCGTGTTGAATACTCTACTTTTTACACCATCTGTGAGGTAATTAAAAGACAATTTAGTAAAAAAAATCATACACTAGAGAAATATAAGTATTATTTACATGTTAATCTTAACTATCACTCAACATGTTTTGAGATTTGAAACACACAAAATTCACTACTCTATGATTCTATAGTTTCAATTTTCTCCAGCGCTCCCACTCTTTCAATACTTTTTTTTTAGAAATTCGTCAGTTGGTAACCACGTTTAATTGTTTTTGTTAGTGGCCAGTTTGAATTTTGAATAAACTTTTATGATGCACGTACATTTGTATTCACGTTTCTGACGTTCCAAATTCAAATCTCATTATTCCCTAGGGATCGCTCATACTGCATTATCTCCCTAGGGACAGAATGACTTACTTTAAGTGATGGTTGTATGACATATAAAAGGCCATTATCGAGCAGGTGGTGTAAAATAGTACATTATGATATAAGTGTCTAATGTTAGTGATTACCGTCGAGGCGGTATTTAGACCCGAGCCGTGGCGAGGGTCTTAAGAGAGCCAAGAACGGTAATCATTAATTACTCACGTGTCATATGACGTTTTTCAATACACTTGTGAAGAAAACAACAGAAAACTATTAAAATTTTCTGTGACATGGCGGTGAAAATCTGTTTTCATAAGCACGCGCATCATTTTTTTTTATTTACCCCTAGAGGAAGGCTATCTTGATATATGATATCTTGATCATACTGCCTAGTCTTACGTTTAAGTTTTCTTGCGTGAAAAGTTTTTACGATAATGTTTTTCGTAGTGACAATAGAATACGGATGTAACCTTTTCTAATTATTTTGTAGTATTTAATTTTATTTTTAATTAATACAGCCACTGAAATTCACTGGAATAAAAAAAAACACGCCAAAAACCGCGCGCATCTTAAAATTGCGGCCATAGACCACAAAAAAAAATCAAATTTTATTTGAATGTACGTTACTGATCATATTTGTGTAGTCAAAAGCAAAAAAAAGAAATCCCAAAATTGTCCACGAAAATTGGTAAATTCATAATTGAATCAATCACTCATAACAATTGCTACTAGAAAATACTGCGCGCAGTGTTTTTCCATGTTTAATTTTAACGCCATTCATTCATTCATAATCAATATTTTCATAAATTGAGTGACATTTTGGGATATAAACAAACGCTCATTGAATAACTTTGTTCTTTATAAATATAATTTATAGAGACTATTTAAATAATAAAAAGACTTTTTCTATTAAGTCCCTTAAGTATTTGTACTAATGAAAAATTAATGGTGTATATCTTACCTAAACATTAAACTTTTAACATTTTCCTGGTTGCTCTGAAAACCACTGGATGTTTCAAATAAAATAAATATGAATACCCTACAAAATAACGTAATATTTTCATTATGATATTGCATTTCGAAATGGTTCCTAAAGTATTATTAAATGCTGGGATGAGATTGCGCACACATGTCGGTAATATTTTATCATATAAAATAAAATATATTCGAAACCAAATGTTTCTACGGCTAACAGTAACTATTTATATAAATTACAACATTTTAATTCAATGTTTTATTTTACTGCTAATAACACTGGTCAACAAGTAAATTATATTTGTTAAATTATTATAGTATGATCATAAAAAAATAATCATTTATCATTTATCATTTATACAAATTTGTTATGAAGATAGGTTAGTAACACAAAATTAATAAGCACCTTCCTTGTCACAAAATTCTGTTGAACAGTTTAATTAAATAACTGCCTATGCAATTAATTTCATAGTTTTTAAAGTAGGTATTATATATTTAAATCCTCCTTTTCAGTTTTACCTATTTCAATAACGGAACTTTGTAGGCACAGTTGGCGCTGTAGGTGAGCGATTGGCTACTGACTGCGTAGGTATCACGGGTTCAATTTCCGCACAGAATAAACATTTCTATGGCCTTTTACTAAAAAATCTAAACATTAAACTTCCACCAAAAATAAAAACATGAATTCTAAAATCATAACATTTCGTTGCTAACAGGTTTCACCATCATCATCACAACTAGACATAGACTTCTCATACGCATCACAACGTTGACTTTCTGACTTTTGACCTCTCACTACCTCCACCATGTCATTGGACTACCTTGTTGGGGGCCTATAAATGCTACGGGTTATTTTTTAAATTTGATATAAACTAGTGCTTGACTGCGATCCCATGTGTTGGTAAGCAGTGATGCAATCGATGATGGTGAGGCGCACTAGTTTATTAAGAGCCTATTCACTCTAGCCTTGAAGACACCCAAATTATAATCGGATGGGAAGACCTCAGCAGGCAAATTGTTCCAGTCCTTCGATGTACGTGGTATAAACGACGAGGCGAAATGCGTCCGAACCGTAGAGATTTCAACAACGTAAAGATGGATACTCGACGTATGTCAGGTTGTCCGATAGTAGAAATGAGGTGGCGGAATCAAGTCATGCAATTCCCGTGCACACTCTCCAAAATGCAACCTGTAAAACACTGAAAGGCTACCCTACGCCTGTGCTCAAAGCTTTGAAGATTGGATTTAAGCAAATCTGGATCACCAATTAGCCTTTTCGCACGCCTTTGCGCCGAGTTCAAAGGTTCTAAAACATAGCATACTCATTATGAGTGTGAACATTAAAAGGCTGATTATCCACTGCTGGGACTGAGGCCTACTATCTAGGAGATCGAATAGTTCGTAATTAATGATTCGGGCTCAAAACGGGTTGGTTAACATTGTTTTCAAACATACTCGACGTACCAGATTTGTCATAAGATGATTTTCCCACCTAAAAAAAAAAAAAAAACACTCTAAATAATTTCAGGTTGTATTATGTTATTGTATACACCTTACGTGAATTTATTATTTATACAAGAGAATCGGATGCTTGAACTGTAAGTTTTCAAAGTTTTAGTATAATATTTTGTATTAAAATCTCAAATATCTTTATGTACGCCGATGATTTAAAATTTGTTAAAATTGTTAAAAATAAAGACGATGCCTATGAATTACTAGACAGGCTCGTTCAATGGTGCGATAACAATGCAATGCACCATAATGCACGAAAATGCTATCATGTAAAATTCTCTAGAAAGCATACTTTAGTAGAACATAGCTATTTTATTAAAGGTGATAAAGTTGGTGAACTGAACACAATATGGGACCTTGGCGTTACTACTATTTGACAGGAAACTAACTTTTATTCCACACGTAGACGGTATTATAAAAAAGTCTTCTAAAATGCTGGGTTTTGTCTTAAGAAATACGAAACAGTTTAGAAGTAGTAAGACAAAAATCATACTCTATAATTGCCTGGTTCGTAGCGTGTTGGAATATTGTAGCGTGGTTTGGCGACCGCACTATGCTGCATATTCGTTGCGTCTAGAACGTGTTCAAAAGCGTTTTCTGTGGCATCTGGCGTTTTCTAGGGGTTAACTAAGAAGATACGTTCTTATAACAATAGATTGAGACATTTCAAAATGATTTCCCTAGACAAGCGCCGACGTCTAAATGACGCGACGTTTGTGTGCAAAGTTATGGCTCACAAGATTGACTGTCCACAAATACTGAGCACTTTCAATTTCCGTGCACCTTCAAGAATTCCTCGCAGCCAGATAATACCACTGCGTCCACCGCAAAGAAGAACGGTTTTAGGCTCCTATTCTCCTTACGCGAGATTTTGCAAGGTGGTTAATGGTTGTAGCGACTTAGTTGATCTGCATTTTAACTCTTTAAGCCAATTAAAAACCAATATTTATAAATATCATCTCGATCTGGATTAGACATTTATGAGGTCGCGTGTTTTCGGTAATAATTTTTGATTAGATTAGTTTAGTTAAGTCTACTTTTTTTTCTCTGTCTCATTATGCAACTTATTCTTAAAGCATGCGGAGTTTACCTATAAGTGATTGTTATACTATTGTACTCTATTTTATTGCATGTTACCTTTAGCTTAATACCAGTGTAAACAATTGTTGGTGATCCAATAAATAAATAAATAAATAAAAATAAAATTACCAGAAATATTTCTCAGCTGTACCTAATTAATGTAATACGATCCACGAACAGCGAAACACGTTTCAACGAAGAAATTATTTGCTAAAATATTAAATTTTATGAGGAAATTAAGTTAATATGAATTTACCTTTGTGTTCAAGTTTGTGGTTTCATTCCACGGTACGAGGTAACTGCAGGTGTACCTGAAATAGAGGATAATAAAATGTTTAAAATACAATTTTAATTTTAAATTACACTTAATATGATTAACACACGCTGTCACATATCGGTGTGATAGGCGGGGGAACGGAACTCACGTCGCATCGCCTTGTATTTAATTCACACTTCCACCGCCCTCCGCAGCGGTGAGCGGCGTTGTATAAAAATCAGCTGGATTATTGTTAAAAAAGTTGTGGCCGCATTACTGCAGCTAATCTATGGTATATACTGCGTTCCAGAAAACTAAAACGTACTTAGATATTATAAAGTTTGAAATTGTTTTTAATAGACGGATTGTGCTGGCCCTGAAGGCAAATATTATATTTGAGATTTTTGCCGTAAACACTTCGTCAATATATTTAATATGGCCCCCAGGGTACCATATAACCCTAACTTAATGACAAGTTGTCAAATTTGTGATTTTATAGAAAACATAATTATTATTTTATACCAACCCGCAATGGGCCCGCGTGGTGGATTACGGCCCATTCCCTCTCCTAGAGAGGAGGCCTGAGTCCCAGCAGTGGAAATATTAAAAGGCCGACTATGCTATGCTATGCTATATTTTTTTATTATTCTGTGGTTATTTTATTTATTCTACATAAAGGTATGCATAGGGCAATGGGTAAGGAACACTGTAACATTCTTACTTGATTTATAAGTCTAGATTTTTTTTAATGAGGCCTCAAATACAAAGTAGGGGGCCACATTACCACCTTTCCTCTATGAAAAACAAAAGTATTTCGTTTTCTAATTTAATTTTGTAGTTCTTGTAGCGAAAAATACACGAGAGCTTTAAAAACCAAAGACGATCATAACATACAGCATACAAAATACCTGCACATGTACGTTAAATATTTTTTACGCCGCCGTAACAATATTACCCATTCCTTTTTTCACGCGATCCCATAACTCGTGATTTTATTATAAAATCTAAGCAGTTCCAGTTTATTTTCCTCCGCTTTAATAAAAGCGGCCACAGTTTAAAAAACAAAGGAGGCTCAAAATATGGCTAGAACTTTATGAAAGGTTACAAAACTGAAGGCGTGCGGGAAAAGTACCTACCAACACACAAGAGGAGATATACAGGGTTACTTTTGATTTATTGGCATTCTTTCAGTGTTGAAAGTAGATATGAATATGAAAAACTTTTACGATGGGATCAACTCTGAAATATGGTAAAATATCGGCTTTTCCTAGCTAGTTCCTAAACAATCTGAGGACATGTTTTTGCAATTATCAAATCATTTTTAATTTTAGAATGATTGTTTGAACATATGTTTTCCTTAAAAACTATCAAATCGCCATTTTCATTCTTAAGCAATTTTTTTTTTTCGTCTAATAAGTTTTTTTTTAACTACAGTTACTAATTCAAATATAAACAAACTGATTATAATAATAATGGTGCATATAAAATGAGGACAAAAAAACTGGGTAAGTGAGTCTGAGTCGCGCACTGAGGGTTCCGTACAAACTTACCAATGAAAACAGTTCAATTCCCGAATTAAGTTCAAAGATTTTTTTTGTGACTTAATTACAAATTTACAGTTTTCATATGTTTTCCTATACTCGTGCTATAAGACCTAGCGACATAATAGTTAAGCTAATATCAATAACAAAAAAAAACCGGGCAAGTGCGAGTCGGACTCGCCCACTGAGGGTTCCGTACAAACTTACCTATGAAAACAGTTCAATTCCCGAATTCAGTTATATCGCATAGAAAGAAAGAAAGAAAAAACGTTTATTCGTACCTCACACATACAGTAGAATTAAAATAGGTATAAAAAAACTAACATTAAAATCTGTGCAAGGCCAAAAAGGCATCTAACTCAGCATATTATTATGCTGCGATATTTAAAACGATAAATAACGCAGTGCATAATAAGATTTTTTTTACAAGACGTAACAACAAATTTACAGTTTTCAGATTTTTTCCTATACTTGTGTTATGAGACCTTGCTTCATACCAAATTTCAGGATTCTAGGTCAACGGGAACTACCCCATGAATTTTGATTCCCTTGAGAGTTTCGAAATACGCGTTTTTTGCAACATAAACGGCCGTATCTTTTTTTTCGTCAACCGCGACTTGAGTTTTTATTTGGTTACGGTTTTAATTTCAACTCGATACCTCTACGCGTTCCCTAGATGAAGGGTCTTGACAGACAGACAGACAGACACGCAGACAGATAGACACACGGACAACAAAGTGATCTTATGTGTTGCGTAAACTCTTTTTCTATCTTTCTTTAAAAAAAAAAACTTTTTTTTGCTATTCGGAAAAACCTTTGAGACTCAATTCGAGAATTGAACTATTTATTGGCAATATATTATGGGTAAGTGCGTGTCCGACTCGCGCTTGCCCAGTTTCTTACTTTTAGCGAGCGATAGCGCTGGTAGATGCTGGTTCATACCTGCTAAAGTGCTGTTTACAACCCTAATCAGGCAAGCAAATTGTAGTTGAGTCATCATTTTACAATATATAATTACCTTATTGTCCAACGATTTTACCTCATGTAACAAAACACCTAGTATTTCTAAAGAGAATCCTTTGGAAATCTATCTAAAACTATGACAATGTTAAAAGAAACATGCTGAAAGAGTGGCCTGACTACCACAAACGACCTGGTACCAGCTGTGACACATCACTGGCCAACCGACACGCTTTACTTTCAAAGTAAAATTTCCACACCCACAAGTCATAATAGAGAGATAGGTACAGAAGTCAATCTACATACAAAGTGAGCTCGAGCAACGCATACATAGACACACGAATACGATATGCAAGTTCGATCGTGTATGGAATACTGCTCTCATCTTTAAGATGGGTCTGCCAAATACCAGCTTGATGCCCTGGAGTCAATTGAGAAGTGAGCCAAGAGGAAGGTGATGATGTACTTGTTGAGTCAAAACTCCATAGCCTTGAGCATCGACGCCGAGTTGCTGGACTGTCGGTTTTCTATCGATTACATTTCGGGGAGTGTGCGTTGGAATTGCCCAATTTTATTCCACCAAGTCCGTTCCATCATCGGACCACTATACGTACGGCCGTACGGCGTTGCGCCATCGGTACATCGTGGACATCCAACCCATGCGTACAGCTAAGGAGTGGAATTCCCTGCCGGAATCTATGTTTCCTGATGGCTACAACCTAGGGGTCTTTAAGTCAAGAGTGAATAGGTTACTTCTAAGCAAGCGTGCTCCATCGTCGGCAACATCATCGCTTACCATCAGGTGAGATAGTGGTCAAACACGAGCCTATTAATAGTAATAATAATAAAAAAATATCTCGGACCGATTGAAACCAATGCGAGTGCGAGTGCCATCCGCTTGAAACACGCGTCTGTGAATTTTTTTGTGCAATAATTGAGTGACAAAATAAAAGTTATTAGAACTGTTTAGTGGACGGTTGTTTAAATTCAACATAAAAAAATTTATATTATTTTACAATTTATATCAGGTATTTATTGTAGTATTAGCTGTGCTATTAGCCTTGAGTTCAATAATCAAATTATAAACAGATAGATATAGAAGATAGGAATTGCTCGGCGAGCTGGCCGCCCGTACAGCCACTGCCCCCGCGCCCAAAAGTAGCGCCGACCCTAGCGCGACCGCCGCGCGAGATAGACTTCTGTACCTATCTCTTTTGTGGCCAAGTGTACCCTAACCTTATGTATACCAAACGTTGCAGTGGGTCATAAAATACAGGATTAAGGGTGTTGTCACCGAAACCGAGCTAGGGCTCATAATTCTGTCGCACCAAAACACAGTGCTCCAAGCTTAAAAACTCTTGGACAAAAATATTATCACATACTTTTGGCTACAACAAATTTGTTTTGTCTTTCCTCTGGCACGATTATGAAATTATTTTGTTTTTTGTTTTTTTTTTTTTTAATATTGTTTACGCTTGCCGTGTTTGCATTGAGGAAAACTGCTACTGAAGGCGTTTTTAAAAAATGTGATAGCTCAGTTTTGTGTTATGATTTTTGGATTACGTAGCTTGTAGGTATTTGTTTTGGCAGTTTTTCAAAGGAAAATTCACAGAAAAGTATTAAATTGATTTTTGAAAACGTTCAGCCCCTCTAGCCAAGTTACGACCGTTTCGTTACCGTCGAACGCCTCGAGTAGGCCACGCATCCGATTCTTTTGTTGTGACGTCATCTCAACACTCAGTCACGTGGTCAGAACAAAGTAATCGGAGGCGTGGCCTACTCGAGGCGTTCAACGCAAACGAAACGGTCGTAACTTGGCTAGGGGGGCAGTTGGTGTGAAAACCAATCATCATTCATCATCATCATGATTGTAGCGCTTAGGTGGTGTGCAGTAATGATACTCCAGATGTACTGACTATATTTATATTGATGTATTCAGAAGGGAATGGATTTACAGAAATATGTACAGAACTTATAACTAAATACATAGGTGCAAGTAGTGGACGGTTGACGTATCTTATTTCCTAAGTATAGTTCCTAAGAAATACGTGCGGGGGCGCGCGGATCGCTGTTGTTGAAACTGGTCACTGTTGGGCTCAACGCTCGCTCCATGCGCGGCTAGTGTGTCTCGCGTATAAATATTTCCGGGCGGCGCGCGAGGCGCCAGTACACCGATGGCGGCGGCAGCGAACGGATGCGTGACGATGTATTGCAGCTACAGTACTCCCCCCCTAGCGAAAGCGTACGGGCATCTTGGACATTCTGCCTGATCTGGTCCGGTGTTCGTTGGTGTTCGCTGGGAGTATGCTGGAGTGGTCTTCGGTGGTAGCTGCAGCTGGTTGGAGTGTCTCACTACTTGTGTGTTCGTGTTCTTCGATGTTGACAGTGAACGCCGGTTTGAGTCGATCGATCGATATAGTGCTTGATCTTCCTGGTAGCTGTACGGTGAAGTATTTGTTATTGCGACTGACGACCTGGTACGGACCTTTGTAGGGATGTTGCAGTGGCTTTCGGACGGTGTCATCGCGTACAAACACATGGCTGCATGTTTGCAAGGCGTTGTGCACGAACATACATCGCTTGTTGGAATGCGGTTTGAATGTGGGTGTGAGCTTCGTGATTACGTCATGTAGGTGATCAACGTAGTTGTGGTCCATTTTTGTAACAGCTGGTGATGGTGATATGAAATCGCCGGGTAGTCGCAATGCTTGACCGTAGGTGAGTTGCGCGGCACTAGTATTGGTGTCTGTGCGCACGGCGGCTCGTAATCCCATCAGCACAGTGGGCAGCTCAGAAATCCATTTGTTGCTGTTTTGCAGTCGGGCCATGAGTGCAGCTTTCAGCGTGCGATGGAATCTTTCAATAACCCCGTTGCTTTGTGCGTGGTAGGCAGTAGTTCGGATTCGTTCTATGCCAAGAAGTTGTGCGAGGTCATGGAATAGTCGACTTTCGAACTGTCGTCCTTGATCAGTCGTTATTCTCGAAGGACAACCGTAGCGAGATATCCAGGTTTCATACAGCTTTCTTGCAACAATATCAGCGGTTATCTCTTGCAAAGGTACTGCTTCGGGCCATCGAGTGCTGCGGTCAATAATCGTGAGTAAGTATCGATGTCCGCACGAAGTTGTGGGTAGTTTTCCGACAATATCAATATGTAAATGTTGAAATCTTTCACTCGGTGGGTAAGTTGCGATTTCACTGTGATTGTGGCGTTGTACTTTTGATAGTTGGCATGACGTGCATGTTTTTGCCCACTCGCCAATGTCGGTATTCATTGCTGGCCAGAAGTAACGTTCTTGCATCATTTTGCGTGTAGTCCGTATTCCCGGGTGACTTGTATTGTGCACGGCGTTGAATGCGATGCGACGAAAGTCAGTTGGTAGGTATGGTCTAATGTGTGAAGTAGATGTTTCGCAGAATATTGGTTTGTTAGTACCGGGCATGACGATTTTCTTGAGTTGGATATTTGACTGTTTTGATAAGGTTTGTATGTTGCTGTCCTTTTCTTGCGCCTGAGATAACTCATCGTAGTTGATTGGTGACGGTGTTTCTATTGTTTCAATGCGAGAGAGTGCGTCGGCGACAACATTGTTTACTCCGCTCACATGTCGTATGTCCGTCGTGAACTCGCTGATAAATAACAGCTGACGCGTGCGTCGTTGCGTGTCGTTATCAGACGGTGGCTTGCGGATAGCGTAAGTCAGCGGTTTGTGGTCAGTATAAACAATCAGTTCTCTTCCTTCGAACATTTTTCTGAAGTGTTTGATTGCCATGTAAATTGATAATAGTTCTCTGTCGAATGTACTGTATCGCTGCTGTGTGTCGGAGAACTTTTTCGAGAAATAACCCAGTGGTATCCATTTCTTGTTTACAAGTTGTTGCAGTACGGCTCCTGCGCAGGTACTCGATGCGTCACACATGAGGGAGATAGCGTCATTTGGTGATGGAGATGGATGAGCGAGCAAAGCAGCGTTTTGTATGCCAACTTTGCATGACTCGAATGCCTGTGAAGCTTCTGTGTTCCAGTCGATTTTGGTCTTATCGCGTTTCTTGGAATTATGTAGGTACGCGTTGAGAGGTGCTTGTATGTGTGCTGCGTTCGGAATACTGTCGCGGTAAAAATTTACCATTCCAAGAAATCGACGTAGGTCTTGTATCGTCTCGGGTTTGGGGTAAGCAGTGATAGCGGTGATTTTATCTTGAGGTGGCTTAATTCCCCTGCTTGACACTTCATAGCCCAGGAACTTCACATTTTCTTTACTGAAGACGCATTTAGATGGATTTATTGTTATGCCGTAGTCGTCTAATCTGCGTAGCACTTCTTGTAGGTCTTCGACGTGGCGTGCTTCATTGTCCGAAGCGACGATGACATCATCAATGAATGGAAATGCGTAATCCAATCCGTTGAGTACTTGATGGATGAACCGTTGGAAGGTCTGCCCGGCATTTTTGAGACCTGGACACATTCGTGGAAATTCGAATAGTCCGAATGGAGTTGTGATGGCAGTCTTCTCAATATCTGATTCGTGTACAGGCAATTGTTGGTATGCACGATTTAGGTCTAGTGTGGTGAAGATTTTCTTGCCGTGTAGTAGGTAGGTGAAATCTTTGAGACGAGGTACTGGATAGCGGTCGGGTTTAGTGACGTCATTGAGCCTTCGGTAGTCGCCACATACGCGTATGTCGCCGTTTTTCTTTGGTACGACGTGTAGCGGGCTGGACCATGGACTTTTGCTTGGACGGCAAATTCCTTGCTGCATCATCGTCTCAAACTCCTTTTTCACGGCCAGATATTGATGTGGTGGTAAGGGTCTGGTCTTGCTGTATACTGGTGGGCCAGTAGTTTCGATGTGGTGTTCCACACAGTGTTTAGGAGTATTCTTCATGCATGACGGTCGAAGAATATCGGGATACTTGCTGAGTAGCTGGTGATACGGCTGATCAACGTCGATACTTCTGACTGTAGGGTCAGCAGAATAGGTAACTGGCGCTTTTACGGTGAGGTTGGTTACTTTGTCGACGAGACATCGGCTGGCTATGTCGACAAGAAGTTGATGGTGTTTTAGGAAGTCGGCACCGATGATGGGCTTACTGACTGCTGCGATGATGAATTTCCAGGTGTATGGTCTGCGTAGGTTGAGATCCAGTTGCAGTGTTTTCTCACCGTATGTTGGGATCACCGTGTTGTTCGCCGCGTACAAGCAAAAATCTGTAGGTGTCGTTTTCCCGCCTTTCCTCTTGGGTATCACGGAGACGTTTGCGCCGGTATCGATTAAGAACGACAAACGTGAATTTTTGTCCGTTATAAATAGGCGGTAGGATGTGTTGCTTGCGCCGGTTGCCGCCTCAGCCAACGCAGGTTTTAGTTTCCCGAGGGGGCACTGCTGTCTTCGTAACTACGGGGACGGGTACATCTTCGCGCTTCTTTTCCAAACTTACGATGGTAAAAACAAATCGCTGATTGGTCATTTCGAGCGTGATCGTGATTGTGCCGGCTCGACGAACGAGAACGCGATCTCGAATATCGTCTGTTGAACGATCTACGTCGGTAGTTTTGATGACGTGGTTGTCTCGTTTTCAATTCTGCGATTTCTCTCGCGAGCGCGTCGATCTTCTCCTCAATTGATGTAGGTGCTGCTGGGGTGGTGGATGTGGAGCAAACTGCCGCGACTGCCCCGTATGGTTGCGTCTGCTCGAGGATCTTGTCTGCCATCATCGCCAGCTCGTGAATGTCGGATTTTTTTGCGATGTTATCGCTCACGGCGAGGACTGCTCGAACTGATTGTGGTAGGTGGTTAGTCCACATTATTCGCAGCGCTGAGTCGGAGATGTTTTCGGCGGCGAGGTTCTTCATGCGACGTAGCAGCTGTGAAGGCTTCATGTCGCCGAGCTCCATTTCAGACAGTAACCTCTGTACTTGACGCTGTTCAGACTCCTCGTAGACTTGGAATAACCGACTTTTCAGGGCCTCATAACGTTGATTTGCGGGTGGATGGAGAATTATGTCGGAAATTTCGTCGAGATCTTGCCGCTCAAGTTGCCCGATGACGAGCTCGAACATTGTTTGATCTCCTTTCTTCTGTGCGCTCATGATGGCTTCAAATTGCGCGAACCACAACCGTATTTTGTCACGCCAAATAGGTGGGATGCGCAGCGACGTCGAGACACCGGAGAGTTCCTGTTCCTCTTTGTTGGCCATGATGAATTCTGAATCTGGAGGTCTTCTTACTTATCTTAAACGTCGGTGTCACCACTGTAGCGCTTAGGTGGTGTGCAGTAATGATACTCCAGATGTACTGACTATATTTATATTGATGTATTCAGAAGGGAATGGATTTACAGAAATATGTACAGAACTTATAACTAAATACATAGGTGCAAGTAGTGGACGGTTGACGTATCTTATTTCCTAAGTATAGTTCCTAAGAAATACGTGCGGGGGCGCGCGGATCGCTGTTGTTGAAACTGGTCACTGTTGGGCTCAACGCTCGCTCCATGCGCGGCTAGTGTGTCTCGCGTATAAATATTTCCGGGCGGCGCGCGAGGCGCCAGTACACCGATGGCGGCGGCAGCGAACGGATGCGTGACGATGTATTGCAGCTACAGATCATCATTATTTCAGACGAAAGACTTCCACTACTCTCCATTAGTAATTATAAATAATAATAAAAAAAATACTTAAGTAATTAATACGTTATAGCATAATGTGAAGCCTGTTTTTCAAGGAAATAAAAAGTATTTGTAAAATAAAAATAATAATTGGTGAAAAAGATAAGCGGTACGACTATCCTGTCTACTTTAAAAAAATTTCAAAAACTAGGTACCAACCATATTTTTTTAAAACGCTGCCCAACACTAGGAATTACTACTGTTCTGTACGTGTTAACATGTAAACTAACATACACACGACACCTAGGCCCGGAACAACTGTTTGTAGTCCATACAAATATTTGTTTTCTAATATCTGTGTGGCAATCAGACCCACGATTCGCAGTACAGCAGCCAATTGCTCAACTACTGTCATCCGTTGTAGCCTTTTTTAGGGTTCCATACCTCAAAAGGAAAAAGCGGAACCCTTATAGGATCACTTTGTTATCCGTCTGTCTTTCAAGACCCTTTATCTCGGGAATGCGTGGAGGTATCGAGTTGAAATTAAAACCATATACTCAGGTCTGCGGTCCTTTGAAGCTGTGGAAAAAAAAAGATACGGCCGTTTGTGTCGCAAAAAACGTATATTTCGACACTCTCAAGGGAATAATAATAATAATAATAATTGTTTATTTGCACCTTCAAGTTAACAAGTTTTCCAAATTACGGTAAATTAGGTCGAAAGGTTAATTAATTGTGATATTTAAGTGTTACAACTGATACCTAAGCTAAGATAACTTAATATCTTGTATATATAGGTATCAGCGCCCACCCTCATAATCACTAGCAGAGATTTACATGTCCTCATAATTACAACAATTGATGCAAAAATTAAGACTAAAAAAATCAAAAAAAGAAAATAGATAACGGCAAGAGTGGCAAGTGTGTAATGTGTGGTGTGTGGTGTGTGGTGTGTGGTATGTGGTGTGTGGCGTGTGGTGTGTGGTGAGAGTGTATGTGTATTTATATGTGTAACTTCTTCACGCTCGAGCGGTTGAACAGATTTGGATGAACACTAGCACGGGGAAAGGCCATGTCCCGGAGTAGCACATAGGACACTTTTTACCCCGGCTAGTATGTTCCCATGGGAAAATTTTCCAATTTCACACAGGTGAAGCCGCTGGCAGAAGCTAATATTACAACAACATTATACATTTCTTTGTTTTATTATGTTGATTAAAAATAAATAAATAAATAACTACTCATGAATATGTTCAAAAACACACATATACATATCCATCACCATATCAAGACTATATTTTAAAGTCACTAAAAACATTATTTTAGTATAGTAAATAGCTTCTCCGTTTCGTCATAGGTTAGCGACATGAGCCAATTGTTTAGATTCTGTTTACATTCTTTTTTTGTCATGGAGAAAATTTCTAATTTTTTATTCGCGATGTTAAAAAGTTTTGGGCCTAGATACATTTTGAATTTTTGAGCAAACGAAGTTCGGCAGGGTACTGATTTAAAAACATCAAAACGCCTCCTCCTTGTGTTTTCTTTTTCAGTAAGAGTATTTAGCCTGACACTGGAATGCTCTCTCAAGATCAACGCTAGCACAAAGAGCTTGCGTACAGTAAGCACCTCACAATCCTTGTATAAATCAGTGGTTGGATAATCCTTTGGCTTAAAGTAACTAACTTTCAACAAAGCTCTTTGTGCTCTTTCAGCAATTAAATTATGAGTTTTTGCGGCGCCACCCCAACAAGTAATACAATAGGTTATAACTGTTTGACACAAGGAATAATAAATCATTCTCATTATGTGAGTATTGGCCGAGTATCTAATTTGTTTAAACGCGTATATAAGTTTTCTGATTCTGCTTGCCAGGTTAATTATATGTTTTTTAAAGTTCAAATTTTTGTCAAATATAAGCCCTAAATATTTGATTGTGTCAACATTAGATAGAGTGGGACAGGAACAATCCAACGATTCCCCGTAGCAAGCGTGTGAGGTTATATGATGCGTTGCTTGCACTGACTCACCAAGGTTGCGAATTGAGAACGTGATGTATTTAGTTTTTTCCGTGTTAAGTGAAAGGTGATTAAAAGCTAGCCATTTTGAAACCATGTTAAAACCTTGTTGAGCCTTCTGAAAAGTCTCATTCCAAGTATCACCACGGAATGTCAAAGTAGTATCATCTGCGTATGAAATAATTTTACAGTTTTCAATATCAAGTTGTGTGAGGTTATTAATATAAACTAGAAATAAAGTTGGACCTAAAATACTACCCTGTGGCACTCCGCGGGTAACAGGTAGACTATCACTAGTGTAATTGCCAATTTTTACCCTTTGTTTTCTTCCAGACAAATAATCTTGTAGTAATTTGAGCTGATTTCCACGAATACCAAGCTGATATAGTTTGTTGACTAGGGTGGAAATAGAAACCGTGTCAAAAGCTTTCGCAAGATCGAGAAATATCGTTAGGCATTTCTTTTTGCTATCTAAAGTTTGGACAATGTGGTCAGTAAAGTCATTTAAGGCATCTTCAGTAGATTTACCTGATCGGAAACCATATTGACATTTCGAAAGCAGATTATATTTTTCTAGATAACTAACAAGTCTCTTATTTATTATCCTTTCAAATATTTTTGAGAGAGATGTCAATATAGAAATAGGACGATAGTTGGTGACACGGGTTCTATCCCCACCCTTAAAAATGGGTCTCACTATAGACTGCTTAAGTGCTTCGGGGAAGATACCCATCTTTAGGCACATGTTAAAGATATAGGTAAGCGGGGCTAATATATTATTTTTTATCAGCTTTAGTATGTCAGATGAGATTCCATCATTCCCAGCAGCACAGTTACTTTTCAGACCTATGATGAGTTTATCAATTTCATCCTCATCAGTGTCAAGCAGCACAAGTGAGTTGCTAGTTAATGACGAATCCCTTTGAGTAGGTTTACTAAAATTAGGTATGGTAGTTGGTGTTGTGATTTTGTTTGCCAAATTTTCTCCAATGGTGGCAAAGAAGTTGTTTACGGCATCGACTGATCGGTTAGGGGTTGACTCTAATGTAAGGAGGTTAATTGAGTTATCTGTTTTAAAATTTCTATTAGTGATATTATTTATAGCTTTCCAAATATCTTTATTACTATTTCCAGCTTCTGTAAGTACTTTCTTTTCGTATTCGCGCCTTATTTTATTTATAATTTTATTGCAATAGTTGCGGTATCTTTTGTATGTAATTTCTAGGACTACGTTATCTGGATCTTGTTTAAGTTTCCTATGCATCCGATCCCTATTACGCGCACATCTGACTAGTCCCATTGTCATCCAAGGTTTTAATATTCTAGATCTATTTGTTATATTTAGAAATTTGGTATTAATCTGCATAATGTGAACTATTTTAGAAATAAATATATCCATGGCAGCATTAGGGTCGATAGCATCAAAAACAGTTGCAAAATCCAGTTGATCACACGCCAATCTTATAGCTTCGAAGTCAAGTTTAACTATTTGCCTTTTCGGAGATTTATCTATGCTTTTGACCTGTGCACAACATAATATGGGTGCATGATCAGTGATGAAAGATTCAATAATAAATGTCTTGATGGGTGTTTTTGTCTTCAAGATTACATGATCTAGACAACTATGTGCACGTGTTGGTGTGTGAAATGCTGGAAGTAGGCCGTTAAGGGACATAAAATCAAGGTAATCTGGTAAGAGGCGATCAGAACTATTGGTAGCAATATTTACGTTAATATCACCCACTATTATGATATTTCTGTAAGATGACAAGCCGTCAATTATTTTTTGTAAGGACAATAAAAAGACCTTAATAGTCTTGAAACAAAAAGGACGGTATATCGCCAAAACAGCCACATCATCATTTATTCTAATAAGTATGCAGTTTGCTTCACATATAACAGGTTCTTCGAGAGAAGCCTTCATATTATCTTTAATAAATACAACGACGCCATCGTTCTGATTATAATGAGAAGATGTCGACATACTCTGATACCCATCCAATGTAGGTAGACTTCGCACACACGACATCCAGCACTCAGAAAGCACTATAATGTCGCATTCAAATTGTAGCCTCTGAAGGAGGATATTAAGACTATCAAAATTAGCATTAAGACTACGAATATTTTGCGACATTATTTTTAAGTAGCATTTGGGTTGTATCAGAAAAGATGCACAGCTTTCAGGTTCACAGCTAACTGTATCAGATATTGAATAGTCATCAATCTCACTTAATAAATCTTTATCGAATTTTATTTTTAAAAATTACAGTGGTTAACAACTTTATCATCTGATTTTTGCGTTTTAATATTGTCAAAAAGTTTTTGCAATTAGCTGTAAGTATGATCCAAGACAGTTCAATATACATAGGTATATACAAACGCACATGGATAGTATTCTTAAAATTGGTTTTATGACGTAGTAGTACAATGTATAAAGTAGTAGAAATTAACATCATGTTAGAAATGTATAATGTATTTTTTTGAATGTGTGTTAATTGTGTCATGTGTATATAAGCAGTTTTATGTAGTTTAGTGTGTGTGTTTGCCGTTTTACATGCAAAATAAAAAATAATGCAAAGATAGGAAAGAAGCAACATTTTCAGAAATAGTAGCCAGGTCATATGACCGTGTAAGAAATATACAGAAATGATTATATGAAATAAAAGTGGCTTCGTAGAGAGTCATGTTTTCATGTTTAGAAGATTAGTCAGTTGTTTTTCAGTTTTGATATGTATAGTTGGTTCTGATTCACCTCTTTTAACCAGTACCTTTCCATTTAAGGTCCACACGTATTTCAGCTGATTATTTTGTAAACAGGTTCTAGAAATATAATGAAGTTTTCTTCCATTCGAGGTAAGGTGTTCCGTGATATAAACTGGTGTTGTTCCTTCCGCTCCCAAATTGCCACTGTTCAGTTTTATGTTATTTGACTGGTTATAGGATTTTACCGCTTTTAACACGTTATTCTTAGTGGTGTTGTTGCAAAACTCAATGAGTATCGTAGGGTGGCTATCTTTCTTGCTTGAGAGACGAAAGGCATCTTTTATGCAGGAGATTGAGACATTGGCATTGATTATTTTGAGCAGGTTACTTAGGTATTTTTGTACGTCATCTTTTACTTCATTTTGAGGTTTTGGTAAGTTCCTTAATTCAAGAAAATTTATTTTCGAGATCCGTTGCATTTCCTCTATTTTTTCATCTAATGACATAATAAGTGCTAAATTTTCTTTACATTCCTTTTCTAAACACTCACTTTTAAGCTTCATGTCATCATACTTTTTATCTATAAAAGATGTTGTCTTATCTAGTTCCTGGTTAAACTTCTGAATCTGCGCAAGGGAATCTTCTATTTTTGTGAGCCGCACCTCTGTAGCCATCTTAAGAGAAGAGAATTGATTTTTGATTTCATTCATCGTATCCGTTTGAAGCTTGATAAACATTTGTTTAATATCATCCTTAAAGCTTATAAACTCGTCTTTGAATGAAGGACTATTACTTCCTGACATACTTCGGAAACGTTTTATTCCCCTACTTGTTGTTTCATAGCTTGTAGGGGTCTCAGTTATTCCAATTGTTTTTAAATTGGGTTCCGATTGATTCTCAGGGGTCCGGATCATTTTACACACCGTAAATAAGTGCTTCTCTAATAATGAAATTTATTATTCAATGTTCTAAAACCCAGTGATCAGTAATTCGAAGTAAATCTTCTCAAAAGTTTCACGGAAATGTAATCGTAAACAAACCGTGTCACATTGGTGGTTTTGCATTACCTTCATTCATGCGGAGTGCAGTGAGTCATCTAAACTTCACACATTCGTTTTTTTGATTGCGCTTGTGCACACGCAGCGCTGTCGATGACGCACTGCAGGAGGCGGGCTGTACGTATCACTCGTCTCTTTCACGTTTGCGACGACACTCGTCTCGCGTAGACCGCAATGTAAGTACTTGACTATTAACGAACTATGCACGCCTGGTACTTCGCCCGAGTTTGATATTATTTTGCGCACTTTAAAATTACTATTTTATTAGATTTTTTGAAAAAAATAAGTACGAGGCACACGTCTATACGCCACCGCGATCCGAGGGGAAGGGAATCAAAATTCATGGGGTACTTCCCGTTGACCTAGAATCCTGAAAGTTGGCATGAAGCAAGGTCTCATAGCACAAGTATAGGAAAAAATCGGAGAACTGTAAAGTTGTTGTTACGTCACAAAAAAAAAACTTTTTTTGCGATTCGAAAAAATCTTCGTAACTCAATTCGGGATTTGAACTGTTTTCATAGGTAAGTTTGTACGGAACCCTCAGTGCGGGAGTCTGACTAGCACTTGCCCGGTTTTTTTATTATTGATAGGCTCGCGTTTGACCACTATCTCAACTGATAGCAAGCGATGATGTGGTTGACGATGGAGCACGCTTGCTTAGAAGTAACCTATTCATTCTTTACTTAAAAACCACTAGCTTGTAGTTCATAATCATCATCATCATTTCAGCCGAAAGACGTCCACTGTTAGACATAGGCCTCCCCCAAATGTCACTACAATGATCGGTCCTGTGCGTCTCGTATCCATCGGATTCCCGCGACCCTCACCAGGTTATCGGCTTGAAGTTATCTAGTCGTAAAATTTACTAATGTCTATCCTATCAGTCTACTTATATTTCTGTTTATACACAAACAAACATATGCCACCATTTACTAAACCCGATAAGCCAGTGAGCCCCTTAACCGATTCCTAAACGGTTATCGACTACCTACAGAGCCGTGACGAGGCATATCGTCTTGAGGTCCCAAATTACTCGCACTAACACAGTGGGCACTGATTGCTACCTGTAGCCTGGCACGATTGCCCCATTGTACTGAACAGTGTCTGTTAAATTCAACGCTTAGTCTCCAGTTTACTTAAACAGATTAAGGGTTTGGATAGGGTGACGATCTAGCGCGGGTAAGATGTATTGTATCATGAGCTGTTTGCGTTCTTTTTTTGTATTGATATAATCCAGTGCTTGACTACGATCCTACCTGATGGCAAGCAGTGATATAATTGTTGATTGAGGGGCACTAGTTTATTAAGAGTCTATTCACTCTTGAAAACACCTAAATTATAATCAGACGGGAAGACCGCAGCAGGCAAATTGTTCCAGTCTTTTGATGTATGCGGTATAAACGACGAAACGAACATTTTAGTTCATTTTATAATATTATTATTAGGTAGGCGACTATCATGATGAGACTGATGGTTATTTTTACGGTCACCGCAAGTGCGTGCTTGCGAATGGCGAGCAATGGGTAGCTCGCTGTCGGACTAGGCCCGAGTCGACGGCGAGTTGTGTTCAACGCACACCTGGAAAAAGTATTAGCATAATTGATAGGGCTCACTAAGGCATCGGCTCTGGCAGTAATCAGCCTGTCAGGGCTGTTTAATGGTTTGGATGGAAGAGTTTCCGTGGTACGTAAAAAGTAACTAAAGAGCCACCCGCGGGTGGGTTTTATGCAGAAAAATTTTTACCACTCTCAGTCGCGAGCACGAGAAGTTGCTTGGTGGTTTTTCTCAAAAAAAGTAAATTAAGTGGTTTCTTTTTTAAGTTTTGTAATATTGCATAATGCAGTTTTATATGTCAACCAATATTAATAGAAACGGTTTTAAGCAACAATAATCATTTAATCGCACCCGCCACCGCACCCACTACCGCTTTACACTCTGGACGAAGCTTAAAATATTTGTGAAAGACTGTTCACTTATAAAATCGATTATCAATACCAATATTAACCTAATCGTTTCTTGTAGCAATTTTTTCCTGTTTTTTTGTGAGAATGGCTCCATTTCTACGTAATACCAAGAACGTGCAGCACTTTAGTCTATTTTTGTCTCTAATTGACTATTTTTCTCAAGTATTTCCTTAGAGGAAATATTTCTATTAAGTAGATATAATTAAGTCATGTATTTTGGGTATTCAAACAAACTTCAAAGTGAGTTTGTGTTGATTTTGTATACCTACAATATAGATAGCGGCACGAATCTTGAGCGCTCGGCGAAAGAGCGGGGATCGTTTTGCTCATCGTACAATATCGGCGAGTCAATCACTGTACAAGGATTTCACTCCCCGCCCTCGCATCACTCTTCATACCACTAAAGAGACCCGATATTTCACTTCTGCGTGCTTATGCGCAAGTAGAACTGAAGAAGTCAGCGCTCAAGATCCGTGCCGGTAACTATACCACACACAATTTATTTATTTTTTAAGTTTTTCGTAAAGAATAAATTAATTCACTAGCCTACGAGAAGCATGGGGAGATTATATATGACTAGCTTTTGCCCACGGCTTCGCCCGCGTACATAAGATATAGCCTATGACACTCAGGAATAAAGTAGCTTTCTATCGATGAAAACATGTTAGTAATCGGACGAATACTTTCAGAGATTATCTCCTACAAACAAACTTCCTCTTTATGATATTAGTGTAGATATATAGATAGATATTTATACTCTTTATTGTACACCAAAAAAAAAATTACAATAGGAACTTAAAATTAATAGGGTGTCACAATAGGCGGTCTTGTCGCTAAAAGCGATTTTTTTACAGACAACCTTTGGATGGATTTAACAGAGAAGGAGCAAAAAATACGCAGACAGTTTGTGGTATACTATAATTGTAGTATGTATGTAGATTCCTTATTTAACTTCTTGAGTAGCGTAATTAGAGACACAATAGTAAGACAATAGCGCACGACCGCCGGCGTTCGTGTGGGGATCAACAGCTTAAAAAGTTCATATCACGTACTATTTTTGAGATATTTTTACTTTAATAAGAACCATAAAAATAACACACACATACTTAACTATAACGTTGTTACAATATATCAGTGGACTGTTTTGCTGTCTTTTTGGATCGTATCCACCTGGACTGCGTGCTAAAAAAATATTTAAATTAAACTAAACTAGTATGTCTTGATTATTTATATAAAGAGCGAATCAAGATCAGAACACTGGGCTGCTAATGTTTAAAAAAAATCTACAACACAGTTGAAATAGATACATGAACAGTGTAGACCACAAGGTGGACCGAAGACCTGCCCCCCTAGCCAATTTACGATCGTTTCGTTTGCGTCGAACGCCTCGAGTAGGCCACGTCTCCGATTCCTTTGTTCTGACCACATGACTGAGCGTTGAGATGACGTCAGAACAAAGGAATCGGAGGCGTAGCCAACTCGAGGTGTTCGACGCGAACAAAACGATCGTAACCTGGATAGGGGGGCTGGTGAGAGTCGCGGGAATGCGGTGGATACGAGACGCACAGGATCGGTCGTTGTGGCGACTCTTGGGGGAGGCCTATGTCCAACAATGAACGTCTTTCGGCTGAAATGATGATGATGATTGTACATTTACTATCCTCGCAAGAAACCTCGGTTTCGTCAAATCGCAAAAACGAACACCAAGCAGCAAACAGGTCTTTGGTAACATTATAAACATTTTTATTTTATTTATTAAAGACAGTTATCATTACAGAAATTCGATGTATTAGTGTAGACAAAAATATGAATTACAATAACCGGTTTATACCATTACATTCAATTCATAACATTTATAAAATAACAAAATAAATGATTCAATATAAAACAATTAATAAATTAATACATGTACTGTATTAATTTAATTGTTTATGGCAAACAATACAACACAAATCATCATTTAAATCAATTATTATTCATTGTTATAATATTCCAATTATAATGATAACTTAAAAGTGTAATGCAACTTTCTCTACTCGCTCAGTGAACATGAAATTAAATCTATTTATTTTTAAATAACACGAACTCCTGTAACACGCCATAGCCTACTTAAGCAATAAATACCTCAAAAGTATCTCCATAATTATTATAATAACAGTCTTCAACCTCTTTCATGGCTTGTAACACCCTAAAACTCTTTGTTTAAAGCGCTTATTTGTTTTATGAAGCGGTTCGGTTACAATGTATGTAATTACCGCAGTTCATTAAAATAATTCTGCAATAAAACTTCAAGTTTTCGCCCGAATCTTAATGTCTCCTCGTATTTGAACACGTCTTTAGGGTGGAGTATACTGAGAAAGTTCTTTTTGAAATTCTGTTCTGGGATGGAAACAAGTTTATATAGGACTGATACATGAAAAATATGTGAAAAAAGAGAAGACAGACCAGCGACTCGTCAAGCTACCAAGTGCACATTGTGGCTGTTTACGAATATTTTATAATGTTTTGTCTGCTACTCGCCATGAGACTCGATATGCTCTAGATGCCACCAGCCTGACCAGACGTACGGCGATACACCACCGTTACCTGTGGACACCCCACCCATAAGCACAAAACTTTTTGGGACCACATTCATTGTGCGTACAGCTAAAGAGTCAAATTTCCTGCCGGAGTCTGTGTTTCCTGATTGCAACAACCTGTTACGTCAAGGCAAGCGTGCTCCATCGCAGACTAAGATAGCATACTTCCGAAATAAAAATTTTCATAATATATGCACTATTCCAGGACATGGTCTGGAACCACCAGTGTGTGGAAATTTCATCTGAATCTGTTCAGCTGTTTTGAGCGTGAAGGCGTAATAATTATTTAGACATAAATACGAAATTTCAGCACCTTCGCCGCCTCTGTAATAATAAATTGACATTTTTTAAAAGTGCCTTGGATTGACTTTTTTTTTTTTTTTTTCGGTGGGAAAATCATCTTATGACATCCCCCGCCCTTGGGCTGGGCGGGAGATAGTGTCAGACTTTTACTGACTAAAAACCCACTCCCGTTCCCTCGTTGCCTTTCGTACCAGGGCCGAGTCTTCCTTTCAGAATCAGACCCTTGGCCCCAGTAGGCTTCGACCCTGCTAGGCCCCTACAGTTGCTGACATCTCCTTGAGGCGCGCGTGGAACAGCACGCGCCGTCGACGACTTGGGCTCGGTCCGGACGGTTACCGGACGGTCGGACGGCGAGCCACCCATTGCTCGCCGTCCGCAAGCCTGCGCCTACGATGGCCGGAAATCGGGATCGGAATCCCGGCGGCGATTGGGGCGTGAGGACCGTTGCCTCACGCGATCGGCCGCCTCCTTTGCTAGCATTACTGCTTCGCAGAAGGAGGCGACCGCCTGCCGCTCCTCCTCGCTCCGGACCATGGCCTGTACCTGGCCATGGCCTGTGTATTGACTTGGAATTATAAGTTTAAATAAACTTTATATTTTTTTTTTTTCGAAATTAGTTATTTATTGGTTTCTTTGTTATGTATTTGCTGTAATATCGCAGTACTTATAACGATGAAAGCTAAAAAACAAACCCGTTTTTAAAATCGGTAATTTCATAGGTATTGTTATTGTGATACCTACGTTATAATTTTCTTTACGTCAAAATTCAGAGGTCAATACCCTAAAAATAAGATTTCATACAAAACTCCATTCCTACACAAAAAAGTTTTAACTTGGCTTACGAAACGTACGCGAATGTAATAATTGGACCACTACCTTCTTTACTGATGCCAAGTTTCCACATTCTACGTCAAATGGGCCGTGATACAAACGTGTGTAGTAACTCACAGCCAGTTACTAAGCGAGGTACAATATATTCTATGTTAAAGAAGTCCTTATGATTACTTTTGTTTTGTTTCGTTTTACTCAGGCTTGGGGCTGTAATATTATAAGTCGCATGTTTTGACCTTCTACTAGGTTAAGAAACGATTTCTATAATAGATCTGAAAGGTTCAATTTACATTACTCTCCAAAAAGCTGCAATTGCACGTGCAATTTAGCTTCACTTGTATTTTTTTTTGACTGACCGACATTTTGACAATTCAAAAGTGCCTGTAATTGGTCTATTTGAAATAAACGTTTCTGATTTCTGCTGCAATTTTAAACACCTGCAGAATAGTAAGAAAATTAATGCAAATCGAGGAAAATGTAACTGCACATCACACTCATACTTAATCTTAGAACTTACAACATGCTACATTGACTTGGCTTGGCTCGTTAATGTAGCTTAAAATTAGCCCAGGGCTAAGAAAAACTATACGTTTTCCCAAAATAATAATAAATTATTTCAGGCTTGGAATACCTATAGTTAAATAAGATTAAATAAAAAATTACCTACATTAAATTAAATTACATTTCATTTGCAATTTAAAATTAAAAATTAATAATAATAATAGAATGCCAGATTCAATTGATAAAGTAAAAATGACAAATAAATAACTAACAGCATTCAATTTACAATAATAAAATACTTAGAAGTAAAATAAAAGTCTGAATCTAAATAAAGACTATTTTTTTTTGTCATCACAATAATATTACAAAGGTTCGCCTTTGTAATATTATTGTGATGACAAAAAAAATAGGTGGTATTATGTGAGTACATCACTCACCTTCGGTTTGCCGACGACATAGTAGTCATGGCTGAGACTACGGAGGAGCTCAGTACAATGCTTGGTGACCTCAGTAGAGCTTCCGAAAGAGTGGGACTTAAAATGAACATGGACAAAACCAAAGTCATGGTAAACAGCCATGTAGCACCCACTCCTATCAAGATCGGGGACTCTACACTCGAAGTTGTAGACGACTACGTTTACCTGGGACAGACGGTCCAGTTGGGAAGGTCTAACTTCGAGAAAGAGATCAATCGTCGAATCCGACTCGGCTGGGCAGCGTTCGGGAAGCTGCGCGGTATCTTCTCGTCCAATATACCACAGTGTCTCAAGACGAAAGTCCAGTGCGTGTTGCCAGTGATGACATATGGCTCCGAAACGTGGTCGCTTACAATGGGCCTCATCAGAAGACTTAAAGTCACCCAAAGGGCAATGGATAGGGCTATGCTCGGAGTTTCCTTGCGTGATCGAATCAGGAATGAGGATATCCGCAGGAGAACCAAGGTTGCCGACATAGCACGAAGAATCGCCAAACTAAAGTGGCAACGGGCAGGGCACATTGCTCGCAGAACAGATGGCCGTTGGGGCCGAAAGGTTCTGGAATGGCGACCGCGTACCGGAAGACGTAGCATTGGAAGGCCTCCTACAGGGTGGACCGATGACTTGGTAACGGTTGCGGCAGTCCGATGGATGCGAGACGCACAGGACCGTTAGTTGTGGCGACGCTTGGGGGAGGCCTATGTCCAGCAGTGGACGTCTTTCGGCTGAAATGATGATGATGATGATGAAGGTTTGTGGATGCGTGTATGTTTGTTACTTCTTCACTCTCGAACGGCTGAACGGATTTCGATGGAACTTGGCAAACAGGTAGACCATGACCTAGAATAGCACATATAATACTTTATATTCCGGAAATATGTTCCCTTGAGATAACACGCGGGCGAAGCCGCAGGTACCAGCTAAATTGTTAAATTATATTTCATCCGAACCAGAGTGTTTACTGAGCAACGCTTCGTTTTCCAGTTTGTTGTCTTCACTATAAAGGACTCATTTGATACAGCACATCGTTTACAACGCGTAATTTTCTCACCGTTTATTGGTGAGAAAATATCTAGAACAAAATAGAAGAGAAAATCATTATTTTGAGCACACAATTATCTTGGTAACATTTTATTAATACAACAAGAAATTCTTACAGAAAACAAAATAGATTTCCAGAGAGAGAAAAAAGGTGTCGATCTCAGAACTGAGCCACAATCTTTTTTTAATCCATAACCCGCACTCACTACACCTCGATCTTAACGATCAAGATTTTAACCCGTCGACTGCCATTAAAAGCCAAGTGCATAAAGTCAGGAAGTTGGACAATTAAATCGGGGGAGGGTCGTTTGGACTCAAAGACAGTATGTAGTTATATGTAAGTTAGCACGATGAGGGTTGGGCAATGTTTTTGTGATCGTCCGCTTGAGATTTAGAAGTCATGCTGTGGCTATAAGTTTTTGGAGAGTGTGTGAGCTGATTAAAGCTGTTATTTGACTCAGCTCGTAGATCGCCATAGATCTCATTGAACTATCTGTGCATATTTTTAGGGTTGCGTAAATCAAAAGGAAAATACGGAACCCTTATAGGATCACTTTGTTGTCCGTCTGTCTGTCTGTCAAGACCCTTTATCTTGGAAACGCGTGAAGGTATCGAGTTGAAACTAAAACTACATACTCAGATCTACGGTCCCATAAAGCTGTGAAAAATCAAACTTCTAAGTTAAGAAAAAAAAATACGGCAGTTTATCTAGCAAGAAACGTATATTTTGACATTCTCAAGAGAATGCTGAAATTTGGCATAAAGCAAGGTCTCATAGCACAGGTATGGGAATAAATCTGAAAACAGAAAATCACAAAAAAAATCTTTTTTGTGATTTGGAAAAAGCTTCGAGACTCTAATCGGGAATTGAACTCTTTACATAAGTAAGTTTGTAAGGGCGCGAGTCCGACTCGCTCTTGCCCAGTTTTTTGGCAAGAATATCAATTCTATAAATAATATCGGTAAAGAGGCAACCGCTTTCCATTCCCTTTCAGTCCGGATCATAGCTTGAACCAGGGTCCGGTGCGAGAAGCCATAATTGGAAATGTGTGAACGATTAAATAGAAAACACTCAGTTAACATTCTAAGAAAAATGTTGTTCATTAGACCTTTTTACCCCTGAAAAGCCACCAGCAGTCAAGCAACTAAACCTAAGGCTTCTGACTAAAGTGCAATTGCCGAAGGTGGCTCGATTTATAGGTCAGACGTAAGTTATTGAATTTTCCTCTTACGAAATGACTATTTTGGGAAGCCTGAGTTCGATATTTGTGCTTAGTTTTGGTCGAAGTGTTCGTCGTAATAGTTATTTAGACAGAGGTTTATGGGTCATTCTATTCTACAGCCAAAAAAGTGTGCATTGAATATATTAATTAATCGAAAAGAATTCAGAGTTTCATTCAAAGCTCTTTTGATAGAAATCTACCTCAAGTATAACAGACTATACCACGTATGGAATACAACAATAAATAAATATTAAAAAACTTATTTTCAACGGCTTCCGTCATGTTCTGTTATCTGTGTAATTTACACACCGTTGACTTAAGACGTACTAAAAAAATACAATTAGTGGACGAAAATTACTTATCTATCCTTTAGTAGCTTTCAAATATAGTCCTATTTCTGTTGCGTAAAGCAAATTAAATTCAGTAAATTGTATTCGTCACCGCTCTTGATTCTACTTTTGTTACAAAATCATCGTCACTTCTGTTATCTAGTAGAAATTAGAAAAAAGTATCTATCAATATTGGTTTAGTTCGGTTAATTTTTATAATATTGCAACACCACATAGCTGTCATTCGCATGCCGGCTTCAAATTAGAAAAAGACCGTCTTTGTTTTTTGTGAAAAATTGTTTTGATTGGTGTTTTCGTGGTGTAAAACTTCGCACATCACATCTGTTTTAGCTGTACTAAGGTAAGACATATTAATGAAATCATAAAACTGCTTAGCATGTATATTATCATGTCATTATTGTGATTGAGTGCAGAAGCAAGTCTGAACTTGAACAGTAAAAAAATATGGCTGCAAATATTAAAGTTCGTCATTTCTGTGATCATCACATCTGTGATCAGTGTGATAACAGATGTGATTTAAGATCACCGAAGTGACGAAATTTTTGTTTTTTTTGCAATTAAATTTCTTTAATCTCGCTAATTAACTAAATTAAAAACAAAATTGAACAGAATACTTTAATATGTACTTAGATTAAATAATACGCCACTCTGAAGCATTTAATTTCATATATCTTTTTTTTTATTTAGGCTATATCTAGGTACAACATGGCACCGCGTACATGCCGAGCATCCAAAAAGGACAACAGGTTAGAGGTAAAAAAAAATCAGATACGTAGGGAGCAAGTGAGAATTGCAATGAGACGACATCGACAGAAGTTAACAGAACAACAGCTAGAAGAGGGAAGAAGGAAAGACAGAGAAAGGTACCAACGGAAAAAGGAAGAAAATAATTAGAAAACAGTGGAAAAAAGGTCTAAAAGATATCGAGACAATTATAAAGCATTGCAACGCATTCATCAACAGACTGAAAATTTTATTGAGAATGATACCCCACCCGGCAGTCCCGTTACGTCCACATCTAGATCAAGAGCCGAATCTGGTAGGAAAATAGCTAAAAAGAATAGAAGGTATCTAAAGCTGGAGAACAATCTACTAAAAGAAAAATTGCGTCTATTAGAAAATAGAGTAAAAAAGTATAAAATGCGTTATAACAGAGCTATTGCAAGACAAAAAGTGTTTGGAAGAAAATTGTAAGGGTGTACAAATTATACCTATAGATGAAGACAACGATGTTATAACTATAGAAAATTAATTGGCAAAACGCTTAACACCGGCATTTAAAGGCACTCTTAATGTTCATCAAGTGACGGGGAATAAAGACAGCCCCGGTCTTTTGCATACACGAAAACTTAGCTGCATCGAATGTCGCCCAGATCAAATTTGTTCTCATTATGAAATGGGTGTTATTAGTACAGAGTATAGTCAAATCTCTTCTGATCGAAGCCATGTCCTTGTTATTCCCCCATCACACCATCAAGCTGATCAAGAAGTATCCGAGGAGCCCGGTCCATCGGGACTTTTTTCACATACTGAAAATGAATCTCCAGCACGCTGCGTAGATACTGACGATGAAGATTTGGTTACGGTCTCAATTCCAACAAAACGAAGCCCTAACTTCTATTTCAAATCTATCAATGGTTCTTCATCTAAAGAGAATTAAAACGAAGAAATTAAAAAGAAACAATTAATTGATCAGGTGTTTAGTGAAGCTTCGGATTGTAAAAAAATACGACTTGCGTATTAATATTTTCGCATCTGATTCGTCTGATGAAGACATATTTTAAAATCGTGAAAGTGAGAGCTAAGTCTGATTATATAATTATAATTATTAAAAAGTTGTACCTGATTAGTAATTATTCCAAGCAAGTATGCCTTTATATTTATGGATCTCATTACCAAGTTATTTGTTAGAAGGTGACGATGAAGACGTCACTTCTGTGATCATATTTTAAGTTTTTTTTTTTTTGTGTCTTCTTGTTGTGTTCAAGAATAATTATATTTTGGTTTAATTGATAACAATGTAGTTTAACAATTATCGTTCATAACAAATTCTTGGTAATTTGTAAACCAGAATTATTTAGAATATCATCATTTCTGTTACATATTGCGTCACATCTGTTATCGTCTTTTTTTATTTTATGACAATTTTCTCGTAATTAAAACATAAATTACCTCTGTTACTAATTATTTCGTTGATTATTTATGTTACTAAACACAGTAAATCTAATAAGCATATGAAAATATGCTTATTAGATTTACTCTAACCGGTATGGGGACACTCATTTTAAGCTGCAAAATGTCAATGAAGCTGTAATTTCTAAAATTATCAAGAGTTTGGGGTCAAATGCTAAGGGAATAGATGGGTTGAGTCTCGATATGATAATGCTTACATTACCAACCACCCTCCATGCCATCACTACAATAGTGAATAAGTCTATCGATACAAACTCTTTCCCTGACTCATGGAAATGTGCTATAGTGCGTCCATTGGCTAAAACCAGTAACCCATGTACTGTTAAAGACCTACGCCCAGTAAGCATTCTCCCATGTTTATCTAAAGTCTTGGAGAGAGTAGTTTACAACCAAATGCTGGAGTACCTAGAATCTAACAACATGCTACCTGACCTGCAGTCTGGTTTTAGGAAAGGTCGTGGGACAGCCACAGCCCTTTTGGATGTGGTAGGAAATATCTTGGAAGCACGAGACCGAGGGGAGGGGACCTTACTTGCTCTTCTTGATTTTTCACGTGCCTTCGATGCAATTAATACCACTATATTACTTTCCAAGTTAGCGTACTACGGTTTTACTACGGAAACAATAGAGTGGTTCGCTAGCTACTTACAGAATAGGTCACAGCTCGTGGAGATCCAGAGGGAGGACCAGCTCATCCTCTCCTCGGCATGTGTCACGTGGTGTGCCCCAGGGATCAATTTTGGGGCCTCTTTTGTACATTCTCTACAGTGCAGATATTGTCAATTCCTTCCAACACTGCAAATATCACATGTATGCTGATGACATACAGTTGTATATTTGTTTTAAAACAGCAGATCTAAAAGAGGCAGTGGACAAAATTAATTCAGATCTCGATAGAGTGGTGGAATGGTCAGATGCTAACTCACTAGTTTTAAACCCACTTAAGTCTAAGTTCATGGTTTTGGGAAGTAAAAAAATGATTAATGCGATACTGTCGGCCAATCCAGAAGTTTTTATAAAGGGAAGTAAAATAGATAGGGTTGAATTGGCATGCAATCTGGGTTTGACTATGGACCCTGAACTGAGATTTGAGAAGCACATTAGCAATGCCTTGCGTAATTGCTTTTATAGGTTAAAACTACTTTATAAAATTAGAGCCCATTTGAGTGTTGATCTTCGCAAACAACTTGTAGACAGCCTAATTTTATCACGTCTGAACTATTGTGACACAGTGTATGGTCCATGCCTATTAGCCAGAACGGAGAAGTTAATTCAACGTATTCAGAATGCATGTGTAAGGTTTTGTGTAAAGGTACCACATAGGAGTCACGTCACTCCCTATATTAATGAGAATAACATTCTGAAAATGGCAGCAAGGAGAAAGTTACATTTGGCTAGTTTACTGTTTGGAGTTATTACTACACAGAAACCAAAATACTTATACGATAAACTAATTTGGAGACACAGCAAATTTGAACCACGATCCTTCACATATCCTCTCTGTACACCACATCACAGAACTGCAGCATTCAGGGGTAGCTTCAGATACAGTGCCACGCATTGTTGGAATGTCCTGTCTCCGCCAATAAGAGTCCTGAAGACAAAAAAACACTTCATTACCATTTTAAAAAAGTATTTCTTGCATACTCAACAATCTTATGTAGATTGTTGAATATGCAGGAAATTCATATATGTATATATATATATACTTGAGTTATTTCATTCATTGGATTATAGTAATTAGTTTTATGTTTTACCTCTTTGGTCATGGACTTCAGGCAATGGGTATGGTATTCAATAGTGGTGATGGTATTCCGATTTGGATTCTAGTGGTCCTGTCGAGCCGACTATGTGAGTCGCCGCCATCATGCCGCCTCCCCATATTATGGTGCAATTTATGGTCTGTTGTCTACCATCGATCAAAATGGTACTGCAATAATTGTATTATGGGTTCAGCATCTGTTATTATTATCTGTCATTATTGTTATTTTGTGCATAGAAATGTTTTGTGTAGTGTATTTGTGCAATTTTAGTATTGTTTATTGTGTTTGTAATGTTGTTATTTTCATTGTGTGAATCTTTGTGTTGTAAAATTGTTCATGTGCTATGTGTATATATTATTATGTACTAACCTGTTAAAGTACACAAGCTCGCGGAGGGAGCGCCAGAGTGTCACTAGAACGGTGGTTGCTGAAAATCAGCATCGTAGATTGCTGGATTTGCCCAGCGTCGCGGTATAAGCTGAGCAACAACCTATTCTTGCCTAGATGCGACGCACAACTTGGATTTATACATTGTTATTTGTTTTTCTTAAATTATTGTTTATATTTATATTAGGTTATGTCAGTCTCTGTCGGTCGGTGCAATAGACAATGGACAACCACAGACTAAGCTGTAAGATCAGACTGTGTTTTGTGTAGACAACCACAGACTATGTAGACATCAGTCAACTGTGTTTATTATATATATTTATTTAAATATATTATTGTGTGTCTATAGTGCAGCACAGTTATGCTCGGTTTGCACATGGCCCGACAGTTTGCTATATTTTATTGTGCGTCTATTTGGGCAGAATAAACATGTTTTCTTTCTTTCTTTCTTTCTAAAATCGACGTTTTATTTTTTTTAAATTATTTTTCCCTAAATGTAGAATGACCCTTATATACCACTGACAGTTTTTTTCACCCGACCTATCTAGTTGCAGCCTTGAACGTGTGCAGCAGTGGACGTCATTTGCCGGAAATGATAATGATGATGACAGTATGTAATAATTCAGCTGCGATATAATAATTAATTTATACATCGTGTCTTTGACATTGACTCACTAATGGACACCATGGATCCAGTACATGATTCTGGGACTGCCCGGAGGACACGGTGGAGCATACGGTAGAGGTGTGCCCCGCTTGGCAGAGCACCACCGTGTCCTCGTGGGGGCCTTGGTACAGGCCATGGTCCGAAGTGAGGAGGAGTGGCAGGCGGTTGCCTCCTTCTGCGAAGCAGTAATACTAGCAAAGGAGGCGGCCGATCGCGTGAGGCAACGGTCCTCACGCCCCAACCGCCGCTGGGATTCCGATCCCGATTTCCGGCCACCGTAGGCGCGGGCTTGCGGACGGCGAGCAATGGGTAGCTCGCCGTCCGATCGTCCGGTAACTGTCCGGACCAAGCCCAAGTCGTCGACGGCGCGTAGTGTTCCACGCGCGCCTCAAGGAGATGTCAGCAACCGTAGGGGCCCAGCAGGGTCGAGGCCTACTGGAGCCATGGGTGATGCGAAAGTGACCCCCGGGGCCCTGGAAAAAATGGCAAAGAAAGAACAGGAGTGGGTTTTTAGTCAGTAAAAGTCTGACACTATCTCTCGCTCCGCCCAAGAGCGGGGGATGTCATTAAATGATTTTCCCACCCGAAAAAAAAAAGTACATGATTCTGGACCATAAGTGGTGGAATTTTTCGTCGGCTTTTTCCTAATTTTTAAGAAAAATCTGGACTTTATTGTACACCTCAAATAAAAAAAAGATACAAAACAAAAATTTACTAAAATAAGTGTACAGTGGGCGGTCGTATCGCACAGGGCAACTTCTCACAGACAACCGTGGGATGGACTAAAAGAACGGATTATTACGAGTATTGGGGTTCGAATATTTTACAAGGAGTGTAATACAAAAGAATAAGCAAACAGACATGTATACTTTTGTGTAAAATTAAATGATTTGATTTTAAACCCTCAATAAAATATGAATACGAATAAAACAAGGGTGAAGACTTAAATAATTACACTCTAAATTAATTAGCGAGGGTAATTTAAAACGGAGCGGCTCATTAAGTGGGCAAATTGTGAGATTAGTTCAGTCGCACCGTAGCGGCGGCCATTTTGATTTTAGTCGTTTTATGTAGGTAACTATATTTTCCCGCAACCATTTTTTGTCCTGAAATGTAAAGTAGCTTATCTTTTTACCTCAAAAGGAAAATACGGAACCCTTATAGGATCACTTTGTTGTCCATCCGTCTGTCGGTCTATCTGTCTGTCTGTCTGTCAAGACCCTTTATCTCAGGAACGCGTGAAGGTATCGAGTTGAAATTAAAACCATATAATGAGGTTTGCGGTCCCATGCAGCTGTGAAAAAATAAAAAAATCTGAGTTGACGGGAATAAGAGCTTCGGCCGTTTATGTCGCAAAAAACGTGTATTTCGACACTCTCAAGAGAATAAAAATTCATAGGGTACTTTCCGTTGACCTAGAATTCTGAAATTTGTCATGAAGCAAGGTCTCATAGTACAAGTATTGGAAAAAATCTGAAAAGTAATTTTGTAGTTACGTCACAAAAAAAAAACTTTTTTTGCGATTCGGAAAAAGCTTCGTAACTCAATTCGGGAATAGAACTGTTTTCATAGGTAAGTTTGCACGGAACCCTCAGTGCGCGAGTCCGACTCGCACTTGCCCAGTTTTTTACTGTTACTCGCGCTTGACCACTAGATATCTCATTTGATGGAAAACTACGATGTGGTATTTTGATAAATCTTGATTACTTCACTTGTGTGTTAGTGTACGTGCCTACGTAGATACCAATACCTGTGCACAACCAATGTAGTGGGTCGATTCTCATATTAATTCTCTATAGTTAGGATAACTAAATTCTTTAAAAAACACTACCTAAGTGCATTTAAGTAAAACAGTGCTTAAATCGTGTTTGTACCTTAATTTTTAAATTGGGGTTTATAACGTTGTGTATTACTAAAATTATTCGGGCTGGTGTCCGCAACTACACGTTTATAGCGCGTATTTTGCGTACGGTCTCTCCCACACCCAGTAAAGTTCTCTAATATTTGCCCATCTCAAAAGAAACTGCAGAATTTCATCATCCCCATTTCCAAACAGATTGCGTCAATATTGCACTGTAGGATCGGTTCATACAAAAAGCATCCTCATCGTCTATCGACTGAACTGATCGCTTCGTCCATTTGTTGCCTTATTTCGTTCTATTGTCCAAGACTTCAATTTTCCAATGGAATTCCTGCGAAGTATCTTAGTGTCTGTGCCTGTTATAAGTATTACTCTAGAGTGCTGGTATTATGTTTAATGTTTTCAATAGCTTAAAGGGTGAATTTTAAATCTGTGGAGGTCTTTCAAAAGGTGAAAGAGAATATAAAAAAAAACTTACCTAGGCTCTTTGAGTCAAGTGTGAATAGACTACTTCTAGGCAAACATACTCTATCGTCAATCACATCATCGCTTACCATCAGGTGAGATTATTGATTATTATTTATTGATTATTGAATGTTATTTATTGATTATTTTCTTGTGTTTATTCTTCATTTACTTAGTGTTAATTTACTGTTTGAAATTCGCTATTTATTATTTTTGGATGTTATAAATTAATTACGTGTACGACAAAATTCAAACACAATGCGAATTGTTATAGGAAATAAATAAATAAAGATAGTGGTCAAACGCGAGTCTATCTAAATAATAAAAATAAAATAATAAAAATAAAATAATAAAAAAACCTTTTAAATAAAAGTAGCATTAAATTGAACTTTTTGAAACATCAAATTTATTTATTTATTTATTTATTTATTTATTTAGTACATGGAGGACTTACAGCTAATAAAACCAGACAAAAAAGGAAACCATAATCACTAGAAAGCCAATTACAGGTCCTCACGTATAGACATCATTACAATAAAAATTAAAAATGGTGTGAGCACAAAAACAATAAAGCTTCGCTTTTTAGTTAATTATGAAGTACAGCATAAATCCTTGTTTTGCACTTAAACAACTAATAAACACTCTATTAAACCTAATGCTACTTAAAGAATTTGAGGCTTAAATACCTTCTGGCTGAGTTCACACTAATTGTGAATGGATCCCAATCATATTCCTTGCATATGTCATTGAAATTACGGCTTGCACGCACGATATAACTGTTCCGCCTATAATTTGAAGACGTGTGAGGAACACGTATGGGTGGATTAAAACGAAATGTTTTGTTTGGCACATTAAAATAAAATTTGGATAAAAGGTCAGGGCTATCAATATTGTTATTGAGGATTTTGAGCAAAAACAGACAGTCAGCAATTCTACGACGATCTACCAGTGGTAACAGATGATACTTCTTACAGAGTTCAAGATAATCAGATGACTGATATGGAATCTTTTGATGGAAGCAAAGATATTTAATGAAACGTTTTTGGATGTTTTCAATGCGGTCTATGTATTTATGATAACGTGGATTCCATATCTGAGACGCGTACTCCAGTTGACTTCTTACAAAAGTGCAATACACTATTTTTAGTGTTTTGGCATCCGTGAAACACTTGGAGAGACGTATAATGAACCCAAGCAGTTTAGAAGCTTTTTTGACAATTGCATCAATGTGTACGTCAAAAATTAACTTAGTGTCCTGATGGACGCCCAAGTCACGAATAGTATGGCACCTAGGCAAGATCTGGTCCGCCAAAGTATATGTATTAGCTATGATTGCACGTTTTCTAGTGTAAGTGATCACCGAACACTTAGATGGGTTCAGATCAAGTTTATTAGCCTTACAGTACTCTTCTAGCCGATGCAAATCAGCCTGAATCTTCGAGCGTTGAAATGGTGGCAAAGATTTTCATATCATCAGCAAAGCATAGCAGTTTAGAAGAATGTAGGCACTGATCGATGTCGTTCACATAAATAACGAATAATAACGGACCGAGCAACGAACCCTGAGGCACTCCACTAGGCACAATTACCCAGCTAGACATATAATTGTTAAGTACTACTGCCTGTGACCTGTTATTAATGTAAGAAGAGAACCATCTTAAGAGGTCTCCACGGATCCCCATGAAGCTTAGTTTCTTTATCAGAGTATCGTGGTCGATCCGAGCAAATGCCTTGCTATAGTCTGTGTAAACCACATCGACCTGCCTACCATTATCCATAGCGTCTGTAATGAAATCATTAAATAGAATCAAATTAGAAGTGGTAGAGCGGCCTTTTAAAAATCCGTGTTGGAAGAAGCTGAGCGAGCTAGCAAGGGCGGGATATAGCTGATTATAGACAATCCTCTCAAATATTTTAGCTATAATGCACAGCTTGGATATAGGCCTATAGTTAGTGACCTCGGTTTTTGACCCCTTCTTATGCACAGGTGTAATAAAAGCAGATTTCCATACTTTAGGGACAACACCAAGAGTCAAAGACTTGGAAAACAAGGAGATAGGTATGGCAATGGAAGGCGCGCATTCGATTAGAAATTTCGATGAAATTTTATCAGGGCCAGCACCTTTTGTTGGATCTAAGTTGCGAAGTAAATCGGTCACAACATCAACATTGACCTCTATGTGACAAATGTCAGATGAAGTTCTATTATCCGAATGGATAAAAGGAGGTGGATTGGGAGTTTTAGAGGAAGTGGAGTTGAGGAAAGTCGACATAAAGTAGGATGAAAAAGCTTCACAAATAGAATCTCCAGTCATTAACGATTCATTATTATAATTTAATGTATTAGGTATAGAATTGGAGTTGTAGCGATTTTTAACGAAGGTCCAAAAATATTTAGGGTTATCTTTAATGGATTTTTCAGTTTGATTAAGATAACATTTATAACACGAAGCTTCCATAGTCTTGACTCTGTCACGTAAATATTTCGACCGTAGCAATTAACATTGTCGGATCTACATTTTTGCAATTTTCGTTTTATTGCACTAAAGGTCTTAGAATAAGTATATAAATACCCCCGCAAATTTTTGAATTCCTAAAATCAACCATCTTGGTTTTTCTAAGTGAAAAAAGTAGTATGTGTTCAGTGCGCACGATTAATATTGTCGCATAATACATTGAGACGTTATTTGCGGGGCGCGGGAGGAGAACAGACGCGAGCGGGCGACGCGGATCTGCCACTTCTGACAATATTAGCGGGAAGAGCGCACTCGTCGGTTATATTTATAAAATGTTAATAAATTCGCCATTTTTATTATAAATTTAATGTTCCCTTTATGTCGAGGTCAAGACGGATATTAGACCTATTGAATCCATCAGTTCCGCCACAAAACAATCCAAATTTTCAATTAACGGACACTAATTATGTGGAAAATAATCTAAGAAAAAAGAGAAAAAGTAAGTAAAAACTGTTGCATATAACATTTCATCATACCTATAATTTTTGTTTATTATCAGCGACTAAGTGAATTATTATTAAGTCATATTTATTTTAAGAAATATTGAAAACTACTCTGAACGGACAATAATGTCGTTTATACCAGATACTACAATGTTTGTGGTTTTTTATTTCGTTTACTGTGTCGGATGTGTCACATACTACATTATTGCTCGATCGGAGATAGTTTTATTTTGTCGGATATGGTACAACAGACTTTGTTGCATGTTCATTTTATAAATAGTATTGTATGATGTACCACTTCCTACATTATTGACTGCTGTGTGTTTGATTGTATTTTGTCGGATAAGGAATTACTGACTTTGTTAACTGTTTATTTCTCATTTTTTGGTGTCGAATGTTGGACATTCGACATTTTTGTTCGCTATGATAACAAGTTACTGTTGAATATGGTACTACAGACGTTATTTTGTTCATAGTTGCTATTTTTTTGTTTTACGAGGAATAGATTAGTTTTATTTTCTCTTAGCTTTTCTATTGTATAATAATTTTTCTAACTGCACTTACTTGGTTTAGTCTGCTTACTTTATTTGTTAACATAGTAATTAATTTTAGGAGAACCGTTGCCTCTTCCTTTTGGCTATGAAGAGGAGCTTGTGTAACTGAAAGACTTAATTGAAGACATTTTTGTTGTTTGTTTGAGCAGCTGTTCTGGCGTGAAAAACTGTTTGCGAGGATTCCCAGCTTTTTTGCAGCCAGCTGAGCCTTTGCTTCAATTTACGGCCCAAAGTTAAGATTTGACGTCAACGTAACACCAAAAAGATCAAGATAGTCGGTTATCAGCACGGTTGCACCCCGGAAAGTTGAAGCAGGTCTGAATTGGCTCCTTTTAGCGGAAAATAGAAACGCCTAGGTTTTAGCAGCATTGAACCTGACCAAATTGTCATCGCCCCAATCAGAAACTGCCTCCAAGGACAAGTTCAAGCGCTCAACCATAGCCTCTCGGAGAGACAGGATCTGTGACCCACTAGCTCGCAAGCTAGATATGTAACTCTCAGCAACAGTGCTGTCGTCTGTATACCCAAAGGTACCGGGCTTAAGCAGATCGTTTATGTGCAGCAAGAACAGTGTTGCCGAGAGCACTGACCCCTGAGGGGACCCCGGCATAATGACCATTTGATCGGACGAGAAGCCATCGATGACCACTCGGATGTACCGGTCACTCAGGAAGTCTGCGATCCAAGCACACAATCTAGCAGGTAAATCGAAAGATAAAAGCTTACTAGTAAGGCTTTCGTGCCGGACCTTATCGAAAGCCTTCGATATGTCTAGGGAGATAGTAAGCGTTTCCCCGTGCTTCTCGATGGCCTCACTCCAGATGTGGATAGCATACGCTAAAAGATCGCCAGTTGACTGATTTCAGCGAAATCCGTATTGATGGTCACTTAGAATGTCATTAGCTTCTAGGTATGTCAAGACCTTAGTGTTGAGTACACGTTCCATACTCTTACAGAGAATGGATGTTACTGAGATTGGTCTGTAGTTAGCTGGGTCAGCCCAGCTACCCTTCTTAGGCACGGGCTGTACGTTAGCTTGCTTCCATGCAATCGGCACTTTTTCAGCCTCAAATGAAAGCCTAAATAGGCGTGTCAGGATCGGAGACAGTTCAGGCGCACACGATTTTAAAACAATTGCAAGTATCCCATCCGGACCGCTACCCTTGTTCACGTCAATGTTACACAGCACCCTACGTACGTCATTCTGATGGATGCGATTATCCGACTTACTCGTCTAGCAACCATCAGGTTAAACGGAGCCGCGCTTCACCAGGATCTAGACGTGACGATACCGCGAAGAGAGAGAAACAAATTTGCTTTCTCCTCAGCGGTGTGGGCCAGTGACCCATCGGGTTTCAGCAGTGGTGGTAGTGAGGGACGGCAGAAGTTCGATTCAACCGACTTAGCCAGGGACCAAAACGCTTTACTATCAGTCGGGTATGAAGCGAGTTTGTTCCCAATGCGGCAAATGTTGTCAAACCGAGACCTCTGCATCACTTTTTTGCAAATCTTAGCAACTTTGTTGAAGGCTCTCTTCTTCTGACTCACATCATTCAACTTGTGCATACAAGCCCATCCTTGGTTTGACACGTATTTAAGCACATTAGAGTGATCACACTCCGCACCAAACCAAGGGCGAGCTTGGCCAGACATTGTTACGTCGGAGAATGGAATGTAGTACTCCATCCCCATGATTAGTTTTAAAACGATTATGTTCAATCTGGTTCTAGAACAGTGTTTTATTAACGGTAGTACGTATATTAAGGTAATACTTACCATGTGCCGTAAAAGGTTGTGAATTTAGATTAAGCTAGGTACCCACTTATTTTTATAAATGATAGATTCATTCCCTATTGTCTTGACTGTGTACCTATGATATTTTTCTGGTCCCAACTAGAAATATAATCGTAGGTACGTGCTGTGTAATCTATCTACTGTAGCCTAATCTATAAATGTTGTCTTGGATATAATAGTTTGTAGTTATAGTAAATAGATAACAATAAAAAAAGTTTATGTAAAATGAGGAAGATCTGAAATGTAACTTACTAAGACTGTTAGTTTAATTGTTTTGTTGTTTAGTTGCAGGAAACTCAATTCCTGTTTTGTTCATTCATAAGCGAAGTTATTTAGTATATTCGTTATAAAACTCTGGATTATTATATAATCTTCTAATAAAGGATTTTAATTTGAGTACATTACACAGTGACATCTTATTTTGTGGGAACGTATAAAAATGTCTGGCATGTACTTTTCTTTTTGGATTGTAAAATCATCAAATGAGTCCTTCCGCCCTGAGTGGAATGGAAGGTACTGTCAGACTCTTACTTGCGTTCCAGGGCCGCGGTACCCTGTTTAACAGTCCCGCGACCCTGGCAGGTATTTGGCCCTATAGTGGGGGCCCCATTAGTTTGCTGACAGTTCCTTGAAGCACGCGTGGTATACGACGCGTCGTCGACTCAAGCCTGGTTTTTGATCGGGCGGCGAGCTACCCATTGTGTCGTGAGGTAGAGGTTGTCCTCTCCCTAACGTATTCCGCCTTCTCATTCGCTAGCGTTACTGCTTAGCAGAAGGTGTTTGCTTCCCATTCCCCCTCGCTCCGTAACATACTCTGAAGCTGGACCGGACACTCAGGTCGCCACCACCTATCGCCTCCGTGAGAACACAATGGTGCTCCACTCAAGCAGGGCAGACCTCCACTGTATGCTCCACCGTGTCCTCCGGTCTGGCATGTAATTAGAAGCACGCGCGGTATGTAACTCAACATTGTATTACCCAAATCCAAAAATAATATAAGTGGTATCTACATCTAAATATTCTTATCTTACGGGCAATATCGTATTAAGTGGTACATCCGACACAAAAGAGATTTCAAAGTCCAGGGAATACTGCAAGTTGTGCCACATCCGACCAAATTCAAAAATTCTAGTTCGGTTAATAATGTCGGATCTACCATTTCCGACAAAATAGTTGCATGATTTAGCGGTTAACAATGTTGCATATGCAGTTTCTCATATTTCCAATACCTTTTTGATAAACTTGCATATACCAAAACGTCAGGTAATTCATATTTAAACGTCATATGCAATTTGGTTAAGGTACATTGATTATTGTTCATTTTATACATATTTGAAACTTCAAACGGCCGTACTGTAAAGTAGCGATTTTTCACATACGACTATGTTAATTGCTACGGTCGATTTAAAAGTTAACTCGTCAGATTTATTGCCATAAATCTTGAATTTTTTTAGATATTTATATTTTTCTTTAATTGTTTTGACGAGTGATGAGCTGTACCAGACTGGGTATTTTTTATTACATACTAGTTTTTGTGGTATATACTTGATATGAAGTTTTTCAATAGTGTCCATAAAGAACTCAACGGACTCATCCAATGATCGGATTGAAAATTCACGTTCCCAATTAGTACTAGAAATCTCGTTCTGTATAGAATCAAAATCGCCTTTGCTATAGATATACCGCCAACGCGGCGCATGGTCAAGGGGAGGTATTTCGAAGGTGTCAATATTGATAACCAACGCAGGATGATAAGGATCAATGGGCACTAGGGGGTCAACACACTCACTAACACACGCTAACTTATTTGAGAGGACTAGGTCCAGCAGTTTCCCGTACCTATTGGCTACCCCGTTGTACTGTCCAAAGTCCAACGTACACAACTCATCCACGAACAAGCATTCGTCACTAGAGGCGGGGTTCACCGGGACTAACGAGAGGTTATTATTAGATGGAGCCCACGAAATTCCACTCATATTAAAATCACCTATAACTAAAAACACATCCGAAGTTTTATTTAGAGCTGTATGATTCAATTTAGTCAGGAAGTTTTTTAATTGTTCTGAAAACGAAAGCCCTTTGTTTTGTTGACACAAATAAATAGTACAAATATAAAGGTTGACGTATTCTCGTGATTTTGAATTTTTAAGCCGTAAATTAATCCAAAGATCCTCCGCCGAGGAGTGTAAGAGCGGTTGAGGAGTGACAGGTAACTCCCTACGCGTCGCTATAAGCACACCACCACCTCTCGTTTGTCCAGTCAAAGCATAATCTCGGTCACGGCGCCACACCAAATAACGATCATCAAACAACTCCGAGTTTAAAACACCATCTATTAACCACGTCTCCGTTAAAACAATAACATCGTAGGAATTATTTAATACTTGCCGATAGAACGAGTCTGCTTTTGTTCGCAATCCCCGTACGTTCTGATAAAACACAGTAAGATACTTATCACTGTTGTTAGCCATTGCACATATATCCAGCAACAATTGAATAAATATCCACAACAATATAATATAATAACGTTAGCCAATTCATTTCGAAACAATAATTAGTTACGCATAAAAGAGGTGTGAAATTAAAATGTAGGTAAAAGTAAGTAAAGTTAGCAAAAATGTATAAATTACCCGATATTAATAAGAACTTGACTGTGCGAGCGAGCAAGCAGCAATATATCACACGCATATGAGTAAGCGAGATGAATATTAACATAAGTTTTGGAACTCGAAGATAAACAGCGCGATAAGGAATACAAAAGAAGCCCAGTAGCAATGCAGGGGTGCCAAACCTTTTACAAAAACAAAGCAAATATCAAGTGACGTGCAAACTTCGATACATTTTAAAAATAGAAAAGCTAAAAAGTAATCTTGGATATAAATAGAAGCTGTTTAAACAATTTTGTTTAAATCAAGTTCCTTCCGTATTATTAAGGTTTTGCAATTCACATCCTTGCGCACATGAATTTTGCCATGTTTCACCCAAACGAATTCCCAGCGTTTCTCTCTAGCTGCGATTTTAGCTGCACTCAAAAGTTTTTTGGATTCCACACTTAGATGGTCGTTGACATAGATACGTTGTGGCGCTCCTTGGAAACCGATGTCGCAGGTGGAGAGGTCCTTATCAGCACGTGCCGCCGCAATAAAATCTTCCTTGATATACCTGTTAAGGAAGCTCACTATCAGCAATTTCTCCTTGGAATTGTGAATAGGCACCCTTGAAATATAGTTGATCTGGGTCTTAGAACACTTGTAATTGATTTTACTGCCGATGGCGTCCACGATTGAGAATAAGTTCTCATCCTTCTTTAATGGGACACCCTTAATCTCCACATTGTTTAGCCTGGATCGCTGATCAAACGAAGAAAGCTCAAGCTTTGATGAGGCTAATTCTGACTGCAATGAAGAGACAGTGTCCTGGAGCTTCTCAAACTCGGAGGTTTTCTTCTCTAGTTCAGCAAGTCTGGTATCGAGTTCATCGAGTCTTCCACTGGAGAAATCACAACTTTTCTTAAGTTCGGTCAACTCATCCTTTATCAATTTTATGTCGCTGACCAACGTTGGTAAGCTCAGCAGGTGCTGCTTAATTTCGCGAATCTCACCCAGTACAGTATCCAATGAAGCAGAAGGTTGCGGTGAAGCCAGAGCAGGCGATGACTTGCAAGCAGGACATTTCCATTGTGCTCTTCGGTCGGATCCCAGTTTTCTCCAACCCGCTTCAGACACATTTGCACAAGAGAAATCCAGAAATTTTTTGCAGCTTCCACATTGCACCCCATCGTTAAACTGCTCATTGCAGATTGCGCACGTCTTCATCTTGGTTAAAATAATTACTAGAGGGCAACAAATATTTACAACTTTATAAATCGCGACAAAAGGTTGACGATCTATTTTTTTGAGCGTATGCGTACTGTTTTGGTGCGTGTTCACACGAGACTGTTTAAATTTTTATCCCGATTTCCGGCCACCGTAGGCGCGGGCTTGCGGACGGTGAGCAATGGGTAGCTCGCCGTCCGACCGTCCGGTAACCGTCCGGACCGAGCCCAAGTCGTCGACGGCGCGTACTGTTTCACGCGCGCCTCAAGGAGATGTCAGCAACTGTAGGGGCCCAGTTTACTGGGGCCAAGGATCTGATTCTAAAAGGAAGACTCGGCCCTGGTACGAAAGGCAGCGAAGGAAGAGGAGTGGGTTTTTAGTCAGTAAAAGTCTGACACTATCTCGCGCTCCGCCCAAGAGCGGGGGATGTCCTATGATGATTTTCCCACCGGAAAAAAAATAAAAATAATTTTTATCCCAGCCACTATAGACTTCGAAAATCGGATTACAAACGAGTTGTATAGACAAATTGTAATTCGATTTTCGTAGCCTTTGTTCGAATAGTTGATATTCCTCAGTAAGTAATTGCTTGTTCGCTTACAATAGTCCTCATCAGAAGACTTAAAGTCACCCAAAGGGCAATGGTAAGGGCTATGCTCGGAGTTTCCTTGCGTGATCGAATCAGGAATGAGGATATCCGCAGGAGAACCAAGGTCACGGTACGCACGGTATAGCACGAAGAATCGCCAAACTTAAGTGGCAATGGGCAGGGCACATTGCTCGCAGAACGGATGGCCGTTGGGGCCGAAAGGTTCTGTAATGGCGACCACGTACCGGAAGACGTAACGTTGGAAGGCCTCCTACAAGGTGGACCGATGACCTGGTAAGGGTTACGGGAATCCAATGAATGCGATACGCACAGGACCGTTCATTGTGGTGACAATTGGGGGAAGCCTATGTCTAACAGTGGACGTCTTTCGGCTGAAATGATGATGATGAAGTAAATGCTTCGCCACTTCTTATCGAGTAAATAAATATAGAATCATCAATAACTCCTTAATCTCTGGGTGGAGTGAGGGAATGTCAGACTTACATTGATTATATTCCATGCCCATCTTGATTCCTTCGATCAATTCTACAGAGTAGTAAATTATTCCTAGTGTAAAATATAGCTTCTTTTTTCCTAAAAAAAAGATGACAAACGAAGCCACGACCGCAAGCAAGTTTGCAATATCGTTTAAAAATGGAACACTGTAGCTCAATACATTTTGATTGCTTACTTTTAAACTGTGACGTGACTCTGTCCCGTACATTTCGTATTTTAAATAACCTATTTTCCAAATGTCAAATAAAATTTCTGTGGCCTTTTTTGTGTTAAAATGTTTTATTTTACGTGTTGTATTTTGTGAATAAGTTATTATTGTGAGGTAAATATTTTATACACTGTTGTTCATTTGGTTGCTTTATAAAGAATTGTCACGATAGAATATTTATTGGTTTTATCTCGTGACCATTTTATATGTCCGATCGTATTGTTTGTTTGAAAATAAAATGTAGTAGCTCCTATTTTATTGTAAAATGAAATTACTAGTTGTTTGATGACGTATTTTAGATTGTTGTAAGTTAAGGGGTGACCAGATGGTTGCAAACTAACGTCCCAACTAAGGTGACCTTGCTAGTTACAATCCGTGTAGACAGCAGTCGTAAACCATGACCTTCAACGCCCTTGGTTGGGAGGCGCGTTTTCCAAACCACCGAACGTGTTGGCGCGTGGTTTACATCCATGTAGCCACAACACAAACCAAACACACAAACCAAGGTCACCTTGGTTGGAACGCTAGTTTGCAACCGTCTGGTCAACCCTTTAGTTTCCATTAGTTAACTGTTTTTATGTAGGTTGGTATATAGTTTAGTACTATACAGGAATGTAAATATGATAGCAATCTATACACATAATATAAAGAAAAAAGATTTTGTATTTTTGTCTATAATGAATAAACTCAAGAAGTCTAGTAGAAACCGAATTTAGAAATTCCACCATCCTACTGGTGAAAGAAATTTTTGAATAAGACTGCAATTGTACCCATAGATTTAAGTTTCTGCCCCCCTAGCCAAGTCACAAACGATAAACGTAAACTCTCAGTAGTCTTTAATAGATTTTCAACTTTATGTTATTGGATATAAAGTTGAAAATCTATTGAAGATTACATAGTGTTTTCGTTCGTTCCGGTCGCTAACGCTCAGTAGTCTTTAATAGATTTTCAACTTTATGCTCTTAGGTATAAAGTTGAAAATCTATTGGAGATTACTAAGCGTTCACGTTTATCGTTTGCAACTTGGCTAGGGGGGCTGTATAATTGTTACTATTTTGGTGTACAATTAAATTTATTCTATTCTAAAAAATTAAAAATAATAACAAAAAAATAATAGTAAACGACGCCATTTTTCATTAAAAAATATGTTTTTTTTTTTTAAGAAATAATAAAAAATCCATTAGAAAATTGCAAAATGATATCCATTGCAAGCCTGTCAATGTAACTCGTTAACTGGTTATTGAACCGGATAATTGAATTTTCAATTAAATTGAAAACCGATTTGTTGGAAATATTTATTTTGCTTGTTAGAAAGCATTATATTAAAGAGTACACGATGGAATTCATTTTAATTTATCATCATTATTTAAGCCGAAAGACATCCACTGTTGGACATAGGCCTCCCCCAAGCGTCGCCACAACGACCGATCCTGTGCGTCTCGCATCGTCGTTTTCCAACGCTACGTTTTCCGGTGCGCGGTCGCCACTCTAGAACCTTTTGGATTATTATTATATTATATTCATTTTAATTAGTTGTAGTTATTAGAGACAATATGTTGTTGGTTGGTTTATTATTGACTAGTTACTGCATAGAGCTTCGCTGTAAAAAAAAGTAGAAAATTGTCCCAAGGGAATATGCTCCTGAGATAAAAAGTATCCTACGTGCTACTCCAGGACATGGTCTATCCATGTGATGTGCCATCAAACAACACAAGCCACAAACTTCAAACAAATCACTTCAGCAATTAAAGCATGAGTGACTAACAAAAATACTCACAAACTTTGAAATGTATAATATTAGTAAGATTAATGTTCTCTTGACTTCTGTCTTAGCTGATGGATCGCTGTCTACTACGGGAACGAGAGAGTCCAAAAGATTGAATTCTGGTCCTCTTGCTTTAAGAGGGTCCTTTTTCACTCGCCTATCGTCAACATCGAGCATGGTTTAAAAGCTTATTACTTCATCAAACGTAATCCAACGTGATGTTTGATGAAAAGGTAACGCGAAAAAAGAGAGATAACGCCTGAAAACTGTGTTAGCATTCGGTAATTCCGTGATTTACTCGAATATTTTACAAAAATTGTTCCATTGTTTGTTGTTATTCAGAATCTTGAAGAAATCTAGGCTTCTTACTATTGTTATACTTATTTGACTTTTTAATTTTTGAGTAAATTATGAAAAGTTCATGCAAAAAAGCAAATTTTCAGAGGTCTTTACTGGATTAGTTTTACACAAATTTATTTCAATAGAAGCCTAGATAATATCCACAAGATACTGTGTTTCCAAAATATCTAATGAAAAATGTGTAATAACGTCATAATCGCGTAAGAGCGGTTGTATGAAAAACAGTGAAAATGTATTTCGAGTTGCATCCCCTTGAGTGTTATCGTTATATTACGAGTATGTATGTGTTAGGGAAAACAAACACTATCAGAGTATACCACAATTTGATAATACGCTTTTTTTGATCTAAGTATCTCTCAGAATAATTGATCGAATATACCCGTCATAAATGTCCAATAAATTCTGTCGGAAATCATTCTCATTTCGCAGCTTAAAGACGGTAGAAACGGTCCGTCCCTTCATAACAAGTCGGGCGAAAAACTAAGACTCATTGAAATAATGACGTAGCTAACGTGCCTCTTCGAGTAGAGAGAAAATGGTGAAAAGAAAAACTTTTAAAGATTGGGAGTGCTGGGTTTGGAAGAAAAATTGATCAGTTTTTTTTTTTTTGTAAAGTGCTGTGATTTTTGCAAGTCTCTTAGAATTATAAATTATTGTTGTTTGAAGAGCTTGTGAAGCCGTGGTGGACTTACGAATTGTAGGTCGTGGTTTCAAACACAGCCAGGCGTAATACTTTGTGTAATTTATTTCATCAGCACTGCTCTCAAAACGATGATGGGAAACCTTTAGAACCAAAAATTTTTAAACATGTGACATTCACAAACACATACTACGCCCACGTGGTGGATTACGGTCCATTCACTCTCCTAGAGAGAAGGCCTGAAGCCCAGCAGTGGGAACATTAAAAGGCTGATTATGAATAACTTGTAGCTAAGTAATTACTGCACGAGTCAATCTTCTAGGTCAGTCAACCATCTTGCCACACCAAGACTCCTCCTTACCTCGAAAAGAATTTTATACAGTTAGTCCCAGCCGTCATTTGTAGATATTTGACAGTCGTTACGGATAGAAGCCAGGATCTAACACCAGTTTTGTCAAGGAGTATCATGTTACACAATTACTGGGTGCTGGAGGTCAGCTAGGTATTCACTCCATATAAAGCTGATATTCTGCTGCATCATCACCTCAAGCTTGACTTGTTTGGTCGTTCGTCAAGACACTCCAAGCTCATAAGCCTAATAATCTCAGCGGTTGATCAGCCGTGGTCCAGTGTTGACCCAGTGGTAACGGCCCCGACTTACGAGCGAATTTGTAGCGAAATGTGACACCACATAGAAACCAAAATTCGAAATCGTGCATCGCGAGTTCTCCGCGCGATTGGAACATATAAAAGAGCCTGAAATCAACTATTGAGTTGTTACCCAGATCAAACCAATATACCCGTCTGGTTGGAGGATCCTCCCATTTCAACAGAGTTTTGCGGAATTTTACACTCTGTTCCGCATACCTCTAATAGTTAAACCACTGACAGGCGCTTAGTTTGTATTATTTCCAGGCATGTCCTAGAATCAGAACTCCGAAGAGATGTGACATCGGTCGATTCCCTTTCCTAGAGAGAAGGCCTGTGCCCCAGCAGTGGGAACATTGCCGCTACTAAGACACTGCAAGCCTCTTACCTGTGGTTGGCCATGCTGATACACACACATACTGTTTTGTAGTTAGAGAACCTTCAAGCTACAGCAGCTTCTATAGTTTTTTTTATTATTGTTAGGCTAGCATTTGACCACTATCTCACCTGACGGTAAGCGATGATGTGGTTGACGATGGAGCACGCTTGCCTTTTCACTCTTGACTTAAAGACCTCCAGATTAATTTCATACCACTCAAAACTTCGTTTTCCTCTTCCAGAATGCTGATCAAAATGTTACCAAATCAGTTCTTCAAGAGGCTTTCCAAACGTATCAAGCTTTTACAAACAAAAACTCTCCCTAAAGTCTTGAAACTTTACGGACCATACAAAAAAGAAGGTCAAGGTCTAACCATCCAATTAGTCGTTTCACATTAATATTGGCTAATCTGAAGTTGGGTCTTGCAATAATAGCAAAAACTAGGTAAGTACGACTTGGATTCGCGTTCGGAGGGTTATTTACCTTCAAAATTATAATATACGTACTAGTTCTGCTATAAGTTTCGCCAGCGTGAAACTAGATGTTTATCCCAAGGATACATACTCCTGCCGTTTGTGCATGAAGAAGTAACCAACATACGCGCACACACAATTTGCGTTCTTGTATCTATCTGTTTCAGGGGTTCCATGTATCCAGTAGAAGGTGATTGCTCAGTAATAAAGTCACTTGCAACCTCTTGCACAGAACCGTACAAATAAATAAAGAGTCTATACAATAATTTTATCTCTGTTATTAATTTATTAATTTTATCAGTTTAATTAAGTTTACCAATGTTATTATTTCATTTATTTTATCACTATAACTAATTTTATCAATGTTATTAACTTTTACACTATAATTAATTTTATCAATGTTACCAATTTTATCCAATGAATGTTTATGAATTGTTATGCACTTTTTATGATCATTCTTTATGATTTTTTTTATAATTTTCTATGATTTTTATCTTTTTTGAACTTTTGTGAATTATTTTATGATTTTTTTATGGATTATATTAATTTTTATGTATTTTTTATGGAATTTTTAATTAATTTAATTTAATGAATTTTTGTTGTAGCTTAATTCTTTAATTTAATGTTTCATGAAAGTAAGTGATTGTTGCGCTGAAGTTCAATTTTATAAAAATGTGTTATGTTGCTGTATTCAGTGTTTGCAATCGTTGTTGAACCAATAATACATTGTTAGATTCACTACTACTGGCAGTCATATTAGAAATCGTCATAATTATCATAAATTATAGTATTTTTATTCTTAGGCGTCACTTTCCGCTTACGACAGGGATCTACATTTTTTTGGGAAACGGATAGATCGCCATATCATTCTAATATTAAAAGGGTGAATGTTTGCACGTATATTTTTATGTGTATATTTATTACTCCTTCATGTTGAAACGGCTGACTGGATTTGGATGTAATTTGGCACACGGATAGGCACGGGCTGTACTCTCTTGGGATAATTCTTAACTTACACACGGATGAAGCCGATAACATTATATTTACTCATATAATTTCTGGGCCCGTAAAACACAAGATTTTTGCCCAAACACACCGATACGGGGCTGCGGCAGACCTGCATGAAGGAGATGATGGGATGACCTGGATGTCTCTTGAAATAAACGTTTCTGATTTCTGTTCAGAAAACTAAATTATCATGAAACTCCTAATTACAACAAAGTACCATACAACTCTTACGAAAAAAATACTTTTCAAAACTCATCGAGAAACCTAGTCTGGCGTTTTGTTGAGTCAAAAGTCGGATGGCGTCTTTGTTGAGCTGCATCAGTTGAAAAGCTAGATCCAATTTCGGATGTTGAGTTAAAAGCTACAAAGTAACATTTGCTCTTATTGAGTTAATGAGATAAATAGTGTTTGTTTAGTGATGTCACATAGCTTGAAATGGGGTCGAAAATATTGTTTTTTTTCTGCCGTCGTCTGTGTTCTCTGATAGCCATAACCTAGGGTCTTTAAGTCAATGATGAATAGGTATTACTTTGGGCAAGCATGCTCCATCGTCGGCCATATCATCGCTTACCATCAGGTGAGATAGTGGTCAATCGCAAGCCTATGCATAATAATAATAAAAAAAAATATTTATTTAATCTTCATGCAACACAAAGTACAAAAGCGGACTTAATGCCTTAGGCATTCTCTACCAGTCAACCTAGGGTGGTGAAGAGACAATATGGTAGACGCATGAAAAAAAAATAATTTAGAAAACAAGAGCAAAAATGTATACATGTAGTTAAAATACATATATATATAGGTACATATATATATTTATATGAAGTAAAAGAAGGGGATTTTTGAAACGACTCCGCTATTTGTTTTGAAAGTAATTCCGCAACTTTCGCTTAAATGCATACTGACTGGTAGCCGTCCTGATGTCGAGAGGAAGCGCATTCCACAGAAGTATAGACTGTATATGAAAGGAAGAATGAACAAAATCAGAAGTATGAGAAGGACAGAGCAGTAGGAAGTTGTTAGAAGAATGAATATTCTTAGGATGGAAAGAACATAAATATTGAGAATGTAATATAAGATAAGAAGGAGGAGTAGGAGAGTTGAGCAGAGAGAAACATGTAGACAGCGCACGCAAACTTCAGCTCAGGCGAATGGGCATCCATTTGAGCTCAAATCTGTAACACGAAACATGGTCATATTTTCGTATTTATGTTTACAGATAAACGATATCGTATTATTATTTACTTCACCAGTTAAGTCCAATTACACCACAATAAACAATTACCCTGACAGTATATACAAACAGTTAATTTATCTTCATTCAGGTCGTGTTAAACAATAAATCACTTTTTGCAAGATTGATGCCTGGCCTGTATTTTAGGCTACAATTTTAGGATAAAGCCGAAAAAGTTGCTGACACGATTCTGTAGGGAATATTGTTTCGGCGAGGAATTTAATAGGAAAACTGTTTTAATCTCAGTGAAGTCAGTGTTTTTCAGAGTTTAAGCATAGAGAATAGAAATATTTATATTATTTATTTATTTAAACTTCATGTACAGTGGTTGTATATAGGCGGACTTAATGCCACAAAGCATTCTCTACCGGTCAACCATCGGGTTAAAAAAAGACAACACTGTGGTAGGTGTGCACAATAAATAAATAACAGATATTTGAAATGTAGAATGTAGTGTGGGGTCTGGATGTTGTGTGTGTGGGTTGGTTTATTCGGGATAGACACAGCTCAGTGGTTATAAATACAAAGTAAAAGAGAAGAAAATTACAGGATGAACCGTCATCATCATTATCATTTCAGCCGAAAGACGTTCACTGTTGGACATAGCCCCCCCCCCCAAGTGTCGCCACAATGACCGGTCCTGTGCGTCTCGCATCCATCGGATTCCCTCGACGCTCACAAGGTCATTGGTCCACCTTGTGGGAGGCCTTCCAACGCTGCATCTTCCGGTACGTGGTCGCCATTCCAAAACCTTTCGTCCCAATCGACTATCTGTTCTGCGAGCAATGTGCCATGCCCACTGCCACTTAAGTTTGGCGATTCTTTGGGCTAAGTCTGTGACCTCGGTTCTCTGTGACGTGATCACGCAAGGAAACTCCTAGCATAGACCTTTCCATGAATCGAGCGTGCCAGTACCGAAAGGGCCTCCTCAGCATTTTCTGGGCGTCAGACACCTAAAATAGCGTTGGTTTTCAGTTGGCGAGTTGTTATTTTATGCATTGTGGTCTGATTTTTTTTTGCGCCAGAGAGGTGTGCCTTTGTTATGGTAAAATTTCAAGTACCGGCTAACCGCAGCAGTCCGTTGCCACGTCGTAAGGATGTCTTGTATAGACGTAACTCCGGAAAACATACTACAAATCTACAAGACTACAATCGGCATGTAGTGTTCCACACTCGCATCAAAGAGTCATCAAAATTGAAGGGCCCAACAGGGCCGATGCCTATTAGGGTTTTTTTTTTAGGTGGGAAATCATCTAATGACATCTCCTGCCCTCGCGTGTCAGACTTTTACTGACTAAAGCCTACTCCTGTTCCTTCTTTGCCTTCGTTCCAGGGCCCCGGGGTTCTCTTTCACATCACCCATGGCTCCAGTAGGCTTCGACCCTGCTGGGCCCCTACGGTTTTGCTGACAACTCCTTGAGGCGCGCGTGGAACACTACGCGCCGTATGCCTATTAGGGCTACGGTTACGTTTGAAAGAGTAACTGGGCTCTAAAACGCAAAGGTCAACACGTCCTCTCGTTCCACCCTAGGGCGGGAGAAGTCATTGAATAATTTCAGGGCCGACGCTGCGTAAAGCGTGCGCCCGCGACGGACACCCGTCGCGTGACGTCGCGCGTGTATTGTGTGCGACGGTTCCCGTCACGGAAACCGGATTATTACCTGCGCAGTATCGCTAGTTCAACTATAACGGTGTTCTTGTAGTCGTGTCGATGGAGAACTTTAATGTATAATTACGTAGCAAAACGGGCGCGGGACGCGGCTCCCCGCGACGGGTTACCGCGCGGCGAGCCACGACGGAGTGCTTTTGTATGGGACCGCGCGGGCTACCGCGTAACGCAGTTTCGACCCTTATAGCTAAAAAAAAAACAACATAAATCTTACCCGTGCATACATCCGAAATGGATCGCATTTTGATCGAAGTATCTAAACATCTTTATTTTAGAACACATGGCACGTAATCCCATAACAGAAAGTGTTACCAATACAAAAAATATAAATACAAAGCACGGATAACTCTTGATGATTTATGTTGCCATAAATATAAACATACCATTATCTTTACGCTAAGGGTTAAAAATGAAAAAATGCTAACACATATAGTACATGTTGATTTGGAGAAGAAAAACATCGCCAGTTTGAATAGGTAGTTGGGAATATGGTTGTGGGTCGTGTATATAATGGGCCATGCTGGAGATAATTTCCTGCATGGATAGTTTGCTGCAACTAATGGTGTTCAAAGATAAACAAAGGTACGTTCTATTAGCGATAAGGTTTGACGAGCAGTCCAAAATGTTTGGGTTCAACATGTTGGGGTTTTTTTTCGTGGTGGGTATCATCAAATGACTTCTCCCGTTCTGGGGTTTTTTTTCTGTATGTGGGAAAATCATCCAATGACATCCCCCGCACTTGGGCGGAGCGGGAGGGCGTATCAGACTTTTACTGACTGTAAACCCACTCCTGTTCCTTCGTTGGCTTTCATACCAGGGCTGAGTTTTCCTTTCATGCGGGATGCGATTTCGTCGTTGAAGTCGTGAGTTCGATCCTTGCAAAGCTCTGTATAAAAAATATTTAAAAATAGTTATATTCCTGTTTTTGATGTTTCCTTAGTAATAAAGTGCAAAGAAAAGTGTAAACCATCAGTGAGCTTATTACCAAAACCAACATTGAAGACGTACATAACTAAAAACAGTGACACAAAAAAGTGATGATAACTATTGGAATACAGTGAATATTATAACAAAACATTACGAATTAAGAACTACAATCTTTTAAACAACATTAACAAGTGGAAGAATAATCCCAAAAGTGTTATTTTCCTAGAATTGTGAACAAAGAAACTGCAAAAAAATTCCACTTATGAATCATAATCTAACCGCCACTAATCATTCAAAATATTATCTCTACATTAAGGTTCACTATTTGGTCATACTATACAACTGAGCTGGTGGCTCCTGCGGTAACGCATCTACACCTTCTAACAACGCGGTTCGAGTTCGATCCTCGCGATCAGTAAACTCTTTTTGTAAGTTGTTTGGTATTATTTCTGAACTATGTCTATAGAAATAAACCACAACGTGACATTGCGACGACGAAAGCAGCTGTTTAGATCCAAGTCAATAGATTCTTTGAGTACCGACTCATCATTGGATAGAACGAACTCCGACATAAATTCAAAAAGTCTTGATCTATCGACGGGTATAAACAAAAATGACTTGGAAGAAATGAAGGTTGAAATAATACAATTAAAAGAGCAATTTCAACTTACCCAAAATGAACTGGACAAAGTGATATGCGAAAATAATGAGCTAAAAGAAACAATAGTACGTCAGCAAATTCATATTAATACGCTAAAGGATCTTTGTACCAGTCCAATTCAATCGCAAAGACTAAAATTACTGTCAGCAAGAAAACGGACTAGACGGTCTATTACAGATAATCTACGTGTTTTACCCGTAAGTCAAGAACACTCTCCCAGCTATAATGATAGGAACTGCGTCGAGAATTTAAATGATTTATTACATACGCCGCCTCATATTGATCCATCTACAAAAGCCTACGTCAGCACAAAATCTGAAACCATTTTATCAAAATGTAATGTACAGAAAGACAACGATGTACTGGCTGAAGGAAATGACAACATATACACAGACACCTCACCCACAAGCAACATAACATGTACTGGTATATCGCAAAAAGAAGACACAAAGACAACTGAGAGTGCTACTATGAAAAAGTCTGCATTGACATCTAATAAGAAACCTCGGATTTACGATAGTACGGAATATGGTGAAATACTGTTACTTTCTGATAACCAAGGTAAAGGATTAATACAAGAGTTAATTCAAAACAAAGATTCCTTACTACCGAGGAATTATAAAATATCATCGATCAGGAAACCTAACGCGAAAACGGAAGCCGTGTTAGAAAATTGTTCTAAGTTACCTAAACAATTTTCATGTAAAGACTTTGTAATATTGTGGATAGGGAGTAATGACTCAAACCCATACCAAGTATTGTCTGAAGTTACTGTAGCTCTGAAACTTCTGAAAAACTGTAATGTCCTAGTTGTTAATGTGTTATACAATGCATCACTAAATATCCAAAAATTGAATTATCAACTAAAATTAATTGCTAAAAATTCAAAAAACTGTACATTCATAGAGACTAACAAAGATTATATTAATGCATCGCAAATGGTAATAAAAGCAATTAATACAATTTATTATAAAAAAACATTCCTGTCATATAACTTCAACAATCTTCGTAAAATACGACCGCAACATGACAATATCATGTCAATTCACGACTATAATCTATCTGTACACAATTCTAACCCGCGCCAGGGCACAATACCCTATTATTTTAAATATAAATGTCAGATCTTATCTAAGTTTCCAAGCTCTGTATCTGTTACTAATACCCCAAAACCAGTCAAAGGAACAATTCCCTATTATTTTCCAGTAGTCAAAAGAAATAAAAGGGAGCCTCCTGTAGCCTCAAATAACGATGATTTTTTTCGTAAGCACTGATACTCAGAAATTTAATTGTAGTACTATTTCTGTACTGCACCAAAACATTGCCGGGGTTCTTAACAAAATGCAAGATCTAGAGTTGGCCTTATATGAGCTACAAGAGTCTAATAAAGATATTATTGCTGTGTGCTTAAGCGAACATTTTATAATTAAAGGAGAAGAGCACTATTTAAATTTAAATAATTTAAATTTAAATAATTACAAACTCAACGCTATATATTCAAGACCAACGCAACGAAGAGGAGGTACATGTATATTATGTAGGGACAATTTACAAAGTATCGAATTAGAAGACATAAAAGAGCTGAGTATCGAAAAGCACTTCGAAATTTGTGGTGTAGAAATTCATGAGTTGAAACTTATAATACTGTGTGTTTACAGAACTCCTAACTCTAACATCAACATTTTCTTTAACAAAATGAACGAAACTTTAAGTAGGCTTCAACACAAGAAAAGTAAAATAGTGATAGGTGGTGACTATAATATTAATATATTGAGTAAAGACAACGTTAGTACGCAGTTCTTAGAATTACTATCTAACTACGGTATGCAATGCCATATTCAAGAACCTACAAGACTAAACAAATGCATTGATAATATTATAACCAATATTCAAGGAGTTACAGGTAAAACGTACAACTTTTGTTTATCAGACCATAACACGGCACAAGTGGTGGAATTTCAGTATCAACCTAAATTAAACATTAAAGATTATTACTTTAAGATGATAAATGACCACAGTAAAGAAAATATAAGTAAGTTTGTAGATTGTATTGGTAGTCTAACGTTCTCTGAAATCTATGAAATAGATGATACCAATATTGCCTTCTCTACCTTTCATAATGAACTTACGCTTTTCTATAATCTATGTTTTCCTCTTATTAGAATTAAAACTAATTGTAAAGCAAATCGCCTGTCTTGGGTTACAAAAGGTATCAAAGTAAGTTGTAAAACTAAACGTTCATTACGGTACAAATACTATCTCGACAAAACTAATAGTAATAAGATTAAATTTAAAAAATATTCCGCTTTATTAAAGAAATGTGTCAATAAATTTCAGTCCATACGCAACTTGAGACATATTACTAAATCCAAAAACAAAGGTAAAGCTACATGGGACATCGTTAAGCGTAATATGGGTAAAACTAAGACAACAGAATATATTGACAAAATTGCTGACAAAGGAACCTCGATTTCTTCCGGATTTGACATAGCTAATTTATTTAATGACTTTTTTATTGACATAATACAGAATAATTCTAATAATACAGCAATTAATAAGACCACTTATGACATTAACAAATTGAAAACTAATGACTCTAGTATCTTTCTTCAGCCGACAACTCCACATGAAATCTTTCAAATCATTCAGTCGCTAAAACCCACCAAATCTGCCGGCTATGATAACATTAATACAGATCTCTTGAAACGGATTGCACTCTATATTTCAGAACCTTTGGCTTATATAATTAACTTATCTTTTGAACAAGGTTGCTTTCCTGACAAACTGAAACTATCAATAATAAAACCTTTACATAAAAAAGGTTCAAAGTCTGATAAGAATAATTACAGACCTATTGCATTAACTCCTATTTTGTCCAAAATTTTTGAAAGGGTAATGTACAAAAGAATACTTGGTTTTCTTGATAAATATGACATTCTGGCTAAGGAGCAGTACGGTTTCAGAAAAAATAAATCTACTCAACTGGCTACCTTTATGTTGATCAGGTCTATTGTTTCTAGTATTAATTCTAAAATCCCAACTTCTGCCCTCTTTCTGGACCTTAGCAAGGCTTTCGACTTTGTAGATCATTCCATACTCTTGGAAAAATTGGACAAATACGGTATAAGAGGTCTGGCTTCTCGGTGGTTCCAGTCGTATTTAAGTAACCGAAAACAGTTCACAAGGGTAACTAAATTCAACAAGAAGAATCAATGCATAGAAAACTACGACTCACAGCATCGTACAAACCATTTTGGCGTACCCCAAGGAAGTATCTTGGGGCCTTTGCTGTTCCTTATATACATAAATGATCTTCCCCGTGAGATACTACACAACTGTGTCTTATTTGCTGATGATACGACTGTCATCATTGAATGTAAAAATCTAAATTCTTATGAATCTGAAGTAAATCAAACTCTTTATTCAATAGTCGAATGGTTGAAAGGTAATAAATTAAAAATAAATATTGACAAGACAAAACTTATATACTTCAAAACGCCTAGCCGAAAAGAGTTTCAGTTTAATATAAGCCTTGACCATGATAAAGTTGAACAAATACAAAGTACAAAATTTCTCGGTATAACTTTAGACGCACATCTCACATGGAAGGATCATATTGACAGTATTTGCAAGAAAATTAATAAATTCGTTTTTGCTCTTCGAAAAGTTAAAGACGTAACAACGAGAGAAACATCTCTAATGGTGTATCATGCTTATGTTTGTTCTCTCATTCGTTATGGCATTGTAGTATGGGGTAACTCTTCAGAGGTAAACCGGGTTTTTATAGCGCAGAAAAAATGTATTCGTGCAATTTATGGTATGAAATGGTTTGATTCCTGTAAACCTATTTTTAAATCAAAAAGCTATTAACTGTCCCTAGTCTTTATATCTACGAAGTCGCCAAATTTGTTAAGGCTCATCCATTCCTTTTCGAAGGTAATGACAATAAAAATAAGCGGTTGTTAACGCGGTTACCTTTCAAAATGCCGGTCCCTAAATTAGAACTCTTTAGACGTAACTGTGCATATATGGCACCACTTATTTACAACTCCTTACCCAAATATATTTCCGAATTACCATACAACAAATTCTGTCGTATTTTACGGGACTGGTTGATAGAGGAAAGTTTTTATTCAGTAAAAGAGTTTTTGAAGAAAAGTTCATGTTGTTACAATTTTTTTAAGGATGCATAAATTTATTTCTTGTTTTTTATCTTTTTTGACATTACTTAATAAAATTTTGACATTAATTAATAAAATTTTGACATTACTTAATAAAATTTTGACATTACTTAATAAAATTTTGACATTACTTAAGAAAATTTTGACATTACTAAATAAAATTTTGACATTCTTAATAAAATCCATAATGTAAACTTCAATAATAATTATATGTTAATCAATTTTCATTAATTCATGTATTTATAAATTTTATTTTTTAATATTTGCATACCTGTAACTTAGGTAAAATATGTCTCGGTCTATAACTGCCATTATAACAACTCCTGTACCATATTTATAGCAAATAAATGAATGATTGATTGATTGATTGATTTCAGAAGCAGACCCTTGGCCCTGCTGGGCCCCTACGGTTTGGTGACATCTATTAGAGGCGTGCATGGAACAGTACGCGCCGTCGACGACTTGGGCTCGGTCCGGATGGTTACCGGACGGTATTATAATCGGATGGGAAGACCGCAGCAGGCAAATTGTTCCAGTCTTTCGATTTTCATATTTGGTGCAGCCGTGAGACACACAATGTTAAGCGTGGACCAGAGGGTTGCAATCCAGCGCCCCAACAGATGTGACCTTGTTAGTTTCAATCCGTGTAGAGAGCAGATGTAGGTAATCCATGACCTTCAACGCCCTTGATTGGAGGTGCGTTTTTCCAACCGCAGTTATACTTATTTCTACAGTCCACTATGTTTTTCTTTCTTCTTCTTTCATCAAAGTAGTAATAGCGTGTATTGTACCTAATAGATCTCAATTTCACACGGCTACATAAAAAAAAAATCTTAAATCGAAAACACTACTTTTAAATCGAGATTTATGCTTCAGTAACTTTTATGAACGAGTTGTACCGTTGTAGCTTTGCCGATATTGAAGCTTAAATTCACCGCTCAGCATAAAAAGGTTTTAAATCCTTTCCAAATAAAAATTTTGTGTAGAATCTATTGATAGAACCAGTTGAAACATGAAAACATTAAAAAGTTTTTATTATAAACTGTCCCAGCCGTAAATCCTAAAACTACTATAAAAGCGACAAGAATTATGTAACCAAGATTATATGTAACTAATAATAATATATGATTTAAAAAAAAAGAGTGTCCATAAAGTTTCTTGAGAACGTCTTCTCGATAGAAATCTACATGCAATTTAGCTTGACTTTTTTTTGACTGACCAACATTTTGACAATTCAAAAGTGATTGTCATTTGTCTATTTGAAATAAACTTTTCTGATTTCTGAATCATTCGTTTATCTTCACATTAGAACGTTCTATAGCAATATCAATGGAGCACAAATTGGTTTAGCATCTGCTATTTTCCAACATCGTATGTGCGGTGGAGGGGTATACGTCAAAAGAGTATTGCAGCGGTGCACGCTCTTCCAAATTCCCACATCTTACATAAGATTGTACGATATGGAATTAGGAACGTAAAAAAATTTGAACATACGATATAACAAGAAAAATAAAAAGACTTAGGTTTAAAGAATCTTTATTTCTCTTACGAACATATTACAAACGTTCACTTATATGACATTTAAAATTTTTGTTTAATACTTAGTTGTCGTCTAATGACGAAGCATGCAATACACCTTATAGTACAATTACAATCATGTATATACAATAGGCTCACAACATCACTTATTACCACGATACAGTATAACAGGGCACAACCAAATCATTAAAGACAAACATGTAGGTACATCTAATACAATATGGCACAGCTGACTGACTAGACGTCACCGAGGTACCCTCATAATTTGCTTTGTGAGAATAAGAATCGCAGAGTATGACCAATAGGGATACCACCTGTGTGTATATATGTAGGTGTGTGTTTATATGTAGCAGCGCCCAACCAGCAGCCAGCGCAATGTTGCTCCATCGTAATCAACAAAAAACCAGCCATACAAGTCCTATTCTAAATACAAAATGCTTTTTTTCCGTCGTATCGCAAATACATAAATTATGAATTCCATTTTATTTACCGTCTACTTTTGAACACACTTTTGAGTATTAAAATAAATAATTACAATGATAAATTATAATTTAACAATAATAATCTTTAAATATATAATTCTTCTGTTCGTGTGTTTGTCGCCTAAATCCTTTTTGTATATATTTTACTTTAATTCAAAATGGAATAAATAATTATATCAATCAAGACGATAAAAGTTTATAATTTTAAAGTTATAAATTACACTACTTGACAGCGAGTGAGCGTCGGTACTAGTAAAATAAAATAAAAAATAAAGCATTATTGGTACGTCTACCTACAACATTGCGCTTGAACTAGACGTGTTTACGTTTGCTCGTGATAGTGTGTGTGCGACTTGCGAAACTTCTAGTCTCGGAGACCGCTAACTATTTATGATTTTGATTTTATTCTTTCATCACGAAATCATGTCTCCCGTTAATCTGATATTACAGCATTTTTGTGTAGGTAATGTATTGACACTAGCTTACGCTATAGTTACTAGTGCCAAATGTATTCCTCGAAATAAATACCTACCTATTAGTAAATAATCACATAGGTTTTTTTTTGAGTTGCCATGTGTTATTTAAGTATATTGTAGTAGAAATTAAAAAATAATATATATATATATACAAACCAGTAACAAAAACAATATTTCTATCACTAGTCTGCATTTGTGTCCATATTTATTTAACATATATTATTACTATGTATTACTATAACTCTTTGTTCTTTCCTAAAGTATACATTTTTTACGCTATAGTTACTAGTGCCAAATGTATTCCTCGAAATAAATACCTACCTATTAGTAAATAATCATATAGGTTTTTTTTTTGAGTTGCCATGTGTTATTTAACACTAGGGTACACGCGCGGCCTACTATAGTAGACCAGGGTTACTTTTTTTGTGGTAACTTTTAAGTTTTGCGAGGTAGAAGCTAGTGATTCCAGGTAAGCCTCGCCTAGTTTATTCGTCGCAACCTCAGTTTCCCGCGCGATCCCTGCGCGAACGCACGTGCGAGATATTTGGCGCCAAAAGCGCGGGCCTACTAAAGTAGTCCGCGCGTGTATTGGTGTATCAAAATCGGTAAGTAGTTTTTCGTGTATTATCGATTTACAACGCTAAAATAATGTTCTCCAGTTCTAATATGTATGTTGATTTGTATGTTTATAAAATAACTCTGTTATTTTAAATTTATAAAATGTATAATATTTTTGTATTTTTTCTAGATTTATAACCAATTACGTCATGGATGATTCACAAGTGGAAAGGTGGCTACATGAGCTAGATACTGAAAATGAAGAAGTGATTGAGAGTGAAGATGATGAAGTTGAGCCAGAACCAAACTTACAGGCCCTAGTTCGTGAGTCAGAACTCCAGGAAAATGAAGAAGAAAGGTCGAGTGAACCTGATGAATTATCAGATTCAGATAACATTCCACTCTCGCAACTAGCATCCGGAAGGCGCGGTTCAGTCTACAAATCGACGAACGGAACTATTTGGCATAAAGATATACCACCGGTAACGCGAACTCGAACCTCGAACATTAGGCTTAGACCACCAGGCCCAAAAGGAAATGCAGCTAGGAGTGCTAAAGATCCATTATCCTGTTTCGAGCTATTTTTTACGCAAGATATCTTGGAAATTTTAGTAAGATGCACTAATATTTATTTAGATAAAATAAAAGAAAACTTTCAAAGAAACAGGGATGCTAAACCCACTGATATAGTAGAAATGAGAGCATTTCTGGGCTTATTGTACATCATGGGAGTGTCGCGAAGTGGGCGGCGTAACATAAAAGACTTTTGGGATAACTCTCAGGGTACTGGTTTAGAAATTATATATGCCACAATGTCAATTAATAGATTCCGTATTTTGATACGTGCCCTAAGATTTGACGACATTACTGACAGAGAAACACGCCGAGAACTTGATAAAATGGCACCGATCCGAGAAGTCGTAGAGCTGGTCATAAAAAATTGTCGTAACAACTATGTTCCTAGCGATTATTTGACGCTAGACGAACAACTTGTCGGTTTTCGAGGACGTTGTAGCTTCATAATGTACATCCCAAATAAACCAGACAAATTCGGAATAAAGATTTTCATGGTTGTCGATACAAAATTTCCGTATGTCTACAATTTTGAGATATATGTTGGAGCACAACCGGAAGGTCCGTTTCAGAAGTCCAACAAGGTAAATGACGTTGTTCATAGAGTACTGGATCCACTTTATGATTTGGGCTGTAATGTATCAATGGACAATTATTTTACGAACCTGCCTCTGGCTAAAGAATTATTTCAGAAGAAAATAACGATTGTTGGTACTATGAAAGCAAATAGACCCGAAATTCCTAAGGAGTTCAAAGCTTCGAAGTCTAGGACTAGCAAAAGTTCTCTTTTTGGGTTTCAAAAAGATGTTACCCTCGTGTCCTACGTTCCTAAAATAAACAAGGCAGTCAACTTACTGTCTACAATGCATTATGATGCAGCTATCGATCCTGATACAAACGAAGATCGCAAACCTGAGATTATTACTTTTTATAATCGTACTAAATGTGGTGTAGACATCCTAGATAAAATGTGCAAGCAGTATAGTGTTCTGCGTAATAGCCGTCGATGGCCACTAACAATATACTTTGATTTGATGAACATTGTTGGAGTTAACGCTCTGGTAATCAACCAAGTGAATGCCCTACCCGAGAAAATTACCAGGCGTAAATTTTTGCACGAGTTGTCCTTCAATTTGATAAAACCACTTTTGATCCGTCGGGCATCCAATGAAACACTTCCCCGACAACTTAAATTTAGAATTGGAGCACTTTTGGGCAGCACAGCTCAAGAATTCCAAGAGCCTCAACACGATTTGACACCAAAGACTGGGCGAGTTGGTCGATGTGCACTCTGCACGAGAGCCCGGAATCGGTCGACAAAAAAGTGGTGCAAGACTTGCCGCAAATGGATTTGTCCCGATCACCAAGCAGTAGTATGTCCTTAATGCTACGAAAACAAAGAAAATAGTAATTAAGTTTAGTGTTAACTAAAAAAAAAATCACGCTGATCTCAGAAGTGCCATTTTTGTTATTTTTTCTTAAATATTTTCTAAATTGCTGATTGTTCACTATTTGAATGTAGCTAAGTTTTAATGTTGTAATACTAACTAAAATAAATATTTTTTCCATTCGATTTATTATTTTATTCAAATAATAATTATTAAATTAACAATTTATGGACATGTTAAAATGGCCTACTATAGTAGGCCATGCGTTTATTCAAGTAAAAAAAGGGGCGCGTGTACCGTAATGTTAAGTATATTGTAGTAGAAATTAAAAAATAATATATATATATACAAACCAGTAACAAAAACAATATTTCTATCACTAGGCTGCATTTGTGACCATATTTATTTAACATATATTATTACTATGTATTACTATAACTCTTTGTTCTTTCCTAAAGTATACATTTTTTATTAGCTTAATAAATTACCTTCTTGTATAATAAAATCTCTTAGTTTTATTTTGTAAATTTTGATACTTTTACACTCTTTTATTTCATTTGGCAATTTATTATATAGTTGAACTCCTTCATATAAAAAGTTCTTTTTTCCATATTTTACTGTCCGAGGAAAACGCAGAACTATTTCATTTCTGTTTCTTAGATTGTGTGTATACGTCTTTTTTGTTAGTTTAATGTTGGTTTGTGTAGTATTTTCTAGAATCTTTTTTACTAGTATACAAGTATAGTATTTGTATAGTTGAGGTAAATTAAAAAGTTTAGTTTTAGCATACAGGTATTTGGTAGGTGTTAAGAAATCGTAAGAATATAACCGTTTTATAATTTTGTTTTGGGTCCTCTGTAGGCAATTTAAGTTAGTCTTGGAAGCCGATCCCCAAATCTCAATCAGGTATTCCAGATTAGATTTAACTAGCGAATTGTAGATGATGCGTTTTATTTTAGATGGTAAGCAGTTTCCCATTTTGCGCAGAGCTCCAGAAAGTGAAACAAGTTTGGCTCTCGCGTGGTCGATATGGGGTTTCCAGGACACTTTGTCATCCAACAGTAGACCAAGGTACTTTTCGGTACAAGACTGTTTCATGGCTAGATTATTAACGATCAAAGGGGCGTGGGGTGGGATATTTTTGTTTTTGGCTGCAAATATCATGTATGACGTATTAGAGGTATTAATAGTAAGTAAATTATGTAGAAACCACTCATTTATAATGTTTCAATCATTTTGCGCCTCACTAATAACATCGTGTATAGATTGACCAAAGTAAAACAGGCTTGTATCATCGCCATATAGAGTCAAATATCCTGTTAACCCAATCTGATTAATGTTGTTCACATAAATGAGAAATAATGGTGGTCCTAGAATTGACCCTTGTGGAACTCCACATGTAATTTTTTGGGGTGCACTCTCGTAGTTACCAATTTTAACTATTTGTAATCGGTTTGATAGATAGGATTCGAATAAACTGTAAGCTGTTCCAGTGATACCCAAGTTAATCAGCTTCTGTAAGAGTTTTGAATGCGAAACTGTATCAAACGCCTTTTTTAAATCTATGAAAATATCTAGGCCCACATTTTTTTTGTCTATATTATTTTTTTATATTTGTAACTAGGTCAATAGTTGCTGATAAGGTGTTTGATTTCGATCTAAAGCCATATTGCTGGTCTATTAAGAAATTTTTATCATTTAAGTAATCAATTAAGTGGTTGTAAATGATTTTCTCAAAGATTTTAGATATCACTGGAAGCACAGAAATTGGCCTATAATTACTAGGGTCCGTTTTAGTGCCCGCCTTATAGACAGGAGACACTTTTGCTATCTTCAGGCTGTCTGGAAATACTCCTCGGCTAAGGCATTCATTAACGCAAGCAACTAAGGGTGTAATTATGGCATTTTTTACACATTTTAATGCTTTCCTGCTAATTCCATCTACACCTGTGCTAGCGTCAACGTCTAAATTATCTATAAGTTTAGCTACCTCTTCGACTGTACAAGGCCTAAATTGGGTAAGTGTTTCTGTGTGCTCATGTCCGTCTTTGTACATAAGTGTATTACCTGAATTCAAATGATATTCCGATGGTATCCTACCAGCCAACTCCGTGCCAATTGTGGCAAAATAGACGTTCAGTATTTCACAGATTCTGTCGCCCTCTGTCACAGTTTTTGCGTTTACTATAAGTTTTGAAGGTAAGGTATTAACTTTAATCTTATTCATAGCTAGAGAATTAATAGTCTTCCACATCTTTTTTGGATTTTTACTGCATTTTTCGAATTCTTTATAATAGTAATTGTTTTTATCATTATTTATCTTCTTTTGTACTTTATTACGTTCCGCTAAGAACTTTTTCGTCAAGTTTACGTTTGTTTTTTCATATTTTAGTTTTTGCCATAGAGTGTTTCTGCTATTAATCATCTTAATAACTTCTTTGTTAATCCAGTCGTCCTTTGGCAAGTTCATTATTTTTGATTTTTGCTTCTTGTTTTTTGCTATATGTGACACAATGAATTCTTCCAGACATTGGTAGTCATCATTTTTTCCCGTGTATGAAACTTCGCTAATACTTTTATATAAATTTTCATAATCTATTCCCTCATATTGTACCTTTTGTTTGATTTTTGGCTTATATTTAAACATTTCTAAATAAATTTGTTTATGGTCGGACATGGCCGAGTCCAGAATAACGAAATGAAAGGATTGTTTTTGTAAATCTGTTGCCACATGATCCAAGATGGTGTTTGTGGTAATAGTTTGTCTCGTAGAGTAGTATTTATCTATTTTATTTAAAATATCGTAACCAGATTCTTCGAGTTCTGTTAGGTAACGAGTGACACATGTGTTCGGATCCAGGAGGTCCAAGTTAAAATCGCCAAATACGATCGATCTTTTTCTAGTTTCCAGCTGCAAAGTGTATCTTTCGAGATACTCGACTCGACTCGACTTAACTAATTAAAATTACATAATTGTACATATTGTACAATTTTTATAATAATGTTTCTTCTCTCGTATATATGTGTGTACATAAATTATAAAATAAATAAATAAATAATATATAACAATAACTCCTACCTAAAATATAGCGTCAAAAAAGCCTCCGCATCGCTGTCGACTGGAAATGTGCCCAAAAGACTGGTGGCGTTGCCACGTTGTATGGCAATGCTTAATCTCTGACCGAGGTAAAAGCCAGCCCTTTGGTCACGCGAAGTGTCAACTAGCCGTTTGGATAATTCTTTAAAAAGCGCATGAGCACTCGGACCCCACGGCCCAAGAGTCTCAACCCCAAACGACTTAAAAATATAACTACCGACGAGGTTGTTATATTTTCGCCGCTTGAGGTTCTCCGCAGCCGCAGCGGCAGCACCAGCACAGCGCAACGAGCTGGGAAGATGGGATGGCGCAAGAATGTCGACACAGGTAGCGTCCCATACTTTTGTATGTGGGTTTAGGGTGAGGCCTTTAGGCCTACTCATCTTCCATGGAAATAAAGACATACAGCCCGGTCTCTTACCATCGTCGCGTGCCAGGCCACGAGGTTCCAAAACAGCCGGAACGCCGACGGTGATAAGGGCGAGTCGAATGATGTCATTAATATTCGCGTGCCGTGCTATACGTCCCGCGCTTCGACTGCATGACAGACCGTGGTGACCGAGGCTGTTGACAACTTCGCCACAGTGGCAGCGATGAGGCGAACAGCAAGGAGTGCCTAGGCGTAGGGAAACAGCTAGGCGGAAAGTTGTATCGTCGAACAAGGTGCCTATGTTCAACGATGGTAGTGCGTGAAGCCAGAGGCCCGACTCCCACTCTCCCACAGCCAGTAGGCGCGTACACTCTGCAGTAGCAACCACGCCCGACCACCCCTCTGGGAAGAGGGGTGGTCGGGCGGATTTGTATTCGGGCCTATATATAGCCTCGGTGAAACACGGCACATCAAAAGGAATCAGTGTTGAAGTTAGAATGCTCCTTATTAATTAATCAGTGCCGTGGACATGAATATGAATGCCGTAATCATTATTATTATTATTATTAACTTGAGCCCAAGCTCGATCGTCCAAGGTCACATTTAAAATAATGTAAGCGTATGGATGTGTAATGTAATCGCCAAACTAAAGTGGCAATGGGCAGGGCACATTGCTCGCAGAACGGATGGCCGTTGGGGCCGAAAGGTTCTGGAGTGGCGACCGCGTACCGGAAGACGCAGTGTCGGAAGGCCCCCTACAAGGTGGACCGATGACCTGGTGAAGGTTGCGGGAATCCGATGGATGCGAGACGCACAGGATCGTTCGTTGTGGCGACGTTTGGGGGAGGCCTATGTCCAGCAGTGGACGTCTATCGGCTGAAATGATGATGATGATGATGAAGCGTATGGATAATTTGGTCCATTTTTTCTAAAAGTAGAGGGTGCTTCCATAAGTGGGAAGAACGAAGGAAACATATTAATTTAGGGCCGAAACAACATTATCGAGTTAGGGTAATGGCCGAATGCATGTTAATTTGGAGCAATCTTTCCGAAACGTCATTGAAATTTTGAATCTTCTCCTCCAAAACTGGGAAAGGAATTCTCAAAGATTGGGGACCCAAGAAGACGAAGAGAACTTTTATCGATAATTTTGATTGCATATTTTGAAAGGGTCAGAAGTCTGTCAGTATTGTCAGATAGGAATAATTCACATTTAGAAAAGTTGAGATATAGTCCTGTAGAAAAGAGTTGTTTTTTTTAAAACACTAAATCATTTATATGAATAGCTAATCTAAAGATTACTGGCCCGAGTGGGTCACCTTGCTGATAGCCAACAGCAGATTCCAAAAGGTTGTTCCGATATAGTAATTTAGATAGATGTCTATAACATTGCCAAAGAAAACTAAAGATTTGAGGTATTTCTTTTTTAGTTTCTGCCAGTGCGGTGTCCCTATTAACAGAATTAAATGCATTTTTGATGTCAACCTTAAGGATAGCCTCTCCTTTGCCAGAATTTAGGTAGGTCGACAACGCGTGTACGGCAGCCTCACAGCCCCCGTTGGAGCCGTAATCAAGCTGCAGAGGCTGAAATTTTTCCGAAACCACCTCACCAAAAAATTTGCAACAAATCTTGGCTGCCATGGAACGTAAAAAAGAAAGAAAAAGAAAAAAAGGAAAGATAAAAAAAAAATGCAAAAAAATCATACAATTTATTTAAAAGAATACTGATATTCTTTTACAAAAAGTTGAAACTGGATCGATTAAGTTTTAAAAGAAATATTACTTAAAATTGTGAAAATACGAAAAAACAAACTTGAAATATTATCCTGACACAACATAGACGAATTGTATTATAGTCTGGAACTTTTTTGAAAAGAAGATTTAATTCCATATCTTTAAATATATAAAAATGAATAGATGTTCGTTAGTCTCGCTAAAACTCAAAAACGGCTGGACCGATTTGGCTAATTTTGGTCTTGAAATAGTCCTGGGAAGGTGTAAACGGTGAGAAAAAATCACTAAAAAAAATCCGAATACAACGGCCATCTCTAATTAAAATGTCATTATAAAATGAATTATGCTATTCTGGTAATGCCAGTAGATGGAGTTATCCTTACTATTAGGCGCCACGAAGTTCGCCGGGTCAGCTAGTTCATATTATTATAAATTCGAACACTAATAGCATATGGTTGATGGGGTTGAAAGGTTTTGGAGTGACGACCGCGTACCGGACGACGCGGCTTTGGAAGGCCTTCCACAGGGTGGGCCGATGACCTGATAATCCGATAGATGATGAAATAATAATGAATGAAAGATATAGATATATTTGCTTTATGTATGCTTAGACGTATGCGGAACGGGGTGTAAAGTCCAGTAAATCGCTGCTGAAAAGTGAGGATTCTCCAACCAGGCGGGTGTTATGTCTGGTCCCGGTAACTTTTCAATAGGTGATTTTTGGCTGTTGTATAATTATATTCTAATCTCGCAAATAACTCTAAGAGCCAACACTGCGTTAAGCGGATGCCCACACGTCGCGTGACGTCGCGCGTGTTTCGTGTGCGACGGTCCCTGTAGCAGAAACCAGATGTGCATGTAGTCGTGTCGATGGTGAACTTTAATGTATTATAACGCAGCGTCGGCCCTAATACTACGATACAGGATTTTGTTTAAGTATTTTTGAAGTTAAAAAGATAGTTTATTGATCATGATTAATAATAATGTTAATTTAAAGTATAAATTTAATCCTAATGTATATTATGGAAATAAAAGGCAAAAAGTAATAGAAAATAATAAAATATAAAGATAAAATAACAAACACAACAACAACAACACAACACTTAACATAAAATATCATAGGATACGGATAATAGTATAATCCTTTAGGATAATATACCAATTTTCACGTTGTTGAAGTCACGAAGTACATTATACATTCAAGTACTAGATCATTATTAAGACAATGCCAGACCTACCAGACATAAGGCTCTATTTAATATTACCAATGTATAATTCATAAGCCGCTGAGGTGAACCCTGAGCCATTTGATCAATGGTATCACTTAATCAGTACTAATACTAACCGGTTGGCACATTAAGATATTAATATTTTCTACGTAAACGGTATGTGGAGAATAATTAAGATATATGGAAGACCGAATGATTCTTGAAGTGTCAAGGTTTTTTGTTTCTGAGAAAAATTTAAAATATCAAAAATTTCTCTAAAAAAACATTTTTTTCGATTAAAAACCGAACTAATATACATATTACGAGTTGTAGGTTGCGGGTTCAAACCCAGCCAGGCGTATTACTTTATGTAATTTATTTCATCACCACTGCTCTCAAATCGGTGAAGAAACACATCGTGAGGAAACCGGCATGTCCTAAAACCAAAAATTCGAAGACGTGACATCCACCAACCCGCACTGGGCCCGCGTTGTAGATTACGGCCAATACCCTCTCCTATAGAGGAGGCCTGAGTCCCAACAGTGGGAACATTATAAGGCCGACTATGCTATGTTATGCTAAAATACATGTAATCAATCTAATTGTTTGTCAGATTATTCTACAGGCAACGTTTTACCATTACACGTGTTTTAATTTTATGATCAAATCTGTAGATTTCTAGCATATCGCTATAATGCTTCATATTTGCATTATTTGTGTCTTTTCGCATCTCTTTATTTTGTATGCAGTCCAATAGTGACGCTTTAAGTCCTGTAGCCCTCTTTAATGAACAATAAAACGTGTTAAATTTCTCTCTCACTAACAACACATTTCACTCTTCCAGTAAATGACACTTCATCTAAAGGAAACGAGGTGCCATTCTCAAGACCTACCTGTTACACAGTATAGTATTTCAATTGGATTTTTATACAACTTATAACACTGTCTTGTATGAACACATTGTGTGAAACTGGACCTGGATTGCAAGAAATGTGAAATGAAGCGTTTCGACCCGACTAAATGTTTAGTTACAGTCGCTTTCAAAAAAAAGTTGAAGAAATCTTCAACGTTTTAGCAAAGAGGCGATAGATACAATTATGTTACAAGAAATAAGGACCAATTAGTTCAACTAGATTTCAGATTGGCTAAAGTGGCCTCTTTTTTCATGGGGTACTGTTTGAAATGTTTAAATAATAAAATACCTCCCCAAATATCCCCGCGAGGGCCGATTGTGCATATTTTTGTACAACTACTTGAGTGATCTTGATAAACGCTTAATTATCGTTTTATATACACAGGTGTACGAAATTTATTCGGCCGAAAATGTTGGTCTCTGTATTCTTCGTTTTTCCTAAAAAAAAAAAACCAGAAAAAGTCTTATTTTTTCTTTTTTTTTTTTGGTGATTTTACGTAAAAACGCGCAATTACGTAAAAATAATACCCCTGTACGCGTGATATTTGAACTCAATGATACGAAATTTAAATCTTGTATTAAACGCATACCTACTATGCAGGCAGGCTTAATATAAGTTGGAGGATTATATTCAAGATAAAAATGCTTGGCTCAATGCTGGTCCAGCTCCACTACCACTAAGGTGTACAAATTGATTATAAAAATAATCATTTCCAAGCAAAGAGTATCCATGGAGTTTCTTGCACATTCTTCTCCATATAGATCTACGCTTTGGAATGTGCAATTAGCATAATTTTTTTTCTTACTGACTGACTTCTTGACATTTCAAAAGTGCCTGTAAATGGTTTATTTGAAATAAAATGCTTTGAATCTTTATTTTATCAGGTTATTTGATCGCCAGTATGTTCTAGAATCAAAAATTTGGAAACATGTGATATACCTGAACAGGGCCAAAATGGTGGATTTTCGCCCATTCTCTCTCCTAGAGTAGTCTGAGTCCCAGCAGTAGGTACATTATAAGGCTGATTATACTTAATTTATTTGATCAAATCATTAACTTTCTCTTCGAAAAATGATTCCAGAGAGTTATTTTAACAATAATCATTTTCCTGTGACATATTGGTCTCAAAATCTTTTTTTAGGGTGAGATATCATCATATAACTTACCACGGTATCGTCCACAAACCCACACCTACGGTAGCGGCAGCTGGGAAGTGAGAATATCTATTCCCTGACGGTTGCGGCCATCTCCTTCAAACAATTCCGCAACCCTGGGGGTCTCTGGCTTGCGGACGGCGAGCAATGAGTAGCTCGCTGTCCGATGGTCCGGTAACTTTCCGGACCGAGCCCAAGCCGTCGAAGGCTCGTAGTGTTCCACGCGCGCCTCAATGAGATGTCAGCAACCGTAGGGACCCAGGAGGGTCGAAGCTAGCCTACTGGGGCCCATGGATGATGCGAAAGAGATCGCCGGGGCCCTGGAACAATGGCAAAGAAGGAACAGGAGTGGGTTTTTAGTCAAAGTCTGACACGTCATACCGCTCCGCCCAAGAGTGGGGGACGTCATTAGAGGATTTTCCCACCCAAAAAAAAAGGCAACTTTAGCAGAATCGTATTAGAATAATAATATGAATCATGTTAAAAATCGCAAAATGGTCACGAATTGGCAGTTCATATATTGTAAACAATATCCATACGTAAACAATATTCATAATCTGCAATTCATCTATTTAACAATTTTTTTGACAGACGGATCTAATTGACAGCACATCAGTAAACTTTCACGAGTTACATTAATTTCCCTTCATTTTTGTGTTTTTCTTATTTTATACCGTGCAGCTCTCAAGACTGTGATACTGGCAGTAATGTTAAAAACGAGTTGCCATATAAAAAAAAAATAATACTTTGATTTATTTTTCTTTCTTTTTTATTCTCTCTCTGTTTCACTCTTACGAGTTTCTGTCATGTAGGTACATTTGTAGTAGTCTGTAGTAGTTTGTAGGTCATTACAATAGTCTGTGGTATGTTCATAATGTCGGTCTGAGTCTGCGAAGAAATTCTTTTATTTTGAACTTGAATGTTTAGAGATATATATATTTATTTTACTGTTAATTCACGCTAAATACTCTCCAGCGTTTGATGGTCTATTAGCAGTTTGCACGTGTTTGTGGCAAAATGTAGTGTCGAATCTTTTCCACAAATATCATTAATAAAGAGTTGAAGTTACTTTGATTCTATTCAATCAAAAGTCGGTTTTTCTGGTCATATTTCTCTGAAATTTTTCATATTCTCATAACAACATTTATATGACTACTTTCGTCCAGTCTAACCGGTCAGATACCCACATCAGACTAATGAAGGATGATAAATAAAAGCCTGGAGTCATTGTACCTTCAAGCGCAATACATAATTCATGACCGTTAGGGGCTGCTCAGGTAATGTTAGGAACAAAGGGAAGTCTTTCGCTAGTGAAAAGGGGATGTTTTTGTTGTTGATTTCTCATGTTTTTATTAGTTTAGATTTTATTATACAGATGCTTCTCTTTGAAAAATCCGTACAAAGGAACTGATGAAAGCTGGGCAAGTACTGGAGTTCAGAATAAAATTCAAAACAATCAAACTATTCAGGCTTTTCTCAATTATTATTTCCTTTGACTATTACTTATTTTGTGGTTTGGGTTAGTTTTCTTAAATAGCTCCTCTCGCTCTAGGAGGAACTGGAGGGTTTTATTTTTTCGGAATGTGGGAACTTCTACCGTTCTAGGGCAGAGTGGGAGTGTTAGACTTTTACTGACTAAAACCACACCTATGTTTTTTCTCTGCCTTGCTTCCAGGACCCCAGGTTTCCCTTTTGGAAGTAAACCCACGGCCCCAGTAGACTTAGGCCCTGCTGGGCCCCTACATTTGCTGACATCTCCTTGAGGCGCGCGTAGAATACTTGTCGCGAAGAACGCGAAGCCATAGACCAAACATATAAATTCAACTCTAGCAACATCTAGAGGCGCCATCTTGAATAACTATGGTAAGCATCGATATTAGAGACTTTGCAATAGCGTGAGATTATTTGGCGCCAACCGAGCTAGTAACTAGTAGCCGCCATTTCTAAAAGTCGCAAACTATAGTTAACGTGTTGTGTCATCGCTTGTGTACAGAGCGTGAATTATGCTAGTTAAAGACTTTTCGTGCCGTGTCTGGAAGAGAGAGATGTATCCAGAAATCGACGGCATGAAAGCTAAGTATTACTTAAGTAAATATCTTAGTCACGCTACATGTGGTTATTTGTTTTCTCGGCGCAATTGATTCCTATAGATGTTAATGTTAAAGTTTTGACTGACCTGGTGGTCTAGTGGTTAGTGGCCCTGACTGCTATGCCGGGGGTCGTGGGTTCGATTCCCACCCAGGACAAATGTTTGTGTGATGAGCACAATCATTTGTTCTGTGTCTGGGTGTAATTTATCTATATTAATAGGTCTTCACCTATGAAATTGGAGATTTTTAAAACGGGTTGCTTTGAAGTGTTAAATCATTGGATTGACTTGGAATCATAAGTTCAAATAAATTTTATATTAAAGGTATGTTATTCTTCTTTTGAAATTAGGTATTTATTGGTTTCTTTGTGTTTTATATTTTCTGTAATATAGCAGTACCTATTATGTATATATTTAGAAATATATAAGTAGGTTTATCAGTTATCTAGTACTCATAACACAAGCTCTGCTTAGCTTGAGACTAGACGGCGTTCTGTGACAGTTGTGGAAAAAAAAACTGTTCCATTACTGTCTCTTGGTACAAAGGTAAAAGCTAAACTGTATGAGGCCTGATAAAGTTAGGCCTAGTCCTTGTCGTGGACATGGACAGGTAGAGGGCACGGAGTAAGCAGGCCCAAGCGTTCTAGGTGGGCTGCTGAGGCCGGGTAGCCATCCCCCGGATTCCAACGCCCTCTGCAGTTAGGAGTAGGCGGCCTCTAGTATAATAGGGGTTTGTGCCGAGGCCTGGAGAGGTGTGTCTCTGGGATTCCAACTTGTTATATTAGGAGTAGGCGGCCTCTAGTATAAAAGGGGTTTGTGCCGAGGCCTGGAGAGGTGTGTCTCTGGGATTCCAACTTGTTATATTACGGAGTAGGCGGCCTCTAGTATAATAGGGGTTTGTGCCGAGGCCTGGAGAGGTGTGTCTCTGGGATTCCAACTTGTTATATTACGGAGTAGGCGGCCTCTAGTGATAGGGGTTCGCTGAGACCTTGAGATGGATGTTCCTCTTGGATTCCGGTTTATGACTCAAGAGTGTTACTTGAGGTCTTGCTCGGGTACGTTGTTACCCGAGTGATGGCACAGTCGACTGTAGCTTCGGTGATTTAGACACCGAGCTGTTCGCTCCGGCATTTAAGCCGGGCAAATTAGAGTCTCGCTCGTGCGAGCATGTGGTGCTGGACGCCTATTTGAGGGTCCTGGTAGTACCTACTGAAGTACTGACCTTATCCAACCTCAAGTTTAATGATACAGGATGAAGATGTTATTATGTCATATTCATCCTAGCGAGGCTATTGATTATTATATAATGTTGAAATGATGTTCTTTATATGAAATTACTAATATGTTGTTTACACTGTAAGGGTTAATTGCGTCGATATATTCATGTTCAGGGAGCAATAACTTTTACAGGTGGTTGAAGTCCGATATATGCGAAGCAGACAATTATATGAGTGAAAGAAATATACCTACGAAAAACTCAACAGCTCAACTCAACAGGTATGTGACACATTTCCTACCACACACCCCTCAACATCATTGTCGTCACCTACACAGAATATAATATATATACATATTGTTCATCCCTAATTTATATACTCGTAGTACTCAGAGTTGTGTGTGAAGTGACGACAATACTACGCGCCGTCGACGACTTGGACTCGGTCCGGTCGGTTAATGAACGGTTGGACGGCGAGCTATACCCATTGCTCGCCGTCCGGAACCCCGCGCCTGCGGTAGCCGGAAATCGGAATCGGAATCCCGGCGGCTGGGGCGCGAGGGCCATTGCCTCACGCGTGCACCTGCGGCCTCCTCCTTTGCTAGCATTACTAGCTTCGCAGAAGAAGGCGACTTCCTGCCACTCCTATTCGCTCTGGACCATGGCCTGTACCAAGGCCCGGTGCGAGAGATCGCCGAGCGCCCCCGAGCGCCCCCACGAAGACACGACGGTGCTCTGCCCAGGCAGGGCACACCTCTACCGTATGCTCCACCGTGTCCTACGGGCGGTCCACACAATGATGAAACCCGGGCGTTTCTTCCACACTGGAACACACAGGAACTGCGTCATGCGGAAGGTAAGGACGCCGTGTTGTCTTCCCAGCCACTCTTCAAAGAGGGGACTTACTGCCATAATTGTGGCGTGCCCAAGTCAGATGCAGCTGGACTGCAGTATTCATGGAGCAACTGCCTATCTAACGTTCACCACGATACGAACAAAATTCTATCGGAACAACAAAAGTTCAAATACCTTTTAGCTATAAAATTTTGAACTATAAACCACAATATATAGACCCTTGTTAGGATTGGAATCTGCTAATGAATTCTAGGAATTCTATTCTCAAATCTTGATAGGAATTCATTTAATAATATGACCAAAACTATACAAACCAGTCTACAGATCCTATAGATTGTTTAACGTATTGAATAGAGGTCAATGACCTATGACATTATTATTATTATTATTTAACAATTTGTGTACACACAATAATAAAAGAAAAGAAGAAGGAAACAGAAGAATGGTACAAAGGTGATGCTTATTTCTAAAGAAATCTCTTCCAGCAAACCTGCAAGACATTTAATTTTATTATCGTTTATTTATGTATTAAAAATATACTCCATTTGAGATAGCATTAGACAGAAGTAAAAAAGGTTGTTTTAGAGTAGATACACTTTGTAATAAAAGTACAATATATGTAAATTGTGCTTTATTACAGTTAAGATTGATGCCGAAATTATTATAATCTACTTATATACTAACTGATAAACTTAAATGAATTCATTTGAACTATCTATTTTCTGAATTTATGAGGCTTTTAACTAAATAAATTATTTAGTTCTTACATATAGTATACTAAATAAAGTATTTAGTTCTAGTGCCCATGTTAAAAACCTAAAAGTCAATATCTGGAACGTTTTCCATTATACTATATAATATTAGTTATTTCTATTTGTATGAATTAATATTCATTAATAATTATCGTGTTGCCTTGTATTGTGTACAATTCATATGTATTGTAAGGAGGAAACTTGTAAATATGCCATTTAAAAAAAAAATGTTTGAAATTAAGTTTATTTAAAAAAAAAAAACATTTACATATCTAAGTATTTAGTACTTGCTTTACAATAGCCAAATTTTACTTAGATACGAGTAAATTTATGGGAATGTTAAAATTTTATATTAAACAATTTTTTTTTTTTCAGATTTTTGCCTTTACTTGTGCCATGAGACCCTGTTTCAGGTCACATGATTCTAGGTCAACGGGAAGATCCCTATGAATTTTGATTCCCTTGAGAGTGCACGTTTTTTTGCGACATATACAGCCGTATCTTTTTGTTTTCCTTAACTCAGGAATTTGATTTTTTTACAGCTTCAAGGGACCGCAAACTTGGGTATATGGTTTTAATTTCAACTCGATATCTCTACGTGTTCTCGAGATTAAGGGTCTTGACAGACAGACAGACGGATGGACAACAAAGTGATTCCGGTTTTTCCTTTTGAGGTACGGAACCCTGAAAAACGCATTGCTTAAAGTCCATCCACATCTAGATGTATGTATTCGCTAAAAGTTTCACTCCATATTGTGTTGTACGTGCCGCCGTCCGCTTCGACAAAAAAGGGGTGAAATCTCAGCAAAACAAGTTAGAGAACCAGTCCGGATCGAACTTGGACCGGCCACGTCACGTTCAAGTATGCAGCGACCCTTACGATTGATGTTCGGAGTTCAAATAGACGCTGTGTTGCACGAATTGTATGGATTGTGACATGTTTTCTATTTTCTTCTTTATTTTTGACGTTTTGTTGCCGTATGTGATTCAGTCAGTTTTGAAAGTAGATTTTTACATAGTTCCGTGAATATGAGGCGTCTGCAAATTATTAAAAAGATCTAATCCATTCATTTTGATTTCTTTGTCTAAGCGCATGTGTTCCTAGACTGCACAGGTGTCACTGAAATACGCAAACGAACCTTAGGATCCCCGAACTCCCTTATTGATACCCTGAAAAACCTCAGAGGCCTAATCTGTTTTTGGAGTGAGGTGAGCTGGTTGGAATAAGCCCACCTAAAATTATGGCCGCCATGACTTACGTACAATGGTCCGCATAGGACTAAGTGTTTTTTTTTTTTTTTCGGTGGGAAATCATCCAAATGACTTCTCGCGCTCTGGGTGGAGCGCGAGGGCGTGTCAGACTTTTACTAACTAAAACCACACCTGTATCCTTCAATTACCCTTTGCGTTTTAGGACTACGGATTTCCCTTTCAGAAATTCTCCGCGGTCCTAGCTAGCGGGCATCGGCCCTGCTGGGCCCCTACGGTTTGCTGACATCTCTTTGAGGAGCGCGAGTATCACTACACGCTGTTGACGACTGGGCTCGGTCCGGTTAATTACCGAACAGCCGGACGACGAGCTACCCAGTGCTCGACGTCCGCAAGCCCGCGTCTACCGTGGCTGGTAGTCGGGGTCGGAATTACGGCGGCTAGGGCGTGAGGACCTTCGTTCCCTCACGCGTGCAGCATAGGACTAAGTGTGGAAACCGTTCTCAGACGTCGAGCGTCGGCGTCTCAGACGGTGGCCGGAGCATGAGAATTATCTCCTTCTCACACTATCTAAGGAGGAGATTTTTGCTCGTATTACTGCTTCACAGAAGGAGTTGTCTACTTCCCATTCCCTCAAGCACTGCACCATGGCCTGGACCAAGGCCGAACGCGAGAACGCTCCAGCCGATTGCCCCCATTGACACTTTACCAAACTTACGGATGTTTTCGAGTGGAAACCTTCAAACGACGCCCGGACTCTGGGCAGTGTGGAATTTTTACCTTACTAAAACCACCCGGTGATCAACGTCAGTACATAGAAGGGGCCCCGTTACCTCTCAAAAGATAATTCCCCCTTCTATGCAACCCCTGAGGCACATCCCTGAGGAGACTGTACAATGGTTTCCTCTGAGCTTCACTGTGTACAGCAGTACGTGATCACTGGACCACTGTCTTCCCTGGAAGAAGATGGGTACCTAACATACGGATAGATTCAAAGCCTCTCCTTTCACATAATTTAAGTATCGTTTTTACCTGACGATCCAATTACTCGAGTATTTTTTTACGAGATAAAGATTAAGGATTGTACGTAGGTCATGGCGCTGTATATGTGAATCTCTAATTATGTTAGATGTGTAGAGTCTAGTTTTTTTTTGGGTGGAAAGTATAAAATAGTTTCTCCCGCTCTTGGTGGAGAACAAGAGGTAGTATCAGATTTGTGTGCTATAAACTTGGGGTCTTTAAATCAAGAGTGAATAGGTTTGATCTAGGCATGCGTGCTTCACTGTCAATCACATCAATGCTTGACCGCTTGAGTGCTTGAAGCGCGAGCCTATCAATCATTGATAGCACTTAATTATAACAAAAATATTGATACTAATAAAAAAAAGTAGATTTTAAGTATCTAACACACTATGCGGACGTTCCGCGGCTGATTTTACGTTCCAACCTATTCAGCTGACATGGCACACCATAAGTGCCGAACTTACGCGGCAGAAATTCAGTTGCGCAACTTTGCGTGTATTCAGTGTCTCGAGAGCTTTCGTGGTGACGTGTCTTTTTATATACTCGTAAACAGCCAGACAGACAGACACAAAACAAAGTGATCCTGTTAGGGTTCAATTATTATTTTAATTTAAACACAACGGACGGACACGCGGGGCGCGGGCATACTTGCCTTGCCTCCCGCTGCTCCCCGCCCCGGATCTTCATCGACAATTGAACCGAACTTCGGTCGCGAATAATGGGTGCTCTACAGAATACGTTACCGCTGAAATGCCGCTAAACTTACGCCGTCCGGACCGAAGTTCGGCTGTATGCTTTAATGCAACGTAATTTTGGCAAAAAGTGTCGTCAGTAATTCAAATAGCATTGCAGGCGTAATCATGCTGAACTTCGGTCACGTACCTTCGGCATAGTGTGTTTAGACACTTAGTGAATAACACTAAGTAAAGCGCCTGCCAGGGATGGCGTACAATTTATAAGTCGAAACCGGTCACTGGGACACGCGTTTATCAGCAGTTAAATAAGAGGTAATAAAAAAAAACTCCAAATTAAACCCCAATGACACCACACTTTCTCACCAAAAATATATTTATCACACCATCGATTTACATCACTGGTTTCACAAAGTAGAACTTGAACAACTTGGGCCCAGTTTGGTAAACAAAAAGTTTTGGGGACATGGGACCCAACTGGGGTCGTCAATCAATCAGGCGGACAGCTATTTGTACCTACCCAGTCAGCTGGTGTATTGGTTGATAGAGATGTACGAGTAACTGCGGTGGGAGTTGGTAAGGGAATGAGGACGGAAAGTGTTTCTGCAAAAGTTGGTAGTAAATAAAAACCTCAAAAAGAATTGGGTAGATGATTATGAAAGTCTATTAGGAAAAAAAGAAAAGGAAAGTTTATTATTAAGTTTATTATTTTTTATTTTGCTAACATTTGTTTATCGGTTATACAGATACAAGGTTATAGTTGGACCGAGCCCAAGTCGTCGACGGCGCGTACTGTTTCACGCGTGCCTCAAGGAGATGTCAGCAAGTGTAGGGGCCCATCAGGGTCGAAGCCTACTGGGGCCAAAGGTCTGATTCTGAAAGGAAGACTCGGCCCTGGTACGAAAGGCAACGAAGGAACAGGAGTGGGTTTTTAGTCAGTAAAAGTCTGACACTATCTCTCGCCCAAGAGCGGGAGATGTCATGAGATGTTTTTTTTTATTTTTTATTAGAAATTATAATAAAAGACATGCATAATTAAAATTGTTATTTAAATAAATACAGCTGGTTGGTAGAAAAATACTAGACGTGTGAAGAGAACAAGATCTGTACACAAATTAGTAAGCTCTGCCTTCACCTTGCCTCCATCACCTTAAGAAAGGTGATGCAACTCGACGTACATATTCAATGTTTTTCACACAACCGTTCTTACGCGATTATGACGTTATTACACGTTTTTAATTAGATATTTTGGAAACACAGTATCTTGTGGATATTATCTAGGCTTCTATTGAAATCAATTCATAAATTTGTGTAAAACTAATCCAGTAAAGACATCTGAAAATCTGCTATTTTTCATGAACTTTGACACTTTCTAATTTACTCAAAAATTAAATAAGTAAAAAACAGAAGCCTTGCAAATTTAATTAAGATTCTGAATAACGACAGCATTTTTTTAAAACTTTTAAGAGTTAAAAAAAAACACAAATACGTGTTTTTTACCTAGAACAAGTTTTGTAAAATATTTGATTAAATCACGGAATTACCGAATGCTAACAGAGTTTTCAGGCACTATGTCTCTTTTTTCGCGTTGCCTTTTCGTCAAACAGCGCGTTGGATTGCGTTAAATGAAGTAACAAGCTTTTAAACCATTCTCGATGTTGACGATAGGCGAGTGAAAAAGGAGCCTCTTAAGCAAGGGTTGTCCTGTACCTCAAGAGACAAAGAATATTTTTTTAAATTAAAAACCTACAAATAAGTCGAGCAGGGGCAAGAGGTAATGTCAGACTTTTACTTATTAAAACCCACTCGCGTTCCTTCAATTACCCCTTTTTTTCTTTAGGTATGGGGGAAGGAGGCCATAGGGGTGCGCTTTAAAACAGCATCTTAATTAGAAACGTTATTACAACATACCGATTTGACATGGCAGTACAGAAAATTAAACATCAAGATTGATATTAAGAAATTTTCTTGACGTAAAATAAATAAAATATGTACATAATAAAACTTGTAGCTACGTATATCAAAAACATTTTCCTCTGAAATCTTATAAAAATATAAGATGAAACCTTATTAGAAATTCAGCTTTGATCTAGTTTCAGTATTATAACTTACTAAGGAGGATGGTTCCAAAACCAAATCTATTATTCAGTATAGTTTTAACTAATTCAACAACTACTATCGTATGTAACAGTTGAATACGTTAAAGCTTTCTAAAAATAAAACATATTTGCAACTGATGCACAAAAACTGACTGAGGAGACATAGAAACATAATTATGAAAATATCCCGCAGCGAGTTAATAGTTTTTATTTTTTGAGGTAGGAGAAATTATCTAATGACTTCTTCCACTCTAGGGTGGATCGAGAGGGCGTGTCAGAATTTTACTGACTGAAAACACACCTGTGTCCTCCAGTTACCCTTGGCGTTTTAGTACAGCGGGTTTCCATTTAAGAAACTCCCCGTGGCCTTGCAGGCATCGGCTATGCTGCCCCCCTATTAACTTAGTGTCTAATGTTGTATAAATATTTTAACTATTATCTATATATTATTAATTATAGATAACAAGTACATGAAATCCTTCAGGCGCGAGTCCGACTCACACGTAGCCAATTTTTTGGTGAATGTTTTATTTATTTTTATTTCAGTAAAAGACTGTCATTGAATTGTATAGAAGGCGTGGGTTCAAGATGAAAATAATATATGTACAACTTTATTTAGATTTTCTAAAACCAATTTTAATAATACAACCCAGATTCTTGTTTACATAGCCTCAAATATTCTCGTCTAATATTTATTCTGGGGCAATATATTGAATACTTAATATTTCAAAGAATGAAAATGTTATTTCATTTTTAATCATGGCAGAAAAACTTTTATTACATATTTATTATTCAGAGACTTTAAAAGAGTAATTTATTGATTCTGTAAAAATAGGGTTTCTTACAGCGTGGCTCTGGGTAATTCCAAGAGTGAGGCGGATCAGACCGTAATCCAATGTTTTGTATCAATATTCCCAGAAGTTTTCTTTTTTTGTCAAATAATACAATAAAAACAAGAAATTCATTTCAGACGAAAGACGACTTTCGGCCAGAATGATGCCTTTTGTGTGATGATGATGATGCCTAATGAAAAAAAAAATTGCTTTTACTGCTGAATTCCCAGAAGTTTTCTTTTTTCATCAACTATTACGATAAAAATAAACAAGAAATTCATTTCTGACGAAAGACGACTTTCGACCAGAACGATGATGATGCCTAATGAAAAACAAAACTTTTACTGCTGTATCAATATTCCGGAAGTTTTCTTTTTTGGTCAACTATTACAATAAAAAAATAAATAAATTCATTTCTGACGAAAGACGACATTCAGCCAAAATGATGATGATGATACCTAACGAAAAAAATTGTTTTGAGTGCGAGATTCGTCATTCGAGTTCATTTAATGGGCGACTACTAGGGATTTTATGACTACTTGAGCTTTCATAACCCAAAACATGTTTTTGAATGTCTCTTCATATTTTATTTGTACTTCAAGATAAAACGTGTTAGATGCTCCAAAATTTTGGAGTCACAAGGCGTTTTTCGGTCACCGAATGCGTGAGTTTGTGGCCGATGAGCCATGGATACCAAATCATCCGCAGGTCTATTAAGGGCCATGCCTGAGTTGGTGTGTAGTGTACCACGCGCGCCTCAAGTATATGCCAGCAAAACTAAAGGGGCCCAGTCGTCTAGCCATTCATGGCTGCTAGGGCTGCGGGAACCTTTGAAAGAGTGGTCGTAGCCCTAGAACACAAAGAGCCATTGAAAGTCACATGTGGATTTTAGTCAGTGAATGTCTGACACACCCTCTCGTCCCACCCTGGAGCGAAAGAAGTTTTTGGATGTTTTCCCACCTCGAAAAAAAAGATGCTTCAAAATTGGTTCTTGCTATTATCCATTTTTAGGGTTCCGTACCTACCTCAAAAGGAAAAATTGGAACCTTTATAGGATGTCTGTCTGACTGTCTGTCTGTATGCGGTCCCTTGAAGCTGTGAAAAAAACAATTTTTTGAGTTAACGAAAAAAAAGGTACGACCGTATATGTCGCAAAAAACGTATATTTTGACACTCGAGGAAATCAAAATTCATAGGGTACTTTCCGTTGACCCAGAATCCTGAAATTTAGCATAAAGCAACGTCTTATAGCACAGGTATAGGAATAAATCTGAAAACTGTAAATTAGTAGTTACGTCACAACAACAAAAAAAAACAGAAAAATCTTCGAGACTCCATTCGGGAATTGAACTGTTTACATAGGTAAGTTTGTACGGAACCCTCGGGGCGCGAGTACGACTCGCACTTGCCTAGTTTTTTTAACCTAACATCTTTTTCATTCCATTTAAATAATGCTTATCTTAGAAGACCAGACAGTTAAAACACCCTCGAGCAGTACGTTCATGGTAGCAACCGACACGAAACCTCGAAATACGATAATAGCTTTGAAATTATGTTTACACGGAAACAAGCAATATTCATTGCGAGGTGATTCTCGCCAAAATGGAAGAGCGAGAGGTATGAATGTTTAGACGAAGAATTTTTTTTATATTCTTTCGATTATTATAGTACGTTCGAGACGAGAAACTCTCTCCGTCTAAATGGGCCTTTAGTCTGAAATACAAAATATTTAGTCTTTATTTTTAATTACAAAACATTAGATTAATAGTGTTAATGATCTTTCTACAATGAGCATAGTCACTTGCTTTTATCACTATCTTGCTATTCATTTAGTTTAGTTATTTTATAGTCGAGATTATTCTTCTTATAAATTTCGTTCTTCATCCGCATTCATTATTTTACCAGACTTATTTTCCAAAACCTCGTTAATTGCAACGCTCTGTTAATTTCGTTGGCTCATTAATTTCTTTGCACACAATTAATATGTAATCCTGTGTGTCACCATTTTGGCAATTACGTTTTTGTTTCATGTTTGCTTATACTGTTTAATCAGCTACATTGAAACGTTTCTAATTTACATATTTTATTACTTTTGGGATTTTCATTGTACTTTGAGGTTTTCACAAAATCGGGCTACCTCTTTCCTGCCTATGGACAGGTATTTTTACCGACGTTATCTATAATCATCAAAATTTGTCAGACAAAAGATGTCCACTGTTGGACATAAAGCCTGCCTTAAGTGTCGCCAAAACACATTATCAACAAAGCACGCAACAGTGCGTATTGCTAGTGATGATAAATGATTCTAAAACGTGGTCCTTCACAAAAGGCCACATTAGAAGGCTTAAAGCCACCCAAAGGACAGTGGAGAAGCCTACGCCTTGAATTTCCATAAGTGACCGAATCAAAAAAAAAAGCTATCCAAAAGAAAACCAGAGTTACGGATATAGCCCAAAGAATAGCCTGACCTTAAGTAGCAATGGAGTATACACTGCTCGCAGTACAGATGGTCGAAAAGTTCTAAAGTATCTGGGGCAGTGAGCATTGGAAGGCCTTCAACAAGGTGGACCGATGACCTGGTGAGGGTCACGGGAATCCTATAGATGCAAGACGCACAGTACAAGTTTAGTTTGAGTATTCCATATTTCAAGAGAATTAGTTAAGTAATCTTCTTGTTTTTTAACAAATCGCGTTACAAATTTATTTTGAAGCGGACATTTACAGTTGTATTGTATCGATGGTGATACAGTCCTATGAATAAGCATCATGTTCAGTATTAGAATACAGATACTGTCATTTTTTTTTTTCAGATGTCACATCATACAGTAACTTCTCCCGTTTGGGATCGAGGGAGTTGCAGACTTTCACTAACTCCAAATATGCACCTGTGTTTCTTAGTTGCCCTTTGCTTTCCAGAGTCATGGTCTCTCAAACAATCTCACGAACACAGACATTGTCTTACCATCGTATTCAATCTTTGCAGCCTTTTATATTCATCATTTTCATCTGCGTAAACTTTCTTAGCTTTGATCAGATTCCTTAACTTTGTTTTGGTTTGATTCCAATGTTACCAAAATGTTGCGACAGCCTATTTGACGTCTACAACACGATACCCCCCGAACACCTTTTTATTGTAGTTCCAAATATTTCCATCATCAACTTCGAACAATCCTTGTAGTACCTAATTTCTTGGCAAAGTCTTAAGGCATCAACGATTAATCCCATAAGTTTCAAAGTGTTGAAGTGGCCATCTCCCAACTATTTACTAGAGCAAGATGGATCCCCCTCCATTATCCTATGTGCTTAATCAATTTGATGGTGAATGGATCGTCGAAGTTTGTTACCGCAGACATATTAGTAAATTGATCCCAAATGGCCTGCTTTGATGTTTGGGTACGCAAGTTTTTCGTTGGTAGGTAAAAGGGGAATGTTTTGAAAGGTTTTTGGTAACGTTGGATGTAGTTTTTGTATGTCATCCTTTGTTTTGTTCCATACTAAAGCAAGTGTGGGCAATGCAAAGGGTTACGCTCGGAGTTTCCTTGCGTGATCAAATCAGAAATGAAGATATTCGCAGGAAAACCAAGGTTGCCGACGAAGAATCTCCAAACTTAAGTGGCAATGAGCAGGGCACATTGCTCGCAGAACAGATGGCCGTTGGGGCCGAAAGGTTCTGGAGTGGTGACTACGTACCGAAAGACGCAGTGTTGGAAGGCCCCCACAAGGTGGACCGATAACCTGGTGAAATCCGATGGATGCGAGACGCACAGGACCATTTATTGTGGCGACATTTGGGGGAGGCCTATGTCCAGCAATGGACGTCTATCGGCTGAAATGATGATGATGATGATTTTATTTTTTGTAGTCAGTTTTGTAAAAAAAATACGATGAAACAAGAAATACACACTACTGTCATAGTCATCATCTTCCTGACCTTTTCCTGACTAGCTTGGGGTCGGTTTCCAATCTAACCGGATCCAGCTGAATACCCATGTTTTACATGGAGCGACTGCCCGTCTGACCACCGCCAGTTTCTGATCAACATGATACTCCTTGGATAGGTTGATGATCAGACTTTCTAGCGTCTGAATACCTATTTATAACAACTGTAAAAGATGGGTACACTACATAAATACGAAAAACTTTATTCCGACAGTCACAAATACGAATTTCAAAAGACCGAATAACGAAAAGTCCGACTTAATGATAATTCGAAATTTCAAAAATACGAATTCCGATTATTAAAATACCGATTAATAAAATTCCGAAATAAAAACGCCTCATAAAACTGTATAACAAGACAAATAAACACATAAATGCTCGTCAGAGGTCGTAGTATGAGGGGGTAGAAGCAGCTTCGGCTTGCTGGCCGGCTTTGCCGGCCAGCCTCAGCCGCGGCGGCGGGCCTTCAAACCACCTGCTCCTCAGCTCGCGGGCCGCCCTACCCCTCCGCGCCTACGCGGGTTTAAATTACACTCTAGGGGTAGGGCAAACAAGACTGCGTGAAGTCGGTTTTGCAGCGATTCGTTTCTGACACTAAAGTTTGTAGCACAACATGTTGACTTTATTCGAAGTATTGAAAATCGGAATATCGTTTTTCGGACCGAGAACCCTTCGAGCATTTGATTCTTCGAACGTATGAAAATCGGATAACTAACAAATCGCATTTACGACTTTCGGTAAAATAAATTTCGTGATTTTTAATAATAGACATTATAATTTTTAGGTATTATGAAATTCGGACTTTTGAAAATCGGAATATCGAAATTTGGAATAAAATATTTCGGAGTATTTGGGTGTTCCCGTAAAAGATCTACGAATGACAACCGGGATCAGGACTGGGGGTTTTACGTACTTTCCGAGACACTGAGTGTCAGCAATGTCCTAGATAAACTTAGAAAAGTACACATGAATACATTGTCATATAATGGGCTAAATATTACGAGCTCAGCATAACGAGAAGATAAAATACAAAAAAAAACTGTAATTAAGATTACTTTTACAGAATGTAATGTTATTCTAAAACATACTTTATCAAAACTGATATTTCAAAATTCCTATCAACAATAATATCAGTAGAATACTTTTAAAGTACCTACCTAGTCCTAAAGGACTTTGTCAGTCTGGTAAGAGCTCTAAAAGCCCCGAAGGACTCCAATGATACTAAACTAAAACCGACCGAATAACAAACGACGCGAAAATTTAATTTCAGCAAACTTTAGACCTTTATTGGTCGAATAACTCGCGAAATAGAAACTTTGTAACAAGTTAGTCAACTGTCTTATTAAACCGGGTTCTTAATTAATATACCGCGTTACCAATTAATGTTACAGCCTTAACTATTTTATATTTGTTGTGCCAAGTGATGGTGAGTTGGAAAGTTGGTGCTTGCAGCAACTTAGTTTACTGGTCTTTTGGAACTTTAATTGCAAACGGAAATATGAATGTACTTGTAGCAATGCTTGTTATGGACGTATAGAAAGAAAATACTTTATTCAATTATTTTGTGCACAAATTAAATTTCTCAAACTTATTTTTACCGTTACACACAGTCATCTTCTATGCATAGTCTTTAGGAAAAAGATTTCTTTCTCCGTACTTTACGTAGGTACTTTAATATCTATATTAAGTTTTTGTTTTATTTACATTGTTTTCACATGATGGTAGCGACAAGAAACATGTAACCAAGATATTTGTAAATACATAACATGATTGAAAAGAGTGTCCATGGAGTTTTTTGCACATTCTTCTCCATAGAGATCTACGCTTTGGAGTGTGCAATTAGCATCATTTTTTTTCTGACTAACTGACTTCTTGACATTTCAAAAGTGCCTGTAAATGCATTATTTGAAATAAAATGCTTTGAATCTTTGTACTTCGGAAATTTTCTTGGACTGGTCGTTGTAGCACCACTTGGGAGAGGCCTGTTTCCAACAGTGGACAAGTTTTAACTACAACGAAGATTGCATGCGAGTGTTACTTATACTAAGCTCAATTTTATTTCACAAAATTGCAAAATTGTTTTACCGTTTCAACATTTATATTTACAAGACCATCTATAAAACACGGAACACTATAAAATCCTATCACAAAGCATATATAAAGCAGCCTTTAACATTCCTTGAATCCAAGAATTTTCTAAATTAAAAGAACCTAAAGAAATCCACACGAGTTTTACTGAACCTTAAATTGATCGAGCACCTAACTGCCTTTAAACAATTCAGACCAGTTTAGCCTTAAATTTTCTCTGGGCCTATTTTTATTTTCAAATTTCATCACAATTTATGTTTTCCGAGATCCCGGTCCGCAATGAGGGGTGCCAACTTTGTTAATCTCGCTAAAAGTTGTACACTCGGGGGGGTTATTACGTAGACGCGAGCTAGAAAACCGTCAGGGGATTATTCTAAACGGAAACGGCAATCGACTGTGATTATGAATTGAACTGAGGGAATTGTATATGTCTTCGAGTTTCGAGATCTGTATACGACTGAGAAGGCTTATCGCGTGAGAGCGAGATAGTGATCCTATGTATGATCCAAGCTTCCTAAGTTTCACGCATGATATCGTTTGAGCCAATTAGCATTGGATGTGTGTTCCTAATACCTTTGAACATTGCATTTCTGGTCAATTAGTGTTTGAATCTCAGTGCGTGTATCTATGAAGTAAGCTGTTTGTAATCTGATTCTCTTAGAGTAAGGAATTATGCATTTCGTATTTTTCTTCCATTCACAAAGTTAGTTCCCGAGTTTCAATCAAAATGGATGTAAAACTTCGTTTTAACTCTTTAGATTTACTGAAGCAATTTCGCTTCCATTAAGTCTTTATGTACTAGAGTTACTTCATGTAAAATAATTAAGCAAAATGGATATTATTTTTTGTTACGCTTGGCTTCGTCCCAGGGCTGATGAAGGCAGCCTTTTCTAAATGGTTCTATACTTCGCCTTTTCTGTTCTAAAAACATGCTAATATCAATATATCGTCCAGGTAAGTAATACAAAATGTTGTGGAATTGATAGGTCTTTTCGGTCGGATATTCTTTTCTCAGATGGATTTTTCATACAAAAAAACTATATTTTTTAATGTTTACAATTACAACATTATAACAAGTTCTCTACAATAATTCCTACATTTATATCTCCACAAAATTACTTGCTGATATCCTCGTTCTAGGTCCAATATCCAAAGAATGTAGTTCATACTAACTACGAAATAACATCGTATTTTTACATTTTTTAAACATTCCAATACGAATTGAATAACCAGTAAATAAAATAGTTTGCTCCAATAAAATTCTGTCTTTTAAAGTCAAACGTCGTAGTCAGCACTTTTTACGTTATCTCAAATAGTTTCCTCACGATAACGTCAATATTAGCATACAAAGTGTATTTTCAATGCTTTCAAATGCGCGTGACTATATTCATTCAGTTAACCCTGATTTTTATATTGGAGTGAACAATAGTTTTTGATTCTTGATTGTCAACGTTAACCTTATTTAGTGCTTTGTTTGTTACTTCAAATCGGGTTGATGTTGAATTTTTTATTTTCTCTGTCGTGTTTTGTTACTAGTCCCGCTCTTTGTGTAAAGATAGTTGAACGCTCAATATTTTATAAAGTCCTTTCTGTAACTTCGGAAAGATTTTTGAGTTCATGTCTACAATCTATTGGAAATTATCATTATTTTTCAGAGAACAGTTGCCTTATCTTTTTTTCTTTTTAAGTACCTACCTGTATTCTGATTTTTTGTTATTATTTTGTGTTATTGCCGTTGTATTGTATTACCTGCGGCGAATAAATTCTACTCTATTATATTCTTTTCTATTCGATTCTATTCTATTTTACCCTTATAATTATTTCTTCACAAGTACCAATGACTTGTAAATACTCGGATAAATACTTTCATCCAAAAGGTGTACTAAATATGAACCCACGCTTAAATATTTCCCAAACAACAAAACAACTAAATCTATTTACCTAATCCTCAAGTTACATCAGTTCTAGCAAAGTGTAATTAACTTCAAAACGACTGTATATTATCACGACCACTTGCCAAAGTTGGTTTAGTTTTAATCCCATTAAATCTGGTCCCTCAATCATAAGGGTTGTAGAAAAGGCCGGAATCTTCGTCGGCGCTACGTGTTGTCATCGACATGTGTGAGGAATTGTGCACGTGACTGTACCATGGGTAGATTAAACAAGATGTGGGGGCCTTTAAATGTGCGATGTTACCTATGTATATGTAAGTTTGGTCATGTGCGATTAGGTTACGTTGTAAGCTGGCATATTTTATTACCATTTGACGCCATATTAGACGTAAATAAACTGTTTTTCTTTCTTTTCTTTCTATTTGGGTCAACGACTCTGTTGGTAATTATTTTGTCTGACAAATAAATTACTCATATTTCATCATCATCATTTCAGCCAAAAGACGTCCACTGTTAGACATAAGCCTCTCCAAGTGTCGCTACAACGAACGTTCTTGTGCATCTTACATCTTTCGGAATCCCACGACCCTCACCAGGTCATCGGTCCACCTTGTGGCCTTCCAAATGGCCTTCCAAACGCTACGACTTCCAGTGCACTGTTGCTACTCCAAAACCTTTCCGCTATCGACCACCTGTTCTGGAAGCAATATGCCCTGCCCGCTGCCACTTAAGTTTGGCGACTCTTCGGGCTATGTCAGCAATTTTGCTTCTCCTGCGAATATCTTCATTCCTCATGCCGTCACGCAAAAAAACTCCAAACATAGCCCTTTCCATTGCCCTTTGAGTGAAGCCTTCTGATGAGGTCCATTGAAAGCGACCACGTTTCAGAGCCTTATTTAAAGGTGTGATATTATAGTATTTGGTATTTTTTAGTAGATTCTAGCAGGGAATTCCACTCCTTAGCTATACGCATAATGAATGTGATTGTGATCTCAAAACATTTTGTGCGTTTGGGTCGGAGGTTCACCATGTACCGGTTCCGCATCGCCGTGCGTTTGATAGTCCGATGAAGGAACGGGTTTGACGGAATTAAATTTTCAACATGGTTGTACAGCATTGACAAACCAATATGAAACCTAAACCCAATACTTTTTTGAAACAGTCTATATCTTATCTCACCCAACCGTCCAAAAAACTCCACACCTGAAATTCCTTCATGAATTTAAATCACGATTATCCCTACATCGTCACTGTATAACCTGGTGACCTATTTACCGTATAATGATTAAGTTTCCAGTCATGGCCGTGGGTCAAAGTGGAGTGACTATTCAAAGTGTTAGTCTAACGATTTCCGACACATTAGTATGCCACCTTCGTGCCTCTGCGGCCGGATAAGCGTTGTGCATCTAATATCTCGGCTGAGATAGGTTTTATAATTTCATTGGATTTGACACCTGGATTTGAATGTTTTATGGATCTTTAGATGAAAGCCTTGGTACAATAATTTCGTTTATTCGTAGTATTTCCAAAAAGAGCCTCGTAAAAGCCGAGAAAGATAAGAAAATTAAGTATATTGACTTAGCTTGCGAGGTTGTCGGCATCTGAGATGTGAACTCGGCGATCGTTGTACTGATGGTCATGTCATCTGAGAGACAGTTTCCAGGCATTTGTTGTCCGAAGATCAAGAGGGTTCTTGGAGTCTTGATCACTTTACTTTGCTTTACTGCCAGACTCACAGCGATCGTCATGTCAGACTATCAATGCATATATGTCACACAGCGCTTCGTCTTGTTGTCAAGCTGACTTCGGTACCATTGATTTTGCTGACATAAACGAGTTTACGATTGAGTCTTGACTAACACCTCAGGAGGCTCTCACTACAATCATTTTATTATCATATTTTTTTTTATATTAGCTGACCCGGCAAACTTCTTACCGCCTAATAGTAAGGATAACGCCATCTACTGGCATTATCCTTACTATTAGGCGGAACAGCATAATTCATTTTATAATGACATTTTAATTAGAGATGGCGTTGTACTCGGATTTTTTTTTTCGTGATTTTTTCCATTTTTCTCACCGTTTAAATCTTTCCTGAACTATCTCGAATATTTCAAGACTAAAATTAGCCAAATCGGTTCAGCCGTTTTTGAGTTTTAGCGATACTAACAAACAGCTATTCATTATTAGGGTTCCGTACCTCAAAAGGAAAAAATGGAACCCTTATAGGATCACTTTGTTGTCCGTCTGTCTATCTGTCTGTCAAGACCCTTTATCTCAGGAACGCCTGTATATATCGACTTTAAATTAAAACCATATACTCAAATCTGCAGTCCCTTAAAACTGTGAAAAAATCACTTCTAAGTTAACGAAAAAAAAAGATAAAGCCGTTTATGTCGTAAAAAAAACGTATATTTCGACACTCTCAAGGGAATCAAAATTCATAGGGTCAACAGGAAGTACCCGTTGACCTAGAATCCTAAAATTTTGCATGAAGTAAGGTCTCATAGCACAAGGAAAAAATCTGAAAACTGTTAATTTGTAGTTACGTCACAAAAAAAAACTTTTTTGCGATTCCGAAAAATCTTCGTAAATCAATTCGGGAATTGAACTGTTTTCATAGGTAAGTTTGTACGGAACCATCAGTGCGCGAGTCCGACTCGCACTTGCCCGGTTTTTTTATTGGTAGACTCGCACTTGACCACTATCTCACCTATATATACATAATCCCAAGCTATATAATGTTCCCACTGCTGGGACTCAGGCCTCCTCTCTAGGAGAGGGAATGGGCCGTAATCCACCACGCGGGCCCAGTGTTATCATACGGTTTGGTGGATGTCACATGTCTCGGAATTTTTAGTTCTAGGACATGCTGGTTTCCTCACGATGTTTTCCTTCACCGTTTAGAGAGCAATGGTGATGAAAAAAATTACACAAAGTAATGCGCCTGGCTTCTACTCGTAAGTCACGATTGTCACTCCTGGGGCCACCACTGCTCTACTATCTCACCTGATGGTAAGCAATTCAACACCATTCCTCCTCTTTCTAAAATGTGGTTACTAAAAATGTAGCAACAACATTTAACTTGGAAAAAGTCTCATAAATATTTCGTACCGTCAACATTTTTACTTCAAGCCCGAGAAATAATTATAATTATCAAAAGTTAATTAATGTGACTCGACTTAGACGCAAAGATGCCACAGATTAAACCGTAATTAAAAACGAATTTAAGACGAACGAAAATGAAATATTTCATTTGTATATTATATATTTTCAGTAGCATGCTAATGTACGGAGAATCTTGTGTCTCAGATGATTTATGAACAGTATGAATAAGATTAATTATTTTATTCAGAGGGCATTGAACTTCTAGATAATGGTTACGCTTTTCACTATTGTTGTACCACTTATACTTTCTGGCATTTATTTCTGAATTGATGTACGCCTGGATTGATGTATACTTTATTTCGTAGTTTGATTTTATGATATAGGTTTTAGGTTTAGGTAATTTACGAAGAGTCGAGGAGAGAAAGTTCCTAGGCATTTGTTGTCTGCACGAAGTCCAAAGATTAAGAGGGCTCTTTTTTTTGGTGTTTTTTTTTTTTTGGTGTGATATTAAAGCCACACATATTTTTGTCCCAGGTCCACAAGTGAAAACCCATGGCCCATGGGTTGATTTCTGAAAGGGTTGTTTCAGATGTCAACCCATGGGCCATGGGTTTTTTAGCACTGTTGTGCCCCTACGGTTTTCCTGACATCTCTTTGAGGCGCGCGTGGAATACCATGAGTCGTCTAGACGGCTGGACGGCAAGCTAACCGTCACTCGTCGTTCTTAAGCCCACGTCTACGGTGTTTTTTTTTAGGTGGTGTCATACAATGACATCTCCCATCCTTGGGCGGAGCGAAAGAGCGAGTCAGACTATTACTAATTAAAACCCACTGCTATGTTCCTTCATTACCTTGCATTCCAGGACCGGGTTTTCCTTTCAGAAGCGAACCCATGGCCCCAGTAGGCTTCGACCCTGCTGGAGCCCTACGGTTTTGCTGACATCTCCTTGAGGCGGTCGTGGAACACTACGCGCCGTTGACGATTTGGGCTCGGTCCGGACGGTTACCGGACGGTCGGACGGCGAGCCATTGCTCGCCTTTCGGCGGCCAGATATCGGCAATTTTACATCACAGTATCCACTAGGAAACAATTTGCGTATAATTAAAATAGCCACTGAACTACACTCAAAATAATCCTAATAAGAACACCCATGTGTAAGTTGAAATGCCCCTGTGAGAACGAACTATTGGAATAAAGTCTTATGTTCCATTCCAGGCTATGGTCACAGTATAGATATATGGAACAGTACGGAAACTACCTACAAATATTCGAAACGGCACACTCACACAAACATACGCATCGACGAGACTCCTAAGCGTTTCTCGCGGTCCTGTCAGTAGCAAATGCCGCTTAGGAATCTTGTCGATGCGTATGTTTGTGTGAGTTACTGTTCCATATATCTATACTGTGCTATGTTCTACCTACCAATTTCAACTAAATCCGTAGCTAAGCCACGATAAATTAACAAATATCCAAACATACAAAAGACATAGTTCGTAGTTGGCAATTCGCGTGACACAAGGGCTGACTTTTACCTCGGTCAGAGATTAAGCATTGCCATACAACGTGGCAATACCGCCAGCCTTTTGTGCACACTTCCAGTCGACAGCGATGCTGAGGAGTTTTATGACGCCTATTTTAGCTAGTAGTTTTTGCCTTTAGTGTATATATAGTTTTAAATTGAATTAAATAAAACCTCATAGAAGGCAATATTTGAGTTTGACATTGATATGTTTGTTGTTTTAAATCGGCTTGTTTACAAAAAAAAAAATAATGTATTGAAATCAACATACAAAATAATAGCAGTAACAGTTTTCTTCCCATTAAAACAGACGATTTTCAAGCATAAACAGATCCTCATTCTACCTTCCAAGCTATGTGGTATCCACTGATGACCACAATTTGTTATGCAAAACCACTTACGGATCAGTAGTGCGAAACTGCATGCATACCAATAATTGAATGTACCGCAACTATCTGGTCTATATACCGGGTATTAGCGGTACGGTTTCCTTGGGTACTTGGCTAGGGAATGTGGTTAGTGCTGGTAACCACCTAACGTATTTAGATTCAGGTACTTTTTTTGTAGTTCCAGTATAGTTTATAGTGTTTTTTCTTATCATGTTTATCTAGCGGTGGAAATATACGTGGTTTTTACCCTCTAGAATTCTTTTATTTATTTTTAATGTTGGAGATAGAGGGAGTGTCAGATTTTTATTGACTATAACCCACCTTGATTTCCTTACTTGCCCTTTGAGGTCCAGGACCGCGGTTACTGTTTCAAAAAATACCGCTGTCCACCCTCTGGAATTTCTCAGTCAGTAGCATCTTAATGTCTGGGTATGTTTCCAGTATCGGGTTTACGGCAACAAACGAGCCTATTACATGGGATATTATGCACAAAAGCAACAAAAAGTCATCTCATTACACTCAATTCGCAAAAACCGAACATTAATGCACTTTAAACATTTAACATTACTCCCCGAAGAATAAAAACCATCCAATTCCGCCTTCGAATACCAATTCCGTTCGAAAACCGAATAAAACCAACCACAACCAGGTACAATGCGATCTGAACAACCAATTAACGTGTCCCACAATCTTGACTCCCGCGGGACAGTCGCGCACAATTGAAACATGTATCAATTACTGTGGAACACTTGTGTGTTGACATGTACTTCAATGTACGGGGTACGGAAAGTTTTGATACGTGTGTTTTTGGTTGTAATTCTTTGCTGTTCTTGGTTTTTAGAAGCTTTTAAAATTGAATTATTTTTCTCTATAAATTAACTTAAATACAATATTAACGTGGTCGCTTACAATGGGCCTCATCAGAAGACTTAAAGTCACCCAAAAGGCAATGGAAAGGGCTAAACTCGGAGTTTCCTTGCGTGATCACATCAGAAATTAAGATATCCGCAGGAGACCAATGTTGGGTTGGACAGGGTACATTGCTCGCAGAATGGTCAATGGGAACGAAAGATTCTGGAGTGGCGACAACGTGCCGATGACCTGGTGAGAGTCGTGGGAATCCGAATGATTATGGTGACAATTGGAGGAGGCCTATGTCCAACAGCGGACGTCTTTCGGCTGAAATGGTGATGATGATGATGAGATACAATATAATATGTAAGTTTATTTGGATACAAGTAGTATATATTTCATAAAATACATTTACGGATATCAGCAAACAGCTGGTCGATTCTTCGAGTAACCAGAAGGCTGGGCTTTTTTTGGGTCAAAGAATCAGCATTACTATCCAACGTGGCAATGCTGCCAGCGTTCTGGACACTTTTCTCATTGACATCGATGTGGTTTTCTTTTTTTTTCTGTGTACGTGTGCCAAATAAATATTTTTCTTTCTTTCCTTTCTTTTTTTTTTATCCCCAACTAGTTTCTGCCAACGGCTTCGCCCGCGTGAAAGTCAGTTTCTCCGTAAAAACTTTGGACCCCCGTTTCATCCCCTTAGGGAATTTTGGAAAATCATCTCTTATTGATCACCTAGGTCATAAAAGGAAACCTTGTGCAAAATTTCACGCTCCTAGTGAGATGAAGTTTCGGCTGTGCGTTGATATCCCAGTCAGTCAATTTCTCCTTTTATACATAGGTATAGATGAGTTATTTTTGAGTTGTTTTTTTTTTGTTATAGATGAGTAAGTTTGCGCCTTTTCCGGCAAATAAAACGTTTTTCTTTCTTTTCTTCTTTCTTTCTTTTTCTACCCTTTCTTACATATGTATTATTATTTTCAATTTACGCAGATAACTCTGATTCATATCAAAACTCTCTCAGATAGATTAAGTTCAGCTACGTAAGCAGTGCGAAATACAAGGCAATTGACAGTTTTATTGTGGAAATCTGCAGCTGATATAGAATCAAGTTCATATTGCAAAAGAGAGCAATCCGGGCTATTTATAAAATGGGTCCTCGCAAATCCCTTAGAAACATATTCAAAGAAATCGATACACTGACTCGGCCTTAACTTATATCTTAGTATTTTGCAGGTTCATAAAAACTTAGGACTTTTCAAAATTAGAAGCGATTTCCATAATATAAATACGCGTAGTAAACATGAAATTGTATTAAATTACCCAAATGGAGATTAGCTAAGACTAGCAAGTCATTCTTCATAAACAGCCAACGCTTTTATAACAAACTGCCAAAGTCGGTTACAGAACTTAGCGAGGGAAAGTTCAAAGACCACATCAAGCGTGTCTTTACCAAAAAAGCGTTATACAATGTTATAAATTACGTTGAAGACGCGCTTGTTTGGCAATTTCTGCTCCTGCATATGTGGCTTCCCTGGTAGCTCATTCACTGCATTATCGTGTAAATGTCTGTAAGTTGCTCCATCTTTGTTTTAAAAGTCTGCGGACCCTTGAAGGTGAGAAAAAAACAAACTTCAGAGTTTACGAAAAAAAGCTACGGCTGTTTGTGTCGCAAAAAGCATATATTTCGACACTCTCAAGGGAATCAAAATTTATAGGGTACTTTCCGTTGACCTAGAATCCTGAAATTTGGTATGAAGCAAGGTCTCATAACACAAGTATAGGAAAAAATCTGAAAACTGTAAATTTGTTGTTACGTCTTATAAAAATAATCTTATTATGCGCTGCGTTATTTATCGTTTTAAATATCGCAGCATATGCTCAGTCAGGCACCTTTTTGGCCTTGCACAGATTTTAATGTTATTTTTTCATACCTATTTTAATTCTACTGTATGTGTGAGGTATGAATAAAGCTTTTTTCTTTCTATGCGATTCAGAAAAATCTTCGTAACTGAATTCGGGAATTTAACTGTTTTCAAAGGTAGGTTTGTACGGAACCCTTAATGCGCGAGTCCGACTCGCACTTGCCCGGTTTTTTTTTGTTATTGATATTATCATTTTCTATATTCTATCCTTTATTGTTCTAGTAGGTATTTATTTTTTGTGGAATACATCAAATAAGTTCTCCTGCTCTAGTAGAAGTGAGATGGAGTGTCAAACTTTAAGTGACAATAACTCACCTTTGTTCCTTTAGTTGCCCTTTCCGTTTCAGAGCCGCAATAAAGCTAGCACTACACAGCGCACACACGTGCCATACACACTGATCTGGGCGCGTCGGTCTCCATACATTTTATATGGAAACTAGACTTGTAAAGCTACACTTGATACACGGCACGCGACTCCACGCGACGTCGTTCTACGTACAAATCTGGCGTGTTACACGTGTGCGTCGGTCTAATGTAGTTCTGGCTTACTTAACCCTTTCGCATACATATTATCCCGCAGATATGTGTTGTATAATTGAGTTACGATTATTCTAGCTAAATATAAAATCTAAAATCACAAGTTTGGAATAAATTAATAGAACTTTATTAAACACTAGTTGTTGCCCGCGACTTCGTCTACGTTAAGTTGGTAAAACTGTACAATCATTCCATTCCTTGGAATTATTATTCCAAGGAATGGAATTATACTTATTATTTTTAGAAAGAATATATCTATCTATCTATCTATCATTCTGTGCTTGCAATTCATTCTGAAAGCATCGTAATTATTTATTGTACTTTCACATAAAACTGTTAAAGGTAAAAACGCAAATTACCTTCAGGATACATGTTATGTACTCGTCCAGATCCAGATGTATGAACGTCAATGAATAGAAAGAGTATGTAAGGGTCGTAGCAGTTGGCATTTCTGCCTACCCCAAGGGAAAAGGCACTAGTTTATGTATGTTTCTGGTTTATGTTCCGGTAAAACAACATTGTCACAGTGAGCACGTCACAATCGCAGCGGTAATGCCTGTCTTTGAGGAGTGGCTACAGAGGCGTCACGGCATCCTCTCTTTGTGCAGGACTCACCGGATGTGGGTGTTTCGGGAGGTATCTGTATCGAATTCAGCGAAAAGAAACACTCGAGTCTCACCATTGTGCGGATCGCCCGGAGAATACGATGGAACTTACGGTGGAAGTCAGTCCCGCTTGGTAGGAGCGCCGGCGCCGCCGTGTCCTCATGGAGGCGATTAGTGGAAAAAATGCCAACCAGTAGCCTCCTTCAGTGAAGCACTACGATCGAAAAAGGTGGCTGAAACTATGAAGGATGATGAGGGAAGTGATGCTCCAGGTGTTGAAAGCCGCAGGGCGATTGCGGTGGAGCCGTCCGGTCATCTGGTCAAAGCAATCCTTCTACGCGCGACTCATAATGATGTCAGCAAATGGATAGGGCCCTCTAGGGCCAATGTCTGCTAAGGCTGCGAGATTGTTTGAAAGAGTTACCTCCTGTAAAATTTTCGCCTCAATAATGTTACACTGAAGAGTTTAAGCCGTCAGACAGCTTTGGTAGAGGTAAACGAAGGAACATAATCGGGACACCGACCTTCAGCTGGATAACGTTTGCACTGATGGTGCAAAGCCAAAAAGCCAGTGAATCAAAAAATTACCATCATCATCAACTATCTTCCTCCACAACAGTACTTATGAAGAATTTGCGAGAGCATGCTTGAATTGATTGTTGCAGCTTGATCATTTGGGGCGTAAAAATTACTTGTTCATTTACCTAGGATTTTTTGGTGTGTATTTGACTGACGTCCTCGTATATCAGACAAATGTTATTCCATAGTGGGAACTACCATATGAAGAGTCTCCAACTTTTGAATGAATTTCGGTGAAATCTTGAACGCGTGTATCCCTGTCCAATCGAACTCGCATATTGATGGCCAAACCGAGAGGTCACTGACGCCGATTACCTCTATGAAGACACGGCGGTTCACCCAAGCAGGATAGACCACCACCGCATGCTACAACGGGTCCTCCGGGCGATTTGTAAAATGGTAATATCAGAGTACTTCCAACCGAATCCGGAACAGAAACCTTGTGAAACACCCTCAACAGTCCTGAGCTTGTGTATCCATAAAACAATTAAATTCTGGTAAACAAATGTAGCAGCCGATTAGTGTTATCCCTGAGACTGGCCTCCCTCAGAGGGTGGTTTCAGTGTTGGTCACCACTCACTGCAAGGAGGTAACGTACGGATGTCGACGTAAGGCTGCAAGGAATCTGAGATACATCATACGTTGTCGAACTGTGATCAGGAACGCAAACCTTTCGACCCAGTTTTGTATGAAGCAGTGACTGCTAATAATAAAACACACCATTATTAGGCCGCAAGGTGCCATCATCCCGGAGGACACAGTGGAGCACACAGAGGTGTGTGTTGTCCTCGTGGAGGCAATCGGCGTCAGTCACTTCTCGCGCCGGGCCTTGTGACTTTGGGCTATGGTCCAGAGCGAGGAGGAATGGCAGGCGGTCGCTTCCTTCTGCAAAGCCGTAATGCTAGTGAAGGAGGAGGTCGCACGCGTGAGGGAACGAACGTCCTCACGCCGAGCCGAGATTCTGACCCCGACGACCAGCCACGGTAGACGCGGGCTCGCGGACATCCAGCAATCGGTCGTCCACAGCCGTCCGGCCGTCCGGTAATTGACCGGACCGAGCCCAGTCGTCAACAGCGCGTAGTGATCCACGCGTTCCTCAAAGAGATGTCGCAAAGGGCAACTGAAGGACACAGGTGTGGTTTTAGTCAGTAAAAGTTTGACACGCCTTCCCGCTCCAACCAGAGTGGGAGAAGTCATTGGATGACTTCCACCCTTAAAAAAAGAAAAATAAAGGTGCCATCATTATCATTATCATTTCAGCCGAAAGACGTCCACTGTTGGACATAGGCCTCCCCAAGTGTCACCATAATTACCGGTCCTGTGCGTCTCGCATCCATCGGATTCCCGCGACCCTCACCAGGTCATTGGTCCACCTGGGGGCCTTCCAACGCAAGGTGCCATGCTACCCCTTCCGAAAATTTGGCCATGTTATTTTAAAGTCAATAATTAAATACATATAAGTATTTACTTTTATCGCCTTTAGTTGGTATCCCTTGAATAATCACGGTCAATTAGTTTGTTACAACCACGGGGAAAAAAAGCATTAGGACTAAAAATGTCTCCGTCTAACTCCAGTTTAATCATAACGGTTTTCGTCCAATTTTAAACAATAAAACTGTCTGCAAACTTGGGCGATGGTCATTCTTCCGCCACTCAGAAAATTACGTAAAATACACAATGCCATCTATCAAATATGACGTTCAACTATCATTGTCATCATTATTTCTACTTTCAGTCTTTAGATGGCGTTGCGAGTATCTGAATTGCATGTGGTGCCATATTTACAACATTTTAGTACGTAAATTTACTCGCCGCTTTGATTTTATTATGTGTTTTGATTAGTTTTTACAAAATATTTAGAAGATATCGAATAGAAATGTCAATTTTATTTTGAAAAAATGGTAAAAGTTATTTTATTACAAAAAAGAAGATAAAATAATGACAAAATTTTTAACTGTAGCCGGGGATCGAACGTGGCAAATGTCGTTCAATGTCGACATTTTGGATTATTGCTCACCCCCCAAAGCAATTAGCGTGATAATATGTAGCCTAACAGTTGACCCGGCCTATAAGGATTATGTATGCAAAATTTGAACAGGATTGGTTCAGTAGTTTTTTCGCCAACTAATACCAACGCTCCACCATTTTACTGTTTTATTATATGTATAGATATTACAATTATTACAAATACGGCTTTGCCATTCTCCAACTCAGCCATTGAAAATATCCCCAGTACTTCACGATATTATAATTAAAACTCACTGTGTACTTAATGACTGTGTAGAGATTAAAGTACTATAAACGCCTCATGGACAAATAACTTTCAAAAACTCATCAAACTCAAACATCACTTACAATCAATAAAACGCTCAAAATGAAAATCATTTTGAAACCAATTAATTCAATTACTTCCCATTGCGGAGGTGCAATAACTTTTGGGTTTCAATTAATATCGTTTTCGAAATCCGAACAATTTCGAATCGATCAAAAGGAGTTCGAACGTATTGGAGTATTCAAATTAACTTTTGTGCCGGTTCTACACGAACGAATGCTGGTACAAAAACTTTGCTGCGAAAACCTGGAATCAGGTAAGTACAACAATTTTTTTTTTTTTTTTCAAAATATTGGTTTTATCGTTTTCTTATCTTTTTTTTAATTTTGTCTTTCACTAGTGATTTTTTTCCGGTATCGTAAATGTGTTTAAATTTCAATTTGTGGGCTATAAAATTTATTTGAAGCTCAGCCAGTGTCTCCAACCGTGTCTTTAAATGAATTTCAATTGTTTTATAATATTTATTTTATGAATTTGATTTTTTTAAGAGTATTAAGGAGAAAAAAAAGAACTTTCGGTCGTTCTGTATACTCAGTTCTATTCATATTCTACCTATTATAATCTATGACAGTAAAAAAGTGATATTCTATCAGCGTAAATTATTGCCAAGTGTAAAAAATGCACAGAATTGACTTCTGCTACCAAATTGTTTCGTGGTCCATCTTAGAACTTTTGACAATCAATCTCTTTAAAAACCTGATTATCTGCACTTAGAAAAATTAGCTACCCAGAACAAACACACAGTACATTATTTAATTTTAATTCACAATTGTACAAGAAAAAATATATTTTCCTAAACATAATTTATTAATTTTTTACTTTTAGTTCTTTGAATCCATCAAATGGTTAGACCGGTAGATAATAATTCTGTTGAAAAATTGACGGGGGCCACTAGAGTTGACAATTGATTGGTTATTCACCAACCCGCACTAGGCCCGCGTGGTGGATTACGGCCCATTCCCTCTCCAAGATAGAGGAGGCCTGAGTCCCAGCAGTGGGAACATTAAAAGGCCGATTATGCTACTGTAGATAAATACGTACTGTGGCGAAGTATTGGGCCAAGAAATTAATATAACCCTGCTAAAGTACATGTGCAGTGGCGAAGATTTGGGCCAAGAAATTAATATGGCCCTGCTAATAATAGTACATCAATACAGAGTGGCGAAGAATTGAACCAACCAATTAATATGGGTCTGCTACAGTACATCAGTACAAAGTGAACGAGGATTTGGGCTAAAAAATTAATGTGGCCCTGCTACAGTACATTAGTACTGAGTGTCCAAAGTATTGGGTCAGTACATTAATGTTGGTAGTCCTGCTATAGCATAGAGATGCAAAGAATTGGACCAACAAATCAATGTGGGTCTGCTACAAGACATCAGTATAAAATAGCGAAGATTTGGGCGAAGAAATTAATGTAGCTCCGCTGCAGTACATTAGTATAAAGTGGCGAAGGCGAATTATATTAGATAAGAAAAATAAAATTTATTGCAAAAACCAAGTAAATGCACCAACATTTTTGTATTATTATATTATGTTATTACTATTATATTCAATCAAATTTGTTGGTTATTTGCTTTTTGCCGAAGCTATCTTTGTAAATAAGTGTCGTAGCTAATAACCGGTTTTATCTGTAGATTCATCTTGATGAGACGAATGGATGAATGGATTTATCTTTAATTTGGGTAAAAATTGTAGATAGTTGGTTTTTGCAATAAAGGTACGTAAAAGTGACAATCTACGTGAAGAAAAAGGAGTTCATACATTCAATAGGGAGGAATATGTTAGGGCCGTAGCAAATGGCTTCTATAGTTTCAGCCTCGTTTATACTGTGTGTCCAAATTTTGTTGTTTTAGAACCAAAACGGGTTAGTGTGAGCTGCATTTAGGTACCGTACCACCAATACTTATTTTTGTTATTAATTGTAACCATACTATTCTATTACCAAGTAATTTATATCCCTGTGACAGACTGACAAACAAACAGTTTGTGCAAGATTAAACATACGTTATTCCCATATTCTCCAGAGTATAAATACCAGAAATTAATAGTGAACCAAATGCAGTCAATTTTTAAAACAAGTGGCAACGATGTGAATTGCATTTTAATTTATCTTTCACTAGCTATTGCCAGTGAATTCACCTGCATGATAGTAGATAACTAAACCAAACTACAAACATACTCCTAGGATAAAAAATATCCTATGTAATATTTATTCTAGACCATGGTCTACGCGTGTAGCACGTTTCATCAAAGTCCATTAAGCCGTTCGAGCGTGAATAAATAACAAACACACACAAACTTTCGCCTTTATAATATTAGTGTTATATTTATTTTTACGCCAAAAGTTCGCAATCGGGATCTGCTAGCGAGCAATGGAACGAAGTATTGTCGGAGTCAAAAGAACAGATCGCATGAGGAACAGTATACTTTGTTCCAAAACACAAATAGCAGACATAGGTAACTCAGCCGCCAAACTAAAATGGAACTGGGCCGGTCACATCTGCCGCATGTCGCAACAAAATTGGGCGAAGGCAACCACTGACTGGATTCCCAACAGCAGGAGCTGGCGATGCGGTAGGCCCAGAAGGAGATGGCGTGACGGTTTGGACTTCTACCAGATTGACCAGAAGTAGCTAAAGACAGAAAGGAATGGAATAACGGAAAGCAGGCCTTTGCCCTGCAGTGGGACACAACGGGCTCATAATAATAATAATAATTTATTTTTATTGCTTTTCAGACACAATATCGCTGTAGTGAATTATAAATTTTATTGTAGCAATAAGTCAATGCGACGTAAGTTGAGTTTCATTTAAAAGTCCCCATACACGGTACGATTTGTCTGTACGATCCGTCGTTTCAGACCGATCGTAGCGATGAATCGATAGTATATGTCAAGATAAATCGTTAACGATTTTGAAGTTGTTGACGGCTCGTAGTGTTTCACTCGCGCCTCAAGAAGATGTCAGCAAAACCGTAGGGGCCCAGCAGGGTCGAAGCCTACTGGGGACATGGGTGATGCGAAAGAGAACCCCGGGGCCCTGGAACGAAGGCAAAAAAGGAACAGGAGTGGATTTTAGTCAGTAAAAGTCTGACACTCCCTCACGCCCCACACCAGGGCAGGAGATGTCATTAGATAATTTCCACTCTAAAAAATAAAAATAAAACACGAATGCACCCAGAGATATGAGCAAAGATCGTTACTCACTGGACGAGTAGTTCATGAAGGAGGATGCTGTAATTCAGTACATGATTAACTCCAAGTGTGGAGTTGTTGTTCTACTGTCTGCCTGTCATAACCCCTTTTCTACTTAGGTCTGCTACCCCAAGTAGCAACAAAAAAACGAAACTGAAACTTCGTCAATTAATGACTATTTATGCTCAGCTTAGGCGCATACTATGACATTCACTAGAAAATGAAAACAAATGCAAGGTACCACAAATATAGGATAAAGTCTGAGAACTTCAAAGTAGTTGCGACACAAGAGATTACTTTTTTACTATTCGGAAAATCTCCGAGACTCGATTCATGAAACTCTCGGTGCACAAGCCTGACTCGTACTTGACCTTTTTTTTAAAAAAATTCTTCAATTAAAATAAAAATAAAAGTATAAACATAGAGTAGTTAAAACGGACCCAAACAACACAACAGCAAACCGTATCTGATAATTAAAACACGATATTTACTCATTGACAACTTAGCAAAAACACATTTCCAATCCGCAAAACTTTGTCCACCGTCCGTACTAATATCAACAGTCCTTTATCAATACATATTTAACTCGACGACCACAAACAAAACGCTCATGTTTGCGACTGTGCAAACTGTGCAAAATAAAACAGTTGCAATTATGTTCCATGCTTTATGTATTGTGTTGGTTTGCAGCCGTATTGTGTTGATAGCTATTGATTTGTATGCGTATTGGTTAGGGAGGAAGTTTGAGACGGGTTTTAAAAATTATGGCTATGCTTGTAGGAGTGTTGTAATGTTCTACATATACATATGTAAAAGAGAAATACCCCTCACTGATTAATCACGTAATCTCAGAAACTATAACACTTCAAACTTAAAATTTGACAGATAGGTTCTGTAACGGCAAAGCGTATACTAAAGATGTTTCATGTTGTAGCGTAAGCTAAGTTTGTATTTCGTACTTAATATATTTAAAGCAATGTGCAGTATGTCTCAGGGCGCGCTTTGTACTTGTCCTTTGTGAAGAGTCAGTACATGAGTTAGTCGTTACCAGTCTTTTATTGTATCTTCACCCAAGGTCACACACTAAAGTTCCTTGTAGGATGTAGACATTCGCTAAGAACGGATTTTTTCGAAATTCCACCTCTAAGGGGGTAAAAGAGGGGTTGGCACGTGGGCAAAGCCGCTGGCAGAAGCTAGTATATTTATAAAAAGCCTAACCAACGACACAATTTCTAGCTGTAAATTAGTACACACTACGTGTATAAAACACAGAAATGTAAAATGTAAAGTTTGTTTTTTTTTTTGTAGGAATCTCTGAAAGTACTTGCTGGTCTGAATGCTAAAAGTTTTTCACCAATAGAAACCTGCTTTATTTCTGAGTGATATAGACTATATTTTATGTACGCGGGTGAAGCCGCGGGCAAAATCTAGATAAATAGCATTAATAACATAGCATAAGCATAGTATAATCAGCCTTTTAATGTTCCCTCTCTAGGAGAGGGAATGGGCCGTAATTCACCACGCGGGCTCAGTGCTGATTGGTGAATGTCACATGTCTTCGAATTTTTGGTTCTAAGACATGCTGGTTTCCTCACGATGTTTTCCTTCACCGTTTTGAGAACAGTGGTAATGAAATAAATTACACAAAGTAATGTAACCCCGACTACAACTCGTAAGTCGAGGCCGTTACCACTCGGCCACCACTGCTCATTTTAAACAAAGAATAACTTTGAAGGGTCCATGATTTGGAACTTAGTACCATAGTAACTCTTATTAAGCTCAAAATTATCTATCCAACGTTATAACACACATAGTTATAGGAACGTGGGTCCAGATTTCATAGAAATTCTGGCATCAGTCTTTCAAATAGTTCACAATTGTTCGCTTGAACCGCGCAAATACTAAACGTTAATTCCCCACCTCGCATCCCTCCATATCTCAGTGCACCTCCATTCTCCAAGCAGACTATTACGTTATGTAACTTTTGACTACTTAACTACTCTGATCTTTAAACTTAACACCTGAATGTCTGCAGTGCCATGCACCTGCTGTAACTTTGCTAAGTTTAGTTTAAGTTAGAACTTGAATGTATGAGTGTATGGACTTTGGAGGCTGAGGCTTGAATTAAAGTGGGGGAAAATGTTGAAAAGGCCAATGCAAACTATTGGCATGATTTACTTTTTTCTTTTCACCAGAAATGAAACCTAAGTTATATGTTAGAGGCCAATACAAGAAATCAATAGTAAAAAGAACCAGGTCTTTAAACCATAACCGAACAAAGATACGTTTAGAAGCATTACTAGTACCTATATTTTTGTCCGGTGTTACCTATTTACATTATATTATAATGAAATGGAAATATAATACGTAATATTTTGAGGTTTCCATTGATAAAATAGATTAAATTGGTTATTACTGTAATATTTTTTATATTACAGTAATATTTTTTTCACATTCGCAGTTTTTCTTAACTAAAACTAGTAAAAAAATAGTGATAAACAAATATAAATGATACGCGTTAGTGTTGTGATAGTATAGTATAGTCGGCCTTATAATGTTCCCACTGTTGGGACTCAGGCCTCCTCTCTAGGAGAGGGAATGGGCCGTAATCCACCACGCGGGCCCAGTGCGGGTTGGTGGATGTCACATGTCTTCGAATTTTTGGTTCTAGGACATGCCGGTTTCCTCACGATGTTTTCCTTCACCGTTTTGAGAGCAGTGGTGATGAAATAAATTACACAAAGTAATGCGCCTGGCTGGGTTTGAACCCACGACCTACAACTCGTAAGTCGGGGCCGTTACCACTCGGCCACCACTGCTGTTGTGATAGTGATTAACACTATTTAATGCGTACTCGCCATAAAAACCGAAATTAAAATTATATACAAATAAAGGAAACTTAAAATATCAGACATGAAGTATTTTTATTGAAAAATAACGCCTGATAACAAACTATAGCAATATACTAAATGTCTCTAACTTCTTTTGATTACTGTTGGTAGACATGACTCTTGAGATATGGCCAAGGTTTCACTTATGCTGAAAAGAAAAAAAATACAAGTCAGTACTGTATGGAAAAGGTTTCATTCACCTTTATGTATTTATGTGTGTATGTACATGTATATTTTTTGCCACTTTACACTGAAACGGCTGAAGAGATTGAGATAAAACTTGAAGCACATGTTGACCATCCGGCTAAGTCCACGACGGGTTTCTGAAAGAGATACCGTGGTCCCGGAACGCAAAGGTTAATCTGAAGTCAAAAAAAAACCTAGTCAAGTACGAGTCGGACTCGCTCACCATACAAACTTACCTATGTAAATAGTTCAATTCCCGAATCGAGCCTCAAAGATTTCTCGATTATCAAAAAAATATTTTTACCGTTTTCAGACATTTTTCTATATATTTTTTTTATATTTGTGATGCCGACACCTTGCTTAGTGCCGGATTTTAGGTCAACGTAAAGTATTCTATAGGTTTTGATTTCCTGGCGAGTGTCAATATATGCACCTAAACGGAGCTTATACGACCTTATCTTTGGGTTGACTTAAACTTTTATTTTTTTTACTACCATTTACCCCAAACAGCAGACTTAAGTCCTAATTATCATCATCATTTCAGCCGATAGACGTCCACTGCTGGACATAGGCCTCCCCCAAATGTCACCAAAATGAACGATCCTGTGCCTCTCGCATCCATCGGATTCCCGCAACCTTCACCAGGCCATCGGTCCACCTTGTAGGGGGCCTTCCAACACTGCGTAGAACTTTTCGGCCGCAACGGCCATCTGTTATACGAGCCATGTGCGTACTGTGCAGACTTGAGTATTTGATAACAATTTCAGATTCACACCTCCATACGTATCTGAGAAAAAAGGTTTTGACAGACGGACAATAATATGATCCTGTAAGGGTTCCGTTTTTGCCGATTTACGTATAGAACTCTAAAAATAGGTTAACCATGTCCTGGAATAAAACACAAGATACTTCTAATTTCGAGAGTATGTTACCTTGCTATTGAAGTTATATAATAGTTATTTACACAAATAATGAATTACTAAGTAATGGTAACTTAATCACCCTTTTTTCTCTTCCATAATGAATTGGCTTAACCAATCATTTTTAATCTAACGAGCCAAGTTTTTCCCCTTAACTCATCTTAATAACACTTTAAAAAATTCCAGTTTTAGTGCAAGAATTATGAGCAGATATTTACTATGCATGATACTGTCATTTATTTTATGAAACTTGCCTTGTTCTCAGTTGCCAAGTTTTTTACAGGATTAATTTTGGACTGGGCCGCCATTTTGAGGCCAAGTATTATGGTTGAGATATAGTGGTGTAGAGGGGGATGTTTTTACAAAGAGACGTAAAAAGTAGCGGTGGACATCTGTTGAGATGTCAAAGTTAGATGTTAGCTTTTATTATTGCAGGATTTGAGCGTTTTTCTTAAGAAATTCTGACTGTTTCCTTTTTTTTTGTGCAAAAATGGAACAACTAAAAAAAGTTATTACAACTGTTCAGTGGGCGGTTGTTTAAATTTAACATTAAAAAGATGAATTGTCGATTTTTAAGGTACCAGCCCCTAGCCAAGTTACGACCGTTTCGTTTCGATTCTCTTGCGTCGAACGCCTCGAATAGTCCACGCCTTCGATTTATTTGTTCTGACCACGTGACTGAGCGTTGAGATGACGTCAGAACAAAGGAATCGGAGGCGTGGCTGACTCGAGGCGATCAACGAAAAGAGAATCGAAACGGTTGTAACTTGGCTAGGGGGGCACTTGTTTCGGCCGTTTCCACTCGGCCGGAGTGTGGCCAAGTGGTAACGTCCCCGAATTACGAGTTGTGTGTTGAGGGTTCAAACCCAGCCAGGCGGCATGTGTGGCATCACCACTGCTCTCAAAACGGCAAAGGAAAACATCGTGAGGAAACCGGCATGTCCTAGAACCAAAAATTCGAAGACATGTGACATTCACCAACTTGCACTGGGCCCGCGTGGTGGATTACGGCCCATTCCCTCTCCTAGAGAGGAGGCCTGAGTCCCAGCAGTGGGAACTTTAAAAGTCTGATTTTGCTATGCATGCTATGCTATGTTAAGTTTATATTTGATTCTCAACTATAAATCATAGAACTAGATACGAGTGCCACAACCACGATAGCTTTTTGTGCATAAGCACAAAAAATTATAGTGGTTGTGGCTTTGTGTCTTATGACAATGTTGACAACCCTAGTGCGACCGCCGAGCGTAGGTATGCAAAATGAAGTTCATACATGAGATTGACTTCTGTACCTATCTGTTTTATGTTAGTACGTTATCCGTGATCTCAAATATTGGCAAACACACAGTGTCGGATTAAGCTAATGTGGGGCCCGCAGCAAATTCTACTAAGGGGACCCTTTATACTTTTATAAATGAAATTTGTTAATTTATCGTAATGCACAGAGGATGCTGCTGCCCATTCTCTGGTAGGTATGTCCCTTAGTCGCCTCTTACGGCACCCTCGGGAAGAGATGGGATGGTGTTATTCTTTACGTCCGGACACCATACGGAACACACAAGATGCTATACTGGTAGGTAATTTTATAAACATTAAATTCTGTGCAAATATGTGAATTAAAGGTATCCACAGCTTATACAATTTGACAACACATATAAATTATTATTTTATAAATTAAATTAAATGACATCGAATTAAAACTTTTCAAACAGGCCCCAAAGCCCTTAGGTAGCGATGGGTCCATAGATACACTATCTTTATTTAAAGTCTGGATGTGGTTAAAATTCATATGACACAGGTATCTTGACATATTGTTTTTTCGTCCATGCGGGGCCCCCCAATGCGTGGGTCTGTAGCATTTGCTACTCTTTCTAAGTGGCTAATCCGCCACTGCAAACACATGTTGGTTTTTCAAAAATGCAGCATCAGAACTTACCGTTATAGTGAGTCTCTCTCTCATGCAATAAAATATCTTCATACTATGTCAGACTATTAAAAAGATTTATTTTTACAAAGGTTTAAGAGATAAACTTCCTAGCTAATTAACTCCGTAATTAATATGATGAACCTGTCCAGACCTGTGTTCCTTATTAAATTAGGACCAATTTATATTCAAGAGGAAAATCTGAAAAATTGGATTTTCCTTTCTTTATTTTCGTTGTGTAGTAAGAAGCCAGTGAACTTTGCTGATTAATGTTGGGTTAGTTTACTAGGTCAGCTAAAGTTTTTAAAAGCCCAGTGGTCTTAATTGTTGAGTTTGAAGGTTGAAATTTAGGTTCTGATTTCAGTTCGTAGAATTTTTTCTTTTGAAGTGGTAAATCATTAAATGACTTCTCTCTCTTCTAGTGTGGAGCGAAAGGGCGTGTCAGCACTTTACGACTAAAGCCGCTATCCCACTGGCGTTTTACGAGCGTTGGCGCTTCTCCAACGTTGGCGCTTCACCACTAGAAAAACGCGACGTTAACGTCGTGTCTGCTCAACGTTGGCGCTGCGCAGACGTTGGAGAAGCGCGAACGCTCGTAAAACGCCAGTGGGATAGCGGCCTGAGGCCTACTGTCTACAGACGCGTAGCTTCATAGACGCGTATTCGTCATTATACGCTTTGAGACCACCAACCAGCCAACCAGCGCTGTGAGCTCATCGCATAATGCCTGAGGCCGCAGCTTTATGCTGAGCGTTCGGCCATTTTGCGCGGATGTGACGCATATCTTCCCTATTCAATTGATAATGTTTGTTAGCTAGTTTTAAGATTGCGTCATTTCGCGCGAATAAACAGTTTTTCTGTCTTTCTTTCTTCTTTCTTTCTTCGTGTACGTCTGCGTGAAGCTCACATACAAAATTTACGCGTCTATAAAGCTCGCGTCTGTGGATAGTACCTAGGCATTAAACCCACTTATGAAAGAACATAAATAAGTGGGTTTAATGCCTAGTGTCCAAAAGTGCCTACGAACTTTCCCGTAGCCCTAGCAGGCATAGGTCCTACCGGCTCTTCAGTTTAGCTGGATTCATCAGATATCTCTGTAACGCAATTTGACTGCGTTTTCCCAAATAAGTTTAGAACACAGGTATTCCATGGCCTTTTTTTGAGGTGGTAAATTATCCAATAACTTCTCTCGCTCTGGGGTGGAGCGTTTCAGACTTTTACTGACTAAAACCACACCTGTGTACTTCAGCCCCTCTAGCCAAGTTTTAAACGTTTCATTTCGATTCTCTTTTCGTCGATCGCCACGAGTAGGCCACGCCTCCGATTCCTTTATTCTGACGTCATCTCAACGTTCAGTCACGTGGTCAGAACAAAGGAATAGGAGGTGTGGCCGACTCGAGGCGATCAACGAAAAGTGAATCGAAACAAAACGGTTGTAACTTGGCTAGGGGGGCAGTTGCTCTTTGCGTTCTAGGATCACGGGTTTCCTTTTCGAAAATCCCCCGCGGGCATCGGCTCCACTGGGCTCCTACTTTTTGATGATATCTCTTTAAGGCGCGCGTAAAACGATTATCGGATGTCCGGACGGCGAGCTGCCCATTGCTCGACGTTCGCAAACCCGCGCCTACGGTTGTTGGTAGTCGGGGTTCAAAACAGGTCTAAGGTATTGGCTGCTGCGGTGCGTGTCACGGGTTCGATTCCCACCCGGAACACACAAATAGTTTTTTCTGGGTCTGGGTGTCTTGAGTGTATAGGGGTGTTGAACAAAACGACGTTTATAAAGGGGTTTTACAGTTAAACAAATACACGATCGAAACAGAACACGAACAGGATCGAATGATAAGTAGGTATGAGATAGGTAGGTCTACGACCGACGACGCGCGGGGCGCGTGCGTGCGCGCTATCAAGTTGGTGGCTTACGGCAAACTGATGCTAGCGCTCTGCGCGTTACTAGAGCGCGCGCGCAGGCGCGCCGACCGACGACGTGGCATTACATGAAGGGTGTGCGGGGTACGAGGGGTGGCACGAGCTGGCAACGTGCCCTTTTTATTATGGCGCGCTATAAGTGTACATTAGTTGTAAACGTGCCCAACGATACAGGAGTGATACCTGGTGTGGAATTTTGCATTTTTTTTTTAAAGGTTTGTTCGAACAAAACTTGCAAGCTATAATACTTCTTTCTTTGAATTTGTTAACAATTGAACCCGTCTATCGTTAAGTTGAAACATTCCGTTCCAACGATTTTAGAGAGAACGATAAAGTCCGGATTCAAGTTGCAGCAGCAGCGAAATAAGTTCGTTGTAAGCAATACCTTACAATTTTAGTGCAGTCACTGTTAAGTAAGATTTTTGAGTTCAGTAGAAAATAGAGGCGCCGTAATTTTTATCCTTCCTTACCTATTATAAAACAAAGTCAGATCTATTAGTCTGTTTGTCTGCTTGCGATAAACAAAAGAAAGAAAAAAGAAGTTTAATGCGGTTTACATAGACAGAGTGATTTTATATCGCTTGTTTGCGCGAGCCAGGTGAAAAATTGCGAACTATTTTTTTTTGTAGGTGGTAAAATCATCCAATGACATCCCCCGCTCTTTTCGTGTCAGACTTTTACTGACTAAAAACCCACTCCTGTTCCTTCGTTGCCTTTCGTAACAGGGCCGAGTCTTCCTTTCAGATTCAGACCCTTGGCCCCAGTAGGCTTCGACCCTGCTGGGCCCCTACGTTTTGCTGACATCTCCTTGAGGCGCGCGTGGAACAGTACGGGCCGTCGACGACTTGGGCTTGCGGACTTCCGGACGGTTACCAGTCGGTTGGACGGCGAGCTACCCAATGCTCACCGTCCGCAAGTCCGCGCCTGCGGTGGCCGGAAATCGGGAACTACTTGATTCGACTTGTTTCAGGGTGGGTGTGATGGACAAGTCGTAGCAAAAAATAGATCAAACCGACATGTCATTTAAAAGGAAGGTTTGGACCACAATACCACCGATGAATCTACGGCACAGCTTAGCACACACGATGGTACAGTGTTTCGAGGCACAAACCCCAAATTTCCCACGATTTCAAATTTAGTAACTAATTATAGTAATAATAATTCGTTTATTTGTACAGTGAGAGGTCAAAAGTGCAGTTGCACTGTACCAATGTGTAATAACTGTGTAATATTTCTTTGTAGTATAGAATCTTAAGTATTGAATAAAATAGTTGCAGACTATTGAACTTCTATTACAAATAAATTTTTTAGCATGAGTAGAGTGCAACTGCACTTTTGACCCCTGACTGTAGATTAACATTTTAGTTAATTTAGTACTCAAACGGACATGACACAACCAAGTCAGTCATTTCGACGCCATTGAATTTACGGAGTACACACAGAAACGTCATTCCATGTTCAAATACGCGCGTGCGTATTTGAATATACGCTAACCTATCGAGTGAAAGGGACTAAGCTACCCAGCTCAGTCCCTTTCACTCGATAGGTATGTGCAGGAAAGGGATGGACATATATGTATATTGCAACAACAAGCCAAAAGTATGAATCTATGGCTCATAGAAACAGTGTAATTATTGCCAATCATATATTAATGAATAGGTATGCGAATTTCATGGGCTACCAAAGCATGTGAGAGTGAAGGCGTAACAAACACACACACATAAATAAATACATACAAATATGTCCCTTTATAATAATAAGTGTGATATGATATGATAATTATTATTGTGATTCGTAACGTACCATTGCATTGTTACATTTTTGTAAAGGACCTCTACGGTCCGGACTTAGTCCGGACCGTAGAGGTGTTAACAACGTAAGGTTTGATACTTACCGTACGCTGTACAATGGTAGAAAATTGATGTTGGAATCAAGTCATGTCCCGCGCATACTATCTAAAATCCATCCTGTAAAATACCGAAAGGCTGGCTACCCTACGCCTGTGCTCCAGGTTTTGGAGATTGTACTTAACCAAATCTGAAAGCAACTAGCCTCTTCTCTTAATTTTACTCATACATACATATACATATTCAGCCTTTTTTAATGTTCCCACTGCTGGGACTCAGGCCTCCTCTCTCTAGGAGAGGGAATGGGCCGTAATCCACGACGCGGGCCCAGTGCGGGTTGGTGGATGTCACATGTCTTCGAATTTTTGGTTCTAGGACATTCCGGTTTTCTCACAATGTTTTCCTTCACCGTTTTGAGAGCAATGGTGATGAAATAAATTACACAAAGTAATGCGCCGAGTAGGTAGTATCTAAATGCGACAAAAGTACATATGGACGTTTTGACTTGCTTTTCGACACTATAGCAAAATACGCAAACCCCGCTTGCATCAGTACGTGTCTACAATTTAAACTACAGTATTACCAGTGTTTCATTTGGGTTAAATATACTCGTATAACTATAAATCCCGGTATAGCATTGGTTTCCAATACAGTTCCCGTCTCATTTAAGGACGATTTGTGTACAATGCAGTTTTACGTGGTGCACGAGGACTGAAACAAATTAAAGAACAAAATAATACCCTTTTTGGTTTTAATTGGGTTTTCTTAAATTTATTTATCTCTCTTAGGATTTTTCTCCGGTTCTTCGCAAACATTGAAATTTTGGTTCTAAAATATTTTGCTTAAATGTTTGAAAGAGTAAAGGAACATGAGTAGGTTTTAATCAGTATAAGTCTAACATGTCCTTTCATTCCACCCTAGAGTGGGAGAAGTCATATGATGATTTCGCACCTCAAAACAAAAAACAAGTATTCATAACCTCTGGAGTGGCAACCGCGCACCAGAAGCCTCCCACAAGGAGGACCAATGACCTGGTGAGGGTCGCGGGGATGCGATAAATATGAGATGCACAGGACAGTTCGTTGTGGCGACACTTGGGGAGGCCTATGTCCAGCAGTGAACGTCTTTTAGCTGAAATGACGATGATGATTCCATTATTATTCCATTAACCCAGCTCCGTAGATTTTTTTGCGATTCGGAAAAATCTTCGTAACACAATTCGGGAATTGAACTGTTTTCATAGGTAAGTTTGTACGGAACCCTCAGTGCGCGAGTCCGACTCGCACTTGCCCAGTTTTTTTAAAAGAATCTTTGCATCAGACAGCGCCAATCAACCATAGTGCAGCCAGACATTTTGACCTTTTTCTGCCATGTATCTCGTTGTGGTACACCATAGAGCGTCTCATAATGCGGGGAAAAGTTGAAGGCACCAAGCCACGTGGTAGATCACCAATGAGATGGACAGACCCAATCAAGGTCGCAACTAAGTGCTCGATGTACGAATGTACCCGGAAAGCTGCAATCCGCGACGAATTGCGCCATATTACCAAGATCATCGTGATTCAGAATGACCACTCTGGCAAGAGTGTACTGAATAAGAAGTTTTTTTTTACATTGTAAATATAATCACTGAATTTAATGAATCAAGCGAACGCCGGCGTTCGCTCTCTCATTGTCTTTCTATTGTATCTCTAATTACGGTATTGGAAAGTTTAACACTGAATTGTCATTTCAGTGGTCTACGTAATGACAAATCCATGTTCAATAACTTAATTGAAATGCCATTTAATCATCGCAACATTAGTTGAATTAAATTCAAATCGACTAAAACTTAGCGCTATTTTGCAAACCACAATACTGATTAACATTGGATCAAAGCCACTTACTCGTTTGTAATATGAGTCGAGTTCTATTTGCGTGTGCTGTTCGAATGGTCTGCTGGAAACAGGTGCATTCATGCCTCTCGAGGTTACTGAAATTCAAACCGAATTTCTCTTCCTTTTGACTTAGATCAGATCGAGAGTTATACATTATAGCAAGCGTTTTAAGCAGTTTTGTCATTGAAAAATTTTATCTTTTTTTTGTTTGATAGGCTCGCGTTTGACCACTATCTCACCTGATGGTAAGCAATGATGTGGGGGACCATGGAGCACGCTTGCCTAGAAGTAACCTATTCGCTCTTGACTTAAAGACCCTTAGGTTGTAGCTATCAGGAAATACAGACTCCAGCAGGGAATTCCACTCCTTAGCTGTACGCATTATGAATGTGTTCCCAAAACGCTTTGTACGTATGGATGGGATGTCCACCATGTACCGATGGTCCAACGCCGAACGTAGCAAAGGAGGCGGCCGATCGCGTGAGGCAACGGTCCTCACGCCCCAACCGCCGTCTGAAAGTCTGACACTATCTCCTGCTCCACCCAAGAGCGACAGAAAACCGACAGGCCAGCAACTCGGCGTCGATGCTCAAGGCATCTTTATCGCAAAGCAGACACCGTGATATATCTTTGCGATCTCAATATCAAAACCTGTTAAGCACAGGTAAATGCTTAACAAGTTAACTTCTTAACTGCTCTGTTGAGGAAAAGTGTTTTTGATATGGCACCGGCTATTTTTAACCACATTCCTAATTCTATAAAAATGGAACCAGTAACAATCTTTAAAAAGAAACTAACTGCACTTCTAATTAACAAATGTTACTACTCCGTATCGGATTTTCTAGCTGATAAATTATAATTGTGTATCAATGTTATATGTTTGATGATGAACTTGCATCAATGTTTGCATGCCAGAATGGTAGAATGTACAAGGATACTTTTATTAATATTATTTTATCACCTTATTGTAATTACCTGCATTCTGAGCAAATAAATCAATATTCTTTCAAGATGATAGCGATGCGAATGCATATTATTATTTTGCCCAAAGATCTTTTTTAACGTTTGTACCTAAAAGTTTTTTTTTTTGCTGGTTGACTACATTACTTTTGGCTAAAATAAACTTTTAATGTTGCCACCAATATAAATCTTGGTCAAGTAACATAATATGTTTTGCTTTATGTATTGATAATAAATAAATAATAAATAAAGAAAAAGAAATACTGCATAAATAAAATAAATAAATAATTATAATTGCATAAGTTGATACAAAATGCTATGCAATAGCTTTACCGCGGCAGTCCCCGAGTGCCACACTTATTTTTTTTTTTTATTTAGCCTCTTTTTTTTTAATGTGAATGTGAGAACACTGTAGACTCCGCGAGTTCTTAGGTTACTTCCTATTACGACTCACTTTTTTTTTAATATGATTTTTTTATTGTGCTTTTGGGTACAATATTGACTGGTCTACATTGTTCTTACATAATATCTATTAATATGAAAATATTGTAAACAACAACTTTTTTTTAAAAGAGTAACCATGGAGTTTCTTTCCGGTTCGGAAACGACCAATTTGGAACCGTGCACTAGCTTCTGACGTTTTATAAGTGCCCATGTAGGCCTATGTGAAATAAAAACTTTTGACTTTGACTGTAAACATTCTTCAATCGTTTCAAAACATAAAAATGCCAAATACGAGTACAATAATTTACTCTGAAATTTTCCTGTTCCAACTTGTTCGTTATACTATCGCTCGCGTTTCGTTCCTGAAAAGTTTTTCATACTTCTGATACCTGGAGTGGAAGCACCTGAAATTAATCCAAGTTTTCTAATTTTCTGCAACTTGTAAATTCCGTTTGCACGAAGGAATGTGTCGATAATTACAATCCAGGGTTTGAGTTTTGATAGCAGAAATTTAATATTGAAAAATGGCATTTTAAGGGACTAGTAGTGTAATTTTGAGGTTTAAGGGAATGCAACTCGACATAAATTTTCACTGTTTTTCCTATTCCAACTCTTACGCGATTACGACGTTATTACACATTTTTCATTAGATATTTTGGAAACACAGTATCTTGTGGATATTATCTAGGCTTCTATTGAAATCAATTTATAAATTTGTGTAAAATTTATCCAGTAAAGACCTCCGAAAATCTGCTATCTATTTTGCATGAACTTTGACACTTCATAATTTACTCAAAAATTAAAAAAGTCTAAAAAGTATAACAATAGAAGCCTTGCAAATTTTGAATGACGACTAGTTTTTTTCAAAAACTTTTAAGGGTTTAAAAAAAACACGTATTTCCTAGAACAAGTTTTGTAATATAGGTACTCGAGTAAATCACGGAATTACCGAATGCTAACAGAGTTTTCAGGTGTTATCTCTCTTCGCGTTGCCTTTTCGTCAAACATATTCGGATTGCGTTAGATGAAGTAACAAGCTTTTAAACCATGCTCGATGTTGACGATAGGCGAGTTAAAAAGGACCCTCTTACATCTGTAAGAGGGTCCTTTAGAAATAGAAAAGAATTTTATTGACCATCTGGTCAATAAAATTCTTTTCTATTTCTTAAAGTATATATTAAGTTTAATATTACGCGAGCTTTTAGACGGCGAGCAGAGAGTAGCTTGCCAGTAAAAACAAAGCCGGGTCGTCGGCGCGTAGTGTTCCACCCTCACCACAAAGATTTGTCAACATTGATGGGACCAGCTACGGCCGATTCCTGTCTAGATCGCGAGATCATTCGAAAGAGTTACCTGAAGGAACACAGGTGGGTTTTAGTCAAGAAAAATCTGACACTACCACTTGTTTCACCAAAGCGGGAAAAAAAGGTATTACCTACAATACAAACATAAAACAAAAAGATAGCTTTGGCTCAGAACTAGAACACAAAAACATTACAAGCCAAAGAACTATTTTCAAAAGAAGAACATCCAGTGCCAACAAAATGGAGCTAATGGTAACAAACTATAAAGCTAAGTAAGATACATTAAACAAAATTAAAAGCGCAAACGTAACACCTCGACACCCCCGTATTCTCTTCGTCTCCCATTTCACAGGAAAACTAGTTTAATTGGTTAATCCCATTAAGGTGTATCGCATTAGATACCGTCTGAGGTTTCAATTAGACGTGTGGAACACTGTTCTGGAATTAAAAAGATAGGTGCAGAAGGCCAGCTATCTCATAATCTGTATTCTAATTTTTAAATAGCTGGACTAAACTGACAGGAGTGGACAATGCTCAGCTGTCAATGAACAATGCTCCGTTCAATGCTCCACCGTTATTGAAACATTGTTATAGCTGTCACTTTGGTCTAACTAATTAAAAATTATGATACAAGTAGCTGTAGCGTAAACTATATTATTGCTTCCATTCTAATTGAATGCAGTTGAATACCAACATTTTGCATTGACTGACTAGATCATTCAAAGGTGGTCAATAAGGTACAGATTTCAGTTCGTAGGTTTCGTATTTCGAACTGGCACGTTCCTGTATAGATGATAAAGGAAAATGTGTCCAGCACGCCACGGTCACGAGTACATGACAGACTGAAATGCTTATAAATTTTATAAGAAAGTATTTTTTTTCTTATTTGTCGTCTATCTGCAACTTGAGCATGGTTTAACAGCTTGTTGTTTCATCCAATATAAAGTTTGTTAAAGAGGCAACGTGCAAAAATAGAGATATCACCTGAATGCTCTGTTGGCATTCGGTAATTTCATTACTCACTCTAATATTTTACAAAACTTTATAAAGGGCCAAAGTTCACGCAAAAAACAGATTTTCAGAGTTCTTTACTGGAATCTCATTATATTTATTTGAGACACAAAAAAAGAAATACACAAAATGATTTTTTACAACAAAAACCTAGATTCTATAATATCCACAAGATATCTGTGTTTCCAAAATATGGAATAACGTCACTTATGGAATTCCAAAAAAGTGCAATAATGTGAAACATGTGTAATAATCAAGTAAAAGCAGTGTGCAAAAAATTGAATCTCAATTAATTTCAAGTTTCATATACATAAAAACGATTAGCTTGACCTATAAAATCTTTTTTTTCGATTATTTGAATTTTTTGATTAATTGATTACCATCCACTGTACGTTAAGCGTAGACACGTTTAACGTACAGTAAAAACGCATGCATATATTATGCAGATGCGTGTGCATGCGTTTTTTCCTTATCATATAGAAAGAAAGAAAGAAAAAATGTTTATTCGTACCTCACACATACAGTAAAATTAAAAATACAGTAGAATATATTGGAATTAAAATATAATAAAATTAATTATAAAAAATAACTGTATGATCTGTGCAAGGCCAAAAAGGCGCCTAACTCAGCATATGCTGCGATATTTAAAACGATCAATATCGCAGCGCTGGTATTCTGTTAAAGGCCCGCGGTGATGTCACGGTCACACTCACGGAGGTTAAATAAAACTATATAGGTATCGAAACAAAACAATAAATACAAACATTGGAAAAATAATAAATACCTACATAACATAGGTAAAAAACCAAAGGGGAGGAGAGATGAAACGCATGTTACTAAAAGAGTTATGAGTTTACATGTGGATGGATGGAGAGGGAGAGGGAGACCAAAGAAAAGATGGATGGATTGTGTGAAGAGTGATATGAAAGAAAAGGAAGTTAGTGATAGTATGACGAGTGACAGGGCAGAATGGAAGAAAAAAACGTGTTGCGCCGACCCCAAATAACACGGGACAAGGGTAGGAAGATGATGATGATGATGATGAACATAGGTAAAAAACGTGAATTTATGGTAATATGTGTCATGTGTTAGAAAAATATTTAAAAAATGCAATATATAATTAACCATAGACAGACGCCTGACGACGACGTCATATGGAGCCGGCCTTCTGTTCCTATCTATTTCTCGTGGTCGTTTTGTGGAATCTAGCCTTAATTATTACAAGGTTTCAGTATGTCTTCTCATTGAGTTTGGTTATGTGGTTAAAGTTTGGTGATATCGTGTTCAACGACTCTAAGTACTTATGGTTATTCAGAGTACAAGTATTATTGGATAATATTGGTAGTTAGTGTTTATATCTTCCGTATACAGGAGTACGCGTATTGCTAGATAATCCCAATTATATAAGATTTGTTAATGCCACTGACACTGTAGTGCATGTAATCTGGAAATTAGGTAAAAGTCTAAATGTTCAAAGCGTTCGTTAACAACTACGTTGGTTTATAGTTGTGTTATAGCCATTAATATCCACCTCCAAGAGGTGTCGGTGTTTTTTTAATAACTAAATTAATAAGACATAACCTAAACCTACAAAAAGTGTTTTGTGAAGTAAATCATGTCTTAAAACAATTTTTTTTAAATATATATGACATCCATCAAACCTGCATTGGGTTCGCATGGTGGATTACTGGAATAATTTACCCGTACCGTTTGCTGTCTTCGCTTCCAATTATAACTTAGTGTGTCTTCAAGGCTAGAGTTATCTAAATAAACTAATGCGTTTCAACATCAACGATTGCATAACTGCTTATCTTCAGGTGGGATCGTAGTCAAGCACTGAATTTTTACATTAAAAAAAATACGGCCCATTGAGAGTCTCAACAGTAGGGATATTATAAGGTCGATTTATGCTTCTTACGCTAATAAATAAACGAAGAATTTCTTCATCCATTTCACTGCGACATTCTCGATGTTACCACATTTCGCCACTAAACCTAATTCATTAGTAGCACTTACGATGATTTTAATGTAAACGCATATAATGTTGCCAACGGTAAAATTACTTCAGTCCTCAAGTAAATTTAAATATTTATAACTAGGTGATATTATGATAGAAGAAATATTACATTATTTAGATCACAGTTATTTGACTTTATTAATGATTTATTGCATTATATTGATAGGATAGGAAGCAGGCGACAGCACGCGTGGGTAAACGGACTCCCTCACGCCCCAGCCGCTGGGAATCCGATTTCCAACCACCGTAGGCGTGGGTGAGCAATGTGTAGCTCGTCGTCCAGCCGTCTGGTAATCGTCTGGACTGAGCCCGAGTCATCGACGGCGCGTAGTGTTCCACACGGGCCTCAATGAGATATCAGCAAAACCGTACGGGGTCCAGCAGGGCCGAAGCCTACTGGGGCCATGCGTTATGCGAAAGGGAACCCCGGGGCCCTGGATCGAAGGCAAAAAAGGAACATAGGAGTAAGTTTTAGTAGTTTTAAGTGAGCTTGGCCACGTTGTCACAAGTGACTTAAGGGACGACGGAGATATAGAGAGGGAGCGCAGGACATTGTCTGTGAGAAGCAATATGCTCGTCCGCAGGTTCGCTCGTTGTACTAATAACGTCAAAATAACCCTTTTTAAGGCGTTCTGTCAATCGTTTTACACGAGCGGCCTGTGGGTGTCATACACGCGACGAGCTTACAGTGCCCTGCGTGTCCAATTCAATAATGCCTTCAGGATGCTGTTGGGACTGCCATGGCGCTGTAGCGCGTCGGGAATGTTCGCAGAGGCTGGTACTGATGGTTTCCACGCCATCATGCGTAAAAAAGCGGCCTCCTTACTACGGCGCGCGTCTCCAGGGTAGTGATAACAGCATTTTGAAGATAATTGCTGCCAGACCGGACTGTCCCTTGCAGAGTCACTGGGTGGCGACAGTCATAAATAAAATAAATAAATAAATAGTAAAAACTAACAATACTAACCTAATTATTTAAGCACTATTGTTACTAACACACCAAAACTATGGACAAATTTAGTCTGAAAATAAACTTATTATTATTATCTTTATTTCATTTACATAAACATATTAGTTACATTTTTAAATATTACAAAAATAAAAAATAAAACATTTAAAAATATAAAAAATAGTATTATTATTATTATTATTATTTAGTCAGTAAAAGTCTGACACGCCCTCTGACTTCGCCCTAGGGCGGGAGAAGTCATTGGATTGGATCAAATAATTACCCAAAAAAAATATTGTATAAGAAATCTGGCAAAATCAGTAAGTGAACTTTATTGTTTTCAGAGTTAATCTCTTAGTCGAACAATTGTTTTAATTTTTTCCTTTAATGTGAAATTGCCCAGCCAACTGTTTCCTCATGAGAGAAATGAATTGGCCTGTTGAAACTTTTCGCTTTGGGCCTTTTATCGGGTCATTAAGTACGTCCCGAAACACTTAAACAAAGAAAAGGTGTTTGGAAAACCTAAACACACACAGAGATAAGATCAGAACAAACTTTGTTCCAAGAGTTTAGCATTAAACATAACAATTAAAGTCTTCACATTAATTTGTACGTACATTGGGTATAATAGAACGTACTTGAGACCTAAATTACTTACACTTGACTTTGTATGTGTGTATGTAATGGGAACTCTTGTTAGCAGTCTGGGAATTGTGAAATGCGAGTCCAGGGTTTTATTATGAAAATGGGCTTTTCCATCTGCTAATGAGGATAAACGGCCCACTTATTTGTCCACAAGGCGTGTTTGTGTATGTATTTATAACAATAAGGTACTTGATAAGGTTTCTTTCGAATTTAGAATTTGTAGCGACATCTATGCCGTCACATAAGAACTAATCCTGCACCACGCAATTAAAGTTCTCCGCGCGATTTGAACACATAGAACAGCCCGAAATCATCTACCGGGCAGTTGCCTACCAGACATAACACCCGTCTGGTCAGAGGATCCTGCCTTCTCCAACTCCAACAGAGGTTCATCATCATCATCATTTCAGCCAATAGACGTCCACTGCTGGACATAGGCCTCCCCAAGTGTCGCCACATCGAACGGTCCTGTGCATCTCGCATCTATAGGATTCCCACAACCAACCACGTCATCGGTCCACCTTTTAGGGGGCCTTCCAACACTGCGTCTTCCAGTACGCGGTTGGCACTCCAGAACCTTTCGGCTCCAACAGCCACTTAAGTTTGGTAATTCTTCGTGCTATGTCGGCAACGTTGGTTTTCTTGCGGATGTCCTAGCTAGATTTTTTTTATTACAAGAATATGTTCATCATCATCATTTCAGCCGAAAGAAGTCCACTGTTGAACACCAGGTCAGTACATGTTCTCTTAGAATAAATTCCTAAATTCACGCGGGCCGCTAAAGCCGCTAGTAAAAACTTCTTGTGTAAGAATATTATAACATTTGTAGAAATTCCCGGAATCCTTGTCAAGGAACTCTATTTCGAGTAAGCGTAAATAGAAACGTGATTTTTACTATATTATTATTATGTCGATAAAAAAAACGTTGAAAAAGCACCGCCTCAATCTCGGGTTTCACTTAAAAGGGAAAAAATTCTGAGCGAGAATACGCTTATATATTTCCTTTCCTCAGTATTTCTTTTGCGTTTCTCCTTTTACTAAACTGTTTACTTATCGTGTTAACTTTGATTGTGAATTGGATATTTTCCGCAATTTTAGTTTATTTTCTTTTAATGTTTTCAATAGATCTTTTTGTATTGTTTTTTTTTCTTCGTGGAAAAACTTTAATTACTTCCGTTCTGAATTCCGCTCAGAGAGTCAGACTTCCAAATTCAAAATATTTTTTATTTCACATACGTCTACAATTAGGCAATTATAAAATGTCAGAAGTGTACATGATATTAGTATATAGGTCATTTCTTATGGAGAAAAACCGGTAAAAACGCCATGGATACTGTTGTAAAAAAAACCGGGTAAGTGCGAGTTGGATTCGCGCACTGAGGGTTCGGTACAAACTTACCTGTGAAAACAGTTCAATTGAGTTACAAAGTTTTTGTGACATTACTTCTTTACAGTTTTCAGATTTTTTCCTATACTTGTGCTGTGAGACCTTGCTTCATGCCAAATTTCAGGATTTTAGGTAGGTCAACGAGAAGTGCCCTATGAATTTTGATTGCGACATAAACGGCTGCATCTTTTTAACTCAGAAGTTTGATTATTTTACAGCATCAAGGGACCGCATACCTGAGTATGTGGTTATAATTTCAACTCGATACCTCCAGGCGTTCCCGAGATAAAGCGTCTTATCAGACCAACAGACATACAGGCAGACGGACAACAAAGTGATCCTATAAGGGTTCTCCATTGTGATATCTATGTGAGTATAAAGTTCCGTTGACCATTTCTGGTCTTTTTCATTAGTTCCACTTCATCAAATGTTACTTTTTGACTGTAAATGCAAGTTCTCGATGAAAATACCAAAATCACTATATGGTTGCTTATAATATTTGAGGAGTTCCCTCGATTTCTCATGGATCCCATCATCAGAACTAGATTTTGAAAAAAAAAAATGGGACTAATCTTGAAGCATATCCTTTTTGAAAAAAAAAAATTTTGCAAATCGGTTCATAGACGACGGAGTTCTGAGGTAACAAACATAAAAAAAGAAATTATGTTAAAAAAATACAACCGAATTGATAACCTCCTCCTTTTTTTTGAAGTCGGTTAAAAATACTAATTGCCTCTGAATGAAAGAATTTTATTTTTTTTTTAATTTTATTTTTTTTGAGGAAAATGCGTTGTACCTCACTAGGAATTAATTCGGTGTCCTGGGTGAATTCACAAACATTTAAACTCATACTAGCTTTCCTGGGAGACGTTTTCCTGTCCAAAAACTGGCTTTACATCGAAAAAAAATTGCTTTGTAAGAAAAAAAAAGGTGCTAAAACCTAATAATTACATACTATAATTAAAAAGTTAAGTATTAATTACACTTGTTCCACATAATTAAACCACCTAAAAATGTTTTTACATTATTACAAGCTAATTTTGACTCCTAATAAAAGATTCCTGTTGCGTCCTTGTTTTTACCAGACCCGTTGTTGGCAACGGCTGCCATTTTTAAATGCCTTGTAGGAACTTGTAGAAGCTACAGAACCTTGTAATTTAATCTTTCTTCTTTTATTCAGATTTTTAATTATTTTATTTTAGTATCGCTGTTGGATTAAGTAGGAAAGGCGCTCTGGGAGTCGGAGAATTGCATTTGTGTTCCTTTTTCTTTTTGGATTTGTAGAGCTGGGACAAAGACTTATTTTAATTGAGCTGTTTTTTTAGGGTGCCGTACCTTAAAAGAGAAACGGAATTCTTATAGGATCACTATGTTTCTATACGATCATTTTGTTGTCCATCTGTCTGTCTGTGAAGACTCTTTTTGTCAGGAACTCGCGGAGATGATATTAATATTTAAGTATTTAGGCCTTCAGTGAAAATTCTTAGTCAACACAATCAAAATATACGTCTGTATGCCGCATATAACCTATGAAGTACTCCTCGTTGACGTAGAATCATACAAGACAAGAAGCTCTGCTGGACCCCTACAGTTTTGCTGTAACATCTTTGAGGCTTACGTGGAACACTACGTGCCGCGACGGTGAGTTACCCATTACTCGTCATCCGCAAGCCCACGCCTACGGGCGGTGGCTGGAAGTCGGATTCGGGTTCCCTCGGCTGGGGCGTGAGGACTTTCATTCCGTCGCGCATGCGGCCGCCTCTTTCACTAGCATTACTGCTTCGCAGAAGGAAGCGACAATAAAAAAGCTAGATGTTTACGAAACCTTTTGGCTCAACTTGTACTTGACTGATTTTAACATATATATATGCTCTTAATGTTTTTTAGGGTAAATTTAAAATCAACAAGTATCTTTGGTTCAGTGGAACGAGGGGGCTAGTGACCAAAATTACCTGTATTTCTTCAGTTGTCTTTTGCGCGCCAGGGCCATGGTAACTTTTTGAACCTTCCCACAGCCAAGGCCCTGTTCTTCTACCACAATAATGTAATACCGATGATGATGATAGAAAACGGCCAACAAGTCTTTCCTCGAAGTTCTGAGCGAGAGTTAAGAGACAGGTGGCACAAAATGAAAAGTTTCGCAAACCTCCATTGAAAATGGAGGATCATCCAACTAGACGGTTACTGTGTCTGGTCCGGGCCACCGCTCAATAGTTGATTTCGGACTGTTAAGTTGTATAATGTTCTAATTGCGTGGAGGACTCTGGTATTGCGTTGCAGGACGATGAAGCAACATAGATGTCACTACAGGTGCTTAGGGAAGCCTATGTCAAGCAGTTGACTACAATAGTATCGATACACGGTTGGCTGTCTGATTGATCACATAAAATGACTACGACACCTTCCAAATAGAAACAGAATTTGGTTAACATAGACTTAAGGCAAAGGTCACATGAAAAATACATTTCCAGCAGCGTATTGCTGGGCTCTACTTATCCGAAATTACTATCAAAACAATTATCACTAAGATACTTCAAGAGGGAATGTAATCACTATTTAATTGAACAAACACTCTCCCAAGAGAGTGAACGAAACAAAATTGGCCGAGATCACTAAAATAGCGTTATGTATTTAAAAGGTCTTCGTTAATATAAGTAATCGGATTAGCCGGGCCTATAGGTTGGTTATCCACTAAAGATGTGCGAGGAAGCGAGGTAGCAAGCGAGGGAAAAATTCAACAATGAGGTCATTCCATGTTCCTAATCTTTACTCAGAAAAAAAATCTTGATCTTACCAATCTATGTAGATTATGCTACTACTATACAAGCATAATATTATGATGCCAATTTGGACGTATACCTATATATACATATATTTAGGGACCCAGTGGTGGAATTTTTTGGTCGGCTTTTTCCTAATTAAAAAAAAATGTTCTTTTTTAAATTTAAACTGTATGGGGGGTCCAGAATAATGTACTGGATCCATGGTGTTGGTGTGTACGTAGATGTCGGTGAAACGGTGTATATATTCCACAATTTTTCACATAACGCCATCTTATCCCAAACTAAGCAGAGCTTGTGCTATAAGTACTAGACAACTGATAAATATTTTACTAAATACATACATATTATAGATAAATTACACCCATATACAGAAAAAATAATCGTGCTCATCACACAAACAATTGTCCTGGGTGGGAATCGTACCCATGACCTCCAGCATAGCAGTCAGGGCCGCTGACCACTAGACCAACAGGCCTGTCAATGTCCGTGTATGGGATCAAAGTTTTTGACTGTACTAAGTATAAAATTATACTGTAAAAGCACCTTGGTACATCAGAATGGTGACCTCACCCGAAAATAGAACTCATCACTACCGTCATCCAAAAATCTACTGAAGTTCACGAACACTTGAACACGACTTCAACGACATGTGAACGTTGAGGCCATCTAGCTGCTAGACAACAGGGAACTAGTGCGTACGCTCCAGCAGTAGTGGCACTAGTAGTAGTAGTGCACTAGTAGTGTAGTGGGGTGTATATGGGGTCCCAATCAACATCTATCGGGACCCAAGCCAACCTCACCTGCACGTGGTGCACCCTGCTGACAAACAAACGAGGCTATGGCGACCCGCCAACACATACTGGACCATCGTGGCGGGTTATGGTCCAAACCCAGAGGAGGTCTATGTCCAGTAGTGGACGTCTATCGGCTGAAATGATGATGATGATGATGACTAGTAGTGTTGTTTTGCAGCTGGATGACTAAAGGGAATCAAAATTTTTGTTTTATTGGTACCACGTTCCATGGAAAGTGTCGAAGCGGCCTGTCCGAGTTGACTTCGGTCTCTTGTACGCCTTCCAAAGGACCAGGGTCATGAGATATATACCTAAAGTTACAGTGGAATTGTTTATTTTGTCTTAGGTCAGGCTTAGAGCAGTTCTTGTGGAGAAGGGGCTTGCAGAGCGAGAATTTTTACATTTAAACAGTGAGAGATGAGTGCGAGGGATATGAGCGAACAATGCCAGCAAAATGTGGGCACAGCTGAACTAGTTAGTTACAAACAGTGTCATGCGCATTCTCGCACCGCACAAGCGTAAGCATTGATGGACACTTGCACACATTTTCACAGCACCGCTTTCGAAGAATATCATCGAGGCATATGTGAGCTCTCGCATAGCTGAACTCAGCCCGCTACGCTTACTTGCTCCATTTAGCTACATACAGCTTCAAACACATCCTCGCACCACGCAATTGCAAGCATTGATGAAGACTGTGACACATTTTGACAGCACCGCTACCGAAGAATGCTAGCGAGGAATGTGTGAGCTTGGGAAAGCTCCATTTAGCTACATACTCTATCATACAAATCCTCGCACCGCACAAGTTAAAGCTTTGGTGAAGACAGTCACATATTTTTATAGCACTGCTACTAATCCTCGCGCATCTTTGGCAGGAATAACGCCTTTATTCTGGGCCTCAAGTGTTGTAATGCTTATTGTCTGCCCACCTTTGTAGTTAACGCGATACGTTTAGGTAATCATGGTAAGTAAGAGTGTCGGTAATGTAAGTGGTATCTATATACTTTATTCCAGTACGGTCAACTGTTTGAACTGGTTTGGAAAGTAACTGAAACACAGATAGACCATGGGAAGGGAAAACCACAGGCCTAAGCTGGAACGCAAAGACCAGCTGAAAGAACACGAGAACTCAAAGAGATGTCAGCAAAACTGAAGGGACCCAGTAAGGTCGATGTTTACTAGGGAAGCAGGAACGATTCAAAGAGTGACTGAGGCCCTAGAAACGTAAAGAGTAATAATATAATATTATATAAAATAATATTCCACAACTATCACACAACGCCGTCTAGTTATTGGGACTAGACGGCGTTGTGTGATAGTTGTGCTAAGCAGAGCTTGTGTTATGGGTACTAGACAACTGATAAACATACTTACATATTTCTAAATACAAAAAAATTAAAGAACATTTTTTTTTCAATTTATTTGTATTTTATATTTTTTTTTTTAAGACATAGTTGGGTTTTAGCCACTAAAACAATGATGACACTCCCTCTCTCGCTCCACCTAAACTGGGAGAAGATATTTGATGATCTATCACGCTCAAAAAGGATGCGTTTATGTCACTAACACGTTCCCGTAGGATAATTTTATTCTAAATTAGGTTTCTGATTAGGTAATTAAATTTTCGTACACCTATTTCTTGGATGGCAAAAGATAAACTAGATAGATAATAATGATAGTGTATATATTTTATTGCTCGTGACTGTACAATAATAATTCTCTTTACCCTATTTAGTGCAGCGACAGAACCGTTCAGTTCCAATGTAAGGCCCTTCGACCACGCGACTTTTTGTAGCGACGCTGTCGCGCGTTTGCATCGATACAGTCGCGATGCGGTCGTCCATACCACAATTCTCAGTCGCGATGCAAACGCGATACTGTACCGCTTCTGTCGCTATAAAAACGCGATTCAGTAACGGCACAAAAATGAAGTTTTTGTATATGGAATGTTTCAATTACGCGCCACTCTCCCTCCGTTCCCTCCCCGATGTCATCCAATACGGTCGCGCATTTGCATTGATACTCGCGATGTTGTAGCGCGTTGCAAATGCGACGAACGCGCGTTAGTAGCTACCATAAGTCGTCGCAGGTGAGCGGCTTAAAGGTTACCCATTCTGTAAGGCCACATTTCACCCAAGGTGCACCGTCCGCACTTTAGTTCTTTGTGGTTTTATTACACACTAAGAGCTGTAGTTTAAGCTTGTGTAAACTTAAAACATGCACTTAATCGAATTTAGCGTTAGAACTAAACAACAACCTGGGAACTAAATAATTAATGGACGAACGTATTGTGCCAGGTTTACTATCGGATTGGGCAATATAGCGTTGGTACCTTATTGTTTGAGTGTATATTGTTGGAAACCTAGGTCGAGCACTAGTTTCCCGTAACAAACTTGGCTATTAGGTTTGTTGTTAATGAGTAGAGGAAAGTTCCTAAATATGGAATACTTAGTATTTTAATATGGAATACCACTATTTCTTGTTGTTGTAATATGGAATACCTATTTCTTGTAAATGAAAACTTTTGATCTCACAAAGCGTTTATATATTTTTTCGTGCCGTTTGGAGTTGAAACTAACTTTTGGATCGTGGGGACTGAATGCTCATAAATTATATAAAGACCGAAACGCCTTGTTAAAACTTCACGTGATCAGAAGGCTGGTTTTATCTTGGACAGAGGATAAGCATTGCCTTACAGTGTGCCCGCCAGAATTTTGGGCGATGCAGAGGAGTTTTTCGACGCATTTTAATTAGTTAATTTTTTTAAAGTATCTATATACATACATAATTATAGTTAGTTAAGTATTTTATAAGCATGTAAAATACATACTAGCAGTTAAGACCAAATTGAGACACTTCTTAGCCAAAAATAGGTAAAATAAGTACCTTACTGTCATAAATACTTTACAATAGAACTTGCACACAATTTAAAAGTAGTTGATTGTAGAAGATTGAGACAACTAAAAAGTGTAAAATAAAAATAAAAAGCACTTTTTACGAAAAAACACAATGACTTCCAAAAAAAAGCAATGTATTAAATGACAAAAAAAAACAAAACCATCGACTTCCAAAATTAAAGTTATTTTTCATAATAACTTTAATTTTGGAAGTCGATTACGTATTATTTTTTTGTGTTATATTTTTGATTGCTATCCGAACACCAATATGCTAATACACTTGAGGCCACACTTACCGCACACGAAAATGTCCCCACAAACTGGCTAGTGATAAAGTCGGTCACTTATTAAACGTGGAATGTTGGCCCCTCGCCAGTGTACCTGTAACAAGTAAATATTGCCTCAATAAGGAGTTCGTTGCAAAGTTTCATATTTAAACTGTAAGCGCCATTGAATACGAGAATGTATTTTCTTGCGCCAATTCATTGTAGTTGTTTGTTTTCAATCTTATTCTATTATGGGGAGAGTTTTTGGTTTATTGAATTTGATGTGAGTTTATGTATGTTTGTAACTGCCGTAGCCAAATAGAAATCATTTATTTGCCAATAATGTAGGAAATTAAGCAGTGGTGGCCGAGTAGAGTAGAGCATTGGTGGCCGAGTATTAACGGCCCCGACTTACGAGTTGCAGGTCGCCGGTTCAAACCCAGCCAGGCGCATTACTTTGTATAATTTATTTCATCACCACTGCTCTCAAAACGGTGAAGGAAAACATCGTGAGGAAACCGGCATGTCCTAGAACCAAAAATTCAAAGACGTGACATTCAACAATCCGCATTGGGCCAGCGTGGTGGATTACGGCCCATTCCCTTTCCTAGAGAGAGGAGGCTTGAGTCCCAGCAGTGGGAACATTAAACGGCTGATTATGCTTATGCTTAATGTAGGAAACAGATAAGGTGTTGATTTATAGAGAGTCTCGATACATTTAGCCTTACGTCATGCATAATTATTTAATTAATTTAATACATTTCCTAAGTTGCTATTTACATTTATTTAACATTTCTAAACAATTGAGACACATAATGACATAGTATCACGTCTAAAATTGGTCGATTATGGCATAAAATAATCATCTTAAAATGGTATTAAAAATATATTATTCAAATTATTAAAAAAAACATTATTATAACAAAAAATAAAATACTATCAAATATTTATTACAAATAATTCGAAATTAGGCACTTACCCACATATTTTACATGTAGGTATATGACACAAAATTTTAATAATAATAAGGGCTACTATTTTTTATATTTTTAAATATTTTTTTATTGTTTTTTTTTTTTTATAAGAAATATTTAAAAATGTAAACAATATATGTATATAGGAAATAAATGGAATAATAATAATAATAATTGTATTGTATTGTCAGGAGGTTCCTTTCTCTGGAGCCCTGACCGCCGGTAGCTTGAACCCTGTTCCCGATACCGGTGGGACACTGTTTTTTATATTTATAAATGTTTTTTTTATTTTTTTTATTGAAATATTTAAAAATATAATTTATATGTTACAATAATGAATAAACGGAATAATAATAATAACCCCATCGCCGTATCTCTACGTTGACGTCGTGGTGAGGCTTGCGTGCTTCAATATACCCTAGGTCTGTATCGGTAAAGTTTGCTTTGCCGTAATATGCCTAGGGTGAGGGGCCAGACTAAGAGAGATACAATCCGCAGTGCAGTTTTGTGGCGAACTGTTGGGCATTAGCGACCATTTTAGAGAATTCTTGTTCTTCATCTCCGGCTTGCCTTTATTGGCCGGCCGTAGTGAACAATGACGAGGAACTGAGCTCCCACCTCTCTCTTGCCTTTATTGGCTGGCTTGAGTGGAGATTCGCAAGAGCAAACGTGCTCGGGAGAAGGATGTATAATCCAGTAAGGTGCTGGTAGGGATCTTGACCGTACTTCCGGGATTGTCCTGATAGCCGTGGTATACCTCTCCACTCCTCAAGCACCTCAGGATATGTTGCCCTCTTGTTGCTACGTCACTTCGTGCTAGCGGCCATTTTTGGGGGCCCATTTATTGAGTGTGCAAGTCACCCCCTTTTTTTTTAGGTGGGAAAATCATCTTATGACAAATCTCGCTCTTGGGCGGAGCGAGAGATAGTGTCAGACTTTTACTGACTAAAAACCCACTCCTGTTCCTTCGTTGCCTTCGTCCCAGGGCCCCGGTTTCGTTTTCACGCTATCCATGGCCCCAGTAGGCTTCGACCCTGCTGGGCCCCTACGATTTGCTGACATCTCCCTGAGGCGCGCGCGGTACAATACGCGCCGTCAACGACTTGGGCTCGGTCCGGATGGTTACCGGACGGTCGGACGGCGGGCCACCCATAGCCCGCCGTCCGCAAGCCCGCGCCTACGGTGGCCGGAAATCGGGATCGGAATCCCGGCGGCGGTTGGGGCGTGAGGACAGTTGCCGTTGCCTCACGCGATCGGCCGCCTCCTTTGCTAGCATTACTGCTTCGCAGAAGGAGGCGACCGCCTGCCACTCCTCTTCGCTCCGGACCATGGCCTGTACCAAGGCCCGGCGCGAGAGATCGCCGCCGCCGATCGCCCCCACGAGGACACGGCGTTGCTCTTCCCAAGCGGGGCACACCTCCACCGTGTGCTCCGGGCGGTCCACACAGTGGCGACACCCGGGCGTCGCTTCCGCACGAATCTGGTGCAGGAACTTCCCGCTGCCTTTTTTCGATGCAAATTAATAACGTTGTTCAGGCAGGGGCCATAGTCTTGACATAGTTCCATGTTACCAGTCCACTTAAGACTCCAAAAACCATAGCCGTTCTCCATATATGTCGCAACAGTTTTTCAATAACCGGGGGTTGTCTTTGGGTGCACTAGCATAGCGCGTACAGGGATAATCGTCGGTTGGTATCATGTTCCATTATAATTATCTAAAGGGCCTCTGCGAGTTGGTTTCGGCTCCTCGTACGCCTCCCAAAGGTCCAGGACCTCAGGGTCCTGAGATAAATAATATATATAAAAATAATAATAATATGTATGGCAGAGCAAGGAACTTCACGGACGCTTCTTCCGGGCCCTTCACGGGCCCGATGTAGACCAATTGGCGTCCGTAGCCTGGCTGCGTTTCGGTGACCTCTTTGGGGAAACCGAAGGTTTTGTCTGTGCAATTATGGACGAAGTTATCATGACGAATAACTACCGGAGATTTATTGTGAAGGACGACACGGTTGACATCTGTCGGGCATGTCACCGTCCGGGAGAATCAATTCGTCACATTATCTCTGGTTGTTCTCGTCTAGCTAACGGAGAGTACTTGCATAGGCACAACCTTGTAGCCAGGATTATCCATCAGCAACTTGCTCTGAAATACTCTCTTGTGGAATCGGAAGTGCCGTACTACAGGTATGAGCCCGACCCAGTTCTTGATAATGGTCATATCACTTTGTACTGGGATCGGTCCATCATCACTGACAGGACTATTGTAGCCAATAAGCCTGATATAGTGATGGTGGACCGAAGCGAGAGGCGTGCAATGATTGTTGACATATCCGTTCCGCATGACGAGAACCTCGTGAAAGCCGAGAAAGATAAACAAATCAAGTATATTGACTTGGCTCGCGAGGTTGTCGACATGTGGGATGTGGACTCGGCGATCATTGTACCGATAGTCGTGTCAGCCAATGGCTTAATAGCCAAGAGCCTCGACCAACACCTTAGGAGGCTCGCGTTAGGCGGCTGGATCAAGGGCTTGATTCAGAAAGTGGTACTCTTGGACACGGCTCGTATTGTTAGGAGGTTCCTTTCTTTGGAGCCCTGACCGCCGGTAGCTTGGACCCTGTTCCCGATACTGGTGGGACACTATTTTTTATATTTTTAAATGTTTTTTTTATTTTTTATTGAAATATTTAAAAATATAATTTATATGTAGATCTATACGAATAAACGACATAATAATATTCCATGGTTGGTATCATGTTCCATTATAATTATCTAAAGGGTCTCTGTGCGTTGGCTTCGGCTCCTCGTACGCCTTCCAAAGGTCCAGGACCACAGGGTCCTGGGATAAATATTGAAAACAATAATAATAATATTCCACAACTACCACACAACGCCGTCTAGTCCCAAGCTAAGCAGAGCTTGTGTTATGAGTACTAAACAACTGATAAACATACTTTTATATTTCTAAATACATACATACTATAGATAAATTACACCCAGACACAGAACAAATGATCGTGCTCATCACACAAACATTTGTCCTGGGTGGGAATCGAACCCACGACCTTCGGCATAGCAGTCAGGGCCACTAACCACTAGACCAACAGGCCAGTCAATATTATGAATAAATGTTATTAAAGTATTTCATTTTGCGTACTGAAAACCTGTGTAGCTTTAATCAGTTGTAATTTATCTCTATTATAGTAATTAAGTTGTTTCCATTGAAGAATATAATATAACAAAAAAAATACCCATTTTGTCAAGCATGTTTTTTTAAGGTGAGAAATCATCGTTCAACATTCTATTAGGAAGGGCGGACGGCGACATACCCATTGATCACCGTCCGCAAGCCGTCACCTGCCGTGGCTGGTAGTCGTGGTCAGGGTCGCGGTGGCTTGGGCGTGAGGATGTCCATTCCTTCACACGTGCGGCCGTTTGCTTCGCTAGCATTTCTACTTCGCAGAAGAAAGCGACTGCCTGCCATTCCCTCTCGCTCAGGGCTATGGCCTGAATCAGGGCTCCGCGCGAGAGGTCACTGCCGCCAATCGCCTCCACAAGGACATGGCGGTGCTCCACTTAAGCGAAACACAATTCCACCGTATGCTCCACCGTGTCCACCGGGCGAACCGAACAATGATGACACCTGGGCGTATCTTTCACCTGAATCCGAAACAGGAACCTTCCTAACTTACCATGTCCAGTGAGGACATGCGCCATGCGGAAGGTGACCACACCGTGATACCTATCCAGCCACTTCTCGAAGAAGGAAATTACCACCATAATTGTGGCATGCTATTGTGAAGCATGTTGAATTTCATACAAAAAGGGAATATATTTAATAATATTGTTACATTCTATTTACATATTATTTAACAATAGTACATTTTGACACAAGTGGAGAAAGTTTGTCATTGCATCCGATGTGAAATTAAAACGAGCCGTCCTACAGGCGAGGGTGTTTTGGAGCCGAGTGCTGCAGTGACAAATCTCCACGTATATCAAACGACGTTTTTCAATATACTTACAAAGAAAATTACGACGCATTTTTTGAAGAAAATTTTCCAAAGTTGCCATACATTTTAGTTTTGATTTAGATGGCAGCAGGTTATCGCAAATATTTATAACCTCAATCACTATATCTGGCGGTATAGCATCTAAAGAATTCTCTTCAAATCTTAAATTCATTTTTTTTTCACAAATAACACAAATGGAAAAGTTCGCTAATAATATTTAATATAGTTTTTTCCCGCGCTTAACCTTTGCAGGTTGAAGGAGAATCAAAGGTATCAAACCTTTAAACATCCATCCTAATATTGAAAATAGAAATTCAAATATTTTTGAATTTAGAACACAGATAATTGTCAATTTGTTGGTAATAACAAATTGTTCATATTCTCTATATCTTTTCATAAACACAATTTAACTTTTCATTAAATATTAAAACCTTAAAAATATCCGCCTCTTTGCTTAAAAAAAAAAAATAATCACCGGTGATCGTGACGAAATTGAAAAGAAAAAAGCCCTTGTTGTGATAAATTAAAAAAAAAGTCGAGGGTGATTTAAAATACATGGCATGTTGAACCTAATCGTAGTGCATTAAGAGCTAGTTTTCGAGGAAGTGTATTAAAAATATTTTATTTCCATAGAAGAGGGTAGGCTTTTAGTATAGAACGCTACTTGTTTTGATACTATATTACGATCTCATCTTTCTAGCTCATCTCTCAGTGCTTAGCATGCTATCGCTGCATATGTGGAGTCAAGTAGCGGAAATATAACAACCTTATCGGCAGTTATATTTTCGAGTCGTTCGGTGTTGAAACTCTCGGATCGTAAGGTCCCATTGGTAACAAATTGTATAAAGATCTATCTAAATGCCTTGTTGATACAGCTATCCAAGGCCTTTTACCTTCGACAGTGAATAAACAATGCCATACGACGTGGTAGTGCCGCCAGACTTTTAGACACATTACCTGTAAACAGTGACGCATCTGAGTTTATCGACGCCATAATTATTTTGAATTATTTTTAGTTAGTTAAGAGTTTTTTTTTTACATTTGGTTTTTGTAATATGATTATAGTTCGTCAAGCGTTTACGTATAAGTTTTTATTGTCGAACCTTAGAAAATAAACACAAAATAAAAAACCATAAACAGCATATTTGGTTAGAACCAAAATGGCCGAACAAACATGAACATTTTTCTTCTTGATGAAGGCATCATAATTTATTATGAATAGATTATAAAACACAATGAAAACAACAAAGTTAGTTACCATTAAATACCGTAACAAAGCTACCGAATATGATCCAAAACGCAACGCACCGTCGAAACCTCCAGCTTTAAACCACCATACGAGACCCATAACAATAAATTCCACGTCGCACACAGGCACATTCGGCCAAAAAAAAACAGTACAGTGCACTAAAAACAAAAACGAAACATTTACAAAGTAAAATATGAGAGAAATATACAAGTTGGGACATCGAGCCATTGTCACGCGCCCAATTCCCAAGTTTCAGCCAAGATCTTGAACAGCGTGGCCCATTTTGTGTGGCTCAATGTGTATTTGTGTATGTTGGTTGTTTTGGCTCACAAGTTTGCTTGTTGAAATATTATTTGTGATAGGGTAGAGAATCTTATTATTTTACTGCCTATTAATGTTGAACCGGAAGACGCAGCGTTGAAAGGCGCCACATGGTCAACCGATGACTTGGTGAGAGTCGCGGGGATCCGATGGATGCGAGACGCACAGGACCGTTCGTTGTGGACACTTGGGGGGGCTACGTCCAGCAGTGGACGCCTAGCTGAAATATTTGATGACGATGGATGTTATTAAGGGGATGCAACTCGACATACATTTTCACTGTTTTTCATACAACCGCACTTACGCGATTATGACGTTATTACACATTTTTCATTAGATATTTTAGAAACACAGTATCTTTTGGATATTGTCTAGGCTTCTATTGAAATTAAAATTTGTGTAAAACTAATCCAGTAAAGTCCTTTGAAAATCTGCTATTTTGCATGAACTTTGACACTTCATAATTTGCTCAAAAATTTAAAAAGTCAAAAAAGTTTAACAATAAAAGCCTTGCAAGATTCTAAATTATGACAATGTTTTTCAAAAACTTTTAAGGGTTTAAAAAAAAAACACGTATTTCCTGGAACAAGTTTTGTGAAATATTCGAGTAAATCACTGAATTACCGAATGCTAACAAAGTTTTCAGGCGTTATCTCTTTTTTTTCGTGTTGCCTTTTCGTCAAACATCGCGTTGGATTGCGTTAGATGAAGTAAGAAGCTTTTAAACCATGCTCGATGTTGACGATAGGCGAGTGGAAAAGGACCATCTTAATACTAAAGTCTATATGTTTGTTCATGAATCGTGCATTTTTTTGAGCTGGGAAATCATCATATGACTTTTCCTGCTCTATGGTGAAGCAAAACCTGCAAAACGGTGATCTAGATTCGACAAACTGGTTTCACCCAGTTTGTCCAATCTAGATCACCAGAGAATTTTGTACTGCCTCCTGAGAAGAAAACTTTTTATCACGTAGAAAATTGTCCAATTCACAAAAAAAATGTTTTTTTTTTTAATTCTTCATAGGTTCGCGCTTGACCGCTATCTCGACGAAGCGACGATGCGGTCGACGATAGAGTAGTCCGTTAGAGCAAGGTCTGGCGAATACGGAAGGTAACGAATGGTTTTTAATTGCAGTTCCTGTAGAGTTAAAACGGTTTCTCGTGCTGTATGAGGTCTCGCGTTATCATGGAGCAGTACTTTTTCACTGCTAGTTTTGCTATCATTGTTCGGAGTTCGGCAAAGTAGACATCTGCCGTTATTGCTTGACCAGATCGGAGAAAGTTATAGTGAATAACACCATGCTGAGACCACCAAACCGTTACAATTACCTTTTTATTGGATAGCTTTGCTTTAGGACACTGTTGCGGCGTTTGACCTGGGGTCAGCCATTGCATTTTTCGCTTGCGGTTATCGTAAAGAATTCTCTTTTCAACACATGTCACAATTCAATCCAATATTCCTTCATTTCTGTATCGATTCAACAAGGCAACACAAGTTTCAACCCGCGTTTCTTTCTGCAAATCAGTCCATTAACGAAAATGTCATGTGCTCATACTTTGGGGCTACAGAGGGGGAAAGTAACCTGACTGCGTACCGTGGTCGGATGCTCTCTCTGTTTCAGGTGCGGGTCATCCAGTGTAACCGTATGCTGAATGATACCGTACTTGATAGACTTCGCCTCGAATCACGGAGTAGCCGTGTCTCACCTGCTTCGCCACAGGCCGCGGTGCAACTGCACCCCAAGGTTTCACCGCGAGCCGACCACGTTAGAGAGGATGATGATGACGGGGCTATATCCGTGAGTACCCAGTGCAATGTACGTTTGAGGAGCACTTTGGAGGATGCATTCCGGGAGTACCGCTTCACACCGGCTGAGCTTAGACCTCGATTACCTCGTTTGCCCATGCATAAGAAAAATAGGGCGCTGGTGTGTGCTCTGGATTCGCAGCTATCAAATTGTTTTTATAGCAGCGAAGACCTTACTGATACTCACTCGATCTGTATGGTGCTGCAGCAGCGGCATGTCGTGTAACTTGAGTCAAGTTTCCTAACAGTGACTGAGTTACACGACCAGCTGCACCAGCTTGGCAGTGCAGGATCGAGCGCCGTATCAGTGAGGCCAGAGCACTTACCGGCAAAATTATCTTCTTCAGGGAGGGCAACACTCGCCCTAGGGTGATACGCTTTGTAACAGATATTAGTCCTCGAGATTATCTACCCCGTATCACAAAGCGTATCGACTTCCTGAAGCAGAAGGTCTATGCGTGGGCAAACCGTATTCGATGGTACAAGCGGCGAGTGGACCGGTACACTCAGAATCGCACGTTCCAAAGCAACGAAAAGGGCTTGGGAGCGACCGGACCAAGGTGTGATTGATACGCGCCTACCGGATGATGATGCCATGTGTTCATTTTGGCGCAGCATCTGGTCGGTGCCTATCGGTCACACCGAGGGTGATTGGACTCGGGAGATCGAGCGAACGTGCGATCTTTTACCCGAAATGGGGGCAATTACCATCAGCCCCCAAGACGTAGCTCGTGCAGTCCGTCCGTTGCCTAACTGGAAATCTCTTGGGCCGGACGAGCTGCACAACTTCTGGCTTAAATGGTTTCAAAGATCGTACGCTCGCTTGGCATACCAATTCCAATCTGCCTTAGAGTCAGGGTCGCTGCCCCAGTTCCTTACAACACGAATAACCCACCTGCTCCATAAATCGGGTAGTACTGCGGATCCTAAAAATTATAGACCGATCACGGTTTGCCGACGGTCTATAAAGTTCTTACATCCATTCGGAGAGCCAAAATTAATAGTCATATTGAGACAAACTCCATCATGTCTGCTTCTCAGAATGGATGTAGGAACGGCAAAAAGAATCACAGGACTTGAGATCCGAACTCACGTCACTTTGCATGCGAATCTTACTATGTCTTAAGTCAGCTATTTGTACTTAACTTTGCTACGTGAATCTACGGCTCTATTTTTGCCAAATTTGCCGTCAGTGAAGTTTGTAGTAGTGATTTGTGACCATATAAGGTAGCGTTTCGCAGCGCACGACTTCGCTCTGACTCACCGGCTATCAGCGAATAGAAGGTGTGCGCAGTAGGACTCACTACGATGATTTGCTTCTTTGTTTCGGTCACTGGTATTTTCTTGTTTACTAATTTACGTTGTAGATTTATTCGCTTATTTTATAATTGATTTTCTGAATGATAATATTATTGTTTGTAATATATATGTTATAATTTTGCTAAAAATTCACCCAGTACGGTAAAATAAATATTACTTATCCGAGCGACTCGTATACACGTCTAGCTCTGAGAGGCACGCGGGAGGAATGTTCAACCATCAACTTTCTTTCGAACCATCTCTTTCAATTCAATGTTATTCACCTGTGTGGGCGGTCTTCCACGTGGTTCGTTCTTCGATTCAAAGTTTCCATTACGAAAGCGTTTAAGCCAAAATCGCACGGTGCGTTCATTAGCAGTCCCCTCTCCAATCGCAACATTGATATTTCGAGCTAGTTAGTTAAGCGTCGGAACTCGTATTCAAAAATCACTCAAATTTTCGAAGTATCCATCGTTCTTGTCTAAACTGAATAAAAAAAAAACTGAAAGTCGATATTCGAATGTTGTTAATTTTGTAAAAGAAGAACTTCATATATATAGGTTTTTTAAAAGAAGGCTTCATGTGAAAAAAGTTTCACTCAAAAATCTCAAACCGTGAAGGTTATATGTCAATTCGAAGTACTTAATACAATAAAACGGCAATTTCATACTTTAACCCCTATTATGTCGTGGCCAGATCTTAGAAATTGATTACTCGTATAAACTTTAACATTTGAAGATATGTCAATCCTCGTTTGACCATATCATTGATGTAGGATTTCTATGATAATAAAGGGTCTAAAGAAAGTAGGTTTTAGTTGGCCATTTCATGAAGTAATCAATTTCTAAGATCTGGCCACGTTATACATATAACCTAAAGTTTGAAGAAAAATAGTAGATATGAAAAGCAAATCTATTAAATTAAATTACAAATCATTATTATAACCTATCGACGAGGCCAGTGTGCACATATAATATACAACTAGAATAGAAAGTTTCCAGAAAGTTCATTGAACTTCTTCAAAAGCAATTGTCAACAAACTAAAAAACTTTGACAGCTTTGCTTTTTCATATAAGTTTACAAAAGTTCATAGTTACGTGGTAACACTGTTGGTGATCATTGAACTCGTTGACAAAAGGTACAGTACGTTTCAAGATTCAAAATATTTTATTTATTTTGTAGCGACATCTATGGCGTCACATAGGAACTAATCCTGCATCGCATCGCGCAATCAAAGTTCTCCGCTCGATTAGAACATATAGAACAGCCCGAAATCATCTATCGGGCAGTAGCCCACCAGACATAACACCCGTCTGGTTGGAGGATCCTCCCTTTTCAACGGAGGTTTGCGGGACTTTACACTCTGTTCTGCCTACCTCCAAAATGGTGACCCCGACGTGATGACGCGACAATTTATTAAGACTTTATGCACTAGTAATAAGTACACTGTACAAAGGCGGACTTAATGGCTTACCTTTGTGCTTTATTTTATTTCACATCAGTTTACATTTGCACTTATACAACGTCAGAAGTTAGTGCACTGTTCCAAAGTGTCGCTGCCTATGGAGAAGGGAAAAAACACCATGGATACTTCTTTTTTAACATAAAAATATTGATTATTGCGATATGAGAAGGTATGAGTGGACAGTTCAGACCCGTCAACATAGTAGGTACCAATAAAAAAGTGAATCGACATTGAAATGAATGCATAAATCTGTGGAGTCTACAGTTCTCATATTCACATTATAAAGTAGCCTCAAAATAAAATAAACCTGTCGGTAAATGTCATGTTTAAAATTATAATTTGTTGTATCTGTGAGCTTACATGTCTGTGAATGCACCCACGGTACATGAGTAAGTAATTCCTAGTGACCCTGAAACGTTCTTTTAAAATATACCAGCTTTTGCCCGCGGCTTCACTCCCGTCAACTGACTACTATATTCTACTCTACCCAACTCTATCCTACCCCACCCTACTCTACCCTACTCTACCCTACTCTACCTCACTCTACTCCACTCTACCCTACTCCTACTCTACCCCACTCTACCCTACTCTATCTACCCTACTCTACCCTACTCGACTCTACTCTACCCTACTCTGATTCAAATTGGCAAATTTTCAAGCTTACTTAACCATAGACCACATTACGTTTAACTGTCATTTGCGTTTTGTTATTCCATGTCAGTTACGTTTCATTATAAGTACCACGTTTTATGTCAAGTTCACGGGAACGAGATAAAACACAGCTTCATCGGACCGCAAACCTGAGTATATGGTTTTAATTTCAAGTCAATACCTCCTCGCGTTCCCGAGATAAAGGGTTTTGACAGACAGACAGACGGACAACAAAGTGATGCTATAAGGGTTCTGTTTTTTCCTTTGGAGGTACGAAACCCTCAAAACGATTTCTAAATAGCCAACACTGACTTTATTTTTTTTTAAGAATTTATCAAATAACTTCCTCTGCTCTGAGTGGAGCGAGAGAGTGTGTCGGACTTTTAATGACTTATAAAACCCACAGGTGTTTCTTCATAGATCTTCAGTTCCTATATTTAGAAGTGAGCATTTTTGTTTAAATTTCAGCAAAGAGATGCAATCCACTTGAGGCTTTATAATTTTGTGAATATTTAAATTGGCAATTAATAGCATAATGATCATTATATTTCATCAACTTACTAACATTTTGACGCCTCGATTATTAACCATTTGGATCATGTAGATACAATTTGCTAACCATATGAGCTAGCTTATAATAACGAATCTAACATAATTAATCTCTGTTTTGAATAAAATTTATTGCCTAAGTACCTAACAAATACTAAGTTTACAATATATACACTCTCCACCAAATCTTTCTGTGACAACTTCAACGCTCAGTAAAAAATAATACGCGCGACCCCTTATCGCTGCCCCAGCAATAAAGACTAAACGCCTTTTACTCCAAAAAGAAAAACAAAAGACAACCAAAGCGATTATGACAACGGACATCTACGATTAGAGAAAACCCAACAAAAAGAATCCGATAAATTTAAAAAAGGAACATCACTTCAGGCGACTCTGTTAGCTTCGCTCCACCGAACTGACAAAACACTATCCATCTCTTTTATTCACACGGAAAATTGGTGTAGAGAAAGAGAGATAGGGATAGCATTTTTGCAAAAATCACAGCTCAAAGGTCATTAAGTAGCATCAGATAGATGCGTCTACTTTGTCATGTTTTGATTGATGGCCATTGGTGACGGGTGACGTCACTTCCTTTCTCGCGTTCGGATATGTCAAATTGATTTTACTCGAAGTAAATGTGATAGAGCGCTTGGGAAATGGTGTTAAGGTGCATGAAAAATGTTAGGACATAATTCTTTTACGGTTCAACGTACAATCCATAAGTAAAATATATGCTAAGTAAATAAGTATGAGTAAACTGGGAGAGCTGATCCTTATTCTCATAGATAAATTCGACATAAAAATAATGATAGTTTTCGGGATTCTGATATTATAAAGGACTATGCCTATGGTCTATTTAGAGTAAAGACTAGTCGAAAGATGGAAGCGGAACATGAAGATTTAAGTAGTGATATTTCTCCAAAACACAATAATCAGGAAGTAAATTATCTAAGATATGTATGTATTTAGAAATATATAAGTATGTTTATCAGTTGTCTAGTACTTATAGCACAAGTTCTGCTTAGTTTGGGGCTAGATGGCGTTGTGTGAAAGTTGTGGAATATTATATTATAATTATTAAAAAACTGGGCAAGTGCGCTGCTCCTGACCAGACGATGGTCCACTTATTAGAGTACCAAAGTGTCCCTACATCTGCACTTTAGAGGACCAAAAACCACGATGCCGATATAAACGTGGCAGCCTATTGGGCGCAAGGGGAAAGAAAACCATCGATTCGAGAAAAAGAAAAAGAAGCTGTTCGAGCATGAAGAATTAACAAACACACATATACTCACAAAATTTCTCCTTTATAATGTTAGTGTGATGACTGCAATGCGAATTAAATACGGGAAGTGCTGAAAACAAAGAAAAAATATCATCAACACCAAAACTCCGGGAAAAACAAGTATGCTCAAAACCTCAGGGATATGCCAACGAAATCCTAATTGTTTTATAATTAACCAGGACATTGGGCGTCTCAAGGGTGGAACAACCGGCGCTGACCAACCCTAACAGCCGTCAAACATACCTCTGGATATAATATGGATGGATTGAGGGTAGCATGTCCCTTGGTACCTATCGCATTTCAGGAAGAGTGTTCTGGACTTATTTATTGGTCAATGAGTTATTTTTCTTTACGTTACGTTAATTCTTTCTAGTGAAGTGCCATTCAATAAAAAAAAAACTGAACAAGTGCGAGTCGGACTCGCGCACTGAGGGTTCCGTACAAACTTAAATTACCTATTTAAATAGTTACAGTTCCTAATTTACAGTTTTCAGATTTTTTTCTATACCTGTGCTATAAGACCTTGCTTTATGCCAAATTTCAAGATTCTGGGTCAACGAGAAGTACCCTATGAATTTTGATTCCCTTGAGCGATACGTTTTCTGCGATATAAACGGCCGTATCTTATTTTTTCGTTAACTCAGAAGTTTGACTTTTTTGCAGCTTCAGGAAACTTTAGACTTAAGTATATAGTTTTAATTTCAACTCGATATCTCCACGTGTTCCCGAGATAAAGGGTCTTGACAGACAGACAGACGGGCAACAAAATGATCATAAAAGGATTCCGTTTTTTCTTTTGAGGTACGGAGCCTAAAAACTAGTGACAGCTCGGTTTGCTCAGTGATTGAGCTGTTAGCCGCTGTGCGTGGGTTCGATATGTTCCGGTCTACTGATAGTTGTTCCTTTTTGTGGTATTATTTGTATGAGAGTTAACAGGTTTGTAATTGAATCCATGATACAGAAGTAGTTAATAGATAATTCTTAGCATGGGTCAATATTTTTTTTTTAAAAGAGAAGAAGAAAGAGAAGAACTAATAAGGTCCACAATTTTGACTAGCCTGTTGGTGTAGTGATTACTGGCCTTGACTGCTATGCCGGAGGACGTGGGTTCTATTCCCATGTTTATGTGATGAGCACGATCATTTTTTCTGTATCGGGTTGTAGTTTATTTATACATGTATTATTTAGAAATATATGCAAAGCAAATAAGTGCAAGTAAACTGGGAGAGCTGATCCTTATTCTCATAGATAAATTCGAAATAAAAATAATGATAGTTTTAGGAATTCTGATATTATAAAGGACTATCAATGCCTTTGGTCTATTTAGACTAATGACTAGTCGAAAGATGGAAGCGGAACATGAATATTTAAGAAGTGATATTTCTCTAAAACACAACAATCAGGAAGTAAATTATCTAAGATATTATATGTATTTAGAAATATATAATTATGTTTATCAGTTGTCTAGTACTCATTATACAAGCTCTGCTTAGTTTCGGGCTAAATACCGTTGTGTGAAAATTGTAGAATATTATATTATATTCTTATTTATAACACAATCATAATCGATAATCTTTCTACCACCATACGATTGAATACACCATGAACCTTAAAAAAAACCATGCAGAAAAATAAAAACCACCTTTATCACCGGCCATAAACATTCACGACATTCGAATGATGAATGCGTATGAATTTCCTTCGCAAATAAAAAAAAAACCGATGATTGATACCCGTGTCGGAACATGCCTGTCGGAAATGCTTCATGAATGTCGGATTTTTGTACGTGTTCCAAAAATGGTTTGGAATACTCGTACCTGGGTAATTTCGTTTCATTACTTGATGGGTACTGGTAGATATGGGTTGATTGTTGATTGGAAGAGATATCAGTTTATCTTTCTTGTTTATTTAAGACTAGCTTCTGCCAGTGGCAACGCTCGCGTAAAAGTGAATATAAATATATTATATCACTCAGTGATATAGCATTGTACTGGTGAAAGAATTTTTATAATCAGTCCAGTAGTTTTTGAGTTTATTAATTATCTACAAACAAAAATACAAACATTTCCTCTTTTCAATACATAATAGCAAAGAATAGTGACCCCCTCTGGCTTCCCATGGGTGAAAATTATTTACACATAAACCCTTCCAACTTTATTACTCTTAAAATTAATAAAAACAATATCAAAAAAGGAAGAGTTAGTGCATAAACTGATAGATGCGGAAAGTGACTTTGTTTTATACTCGGTACATAGGTAATAATAATAAAGAAAAAATCAATTAAATAGATAGAAAAAAGTTTATAAAAATGTTTGTAAGGTTCTTCAATTACTTCCTTGAAAACTTTGCACCATCTAAATTATAAACTCCCGCCTTGCCCGCAGCTTTATGCACTAGTAGAGAATGCCTAGAGCAGGAATGACAAACCTATATTGGAAAACGTGCCACTAAATATATATAAAAAAATAAAGTGGTCAATGACGTGCCGCCAAAGAATTACGACTTTGTAATTTAATGGACAAACTTTAAAACTAAATGCTATTAACTCTTAATTTACAACCCAAAATTTGTATAGCGTAGTGTTTACAATTGTTTGTTTATTTAATGAAACAAAAAGAAGAATTGTCATACTGTGATTAAATTATTGTTGTTTCGAATTACCTTAATGCTATACATCTCACACTGGTGAACCCGTATTATTTTACCATGTACCAATACTAGAACGCGTGCCAGTATAGGTTTGCCATCCCTGTCCTATATAGGGTGACTGGCAATTAGTGTACGATACTTAAACACGTGATTGTGCTCATGATAACCAACAATTTTTATTATGGGAGCAAAGCCGAAATCGCGAAAAAAATATCAGCTGTTCAGTACATTAGGCAAACGTAAATGTACTGAACAGCTGATTTTTTTTCGCGATTTCAGGTTTGTTCCCATTGTAAAAGTTGTTGGTTATCATGAGCACAATCACGTGTTTAAGTATCGTACACTAATTACCAGTCACCCTATATAATATGAAGTCGGCTTGTACTATTTTGTGCTGCATAAATTTTAAATAAATAAAGTTTACAGTGCAACAATCATACTATCACATCACAATGATATAAATAAAGGCGAGAGTTTTTAGGTGTATATGTGTACATATTTGTTATTCTTTCATACTTAAGCGATGGAACGAATTTTAATGAAGTTTGGGACCACAGCTCATATCCTGGATCAATACATAAGCTCTCTCGATCTATACTTTTTTATTATATTAGAGAACGAAGAAGGGTTTTTTGTTTCTTTATAAGCATCGATCTCTGGACTCTTTAGTCGGATTGGATAAAAATTGTTCTGTATGAGATAATCAGGTTCAAGAAAAATATTATAAGCTACGTACCATCTATCATATCATCATATGTTGAGCTCCTTAGTAGTCCTGAGTTGAGCTACATGAATACTGACAGATGCTTGCACTGACTGGACAGATCCACTCAGAACTGTGTGATTATTTCTTCAAAAGACCATCTCAGACTTCAATTTGCATGGTTCTCATATGATTTGACAATTAAGTGTTTGTTGTATGGGCTTTAAAAGAGACTTTGACCCCTGAGTTTGTTTCGGTGTTTCTTTTCAGGGTAGTCAGCTAGGAAACACCGGCTTGATCTAGTTTAAATTGATGAAAAAAATAACGTGTAAAAGTGTTTCTAAAAACCTATTTGCAAAATAAATATCACGCTGTGACCTACAGAAGCAGTTTGGTAATCAAAGACGCATGTGGAACTGTGGAGAAAAGCCTGTTAAGAAGATGGAGAAAAAGTAGTTTAAAGTGGGAAGTACTCATTAAGAGTAGCATAATTCGCCCTAAATCCTTCATTTTATAGGCTCTTAATAAACTAGTGCCCCTCACCAGATTGAATCACTGCTTACCATCAGATGGGATCGCAGTCAAACACTTGTTTATACCAATAAAAAAAAATCTACCCGTCCAGAAATTGTTCTTACTGAAATTATTCTGGCTGACCCATCTACACTTATTATAATTATATAACTATTATTATAATATTATAAAGAGGTAAAGTTTGTCTTTTTGTTTGTAGGAGGTAAACTCTGGGAGTACTGTCCGATTGCTAAAATTTTATCACCGATAGAAAGCTGCTTTATTCCTGAGTGACATAGGCAAAAACATATTTTATGTACGCGGGTGAAACCGCGGGCAAAAGCTTGTTTCAAATAAATTGTTCAAAACACCAAATTTGATTAGAACTCGTTACCTCTCCCGTCCTTAATAGAAATAAATAAATATAAAAAATACAGTCTTCCATTCAACACCGACTTTCAAAACTAACAATTGCATTACGAACCAAGTTTGAAACGACTTTCGAACTTCATTATTTTCTCTATTGTTTCACGAACTAAAGATATTGTGTTACTAGTGTTTAATCTGTAACTAATAATAATAGGACTGTTTGAGAGTGGACAATGGACAGAAGTTCTAGGAGGAATGTCTGATTTATAGGATTAGTTGACATAGTTGTTTGAATTAGGTCAATAGTTTGAGTTGATAATGGATCTGGGGTATTTTTGTATGAATTGCGGTTAACTTTATCCTAACTACCTAAGTAAAAACCACAATCTGAGACCATAATGTAAGATCTACAATAGCACATAATTTAGTAGATTATTTTATTACATTAGTCTCGTTCATGGTGGACATTTAGATCAAGTTCATAACATTTCTGATCATTCGCCTTTAAAAAAAAAAACTTAGGTTAAAAAATCAGAACAAAAAAATTATAAAGTCAGTAAGACAAAAGTTGGAACATATCCTTAAAAAAATGTAAAATTATTTAAAAAATGTGATGTAAGTAATTAATATGTTATGTGAAATGTTATGTAGTGGCCAGATCTTAGAAATTGATCATTTCATGATATGGCCAACTAAAACTGGCCAGATCGTTTAAACGTTAACGTTTTATGATGTGTCAATCTTTTTTGTTTCCGTTAACTCAGAAGTTTGATTTTTTCACAGCTTCAAGGAACCGCAGACCTGAGTATGTGGTTTTAATTTCAACTCGATAACTCCACGCGTTCTTGAGATAAAGGGTCTTGACTGACAGACAGACACACGGACAACAAAGTGATCATATAAGGGTTCCGTACTTTCCTTTTTAGGTAAACCATTTTTTTTTTTTAATTGTTATAAAACAGTGCTTGACTGCGATCCCACCTGATGGTAAGAAGTGATGCAATCATTGATGGTGAGGCGCACTAGTTTATTTCGTAATGTGCGTATTAAGATACAATTTTTTATTACTGAAATTATTTCGTTTATTTTATTAAATTCGCGCGGGCGAAGCCACGGGCAAAAGTTAGTAAATATATATTTTAAAACACTCGTATCTATTTTTACGAAGATCTCTAAGAATTTGTCTTAAACACGTTTCTCATTTATTGAGTCATAACCGGACTGTGTAGCTAAAAATGCAGTTAATCTAGTTCATATAATTATAATAGACAGCAAGCAAGACACAACTACTTAAAAAGGATTGTACCTATATAAAAACAAAAAGAGTATATCTACTGCATTAATGCGACTTTGTCCGATTATTTACTTGTTCCGAATGTAGTTAAACAAGTTTAAAGTTAACGAGACAAGCGACCTTTCAAGTCTTATGTAAATTATCCGGGGGCACGGCAGTGCCCCGCCAAGTCGAACAAAAAAGCGGCACGACCGTAACGTCCTTCTTCTTCTCGAAACAGTTCGGTCATGTTCGACCCCTTATAACTTCGTTGTAGATAAAACTAGAAGCTTCGATTTTGCCAAGTCAATCTATTCATTTAAAACATAAAAGATTTTATAATTATAGATTTTTAATCTACGATAATAATATAATAATTATAATAATATGTTTATTTGTTTGATTTACATAAATATTTATACATTAAGGGGTTAATGTAGACGTAAAGGTACAAAATTGAATTCTACCTGAACTAGGTATAAACCTGTATTTCAAGTAACTTAAGTGATTATATATGTTAATAAATATAACTAAAATTCATTAAACAAAAAGTAAATAACTTATGAACATTATTATTTCGAATTCATGATGAATACTGTGCTTAGTCAACAAATCTGTATCATCGTAAGACATTATTGTGACACAACATTACGTTATAATTTAATATATTTATTTATTTATTTTTAAGAAAGCTTACAGACTAATAAATATACATTTTTTTACATATTTGGGGAAAATCGCTAATGAAAAGCTTCCACATATAATCTTTAAACATTTTGCGTTTACTAGGATAGTATATATAATAAGATTAAAAATTAACAACTCTAGAGAATTATATCTAGTATTTTAATATCAAGGACGAAAAATACCTAAGTGTGCCTAATCATCAGAACAAATATTAATTAGTTAGCTATGGTTTTCACCAAAATATTCCTTGCAAATTCCTATTATTATTAAATTTTTTTTTTCAAAGTAACGATTTTGTAAACTAGTTTTTATTAGCAAAATCAGTAAAATTGTTAAAAAAAAAATGTAATTTATGAGTAATATTATGCAATAAAACTCGTATGAGTTATATGTAAGTAACAGAAAACAAAAACGACGACGCTATTTACGTGTCCTCAATAGAATTTATGAGTCATGTCTCAACAATTTTCTTAGCCGGGCAGCCTTGATCGCCTGTCTTGTGATTATTCGGTTTATTAAAACGCGCACACTGTGACTGATCAGCTGTTTTATCGCACAGCATCCACTGATGGCCTTGTACACCAGAAAGTGCACATGTATGACCGCTTCGCGACAAGTCTTTGCAGCATGCCCGTACTGTTGACATTTAAACCACCTGGTCACAAGTGTCAAGTTCCTCACTGGGCAGGATGTCCAATTAATAAATACTCGGCTTTGGTTTATAAGCGCCTTTCTTATGCTAGCAGTTACTTCTAGAACATAATTGCATGTAGATCCCTCTTTTTTACCCGACTTGTGACTGTGTGATTTAATCTTAACCAAAGTAGAGTTAGACTACTTAAAGATTACCTAAACCAATAGGATATAATGTGCAATAACCACGAGGGCAAGACCAAACATCGTGACATTAATGAGTGTTACCTATCCCTAACTAACAAATATTTCTGGCCGAAAATGAAGGATCATATAACAAAATACATTTGCATCCACGACACATCACAGGATAATTATAGATTTTTAATATATGATAATAATATAATAATTATAATAATATGTTTATTTGTTTGATTTACATAAATATTTATACATTAAGGGGTTAATGTAGAGGTAAAGGTAGGTACAAAATTGTATTCTACCTGAAATAGGTACAAACCTGTATCTCAGGTAACTTAAGTGCTTATATATGTTAATAAATATAACTAAAATTCATTAAACAAAAAGTAAATAACTTATGAACATTATTATTTCGAATTCATGATGAATACTGTGCATAGTCAACAAATCTGTATCATCGTAAGACATTATTGTGACACAACATTACGTTATAATTTAATATATTTATTTATTTATTTTTAAGAAAGCTTACAGACTAAAAAAATATATTTTTTTACATATTTGGGGAAAATCGCTAATGAAAAGCTTCCACATATAATCTTTAAACATTTTGCGTTTACTAGGATAGTATATATAATAAGATTAAAAATTAACAACTCTAGAGAATTATATCTAGTATTTTAATATCAAGGACGAAAAATACCTAAGTGTGCCTAATCATCAGAACAAATATTAATAATTAGTTAGCTATGGTTTTCACCAAAATATTCCTTGCAAATACCTATTATTATTAATTTTTTTTTTTCATAGTAACGATTTTGTAAACTAGTTTTTATTAGCAAAATCAGTAAAATTGTTAAAAAAATAAATTGTAATTTATGAGTAATATTATGCAATAAAACTCGTATTGAGTTATATGTAAGTAACAGAAAACAAAAACGACGTCGCTATTTCATTATAATCAATAGAATTTATGAGTCTTGTCTCAGCAATTTTCTTAGCCGGGCAGTCTTGATCGCCTGTCTTGTGATTATTTGGTTTATAATCAGCTGTTTTATCGCACAGCATCCACTGATGGCCTTGTACACCAGAAAGTGCACATGTATGACCGCTTCGCGACAAGTCTTTGCAGCATGCCCGTACTGTTGACATTTAAACCACCTGGTCACAAGTGTCAAGTCTCTCACTGGGCAGGATGTCCAATTAATAAATACTCGGCTTTGGTTTATAAGCGCCTTTCTTATGCCAGCAGTTACTTCTAGAACATAATTGCATGTAGATCCCTCTTTTTTACCCGACTTGTCTACTTAAAGATTACCTAAACCAATAGGATATAATTTGAAATAACCACGAGGGCAACACCAAACATCGTGACATTAATGAGTATTACCTATCCATCATCATCATCTTCCTGCCCTTGTCCCGTTTTATTTGGGGTCGGCACAACACGTTTTTTTTCTTACATTCTGTCCTGTCACTTGTCACGCTATCACTAACTCCCTTTTCTTTCATATCATTTCTCACACAATCCATCCATCTTTTCTTTGAATTTACAATTTACATGTGGATAGATGGAGAGGGAGAGGGAGCCCTCTCCATCTATCCACATGTAAATTCATAACTGTTTTAGCAACATGCGCCTCATCCCTCCTCTTCACATGACCATACTAAGATAAATGATTCCCTTTCAACTTTTCAGTCACTGGCGCCACTTTCAAACTTCCCCTAATATACTCATTTCTTACTTTATCCATTCTTGTCACACCACACATCCATCTCAACATTCTCATCTCCGCTACGTGCAATCTTTTTTCATCCGTCTTTTTCACAGCCCAACATTTTGATCCATACATTTTGACAGGCCTTATCACGGACTTGTAGATTTTACCCTTCAACTTGAGGGGCATCCGTGGCTCACAAGTTGTTACAAGACTGTTACCTATCCATAACTAACAAATATTTCTGGCCGAAAATGAAGAATCATATAACAAAATACATTTGTATCCACGACACATCACAGGATATTCACCTTTTTAGTCTCTCGGCTTCATATCCGCCTCGCCTTCAGCTCCTACAATAAATATTTATATAAATGCTAAAATTATAAATTTTGCCCGCTCCCAACAAATCGTAGGTATAATTTCTTATTAAGGCCCCTGCTCCCATTTAGTGTCATAAAATAGTGACTTTCTGAAACGTACTCCTCGGTAACGGCTGGGTTAATAAATTTGAAAAATAATATAAATAATTATAGATTCATATTTAACAATATCAACAGAATATGATATTTTCTTATGAGTTATGACTAATACTTTTGCAAAAAAAAAACAACATGATATTTTTTCGCTTGTTTTCCGTACTCCTTTCAAAAATAGCTTTGATCTTTAGAAATATGTTTACGCAAAAAAAAATGCTGGTTAAGTTTTCTTCCGAATATACTTAGCATATGTAAATCAATCAATATTTCGCAAAGGAAATGGTTTTAAAGGTCAGCGGGGCTCTATGCGGGCGCAGGCAGCAGTACGAGTTTGTAAGCATTTAAGTCCGGCCGGCCAGATGTTCAAGGGGCAATACGCCTTAAAAATCATGATTTCGATTTGTACCCATTAACTTAGGTGGAAGAACATAAATTAATCGTTTAATATAAAATATTTTTTACAAAAATAATATTACGTGTATCGAATTAATTATTCAATTTTAAATAAAATTGTCTAATAATATGCATATCAGATAGATAGATAAGATAGATAACACGCCACGCCACGCGGTCGGTCACGCCCCCTATTCCTTTGTTCTGACCACGTGACTGAGCGTTGAGATGATGTCAGAATAAAAGAATCGGAGGCGTGGCTGACTCGAGGCGGTCAACGAAAAGAGAATCGAAAAGAAACGGTAGTAACTTGCCTAGGGGGGCAGATGTATAGTGTAGCGGCAGGAAACGCAAAGCAAATCATACGTGTGAAGTTAGCCGCGAAAGCAAAATCAGAAGTGTTTCATTTAAGCTTAGCGTCCACCGCGTCGGAATCGGACCGCAGTGTACTATATTAAACATTATACTGGGTATTTTAAAAAATCCCAATAGGGGGCGTCTACTGCATTCGGGTTTTGCATCGGCAATTTCCGATCCAGTGCATGCTGTACCATACAAATCAATGATAATTGAATTAATACAAATCAATAAAAAGCAACGAATCCTTCCGCTCCGTACGCTTCGATCCCGACGCAGTGAACGCTTAGCTTTAGTAGTTGTCAGGATCAAAGAGTAAAATCATATAGAGGAACTCAGTTGGCCTTCCTCCACCGTATGGTTCAGTCGGTAACCATTGTAAACATATATATATCTGTGTCGGAATATAGTATTGAGTGAAAGTTATTTCAGTTTTCATTTAAATCTCTAAATTGAACATCTTTTCTGATCATACTATAGTAACATAAGTGACAAACACACAACACATAAACTCTGAACATAAAAATCCTAAATTAGAAATAAACTCTAGATATAGTATTACTATTTTTTGTACCATAACTTTAAAATAGATCGTGTTACAAAAAAAAAAATGAATATATTCTAATTGGCCATTTAAATTAATGTATTTAAAAAAAATGTCACACAGTGGTCAATCAAGGTTGTCTATCGAGAACGCGGAAACAGTTTGCCATTAAGACTTTAAAATAAAGTATTAGATTATGATGATTAATAGGTCCCCACTCTTAAGATTCTCCATTTATGTTAATCTCAGATAAGCAGTAAAATTCTACATCTTCATTATTTGTCACACGAGAGTCAATGTTGAGTGTAGTGTCTACATATTCTATTTTTTTTTCTTTTGTAGATATGAAGTTCCTGACATCAACTGTGTTAATTTGGGTTTACGTAAAAAATGTGCTGACTTTAGAGTGTTATTGGAATACTGAGTGCAAATACAAATACTTTTCAAGTAAAACCCCATATGAGATTGTCAGGGGCGATATAAGGGATTCGATTGTAAGAACGGAAGGTAAGAAGGACTTTATTCGATGATTGTTTTGACATAATTGTTCTCCCATCCTTATTTCTATGGAATATTTCTTAAAGTGTTTAATGATCTCATTTGTGAGTTGCACTACCTACCATAAAAAAAACTAGGCATTTGTGAGTCGGACTCGCGCACTGAGCGTTCCGTACAAACTTACCTAACCTGGGAACACCCAAATACTCCAAAATATTTTATTCCGAATTTCGATGTTCCGATTTTCAAGAGTCCGAATTTCATAATACCTAAGAATTATAATGTCTATTATTAAAAATCACTAAATTTATTTTACCGAAAGTTGTAAATGCGATTTGTTAGTTTTCCGATTTTCATACGGTTCTCGGTCCGAAAAACGATATTCCGATTTTCAATAGGGTCAAGGCGGCAACAGTGGGTCACTTTTTTTTCCAGTGATGTAACTTGATTTGGGTGAGTGTTGGAAAGATTTTAAAGGATTAGTATTATAGTGTAACTAATGTATATTGATTATTCCAATCGGTTTAGCTCAACAAGATAATATTTTGGAAAATAAACAACATTTTTTAAGAAAACTCATTTGACCCAATGTGTACTGGGGGTTGGATACAGTGAATCGGCCCTCAGTTTACAGTGAATCAGGCAAGTTCACAGTGGATCATCTATAATATAACTCAAATAAAAATGCAGTTTTTTGCTTTTAATCGGTATTTATTTTTTGTTATGACCAAACAATAAGTTTCGCATCGAAAAATAAAAGCTTTTTTGACTACCTAAGTCTCAAAGTGACCTTTCAGTCTTACACAGTCATAGCATCACTTTTTTGACTTAATTAAAAATCAACAGATGGTTTCTACACAAACTAAGTAATTACCATTACTTAATCACTGTCTTTCATAAACTATCAAACAAAATACGCTTTATTATACCATTTTAATTATTTTTAAAGCGTTTTTCATGTCAACAGCTGTGTGTTTCCCTATTTTACGGGGAAGTGCTCGACAAGCAATCCTAAAGGGGAAAATGAACAAAAAATATTAAATCTCGTTAAATTTTCTAAATTAATGTCTAGGTAACCATTATCCAGTACCAATAATACACAGTGGATCATGATCCACTGTGTACTCAAGTGATTTGAGCCACTGTGTACAAAACCGCCATTTGAGATTAAACTCATACCACGTGTGATGGTTTTACGTAAATCGAAGTGTGGTATACGCCAAAATGACCTCAATTAAGTTTATTTCTTAGCAAAAATATTAATCCATTGGTAAAACAAAAGGTTTGTAAAAAAATACTACGTTTATCTTACCTTAAAACTCACTTTTTCTTTCGTCAAAACGAAAAACACTTACAACACGGGTTTGTTACATGGGTGAAGCAAGGAAACTGGTTGTGATCTGTATCTATCGGGAGACCTTCCGGAGAGTGAGAGAGATAGAAAGCTACCTATAATACTTCTGAAACAACGGCCAGTGCGCCACTGTTGTCGCTATAGCCACTGTTGCCGCCTTAACCCTACTTCGAATAAACTAAAAGTCAACATGTTGTGCTACAAAATTTTGTGACAGAAACGAATCGCTGCAAAACCGACTTCACGCAGTCTTGTCTGCCCTACCCCTAGAGTGTAATTTAAACCCACGTAGGCGCGGAGACCCCTCCGCGCCTACGTGGGTTTTAATTGGGGTGGCCCGCGAGCTGAGGAGCAGGTGGTTTGAAGGCCACATGTGCCTGAGCCGTGACGAAAACAATGTCTGCTTGCATGTCGCATGCTTGCTTGCATGCTGCATGTCTGCTTGCACGCTGCATGCCTGCTTGCATGCTGCAAATCCCCTGTATTATTGATGAATCACTTAGGTTAGGTAAGGTTAGAACTGTGACTAATAAAGCGCGAAGGCGAGCAAGCTAAGCGAGCGTGCCGCGGCAGTGGCCGCCGAGTGCCAGATCCCCTCTATTGTTGGTGAATCATTTGGGTTATGTTAGGTAAGAATTGTGACCAGGGAAACAAAATATTTTTATTCGAATCAAAATATATTTATTTAAAAGTAACTACTGTAAAAAATGTATTTCATCATATAGCTTTTTCTTTAAAAAATATTTTATTTTTCTTTTCTTCTTTTGCCCCAGAATCCTAAAATTTGGCATAAAGCAAAATCTTATAGCATAGGTATAGGAATAAATCTGAAAATAGTAAATTTGTTGTTACCTACATCCCAAAAAAAAAAACTTTTTTGCAATTCGGAAAAATCTTTGAGACTCCATTCGGGAGTTGTAGTTTGTACGGAACCCTCAGTGCGCGAATCCGACTCGTACTTGCCCAGTTTTTTTCCTTTTGAGGTACGAAACCCTTAAAAACAATTTTATATGATAGAAATGTTAAATCATGTTTTTTTATTCAATTCTGTCTGGTTGAAAATTCCACTGACACTAACCGTATTTATTTTTTTGATAAATATATTTTTATACAGTATTCTTATTTTTCTTTTTAATTTTTTTATAGGATGTGAAGCAGTCAGTATCTGGGCCATTATGAGGCATGGAAAGAGAAATCCTGGTCCAAACTTTGCACAAAACATGCAACTTATTCTCAAGCGAAAAGATTTTATTGTATCAAGTTACGTAAACGGAAATAGTTCGCTGTGTGCACAAGATGTTGAAAATATAAAAAATTGGAACGATGACGTGGCCATGTTATCTAAACCAAATGAAATTGCAGGAGAAGGGTATCAAGATTTATTGCGCATGGGCAACAGAATGAAAGAATCTTTTCCAGAGTTACTGAACGAACTTCAAAAGCAAGATTATTTATTTCTTCCAGGGTTTGGCCAGCGTTTTGAAGACAGTGCTAGAGCCTTTGTTGATGGTCTGAACCAAAACTTGACCATAGAAAAAGTTACTACTGATAGTCAGATTTTAGCAGTAAGTCAAAATTAGCTATTTAAGATAAATCAGTAAAAGTTAAAATACATGAGTGGCATGTTACCAACGGCAAAGATTACTGCAGCCGTCGGCGGCAGCTGTTGAAGCTGGACGGCGGCCGTCAACATTCCAACAAATAATAATAATAATATTTCACAACTATCACACAATGCCGTCCAAACCCAAGCTAAGCAGAGCTTGTGTTATGAGTACTAAAACATACTTATATATTTCTAAATACATACATATTATGGGTAAGTAATATGTGGTATATTTACAAAATCTCTCATATTTACAAGATATAATAACTGAATCTATAACTTTATTCGATATATCGATCAGTTAATATTATAAACGATTGATATAATTTTCAAATAACAATTTTTTATAAGCATAACATACATTGATTATAAAATCTTTACATATAACACTTAAAACACATAAAACATATTTAGTCTTAAATGAAAGAACAAAAGCTTTTTAGACAATGGCTTTTAACTTAACCTAATCCAAATGATTCACTAACATTAGAAGTGGACCTGGCACTTGGCGGACGCTGCCGCGGCTCGCCTTCGCGCTTTAGTGGTCACTGTTCTAACCTAACCCACATGATCGCTTCGTTCACTCGCCATCGCTTCTAATGGTCACTATTCTAATCTGACCTAATCCACGCGCGATTTTTTTCTTAACTTAACCCAAATGATTCACTAACATTAGAAGGGGATCTGGCACTAGGCGGCCGCTGCCGCAACATGCTCGCTTCGCATTATCCACATCACATTTGTCCTGGGTTGGAATCAAACCCACGACCTCCGGCATAGTAGTCAGGGTCATTAACCACTAGACCAACAGGTCAGTCGAAATGAAGATCAGTGACAGCCGTCTTGTGTGTCAAGTGTCACTATAGGTCGACGGCTGCCACCGCCCCCTTGTCGATGGCTACAGTTAGCTCTGCCGTTCGTGACATGCCTCTCGTGTGTATGAGCTCTTTATCATCATCATCATCATTTCAGCCGTAAGACGTCCACTGTTGGACACAGGCCTTCCCCAAGCGTCTCCACAACGACCGATCCTGTGCGTCTCGCATCCACCGCATTCCCGCGACTCTCACCAGGTCGTTGGTCCACCTTGTGGGAGGCCTTCCAACGCTGCGTTTTCCGGTTCGAACGGATCGACCATCCGTTCTACGAGCAATGTGCCCTGCCCACTGCCATTTTAGTTGGGCGATTCTTCGGGCTATGTCGCCGACCTTGGTTCTCCTGCGGATATCTTCATTCTTTATGCGATCACGCAAGGGAACTCCGAGAATAGCCCTTTCCAAAAAAAAAAATATGAGCTCCTATGTAATTTGATTTCGAGGTTTTGTTTATATACCAACTTTATTTTAAGCCTTATTCAACATGTGGAAAATATCAAGTAGAAGTAAGACGGAATCCAGATCTTTATCATGAAGAAGAAGAATATAAAAAAACTGCAGAATATTTAAACGTGAGTTTAATTTTTTTATTATTCTTGATAGGTTCGCGCTTAACCGCTATCTCACCTGATGGAAAGCGACGATGTGGTTGAAGATGGAGAACGCTTACCTAGAAGTAACCAATTTACTCATGACTTAAAGATTCCCGGGTTGTAGCCATCAGGAAACACAGATTCCGGCAAATTTGCCTTTTTATCGTACAACTTTTTTGTATGTTTCTGGTGGTTTCTGGTAATAGTTAGCTTTCTATAGTTTGTTATGATAAATTAGTATTAGCTAGATCCTGTCCCAAATAACAAGAAGTAACGAGTATCACAGAACATGCTTGTTTTGCATGTTCATCATTTTAGATTATAATATAATAACAAGTCATCTTGAACCCGATGTTAGAGAGGGATAGTGCAAATATAGCTTATATAGCGCCATCTCTCTCGCACCGGAATAATGATGATTTTAAGACATCAAGTTTGAGCCCTTGTTTTCATCTCTAATACATTTAAAACATAGAACCAATGTCTTAATTTTCAGATGAAAGAGCGTATCCACAGAAAATTAGGCATCAATTTTACATTTTCGAATCAAGACATCACAGCCTTATACGACCTTTGCCGTTATACTTTGGATGGGATCTCCAATAAACCAAGTCCGTGGTGTGCCGTGTTCTCAGTGGAAGACCTGCAAGTTCTAGAATTTGTTGATGACCTCAGACATTACTACAGAAATGGATATGGCGTGTTACAATATAGCCAAAGATTCGGCCAGATGCCTATGTCCGATTTACTGAGACAATTCGAACATGCGAAGAACGGAAAAGGCAAGAAAATTGTGTCATATTTTACTCACGCTACAATGATGGATATGATATTAGTGGTGCTTAATCTGAACAAGGACACGAAGCCACTTACGGGGGCTCATAGAGATGGAAATAGAAAATGGACTTCATTTATATCGACATTTACTAGTAACATGATTGCTGTATTAAACAGGTATTTATTTGTTTTTATACAGTTTATTGTACACCAAGATTACAGTCAATATTTATGAAAGGTAACCTTATAATAAAAAAAAAACATACAATCAGCAGCCTTATTGCACTCGGCGATTTTTTCCAGGCAACCTGGAATGGATAGAGATTGCCTGGACACAAAATGGGATTGTATAAAAGTAAACAAAAATTATGTAGGTACTTAACACTAAAATAGATATATATAGGGTGACTGGCAATTAGTGTACGATACTTAAACACGTGATTGTGCTCATGATAACAAACAATTTTTATTATGGGAGCAAAGCCGAAATCGCGAAAAAAATATCAGCTGTTCAGTACATTAGGCAAACATAAATGTACTGAACAGCTGATTTTTTTTAGTGATTTCAGGTTTGTTCCCATAGTAAAAGTTGTTGGTTATCATGAACACAATCACGTGTTTAAGTATCGTACACTAATTACCAGTCACCCTATATATATACCTACATACATACAAAATATATAAGGTAGGTAAGGTATGTTGTAGATACGATTACTGAAATATTAGCTTACTATTACAATCGCCAGATAATTGATGCATTGACAGGTCTTCAAACTTGACCCATGACACGATTGAACACGACCTACTTCAAAAGAAAAAAACGGAACCTTTATAGGTCTGTCAAGACCCTTTATCTCGGGAACGCGTGGAGGTATCGAGTTGAAATAAAAACCACATACTCAAGTCTACGCTCCCCTGAAGCTGTGAAAAAATGAAACTTCTGAATTAACGGAAAAAAATAGATTATGTCTAGCTAGTGACCCTGACTGCTTTGCCGGAGGTCGTGGGTTCGATTCCTGCCCGGGTTGTTTGTGTGATAAGCAGGATCATTAATGTTCTGTGTCTGAGTGTAATTTATCTATAGTATGTATTTAGAAATATATGAGTATGTTTATCAGTTGTATTAATGCTCATAGCACAAGCTCTACTTAGTTTTGGACTAGATAGCGTTGTGTGAAAGTTGTGGAATATTATTAATATTTCGGCAACGCATGCCAATCTCTTAGACATAGAGAACTAAAAATAAGCGTTTTCTATTGACTGTCAAGTGAATACGGTCATAAAAGCTATATTTCACCGGGACGCCATGGCGGCGCGACCAGTCGCCGCTACCAACAAAATGTATACAGCTCTGTAGAGAGTTACTCACCTGGTGTCCATGTGGTTGCGCAACCAATTTGGCGGCGCGACCAGCTCGGATGCGTGCACTTAAGGTCCATTTTGATACTGTCTCAGTGTGGTGTAGCGACTCTAATGTCAGCTCACGGACACCATGGCGGCGCAACTGGACGCGCCGCCATGGTGTCCCTGTGAAATATAGCCCTAAAAGCATGAGAGAGGCAAAACGATTGCCCACTCAGTTTTTATACTTTTGTCGCACACACCTTAGAGCGTTAAAAACCGACGCGATTAAAAAGCACCCGGGGCACCGTGTTCATTATGTATTTTATGTTTCAGATGCAGTAAGCATGAACAAAACGAAGATTATAATGTAGCATTTTATTGGAATGAGAAGCCGATATTAGATATTTGTAATAAAGGAGTATGTTCGTGGCAAGACTTTGAAGACATATTTAAACCATTCCGGAACGCAACTGTTGACTTTTGCGAATTTGAGTGGACTAATTTAGAATAGCAATATTGAAATTAATTTATTAAATTAATGTATTAAAATCTTCCTGTTATTCAAGATGTTAACGATGTAGAAGAGGGAATAATAATAATTAATACAATTAGGAATAAAGTTAAAACTGTAAATAATTTATTTATTAATTATTAGCGACTCGCCCCGGCTTTGCACGGGTGCAATGCTGGTACTACCGCAACCGCTATGTCCCTGCATTTTTAAATCTGTAATATCTTCATCTATATTACATGCTGTAAAGGGCCATATTGATCTATATTAAATGCGTAATGTATTTAAGGTACTTAATTGGATAAGGATTAATACTGTAATGCTTAAAATCGCTTCGTAAATAAGGCACTATTTCTCGTAAAAAGTAAAGGATAAAAAATGGTTATTGTGGGTTATCCCTAAAAGATAGACATTGTAGACATTTTTAAGGTGTACAATACTGTAGTAAATTATTTTGATCTATCTCGTAGGGTTCAGCCAGCGTTTGCAATGTAAGCGCAAAAAAAATGTTTATTTACGACCTCACATTAGAAACCTCTAAAATTATCAGTGTTTCTCTACTATAATACGCATGTATTATACATATGAACCTTCCTCTTGTATTTATATCTATTAAAAAAAAAACGCATCAAAATCAGTTGCGGAGTTTCAAAGATCTAAGCATACATAGGGACGGACAGCGGGAAGCGACTTTGTTTTATACTATGGTAGTGATTTATTAAAACTTCATACAACACAAAGGTACAAAGGCAGACTTAAATGACTGTACCTTAGGGATTCTCTAATAATGTCACAGACTTTAAATTCAGTAAGCAAATTGCCAGCAGTAACTAATTGATAGAATTAATACACCTACTAAAAAATAGCTGTGTCACGTAGAAAGACAGAATAATTTTAACAGTATCTAATAACTTGTTACCGACGACATAGTCCTTTTTGCCACCATAGCTCAGAAGCTTCAAACAATGCTACAAGAACACTGCTTTTTTTTTAGGTGGGGAATCATTCAATGACTTCTCCTACTCTAGGGCGGAGCGCGAAAACGTGTCAGACTTTTACTGACTAAAACCCACTCTTGTGTTCCTTTTTTGCCTTGTGTTCTACGACCCCCGGTTTTCCTTTCAGAAGCGAACCCATGGCCCCTGCTGGGCTATCGTTTTGCTGAAATCTCCTTGAGGCGCCCGTGTAACGTGCCTTCGACAACTCGGGCTCGGTCCGGACGGTTACCGAACGGCCGGACGGCTAGCTACCCATTGCTCGCCGTCCGCAAGCCCACGCCTACGGTGGCTGGAAATCGGGGTCGGGATCCCGGCGGCCGGGGCGTGAAAAAGTCTGTTTCCTCGCGCGTGCGGCCGCCTCCTTCGCTAGCGTTACTGCTTCGCAGACAGAGGCGACCGTCTGTCATTCCTCCTCGCTCCGGACCATGGCCTGTACCAGTCTGGCCATGCCCTGGCCCGGCGCGAGAGGTCATTGTCACTCTTCCTCAAATCAAAATTTGGAATGCTAATTGCTGCTCCATTTAATGACAAATTGTGAGGCTGTTTTCAGGAAAAGATTTATTTTTAGTATTTTTTGTTGTGTAGTGTAAAATATTGTACAAAAATAAAAACAGACAAACACCCAATTTTATACAGCAGGCACGATTAATTATCAATCAACAAACTACCAGGGAGGCATGACTCAATAAAAAGGAAACGGCCACCAAAGGTTGCAAAATTGGTTGCGGTGTAAGTATTCAAGTTAATAATTTACAATTTCCCGCACATTTTATAACAACATTACCCTTCGAAAGTCCCTGTACGCTGGTTAGTTAGTACATCCTACGAAGAACCACTTCAAAGGGGACATTAGTATGAAAATCGAATTACGTCCAGACTCTATACATTTACTTGGTAACACAATATTATAGGTATTTATATCGTAAGAGAACGCTGGTGGTTATGGGCAGTCCTGAGTGATATTTATGTAGTTTTAGATTGAATATTAAATGCCTTGTTTATATAAAAGTTCAATGACAAAAAAAAATTAACGGTCAAGTGCGAGAGTCCACCAAGGGCTTCGTACAAACGTAAAGAAGTAATCATTTTGTAACGTTACTACAACTTTACAGTAAAGTTTTTAGATATTTTATTGTACTTGTGCTATATGACCTAGCTTCTTGCCAAATTCTAGAATTCTAGGGAAGTACCACATAGGTTTTGATTTTCTTGCGAGTGTCAAAAATATTCCTTTAAACAGCCTTAGCGTACAAAGATCGAGTCGCACTAGAGTCGATTGACAGGCGAGCCAAGAGGATCGTCATCAATGATGCACTTATCGAGTCGAAGCTCCAAAACCTTGGGCACCGACGCCGAGTTGCTAGCCTATTGGTTTTCTATCGTTCATCGTTATCACCCGGCTCCATCTTTCCGAGGTGTGACCGTGCCAATAACCGACTATCTTGATCTTCTTGGTGTTACGCTGACGTCAACTCTCAACTTTGGGCCATACATCGAAGCAAAGGCTCAAATGGCGGAAAAAAAGCTGGGAATCCTCGCGAAGGTCAGGGAACAGCTGCTAAAACTTTATCAAGCGCAAGTTCGATCGTGTATGGAGTACTGCTTTCGTTTTTGGGACGGGTCTGCCAAATACCAGCTTGATGCACTAGAGTCGATTGAGAGGCGAGCCAAGAGGATCATCGGCAATGATGCATGTGTTAAGTCGAAGCTCCAAAGCCTTAGGCATCGCCGCCGAGTTACTAGCCTGTCGGTTTTCTATCGTTTACATTTCGGGGAGTGTGCACTGAAATTGCACAATCTAATTCCGCCAAGTACATTCCATCATCGGACCACCAGACATCCCAACCTATACGTACAAAGCGTTTTGGGAACACATTTATCGTGCGTACAGCTGAGTGAAATTCCCTCCCGGAGTCTGTGTTTTCTGATAGCGACAACTTAGGGGTCTTTAAGTCAAGAGTGAATAGGTTACTTCTAGGCAAGTGTGCTCCATCGTCAGCCACATCATCGCTTACCATCAGGTGAGATGGTGGTCAAACGCGAGCCTATCAATTAATAAAAAAAAAAACTACTACCCCATGAAAAATGGTATTCATTATCATGATTTCAATTAAAAGACATCTACTGCTGTGCTTAGGTCACCACCAATTGTCACTATATCGTGTGTTTTTGTGTTTCTCACATCTAACAGACTCCGGCGAGCCTCCTCAGCTCATCGGTTCACTTTGTGAATGGTTTGAATACCATTTCTGCCGAAACGTTTCTACTTGAAAAACAAAAACAATCTTACTAATGTTTTATATTTACATTTTAATTTGCCCCACCCAACATCAACATTAATCTTATCCACTTCTGACTCAAACTTTATAAATAACCCTTCCAAAACATCCAAAGCCTCTTTTAACTCTTTAAACAAACTGATATCTGATGATAAACCCGTAGCCCTGAACTCAGAAACTCGGCAATTATCAAAATAACCAAACATAAGTTTAAATTAACTTTATTAATCGGTAATTTTCCAGTCGTTTGAAGTTTAAATGTTACATTCAGTGGTTGATCCCATCGGGATACTGTGGACTGTTGCGAAAACAACTCGGCGACTTGACGTAGGGTTGACTACCCTTAGTGCACGTTTTGCACGTTTAATTGAGGTCGAAAAGTATACAAAATCTAGGTAACTGGACTAATGCACACCCTTATACACTCCAATTCGACTTCCACTTCCAATTTGACTAGCCTGTTGGTCTAGTGGTTAGTGGTCCTGACTGCTATGCCGGAGGTCGTCGTGGGTGCGATTCCCACCCAGGGCAAATGTTTGTATGATGAGCATGACCATTTGTTCTGTGTCTGGGTATAATTTATCTATATATGTATGTATTTGGAAATATATGAGTATGTTTATCAGTTGACTAGTACTCATAAACAAGCTCTGCTTAGCTTGGAACTAGACGGCGTTGTGTGATAAATAGTTGTGGAATATATATTTGTGGAATATCAGAAAATTAAAGCTAGAACATTAGACCGACGCACACGTGTAACACGCCTGATTTGTACGTAGAACGACGTCGCGTGGCGTGGATCAAGTGTAGCTCTACAAGTCTAGTTTCCATATAAAATATATGGAGACCGACGCGCCCAGATCGGCGTGTGTGGCACACGTGTGCGCAGTGTAGTTCTAGCTTAAATTATGATCAGGTTTCAAGCACTGTTTGACTTAAATGTACTTAGATAGTGTTTTTTAAAGGAATTAGTTTGCTATCCTAATATGAGACAAATAATGGGGGAATTGATGCATTACTTATATTAGTAGTGCATCGGTATTGCTATCTACGCACGCTTACACAAACACGCAAGTGACGTAATCAAGATTTATCTAATTAGGTAATTTTTAGGATTCCGTACCTCAAAAGGAAAAAAAATTAAACCCCTATAGGATTACTTTGTTTTCCGTCTGTCTGTCTGTCTCTCTGTCAAGACCCTTTAAAACAGGAACGCGTGGAGGAAACTTTATTTTCAATCAGTATTTAGATATTTAATAAACACCTAACTCAATAAATTTATACTAAATAAAATATTAAAAAAAAAACCTTAAAAACTAGCCTAAATTAATCTAAAATATGACGTCGAAAAACTCATTTGCATCGCTTTCGACTGGTAATGTACCCAAAAGATTGGCGACATTGCCACGCTGTATAGCATTGCTTATTCTTTGTCTGAAGATAAGCCAGCCCTTAGGTTAGGTCACGCAGTGTCAACTTGTATTAAATTTTGAATTCGGTAAAAAAAATTGATCAGGAATATTTAAGCAGGGTGCTAGGACAAAATAATTATTTTTGGATAATTTACTTTTGTTTACTTTTAAAATAACATTTCTCATCTCCCCCTTAGACTTGAACTGCAGTTGCTAAACTAAAAATCTTTTGCAACTCAACTGCTACTTTAGGGCATCTAGATAATTTTGACAATTCAAAAGTGCCTGTAATTGGTCTATTTGAAATAAACGTTTCTGATTTCTGATTCTGATTCTGATTCTGATCTTTAGGGTATCTTTGGTTTTCTGGGTCAAAAGAGTTACCGCGGCCCTAGAACGCAAAGAGCAACTGAAAGAACACAGAACCCTAGCCAAGTTACGAACGTTTCACTTCAATTCTCTTGCGTCTAACGCCTCGAGTAGGCCACGCCTCCGATTCCTTTGTTCTGACGTCATCTCAATGCTCAGACACGTGGTCAGAACAAAGTAATCGGAGGCGTGGCCTACTCGAGGCGTTCGACGCAAGAGAATCGAAACGAAACGGTCGTGACTTGGCTAGGGCGGCAGTTCTCATTTCCCCCTTGGGCCTGAACTGCAGTTGCTAATCTGAAAATCTTTTTTAACCCAACCGCTACTATAGGGCAACTATATTGTTGAAAAGAGTTCCCGCTTCCCTAGAACGCAAAGGGCAACTGAGAGAACAGAGGTGGGTTTTAATAAAAAAAATCCTTTTGTTTTTGAAGTGAGACATTCCACTCTGAGTAGAGCGAAAGCTCGCACCTTCCACTAACCATCAGCTCAATTAATTTTAATCTTTGCTTGTTTTTGATCTGTTTATGACTTTTTTTTTTGTATATTAAAGGCAATACCTAACTCACTCACTGACTCCTCAACGCCGAACTTAAAAAATTGGACTTAGAACGCTGAAATTTTACACAGAAACCTCTGTGTAAAATTTCAGCTTTTATGATGTGTAAAAAGAATAAAAAAGGGTTTTCCAAAATTACTCCCTTATAGGTATGAAATGATGTCCATTTTTTGTATTTTTTTTTATTTTTTTTATTTTTTTATTTTTTATTTGGTACACCATGATTCATTAATCAACAAATAATTGATTTAAAAAAACTAAAATTAAACATAAAAAAAATAAAAAATAAGTAGAAATAAAATTAACGATAACAAAATGTCTCACGGCTACGCCAAATAGGTCCATTTCAGCATAATGCCAGACAACTACGTAGCAGTTGCCTGACGCTGGTTTTCAACTGATGTATGGTGAACTATACTTTCACGTAGGCGATGTTGCTGGCAGAAAGTCCTCCTCCTTAGTAGTTCACTCTTAACAGAGTGGTCGTGGTTGATAATATTGCATTTTTGTTGGCTGAGGCTCCCGCGATGCGTCTCCACTTTAAACTAGACCTAATTATAATCAATGTTTGGAGGTAGGCGGAACATACCTCCGTTGAAAAGGGAGGATCCTCCAACCAGACGGGTGTTATGTCTGGTGGGCTACTGCCCGGAGATGATTTCGGGCTGTTCTATATGTTCTAATCGCGCGGAGAACTTTGATTGCGCGATGCAGGATTAGTTCCTATGTGATGCCATAGATGTCGCTACAAATGTTTCAATCAAATAAATATTAGTTCTTCCACCATCGCAACCAGGAATTCAGAAGCCTGAAAATCTGAAAACTATTAGATTTTCAAAATGCCGTACTAAGTAATTGAGTTGTGGAGGTTCAAAGTAAAATATTGATATTCAGTCTTATCTTGTGACACAAGAAACCGACCTCAACCTTCTTGAGCAAACGGAGGTGGAAGAGTTGGTAAACATTATTATAAAATGAGCGATGGTTTCTGGATTTATTTTACACCAGTTCAGTCCAGTGCAAATTGCAGTGTAATATTTATAAATCTAGAAATTTTGTTTCTGTTTGTGTATGTTTGAGTCGCGGGTATGCGATGGATGCGAGACGCATAGGACCTTTCGTTGTGGTGACACTTGGGGGAGGCCTATGTCCAACAGTGGACATCCTTCGGCTGAAATGATGATGATGATGATAATGTTTGTTACTCCTTCACGTTCAAACGACCGAACAAATTTTAATAAAATTTGTTGCACGGATAGACCATCTTCTGGAATAGCACTTAATACTTTTTATCCCGAGAATTTCCTTTGGGAAAATTTTCTGCTTTCACGCGAACGAACTCACTTGTAGATATTAAAGTTAACTTAAAAATAGTCCAGTAGTAAAAAACCGGGCAAGTGCGAGTCGGACTCGAGCACTGAGGATTCCGTAAAAACTTACCAATTAAAACAGTTCAGTTCCCGAATTGAGTTGCAAAGATTTTTCCGATCCGCAAAAAAAATTTTTTTTTGTGACGTAACAACAAATTTACTGTTTTCAGATTTCTTCCTATACTTGTGCTATGAGACCTTGCTTCATGCCAAATTACATGATTCTAGGTCAACGGGAAGTACCCTTTGAATTTTGATTTCCTTAAGAGTGTCGAAATATACGTTTTTTGCGACATAAATGGCCATACCTTTTTTTTTCGTTAACTTAGAAGTTTGATTTTTTCACAGCATCAAACGGCCGCAGACTTGAGTATATGGTTTTAATTTTAACTCGATACCTTTACGCGTTCCCGAGATAAATGGTATTTACAGACAGAAAGACGGACGGATAACAAAGTGATCCTATAAGGGTTCTGTTTTTTTCTTTTTGAGGTACGGAACCCTGAAAAAACAAGTCACAGAATTCATAATCGTAGGTACCATAACAAGGTCATCTCTCACTTAGTGCGGCTGCGTCACACATACAAACTAATTTTCCTCCACGACTTTGTAGGCAAACATAATTTTACAGGTAAACTCCCAGTTCCACAAAAATAATTACATCATTTTTTAATTTACCTAAATTAAGTCATGTCCATCTAACGTTGACAACCCTGTCCCTTCAAACAAGCTTATATAACAGATGTAAAGATAATGTAGCAGGGTTGTCATGCGGCTAGAAAAATACGGGAGGGACGCGCCAATGACGCAGAAATGTGTCGGGCAGTCGCATACATGTGCTATATTGTACGCACAGCTTTATGTTGTTGACCCCTGGTTAGGCTGCATTCACATCTGGGACAAAAATATGGAAACATATACAAACGCATGTATAGTGATTTTACTCTGTACTGTTTGTGTAAGAAGTTGTTTCCAATGCGTTTTATTTTAATTATATTTCACAACTATCACACAACGCCGTCTAGTCCCAAGCATAGCAGAGCTTGTGTTATGAGTACTAGACAACTGATAAACATACTTAAATTTTTCTAAATACATACATATTATAGATAAATTACACCCAAACACAGAACAAATAATCGTGCTCATCATACAAACAATGGTCCTGGGTGGGAATCGAATCCACGACCTCCGGCATAGCAGTCAGGGCCACTAACCACTAGACCAACAGGCCAGTCTGTGATCGCTTTTCTCGGTAGTGGTTTAACTCGTTGTTTTTTTTTAATTGATATAAACTAGTGCTTGACTGTGATCCCACCTGATGGTAATTAGTGAAGCCATCGTTGCAATAAATGTTTTTTTTAAGGTCGGAAATCATGTAATGGCTTCTCGCTCTCTAGGGTAGGGCAAGAGAGTGGGTCAGACTTCTACCAACTAAAATTACACCTATGTGCTTTCAGTAGCCTTTGGCGTTCTAGGACCACGAATATCCCTTTCATACTTTTCTCCATATCGGCCCATCTAGGCCCCTACGGTTTGCTGATATCTCCTTGAGGCGCGCGTGGAACACTACACGCCATCGACGACTTGGGATCGCTCCTGACGGTTAGTCAGAATTAGGTGGATATAATTATATGAGAACATGGCTATGCTGGTGCCGGAAATTTATTAAATTTAGGTGGAAGTTCCACCTAAATTTAATAAATTGGAGATCCATTGAAGAGCACTACTACACGCTTGGAATTGAGTCTAAAACTGGGGCAGGTAGTACCGTTTTTATTGTTATGAGGTGGCAAAGATTGCGGGCTCCTGCAAACCTAGGGCAACTAAAGTTGCGTATTTAATTTTCTTTTTGTAGCGAACTCTCTTCAATGTTTGTTTACAAGTATCCTATTTTATGCACCTGCCATGGGGTCTCTCTACCAACCTTGGTTGACTGGTAGAGAATGCCTAAGAGTTAATTCTTTGAAACCGAGAGAAAATCTCATTCATCTGGCCCAGTTTTTTCTTTACAATTTGTTATTTTTATTTGCATATTAGTTTTCCTCGATCACTAAATGTACTAAAGGCACTCATTTGCGCCCACTGGCTTACGACACGAAATAAATAGGTACGAAAACTTAGGCCAGATAAATGAGACATTCTCTCGGTGTCAAAGAATCACCCTAAGGCGTTGCTTGCCTTTGTAGCTGTGTATTGCATGAAGTTTTAATTAATAAATAAGATTGCAAAAGAGTAACCCTATTCCACATTTCACATGTACTTTACATAATCCACAAAACCACGCGAACGTTGCGTCGAAACGCTAATGTGAACGCACCTTAACATAGGACATCGTCTGTACTAATAACGAACATCGTACATACATTTTTAGGCTTCGTTGGGTACAAAAAACGGTTGGCTCAAATTAATTCTCGTTACCCAGGTATGAAGGGAATATAAATGAATGAAAAAGGTCGAAGATTGTGTATGCCTGTTAATTGTAGCCCTGGACAGCTAGTTCGGTAAAATATTTTTCAACACACTTGCTCAGAAAGTGACTCTTATTGCACTGCACTTAGGTATATAATGGCACTCGTTACCAAACTTTGACATTTTGATTACCATTACGCACTAGTGCTATAATAATTAATGTAGTTAAAACCTTTTTGTTCAACCTCTTTTAACTGAATAACCCTGCAGTTTTGAATAATCTAAGAAATCATCAAATAATATCTCCCGCTCCATCTGTGTTCCTTCAGTTACGTTTGCGTTCCAGGACCACAGGACCACGGTAACTCTTGCAGACCAATCCTGCTGCCCCTCTCTCCTGCCAACCGTTTCACTTTCAATATATTTATTTTGTTATTCCTCATACAATCCATCAATTTTTTTCTTCGGAATTCGTCTCATGCGTATTTTTTTTTAATCTCATGCGTTTCATTACTTCCCCTCACATGTCCGATAATACCACTGCCTTAATCCCGTCGATTAAATACATAGAAGAAATGGTCGTAATATGTAACGTGATTTAAAAGAGTGGCCATGGAGTTTCTTGCACATTTTTCTCCATAGAATTCTACAGAACATGCAATTAGCGTCATTTTTCTGACTGATTTTTTTGACAATTCAAAACTAGCCGTGAATGGTTTATTTAAAACTAGCGACCCGCCCCGGCTTCGCACGGGTGCAATGCTGATATCACCGCTACCGCTATGTCCCTGCATTTTAAATCTGTAATATCTTCGAAAATATTCATTTAAATTACATGCTGTAAAGGGATGTGCATATTGATCTATGTTAAATGCACAATGTATTAAACGTACTTAATTTGATAAGGATTTATGCTGAAAGCCATTATTTCTCGTAAAAAGTAAGGGATAAAAAATTTTTATTGTGTGTTATCCCTAAGAGATAGAAATATGTACAATACTATAGTACATTATTTTGATCTATCTCGTAGGGTTCAGCCAGCGTTTGCAATTTATGCGCAAAAAAATGTGTTTATTTACGATATCACATTAGAAACCTATACCTATAGTTTCTCTACTATATTATGCATGTATTATACATATAAACCTTCCTCTTGGATCACTCTATCTATTAAAAAAAAAACTGCATCAAAATCCGTCGCATAGTTTTAAAGATCTAAACATACATAGGGACAGACAGCGGGAAGCGACTTTGTTTTATACTATGTAGTGATAAAGGCTTTGATTGATTGGTTGTTTATACTCTTTTTACTACTTATACGTCTAAAAATAACCTATTTAATCTTGCTATAAACATCCTGGTGAGAGTCGCGGGAATCCGAGGGATGCGAGACGCACAGGACCGGTCATTATGGCGACATTTGGGGGAGGCCTATGTCCAATTACAGTGGACGTCTATCGGCTGACATGATGATGATAATGATGATGATGATAAATATCCTTTCCAGTAGGGAGTTCCACTCCTTAGCTTTAAGCACAATAAATGTAAAATTTTATTCAAAGTAAATTCATTAAATCTTTAGTCAATTTTAAAATGGATTTGGATAAAGGATACACTGTCAGCCAAAAAAATATAGAGCTTAAAAATATCCCACAAAAAATCTTTTCACCAAAATAGAAACCGATACTTCTAACTCGATTGGTCAGACCGCTAGTGTAGCCTCCCGTATCTGTTTGTTTTACCCCCAATATCGAGTAGAGCTTGAACAAACATCGTTACAAAAATGAAGGAAGCCAAAAACACGTACAGTCCGGTCATTCTGCAAATAGTCCAGCCTACTTAACCTCCTTGTCCCCTCTCATCGCCTTCTCTTTACTTCGAAGAAGGGAATTTGGGTAAGGATCTCAGAGGTCTATTATAGCTGGTCGACTGTCGAGGACAGAGTAGCCAAATTGATTACACAAGATGGTTACGGATGGCCAGATCTGTCACTGGGAACAAACAAATGCTGGGGCCCGCAGCTGCGACTAATCCCGATATTAACTACACTTATTTTTAGAAATATGTGGGCTGTTTATTGGAACGACAGTGTATCGATGCTAGGGCTGTCTAATAGTCGAAGTTTGTTATAACTTCTCCCACTATAGGCTAGAGCCGGAGGGTGTCAGACTTTTACTGACTAAAACTCATTTGGAGGTAGGCGGAACGCAGAGTAAAGTCGCGCAAACCTCCTTTGAAAAGGGAGGATCCTCCGACCAGACGGGTGTTATAAATGGTGGGCAACTGCCCGTTAGATGATTTCGGGCTGTCTTATAAATTCTAATCGTGCGGAGAACTTTGAATGTGCAATGCAGGATTAGTTCTTATGTGACGCCATAGATGTCGCTACATCACTGGCGGAGATCGGAGATCGATGGTTCTTGATGCTTCTTGATGCGTGCCAGGCCAGTGGTAGGTTGGTTCCAGTGGGTCTAAATCGAATGCCACATAGTTCTCGGTGAGTCGGAACTGTCTGCGGTGATGCCCCAGTGAGTCGGGGTGGTGGTGTCCCAGTGAGTCGGGATGATGCCCCAGTGAGTCGGGGTGATGATGTCCCAGTGAGTCGGAATGATGCTGCAGGCTCCAGTGAGTTGAAGCAGTGCTGTGCGACGTAGTGGCTTGACTGCTGGCGTCGACCAGGAGAGGTTCTTCATGGCTCTTCATGTGACTGGCCGAAGGTGTGGTGTGCTTAGCCAAGGTCGCTGATGAGGCTGAGGGTGATGACCAGGTAAGACCAGGTAGGCATGCTGGTGGTCAGGATACCCTTTTATAGCCGTGAGTGCTGGCTGTATGGCTCGCTGCTTGAAAGCTTGAGAGAAGTGATGATGACGTCACGAAGTAGTGGCTACACGAAGGCTGCACTGACGTTCTTTGTCGAGGGTTACCAGTTTGAAGTATGCGGAACAGAGAGTAAAGTCCCACATACCTCTATTGAAAAGGGAAGATCCTCCGACTAGACGGATGTTATGTCTGGTGGGCAGCTGCCCGATAGATGATTTCGGGCTGTCGTATATATTCAAATCGCGCGGAGAACTTTGATTGCGCGATGCAGGATTAGTTCTTATGAGACGCCATAGATGTCGCTACACTCACTTATGTTCCTTTAGTTACTCTTTGCGGTCTAGAACCACGGGTCTCCTTTTCAGGAATTCCGTTGCCCTAGCGGGTATCGGCCCTGCTGGGCCCCTACGATTTGCTGACATCTCTTTGAGGCGTGCGAGGAACACAACGCGCCGTCGACGTCTCGGGGTCGGGCTTTATCAGACGCATGGACGGTAATTTACTGTCAGGAGTCCGTGTCTCCTGATAGCCACAACCTAGTGGTCTTTAAGTTAACGAGTGAATAGGGTACTTCTAGGCAAGCGAGTTCCATCATCAACCAAATTGTTGCTTTCCGTCAGATAAGATAATTGTAAAGCGCCAGATTAAGGTTACCAATAATAGGTTAAAAAAAAAAACAGATCTTATTAAAATTCCTCACAAAACTCTGGCACACCAAAACCTAAAATAACCGCGCATACATTTTATTTTAATCGATATAAACTAGTGCTTGACTTCGATCCCACCTGATGTAAGCAGTGATGCAATCGTTGATGGTGAGGCGCACTAGTTTATATAGAGCCAATTCACTCTAGCCTTGAAGACACCTAAATTATAATCGGATGGGAAGACCGCAGCAAACAAATTGTTGCAGTCCTTCGATGTACGCGATATAAACGACGAGGCAAAATGCTTGGACTATAAAGGAGTTAACAATGTAAGGGTGGATACCGACAGAATTCCGGTGCACCAAAAGTTAAAATAACCACACATACATTCTAGGTAAGCCCCCTGAAACTCACGCAAACGAAATCACAAACCAACCCATAAGCATAGCATAATCAGCCTTTTAATGTTCCCACTGCTGGGACTCAGAGCTCCTCTCTCTAGCAGAGGGAATGGGCCGTAATCCACTACGTAGGCCCATTGCGGGTTAGTGAATGTTACATGTCTTCGAATTTTTAGTTCTAGGACAGGCTAGTTTCCTCACGATGTTTTCCTTCACCGTTTTGAGAGCAGTGGTGATGAAATAAATTACACAAAGTAATACGCCTGGCTGGGTTTGAACCTGCGACCTACAACTCGGCCATCACTGCTCTCAAACTCTGGTTTCACTTCAATAAGCATAAATCTTTCGCCTTTTTACAAACCAACCAACTTAACACAAAACCACGCATAACAAAATATACAATAAATTGAATTTATTTTCGCTTCCCGCGAATGCTTTTATATAAATTTAAACTTGCCACAAGCTTTCATTATGCCATGAAGGCGGGTAGGCTTCCGAGGTACCGCAAACCGCGATGCTAACAGGCTTTTCCCCTTGATTGAGCACACGCGACAAATGCCACTCAATTCTGTGCTACCGATCTTAAGGCATGTAGTACCTTGAACATTTGGCTGGAGTTAAATGCACACATACTGGTACTGCCGCCTGCGCCCGCATAGAGCCCCGCTGACCTTTAAGCTGTTGATCCCCGCATTAACGCCGGCGTTCACGCGCCATTGTATTACTATTGTGTCTCTAATTACGCACTCAAAAGGTTAAAACCATTTTCTTTGCGAAATATTGATTGATTTACATATGCTATGTATATTCTGAAGAACACTTAACAAGCAATTTTTTTTGTGTAAACATATTTCTAAAGATCAAAGCCGTTTGAAAGAAGTAAGGAAAACAAAGCGAAACAATATCATGTCATTAAAATGTTTTCTTTTTTTGCCAAAAGTATCAGTCATACGAAAAAATTATACGTTGATAATATTGAACATGAATTTATGTTTAACATGTATTTTTTTCAAACCTATTGACCTAGCCGTTATCGAGGAGTAGGCTTCAGAAAATCACTGTTTTATGTGCACTGCTCGGGAGCTAGGGCCTTAATATGGGACACGTTGGAACGTTTTGAGAATTCGGTAATGTGTTTCAGGCATCTCTTTTGGAGTGGTATGTTATTTTATTGGGTTATTCCATTTGGGAAATTTGATTTACTTGTCTGATGTGTAGGATAGGTGTCGTTTAGAATTGATCCTCAATAGGATGAAATGAGAGGAAGATTTTTTGTTGTATCAGGAATTGATATATTACAAGGTGCTCTTTAGAAAAATTTACAGAAAAAACGGTGGTTTTAAAATCTTTCTTTTTTTTTATTAATGATATGCTCGCGTTTGACCGACGATGGAGCACGCTTGCCTAGAAGTAGCCTATTCACTCTTGATTTAAAGACCCCTAAGTTGTAGCTGTCAGGAATTCAACTGTATAGCTGCAAGAATGTTCAAATGAGTTACCGTGACCCAAGAACACAGAGGGCAACTGAAGGCACAGGTAGGATTCATTTATTAATAGTCTTACATCTCTCTCCACCCAGAGCGAGAGACTCAGTGGGTCGAACAAAGAACAAATCAAGTTATTTCATAGTTTCCCATTTCAAAAATAAAAGTTAGCATAATTTATTAAACTCGAAAGAAGAAAAGTATTATTATTCATTGTCTTCTTTCTCCAATTTTAAAGCGGTACCTAGCAAAACAGTAAATAAACATGGTTCCTATAATTTTGACATAAATGCTATAGTACATAATTTTATTGGCCAGCTCTTTTAAAAGCATTCTTTGAAGTAGGTACTAAAGTAACTATTACCTTACCTCCAGTAAGTAAATATAAAATAAGTATTACGAAAAAAATACTGTCTAAATAGGTATTAATTTAAAGAAATTCCATCAATACGTACATATACAAGTCATTTAGGAAGTCAGTCATTTAGGAAGCTTCCTCTACAATAAAATAAACGGCACCCTAGGTGTTGGGGGCAGAGGATGTAAATAATTACACAACACAATGGTCACGCTTGAAAGGCCTCAGCCAATTTATTTAACACGTATAAAAATACAGACTTCACATAACACGTGTAAATATCGAGTCCTTTACGTACATACGCGTGACGCTAACTCACAAATAGTTCACAGTTACTTAACAATACTTCACTGACTCTAATACGTTAGATAACTTAGGAAATCTGGAAATCTAGGGCCGCTCCAGGAGCGTAGGGTGCCAAGACAAACTGTCGCAGTGACGCTTCGAGTCGAACTGCAGAGAGAGAACGTCGTCTTCACGGAAAGTGCAGCTTAAGTACCTTTTCAGCCGGTCGCAAGTCGTGGGAGAGAGTCCCTTTTCCTCTAGTCTATTTCCTAATCCTGTTGAGGCCGGCTGACGTTCACCTCCCGACCCCCCGCATACGGCAAGCACACCATTGGTCATCAATAGTGGCGTGATTTTCTCCATTGTAATCTACCAATAGAAACCCAGATTATTCTTAACGGTTTTTCTGTACTATTTACTTCTAAGAACCGCATTATGTACTTCTAAGAACTCAGTACATAGCCTTATATACTATCCCAGTAGCCGATTGGACAATAGTCTGGCCTCTGATAGGCTTGCTCTCTATTATGTACAGCGCCTATGTACATACATTACGCGTCTGTGAATGACGTAATGTTGATTATATTTAGTGATTCTAAATTACATGCTCGTGTCCGTAACAGCCTCCCCCCGGCGTAGCAACGCGAGCCTAACTTCCATCGGCCAGGACAACGAGCCTTCTAACTGGGCGTCTGAAAACGCCTCCACGCGTCTGTACCTCAGCGCTGCGTATGACACCATCAGGTCCTTGTATGGTGCGCACTATCTTCCCATATGGCCATACATTTCGTGGCAGTTGACCATCCGCAATGACTACTATATTTCCCGGTGCGAGTTGCGTGCGTGAATCTCGGACGTCGCCGCGCGGTGTCAACGTTGGTAGGTATTCGTTTATCCAACGAGTCCAGAACTTGTCCGCTAGCGCCTGTGTTGCGCGCCATGTTTTTCGATCGGCGACGTCGCACTGCCCTGTGGTTGGTAGTCCAGTAGCCGAGCCTAATAAGAAGTGGTTCGGCGTGAGCGCCTCCTCGTCGCCAGGTTCAACACTTACGTGTGTGAGGGGTCGCGAATTGACGGTGTGCTCGATCTCGATTAGCAACGTGGAAAGTACCTCCTCCTTTGGTGCGCGTTCCTTCAACACGGCCGACAATGCCGACTTTACACTTCTTATTAGTCGTTCCCACGCGCCGCCCTGATTTGGGGCCCCGGGGTCAATGAACCGCCATTCCATATCTTGCTTAATTGCGAATTCATTGAGGTCATTCGCCCACTGCTTATATGCCTGTTGGATTTCAACATCGGCTCCTCGAAAATTAGTCCCGTTATCGGACATCATAGTTTTAGGCCATCCGCGCCTAGCCGCCATTCTTCTTAGCGCTAATATAGCTGAATCGATGTTCAAACTTGGCAACAACTCTATATGTATTGCTCGCGTGACAAGACAGGTGAACAACATACCCCATCGTTTTTCATGCCGTCTTCCTATTGTGACTGTCATTGGGCCGAAACAGTCTACTCCGCAACGGGTGAACGACCGCAGGTGGGTGTCCAATCGTTCAATAGGTAAGTTCCCTTTGACGGGCCGTATTGGCGGCTTCCTTCGTCGCTTACATGTCACGCAATCTCTTATCAGTGCGCGCACTGTCGGTCGAACCTTTAAAATCCAAAAGCGTTCCCTCGCTTTGTTTACTATATATTCACGTCCCGCGTGATGATCCCGTTCGTGAATCTGACGTAAATATAGTGACGTCATCGGATGTTTGCCTTCCAAGATGGGTGGGCACTTCCTATCTTGAGAAACGTTCGCGGCATTTATGCGACCGTTTAAACGAATGACGTCGTCTTGAAAAATCGGGTCCAATCGGTAGAGTCGACTGGTCCTGTCTACTCTCCTACCTACAGCGAGTCGCGCTATTTCCGCTGGAAAACACTCTCTCTGAGCCTCCCTTATCAGTAGCAGCTCGGCCTCCTGCTTGTGACGCAACGTCAACTGGGTAGCGCGTTTGCGGCATTTGTCGACGAACAGCAGGACATACGCAGTCGTTCGTAGTAATCGTTCGTATGACGAGAAACGAGTCGTGTCGACGAGGCTGGTGATGCGCGCTATGTGCGCGACGATCTCATCACCCCCCTCTCCCTGCGCGATCTCCGTTGGCCAGATGTGTTCTGGTCCGCCCAGGAAGAGGGGACCAGTGGACCATCTGCTGTCGCTTTCCAGTTGTATCATTTCGGGCCGAGTTGCGTCATCGGCTACTTTGCTCGTGTTCCCTTTTTCCTTGAGGTCATTGACCTGTGACACGTGTGCTTTTTTGAAGTCAGCTGACTTATCCATTTTCCTTTCAATGGTGTCGAGTCTACGAAAGGTCATATCGTGACTCGGTGGTAGGTGTGGCTCATCACTCCGCCACGGCAATCCTACCTCATGGTGACCGTTGACCAGCCGAGCAGTCTTCGTGAAAATATCCTGCGCCCGTTCGTCTGCCAGCACTGTTCTCGGCTGGTAAACTATCCCCTGAGCGTCGATCGAGATATGCGATGTGGTGAGGTCCTTTAACTCTTCGCAATCCTTGGATATTTCCTGTGGGTGCACGTGCAATGCTGTCCCGCTACTCGCCTCGAATTCAGTTACGCGCCGTGGTACCGTTCCGTGTACCACCCATCCTAGCTGCGTAAGTGAAGCGGCTGGCTCGTTCTGCCGTCCCGTGAGCAAAGTTCGCGACACTATCAAATGCCAATTATCGGCGCCTATCAATAGGCGTGGCTTCGCATTCTCGTAACACACGTCACGTGCAGGTATACGTTTCATGTGTTCGCAGCGTAGATAGCTCGCTTTCACGGTCTGACCGGTTATATTTAAGCGTTTAACAGTACGCGCGCGTATGTTAAAACACTCTGAGCGTTTTCCCTTGATTCCTATTTCCACGCAACGACTGTCGTTCTCTTGTCGCGTGGCCGTAATCCCGTGGACGCGTAACGCTCGCTTAGTTCCTTTCGCGCCCATTTCGTTAGCTATCTCTTCGTCGAGTAGCGTAACAGTGGAGCCCTCGTCCAGTAACGCATGCGTCTCTATTTCTTTGCCGTTCGGCCCCCGCAACGTTACTGGGCACACTTTGAGTAACACCGCGCTCATTTCGCTGCCGGCATGGGCAGATGCGGTGGTCGCCGATTCTTCCCTCACGCTCCTGGTCCCACAGTTGGTGGAGGCGCTAGCCGCGTCCGACGTTCGGTCGGCGGTGTGGAGTAGCCTATGGTGCGATCTACGACATTCCTGCTCTCCGCACTTCCTCGCGGTACACTTGAATCGACGATGTTTACTCGCCAGACATTTGAAACATGCTCCAGTTTCCTTGGCCCATTCCCATCTTTGTTGGACCGTCATGTCACCAAGTTTCTTGCAGCTTGGCGTGGCATGTCCCTCGCCACAGCACAAGCACGTCTTCTTAGCCCTCTCTCTCTCGTCCTCGCCAGGTCGCTCGGCGGCGGCGTACGTTGCGGGTACGCGCGCTTTATTCCTCCTAATGACCGCTTGTGCTCTGGCGGGAGCTTGCTGACGCGTCGCTTCTTTTGAAGTCGTAGTCACGGTCGACGAGTACGCGTATCTTACGGCCCGATCAGCTTCCCTCATTAGGTAGCGCGACAGCGTAACGATCTCCGCTTCCACGCGACTACCATGCTCTTGGGCGTAATCACACCAACGCGCGCGCATGTGTGGGCTGAGCTTCTCTACCACGTGTCTGGACAGCATTGGGTTTTGTAGGTACCCCCTATCATCCAGACACGATAGCACGCTGACGATGTTCTGCAGCTTTATCGCGAACGCGTTGAGTTCAGCGGCCGTCGTACCGAGTCGTGGTAACTTTCTTAAATCGTCGAGCGACTTGTCGATTATAATCTCGGGACGTCCGTAACACTGTTCGAGTGTATGCATTATCACGGCGGGGTCAGCAGCGGTGCAAAGTAGCGCGGACACGGTCTCTCTCGCTTCACCTTTCAGGCTGTTGCGTAGGCGCGCTAAGTTCTCTCCTCGTGAGAATCCATACTCTCGTGTCGAGTCTCGCATTGCTGACTTGAACAGCAACCACTCGTGCGGCGCTCCCGTGAAAATTGGCAACTCTAACGCTTGACGCGGCGGCGGTCGATAACGTGTCATCCTATTTAACGCGTCGGCTAGCTTATCGATATCTCGAGATCGAGATCGAGATCGAGATTTAGATTTATGTCGCGACCTAGGCGGTGATCGGAACCTAGGTTCGCGGGGCTCCTTATTCTCTACGCGGGGCGGCTCCTCTCTCGGAAAGTACGCGCGTTCTCGCTCCTCATACTGTGGCGTACGCGGCCTCGTAAATTCCTGCCTACCCCGGGCGCGCTCGGCTTCCTCCCCCCGTATGTGAACCGGGGCGGGTGCGCGTATCGCTGACGACGTTTGATCCGGCGGAGTCAGCGATGGTAATTCCTCGTCCCCCGTAGGCTGCGCGCATTGCAGCCAATTATCGATTCGATTATCGGTGTCCGCGACGTCCTGGGCTATATCACTATCTCGATCTGTTTCCTCGCGAATGGTAGCTACATCTATCGCTAATCTCTTCTTAACCAGCTCGGCTTCGAGTTGCAATTCCTGGCGGCGTATCGCGGCGAGGCGCTCCTCAGCATGTAATTCTGCTTGCCTAATGCGCAGTACAGCACTAGCGGTGGATTGGCGCGATCGTACGGATTGGACGGGCGACCTACTATTTATCCTATCAACGGCGGGCGCGGGCGCTGGGATGGCGGTCGCGGCGGCGGCTGACGTTATAGCATCCATCGTAGTGTTCTCGGCTGTCGGCGCGTTCGTAGGCACTGTTGCAGGAACTGGTACAGACGCGGGAATCGTAACGCGGGGGTTAGCGCGTGATAATATTGTCGCGCGGGGCGACGGTGACGCGGGGGGGTCTTCAAACACGCGGGCTTGCGTATCTTCGTTCTTCTGGCTTCTTGTAGTCGGCATCCTTCCTCCTCGTTTGGCACCCTAGCTCTATCAATGCCCTAGCGGCCCTATCAGACCTACCGGAGGGCCCTATGAGAGGGATATGCTCCGGCAGGGATGGAAAATGTGCAGGAAATGGAAAGGTGGGGACTACCCTGCAGAGAACTACACGCGCTACGAGGTGCTCAGCAACCGGTGGGAACGACCGGTTGCCTCGGCAGTGCCTACAGTCCGGCCCTCGCAACGTGCGCAGCCTTACAGGCGCAGTAGTGCTGTTCAACCACGTTTGGTTGGCGACACCGCACAATATGTCGCACCGCCTTGAAACGGCGTTAACTCAGGCACGCACCTTTGACACCGTTAGGTGGCACGTACCTGAGCCGCGGTCCACCCGCTTAAAAGGTTCTTGACGCGACGGCGTAAAGGACCCGTGGATCCCTCTCTGCAGCTCGACACGACGGCTTGACACGATGACTTGACACGACGGCTCGACACGACGCTGGCGGCTCGAAGTTCCCGACGTGGCGACAATCCTAAGCACCTACTGGGTCGGACTTGCTGCGTTCCTGTGTTCCTTTTCAATCTTCAGAATAGGTATTCTTCGTAACGTGACTTGCTGCGTTCCTTTTCCCACTTGAAGCGTTCCTTTTCAATCTTGAAAGCTTTCCTCTTCTTTCTTGAAAATAGGTTTCTTCGAAACGTAACTTGCCGCGTTCCTATTCTTACTTGCAGCGTTCCTGTTCGAGCTTGAAGCGTTCCCTTCTTCAATCTTCGACACCCAACTGTATTTCTTCACGTCTCCCCAAAGACGCACAATAAGCCGCTCGATATTCCTTACCAAAGGACCAATATCCGGCTCTCGAAGGACCAAAGTTCCTCTGTTGGGGGCAGAGGATGTAAATAATTACACAACACAATGGTCACGCTTGAAAGGCCTCAGCCAATTTATTTAACACGTATAAAAATACAGACTTCACATAACACGTGTAAATATCGAGTCCTTTACGTACATACGCGTGACGCTAACTCACAAATAGTTCACAGTTACTTAACAATACTTCACTGACTCTAATACGTTAGATAACTTAGGAAATCTGGAAATCTAGGGCCGCTCCAGGAGCGTAGGGTGCCAAGACAAACTGTCGCAGTGACGCTTCGAGTCGAACTGCAGAGAGAGAACGTCGTCTTCACGGAAAGTGCAGCTTAAGTACCTTTTCAGCCGGTCGCAAGTCGTGGGAGAGAGTCCCTTTTCCTCTAGTCTATTTCCTAATCCTGTTGAGGCCGGCTGACGTTCACCTCCCGACCCCCCGCATACGGCAAGCACACCATTGGTCATCAATAGTGGCGTGATTTTCTCCATTGTAATCTACCAATAGAAACCCAGATTATTCTTAACGGTTTTTCTGTACTATTTACTTCTAAGAACCGCATTATGTACTTCTAAGAACTCAGTACATAGCCTTATATACTATCCCAGTAGCCGATTGGACAATAGTCTGGCCTCTGATAGGCTTGCTCTCTATTATGTACAGCGCCTATGTACATACATTACGCGTCTGTGAATGACGTAATGTTGATTATATTTAGTGATTCTAAATTACATGCTCGTGTCCGTAACACTAGGCATATTTCACCTAACAAGAAAATATTGTAAAATGAAAGTTACGAATTAGCTTCAACAGCTCAATTATACTGAGACAGAAAAATATTTTAAATCCCGGAGTAATAGTACCACGCAAATGAACGAACATACATACACATGCACACAAACACACACACATGCATACATACACAAAACACACACGAACAACAAAGCACAATATTTACAAAACTTGTATAGAACATGTCTGAGAGAGATTAATGAAGATGCAATATTGTAATCACATCCATTAAAAGAGGGGAAGACCTGATGACCTGAAAGACAGGCCAAAAGCTTGCCTAAGGCACCAGTCTCCCACAGTATGAACCCAATTATTGTCATTGTCTTAGTTTTGTAATTGCTGTGATATTGTGGTGAGAAAATTAAACGAATTATTATTATAATGTCTAAGCTTAGGGCGAGTGTAGACAGGCGCGAAACGATAATGCGATAAAGATTTTTTTTTTTATAAGCACCACCTTTGTACCTATTTTTCTGTTTCCTTCTTCGAATCTTTTATTTCTGTGTGTGTACATAAATTGTTAAATAAATAAACTATTTATTTGAAAAAGTGTGATCGTAAAAAAAGTAAAAGTAGAAACACATCAGCGGTTTCATCGCAATAGCTTGGTGTCAACGTCCAAAGCTCAAAATGTCACTTGTTTAGACCTTTGACACCACATATGCCACGGTGCTGTCACTCAGGATGCCACAATACAAAAATATGTCAGGACACAATTAGTCTGACATTTGCATAATTCTAATACAACACATGACATACAAGGCTTTTGCAGTTGGATCTTGACAAAGTGACATTTTTATCAATGAAAAATCTTTGAAAGATTGAGCTGAGGACGTCGTGTGAACGTTTATTATCAGCTTCTACTTTTTTTTTCTAAACTTTTGTTTCTGTAACATTTTTTTGACTAACTTTGTTGGTGATTCATTATTGTTATAATTTATCGTGCAATTTCTTTTTTAATGTGAAAGTGGGAACACAGTAGACTCCGCAGACTCGTTTATTATTTTCTATTTTGATTCACTTTTTAACTGTAAATATTTGGTAATATCAAATGAAATTCATCATCATCATCATCATTTCAGCCGAAAGACGTCCACTGCTGGACACAGGTCAAATGAAATTAATTGGTCTTAACTGTCCTCTCAAAACATACCATACATACATGTCCGACCGTCCGGTAACTGTCCGGACCGAGCCCAAGTCGTCAACGGCGCGTACTGTTCCACGCGCGCCTCAAGGAGATGTCAGAGAAACCGTAGGGGCCCAGTAGGGTCGAAGCCTACTGGGGCCAAGGGTTTGTTTTTGAAAGGAAAAGTCGGCCTGGGACGAAGGCAAAGAACAGGAGTGGGTGTTTAGTCAGTAAAAGTCTGACACTCTCGCTCCGCCCAAGAGCGGGGGATGTCATTGGATGATTTTCCCAATCACAAAAAAAAAACCACTACATACATTTGTAATTATTGTGGAAGTATTGTTAAAATCAAGTAATCATTGTCTTTTAAAAAATTAAACGCAGAATTTAAAAAAAAAGGTTATATTTTACAACTATATCAATAGGTATAGTTTTTTTTTTTTAATTATAACCTAAGTTAGAAGGACCTGGGATAAGAAGTGACATATATCCGATGTACTATTTTAGGATACGGTCTACCAGTGTACCAAATTTCATCCAAATCCGTCCAGCCGTTTGCGCATCAAGAAGTACAAATATACAGACGAATTTTCGCATTTATAATATTAAAATCGTGATGTGATTATGATATCAAATAGGTTTAGCTTTTTTGTTTGTAGGAGGTAATCTATGAAAGTGCTGGTCCGATTGTTAAATTTTTTTCACCAATAGAAAGCTGCTTTATTCCTGAGTGACATAAGCTATATTTTATGTACGTGGGCGAAGCTGCGGGCAAAAGCTAGTATTACGTAAGACGCTCTTACAAGCAACAGTTTAATGGAACAGACGTACGTATGAACGTGCTCAACATATTCATCTAATGTTAAACCGAGACCAGCTTCCATTTGCCTGCATTTCAAATATATTAGCACAACTTAACAGCTCTGATGCGGTTTTTCATTACTGCCCTGAATGTGTTGAATAAATTATAGGCATAGTCCGCTTTATAATTTTCCCACTGCTGGGACTCAGTCCTCCTCTCTAGAATAGGATAAGAGACGCAATCTACTACCCGCTTAGAGTGGACTGGTGGAGCAATTTTTGGTTCTAGGGGTGTTTTTAATATCTTGCAGAAATCCGCACGATATTTAAAACACATGCGGGGCTGCTGCCCGAAATCACGCCCCATATCCCGCGTGCGTATTCCACGCATTACAATAAATACTTGTATGAAAAGGACATTTGCGAGGGCTACGCGTGCGGAGCAATCCCGCATGGGTGATGAAATCCACATGATTTTAAAAACACCCTGAGACTTGCTGGTTTCCTCTCGATGTTTTTTTTTCACAGTTTTAAGGGCAGCACACTGAAATCATCAAATAACTTCTCCCGCTCTGGTTGTAACGAGAGGGAGTGTCAGATTTTTACTGACTAGAACTCACCTGTGTTCCTTTAGTTGCCCTTTGCGTTCCACGACCGCAGTACTCCACTAACCCTTGGAGGAATAACCCCACCGAATGAATTTCTCTCTACGGAGATGAGCCAGATAAGCAGGAGATATTATAGTGTTCAAGCGTGTGCGTAAACACAGCTGCACTTTCTGCTCATAGTCTGATGGGATGGTAGTTCGACACGACCAGAGAGAGATCAGGCACTGGACCAATGGTTTTACTTTCTGAGGCACCTTTTTTTTGTACCTGGCAAAATCATTCAATGACATCCCCCGCTCTTGGGCGGAGCGGCCGACCATGTCAGACTTTTACTGACTAAAGACCCACTCCATGTTCCTTCGTTGTCTTTCATACCAGGGCCGAGTCTTCCTTTCAGAAGCAGACCCTTGGCTCTAGTAGGCCTCGACCCTACTGGGCCCCTACGCTTTACTGACATCTCCTTGAGGCACGCGTGGAACAGTACGCGCCATCGAAGATTTTGGCTCGGTCTCGACGGTTACGCCGTCCGCAAGCCCGCGCCTTCGGTGGCCGGAAATCAGGATCGGAATCCCGGCGACTGGGGTACTGAGGCACCTGGTTTACCTGACGTAAGAATCGAACCCGTGACCCCAAGCTCAGTAGTCGCGCTTATGTCTATGAGACCAAGAAGGCTGTTACTCCTTAAAGGAATACGGATTATCCGTAGTGGCCCAGTAGGGCTGATGCCTACTAGGGCTAAGGAGAAATTGTGAAAGAGAAGCTGTGGTCCTGGAACACAAAAAGCAAGTGAAGGATACCGGTATGATTTAGTCAGTAAAGTCTGTCACTGCCTCACGCTTCAGCTTAGAGTGAAAGAAATCATTGGATGGTATCCTACCTTAAAAAAAATTAGTTCATATGGATAAATAATCATCATCATCATATCAGCAGAAAGACGTCTACTGTTGGACATAGGCCTCCCCCGAATGTCGCAACAATGAACGGTCCTGTGCGTCTCACATCCATCGGATTCCCGCGACCCTCACCAAGTCATCGGTCCACCTTGTGGGAGGCCTTCCAACGCCGATGATGAATAACGATGATGGATAAATAATACCTATTCATAAATTCTAGGTTTTAATTCCGGAAAGTAGAGACCGTAAACAAAAAAAGGAAAATATAAAAAAGGTAGGGTATGAAAATAATAAAATAGATAATGACAAAAACTGGTTATTTAACCTTACTTTTACGAGATGTCGTTAGACATTAAATTTATTATTTTATTCACCATTAAGTCCTGTATCTACTGTGTTATATTTTTATTTAGCCGACTGATGGTTATATTTTAACCTGAATAAAGAATTTATGTTTATGAATAATCCAGTAAGTATTCGTCTAAAGTTTCGTTTTTAGGGTTCCGTAGCCAAATGGCAAAAAACGGAACCCTTATGGATTCGTCATGTTGCCAAATTTTCCGAAACTATAAGAACTATACTGCTGAAACTTGGTAAGTAGATGTATTCTGTGAATCGCATTAAGATTTTCACACAAAGATAGATAAAAAAACAATAAATTTTGGGGTTCTGTTGAATGATATTGAGGTTTCTAATATCATTTTTTTTCTAAACTGAATAGTTTGCGTGAGAGACTTCCAAAGTGGTAAAATGTGTCCCCCCCCTGTAACTTCTAAAATAAGAGAATTATAAAACTAAAAAAAATATATGATGTATATTACCATGCAAACTTCCACCGAAAATTGGTTTGAACGAGATCTAGTAAGTAGTTTTTTTTTTAATACGTCATAAATCGTAAACCACAATTTACCTTTCAAGTTTGTACGGAACCCTCAGTGCGCGACTCCGAATCGCACTTGCCCAGTTTTTATCATTTACAAAATATTTCTTACGATACTCAGGCGGCCACCAACCCGCACTGGGCCCGCGTGGTGGATTATGGCCCATTCCCTCTTCTAGAGAGGAGGCCCTGAGTCCCAGCAGTGGGAACATTAAATGGCTGATTATGCTATTATTATACTCTGGCGGCATCTAATGCTCCTAACTCATCGTGCTATTGCTGCGGCAGCGGAGAACCTCAAGCGACGGAAAGATAACCTTTTTGGTAGTTATTTTTTCAAGCCGTTTGCATATTAAGAGCCGGTAGCAGTCACACAGTATTCTGTAGTTACTGTCCCGGGTCTATGACTGATGGTCTAGACTTCATGGCCCCATAATAACGATTTAATTTTAATAAAAAAAAATAGTAACTATTAAAGATTATTGTTTTTTTTTAGACCCTTTTAAAAACAAGCTTTATTATTTTATGTAACTTTTAAATATTTCCGTGACATAATCTCTTAGATATACACGTTTGAAATCCTAAGTTAGGGTCAGATTCGTGATTTTTATTTATCGATATTTTTACCCAGCGGTTGGTCATACGATCAATTTTAATAAAATATTTTTTATACTGTTCTTTTTTATATTTGTGGATTTTCAGAGGTTCAAATAAGTTCAAAATTAGTGCAACTTCGCCTTAATACCAAATTGACTACTGCATTGTATGACGCCGATTTGTCTCCCTCACGGAACAAATATTTCTTATTGGTAATTACAGTTTTGAGCCGTTTGGGGTCGAAACGCTTGGGTCATGGGGTCCGAGTTCGCGTCTCCTCTTCAAGCAAATTACACGCTGTCTGATCGACACTCTGCGTGAGCAGAGGGCTGGCTCGTTCTTCGCCCAAAGAATTAGCATTGCCATTCAACTTGGCAATGCTGCCAGCCTTCTGGGCACATTTCCCGATAACAGCGATGTGGAGGAGTACTTCGACGCCTGAGTGTATTTTGTGTATTTGTATTATATGTACTAGGTTTAGTATAATAGTATTTATAGTTAATATTTAAGTCCCCACTATGACTACACAAAAACAAAAAAAAAACAACAAAGTCGAAAGTAAATTTTCCTTCAAGCGTAAAATTCGGAACTTGAAGACCTTAGTTTGGTCTTCGTCATAATTGTTATTTTTAAGTTCTCCTAATTATAATGTTTTTATTAATTTATAATATTAGCATATATAAGTATTTTATTTTTGTAACTTAATCTAATGATCATCATCATCATCATCATCATTTCAGCCGATAGACGTCCACTGCTGGACATAGGCCTCCCCCAAATGTCGCCACAACGAACGATCCTGTGCGTCTCGCATCCATCGGATTCCCGCAACCTTCACCAGGTCATCGATCCACCTTGCAGGGGGCCTTCCAACACTGCGTCTTCCGGTACTCGGTCGCCACTCCAGAACCTTTCGGCCCCAACGGCCATCCGTTCTGCGAGCAATGTGCCCTGCCCATTGCCACTTTAGTTTGGCGAATCTTCGTGCTATGTCGGCAACCTTGGTTCTCCTGCGGATATCTTCATTTCTGATTCGATCACGCAAGGAAACTCCGAGCATAGCCCTTTCCATTGCCCTTTGGGTGACTTTGAGCCTTCTGATGAGGCCCATTGTGAGCGTCTACGTTTCGGAACCATATGTCATCACTGGCAACACGCACTGGTCATAGACTTTCGTCTTGAGACACTGTGGTATATTGGATGAGAAGATACCGCGTAGCAATCTAATGATACTACATTCCAATTGATATTTATCTGTTATTTATTTATTGTGCCCACCTACCACAGTGTTGTCTCTTTTAACCCAATGGTTGACTGGTAGAGAATGCCTTGTTGCATTAAGTCCGCCTATGTACCACTACTGTACATGAAGTTTAAATAAATAAATACAAATAAATTATCCAATATTTGTATCTTTAAAAAGACTAAAGACCAACAATTAACACTACATTCCTCTAACACTACTCACTTTGACTCTAACTACCACACAACTCATATCATGTCCCTGCAGTACGACACATTCTAAAATACCTCTTGCAATTTCACCTTCCGTGTACCCTTTAAAGACTCCCAAAAGTCATTACCGGGATAAGTTACCGGTAACCGTAACTACATTAAATGTTATACCGGGTAAATTAAATTCCTGTTTCTTGCTTATATAACAAGTCGGGTGATATATTGTCGCTTGAAGCTACAGTGTTGGTAATCTTGATGGTTTCAACTGAGGAATAATCTTAGAGATGGTTTTTGGAAGTTAGTAGAGTATTTTGATTGGTTGTAAGGATATTGATATATCCTTTATATTCTTTATTGTACATAATTTTACATTTAATTAAAAAATTGGACTGCTGATATACAAAGGCGAGCTTAACCCACTATTGGGTTTTCTTACAGGAATACTTAATTATATTTGTTAGAAATTATAATTATAGAGGATAACTCAAACAAATGCACAACAAAAATCTAAGTTAACATAAATCAGATCCTACTTATAACTTAAATAAACTACACAAATACGTGCACAGCACACAATACATACATATAAAAATACTATATACAATAAATAAAACCTATACATATATATTTATGAGTCATGTTGACATGAAATGTTCCCTAATTCTTCCCCTGAAGACTTCCAATGAGGGACTAGCCCTCAATGAATCATTCATGATCAATGGAATGAAAGAGAGAAGAAATAAAGAAAACAGTTTCGTTTGCTACACAAATGTACCCATATTTGTAGTTACGTAAATTAAAAAAAAAATATTACAAATAACATTATGTGTCTCACGGCCCGAAGCATTGTCAAGCTTAAGTGGCAGTGGGCAGGGCACACTGCTCGCAGAACAGACAGTCAATTCAGCTGAAAAGTGTAATAATGTATTTTATTATTATAAATAACTTATTTTATTTTTTCTGTTTGAAATATCTGTTATTTGTTTATTATGCAAACCTACCACAGTTTTGTCTTTTTTAACCCAAAGGTTGACTGGTAGAGAATGCCTTGTTGCATTAAGTCCGCCTATGTAGCACTACTGTACATGAAGTTTAAATAAATAGATAAATAAAAGTCCTGTAGTGGCGACCACGTACTGGAAGACACAGCGTCGGAAGGCCTCCCACAAGGTGGCCCGATGACCTGGTGAGGGTCGCGTTAATGCGATAGATGCAAGATGCACAGGACCGATCATTGTGGTGATATTTGAGGGAGGCCTCTGTCCAGCGTAAGACTTCTTTTGGCCAAAACAATGATAATGATTATGATGATGATTTGTCTGGCAGCTGCACCAAATAGACCCAATTTAGCAAAATCTTAAATAAAGTAGCGGTTGCCTGAGGCTAGTTTTCAACTAAAAGTATAGTCATAATGATGACTTAAATATTAACTATAATTACTATTATACTAAACCTAACTATGTACATATAATACAAATACACAAAATACATTCAGGCTTCGAAGTACTCCTCCAAATCGCTTTCATCCGGAAATGTGCCCAGAAGGCTGGCAGCATTGCCATGTTGAATGGCAATGCTTATTCTTTGGGCTAAAAGTGTAAAAATGTGAATCAGTTTTGTTAGGACTTTAGGTACATTTTAACCGACATCAAAAAAAGGAGGAGGTTTTCAATTCACTTGTATTTTTTTTATATTTGTTACCTCAGACTCACTCTTACGCTTACTAAGAAAAAAATCACTAAAAGATTCAAAATAACTTTAATTTCGGAAGTCGGTGTTTAATAACAAACAAAAAATACCAGAAACACCGACTTCCGAAATTAAAGTTGTTATTTTGATCGTTTTAGTGATTTTTTTTCTTAATAAGCGTTATTTCATTAAATTATCACATGCTAAATTAATATTGCTTTAAGTAGCAGTCTGATAGTTCAAAGCATAAAATTACAGGGCTAACTGTTCTGGGCACGCCACAATTATGGCGGTAAGTCCCTTCTTTGAGGCGTGGTTGGAAAGACCTCACGGCGTCCTCACCTTCCGCATGACGCAGGTTCTCACCGAACACGGAAAGTTCGGGAAGTTCCTGCACCGGATTCGTGCGGAAGCGACGCCCGGGTGTCGCCACTGTGTGGACCGCCCGGAGGACACGGTGGAACACACGGTGGAAGTGTGCCCCGCTTGGGAAGAGCAACGCCGTGTCCTCGTGGGGGCGATCGGCGGCGGCGATCTCTCGCGCCGGGCCTTGGTACAGGCCATGGTCCGGAGCGAGGAGGAGTGACAAGCGGTCGCCTCCTTCTGCGAAGCAGTAATTCTAGCAAAAGAGGCGGCCGATCGCGTGAGGCAACGGCAACGGTCCTCACGCCCCAACCGCCGCCGGGATTCCGATCCCGATTTCCGGCCACCGTAGGCGCGGGCTTGCGGACGGCGGGCAATAGGTGGCCCGCCGTCCGACCGTCCGGTAACCATCCGGACCGAGCCCAAGTCGTCGACGGCGCGTATTGTTCCGCGCGCGCCTCAGGGAGATGTCAGCAAATCGTAGGGGCCCAGCAGGGTCGAAGCCTACTGGGGCCATGGGTAGTGTGAAAACGAAACCGTGGCCCTGGGACGAAGGCAACGAAGGAACAGGAGTGGGTTTTTAGTCAGTAAAAGTCTGACACTATCTCCCGCTCCGCCCAAGAGCGGGATTTGTCATAAGATGATTTTCCCACCTATAAAAAAAAGGGCTAACTGTTAAATAAAATTCATATGAAATTCTAATTTTCATCCATAGAGATACCATCAAAGGTAATAAAAAATTTATTAAAGAAAAGAAGATAAATTAATTCCAGAAATCGGTGAAAGCTCTAATAATATCTTAAAGCTATTATTACAAAGAGCTCTTAATTATAGTTTCACTTGCAAGTTCAGTTCTTAATCTTCCAGTTTAGTATGTACGTTATATTCCTGTTAAATATTGAGTAACTATTTCTTCAAAATTTAAAAGAACTGGTGTGTTTTTGTTTCTTAATTTCGATTTCATTTAATACATTGCCTTTCACTAAAAGTTACTCTTTTTCAGGTATCGGCACGGATCTTGAGCGCTCGGCGAAAAAGTGGGGATCGCTTTGCGTACGTGTTTTATTTTATTTTTTTAAATGTAAACCTATTTATTTTATTTTTTCTTGTACCTAGTACCTAGTAGGTAAAAGATAAAACGCGTACGCAAAGCGATCCCCACTCTTTCGCCGAGCGCTCAAGATCCGTGCCGATACCAGTACAGTGTATGCGTTCACAAACATGTCGAATTATGTAGCTACACAAGATATCCAGATCCGAAACAATTATTTTTCAGCCGTATAAAGATTTTTTCGAAATCGCGACGCGTAGTGGTATTCGCTCAGCCACTCTGCTAACCGTATCGTCAGAAGTACGTTAGCATATTAGCATAGCATATTCAGCCTTTTAATGTTCCCACTGTTGGGACTCAGGCCTCCTCTCTCTAGGAGAGGGAATGGGCCGTAATCCACCACGCGGGCCCAGTGCGGGTTGGTGGATGTCACATGTCTTCGAATTTTTGGTTCTAGGACATGCCGGTTTCCTCACAATGTTTTCCTTCGCCGTCTTGAGAGCAGTGGTGATGAAATAAATTACACAAAGTAATGCGCCGGGCTGGGTTTGAACCCGACCTACAATTCGTAAGTCGGGGCCATTACCACTCGGCCACCACTGCTTAGAAGTACGTTAAACTTTAAAAATGTGATTGTTAATTCTGTCAAAATACGTACACTGTAGACACGGGTATTTATATGATTAGAGGCTTACCATCCCTCGAGTGTTGCTTAATCGATTAATCATGTGCGTCTCGCATGCTACGTCTCTTCACAGTTCGTACATCATCATCATTCATCTCTCTACCAATTCAACAGCCCTTCCGGTAAGCGTTCGCCCAAACCTAGTCGATTCTGTACTTTTCAGCTTTATCGACTTTGCTTTTGTTCGTTGCCTTCTGGCACTTGAGAATGGCAATTTTTTGGGTTATGTCGCTAAGTTTGTTGCCCTGCGGAATGTTCTAGTGACTTGAAAAGAAAAAATAAAATAAAAAACTGGGCAAGTGCGAGTCGGACTCGCTCACAGAATGTTCCGTACTTACATAATTATGTAATAGTTCAATTCCTCATAGACCTTGCTTTATGCCAAATTTTGAGATTCTGGTTGAACGGGAAGTACCCTATGAATTTTGATTTCCTTGAGAGTATCGAAATATACGTTTTTCGCAACATAAACGGCCGTATCTTTTTTTTTAGTTAACGTAGAAGTTTGATTTTTTCATAGCTTCAAGGGACCTCAGACTTAAGTAAGTATATGGTTTAAATTTCAACTTAAGCTGTTGATCCCCGCATTAACGCCGGCGTTCACGCGCCATTGTCTTTCTATTGTGTCTCTAATTACGCACTCAAAAGGTTAATACCTTTACGCGTTCATGAGATAAAGGGTCTTGACAGACAGACAGACAGACAGATGGATGGACAACAAAGTGATCCTAAATGGGTTCCGTTTTTTCCTTTTGAGGTACGGAACCCTAAAAACGTTTTAGGTGGAAAAATATTCCGTATGATTTTCAGTAAATAAAATAAGTATAACCTAAGTTTACATTAAGAATTCGATACCGTCGTCAACATCAACTGTCCAACCGAGGGCTTTGCAACATAGCCAAACAGACTTGAATAACATGTCTGGAAGGCGAAAAGAAGGTGTTCAGAGGTATTCGATAGATTTCAATCAAAGGTTTTAATGGATTTTAAGTTCAGCCTTCGTGGAAAGAAGTGTGCTATTATGCTATAAGATCCAGAATGCTGAAATTATTTAAATGGTGTAAGTTTGAAGGTAGGCGGAACAGAGCGTAAAGTCCCGCAAACCTCCGTTGAAAAGGGAGGATCCTCCGGCCAGACGGGATGTTATGTCTGGTGGGCAACTGCCCGATAGATGATTTCGGGCTGTTCTATATGTTCTAAACGCGCGGAGAACTTTAATTGCACGATGCAGGATTAGTTCTTATGTGACGCCATAGATGTCGCTACAGTATCATAAAAGTACCGTTATGGGCGACGTGATAGGCAGACCATATTGTTGCCATCACGAAAATAAGTTTTATACAAGAAAAGAGAGGGCTGAACCCCAGTTAGCTTGTAACTGATGATAAACGTCTCAACAAAACTAAAAAGTCATGACCAAAAAAATCTAAGACATCTTTAGAGGAAGGTGACAGCATCATGTGATTCATTTTTTTCTTACAGTCATCCACATTCAAACTTTAAAGTATTCTGGTCATAGCAATTCTGAGTAGGTATCCCCGCCGAAGACACCCCCGGGGGTCGCAGAGCAGTTTCCGGCCACCGTAGGTTTTTTTTTTTAAATGTGGAAATCATCTAATGACTTCTCGCGCTCTGTGCGGAGCGTGAGGGCGTTTCAGACCTTTACTGACTATAACTACACCTGTGTCCTTCAGTTGCCCTTTGCATTTCATTTGCGTAGGTGCGGGCTTACCGACGGCGAGCAACGGGTAGCTCGCTGGTTGCTCGTTAGGACCAATCCTAGGTCCACAGTGCATTGTTTCACTCGCGAGATTGACAGTACTAGCTAGGGCCGTTGCCTGTAATTTCTTGCGACAAGCAACTGAAGGAACGCTGTGGTTTTTACTTAGTAAACTGACACTCTTTCTCACTCCACCCCGAGCGAAAAAAAGTCTCTTGATGATTTCTTACTTAAAAAAAAAGCAATTCCGAGCATAAAACAGTTAAAGTGGTAATACAACCCCGGACTAGCTCTTTTACAAGGAACATTAGTACCACTAAAATGTTTATGTCTCCAAACTTTAAAGAAAATTTATCACCCACTTGACTTGCGATGCACGTCTTGTACAAAATATTTAATTTCAGCGTTTTTCATCTTTAACTGTTAGGTCGTAAAAAGAAAATCTATTGGTTTGGCTAAGTGCTAATACAGTAAATTTTTCCTAAAAAGAGTAATCGTAAAGGAAGACGCGTCTTCAGGCCGATCCGAACCGAAAATCCGACAGAAGCTAGACGCATAGAACCATTCGATGTGGCGACTCTTGGGGGAGGCCTATGTCCAACAGTGAATGTCTTTCAGCTGAAATGACGGTGATGATGGTGACGTAAGAATGGGATGTCCACCGTATACCGTCGGCGCATCACTGTGCGTCTAGTGGATCGATGTAATTCTGACGCACGTCACACTCTCCGAAATTTAAAAAATAGAAAACCGACAGGCTAGCAACTCGGCGTCGATGCTCAAAACTTTTAAATTTTGACCTGACCAGACCAGGGGACCGGACCATATTTTTAAGGGGATGCAACTCGACATACATTTTCACTTTTTTTCATACAACCGCTCTTACGCGATTATGACGTTTTTGCACCTTTTTCATTAGATAATTTTGGAAACACAGTATCTTGCGGATATTATCTAGGCTTCTATTGAAATCAATTTATAAATTTGTGTAAAATGAATCTAGTAAAGACCTTCAAAAATCTGCTATTTTGCATGAACTACTTCATAATTTACCTAAAAATTAAAAATGTCCAAAAAAAATAACAATAGAAGCCTTGCAAATTTAATCAAGATTCTGAATGACGACATTTCTTTTTAACCGACTTCAAAAAGGAGGAGGTTATATGTTCGGTTGAATGTATGTTGTTTATTTATTTATTTTATGTATGTTCACCGATTTCTCGGTCAATTGTGGACCGATTTTGAAAATTTTTTTTTTTGATTGATGGTTATGCTTCCGAGTTGGTCCCATAGAAATATTGTTATGATCTGATCATGAACTTCGAAGATATGGAACAGAACTCCTCATAGGATCACAGCAGAACCATCGTAACAAGTAAAATTGCTTTGTTTATACGTGTAGTCAATGACTGACTGAAAGTAGAGGGGGAATATATCGAACTGATCTGATGATGAAGCCTGAAGTTAGGCACCGGAACTCTGTAATAAATTAATGTAATCTAACCGTGTTTTGGATTATTAGAATTGTCATGAGATGTACTCTGGCTATAAGGTATTTAAGTTTGGCTGAGGGGTACTTTTTAGTGGTGGTACCATAACTAAAAAGAGTAAAATAAAAAACTTTTTACAAAAAAATACAACCGACTTCAAAGTAAAAAAAAAAACACTGAAAAGTGCAAAATAACTTTAATTTCGGAAGTCGGTGTTAAATAACGAAGAGACAAAACTATTATAGAAACACCGACTTCCGAAATTAAAGTTATTTTGCACTTTTCAGTGTTTTTTTATTACTTTGAAGTCCGTTGTATTTTTTTGTAAAAAGTTTTTTTCAAAAACTTTTAAGGGTTTAAAAAATAATATGTATTTCCTAGAACAAGTTTTGTAAAATATTCGAGTAAATCATGGAATTACCGAATGCTAACGAAGTTTTTAGGCGTTATCTCTCTTTTTTCGCGTTGCCTTTTCGTCAAACATCGCGTTGGATTGCGTTAGATGAAGTAACAAGCTTTTAAACTATGCTCGATGTTGACGATAAGTGAGTGAAAAAGGACCCTCTTAAAGCCTATATATATAAATGTATGTTAATAACTCAAATTTCAATCTGAAAAAAATTAGATGTTTGTTTTGTTTCTTTAACATTAAAGAAACAAAACAAAACAAACATCTAATTTTTTCAATTTCTGGCCATGAACACGTGTTGATGGTCTTTTTTCGGGTGAAAAATTATCAAATATCTTCTTTTGCTTTGGTTATAGCGAGGAGTGTCAAACTTCTACTGATTAAAACCCATCTGTGTTGTTTCAGTTGCTCTTTGCGTTCCAGAGCCACGGTAATTCTTTCAAACATTTTCGCAGTCCTGGCAGACATCGGCCTTACCGGGCCACTTTAATTTTTAACCGAGTTCCAAAAAAAGGAGGAGGTTATCGGTTGTATTTTTTTTTTTACGTTTGTTACCTCAGAACTCCGTCGTTTATGGACCGATTTGCAATTTTTATGCTTCTAGATTGGTCTCATTTAAAAAAAAATCCAGATCTGATGATGGGATCCGAGCGGAATCGAGGGAACTCCTCAAACACTATAGATAACCATATAATGATTTTGGTATTTTCATCGAGGACTTAAGCATTTACAGTCAAAAAGTAACATTTGATGCTGATGAATAAGACCAGAAATTGCCAACGAAACTTCATACTCACATAGATATCACAATGAAGATAGTTAAGCGACTATGACAATACAAAATGGTATCATCGAAGTGATCTGATGATGATTATGGAGCCGGAAGATAGGCACCGGAACTCTGTAATTAATCAATTTATCCTAGCCGTGTTTGGGCTTATTAGAATTGTCATGAGATGCACTTTGGCTATAAGGTACTATCGAACTGATCTGATGATGGAGCCGGAAGGTGGAAAGTAGATACAGGAAGTTCATAATAAAACAATGTAATCTAGCAGACCTTAGGTTAATTGGAATTGGCATAAGAAATGGGTACTCTGGCGGATGGAGTCTGAAGGTGAAAGGTGGACACGGGAACTTCATAGTAAAACAACGTATCCTAGGAGTGTTTAGGTTGATTGGAATTGTCGTGAGAAATAGGTTCTCTGGCTATAAGTGTATCGAAACTAAAAAGTGTGAAATAAAAAACATTTTTCAAAAAAAAATAACCGACTTCACTAAAAAAACACTAAAATGATCAAAATAACTTAAATTTTGGAAGTCGGTGTTAAATAAGAAACAAACAATACCGAGAAATACCGACTTCCGAAATTAAAGTTATATGTTACTTCTATTGACCAGGTGCCGATATTATTTCATTGTATACTGCTGTTTGTTATCCCTATATTTAAAATAAAAATAAAATAGTATAAAGTTATTTTGATCGTTTTAGTGTTATTTTTAGTGAAGGCTGTTATTTTTTTTATTTTTTTTCTCTCTCTTGTCTTTGGCGAGCACGTGCCTAACTTCAGTTACCCTTTATACATATATCAGAGCAGTGGTAACTCTTTCGAACAAGTTCATCTCATAGTTCTCGTAGGCTTCGGTATATTCATGGCCTGGATTAATACTTTTGTTTCCTGGTTAATATACAGTTCCTGGTATTAAGTTCGTGAGAAAAAATTTTCAACATTCAAAGAACAAACTGGCCGATAAAAGCCAGCATTGAATAAGCTTTCAAAGACCCGGAAAGAAGTAATTAAAAAATAATCAGAGAATAATTTCAACAAAATTAAATATTTATTTACTTAGCAATTAAACATAAACGTTGGTAATGGCCTCAAATCTAAATAACTCATTTAACCTTTTGACGTGCGTAATTAGAGACACAATAGTAAGACAATGGCTTCCGGGCGCCGGCTACCGCCTGAGCGTTAATGAATTAATGGTCTCTCAAAGACGAACATGAAAGTAATATTTTAAAGTCAGGGGTTATCAAAGTTTTACAAAACTTGATAAAGATTTTGCGCGCAAAATTTGCCTAAACACCGAAGTAGATTTCTATTTAGTGGCAGTTAGGATGAAATTGAGCGTTGAAAAGCTTCCCACAAGGTAGACTGATGACCTGGTGAGGGTTGCAGGAATCTGATGGATGTGAGACGCACAGGATGGGTCCCTAAGGCGACACTGAGGAGACACTATGTCGAACAGTGGGCTTATTTAGGTTGAAATGATGATGATGAGGCATAATAAAATAGCATAATCAGCCTTATAATGTTCCCACCGCAGTGACTCAGGTCTCCTCTCTGGGAGAGGGAATGGGCCGTAATCCACCAGGTGGGCCCAGTGCGAATTGGTGTATGTCACATATCTTCGAATTTTTGGTTCCAGGCCATGCCTCACGATGTTTTCTTTCACCGTTTTGAGAGCAGTGGTGATGAAAATAAATTACACAAAGTAATAATAAATTACGCCTGGCTGGGTTTGTGTATTATATATATAACAACTCATAAGTCGGGGCCGTTACCACTCGGCCATCACTGCTCTCAAACTCTGGTTTCACTTCAATAAGCATTAATCTTTCGCCTTTTTACAAACCAACCCACTTAACACAAAACCACGCATAACAAAATATACAATAAATTGAATTTATACCTGTAGGTCACGGGTTCAAACCCAGCCGTAAGTCAACTCATCAAAATAAGACTCATAAGTCGGGGCCGTCACCACTCGGCCATCACTGCTCTGTGTATGATGATGAGGACAAAATCGTTATTATAATTTGGAGGCACGGTTGGCGCAGTGGTTGAACGAGTGGCTGCCGCGCTGCATGTCGTGGGTTCGATTCCCGCACGGAACAAATATTTGTATTGCCTACAGATAAGTGTTCAAGGTATGGGTGTCTTGTGTATATGAGTTTACATGTGTTTGTGAAGGCACCCACGATACAGAAGTTATTCCTAGTATGGGGCAAAGTAAAAAAAAAAAAACTGATCAAGTGCGAGTCGGACTCGCGCTTACATAGGATTTTTTTTTTTTTTTTTAGGTGGGAAAATCATCTTATGACAAATCGCGCTCTTGGGCGGAGCGGAAAGTAGTGTCAGACTTTTACTGACTAAAAACCCAGTCCTGTTCCTTCTTTGCCTTCGTCCCAGGGCCCCGGGTTTCGCTTTCACACTACCCGTGGCCCCAGTAGGCTTCGACCCTGTTGGGCCCCTACGATTTGCTGACATCTCCCTGAGGCGCGCGTGGAACAATACGCGCCGTCGACGACTTGGGCTCGGTCCGGACGGTTACCGGACGATCGGACGGCGAGCCACCCATTGCTCGCCGTCCGCAAGCCATCGCCTACGGTGGCCGGAAATCGGGATCGGAATCCCGGCGGCGGTTGGGGCGTGAGGACCGTTGCCTCACGCGATCGGCCGCCTCCTTTGCTAGCATTACTGCTTCGCAGAAGGAGGCGACCGCCTGCCACTCCTCCTCGCTCCGGACCATGGCCTGTACCAAGGCCCGGCGCGAGAGATCGCCGCCGCCGATCGGGCCCCACGAGGACACGGCGTTGCTCTGCCCAAATGGGGCACACCTCCACCGTGTGCTCCACCGTGTCCTCCGGGCGGTCCACACAGTGGCGACACCCGGGCGTCGCTTCCGCACGAATCCGGTGCAGGAACTTCCCGAACTTACCGTGTTCGGTGAGAACCTGCGTCATGCGGAAGGTGAGGACGCCGTGAGGTCTTTCCAACCACGCCTCAAAGAGGGCGCTTACATAGGTAACAATTCAATTCCCGAATTGAGTTACGAAGATTTATCCGAATCGTAAATAAAAACATTTTTCTGAAGTACCTACCAATTTAAAGTTTTCAGTTTTTGTCCTATATTTGTGCTATAAGACCTTGCTTCATCTCAAATTTCAGGATTCTAGGTCAACGGGAAGTAACCTATGAATTTCAATCCCCTTGAGAGTGTCGAAATACACGTTTTTTGCGACATAAATGGCCGTATCTTTTTTTTCGTTAACTCAGAAGTTTGATTTTTTCACAGCTTCAAGGGACCGCAGTCCTTAATATATGATTTTAAATTCAAACTAATACCTCCACGTTTTCCTGAGATAAAGGGTCTTGACAGACAGACAGACAGACGGACGGACAACAAAGTGAATTACAACAAAGCGACTAAGGGTTCCATTTTTTCCTTTTGTGGTACGGAACCCTAAAAACTACCATATTTCAATGCTTAAATTATGATTGTACTTTAATTTTCTATCTGTGGAGGTAATAAGGGTATGCATGCATATTTCATTTACATGATGTATATACAAAAGGTTGAAAGGTGATTCACAAAAATAAATCCAAACTTACTGAATGACATAAACTACTCGTAGAATAATCCCCTAAAGCACATTCTTTACCCGACAATATAGAAAAGGAGATAAAATCTGAAAAAAAAAACCATATACGATCCAATACAAAAAAAATAACTTCTGCAAAGATAAGCCGTGAACACATGATCACATGTTTCACACGGACACAACCCACAACAAACTGTATGTGGATATGTTACCGCTAATGTGCGTAAATCAGTTAGAGTGCAGATTGCCACTTTATATTAATGTATTTGTCACGTTATTTATTTATTTTTATTTTTTTTTATTTAGTTTAATTTTCTTTTCTTTTTAATTAATAATTCATATGTATTTCCTTTTTCTATCCAAATCTTGTTGTACACTGCACCGTTCGGGCGTCTTTATGTCGACGCCGCCACCGGCCCACGCTGAAAACCAGCGCTGTGAGCTTAACGCATAATGCGTGAGGCCACAGCTTTATGCTGAGCGTTAGGCCGTTTTGCGCGGATGTGACGCATATCTTCCCTATCATTTTACAATGTTTGTTTGCTAGTTTTAAGATTGCGTCATTTCGCGCGAATAAACAGTTTTTCTTTCTTTCTTTCTTTCTATTAACTAGTCGATTAAGTCTACGAAAAAAATGTTAAAGTTCTTATATTAACTAGATAATCTGCAGACTTCCTGGGTAATCAGCAGACTAACGGTCAAGCATACGGCTGAGTTATAAGACTGGTTATTTGTTTAACTAGAACATGCGAATTCATTGTAATTAATCTAATATAATAATCTAAAGTTTCATGACATATTTAGTTTAGGGCACCCCGACACGGACAAGTCAGCCCCCCTAGCCAAGTTGCAAACGATAAACGTGAACGCTTAGTAATCTCCAATAGATTTTCAACTTTATACCTAAGAGCATAAAGTTGAAAATCTATTAAAGACTACTGAGCGTTAGCGACCGGAACGAACGAAAACACTATGTAATCTTCAATAGATTTTCAACTTTATATCCAACAACATAAAGTTGAAAATCTATTAAAGACTACTGAGAGTTTACGTTTATCGTTTGTGACTTGGCTAGTGGGGCTGGTTAGAAGGCTAAGGCGAGAGCGAAGCGAAGCGGAGCTATATAAGAGTTATTCTTTTTTATACCATCCAGAAGTAAAATGGAGACAATCTGCTACTTTAAGTGAAATTTCACACTTTAAGAGAGTACTTTTTCACTCGCCTTTCGTCAACATCGAGCATGGTTTAGAAGCTTGTTACTTCATCTAACGTAATCCATGGCGATGTTTGACAAAAAAGCGATAAAAAAAGAGAGATAACGCCTGAAAACTCTGTTAGCATTTTATAAATTGATTTCAATAGAAGTCTAGATAATATCCACAAGATACTGTGTTTCCAAAATATCTAATGAAAAATGTGTAATAACGTCATAATCGCGTAAGAGCGGTTGCTTGAAAAACAGTAAAAATGTATGTCGAGTTGCATCCCCTTAATGGATCGTACCCGGTAATTTGCAGATTACCTAGTAAATGCGCTTAATAACGTATTCCACATTCTAACGGTAACAGATACACCATACACACGTATGTGTGTGTTCAACCTAGGATTACCGTAAGCCTTATTTAATTTATTTTTATCTACAATCCGCTGAGTTTTTTCTGTAGCCGGCTTGAGCACGTAAGTATAATTTGTTTATATGTTTTTAGTTATATGTTTGGTATGTTCTCTTATGGGGTACGATGGGAAATGAAATTGAAGAGACACTTTACCATCAGTGGGATAAAGCGAAGAAAAACTCGGTTATTTTTGGGGTGATAAATCATCCAAGGATTTCTTCCGCTATAAGGTAGAGGAAGAGGGCGTGACAGACTTTTACTGACAAACCACATCTGTGTCACAGTAACTCTTTACGTTCTAGGATCACAGGTTTCTTTTCCAGAAATTCTGTGTGGACCCAGCGGGCGTCGGGCCTGGGCCCTTTTTTTTCGGTGGGAAAATCATCTAATGACAAATCTCGCTCTTAGGCGGTGCGAGAGATAGTGTCAGACTTTTACTGACTAAAAACCCACTCCTGTTCCTTCGTTGCCTTTCGTACCAGGGCCGAGTCTTCCTTTCAGAATCAGACTTTTGGCTCCAGTAGGCTTCGACCCTGCTGGGCCCGTACAGTTGCTGACATCTCCTTGAGGCGAACAGTACGCGCCGTCGACGACTTGGGCTTGGTCCGGACGGTTACCGGACGGTCGGACGGCGAGCTACCCATTATTCGCCGTCCGCAAGCCCGCGCCTACGGTGGCCGGAAATCGGGATCGGGATCCCGGCGGCTGGGGCGTGAGGGCCGCTCGCGTGCACGTGCGGCCTCCTCCTATGCTAACATTACTGCTTCGCAGAAGGAGGCGACCGCCTGCCACTCCTCCTCGCTTCGGACCATGGCCTGTACCAAGGCCCGGCGCGAGAGATCGCTGCTGCCGATCGCCCCCACGAAAACACGGTGGCGCTCTGCCCAGGCGGGGCACACCTCTACCGTATGCTCCACTGTGTCCTCCGGGCGGTTCACACAATGGTGACATCCGGGCGTTTCTTCAGCCACTTCTCATAGAGGGGACTTACCGCCATAATTATGGTGTGCCCAGTAGTAGGTTTATGGGTAAGTTCTTGTTTTGTTTAACTTTTCAGTTTGCTACTTGTCCCTCTCTTTTTTATTTTAACTTTTAGTTAACATGAGGACAATGTATTTACAACATTGTCCTCATGTTAACTAAAAGTTTGACGTATTGACAAATCTTACTTTAAGTATTTATCAGTATTTTGGATCATGTAACTGGTTTTTTTTGTCCCTAATAAAAAATAAAAAATATTTGTTCCTGAAAATAACAATTTGTAACCTACATCAGCCCTAAGATGACGGAACTAACCCTAAATCACAAGGACCAAATGACAAACACGCAAATACCAGAACACGAATCCTCTCGACATAAATTACGAAATTCCTCCTAGTACATTGACGTCGTTCACCTATGCGCTTTAATTTTCAACCCCCGGGCCATTCCTTCTAATTATACCACAGAGTGCTGAGGCATATCATTGGCAACTGCTAGAGCCGGCGTGACAAAACTTTCGTGCCGATCGCACGGAAGACACGTTGGAGCATGCCGTGGAGGTCTACCCTGCTAGAGCGGAGCACCACCTCATCATCATGGAAAGAAAGAAAGTAAAAAAGAAAGTAAGATCTGTTTCTAAGTATATGGTACTTTTTTTTAGGTGGGAAATCATCCAATGACAACTCCCGCCTTTGGGCAGGGCGAGAGGGCGTGTCAGACTTTTACTGATTAAAACCCATTCCAGTTCCTTCTTTGCCTTCGTTCCCGGACCACGGGGTTCACTTTCGCATTTTCCTTTTGCGCGTTTTCCTACGGTTGGCTGACATCTCCTTGAGGCGCGCGTGGAACACTACGCACCGTTGACAACTTGGGCTCGGTCCGGACGGTAGCTACCCATTGCTCGCCATCCGAAAGCCCGCGCCTATGGTGGCTGGAAATCGGGGTCGGGATCCCGGCGGCTGGGGCGTGAGGAACGTTCCCTCACGCGTGTGGCCGCCTCTTTTACAAGCATTACTGCTTCGCAGAAGAAGACGACCGTCTGCCACTCCTCCTCGCTTCAGACCATGGCCTGTACCAAGGCCTGGCGCGAGAGATCGCTGCCACCGATCACCCCCACGAGGGCACGGCGGTGCTCTGCCCAGGCGGGGCACAAGTACTTGGAGATCGATTAGCTTGGCAATTGGTAGTGACAACCTCTCGACCAGCCATGGTATGGAGCGAGAGGACATAGGAAGCAGTCACCTTAGTCAGCGATATCTTTACTTTTGCATACCAGAGTCACGTGAACACTTTCACCCGTTCCCGCAGTCGTAACGGCCACCGACCCTATTGGAACCTTATGGTTCCCGATACAAATTGAAAGTCTCTGACAATCCTGACTATGGTTCTGACAGATTAAAACCTTACAAGCCTATAAATATTATTAGTTTTCTCGTCTTTAGTTGCTGCCGGTGAAGCCGTTCCATGGTCTGTAAATTATACCCACCTTTAATTAAATCGGGGTAGATAAATTCCCGGCTCACTAAGTGTAAGGCAGTGTGGTTAGTGTACGCTTATGGTTTAATTTGATGTTGCGAATGTTAGATTGTCATGTCGTTCCTTAGGAGAAGTTTGTCTTGTCTGAGTTTGGTGTGTCTTATTGTTACTTCTACTGTGTATGGATGTGTATTTTTTTTTAAATTTTCGATTTTTGACTTTGCTCGAATTCTCAATACCACTCATGCATAGTTTTTTTTTTTAATTGTTATAAACAAGTGCTTGATTGTGATCCCAACTGATGGTAAGTAGTGATGCAATCGTTGATGGTGAGGCGCACTAATTTATTAAGAGCCTATTCACTCTAGCCTTGAAGACATCTAAATTATAATCGGACGGGAAGACCGCAGCAGGCAAGTTGTTCCTGTCCCTCGATGTACGCGGTATAAACAACGAGGCGAAACGCTAGGTCCGGACCGTATAGGTTTCAATAACGTAACGTAAAGAAACGAGATAATAAATAAATTATTTTAATGATAGTGTTCTTATACCAAAAATCACCATAATCGGTTAATATTTAAAGGTCCAACTCCAATACGTTATCAGTGTAGGTTTTTTAATATTATTACTTTATACAGTGGATGGTAGTAATTGTTACTAGTGCGTTTTTGTGTCTAGTAACACTTATTTTAATAATAATATTAAAAATTTAACCTGACATTGTCTTATTTACAACGTCAGTATAAACCTGCCATTTGAGGCTGGCTTAATAAAAAATCATCATAAGGCCCATTCAAATCCTACTAGTTAAGAGGCTCCTTTTTCACTCGCCTATCGTCAACATCGAGCATGGTTTCAAAGCTTGTTACTTCATCTAACGCAATCTAACGCGATGTTTTTTTGACGAAGAGGCAACACGAAAAAAGAAAGATAACGCCTGAAAACTCTGTTAGCATTCGGTAATTCCGTGATTTACTCAAATATTTCACAAAACTTAAAAGTTTTTGAAAAAAATAGTTGTTATTCAGAATCTTGATTAAATTTACAAGGATTCTATTGTTATATTTTTTTTTTGACTTTTTTAAATTTTTGAGATTATTATGAAGTGTCTTTGTCACTTGATAATATTTATGAAAAATAGCAAATTTTCAGGAGCCTTTACTGGATTAGTTTTACACAAATTTACAAATTGGTTTCAATAGAAGCCTAGATAAATAACAAGATACTGTGTTTCCAAAATATCTAATTAAAAATATGTAACAACGTCATAATCGCATAAGAGTGATTGTACAGTGAAGTACAGTGAAAATGTATGTCGAATTGCACGCCCTTAAGCTGGTTTGTTATGATTCGCCGCTATTAAAAAAAAAACTTAAAAATACCCTTCAAAACTAAGTGGGTACTAGTAGAACTCAAATTAAATGTACAAAACATACTCTCAAACGGACCAAAACATGGTAACTGGCAAGTGAAAACTTCAAAACCACTTACTTAAAAAGTCACGTCCTCAAGTAAAAGGTTCCGTATGTACTACGACTGTGTAACATTAACATGCACAAGGCGAAACTTGTCTGTAGATAAGCTTTAACTAATTAAGTTGAGGGCGGACCCTTTTAAAGCTCATTAAAATTAAATGTTGGCTGGCAACACTGCTACTCGATTGTTGGCAACATTGAGAGGTATATGTGACCGTGGTTATTTTGATGTTGATTTAATTAATGTCACGTATACTTGGGTCAGGTTAGTGAGCATAAATTACTTTTCACTTTCAACATAACGCCAGAGGCTGAGACAATCTGGAAATTTCTTAATCAATTGTGGGCTCAGGTTGGTCCCTGTGGAACCAATCTGCCAAAAGGGGGCAGTTTCAACTGGTAATTCCGTCAAGTCGTTTCATCAGACCACCGGAAGCACTGCAATACACCACCGGTATATGGTGTGTTCTCCATGCAACGGAGGTGTATACATACGATCAAAATGTTTTGGGAACATATTCATTGTAAGTAAAGCTAAAGAGTTTTCAACAAGGCGAAAAACAGAGCTGTTCATATGCCAACCAACTACACGATTTAAGTTAGTAGTTGTTCATCATCATCATCATCATTTCAGCCGATAGACGTCCACTGTTGGACATAGGCCTCCCCCAAGTGTCGCCACAATGACCGGTCCTGTGCGTCTCGCATCCTTCGGATTCCTGCGACCCTCACCAGGTCATCGTTTCACGTTGTGGGAGGCCTTTCAACGCTGCGTCTTCCAGTACGTGGTCGCCATTCCAGAACCTGTCGTCCCCATCGACCATCTGTTCTGCGAGCAATGTGCCCCGCCCACTGCCACTTAAGTTTGGCGATTCTTTGGGCTATGTCTGTAACCTTTGTTCTCCAGCGGATATCTTCATTTCTGATGTGATAACGCAAGGAAACTCAGAGCATAGCCCTTTCCATGGTAGTTGGTAGTCGACACGAAACACGAAATTGTATTACCCAAATGGTGGTTAGCTAAGACCAGCAAGTCATTTTTAGTAAATAGTAAAAATACAGTAGCAGCAGCAGCAGTAGCAGGGTGTGCAGTCGTAGTGTAGTAGTGTAGTAGTAGTAGTTTTTTGTTGTTTTATAACAAGCTGCCAAAGGCGGTGACTGAACTTAGCGAGAGAAAGTTCAAAACCCATATTAATTTTTTTTAACACATTGTTTTGCAATATTTTTTATATTATTAGACGCCAACCACCATAAATTCGTTAGTAATTTATTTATTGATAATTGTAATTATTTATTTTTCTTGCTCTTTTTTATAGCCTCTTTTTTATAATGTGAATGTGAGAACACCGTAGACTCCGCGAATTCTTAAGTTACTTCCTATTACGACTCCCTTTTTTTAATATGATTATTGCACAATAAAAATAATCATATTAAAAAAAAAGTTTTGGGAACAATATTGACTGGTCTACACTGTTCTTACATAATATCTATTAATACTGTAACCAACTGTACTTGTAACCATGGAGTTTCTTGCCGGTTCTTCTCCATAGGAAACGACCAATTTGGAACCGTTCACTAGCTTCTGACGTTTTATAAGTGCCCATGTAGGCCTATGTGAAATAAAAACATTTGACTTTGACACGAAAAAATAAGGAGATCCTCAGCATGAATTCTGAATAAGTTAAGCGGTCACCTTGAACGGTTGTGAGTTTGACCGTCTTTGTTGTCCTGGGTGTATACACTTACTAGTCTATCAGTCGTATGTTTTGTAACTTCAAACATTAATTTTCTGGACATTGTATTTTGGTCGGTTATACACAATCTTCCTCTTCTGCTGATCCTAATAATGTGCTAACAGTGACAATAGATTATCACAAATCCAAACTTTATTGATGTTAATGGCGCGTGTCAATCCAAAATAACATTTTCCTCTGTTTTCTCATCATCAAAATTCAAATATTTTTATTTCACATAGGCCTACATGGGCACTTGAGAAATGTCAGAAGCTAGTGCAACGGTTCCACATTAGTCGTTTCTATGCCTTGCCTGCTTCACTTAAATTTGGCGATTCTTTGGGCTGTGTCGGTTAATTTGGTTTTTCTGCGGATATTTTGATTCTTGATTCGATCAAACAAGGAAACTCCAAACATAGTCCTCTCCATTACTCTTTGGGTGACTTTAAGCCTTCTGATGGGCCCATTGTGTGCGACCACGTCTCAAAGATATAAATCATCAACACATTTTGATCTTATCTTGAGACACTGGTATGTCGGATGTTATTCTACTCTTATTCCTTTATAAAAACTGAGCAAGTGCGAGTCAGACTCGCGCACCTAGGTTTCCGTACAAACTTACCTATGTAAATAGTTAAATTCATGAATGGAATCTCAAAGAATTTTTTTTTTGACGCGTAGCACAAAATTTTCTGTTTTCAGATTTATTCCTGTACTTGTGCTATAAGACCTTGCTTTATACCCAATATCAGGACTCTTGGTCAACGGAAAGTACCCTATGAATTTTGATTCCCTTGAGAATGTCGAAATATATATATTTTCAGATATAAACGCCCGTATCTTTTTTTCCAGCTTTAAGGAACCGCAGACCTAAGTATTTGGTTTTAATTTCAACTTGAGACCTCCACACGTTTCCGAAATAAAAGTTCTTGACATACAGATAGACGGACAACAAAGTGATCTTATAAGGGTTCTGTGTTTTCCTTTTGAGGAACCCTAAAAATCACCTCTCATCATAATATACGTATGCTATAGATCTAATCAAATGTATTTGACAAACCTGACTCTGAATTTCAAGCTTCTGTTGAAAATTTTGTGATCGATTACACTAATAACACTGATTACAATCTAAATAAACCTGGTTTAAACTCTTGTCACTTTATTTACCCTTCCTATCTCCGTAAAAGCGGTTCTAAGTGTAAGAATGTTCTATATAAACATACGTCTATGTACCTTAATGGGTACTTAAACCTAAGATGTGAATGAGAACAACATTGTGTAGCATAAAATGGCTCATTAACACTTGTAGGTGGTGAAATCCTTAATTTTAATTACGAAATGGTGGGGGTAATGTTACGGGTTATAGTCATATCTGAATTTGAATGAGTTTTAGGTTAAGATTTTCTTCTATTTTTGGAAGTTTCTTGCTTTACTACTTTAATAAATTCGTTATCTGTTCGGCCGAAAAACTAGTTGTTTGTAATTTGTATTTTTTTTCCTTAGACAATGGTGTGGAATGGTGCCTCTCAGTATAAACATACTGTACATATACATCACCCACAAATTTATTAGTCGTGTTCACTGTAATATTCCAGAAACTAAAACTAATAAATTTTGTTAAGCGTTAAAACTGTCGAAGAATTCGATGAAGGGACTGAAGAAGATGATTCTTTGACACTAGTTTAATTCCACTAGTATGCTTAAGTTATGTATCTGCATCTCAATAGACTAAAGATCAATCCTAAAACTAAGCGGATCACATTAAACTTTCTTAATTAAGCAGCTCATATTATTAATCCTATGATCTGTTTGAAGATCACCAAATGAGACCTAACAACCTCGGATTAACTGATACTTTTACACCCTTCAACCAATTTTACTAAATCAACATCAGAATAGGGACGGACCTGTATAATCCAATAAGTAGATCCGAAAGTATATCTACGTACGAAGGAAACTACACACCAAATAATATTTTCGTCTCCAGGTGAAAAAAATTCATGAAAAACATTGAACAAATCTGACAAAAACACGCGAATCAAACTGAGCGAGAAAATATTCTGAAATACTTTTTACAACTTGGAGTAAGTAAGTTACCTGAAATCCAAGTTTTGTCATCATTTGGAGGATATTTTTTCATCTCAGGTTTGAAGGTTGGAAGAGACTTGTAGCTGAGTAATGGTGGCACAGGCCGAGCAATCAGGATTATAAAGCTGCTTATGCTTTTTGCGGTCGAGGGAACGATGGGTGAGCATTTATTTTATACCAAAACCCTTACTGGCTACAGAAAGTACATTATACCATTGTCCCTAATTGTGACTCTAAAATCACTGCCAGTTTCTACAGATATCCAGAAGACTGACAAATAGTTTTACAAAGATATGGCTGGTTGTCACTTCGAACATAAAATTAGCTTGTTGTTCCATTTAATTTTTTTTAAAGGTGGGAATCATCGAATGTCTGCTCCCTCTTTGGGTACAAGACACCTATCAGACTCATCCATACTAAAACCATCCGTGTTCTATCCATTGCTCTTTACGTTCAAGGGCTGCAGTAACTTGAGCAATCCCGCAATTTGGGAAGCTAACATGCTTTTTCAGCTGTTTTTTTTAGATCTTTGGCAGATACAGAAGCTGGGATATCTAACTTTCTTACCAAAGGTCAGATAAGCAGTTACTCCTTGTAAAATACTAGTAAGGATGCAGAGGTTAACCCTGAATTTCAAATCTATGGTTTTAGACATTTATTACTCTCTAAAGATTTACAAAATCACTTACTGAGAAAATACAATATTTATGATTCAAGTAAGAATACAAATTAAACCGATTGACGTAGTAGATTAATACTAAATATGACACACAATTACTAGCATTAGAAATAGTGGGTAGTTACATAAAAAAAATTAACAAAAAAAATCTATTACTTAAAAATCTTTAATTACTAACGGCTCCGACTTACGAGTTGTAGGTCGCGGGTTCAAACCCAGCCAGGCGCATTACTTTGTGTAATTTATTTCATCACTGCTGCTCTCAAAACGGTGAAAGAAAACATCGTGAAGAAACCAGCATGTCCTAGAACCAAAAATTTGAAGACATGTGACATTCACCAATCCGCACTGGGCCCGCGTAGTGGATTACGGCCCATTCCCTCTCCAAGAGAGGAGGCCTGAGTCCCAGCAGTGGGAACATTTAAAGGCTGATTATTACAATTAAACGTTATGAAGGCAATATTAAATATTTCTCAATTGTATTGAATATAACCGACTGATGACTCAGATTTCTAATTTATTAGCTTGTTATATTGCTATTGAGTTTCAGTCTTTTCTGTAGGAGTCAAGTGTATCATTCAATTTTCCTTTAGATCTAATGCGTGACATCGCTATATACATACAACCTAACAATTTCATATTTGCCAATTAATTATTAACATAATATTAGGTTCTCTATAATCCCAAGATCAACATGTCATAATAAGGTCAGTCTATAAACCCAAATTATATCAAATACCCTAATCCTTCTCCTTTTGGACAATATCCAGGATAGTATTAACGTATGCAAATTACAGCAGTAATTCCACCCGTATGTCTACCGGTTATGATCATGAGGAGCAGTTCCCCTTTTTATGGAGCTATCAAAATCTTAAATTTAATCAAGTTCGGATGGCTCAGCCGTTTCGACGGGTAAAGATATCGCTGAAGAAATGTTTTGAAGGAACTGGGGTCGGGAAAAATCTAGTTTTTTTTTTATATTTCTGCTACTTCAGTTAGGAGATATAAAATTCAATTGAACATCAGTATTTTTGTTATTAAAAAAAATTGTTAGAATAAAAGTAAACTAAAATATTTTATAGCTTCGTTGTCCTACCATTTTTAATGTTGTACACAATTGTAAAAAGTAAGAATCTATTCAAGAATTCGTAAACGCTAGATATACTTAATCTAACCTAGTCTTCGTAAGGTAAGCCATTAGACCCAATACATTTCACTAACACGTTAATACAATACCTCATTCTGATTAAATTGTGATTAAACATAACTTTACGGTAAATTCTCCTTGTGTAATTCCTCAGTCGTCTCTTAAGACACCCATGAGGATAGACGAGAATATTTCATAAAACCGTAGAAAAAAAGAGCTCGGAATACAGACACTGTTTTTCCCAGAGGTTTTTACACAGGGGAGGAGGGGAAGACGCGTAATAATAATTTGATTAGTCTCGTTGCTGATATACATGTTATAAGCAAAGTAGAAATTTCGTTACAATATTCTGATAGCAAAAATTTCTCGTGAATGTTCAATCTATTTTGATCCAAATATTTTATAAGCGATAAAAATTTCTTAGAACTTGATTTGTTATAATATGCAAAATTCTTTCTGAAACGAGATTCATATTAAGAATTAAACAATTGTTTTACTTTTCACTATATTTATATCAGTTTTGTGAGAATTGAATAAAAATTATTCTTTTGATTTATTAGCAAAACATATTTTGCACCTTTACAGTTTTAAATTTTATAAAATTTTACTAATATGTTATGTAGTTTGAATGCTAACTTTGTAATAAATTAATTATTCCGAAAGTTAAAAAATACGAAAAAAAATCCGATGCTTTAATTATTATGACTTTTGAGCCAATACCCGAAACAAATACCTTTTAATCAAAATTAGGTTTACAATTCCAGACATCCAGAGCCCATTATTTAGATAACAAAACGAACAAAGCTTAGAAACGACATGTTACCGACACACAAGCAGGAAATAAATACGAAGGTAATCTGCCTGTAAAACGTTTTCAATGAGTAAATTTGTATTTTAATCTGGGGCGAGATGGGGAAGTGGAAACGGTTTCAGACCTCGATTCCGTTGTTTTCGAGAGCGATTTCCTATCCTTCTCTAACAAACGCCAAAATAGTCTAAATGACAAGGATGGCAGATGTGTATTTCAGGATTAGGAGTTAAATTTGTTACTTTGTACACGGTCCTCATGTATTTATATTATTCAATTTGACATGCTGGTTAAATGATCAAGATTATTGTTTTGTTACAAATTACAATTCGATGTTTCCGTTTTCAATTTGTGCAAGTGCTTATGTTTTCTGGATCATTGGCTGCTGATTAATGGTACTAATATACCGCACTGGTGCCAAACATACTGAATATAATATTAATAATTAGATCAAAGTTCAAACTGATCATATTTTACTCTAATAGATAATGGGTCACTAATTTCTAGAATATGGTTATATAGGAAATGCCACAAAGTAACTGTAGCTGTAGGTGAAATTCTTGAATAATATAGCATTACGATATTTTTATTTGTTCTTTTAAAACTTGGTCACTCATTAAGAGTTACTCCTATATCGTGAGTGCGTTCACAAACAAGTAATCTCACATAGGGTAAACCAGGCATTCATGCCCTAGTCGGTACATATCGTGTCCCACTAGCAAAAATAAGGCATGCATTTATAATTTCGTAAACTATACAACGATAGTTCACCTGGCGTAGTATACACCAGATTGGCCTAAATAAGCATCAAATTTTAAATTTAAGACACATATTAAGTGTCTTAGTTTTGCAAGTGGGGTACATTACCGACTGGGACATGTATGCGTGTTACACAAGACACCCAGACCCGGAACAGAAATCTGTAGGCCACAAAAATATTGGTACCGTACGGGAATCCGATAATCTCCAGCAGCGCATTAGCCAGTTTCTCAACCACTGCGCCAAACATGCCACCAATTGCTAAATAAAACATGAATCACTTAACTTGCCTAAATTTTGCATCAGACAGATGACCTGTGAAAAGACCATAAAATCTCTGCAAAGTGTCAGAGCCACTCATACGAGGTCATCAATTTTACTTTAGACCCACTTGAGATACGTGTTGGATAGAATATTTGATATCGTCTATTAGAATTTATCAAATGTACGTGAAATACCGTAGAAAATAAGCAAAAGCTGCATAGTGAAACATTTTGGATGTAGCGACCTCTTTCTATCAGATACTGGTGATCTAATTATGATTGTGCAGAAAGATTGTTTATATTTGTTTGTCTCTCTAAAATATGTAAAGTTTTGACATAAATATTTAATGGTTCAAAATACACATACCTAGAAACTGATCGTGTATTTCAACATTTCAACAAAATTAAAACATATTATCTGCAAATCTCGTTTATCTGGATGATTTATTTTACAATGACTGTTGCACGAAAAAAAAATACTGCTGCATGATAAAACAATATTATCACGCTGGTCTATAAAGTGCCACGAGTAATAAACAAATATTATTCAGAACATCAAATTTTCCCGTTTTATTTGACTCAATGCACACCATTAAGCCGAAGATAATCAAAACATTTACCCTGCTTATAGAATTTTCCTTTTACACAAAAATCTAAACAAAATCAAATGGGAAGGCATCGCTCCGTTCTCCAATGGAGTCACACCCTCGCCCAGTTTGCCTGGCATCGGTTTAAAGCCTTTTGAATATTTTAATTTAGCCGTTTTAACTGAGGCAATATTTCGTATGAAGGCATCCTTAATTATCTTTAAATCTATTCATACGTCAAATGGATTTATACTGTCGATATAGCATTATGTAATGCTCATTATTGCAAAGATAGCAAATGGGGCCCGATTTGAATGAGATTTTATTTCAGCTATATCTTTGGGTTAATTTCGGGTTTTATCGAGCCAATTCAGGGAAGAATTTGAAGCATTATGTTCATATATTGGCTGGGATTACGTTTTTATGACAGTTTCGTGGAATTTGGAAAAGTAGGAGCGTGTTCGGTTATTGAAAATATCCTTATAATGTTTGCCATTATCTATAACGGGCCTCGATTTTGTACCATGGGTGTCGTTATGAGTTTCGATATGGCAATGATGACATCTATTCTATATATGAGTGCATCAAATGCTCAGTGTTTAACGTTTCGTAAGTAATATAACAAGAGCAAAGAGGTATACCTATCATTTTTTTTCATTTTTATACAAGGTTTCAGTGTTACTTACCTCGTGATTTACTTTGTTTATTTTAGTCAAATCTATTGAGCACAAAACCACAACTTTAGCTTTCAGTTCTATATTTTTAGTACTAACAACTCCGCTTTACGAGATTCTATATGAGAAGAGCTTAAATATTCTACATAAGAGCAACCGCAGCATCCTTAATACCTATTAGCAGATTTATTATCTCAAACAACGCTGATCTAACAAAAAAGCTAGAGAGCTTCCTATGAATATTAACGAATCAATCCGCACACGTTTGAATGAAATCAATTTCAATCATAAAGATGTTAATAAGATTCCCAACACGGTTAGTGAAGTACCTTTTAATCATACTTTTTGATGGGATATTTTGATGGAAGATTGCGTCTTTATTATCAGTATGCAAAATTTTAAATGACTTTGTATTATTTCTGAAATCTGCAGGTTCTGAAAGACACTTTTTGTTATATTTTAATTCATTTAAGTACCATCAATTTCAACACAATAGAAAACCACGCAACATAATGAATATATACAAATTCTAAGTAGACAAAATCAATTCTGATTTAGAAAAATAACATAATTTTTAATCACAACCTATAAATTTTTTGCGCCTCAAGGAGATGTCAGCAAACGTAGGGGCCTAGCAGGGTCGAAGCCTATTGGGGCCATGGATGATGTGAAAGAGAACCCCGGGGCCCTGCAATGAGGGCAAAGAAGGAACAGGAGTGGGTTTTAGTTCTCCCGCCCAAGGGCAGGAGATGTCACTGGATGATTTCCCACAATAAAAAAAGGTAGTATATTTGAAATCACTAAGGTATTAAGGATAGATTCTAAAGTACTATTTACTAATATACTATATTGGAACTATTATTTATTTTACAGACCACAACATTGGTATTATTGATATAATGCACAATTTACTCGTATCTATTCTGGGCAGCATTCGGATCAACTCCAATACACGGATGGCCAATCTCCTTTTAAAATGTAAAATAAAATATTTATTGGAATCGAATAGCACAATCGTATTGACCTATTTGATTAAGAAAATAAAACAAGTTTACCCTTTGAACAGAAAGTGATCGTACGCTGTAGATTATTTAATTAACTTAGTTGCCTGACTCTGATTGTACGGGATTTTCTTTTCGAAAAACTGAAATGATTACCCTGAATTCAATATTGGGTCTGATGTGATCAGATCATTAGTAGCAAGAGCCGTTTGGTCCTTTGGAATTAAAAATAGGTACTATTAAGCTACGAACGAACCCTAACCAGCAACCTTTTGCGTTTGGAACTGCTCACTGAACAAACACTTCTTCGCAAAAAATATCACGGATAGTCCTCTGTGCAGGGGATGTATGGAGTCAGAGGAAACTGTCGTGCATGTACTGTTGTGCTCCTCGAGTGCACAGCCGTCAACGAAATAAGAACATGAACCTTGGGAGCACCGAATTCACTCATAGATGCCCTGAGCAAACTGAAAAGACTCATCTACTTCTGGAGTGACGTGGGCTGGTTGGAGTGAAGGCCGCCATGGCTCACGCACAATGGTCCGCCAGGGACTAAGTACGGAAACCAGACCACAATAGATAGATAGAAGCTACAAACGAGGTAAATAGGGACAAAACTTCGATTAGGATTTTCCGTTTTGATATATTTTTATATCGTCGATTTTTATAACAATTCAAAAATAAATATGTTTACTTGAATACTGACAAAAATGGGTAAATAGCGTGGAGCGTTTTATTTCTAACTAGCTGACCCGGCGAACTTCGTACCGCCTAATAGTAAGGATAACGCCATCTACTGGCATTACCAGAACAGTGTAATTCATTTTATAATGATATTTTAATTAGAGATGGAGTTGTATTCGAATTTGTTTTTCGTGATTTTTTCCATTTTTTCTCACCGTTGAAACCTTTCCTGGACAGCCGTTCTCGAGTTTTAGCGAGACAAACGAACAGCTATTCATTTTTATATTTAAAGACAACCTCTTTTTATAGGTGCAAACTTGTTAAATCACTCCCGATTTGAGTGGGGCGAAGGGAAGTATCAGATTTTGACTGACCTGAAACCCACCCGTGTTCCTTCACTTGCCTTTTGCGGGTCGCAGTAACCGTTTTGAACAATCCCCCAACCTTTTCTATTTACTCCTGCATCCTTAATCAACCCATTTGACAGTACCTATGTGCAAACTGCAAAAGTAAGAATTGTTCTCATTTAACAATCTCAATTTTTACAGTATCTCCAGTTTTCTTTACATCATTTTGGTCAAATATTCCCGACTCATTTAGTCAGTGGTGTTTTCTGGCGTCATAGGATCAAGCCACAGAGCCTAAGAAGTTTCAAGCGATGATCCAGAGCGAGGGAGAATAGCAGCCGGTCTGCGAAGCAGTAATTTATGCTAGCGAAGAAGACGACATCCTCACGCCACAGCCGCCGAGACCTCGACCCCGACCACCAGCCACCGCAGTCAACGAGAACGTAAAGGACAAATGAAGCAACATAGGTATGATTTTAATCAGTAAAAGTCTCACATGCCCTCTAGCTCCACCCTAAGCGGGAGAAGTTGGATGATTTCACACCTCAAAAAAAGGATCTAACAAAGTATCATTTGTTTTTTCTATCAAGAAATCCCCAGGACCTTAAAACATACCACAGAATAGAATAAACTTTTTAGTAAACCAAAATAGTAACAATTTTAACAATAGAACAAAAATAAAGTAGAATGTATATTTTTTTATAGGTAACTAGCTTCTGCCAGCGGCTCCGCCCGCGTGAAAATCGGTTTCTCCATACAAACTTTGGACCACCGTTTCGTCCCCTTAAGGGGTGAATTTCAGAAAATCTATTCTTAGCGGATATCTATAACCTATATGGAACCTACCTGCCAAATTTTAAGTTTGTGGGTGTTATAGTTTCTGAGATTTCGTGATTTATCAGTGAGTGGTTTTATATATATAGATTTTAAAATAGTAACAATTTTTGATAAGCTAAGTTATACCTACATAATCGGACATTGTTATACAAGCTCATCAACACATCTCTACCTACCCTTCAGGGAGCAACAAACGTGCTAACATAACAACAAATGTTATACGTTAGTGTAACACCAACCCTCCTGGGTATCATTCAGTGAATATGACTACCAATATTAATGAATTGGGTATTCGTTAAACATGTTCCAAGTTTGTTACGGATCTGTTTGCGATGCCAACTTAGGATTGTTGATGGGCTGCAAAATATTTGGGAAGAGTCACCGTGGTGGTAACTGAAGTAATACGGGTGGATTTTAGGCAGTCACCTGACACTTCCTCTTACTTTTTTTGATGTTATCCCACCCGAAAAATAAAGTTAATGGCTGATTTTGCTCAATAGCTCGTTCCAGCAGTAAGCTATCTGAATCTACTAATAACAATCGGTATCGGTTCCCTTGCCAATCATCCTTAAGACGCTATAGCCAATTTATAGTGGTCCAGAAACATACGATTATGGGAACAATTTTTTTTTTCTACACGATTACTTACGGTGCCCTTTAGTTTAAAAAAAATTGAACCACTATAAGCGGGTCACTCTTTATAAAGTTAAAATGATCGTGAGTTTTTTAGAGTAACTCTATTAAAATATAGTAAAGGGCTTTTGAGACTATACACAAAAGAAATCACAAGCAAAACTGACTGGCTCTTCTTTGACTGGCCTGTTGTTCTAGTGGTTAGTGGCCCCGACTGCTATGCCGGAGATCGTGGGTTCGATTCCCACTCAGGACAAATGTTTTGTGTGATGAGCACGATCATTTGTTCTGTTTCTGGGTGTAATTTATCTTTATATGTATTTAGGAATATATAAGTATATTTATCAGTTGGCTAGTACCCATAACACAAGCTCTTTAGCTTAGCTTGGGACTAGACGGCGTTGTGTGATAGTTGTGGCAAATAAAAAAATAAAGCAAGAAAATTAAGTTTTTGAAAACATTCACTTCTAGATTCAATCTAGATCAGCCCCAACCGTAACTCACATTCCTAAAAAAGAAATACTTCCCAATCAACAGTAAAACGAGAAATGAAACAAACTTCAATAAAGTTTATTACATGAAACAAATTAAAGGCCCCCTCGAAAACGGGGGTTCTGTAACCCTTGGGGTCCCACTTATCTTGATTACGCAGCGTTTTGTGAACCCCACAACACGTATTGGCAGTCAAACGACCTTTGAAAACCTTTGAAAAGAGGTTAAAAGCAATTATGCCTGAATCCGCGAATATTCGTATGTATTGATCAGCATAATAGATTTCTTAAGTTGGCTCTTTTTGAATATCCTTCCGTATGGTATTTTTTTCCTTGTTGCTAGAACTTGGTATATTTTCGTAGTGCGTAGTGTACCGAAATTTGAATAACGACATGAGAACCACCGTGAAAGTACTTCCGCGAGGTAAATTTTCTTAGCCCTTTTATTGGGTTGTTGGATTTTGTATTTTTGCTATCAGAAGGGGTATTATTATTACGTAATCGAACGTTTTTACGTAAAATAACCAAATAGTTATTTGTGCAACAAGAGAGCAAAGTCGTTTTTTGCTGCGAGTGCTGATTTTGAATCCTCAGTGTGGCGAGAGATTTAAAGGCACGAGATGCAAACAACTTTGCTCTCGTGTAACACATAACTTTTCACTTCAGCAGCGAGAACACTTTAGGAGATAAAATAATAAACAGGAATAGATTGAAATAACTATTTATTGTGAATCAAAATAATTAACATTGTAGGTAGAGGTACTAATTCAATAATAAATATTTACAGGTCAAATATCAGTTTTATTTGCAGTAAATACTTATTTTCGTTTAAATACAATAATAAGTTAAAAATTCAATAAATTACATTAAATGACATAATTATCTTTTTGCAAAAGTTCCTTAGTTAGTACGAAATTCCGAACGTGTTTGTCTTTGAGGTCGAATTCAAAATCGAAATTTCGAAAGGGCTGGTCTTTGTCTCTCTCTCTCTATCTAATGGCGGGAAAGAGATAGAGTGTGAATGTTTCGAATTGTATGATAAACCCAAGGCTGAATAAGATAGTATTCGTGGCTTTCTGAAAACCAAAATTAAAAAGTTACTTTGTCTCACTCAGTGAGCAAAATCGCATTTTGTTCACTGATTTCAGGCAGCAAAACCTACATGTTTGAGCTACTGAAGTGAAAAAATTTTTTTTTTTTAGTTTTCTAGGAAAAACAAAGATATAGAAACCAAAATTTTCAGCCAAATAAATTTCGTACAAACGTGTGTACAGTACGACAACTAAGCGTTTTTCAAGGCCATTCAAGTTGTACAGACGTATGTACAATCGGCGCTCGAAGGGAAACCGAGGTACATTTTCATACAACCGCTCTCACGTGATTACGACGTTAATACACATCTTTCTCTAGATATTTTGGGAACACAGTCATCATCATCATTTCAGCCGAAAGACGTCCACTGCTAGACATAGGCCTCCCCCAAGTGTCGCCACAATGAACGGTCCTATGCGTCTCGCATCCATCGGACTCCCGCAACCGTTACCAAGTCATCGGTCCACCTTGTAGGAGGCCTTCCAACGCTACGTCTTTCGGTACGTGATCGCCATTCCAGAACCTTTCGGCCCCAACGGCCATCCGTTTTGCGAGCAATGTGCCCTGCCCATTGCCACTTAAGTTTGGCGATTCTTCGTGCTATGTCAGTGACCTTGATTGACTGATTCCATCAAGCAAAGAAACTCCGAGCATGGCCCTTTCCACAACACAGTATCTTGTGAATATTATCTAGGTTTACATTGAAATCAAATCATAAAGTATAAAACTAATCCAGTAAAGACCTCTAAAAATCTGCTATTTTGCCCTATCATAATATACTCAACTGAAAACTTGTGCATCATAGGTTCACCTAGGCTACTCTCAAACAGTGAATGAGATTATCTATCATGAGGAAACTGGTATGTCCTAGAGCCATTTTTCTGAAAAAAGGATACCATATTTATAATAAACTAGCTTTTGCCCGCGGCTTCACCCGCGTATTATAAAATATAGCTTAAATCACTCAGGAATAAAGCAGCTTTCTATCGGTGAAAAAATTTTAGCAATCGTACCAGTACTTTCAGATTATCTCCTACAAACAAAAAAAAAAAACTTTACCTCTTTATAATATTAGTATAGATTATTTATTTGTTTGAAATATGGTGGTACAAATTTTAAAATACAATACATGACTCTTCATATTCTGCCTCATAATCAGCATGTATTTTTTATATACCTATGGCCATGACTCTAAACCCTAAAATATATTTTAGCATAATAATAATCAGCCTTTTAATGTTCCCACTGCTGGGACTCAGGCCTCCTCTCTATGAGAGGGCATGGGCCGTAATCCACCACGTGGGCCCAGTACGGATTGGTGAACGTCACATGTCTTCAAATTTTTGGTTCTAGGACATGCCGGTTTCCTCACGATGTTTTCCTTCACCGTTTTGAGAGCAGTGGTGATGAAATAAATTGCACAAAATAATGCGCCTTACTGGGTTTGAACCCGCGACCTACAACTCGTAAGTCGAAGCCGTTACCTCTCGGTCACCACTGCTCTCAAAAATAAAATATATTACGTAATGTCAAAATTAATTCGAAAATAAAATATTAAGTCCAAAATCTTTCACAAAAAGATAATTATTCTTTATTTTTTGCTATACCGTGTGATATCTTGAAAATATATACTTGAACAAATCTTTCTCCACCGTTTTATTCCCTCAAACATTGATAGTCTACCTTCTGATAATGATATGTGAAAGAAAACACCTAGTAATATTATTTCACTCTAATATTTATCGTCACGCCCTCATGAACCTTACGTAAAACAACATCCATCCATCAACAACACGTTATAGGGGTGCCCTTGTTTGCTTACGGTTCCATATCAAAACCATGTCAAGTATATGACTAGGGGCACTAAACATAGCAAAATCCTATTAACGATAGAAAATTCAAAACATATGGCATTTATTGTAGAACAAATGATCGATGGGGCCGAAAGGTTCTGAAGTGGCGACTGCATATCGGAAGACACTTCGTTGGAACGCCTCCCACAAGGTGGACCGATGATCTGGTGTGGTTGTGGGAAACCGATGCATCCGAGACGCTTAGGACTGTTCGTGGTGGCGACACTTGGGTGTGAACTATGTCCATCCAAGTTACAACCGTTTCGTTTCGATTCTCTTTTCGTTGATAGCCTCGAGTCGGCCACGCCTCCAATTCCTTTGTTCTGACTACGTAATTGAGCGTTGAGATGCCGTCAGAATAAAGGAATTGGAGATGTGGCCTACTCGAGGCAATCGACGAAAAGAGAATCGAAACGAAACGGTTGTAACTTGGCTAGGGGGGCAGGAGTAGACCTCTTTCTGCTGTGGAGTCGGCTTCCAGTCTCATCAGATCACGCTGAATATCTGTATTTCACACTAGCTGGCCCCAGGTTTGCCCGCATCTTTGGACACTGCTCCACTCTCATGGGTTGTAGCGTAATATTCTATAGCTTATAGTCTTCTACACTATAATCTATATATATAAAAGGAGAAACTGACTGACTGACGTATCAGTGCACAGTCAAAAATACTGGGTGTAGGAGCGTGAAATTTTGCACAAGGCTTCCTTTTATGACGAGCACTAAGAAAGGATATTCCAAAATTCACCCCCTAAGTGGATGCAGGCTTGTGGACGGCGAGCAATGGGTGGGTCGCCGGACGCTGCTGGCAGAAACTAGTAATATTATAAGGAATATAATATTTCTTTGTTTTTATCTCTGAAAATACTGGTCCGATTGTGAAATTTTCACTGATAGAAAGCTGCTGTATTCCTGAGTGACATAGGCAATATTTTATGTACGCGGGCGAAGTCGCGGGCAAAAGCTAGTCTTCAATAAATGGGCCATCCAACACTAAAATAATTTTTCAATTCGTATCAGTAAATCCTGAGATTAACGCATTCAAAAAAACTTTTTCTTAGAGCTTTATAATCTACATGTATATATATAAAAGCGAAATACCACTCACTGATTAATCACGAAATCTCAGAAACTATAACACTTACAAACTTAAAATTTGGCAGGTAGGTTCCTTATAGGGTGTAGACATCCGCTAACAATGTATTTTACGAAATTCCACCCCTCAGTAATGCTAGCAAAGGAGGCGGCCGATCGCATGAGGCAACGGCAACGGTCCTCACGCCCCAACCGCCGCCGGGATTCCGATCCCGATTTCCGGCCACCGTAGGCGCGGGCTTGCGGATGGCGGGCAATGGGTGGCCGGCCGTCCGACCATCCGGTAACCGTCCGGACCGAGCCCAAGTCGTCGACGGCGCGTATTGTTCCACACGCGCCTCTGGGAGATGTCAGCAAATAGTAGGGGCCCAGCAGGGTCGAAGCCTACTGGGGCCATGGGTAGTGTGAAAACGAAACCCGGGCCCTGGGACGAAGGCAACGAAGGAACAGGAGTGGGTTTTTAGTCAGTAAAAGTCTGACACTATCTCTCGCTCCGCCCAAGAGCGAGATTTGTCATAAGATGATTTTCCCACCTATAAAAAAAACCCCTAAGGGGGTAAAAAGTCTGGCAGAAGCTAGTATTATATAAAAGGAGAAACTGACTGATATTTAACGCACAGCCAAAACTAGTGGGACTAGGAACTTGAAATTTTTCTTTTTATGACGTAGGAGAGTACTAAGAGAGATTTTTCCAAAATTATTTTTATTCCCTAAGGTGATGAAACGGAGGTCCAAAGTTTGTAAGGAGAAACCTGCAAAGCTTTTACCCGGGCAAAGCTGACGGTGATGATTGATTGACTATATTTTTTTATTGTTTGTTTCCGAGGGGAAACCTTCAAAAGGCGCCCGAACTTTAGCGATAAGTTCGGGGACTGTGGGATTTTTACCTCACTAAAACCACCCCGATGATCACTATCAACATGTAGAAGGGGCCCCGTTACCTCTCAAAAGACCATTCTGGAACCCCCTCTGTGCAACGCCTGTTAAGGCACATCCCTGAAGAGACTGATTAGTATAATATATCTATGAATTGATTGACTATCTAACTACTATTTTTTGAATAAATAAAAACATGCTGCCTGTGAAAAATTCCTATCAATAAAAGGCTCTGTGGTAAGAAAAACTAATCTGTCAGCGACTTTCTGACACGAAGTAAATTGAATTTTCTATAACAAGACCTTATATTTGTTTATGCAAGGTTGAGTTTTAGTACTAAAACAGGCGCCATGGTTGAATTAAATTATGCTTATGTAATCCGGAAAACATGACCAAACATTTATATTATGTCTTTGTTTTCGTAGTAGACGCAGTAGCGGGGTTTTTACGTTTTAAGTTTTTTGACTGTCCTGTTGGTCTAGTGGTTAGTGGTCCTGACTGCTATGCTGGAGGTCGTGGGTTTGATTCCCACCCAGGACAAATGAATGTTTGTGTGTTGTTGTAATTTATCTATAATATGTATGTATGTTTATCAGTTGTCTAGGACTCATAACACAAGCTCTGCTTAGCTTGGGTCTAGACGGCGTTGCGTGATAGTTGTGGAATATTATTATTATTTTAGCGGATTTTTTTCAAGTATTGAACTGATGGTGTCAATTACACACAAATATTATAGTTAAAAGGTATATAAATAATAAAATATATTTATACTGCAAATAGCTCAACTCAGGACTACTAAGGAGCTCAACTGAAAACAACAATGTACATATTATATATAAGGGGTAGAAAAAGTACTTATTGGGCATCAAATTTTAATTCACATCGATGTCAATGAGAAAAGTGCGAAGAACGCTGGCAGCATTACCATGTTGGATTGCAATACTGATTCGTTGATTGATTGATTCCTAGTGGATATTGTGATGTGAAATTGGTGTAGTTTTATATCTTAAGAGGGTCCTCTTTCACTCGTCTACTTTTAGCATTTCTCAGTCCTTTCACTGTTTGCTAACAGTAATAGTTCAGTAATTCCGTATATATATATACACAATATTTTACAAATCTTGTTCCAGGAAATACGTGCTTTTTTAAACCCTTAAAAGTATTTGAAAATAATTTTCGTTATTTAGAGTCTTGATTAAATTTGCATGGTTTCTATTGTTATACTTTTTTGACTTTTTAAATTTTTCAGTAATTGATGAAGTGTCAATGTTCATGCAAAATAGCAGATTTTCATAGGTCATTACTGGATTTGTTTTACACAATTTTTTAAATTGATTTGAATAAAAGCCTAGATAATATCCACAAGATTCTGTGTTTCCAAAATATCTAATGAAAAATGTGTAATAACGTCATAATCGCGTAAGAGTGGTTGTATGAAAAACAGTGAATATGTATGTCGAGTTGCATCCCCTTAAGTGTCAGTACAACTGGGCAATATGTAGAATCATTGAAACATGCGTGATCTTGGTAAAATGGAGCTGGAAATTTTATTGTAGTACTGGCGACCTCAGCGAAGCTTGCCAAGAAGGCTGACTTAATAAATTTGCTGCCAAAAACTACACAAATATTAGAGGATAGGAAGATCTAATAACAGTAAAACAAAAGTAAACAACAATTATAATTCAATACGAAATATATTATCGTTGAAACTTATCACACAGGAAAATATGGATGTAATACTAGGCAATATGTTTGAAGGACCATTCCCTTAAGGCTAAATAAAATATTTAAAAAAACCGACTACGTAAAAATAACTTTAAATAAATTTAGATGCATTAAAAGTGTCTTTTTCGAGGTACATTTTCATGCAACCACTCTTACGTGAATATGATGTTATTACACATCTTTCTCTAGATATTTTGGATACACAGAGCTCTTGTGGATATTATCTAGGCTGCTATAGAAATTAAAACATAAATTTGTGTAAAGCTAATCTAGTAAAAACTCTCACCTTATGGTAAGTGATGTTAAGGTTGACGATGGAATACACTTACTTAGAAGTAACCTATTCACTCATGACTAAAATACCCCCAAGTTGTAGCTACATACATACACAGTTGTTTTTTGCATTAACTGCTTATTATTATTAAACATTTTAAATTGAAGGGCTGGTCCCCTAGAATAGAATAGACTAAACATTATTGTTTACCAAAATATTATAAAATACTTTTATAATAAAAACGATAGGTAAAGGCAATAGCGGTCTTATTACTGATAGTAACATTTACCAGACAACCTTTCCCCTAGTCCAAAATGCTTAGCTATTGGAAATATAAATACAACACACACGGTGGAGCACACGGTGGAGGTGTGCCCCGCTTGGGCAGAGCAACGCCGTGTTCTCGTGGGGGCGATCGGCGGTGGCGATCTCTCGCGCCGGGCCTTGGTACAGGCCATGGTTCGAAGCGAGGAGGAATGGCAGGCGGTCGCCTCCTTCTGCGAAGAAGTAATGCTAGCAAAGGAGGCGGCCGATCGCGTGAGGCAACGGTCCTCACGCCCTAACCGCCGCCGGGATTCCGATCCCGATTTCCGGCCACCGTAGGCGCGGGCTTGCGGACGGCGAGCGATGGGTGGCTCGCAGTCCGACCGTCCGGTAACCGTCCGGACCGAGCCCAAGTCGTCGACGGCGCGTATTGTTCCGCGCGCACCTCATGTAGATGTCAGCAGATCGTAGGGGCCCAGCAGGGTCGAAGCCTACTGGGGCCGTGGGTAGTGTGAAAACGAAACCTGGGGCCCTGGGAAGAAGGCAACGAAGGAACAGGAGAGGGTTTTTAGTAAAAGTCTGATACTATCTCTCGCTCTGCCCAAGAGCGGGATTTGTCATTAGATGATTTTCCTACCTAAAAAAAAAACACACATTACGACGCCGACCACATTACGTATATAATTATAGGTAATATGTTTTGTTTTTATAATGTGTATTAGTTTATTATTGTTTTTAAGATTATTTTATGTATTTTTTCTATGAGCCTCTGATGCGTGAAAATAAAATGTTTATTATTATTATTATAAATAATAGTGGTACCATGCACCTTTTATTTGTACCTCTTTGACATTATACCTATCTATGCCATCCACTATGACCAAGGATATAAAGTAAGCTCCTCATTTTGCTCTTCCTACATTTAGTTCCTTCGATTGATCTCTGACCTTTGCAATCTTTAAACGCACCAGGCGAACAGGAAGTCAGAAATGATTAAATTAATGTCACAACATTCTAGCTAGTCCTTTGATCTCGATGATTTTGTAAACCTTCAATTCCAAAGACAGGCTCGCTTGATCTTAAGATGCCATAATCGTAATTTGATTGGGAGCTTTTATCTCATTAAATTGAAGGGCTGGTTGTAACGGGGGCTGAGCGATTGAATGGTGTGCTACGTGCCGTGATTCAAATTTATACTGAAAGATTAATTAATTTATTCTTATATAGTAAAGTTCCAATCACGAAATTAAAAAAAAATACCTTATTTATATATTTTCTTTCTTTTTTATTATAAACATAATGTTATAAAATATTAGAGTAGGTCACGAGTATGTAAATCTCACAAAATAATGCTTTAAAACCACTATTTTTTCTATTAAAATACCGTAAAAAACCGTAAAATCTACCAAAAACTGTGGGTACATACTCAAGCCACAGCAGAGCCATCAATCGCCCCCTGGACCAAGTTTTACTCTCAATCCAATATTAAAAGACTCACGTTGAAGCTTCTAGTCATTTTTCAACTAAGTTCTATGATAAATTTCATGTAAAGTGATATCACACTTTTAAAGTAAATTTACATTTCCAAGTTGAACCTTTTCTAGTATAAAGTTAGCGGGTAGTTTTCGCATTGATCTGGATGTTGGAGAAAAACTTAGTGTATGAGATCGTTGTCATACTGTAAAGTGGTGAAAGTTTTGCTGTGTATGTTTTTTACTCTGTGGTTTACAGATGGGTCCGCTCTATCATTACTTCTGTATGTTCTAATTGAAGTTCAAAAAAAAAACCGAATAAAAGTATTTCTATTCTATTCTATTCTAATTTTATTAAAAAAACTAGCTAACTCCGCATTTGGACCGCCCGGAGGACACGGTGGAGCACACGGTAGAGGTGTGCCCCACTTAGGCAGAGCACCGCCGTGTCCTCGTGGGGGAGGTCGGCGGCAACAATCTCTCGCGCCGGGCCTTGGTACAGGCCATGGTCCGAAGCGAGGAGGAGTGGCAGGCGGAAGCGAGGAGGCCGCACGTGCACGCGCGAGGGAGCGGCCTTCACGCCCCATCTGCCGGAATCCCGATGCCGATTTCCGGCCACCGTAGGCGCAGGTTTGCGGACGGCGAGCAATGGGTAGCTCGCCGTCTGACCGTCCGGTAACCGTCCGGACCGAGCCCAAGTCGTTGACGGCGCGTACTGTTCCACGCGCGCCTCAAGGAGGTCAGCAAACCGTAGGGGCCCAGCAGAGTAAAAGTCTACAGGGGTCTGCTTCTGAAAGGAAGACTCGGACCTGGTAAGAAAGGCAACGAAGGAACAGGAGTAGGAAAAGCCGATTTGTAGGAGTTCGATAACGAACACTGTGACACACGATTTTTTTTATCATTTGGTTTGGCTTTACACGGTGTGTTCATTTACCTGGTATCGCAGCAAACATTTTGATTTCCATTACAAAGTTGCATTTTTTATATTAGTACCTACATTATAAACACTCTCTTACATAAAATACATAAATATTAACTAAACCATACTAAACCTAACTATGTACATAAATATAATACAAAAACACAAAATACACTCAGGCGTCGAAATACTCCTCCACATCGCTGTCATCCGGGAATGTACCCAGAAGACTGGCAGCATTACAAAGTGGATGTAACGCAGTATGTGGCAGGAAATGTACCGTACAGTAGGTACACAATATCAGTATTTATTTAAATTACATACGAGTAGTATATTTATATATGTTTGCCCTAGTCCGTGCGTCATTGCGGGGTGCCAGCTGAAAACTAGCGCTGGGTGTCTAACGCCTAGCAAATGCTGAGGTGGTCACCCTTACGGAGCGGGCACGCTCGACGCATTTTGTACTTAGTTCTTGTTTATTTTGTCTTTGTGTTTATTTTATAACCGTTGTCCTGTGTCTGTACCTAATAAAAGTTTTTCTATTATATTCTATTCTATACTGAGTCATCAATTTCAGCAATTTTCATACTATAACACTCTAATATTATAAATGCGAAAGTTTGTGAGTATTTATATTTTGTTACCCCTTCACGGTGAAACTGCCGAAAGGATTTGAATAGAATTTAACTCACACGTTTACTATGTCGTGGAAAACCTCATAGAATAATGGCGGGAGTACTTGTATATCCATAATTTTCTACTAAAACGTGGGTAAAGTCGCTGGCAGCAGCTAGTTATAAAAAATTAAAAGGAGTATCGTAAATAATTAAAAGGAATATCGTAAATAATTAAATGGAATATCGCAAATAATTAAAAGGAATATCGCAAATAATTAAAAGGAATATCGCAAATAATTAAAAGGAATGTCGTAAATAATTTGGAATAACGACAAGATTAAACGGATTATTTCCTACAAAAAAAAAAATTATAAACAATTTTCGAAAACTTGTGTGTATGTTTATTATAACAAACACACAAATTTTCGCCATTATGACATTAGTGTATTGATTTATGTAGCGAGTATTAATTCTCGGTCCTTTTTATGAGGTGAAATCATTAAGTAACTTCTCCCGCTCTGGGTGAAGCGAGAGGGCCTATCAGACTTTTGCCGGCTAAAACCCACCTGTGTTTCGTAAGTTACCCTTTTCGTTCCAGGGTTACCAGAGCCACCCATCATTCAAAGTCTTTAGATCTGATATTCATGGAGTCGGAAGCGGTCACCTACTTCTGCGAAGCAGTAATGTGAGCACAGGGAGGCGGCTGATACTGTGAGGCGAAGATAAGCCTCACGCCCCGACTCCCGCTGGAGATAAGCTTCACGCCCCGACCTATACTTAATTTCGAAAAAAGAATAACGTACCTTTAATATAAAGTTTATTTGAACTTATAATTCCAAGTCAATCCAAAGATATAACACTTCAAAGCAACCCGTTTTAAAAAACGACAATTTCATAGTTACCTACCCCCCTAGCCAACTTACGATCGTTTCATTTGCGTCGAATGCCTCGAGTAGGCCACGCCTCCGATACTGTTACTGTTACGATGCTGTTACTCCGATGTGTTCTATTTTGTCTATGGTATCACAGGAGTCACAGTTAATGCACGATCCACACGTAACCCGACAGGTTAACTGTTTTCTTTTGTTTTACTTAGTAATAAGTAATCTTTTGTAATTTACTGTGCGTCTATTCGGGCAGAGTAAAGATGTTGTCTTACTTTATTTTTTAATTATTATTTTTTTTGTTTTGTTCTCTATCATACCACCAACCACATGATTTAAATTAAAAAAAAAAAAACGGAAACCCAAATACAATCGTTGAAAAATTTGTGATTTTTTATTTGAATCACCTCATATAGTTGATTACCTTGGGAGTGTCGAAATATGTACGTTCTTTGCGACATAAACGGCCGTATCTTTGTTTTTCGTTAACTCAGAAGTTTGATTTTTACACAGTTTTAAGGGACTACAGACATACATATATGGTTTTAATTTCAACTCGATACCTCCACTCGTTCCCGAGAAAAAGGGTCTTGACAGACAGACAGACTGACAGACGGACAACAAAGTGATCCTATATAAGGGTTCCGTTTTTTTCCTTTTGAGGTACGTAACCCTACAAAAAACATAATAAGCAAAAATAAAACAAACCCAATTTAATCCGTCTCGCCACTGCACACAGTACACATTGCACTCTCCCCATCCCCTACACAATAAAACTCCGACACTTTTTATTACAACACTTAATTCAACACTCTATGAAGTGGTTAAAGTAAAGCCGAGGACACACAATACAGACAAACGTGACACAACGTGACACGTTGAAGGTCATAGAGGTAATAAATCATTGGATAATAACTCTTCTTGTGACGTGCAAAGGAAGGATAATGTGTGGGTTTTGATGATTGTATTTGGAAAGTTGGAAAAGAGATATATGACCATGTTTAGGAATAGATGTTTTGGTGTTTATTTTTAGAAAAGGGTTATAAATACGGAAAAGGTTCAATTTGGAATTAGTATTAATTCCAGATTGACCCCTCGAGTGCCAATTACGTACGTACTACTTTAGTGACCTTGAAAAACGCATTTTCGTTTTGTACACACGGTTGTACGAAATATATTCGGCCGAAAATTTTGGTTTCTATATCTTCGTTTTTCCTAAAAATCCAGAAAAAGTTATTTTTTATTTCTTTTTTTTTGGTGATTTGACGTAAAAACGCGCAATTACGTAATAATAATACCCACGTGCGAGGGGTTAAACATCTTTATATGTGGGTAGTGAGTCAATATTATACAATATACTATTAGACAACGGTTCGTGTTCCAATAATGCAACATCTGTTTTTTTATTATTATTGGTAGACTTAATTTGGACATTGATTCTTATCACAGATGAGAAGACGGACAGCATCTTAAATGATAAGTAATGATTATTACGCAAATAGGTTTATAATACCTCTTTTACAACTCAATTTTTTCGTTACTATAAACTAGATGAGACCAATGTTTTCTAACTGACTATCCTGAGATGAATCACCGAAACAAACTCAGAGGTCAATCGTTTTTATAAGTCAACACATTAAACATGTAATGTTCAAATCATATATATCAATCTTATCGTATCTTTTGATACACCACAAGCATCGACCTGCAAAAACTGCAAAATTATTATAGTCATATTCATTAAAAGCTACACTAAACTAAGATACATAGAGTTCAGCTAAAGTAAACCCGAGTTCACACAAAGGTGTCCTAGACGTGACATGTCACGTTTGTCATTTATTATCCTAATATGATGTGTAATAATTTATCATGCCATTTAAGTAAATGCTTACGTGTTTTATTACAATTGTGTGCCCGTACCTTTATAGTTGTCATGAAAAATATGACGCTCTTGGGAATTATATTGTTTAATATGAAACTTGAGAATAATTTGTTTATGAATATTCATTGTTTTTAAAAAGAGCAGTGGTGGCTCAGTTGTAGTGGCCCCGACTTTCGAGTTGTAAGGTCTTAGGTTCAAATCAAGACAGACAAGGTTGATCACAAAAATCCTAACCAGCCCCCCTAGCCATGTTACGACCGTTTCGTTTCGATTCTCTTGCGTTGAATGCCTCGAGTAGGCCACGCCTCCGATTCCTTTGTTCTGATGTCATCTCAACGCTCAGTCACGTGGTCAGAACAAAGGAATCGGAGGCGTAGTCTACTCAAGGCCAGCGAGAGAAACGAAACGGTTGTAACTTGGCTAGGGGGGCAGTCCTCATGTTATGCGTTAAAATCACTTCACCTCCTCTTTCTGGGCTGGCCTCAATGGTGTTTTCCATCTGCAGGAACTCAATGCGTGGCGAATTCTACCGTGGCAGTCACATCGTAGGGGCGATCGGCAGCGGTGACCTCTCGCGCCGTGCCCTGTTACAAGCCATGGTCCGGAGCGAGGACGAATGACAGGCAGTCGCCTCCTTCTGCGAAGCAGTAATGTTAGCGAAAGAGGTGGCTACACGCGTGAGAGAACGGACGTACTAAAGCCCCAGCCGCCGTGATCTCGACCCCGATTTTCACCCACCGTAGGCGTGAGCTTGCGGACGATGAGAAATGGGTGGCTCGCTGCCCAGCCGTCCGGTAACCGTCTGGACCGATTTCGAGTCGTCGACGGCGCGTAGTGTTCCACGCGTGCCTCAAAGAAATGTCAGCAAAACCATAGCGACCCAGCAGGACCAAAGCCTATTGGGGCCGTGGGATGACTGTCAAAAGGTAAAACAAAAATAAAACATAAATATGGTAAATACTGAAATGAGTGCCGATTTTTCAATAGCCAATTATTTTTTAACTCAGAAATAAAAATGGCGGTTTGAAAGCTTTTGTATAGAAAATATGCTAAACTGCAATATTCTTTAGACAACATAGTTATCTGACTATTGAAAAACCGGGCAAGTGCGAGTCGGACTCACGCCTTGAGGATTCCGTACAAACTTACCTATGAAAACAGTTCAATTCCCGAATTGAGTTACGAAGATTTTTCCAAATCGAAAAAAAAAAGTTTATTTTGTGACGTAACTACAAATTTACAGTTTTCAGATTTTATCCTATACTTGTGCTATGAGACCTTGCTTCATGCCAAATTTCAGGATTCTAGGTCAACGGAAAGTACCATATGAATTTTGATTCCCTTGAGAGTGTCAAAATACACGTTTTTTGCGACATAAACGGCCGTATCTTTTTTTTTCGTTAACTCAGATGTTTGATTTTTTCACAGTTTCAAGTGACTGCAGACTTGAGTACATGGTATTAATTTCAACTCGATACCTTCACGCGTTCTTGAGATAAAGAGTCTTGACAGACAGACAAACAAACAGACAGAAAGACAGACGGACGGACAACAAAATGATCCTATAAGGGTTCTGTTTTTCCTTTTGAGGTACGGAACCCTAAAAATCAGACTTGATTAAATTAAATGGATACATGCATACATTATATGCTTAACGAATATCATGGATGGACGATTCGGAACACAGATAATCTGGATTAGTATCCTGATAGTGCGTTCCCGAGGGATGATTTTCGATTTACCTACGGGTGATGCCACTGGTAGTTACAAATAATATTCAGATATGAACATATCGATGGGTCATGGCCTCGTATAAGCGCAAAACTTATAGTACGTTTTTAAACAAGTCGAGAAAGTTCGTCACTGCTACCGAGGTGAAATTCGCCCGAGCCACGCGAGGGAGTTATGGATCCGAGTGCTGCAATGACAAATTTGCACGTTTAACAAACGTTTTTCAATACACTTACGAAGAAATAAATAAACGGAAGCTGCCTGGAGACTTGTGTGGGCTGCGTGGTGCTCAGCCTGATACGATAAATACAATAAATTGTGGTGGAGCCGAACTCGCGGACTATTCCACGCTAGTGCAGAAAACACTAAACAGCGTAACAAAAGCGGTAGGGATTTTTTAAAGGTGGGAAATCTTCTAATAACTTCTCCTGCTCCAGGGTGGAGCGAGAGGGTGTGTCAGACTATTATTGACTAAAACCACACCTATGTTTCTTCAGTTGCCTTTCGTGAACTAGGACCTCGAGTATCCTATTCATACTTTTCCCAATGGCCCTACCTGGCATTGGCCCTGCTGGAACCTTTAGATTTGCTGACATCTCTTTGAGGCGCGCGTGGAACACTACGCGCCGTTGACGCATGCATTTTAACGGTATCTAGACACGCTTGTGTGTCTGAGATACCTACCGATAGATGTATATATATCTTCTTTCATGCGGGTAAAGCCATAGAATCTAGTAATAATCACATACGATAATGTAAGCATACAAATCCACGTCGAAACCAATTTAGTTATTTACATTACATCAGAATATTAACAACAATATCACGTCTTAGTAACGAAGGGGTAGGTAGGTAAGTAAATATTAATTACCTCTCCCGTTTATGTCAATCGTTTGGGGGAAGTGATATTCTTGTGGTGCGGAAATGCTGGGAAATTACTTATTGTGTAAGGTGTAAGATTGCTTTCTATTGTGAGAGAAATAGGAATGTAAGTAATCATTTGTGTCATTTTCTTTTGCGGAGGCGAAATATATTTACAGGAAACTATCATTTTGTCAGCGACTTGCGTAAATGTTTTTAAAAAAAAAATGTTTTTATTGTTATATCTAGCATACACTGTCCCACTGCTAGGCAAAGGCACGAATAAATATTCATAGCAATTTTGCAAAATATCATTCTTCTAGACTCAGCCGTTTTGGTTGAATGTTGTCTATCAGATAATAGAATTTTATTAATTAAATAAATCGTAATCTATATGTATAAAAGAAGAAACTGACTGACTGACATATCAACGTACAGTTTTGGCTGTACGTTGATATGTCAGTCAGTCAGTTTCAGTTGGGCCTTGGAGTGTAAAATTTTTCACAAGGCTTCCTTTTATGATGTAGGCGAGCACTAAGAAAGGATTTTCGAAAATTCACACCCTTTAGGGATAAAACAGGGCCCTAAAATTTGTATGGAGAAAGCATCGAGATATAAGTACTAACGTACTAGAGAAGACAACGTAAATTCCTACTTTGTCTCGTTCAACTGCGGCGATCGCGCCGCACTTTGTCGAAGAAAACGCGTAAGTGCCGTGATTTACATGGCCTTAAGACCTTTTAGCCAAAAATAAATACACTTCCGCAGCAAATCTAGCGCTGTGGTAAATTAGTTACGGTTTAGACGAATTGTTATTATTTTAGCGCTGCAGCGAACTAAAGATTCAAATTACGAAAATAGGACAATTCAGTTATTTGACGTAGCTTCTCTAGTACGTTAGTACTTATATCTCGATGGGAGAAAGCTACTTTCACGCGGGCGAAGTCTCTGGCAGAAACTAGTTTTGTTTATAAAGTTATAATTAATTGACAAATAGGGAAGCCCTCCCGAAAGAATAGGTAAAAAGAAACAAAAATAAAGCTTTTTCTTATGAAATGAAATGAAATGAAATAATTTATTTGCTATGAATGCAGGTACAAAAATATGGTGTTAAGTAGGAGAAGGATCCAATACATTCTACCGTGAGGCATGCAAATTAAATTATGAAGTAATTAAAAAAAAAACAATAACAAATATTTAACTTATTTTCAAATGATTCAAATAGACAATAAAAATATAAACCATTCAATTTGTAAATTAATTCAGTGATAAACAATGTCAAAAATAAGTTAATAATTAGTCAAAAATACAATGTCAATAATACGTTAATAATTAGTCAATAGTACAATGTCAGAAATAATTTAATAATTAGTCAAATAATACAATCAAAATCTGAATAAAATATTTTATTCAGATTTGATAATCATATGAATAATAATCATATGGATTTGTCATTCAAAAATTCATCTATTGTATAATAACATTTTTCAAGTAGCAATTTATTTAATTTCTTTTTAAATATTTGTAGTGTGCAATTTTTAATATCATCAGGTATTTTATTGTATACCACTGGTCCCATATGCATAATATTCTTTTTCAGCACTCTTAGTACTGAACAATGTGTGCACAAGAGAAATACATTGGCTACATTGGCCCGGGTGTCACCACTGTGTGGACCGCCCGGAGGTCACGGTGGAGCATACGGTAGAGGTGAGCCCCGCCTGGGCAGAGCACCGCCGTGTCCTTGTGGGGGCGCTCGGTGGCAGCGATCTCTCGTGCCGGGCCTTGGCCATAGTCCGGAGCGAGGAGGAGTAGCAGGCGGTCGCCTCCTTCTGCGAAGCAGTAGTGCTAGCAAAGGAGGCGGCCTGCGTTGCCGACTCGAGGTGATTGATGAAAGAGAATCCAAACGAAATGGTCGTAACTTGGCTAGGCCTGCTGGGCAGTCGAATAAATAGACGAAAAACATTTACGAATAAAAGTGTTTTTAATAATCTATTTGAGAAAAAAATATCATTGATTACTGGTTAAAAATCATTACAAGAAACTATACATGGCGTAAGTGGCATTCAGAGAAGCAGAAAGAAAGTTCTTTAATACATTTTTAATTGCGTTTTACACACGCATGTTTCAACCTCCATCCTATTTATAACTTAAAGGTTAAGAACCTATTCGGAAACAGTAGTAAAAAGCAACAATTCATTTTACAGCCGAACAATTATAGCGTTACACATCAAATTCGTTCCATTTCCACCTCTCAGGATTTATCTTAGTACAATCTTCATACACTTGACATTAAATTCACCGTAAAAGCCTTTCAATGTATATTAGCGGATTTAAAGACATGTCATTTTCTCATTGTAACGTCAAATAGATGTTAATACGACATCAAAGAATTACTCTTATTTGATAAATTAGGCAGTAAGGACAAAATTGATATAAATAGAAATGTTTCAAAAGCCTAAAGGTAGCCCATACACGTTAGGGGGTTCCTGGCAGGTTTGCCTGTACAGTTGAGTTTTACAGATAAACCGAAGCGTGTATGTTGCACAACTGTGCAGGTTTCCACACCTATTCAGCATAACATAGCATAATCAGCCTTTTAATGTTCCCACTGCTGGGACTCAGGCTTCCTCTCTAGGAGAGGGAATGGGCCGTAATCCGCCACGCGGGCCCATTGCAGATTGGTGAATGTCACATGTCTTCAAATTTTTCGTTTTCGTCGATGTTTTCCTTCACCGTTTTGAGAGCAGTGGTAATGAAACCTGTACAGGCAACCGAAAAAATATGAATTTCGATATTTTTTGCCCGTTGGTTACCTGTGCAGTTTAACTATACAGGCAAAATTCAGCGTGTGTGGTGGTCGCCTGCGCAGGCGTCAGTTGTGCGATGACTGCGAGAGGTAAGCTGATTAGCGCTACAGCGTCGAGGTCTACTGCCGGGGCCCTGGCTTCAACTGAGAGTTTGTACAGTTTTAACTTTACGTGTATGTCCTCGACTCAGCTTAAGCTTAGATCTAAGAAGCAGCGAAGCGAGGTGAAGCGTAGTCCTAGAACGCAAAGGATAATTGAAGGACACAGGTGTGGTTTTAGTCAGTAAAAGTCTGACACGCCCTCGCGCTCCGCCCAGAGCGCGAGAAGTCATTGGATGATTTCCCACCTAAAAAAAGAACCTTACTTGACAGGTGTAACTGTACAGGTACATCCTAACGTATCCTTAATATTTTCGACCGAAAGTACTCCATTGCACGATCATATCACAATTGACAACACTGTAATGGCTAACATTTCAATGGCATTGATAAATCCATTATTCCATTTCAAAGCACTTAGGAAGTCTATTTTAAAATTGATTTTAGACATAATAATACATACAAAATCTTGTCAGAGCTTATCTGTTTGCTGGTGAGTCATTTATTTAGATTCTTAACAGTCAACGAAAAAAAAATTTGCATTTGCAAAAAAAAAAGTTGCATTTCAGTTGCAGTTGCAGTTTTTTTGTTGTTGACCTATTTGGCGTAGCCGTGAGACATTTTGATATCGTTAATTTTATTTCTACTTATTTTTTTTTTTAATGTTTAATTTTAGTTTTTAAATCAATTATTTGTTGAATAATGAATCATGGTGTACCAAATAAACATATTTTCTTTCTTTTCTTTCTTTCTTTTCTTATTTCTTACGTATTATTCTGATTTATTATTCTGTGGCAGTAGACAGTTATGTCTGAAATAATGTGTGACAGCAAATCATTTTGTATTTTGTAATAAAAGGCAGACATGTTTTATCTTCAGACAATTTATTCTGAGTTAGTAATTTAACACAAGTAAACACATTGGTACAAATGGTTCGTCTGCTTGTTGAAATGACTAATTATTTAAGCATTATGTACATTCACTATTAAAAATTCAGAATCATTTCGGTAGATTTTTTTTAGGGTTCCGTACCTCAAAAGGAAAAAAACGGAACCCTTATTTGATCACTTAGTTGTCCATCCGTCTGTCTGTCTGTATGTCTGTCTGTCAAGACCCTTTATCTCTGGAACGCGTGGGGGTATCGAGTTGAAATTAAAACCATATACTCAAGTCTGGGGTCTCTTGAAACTGAAAAATAAAGTTAAAAAAATAAGATTTTTAAGTTAACTTAAAAAATAGTTTATGTCGCAAAAAAAGTATATTTCGACACTCTCGAGGAAATCAAAATTCATAGGGTACTTCCCGTTGACCCAGAATCCTGAAATTTGGCATAAAGCAAGGTCTTATAGCACAGCTATAGGAATAAATCTGAAAACAGTTTTGTTGTCACTTCCCCAAAAAACTTTTTTTTTTTCGATTTGGAAAAAGTTTGTACGGAACCCTCAGGGCGCGAGTCCGACTCGCACTTGCCCTGGTTTTTTTTATTATTTTGGATAAGCTCCCGTTTAAACATTACCTACCTCACCTGATGGTAAGCTATGATGTGGTCTATGATGGAGCACGCTTGCCTCGAAGTAACCTATTCACACTTGACTTAAAGATCACCTGGTTGTAGCTATCAGGAAATACTCCGGACTCCGGCAGGGAATTCCACTCCTTAGCCGTACGCAAAATGACTGTACTGTTTTTTACACCAAAACGTATTGTCTGTACGGGTTGGATGTCCACCACGTACCGGTGGCACAACGCCGTACGTCTAGTGGTCCGATGATGGAGCTTACTTGGCAGAATTAAATTGTGCAATTCATATGCACACTCTCCGAAATGTAAACGATAGGAAAACCGACAAGCTAGCAGCTCGGCGTCGTCATATTAGGGAACAAGTTCCATTATGTGTTTTTCCAATTAATTATGTCTTATCTATTATGTGTCTTTTACATTTTGTATCTGTTCCACCATGTGTATTTTGCAACATCAGAACGCACCATTGAAAGGCCTCACACAATCAAGGTGTATCGTTGCCCTGGAGAGGGTCACGGGAGGAGCCGATGGATGTAAGACGCACAGGAAGGGTCGTTGTAGCGACACTTGCCCCAAATAGCCCTATAGGAATATATCAGAATTTCAGCCAAAAAAACGTCTACTCCAGAGCGACTAATATAGGTAACTGCTCAAATATAGGCATACATATATTTGGTCATAGGTATTTTCATCAAGAACTCAAGTGAAACTAAAGTCAATTTACATTTTTTTTGTGTGTTTTTGTATTGAAGTCGGTTGAACCTTTTTAAGAATAAACTATCATTCTCGCTAGAATGCAACTCTATTCTAAGATAATCCATGCATGCAACATCCATTCATATATTTTGTCAATGGTTCCATGTAACATGACACAATTGCCTCCCTACAAACACCAGTACACACACGCCCCTCTAAGCGGCAGTTCCGGCACTTAATTGAATCGTTCCGAAGCCGGACCGGTTTCAGAGGCTTAAAGAATTCTCGCTCCAGCTTCGAACGGTTTATTAGATAGCACCAAAGGCGAAGTCGTGGCATTTATTGATGCGAGCTGTCGGGGATTCAATGATCAATTGATTGGAAATTAAATGAAGTGAGTTATTTAGTACGTTACTGCGTGTAATATGAGATTTTGGGGACAGTAAATGTATGATAAGTTGGTACCACCACTAAAAAGTACTCCTCAGCCAAACTTAAATACCTAGCCAGAGTGCATCTTATGACAATTCTAATAATCGCAAACACAGTTAGATTACAAGAATTTATTACAGAGTTCCGGTGCTTATCTTCAGGCTTCATCATTAGATCAGTTTGATATATTCCCCCTCTTCTTTCAGTCAGTCATTGACTACACGTATAAACAAAGCAATTTTACTTGTTACGATGGTTCTGCTGTGATCCTATGAAGAGTTCTGTACCATATCTTCGAAGTTCATGATCAGATCATAACAATATTTCTATGGGACTAACTCGGAAGCATAACCTTTCAATCAAAAATAAATTTTCTGAATCGGTCCGCAAAATGATTGCACATATCATACTGACTACTGTAATATACGACAGTCTTACTTTTGTAGTAGAACTTAATGCTTCTAGTAAAAACGGAAAACAGGAATTGTTCCAGGGGTTGTTGTTGTTGTGTTGTTGTTGTTGTTGTGTTGTTGTTGTTGTTGTGTGTTGTTGTTGTTGTGTGTTGTTGTTGTTGTTTGATTGTTGGGTTTGTTTTGTTGTTGTTTTGTTGTTGTTCTTAAATAAATTAAATAGTTTACATCATATTTATACTAGAGAGCAGTGGTGGCTAAGTGGAAACGGGCCCAACTTACGAGTGACAATGAAGACGGACTATAAACAGAATAACTACGTCGAAGAGTGATCTATTACCTATAATCCTGTAAAGAAATAAATTCTAGTGACAAGGCAGGAGATGATCGTGAATATTAATCTCATAATACAATACATTTTTTTTTATTAGTACAAAAAATTGGGTGTCTATCCGTAACCGTTACTGATCACATTTGTGTTATCAAAAGTAAAAAAAACGAAATCCCAAAATTGTCCATGAAATTTTTTCACAATTGGTAAATTCATAATTGAATCAATCATTCATAACAATTGCTACTAGAAAATACTACGCGCAATGTTTTTCCATTTTGATCGCCATTCATTCATTCATAATCAATAGCCAGTACAATATTTCCATAAATTGAGTAACATTTTGGGATATAAACAAATGCTAATAACTTTGCTGTTTATGAATATTATGTATTGAGACTTTATGAAATAATAACAAGATCTTTTCTAATAAGCCCTTTAAGTATTTGTAATAATTAAAAATTGGTGGTGTATAGCATAATCAGCCTTTTAATGTTCCCACTGCTGGGACTCAAGCCTCCTCTTTAAGAGAAGGAATGCGCCGTAATCCACCACGCGGGCCGAGTGCGTGTTGGTGGATGTCACATGTCTTCGAACTTTTGGTTCTAGGACATGCCGGTTTCCTCACGATGTTTTCCTTCACCGTTTTGAGAGCAGTGGTGATGAAATAAATTACACAAAGTAATGCGCCTGGCTGGGTTTGAACCCATGACCTACGACTCGTAAGTCGGAGCCATTACCACTCGGCCACCACTGCTCGTACTCGGCCACTACTGCTCGTTTAAGTATTTGTAACAATTAATACACTTCTGGACACATCTATTGGCCCACCTTGTATTTTCAGTTTCGTTTGGTCCTAGCTAAAATTTTATATTAGGTCGAGCAAAAAGTTTTTATGCAGTTTTGAACCTGGCACATTCACAATTTCATTCAATAGTCTTTTTTTGAATTTCGAACACAGAATTTAAAGAAACAAAAGACAATTTGGAGCCTGTTTGTTGATATCAAACAGTCGAATACTAAGAAAACTTGGTTTTATTGGTTTACTTGGATTTAATTCTTGAAAAAGTGATTGATATCTTTGGTTTTGCAACAAACATTACTTATTCTTAACATTAAGGTGAGGTTCTATCAATAATCTATGGATACTTCACCTGAAGTCGCCGCCCAAGCTGTGGCACTTATTCAGGCCGGACACAGCCAAAGAAACGTGAGTGCTCAACTTAATTTAAGTCGATCTGCGGTCCGAAATGTTTATCGGAGGTACCTAGAGACTGGCGGCTTTGTTCGTCGCCAAGGAAGGCCACGATCTCGGGTCACAACTGAAAGGCAGGATCGATTCATCGTGACGACCAGCTTGAGAAATCGTCACCTTACCTCCATTGAGATACAAAACCAACTTCGCGACTTCCACGGAGTATCTGTGAGCGCTCGAACTGTTCGGAGAAGGTTAAAAGAACGCGATATGGTACCACACAAGCCAGCTAATGGGCCCAAACTAACGCGAGCCCACCGAACAGCGCGCCTTCATTTCGCACGCAGTCAATTAAATTGGACACAGCAAGATTGGAGCCGTGTACTCTTTTCTGATGAGTCTAAAATTGTGTTACATGGCAATGATGGAAGGAAGAAGGTCTACCGACGTAAGGGAGAGCGTTTCGCACAATGCTGCTTTGAAGAGAGGGTTGCTTATGGCGGTGGCTCATGGACTGTCTGGGGCGGTATAACCGCGAGCGGCAAAACTCAACTTGAGGTTGTTACAGGACCACGGCTGCCAACATTAAATGCTGAAAGGTACATTCGTGAGTGCTTAGAACCTCACGTGATACCATACGCGGACTATGTGGGCCCAAATTTCCTTTTTATGCATGATAATGCAAGAGCCCATGTGGCCGGCATCGTCAGGGAATATCTTCGGGATGTGAACATCACAGTTATGGACTGGCCAGCCAGAAGCCCAGACATGAACCCCATTGAGCACATGTGGGACGAGCTAAAAAGACGTGTTAGGGCTCGTCAGCCAGTTGCCCAGACGATGCAGGAGTTGAAAACTGCCATAGAAGAGGAATGGGAGATGATCCCTCAAAATTTCATAGAGCGGTTGATAAACTCTATGCCTAATCGTATGAGAGCTGTGGTAGATGCCCATGGAGGCAACACGCGTTATTAAATTAAACCTTTATTTGATAAAACATGTTTTTTATTCAAAAATCAATTGCCTTTAACAAGGCGCATATCCGACTTGTTAGGCGTAGCTCCATGTCGTATGGTATTCTGAATTCAAATTTAAAACAATACGATCGAAAAAGATGGTAAAATGTATCAGGTTTAAAACTGCATCAACAGTTTTTGTTCAATCTAGCAATCATATTTCGGTAGGGGCCATCGAAACCTAAACTCTAAGGTGGGCCAATAGATTTGTCCAGAAGTGTAATTAGTGGTGTATAACTCAATATTCATTCAAGAATCTGTCTCAACAATGAAGACGGACTAAAAACAGAATAACTACGTTGAAGACAGATCTAATTCCTATAACTCTGTAAAGAAAAACTTGCGTCACGTTCCAAAATCGTAACAATCCCAGTGACCATTAAATAAAAGTACCTAATAAAACATACATAAAAGAGGGAATCTTCTTAAAGGCACTAAAAAATATCGAAGACATTCTACACGGAATCTGGTGGAACAACTCACGATTGAATGAGTTGGCAACTGAACGGCCATCTTTCTTTTTCCTTTACACCTGTAAATCAGATGTCGGTTAGTGGTTGGCTAGATTTAAAATACATTTGTGTTTAGTGGAAGCAGTATTTTTGTGTTTGAATTGCTTACAATGATGATTTGGTTGCGTGTTTTGGATGTGGTTACTTGTCCTGTAAGGTAAGAAGTAAGTTCTCATAATAATATCATTAGTAAAAGAAAAAGTCAGGAAACCGTAAATTTGTAGTTACTATCACATATTGGTAATTACAGTTTTGAGCCGTTTGTTGTCAAAACGCTTGGGTCATGGGGTCCGAGTGCAAGGCTCCTTTTCAAGGAAATTTCAGGCCGTCTGATCGACACTGCGTGACCAGAGGGCTGGCTCGTTCTTCGCCCAAAAAATTAGCATTACCATTCAATGTGGCAATGCTGCCAGGCTTCTGGGCACATTTCCGGATGACAGCGATGTAGAGGAGTACTTCGACGCCTGAGTGTATTTTGTGTATTTGTATTATATGTACCTAAATAGTTAGGTTTAGTATATTAGTATTTATAGTTTATATTTGACTGAATATACAAATAAATTTTCCATCACAAAATAATGTTTTTTTGCGATTCGGAAAAATCTTCCGGGACCCTTACATTACCTGCGGAAAAGTTACGGATTGACAAGTGACGTGACATGTGATGTCATTGCCACACATTTTGCACTTACCGTTTGAAGAACGCTAACAGAAAAGTCACCTGTCTAAGCCTGCTGACCTTCATACCTCAATAACATGACAACACCTTGGCAAGAATGGCGTCAGATTGACTATTAAAGATCTTCAAATGACAGCTGGGACCAACGGTCTAACGTGCTTTCCAAGGCGCGAAAGAATCTCAGTATATTAAGATGGAGCGAGCTTGGAGAGTTGCTTAACCGTGCGGCTGTTATCACGTTGCATTTTGGGGAGTGTGCGTCAGAATTGCAAAGCCTAATTCCACCAAGCCGTTCCATCGTTGGACCACCAAGCGTGCAGTAATGTGCCACCGGTGTATGGTGGACATCAAACCCATACGCACAAAATATTTTCGGAACACATTCATTGTCCGTATAGCCAAAGAGTGAAATTCGTCGAGTCTTTGTTTCATGATAACTAAAACCTGAGGATTTTTAAGTCAAAAGTGAATAGATTACTTCTTGGCAAGCGTGTTTCACCGTGGACCACATCGTCGATTTCCATCAGCTAAGATGAAGCGAGCGCGAAGAGCCATTCAACAATTTAAAAAAAAAACTGGGCAAGTGCGAGTCGGACGCGGATTGGTCGCGCACTGTAGGTTCCGTACAAACTTACCTTCATGGTTCATTTTGTGAATTGAGTTACGAAGATTTTACCGAATCACAAAAAAACGTGTTTTTTTTTTGACGTAACTATTAATTTACAGTTTTCTGATTTTTCCTATACTTTTGTTATGAGACCTTGCTTCATGCCAAATTTCCGGATTCTAGGTCAACGAGAAGTACCCTATAAATTGAGATTCCCTTGAGAGTGTCAAAGTAAACGTTTCGTGCGATATAAACGTCCGTACCTATCTTATTTTTTCGTTAACTCAGAAGTTTAGTTTTTTTACAGCTTCAAGAAATCGCAGACTTGAGTATATGGTTTTAATTTCAACTAAATACCTCCACGCGTTCCCGAGATAAAGGGTCTTGACAGACAGTCAGACAGACGGACAACTAAGTGATCCTATAAATAGGGCTCCGTTTTTTCCTTTTGAGGTACGGAACCCTAAAAAAGTATCCACGAGCTCACTATTCTGTACTTGTCCAAATATATCCATACTAAATTATTTGCTGGCAAAGTTCTCATGTGACCTCTCCCAGAGTATCACTTGAGACCTATAATTATTTACGAGCTGTGAAACTAAAAGCGTAAATAAGAAAGGAGTTGTACCTAACCCTTTGGGTGAGACGTGACAGCCAGTGACAAACGAATCCGTTGAATTAAACACTACTTGATCTTGAAACGGTTGTAAAGGTCTCGAACTTACGTGTTGGTTGGTTACAGGCGGGCTGCGAGAATGATCGATAGAGTTAGGCCTACAGTCCAGAGACGCGTAGCTTTATAGCGTATTCGTCATTATACGCTTGGTGTACGCTTGCGTGAAGCTTACACACAAAACTATGATACTGTGTCGACGAAATGGTAACGTCGTACCGTCGTATCTTTCGTAGGGGCCCAGCAGGGTCGAAGCCTACTGGGGCCATGGGTAGTGTGAAAACGAAACCCGGGGCCCTGGGACGAAGGCAACGAAGGAACAGGAGTGGGTTTTTAGTCAGTAAAAGTCTGACACTATCTCCTGCTCCACCCAAGAGCGCGATTAGTCATTAGATGATTTTCCCACCTAAAAATAAAAACCGTCGTATCTTAAGGCTGCTTGTACACATTAAAAAGTTTCCGAGCCTTAAGGGGATGCAACTCGACATACATTTTCACTGTTTTTCATACAACCGCTCTTACGCGATTATGACGTTATTATATTATACATTTTTCATTAGATATTTGGAAAACACAGTACCTTGTGGATATTATCTAAGCTTCTACTGAAATCAATTTATTAATTTGTGTAAAACACATCCAGTCAAGACCTCTGAAAATCTGCTATTTTGCATGAACTTTGACACTTCATAATTTACTCAAAAATTAAAAAAGTACAACAATAGAAGCCTTGCAAAGTTTGATAATATTAACATCGACTTCCGAAATTAAAGTTATTTAGAACGTTTTAGTGAAGTTGGTTGTTTTGTTGTGTTACAGGACCCTCTCACAGAAATAAGGCCTATCCATGTCCAAGCAGTGGGAACATTTTAGTCTGATTATGCGATAAAAACGTAGACCGACAGCATCCCATTCATCTCCCTACCTAACACAAACTACACTTTTAGATTCCGAAACGATTTCACTTGTCAAAACGAGTCTTTTCTTTTCAAATTGTGCTCACGAACAAAAAAGCACTTTAATATTTTAGTCCCAAGGTATCAATTCGTTTGAGAGGGTAAATGACGTCACGGGCCCTTGAGGTAATATATGGGAGGTAGGTAGAACTTCTCTTAGTGTTGATGCGACCTTTTGTCAACTATTCACTTGGATATTGTGCGTCTGTTTGTCTATTTAATTCAAGTGCTTTATTTATTAGTAGGTTTACTGTTTTCCTGGTAATTTGAGAAGATGGAAAGGCCGTATCTACTTTATATGGGATGAGTTTCCAATGGTATTATTAGTTAGTAAAAGTCAATTTAGGTATTGATCTATATCTTTATATATAAAAGCGAATACCACTCACTGATTAATCACGTAATCTCAGAAACTATAACGCCTACAAACTTAAAATTTGACAGGTAGATTCCTTATAGGTTGTAGACATCCGCTAAGAATGGATTTTACGAAACTCCACCTCTAAGGGGGTAAAAAGGGGGTTGGAAGTTTGTATGGAGAAATCGACTTTTACGCGGGCGAAACCGCTGACAGAAGCTAGTGTTTATATAAAAGGAGAAACTGACTGACTGACACATCAACGCATAACCCTAACTACAGGGACTAGGAACATGAAATTTTAATAATAATAATAATATTTTTAACACGCTTTTATTAGCTTCACTTGTAACTATGTATGTAAGAAAATCTTGGAATCTTAATTTGACCCACTTCTCGGTCTTCGATTAGGATGAAATTTTGCACACGCTCTGAGTTCTGATGACAATCCATGACTAGTTAAGAAACATCATTACAAATCCAATATGGTGGCCTCCCCAAGATGGCGGACTGGCTGTTTGAAATCCACCCCCATGATATGGGTATCAAATGAAAGGGTTTGCTGTTAGGAAAACGAAAAAAATAGTCACGTGACTTAAATCCAATATGGCGGACGTTCAAGATGGCGGACAGGCTATTTGAAATGCACCCCCATGATATGGGTATCAAATGAAAAGAAAACAAAATTTTTAGTGCGTGCTAAAAGCGTGTTTTTTAGTATTTTAAACTATTTTATTACAGACAACAGAGTCCACACAACATAAATACCACAATAAAAACAATACAGGGTGTTAGTAACAATTTTTAGCTTACAAACTATGTTAGTACGTATACACTACTAATATTTTTAATAAGATGCCTCACTATGGGGCTCTCATCATGTCGTTCAGCAATCACTTTCAGGAGGCTGTTGCTACTGCCACGCAATCTAGCGAGAAGAGACGCACTCTTTTTTCGCATGACAGCTGAGAAGCTGTCGACTCTGGCTTGAATGCACAAAGCTTCCTTTTATTACGTAAGCAAGCACTAAGAGAGAATTTTCCAAAATTCACCCCCTAAAGTGTTGAAACGGGAGTCTAAAGTTTGTATGGAGAAACCTATTTAAATACGGGTGAAGCCGCCGACCGAACTTAGTGTAGCCATAAATTTCTAAGGAATTTCTCCCCTTTTTGTATCTTTTGAATTTGAAGAAGGTCTTTAGAAGTTAGTTAACAGCACTTACGTGGTACAGAAACTCTGCATTAAAATAATCGATCAAAAGAAGTTTTTTTTTAGGGTTCCGTACCTCAAAATGAAAAAACCGGGGCCCTTATAGGATCACTTTGTTGTCCGTCTGTCTGTCTGTCAAGACCCTTTATCTCGGGAACGCGTGGAGGTATCAAGTTCAAATTAAAAATATATACTCAGGTCTGCGGTCCCTTGAGCGCTGTGAAAAATTCTAACTTCTGAGTTAACCCCCCGTCTGTGGCGCAGAGCCAAGTGGTTCTCTAAAAATATGCGTGTCTGTGTTAGAACCACTGTGGTCCTATTATTCCGTGCGTCACATTTTGACGTAATAAGCTTATTAAACCTGTGTTTATCCCGCTCAAACTTGCACAGAGTAAACTAGACAGATATATTTACTTTATTCTGTCTTTAAATGAATGAATGAGCAAAGCGAACAGAATTATATTACGTCACGAAGCCAGTCGCCGACCAGTCTGAACCAGTCGCCCAAACGGACGCGCGCGGTTCGGTCGCTCGAGCAAAAAAAATCAATTTGTGATTGTTTTGTGACTAGTGAGTGTGGTTGCTGGATTCATTACAATGCCTGGGTAAGTAATAAACATTTCTACAGTCTAGTTAATAAAGATTTCGGTCATAAATGGTCATTTCAACAAACATTAAAAACCGTTTATTCAACGGTACGTCCGTTGACTAAACATTTCGCTCTATTTTGGCGAAATATTGATAGAAATGCAAAATATGGCTATTACGTATGTTTTTATGTATGATACTATAGATATTAGGCGTTTAATTTGAATAATAGCGTATTTTTATTGTGTACATTTTGAAATTAGAATTACGTAAAACTAACAAAAGCGTTGGCGTCATCTTATTGTTAGGCTTGTGGAAAAAAATGTATTGCGAGGCTGTTCTTTTGTTTTTTTATATGTTAACTAAAGTGTACTTGTGAAAAGAAAATAGTAACTTTATGAATATATGGTCTATTTTTTTAATTAAAATTACTTTAACACAAGAAACTGGTAAAAAATTCCCTCACACTGAACATACATGACAATTACTAATACATTACAAGGCAAAACTATATTAATCCATAAATATCCTGTTAGGTAATTTAATAACGATTCTAATGATATAACTCGTAGCCAGCTAACTAACGGAGTTTCAAAGATATCATCGTTTTAATCAGACGCGCCAATTGAAGCGAAATTTGCGCGCGAAAATTCGCGAATTGCAACAGTTGTTGCACATGCACAATTTCACCGCCACACGCGAAAAGTTAACGAAAAAAAAAAGATACAGCCGTTTATGTCGCAAAAAATGTGTATTTCGACACTCTCAAGGGAATCAAAATTCATAGGGTACTTCCCGTTGACCTAGAATCCTGAAATTTGGCACGAAGTAAGGTCTCATAGCACAAATATAGGAAAAAATTTGAAAACTGTAAATTTGTAGCTACGTCACGTCACTCACAAAAATCTTCGAACTCAATTCAATTATTTATTTATTATTTTTCGAGAATTGGAACTGTTTTCATAGATAAGTTTGTACGGAACCCTCAGTGCGCGAATCCAACTTCATCATCGCTTCCTATCAGATGATATAGCGGTCAAGCGTGAACTTAACAAATATTAAAGAAAAAATGAGTAACACCACAGTAAAGCCCTAGTCTGCGTGATGGATAAACATATAGGCATTTAGTTGACGCCCCTAGACAGTTATAAACGTTTTGATGACAAAACTTGGGCCACCGTTTATATGAGGTTATTGTGTACCAACATATTACTTTAAAGGACTATGAGTGTTTGTTGTTTTAAAGTTAAGAGGTAGGCAGGACTGGGAGGTTTTCTAATGTAAATATACTTCACTTTTCTCAGAGATGAAGGAGTTGGTGTGTTCTTGGGGCGTGTTAAAAGGAGTTAGTGTACTCTTGGGGTGTGTAAATAAATGATTTTATAAACATTCGTTTTATTTTAAAGAGTTTGACTGCCTGATTACATTGAATTGATTTTATTAACAACTTAAATGGTCACAAAATAGATAGGTAGAGACTGTAACAGAAGTCAATCTCATGTATGTACTTCACTTGTCATACTTACGCTCGGCGATTGCGCTAAGGTCAGCGCGTGGCTCCGAACTGTCTGAGTGCGACCGGGCGCGGTAATAAATAATAATAATAATAATAGCCGAAACGAAATGGAAATAAATAAAACAACATGTTGACGAGAGCTGCAGCTCGAAGAGCACGCCCACCACCTCCGGACTCGTCGCTCAGCTCCGCCTCGCCGCCGCCGGAACCCAGCCCCATCGTGAGTGCTGTGACGTCGGCCGCGGCAGTTGCGTCGAGCTCTAGCGACGAGTACTTCTCTCCGCCGACGACTCCACCACCTGCGCGTCGACGGGGAGGACGCCGGCCGCCGAGCGGCTTAGGACCTCGAGGCCCACCGGCTTCTGATAGGGTCCCAGCTCCCGGCGGAAGTGTGCAGCGCATGCGATGGACGAGACCTATCAATGAAAACGTCATGCGCTCATACTATGGGGCTACAGAGGGAGGAAACAACCTGACCGCGTACCGTGTTCGGATGCTCTCTTTGTTTCAGGTGCTTGAACCAGCCGTCAACGTTTCGGCCCAACGACTGTCGGATCAGGTGCGGGTCATCCAGCGTAATCATATGTTGGACGATACTGTACTTGATCGCCTCCGAACGGAAATGGGTAGCCATGCCATTGCCTCTTCGTCGCAGACGGTGGCACCTTCACAGGTATCACCGTCCAACCATCTTCCCAACCACGCTGACGAGGAGAGCACTGACATGGTTACACATGTAAGTACCCAGTGTAGCAACGAATTGAGGAGTGCTTTGGAGTGTGCTATTCGGGAGTATCGCAACATGCCGCTTAAACTCAGGCCGCGGTTACCTCGTTTGCCCATGTGTAATAAGAATAAGGCGCTGGTGGCTGCTCTGGATTCGCAGTTGTCAAACTATTTTGATGACTGTGAAGATCTCACTGATACACACTCGATAATTTACTGCGCGGCTGTAGCGGCATGTCGTGTAGCTCACGTCAAATTTCCAAACAGTGACGTAGCTACACGACCAAAACCAGCTGTGCCGGCCTGGCAGTGCAGGATCGAGCGTCGTATTGGTGGGGCCAGAGCACTCATCGGCAAACTAATCTGCTTCAGGGAGGGCAACACTCGCCCACGAGTGATGCGCTTTGTGAGACGGGCGTTTTCGGGGACTGACATCAGCCCCCGAGACTATATGTCCTGTGTCACAGAGCGCATCGACTTCCTGAAGCAGAAGGTGTACGCATGGGCAAACCGTATCCGGAGGTATAAGCGGCGGGTTGAGCGGTACACCCAGAATCGCACATTCCGAAGTAATGAAAGGTGGGTATATAGGGCTTGGGAGCAGCCGGACCAAGGTGTGGCTGACACACGCCTTCCGGATGATGACGTCATGAGTTCGTTCTGGCGTAACATCTGGTCGGTGCCTGTCAGTCATACTGAAGGTGGTTGGACTCGAGAGGTTGAACGAGCGTGCGAACCGATTCCAGAAATGGGGGCAATTACAATCAGCCCCCAAGATGTGGCCCGTGCAGTCCGTCCGTTGCCTAATTGGAAATCTCCAGGGCCGGACGGACTGCACAACTTTTGGATAAAGTGGCTTCAAAGATCGCACGCTCGTTTGGCATCTCAGTATCAGACCGCCTTGGAGTCTGGCTCGCTACCCGAGTTTCTTACAACAGGAGTTACCCACCTGCTCCACAAATCTGGTAGCACCGCGGAACCCAAAAACTATCGACCGATTACGTGTCTGCCGACAGTCTATAAGGTTCTTACAACCATTTTGAGAGCAAAGATTAACCACCATGTAGATAATAACGCTATCATGTCTGCCTCTCAAAATGGATGTAGGAATGGGTCCCGCGGTACTAAGGAGCTACTCCTCATCGATATGGCCATTAGCCAACAGGTTCGGCGTTCCCGAAAGGATCTGTCGACATGTTGGATAGACTATAAGAAGGCCTACGACTCAGTTCCTCATACATGGCTCATGAGGGTGCTAGAATTATACAAAATTGATGCAACATTACGCACCTTCTTGATGTCATGTATGAGGCAATGGAGGACGGTCCTTCGCTATCCAGGATGTCGACATATCCAGAGGAACAGCGAACCGGTAAGGATCGAGCGAGGCATATTCCAGGGTGACAGTTTGAGTCCGCTTTGGTTCTGCCTGGCCTTGAATCCTCTAAGCACACTGCTGGAGAATTCAGGCCTAGGCTATCGGTTGAAGAGAGGTGGTCAGGTTATATCTCACCTCCTCTACATGGATGACTTGAAAGTTTTTGCCCCCAACAATCTGCAACTGATGGAGCTACTAAAGGTAACTGAAACCTTCAGTAGTGCCATCAGGATGGAGTTTGGTGTGGATAAATGTGCAGTCATGCATGTAAAGAGAGGGGAGATTGTGGAATCCGTGGGTACCCAACTCTCGGATTCCATAAACTTGAGATCTCTCTCTCCAACCGAAACCTATAAGTATTTGGGTATGTCGGAAGCGTTAGGCATCAATGCTACTGACATGAAGCAAACGTTGAGGGAGCGTTTATTTGGACGCCTGAAGAAGGTATTCAATAGCCTTCTTTCAGGCGGAAACAAGGTGCGCGCCTTCAACGGTTGGGTCATGCCGGTATTGATGTACTCTTTCGGCGTGCTCAAATGGACTCAAACGGAACTTGATGCCCTGGATAGGCGGGTCCGTACACTGCTGACTGCATACCGAATGCATCACCCACGATCGTCGGTCATGAGACTGTATATCCCGCGGAAGTGTGGGGGTCGAGGCTTTTTAAATGCTAAGACCCTGCACAATCGCGAGGTACCTATGCAGTCTCAGGGAATATTTCCTAACCGCCGACGTGGGTATGCATCGTGATGTAGTGGCAGTGGACAAGGGACTCACCCCGCTCTCCTTGGCTAACGAGAGCTGGCGCAAACCTGTAGTGCTTGACACTAACGATCGCAGGGAAGTATGGCAGAGTAAGGAACTCCACGGACGCTTTTTCCGGGCCCTTCATGGGCCCGATGTAGATCAACTAGCGTCCGTGGCCTGGCTGCGCGTCGGTGACCTCTTTGGGGAAACCGAAGGTTTTGTCTGTGCAATTATGGACGAAGTTATCATGACGAATAACTACCGGAGATTTATTGTGAAGGACGGCACGGTTGACATCTGTCGGGCATGTCACCGACCGGGTGAATCAATCCACCACATTATCTCTGGTTGTTCTCGTCTAGCTAACGGGGAATACTTGCATAGACACAACCTTGTAGCCAGGATTATCCATCAGCAACTTGCTCTGAATTACTCTCTTGTGGAATCGGAGGTACCATACTACAGGTATGTGCCCGACCCAGTTCTCGATAATGGCGATATCACGCTGTACTGGGACCGGTCCATCATCACTGACAGGACTATTGTAGCCAATAAGCCTGATATAGTGGTGGTGGACCGAAGAGAGAGGCGTACAATGATTGTTGACATATCCGTTCTGCATGACGAGAACCTCGTGAAAGCCGAGAAAGACAAACAAATCAAGTATATTGATTTGGCTCGTGAGGTTGTCGACATGTGGGATGTAGACTCGGCGATCATTGTACCGATAGTCGTGTCAGCCAATGGCTTAATAGCCAAGAGCCTCGACCAACACCTTAGGAGGCTCGCGTGAGGCGGCTGGATCAAGGGCTTGATCCAGAAAGCGGTACTCCTGGACACGGCTCGTATTGTCAGGAGGTTCCTTTCTCTGGAGCCCTGACCGCCGGTAGCTTGGACCCTGTTCCCGATACCGGTGGGACACTGTTTTTTATATTTTTAAATGTTTTTATTTTTTTTTTATTGAAATATTTAAAAATATAATTTATATGTTACAATAATGAACAAATAATAATAATAATATTCCACAACTATCACACAACGCCATCTAGTCCCAAGCTAAGCAGAGCTTGTGTTATGGGTACTAGACAACTGATAAACATACTTACATATTTCTAAATACATACATATATAGATAAATTACACCCAGACACAGAACAAATGATCGTGCTCATCACACAAACATTTGTCCTGAGTGGGAATCGAACCCACGACCTCCGGCATAGCAGTCAGGGCCACTAACCACTAGACCAACAGGCCAGTCAAATGCCTACCTAATCTGAATTGCATGACCACAAAATCATGGCCACCTCTCTGAAACAACTGGTAGCCTAAAAAACGTCAATTCACTGTATAATGTTGAATTTAAACCACCGCCCACGGTCAAGGTTTTTTTGTTGGTCCATTTTTCCACAAAAAAGGTGACAGACGCGTATCTCAAACGGGTAGCACTCGAGCTCGCATTGAGCTGAATTGAGCCGAGATATTGTATCCGTGAGCGGTGTTTATGTGTGCGTTACTCAAGTGCGCTTTATGTGTAGATTGACTTCTGTACCTATGTATTTTGTGACATGGTGTTCAAATTTTTAAACGCCTGTCAAGAAGCTACCGCAACACTCTAATTAGTTAACCACTCGTCTAAACAAGAAATAGTACATCACTATCATAATAATATATAATTATATAATTTTCATAGCGCATTTATGTCCCACTGCTCAGCAATGGCCTCCCTTTCCCTTTTCCACACAAGTCTGTCTTCAGCCGTTGCGGGCCAGTCCCTCTGGTATTTATCCAGCTCATCTCTTCACCTTTGCCTTGGTCTGCCACGGTGTCGCCTTGCGTTTACTGGGACCCAATAGGTGGCTCTTTTAGCCCACCGACATGCGGCAGACATGTCCGGCCCAATCCCACTTAAGGAGTATAATGTTAATGATAATTTTAATAATTATTTAAATGATAATTTTAATAATTATTTTAATGTTTTTTTAATTGAAATATTTAAAAATATAATTTATATGTTATAATTATAAATAAACGGAATTTAAATAATTATTTTAATAATTATTTAAATAATTATTAAAATAAAATGATAATTTGATTTAGAGCAGTGGTGGCCGAGTGGTAACGGCCCCGACCCTACGAGTTGTAGGTTGCGGGTTCAAACCCAGCCAGGCGCATTACTTTGTGCAATTTATTTCATCACCACTGCTCTCAAAACGGTGAAGGAAAACATCGTGAGGAAACCGGCATGTCCTAGAATCAAAAATTCGAAGACATGTGACATCCACCAACCCGCACTGGGCCCGCGTGGTGGATTACGGCCCATTCCCTCTCCTAGAGAGGAGGTCTGAGTCCCAGCAGTGGGAACATTATAAGACCGACTATGCTATGCTATGCTAAATGATAATTTTACGATCACCATCAAGATCTACATACATTTTCGGAAATTAGTAAGGATTGTTCTTTGGTTTCTTTTGCATTCAACATTACATCGTTTAACCGAACACAAGTCAACAAAATACATGTTCTGTGAAGATTTTACAGTATAGAGAAGTCTCGTCTTTCATAGATCTTGTGTTCTTTAAGAAAATGGGTTCCTGGATACAATTTCTAGGTCGAGCAAAGGGTGTGTAATTTTTTCCAGACGGAATTTCTCAGAAGCAGTTCGAGGTATATATTATTTTCAGTTTTTTATTATTAATGAGCTCGCGTTTGGCCTCCTGAATTACTTATTTTGATAAATCTATATAGGTATATAAAAATGAAACTCTATTTTCTTTGATCATATCATCACGGCATTAAATCCGCCTTTGTACCTTTGTGTTACATGAAGTTTTAATAAATCCCGCGTGAAAGGCTGGGCCAGTTTCAGTAATTATTTTTTTCTTGTGTTTTTTATTGTCAAGAGAAGGTCCTTATGAAGGAAAAAACTGGGTAAGTGCGAGTCGGACTCGCGCCCTGAGGGTTCCGTACAAACTTACCTATGTAAAGAGTTCAATTCCTGATTGGAGTATCGAAGTTTTTTCCAAATCGCAAAAAAAAATTGTGACGTAACAACAAATTTTCTGTTTTCAGATTTATTCCTATACTTGTGTTATAAGACCTTGCTTTATGCAAAATGTACGGATTCTGGGTCAATGGGAAGTACTAGAGAATTTTGGTTCCCTTGAGTGTTGAAATTTACGTTTTTTGCGACATAAACGGCTGTATGTATTTTTCGTTAACGTAGAAGTTTGATTTTTTCACAGCTTCAAGGGACCGCAAACCTCAGTATATGGTTTAAATTTCAATTCGATACCTTCACGCGTTTCCGAGATAAAGGGTCTTGACAGAGAGACAGACAGACAGATGGACAACAAAGTGATTCTATAAGGGTTCCGTTTTTTTCTTTTGAGGTACGGAACCCTAAAACAAAAAGAAAGTGGTGCAGAAAATTTGAAAATTTCAGAAATCTACTACGATTATCTAATCTAAGCACGTTTGACATTTTATAACTCAGACAGGATAACGTCTTTCGGGTCACTAGTTCTTGATAAATCTTGATTACGTCACGAGCATGTTTTTGTGAGCGTGCTAGATTCCAATCCCGATGCCCTAAAACTGTAGTGTAGTGCGTCCGTCGATTCGCATTACAATTAGTATAATTAGTTTCTTAAAAAAACACTACCTAAGTGCTTTTAACTAAAACATTATTAAAAAAAATATATATTATTATTTCAGACTAATTTCAATGTCCATTACTAAAACTTAAAACTACGTTAGTATAATATTCAAATGCATTAAATTAGTCAATTAGTTCACAAGAAATTAAAATAAATCATTTCAAAAACACAACAATCATAATATTGGTCAAAAATAATACACAAAAAATAAAAATAGTTAATAAAACATGCAGTTTTATAAACCTATCCCACATTGGTGACTCTGGGCTTTCAGCGATCATCTTTAGGATTTCTTTTTTTTATTGATTGAATTATGATTGTAAGTTAATTTCATTTTTCTTAATTGGCGTGTACAAAGGTGTGTATTATTCCCTTTATATGTTCTATAAAAACTTTCGCCATTATTTTCATGTGATGTCCGATTTTATTTTTAATAACTTCCTTAATGTACTCCCAAAATCAGAATCAAAATCATCTCTTCGCACGTAGCAGTCGTTACAGCAACAGATTGCCAATCACTATGGCGCCTGCATTCGGCTCGGAAGTAGTTTATTGAGCAGCAATCAATGCGTTCACGTTGGGTCAGCTGATTGGGCTGCGCTTCAACAGTCAGTGTACATACTTGTAAGTTGGACATCAAAGTAACGTGTTTGTGTGGATGGACAGAAAATTAACACTCTCAACGCCATGCAGTCCGCCAGCGGGTCGTAAGTTTTCGAGTAAGTCACGCCACCAAAATTTTGTAGATGGGAAAATCGTAAAATGAAATCTCACGCTCTTGGGCGGGGCGCGAGGGCGTATCAGACTTTTACTGACTAAAACCTACTCCTGTTCTTTCTTTGCCTTCGTTTCAGAGCCCCGCGGTTCTCTTTTGCATCACCCATGGCCCCAGAAGGCAACGACCCAGCTGAGCCCCTGCGGTCGGACATCTTCTTGAGGCGCGCGTTGAACACTTACTCGCCATCGACGGCAAGCTATCCATTGCTCGCCGTCCGCAAGCCCGCAAATACGGCGGCCGGAAATCGGCATCGGGATCCCGGAGGCTGAGGTTTCGTTAAAATTCGTTCAGCCATTCGAACGTGAAGAAATAACGCAACTTACAAAATTTCGCCTTTATTTGGATAATTATATAAAAGCACTAAGTCCTGACTCACTCACTGATAATATAATCGTCCCTGCGGCCATAACTGTAACCGGCTCGCTCTGAAAGCGGTTTAGGCGGGGGATACATTTCCTACTGTAGGTCCGTAAAAAGCCGGCACACTCGTCGCTGGTCGTCCCCCGCCGGGCTTCCCCTCGGGGTTTCACCTGGCGGAGACTGACCGCCGGTGTGTCGTGAAGAGTCAGCGCTATGGGAAATAGCGCCGTGACGTACCTACAGTATACTTGGGCACGCTACAATTATGGCGGTAAGTCCCCTCTTTGAGGAGTGGCTGGAGCGGCAACACGGCATCCTCACCTTCCGCATGACGCAGGTCCTCACCGGACATGGCAAGTTCGGGAGATTCCTGCATCGGATTCAGGCGGAAACAATGCCCGGGTGTCATTATTGTGTGGACCACCCAGAGGACACGGTGGAGCATACGGTGGAGGTGTGCCCCGCTTGGGCGGAGCACCGCCGTGTCCTCGTGAGAGGCAATTGGCTTCAGTGACCTTTCGCGTCGGGCCCTGGTTCAGGCAATGGTCCGGAGCGAGAAGGAATATACAGGTGTGGTTTTAGTCAGTAAAAGTCTGACACGCCCTCCCGCACCACCCAGAGCGCGAGAAGTCATTTTGATGATTTCCCACCTTAAAAAAAAACCTACAGTATACATACATACATACATACATATTCAGCCTTTTAATGTTCCCACTGCTGGGACTCCACCACGACGGTGCCAGTGCCGGTGGTACGATGATGGGCCGTAATCCACCACGCGGGCCCAGTGCGGGTTGGTGGATGTCACATGTCTTCGAATTTTTGGTTCTAGGACATGCCGGTTTCCTCACGACAGTATACTCACATACAAAAACATATGGGTGCTTCAACACCCAAAAAGCCAAGCCATGGTGGCTACTCAATGACGGGCCCATATTTATGGGCCACGGTTAGACCCCGCGGCCAGAGGGCGAAGCCCTGAAGCCGATTGCCACGCTCCCTGACGGGGACGTAGCGACTGCCACGCTCGCTCACTCACTGACTGACCAACGCCCAGCCAAAATCTTTGGACCTAGAACGCTGAATTATTTTATAATGAATTAAATATATTATTATATCCTAGAATAAGTCAAATGATAAGTACCTACTTTTCATCTCAGGAGTATGTTCCCTTAGGACAATTTTCTACTGTCACTCATAAAATATAATATGTCCATGTTTGTGTTGGTAATATGTTAAATATAAATAAATACTTTACCACACCTGGAAGACAAACCAAGTAAAGACATGCTCAATAGTATCGAATGTGAATTGCCAATTAACCAACGAGCCAATAATATCTAATTGGTACTAACTTAATTAATAACAAATAATTTCCAAGCGCTCTATCTCAATTAATGGCAATATTAGCAGGTACACTCCAAATTAATTTCCCGTTTACCGTTGTATACGTAATAAAATATGGCACCCATCTCGATACAATACGGCGAACATCGTGAATAATAATCTCGATACATTTCCCCGCTTTCACTCTACTTTCAGAAAGTGTACGCCGATCATTAATCTTGATACGTATCGCAGCATATTATGGATATCATATACAAAGTTTGTCAGTTATTTTTTTTTTTTGTTGTTTTCACGTTTTTTTATCCTTATTTTTAGGGGTTCCGTAAATAAGTCAGCAAAAACGGAAACTTTTGTTGTTCGTCTGTCCGTTTTTTTATATGTCCGTCTGTCTGCATGTTTTTCCAGCTGTTTGTCCGTCTGTCTAGATCCTTTTTCTCAGGAATGAGTAAAAGAATCAAACTTTTTAGTCAACGCAATCTAAAGATAATGCAGTTTATACTTCGTTTAGGCGCATATTTTGACACTCGCCAGGAAATCAAAACCTATAGGGTACTTCCCGTTGACCTAGAATCTTGAAATTTGGCATGAAGCAAAGGTATCATAGCACAAGTATAGGAAAAAATGTGAAAATTGTAAAGTAGTTCGTCACTAAAAAGAATACTATTTTGCTATTCGGAAAAATCTTCATGAATCGATTTGTGAACTGAACTATTTATGTAGATAAATTTGTACGGAACACTCAGTGTGCGAGTCCGACTTGCACTTGCCTGTTTTTTTTTTATTATTTGGAAATTTATGTTGAGAGTTTGTACAGTAAGGCAGTTGGGGAAACAAGGAAATGGCTAATGAATTATGAAACTTTACCGAAAGATGGTTATGATTAAATCCTTAAATTCATTATTAGTTCGTAACGGGAAAAAAGGGGAAAAACTTTTCGAGTAATCTTTGTTGAAATTATTATTTTATCTATGTTTGGAAGTGTGTACATTAATTCATTGGCTCATGCGAGAAGGAAGTTCGTAGATGAATTGGTATGGCTAAGAGCGCCATACCTCAGCTATACAAATTCTGGAGGGACCGCAATCTCTCCGTAAAGACCAAAACCAAACTGGTGTGGACTCTGGTCTTCTCGATCGTTTCATATGGCGCTGAGACTTGGACGATGAAAGCAGCAGATTTCAAACGCATCGCTGCTTTTGAGATGTAGTGCTGAGGAAAAATGCTCCGTATTTCTTGGACAGCATTTTGGACCTACTGCGAGAACTAAAAATCTCCTCGCGGTTGCCGTCCGAGTGTCTTCTCAAGATTCTGCAGTACTTCGGTCACATTTCAAGGAAAGACTGACGATGGAAACCTCAGAAGGTTCATCGATACCGGTAAAGTAGATGGAAAAAGGCCTCGCGGGCGCAGCGCAATACGTTTATCCGACGAGATCCGCACCGCTCTTGACTCCACGGTATACAAGCACTATTGCTACTTAAGTTTGCCGATTCATCAAGCTATGTCGGTAACCTTGGTTCTCCTGTGGATGTAGGCTCTTATTAAAATACTGGTATTCAGCTACATACAGTTAGATTGGAAGCCGATACCAACATAGTTGGAAAAAGACCGAGCAAATTTATTAAAAGTTTATCCTAAATAATTATTAGCACATACGCACATAAATCGGCTTACCACGCGTATAAACTCAATCTAACTACACGTTTACACAAGTACCTATGGGTACGTCAAGGGTACGTCATCCAATCAGCAGCTGAACCCAAGTTACTTCCACTTGATCCACTCGCCAAAGATCGGTAGTGTGTAACCCTTGAGGTGTGGGTATACTGGCAATTTTTTGGGCGATTTTTGCTCGCCAACTGTTGCTGGACAATCCATGGCGAAAAATGTTAAAATTCTGATCAGTGCTTAGGATATTTTTCTTTACGCCTTGATGGCGAAAACTTCGGTTTTTCGGGAATTACTGATTTAATTTATCTTGTGTCGATGATTATGATGCACGGTAAAACTCTAATGAGTTTATGATTTGCATCATCTGTATTGTACCTATTACTTGTATAAATTTTGAAATCAAATAAATGAAAAAAAAAAAAAATTGTACATATACTTTAAATATTTCGCTTGTTCTGTTCTCAAATGATAAGATTGTAATTAAAATAACTAATTTGCAAATATTAATTTCCTACCTTTATCAAAATATATATGTACTTAAGTATTTATAAACTGACTACGTATACATGTATACACAGTATCAAATATTCATTAAGCGTTGGAGTTATTAAACTTAAGCTTTGAAGCATTCCTCCACACATTTTACATAACTAACAAATAGTATTTTTTTCAAATTTATTATTTGAATTTAAGTACTTGTCATTTCCTGTTGACAGAAATACTCTTCAAGTTGATGTTTTATCTGTGTCAAATAAATAATTTTCCATGCTTTGATAATAATGGCTGAAAAAAAAATGTTCAAAAAGTTGCTCGATATCATCCTATAAGCAGACTGACGGTTACTCTACTTACCAGTAAACGCTTGAAATTATCACATTGACCAACAATTTCCAGAATAAGCAAAATAAGTTGCCCGTGTAAACGCACCCTTTACAAAAGCGGTAACGTCGTCGCTGGCGTACTATAAGCTGACCTAAATTGGCATTGTCACTTTTTCAATTCTCTAATGTGATGTTGCCAATTTACTATTTCTAGTGTACATTATAGTGCTTTATGTTTTTATGATATTGTATGCGATGTATGCGTAAATAATATGGAGACATTTTTTTTTTCGTTTGGATAACACATCCCTCGCTCTTGGGCGGGGCGAAAGGGTATGTTAGACTTTTACTGACTAAAAACCCGCTCCTGTTCCTTTCTTGCCTTTCATACCAGGGCCGAGTCTTCCTTTCAGAAGCAGACCCTTGGCCCCAGTAGGCTTCGACTCTGCTGGGCTCCTACGGTTTGCTGACATCTCCTTGAGGCGTGCGTGGAACAGTACGCGCCATCGACGACTTTGGCTCGGTCCGGACGGTTACCGGACGGTCGGACAACGAGCTACCCATTGCTCAGCGTCCGCAAGCCCACGCCTACGGTGGCCGGAAATTGGGATCGGAATCCCGGCGGCGGTTGGGACGTGAGGATTGTTGCCTTACGCGATCGGCCACCTCCTTTGCTAGCATTACTGTTTCGCAGAAGGAGGCGACCGCCTGCCACTCCTCCTCGCTCCGGACCATGGCCTGTACCAAGGCCCGGCTTTGCAATATATGCGTAAAGAATATGGAGACATAGTAACAAATTAGTTGCCTGTCGGTCCGTCTCTCTGTCTGTCCGTTGGTCAAGACAATTTTTCTTAGGCACGCGGGGACTGTGGAGGTATGAAGTTAAAATTTAATAAACCTTAAGCGTCAGCGAAAAAATCAAACTTCTTAATCAACTCAATCTAAAGATAAGGCCGTGTAGACTCCGTTTAGGTGCATAATATTATGAAACTCATTATGAAATCAAAACCTATAGGGTACTTCCCATTGACCTAGAATCTTGAAATTTGGCATGAACCAAGGTCCTATGGCACAAATAGGGAAAAAACTCCGAAACCTGAAAATTTTTAGTTACGTACCAAAAAAAAAATAGTTTTTGCTATTCGGAAAAATCTTCCAGACTCGGATTCGGGAATTTAACTGTTTATATTTGTAAGTTTGTACGGAACCCTGGGTGCGCAAGTCCGCCACGCACTTATTAGGTTTTTTTTTTTGGAAAAGATTTCTTTAACTTTAAACCGTTAGTTTAAGGAAAACAATGTCGAAAAACCTTTTTTTTTCTCACGGGAATGTTCTTGTACCAGATACCCATGTCAATCCTATCCTGTCTATTAAAATCTAGGGAAAGCGAAGGGATATTTTACCTCTTACTAAAATAACTTTTTAAGAAATAGTCAAAAATCTTAAATTCCAACCATTCACACTAATATTATACGGGTGAAAATTTTTGAGTCAGCATGTTTGTACTTTTGTTACCTCTTCATCAAACGGTTCGAATGTATTAATAGATCCAGATTTGGTTAAGTCCAATCTACAAAGCCTCGAGCACAGGCGCAGGGTAGCCAGCCTATCGGTATTTTACAGGTTGCATTTTGGAGAGTGTGCGCGGGAATTGCATGACTTGATTCCGCCATCTCCTTTCTACCATCGGACAAACCGACGTACGGCGAGTATCCACCCTTACGTTGTTGAAACTTCAACGGTCCGGACTAAGCGTTTCGCTTCGTAGTTTATACCGCGTACATCGAAGGACTGGAACAATTTGCCTGCTGCGGTCTTCCCGTCCAACTATAACTATTTAGGTGCCTTGAAGGCACCTAAATAGGCTCTTAATAAACTAGTGCGCCTCACCATCAATGATTGCATCACTGTTTACCATCAGGTGGGATCGCAGTCAAGTACTGGTTTATATCAATAAAAAAAAAGATGAATATTTAAAAAAAAAACACGTATATTTTGTCGTCAATAGAAACTCGATGAGGCCGGTGTTTCCTTGCTGATTACCCTGAAAAGAAACTCCGAAACAAGCTCGGAGGTCAAAGTTTCTTTTAAAGTCCATACAGTACACATGTAATGGTCAAATCATTTGAGAACAATGCAGATTATGTCTAACGAGCTGTGGGTCTGTAAAACACAGGATTGGTGCCCGAACACAGCGACGCGGGGCCCCGGCAGTCCACGAAGGTGATGGTGGGACGACCTGGATGGCTTCCTTAAGAATTGGAATGAAAAAGCGAGGATCCGTGATCGTTAGAAATAATGGAGGGAGGCCTTTGCCCAGCAGTGGGACAATATAGGCTAGCTATAATAAATAATAATAATAAAATGTCATCATCATCATCATTTCAGCCGAAAGACGTCCACTGCTGGAAATAGGCCTCCCCCAAGTGCGCCACAATGACCGGTCCTGTCTGTGCGTTTCGCATCCATCGGACTCCCTCAACCGTTACCAAGTCATCGGTCCACCTTGTAGGAGGCCTTCCAACGCTACGTCTTCCGGTACGTGGTCGCCATTTCAGAACCTTTCGGACCCAACGGCCATCTGTTCTGCGAGCAATGTGCCCTGCCTATTGCCACTTAAGTTTGGCGATTCTTCGTGTTATGTGGGTGACCTTGGTTCTCCTGCGTATAATATCCTCATTCCTGATTCGATCACGCAAGGAAACTCCGAATAATAAAATATACAGTACATAAAAAAAGTAAATTTACGTAGGCGGACTTACTGTAATAAGGCATTCTCTACCAGTCAACCATTGGGTAAAAAAAAAATATCTTTGAATAACAAACAATCTGAGAGCAGTGGTGGCCGAGTGGTAATGGCCCCGACTTACGGAGTTGTAGGTCGCGGGTTCAAACCCAGCCAGGCGCATTACTTTGTGTAATTTATTTCATCACCACTGCTCTCAAAACGGTGAAGGAAAACATCATGAGGAAACCGGCATGTCCTAGAACCAAAATTCGAAGACATGTGACATCCACCAACCCGCACTGGGCCCGCGTGGTGGATTACGGCCCATTCCCTCTCCTAGAGAGGAGGCCTGAGTCCCAACAGTGGGAACATTATAAGGCCGACTATGCTAACAAACAATCCGAAAATTCTAGGAATCATAAACACTTTGTGCATATAAAAATCTTAACCACAATTTATTCTAACTGAAAAAGAAAAATCTACAAAGTAAATATTGCAACCCTTTGAGTTAAAAACCAGATTCTAAACAACACGTCCTTTCTACTATTTAATTTAAAATCTACCAAAAGAAAAATAACACTGTAAACACCGCAAACATTAACAAAGTACTTACTTCACAGGAGCTTAGGAACAATTAGGCAAATGAAAAAGTCTCTACAAGTTTAGAGACAACTCTTTACTGAATTTAATTATAACATTTTTATATAAAAGGTTAAGATTGTGTGGTGAAAATATATTTCTTTTACTCTGAAAGGGTCTTTGTAAAGGGTTCAACGACCGCTTTGTGATTTTTTTAAGGCGAGAAATCATCTAATGACTTCTCGCGCTGTAGGGCGGTGCTGGAGGGCGTGTCAGACTTTTACTGACAAAAACCACACCTGTGTTCCTTCTTTGCCTTCGTTCCCTTCTGGAAATCAACCCATGGTCCCAGTAGGCTTCGGCCCCGCTGGGCCTTTATGGATTTGCTGACATCTTTTTGAGGCGCGCGTTCAACACTACGCACCGTCGACGACTCGGGCTCAGTTCGGACGGTTTCCGGATGGCCTGAACCGCTTGGAGATAAAAGACGAGACCTGCCCCCCTAGCCAAGTTACAATCGTATCGTTCGGCGCGAACGCCTCGAGTAGGCCACGCCTCCGATTCCTTTGTTCTGACGTCATCTCAACGCTCAGTCACGTGGTCAGAACAAAGGATTCGGAGGCGTGGCCTACTCGAGGCGTTCGCGCCGAACGAAAAGATTGTAACTTGGCTAGGGGGGCAGTCGTCTAAAGAATTATTGAAATTGTTGTAAGTTAATCACTTTTAAATGTAATCAAATAAATAGTGCTATGCTAGTGCTAATATACTAATACTAGGCTATGACGTAGCAACGTCGGTGCTACGAATGTTACGCGCGTAGCCAAACCCAAAACATGTAACAATACAGCTAGAACATTAGATCGACGCACACGAGTAACACGCCTGATTTGTATGTAGAACGACGTCGCGTGGCGTGGTTCAAGTGTAGCTCTACTAGTCTAGTTTCCATACAAAATGTATGGAGACCGACGCGCCCAGATCGGCGTGTGTGGCACACGTGTGAACAGTGTAGTTCTACCTTACTTCTACTTTTTACTCGAATCTGTTCTTGCGACGAGCGAGATAGTTAGCTTACCATCCGGCCGTCCGGAGAGGACCTAACCCAAGTCAACGGTTCCTCGCTTCAAAGAGAAAGCAAAACTAAAGGAGTCCCTTAGGGTGGATCCTCACTAGGGCTGCGGGAACGTTTGAAAGAGTGGCCCTGGCCCTTCAAAGGCTATTTGTATTTGTATTTCGGGCTGGTGTCCGCAACTCCACGACTAAAGCGCGTATTTTGCGTACGGGTGGGACAAATGCGTCATTCGATCCACCCTAGCTCCTCCAGGAAGGCCAACAGCGCCTTGGTGTTATTGACCATTTCGCGGAGGTTACCTGGGTTTCCAAAGTATTTTGCCCTGTATCCAGCGACAACTGGGCGACTTAGAAGCAGATGTGCTGCTGTCTCGTCCTTCTCCATGTAGGCTCTGCACAGTGGGCTGTCTGTAACTCCTATGACAGAGAGGTGCTCATTAAAGGTCCCGTGGGCAGTTGTCAAAGGCTAACTGAAGGACACAGGTGGATTTTAGTGAGTAAAAACTTTGCTGTGTCCCGCTATTTCATCGACGCAGCTGTATGTGTCGCGTCTGCATCACTCCACAAAAGTAAAAGAGATCGTGGAGTACATAAAGATAAAGACCAAGTTAATTCTGAGAGTTGATAGGTTAGAGTCGCGCTACAAGATTAACTTCAAATCTTTTGTAGTACGGGTACCGAAACATCATCTGGAGACTTTTATGAAGGAGGAATTTTGGCCGGTGGGTGTCGTGTATCGGCGCACTCGCGGAAGGCTACATGACACCACGACTCAGCGCAATACGTCGCCGATCGCAATATCCACCCCAAAAAAAAGAGAAAATCACTACATCTATGAGCAGAATCAAGTACACACATTTTTTTAAATTGATATAAACTAGTGCATGACTGCGATCCCACCTGATGATAAATAGTGATGCAATCGTTAATGGTGAAGCGCACTAGTTTATATAAGAGCCTATATATTCACTCTAGCCCTTGAAGACACCTAAATTATAATCGGACGGGAAGACCGCAGCAGGCAAATTGGTCCTGTTCCTCAATGTATGCAGTAAAAGAGACGAGGCGAAACCGTAGAGGTTTCAACAACGTTAGGGTGGATACTTGCCGTTTGTAAGGTTGTCTGATGGTAGAAATGAGATGTTGGAATCAAGTCATGCAATTCCCGCGTACAGTCTCCAAAATGCATCCTGCAAAACACCGAAAGGCTGGCTACCCTACGCCTGTGCTCAAGGCTTTGTGGATTGGAATTAACCAGAACTTCTATTTAACATTAATGAACCTCACCACCTTTACACGATTTCCACACATTAAATATATACACATAATAATATCTCGCTGGGATTCAAACACGGGAACAAATAAATTAGTTTGTGCAGACAAATCCCTCCAACTTTGAACTGAGCGAAACAGGAATTGCAATGTTATAACTGAGAGAGAGGTCTACGATAGGAGGAAGATTCTGTACCGTGGCGTTTAGCAGATGGTGAACTGTTGGGCATTTTTGTACGGTGCCATCACGTCATCTCAACGCTCAGTCACGTGGTCAGAACAAAGGATTCGGAGGCGTGGCCTACTCGAGGCGTTCGCGCCGAACGAAACGATTGTAACTTGGCTATGGGGGCTGGTCTATGCAGTGTGCGCGGCAGCCCCACAAGTGTGCTGATGATGATAGCCGACAGGCTCGATTGTCCTTATATTTAGGGCGCTGCAGTGACTTACATGTCACCTACAGTCGTCGGTTGTGTTTGTAACTGTGTGTGTGAAATATTTTAATGTTATGTTATGTTTGTTTGTTGATGTTAAGTTCTTTGTAATCATGAGTCTTAGTTACTTAAATAACATTGAGAGTCGAGCAGTTGGAGCCGCACCATAACACTAATTTCAAGTCGTTTGCAGTGTGGCCGACTCATCATTTGGACACCTTACTTAAAGAAGAGTTTTGGCCGAAGGGTGTCGTGTATCGACGATTTCGTGGAAGTATACCGACCTCGCCGCGGAACACGACGCCGTCACTTCGTTTGCAATAGTTTAATAATAGTGCATCGATTTTTTGTTATGTTTTTTTTTTTTATATGTATTAGTATATTTTGTAAGATTATTATTTGTATATTTTGTCTATGAGCCAACTAAATATTCTATTATGCTTGTATGGGTACCTAATCATGGTAAATACTGTAATACTGCATTTTTAATGTGGATGATCTTCCAATGACTTCTCCCACTCAGGGTAGAGTGGGAAGGCATGTTTCACTGATTAAAACCACAACCTGTGTTCTTCAGTTTCCCTTTGCTTTTTAAGACTACGGGTTTCCTTTTCAGATAAATCCCCGTGGCCCTAGCGGGCATCGGCCCTGTTCAGCTTCTACGGTTTGCTGACATGTCTTTGAGGAACGCGTGGAACACTACGCGCTGTCGACGACTTGGGCTCGGTTCGGACGTTTACTGGACATCCGGATGGTGAGCTACTCATTACTGGTCGTCTGCAAGTCCGCGCCTACCGTGCGTGAGGATATCCGTTCACTCAAGCGTGTGGACCGTTTCCTTTATTGGCATTAAGTTCTGCTTCGCAGGAGGAGGCGACCGCCTGCCATTCCTCTTGGCTCCGGACCATAGCCTGAACCAGGGCACGGCGCGAGGGGTCGCTGCTGCCGAATGCCATGCAATATAGCCTGCCTTTTTGTTTTATTGTAAATGTAATACGTGTTTGTTACTACTTTACGCTCAAACTCCTGATCGGATTTGAAGGAGGACACAGATAGATCATGTCTTGGAATTTTTTCTATCTAAAAAGATTGCTCCCTTGGGTTAAATTTCTACACTCACGCAGGCGAATCTGATGATAGAAGGTATTTAAGTTACCACTAGTTAAGTTTGAGAGCAGTGGTACCGATTGGTAACGGCCCGACTTACGAGTTGTAGGTCGCGGGTTCAAACCCAGCCAGGCGCATTACTTTGTGTAATTATTTTAGAAACCGGCATTTCCTAGAACCAAAAATTCAAAGACATGTGACATTCACCAACCTGCACTGGGTCCGCGTGGTGGATTAAGGCCCATTCCCTCTCCTAGAGAGGAAGCCTGAGTCCCAACAGTGGGAACATTAAAAGGCTGAATATGCTATATATGTTAGTTAAGTTTGACAATTCTTCAGACTATGTCCGTAACCTTGATCCTCTTGCGAATAGGCAGTCGTTTCATGTAAAATACCAATAGTAAGCTGAATCTGAAAAGACTAGAAGTCAATCCAGTGTAGTTGAGAAAAACCTAGACAAAAAGAGATGAAAACCAATTCTTATGTCCTGGTACTTACAGAAAAAATTACAAGTATCTTGTTATTGACTACTGACTAGGAGTGGAGATATCAATATCCAATTTTATGGTACGATACATACGTCTATCCTACAGGCAAGCGTATGCAGAAAAAACATTCCCCCGTAGGTAAATAATATTCAATTGCCAATAACAATATATAAGCTGCGTACTGATCCCAGAAGTAATATGTTTTCCCCATCTTTTTGACATTACATACAGTCACTGAACGCTAAAAACCGTCTCTTTCACTCAAAGGTGAATTTCATGTGTATGAAGGAGATAGGGCTATGTTTACGTCTCCTGATTCGTATTTTATGTACAAACACATTTTGAATTTGGAGCAGTGGTAATCGAATGATATATTGGTTACCGGATTTATGCAGTTCTTTTGTTCTATTTTTAATTTTGTTTTTAGCTACCAATTGTGGCCAGCATTCAACAATGCAACGGTTAATTGTATGTAAAAAAAAACTTTTCCAAACCAATTCATGTTATCAACTACATTTGTAACAAGTACTTTTCACTGCATTCTAATCCCACTCGAGTTAATCAAATTTAAAGTAGCATCTTTAGCCATTACTATCCCATAGGTGGGCAAGGTCTCCCCAAGTTTTCCTGGACATTCGTCTCCCGCACCGTCCCGAAATAGTCCTCAAGGTAAGGAGTACGCATCCAATTTATCTAGCCACCTCTTTCTGGGCTGGCCTCGAGGGAGACTCCTACCCAGTGTTCACTGTGCATGCGGTTGATGTGACCCACCCATTGACATAATTCTAGATTTTTTTTCCCGTTGTAATGGTAACTGAGTCGATTGCAGTGCAGAAAAATATACGTCAAAAACACGTAGAATCAAGGCCCTAGAAGGTAGCCTTAGTTTCTCTCAGAGAATCCAAATCATCTACTGAAAACACGTTACTTTTCTAGCTTAAAACCTCAAGGTTCCTCCACCACAGATGATAAATTATATCCCCCAAAACACATTAGTCTACCTTCATGATCGACCATTACGATGACATTTCTGTCCCATTCATCCATATATCAACCAAAAGCATTTTGGCAGAACCGCAAAACCGCAAAGTGAAACGAGAATAAATAAAATAAATTATTCGATATATAAATCGATTCTCGGTAAAAAGCATTTGATATCGAAATCGTATAGCTTGTACCGCAAATGGATGATTATGTATTTTAACTTTTAAAAGTCTTTAAAGGCAACTGATTATTTATTGTGAACTGTCACAATAAATAAACAGATGATGTTTGTTGTGTGTGTTTTTTTTTTTTTTATTCTTGATAGCTAACTCACCTGATGGAAAGCGACGATGCGGTCGACGATGGAGCGCGCTTACCTAGAAGTAACCTATTCACTCTTGACTTAAAGATTCCCGGGTTGTAGCCATCAGGAAAAACAGATTCCGGCAAGGAATTCCACTCCTTAGCTGTACGCACTATGAATGTGTTCCCAAAACGTTTCGTGCGTATAGGTGGACTGTCCACCATGTACCGGTGGCGCATTGCCATACGCCTGGTGGTCCGATGATGGAACGGGCTAGGTTGTGTCTTTTGTGTGCGTGTTTATTGTGAATAGCCAGTGGTATCATGTTTTTAGGGTTCTGCACCCAAAGGGTAAAAACGGGACCGTATTGCTAAGACTTCACTGTCCCGTGTCATCTGTCTGTCACCAGCTGTATCTCATGCTCATGAACCGTAATAGCCATAAAGTTGAAAGTAATAATGGGTCCGATCCACCACGCGGGCCCATTTCGGATTGGTGGATGTCACGTCTTCGAATTTTTGGTTCTGGGACATGACAGTATCATCCTTGAGAAGATGATTTCCTTCACCGTTTTGAGAGCAGTGGTGATGAAATTAATTACATAAATTAAAACGCCTAGCTGGATTTGAACCTGTGACCTAAAATTCTTAAGTCGGTGCCATTACCGCTCGGCCACCAATACTCAACTCAGCTTCGCTAAGGTAGTCAGTACCACAATAAAGTACTCGACAGTGTTTTACCAAGACCAACACCTATAATATTTACATTATCAAAATATCTACAAGGGGTTTTTTTTTATTTTTTCGCGTGGGAAAATCATCTAATGACATCCCCCGCTCTTGGGTGGAGCAAGAGGGTGTGTCAGACTTTTACTGACTAAAAACCCACTCATGTACCTTCTTTGCAACTGTTCCAGGGCCCCGGAGATCTCTTTCGCATTACCCATGACCCCAATAGGGTTCGACCCTGCTGGGCCCCTACGGTTGCTGACATCTCCTTGAGGCGCGCGTGAACACTACGTGCCGTCGACGACTTGGGCTCGGTCTGGACGGTTACCGGACGGTCCGTCCGCAAGCCAATATCTACAAGGGGTGGGATCGCAATCAAGCACTAGTTTATATCAATTAAAAAAAAAGTAGCCTTACCATGACTTGTTAAAAAGTCAGGCGTGCGAGCGAGAAAGGGGGATAGAGCTATACACCATATATAGGGTGACTGGTAATTAGTGTACGATACTTAAACACGCGATTGTGCTCATGATAACCAACAACTTTTACTATGGGAACAAACCTGAAATCGCGAAAAAAAATCAGCTGTTCAGTACGTTTATGTTTGCCTAATGTACTGAACAGCTGATATTTTTTCGCGATTTCGGCTTTGCTCCCATAATAAAAATTGTTTGTTATCATGAGCACAATCACGCGTTTAAGTATCGTACACTAATTGCCAGTCACCCTATATAGCTCCATCCCTTTAACAGTTCAGTCTAGGTCGTAAAATGGATCGCGTTAAGTGTTCACGGTAGGGCCTCAAAAATGAATTAACGAATAATTGAAACAGACACTGAACTTCGCTTAAAAAAAGTCCTGCTAAAATCCTCTTAAAATTTTTTAATGGCATCTGTTTATTTATATGGACGGTCCTAATGGCCAGTGGTATCACATCTTTTCATATTTATGAGTGGATATTAAAAATTAAGACATTTTTTTTAGGTTCGGTCGTAAATGCGTTAAATGAGATGTCAGTTATTATTATTGGTAGTGTACCATGGCGTTATAATAGTCCCACTGTTGGGCATAAGCCTCTCCCAACTTCTTCCAGGTATTTTTTTTAATTGATATAAACCAGTGCTTGACTGCGATCCCACCTGATGGTAAACAGTGATGCAATCATTGATGGTGAGGCGCACTAGTTTATTAAGAGCCTATTCACTCTAGCCTTGACGACACTTAAATTATAGTTGGACGGGAAGACCGCAGCAGGCAAATTGTTCCAGTCCTTCGATGTACGTGGTATAAACGACGAAGCAAAATGCTTAGTCCGGGCCGTTGAAGTTTCAAAAACGTAAGGGTGGATACTCGCCGTACGTCGGTATTCTTTTTTCGAGCCACCTCGAACCAGCCTTTGCGGTCTCACCACCTCTTCTCAGGTGGACCTTGGCAGTAGCGTCCGTCCTTAGGTACCTACTTTTTGGAGACTCTTACCCAGCGGTCAATGTTCATGCGGCTGATGTGACCCGCCCAATCCTATTTTAGCCTGGTTGTCTTTTTTCCTAAGTCTAAGATTCCCGTCTTTAAGAGGATCCTTTTTCATTCGCCTATCGTCAACATCGAGCATGGTTTAAATGCTTGTTACTTCATCTAACGTAATCCAACGCGATGTTTGACGAAGAGGCAACGCGAAAAAAGAGAGATAACGCCTGAAAACTCTGTTAGTATTCGGTAATTCCGTGATTTACTCGAATGTTTTTCCAAACTTGTTCCAGGAAATACGTGTCTTTTTAAACCCTTAAAAGTGTTTGAAAAAAATTGTCGTTATTCAGAATTTTGGCAAGGGTTCTTTCTATTGTTATACTTTTTTGACTTTTTTAAAATTTTGAGTAAATTATGAAGTGTCAAAGTTCATGCAAAACAGCAGATTTTTAGAGGTCTTTACTGGATTAGTTTTACACAAATTGATTTCAATAGAAGCCTAAATAATATCCACAACATACTGTGTTTCCAAAATATTTAATAAAAAATGTGTAATAACGTCATAATCGCGTAAGAGCGGTTGTATGAAAAACAGTGAAAATGTATGTCGAATTGCATTAAGCGAAGTGTGGTGTTCCTCATTCTGTTGGCTCTTTTGTCACCCAGAATGCTGCGCTCCATTGCTCGTTGACAAAGCCTTTTCTTTATAATAATATCAATTTTAAATAATGTACACGTCGTTGGAGTCTGTGATCGTTTCCCTCAAAGTTTTTCGGTCCAGAAGGTTGTTGTGTTTGAGTGAAATTCAGTGAGTGTTTTAATTATTCGTAAATTGATTCCTATGTACTGGTTATCGTGATGTATAATTGGTGTTGTATTGTATCACAACTGTCTGCACAACTGAACAATAATAATTATGTGAAATCTTATATATATATAAAAGCGAAATACCACTCACTGATTAATCACGAAATCTCAGAAACTATGACACCTACAAACTTAAAATTTGGCAGGTAGGTTCCTTATAGGGTGTAGACATCCGCTAAGAACGTATTTTACGAAACACCACCCCTAAGGGGATGAGACGGGGGTCCAAAGTTTGTATGGAAAAACATACTTTTACACGGGCGAAGCCGCTGGCAGAAGCTAGTCATTCATATAGCCGCGATCTCAGTAAAATTATGCTGAGAATTTCACTCTAGTTTTGACTTCCTCAGTACCTCAGCGAAGATTCTGTTCGCGATAAACTTAAAACCGACTGATTCAAGAGGAAGGTTGAATCCTTTTTTTTAGATTTAGTTATATAAGGTTTATATTGTGCACTGGATCCTACCCTCGAATGTGTTCTCTCTCTGTAACTCAAAGGTTTGCTGGGAGAAACCTCATTGTTAAGTTAAGCTCGCCTTTGTACATAAACTGTATGTATCACCGTGTACTATGTATGTTTTTGTGTACAATAAAGAATTAAGTCGTCGTAAGTAATTATCGTCGAATCCGACTCGGCTGGGCAGCGTTCGGGAAGCTGCGCGGTATCTTCTCGTCCAATATACTACAGTGTCTCAAGACAAAAGTCTATGACCAGTGCGTGTTGCCAGTGACGACATATGGCTCCGAAACGTGGTCGCTTACAATAGGCCTCATTAGAAGACTTAAAGTCACCCAAAGGGCAATGGAAAGGGCTATGCTCGGAGTTTCCTTGCTTGATCGAATCAGGAATGAGGATATCCGCTGGAGAACCAAGGTTACTGACATAGCACGAAGAGTCGCCAAACTTAAGTGGCAATGGGCAGGGCACATTGCTCGCAGAAAGAATGGCCGTTGGGGCCGAAAGGTTATGGAATGGCGACCACGTACCGGAAGACGTAGCGTTGGAAGGCCTCCAACAAGGTGGACCGATTACTTGGTAACGGTTGCGGGAGTCCGATGGATGCGAGACGCACAGGACCGTTCATTGTGGCGACATTTGGGGGAGGCCTATGTCCAGCAGTGGACGTCTTTCGGCTGAAATGATGATGAAAGAATTAAGAAGGTTGAGTATATAAAACATGTATACTTTGTGCTAAATGTGAAGCTGGAGCGGGTTGCGAATGCGGAATAAAATATACTCCGAAATAAAAATTCTTACACTAAATTCTGATACCTAGTTGGAATATTATGTATACACATACATATGTATAGAACTGCTGCATCTCGGATGGAGTAAAAATGTAAGATTTTTATGTTCCCTCCCATCCCCCTCCCCTCAGTAGATAAAAGCGTAAGTGGACCAATTTATAAGGTTTTCTTGCTCATTCCTTTAAGCTCATTCTTTCTTATCCGATGAGTGCTTACTTACTTACTATTGTAGGTACGTAATGTATTAGGTTGATGAATTGCAATTATAGGATAGTGCCTAAAATATTGGTTGATGGAATATTGGTTTTGTAAGTAAGTTTACAATTTATTTCATAAGTAAATGAGTCTAAGTTGATTTAAAAACTTTTTGGTTGAATTTGCGATCTATCTTTTCTAAATTTCATCTGATTCATCAGTTCTAAATATGAACTCTTTCATATTTAGAACTGATGAAGACAGAGAAGACAGACTTGCCTAGATGCGACGCACAACTTGGATTTATAGATTGTTATTTGTTTTTCTTATATTATTGTTTATATTTATATTATGTTATGTCAGTCTCTGTCGGTCGATGCAATAGACAATGGACAACCACATACTAAGCTGTAAGATCACACTGTGTTTTGTATAGACAACCACAGACTATGTAGACATCAGTCAACTGTGTTTATTGTCTATAGTGCAGCACAGTTATGCCCGGTTTGCACATGGCCCGACAGATTGCTATATTTTATTGTGCGTCTATTTGGGCAGAATAAACATGGTTTTTTTCTTTCTTTCTTTCACAGTTAGTTCTAGTCGTGATTGTTTCTTTCAAAAAAATCCTCATAATCTTATAGAGTACTTATCATTAACAATTCTGTTAACGCGCGCGATTAATAATAATAAAAAAAAACCATTGTTTATTTTATAACTAGCTTTTGCCAGCGGCTTCGCCCGCTTGAATTCAAAAAGTTACACCAAGGGAACAACAATTCTAGGACGTAGTTTCTACCTGTGTTTTAAAATCGTTTTAATGATTTGAGCGTGAAGGAGTATTGTACCTAAAGGGTAAAAACGGGATCGGGAACGGGACCGGCTCTTAGCAATAGGGTCCCTGCTGTCCGTCTGCCTGTCACCAGGCTAGAGATAATGAACCGTGATAGCTAGACAGTTGACACAGATGATGTATTTCTGTTGCCGCTATAACAAAAAATACAAAAAAAAGCGAAATGTGCGAGTCTGACTCACACACTGAGGGTTCCGTACAAACGTACCTATTAAAAAAATTGAGTGTTTTCATAGGTACGTTTGTTGACACAAACCCGCATTGAGTTACGAAGATTATTTCGAATCGCAAAAAGTTTTTTTGTGACGTGATGAAAAATTTACAGTTTTCAGATTTTTTTCCTATAGTTGGGCTAAATGAAAGGTTACTTAGCCCAAGTATAGGAAAAAAATCTGGCAATTCTGGCAAATTTCAGGATTCTAGGTGAACGGTAAGTACCTACCCTATGTATTTTAATTCCCCTGAGGGTGTCGAAATATACGTTTTTTGCGACATAAACAGCCGTATCTTTTTTATTCGTTAATTTAGAAGTTTAATTTTTTCACAGCTTCATGGGACCGCAGATTTGAGTATATGGTTATAAATTTCAACTCGATACCTTTACGCCTTCTCGACAGACAGACAGACGGACGGACAACAAAGTGACACTATAAGGGTTCCGTTTTTCCCTTTTTAGATACGGAACCAAAAAATACCAAAAACCGAATAAAATAAATATTTAAGTAGAAGTTTGGGGTTTGGTATGTAGAAAAGTGGGGGTTTATCTTGTTAGGACCCCCTATCAAACGTGTTTTTTTTCTTTTATAACATTAGAGTAACTATCTTAAGCAGTTTTGTCCACATTTTTTTATAGACAACAGAAACCAGCGACCGAGATGAATTTTACACACAAAAGGAGAAGAAGGGACACACCAATTGCTCAATGAGCACTGTTTGGAAGTACGACCTTATCCCTTTACCATTAGGACCATTGAAATTTATCTAATTACTACTCGTAAGTACATGCATGGAGCTATCTCCCAAAAACTTCAGTAAAGACTGTACCACGACATTAACTTAATAATCCCACCACCACATTACTTGCTGAACCACCTAATTATCTTCTAAAGCACAAAACTTTGTCATCTAACTTCGTATCCTGGCTATTTGGGAGCAAATCTCAAAGTACAGTCGACAAAGGAGATTTGTGTGCAGGCTATAGTTACATAGGTTTAGTGCCACAAACATAACTGAATTGCTGGCTGAAAATGGAAGTACGTCATAATTAAAAAAAATGTACGTGAGTGCTTACCGACAGCGTTGCCATCAGCACCTCAGATGAGCTTGTGAGGCTGAGCCATATATAAAAGCCAACGTTATTAAACATTTACTGAGTAGCCAAGTTTTTGAAGTCGCTAGTCCACGTTTACTAACTCAACTCGATTTTAACTTGCCGTTAAGTTTTATGCATTTTTAATGTAAGCGACATTTTATTATGTACTACAATAAAAGCACTCAAGAATAAATGGTTAAGTATACGTTAAGTTTATGAAAGTGTGCAGCCCCTAAACTTAAATATTAATCGACTACATTCACAGTAATTACTCTCTACATAAACTGTTATACATAAAGGCACTCCATAGGTCTAACTTCTGAACAAAACGAAATAATTACCCCGCTCTTGGGTTTCAACACATTTGGGGAAAAAGAGGTGTATTTAGCAGCCTGCATACTGATCTCTTTTGTCGTCAGTACCAGGATCACAACAGTAATCCTCTTATAAATACAGCCGGCGTCGCCTAAAGAGTGGAAAATCCGAGATAATCTCTTGATGACATGATTTCCAAATTAGGAACCCAAGTTTTTACATTTAAATGAGTTTTTGTTTGGCCCTGATATTATTATTGTTAGGACAAAATCGGCAATTTTGTGTATGGATTTTCCGTCTTGTTTTGTTTCCTTTGTTTTTCTATAAACTTGGATTATTTTATTGGCGTTGTATGTTACAACGCCTTTTCACCCGGAGAGACTTGTTGTTTTTGTATTAGAATTTGTTGGTATACGAGTTTCTCTGCGGCATTAGAATTCAAGAATTTCTAGGATATCACACTACTTATTATTATAGAGCCGAAAGATTATGTGATTACATTTTTGTTCCTACGTCATGCTTAAACGAATGAATGGATATCAATGAAACTTCGTGCATAGGTAGACAATGCCCTGGAGTAGTACATAGGATCCTTTTTTTTATCCCGAGAGTATGTTTCTTTGGGATATTTTCTACTAAGACATGGGCAGCTACTAGTCTACACTACTACTAGTCCGCTTGCTAAAATTTTTTCACCGATAGAAAGCTGCTTTATTCCTGAGTGACATAGGCTATATTTTATGTACGCGGGTGAAGCCGCAGGTAAAAGCTAGTCAATAATAAAAAAAAGTATTATTCTATTACCCAACGTTGCCGACATAGCACGAAGAGTCGCCAAACTTAAGTAGCAATGGGCAGGGTGTATTGCTCGCAGAACAGATTGGGGCCGAAAGGTTCTGGGGTGGCGACCGCGTACCGGAAGAAGCAGCGTTGGAAAGCCTCCTACAAGGTGGACCGTTGACCTGGTAAAGGTTGCAGGAATCCGATTAACGCAAGACGCACAGGACCGTTCATTGTGGCGACACTTGGGGGAGGCCTGTGTCCAACGGTGGACGTCTATCGGCTGAAATGATGATGATGATTATTCTATTCTAATTCGTAATTATTTACCAGTAAAATAATGCCAGTAAACTTAAATAAAAGCCGTTTCAAAATTCGAATCACGTTCCAACATTAAAACCTCCTTTCTCCAGCCATAATTCTATGCAAAGATAAAACGACCACATCCCTGGCTTAGAAAAAAACTTTCTAACATTTTGTGGCATACGTCGCCACCTTAAGCCGGTAATAACTTACATGTTGTGGCGCAGGGACCGGACTAGTTATTTAAGGGCCCACCCACGTTAACTCCGCACCAAAAAGGTCCAAAATGTATTTGTAAACTAATTTTAGTTGCTTTTGATGTTTAGAAGTGGATTGACCGCTTTGTTCTATGTTTAAATTGAATGTAAATGTTTTTAATTATTTTTGTTGGCCTTTTAGATATTTGTTTGAACTTCTGTATGTATCGATAATAAAAAGAAAGCTTTTAAATACTTTGGTTAGCGTTAATGGCTTTCACTAGGTCCTCAAAGGACAATAATCAAATAACGTAGTAAAATCAGCTTTATAATTTTCCCACTGCTGGGATTTAGGCCTCTCTAGCTCTAAGAGAGGGAATGGGTAGTAATCCACAATGCGGGCCCAATGCGGGTTGGCGGATGTCACATGTGTTCGAATTTTTGGTTCTAGGACATGCCGGTTTCCTCACAATGGTTTTCATTCACCGTTTTGAGAGCAGTGGTGGTGAAATAAATTACATACACACCCAGTAAAGCACTTATGTGGGTTTGAACTAACGAGGTATAACTCATAAATCGAGGTTAAAACCCGTCCGGTAACCGTCCGGACCGAGCTCAAGTCGTCGACGGCGCGTACTGTTCCACGCGCGCCTTAAGAAGATGTCAGCAAACCGTAGGGGCCCAGCAGGGTCGAAGCCTACCGGGGCCAAGGGTCAGCTTCTGAAAGGAAGACTTGGCCCTGGTATGAAAGGCAACGAAGGAACAGGAGTGGGTTTTTAGTCAGTAAAAGTCTGACACACTCTCGCGCTCTGCCCAAGAGCGGAGATTGTCATTGGATGATTTTCCCATCGAAAAAAAAAACCACTGATAGCAGTTTTTTTTTATAGGAATATATTTTTACTCAAGAATCTTGTAATTTTTTCGGGATACGAGTGTAATGTAACCTACTTATATCGTCCGTTTTATAACCATAATAAACGCACAATATTACTTCTTTATAATATAAATTTACGTAAGAATAATATTTTATTTTTTAAATATTTGATAAGTTCGCGTTGGACCACACCTGATGATCACATCATCGTTTAGATGATGTGGTCGACGATGGAGTTCACTTGCCTAGAAGTTACCTATTCACTCAAGAGGTTTTTTTTCTGATTGTAGATATCTGAAAATACAGATTTGGGCCAAGAAATCTACTTTTTATATTAGTATTGTTCCCACAAGCTATAAAATATATGAGCGAAATACCACTCACTGATTAATCACGAAATCTCAGAAACTATAACACCTACAAACTTAAAATTTGGCTGGTAGGTTCCTTACAGGGTGTAAACATCCGCTAAGAACGGATTTTACGAAACTCCACCCCCAAGAGAGTAAAACGGGGGTTGGAAGTTTGTACGGAGAAACCTATTTTCACGCGGCAGTACGTACTTACATATTTTTAAATTGTGCATAACGGAACTGTAACTTTCCCACTTTGAAAAAAATTCCCATGATTGACACTTTTTAAATTGCTCTCTAAACTTTCAAACGAAAAAAATATAAAAGTCCAGTTTGTTGCAATGCTTGAACAAACGGCCAGACAAAACCGTACTATTTGTTTTTATTCGAAGTGCAAATAGGCCAAAGAGCTTAAAAAAATAGTCGTCACTGTATAGGGGAGCTCTGTAAACATTTTGCAGGGCGCGAATTAAAAAAAAACGGTTTTTAGCCATTATGTATTATAAGTGTATCTCAAATTGCGATTCATCACCATTTGACTGGCCTGTTGGTCTATTGGTTAATGGCCCTGACTGTTAAGCTGGAGGTCGTGGGTTTGATTCCCACCCAGAACAAATGTTTGTGTTATGAGCACGATTATTTTTGTTCTGTGTCTGGGTGTAATTTATCTACATTTAGAAATATAGTATGTTTATCAGTTGTCTAGTACTCATAACACAAGCTCTGCTTAGCTTGAGACTAGACGGCATTGTGTGATAGTTGTGGAATATTATTATATTATTATTATTATAGTATTATATTATTATTGTTGTTACTAAAAGAGTTATGAGTTTACATGTGGATGGATGGAGACGGAGAGGGAGACCAAAGAAAAGATGGATGCATTGTGTGAAGAGTGATATGAAAGAAAATGAAGTTAGTGATAGTATGACGAGTGACAGGGCAGAATGGAAGAAAAAAACGTGTTGCGCCGACCCCAAATAACAAGGTACAAGGGCAGGAAGATGATGAGATGATGATGATTATTTCATCTGAAAGACGTCTATTGTTGGACATAGACCTTCCCCTAGTGTCGCCGTAACGACTGGTCCTGTGCGTCTCGCATCCATCGGATTCCCGCGACCTTCACTAGGTCATCGGTCCACCTTGTGGGAGACCTTCCGACACTGCGTCTTCCGGAACGTTTTCGCCATTTTAGAACCTTTCCTCTAAATCCACTATCTGTTCTACGAGCAAAGTACCTTGCCCACTGCCACTCAAGTTTGGCGATTTTTCGGGCTATGTCGGTAACCTTGGTTGACATTGCGATTATTCGATTTGTTTTTCTCCATAATCGTTGCAGCTACAAATCTAACATAATCGTACTAATGATATAGAAGAAAAAATTGTTCAATTGTTGTTAATGTTTTTATGAGTTATGAGTTTACATGTGAATGGATGGAGAGGGAGAGGGAGACCAAAGGATGGATTATGTGAAAAGTGATATGAAAGAAAAGGGAGTTAGTGATACCGTGACTGTGACAGGACAGAATGGAAAACGGGATACGGGCAGGAAGATGATGAACATGATGATGATGTTTGTATCTGAAAATACTGAACTGATTACGATCTTATTTATTTCTTTTTCTTGGCTTTATAGATACTCAGACGTCTATAATATTATATGTCATTGGTTACACAGAGGAAAAAAGAAGTTCTTCTGAAATAGATCACAGCACGTGACCAAGCACGTGACCAAGCACGTGAAATCTAATGTGTTTATGTAAGACGGAATGCAGTTTACATTTAATCATAATCAGCAACAGATTAGGACTATGCTAATACGCTGTCCATCAGTCAGCAAGCATGTCAATATGATGTGAATTAATTTGAATAACATTGCCGGGACACAAACCCCCCAGTGCCCCGTGTGTTTGTGTGACCCTTGCATATGGAGATGCAACACCGAGGCGAAAGTTCGTTCTACGACAATTTGCGGCATGGCGGACAGAATTCACTGTTACATCATTTTGGTTTCACTGACAACTAAATAGGTAATCTGATCGTAATATTTTTTTTTCCATATAATATATATATTTGGCTGAATGTAACTTGTCTATTGCGGTCAGCTACCCAAGGCATAGTGATAATTGTTACGTAACACGAACTACGGTGAGTTGAATCGCTTAGGACCGGTTTTTTTTTATTAGCTGCAAGGACTGTGCAATAGAATTTATTGATGATGACTTTTTTTATTCTTATTACGTGTTTTTTCCTGTTTCATATATATTTATCACTAAACACCTATCTATTATTTATCATTTCATTTTTTTTATTTTTTGCGCGTTTTTTTTTTTTTAATTTGTACTTACATATAATAATATACAATCCGTAGACTCATAGCAAGGTTCAGATGAAAACCAGCGTCAGGCAACTGCTACGTAGTGGCCTAGCATTATACTGAACTGGACCTATTTGGCGCAGCCGTGAGACACACAATGTTAATGTATTTTTTAAGTTTTAGTATTTAAGTTTCTATATTATAATTGTTATCTCATTTTGTGTACCTGTGTGCCAAATAAACGTGTTTTCTTTCTTTCTTTCTAGTTCCAGTCCGTGGTCCCTCTCATGCTGGTATGGAGACAACGACGGTCACAACATAGCGCTGGGTATGCTACAATCGCGTTGGTAAGTCCCTTCTTTATTGAATAGCTTGAATGATGCTCACTTACCACCTGACAGCTCCTCACCGGACATGGCTAGTTCGGGATGTGCCTGTTTTGTATTCAGGGGGAAGAAATTCCTGAGCGTCACCATTGTGCGGACTTCCCGGAAGACACGGTGGAGCATATAGCATCGCCGTATCCTCGTGGAGGCGATCGGTGGCGGCGACGGTGGGGGCTATGGTCCGGAGTGCGAGGGCATGGAAAGCGGTCACCTGCTTCCAAAACCAAAACCGTTTAGAAAATAACATTCTAACACTCTAGTCGAAAATAAAAATAAGGTGACTAAAGTGTATAAATATAAGTTTTATTTATTGTATATATTATGTTTATGTATTGTGTGCTGTGCACATATTTGTATAGTTTATTTTTTTAGTTTTAAGTGTGATATAATTTATGTTAAGAGTAGCTTAAGTTTTGTTGTGCATGTGAGTTATCCTCATGTATAAAATTTGTTTGTATACACCACTAATTTTTAATTAGTACTAATGGCTTATCAGAAAATGTCTTGGTATTATTTAAGTAAAGTCTCAATAAATAATATTCATAAACAGCAAAGTTATTAGCGTGTGTTTGATCCAAAAATATCACTCAATTTATGGAAATATTGTACAGGCTATTGATGATGAATAAATGGTGGTCTAAAATAGAAAAACACTGCGCGTAGTATTTTCTAGTAGCAATTATTATGGGTGATTGATTCTATTATGAATTTACCAATTATGAGAAATTTTGGTGGTCAATTTTGGGATTTCGTTTTTTTTTACTTTTGACTACAAAAATATTATGATCAGTAACGGATACGGACAGAACCCCATTTTTTGTACTAATTAAAAAAAAATGGGTGTTACATAACGGTTATACCTAAGGTTTGCTGTAAGACAACCGAATTGTGGTTTAAGCTGTTGATCCCCGCATTAACGCCGGCATTCACGCGCCATTGTCTTACTATTGTGTCTCTAATTACGCACTCAAAAGGTTAAGCTCGCCTGTGTACGTCACAACCTGTCCAATTTTTTAACAGTAAAATTTATGTACGATAAAAATATAAGTCTAAGTCACTCTATTTAGTTTTAACTATAGTTTTTCACTCTATTTAGCTCTAAAACTATTCTCGGAGAGCTCGTTTCGAGACACAAAACTGAACAATTTTACATACCATTCCAAGTATTTATTTAAGCTCTTAAAACAATATTATCATAGTCCAACACGGAAAAATCTTGGCTCGTCTGTATTTTCATAAAACTAGTACTTTTCTACGAAGTAACCTTAGTAAATGCGCAGTTGTTTTTTGAGCGGAACGAGCGAAAAAAGCGAGCGCCAAGATAAATGACCGTTGTCTAGTGAGACGTGTTGTAAGCGCGTATTGTGTTCAGTTCAGCTCAGTTACTGTCTTAGCGTTGAAAGGATTTCATTTTATAGGTTTTAAATGGACTTGTGAAGAGGTTGGATTCTGATCAGTAATCTATGATTTCTTTAAAATAAAGTATATGGTTTTTATTGAACATGTGTGTATTTTTTGAAATATCGCATGTTTTGAATAAAATACGCTCTTTTTTATCAATGTGTTCTACACATTTTTGGTATTTGTCCTACTGTCGACGTCATGAAAATGGTACATTTTTAAACACCCATGGAGATTTGCATACACGAACAAAGGAGAGCCAGCAAAAGAAAATTTTTAAAGAAAATCGACTGCTAGATAAATGTTTGACTTAAGTAATAATCTGTACCTATTTTAAATAGTCTAAATATTTTTGGCAAAAATCAAATATACGCTTAAACTATTGAATACAAAATTTCTTTAAATAAAAACCTCTCTTAGCCTCCAGCTGTACGCTTCAAAAGTTTCTGATGTTTACCTGTAACAAAACAAACACCCAATTAGCTCGTTGTTATTCAATCACTGACAATAAGATTCGTTTCTAAATACAAACAGAACGGATTTATTTTCGTATCTTACATTTTTTATTTATTTATCTTAAGAACTTGAGTCCTGGACCTTTGATAGACGTATAAGGGGCAGAAGCCAACTCGCAGAGGTCTCTTAGGGCCTGTGCACACAGACTGACACAGACACAGACAGTGTGTGATACAGACGCGATACGCACGCAAATCAGACGCAGCCTTAAAAGCGCGCCGTCGACGCGCGTCAACGGCGCGTTTAAAAAACGTGGTGTACATAGGCCCTTAGACAATTTTTGTGGAACGTGGAACCAGCCGACAACTTTACCTGTACACGCTATGCATGTGCACCCAAGGACAACCCCCGGTTAGTAGGAAACTATTGTGTTATATGGAAAACAAAGATACAGTCCAGGCTATGGTTTCGGGATGGTTAAGTGAACTGAAAAAACGTGAAAAAAAACGAAAAACGTGTATGCTCTAATGATTTCTGACAAAACATCTTTGTACACCATGTTTTATGCAAATAAAATTAATTGATTGATTGGTTACATTTTTATATTTTAACTACCTATGTTAAAACTATGGCCCCTGCCTAAACCATATTATTTAATTACATTGATAAAAAAAGGCAGAGGTCTCCAAAACGGCATGATGTGACGTATTTATTATTATTATTGATATACTCGCGTTTGACCACTATCTCACCTGATGGTAAGCGATGATATGGTCGATGATGGAGCACGCTTGCCTAGAAGTAACCTTCACCTAAAGCGGGAGAAGTAAGTTGACGATTTACCACCTTAACAAAAATGACGCTCAAACGGATTTGAATGAAATTTGGCACACATAGATCATGCCCTAAAACGGGATACTTTTGATCTCAGGTCATCATCATCTTCCTGCCCTTATCCCGTTTTATTTGGGGTCGGCGCAACACGTTTTTTTCTTCCATTCTGTCCTGTCACTCGTCACGCTATCACTAATTCCCTTTTCTTTCATATCACTCTTCACACAATCCATCCATCTTTTCTTTGGTCTCCCTCTCCCTCTCCATCCATCCACATGTAAACTCATAACTTTTTTAGTAACATGCGATTCATCCCTCCTCTTCACATGACCATACCAAGACAAACGATTCCCTTTCAACTTTTCAGTCACTGGCGCCACTTTCAAACTTCCCCTTGTATACTTTTGATCCCAGGTAAATAATAAAAATATTTTATTTATTAAAATGACAACAGCAGTCCAATCGTTAGTAACAACTTATCAACTAAAAGGTAAGTAATACTTAAAAAATAATTATGTTTCCTTGGGATAATTTGGGATAAAAAAAATACCTTCCGGAAGACGCAGCGTCGGAAGGCCTTCCACAAGGTGGACTGATGACCTAGTGAGGGTCGCGGGAATGCGGTGGATGCGAGAAGTACAGAATCGGACGTTATGGCGACACCAGGGAGTGGCCTATGTCCAATAGTGGACGTCTTTCGGGTGAAATGATGATGATGATGGGATTATTTTCTACTCTCACGCGGGTGAAGCCGCTGACAAAAGCTAGTTTAATATAAATTCTTAACCAATAATCTCAAAACGGTGAATTAAAACATGTTGAGGAAACCGGCATGTCCTGGAACCAAAAATTCGAAGACATGTGACATTCACCAACCCGCACCGGGCCCACGTGGTGGCTCCTCTCCTAGAGAGGAGGCCCGAGTCCCAGCAGTGGGAATATTAAAAGGCTGATTATGCTAACCAATAAATTCGACAGCTGAAGAAGTATCGCAAACACTACAATATTCTTCAAATTAAATAAAACACTCTCTCATTCCCAAAAGGGTCTTTAACCGACCCCACTATCAAACATAGTGAAAGCAAGTTCCCTTAATAGCCGCTATTTTAATTATACGTGAGAAGGACGAAAGGCTTTCATCTTTTTTAGGGTTCAGCACCTAATTGGTATAAACCAAACCCTTATGGTTCGACTTTTTTTAATTCTTTCAATCTTTATTAATACTATATTTATTAAAACTTTATTTTAGTTATAAGTTTACATGTGGATGGATGGACAGGGAGAGGGAGGCCAAAGAAAAGATAGATGAGTTGTGTGGGGAGTGATGTGAGAGAAAAGGGAGTTAGTGATAGTGTGACGGGTGACAAGACAAAATGGAAGAAAAATACATGTTGCGCTGACCCCAAGTAATATGGGACTAGGACAGGATTTGGTAATAGTGATATTAAAATTTTATGCACTAATGAAAAACACTATATAGATGGTTTTAACACCTTAGACATCGACTACCAATCGACTTTAATACTTTTATTGTAAGTAAGGAATTTTATTTATTGCGCAAAAAGATTAGACTATAACATCAGTGATGAAATCCCAAAAATGGGGGTGGTTACTTCACATAAATAAGACACATACTAATACCTACTGTACTTTAAACTAGCAACCAATCCTGTACGATGATAACAAGTAAAAAAATACTACCTAACCATCGTTCACTTATTCCTTAAATGGCAGAAGTTAAGGGAAAAAAATCTCACAATATTCTCATTGCTCGTACATATTACAGGTAACTAAAGAATGTGTCTAAAAATCCAATATTTTTAAATATTACTCTTAATATAGCGGTCACTAAAAAAGACAATTTAATTTTGAAAATGTTATAATATTACGGTTAGTCTCCCTATGCTTTAGTCCGGTTATGATCGTCCCGTGAAATATCTACTAAAAAGTTTTGCTATACACAAAATCACATTCGCGGGTAGTGAAGAGAAAAACAGTTAGGTACAGTGTAATATTTTTCTTACCAAGGTACAGAACCTTCAGAATCCGGCTCACTCTTCGCCAGATTTTTTAATAAACCATCGTTGGTGTCGGCTTGTGATTACTGAAATGCTCTCATCTTTTTTGAGGTGAATGACCCGTAGTGCACTGGATTTTGTAGCGAGATTTGATTATATCACTATTACTCGTATTTTGTACAAACTTTTATTTAGTCAAGACTGTAATAAAATATGATTATACAATTTTACTAAATAGTATGACGAAACTTATATACGTGGGATACTCAGAAAGTTTTGAGAAACTAAAAAAAACTAACTTCTATGGATAAAATATATTTTTTTAGTAATTCACCTGTTTTCTTGAATTTTTTTTTTTACTGCCAGCACACTTTCTTCCGTGACAGCCGTCGTAGGACCACCGCTCCTTTGTTCATCCCCCAAAGTAAGGCGACCGCGATTGAACTCGCTATACCAGCGGTAGATGGTTGCTTTTGAAGGTCCTTCATAGATAAAAGCAATTTAAAGTCGATGAAATAACTCAAGTTTTAGGCCACATTTAAAATCGTAGAAAATCATCGCACCAAAATGTTCTCGATGCAGATCCATTTTTAAATGAGACACGATAATTTTATTTGGCTCTCGAAAAAATGTGTAGGTAAATTCAAAATTCGAACAATAGTATTTTTACTTTTAAATAACCAAAGTTTTCAAATAATTACAAGTGGCCAGTGTCTTATACATAAAAACATGTTTTTATGTATAAGACACATTATTACAATTGAATCTACAACTACACATAGAGAACATCATAACCTGAGCATTTAAAATGTACGGCTTTGTTTTTGGAACAGTGACTTTAGGCGCCCTTGCACATTTTTACAACTATCACTCACTTATTCGTTCTCAGCTTGAATATGCCTGCCTGATATGAGATCCGATAAACAGTAAATACAAAATAGGCATTAAAGAGTAGAATAGAAATTCTTACGAACTATGCAATTCAGATGCCAACTTACTCGAGAAGAGACGGATGCTTCTGCAAGTAATGACACTGCACGACCTTCTTCATAATAAGTTAAATTGTATAGACCTTAATAATGATATAAAGCTTGTAGTTCCTAGATCAATTCACGGTCGCGATTGCCGTTTATTTGCTCAGGCTTTTTAATTACACCGAACAAACACAGGTAAGCGTGCACCATTTCGACGTCTCACACAATGAAAATATCATAGAGATTGACATATTTATGCTCAGTATGTTTTTCAACGTAGAGTTATTAGTGCACTGAACAACTTTTTTTTGTGATGACTGACTAGTTTGTAACTGCGTAAATAAAGTGTTTCCTGGAATAATACCTAGCTCACCGATGAGTTCGCATCATAGCATACCTCTATGTTAATAACTATGTGGAAAATTTTGTGGTTTTTACATTGCTTTTGTTTTGTATACCTACTAATAAGTGTAATAATAGTTATTTATTTATTTATTGAGTACTGCCACATTACAATAAATTTAACATTAAAAAACAAAAAGAATCGATTTCATCGTGGTGGTCTGATGTATGTAACAATAACGGCGTACATAACATTTGCAATTCTTTGGGATAAAAATTAACAAAACTATGTACTTCAATTTAGAATTACAATTTAACAGTCAATACAAAACAAAAAATACAGAAAACAACTAAAACCTTATACAATTATTATTTATATACTTTTTTATTTAAAAATTTAATTATTAAGAAATGAGAATTTAATTTACATAATTTAGTTACTAATTAAGGTAAATATTTAAATAGAAAACCAAGAGTGTATACTTTTGATATAATGTAATATCGTTTTTTTCCAAATAAAATAAAATAATATATCCTAATTTCTGATGCGATGGTTTCAGATGATGATTCGTGATTTGCGATGCATTTGTAGCGAGAGCCTATTAATAATAAATCAGAAAATCTAAACAGATACTATAATAAATATTAAGTCCAACAGTTGATTTGTTTACAAATTTGTAGGAGGTAATCTCGGAAGGCTGATCCAATTACAGACAATTCTCTTATTGACAGAATCCGAGTGCTGTAGGGTACTATTTAACCAGTTTCAGAAGAAAGAGGTTCTCTATTCTGCTAAATGTGTTTATTTTCATCTTGTCTCAGGATATCTTCGCCCTCATTTCACCGATTATGTTCAAATCCCATGTTATTGGAGTCAATAATTCAAGCATTTCTGTTTTGTTTAAAAAATTATTTTAACAACTCTTTCTGTGTTGGGTTAAGTTTTAACTTCGCGGCAGTCCCATTACGCCATTGACGCGGTTCCACGCGCGCCTCAAAGTAATGTCAGTAATACCGTATGGGCTCAGCAGGATCGATGCCCCGCTAGGGCCACGGGGAATTTCTGAAAATATCTGAAAAGAAAACTCATGGTCCTAAAACGCAAAGGGGCAACTGAAGGACACAGGTGGGGTTATAGTCAGTAAAAGTCTGACACAACCTCCTGCTCGATACTAGAGTGGTAGAAGTTATTAGATGATTTCCCACCTCATACAAAGGCTGGGCACGCCATAATTATGGCGGTAAGTCCCCTCTTTGAGGAGTGGCTGGAAAGGCAACACGGCGTCCTTACCTTCCGCATGACGCAGGTCCTCACCGGACATGGTAAGTTCGGGAGGTTCCTGCACCGGATTCACCGGAGTCACCATTGTGTGGACCACCCGGAGGACACGGTGGAGCACACGGTGGAGGTGTGTCCCGCTTGGGCAGAGCAACGCCGTGTCCTCGTGGGGGCTATCGGTGGCGGCGATCTCTCGCGCCGGGCCTTGGTACAGGCCATGGTCCGGAGCGAGGAGGAGTGGCAGGCGGTCGCCTCCTTCTGCGAAGCAGTAATGCTAGCAAAGGAGGCGGCCGATCGCGTGAGGCAACGGTCCTCACGCCCCAATCGCCGCCGGGATTCCGATCCCGATTTCCGGCCATCGTAGGCGCGGGCTTGCGGATGGCGAGCAATGGGTGGCTCGCCTCCGACCGTCCGGTAACCGTCCGGACCGAGCCCAAGTCGTCGACGGCGCGTGCTGTTCCACGCGCGCCTCAAGGAGATGTCAGCAACTGTAGGGGCCTAGCAGGGTCGAAGCCTACCGGGGCCAAGGGTCTGATTCTGAAAGGAAGACTCGGCCCTGGTACGAAAGGCAATGAAGGAACAGGAGTGGGTTTTTAGTCAGTAAAAGTCTGACACTATCTCCCGCCCCGCCCAAGGGCGGGGGATGTCATAAGATGATTTTCCCACCGAAAAAAAAAAAAAAAAACCTCATACAAAGGCACTAATCTGTATCATCATCATCATCATCATTTCAGCCGATAGACGTCCACTGCTGGACAAAGGTCTCCCCAAATGTCGCCACAATTAACTGTCCTGTGCGTCTCGCATCCATCGGATTCCCGCAACCTTCACCAAGCCATCGGTCCACCTTGTAGGGGGCCTTCCAACACTGCGTCTTCCGGTACGTGGTCTCCATTCCAGAATCTTTCGGCCCCAACGGCCGTTTTGCGAGCAATGTGCCTTGCCCATTGCCACTTAAGTTTAGCGATTCTTCGTGCTATGTCGGCAACTTTGGTTCTCCTGCGGATATCTTCATTTCTGATTCGATCACGCAAGGAAACTCCGAGCATAGCCCTTTCCATTGCCCTTTGGGTGACTTTAATCCTTCTGATGAGGCCCATTGTGAGCGACCACGTTTCGGATACATATCATTTCTAATCTGTATCGTTCTCACAAATTATTTACCCATCATATATTTGCTGTATAGACTTTAAAAGAAACTTTGACCTCTGAGTTTGTTTCGGTGTTCTTTCTTGGAGCTAGGAAACCTCGGCCTTATCTAGTTTAAATTGTTGAAAAAGTTTATATGTAAATATAACCAATTAGCATAGTAAATATCACTGTTTATTATATTTATTCTTGTTGTATATAAGACGGATTGTTAGTAACGATGACACAGAGAATCTTAGATGAAGCTTGTTAGATCCACAAATCTTAACGTATTTGAATTTGTAAAGCCAATCTGTCGCCTAGAATTGGGTAGGATTTCGAAATCAACAGACATATTTCTATGAAGTTGTATCTTGGTATTTGAGTTGAGGCTGTACGTTTATCATGTAGGCAACAGCAAAGATAAATCAGTTGAAATAACCAACGAGACTTTTTTTTTTTGTTTGAAAATCATCCAATGACCTATTTGTCGTAGCCGTGAGACATTATTGTTATTGTTAATTTTATTTCTCCATATTTTTTTTATGTTTAATTTTAGTTTGCAAATCAATTACTTGTTGATTCATGCATCATGGTGTGCCAAATAAACATATTTTCTTTCTTTCTTTCTTTCAATGACATCCCCTCTTGGGCAGAGCGGGAGATAGTATCAGACTTTTACTGACTATGCCTTTCGTACCAGGGCCGAGTCTTCCTTTCAGAAGCAGACCCTTGGCCCTAGTAGGCTTCGACCCTAGCCAACGAGACTTCAGATTTCTCATAGGTAATCAACATTAACATTTCAAACGAAAATCGTCCATAGGTATCCCCAAGTGTCGCCACAATGACTGGTCTACTCCAAGATGCACTCTTGCATCTATCGCATTTTCGTGACCCTCATTATGTCGTCCATCCATGTTGCGGAAGGCTTTCTAATGCTGCATCTTCCGATACGTGGTCGCCACTTCAAGACCTTTCGCCACCATCAACCATTTTTTTTTTTCGGAGGGATCATCCAATGACATCCCCCGCTCTGGGCGGAGCTTGAGGATGTCAGACTTTTACTGACTAAAAACCCACTCCTGTTCCTTCGTTGCTTTTCATACCAGGGCCGAGTCTTCCTTTCAGAAGCAGACCCTTGGCCCCAGTAGGCTTCGACTCTGATGGGCCCCTACGGTTTGCTGTCATCTCCTTGAGGTATGCGCCGTCCACGACTTGGACTCGGTCCGGACAGTTACCCGGACGGTCGGAAAAAAGCCTGCGCCTACGGTGGCTGGAAATCGGGATCGGGATCCCGGAGGCTGGGGCGTGAGGGCCGCTCCCTCGCGCGTGCACGTGCGTCCTCCTCGCTTCGGACCATGGTCTGTACCAAGGCCCGGTGCGAGAGGTCGCTGCCACCGATCGGGAACACAACGACATGGCGGTGCTCTGCCCAAGCGGGACACACCTCTACCGTGTGCTCCACCGTGTCCTCCGGGCGGTCCACACAGTGGTGACACCCGGGTGAATTCCTATCTGGTGACATGGATACTACTACACCAATAACAAACAGTAAAATCACAGAAATCCCATAAAAGCTCAACCCATGACCTGTAACAGAACTACAGAGAATCCGTACAAACATAGCCGGAGAGCTAGTAGATAATCTTGTTACCTCCCAAGAGGAAGTTTTAAGAGCTGCACGCACCATCACTTAACTTGTTAGCTTAGCTCCTGTACTATAAATTTCACTACATCTAACTTAATTCAGTCGTAGTGGGTCGCTGGTTGATGCTGAACTCAGAAGTTTTAGAGTTTCGAGTTGGTTTTATTTATGGATTTGAAGTTGGACTTGTGGGTGCCTAAAGGGCTGCCTTGATTGGATTAACTTAACGGTATTGATTGGTTTGAAAATATTCCTTCATTAAATTTTTCCTGTGACTAAGTTCAGTGCGTGATATATCACTGGAACTGGACATTTCCAGGATAATTGGATTTAGACAATCATAGATAACTTAATTAGTTTAAATTTAAGATAACGCTATGTAGTCTTTTTCTTCATCTGTGATATCACTTGATTCGATTCCATTCTTATTATACCTACTTAAATTAATTTTTAACTTTATCTTAAACCTAAAAGATGTCAATGCAATCTGTAGCTAGATATATATATGTATGTGGAAGCTTGTTATTGGCAATTTTAATTACATAATTATGTAAAAAAATTATAATTGTTATTAGCCTGTAAGCTTTCTTTAAAAATAAATAAATAAATAACACTACAAAATTGCCATGGCTGCAGAATTATTCCAAAAAGTCACTTCTTGAAAAGTTCAAAAATGTTTTAGTCTGTAAGAGTTTGACAATCCTGCTTCCTCTAGCCAGAGCCGAAATTTTTTCGTTAACTTATAAGTTTGTTTTTTTTTTTCACAGCTTCAAATGGGGACCGCAGACTTGAGTATATAGTTTTAATTTCAACTCGATACCTCCACGCGTTCCCGAGATAAAGGGTCTTGACGAACAGACAGACAGACGGACAACAAAGTGATCCTATAAGGGTTCCGTTTTTTCCTTTTGAGGTACGGAAACCTAAAAAGTCTTTATAATAACATACTGTCAGGCAGTCTATACCACAGTCTTGTAGTTCCAGTAAATCATAACACATAGTTTCCAACCACAACTATTTCCCACAATATTCTAACTACCAGTTAACGTACGAATAAGATTACTTCTAACCGCCCTACTTACAAATTTCTGAGTAGATTTATAGTTTGAGCTTGTTACTAGGATTAATTTTGCATCCCTATTAAAAGTGGCAATTTGTGTCCCAGTGTCCGAAACCACACGAGTTTGCGCATGGCGAGCAATGGGTAGATCATAGTCCCGGCAGTGTAGGGCGTAGTTAACTACTATTTTGTAATCGATTACAAATTACGTTAATCAAACTGCTACAAGTAGTTTGATTACACGTAGTTATGATTGAATGTAACTTAACTACAATAATCAAACTACATGAAGTAGTTATTAATTTGTTATATTCTAGTACTTATAATTACTGATTATTTTAGTACTAAAACTTACATTTTGCAATTAAAATTTAATTTAAAAAAAAACCGGAATCTAATCGTATGAAAAATTCTCGTATGTTTACTTTCATGAATAATTCATTTATTACATATTATTATTGCGTTGATTGACAAATAATAATAATAAAACCTTTAAATACGTACTTATAAAAAGTAGTTTCATAATCGTGATTTCAACTACAATTTGTAATTAGTAATCAAAATGTTTAACTACTTTTTACGATTTTCTAATGTAATTTGTAGTTGTGATTACTAACTACAATATGTAGTCGTAATTATTAATCAGTAGTTAGATTACATATTGCCCAACACTGCAGTCCAGTAAGGTTGGTCCTGGTTAGCCAGGGTACACGGGGCTTAGTGTTCCACGCGCGCCTCAAAGAGATGTCAGCAAGATTGACGAGGCCAGTTAGAGCCAATGCTTGCCAGGGCTGCGGATAGTTCGAAAGAGTTCCCGTGGCCCTCGCAAAGGGCAACCGAAGGAACGCTGTGGGTTCTAATCAGCAATAATAATATAATAATATTCCACAACTATCACACAACGCCGTCTAGTCCCAAGCTACGCAGAGCTTGTGTTATGAGTACTGGACAACTGATAAACATACTTATATATTTCTATATACATACATATTATTGATAAGTTACACCCAGATACAGAACAAATGATTGTGCTCATCACACAAACATTTGTCCTGGGTGGGTATCGAACGCACGACCTCCGGCAAAGCAGTCAGGGTCACTAACCACTAGACCAACTGGCCAGTCAAGTCCAGCAATGTTCGGATACTCCCTCTCTTTTTACCCAGAACGGGAGACGTTAGTGATTTCCTACCTAATAAAAAAGCAGGATCTAAAATCAATCTGGCACCTACACTTTGCCACTCATAAGACTACAGAGTGCCTACAGATGCAATGATTTACCCACGCGTACCTGAATTTAGCCTTTCTAATCTCTAAATATAGAAAAAAAGTATCCATATCAAAATAAAAACATAAAACAAAGTGTGAATCTGTGCTCCTTTTGACAATTTTCTAATTTCACGTGAGCCAAGTTACTGACAGAAGAATCCAATCCAAATCGTAAAGCCGTTTGAGTGTGGTGGACATCCCACCCATACGTACAAAGCGTTTTGGGAACACATTCATTATGCGTACAGCAAAGGAGTGGGATTCCCTGCCGGAGTCTGTGTTTCCTGATAGCTACAACTTAAGAGTATTTAATTCAAGAGTGAATAGGTTACTTCTAGGCAAGCGTGCTCCATCGTCGGTCACATCATCGCTTACCATCAGGTGAGATTGTGGCCAAACGCGAGCCTATCAATAATAAAAAAAGTAACAAACATACATGCAATATGATCATACATACAAAATTTCGCTTTAGTAGGTAATATCAGTGTGACCTAGTATGGAGTTAGTTACATTAATCTACTTTCGAATAAACCAATTACTACATCCCTTATTTCTATAATCCGAAAGCCGCAGGTACTCGTATTCCTACTTAAGTTCGTAAATGATCGGAATGCCGACCAAGGCCGAAAGGGATTGAAACTCGGCATTTTTTGCAGTTCCCACCTCGTGAAGTAGGTCCCTGAGATTAATTTGGGCAAATATGTTGTAAATAAATAAATAATCCCATTATGTATTCTAGTTATTTAGGGTAGGATTAATTTTAGACTGAAAGGGATTAGATAGTGGTCTAAAGTTTTAGGTAGAGGAATGTCTGAGTAAAGAATTTGTGGATTCTTAATATTAGATTTTAAATTAGAGCAGTGGTCACTTGACGTTCGGTCGTCCGGTAACCATCCGGGCCGAGCCAAATCTTCGACGGCTCGTAGAGTTCCACGCGTGCCTCAAACGAGATGTCAGCAAAACCGTAGGGGACCAGCAGTGCCAATCCCAGCGGGGAATTTCTGAAAAGGAAACGCGTGGTGCTTGAACGCAAAAGGCAACCGAGGAACACAAGTGTGGTTTTAGTCAGCAAAAAGAAGCTTCTCGTTTTATCCTCGAGCGGGAGAAGTCATTGGATGATTTCTCCACCTTAAAAACAGTGGTATAGTACGCGTCACGTAAAAAGAACGCTGGCGGTCAAGCTGCGCATAGGCGATTTATCGGTCCATTTGGTGGTATGAGGTAGGGCGCGGGGCGGGTGAGCCACGCGCCGCATGTTTCGTTCATGTGCTATTGGTTCGTCAGTTGAGCTTTGCTTCCCGCGCAGTATGCACGTTAATGGACCGATAAATCGCCTATGCGCAGCTTGACCGCCAGCGTTCTTTTTACGTGACGCGTACTGTAACAGCCCTAACTTACGAGTCGCACGAAATGGGCTCAAACCCAGGCAGACGGTTTACTTTATTTGTTTTATCACCTTTGCTCTTAAAACGGTAAAGGAAAACATCGTGATTAAACGGGTATTTTGTAGAACCAAAACTTAAAGTCATATTATGGCATTGAGTAACACGTACTAACTATTTGGCCCACCTTGTAGATTACGCCCTTTTCTAAAGAGGAGGCCTGGGTCCCAGCTGTGGGAATATTATATCGCTGATTATGCTATGCTACATTTTAAATGAGTCTTTATAAATCAAACTAAAACGAAGTCTGACCTGTTATGTGTGTGTATGTATATTATATATATATTTATTTATTTATGTACACACAAACACTTGAAAATGAAAATAACAAAACCAGACAGAAGAGCACAAAGGTACTGCTTATTTCAAATGAAATTTCTTTCAGCTGACCTGCGACAGGAGAGTTGGATGAGAGATATATCGTATGAAGTATATTATAAGTTCATTGTGTATATAATCAAAGAGAATCAAACCAATATACGAAATACGAAAATAATAGGTCTTTTTTTACCTATGAAGTTGCCGTTCTGCAATACTGGCCACATGACATCAAAATATTTTTTGTTTGGCTAAGAATTCTAATTTCAAATCAATTTTATTTTAAAAACATGGAATTCTTTTTTCAAAATTAATCATTTGTATAAGCATTAGTGGAACACTTTCATCGAATTTGAATCGTTTTCATCATCTTGGATTTATATACAGTCATGTATAAAACAAGAAACTGACAGACATATCAACTCACAGCCGAAACTACATGGACTAGGAGTGTGAAAGAAGGTTTCCTTTCATGTGTTTTTTTTCTTTTTTTTTTTCTTGTGGCAAAATCATCTAATGACATCCCCCGCTCTTGGGCGGAGCGGGAGATAGTGTCAGACTTTTACTGACTAAAAACCCACTCCTGTTACTTCTTTGCCATTTTTTCCCCCGCCCCGGCCCTGGGGTCACTTTCACATCACCCATGGCCCCAGCAGGCCTCGACCCTGCTGGGCCCCTACGGTTGCTGACATCTCCTTGAGGCGCGCGTGGAACACTACGCGCCGTTGACGACTTGGGCTCGGTCCGGACAGTTACCGGACGATCGCACGGCGAGCCACCCATTGCTCGCCGTCCGCAAGCCCGCGCCTACGTGGCCGGAAATCGGGATCGGAATCCCGGCGGCGGTTGGGGCGTGAGGACCGTTGCCTCACGCGATCGGCCACCTCCTTTGCTAGCATTACTGCTTCGCAGAAGGAGGCAACCGCCTGCCACTCCTCCTCGCTCCGGACCATGGCCTGTACCAAGGCCCGACGCAAGAGATCGCTGCCGCCGATCGCCCCCATGAGGACTGTATGCTCCACCGTGTCCTCCGGGCGGTCCACACAATGGTGGCACACGGGTATTTCTGCACGAATCCGGTGCAGGAACCTCCCGAACTTACCATGTCCGGTGAGGACCTGCGTCATGCGGTAGGTAAGGACGCCGTGAGGTCTTTCCAGCCACTCCTCAGAGAGGGGACTTATCGCCATAATTATGGCGTGCCCAGCACTGGATTGCAACAGTCGCTGACGCCATTCCACCATGAGATCCCGGCGGAAGTCTTTCCGCCATGCCGCGACTTGGTGCGGCAGCGGAGTTTCGCCCCGGCGTTGCATCTCCATGCGCAGATCGTGTATGCGTGCAAGGTCTTTTGCCTCCAAATCCCACGGTGGTTGGCCAGCAAGGAGGCTCGATGCTTCGCGGGAAATCGTGCGGTATCCCCGCACCATCCGGATGGCCATGATCCTCTGGTTTGCGTTCAGCTTGGCCGCCGGTCGCTTTCGAAGCGACGGCGCCCATACCAGCGCCCCATAAAGGGCCATGGACCGAACGATTCCTGCATAGAGCCTCCGGCAGGAGGCGTCTGGACCCCCTAGGTTGGGCAGGAGCCGCTTGAGGGCAGCCCCAGTACGATCCAGTTTGGGAGCCAGACGTCGGAAATGCACCTCGAAATTCCATCGGCTGTCGAGGACAAGTCCAAGGTACTTCATCGTCGACTCGACGCCGATGTGAACCCCTCCTACCGTTAGTTGGGAACCCGATGGTGGCGCATTCCGAGGGCCGTGGAAGCACATGGCCTCGGACTTGTGCAATGCCACCTCGAGTCCCAACTCTTGGATCCTTTCCACGAATGCCGCAACCCCGCGTGGCACTAGTTCGACCGCCGCCTGGTACGACTCTCCCCGCGCCAGGACCAGCGTAGCATCTGCGTAGTAGATCACGCTGACCCCGTCAGGGAGATCGCCGCGCAGCACGTAGTCGTACCCGATGTTCCAAAATTCGCCTAAAGGAATGAAACGGGGGACCAAAGTTTATATGGAGAAACCTACTTTCAAGCAGGCGAAGCTGCCGGCAGAAGATAGTATCATATAACTAAACCCCATCCAAATCAAATCAAAAGTTTTTGAAAAAATCGCAAGCGTACCAACATACATACATGCGGATCGAACACAGAACTTCCCTTTTTAAAATTGAATTAAGAACCTAGAACTGGTTCTTAATAATACAAACTTTCGCACAAATATTTTATGACACACGATACCAATTCAAATACGTATCCAATTAGCAAGTTACGCTTGCAAGTATTAACTTCATAGGACTTGTGTCACACCGATTTAGTATTACAGTACCATTGTAGCCTAATTCAAGTTGAAGTAGCATTAGTTTATATGCGTAGCAAACATAACTGAAAGTCGTAGAGAACATTAAGTGCTAGACCACAAGAGTATACGTGGTCTGTATTACTTAATGTACGGTTAGATTAATTTTATGTGTATATATACAATATCTTTTTGAATACCTAATCCGAGGATTTTTACCTCAGTAAAACCAGTGACGCTTCCATTCTCGAGGAACAGCCCCCAAATTAAGCCAAGTTACAACCGTTTCGTTTCGATTCTCTTTTCGTCGATCGCCTCGAGTAAGTCACGCCTCCTATTCCTTTATTCTGACGTCATCTCAACGCTCAGTCAGGTGGTCAGAACAAAGGAATTGAAGGCGTGACCAACACGAGGCGATCAACGAAAAGAGAATCGAAACGAAACGGTTGTAACTTGGCTAGGGGGGCTAGGCGTCAAGGAACGCTTGTCTGCGCTTGTACGTAATCATATTTTTAAATACTTTAGCCATATTTGGCGACGTGGAGGTGACTCCATCGAACGCTTTGTTATACATGGAAAGGTGGACGGAACAAGGCCGCGTGGCAGATCACCGATGCGATGGACTGACCAAATCAAAACAGCATTGAACGAGTGCGCCCAAATGCTCGCCGTCCGGCCGTCCGGTAACCGTCCGGACGTCCATCGACGGCGCGTAGTGTTCCACGCGCGCCTCAATTAGATGTTAGGGGCCCAGCAGGGCCGAAGCCTACTGGAGCCATGTGTTGTTACCCAAAAGCGAAACCGACAGGGCAAAGAAGGAACACAGATCAGTAAAAGTCTGATATGCCCTCCCATTCCGCCTTGGAACGGGAGAAGTCATTAGATGATATCCTACCGTAAAAAAAATCCACAAGGAGTCAATAAATTTGCAAATAATTAAAACAGCCACAGAACTTCATTCGAAGAAATCCAGCCAAAGTATTAAAACCTAGCTTTTAAAGGCTCTTTTAATGAACCCCTATAGGAGGGCATAATAAGGTGCAAAATAACAATAAAAAGAAAATCTCACTATAGTGTTAGGGGTCGTAAAAAGTGGGGAAATAAAAATGTGTAAGGAGCCACAATTTCCCTAGTATAACGCGGGACATATTAATTTTATGGGGTATAATAATAGAAGCTTTTATGTGCAATAATATGATCTACGGAGTTTTATTGACTACTTTTGTGATGTTCTAGAGGGCGAGAGGTTGCGTAAAGCTATTTTCTCCTGTTCTTGTGTGATTTTGAAAGCAGGTCGAAGCTTCACCTGCAGAAATATCCAAAAATTACCATAGCATGGATGCGTACTGGAAGACACAGTGTTGGAAGGCCCCCTACAAGGTGGACCGATGACCTGGTGAAGGTTGCGTTAATCCGATGGATGCGAGACGCACAGGACCATTCATTGTGGCGACAGTTGGGGGAGGGATATGTCCAGCAGTGGACGTCTATCGGCTGAATGATGATGAACGCAAAGAGCAACTAAAGGAACACAGGTGGGTTTTAGTCAGTAAAAGTCACCTTCACGCTTCACTCAGAGCGAGAGAAATTATTTGATAATTGCCCAACTCAAAAAAAAGTCAACGCTTCTCCTGAAGAAATATTCGACAACTAAAATAACACAGATAAATTTTAGTCTGTAAAAGTCTAACACGCCTAGCTCCACCTCTTCTTGGTTTAGCATAGGAGGAGGCCGCACGAGCACGCGCGAGGGAGTGGCCCCCACGCCCCAGCCGCCGACATCCCGATCCCGATTTTCAGCCACCGTAGCTGCCAACCGCCGTCCACACGTCCGGACCGAGCCCAAGTCGTCGACGGCGTGTACTGTTCCACGCGCGCCTCAAGGAGATATCAGCAAACCGTAGGGGCCCAGCAGGGTCGAAGCCTACTGGGACCAAGGGTCTGCTTCTGAAATGAAGACTTTGTCCTGGTATGAAAGGCAACGAAGGAACAGGAGTGGGTGTTTTAGTCAGTAAAAGTCTGACATACCCTCGCGCTCCGCCCAAGAGCGATGGATGTCATTGGATGATTTTCCAATCGAAAAAAAAAACCTCTTCTTGGCCGCCACTACACCGCAGCTCTACCTACAGCGAGCAAAAAAAAAGGCAAGTGCGAGTCGGACTCGCGCACTGAGTGTTCCGTCAGACTTACGAGTACCTATGAAAATAGTTGAGTTGAGTTACGAAGATTTTTCCGAAACGCAAAAAAAAAATTTTTGTGACGTAACTACAAAACAGTTTTCAGATTTTTTCCTATACTTGTGCTATTTTGATTCCCTTGAGAGTGTCAAAATACAAAAATACACGTTTTTTGCGACATAAACGGAGGTATCTTTTTTTTCGTTAACTCAGAAGTTTGACTTTTTCGCAGCTCCAAGCGACCGCAGACCTGAGTATAAGGTTTTCATTTCAACTCAATACCTCTACGCGTTCCTGAGATACTCGTAAAGGGTCTTGACAGACAGACGGACACCAAAGTGATCCTATAAGGATTCCGTTTTTTCCTTTTGAGGTACGGAACCCTAAAAAAGAGGTCGATGCTTCACCTGTTAGTAGGTAAGTGTTATTACACTTACGTTTACGCTTGCAAAATCAAAAGATTTCTTGAAGCGTATTATGTATCAAAACCTGTATTACGAACTATGTATATAATGTGGGAGCAATAAACTAATGCGAGTTAGGTTTCCTTTCTGGGAGAAGAAATAAATCGAAACCATAAAAAAAAGCGTACAAAGCGTTTTGGGAACACATTCATTATGCGTAAAGGTAAGAAGTGGAATTTCCTGATAGCTATAACCTAGGGGTCTTTAAATCAAGAGCGAATGCAAAGTAGTTCAAAAAAACTTGATTGAAACATCTACTGCTCCTGCGGAGCGTGCGCGCCTGCTGGCTGTGGGAGAGTGGGAGTCGGGACTCTGGCTTCACGCACTACCATCGTCGAACATAGGCACCTTGCTCGATGATAATACTTTCCGCCTCGCTGCTTCCTTACGTCTATGCGCTCCCTGTTGTTCTCCTCATCGCTGTCACTGTGGCGAAGTCGTCAACAGCCTCGGACACCACGGTCTGTCATGCAGCCGAAGTGCGGGTCGCATAGCACGACACGCGAATATCAACGACATCATCAGACGTACTCTTGTCTCCGTCGGCGTTCCAGCCGTATTGGAACCCCATAGCCTGGCACGCGACGATGGCAGGAGACCGGACAGCATGTCGTTATTCCCATGGATGATGGGTAGGCCTTTAGTATGGGACGCTACTTGTGTCGATACTCTTGCGCCTTCCCATCTTCCTAACTCGTCGTGTTGTGCTGGTGCTGCCGCTGCGGCTGCGGAGAACCTCAAGCGGCGAAAATATAATAACCTTGTTGGAAGTTATATTTTCGAACCGTTTGGGGTTGAAACTCTCGGTTCGTGGGGTCCGAGTGCTCACAAGTTATATAAAGATCTGTCAAAACGTCTAGTTGACACTTCGCGTGACCCAACGCGAAGGTCAACTAGACGTTTTGACAGATCTTTATATAACTGCCACAGGGCCATCACTGCTTTCTTTTTATTACTTTATATCAGTACCCTGGGGTCCTGGACATTTAAAAGACGTATGAGGGGCCGAAGCCCCCTTCATGGCACGTTGTACTACTTTTTATTATTACAATGCAACAAAGAAATAAAATTCATTTATTTCAGGTCATGAAATACTCATTTTATAAATAAGATGACATAACAATGCATTCACATTAAATTATAAATTTATATAATCACATTTCATTTTACTTTTTGAATAAAAATAAAGTTACAAAATAAGTTTTGATTAAAATATTTATATTATTTCACAGAATACAATTAAATTGAAAATAAATTAGAGGTTTTTAAAACGTTCAAAAAATCGTGATGACTGTTTTGCGTTGTGTGTTGTATAGATTCGATTGCTGCATGGATCAAAATATTTGTCCGAGTCTGGTTGTTGTGTATATATTTTTTTTTTTCTACATATCAATACTAGAAATTTCTAATGTGCGGCAATCCTTAATGTAAAAAACAAAGAAAGAAAAAATTCATAGTGCTACATATCTTGGCCAAAGGCTGTCTTTTCTTGGGTACGTACATAAAATAAGTTTTGTTGTTGCTAAATACTTTAAAGACATGACATCCTTTCCATAAGAGCTATCCAAAATCTTTCCATGACACTCAACAACTTTCTGACACTATCACTTTCAAAGTGACGTAAAAACTTGTTCGTCCCGATACGAGGTTTACACTGCCTCGGAAACTTTATCACTGTATGGGCCATAAAATGGAGCCTATATAATTTATAACTATATTAGAATTACAGTCGCGTTCAGAGCTGTGTGAAGTTTTCGAGCAAGGGAGCGTGGATGCAATATGTTTTTGTCATTTCGAAAAGTTTTTGTTTTAGGAATTTTTTTTTCGGTGGGAAAATCACCTTATGACATGAATGGACTGGACTAGTTATGGAGATAGTGTCAGAGTTTTACTGACTAAAAACCTACTCCTATTCCTTCGTTGCCTTTCGTTCCAGGGCCGAATCTTCCTTTTAGAATCAGACCCTTGGCCCGAGTAGGCTTCGACCCTGCTGGGCCCCTACGGTTTGCTGACATCTCCTTGAGGCGCGCGTGGAACAGTACGCGCTGTCGACGACTTGGGCTCTGTCCGGACGGTTACCGGACGGTCGGACGGCGAGCTACCCATTGCTCGCCGTCCGAAAGCCCGCGCCTACGGTGGTCAGAAATCAGGATCGGAATCCCGGCGGCAGTTGGGGCATGAGGACCGTTACCTCACGCGACCGGCCGCCTCCTTTGCTAGCATTACTGCTTCGCAGAAGGAGGCGACCGCCTACCACTCCTCCTCGCTACAGACCATGGCCTGTACCAAGGCCCGGCGCGAGAGATCGCCGCCGCCGATCGCCCCCGCGAGGACACAACGTTGCTCTGCCCAAGCGGGGCACACCTCCACCGTGTGCTCCACCGTGTCCTCCGTGAATCCGGTGCAGGAACCTCCCGAACTTACCATGTCCGGTGAGGACCTACGTCATGCTGAAGGTAAGTACACCGTGTGGTCTTTCCAGCCACGCTTAAAAGAGGGGACTTACCGTCATAATTGTGGCGTGCCCATTGTGTTACTTAGACTGGGCACGCCATAATCACGGCGGTAAGAACCCGATTAGAGGAGTGACTAGAAAGGCACCACGGCGTCCTCTCTTTTCGACTGACGCAAGGCCTGGCCATCTTGGGAGGGTTATGCCTCAATGGTTGATCAGAATTAAATGAAACACGCGGAGTCCAAGTCCTGGGTTTAATAGGTATAATGTACATGTCACCGGAAAATTGCAAACGCCGTAAGATTGTAAAATTTCGCGAGAATTTATGAAGTAATTTTTCTAAATACAGTTATGTTTAAAACTAAAGAATTTGGATGATTTATCGTATATACTCGTAAAATGATTTTTTTACAATGAATAGGTAGTGACATTATAATCTAAAAAAGATAATAATAGATATATTGCAATCATATGGAGTCTCCAATTTTCCAGTGATATACATAAAATATGATATCATCATCTTTGTTTTTTTTTTTTTTTTAAACCAATTCGTTGTGATTTTTTAAATGATAAATTTCAAAGAACCATTGTTGTTATTTTATGATAATAATTAATTATTTATTTAACGAATGAATTGTATTGCAAATAAATACATAATTTATTAAAAAATATTGAGATTTGTAAATGTATTTTTTACAAATAAATATAATATTTTCCACAATTATCACTCAACGCCATCATTCTAGTCCCAAACTAAGCAGAGCTTGTGCTATGGGTACTAGAGAATGGATAAACATACTTATATAATTCTAAATACATACATATTATAGATAAATGACACCCAGACACAGAACAAATGATCGTGCTCATCACACAAATATTTGTCCTGGATGGGAATCGAACACCTCCGGCATAGCAGTCAGGGCCACTAACTACTAGACCAACAGGCCAATATGTACAGGCCCACCCATACGTACAAAGCGTTTTGGGAACACATTCATAATGCGTATAGCTAAGGAGTGGAATTCCCTGCCGGAGTCTTTGTTTCCTGATAGCTACAACCTAGGGGTCTTTATGTCAAGAGTGAATAGGTTACTTCTAGGCAAGCGTGCTCCGTCGTCGGCCACATCATCGCTTACCATTAGGTGAGATAGTGGTCAAACGCGAGCCTATCAATAATAATAAAAAAAAATAAAAATGTTTATCTGTTTATGCCATTAGACCTATGTTTCCTTGGTATAATATTCGACTGTCTCAGTTGCGAAGCCATTACTCACATCGTTTTTAAGTTTGCGAAATGGGAGGTAAAACTTTTCAATATAAATGTACCTGCTACCCTAACACATTTCTCAGATCCTTCAATTACCTTATACCTTCGAAAAAACATGTTTTATCGTCACTAATAAAATAATATTTATGCCGCAAAATTGATGTGAACAAAGAGGAGAACCACAAATATATTACCATAATAAACAAGTGTACAACAACGAGTATTGTACAGACTCTTTCATCACGACCTCGTTAGAGTTTTTAGAACTAGTGAGACATTCATACTAATACAAGACAAACGTTGATAGACGGATTTATGAGAAAGATTTAGATGTATTATAGGTACAATTTTATTATTTTATAGGTACAAGTTTATTATATTATGGGTACAAGTTTATTATATTATAGGTACAAATTTATTATGTTATAGGTACAAATTTATTATATTACTGGTACAAGTTTTTTTGTATTATGGGTACAAGTTTATTATATTATAGGTACAAATTTATTATGTTATAGGTACAAATTTATTATATTACTGGTACAAGTTTTTATATTATGGGTACAAGTTTATTATATTATAGGTACAAGTTTATTATATTATAGGTACAAATTTATTATGTTATAGGTACAAGTTTTTTATATTACTGGTACAAGTTTTTTATATTATGGGTACAAGTTTATTATATTATAGGTACAAGTTTATTATATTATAGGTACAAATTTATTATGTTATAGAATAGCTTCTGCCAGCGGCTTAGCCCGCATGAAGTAGAAAATAAATAACCTATATTTCTCAAAAATCAAATCTTTCCTTTTTATAATATCGGTATAGAAAAACCGAGAATTCTAGTTTTCTAACAGCCGTGCGAAACTGGGGCGGAATGCTTCTCACATCACACTAACATTATAAAGGCGAAAAATTGGGTGTGTGTGTATTTGTACTTATTCACCCTCGAACAGCTGAACGGATTTGGATGAAATTTGGCGCACGGGTAGGCCATGTCCTGGAATAGCACATGGATGTAGTAGTAGTTAGCTTATTATATATATATACTTTTTATCCAGGGAGTATGTTCATCATCATCATCATCATCATTTCAGCCTACGTCCACTGCTGGACATAGGCCTCCCCCAAACGTCACCACAACGAACGATCCGGTGCGTCTCGCATCCATCGGATTCCCGCAACCTTCACCAGGTCATCGGTCCACCTTGTAGGGGGCCTTCCGACACTGAGTCTTCCGGTACGCGGTCGCCACTCCAGAACCTTTCGGCTTCAACGGCCATCCGTTCTGCGAGCAATGTGCCCTGCCCATTGCCACTTTAGTTTGGCGATTCTTCGCGTTATGTCGGCAACCTTGGCTCTCCTGCGAATATCTTCATTTCTGATTCGATCACGCAAGGAAACTCCGAGCATAGCCCTTTCCATTGCCCTTTGGGTGACTTTGAGCCTTCTGATGAGGCCCATTGTGAGCGTCCACGTTTCGGAACCATATGTCATCACTGGCAACACGCACTGGTCATAGATTTTCGTCTTGAGACACTGTGGTATATTGGATGAGAAGATACCGCGCAGCTTCCCGAACGCTGCCCAGCCGAGTTGGATTCGACGGTTGACCCCTTTCTCGAAATTAGATCTACCCAACTGGACTGTCTGTCCAAGGTAGACGTAATCGTCTACAACTTCGAGTGCAGAGTCTCCGATCTTGATCGGAGTGGGTGCTACATGGTTATTTACCATGACTTATAGGGAGTACTCGTATGTTCCTTGGGAATTTCTACTTTCAAACTAGCGAAGCCGCTGGTAAAAGCTAGTAAGTATATAAAAAACTGAGCAAGTGCGAGTCGGACTCGCTCATTAAGGTTTTCGTACAAACTTACCTATGTAAATAGTTCAATTCCCGAATGTAGTCTCGAAGATTTTTCCGAATCGCAAAAAAGGTTTTTTCTTTTTTTGTGACGTAACAATAAATTTACTGTTTTCATATTTATTCCTATATCTGTGTGTCTGCTTGTTAGACATAAGAATGATCCTATTTTCTTATAAAAAAAACCCTAAAACTGTGGTATTACGAGTATACGTGTATATTGAACACTTTTTAAAGTACAGTCTTGTTGAAAGAATACGTGAGGTGTGTTGAATACATGCATTCCAAAAGTCGGGTATGTTCTTAAAATAATTAGTAGACGTCATTATGTTTCTGTTAGAAATCGATGAGCCGCGACTAGTAAAAGGGTTGTTATTCACATTAGTGTAGGCGTTTGCAGCTGCGCCACTGTGCTATAAGTCCTTGCTTTATGCCAAATTTCAGGATTCTGGCTCAACGGGACGAATTTTGATTCCCTTAAGAGTGTAGAAATATTATTATACGTTTTTTGCGACATAAACGGCCATTTCTTTTTTTCCGGTAACTAAGAAGTTTGATTTTTTCACAGCTTCAAGGGATCGCAAATTTGAGTATATACTTTTAATTTCAACTCGATACCTCCACGCGTTCTTGAGGTAAAGGGCCTTGACAGACAGACAGACAGACGGACAACAAAGTGATCCTATAAGGGTTCTGTTTTTTCCTTTTGAGGCACGGAACCCTTAAAATGTTATTAATAAGAATAAATCCTATATCTCCTCTCGAATCAACCTCTTATTATCACTGATCCTAACAGTATTATACACGAATATGGAATGTAGAGCATAGATTAATCGAATGTCAATCATCTTGAATGCCAGACACTCGACTACATAGCCGATCTAGAATTATTGCAGGGGCGTCAAACGTGGTGCGAGCTCGAATTATTGGTAACCAACACAATACTTTGTTCGTATATATGTTCCTTGTAATTGATGTAATAACCTTTACACCTCTAGCTTTTATTTATTTATTTATTTATTAAAACTTAATGCACTAGTAATAAATACTGTACAAAGGCAGACTCAATGCCTTAGGCAATTTTATCAGTGGTTTTGTCCGCGTGAAATTGGAAAATATAACTATAGGCTATGTTACTACGTGGTAAAGCAGCATTGTACTGATGAAAGATTTTTTGAAATAGGCCCAATAGTTTTTGAGTTTATTTATTAAAAACAAAAATACAAAGCTTTAATAATATTAGTTTAGATTTAACATAATAAGCGCACGTCCTGAAATTAGGCGCGGGCTTGCGGACGGCGAACAATGGGTAGCTCGCCGTCCCATCGTCCGGTAACCGTCCGGACCGGGCCCAAGTCGTCGACGGCGTGTAGTGTTCCACGCGCGCCTCAAGGAGATGTCAGCAACCGTTGGGACCCAGCAGGGTCGAAGCCTACTGGGGCCATGGGTGATGCGAAAGAGATCCCTGGGGCCCTGGAAAAATGGCAAAGAAGAAACAGGAATGGGTTTTTAGTCAGTAAAAGACAATATCTCCCGCACCGCCCAAGAGCGGGGGATGTCATTCGATGATTTTCCCACCAAAAAAAAAACGTCCTGAAAGTAGTATGTTCAGAATCGGGTACTGAATCGATTTCAGCTAATATTAAAAAAAAAACCTGAAATAGTCTCAATCTACGTACGAGAATATAAAAAGAGAAACTGACTGACTGAAATTTTACACAAAGCTTCCTTTTACAACATAGGTGAGCACTATGAGAGCATTTTCCAAAATGGGTGAATTTTGGAAAATGCTCTCATAGTGCCTAAGGGGATGAAACGGAGGTCCAAAGTTTGTATGGAGAACCTGCTTTCAAGCGGGTGAAGCCGCTGGTGGAAGCTAACATACGAATATAATAAGGAGGTTCAAATATTTACCAAGTGCTTCAAAGTTTTCTAAAAAACTACCTGTTGCCAGTGGCTTTGTCCACAGTCATGATAGTAAAAAAATATCCCAAGGAAACATACTCCCAGTCTACCTGTGTCTCAAGTTTCATCGAAATTCGTTCAAGCTTTTATACCGCGTACATCAAAGGACGGAGTAACAATTTGCCTGCTGTGGTCTTCCCGTCCGATTCTAATTTAGATGTCTTCAAGGCTAGAGTGAATAGGCTCTTAATAAACTAGTGCGTTTCACCATCAACGATTGCATCACTGCTTACCATCAGGTGGGATCGCAGTCAAGCGCTAGTTTACGTCATTTAACAAAAGAAAGCTTGAATAAATAACAAACATACACTCACACTTTCGACTTTCTAATATCAGTGTTACATTAGTATGGATTCTATTCTATAGTATGGATAGAGCACCTAAAAAAATCGTCCCATCTCTCACTCACAAAACAAAAATCTTCTCCCATCATATTTTATTCCGAATCTCACTGACGGTTTTAAAGAACACTTGTCGGGTAATCCGACTGACAACCGGCAGTACACTAGTGGGGATTAACCGTCTTTCCGACACGGTTCCGACACGTTTCCCGGACCGGCCGGATTAGTTACTGTGGGGATTCTTCATTCCCGTTTGGTACTTTTATTGCGGGTGCTGACTTGAACAAAATCTTGGGCAAGGATGGCGTATGATAGGGCAGAGGGAGAAGGACAAGTTTGTATTACAACTTAAGTTATTTCAATTAAACCACTAACCAGATAGACCTACCTAACTCACGCCTGCTGTGAAGCTCAACTCAGTTCAGTTTTCATCATTCAAATATTGATAGGACTAATGCTTGTTAAGCTTTCGTATCCAGGTGTAAATTGCGATATTTTCTGATATAAAAAGAGCTCTTAGGCCATCGGTGTCATAACACTTTCAATATATCATCAAAAATAATCCAGCTCGAAGGACCAAGTAATGAAGGTAAAATTAAATGTGAGTCCCTTCATTGGAAGATTAATATACAAATAGGCTTCATTTTTCGTGACTGTCTACAAAACAAATACAAGCACTCAGTTTTCCTCATCAATAATATTTATCAGGACACATATTCCTTACAGCCTTCTGTCTTCCCTCCATCTTAACCTTGACCCCAACATATTACACTGTGAGCAGAAATTCGGACCTCAAAGCATAAGCAACCGCATAAATCTTAGTTACGTGACCTCCCGGAGGTACCTCGGAGGTACGGAGGCAATTACACAGTGTAGCAGTCCCGCGGGAGTGAGATATGAGAGTTTAAGACTAACTTGTACAGAGCATTGCGCTGTGTTGTAAATGTTAAGGTGTGATGCTGTTTTTTTGGTTGGATGTGTAGTGGAAGTTGATAAGGTTTTAATACAGGGATTTTTTTAGATAAAAATAATGATATTTAATAAAGGTAAATTATTTTATTAAGAACTTTAACATTTATTTTTAGAGATGAAAATAAAAATGCTTTTATAATTTAAAGGAATACTACTCGTAGTTTATAAATATATTACTAGCTTTAGCAAGTGGTTTCACACGCGCGAAAGTAAAAAATTACCCAAGGGATCATCCTGCCAGGATTTTATTTTTATAAATGATAGGCTCGCGTTTCACCACTATCTCACCGATGATAAGCGACGATGAGGTGGACGTTAGAGCACACTTGCCTAGAGGTAACCTATTCACTCTTGACTTAAAGACCCTTAGATTGTAGCAATCAGGAAACAGACTGCGGCAGAGAATTATAGTCCTTAGCTGTACGTACAATAAATGTGTTCTCAAAACATTTTGAAAGTATGGGTGAGGGGTCCACTCCGATTTTTTCGATGTCCGATTATGGAACGAGCTTGACGGTATCAATATATACAATTCCAATACATACTTTTTGAAATGTAATCGATGGAAAACCGACAGGCTAGCAACTTAGCATCAATGCTCAATACTTTGTAGTTTTGATTCCACGAATGCATCATTGCCGATGATCTTCTTGGCTCGCTGCAAATTTCAACCAAATCCGTTTTTCCGGTTTGCGTGAAGGAGTAACAAACATACACTCATACATACACAATTTTGCTTTTATATACAATGCTGATACCACCGCAACCGCTATGTCCATGCATTTTAAATCTTCGAAAATATTAATTTAAATTATAATATGCTTAAAAGGGCCAATTTGATCTATATTAAATGCACATTTGCTTAAAATCGCTTCGTAAATAAGCCATTATTTCTCGTAAAAAGGAAGGGATAAAAAATGGTTATTGTGGGTTATCCCTAAGAGATAGACATATACCATCGCGGACTTTTTGTACACCTTTTTATGGTGTACAATACTGTAGTACATTATTTTTATTTATCTCTTAGGATTCATCCAGCGTTTGTAATGGAAGCGCAAAAAATGTGTTTATTTACGACATCACATTAGAAACCTCTAAAATTATCAGTGTTTCTCTATTGTATAATGTATGTATTATACATATTAACCTTACTCTTGAATCAATCTATCTATTAAAAAAACTGCATCAAAATCCGTTGCGTAGGTTTAAAGATCTAAGCGAAGGGACTGACAGCGGTAAGCGACTTTGTTTTATACCATGTAGTGATGACATGAAATTAAGGTCAAAAGTCGAAAAACAATCTACTTTTTCACTCACAATAATGTCTCGAGCCCCGTACAATACATCCATTACACAATTAATGCACAAACGTAGAACACATAATTTAATATTTAATATATTCGTTGCCGAAATATGATAACTTTGAACGCGATTGCCGTATGAAAAATAACCATTATGCTGATTATATCATCTGTCGATAATATCTGAGCGGAGTGATATAAATAATTCAGAGTTGCAACGTCATTTAAAATTAATATCTGTGCCGTCTGCATTTTTATTGTTTAATTATTCTTTTCAATTTGAGAGTAAGATTCGGACGGTAAGTATTTACCTATGCAAGTGGGTCACTTGGAAATAAAAGAAAAGCTTTTTCAAAATTCAAAAGCATTATTATCTGAGTACTGGGAAGTGAAAAGGAAAGACGCTTACTTTTTTCGAGGTGGGAAATCATTCAATGACGTGGAACGAAAGGGATTGTCAGACTATTACTGACTAAAACCCACCTGTATAACATAGAAGAGATGTGCCCCGCTTGGGCAGAGCACCGCCGTGTCCTCGTGGGGGCGATCGGCAGCAGCGATCTCTTGCGCCGGGCCTTGGTAAAGGCCATGGTCCGGAGCGAGGAGGAGTGGCAGGTGGTCGCCTCCTTCTGCGAAGCAGTTATGCTAGCAAAGTAGGAGGCCGACCGCGCGAGGCAACGGTCCTCTCGCCCCAGCCGCCGGGATTCCGATACAGATTACCGGCCACCGTAGGCCCGGGCTTGTGGACAGCGAGTAATGGGTAGCTCACTGTCCGACGCTCCGGTAACCGTCCGGACCGAGTCCAAGTCGTCGACGGCGCGTATTGTTCCACGCGCGCCTCAGGGAGATGTCAGAAAATCGTAGGGACCCAGCAGGGTCGAAGCCTACTGGGGCCACGGAAAGTGTGAAAGCGAAACCCGGGGCCCTGGGACGAAGACAAAGAAGGAATAGGAGGTGTATAGTATAAGTATCTCCTTAGATGCCTTTTGCGTCCTAGAACCACGGTTTCTCTTTCAGAAATTCCTCATAGCCCTAACAGGCATCAGCCCTGCTGGGCACCTACCGCGGTTCTGCGGACATCTCTTTAAGGCGAGCGTGGAATACTGCATGCCGTCGACGACTAGGGCTCGATCCAGATGGATACTGGACGACCGGACGGCGAGCTATCCATTGCTTGTCGTCACCCTGCGACTCCTGGCCGTCTCTGTGGCAGGAACTGGGTCCTGAGGATGCCCGTTACCTCACGGTTGTGGCCATATTCTTCGCTAGCATTACTGCTTCGCAGAAGATGGCGGCCGCATCCCAATCCCTACCGCTTGACTGAATTCTTAATTGATTTAAGAAAAAATAATGATATATTTTATTAAATTCTTGATAAATATTGATTGTGTCACTAGCTTGTTTGCGTGTGCGTGTGTAGATACCATGAGAGATGCGTTTGAGAGCAGTGGTGGCCGAGTGGTAACGGCCCCGACTTACGAATTGTAGGTCGCCGGTTCAAATCCAGCCAGACGCATTACTTTGTGTAATTTATTTCATCACCACTGCTCTCAAAACGGTGAAGGAAAACATCGTGGGGAAACCGGCATGTCCTAGAACCAAAAATTCGAAGACATGTGGCCCGCGTGGTGGATTACGGCCCATCCCCTCTCCTAGAGAGAGGAGGCCTGAGTCCCAGCAGTGGGAACATTAAAAGGCTGAATATTTATGTATGTATGTATGTGTAGATACCAATACAGGTGCGCTACCTGCAATGTAACCTCATTTTATCTATTTATTTTTTAACAATACTTTTCAAAAAATCCAAAAGTAAAGTAAAGTAAAGTAAAAATTCATTTATTTTTTCCACACTAATGAAAACACAGTACAGACATTATAATAAATAGAGTGGACTAAAGCCTACACTAGGGCAGCCCTGTATTTCAGGACTCCAGGTCTTCCTTCAGCGGCGAGTGAGTTGAGCGTAATTCATTAGTAAATGTAATCAATATATATTCTGAATCTTTGTGTGAGTTCGTGTGTGAGTGTTGAAAAAGAAAAGAGAATAACAATTTAGTCAATCAGACTCCCACAAAACATTTGATCGAGTCACATCGTCGAGCTGAAATCGAAATAACTTCATTCTAGTTAGTGCACGCGCCGCACTCTGGGGAGGCTTCCGTTGTTTTAAAATACATTTTATATTCGTATGCCATTGTGCGAAACTCGATGAGCTTTTGCATATGAAAAAGTTAAGTTAACAAATGGGCGATATTATCTATATATATAAAGGAGAAACTAATAATAATATAATAATAATAACTTTATTTGATCCAAAAACATCCAATTAACACACAAAAGCTAAACAATCTGACTGACTGGCTGACTTATCAACGCATAGCCGAAACTACTGGGATTAGGAACGTGAAATTTTGCACAAGGTGTCCTTTTATGACGTAGGCGAGCACTAAGAGAGGGTTTTCCAAAATGTACCCCCTAAAGGGATGAAACGGGGGTCCAAAGTTTGTATGGAGTAACCTACTTTCACGTGGACGAAGCCACTGGCAGAAGCTTGTATATAACTAAGCTAACTTCTGTCCCCATTCTTCTCTTCTTCATTTCTACGGCCCATTGCACGAGTGCGCCTGGATAACTGCTAGCCGGCAAAAGTCGCGAGAAGACGTGAGACATACCTTGACAACTTCCGGAGAGTTACCTTCGTGATAACCACGACCTTTCTGGTAAGAGTGAACGACCAAGACTGGTGCGACTGGCGTGTTGGTCTAGTGGTTAGTGGCCCTGACTGCTATGCCGGAGGTCGTGGGTTCGATTCCCACCCAGGACAAATGTTTGTGTGATGAGCACGATCATTTGTTCTGTGTCTGGGTGTAATTTATCTATATATGTATGTATTTAGAAATATCTACGTATGTTTACCAGTTGTCTAGTACCCATAACACAAGCTCTGCTTAGCTTGGGACTAGACGGCGTTGTGTGATAGTTGTGGAATATAATATATATATATATAAGAAGAAAGTTATGCTAGTGGCTTCGTCCGCTTAAAATTAGCTTTCTCCATACAAGAGACTGGTCATTTCTTAGCTGCCAGTGGCTTAATTCAATTTCTATTTTTTAATTACTTTTTTTTAAAATTATTATTACTTATCTATAATAGTGTTTACATAATAGAAGCGACAAGAAATATGAAACCAAGATTTATGTAACTCATAATATGATTTAAAAGAGTGTCCATGGAGTTTCTTGCACGTTCTTCTCCATAGAGATCTACGCTTTGGAACGTGCAATTTAGCTTCACATTTTTTTTGACTGAACGTCATTTTGTTAATTTAAAAGTGCCTGTAATTGGTCTATTTGAAATAAACGTTTCTGATTTCTGATTACAAACTTTCTTTATCCATCTCCTTTCATTCAGTCGAATATAAGATTGTCTGTGAGAGATTGTCCTGTGCGATAGGACCGCCCATTGTACACTTAATTTTTGTAAATGTTTATCCTGTCCACATCATGAGGTGTACAATAAAGTATACAATAAATAAATTAACATTGGACCCCTGTTTCACCCCACCAGGGGACGAATTTTTAAAAATCCTCTCTTAGTTCTCGCCTATGTCATAAAAGGAAACTGCAAAATTTCATACTCCTAGTCCCAGTAGTTTCGGCTATGCGTTGATATGTCAGTCGGTTTCTGCTTTTATAGATAGGTAGATTGTATAATAGCTGCCGAGCCCAGCTCTGATCCCGTGTTTGTACTTGTTCTTTATATTGTTGATGGCTCGCGCTTGATCTCACCTGATGGAAAGCGACGATGTGGTCCCCGATGGAGCGCGCTTGCTTATTATTATCTTTTCACTCTTGATTTAAAGATCCCTAGGTTGTAGCTATCACGATAACAAATTTCACTCCTTAACTGTACCTACGTACAATGAATGTGTTCTCAAAATGTTTTGTGCGTATATTTGGGATGTGTACTGTTCACCTTTAAGAGGCGATTTATATCGAAAAATAACAATTTTTATACTTGTATTATAAATTTTCCTATTTATTTTTTTCTTTTTGATCATTTCGATCGGATCATCTTTTTTATTAATGTAATAAACTAGTGCTTGACTGCGACCCCACCTGATGGTAAGCGGTGATGCAATCGTTGGATATTAGAGCAAAAATAAAACACATGGGGTCTGCATCTCTATTTTTTCCAACTCTCCTTTCGCAGGTATGCTGGAAGAGATTTCTATAGAAATAAGCATCCCCTTTGTACATTTTTTTTCTGTTTCCCTCTTCTTGTCTTTTGTTTTATCTGTACACATGAATTGTTAAATAAATGAATAGTTAATTAACGAGACTAGAGAACAAAAACGAAAAAGCTGTTTAAGCTCTAGGGAAGAATTTGAAAGAAAGAAAGAAAAACTGTTTATTCGACGGTTAAATGACGCAATCTTAAAACTAGCTAACAAACATTATCAATTGATAGGGAAGATATGCGTCACATCCGCGCAAAACGACCGAACGCTCAGCATAAAGCTGCAGCCTCACGCATAATGCGATGAGCTCACAGCGCTGGTTTTCAGCGTGGGCCGGTGGCGGTGTCGACATAAAGACGCCCGAACGGTGCAGTGTACAACAAGATTTCGATAGAAAAAGGAAATAAAAATACATATGAATTATAAAATAAAAAGAAAAGAAAAGAAAAAGATTTGAAGTGTACTTGAAAAAGATTTCCTTGCTTCATAAACTCATTAAGCCTATATTTCAATCAATGAGTCCCCATACGAACTCTTAATTTACTCAACGATCTCCGCCAATAAATTACAAATTTAATTTACCTACAATATAAGCAAACAGTTAAAAGAGAATATGTACTCAATGAAAACTATTTCGATTAAAATCGTATGAAGCATTTACGTGCTACTGTAACAGTACTATGTACACTCGTCGACACATCAAGCTACAAAAACCAGTTAAAACTGACCGTGCATCGTGTACGCTTTCCCTACGTAACGAGTTTAAGTTATGCTGGTACCTAACCCATTTTGACGCTCGGAAAGTTAATGGGATCGTTTAAAACTATTTGAAAGCCAGTTGATTGTCTGTTACTAAACACAGTGGTCAAGCAAGCTTTATTTATGGACTGCTAAACAATTGAAGTCTATAAACAGATTAATTTTATTACAGGGGCCTAACCATGATGTAATAAAATGTCAAGCGTGCGAGCGACAAAAAGGGATGGAGCTACACCCTATATCGCACAAATGTTTAATAAGTACAAATACTTAAAGGGCTCATTAGAAAAGGTCTTGTTATTATTTAAGTAAAGTCTCAATAAATAATATTCATAAACAGCAAAGTTAAGAGCGTTTGTTTAAATCCCAAAATGACACTCGATTTATGGAAATATTGTACAGACTATTGATTATGAATGAATGAATGGTGATAAAAATAGAAAAACACTGCGCGTAGTATTTTCTAGTAGCAACCAATTATAACAAATTTTTGTGAACTATTTTGGGATTTCGTTTTTTTTTTACATGATCAGTAATCGGTACTGATAGAGCCCCATTATTTTTTTTGTACTAATGTAGGATTATATCAGAATAACGGGGCTATAGAACATATAAAATACAAGCAAGCAATTCGGTTGAAGGAATGTGGTAAGACAACTTATTCAAAGAATAATACACACCTTAAATAATGCACATGTTTATTCGTTCAGATAATTATACTGTTTCATAATAATTATTAGTACAAAATGTAGACTGCTAAGTAGGTAAACTTATCTTAGTCGCCACTAGAATTTACGTCTGAACGCTACGAGTGCTCTCGACCGACTGCCTATTCCCCGACCCAGTGCTAGTGCAGGGGGGGATACGTCCCGCCTTTAATATTTTAAAAACGTCTTCCGGTCTAGCACTCAAATCAATTTGAATGTTGCCACATAAAATAAACTTGAAAATTAAATCAAATACTAGGCTTTTATTAAAACCTAACACTAATTAAAAAATAGGGTTGTATTGTCAAATGGATTGCGTTAAGAGCTCGTAGTAAGGCCTCAGTACATGCAGTTGCATGCAGCTCCTGGCTGAAGCGGCGTCCTAGGTTCAACGCAATTGCGGTAACGAAGCGATCTGATGCGGTTCACGCGAATTCAGAGCAACGCAGCGGCTTTATCCTACGTACGCGTGAATTTGCCGCTTTAGCCGCCATTTATAAAAACAAATCACCGCCAAACCAACTAATCGCGGCCGCTTCGCTTCGCTCAACGCCTTGCCGCACCCACGTGCGGTTAGTCACGTAGATCACCGCAATTAGAGGCGCGGATGACTACAATGTATGTGGAATGTATTTTTGCGAAATGGTAATCTAGCTAGATGTGTGTTACATTGCAATATTTTGATGGATCGTAGGTCGAGCTGTTGCAAGGCATAGGATAGACAGAGAAACCAGCTCAAAATGGAAAAGGAGTTGCACTAACCTTTTGAACTTGGAGACACCAAGTGGTTGTAGACGTGTTCTCTGGCTTGCGGTTTCTGGTTCGAAAGGCGATGAAATATCGGGTTCTCTACATTTTTTTAAAAATTAAAAACAAAGTGTTTCCTGATGGCTACAACCCGGGAATCTATAAGTCAAGAGTGAATAGGTTACTTCTAGGTAAGCGCGCTCCATCATCGACCGCATCGTCGCTTTCCATCAAGTGAGATAGTGGTCAAGCGCGAACATAACGAGAAAAAAAATTAAAAAGTTATCGTCATAAAGTCTATAAAGGCGTTCAAATCCAATAATTATCAATTTTCTTGTAATAAGCGCGTACGCCGTCGTCTTAGCGATGCGACATCTTTTTTATGGAACTAGCGTCACAGAATTGAAGCGTGTACGTAATACATTAAAAAAAGTAATTGCGTAGTAGCACTTGCAGGGTATTTGCTAGTATTGTACAATACAAGACAAGTTACTAATAGCTTACAACATAAACATAACTTCATCTCCAACATGTCATAAACTACACACGCTATTAGCCGTTGATTACCAGACTAATTGATCTCAAGGGGTTCCATCAGAGGACCATTGTATTACCACCTTCAAACTAATGTTCGAATAAGTACTGCCAATAAAGTGGATGAGTAACCGGGTAAGCAATTTTTTTTTTAACAAAAATTTGAAGATATGTGACATCCAACACCAATCCACACTGGCCCGCGTGGTCGATTACGGCCCATTCCATCTCCTAGAGAGGAGGTTGAGTCCCAGCAGTGGGAGCATTATAAGGCTGATTATGCTTAGGCAGATTCGGTATATATTATTAGGAATGGCGCAGTAGTGATTGTTTGTTCTTTTTTCATGTTTTGTTGTGGGTAGTTTTAAGTATTACTAACAATACTCTATAAGAACATTGTTACTAACAAATTGGACACCATGGTCTGAAATAAAGTTTTTATTATTATTATACTTATGTTGCTTCTAATCCAACCGTAACATTGAACACAAATAATTTATTACTATTAATATATTCATCGCCGAAATACGATAATCATCCGTCGATAATGTACATTATTTAAGATATTTAGATTATCATGTTTTTAATATCGCATAATTTAGCTGTTTGTTGTTCCTAACGAATAAAATAAAAAAATAAAATTATATCTGAGCGGATTGCTATATATAATTCAGAGTTGCAACGACATTTAATATTAATATCTGTGCCGTCTGCATTTTTTTTTTTGTTTAATTATTCTTTTCAATTTGAGAGTAAGAATCAGACGTTAAGTATTTACCGATGCAACTGGGTCACTTGGAAATAACAGAAAAGCGTTTTCAAAATTGAAAAACATTTTATCCGAGTACGAATCTGAGTGAGTACCCAATGAAAAAGAAAGGTTATGCCTACTTAGGCGATGTTGATGAATTAGTTACAGATGTGGCGTAGACTAACAATCTAACGAAAGTGGTTCTATCGGAACCGAATTCGGGACCGGAGTTTTTTATTTTTTTTATCGGAATTGTAACCAGAATCGGGACCATATCCGGAAACGAGGGCAGAAGCGTCAAATTAAACACTACTACTCAAGCTACTACTAACCAAAAAATCATCATCATCATCATTTCATTATTATTATTATTTCTGTTGGACATAGGCCTCCCTCAAGTGTCGCCACAATGAACGGTCCTGTGCGTCTCGCATCCATCGGATTCCCGCAACCCTTACCAGGTCGTCGGTCCACCTTGTAGGAGGCCTTCAAACGCTACGTCTTCCGGTACGTGATCGCCATTCCAGAACCTTTCGGCCCCAACAGCCATCCGTTCTGCGAGCAATGTGCCCTGCCCATTGCCACTTAAGTTTGGCGATTCTTTTTGCTATGTCGGTAACCTTGGTTCTCCTGCGGATATCCTCATTCCTGATCCGATCACGCAAGGAAACTCCGAGCATAGCCCTTTCCATTGCCCTTTGGGTGACTTCGTCTTCTGATGAGGCCCGTTATAAGCGACCACGTTTCGGAACCATATGTCATCACTGGCAACACGCACTGGTCATAGACCTTCGTCTTGAGACACTGTGGTATATTGAACGAGATGATACCGCGCAGCGTCCCGAACGCTGCCCAGCCGAGTAAGCTCGAATAAGTGTAAATGAAGAGGCCTCTTCTCTATGAGAGGGAACGGGCTTTAATCCACCACGCTGGCCCAGTGGGGGTTGAGTTCTAGGACATGCCAATTTCCTCACGATGTAGGAAAACCCTTTACCGTTTTGAGAGAAGTAGTGATAGAATAAATTACTGTGGGATTCATAAAAGAATAGGATTGGCTTACCACCATATTGTAACGTTATAGCTCTCAAATCGAATCGGTTAGGTAGGGTGAACTAAACAAGATATTTTTTAAATTAAATTTAGTAACGAAAAAAATAATAATCAGAATCTAATTCTTCAAATTCTGCTTATATGTGCATCACTATGTAAAGTGTCTGAGCAGTGGTAAATGGAAGAAGGTCAATTGTTGCAACCATGAAAATAAGAAAGAAAACTGTTTCTTTTTTGAACTAATTAATGAATTAAATAACACATTTAGCTAATTTAGATTAAACAATAACGTTTTTTCTTCACTTAGATTTAACTAAAACTCGGTTAAACAAAGTAAAAAAAAACCGGTATTGATACACAAATAAGTTTTCTTTGCAAACCATACTTTTCAAGTAACATTTAACAGACAGGGTTCATTGACGTTCCTATTCTTATTTGAAACGCATAAAGTAAAACACCTCCCTGGCTTTGAACCCACGACGCGGTGACGTGCATGACGGACTGGAGTAGGAATAATTTACTAATCCAACAACCACATTTTTTCGACGCGTCTAAATCAATTCGCAAAAAATAAAGTGTCACTCAATTTGTACATAGTGGTTATATTTCGACTAAATATCGTCCCGCATAGCGCAGTTCATCCTAAAAATCAAAGCTAAATACAAAGCGAATGGCTCGACCCGATGACGCGCGACGATTGCCGATTCAACTCACGTTGGAGTTCGAACGTCAATTTCAGTGATACCCATATTAGCCGGATCCATGACAAAGTTGCAATCGTATTCCATTTTGTTAGTTACCTATTGTTTTACGAATGGAGTTTGAATTTATTGTGTTCTTAATTTTTTTTTTTTTTGTAGGTGGGAAATTCATCCAATGACATCCCCTGCTCTTGGGCAGAACGGGAGATAGTGTCAGACTTTTACTGACTAAAAACCCACTCCTGTTCCTTCGTTGCCTTTCATACTAAGGCTGAGTCTTTCTTTCAGACGGTTTGCTGACATCTCCTTGAGGCGCGCGTGGAGCAGTACGCGCCGTCGACGACTTTGGCTCGGTCCGGATGGACCTTTCATCAATACATTTTTAAGTCAAAAATTGTTAATATCGCGGACTTCTAAATCGATATATCAATAGTTAAACATAATCATGCTGTAATTTTCTTACAAGAAACAAAATTCCCATCTTACGATTACCAACGATTCCACCTTAAATACCATCTCAATTTCCCATCCCATAATACTCATTTATATTCCAACTCCTTCTTTTTTCATTCCAGCTAGGATCCGTGACGCTAAAAGTGTAGTTGTCTTCAAGAAGCTAGTCAAAGAACATTACCTCTCTACCATCTCGTAAAGTTATATTTTATAGATATATATTTTTATAATTTAGTTTATGTATTGTATCTATTTCTGTGTTTTATATACTGTTATTGATTTATATAATTATGTATATGATTTAATTTAGATAATATAGTATATTTTTAATTTTCTAACTTATTTTTATACACTGTGTCTACATCTTTCATCCAACTCTCCTGTCGCAGGTCTGCTGGAAGAAATTTCATTTGAAATAAGCAGTACCTTTGTGCTCTTCTATCTGCTTTTGTTATTTTCATTTTTAAGTGATTGTGTGTACATAAATAAATAAAGCTATGCTCGGAGTTTCCTTGCTTGATCGAACCAGGAATGAGGATATCCGCAGGAGAACCAAGGTTACCGACATAGCACGAAGAGTCGCCAAACCTAAGTGGCAATGGGCAGGGCACATTGCTCGCAGAACGGATGGCCGTTGGGGCCGAAAGGTTCTGGAATGGCGACCATGTACTGGAAGACGTAGCGTTGGAAGGCCTCCTACAAGGCGGACCGATGACTTGCTAACGGTTGCGGGAGTCCGATGGATGCGAGACGCACAGGACCGTTCATTGTGGCGACACTTGGGAGAGGCCTATGTCCAGCAGTGGACGTGTTTCGGCTGAAATGATGATGATTTAATAAATAAATAAATAAACATTTAACAAAACCTACAAACTTAGCTTCCAACACGATAAAACATTTATCATAAAATCGCACACATTTCAAGCATCCGAATTATCCCGATCACGGAAAGCTAAATCTTGTACCTATATATCTCATACATACATTTCTGACGCCTGAACGAATAATCGCATTCAGAATAAGAATTCCATGCACGGAATACGGACGTAAGTTAGTACTTATTGTAAGTATTGAATACGCATAGTAGGTAATCGTATTGCTTTGTGAACGCAATCGCTCAATATCCCTGATGTTCCGATGTACTTGTGTGGTATTATTTCCGAAGTGAATGGTTCTTAAGAAAATGTCAATGGGGTATGATATTGGAGAAGGTTTTTGGTCATAACTTGTTGTTCATCGGATGGTTTTGTCTTTGGGTTATTTTTAAGGGTGATTGGGTGGTACCCAATGGGTAAAAACGGGACCCTATTAGTAAGACTCCGCTGCCCTTCCGTCTGTCTGTCTGTCCGTATGTCACCATGTTGTATCTCATGAACCGTGATAGACAGTTGAAATTTACACAGATGATGAATTTCTGTTGCCGCTATAACAACAGAAAATACTAAAATATAATAAAATAAATATTTAAAAGTGCACAAAACAAACGTGTATATTTTGCCGTTTTTGCTACGGACGGTAAGGAACTTTGCATGCGTGATTTCGACTCGCACTTGGCCGGTTTTTTTTATTATTGACATGCTTGCTTTTGAGCACTATTTATTTATTTAATAAATGCTTTATGCGGGCGGGCTTAATGCCTTAGACATTTTCTATCAGTCAACCTAGGGATTTTTTTTTCCGGTGGGAAAATCATCTTATGACATGCCCTGCTCTTGGGCGGGGCGGGAGATAGTGTCAGACTTTTACTGACTAAAAACGTGCTCCTGTTCCTTCTTTGCCATTTTTTCCCGGGCCCCGGGGGTCACTTTCGCATCACCCATGGCCGCAGTAGGCCTCGACCCTGCTGGGCCCCTACGGTTGCTGACATCTCCTTGAGGCGCGCGTGGAACACTACGCTCCGTCAACGACTCTGGCTCGGTCCGGACAGTTACCGGACGATCGGATGGCGAGCCACCCATTGCTCGCCGTCCGCAAGCCCGCGCCTACGGTGGCCAACCTAGGGTGGTGAAGAGACAATATGGTAGGTGCATAAAAAGAATTTTTTTTACAAAAAACAAGAATTAAAAAAAAGTATACTTATAATTAAAATACACATATATATACATTTAATATAATATATATCCATATATATTAATATAAAGTAACGAAAGAAGTTTTGAGACGATTCTGCTATTGGTGGAGCAAATGATTCCGCAACTTCTGGTTAAATGCATATATCGACTTTCGGCCGTCCTGATATCGAGAGGAAGCGCATTCCACAGAAGTATAGACTGAATAAAGAAGGAAGAATGGTCAAAATCAGGAGTATGAGCATGTTCATTCTTTACTTAAAAACTACGTTGTAGATATCAGAAAACACAAACTCCGAGAAGCAGAGAATTCCAATCTTTAACTGTACGCACAAAGAAAATATTCCCAAAACATTTTGATGGTCGTATGTATGGGATATCCACCATTTACTGGCGGCGGCGCGGCAGCGTATCATCATAATGTCTAGTAGTCCGATGATGGAACGGGCTTGGCGGAATTGAACTATGCAATTCCGACGCACACAAGTCACCGTCGATGCTCAAGACTCGACGAGAGAATTATTCATGTGTAGCCAACACATGATTAATTAAATTCAAGTGAACAATTAACTAAGTCCCTCTTCTAATAACAGGAGGCCTGAGTCCCAGCAGTGGGAACATTAAAAGGCTGATTATGCTATGCTATGCTATGAACAATTATTTCTTCTTTGCCGTTGCCTACATAAATATTGATAGATACGTAGGTATCAAATTTATTGGTATTTTCGAGGCATGCGAAACAGTGTAAAGTACCGCAATCTTCGGTTGAACAGGTAAAAATGTCTCCTTCGAACAAACATGTGTTTAGTCCGGTCCGGACAAATGCTCGATAGTTGATTTTAGGATTTTGTAGTTTTTAGTTTCTGTGTGACGACAACTATGAGTTGTTACTACAGTATTATGGCCAGAGTCACGGCGGCTCTGGAGCTGAATGGGCTTTACTCAGTAAAAGTCTAAGACTCCCTCTCCGGACCGATTGCGTGAGGCAACGATCCTCACGCCACAACCGCCGCCGGGATTCCGATCCCGATTTCCGGCCACCATAGGCGCGGGCTTGCAGACGGCGAGTAATGGGTGGCTCGCCGTCCGACCGTCCGCTAACCGTTCGGACCGAGCCCAACTCGTCGACGGCGCGTACTGTTTCACGCGCGCCTCAGGGAGATGTCAGCAAATCGTAGGGGCCCAGCATGGTCGAAGCCTACTGGGGCCACGGGTAGTGTGAAAGCGACGCCCGGGGCCCCGGGATGAAGGCAAAGAAGGAACAGGAGTGGGTTTTTAGTCAGTAAAAGTCTGACACTATGTCCCGCTCCGCCCAAAAGCGGGACTTGTCAATTTGTCATCAGATGATTTTCCCACCCAAAAAAAACTCCGTCCGGAGCGAAAGAAGTTATTTTATGATTTCTCAACCACCAAAATAGGAATTTCAGCTTTACTGCAACCACATTGACAACTAGGGTTTCTAGTACGACATGGGTAGTTCCATAAATGATTTTTCTTTGTTATAAATAAATTAACTTGGACACTACTGATGTGAGAGAAAACATCAAGACTTGGAGCTCACCCAGGTCAGGACTACACACAGATCCGTAGGGGCCCAGCAGGACCGATGTCCGCTAGGGCCGCAAGAATTTTCTGAAAAGGAAACCGGTAGTCCTAGATCGCAAAAGGCAACTGAAGGACACAGGTGTGGTTTTAGTCAGTAAAAGTGTGACACGCCCTCTTTCTCCATCCTAAAGCGGGAGAAGTCATTGGATGATTTCCCACTTCAAAACAAAAGAAAGAAAGAAAACATTTATTTAAAACTCGCACAGGATAAACAACAATCAAATAAAAAGTAACTACTTAATCTATAAATACTTAACTTAAAATAAAAGAAAACAATATTAAAAGATAAAAATAAAAGACCTGTAGCATAGCATAGCATAGTCGGCCTTATAATGTTCCCACTGTTGGGACCCAGGCCTCCTCTCTAGGAGGGGGAATGGGCCGTAATCCACCACGCGGGCCCAGTGCGGGTTGGTGGATGTCACGTGTCTTCGAATTTTTGGTTCTAGGACATGCTGGTTTCCTCACGATGTTTTCCTTCACCGTTTTGAGAGCAGTGGTGATGAAATAAATTACACAAAGTAATGCGCCTGGCTGGATTTGAACCCGCAACCTACAACTCGTAAGTCGGGGCCTTTACCACTCGGCCACCACTGCTCTTTAGACCAGTGCTCTTTAAAAGACCTGTGCGAGGCCAAAAAGGCTCCTATCTCAGCATATGCTGCGATATTTAAGAAAAAAGTAAAATAACGCAGCGCTGGTATTCTGTCTGATAGGGCCTGGTGATGCCACGGACATACTCACGGAATACAGAGATGGTTATGATAATTATATATAAAAAAATAAAATAAAATATACTAAACATATAAACGTAAGTGTAAAATAAAAGTACTATTTCAACCATTCATACGCCCGATTCTCCGTTAATATAAACAACAAAACAGGCAGATCCAATCTAAATTAAATCCCAAAATCAACAAGCTATACCAAATGATAAGCTCTCCATTCGGCATAGCTTCCACGCTCAAAAAACCTGCCGAAATACCGATCACCCATCGTATTTACGTTGCAGTTTTTCAGCAAACGTTTTCCATGCAAACTGTCATATGGTACCAAGCATCAAAGCCCTGGATTTTTATTTCAGCGATTCGGACGGTGAAAGGTGACGCTTATGAAAAATTGATACGAAACTATTGATTTCAGAGCCGTGTTTTTTCAAATATATTTTCATTTGAATATTTGAAATGATATCGGGAGCTGAACGATATAGTTTTCAATAGTGTTTTTATATTTGAAGTTTCTAAGCTGTTGAATCGACGAATGTTTATTTGGAACTGTACCTATTTCGATCATCATCATTATCATCATTTCAGCCGAAAGACGTCCACTGTTGGACATAGGCCTCCCTCAAGCGTCTCCACAACGACCGATCTTGTGCGTCTCGTATCCACCGCATTCCCGCGACTCTCACCAGGTCATCGGTCCACCTTGTGAGAGGCCTTCCAATGCTGCGTTTTCCGGTGCGCGGTCGCCACTCTAGAACCTTTCGGCCCCATCGACCATCCGTTCTACGAGCAATGTGCCCTGCCCACTGCCACTTTAGTTTGACGATTCTTCGGGCTATGTAAGCGACCTTGGTTCTCCAGCGGATATCTTCATTCTTTATGCGATCACGCAAAGAAACTCCGAGCATAGCCGTTACCATTGCCCTTTGGGTGACTGTAAGCCTTCTGGTGAAGCCCATTGTAAGTGACGATGTTTCAGTGCCATATGCCATCACTGGCAACACGCACTGGTCATAGACTTTAGTCTTGAGACACTGTACCTTTTTCGATAATGCAGCCATTTTACCTATTCGTTTAACTATTTAAAATGTATAAACGTAGTCCAAAATTCAGGACATTAATTCCAGCACCTCGAAACAGTATAGTTTGTTTTGTGTGGTGGAAAATCATTAAATAACGTCTCTCGCTCTGGCTGGAGCGAGGACTGTCAGACTTTTACTGACTAAGACCACACGTGTTCCTTTAGTTACCGTTTGTATTTTAGTGACTCTTTTATCCGACTCGGCTGGGCAGCGTTCAGGAATCTGCGCGGTATCTTCTCGTCCAACATACCACTGTGTCTCAAGACAAAAGTCTATGACCAGTGCTTGTTGCCAGTGATGACATATGGCTCTGAAACATGGTCGCTTACAGTGGGCCTCGGAAAGAGCTATGCTCGGAGTTTCCTTGCGTGATTGCATCAGGAATGAAGATATCCGCAGGAGAACCAAGGTCGCCGACATAGCCCGACGAAATGCCAAACTTAAGTGGCAGTGGGCAGGGCATATTGCTCGTAGAACGGATGGTCGATGGGGCCGAAAGGTTCTAGAGTAGCGAGTGCGCACCGGAAAACACAGCGTTGAAAGGCCTCCCACAAGGTGGACCGACGACCTGGTGAGTGTCGCGGGAATGTGGTGGATGCGAGACGCACAGGATCGGTCGTTGTGGTGACGTTTGGGGGAGGCCTATGTCCAACAGTGGACGTCTTTCTGCTGAAATGATGATGATGATGATGACTCTTATATTGGCTAAGACTACCCGTGTTCCTTTAGTTGCCCTTTGTATTTTAGTGACTCTTTCAAATAATTCCGCAACCCTGGCAAGAATCAATAGAGCCTTGCATCCTACTGCACCTAATTGTACACGTGCAGCCTGAGAGTGCAGGGCTGAGATCATACAGTGCCCTCCAAAACTCAGTACAAAAACGCATCCCAGGTGTTAATGGGGCTGTTCCGTTTCTGTAGCGCATTGGGATATTTGTTGAAACTCGCGTACATTGCTTTTTCACCAGATACGAAAAAAATGCGCATCCCTGGTGCGTCGAGTGCGGATCAATCTCAAAGGTTTTTTTATTTTATTTTTAGGTGGGAAAATCAACTAATGACATCCCTCGCATTTAGGCGGAGCGGGAGGGCGTGTCAGACTTTTACTAACTAAAAACCCACCCCTGTTCCTTCTTTGCCATTGTTCCAGGGCCCCGGGGATGTATTTCGCATCAACCATGGCCCCAGTATGCTTCTATCCTGCTGGACCCCTACGGTTGCTGACATCTCCTTGAGGCGCGCGTGGAACACTACGCACCGCCGACGGTTTGGGCTCGGTCCGGACGGTTACCGGTCGATCGGACGGCGAGCTAAAAGGTTATTCACTGCTGCATTGCAATTAGATTCGATTGCTTGTATGTGTATCGTTGCTGCAAGCTTTCTACCTCGGTATCGAACTTGTAGCAGGAATTCGCATACTAAGTTTGATAAATAGCTTTTGGGTATTAACATAGTCGTTAGGATTTATTTTTAAAATAAAAATCTTTATCACACTGAAATTCATAATATTATAGTCACAAAGTCGCGGGAACCAGCTAGTTTGAAATAAAATAACATTTATAATCTCTAAATACACAAAATTAGCTACAAACAGAAATATACAATTTATTTGGGAACTTAACAGAAGTTGATGTCAAGGGCACTTCAAATATCAGTAACAAATTAATAACGAACGTTATTCATTAATAATATGTTAATTATAGCACCAATACAGGCTTGTTTCCATGGTTTATTGATTGCTTATATGCTGTTAAACTACCATTTTGACTGGCCTGTTGGTTTAGTGGCCCTGACTGCTAAGCCGGAGGTTGTCGGTTCGATTCCCACCCAGGACAAATGTTTGTGTGATGAGCACGATCATTTGTTCTGTGTCTGGATGTAATTTATCTATATATGTATGTGTTTAGAAATATAAAATTATGTTTATCAGTTGTCTAGTACCCATAACACAAGCTCTGCTTAGCTTGGGACTAGACGGCGTTGTGTGATAGTTGTGGAATATTATATTATATTTATATTATTTAATACAATAAGCTCCATTTTAACTGACTGAGTCGGATATATCCGACAAACAGCATAGCATAGCATAGTCGGCCTTATAATGTTCCCACTGCTGGGACTCAGGCCTCCTCTCTAAGAGAGGAAATGGGCCGTAATCCACCACGCGGGCCCAGTGCGGGGCGGTGGATGTCACATGTCTTCGAATTTTTGGCTCTAGGACATGCCGGTTTCCTCACGATGTTTTCCCTCACCGTTTTGAGAGCAATGGAATCCGACAAACACTCTCGCTCTTATTCCGCCCGGGTTGCACATCCACGACCAAATACTCCATCTCGTCAGCTCTTTTGTCACCTAGGGCGATTGAAGAACTAAACGAGATGGAGAACCTAGTCGCAAACACACGACCCTGGCGTATAGAACGCGAAAATACTCGTCGGACCAATACGCCGTAAGCGGTTAAAGGGTTTTTTTTAGGTGGGAAATCATCTAATGACATCTCCTTGGGTGGGGCGGGAGGGTGTGTCAGACTTTTACTGACTAAAACCCACTCCTGTTCCTTCTTTGCCTTCGTTCCAGGGCCCCGGGGTTCTCTTTCGCATCACCCATGGCCCCAGTAGGCTTCGACCCTGCTGGGCCACTACGGTTTTGCTGACATCTCCTTGAAGCGTGCGTGGAACACTACGTGGCGTTGGCGACTTATGCTTTAGCTACCCATTGCTCGCCGTCCGCAAGCTAGCGCCTACGGTGGCTGGAAATCGGGATCGGGATCCCGGCAGCTGGGGCATGAGGACCATTCCCTCGCGCGTGCGGCCGCCTCCTTTGCTAGCATTACTGCTTCGCAGAAGGAGGCAACCGCCTGCCACTCCTCTTAACTCCGGACCATGGTCCGGAGCCATGCCCATGCCATGAGCATGGGCCATGGCCTGTACCATGGCCTGACACGAAAATCGCTGCCGCAAGCGGTTAAAGGGTTAATATAGTCTCTAATTTTATTGTTATGGAAGACACTAGCAACACGCTCTTGCAACATACAGTCACATCATTTATGGTACGGTTGGCGCAATGGTTGGTCGATTAGCTCCGGTGCTGTGTATCGCGAGTTTAATTCCCGCACGGAAATAATATTTGTAAGATCTACAGATAATTGTTGGGGGTGTAGGTGTCTTGTATAATGTGAGTTTGTATACATGTTTGTAAACTCACCCACGATATATAGTATGAGTAATTCCTAGTCAATAAAAATAGTTTCAATGGAAAGAGCTATGCTCGGAGTTTCCTTGCGTGATCGCATCAGGAATGAAGATATCCGCAGGATAACCAAGGTCGCCGACATAGTCCGAAGAAACGTCAAACTTAAGTGGCAGGGCACGTTGCTCGTAGAACGTTGCACGTTGGTCGATGGGGCCGAAAGGTTCTAAAGTGGCGACCGCGCACAGAAAAACGTAGCGTTGGAAGGCCTCTCACGAGGAGGACCGATGACCTGGTAGAATAGTGGGAATGCTGTGGATGCGAGACGCACAGGATCGGTCGTTGTGGCGACGCTTGGCGCTATGTCCAACAGTGAACGTCTTTCGGCTGAAATAATGATGATGATGAACAATAGTTTATCTTAAACATCAGATCACCAAGTCTTCATCATCATCGGAGAATATCACCAACTACCATAAAACTTCTTGAAACTCCAGGAAAGTCATCATTTTCGTGCCGTTGTCCTTTGTTACTTGGGGTCGGTGCAATGTTTCTTTCTTCCATTCTATCCTGTCACCCGTCACGCTATCACTCACTTCCTTTTTTAATATCACTCCTCGCACAATCCATTCATCTTTTCTTTGGCTCCTTATCCATCTACTCACAACTCTATTAGTAACATGCGTTCCATCTCCCTCCTAACATAACTATACTAATAAAGAAAAGGAGTCAATAAAAAAAACAATTTTAAAAGAGTAACCATGGAGTTTCTTGCCAGTTCTTCTCCATAGGAAACGACCAATTAGGAACCGTGCACTAGCTTTTGACGTTTTATAAGTGCCCATGTAGGCCTATGTGAAATAAAAACTTGAATTTAGAATCAAAAACTGATAAATAAACTATTATTCTTACATAAACGTCTATCATTAAAACCAGACCAAACAGATTAATATTTTGTGTAAATAACTAAACCCAAAAGTTATCATTAAAAGCGGTCAAAACTAAATTAATATAAATTTTAAAGGGCTTTCACATTAACGTTTTATCCAAATTAATTGTAAATTGGCAGAAAAGTGACTGTAAAAGCAATTAAAATTGTTAAACTTTTGTGCTAATGGATAATCTATTTAGTTACTAACTATAATGAATATCGAGTACACACTATACTCTATCTACATTAATAGTACAACGAGGTAAAGTTTGTTATTTTGTTTGTAGGAGATAATCTCTGAAAGTACTGCCCTCTAGCCAAGTTACAACCGTTTCGTTTCGATTCTCTTTTCGTTGATCGCCTCGAGTCGGCCACGCCTCCTATTCGTTTGTTCTGACCACGTGACTGGGCGTTGAGATTACGTCAGAATAAAGGAATCGGAGGAGTGGCCTACTCGAGGCGATCGATGAAAAGAGAATCGAAACGAAACGGTTGTAACTTGGCTAGAGGGGTAGGTTCGATTGCTAAATTTTTTTCACCGATAGAAAGCTGCTTTATTCCTGAGTGACATAGGCTATATTTTATGTATGCGGGAGAAGCCGCGAGCAAAAGCTAGTTCGAAATAAGATCAAAGATTTAAACCAACCTTTTTTACTGTTGGTTCAATCGATTTTGTACGTTTCTAGGCCCAGTAGTTTCAGTTGTGCGTTGATATGTCAGTCAGTCAGTTGCTCTTTTTATGTATAGTACAACTTACTATTCTATGACCAGTGCGTGTTTCCAGTGATGACATATGGCTCCGAAATGTGGTCGCTTACAATGGGCCTATACAGAAGGCTTAAAGTCACTTAAAGGGCAATGGAAAGGGCTATGCTCGGAGTTTTCTTGCGTGATCGCGTCAGAAATGAAGATATCCACAGGAGAACCAAGGTTATAGACATAGCTCGAAGAATCGCCAAACAGTGTCAGTGGGCAGGGCACATTGCTCGCAGAACAGATGGTCGATGGGGATGAAAGGTTCAGGAATGGCGACCACGTACCGGAAGACGCAGCCTTGGAAGGCCTCCCATAAGGTGGACCGATGACCTGGTGAGGGTCGCGGGAATCCGATGGATGCAAGACGCACAGGACCGGTCATTGTGGCGACATTTGGGGGAGGCCTATGTCCAAAGTGGACGTCTTTCGGCTGAAATGATGATGACAACTTACTATTAATATAATACTACTATTAAATACATTACTATTTATTTCTTTTCATGAAAATATGTCTTACCAAACTCAAATTACAGTAACTTATTACTAAGGATTACTATGATTTATTTTCTAGTTTCTTACTTATTTTCGTAATTTTCAGCTGTATGCTTCAAAAGTTACCTGAAACAATATAAACAACTAATTAGATAATTGTTTTCCAATCACTTAACCTTTTAACTACGTACTTTGTCGGATATATTCGACATATATCGACATACAAACAGTCTGGCGTTTATTCCACCAGGACCAAATACTCAATCTCGTCAACTCTTCTATCACCTATGGGGACTCAAGAGCTAGACGAGATGGAGTATCCAGTCGCAAACACACGACCCTGACGAATAGGACACGAAAACATATCGGACCAAACCGGCACAAGCTGTTAAAAGGACTACCCTTGAACCGCTTTTTGCCGGTGTTCCCACCCTTACGTTGTTGAAACCTCTACGGTCCGGACCAAGCGTTTCGCTTCGTCGTTTATACCGCGTACATCAAAGAACTGGAACAATTTGCCTGCTGCGGACTTCCCGTCCGATTGTAATTTAGGTGTCTTCCAGGCTAGAGTGAATACGCTCTTAATAAACTAGTTCGCCTCACCATCAATGATTGCATCACTGATTACCATCAGGTGGGATCGCAGTCAAGCACTAGTTTATATCAATAAAAAAGGGGTTAATGACAATAAGATTCGCCGAGCGAACAGACGACATGGCGTCAGCTTAGGAAGCAAATACTTTTTACAATATTCGTTTAGATTAGATATACCAACACGTAAGAAGCTTTACAAAACCTTTGCCTTTGTCAGAGGAAATTGAACTTAAAGTTACATAACAGACGCTCATGTCCGATAGCATCTGCGACGTATCATCGATCATAACATCACAAGTTTATTCCCAACTTAAAGTCGTGTCTATAAATCATCTAGCTTTGACATAAAGTTCAGTAACTGGTAGTGCTTGCGAGGACAATATTGTGGTTGCGATAATTCTGATTCTAAGTGACTATGCGAAACATTTTGGCTCCCCCATGTGCCACCATGTGTGCCCCGCCCGCCGGCAAAACCACCACCAGCCCCAGGCATCAGGAGTCGTAGGACGATTTGACGCGGACTTGCAAACGGCGAGGCATGGTTAGCTCACCATCCGGCTGTCTGGTAAATAACAAGCCAGGATCGACGGCGCGTAGTATTCCACGGGCGCCTCAAAGATATGTCAGCAAATCATAAGGACCCAGCAGGGCCGATGCCTGCTAGGGCCATGGCGGTCCGATTGCACAGATATAACTTAACAACTAGAAAATGGTCTCAACTCCAAAAAAAAATGCATTAAATATTAACTGACCTGTAAGTTTATGTTCGTATTTAAGTTATCAAAAGGGAAAACTTGTATTTTTTCGCAATTGCATGGTTGGTCAAAAAATATAAGTTCTATCGGATTTAAAAAATATCTCGTCACATCGCCCCTTTTCGCATCACCCCTGACTATGGAAGCCTGTAATTTTACTATCCATACCTATAGCTACATAATTTTCTCCAGATCAAAGTCAGTCCAAACTCAAGTTAGACGAATAGGCAGCTTCAAAGATATGACACCAATTAACAACTTTGTTCCAATAATCAAATGGACCAATTAAAACTCGAAGGTAGGGTCGCCATATCGGAATTTTAGACTGGACATTTATACTATAGCATATAGCATAGTCGGCCTTATAATGTTCCACTGTTGAGACTCAGGCCTCCTCTGTAGGAGAGGGAATGGGCCGTAATCCACCACGCGGGCCCAGTGCGGGTTGGTGGATGTCACTTTTTTTTTCTTTTTTTTTTAAGGTGAGAAATCATCCAAATGTCTTCTCGCGCTCTGGGTGGAGCGAGACTTTTACTGACTAAAACCACACCTGTATCCTTCAATTACCCTTTGCGTTCTAGGACTACGGGTTTCCCTTTCAGAAATTCTCCGCGGTCCTAGCTAGCGGGCATCGACCTTGCTGGGCCCCTACGGTTTGCTGACATCTCTTGAGGAGCGCGAGGATCACTACGCGCTGTTGACGACTGGGCTCGGTCCAGTTAATTACCGAACAGCCGGACGGCGAGCTACCCAGTGCTCGACGTCCGCAAGCCCGCGTCTACCGTGGCTGGTAGTCGGGGTCGGAATTACGGCGGCTAGGGCGTGAGGACCTTCGTTCCCTCACGCGTGCAGCCTCCTCCTTCGCTAGCATTACTGCTTCGCAAAAGGAGGCGACCGCCTGCCATTCCTCCTCGCTCCGGACCATAGCCTGAACCAGGGCCCGACGCGAAAGGTCGCTGCCGCCAATTGCCTCCACGAGGACACGGCGGTGCTCTGCCCAAGCGGGGCACACCTCCACCGTATGCTCTACCGTGTCCTCTGGGTGGTCCACACAATGATGACACCCGGGCGTCGCTTCCGCCTGAATCCGATGCAGGAACCTCCCGAACTTGCCATGTCCGGTGAGGACCTACGTCATGCGGTAGGTGAGGACGCCGTGTGGCCGCTCCAGCCACTCCTCAAAGAGGGGACTTACCGCCATAATTGTAGCGTGCCCAGCACTGGGTTGCGACAGTCGCCATCGCCACCTTGAGATCCCGCCGGAACTCTGTCCGCCATGCCGCGACTTGGCGCGGCAGCGGAGTTTCGCCCCGGCATTGCATCTCCACGCGCAAATCGTGCATGCGTGCAAGGACTGTTGCCTCCAAATCCCATGGTGGCAGGCCAGCAAGGAGGTTCGCCGCTTCGCGGGAGATCGTGCGGTATCCCCGTACCATCCGGATGGCCATGACCCTCTGGCAAGCGTTCAGCATGGCCGCTGGTCGCCTTTGCAGTGACGATGTCTTCGGATTTTTGGTTCTAGGACATGCCGGTTTCCTCACGATGTTTTCCTTCACCGTTTTGAGAGCGGTGGTGATGAAATAAATTACACAAAGTAATGCGCCTGGCTGGGTTTTGAACTCGCAACCTACAGCTCGTAAGTCGGGGCCGTTACCACTCGGCCACCACTTGTTCGCAACATTTATAATACTATTTATACTATAATACTAATATTACAAAAAGGAATTTATATGTTTGGTTGTAACGAATAAGCTCAAAAACTACTAGACCGATTTTAAAAATTCTTTCACTAGTAGAATGCTGTATGGGTGTCTTGTGTATATGAGTTTACATATCTGTAAACGCACTCACGATACAGGATTAAATCCTATACTCCATTTGTTTATGTGGTTAACTAAACGTAAACAATCTTGATATGTCTTTTTATCAAAAAAAAAACGTATAAAAAACATACAAAGATTATTTAAATTTAGTTAATTACCAAACATCGGTATAGGTAATTAACAAATTGTAAACATTTTTAGATAAAATTTTTAGACAACTTTTCTAAATAAAAGACACGTCAAGATTGTTAACATTTAGTTAATTACCTAAACAGATGGAGTATAGTTTCGAATAACGGGTTAAAAAATACGGTAACGGGGGTCATGTTACGTTATAAGAAAAAAAAACTCCGAATTAAATCTTTCTATTTTCACCTTTCATTGTATTGTAGCCAAAAACTAAAAAAAAAAAACTCGAAGGTCACGCTGAAAATCCGGACAAATCCTGACGGTTGGAAACCCTACTCAGAGGATCGTAATTTTTCGGTAGGGCCACGAAAATGGCGGTAACGGTAGCACAGTTGGGGACTATGACAAGCCAATTAGCGTGTCTTGATTTTCCTGTCGGTTTCATGAAGAAGAAAAAACTTGGTGCTAATTGGGTATCGGTATTGGTGTCGGTGGTCGTTTGATTGAGTGTATTTGGCAAAGATCTGTTGAAAGAAAATTGGTTACAATTTAACAACTTTTGTGCTGTTAAGAAGGCCCTTCCCGACTTATCTATCGTCAATCTGAGTGCGGTTTAAAAAATTGTTGTTTCATGCAACGCAATCCAACGTAATTTTTACTATAGAGACAACGCGAAAAAAGAGTGTTAAAGCCTGAACGCTCTGTTGGCATTCGGTAATTCTGTCATTCGGTCGAATATTTCACTGAACTTGTTCCAGGGAATACGGTTTTTTTTTAAAACTTACAAAGTTTTTGGAAAAAAATATTGTCGTCCTGAATCTTGATTAACTGTGCTAGGTAAAAAGATAAAAAACAGTTCAATTCCCGAATTGAGTTACGAAGATTTTTCCGAAACTTTTTTTTTTGTGACGTAACTACAAATTTACAGTTTTCACAATTTTTTCTATACTTGTTCTATGAGACCTTGCTTCATGCCAATTTTCAGTATTCTAGGTCAACGGGAAGTACCCTATGAATTTTGATTCCCTCGAGAGTGTCGAAATATAAGTTTTTTGCGACATAAACGGCCGTATCTTTTTTTCGTCAACTCAGAAGTTTGATTTTTTCACAGCTTCAAGGAACCGCAGACCTGAGTATATATGTTTTAATTTCAACTTGATACCTCCATGCGTTCCCGAGATAAAGGGTGTTGACAGACAGACAGACAGGCGGACAACCAAGTCATCCTATAACGGTTCCGTTTTTTTCCTTTTGAGGTACGGAATCCTAAAAAATAACTTTGGCAGAAACTGTAACGTAACTCATAATGCAACTTACTCTCACTGTTTTTCATCAAACTGTTATGTAACCAATCAAATCTTATACATTTAAGGCTTCTCTGCAATAACATCTTCTATAGGTTTCGCACAACTTACACGTCTCAATTTTACGTACCTGAGCCCAAGTATGAGATGCTACTGTAGCGGAACTTTGAACCTAGGCGGTTGTTATAGTTAGATAGACTTTCATATTAGTTGTGTTGTGTGCCATTGTTAGACTTGGGACAGTAATATGTTTAAACATAAGTATGGAGTAGATTGGGAGTTAGAGATACTTATTATATTGTTTAGTTTGGTTTGGTAAATCCATATATAACATTACTAGCTTCTGCCAGCAGCTTCACCCGCGTAAAAGTAAGATTCTCCATACAAATTTCCAACCCCCGTTTTACCCCCTTAGGGGTGGAGTTTCGTAAAATCCGTTCTTAGCGGATATCTACACCCTATAAGGAACCTACCTGCCAAATTTTAAGTTTGTAGGTGTTATAGTTTCTGAGATTTCGTGATTAATCAGTGAGTGGTATTTCGCTTTTATATATAAAGATTTTTAGTATATGCGAAACCCGAAACCCGTGTCTAGTATTTTTATGTAATCTATACACAAAATTTCATAACTGTAGATATCATGAAAAATCACAAAGGCTTATAACTTTGTGATTTTTCATGATACCGTTATGTTACTTGGTTGTCCGTAAAAATACATGATCACTGAGCCATCCGAGTGACTGAGGAGTGGTTTTTCTCCCGCACCCAGCTGTGCGCTGGCGCATAATGCCCGCTACGACCTGCCGTGACCTGTGTTGTACTTAGTGTCGGTGGTGTCAACTTGACTGTGACCTTTTTTAAATATTTTTGGGAAAAAATATAACATGGTGTAAAAATTATTGGAATCGATTCAGATACTGATCTTAATCTAATATTCAGGTTTCGCACATAATACTAAAAATAATGTTGTATATAAAAGGAGAAACTGACTAACTGACATATCAACGCACAGCAGAAACTACAGAGCTTAGGAGCGTGAAATTTTGCACAAGTTTTCCTTTTATGACGTAGGCGAGCAATAAGGATTTTCCAAAATTCACCACCTAAAGGGATGAAACGGAGGTCCATAATTTGTATTGAGAAAAACTTCAACGCCCAAAGCTCCTGGCAGAAGCTAATCACTAGTCACATAAATCCTAAAAGACGGTAACAAAGTTCTCCACGTGATTTGTACATATACAATAGTCTAAAAACAACTATTGGACAGCTGTCGGACCAGTCAAGTCACCTGTCTGGTTGGAGGATCCTCCCTTTTTAATGGAGGTTTCAAATCATCATCATCATCATTTTAGCCGAAAGAAGTCCTCTGTCGAACATAGGCCTTCCCCAAGTCTCGCCATAACGACCGGTCCGGTGCGTCCATCGGATTCCTGCGACCCTCACTAGGTTATCAGTCCACCTTGTTGGGAGACCTTCCAACGCTGCGTCTTCCGGTTAACAGTCACCACTCCATTTTTCGTCCCCATCGCCCATCTGTTCTGCGAGCATTGTTCCCTGCCCTCTGCCGTTTAAGTTTGGCTATTCATCGGATTATGTCGGTAACCTTGGTCCTCCTATCTTTATTTCTGAATCTCGTTTCGAATACCTCTATACAAAATTAACATGATAAATATAATATAGTTCTAGTCAAACAGAAAAAAAAATGGCATTCTGTTCAAAATGCAACGCAAGCTTTTTCAAACAAACATATAAACAAAACTTACTAAAACAGCACACGCTTGCAAAAGTTTACTTTCTAAAAACCCTTTTGAAATAAAACTAAAATCGATTACAATCTCTAAAACGACGAAAGCATTATTAAAACAAACACAACAATATTCGCATAACTAGTCGATTTACCCGATTAGCATTCCCACCACGTACCGAATATTGGAATTTTCATGTATTTAATATTCTAAAACTAGCTGGTCCAACGAAAAGTGAGTATTTTTACGATACTAAAGGTTTTTTTTAAGGTGGGAAATCATCTGATGACAAGTCGCGCACTTGGGTGGAGCGGGAGATAGTGTCAGACTTTTACTGACTAAAAACCCACTCCTGTTCCTTCTTTGCCTTCATCCCAGAGCCCTGGGTTTCATTTTCACACTACCCGTGGCCCCAGTAGGTTTCGACCCTGCTGGGCCCCTACGATTTGCTGACAACTCCCAGTGGCGCGCGTGGAACAATACGCGCCGTTGACGACTTGGGCTCGATCCGGTCGGTTACCGGACGGTTGGACGGCGGGCTACCCATTGCTCGCTGTCACGATACTAAAGGTGCGTTTTTTGCAGAGATGTGTGAGGTCGCTGGACGGTGTGAAGACCTGTAGCGACGCTGTGAAAATATAATATATGATTGTTTATACTAAAATTATGAGATTACACGTGGTAAGGATTCGAAGCGAACCTTTAACAGTAACATCTTGCCAGTTCAAGATCATAGTGGTTGGTATACCATCATTTCTTTCACCAATTTTTAGGCTTCCGTACCTACCTTATAGGATCACTATTTTGTCCGTCCGTCTGTTTGTCTGTCTGTCTGTCTGTCATGACCTTTTATCTCAGAATGGCGTAAACGTATTATTTAAGATAGCGGGCCCTTGAAGATGTGAAAAAATCAAACTTCTTCTTCAAGTTAACGGAAAAAAAAGATATGACCGTTAATGTCGCAAAAAACGTATATTTCGACCGAAGGGAACGAAAATTCTAGAGTACTTCCCATTGACCCAGAATCCTGAAATTTTGCATAAAGCAAGATCTTATAACACAAGTATAGGAATAAATCTGAAAACAGAAATTTTGTTATTACGTCACAATTTTTTTTTGCGAATTGGAAAAAACTTCGAGACTCCAATCAGAAATTGAACTCTACATACTACTACATAGGTAAGTTTGTACGGAACCCTCAGTGCGCGAGTCCGACTCGCACTTTCTCAGTTTTTTATATCGTTATCTTACTTTAGTTTCTGTTTATGATATACTAATAAATTATTTTATATGTCCAATGCGCCTTACAAATATTTTTTTTCTTACTGTTTTTCTTTCTTTTTCACACATCTCCAGTAATAAAAATAAAGTAAAAAAACTAAAACCCGACTACGACAAAAAAAAAACGACGCTGAAAAAGTATGAAACAAGATTTTCATACTTCGAACAGAACAAAAAGAAAAGCCGCAGTCACACGTTATAGGTACCAACTGAAACACTTTAATAACGTGTGACTACGGTTTTTCTTTTTGTTCTGTTCGAAGTATGAAAATCTTGTTTTATACTTTTTCAGCGTCGTTTTTTTTATGTCGTAGTCGGGTTTTAGTTTTTTACTTTATTTTTATTTAAACAATTTTGGTATTAAACTTAACACATGACTTTTTGTCCGCTAGAGGGCGTCACTTTAAATTTGAGCAATATTTTCGAAATTTACAAATGTAGCCCTTTCAAATGATACCAAACACGGCGTATTTATCTCCATTTTTATTTTTTAACACATACTTTTTGTCCGCTAGAGGGCGCCATGTCAAGTTTTGTGACACGTTACGTAGCCTTTGTTCAGCGGACAATGAAGACGGTTCTAACGATACCTCATATGTCGAGTTCCGATTGGTAGATTAGGAGCTATGAGGGAACAGATGAACATACTCACATACATACATAGCCTGTAAAAATCATAACCCTCCGTAGTCGGGTAAAAAAGCACCCTAAAAGTCGAGGTAGTTGAGATGTCACTTTTTGCACAAATTTAAATCGCATTAGTTAAATGCGTGACAGCTTAGTGAAAGGAAGTTTTAGTATCGATCCTGTGTTTGTAGTAATTGTTGTTGTTTTGTGTATTTAAAGTTGTTATTTGGAGTTTTATCTGTTTTGTTACTAAATACTGTTTCTGTAACGATTTTCTTTTCAGATCAAATGTTTTCTATGGCCATTTAAGGATGCACCAAAAACACTCTCCTGCTATTTTTTTTTGTGAGGTAGGGAACCATCTAATGTCTTCTCCTGCTCTAAGGTGGAGTGAGAGGGCGTGACAGACTTTTATTGGCTAAAACCGGTGGGCAAAGGGCAATTGTTCCGTATTTATTTATTTTTTTTATGATGTGGGAAATCATCCTATGACTTCACGCGCTCTGGGTGGAGCGAGAGGGCGTGTCAAACTTTTACTGACTAAAACCACACCGGTGTCCTTCAATTACCCTTTGCGTTCTAGGACTACGGGTTTCCTTTTCAGAAATTCCCCGCGGTCCTAGCTAGCGGGCATCGACCCTGCTGGGCCCCTACGGTTTGCTTACATCTCTTTGAGGAGAGCGTGGATCACTACGCGCTCAACAGCACGACTGGACTATGGAACAGTAACTCTTTGCTTTATAGGACCAGGGTTTTCTTTTCAGAAATTTAATGTGGCCCTAGCAGGCATCACATACACACTCTAAATCGGTCAAACCTTTTCGGAGGAATTCGATAACAAACACAGTGACACGAGATTTTTATATATTAGATGAAATACTCGTATAACATAACAATCAGCATTATAACATTCCTACTGCTGGGACTCAGGCCTCCTCCCTAGAAGAGCGAATATAATCCACCACGTGGGATATACCCAGTGCCTTTTCCCACAAGGTTTTCCTTCACCATTTTGAAAGCAGTGGTTATGAAATAAATTACTCAACGTAAGGTATGACAACGTACCTGGGTTACAGCATAAGACGGGCCACCATTCCTCCCAAATTAACATGCTAGGCTAATTATATCATCAATTACGTCCCTAAACCATCAATTAACAGAAACCGGCCTCAATTATCCAGAAAACACGTATAGCCCATCCATATTAAACAGCGTATAGTCAGGGTCAGAAATAACGATGAAAACATAAATATTTATCAAGTCTCATGAAATGACACCGACACCTCTAAAACACAAAGGTCAAACGTCAACCCTGACCCAAATCGATTCTCGCCTAATCGAATACTCGAATAAAACTGAATCGATGTCCCATATCGTGTGACGTTTTGACGTTTGTTCTGGTGAGATTGTTGTCCTACATATTACGGATTAAAAATAAAAATACCACGTTAAAGTATTTAAAAAGTTTTTATTTGAGTGTGTAGCATCATAGTACATGACATATTGGTGTGGTGAAATCCCGGATTTGCTCCTAAAGTGTCTATATCTGGTGTAATAAAACAGCTGATCATCGTTTAAAAATATTAAAATACCCTCAAGCACTTCAATATTATTATCAACATCTCCGTTGACAGTTCGTTTGTTTTGATCCCAGAGTTCATTGAACTTAAACAATGCCGGCAAAGTGTGGTGGATGCGGCAAGTTTGTGTCGGCAAGCGACTCCACAAGGTGCACGAAATGTGCCAGTGTGTATCACCGTACGTGTGTCGGCCTCCCTTCGAAAGGTCCCGCAGCCACCATAGGGCAGTGTCCCGAATGCAGGAAAAATGTCCGCCGGGACAATAAGGCCGAGACACCTGTGCGGGGATTGGTAGCTGAGCTGCAGAGTGTGGAGTCGGTGGATGTGGATTTGTCGACGCCGCCGCCGATGCCAACGTCGACACCTGGGACCCCTGTGGGTTCTATTCAGCTGGTTCATTCGGCGTCGCCTCCGTCAGCGGCGGCGTCGCTTCTCGAGTTCCCGCAGGATGTGAGCTCGGCGCTGAAATTGGTGGTGGAGGAGCTTCGCACCTTGAGATTCGAGGTCGTGGAGCTGCGGAAAGATGTGGCTGATTTGAAGGCGTCAAATGACTTGTGCCACATTCGTATGGACGGGATCGAGTCCAGGTTGGAGGTGCTCGAAAAGCGGCAGTCTGAAGGTTGCGATCAGTCAGCAGATTCGGGAGTAGTGGGGAGCATTGTGGAGCAGCTGAAGCGGGATCTTAATGATCGGGATCAGGAGCTCATGGCTAATGACGTAGTCATAGCGAACGTGCCTGAGGCTCAAGGAGAAAATCCCACGCATCTGCTTCAGCTTATTGCCACGAAGCTGGGTGTCACTCTGGAGGATCGGGATATTGTGTGTGCAGAGCGAGCAGGTGGCCGACACATCAAGGCGACCAGCCCTTCTGCGTCGACAGAGCCCCGCCCTCGTTCTATCATAGTGCGTCTGGCTCGCCGTGACCAGCGTGACGCCCTATTAAATGGTGCTCGCGTGCGGAGAGGCGCCACAACTGAGAATCTCGGTCTCCCGGGGAAGCCGGTTCGCTTTTTTGTTAACGAACGGCTGACCAGGTTGAACCTACAATTATTTCGCCAATCAAGGGCTGCTGCGGCAGAGCACGGCTGGCGCTTCGTTTGGTCGAGGCGTGGTCGCATATTGGTCCGTAGTAAGCCCGGAGACCCCACTCACAGGATTGCGTCTGAGGAGGACATCAGAAAGTTTATTGGACCGTACTCAGTCACAAATAAATAATTGGTTATTTAGTGCTGTTCATTTTATTCTAATACTTAATGTTAGCTCTTATAGTGTAAGTTTCTGGTTTAACGAGTTTGTGCGTCGTATCTGTCATGATGTGGGGAGGTGGGCTTTTGAAAGTGAGTATTTGGCTCTGATAACACGAAGACACACTAAAAATACATACAGGACATATATATATACAATTAACATACTATTTCAACTTAATCAATATAATTATATTTCAGTATTATACATAAATACAATTTTTGAACATTACATAAGATGACTAAGTCGAAAGTATTGAAGTTTGGTTTGTTTAATGCTGGCTCACTGGCAACTAATCAGGATGAGTTCCTGATTGCCATGTCACAACACTCAGTAGATATCATGGCAATAAATGAAACATGGCTGAAACCTGAGGAGGAAGGCCGCGCGCCTAAGGTCCCGGGATATAGGCTGAAACATGTGCCACGCCCTGCGTCTATGCGCGGGGGGCGGGGTGGGGGTGTAGCTTTTTATATTAAAACGGGAGTAAGGGCGCGCGTACAACCACATTCCAAAAGTTCCGATGTTGAACAGATGTGGTTAAGCCTAACTATTAATGGTAAAAAGTTATTAATAGGTACAGCATATAGGCCACCATGGTTTGAACTTTCTAGATTTTTGGATGGGATAACTGACAGTATTAGCGCATTGGCACCGTATGATCATTTGGTAGTGTTGGGGGACTTCAATGTTAATTTATTGGATTCTACAAGTGGTAAAACTAAGGAGTTAATGGAGTTCTTGAATTACTCTAGTCTAAATCAGGTGGTTCTGTCGCCAACCCATTTTGTAGGTGACAGTAGTACACTGATAGATGTCATCTGTACCGATATAGGAGTACGCAATGTACAGGTCAATCACATCAGTGAACTTGGCCATCACTCGTTTATTGTGTGTGATACTGTGGTAAAGAAGGTAAAGAGCAAACCTAGGCTGGTTACATATCGCCCTTTAAGGGATATTTTAGATAACTACTTTGCAGCAGATTTGGAATCAATGCCATGGTCGGAAATAAGCTCACTGCCAGATGTGGATAGCATGGTAGATTTTTTCAACTACCACATAAACCAATTATTTGATTTACATGCACCGATAAAAAGTAAGATAGTTAGAGATCGTCCCACCCCGTGGATAACAGACAATATTAAATTAATGATTAAGTTAAGAAACGAAGCAAAAAAGAACTATAATAAGAATAAACAAGACACTACAAAAAAATATTATTTGGACTTAAAAAAACAAGCTAGTACCGCACTGATGCAGGAAAAGAAGGTGTACTTTGACAGGCACATTAATAATCAGTTGAAAAACCCAAAAAAACTATGGAAAAATCTCAAGTCCGATGTGCTCTCAGATCATAGTGATGGCATGCTCCCAGGACAATTTAATGACCCTGACGAAATTAACAGGGCATTTCTTGATGTGCCTGGTCAGAACATATTGTCAACATCTCAAGTGACATATTTTGACTCTAACCGGTATGGGGACACTCATTTTAAGCTGCAAAATGTCAATGAAGCTGAAATTTCTAAAATTATCAAGAGTTTGGGGTCAAATGCTAAGGGAATAGATGGGTTGAGTCTCGATATGATAATGCTTACATTACCAACCACCCTCCATGCCATCACTACAATAGTGAATAAGTCTATCGATACAAACTCTTTCCCTGACTCATGGAAATGTGCTATAGTGCGTCCATTGGCTAAAACCAGTAACCCATGTACTGTTAAAGACCTACGCCCAGTAAGCATTCTCCCATGTTTATCTAAAGTCTTGGAGAGAGTAGTTTACAACCAAATGCTGGAGTACCTAGAATCTAACAACATGCTACCTGACCTGCAGTCTGGTTTTAGGAAAGGTCGTGGGACAGCCACAGCCCTTTTGGATGTGGTAGGAAATATCTTGGAAGTACGAGACCGAGGGGAGGGGACCTTACTTGCTCTTCTTGATTTTTCACGTGCCTTCGATGCAATTAATACCACTCTATTACTTTCCAAGTTAGCGTACTATGGTTTTACTACGGAAACAATAGAGTGGTTCGCTAGCTACTTACAGAATAGGTCACAGCTCGTGGAGATCCAGAGGGAGGATGGATCAACCAGCTCATCCTCTCCTCGGCATGTGTCACGTGGTGTGCCCCAGGGATCAATTTTGGGGCCTCTTTTGTACATTCTCTACAGTGCAGATATTGTCAATTCCTTCCAACACTGCAAATATCACATGTATGCTGATGACATACAGTTGTATATTTGTTTTAAAACAGCAGATCTAAAAGAGGCAGTGGACAAAATTAATTCAGATCTCGATAGAGTGGTGGAATGGTCAGATGCTAACTCACTAGTTTTAAACCCACTTAAGTCTAAGTTCATGGTTTTGGGAAGTAAAAAAATGATTAATGCGATACTGTCGGCCAATCCAGAAGTTTTTATAAAGGGAAGTAAAATAGATAGGGTTGAATTGGCAGGCAATCTGGGTTTGACTATGGACCCTGAACTGAGATTTGAGAAGCACATTAGCAATGCCTTGCGTAATTGCTTTTATAGGTTAAAACTACTTTATAAAATTAGAGCCCATTTGAGTGTTGATCTTCGCAAACAACTTGTAGACAGCCTAATTTTATCACGTCTGAACTATTGTGACACAGTGTATGGTCCATGCCTATTAGCCAGAACGGAGAAGTTAATTCAACGTATTCAGAATGCATGTGTAAGGTTTTGTGTAAAGGTACCACATAGGAGTCACGTCACTCCCTATATTAATGAGAATAACATTCTGAAAATGGCAGCAAGGAGAAAGTTACATTTAGCTAGTTTACTGTTTGGAGTTATTACTACACAGAAACCAAAATACTTATACGATAAACTAATTTGGAGACACAGCAAATTTGAACCACGATCCTTCACATATCCTCTCTGTACACCACATCATAGAACTGCAGCATTCAGGGGTAGCTTCAGATACAGTGCCACGCATTGTTGGAATGTCCTGTCTCCGCCAATAAGAGTCCTGAAGACAAAAAAACACTTCATTACCATTTTAAAAAAGTATTTCTTGCATACTCAACAATCTTATGTAGATTGTTGAATATGCAAGAAATGTATATATATATATACTTGAGTTATTTCATTCATTGGATTATAGTAATTAGTTTTATGTTTTACCTCTTTGGTCATGGACTTCAGGCAATGGGTATGGTATTCAATAGTGGTGATGGTATTCCGATTTGGATTCTAGTGATCCTGTCGAGCCGACTATGTGAGTCGCCGCCATCATGCCGCCTCCCCATATTATGGTGCAATTTATGGTCTGTTGTCTACCATCGATCAGAATGGTACTGCAATAATTGTATTATGGGTTCAGCATCTGTTATTATTATCTGTCATTATTGTTATTTTGTGCATAGAAATGTTTTGTGTAGTGTATTTGTGCAATTTTAGTATTGTTTATTGTGTTTGTAATGTTGTTATTTTCATTGTGTGAATCTTAGTGTTGTAAAATTGTTCATGTGCTATGTGTATATATTATTATGTACTAACCTGTTAAAGTACACAAGCTCGCGGAGGGAGCGCCAAGGTGTCACTAGAACGGTGGTTGCTGAAAATCAGCATCGTAGATTGCTGGATTTGCCCAGCGTCGCGGTATAAGCTGAGCAACAACCTATTTTTGCCTAGATGCGACGCACAACTTGGATTTATACATTGTTATTTGTTTTTCTTAAATTATTGTTTATATTTATATTAGGTTATGTCAGTCTCTGTCGGTCGGTGCAATAGACAATATGGATGACAATGGACAACCACAGACTAAGCTAAGATCAGACTGTGTTTTGTGTAGACAACCACAGACTATGTAGACATCAGTCAACTGTGTTTATATTATATATTATTGTGTGTCTATAGTGCAGCACAGTTATGCTCGGTTTGCACATGGCCCGACAGTTTGCTATATTTTATTGTGCGTCTATTTGGGCAGAATAAACATGTTTTCTTTCTTTCTTTTCTTTATATCAAGTGGAATCGATAAAAGTCGGACGGACGACGCGATTTCGCGATGTAGAATTGATAAAGCGCTTCAGTTGATACCGTAAAATTGTATTTTTACTTCTTTGATGGCATGTTGTTGCGATTGCGATTAGCTGCTGCGCTAGTTGTGGTGGGTTCGATTCCCGCATGCAACAAATATTTGTAAGGCCTATTCAGATAGTTTTTCAGGGTCTAAGTTTTTTTTTTGTTGGGTGAATCGTCTAATGAAATCTCCCGCCCTTAGGTAGGGCGGGAGGACATGTCAGACTTTTACTGACTAAAACACACTCCTGTTCCTTCTTTGCCTTCGTTCCAGGGCCCCGGGGTTCTCTTTCGCATCACCCATGGCCCCAGTAGGCTTCGACTCTGCTGGGTCCCTACAGTTTTCTGGCGCGCGTGGAAGACTACGCGCCGTCTATGACTTGGGCTCGGTCCGGACGGTTACCGAACGGTCGGACGGCGAGCTACCCATTGCTCGCCGTCCGCAAGCCAGCGCCTACGGTAGCTAGAAATCGGGATCGGGATCCCGGCGGCTGGGCCGCGAGGGCCGTTCCCTCGCGCATACGGCCGCCTCCTTTGCTAGCATTACTGCTTCGCAGAAGAAGGCGACCGCCTGCCACTCCTCCCCGCTTCCAGGTCTAGGTGTCTTTGTATGTGAGTCTAAATGTTTGAGCACGCATTTACGATATAGTCGTTCCTAAATTAAGGAATCGCTATTTAAAAAATTATTGTAATAATTGTTATGTGCTTTAATGGTTGAAGTTTTTTGGTAATTGAGTTATGGGTTTTTAAGACCTGGCTTCTGAATTGAGAATCTGAAATTAAGAACTTGTCAAACCCGATTTTAATGCAAACGACAAGATCTCATGCTGTGGTGGTCTAAATAACTCATCATCTTCCTGCCCTTGTCCTGTTTTATTTGGGGTCGGCGCAACACGTTTTTTTCTTCCATTCTGTCCTGTCACTCGTCACGCTATCACTAACTCCCTTTTCTTTCATATCACTTCTCACACAATCCATCCATCTTTTCTTTAGCCTTCCTCTCTCTCTCCATCCATCCACATGTCAACTCATAACTCTTTTAGTAACATGCGTTTCATCCCTCCTCTTCACATGACCAAGAAAAGCGATTCCCTTTCAAGTTTTCAGTCACTTTATCCATTCTCGTCACACCACACATCCATCTTAACATTCTCATCTCTACGTGCAATTTTTTTTCATCCGACTTTTTCACAGCCCAACACTCTGATCCATACAATATGACAGGCCTGTAATATGAATAGTAGTGGTGGTGGTCTAAATAAGTATTTATTGCTTAATAGTTAAAAGTGTGTATTCTACTTTCATCTTGCTTACAGCTCACCATCTTCTTAACCTTTTTCCAACTAGCTCGGGGTCGGCATCATCTTACGTACAGCTAAAGAGTGAAATTCTCTGCTGGATTCTGTGTTTTCCGATAGCTAGAACCTGAGGATCTTTAAGCCAACAGTGAAGAGGTTACTTCTATGCAAGCGTGCTCTATCGTCGACCACATCATCACTTACTATCAGACCGTGGTCAATCGCAAAAAATAAAAATCAAGTTTTGTAAAATCGATTATTAAGAACTCACCCCCCCCCCCCCCTCCTTGCGACGTATTCCTTAATGCTAAGGGTCGTGACCTCCCTGCTTCATCACTTTAATTTTTATGATGTTCCTCCATCTATTGCTGTCTCTGGCAGTGTGAAACGCCTTGTATACCGTAGAGTCAAGAGCGGTGCGGATCTGGTCGGACCAACGTATTGGACTGCGATGGCGAGGCCTTTTTCCATCTACTTTACCGGTCACGATGAGCCTTTCAAGTTTTTCATCGTCTTTCCTTGCAATGTGACTGAAGTATTGCAGAATCTTGCGAAGACACTCGGAACTCAACAACCAAGAACTTATAAAGACAAAGAATCCTTCAGAATCAGAATCAGAATATTATTTTGCCAACAATGTAGCTTTACAAGTTTGAGATAGTACAGAATTGATTGATTCCGCTCAAAAAAAAACCAAATTCTTGGTAACTAAATAAATTTTCGCTGATATAGATCCCCTTAATATGACCTTTAAAATCTTTATCTATTCAACCCACAAACAATCTACCTTTTAATGGTCGAATGAGATTTTCACGATTGAGTTACGTTTATAGAAAATCATCTGTTACTTGAACGCGGCTTAGGCTTCAGGATTAGGTGCAAAAAAGTTTAGTTACTAACCTAACCTAACCTAACTTTGTATGAAAGTTCTAAAATGTATTATTTATTTATTTATTTATATATACTTTATTGCATACCAAGATTACAAATTAATGTAAGTAAGTAATGTATGTAAGTTAAACATAATTATATAGCCCAAAAAATCGCCAAACTGAAGTGGAAGTAAGCAAAGCACATTGCAGTTAGAACAGATAGCTGATATAGCTGAAAGGTTCTGGAGTGGTGACCAGGTATCGGGAGACGCAGTGTTAGAAGGCCTCCCACAAGGTGGACCAATATCTGGTAAGGGTCGCCGAAATCTGATGGATGCGAAACGCACAAGACCAGTCATTGTGGTCACACTTTGTGTACGCCCATGTCCAACAGTGGACGTCTTTTGGACAAAATGATGAATGATGATGAAATATATCTTAGAGTGCGATGGAATTGACGTCGTAACATAAGTGTACAAAAATGTCAAATAAGATTGGCGATTAAAATTTTGTGCCATCGCTTGCTAATCACACACATTTTGGGGTTCTTAGTAAATTGTTATCGCTGATAGAATCTTCTGTGATTTTACAAAACACTGTAAATTGTCGACGGGCAGCCGTCCACATACCATACCTTTTACACCATGAATATCCCGTACAGCCCATTGCAGCCAATATAAAGGGCAATCAAGATAACTGCGCGTCAATACATTCAAAACAAATGGTCTGTAAACACGTAAGCGTTACCACTGGTCGGATGCGCGTCACACGCACGCCTGGTACGTCCCTAAGGCCCTGTTCACACCAGATATGGAAGAGGTAGCTAGTGCTACCTGATTGCTAATGCGAACCGACGTTAAATTAGTCAAAACTGAGGTTGTCGGTGCTAATATTCGCGTCATGTCTGTGAACGGGCGTTGCAGTTGAGACTGGTTATCTCTTAGCTGCCAGTTGCTATTGTAATATCTATGTTTAGTTTTTATTTTTACTTTATTTGCATTGTTCTCACATGATAGCCAAGAAACATGTGACAGAGATATTTGAAATTAAAAAACATGATTGAAAAGAGTGTCCATGGAGTTTCTTGCGCATTCTTCTCCATAGAGATCTACGCTTTGAAATGTGCAATTAGCATCATTTTGTTCCGTACCCAAAGGGTGAAATGCGACCCTATTACTAAGACTCCGCTGTCCGTCCACTCGTCTAACTGTCCGTCTGTTATCAGGCTGTATCTCATGAACCTTCATAAGTAGACAGTTGAAATTTTCACACATGATTTATTTATGTTGCTGTTATAAGAACTAATAATAAAAACAAAATAAAATAAATATTTAAAGAGGCTCCCATACAACAAACGTGTTTCTTTGTGCTCGTTTTTTGCTACGAACAGTACGGGACTTTTCAATTTTTTCTATTCTATTCTTTCGCATTTAATCGCAGTGCTCACTACGGGGCGAAGTCGCGAATGGTAAGCCAGTACTAGTCTGGGGCAAAGAAAATCAAGACACAAGTGTGCGACAACATACCGGTACATGGTGGACATCCTGTCCATACACACAAAATGTTTAAGAAACACATTCATTCATACAGCTAAGAAGCGGAATTCTCTACTGGAGTCTGTTATTCCTGATTGCTACAATTTACAGATTGTTGGGGTATTTAAAGTTAAGAGCGAATAGCTTACTTCTAGGCAAGCGTACCCCATCGTCGACGGCATCATCGCTTATTTTACTTTATAAAAAAAAAACTAGGCAAGTGTGAGTCCAACTCGCGCATTGAGGGTTCCATACATACTTACCTGTGTAAAAAATAGTTTAATTCCCAAATGGAGTCGCGAATTTTTTTCCAAACAGTAAAAAAGTTTTTTTCTTGTGACGTAAAAACAAATTTACTGTTTTCAAATTTATTAATTATGCCTATAAGAACTTGCTTTATGCCAAATTGCTGAATTCTGGGTCAACTGGAAGTACCCTATAAGGTGATCCTATAAGGGTTTCGTTTTGTACTTTCGAGGTTTTTTTTTTATTCTTGATAGGTTCGCGCTTGACCACTATCTCACCTGATGGAAAGCGACGATGCGGTCGACGATGGAGCGCGCTTACCTAGAAGTAACCTATTCAGTCTTGACTTAAACTAATAAACTCGAGGTACGGAATTCTTAAAAAGAGTCAAGGTAAGGAGAATTATAGGTATACCAGTAATCGCGAACATAAAACATTGTGCGTTTCGATCAAGAGACCTTTTGTACAAAATACGTTTCGGTGTGAACGCAGCCTTACTTCGGCTAATGACACGTGAAGGACAAAGTCAATTAAATAAAAGTTAATTGAGGCTGTTTATCTTGATGATAAGGGAGGCTGTGAGTGAAGGTTTAGGGATTTGGTTCTTGAGCATGAGGTTGCGGATCTGGCTATGACTGTTTGAGCATCGGATTGTCTATAATTTAAAAGCCAGTATGGGTGGGATACCCATACGTACAAAGCGTCTGGGAACACATTTATTGTGCCTACAGCTGAGGAATTCCCTGCCGGAGTCTGTGTTTCCCGATAGCTACAACTTAAGGGTCTTAAAGTCAAGGGTTACTTCTAGGCAAGCGTGCCCCATCGTCGGCCACATCGTCGCTTACCATCAAGTGAGATGATTATCAAACGCGAACCAATTTAAAAAAAAAAATGCGTGTCTTAGTTTTGCAAGTGGGTCACGTGCCGACTGGGGCACATATCCTGGTTTACCCTTTATAAAATGTTACCCCATGCTAGGAATTATTCTTGTATTGTAGGTGAGTTCTCAAATAAATATTTTCTTTCTTTCTTTCAAACATGTAAACAGACATACATAAGACAACTATACCTGGAACAACCATCTCCCACCAATCCACGATACAAGTGTAGGAATTTTTTTAAGGTGGAATATCTTCTAATGACTTCTCCGAAGCGAGAGGGCGTGTCAGACTTTTACTGACTAAAACCACACCTATGTTCCTTCATTTGCCCTTTGAGTTCTAGGATCACGAGTATCCCTTTCATACTTTTCCCCATGGTCCTAGCGTTGCATGGCCCGGTGTTTTATTAAATAAATAAACTATCCTATAACTCTAAACTAGGAGTATAAGCATAGCATAATCAACCTTTTAATGTTTCCACTGCTGGGACTCAGACCTCCTTTCTAGGAGAGGGAATGGGCCGTAATCCATCACGTGAGCTCAATCCATGTTGTTCTAGGACATAGAATAGAATAGAATAAACTTTATTGTACACCAAAATAGTAACAAAACTTTTACACTAGGTCACTTAAATCTATGGGTACAAAGGCGGTCTTATCGCTGACAGCAATATCTACCAGACAACCTTAGGATGGACTGTAAGAACTTGAAATAGAAAAAGGGGGTAGTCTGTACATACCGGTTTACACACGATGTTTTCATTCACCGTTTTGAGAGCAGTGGTGATGAAATAAATTACACAAAGTAATGCGCCTGGCTGGGTTTGAACCCAACAAACTGGGTTTGAACAACTCATAAATCAGGGCCGTTACCACCGGGCCAGCACTGCTCTCAACTACACTAAACTAAGTAAATAGAAAATATAATAAACAAGCACAGTTTATTCATGATGGCCGTCAAACGGTGACCTGAATAAAAGTTAATTGAAATACCAAATACCAGTCGTGTGTATGACAAGCCAATGTTAGCGGCACAGTTAAAATTATCGCGCTTTTGTTTCCAAATATTACTCCGAATTTTTCTAAAATCATTCGAGTTTTTGTGAATAACATGGGGAAAATGTAGGTATTTTATTTATTTTTGTTTGTACTAGGTTGGCGTGAGCAGTGCTGGCCGAGTGGTAACGGTCCCAACTTATGAGGTCGCGGGTTTAAACCTAGCCTAGGTACATTACTTTGTGTATTTATTTCATCATCACTGCTCTCAAAACGGTGAAGAAAAACATCGTGAGGAAACCGGCCTGTCCTAGAACTAAAAATTCGAAGACATGTGACATCCAACCCGTACTGGGCCTGCGTGGTGTATTACGGCCCATTCCCTCTCCTAGAGAGAAGGCTTGAGTCCCAGCAGTGGGAACATTATAAGGCCGTACGCTATGCTATGCTACTAGGTTTGTGGTGTGGAGGTGTGTCGTGATCGCCCAGTGGTTTAGGCACCCGTCTCTCGTGCATAAGGTTGCGGGGTACGAAACCGGGCAAGTCTCAATGTGAATTTTTTAATTCATATTTTAGAGAGTGTGCGTGGAAATTATATGACTTGATGGGCACGCCATAATTATGGTTGTAAGTCCCCTCTTTGAGGAGTAGCTGGAAAGACAACACGGTGTCCTTACCTTCAGCATGACGCAGGTCCTCACCGGACATGGTCAGTTCCGGAGATTCCTGCACCGGCTTCGTAGAGGTGAGCTCTACCTGGGCAGAGCACCGCTGTGTCCTCGTAGGGGCGCTTGGCGGCAGCGATCTCTCGCGCCGGGCCTTGGTACAGGCCATGGTACGGAGCGAAGAGAAGTGGCAAGAAGTGGTTTTTAATCAGTAAAAGTCTGATACGCCCTCTCGCTCTGCCCATGAGCGGGGAATGTCATTAAATGATTTTCCCACCAAAATAAAAAATTACTTGATTCCACTATCACCTTTCTACCATGGGACAACGTGACGTTCGACGAGTATCCATTGTTAACACTTCTACGGTTCGGACTAAGCCTTTCGCCTCGTCGTTTATATGCCGCGTACATCAAAGGACTGGAACAATTTGCCTGCTGCGGGCTTTCTGTCCGATTATAATTTAGGTGTCTTCAAAGCTAGACAAAATCGGTTCTTAATAAGCTAGTGCGCTTCACCATCAGCGATTGCACCACTGCTTACCATCAGGTGGAATCGCAGTCAAGCATATCAAAAAAAAAAAAAACTAAGTATGGATGCCAACTCGCCAAAAGGTCGCCGCACACGGGCCAGCGGCGACAACCACAAAACGCCGCCACCGGCATATTTCCTATAATTCTCATATATTTTATATGGGTTCGCCGCACACGGTTGACGCCGGTGGCCGCCACACGCTACATAACGCCGATACAAAACGCTGTCACACGCCAATTGCGCATTTAAACCTTCTTCGTCAGAGTCCATTATGATACTGCTGCGTATGGGTTAAAAAAAGTAACAGCTACTGGCCACAAGTGGCTGTCGCGCGCTTCAGCTTCCTTTGTGGCCGCTCCTAGCTTATCGTGGAAGTGTTTGTGGCTGTGGCATGTGGCCCATGTGCGACGACACTAAATTTCTTTAAATAATAGCGTAGCACATACATGCCGATTTGATAACATTAGTTTCGTACTACACTGAGTGCTACGTCGTAGCATGTGCTACGGCGTAGCATCTGCTACAGGCGTAGCCATCGCATGTACTCAACAAATTAATTTTGAACGCCCATAAACCACACCATATACGTAGAATTTCTCTGATCATAGTGTGCCTGGTTTAATATTATAATAATGGGTAAAATCAAATATTATGTACAGGAACGTTTGAAAGAGTTACCTACCTTCGTCTTAGAACGCAAAGGGCATCTAAAGGACACAGGTGGGTTTTAGTGAGTGAAAGTCTGACACGCCCTCTCGCTCACCTCTATTGTTCCTTTTGACCGACTTCAAAAAGAAGGAGGTTCTATATTCGGCTGAATGTATTTCTGTTTTTAACCGACTTCAAAAAGAAGGAAGTTCTATGTTCGGCTGAATGTATTTTTTTTTTTATGTATGTTGACCAATATCTCGGTTAATTGTGGACCGATTTTGTAAATTATTTTTTTGATTGAAAGGTTGCTACCATAGAAATATTGTTATGATCTGATCATGAACATCGCAGATATGGAACGGAACTCCTCATAGAAGCACAGCAGGACTGTCATAACAGGTAAAATTGCTTTGTTTATACGTGTAGTCGATGACTGACTGAAAGAAAAGGGGGAGAGGATATATCGAACTGATCTGATGATGAAGACGGAAGATAAATTAATGTAATCTAACCGTTTGGATTTTTTTAATTGTTGAGATGCACTCTGGCTATAAGGTATTTAAGTTTGGCTGAAGAGTACTTTTTAGTGGTGGTATCATAACTAAAAATTGTAAAATAAAAAACTTTTAATAAACAAAATGCAACCGACTGCAATGTAAAAAACACTGTAAAGTGCTAAATAATTTTGATTTAGGCAGTTGGTGTTAAATAACGAAGAGACAAAACTAGTATAGAAACACGGACTTCCGAAATGAAAGTTATTTAGCACTTTTCAGTGTTTTTTTTACATTGAAGTCGGTTGTATTTTGTTGCATTAGGTTTCTCCATACAAACTCATAGGGTGGAGTTTCGTAAAATCCGTTCTTAGCAGATGTCTACACCCTATAAGGAACCTACCTGCCAAATTTTGAGTTAGTAGGTGTTATAGTTTCTGAGATTTCGTGATTAATCAGTGAGTGGTATTTCGCTTTTATATATATAGATAAATAGTAGACAAACATGCCTTTAGACTAACAATTATTATAATAAGGAAGAAACACAACACCAGAGTTTTCATTCCCCGAAGTGTCTCCATGCTAAATTAATTAAGTAAACTAATTTCATTTTCGACCCTCTCAAGCGGTATTTGCATTTTAATTTTACGATTACTTAAACTTTTCGTTAAGAAAATTATTATCTGAAAATGGTAACAGAACCCGGTCATCTGTTTTTGAAAATGATGTTTTTCAGTACCTATTGTAATTTTCTTTAATGTCTCTAATGATTTTGATGAAATTTGCATATTTTTCATCAATTCACGCTAAAAAGATATGCCAGCAAAATTTTGTTCGAGAATCTGCCAGTACTCTTTATGTCAAAAACTGAAAATATGAAACTGCTATCAAAAAATAAACCTGTAGAAAAAGTAAAAACCTCGCTTGTAGATTCTCCAAATATTGTCGTCGAGAAATAAAACTACATTTCTTTCAGCTGTCATCAACTAACTGTGATCCGAGACTGTAAATTCAGCAAGATAAAAATCAATTTTCAAGACAATAAATTAGATTTAAGAAATTCTTGATATAATAGGATCACGTCCTTATCACGGAGAGAGGTCGCACTCAATAAAAATCGCTGAAATAAAATCTCTAAAACCAAAAGCGTGTTACATTCCAAATTTTCTATGACGCATAAGTAAGACAAAAGCCTTGATTAGAGTGAACACGCGGACACTAGGCGGGCGCGATTTGAGCCTTGGCTACCCCGCTTTCTTTTGTTTTTTTTTTATTTTTATTTTGATAAGCTTGACTATCTCACTTACTCCCCTAGCCAAGTTACAACCGTTTCGTTTCGATTTTCTTTTCGTCGATCGCCTCGAGTAGGCCACGCCTCCGATTCCTTTATTCTGACGTCATCTCAACGCTCAGTCACGTGGTCAGAACAAAGGAATAGGAGGCGTGGCCGACTCGAGGCGATCAACGAAAAGAGAATCGAAACGAAACGATTGTAACTTGGCTAGGGGGGCTGATGGAAAGCGAACGATGTGGTCGGAGCGCTCTTGCCTATTCGATAAGACCGCCCATTGTGACACCCTATTAATTTTTAGTTTATTAATTTAGTAATTTTATTTTTAGTGTACTATAAAGTCTATCTATTTACTTTTGAGTTAAAAATCCCCAGGTTGTAATTATCAGGAAATACAGACGACGGCAGGAAATTCCACTCTCAGCTGGACGCCTCTATAAACCTTCTCCTTCTTACCTTACTTCTCAAATTCAATTTCTTTGCTCTGGTCATGATTAAAATCGCCTATCTAAATCATTGTTTACTACGATGTCCCTCACATCAGTTTGGGTTTATCCAATCCAGGCACTCTCTCTAAAATGCGGTCCCGCTGAACATCAGGACGGCATCCAGTCGGTTCTCTTTTAACCTTTTGAGTGCGTAATTAGAGACACAATAGAAAGACAATGGCGCGTTAACGCCGGCGTTAATGCGGGGATCAACAGCTTAAAGTGAAGGCAGGTGAACACATTCGTAAGAAGTTGATGGAATCATCACAGCGTTGATTTGTTGGATTCGTTTTACATAATAACATTGTTAATTTGTATGTATGTATTTAACTACATAATATATTTATTATTGTGTTTTTTTTTCTATTTATTACAAGTTTCTGCACCACCCTAAGGTCGACTGGTAGAAAATGCCTAAGGCATCCTTTCAAGTCCGCCTTTGCACAATGTTTCTTTGTAGTGCATAAAGTTTTAATATTTAAGTACATTTGCTAATAATAGTGTATCATTTTTGATTCTTTTTTTCTTTAAAAACAATGAATTGGTCAGAGCATCGGGAGTCAAAGAGCGATATCCGAACATTGTACGCACAGGTTTGCCGACGATGAGCAATAGATTTTTTTTTAGGTGGGAAAATCATCTAATGACAAATCCCGCTCTTGGGCGGACGGGAGATAGTGTCAGACTTTTACTGACTAAAAACCCACTCCTGTTCCTTCTTTGCCTTCGTCCCAGGGCCCCGGGTTTCACACAGTGGCGACACCCGGGCGTCGCTTCCGCACGAATCCGGTGCAGGAACTTTCCGAACTTACCGTGTTCGATGAGAACCTGCGTCATGCGGAAGGTGAGGACGCCGTGAGATCTTTCCAACCACACCTCAAAGAGGGGACTTACCGCCATAATTGTGGCGTGCCCAATGAGCAATGGGTAGCTTGTCGTTCGGCCATCCGGAAACCATCGGTACCGCAATTGGGGCCATGGGGTCACTTCCGAAAGAGAAACCCGTTGTCCTGGTACGCAATAGCAAAAAAGGAACATAGATGTGATTTTAGTCAGCAAAAGTCTGACACGCCCTCTCGCTCTGTCCTAGAGCAGGAGAAGTCACTGGATGATTAACACCTGAAAAAAAAAACCGCGTCGATAATATTTGATACATCGCTCCCGCATAAGCTCGTCACCCTATCCTTACCCTAAGTCAATGACCCAACCTCTTTTCTCAGCCAACACTTTTTTTTACCCTCAATTGCTCGGCTCTAAGATAACAAGCTCCAAGCTATTTTGTCCATCGCCAAAAATGGGGTCATCTATAAAATCTACTTACATGGAAAAAATAGTTTTTGAAGGTCGAGGTCATTGAAACTGTCCTCTGGGCTCGCTGAGCCTCTTTGTATGCAACCATCGAAGCAAAATGATTTATAAAGATAAGAAAAAACGCTAAGAAAAAAGTGCCGTCAATTTAATAAAAAATTGTCAAGAGGGCCTTTCTGTGAAGCGTTGGGTTCTGTAGGGATTGGTTGTTTGAAAACAGGGATTATTTGAACGAACATTATTTTAGAGAGTTGAAATGGTTTGTTTTGGGAAGTACTGAGGCCTTAACGCGATCTATTTGATAACCTAAACTGGATGTAAGTGCGAAAAGTACGCGTTCGAAAACTTTCGCGGTACTTCCCACCTATCACAATATTTGTGTTATGATCGATGAAAAATCCAAAAATATTATATTATAATTATTTTCCTTAGGTTTTAAAGTTGAGAACAATATTTTCAACGGGAAATCATCCATTTTCGGTCCTGTTATTAAAGTGTTAAAACAAAACATGTGCAAGAAATTTTAGCCATTAGAGAACAGGACCGAACATAATTAAGAACCGTTCCTATTTGAATGCGGAACCCTAAAATAATATTCGAAGGAATCAACTTATTTTTATAACCGCTTGGTCTTAAATGAGGAATGAATGTTTTGAGTCCTTTTGTCTGTTTTATGTTTACGTAAAATAATGAACATGCCTCGGGACAAAATAATTATTTATTGGAGTTCCTATTTCGTGACTTTCAGATGATTTAGGTCTTTGTATCGTTTATTTGTTTGACATGTTTTTGTTTTTAGTTATAATTATGCTAGATTGAAATCATTTTTTGTGTGTTTGTTTTGTTTTGATGTGGTGAAAACGTTGAAAGGTTTTTTCAAAATAATTAATATAGATAGTCAAACTAATTTTCTCGTCTGTCCTGCCCCCCTAGTCAAGTTACAACCGTTTCGTGTCGAATTCCGTTCTCCAATCGGTAACGCCTCGATGTCAGCAATTGTAGAAAACAATAAGTCGGTAGCCATGTTGACGCGCCTGAGTCAGCCGCTCGTTCTACAATGTCGTTCTACAATAACAACGGATGTAGCGTTGAACATTGTAGAAACGATAACAATTCATTCTATCATTTTGAATGATGTGAACTTGGCTACGAATTTTCTATTCGTTTGTTCCGACCACGTGACTTAACGTTGAGGTGATGTCATTCCCATACATTTGATTAGTTTTCGACTAGCGTTAACGATTGCAGATTATCAACTTGGCTAGGGGTGCTGTATGTAATTGAAGTTTTATATAATATCTATTTTTTTTTTATAATAATAAATCTTTATTATTCCAAAACATACACAAATGTTACATTGTTGGAGCATAGCTAAGTGAGCCAGAGCAAAAAGACCCTGACTTCTAAACTAGGAATAACCTGTTTCTTAGAAGTCAGTGTACCTTTGAAATTATGTGCGCATAATAATAATAACCTGGATAGGACACAGTAATACAAAAAACTATATAAATAAAAAGTAAATATTATTGCAAAATGATTGTCCAGGGGAAAAGATATTTGATAGCGAAAACATAATAAAGGGAGAGAAAAAAACAAAGGCGTTATATAATTTATTAATACTGTACCATAAAAATATTGTAAACAACCACTTTTTTAAAAGAGTAACCATGGAGTTTCTTGCCGGTTCTTCTCCATAGGAAACGACCAATTTGGAACCGTGCACTAGCTTCTGACGTTTTATAAGTGCCCATGTAGGCCTATGTGAAATAAAAACATATGAATTTTGAAATATTTTTTGAATTTTATAAAAAGAAATGACGGATTTTTGGCGCCAAATCATATGTTTTTCGTGACATTGTCTTATAAGGTTTCTAAATATTCTTATTAGCGTGTCAATGACAGAACTTCTTTTCTTAAGTTAAATTTCTTTCCTGGCCTAGTAATCAATCTAAATAAAAGGCTCGAGGAGACGACTTCAAAACTATTATTCACAAAAATGTACCTGAAATAAAAGAGTTCGCCAGCAAAAAAAAAGCAACTGACTTCAATATAAAATAAAATAGTTGACAATGGCAAAAAATTCAACTGACTTCAATACAAAATAAAACAGTTGAAATGGCAAAAAAAACAACTGTTTTTTTTAGGTGGGTAAATCATCTTATGACAAATCCCGCAAATCCGGGGCGGGAAATAGTGTCAGTTACCGACTGAAAACCCACTCCTGTTCCTTCTTTGCCTTCGTCCTAGGGTCCCGGGTTTCATTTTCACACTACCCGTGGCCCCAGTAGGCTTTGACCCTGCGTTCAATATAAAATAAAACAGTGCGTATCACCATCAACGATTGCATCACTGCTTACCATCAGGTGTCATCAAAAAGTTGACAATGGCAAAAAAAAACAACAAAAAAGTTCGAAACAAGTTACTTTAAGCAGTTGTTAGAGTTTATTTTAGATTAATCACAGATTTGATGCTAAGCGGTTGTTTTTTTTTAATTACCTATTAATATGTGTTAGTGATAAAAAAAAAACAACATACACATAACATATTATTGTGATATTTATTCTACTATGTGTATGCTTATATTTATGGAAATATATCTTTATATTTCAATTATAACTGTTTTGTTTGTAATTTCTTTGTTTTTCCTATCATTCTTATACACGGTGTCTAGATCTATTTTTTTCAAACTCACCTTTCGTAGGTATGCTGGAAGAGATTTCTGTAGTTATTTCTACAGAAATCTCTTTTCTGCATTACCTTTGTATCTATTTTTCTGTCTCCTTCTTGTCTTTTATTATACTTGTGTACATGAATGATTAATAAAATAAATAACTCGTATTTACCCTGTCGTACTTTATCAGACAAGTCCTACATGCCTGTCCTACGTTTACAATGAAAAACATACGATCATTCCAGTTTCCAATCAATCCTGCGACCGTCCGATAATGTTATCAAGTTAATCTGGCTAATGGTTTGATTGCTCTTACTAAGTAAAACACAATTTATTGTTGTCCCATTATAAATGAAATCATGAATAACAGAAGAATATATTTTATCCAGATACAAATATCATGAAACCGTGACTGATTTATTCAATTAAATAATATTATGTTATTAAACCTATCAAAAATAATGTATGATTCTGATACAACTAAAAGCTTTTTATAATTCTTTTATTATACATCTGTATAGATAAAAGTCCTGACTCACTCGATGATTCACCAACGCCCAGCCTAAACCTAAATATTGCGCAGAGTTGTTTGGAGCAATGGTGGCCGAGTAGTAACGGCCGCACGCTTGAGGGAACGGCCCTCACACCCCAGCCGCCGGGATCCCGATCCCGATTTCCAGCCACCGTAGGCGCTGGCTTGCGGACGACGAGCAATGGGTAGCTCACCGTCCGACCGTCAAGTAACCGTCCGGACCGATGCCAAGTCATCGACGGCGCGTAGTGTTCCATGTGCAACTCAAGGAGATGTCAGGAAAACCGTAGGGGGCCCAGCAGGGTCGAAGCCTACTGGGGCCATGGGTGATGTGAAAGAGAACCCCGGGGCCCTGGAACGAAGGCAAAGAAGGAACAGGAGTGGGTTTTAGTCAGTAAAAGTCTGACACACCCTCCCGCCCCATGCAAGGACGAGAGATGTCATTAGATGATTTCCCACATAAAAAAAGACCTAGAACGCTGAAATATTGCACAGAAGTTGCTTTTATGATGTATCTATATGAGTTTGGAGCAGTGGTGGCCGAATAGTAACGGCCCCGACTTACGAGTTGTAGGTCGCGGGTACAAACCCAACCAGGCGCATTAATTTGTGTAATTTATTTCATCACCACTGCTCTCAAAACGGTGAAGGAAAACATCGTGAGGAAACCGACATGTCCTGGAACCAAAAATTCGAAGACGTAATCATGAGTACAAAAACGTGTTCAAGTATCGGTCACTAATTACCAGTCACCCTATATATATACCTATCTAATGTATTTGATGAAGTATGTGACATTCACCAACCCGCACTGGGCTCGCATGGTGGATTACGGCCCATTCCCTCTCCTAGAGAGGAAGCCTGAGTCCCAGCAGTGGGAACATTAAAAGGCTGATTTTTCTATTATGCTATATGAGTTTCACTTCGATAGATTATAATCTACCGAAATCCGCCTTTTAATGTTCCCACTGCTGGGACTCAGGCCTCCTCTCTAGGAGAGGGAATGGGCCGTAATCCACCACGCGGGGCCAGTGTGGGTTGGTGAATGTCACATTTCTTCGAATTTTTGGTTCTAGGACATGCCGGTTTCCTCACGATGTTTTCCTTTACCGTTTTGAGAGCAGTGGTGATGAAATAAATTACACAAAGTAATGCGCCTGGCTGGGTTTGAACCCGCGACCTACAACTCGTAAGTAGGGGCCGTTACCACTAGAGTATGTAAGAGATAGTTTATTTTATTTTACGTATTGCAGCACTTCCGTACTTTCATACGTTAAGGGTTTTATCCATTCTATTAGCAATTTCTTACATTTATGTAGACAGACAACAGTGGTAAACAGACACTGACAGGAAATTTCATTCCTTAGCAGTACCTACACACGATGAATTTAAAAGGCAGTAGATATAACTACATCGCATTCGATCGCACTATATTGGCAGAGACAATAATTTTCATGGCTTTTCTGATGCATTCTAGCAGTTAGCCGCTATAAAAAATACGCGATCTACACAGATGTAACTCAAATATTAACGAGGGTGTTTCTTTTTTGAATAGGCGCTTTTTCCTGCAAAGATAGCACTCCAAAGTGTTTTGTTGTTAAGTTGAATAGGAATATTTCAGTAAAAGGGATACCAAAGGCAATTAGAGCGATTTTCAAAAGTATGCTTAAAATTTTAATTAAGCAGTAGCTTGCTTTACTCCGATATTTGAGCAGAAATTTTCGCTATTCTTGTTGATACGTTGACCTAATTTGCATTTTTCGGGTCCCGTATCCGAAGGATAACCAACGGAATCCTAATAATATTTCTGTGCCTCCGTTGTCTGTCTGTCCGTTAGTCCATCCATCCATCCGTCTATCTGTCAGCATGATGAGTAGACAGTCAACTGTCTTTCACAAAGTGTGTACGGGAAATTCAGAATAGGTGCCTCAAGGGTATACGTGCCCCGATTGTACATATGTATAATACTCTAGTTTCGCATTTAAAACACGTGCTATTTTTTTTTGCTTATCGGAAAACTCTCATATTATCATTAAGTGGATCTTATTCGCAAGTTTTTGAATTGACGATCTGTTTTGCTTTTTTTTTTCAAAAAAAGTTTCATACACAGTGTTTTACTTTCAATTATAATCATTTCCATTATTGCTTCTAGGGGGCAATTTTCGTGATTCATCATCATTATCATTTTAGCCGATAGACGTCCACTGCTGGACATAGGTCTCCCCCAAATGTCGCCACAATGAACGGTCCTGTGCGTCTCGCATCCATCGGATTCTCGCAACCTTCACCAGGTCATCGGTCCACCTTGTAGGGGGCCTTCCAACACTGCGTCTTCCGGTACGTGGTCGCCACTCCAGAACCTTTCGGCCCCAACGGCCATCTGTTCTGCGAGCAATGTGCCTTGCCTATTGCCACTTAAGTTTGGCGATTTTTCATGCTATGTCGGCAACTTTGGTTCTCCTGCGGATATCTTAATTTCTGATTCGATTACGCAAGGAAACTCCGATCATAGCTCTTTCTATTGCCTTTTGGGTGACTTCAAGCCTTCTGATGAGGCCCATCGCGAGCGACCACGTTTCGGAAACATATATCATCACTGGCAACATGTACTTTCGTCTTGAGACACTGTGGTATATTGAACGAGAAGATACCACGCAGCTTCCGTGCTTACATGAAAGTTTTCCCTGTTTCCTTTTAAAACTCTCCATCTTGCGCAATTTCTGACCAAGCTTAACCTGCAAACGTGGTAAGATTTTCACACCGTCTTCGCCTGTCCTCAGGCGTCCAGAGCGTGACGGTCTTCACCAATGTCTCCGAGTGCATTTGTGCACTAGGACATGAACAGCCGACTCCCACTTCACCCTAGTAGTTTTTTCTTAAACGACCATCCTTTTCTTACACGATCTATTCGCTTAACAACTGTTATACTACGCTTCATTGCTAGTTGACAAATCTTGAACTTCTGTTGTTCAGAATATGGCCAGCTTTGTACACTAGATTAGGATGGGCATTCACCGGAGACGCCATGAGCAAGGGGCATCAGGAGTTGCAGGACGATTTTCGGCCACCATAGGCGTGCTTATGGATGGTCAGCAATGGGTAGCTTGCCATTCGGCTGTCAGGTCAGGATCAAGCTCGGGTCGACGGCGTGTTATTCCACGCACGTCTCAAAGAGGAATTGCACAATCTAATTCCGCCAAGTCCGTTCCATCATCGGACCACTAGACGTACGGCATTGCGCTACCGGTACATGGTAGACATCCCACCCATACGCACAAAACGTTTTAAGAACACATTTATTATGCGTACAGCCAAGGAGTGGAATTCCTTGCCGGAGTCTGTGTTTCCAGATAACTACAACTAAGGGGTCTTTAAGTCAAGAGTGAATAGGCTACTTCTAGGCAAGCGTGCTCCATCGTCGACCACATCATCGCTTACCATCAGGTGAGATGGTGGTAAAACGCGAGCCTATCAATGATAAAAAAAAGAGATGTCATCAAGATTGACGGGGCCAGTTAGGGCCGACGCCTGCCAGGGCTGCGGATCAATTGAAGAAGTTACCAACTGAAGGAACACTGTTGGTTTTAGTGAGTTAAAGTCTGAAGTGGGAGAAGTCATTTGGGTCCCAAGTTAAAAAAATTAAATGGGCGGGAAGGATGTACATATGAATACGTTCTTATATTCCATAATGACCTATCTTTCGACTTATTTGTCTCGCCTTTTTTAAGAGACCCTAAATTTTCCATTTAGACCCCTTAACGTCTGCTGATGCCCCTTCAAGCCAATGACACGAAAACAAAAGGCCATATTTTCAGATAGCTCCCGAGCAAGTACTTGTTCCTTATCAACACTTATTGCTCGGAGCAACGCATATCGTCTTAGGAAATCCGTAGCCGGATTGCCTGTACTAAGGCTGGGTGTATACTACAGAAAATCAGCAACTGAAAATTCGAACATAATTTAGGTTAGGTTTAGGAACCAAGTTGCCCGTTATATGATAAGAAGATTTGGTTTACGGTTAATAATTTATTCATAAGCCTTTTTTTTGGTGGGAATCTTAAAATAACTTCTCCTGCTCTGAGTGGAGCAAGTCGGAATTGACAATGAATGTCAAAATCCATCATTGTTCTTGCGTTATATGGCCGTGGTAACTCTTATAATAAATTTAATAATAATAATAAATTATTTATTTGCGTAAATAAGGTACAGAAGGTTGACAACATAGATAAAATTGATTTGACTTTCGAACAATCCCGCAGACTTGGCAGCCATTGGCCCTAGCAGGCCCTGTCAATTTAAGAAAAGAAAAGGAAAGGAAAGGAAAGGAAAGAAAAGAAAAGAAAAGAAAAGAAGAGGAAAACATGTTTATTCTGCTTGAATAGACGCACAATTAGTTACAAAAATACAAAAACCAGTTTCCCTGACGCCCGATCGCCGACGCACAATCGGGCATAACTGAGTTGCACCATATGACCATAGACAACACAGTTGTCTAGGTTAATTGTCTGTTATTAATTTGGCTAACAGCTCTTTGAGGCACACGTGGAATAAAACGCGATGTATTCACGTTTTATACACGAATATACTGGCCCGAGACAATATCTAACGCGGACAATGCCAGGAGCGCCAAATCAAGCGCTGCAAGTGGAGTAGAGAAGTGGATTGGTCACATGCTCCAAAAAGATTTCGATCATATACTGAAGTAAGCGATGAACCGGAATCCTCAGAGAAAAAGAATGCGTGGCCATCCCCGCATAACCTGGCATCGTACCGTGTTGACAAAAGCAACAAGCAATGGAATTATGTGGAGCGAGAGTGTAAAGTACAAACCAGTACGCAATGGAAGACAACTATTGACGCCCTCTGCCCCATTTATGGGACATAGGACATTATAATAACGATAAGTGAAACACTCATTTGGGTCTTTTTTTTTAGGTGGGAAAATCATCTAATGACAAATCCCGCTCTTGGGCAGAGCGGAAGATAGTGTCAGACTTTTACTGACTAAAAACCCACTTCTTTGCCTTCGTCCCAGGGCACTTTCATACTACTTGTGGCCCCAGTAGGCTTCGACCCTGCTGGACCCCTACGATTTGCTGACATCTCCCTGAGGCGCGCGTGGAACAATACGCACCGTCGACGACTTGGGCTCGGTCCGGACGGTTACCGGACGGTCGGACAGTGAGCTACCCATTGCTCGCTGTCCGCAAGCCCGCGCCTACGGTGGCCGGTAATCGGGATCGGAATCCCGGCGGCTGGGGCGAGAGGACCGTTATCTCGCGCGGTCGGCCTCCTCCTTTGCTAGCATTACTGCTTCGAAAACACTCATTTGGGTCTAAAAAACGTTTGATCGAAGCTACTGGTTCTTTGTAAAAGGTATCGTTGCTTATTTACTCGTATACGAACAAGCAACGATTCTGTTTACAAAAAATCAACTCCGCAAATTAAAAGTTGCGGATTGCCTTCAGTGAGTAACCCGCTTTATGCTCTTCACGGAAAGAAGAACTGATAGTCTTTTTTACGCTCAAAATTGCAAGTCTGCCATTTTTTTTTTTTGAAAGAAGATTACATAACAGATGAATGGAAATACTAAATCGTTAAACGTTGATTTGTAAAAACAGGTGAGCATCGACGTTTTATGAAGTTTTTTTTTAGTGGCAATAGGAGGTTGAATATTGCGAATTTAAGTTTTTTTTTTGTTTATTCTGAAGTGGAACTAGTTCATATTGAGCTGCAATCAGTAAATAAAAGTGGTTCCTTTTTAGTTGGGATATCATCAATTAGCTATTCCCGCTTTATGTGAAGCGAGAGGGATGTCTGAATTTTAAGTGACCTTTGCGTCTGTAGAAATATGGGGCTGCGTTTGTGATTTACGGAATCGAGAAAACTTTTATTTTAACACGTTGACATCGGCACTCATTTTTATATTATTTGTATTTTTGCGGTACGGGACGCTTAAGACGTCATTTGAAAACTATCATTATGGTGGTAAGGGGCTTATTAGACCCCGTAACGTTTAAGAAACGAAAACTTTTTTTGACTAAATAAAAAATAACATATTTATTTATTTATTTATATATACTTTATTGCACACAAAGATTATACATTTACAAAAGAAACCATATAATAAAAAAACTAGGCAAGTGCGAGACGGACTCGCGCCCTGATGGTTCCGTACAAACTTACCTATGTAAATAGTTTAATTCCGGAATGGAGTCTCAGAAGATTTTTCGGAATCGCAAAAAAAAAATATGACGTAACAACAAATTTACAGTTTTCAGATTTATTTCTATACATACGCTATAAGACCTTGCTTTATGCCAAATTTCAGGATTCTGGGTCAGCGGGAAGTACCCTATGAATTTTGATTTCCTCGAGAGTATCGAAATGTGCGTTTTTTGCCACATAAATCGAAGTATCTTTTTTTTCTCGTTAACTTACAAGTTTGATTTTTTTACTGCTTCAAGAGTTTGCAGACTTGAGTACATGGTTTTAACTTCAACTCGATACCTCTTTTTTTTTATAGGTGGGAAAATCATCTTATGACAAATCGCGCTCTTGGGCGGAGCGGGAGATAGTGTCAGACTTTTACTGACTAAAAACTCACTCCTGTTCCTTCGTTGCCTTCGTCCCAGGGCCACGGTTTCGTTTTCACACTACCCATGGCCCCAGTAAGCTTCGACCCTGCTGGGCCCCTACGATTTGCTGACATCTCCCTGAGGCGCGCGCAGAACAATACGCGCCGCCGACGACTTGGGCTCGGTCCGGATGGTTACCGGACGGTCGGACGGCGGGCCACCCATTGCCCGCCGTCCGCAAGCCCGCGCCTACTGTGGCCGGAAATCGGGATCGGAATCCCGGCGGCGGTTGGGACGTGAGGACCGTTGCCGCTGCCTCACGCGATTGGCCGCCTCTTTTGCTAGCATTACTGCTTCGCAGAAGGAGGCGACCGCCTGCCACTCCTCCTCGCTCCGGACCATGGCCTGTACCAAGGCCCGGCGCGAGAGATCGCCGCTGCCGATCGCCCCTACGAGGACACGGCGTTGCTCTTCCAAAGCGGGGCACACTTCCACCGTGTGCTCCACCGTGTCCTCCAGGCGGTCCACACAGTGGCGACACCCAGGCGTCGCTTCCGCACGAATCCGGTGCAGGAACTTCCCGAACTTCCCGTGTTCGGTAAGAACCTGCGTCATGCGGAAGGTGAGGACGCCGTAAGGTCTTTCCAACCACGCCTCAAAGAAGGGACTTACCGCCATAATTGTGGCGTGCCCAAACTCGATACCTCTACGAGTTTCCGAGATAAAGGGTCTTTATAGACAGACAGACAGACGGACGGACAACAAAGTGATCCTATAAGGGTTCCGTTTTTTCTTTTGAAGTACGGAATCCTAAAAACATACAATTGGTGGCCTTATCGATTTCATCAAGGCAACCTAGAATGGTCATAGATTGCCTGGACACAAAATATAAAAGTAAATAAAACTACATACAGTGACACTACAATTACATGTTCTGCACGGCACAGAAGACTATGTATTTCTTAGCGGCACCGTAAGGAAGACACATACGAGGTGAATTAGACCTCGTTTCACACTGAACGTGTTAACATAGTTGTACTGCTTTTACAACACGCTTTGCTTCGTAAAATTTATTGCTTTGCTTTATATAATTTAGATAACCAGATTTTGAAATGGTCGATGGGGCCGAAATATTCTGTAGTGATAAATGATAATGATAAATGATATTTATTTTGTAAATAGGTTTAAAAAGACTTTTACACGTCAATTTTTTTTTTCGTCATTTTTAAACTAGATGAGGCCGGTAAACACCGGCCTAGCTGACTACCCTGAGAAGAAACACCGAAACAAACTCAGGGGTCAAAGTCTCTTTTAAAGTCCATACAGTAAATATGTAATGGTCAAGTCACATGAGAACCATGCAGATTTGTCTGAAATGGTCTTTTGAAGAAAGAACCATACAGATTTGTGTGGACCTGTCCAGTCAGTGCAAGCATTTGTCAGTATTCGTAAAGCTCAACTCAGGACTACTAAGGAGCTCAACGACTTGACGAACAATACCAAGGAAAGGACATTTGGGTAGGCCGCAGAAAATACTCAAATTGCCAGACATACATTAAAATTACTGAAAAGGAAAAAAAAAAGTAATTGTAAAGTTGTAGTGCACCAGAAGACGCAGCATTGGTCACTCGAATCCGACGGATGTAAGACGCACAGGACCGATCGTTGTGGCGACACTTGGAAAAGGCCTGTATCTAGCAGTAGACTTCTTTCGGCTGAAATGATGATGTGAAACTGTCGCAAAATGAGGATTTTAAAATGTCGCAAATTTTAATGAGACTTAAACCGCTGCTTACCAACAAAGCATTTTACTTTAAAATCTGAATGGAAACAAATCTTTCATTTCTATACAAGGACATCGCAGCAACGAGACATATCCGAACAGTCTAAATCCAAAGCCGGCTTAATGTACTCAGATGCCTGGATGGCTTCCAAAGATTTGTACTAAAGAAAAGAAAAGTTAAAAGATTTGGACTCTTTTTTTCAGTTGTATGTAAGAAATTGGATTCGGAATAATGTTGGACGAAAAATAAGGATTGAAAGCTGTGTAGTGTAACTTGCTGCGAGATTGTTCGAAAGTCACTACAGGCCTAGAATGCAAAGGATAACTGAAGGGACAAAGGTGGGTCTTAGTCAGTAGAAGTCTAATATATCGTCTCGCTAAATTCAGAGCGAGAAAAGCTATTTGACGACTCTCTAGCCAAAAAAATAATATACAGCTTAGTTGGTGGTTAACTTTAGGGTTACCAAGGTTATTGACATTGTTATAAAAAACCGGACAAGTGCGAGTCGGACTCGCGCACTGAGGGTTCCGTACAAAATTAACAGTTTAATCTGTTGATCCCCGCACGAACGCATCATATTTTACAGTCTATGCTCTGCTTTTTTTTTTCGGTTTGACATTCACCCAACGTGACGTTCGTGCGCCATTTTGTTTATGGCGCCCCTGCAGTCATAACGTTTTTACAGTTTGCGTAACGAATCAAGAGGTTAATTCCGAAATTGAGTTACTAAGATTTTTGTGTTAAAAAGTGTTTTTTTTTTTGGTGACGTAACAACAAATTTACAGTTTTAAGATTTTTTCCTATACTTGTGCTATGAGACCTTGCTTCATGCCAAATTTCAGGATTCTAGGTAAACAGGAAGTACCCTATGAATTTTGATTCCCTTAAGAGTATCGAAATATACGTTTTTGCGACATAAACGGCTGTATCTTTTTTTTTTGTCGTTAACTCAGAAGTTTGATTTTTTCACAGTATCAAGGAACTGCAGACTTAGGTATACGGTTTTAGTTTCAACTCGATACCTCCACGCGTTTCCGAGATAAAGGGTCTTGACAGACAGATAGACGGACAACAAAGTGATCCCATAAGGGTTCTGTTTTTTCTTTTTGTGGTACGGGACCCTAAAAACGTCAAACTTAAGTGGCAGTAGGCGCATTGCTCGCAGAACAGATGGTCGATGGGGACGAAAGGCTCTGGAATGGCGACCACGTACCGGAAGACGCAGCGTTGGAAGGCCTCCCACAAGGTGGACTGATGACCTGGTGAGGGTCGCGGAAATCCAATGGATGCGAGACGCACAGGACCGGTCATTATGGCGACATTTGGGGGAGGCCTATGTCCAACAGTGGACGTCTTTCGGCTGAAATGATGATGATGATGTAATAGAATAATATATATCTTTAGAGGTATGTGGAACAGAGAGTAAAGTCCCACATACCTCCGCTGAAAAGGGAGGATCCTCCGGCCAGACGGGTATTATGTCTGGTGGGCTATTGCCCGATAGATGATTTCGGGCTGTTCTATAAGTTCTAATCGCGCGGAGAACTTTGATTGCGCGATGCAGGATTAGTTCTTATGTGACGCCATAGATGTCGCTACATCACTCCCCTCCGGAGATCGGAGATCGATGGTTCTTGATGCTTCTTGATGCGTGCCAGGCCAGTGGTAAGTTGGTTCCAGTGGGTCGGAACCGAATGCCGCATAGTTCTCGGTGAGTCGGAACTGTCTGCGGTGATGCCCCAGTGAGTCGGGGTGATGATGTCCCAGTGAGTCGGGATGATGCCCCAGTGAGTCGGGGTGATGATGTCCCAGTGAGTCGGGATGATGCCCCAGTGAGTCGGGGTGATGATGTCCCAGTGAGTCGGGATGATGCTGCAGGCTCCAGTGAGTCGGAGTAGTGCTGCCGGCTCCAGTGAGTCGGAGCGGTGCTGTGCGATGTAGTGGCTTGACTGCTTGCGTCGACCAGGAGAGATTCTTCATAGCTCTTCATGTGACTGGCCGAAGGTGCGGTGTGATTAGCCAAGGTCGCTGATGAGGCTGAGGGTGATGACCAGGTATGAACAGGTAGGCATGCTGGTGGTCAGGATACCCTTTAAAGCCATGGGTGCTGGCTGTATGGCTCGCTGCTCGAAAGCTTGAGGAAGTGATGATGACGTCACGAAGTAGTAGCTGCACGAAGGCTGCGCTGACGTTCATTGTCGAGGGTCACCAGTTTAGAGGTATGTGAAACAGAGAGTAAAGTCCCACATACCTCCGCTGAAAAGGGAGGATCCTCCGGCCAGACGGGTGTTATGTCTGGTGGGCTATTGCCCGATAGATGATTTCGGGCTGTTCTATATGTTCTATGAGCAGTGGTGGCCGAGTGGTAACGGCCCCGACTTACGAGTTGTAGGTCGCGGGTTCAAACCCAGCCAGGCGCATTACTTTGTGTAATTTATTTCATCACCACTGCTCTCAAAACGGTGAAGGAAAACATCGTGAGGAAACCGGCATGTCCTAGAACCAAAAATTCGAAGACATGTGACATCCACCAACCCGCACTGGGCCCGCGTGGTGGATTACGGCCCATTCCCTCTCCTAGAGAGGAGGCCTGAGTCCCAACAGTGGGAACATTATAAGGCCGACTATGCTATGCTATGCTATATGTTCTAATCGCGCGGAGAACTTTGATTGCGCGTAGTAGGATTAGTTCTTATGTGACGCCATAGATGTCGCTACATATCTATAGGTCAGGTATTTTGTTATAATTTGCGTCATATTATTTGCTTACAAAATTTTAATTAACAGAAAATTATTATGAGGAAACATTTATTCAAACTTAAAAATGCTCTCCCGTAAAATCATGCTTTTTAGTAATGTCATCCTTGTCGCAAAGAAGCCATTTGTCTTTTTTTTTTCTTTTCTTTTTTTTCTCTTTATTTCACTCTTAAGAGTTTCAGTCATGTCCTTAGTACTTAACTTACATAGTCATAGTCTGTGGTCATAATGTCGGTCTGCGTCTGCGAAGAAATTCTTTTATTTTGAACTTTAATGTTTAGAGATATATATTTATTTTACTGTTAATTCACGCTAAATACTCTCCAGCGTTTGATAGTCTATTAACAGTTTGCACGTGTTATTGGCAAAATTGTGTTGTCTTTTTCGCAAATGCCATAATGAAGAGTTGAAGTTGAAGTTGAAATCTTTAACAGTCGTTAAAAAGCCAAGAAATCTGACACCAGTCTTACCAAGGTTATCGTGTTACCTAATTAATTGGATTGTGCAGATAGACAGTAAGTTTAAATTGAAACCCAACCCCAACATTGTTGAAAATAAACTTGTATAATAACAACAATAATAACCCCATCGCCGTATCTCTACGTTGACATCGTGGTGGGGCTTGCGCGCTCCAATAAACCCTAGGTCTGTACCGGTAGAGTATGCTTTGCCGTAACATACCTAGGGTCAGGGGCCAGACTAAGAGAGAAACAATCCGCAGGGAGTTTTGTGGCGAACTGAATATGGGCATTAGCGACCCCACGGACCCGATCACCAGGGAGAAATCTTGTTCTTCATCTCCGGCTTGTATTTGTTGGCCGGCCGTTGTGAACACTGACGAGGTACAGAGCTCCCACCTCTCTCTTGCCTTTATTGGCTGGCTTGAGTGGAGATTCGCAACAGCAAATGTGCTCAGGAGAAGGATGTATAATCCAGCAAAATGCTGGTAGGGATCTTGACCGTACTTCCGGGATTGTCCTGATAGCCGTGGTATACCTCTCCGCTCCTCAAGCACCTCAGGATATGTTGCCTTCTTGTGGCTACGCGTCACTTCGTGCTAGCGACCGTTTTTGGGGGCCCATTTATTGAGTGTGCAAGTCATCCCCTGTCTTTTTATCGATGGAAATTAATAACATTGTTTAGGCAGGGGCCATAGTCTTAACATAGTTCCTGGTAACCAGTCCACTTAAGACTACAAAAACCATACCCCTAGATCTTAGTTTTCCATATGTCGCAATAGTTTCTGACTAACCGGGGGTTGTCCTTGGATGCACTAGCATAGCATACAGGGATAATCGCCGGTTGGTACCACGTTCCATTAAAAGTGTATAAGGGGCCCCTGCGAGTTGGTTTCGACTCCTTGTATGCCTTCCAAAGGTCCAGGACCCCAGGGTTCTGAGATATAATAACTCATAACGAAATAATAATAAGTGAAAAAAAATACTTAATCTAAATAACTTGATGATTTCGATTGACGACAGAATAAAGCATAATAGTATGACCCTCATTATTACTATCAAATACGAGTATGTCTACAAAGCTTGATCATAATGAAAAAAACAGGGCAAGTGCGAGTCGGACTCGCGCACTGAGGGTTCCGCAGAAACTTACCTATGAAAACAGTTCGATTCCCGAATTGAGTTACGAAGATTTTCCGAATGGTAAAAAAAGTTTTTTTTTTGTGACGTAACTACAAATTTACAGTTTTCAGATCCCATATCTGTGCTATAAGACTTTTTTTAAGCCAAATTTCAGGATTCTAGGTCAACGGGAAGTATCCTATGAATTTTGATTCCATTGAGAGTGTCGACATAGGTACACGTTTTTTGCGACATAAACGGCCGTATCTTTTTTTTCAGTTAACTTAGAAAACGGTTTTTTTACAGCTTCAAGAGACTGCAGACTTGAGTATATGGTTTTAATTTCAACTCGATACCTCCAAGCGTTCCCGAGATAAAGAGTCTTGACAGACAGACAGACAACAAAGTGATCCTATAAGGATTCCGTTTTTTTCCTTTTGAGGTACGGAACCATAAAAGTATAAGCATTACCACTTTAGGGGAAGTCCTACTTTGGATGTATGACTAAAATATATCCCAATCACGAGTGTGTAAATATTATTATTCAAAGGTTACCTTGCATCTCTCGAAGGCTTCTTCTTTTCGAAACGATGATAAACTCGTCAAACTCTTAGGGCCCAGATGGCTACGTTAACTGCACCGGTGGTACTCATTGAATACTCCAAAGTGCGGAAGTATGGGCACTTGGGGCACTCTAACGTGTGGCTCATATTTTGAACAGGGGCACCGCATTCACATTGAAGGCTTCTGAAACTGCGGTTTCGGTCCACTCTATTGTGGTCTTGTACCTTATATACCTTCCCACTGCTAGGACTCAAGCCTTTTCTCTTGGAGAGGGAAAGAACAGTAATAAACAAAGGACATAAAATCAAAAACAAAACTCTTTCGTATATTTTAATCTTGAAGAAACTCTCTATTGATTTAATACGACATAAAACAGAGGCCGGAAATATAACAACCTCGTCGGTAGTTATATTTTTGAGCCGTTTGGGGTTGAGACTCTTGGGCCGTGGGGTCCGAGTGCTCATGCCCTTTTTAAAGAATTATCCAAACGGCTAGTTGACACTTCGCGTGACCAAAGGGCTGGCTTTTACCTCGGTCAGAGATTAAGCATTGCCATACAACGTGGCAATGCCGCCAGTCTTTTGGGCACACTTCCAGTCGACAGCGATGCGGAGGAATTTTTTGACGCCATATTTTAGATAGGAGTTATTGTGTATATATTATGTAATTTTAATTAGTTAAGTGTTTTTATTTTTCATGTATAAATAGTCCTATTTGCAAAATAAATATATCCAACAGAGGCCCAGAAGTACGAACAAATTAAAAAGTGTTCCATCAAAAAGACACCCTCAAGGTGTCGGTAACAGTGCCTTGTTCTTTACAAATCCAATTAACTTCATTCGAGAATAAAAAACCGTTCTATGTTTAGTTAAGAAAGGATCCACAAAGGATCGGACGAGCGTAAGCAGCGTTATTTAAGTAGTCGTAATTTGAGTCACTGAAATGACGCTGCATTTTGCATACAAGCATACTGTGGATAATTCAACTCATTCTATGAGACTCAAATTCCACCTCCTTACTCAATGAGATTCATTATAAAACTGTCCTTTGATCTCCAAACAAAACAAATCCAATTATAATTTTACAAGCCAGTATTATTACCTGTCTCAACTCTAAACTCAATACGACATATCAAAGGAGGAAGAATCTTTTGAACCTCTTTGAACACTGTTGATTTCGTTCGGGACTTATTGTCTTTGCTCACCACAGACGCTGCTTTCATTTTTCAAAGGCACTCAGATTCAATATGGCGGACAATGGAGTCTGGATTTGAAATAGTGAAGCGGGAAAATGCTCTGTTAGCTACGATGGTGTGAGGTAAAACAGTAGAACGCGTATTTATAAAATATAATTAAAATATTTTTTAATAATCTTTTTTGTGAGATATTGTTTTATTATATAAATCTTTAAAAAAATGTAAGAAAATTAGAAATATCAAATTGTATTGGAATAGAAAATCTATATCTATATAATAGAAAAAGTTTTTTTTTTTACAACTATCACACAACGCCGTCTAGTCCCAAGCTAAGCAGAGCTTGTGTTATGAGTAGTAGACAACTGATAAACATACTGATATATATTTCTAAATACATACATATAATAGATAAATTACACCCAGACACTGAACAAATTATCATGCTCGGGTGGGAATCGACCTCCGGCATAGCAGTCAGGGCCACTAACCACTAGACCAACAGGCCAGTCAAAGTCAGTTTTTGACGAAAGTTTTTGAATGAAGTTCAGTGACTGTTTTAATCACTCGCTAATTTGTTTCGTAGTGAATATTTTGATGCAAAATTGGTGTTATTTTGTAAGTAAAGTAACTACTTGACTGAAAAATATGTAGTAATCAGTGAAAAAGATATGGAGCTGCGAACATTATTATAGTAGTGACTACCTCAACGAAGCTTGCCAGGAAGGTATGCTGTCAGTTGCGCTTTGCGTTCTAGGGCCACGAAGGCACTCTTTCAAACGTTTCTGCAGAACTAGTAGACATCAGCCCTACTAAGCCCCTTTAATTTTGCTGACATCTTGTCGGCTCGGGTTTGATACATACCGGACGGCCGGACGGCGAGCTACTTATAGCTTGATGCCTTGCGACTCCCGACGGAGCGTCTCCTTTGGCGGTGGCTGGGGCGTGAGGATGTCCTTACGGTAGTAGCCATCTCCTTCCCTCGCATTACTGCTTCGCAGAAGGAGGCGACTGCTTCCCATTACCTATCACTCTAGACCATGGCCTAAACCAGAGCCGGACGCCAGAGATCGCGGCTTTTTTTTCTATTGCATTTTTTTTTTTAATGTTACATTTTTTTATTTTAAGTTATTTATAGTTTAGTTAACATTTTTTTTTATTTTATTGTTGTTGTCCTGTGCGAGACATAAATAATTGTTTTTTTCTTCTTTTCTTTCTTTCTTTTTTTAGAGGTCACCGCCACTGAAGTGCCAATAGCCTTAGTTTGTTAACAACTAAAAACTTTAAGTAAGTACTCCTATTTCTTAAGCCAAAAATACAATACCAGTCTTTACCCGACACCCGTGTCTCGAAATATTAAAGATCTAAACTTTAAGTTTCACTTTAAATTAATGTTCTAATAATAAAATACAAACTCTTAGGACCTGAAATTTAATTTCCTTTTGTAACAATTTTCGAAGTGAAATAGTGGCCAGCAATTTCGCAAATACTTAGTGTTGTACTTATTTAAATATATATTTAGTGTCTCTTTTGCAGAATTAGTTTGTAGTAGCTGTTGCCAATGGATTTGCCTGTATGAATGTTGAAAATTGTCCCAAGGGAACATACCCACACACACACACACACACAGCACATTATAGCATGTGTAGGGTACATTGCTCGCAGAACAGATGGTCGGTGGGGACGAAAGGATCAGGAATAGCGACCACGTACCGGAAGACGCAGCGTTGGAAGGCCTCCCACAAGGTGGACTGATGACCTGGTGAGGGTCGTGGGAATCTGATGGATGTGAGACGCACAGGACCGGTCATTATGGCGACAATTGAGGGAGGCCTATGTTCAACAGTGGACGTCTTTCGGCTGAAATGATGATGATGATGATGAACCTATGTTCCAATCCAAGACATGATTTGCTCTTGTACCAAGTTTCCTCCTTCTTGCGTCGTATTCCTCTATGCTGAGGGTCGTGACCTCCCGGGATGTTTATCACTTTAACTCGTATAACATTTTTCCATCTGTTTCTGTCTCTGGTGGTATGAAGAGCATTGTATACCGTAGAGTCAAGAGCGGTGCGGATCTGATCAGACCTACGTATTGGGCTGCGCCCGCGACCTTTTCCTATCTACTTTACCGGTCACGATGAGCCTTTCGAGGTTGCCACCGTCTTTCCTTGCAATGTGACTGAAGTATTGCAGAATCTTGCGAAAACACTCAGATGACAGCCGTGCAAAGATTTTGAGTTCTTGCAAAATGGATACGTTGGTCCGAAATGCTGTCCAAGGGATACGGAGCATCTTTCTCCAGCACCACATCTCAAAGGCGTCAACGCGTTTGTGGTCTGCTGCTTTCAGCGCCATACAAAAAAATCGAGAAGACCAGAGTCCGTACCAGTTTGGTTTTAGTCTTTGCGGAGATGTTGCGAACCCTCCAGACTTTGTCAAGCTGAGACATGGCGCTCTTAGCCATGCCAATTCTCCTGCGAACTTTCTTCTCGCACGAACCCATTGTTACTGAGATTGGAACCCAGGTAAATAAAGTTGTCCATTTTTTCTTGGTCGAACGCGCCAGTGATCTCCAATTTCCCAGATCTATCCACCACCATGACCCTGGTTTTGGATCATGAAAGTGAGTTTGTGTGTTGTGAGCGTATGTTTGTTACTTAGTCAAGTTCTAACGGCTGAAAGGAATTGGATAACATTGGACACACGAGTCTACGGGGTATAGAGCAGGGTTTTACTCAGTAATTATATAACGAAGCTCAGTAAAAAAAAATGGTATTTATTATTATAAAAAAGACGGTGGTTTATTTGTTCATGTTCAATGACCATCATCAATGGTCATCCCTTAGCTGCCAGTGGCTTAATTCAATTTCTTTTTTTCTAATTACTTTTTTATTATTATTACTTATCTACATTGTGCTCACATATTAGAAGCGACAAGGAGTTTCTTGCACGTTCTCCTCCTTAGAGATCTACGCTTTGGAACGTGCAATTTAGCTTCTTTTTTTTTTTGACTGACCGACATTTTGACCATTCAAAAGTGCCTGTAATATGTCTATTTGAAATAAACGTTCCTGATTTCTGACCTTTTGTCAATACGAGAAGCATCGCAGCTATGTACTCAAACACAAAGACTGAAACGTCACATGCCCCTGTAATTACACAGGTAACCATACCTCTCAGATTGGAACACAGCAACGCTGCATGAAGGCTGAAACGGGTACAGCAAATAGGACTGCTTCTATTTTGTGGTGACGATTGTAACATCGAAACAGAATACCAATTTTCATTCCAATGTATTTGACAAGTATATTATAGACATTATAGTCCTGTTTTAGCAAATATAATTGTAGATGCATTGTTGTTACGAATTGTTTTTTGTAACATTACCAACATTACCAAAAATACCAACGTTATTTTTTTTTGTAAATACTTTAATATTTTTTAGTTTATAATAATTTTTTTATTGAAATCTATAGTTGAATTTTTTTTTTGAAAAAAAAATAATACACGAAAACGCAACAACAGCAACAACAACGTTATTGAGATCGTAAAACACCGCAGACACTTACATTACTTCCTATTTTTTTATTTTTTTTTTACTATTTATGTACACACAAAAACAGAAAAAGACAATACAAAGTAGACAAGATTATAAAGGTACATATTTCCAAAGAAGCAATCCAGCAGACCTGCGAAAGGAGAAATTAAAAAAAAATGTAGACAATAGTGTGTAGGGAGCAAGAGAAGAAGAATGTGTGAAATCTTAATCTAAACTATCAAATAATACATATATAATGTAGTTAAATATAAAAATGAAATACTTATATAACTAATAATACCTTTACTCTAAATAAATATCATACAAAATATAATCAAAATATATATATCTATCACAGTTGAGAGGAGAGATGTTGCTAAGGGCAACATTGGCGAACAACAACAACCCAAAAGAAAGAAAATGCCATAAGGCATTAAGTCCGCCTCTGTACTCTTGCGTGCATAAAGTATTAAACAAAAACGTTCAACAACGTTTATTATCATTTGGGAACGTTTAAACTCCGGTGATTCATAGATTATTTTTTATGTTGTCCTTTGCGTTCTAGGACCACAGTTTCCCTTTTCAGAAATTCTCCATGGCCCTTGCGGGCATTGGCCCTTGCGGGCATTGGCCCTGCGGTTTTGGTAAAATCACTTTGAGGTGCGTGCGTGTTAAATACTACGTCCTGCCAACAACTGGGCTCGGTCCTTACAGGACGACCGGACGGCGAACTAACCATTGCTCGTCATCCGCGAGCCCGTGCCTACGGTGGAAGATCGATCCTCATAATTATTTTTCAAGGTTCCGTATCTCAAAAGGAAAAACGGAACCCTTATAAGATCACTTTGTTGTCTGTCTGTATATCTGTCTGTCAAGACTCTTTATCTCGGGAACACGTAGAGATATCAAGTTGAAATTAAAACCCTATACTGAAATCAGCAGTCCCTTGAGGTTGTGAAAAAATCAAACTTCTGAGTTAATGAAAAAAAAATACGGTCGTTTATGTCGCAAAAATCGTATATTTCGACACTCTCAAGGGAATCAAAATTCATAGGGTACTTTCCGTTGACCTAGAATCCTGAAATTTGGTATAAAACAAGGTTTCATAGCACAAATATAGGAAAAAATCCGAAAACTGTAAATTAGCAGATACGTGACAAAAAAAAATGCGATTCAGAAAAATCTTCGTCACTCAATTCGGGAATTGAACTGTTTTCATAGGTAAGTTTGTACGGAACCCTAAACACGCGAGTCTGACTCGCACTTGCCCGTTTTATTCTTAACCACGAACTCCATTGACGACGCTTAAAATATCGAAGAAAAAAATATCGTATGTAAATGTTCAGTTAAATTAGGTTACAAGGTTTTCTCGAACCATTTTGACCTTTACAGTCTAAGGTCATATTGATCCGCTAAGGATCATTTTAGGTTGTATTTTTAGAGCTCAGATGGACTATCTACCTTTATAACCCCCAGGAGTGGATAGTCTGTCCATAAACGCCACACTTCGTATTTTTAGATCTTTTTTTGATCTGGTTAAGTCCAATCTACAAAGCCTTGAACACAGGCGTAGGGTAGCCAGCCTTTCGGTATTTTACAGGATGCATTTTGGAGAGTGTGCGCAGGAATTGCATGACTTGATTCCACCATCTCATTTCTACCATCGGACAACCCGACGAACGGCGAGTATCCATCCTTACGTTGTTGAAACCTCTACGGTTCGGACCAAGCGTTTCGCCTCATCGTTTATACCGCGTTTATCGAGGGACTGGAACAAGTTGCCTCCTGCGGTCTTCCCCTCCGATTATAATTTAGGTGTCTTCAAGGCTAGAGTGAATAGGCTCTTAATAAACTAGTGCGTCTCACCATCAACTATTGCATCACTATTTACTATCAGGTGGGATCGTAGTCAAGCACTAGTTTATAAAAATTAAAAAAAAAAAACTTAGGGCGACACACATTTTTTTTTTAGAATGTTTTTAGTGTGAGGCTCTAAAAATACTCTATTAGTTGATCAGTTCTTCTGAAATAAGGTTTTGTAAAGTTAAGTATAGGTAGGATAAAAAAGGATAAAAGTTAAGTATAAAAATAATGCACGTGCCCATATTTTTTTGTTTCTGGCATAGTGGGAGAATCCAGATGGATTCTCCCAAAGAAGATCCTTTGAGTAGATCTTTCCTGCACACATATCTATGTGTGTCTTGCGGACGGCGAGCAATGGGTGGCTCGCCGTCCGACCGCCCGGTAACCGTCCGGATTGAGCCCAAATCGTCGACGGCGCGTACTGTTCCACGCGCGCCTCAAGGAGATGTCAGCAACTGTAGGGGCCAAGCAGGGTCGAAGCCTACTGGGGCCAAGGGTCTGATTCTGAAAGGAAGACTCGGCCCTGGTACGAAAGGCAACGAAGGAACAGGAGTGGTTTTTTAGTCAGTAAAAGTCTGACACTATCTCCCGCCCCGCCCAAGAGCGGGGGATGTCATAAGATGATTTTCTAACCGAAAAAAAAATCTATGTGTGTAAATCAGCATGACAATCAAAGATAAAGATTTTATTACATATAAAATCAAATCATCAAATCAAATCATTATAATTAAATTTTTGTCTATTCTTGTCATGCTGCCAAATCTGTACTGTCATACTGATCGTTTTGTTTTTCTTTTTGCATTTCAACAGTAACCGCGCTTAAGGTGTTGTCAGCATCTTAAGAAATATGAAGAAATACCTAAAAATACTCCACAAGTAAATTTTAAACAAAAACTTGAGTATATGCTCAATCAAAAGTTTCCAGACTTTCTAGTAAAATGCATTTTTCTAAACACTTGTGTGAACTTGTTGACGAATCCCATTTAAAACTAGATGTACCGCTGTTTTCTTGCAGCTTTACTTAAGTAAATAAGTTGTTTATGCTGAAAATTCTTCAGCACTTTCACTTGAATTTTTGCAAGGTGTAATAAGTAAAAGTTAACATTTAAGCTAGATGTTTTTTAAAATTTTTGGTGCTTAGATTATATACTAGTTCATTCGTGTATTCACAAACCACTTACCGAGGTGTAGTTATACGTAGTTATTATTGACTTGTATTCATACCCAGGATCCGAATAAGGTAGGCGCCAGATTAACATGGAATATAATATATTTATAAAAAGCAAAATTATCATACAAATACATATGTATCAATTTTTAGTTTAAGTAAGTGTTATATTTATATGTTATATTTTATTTACCATCATCCAGCGCTGGGTGTCTGACGCCTAGCAATTGCTGGGTTGGCGAACCTTTCGGTTCGGGCACGCTCAGCGCAACTATATTGTAAATCTGTACTTTTTATTTTTTTGTATTGTTGCCCATTGTATTGCCTACATCGAATAAATCCTATACTATTCTTTTTGAATAACAGTCATTGACCTTCCTACATTTGTTGACATTCTTAATTTCAAAAACAGAAATAAAGACATAAAGCTGTCTTGAATCGACATCTATCGCAATGCTTTACATTTTCTAGTAATGTTAGACAGTTAATCGTTTCTTTTTCAGGAACAGCTCCGCAGAGATATTAGGCAAAGGTTAATGTACTTTTTCCAAAATTTATCTGTCGCCTTGTTATTTATTTTCAGGCATTAACCCATAGAAATACATAATTAAATTATATTAAATTATTACAGCACAATAGATAAATAAATAAATCAATTATAGTGAGTCTAAATCTAAATATACATACATATTAATATAGATTTAGAGCCATATACCTACCGCCACCATAAGTGGCTCACCGTAAGTGGTAAAGTGACCTTTATACTTATACACCATTAATTTTTAATAAGTACAAATACTTAAAGGGCTTATTAGAAAAGGTCTTGTTATTATTTAAGTAAAGTTTCAATAAATAATATTTATAAACAGCTAAGTTATTGGCGTTTGTTTATATCCCAAAATGTCACTCAATTTATGGAAATACTGTACAGGCTATTGATTATGTAAAGCACTGTGCCTAGTATTTTCTAATAGCAATTATTGTTATGAATGATTGATTCTATTGTGAATTTACCAATTATGACAAATTTTCGCGGATAATTTTAGGATTTCGTTTTTTTACTTTTGACTACAATAATATGATCAGTAAAGGGTACGGACAGAGCCCCTTTTTTTCTGTACTAATAAAAAAATAGGGGTGTATATATATTTTTTTAAGGGTGGAAATCTTCCAATGACTTCTCTCGCTCTGGGCGAAGCGGGAGGGCGTGTAAGACTTTTACTGACTAAAACCACACCTGTGTCCTTTAGTTGCCGTTTGCGTTCTAGGACTACGAGTTTCCTTTTCAGAAATTCCCCGCGGTCCTAGCTAGTGGGCATCGGCCCCTGCGGTTTGCTGACATCTCTTTGAGGAACGCGTGGATCACTACGCGCTGTGGATATGCTTGGATTTAACTTAGTAGAAATTGTTTATATTATGGAATAAAATAAAACTAATATTATAAAGGCGAAAGTTTGTGAGTGTGTGTGTATGTTTGTTACTACTTGAAGGCTGAACGGATTTCGATAAAACTTGTTACACGGGTAGACCATGTCTTGAAATAACACATAAGACTTTTACTACACATAAGTCTATTCGCCTTCGTCCACGAAAATTTAGAAAATAATAATAATAAATAAATTTATTTCACACAAAAAAAAAACAGCATTTACATCATAAAACTATGAACAACTATGAACGGCTTATTAAAAGGTCACAAATATATAGGTAGGTACTCTGACTCCTAAACTAGGTGTGGGCCTGTAACTTAGGAGTCAGTGATTCTCCGTAACAAACAAAGCCATAACTATATTAAAAAGAGGACACTTCAAACAGTAAGCAAGTGGTGGCTAAGGAAACCGAAACTAATTTACTTAAGAAACAAATATAATAAGAAAATAAAACTATATGATGAGTGTGTATAAGTGTAAGTGTAGAGTGTGTGTAGGTGTAAGTGAAGAGTGTGTGTAAGTTTGTAGTGAGTTTTTTTTTTCGGTGGGAAAATCATCTTATGGCATCCCCCACTCTTAGACGGGGCGGGAGATAGTGTCAGACTTTTACTGACTAAAAACCCACTCCTCTTTCTTCGTTGCCTTTCGTACCAGGGCCGAGTCTTCCTTTCAGAATCAGACTCTTGGCCCCAGTAGGCTTCGACCCTGCTGGGCCCCTACAGTTGCTGACATCTCCTTGAGGCGCGCGTGGAACAGCACGCACCGTCGACGATTTGGGCTCGGTCCGGACGGTTAACGGACGGTCGGACGGCGAGCCAGCCATTGCTCGCCGTCCACAAACCCGCGCCTACGGTGGCCGGAAATCGGGATCGGAATCCCAGCGGTGGTTGGGGCGCGAGGACCGTTGCCTCACACGATCGGCCGCCTCCTTTGCTAGCATTACTGCTTCGCAGAAGGAGGCAACCGCCCGCAAGTTCGTAGTGAGTACATGTAGATATAACTGGAGCTCACAAGTCTATGGACAAATTTAAATAAGAGCATCAACACCGTGAGATACCCAGCAGAAGATCCTCAGTCTTTTCATTATTTAATGTTTGAAGATAGTCTCTAATTAAGATTTTGCATTGTCGTTTAAGGCATGAATACATTTTTATTTTTTTGTTTAGGAGGTTATACATTATAGTGCTAATAACATAGTATTGACGTTTGGCAAAGGCAGTTTATTATGTTTATCTATGGCGTACGGGAGGGAAAACATTATGCTTAAGTCGGCCAGTAGGTTCCTCAAGGGGACGCGCTGAGTGCTTGCGTAGGGTACACAGGAGCACATAAAGTTGCCGGACAGTCAACCTTGCAGTCAAAATAGAGCTGTACAGTGTAATACCTTCGTGGACGAGAGAGCATTACTTTAAGGACAGCTCTCTGGACTCTCTCAAAGCGGATAAATACATTTTGTGTGGCACCACTACGAACGGGAAGACCCCAAGGTATACTCCCGGGATAAAAAGTCTTATTTGCTATTCCAGAACATTATTTGGAATAAAGAACATGGTTTGAGAGAGAGGGTGTAAAACGAGCACACAATACAGACTTTCACTTTTTTCTCATTTGAGTGGCCTGTTGGTCTAGTGGTTAGTGGCCCTGACTGCTATGCCGTAGGTCGTGGGTTCGATTCCCACCCAGGACAAATGTCTGTGTGATGAGCACGATCATTTGTTCTGTGTCTGGGTGTAATTCAATACTCAATACTCAATACTTTATTGCATTCCATATTATGTACATAGGTGTTATAAAATATTGTCAAGATAAATATGGACCCTGTCGGGCACAGCAAAGTTAGAAGAGAGGATGGCGGCAAAGTAACAATTAATGGAATTAATTATTGTAGGTAGATCAAATAGATGTATGTGTATAATAAGTATTGGTAGATTGTGTCCGATTATTTAATTTTTGTTTTTGTCATCTTTATTATTAAATTATGTATGTATATATTTAAATTAGATTGTGTATGCATATTATTATTATTATGTCTATTGTATAAGTAATTGTAAATTATGTCAAATATTTTATTTATTTTTATCGTCAATAATAGTAAATTATTATTATTAAAATTAATTAATTTATGTTTATTATTATTATGTTTTGTATAAGTAGGTTAGGTGAATTTTGTCATGTATTTTTATTTATTTTTATTGTCGTCATTATTAAATTATATATTCATTTAAGTCAATTATGTATATTTATTATTATTATGTCCGTGTCTAAGAATTGATAAATTATGTCAGGTACTTTTATTTATTTTTCATCGTCATTATAATTAAATTATTTTATTATTTAAGTATCTGGAAATTTATATTTCATTAAATTTTCTATTTTTCATACTATATTATACTAACTATATTTAATAAATGTCATTACAGAATCTTTGGTGAATAATAATATAGAAAAAAATTAAAAACAAATTATTTTCCGATCGACTTATCATCTAAAAATTCCTTTACTGAGTAGTATGACTTAGCTTCTAGAAATTCTTTCAATTTATTGATAAATATATTTGTTTTTCTTACTTCTCTAATTTCATTTGGCAGTTTGTTATAAATTTTAGCAGACATTACTAAAGGACTTCTTGAGTGCATTTTTAATCGGGATCGAGGTATGTTTACTTTGTTTCTATTGTGTCGAGAAGTGTATCTTTTTTGTGTTTCTTCACAATTTGTGTAAAAATCTGGGTGTTTTCTGACAAATTTACATAACTCTAAGATGTATAAACAGGGAAGTGTGAGAATTTTGTGTTTTAGGAAGTGTGGTTGGCAACTTTCTGTTTGTTCTATATTGGTTAATAATTCGAATTAACTTTTTTTGCAAAATAAATATGGTCTGCGAATCAGTACTGTTACCCCACATCATGACCCCATAGCTAAGCCATGCTTGGGCATATGCATAGTAAGTAGTAAGTGCAGTTTGCAGGTTGGTAGTTTTTTTTATTTCGCGAAGGGCGTATGAAAATTTTGATAGTTTTGCTCTTATTTTCTGTATATGGGATTTCCAGTTTACAGGGGTATCTATAGACAAACCAAGGAGAGTAAACTCGTTTACTTGTTCTAATTTTGTATTATTATATATAAAATTTAATTTTAATGGTGGTTTTTGATGGGGATGAAAAGTAATTAATTTTGTTTTTGTGAAGTTGATTTCTAGGTTATGGTTATTCATCCAGTTTACAGTTGTAGAGAGAAGGGAATTTAATTTGGCGTTTATATTGTCATCATTTTGGCATGATGTGAGTAGAGATATATCGTCCGCGAATAAAACACATGGGCTTTTTATAATTTTAGGAAGGTCATTAATATAAATAAGGAATAATAAACAGCCTATAACACTCCCTTGGGGGATTGATGCATTAACTGCTTTTCTGTCAGACCTTATTTTTATTATTTCATTTGTGTTTTTGTCAAAATATTCTATTTCTACTAACTGTATCCTATCCTTTAGGTATGATGCAAACCATTCATGAGCTTTTCCTCGTATTCCTATCCCATATAGCTTATCTAGTAATATTTTAAATTGTACTTTATCATAGGCTTTAGACATATCAAGTAGCATACCTACGGCATATTTTTTGTTATTAATAACAGATAGAGCCTCTTGTACGTATTTGTAGACTGCTAACGTTGTAGATCTATTTTTACGGAAGCCGTTCTGGCAGTCGTCGAATATTTTATTTTTTTCACAGGAGTATACGCGGTTGCACATAGCCTTTTCAAAGATTTTAGACGCAGTTGGTAACAACGCGATTGGGCGATAGTTACTAGGGTCAGTTTTAGAATTTTTCTTGTGTACGGGTTTTATGAGTGCATTTTTGAGTTGATTTGGAAAACTTCCCTCATCAAACGATTGGTTAATTAGTTTATAAAATGGTAGGGTTAGTTCATCTGCACATTGCTTTAGTAGAAATGGGGGAAGTTCGTCTACTCCAAAGCTCTTTTTATTTTTTTATTTTTTTATTATTCGATTTACTTCATGAGGATCAACAGGGCTGAGAAATATGGAGTTTTCTGTGGGGTACATCACAGGGGCTCCTTTTGCTGGTGAGATATTTTCCCCGATTTTAATTTATCTATAATATGTATGTATTTAGAAGTATATAAGTATGTTTATCAGTTGTCTAGTACAACACAAGCTCTGCTTAGCTTGGGACTAGACGGCGTTGTGTGAAAGTTGTGGAATATTATAATATTTTTTTATAATATTAACGTGATTTAGAGTTATTTTATTTTACTTGAAAAAAAAAAAATTAAAACGTCAGACAATGTTCCCTCAGGTATTAGATTCTTATAATTTCAAACATTTATAAAACTCTTTCTTTTTCCAAGTCGAATGAACAAAATTTGACGCTTACAAATTGCAATCCAATGGAGAATCCATCAAAGATAAATTAGACTCAAAAATAAATATTATTCAGTAAAAGAAATTCTGTTACTAAGCTGCTTGATATTTTTCTTTAATGATCGACGTATTATGAATTTCACTGGGTACAGAGTGGTCATCCATCTATAAACTGATTGCAGGAAACTTAAGTCCCTACCTAAGTCTAAAAAAGAGTAGGTACTGAAGATGTATCTTTTTAGGGTTTTGTACCTCAAAAGGAAAAACACGGAACCCTTATAGGATCATTTTGTTGTCCGTCTGTCTGTCAAGACCCTTTATTTCGGAAACGCGTGGTGGTATCGAGTTGAAATTGAAACTATATACTCAAGTCTGCGGTCCTTTAAAATTTGGGAATTAAACTATTTACATAGGTAAGTTTGTACGGAACCCTCAATGCGCGAGTCCGACTCGCGCTTGTTTTATTGTTGATAGACACACGCTTGAAAACTATCTACCCAGAGAGAGAGCGACAATGTGGTCGACAATGACAACCGGACACACTTGCCTAGAAGTAACCTATTCACTCTTGACTTAAGGCGAGGTTGTACTAATTTTGAACTTTTTTGAACTTCTGGATATCTACAAATATAAAAGAGAAAACCATGAAAAAATGTTTTATTAAAATTCACCATTTGGCTAACCACTGGATAAAAATCAAAACATTGTATAAATTACTTGGTTTGATACAAAAAAACACTAAACTAACCCTAACTTACGTTTTCAAATATGTGTACATCTACGAAATTACGTCACGGAAATATTTGAAAGTTACATAAAATAATAAAGCTTGTTTTTAAAAGGGTCTGACGAAAACCAAAATGTTGAATAGTTTCTATGTTTCTTTTTTATAAAAATAAAATCGCTCTTAAGGGGCCGCGAAGTCGACATAGACCCGGGCCAGTATCTACAAAATACTGTGTGATTACAACCGGCCCTTCGCGCGCGGGGGGGGGTACGTAATTGCGCGTTTTTACCTAAAATCACCAAAAAAACTGGATTTTTCTAGGAAAAACAAATATTTAAAAACCAAAATTTTCGGTGAAAAAAATTTCGTACAAACGTTTGTATAGTACGACAATTAAGCGTTTTTCAAGGTCATTCAAGTTGTACATACGTATGTACAATCGGTGCTCGAGGGGTAGTAGAGGATCGATCCCCAGGTGGTAGCTATCAGGAAACACAGACTTCGACTGGGAATTCCACTCCTTAGCTGTATACACAACAATTAATGTGTTCTAAAAACGTACGATTGTATCTTAACCTGGTTTTTAACACGTCATGTAGCCAAAACCCATAAAATAAATTAATTATGAAAATAAAACTGGTGGTATAGAGTATAATAATTACATTCGATTAGGACCTACACTTAAGTACAGTATTATTTTAGTCGTATGTTGGTTGATTTGTAACCGTATCACCAACTCAACAGATTGCTGCGAAGGATGATACATTGGGAAGCTCATAATTGAGATGGATTAGCAAAATATTCTCCGACATAGCCCGAAGAATCGCCAAACTAAAGTGGCAGTGGGCAGGGCACATTGCTCGTAGAACGGATGGTCGATGGGGCCAAAAGGTTCTAGAGTGGCGACCGCGCACCGGAAAACGCAGCATTGGAAGGCCTCCCACAAGGTGGACAGACAACCTGGTGAGAGTTGCGGGAGTGCGGTGGATGCGAGACGCACAGGATCGGTCGTTGTGGCGACGCTTGGGCTCCCCCAATCCTATATCTCATATCCAACAGTGGACGTCTTTCGGCTGAAATGATGATGATGATGATGAGCAAAATATTATGGGAATTACGTCGTGGTTCAACGCATTGTAGGAAATAACGTCAGTGACTGGATAAATAATTAGGGTTTTATCCACAACAGGGACAAAAGAAACACTATAATCTTGGATAGGAATATATTTTCCAATACACCTAGGTACTCGAAAAACCGTCCCTACGCATACCGCTCTTATGGGTTGACTTCTGAAAGGGAAACCCGTGTTCCTGAAATGCAAATGGCAACTGAAGGAACATAGGTTTGGTTTTAGACAGTAAAAGTCTTACACACACCCTCACTCCGCCCTAGAACGGGAAAAGTCATTAGATGATTTTCCACTTGAAAATAAAACATATTACTCTTATACCTACAATTTACTGTTTTCCGCACTAGTGTGGAAAAGTGTGCCAGCTCGCTCCCACCACAATGTATCAGTTTTATCGTATCAGATTGGGCGCTTAGCAACCCCAATAGTCGCTGGTCAACCTCCGTTTTATTTTTATTTTCGTATTGAAAAACGTACTTTGATATCTATGACGTATTTACTATAAATTAACCACCAAAAACTAGTAGTAAATAAAATCAAATCACGTGTCAAATGTGTTTCGTTAAATCGTAAAACAAAGACCCCTTTGCTTCCAATAAAAAGCGGCTCAGATACACAAACACTACAGATGATTCTTTCCTGTAGTTGAGGGAAGGGTTTCGACACAACATGCGAAGATGAGCAGAAGGTTTACTCAGTGCAATATCTTTGAAATGTAGATAGATGGATATTTTATTGTACACCAAAAATAAAATTACAGTAGAAACTTCAGGCAAGGTTCAGTTGAAAACCAGCGTCAGGAAACTGCTACGTAGTGGCCTTGCATTATGCTGAACTGGATCTATTTGGCGCAACCGTGAGACATACAATGTTGATGTATTTTAAGTTTAAGTGTTTAAGTTTTTATATTATAATTGTTATCTCATTGTGTGTACCTGTGTGCCAAATAAACGTGTTTCTTTCTTTTCTTTCTTTCAAACTTAAAATTAATCCCTATTAATTATAAGTTCCTACTTGACAACCTTGTCACAGTGGGCCGTCTTATCGTTAAAAGCGATTTTGACCACCTTTGGATGAATTTGGCAGAGAAGGCAAAAAAGATACGCAGGTAGTTCCATGGTGTACTATTGACATAGATATATACAATACATAACTAATAAAATACATATAATACAAACAATATATTTAAGAAAGCAGAGAAATATGTACTTAACAGAAATATGTGCTTAAGGAGGGGGGGGGGGGAAAGAATTCAACATACATTTGCACTGTTTTTCATACAAACGCTCTTACGCGATTATGACGTTATTACACATTTTTCATTAGATATTTTGGAAACACAGTATCTTGTAAATATTATCTAGGCTTTTATTGAAATCAATTTATTTTGTGTAATACTAATCCAGTAAAGACCTCTGAAAATTTGCTATTTTGCATGCATTACACTTCATAATTTAATTAAAAAAGTCAAAAAAGTATAACAATAGAAGCCTTGCAAATTTAATCAAGATCCTGAACGACGACAATTTTTTCAAAAACTTTTGAGGGTTTAAAAAAACACATATTTCCAAGTTTTGTAAAACGAATGCTTACAGAGTTTTCAGGCATTATCTCTCTTTTTTCGAGTTGCTTTTTCGTCAAACATCGCGTTGGATTGCGTTAGATGAAGAACAAGCTTTTAAACCTTGCTCGATGTTGATGATAGGCCAGTGAAAAAGGACCCTCTTAATGTAGTCTATTAAACTAAAATTGTTAACCTTTTTTTAAGGTGGGATTGGGTGGAGCAGGAGAGGTCGGGGATGGTGTTAGATTTTCACTGACTATATCCCACCTGTGTTCCTTAAAGGTTTTCACATTTGCTTTCCAGGGCCACAGTGAATCTTTCGAATAATCCCGCAGTCCTAGCAGGCGTCCATTTGCTAACATTGATGTCAACACTCGGTTGTGAGTCAACAGTCGAGCTTGGTCCTTACTGCCCGGACAGCGAGTCACCCATTGCTCGCCATCCACAGGCCCACGCCTATGGTGGCCGGAAATCATCCTGTAACACCCGACAAGCCCAAGATAGCTTAGACACTGTCGTTATCGACAGACCTTTGTTTTCCAATGGACCTCTTTCGGCTGTCAAAAAGGGAGAGATATAAATCTTCTGTCTTCCTCGCTTGGTGTGTTACATCAATCACGGCTGATTGACGTTTCTCTCCTACCAACATACATCACGGAATGTATATAAATGTTTTGTTCAGCGGATCAAATGATACATGTCGCTGGAAGTTCAATCCGTGCGAGCGTTGGATCAAATCTGAGCTTCTTGTTTGAAAGGGACTTTGCAAAGAAATAGCCGATTTTATAAGATTTGTGTTGGTAGACGGCATTAGAGCCGTGGTTTAGTTTGTTCGGACTTATCTGTAGGTACTCGTATATATGATCAATTCATGATACGGCCAAGTAAAACTTCCCCAGATCGTTTTAAACGTTAAAGTTTGATGATATTTCAATCCTCGTTTGGTCTACTTTCTTTAGACCTTTTATTATTAAAGAAATCCTACACCAATGATATGGCCAAACGAGGATGATAAGTCATCTTTAATCTTGGGCATGATTGCTGACAGACTGGACTGCTGTATTTTAAATCATTGCTCCAGTATCTCTGCTGGGGTGCTAAAGCAATGATTGTTTTATTGTGGGTGTGTATGTAATTTTTTAATTGTATTTATGTCACTAACATAGTTGTAAGTTTGTTTTGTTTTTTACTAACACAAATTGAGTCTTGTTGCTCGAAATAAAGAATATTATTATTATTATTAAATGTTAACGTTTAAACGATCTGGCCAGTTTTAGTTGGCCATTTCATTAAGTGATCAATTTCTATGATTTAGCCACGATATATACAACATTATTTTTAGTCTATGCAAAACCTGAATAGGTATAGTTAATTCAGAATCAGTAACTGAATTGATTCCAATAATTTTTACACCATGTTATATTTTTTCCCAAAAATATTTAAAAAAGGTCACAAGTTGGATACCACCGACATTAAGTACAACACAGGTCACGGCAGGTCATAACAGGCATTAGGCGCCAGCACACAGCAAGTTGCGGGAGCAAAACAACCCCTCAGTCGCCCGGATGACCTGGTGACCAAGTATTTGTGTGGACCACCAGGTAACATAACAAGCTTATAACTTTGTGATTTTTCATAATGCAGTTATGAAATTTTGCACATCGATTCTTTACATAAAAATACTTGACATTTGTTTCGGGTTTCGCATATATTAAAAGTAATGCTGTATAAAAGTCAAAGTTTACTCTTTCACTAACTCATCAACGCCCGGCCCTAACCCTTGGGCCAAGAATTTAATTGTTTAGGCGTGTGCAATCCACTTGTTTTATTTATTCATTTATTTATTTTAATTGAAATAAACTAGTGCTTGACTGCGATCCCACCATCACCAGTGCGTATCAGACTTTTACTGTCTAAAACCAAACCTATGTTCCTTTAGTTACCCTTTGCATTTCAGGAACACGGGGTTCCCTTTCAGAAGTCAACCCATAAGAGCGGTATGGGTAGGGGCGGTTTTTCGAGTACCTAGGTGTATTGAAAAAGAAGATATTCCTATCTAAAATTATGGTGTTTCTTTTGTTCCTGTTTTGGATAAAACCCTAGTTATTTATCCAGTCACTGACATTGTTCCCTACAATGCATTGAACCACAACGTAATTCCCATAATATTTTGCTAATCCATCTCAATTATGAGCTTCCCAATGTATCATCCTTCGCGGCAACCTGTTGAGTGGACGGTTACAAATCAACCAACATACGGCTAAAATAATACTGTACTTAGGTGTAGGTGCTAATCCAATGAAATTATTATACTCCAGGCCACCAGTTTTATTTGCATTTTTTTTTAAAATTGATTTAAACTAGTGCTTGACTGCGATCCCACCTGATGGTAAGCAGTGATGCAATCGTTGATGGTGAGGCGCACTAGTTTATTAAGAGCCTATTCACTCTAGCCTTGAAGACACCAAAATTATAATCGGATGGTAAGACCTCAGCAGGCAAATTGTTCCAATCCTTCGATGTACGTTTGTTACAAACAAAGCCTAAAACCTAAAAGAAATCTTGGGCTGCGGGATTGTTTGAAAGAGCTATCGTGGCTAGATTTTTATTGGTGGGAAATCAAACAACAATTTCTCCTGCTCTGGGCAAAGCGGGAGGGTGTGTCAGACTTTTAACGACTAAAACCAAACCTGTGTTCTTTCTTTGCCTCGTGTTCTTGGACTCTGGGGTTCCCTTCCGGAAGTCCACTCGTGGCCCCAGTAGGCTTCGACCCTGTTAGGCCTCTATCGTTTTCCTAACATCTGTTAGAGCGCGCAGTCGACCACTCACGACTTCCCATTGCTCGTCGTCTACCAGCTCTTGCCTACAGCGGCTGAAAGTTGGGGCCGGGATCCCGGCGGCTGAAGCTTGAGGATATCCGTTCCCTCACGCGTGCGGCCGCCTCCTTCGCTAGTATTACTGCTTCGCAAAAGGAAGCGACTGCCTGCCATGATCTAAAAAAAAAAAACTAGTGCGCTCCACCATCAATGATTGCATCACTGCTTACCATCAGGTGGGATCACAGTCAAGCACTGGTTTATACCAATTAAAAAAAAAAAGATCGGCGTCCTGAACCAACATGTTTATAACTACTTAATTTTCGAAGATTAAAAGGCAAATGTTGATATGACAGAAAAAACAATTCCTTTTGTGCATAAAGAATTTTTCTCGTCGCTGTCCAATGAATGCTTAATCAGTTCCCTCCATCAAAACAGACCTTGGTCATAATCCCGGAAAATGCCAGAAACGTTGAAAAAAGGAAAATTTTCATACAATTACTTCTTCTATACTTTTCACGTCAGCAGCATTTTAATTTTCCTTAGACGATTCACCCCTCGACTTCATTTTGAACGAAATTATTCAATTAGATACTTAAGCGTGGTATTCGAGATTAATTCTACCCTTTTTTTCATTTACGTTGTCGCTCAGGTCAAAATTGGTAAGAGACCGTTTAAAAATATGGATGGAAGAAATTTTATTGTCATACTGATTAGTTGAGAATATATAATATGCTCTGAATAAACAGTCTATATATATATTTACAAGGAGAAACTGACTGACTGACATATCAACGCACAGCAAAAATTACTGGGTCACTAAGAGAGAATTTTCCAAAATTCACCCCCTAAGGGGATGAAACGGGGGTCCAAAGATTGTGTGGGGAAACTTACTTTTACACGGGCGAAGCCGCTGGCTGAAGCTAGTTATCTACACAAAGGAAGTGTCTAGTATATTTATAGTGTCATAACCAGAGGTCGGAATTAGGTAGAGTTGTTCATGTCATCATCATCATCATCATCATTTCAGCCGAAAGACGTCCACTGCTGGACATAGGCCTCCCCCAAGTGTCGCCACAATGAACGGTCCTGTGCGTCTCACATCCATCGGACTCCCGCAACCGTTACCAAGTCATCGGTCTACCTTGTAGGAGGATTTCATACAGCGATAGAATAAAGTGGATTGCCTCAAATCCCGAGATAAATTTTAAAGAGCATTTTTTTTTTATGACTATCAGAAATATATAAAAAATGTCTTCCTGCATTAATGACTAGGAGGAGGAAGTGAATAAATTTGTTAACCTCACCTCAGCTGATGACGTAGCTGAGGTGAGGTTAACAAAAATTGTATGCTAATTTTTCTTCGTTTTATTTGTCTTATCTATCTCTGAGGTTTTTGTTATTATTTATTTGTAATATTGTTGGTCACACGGGATTTTTCATTAGAAATCCCGGGAAGATCCATATTGATATCAACGATGCAAGTACATGAATAATTCTACCTAATTCCGACCTCTGGCCATAATTAAGGAAACACTCTACTCAGAAACTATCAGAAAAAACTCTTTAAAAAACTTCTCATCCAGGATTATATTAGCTAGCTAGCTACTGCCCGCGGCTTTGCCTAAAAGAAAAAAAGAAAGAAAAACGTTTATTCATGCGTTACACTGTCGTATTATAAACCAAACATACATAATAGAAAAAGAAAATTATAACCTGTGCAAGGCCAAGGAGGTGCCTAACTATGTAAGCATAAATTGCGATATTTAAACCGATAAATAACGCAGCGCTGGTATTCTGTTAGGGCCCACTGTGACGCCTAGGACACACCCGCGTAAATGCTGTAAATTATTCCAAAGAACATACTTCCGAGATAAAAAAAAACTGGGCAAGTGCGAGTCGGACTCGCGCACTGAGGGTTCCGTACAAACTAACCTATGTAAATAATTCAAATCTCGAATGAAGTCCCGAAGATTTTTCCGAATCGCAATTTTTTTTTAAAGACTTAATAACAAATTTACTGTTTTCAGATTTATTCCTATATCTGTGCTATAAGACCTTGCTTTATGCCAAATTTCAGGATTCTGGGTCATCGGGAAGTACCCTATGAATATTGATTTCCTTGAGAGTGTCGAAATATACGTTTTTTGCAACACGAACGGCCGTATCTCTTTTTTCGTTAACTTAAAAAAAATATTTTTTCACAGCTTCAAGGGACCGCATATTTGAGTACATAGTTTTAATTTCAACTTGATACCTCCACGCGTTCCCGAGATAAAGGGTCTTGACAAACAGACAGACAGACAGACGGACAACAAAGTGATCCTATAAGGGTTCCATTTTTTCCTGTTGAGGTTCGGAACCCTAAAAATGCCTTATAAATAGGGCTTCTAGCACACGGTCACCCGTGCCCGGTACGAATACCAAACACGCGTAATAATAGGGTGATTTTGGGTCACTTTCCACTGAAACTTAAGTATTTTGTCTAACTAATCCTCATTTGCCAAAACATCGTCGTTTTCCCAGATTGCTGAGACCCAATTAAAACTTCTAATTGGCTTTTTTGACAATCCGCCTTTTACTAAGGAAACGTTAGTTGTTTGATGACGACGATATTAAAAGGAAGAAGGTGTGGTAATAAACCTTCTCGATAAACGGAATATCCAACACTAAAATAATTTTTCAAATTCGAACCAGTAGATCCTAAGATTAGTGCGTTCAACCAAACCAACAAACTCTTCAGCTTCATAATATTGATATATGTACTAACCTCCTATTTTCCTTCAGTACTTTGCATTCTAGGACCATGGATTTCATTTTTTGAAATTCCACAGATATACTTTTTTTGTTAGTGGTTTTGGCTTGGATACTAAGTCTTTTAAGCCATGTTTTCGTATGAATCGTTAATCTGTTTGGCATTAGAATATGGATATACTGTGTTTTTGTAGTATTTGGCAGCAAATGTATTAAGTCGGCTCCAACGGCCATCTGTTCTGCGAGCAATGTGCCCTGCCCATTGCCACTTTAGTTTGGCGATTCTTCGTGCTATGTCGGCAACCTTGGTTCTGGAATGGCGACCACGTACCGGAAGACGTAGCGTTGGAAGGTCTCCTACAAGGTGGACCGATGACTTGGTAACGGTTGCGGGAGTCCGATGGATGCGAGACGCACAGGACCGTTCGTTGTGGCGACGCTTGGGGGAGGCCTATGTCCAGCAGTGGACGTCTTTCGGCTGACATGATGATGATGATGATGATGATGTATTAAGTCAATCTTCTCGGCAAACTTCGCTAAGGTAGTTAACACTACTTTCTGTTTTTGTTTATTTTTCATTTTTTTAACTTATTTTTTTCATATAACTTCACGTCGTCTTACATGGGCTACGGACCAGATAACGAATAATTTGTTAATATACTGCCTCCCAAGATACAGGTTTTTGCCTAGTTTTTGTTAAATTAACTGTTCCTATTCTAGTTTACTAAGACTTGATTTATGGTTGTGTCCCAAATAAACTTTATTATTATTATTACTACAATAAAATTCTCAGCTCCATTTTATCGAGATCGCGCCTGTTTTAATGATTCCACATTTTTTTTAGTTGCGCAGACACTTGAGATACAAAACTACACCAATTTTACATCACGATATCCACTAGGAATCGATTTGCGAATAATTAAAGCAGCTGTAGCGACGTCTATGGCGTCACATAAGAACTAATCCTGCATCGCGCAATTAAAGTTCTCCGCGCGATTTGAACATATAGAACAGCCCAAAATCATCTATCGGGCAGTTGCCCACCAGACATACCACCCGTCTGGTCGGAGGATCCTCCCTTTTCAACGGAGGTTTGCGGGACTTTACACTCTGTTCCGCCTACCTCCAAACAGGCACTGAACACTCGAAGAAATCCCGCCAAAAACTCCATAGATATGCTAATCCATATCTACCACAGATCACAGCAGACCTTGACACCACCAAAGGACGTAGAGCACGTTCACTGGCTTATAAAACATTTTATGGAAAACCTTTCATCCATTCTCTCAACACACGGTACTAATTCTTATTAACTTTTTTACTGTGCTCAATCCTCACATTTCTTTTAACAAATTCTCGCAACAGTCCTCATTTCCTTTCAAGTCAAAAGCTTTTTTCTTTGTCAAGTATATGAAAAGAAAGACGTATGTGTATTGATTTTCTCATAAATTGGTAAGGCTCATTATGCTTGTACTCGTAAATTCGCATATCGTGAATTTATTAGCAGTAGGTACGGTACTAAACGCGCTTACTTTAATAAGTTTAGAAACGGGGAATTTCCGATAATGCTGTGTTTTGTTTGATCTGCTGAATTAGGAAAGGGTAATCATGCTAATATTATTAAAGCGAACGTTTGGTGTGTGTGTCTGTGTTTGTGTATATTTGTTGCTCTTTCACGCTCAAAGATGGTGTCTCTCTGATGGGCAAATGCAACTCCTTTCTCCTTCCAAATCTCTCTGTCTAGGGCGATCTCTGGTCAAGTTTTCCCCGCCAACATGATCAGATCGTCACATCACCTTCACCACGGTCGACCTCGATAGCGTCGACCTCCCTCAAGCGTCTAGTGAATGATAATCTTCGCTCATCTGTCCGGCTGCATTCGTGCGATGTGGCCAGCACACTCCTACTTCAGCCTGTCCCCGTCCGCAAGCGCCTGGCTGCGGTGGCCATTGCGAATAGTTGTGATAAGACCTAGCAAAGACACTACTCCCACAGTATTGACATGTCAATACCTTCACAGTCCTGTTGTGAACTTTAGCTCAACACTTATAAAACTTACTCTAGTTTTGAAACGTGTCCAAGTATTGCTGTGTTGTTCTCTTGAGAATAAATAACTTTGTGTTCTCTTTGAAGATGTAAAAGGTGCGGTTTCTTTTGTTTACGTTTGTTTTCTTGAATCAAAACTATGAACTCGTTGTTGTAGTAATCAAAGTTAACGCCAGTTTGTCATCACAGAGAGCCTATTCACTCTAGCCTTAAAGAGACCCAAATTATAATCGGACGGGAAAACCGCAGAAGGCAAATTAATCCAGTCCCTCGATGTACGCGGTATAAACGACGAGGCGAAACGCTTGGTCCGGACCGTAGAGGTTTAAACAACGTAAGGGTGGATACTCGCCGTTCGTCGGCTTGTCCGATGGTAGAAATGAGATGGTGGAATCAAGTCATGCAATTCCTGCGCACACTCTCCAAAATGCATCCTGTAAAACACCAAAAGGCTGGCTACCCTACGCCTGTGCTCAAGACTTTGTAGATTGGAATTAACCAGATCTGGATCACCAATTAGCCTCTTTGCACGCCTTTCCACCGAGTCCAAAGCTGCCAGGTGGCATTTTGCAGCACCAGCCCATATGTGGCTGCAGTACTCCACACACGAACGGACCTGTGCTTTGTATAACATTAGAAGCTGTCCTGGTGTGAAGTACCGCCGGACCTTTGCAAGTACGCCGAGTTTCCTAGCAGCTACCTTGGCTTTGGACTCAATGAACCGCCCAAAGTTAAGGTCTGAGGAAATTTCAACTCCCAAGAGCTGAAGGCAGTCAGTGTACTCCAGGGATACATTCTGAAAAACAGGAGCCAAGGTGAACGGGCTCCTCTTAGCGGTGAATAGACACGCTTGTGTTTTGGCGGCGTTGAATCCCACCAGATTGGCTTCACCCCACTTGGAGACTGCCTGAAGTGAGACATTCGTACGCTCTACCATAGCCTCTCTTTCGGACCGGATTAGCTCCTTACTAGCTCGAGCACCTGGCAGGTATCTCTCTACAACTGTGCTATCATCTGCATACCCATAGATACCGGGCATGAGCAGATCGTTGATATGCAGCAGGAAGAGAGTTGCAGAAAGAACAGACCCCTGAGGAACTCCGGCATTAGTCGTCATGGGCTCTGATGAGCATCCATCGATAACAACTCGGAGAGAACGTTCACTCAGGAAGTCTTTTACCCAGTTAATCAGACCAGGGGAAATGCCGTACGCTGAAAGCTTACTCAATAGACTAGCGTGTCATACCCTGTCGAAGGCCTTCGAGACGTCTAAGGAAACAGCAATCGCTTCCCCATTCCTCTCGAGGGTCTCGCCCCACAAGTGGGTGGCATAAACTAGTAGGTCCCCAGTAGATCGATTGCGGCGAAACCCGTACTGTCGGTCACTGAGGAGATCGTTACCTTCCAGGTATGCCAAGAGGCGCGAGTTCAACACACGCTCCATAATCTTGCAGAGTATGGAGGTTATTGAAATCGGCCGATAGTTGGTAGGATCGGTACGACTGCCCTTTTTGGGCACGGGTTGCACGTTGGCAAGCTTCCAGGACTTGGGCACTATACCAGTCCCAAATGAGAGGCGATACAAACGCGTCAATACAGGAGACAACTCGGGTGCACAAGCCTTGAGAACAATCGCTGGTATACCATCTGGTCCATTAGCTTTATTCACGTAAAGACGACACAGTGCTCTCAGAACCTCTTTGTTCCTTATGCGGACCTCGGGCATCGAAGTATCGCAGTGAGGTAGAGTCGGTGGAGTAGCACTACCAGTGTCAAGACGAGAATTATGGGCGAAGAGAGATGCAAAGAGACCCGCTTTCTCTCTCGCCGTATGAGCCAGTGTACCATCAGGTCTAACCAGCGGAGGCAATGAGGGCCGACAGAAGTTCGCTTCGACCGACTTGGCAAGGGACCAGAATGCTCTGCTACCGGACGGCTGCGCAGAGAGCTTTGTACCAATATGGGTAATGCGGTCCAAGCGAGCCTTCCTTAGTGCCTTTTTGTAGGACTTGGCAGCATGGTTGAGGGCTCTCTTCTTTGAACTCAGATCCGGAGCTTTGTGGTCACGAGCGTCAACCCAGGCGAGAAACGCCGAATGCTTACGTTGTTCAGCTTGAACGCAATCGGCGTTGAACCATGGGTGAGTTAAGCCACCGATGGGTACGTCGCGATAAGGGATGAAATACTCCATAGCTTGACGTATCACATCGGATATAGCATCTGCACAGCTCGACGGATTTTTAGAAGATAAGCAGACCTGCTGCCAAGGATAAGATGCAAAGAAGTGTCGCATCTCATCCCAATCTGCTGACTTGTAACGCCACATTCGTCGTTCACCGCGTGAGTCGCAGTCAGGTGGGGAGAAGGACGATACAGACTTCACCAGACAGTGATCTGAAGTTCCAAGTGGTGAGGAAACTGTTACGATACATCTGTCCAGATCGGTGGTCAGCAGAAGGTCCAGACAATTGGCAGTATGACCAACTACATCAGGCACCCTTGTCGTTTGCTTTACCAACTGGGAGAGGCCCATCGATACTGCAAAGTTTCGCGCTTCTCTCCCAGCGTGGTCGGTCTTCTGGTACGGGAAAAGCCAGTCTTTGTGAACGGCGTTAAAGTCCCCCAGAGCGACAAACTGCGCATCAGGGTGCCAATGCAGAGCCTTATCGGCGGCCTCACTGAGGTGGCCAAACAGTTGAGTCGTCTCCTGGTCACCGCTGTGCGATCGGTAGACACAGGTATAGACAATTTTGTCCACACCGGTGTCCACCAACAACCACAACGTTGAAAAATTAGGGTCCTCAAGGTGACGGAGACGCTGACAGCAAATGTCATTGCGGACGTACATACAGACCCCGGCACGCTGCAGGAAATGGTGCTCCAATGAGTATCCCGGGTAGTCGAGATACGCCGCATCTGACGGACATCTGATCTGCGTCTCCGTCAACATTTTGGGGGATGAACTGCTCACGTCCGTAGGATCTACTTGTTTTGACCACCCTACACGTGTCCCCTGGGTAGTGCCAAACGAGCAGTAAAATACGGTGGTAGGCCATAGTATCGGCTGCCGGCTTTATCTCCTAAGCCGACACTCGCGCGAGGAAATCAAAATTCATAGGGTACTTTCCGTTGACCCAGAATCCTGAAATTTTGCATACAGCACGGTCTTATAGCACAGATATAGGAATAAATCTGAAAACTGTAAATTTGTTGTTACGTCACAACAAAAAAAAATGTGATTCGGAAAAATCTTTGAGACTCCATTCGGGAATTGAACGGTTTACATAGGTAAGATTTTACGAAACCCTCAGGGCGTGAGTCCGACTCGCACTTGCCCAGTTTTTTAATATCACGTGGGCGACGCCATTAGCAGCAGCTAGTAATGTCATAAAGGTGAATGTTAGTATGTGTATGTTTGTTAGTCCATCACATGCAAACAGCTGAATGGATTTGGTCGAAATTCCGGGCACAGGTAGCTCATATCCTGGAATAGGACAAAAGACATACTTTTATCCCGGGAGTATGTTAAGAATGTATGCCAGAAGCTACAAGTTCAACATAAAAACCCTCCACTCAAACTTCACAAAATCCTTTAAAGCAAAAAATCCTAATCTATGGCCATTTACAATGGAACTAAAAATTAAAAAAAAACTAAGCTTTAACTTTAAAGTGTGGAAAATTTTGTCCAAGCTAATGGAGGCTGCAAAATAAAGAGAACAAGGTCTAATGAAGTGATCTTGAGTTGCCTCCTCCTCTGGATGACTCTCCGTAATAAGTATGAAAAAAAAAATCAACAAGGCTTGGGGTATTTCAGCGGTGTTGCATAATTTTAATGGCATTTTTCGTGAGAAATTTAGAAGTGGGAAATTAACTTCATAATTATATGCCTAGCTTTTCCTGAACTATGTGGAGGCCGGCTGAATACCAGCACTTTGCATGAACCGACTGGCTATAACTATATGCATTTTTTTTTAGGTGGGATAATCATGTAATGACAAATCCCGCTCTTGGGTGGAGCAGGAGATAGTGTCAGACTTTTACTGACTAAAAACCCACTCCTGTTCCTTCGTTGCCTTCGTCCCAGGGCCCCGGGTTTCGTTTTCACACTACCCATGGCCCCAGTAGGCTTCGACCCTGCTGGGCCCCTACGATTTGCTGACATCTCCCTGAGGCGCGCGTGGAACAATACGCGCCGTCGACGACTTGGGCTCGGTCCGGACGGTTACCGGACGGTTGGACGGCAGGCTACCCATTGCTCGCCGTCCGCAAGCCCGCGCCTACGGTGGCCGGAAATCGGGATCGGAATCCCGGCGGCGATTGGGGCGTGAGGACCGTTGCCTCACGCGATCGGCCGCCTCCTTTGCTAGCATTACTACTTCGCAGAAGGAGGCGACCGCCTGCCACTCCTCCTCGCTCTGGACCATGGCCTGTACCAAAGCCCGGCGCGCGAGATCGCCGCCGCCGATCGCCCCCACGAGGACACGGCGTTGCTCTGCCCAAGCGGGGCACACCTCCACCGTGTGCTCCACCGTGTCCTCCGGGCGGTCCACACAGTGGCGACACCCGGGCGTCGCTTCCGCACGAATCCGGTGCAGGAACTTCCCGAACTTACCGTGTTCGGTGAGAACCTGCGTCATGCGAACATGGCTCATTCTGAAAAATGTCGAGGCTGGCTGAATACCAGTTTTTTCAGGAACCAGCTGGCTATCTGACCTACACCAATTTGGTGAAGAGGTACCGCGTAAATATTTTTTTATTTTTTTGTGCTTGTATATCTCAGGACCCTAGGGTGCTGGACTTTTGGAAGGTGTACAAGGGACGGACGCCAACTTTCAGAGACCTCTAAGATACTTTTCGCGGATCGTGAACCCAACCAACCACTGTCCCTGTACGCGCTGTGCTAGTGCACTCAAGGACCACCCCCGGTCGGCGGGAAAATATTGAGACATAGAGAAAACAAAGATATAAGGCTATGGTTTATCATTATTATTATTGATAGGCTAGCACTTAACCACTATCTGACCTGATAGTAAGCGATTTATGGTCGAAGATGAAGCACGCTTGCCTAGAAGCAACCTTTTCACTCTTGACCTAAAGACCCCTAGGTTGTAGCTATCAGGAACCACACACTCCAGCAGGGAATTCCACTCCTTAGCCACACAATGAATGTGTTTCCAGAACATCATAATGGTTTTTTATATAGAGGTACTAGTTGTCCCGCATGGTTGCATCCACGTCTTTAATGGACTGTAGTGTGATGTTATATAGTCTTCCTAGATAGGTTATCCAACAATAAAATATTTTTTGAAAATGCCTATTGCCATCCACTTTTGCCACCGATCAACTTCAAACTCTAGGGTAAGCTTAACAAGCATAAAATTAGCCTTGTAATGTTTGCTCTGCTGGCACTCAGGCCATCCACCACGAAGGCCCAGTGCAGGTTGGTGGATGTCACATATCTTCTAATTCTGCTGGGATATGCCGGTTTTTCTGATGATGTTTCCTTTCACCGTTTTGAGAGCTTCTTCTTCTTCCTTGCCTTATCCCTTCATTGGGGGTCGGCTCTCTCCCTTTTTAGGCGCCAGGATAGTCTATCCTGGGTTGTCTGTGCGTCCAGCTGAGCTCGTTCCAGATCTTTGGATACGGTGGTCCACCACGTAGCTAGAGGGCGCCCTCTACCTTTTCTCCTTTCCGGGATCGCTAAGTCCTTCTTTACTGGGTACTCTTCTTCCCTTCTCATGACATGTCCGAACCAGCGCATATGTCTCACTGACATCTTATCTGCTATGAGTGCAACTTTGAAAGAGCCTCTGATGTATTCGTTGCGTATCTTATCAAGTCTCGTAACGCCAGCTTGTTTTCGTGAGTCTTCTTTAACGCCCAGCATTCAGTGCCATATAGCATTGGCGGGTCTGTAAAGCCGTTTTGTAGACTTTGCCGTTCAGTTTTATTAACATTTGGCTTTCACCGTTTTGAGAGCAGTGGTGATGAAATAAATAACACAAAGTAATGCGAATGCGATCTACAAAAAAAAGTAAGTCCGGGCTGTTACCACTAGGCATCGACTTATATTCTAGCGATAGACAAGCACGTTCATGGAAACTATTTGTCAAAATACTGAAAAGTTAAAACAAAAGTTCGCTGCAGCGCTTTATTGCCATTATGTCGTCTAATAAAACTATTAAAACATACAGCGCTTAGATGGCTTTTAGAGGATACTTTTTCGCGACAAAAACGTCTTAAGCGCCATGAATTTCGTAGCACTTACGCGTTTCGTTCAACATAGTGAAATGACATGTTATCCATATAGATTTTTATACCGCAGAAGCGACACAGCTTTTTGCCTACAATACTTTATTACAATAACACTCTTTTCAAAATTTAACAATAGTCCTCGGTGTAAATTATAATACCCGATGATTTGCTGATATTTCTTGCTGAGTTTTTACAGTATCGAAAAACGCACGTCGTCATAATTTCTGAAATTGACGGAATTCATCGATATTATTTATACAAAAAAGAAAAACATTAAATAAAATATTCAAAAAAACAAACGGAATAAAACACCATGCAAAGTCTGTGTTCATTAAACCAGTTGTAGGTAAAAATCGGGTTTTTATGGGAGGGAACATCTGCATGTTTTAGTCTATGATTATAAAATGGAAAGGCTTTAAAATCAAATAATATATTTTCTAACATACTATTACGATATTAGAAGCTATTAAATTGTTCGAACAACCAGTAATTTTACTTACATGAGTACAGAATTATTATTTACGTCCAGATTACCTTTGATTTTAATTTATTAGCGCCGCTCTCACACTGCATGAACGTCAAAACTACACTAATGTCATCAAAATCAAGGTGCATAGAAGACACTGCACCTGAGTCGGTTAAAGTGAGTGTACGGCACGCGTAATCTAGTGCGTAGTACATATATATCGATGCCACTAGGCTACTATTGCTCTAGATATAAGGCTGATTATAAATTAATTTTGAAGAAAATAATAACTTTTAAATAAAATAAGAACAGTGAATTGACGGACTCGATAACCCGTGAGTCGTGACAGATAATCGAATTCAGTTCGATTGGGATATCGGGGGCTAGATGGCAGATTGGATATCCTCCGAACCCGCATTGATGGTATACCTATTGATCTAGACGCGATATTATTGCATATCTAAATAACTACTCTAGTTTTTCATTCGTTGTTTAGAGTAGCCGCTGCTACTTTGATATTATTGCCAACTTATAAGGTGATGAATATGTTGATGAGGGGGGCTATTGGCTAACTTTTTCAATAACAGTTGACAACTAGCATTGCAGGTGGCTATCAAAGGCACCAGTGGCTAATGACGTCACTGCAGTTGGTCACTGAAGATAGGCAATACGAAACTAGCTGTTTGACAGTTCAATGATGCACATTGTTAACAAGTGATCATCACTTGAACTGTCAACAGAGTTACGCAATAGCCCCGCAGATCCCTATGCACAATAATTTATTGGAACACGAATGAATGGGTTTGTAGCAGGGATGTCGATATTGCCTAATAGTTAAAATCTGTGGGTATTTAAGTCATGAGATTAGTGGCTGTTAAAATTATGTTTCAGCGTAACAGTAAGGTGCCATTCGAACCTCGGCCGCAGGACATCCGTGCCTGCATCCGCAGCTGGGAATGATTCCGAGGCTGGCTGCACGTGCTGCCAGTCGCAAAAATACGATTCAATCCAATATGAGCGCGATAATTTTGGACTTGTCTAAACAGGTTGGAGTGACGTAACTACGTGCGCAAGTCGATACTTGCGGCCGTAGCACTACTGGTCTGCGATCGGCTGCGGCTGCAGGTCGCGGCAGCACTCGCAGCCGAAGCTCGGCAGCACGTGCGGAGGCAGCCGCGTCCGGAATGGTTTTCACAAAAATCCATACTTATACATAGAATACCAGTCTTGCGGCTGCAGCCGACTTCGTGCAGCCGCCGCATGTGCTGCCTGCATCCTCAGCCTGCAGCCGAGGTTCGAATGGCACCTTTAATTTAGTGCATTTCTTTTTTGTTTTTTTTTATTGATATAAACCAGTGCTTGACTGCGATCCCACCTGATGGTAAGCAGTGATGCAATCATTTATGGTGAGGCGCAATAATGATGGTGCAAACAGGCATTAATACCTACAGTATACACCTAACTTCAATATAATTATGAGAACACGGCTTAATACCTAAGCCAAGTTTCCTTTGCCCAACTTTTACATACAAGTTTATGTATTAACAAAGAAACAATCTACACCTATGCACTTCGCCTACACAATAACGACTAACTATGCAACATGCAGCTTTCATGCAAGTTTACATTTAAACTTAAAACATCCATCTTGCACCAGGCATGCACAATGGAATCCTGGCTTAAGGCACTAAAGTAATTACTTCGTTTTCCATCTAACTCTTGTTGAAATAAGGAAATAAACATGGCCAGATAAGTTCCTGCCCCCCTAGCGAAGTTACAACCGTTTCGTTTCGATTCTCTTTCATCGATCGCCACGAGTCGGCCACGCCTCCGATTCCTTTGTTCTGAAGTCATCTCAACACTCAGTCACGTGGTCAAAACAAAGTAATAGGAGGCGTGGTCGACTCAAGGCGATCGACAAAAGAAAATCGAAACGAAACGGTTGTAACTTGGCTAGGGGCCTGATCGCTAATAAAAAGATGATAGTGCAAATCTCAGACTAATAAAATTTATTGGTCTGAGGTGCAAATATTTATTTATTATAACTTCATGCAACACAAAAGTACAAAGGCGGACTTAATGCCTTAGGCTTTCTCTACCAGTCAACCTAGGGTGGTACTATTTATCCTGTGAACACATTATGAGGTGTACAATAAAGTACATATTTCTTTTTATTGATATAAACTAGTGTTTAACTGCGATCCCACCTGATGGTAAGCAGTGATGCAATCGTTGATGGTGAAGCGCACTAGTTTATTAAGAGCCTGTTCAATCTAGCTTTTAAGACATTAATCGGACGGGAAGAGCATATTGTTCCAGTCCTAATGTACGTGGTATAAATGATGAGGCGAAACGCATAGTCCGGACCGAAGTGGTGTTAATAATGTTAGGCTGGACACTCGCCGTACGTCGGGTTGTCCGATGGTAGAAAAGTAATAGCAAAATTAAGTCATGTAATTCCCGCGCACACTCTCCAAAAATGCATCTTGTAAAATACGAAAAGGCTGTCTATTCTACGCCTGTGTTCCCGGCTTTGTAGATTGGACTTGATTATTTTTTATGATATTAGATGAAAACGGGTGGCGTGAAAAGTAATCATTTTTTGCAGATGGCTATAAATGTTGCTGTGCTTTGACATTTATATTTTATACATATAGAGAATTAGTTGCCATTGAGCCATAGAGCAGTGGTGGCCGAGTGGTAACGGCCCCGACTTACGAGTTGTAGGTCGCGGGTTCAAACCCAGCCAGGCGCATTACTTTGTGTAATTTATTTCATCACCACTGCTCTCAAAACGGTGAAGGAAAACATCGTGAGGAAACCGGCATGTCCTAGAACCAAAAATTCGAAGACATGTGACATCCACCAACCCGCACTGGGCCCGCGTGGTGGATTACGGCCCATTCCCTCTCCTAGAGAGGAGGCCTGAGTCCCAACAGTGGGAACATTATAAGGCCGACTATGCTAAGCCATAGAGCGATACACACCTCAACGTGGATTTATCATCATCATCATTGGGCACGCCATAATTATGGCGGTAAGTCCCCTCTTTGAGGAGTGGCTGGAAAGGCAACACGGCGTCCTTACCTTCCGCATGACGCAGGTCCTCTTCGGACATGGTAAGTTCGGGAGGTTCCTGCACCGGATTCGTGCGAAAGAAACGCCCGGGTGTCACCATTGTGTGGACCACCCGGAGGACACGGTGGAGCACACGGTGGAGGTGTGTCCCGCTTGGGCAGAGCAACGCCGTGTCCTCGTGGGGGCTATCGGTGGCGGCGATCTCTCGCGCCGGGCCTTGGTACAGGCCATGGTCCGGAGCGAGGAGGAGTGGCAGGCGGTCGCCTCCTTCTGCGAAGCAGTAATACTAGCAAAGGAGGCGGCCGATCGCGTGAGGCAACAGTCCTCACGCCCCAATCGCCGCCGGGATTCCGATCCCGATTTCCGGCCATCGTAGGCGCGGGCTTGCGGACCGTCCGGTAACCGTCCGGACCGAGCCCAAGTCGTCGACGGCGCGTGCTGTTCCACGCGCGCCTCAAGGAGATGTCAGCAACAGTAGGGGCCTAGCAGGGTCGAAGCCTACTGGGGCCAAGGGTCTGATTCTGAAAGGAAGACTCGGCCCTGGTACGAAAGGCAATGAAGGAACAGGAGTGGGTTTTTAGTCAGTAAAAGTCTGACACTATCTCCCGCCCCGCCCAAGGGCAGGGGATGTCATAAGATGATTTTCCCACCGAAAAAAAAAAAAAAAAAAAAATCATCATCATCATCATCATTATTTCAGCGGAAAGACGTCCACTGTTAGACATAGGCCTCTCCCAAGTGACGCCACAATGAACGGACCTGTGCGTCTAGGTCATCCATCGGATTCTCACAACCCTTACCTGGTCATCGGTCCACCTTGTAGGAGGCCTTCCAATACTGCGTCTTCCGGTACGTGGTCGCCACCCCAGAAGCTTTCGGTCCCAACGGCCATCTGTTCTGCGTGTTATGTGCCCCGCCCATTGCCACTTTTAAGTTTGGCGATTCTTCGTGCTATGTCGGCAACCTTGATTCTCCTGCGGATATCTTCACGCAAGGAAACTCCGAGCTTAGCCCGTTCCATTGCCCTTTGGGTGACCTTCTGATGAGGCCCATTGTGAGCGACCACGCTTCTGAGCCATATGTCATCACTGAATGTAATGATATGAATTTTTCAATACACTTACTCGAAAACCCGCTCTTATCCCACCGCTTTTAGGAACGCAATAGACTATTTTCCGAACTAGTGCAGAAAAGTTTAACGTATCAGGCTGGGCACGAGTAGCCGGTCAACCCCCGTTTATTCATTTCTTCGTAAGTGTATTGAAAAAAGTCGTTTGATACACGTGCAAATTTGTATCAAAATGTACTATATCATTACAGTTTATTTGGCAAATTCTCAATCTGTGGTTTTAAGATTTGAACTGGCCGTCCAGACCGATGACTGAATTGTTCTTTTTGAGATCTTTGAAATCTTGCATTTACTACAAAAAACCACGAATCTTGCAATTCTTGAAAGCTAACATTAAAGAAGAAATCGCCAAACGATCACAATGTGCATCAATATTGTTTTTTCTTTTTTGTTTTTGAATCATATTTAAGGAAGAGTCACTTTGACTATAAAAGCGACACTAATAGGAAAAAACACTAGCTTCTGTATCTAATACAGGTTTCTACCTAGCTCAGAAGTCAGGGTTTCAACATGCTGTGTAAAAAATCTAATTGTATGTGTCAATCAAAAATATTTAATTTGATTTGAATTTAAGAGGTGATCATTTGAGCAATTGTACACTTCCAAATAAACTTTTCATGAAAATACTTCCTTTATCACAATTTCTGTTAAAAATGGCAGCCAATAAAAATTATAAAAATTACTTTTTCAATACACTTACTCGAAAACCCGCTCTTATCCCACCGCTTTTAGGCACGCAATAGACTGTTTCCCGCACTAGTGCAGAAATAGCGCGTGCTCTCCCCCGCCACAATGTTATTACATTTATCGCATCAGGCTGGGCGCGCGTCGACCCCCACGAGTCGCCTGTCAACCCCCGTATATTCATTTCTTCGTAAGTGTATTGAAAAAAGTCGTTTGACACACGTGCAAATTTGTCACTGCAGCCCTCGGCTCCATAACACACTCGCCTACGGCTCGTGCGAATTCCACCCCGGTCGCAATGACAAACTTTCTGCACTTGTATCAAAATGTACTATTGCGCCACCTTTTATTAATTACAAGCACCTAAGAGCGCCTTCGCCTACGTGAAAATAAAAAAATCCAGCAATGGGGGTCCATGGTATTCGTTTGTACGTCGATCTTGGTGACACCCTGTATAATTGAGATTTGTTCGTGTGAGCCTTATGTATCTGCATATACCATCTGCCTGATCGAAACCCAAAACACGTATATATATCTCAGTAACATAGAACTCCAACGATGCAGTCAAAGTGAAGTCCCCAGTAAGCCAGATATTTCTAGGTGATTTCCTTTCAACTTCCCAAACACTTTGTTTTGAATGTAAACTAGTGTTGCGAACTGAACGTTGAACGTTGTTTGATGTTTTTGCTGTTAGGTTTAGCTTTTTAGCTGTAGAAGTATGTGTGGTTTAAAACTGAACATGGAACACTAATTCCGCAGCATGAAGTTTGAGAAAACGTATCCTTTGTGTGTGTAGTGTGGCATATATGTACAACCAGGTTCGATGAGAGACAAAACTTTTGTTTGATAAAAAATCATCAAATCTCTCGCTCTTGATAGTGCAAGAGTAGGTGGGGGTAAGTTAGCAAAAGTCTGATACTCCCGTCAAGCCGTCCCGTCGTCGGTCCGCACTACGCGCTTCGCCTCATCGATTATACCGCGTACCGAAGGACTGGAATAATTTGGCGGGCGGCGGTCTTCCCGTCCGATTATAATTTAGATGTATTCAAAGCTAGAGTGAATAGGCTCTTAATAAACTAGGGCACCTCACCATCAACGATTGCATCACTGCTTACCATCAGGTGGGATCGTAGAAGTAATAATTTATATCAATTAAAATAAAAGCTTTTACTGACTGAAAATCATTTGCTCATGTGCCCATGCTGCTGCGTCCAGCAAAACGCACGATGCAGCTGTAGATGTCGACACTACATCACACCACAAAGGTTGAGGAGATCGTGGACTATGTACGCGTAAAGACAAACTGGACCTTGAGAGTTTTGCAATTGGAATCGCATTATAACATTAATTTTAAGTGGTTTGGGTGTCTTCAAATGCCGTATGACCCAACAACACGTGCCATTTATTATCGTTATTATACATTTATTTATCTCAGCACCCTAAGGTCCTGGACCTTTGGAAGGCGTACGAGGAGCCGAAACCAACTCGCAGAGGCCCTTTTAGACGCTTTTAATGGAAAGTGGTACGAACCGGTGATTATCCCTGTACGCACTATGCTAGTGCATCCAAGGACAACCCCCGGTTGGTGGGTATTACTATTGCGACATATGGAAAACTAAGATATAAGGCTATGGTTTTTGGAGTCTTAAGTGGACTGGTTACCAGGAACTATGTTAAGACTATGGCCCCTGTCTAAACAATGTTATTAATATCCATCGACAAAAGGCAGGGAGTGACTTGCACACTCAATAAATGGGCCCCCATAAACGGTCGCTAGCACGAAGTGACGTAGCAACAAGAGGGCAACATACCCTGAGGTGCTTAAGGAGTGGAGAGGTATACCACGGCTATCAGGACAATCCCGGAAGTACGGTCAAGATCCCTACCAGCACCTTACTGGATTATACATCCTTCTCCCGAGCACGTTTGCTCTTGCGAATCTCCACTCAAGCCAGCCAATAAAGGCAAGAGAGAGGTGGGAGCTCTGTTCCTCGTCAGTGTTCACTACGGCCGGCCAATAAAGGCAAGCCGGAGATGAAGAACAAGAATTTTCCCGGGAGATCGGGTCCGTGGGGTCGCTAATGCCCAACAGTTCGCCACAAAACTGCCCTGCGGATTTATCGTTATTATTATTAAAATTCTGACACACTCAAAAAAACTAAAGGGTAACAAACAAATCTTTTTTAATGTTACTGCTAGCTAAAAGCTGTGCCTACTCAAACAAAATACTGTCACGGAAACACAAAGGATTCACGTACTTACAGTAAGCACGTTTTTAACGAGACGTGACGATTCCTACAATTATATAAGTCTGTTTTGACTAAATATAAATACATTAAATAAAAAAGTAAAAAACTAAAACCCGACTACGACAAAAAAAAAGACACTGAAAAAGTATGAAACAAGATTTTCAAGATGCTGAAATAAACAAAGTAACTGGAAAAACAAGAATAGAACAAAAAGAAAAGCCGTAGTCACACGCTATTAAAGTGTTTCGATTATTACCTACCTACGAGTATAACGTGTGACTACGGCTTTTCTTTTTGTTCTATTCTTGTTTTTCCAGTTACTTTGTTTATTTCAGCATCTTGAAAATCTTGTTTCATACTTTTTCAGTGTCTTTTTTTTTGTCGTAGTCGGGTTTTAGTTTTTTACTTTTTTTAATTTGATAGATTTTGGTATTAAATCATTGTGCTTCTATACTATTTATTTTGGTATGAACAAGTGAAGTCCTTTCAAATGATACCAAAACGAAGCGATCTTATTTTTTTTAACACAATACTTTTTGTCCACTAGAGGGCGCCACATTGAATTTTGATGATATTTTTTTATTAGTACCAGTGAAGCCCTTTCAAATGATATGAAACACGGTGTATTTATAATTTTTTTTAAACATGACTTTTTGTCCGCTAGAGGGCGTCACTTTAAATTTGAGCAATATTTTGGAAATGTACAAGTGAAGCCCTTTCAAATAATACCAAACACGGCGTATTTATCTCCTTTTTTATTTTTAACGCATTACTTTTTGTCCGCTAGAGGGCGCCATATCGATTTTTGTGACACGTCACGTAGCCTATGTTTAGAGGACAATTAAAACGGTTCTAACGATAGTCGAGTTCCGATAAGTAGATTAGGAGCTATAAGGAAACAGATGAACATACTCACATACATACATAGCCTGTCAAAATCATAACCCTCCGTAGTCGGGTAATTAACTTCTTTCTCATTAAACTATTGCAAGTGATGCAATCGTTGATGGTGAGGAACACTAGTTTATTAAGAGCCTATTCACTCTAGCTTTGAAGACACCTAAATAATAGTTGAACGAGAAGACCGCAGCAGACAAATTGTTCCAGTAGCTTCTTTTTTTTTATGTACGTATAACATAAAAAAACTGGACAAGTGCGAGTCGGACTCGTGCACTGAGGGTTCCGTACAAACTTACCTATGAAAACAGTTCAATTCCCGAATTGAGTTACGAAGACTTTTTAAAAGTGCAAAAAAAAAAATGGGATGTAACAAAAAAATTTACAGTTTTGTTTTTGTTTTTTTCTTTTACTTGTGCTATGAGACCTTGCTTCATACAAATTTCAGGATTCTAGGTCAACGGGAAGTACCCTATGAATTTTGATTCCCTTGAGCGTGTCTAAATACACGTTTTTTGCGACATAAAGGGCCGTATCTTTTTTTTCGTTGACTTAGTAGTTTGATTTTTTCACAGCTTCAAGGGACTGCAAACTTGAGTATAGAGTATTAATTTTAACTCGATACCACCATGTCTTCCTGAGATAAAGGGTCTTGACAGACAGACAGACAGACGGACTACAAAGTGATCCTATAAGGGTTCCTTTTTTCCTTTTGTACCTCAAACCGGAACCCTAAAATAAATAAAAAAAGTAGAAAAAAAGAAAAGAATATATCTATCTATCGAAGTACTTTCTTTCGGTTTCATTCAACTACAACCTTTATAATAAATCACAATAATATTATAAAAGCTAAAGTTTGTGTATATTTTTATTTTCGTTACTTCTTCACGCTGAACGGATTTAGAAGAAATTCAACACACAGATAGACCATTTCCTGGAGTAGTTCATAGGATACTTTTTACTCCCGGAGTATTTTCCCTTGGGACAATTTTCTACTTTTACATAGGCGAAGTCGCTGGCAGTAGTCTAATCAATTACACTATTATTATTATTTATCACGAATTTTTTTAACCGACTTCAAAAAAAGGAGGAGGTTATTCAATTCGGTTGTATTTTTTTTTTTTATCATTTTTTTTTTATGTTTGTTACCTCAGAACTCCGTCGTTTATGGACCGATTTGCAAATATTTTTTTTCCCTTTATTGGATATGCTTCCAGATTGGTCCCATTTTTTTCAAAATCCAGTTCTGATGATGTGATCCATGAGGAATCGAGGGAACTCCTCAAATATTATAGGCATACATATTATATTATACAGTGATTTTGGTATTTTCATCGAGTACTTAAGCATTTACAGTCAAAAAGTAACATTTGATGAAGTGGAACTGATGAAGAAGACCAGAAATGGTCAACGGAACTTCATACTAACATTGATATCACAATGAAGATAGGTAGTTAAACGACTATGACAATACAAATAAATGAATGGTTCTGAATAGTTACGTTGGAAATGGTATCATCGAAGTGATCTGATGATGATGATGGAGCCGGAGTGTGTAAATGTGTAGTGTTTTTTTTAGTGAAGTCGGTTTTTTTTTTGTAAAATGTTTTTTTCATTATCATTACCCATAGCCCAACTTCACCCACGGCTGGGCATAATGACAGGCCTCTCTTTTGTCATGCCAATCCCTATTTTCCTGTACCACCCTTAACCACCTGGATGGAAAATATTATTAACTTTTAATTTTAATTCTGACTAATTTATGAGTTACATGTAAATAAAATAAAAATAAAATTGAAATGTAACTTGAGTACGTATGGTAGGCGTTTTTTAAACCTCGTTTTATTTTTTTTCAACGGTCAAAAGTTTATGGCCAGCATGATATTTCCATTACGATTTTACGATGTATCTTTTTTCAGTTTATTGCACGATACCTGCAAATGAAAAGCAAATAATCAAGGATAAATGATGTATTTTGATACGCCAATAAACTTTTTACGTGGCAAACGTAAAATGGGGCAATGATGACGACAAAAAGGCAAATTGTACCTTATAGTATTGTGACATTCAGTTGTATGAAAAATAATGGCTATTAAATATATACAAAAGTAAACGTAATCATCATTGTAACCAATTAAGGCTATTTTTATTATTACTTTTAATTTTAACATTATACTTACTAAAGTTGTCAAAAAATAGAGGGCTTGTTTTGAAATTTTATGTTTTTATTATTTACGTTATGTAACCGTTTACGTTATGTAAGCATTATGTAATTACATCAAAACACTTTATGTAACTAATTATTGTTTATTGTTTCTTTCAGTTTCGGTCCAAGTTACATTCTAGGGTCTTTCTCAAATGTCGAAATGGGCTTATTATTTTTTAACGAGTTTAGCAACGAAATGATTTAGGGTTTTATAAAATGTTTGCACAAGCACCAAATTAAATGTTATCACCTACTTATGGAAACTAACCTAAAATAATACATTTTAACACAAGTGGAAAAAGTTTGCCATTGCGACCAAACGGAATTTGCCCGAGCCTCAGGCGAGGGTGTTAAGGAACCGAGTTCTGCAGTGACAAATTTTCAACGACGTTTGTTACTTACGAAGATATAAATAAACGGGGCTTGACGAGTCGTGCCATAGCACCTATCCTGATACGATAAATGTAATAAATTGTGGTGAGGCAAGCTCGCGCACTTTTCAGTACAAGTGCGAATAACAGTAAATTGCGTGCCTAAAAGCGGTACAGATAAGAACAAGTTTCCGAGTAGGTAAGTGTATTGAAAATACACTAATTATCCATAACTTAATGGCAGTTCATATTTCCGCAAAAAAGAATAGGTGAAACAAGTCCCAACAAAACATTAATGTATTACCATACTATCGAACTACAAACAAACTATGATTACAGGCCTGTTTGAATTTGCCTAGTCAACTTGGCTGTACGCGTCGATGCCTTTGTCATCCAAAATGGCTGGCACCTGTCAAAGCCATTGGCGCCAATTCAATTGATTACTAAAAGCAGGAAAATCACGTTGAACTCATTGTAATAGAACTCATTGTATTATTACAAAATGATATTAGCAAATCAATTTACGGAAACACCGTCCATTGTTGCGTAGTATTTCTGTGAATAATACTGTTATTTAAATTTTTAGACGGCTTTCTTCGAGGTTTGATTGCGTCAAAATGCGTGACTTGCATTTATGAAAATTGAAAGTTAACCCACTGAACCGAAGGTGCGTATTACCGTATTAAAAAGTATCTATGTTATGTCCTTTTCAAAATCCATTGAGCCGTTGACGCGTGATTGATTTACAAACATTCAAGGATATCTGTATCCTTGAATGTTTGTAAATCAATCACGCGTGACATAGTCTGCTTTTTGTCGCGCTCGCGCTTGACCACTAGGTATGTCACTTGATGGCATCGATATGTACTACGCACTAGATTACGCGTGCCGAAAACTCACTTCAATCGACTCAGGTGTAGTGATCCATACACCTTGAACATTACACTATGTTGAACGAAACGCGTAAGTGCCACGAAATTCATGGCGCTTAAGACATTTGGTCGCGAAAAAAGTGTCCTCTAAAGCTATCTTAGTGCTGTATGTTTTAATAGTTCTGTTAAACGACATAATGCCAATGTAGTGCCGTTTGTTTTAACTTTTCAAATATTTTCCATGAACGTGCTTGTCTATCTCTAGAATATAAGTCCATGCTTGACGGTAAGCGATGATGTGGTTAGCGATGGAGTTTTATTGCCTATTCATTATAAGTAACCTATTTACTCTTAACTTAAAGACCCCCAGATTGTAGGTATCAGGAAATAATTTATGTGAGTGTGACTTAAGAGCAGTGGTGGCCGAGTGGTAATGGCCCCGACTTACGGAGTTGTAGGTCACGGGTTCAAACCCAGCCAGGCGCATTACTTTGTGTAATTTATTTCATCACCACTGCTCTCAAAACGGTGAAGGAAAACATCGTGAGGAAACCGGCATGTCCTAGAACCAAAAATTCGAAGACATGTGACATCCACCAACCCGCACTGGGCCCGCGTGGTGGATTACGGCCCATTCCCTCTCCTAGAGAGGAGGCCTGAGTCCCAACAGTGGGAACATTATAAGGCTGACTATGCTATGCTATGCTATGAACTGAGGGACCACACTGGCATTTCCCAAAATAAAAATCATAAGATTTAGTAGTAGACCTAAAACCATTGTAGAACAAATCTGGGAATTAGTAAACAAATATACTAAAACCAACAGCCCTTAAAGTGCGGTCCCTCAGGCCTCACAGACCATCAGCCGGATCTCGGAAAGTATCTGAAAAATTAAGGTATTGTGACTACAGCCCCCCTAGCTAAGTTACAACCGCTTTGTTTCGATTCTCTTTCGTCGATCGCCTCGAGTCGGTCACGCCTCCGATTCCTTTGTTCTGACGTCACCTCAACGATCAGTTACGTAGTCATAACAAAGGAATAATAGGCGTGGCCGAGTCGAAGCGATCGACGAAAGTGAATCCAAACGAAACGGTCGTAACTTGGCTAGGCCTGCAGATATTGAGTAAAGCATTCGTAAAGATATTTGACTGTGGCAAAACGTTACTCATTTGTAATATTATAACTCGTATTTTTATATTTCTCTGTCTGTTCGCAATAAATTCAAAAACGACTGCACGTAATTTCACGCATTATTGACGAATGGACCGCTCTCCATAGGTAAATAATGCATGAGAAAATTTGAAGATTTCTAACACTTGTGCGAAACCAGGGCACGTTTCTCGCAGAACAGGTGGTTGATGGGGACGAAAGGTTCTGGAGTGACAACCACGTACCGGAAGACGAAGCGTCGGAAGGCCTTGAGGGTCGCGGGAATCCGATGAGAGACGAGACGCACAGGACCGGTCGTTGTGGCGCCGCTTGGGGGAGGCCTATCTCCAACAGTGGACGTCTTTTGGCTGAAATGATGATGATGATGGCGCATTGCTAGGTAAATGATATTTCAAATCTACATACTTGCTTACGTATTGGTTAGTCTTTTGAAAATGTAGAAATTCTGATACTAAGAAGATTTGCCTTTGATATTACTAGAGCTGCTGCATTTATAAGGCTTTCGCAATCGCCTTCTCACGACAACCCATTTCCAGCTACATTTTACTTGTAGTTGAACAACGGACTGTACTTTTACAGCATGTTTGCTTATATATATTTTTTATTTAATACGTTGCCCCACTCTAGAAGTTGCATCGTGGGTACTTTTACAAATATATATAAGGTCACATAACTACACTGGTTTAGTGGTCTCAAATACTGGCTTCGATTCCTAGTTCAAGTAAATTGATTTTGATTTTTATTATCAAGATTTTCTCCGTTTCAACTTGAAATCGAATGTAAATATAATTTATTATAAACAATATGTAATGATTAATATTGCACCTGCCACAAGTTGTCTCTGCATCACCCAAAGGTTGACTGGTAGAAAATGCCTTAAGGCATTAAGTCCGCCTCTGTACTTTTGTGTGCATAAAGAATTAATAAATAAATCTGCCCCCTAGCAAAGTTACAACCGTTTCGTTTCGATTCTCTTTTCGTCGATCGCCTCGAGTAACCCACGCCTCCGATTCCTTTATTCTGACTTCATCTCAACGCTGAGTCACGTGGTTAGAACAAAGGAATAGGAGGCGTGGCCGACTCGAGGTGATAAATGAAAAGACAATCGAAACGAAATGGTTGTAACTAGGCTAGTGGGGCTGGTAATGCTAAAGTATTTGTCACTAAGTTTGCTTTGCTTTGCATGGCACTTAAATATAACTGGTGCTATTTGTATGTACCTTACCTACACCTCTACCCCCGATTACCAACAACGGTAGGCGCGGGCTTACGGACGACGAGCAATGGGTAGTCACCGTCCAGCCGTTCGGGAATCGTTCAGTCCAAGTCCAAGTCGTCGACAGCGCGTATTGTTCTACGCGCTCAAAGAGATGTCAACAAACCGTAGGGGCCCAACAGGACTGATGCCTACTAAGGCCGCGGGGATTTTCTGAAAAGGAAACTCGTGGTACTAGAACGCAAAGGACAACTGAAGGTCACAGGTGTGCTTTCAACCAGTAAAAACCTGATAGGTCCTCCCGCTCCACCCTAGAGAAGTCAATGGATGATTTCCCACCACAAAAAAAAAACACTTTTAACGAACCACATTAAAAAAAAAACGCTGCGCACACTACGAATTACTCCGGTATCATGAAGGTGTTCACAGGTATTTGAACTTACATACCTACTGTACACAGGACACATCCTTTGACATACCTTCAGGCATTTGCTATATACTTACACCAGCAACTGATATCCTCAATTTTGATCATACGACTCAAAGATACTTCAAAATAACGCATGGGGTAAACTATACTCCATATTGCACTCCACAGCCCAAACTTCCAACGCCATTGCCCCCCACACTACTTCAACCTACATACTAACGATACATCAGTACATTCAGTTGAAAGCTAGACAAAAGAGCAAACAGGCACTGACACCTTCACGCCGTGTCGCCGACACAAACGGCGCTGGCAGACACAGAAGTCAATGTACACAAGTAGGTCACAGGGCTAGGGTTGTCAAAGGGAGGAATTTTGGAAAATACACTTTGCATTATTAAATTTAGACTCCTGCAATGTGGTTGTTATGTGCGGTCATTTTCGGGTGGTCGTTTTAGAAAAAGATTTAAACTGGGAGCGACCATGGACACATGGTGGTTGTAGCACTTGGATGCGAAATGGTGAGAATTGTCTATCGCTATTGTTAGCACTCTTACATTGACATATTATAACTACCCCAGATAAATCTTTATTATTTCTCCTCGACTAAGAACAGTGTAGGCCGGCTTCGACTTACTAGTTGTCAGTCGCGGGTTTAAACCCAGCCAGGCGCGTGTTGTGTAATTTATTTCATCACCACTGCTCTCAAAACGGTGAGGGGTAATATCGTGAGGAAACCGACATGTCCTAGAACCAAAAATTCGAAGACATGTGATATCCACCAACCCGGATTAGGCCTGCGTGGTGGGTTATGGCCCATTCCCTCTTCTAGAGAGAGGAAACCTGAGTCCCAGCTGTGGGAACATTCTAAGAGTGATTATGCTAAGCTATGCTATATGCCATACAAAAGTGCCCATTATCCTCTTAATTAATATTCACCGGACCAATAACATTCAACGAATTTCTACGGCACATTCGTGTATTGTTAAAAGTTGATTAATCATAATATTATAAGCCTGTATAGAAACTATTAGCTCATTCGAGGAAGGCAAACAGAAAAGGACAGAGGCTTAAATAAATATGGAGAAAATAAACGGTCTATTATTCTAACATCCGAGCAAGCTACCACCGTCATCGAAGTATTACATAAAAACCTATTTATAACGGAAATATAGCATATTTTTCTTCACTTGTCCCATTTGGTAAACAAACATGTAGATGTATATATATTTGCATGTTCACCGTGTATGTTTAAAAGTCTCATTGGAGCTATCATACATGTTTTCATTTTGTTTTTTTTTGTTTTTACTCTCTCTGTCCACTCATTTAAGTTTGTTTTATTACTTATCTTTGTATTTGTTTTTCACATGCCCGATGGTTAAGTTAATTTGCATTAATCATCCTCGTGTTTTTATATAAGTATCCAACAGTTAATCTAGGAGCAGCGCTGTGGGCTCAATATTGTTGAAATGTTTTATGTACCTGTAGTACTTTAAGTTTTATATTGTAGCTGTTCGTTTTTATATAAAAAAATGTACGAAAATAAGGACAACGGACATTAATGTCTGACCTTTGTAAATCAATCTGCCTAGCCGTTTCAAACCTCTCTGTTACTGAAGCCCCAGCTTCAAATCTGACTATGCAACCAGATGCGAGAATGGCATGACAGCTTATCTGTCTTCCCAACCCAATAAATGGACAACACGATACCTTGTCCGAAGATCTTCGAATGGCAGTCTAGACCAACGGTTTGCCCCGCTTGGGCAGAGGACTGCCGTGTCCTCGAGGGGGCTATCGGCGGTAACGACCTCTCGAACGAGCCCTGGTACAGACCATGGTCTAGAGCGAGGAGGAATGGCTGGCGGTCGCAAGCGCGAGGGAACGGCCCTCACGCCAAAGCCGCCGGGATCCCGATCCCGATTTTCAGCCACCGTAGGCGTAGGCTTGCGGACGGCGAGCAATAGATAGCTCACCGTCCAACCGTCCCGTAACCGTCCGGACCAAGCCCAAGTCGTCGACGGCGTGTAGTGTTCCACGCGCGCTTCAAGAAGATGTCAGCAAAACCGTAGGGGCCCAGCAGGGTTGAAGCCTACTGGGGCCATGGTGAAAGAGAACCCCGGTGCCCTGGAACGAAGGTAAACAAGGAACAAACGAGTGGGTTTTAGTCACAAAAAGTCTGACACGCCCTCCCACACCGCCTAAGGGTGGGAGATGTCATTGGATGATTTCCTACCTAAAAAAACGGTTAGACCAACGGTTTAACATGTTTATTGAAGCACTTGAGGAGCTTCTAAACACAGATGGCTCCCATAATAGGACCTGGGTAGGTCCTATGATGGGTGGGTCAGTGAGCATTGTTTAATCTCAAAAATAAACCCTCCAGTCGTTGGTATTTAGCCAAAAACTCCTTTTTTTAAAAAAAAAATAACACTGTATACATTACATGATAAGCTGCTTCGAATACAGCTGCTTCGAGCTGCTTACAAAAGGTGGACCGATGACCTGATGAGGGTCATGTGAGACGCTCAGGCGTCACTTAGCAGAGGACATCTTTTGGCTGAAATTTCAATGATGATGATGACTGCTTCAAACAAACCATTTCTCCTTACCCATTCATAATTACAAAATCAAAATCTCAGTCTGCTCATTCCACCATATTTGTTTACGAAATAGGACAAGTGAAGAGAAATACGCTTTATAGGTTACACCATGTTTTCTTTTATCGACGCTGTTGATAAATTATGTACATCTATCTCCCTGGAAGCGCCTTTCTTACACGCCCTACATCTCGCCTCTAAGCCGGGTTCTTCGCGTTATTTATATTTTTACCGACTTACAATAAGTTTTGCCTTGCTATAGCAAGATGGTGTGCTTGTATTTCCTTGCTTTAACATAAATCTGACTGCCAAGCTTTTCCCCAACTTTGTTCGGATCGGTTTCCAGTCAACCAGATAGGTACATTTAATTACTAATATTTTACATGAATTGTCTGCCTAGTTGACCTCCACATCCCGGTAATTTGGTAACAAGATATCGCAGACTGGTGATAGTCTTGCTGGTTAGTTGACTGATTGATTTCTTGACAATTCAAAAGTGTTCGTAAATTCATTGTTGAGTTAAGCTCGCCTTTGTACATAAACTGTATGTATCACCGTGTACTATGTATGTTTTTGTGTACAATAAAGAATTAAGAATAGTTAATCTATACTATCTATACTAATATTATAAAAAGGAAAAAATTGTATTTTTTTATTTTTGTTTCTAATGAGTAAACTCAGAAACTACTGAACCGATTTTAAAATTCTTTCAGCAGTAGAATGCTAATTGACTATCGAGTGACATAGGCATGTATTTTTAACGTAACGCGGGTGAAACCGCTGGTTCCGCCAGCAGCTCGTTTGAAATAAATTATTTAATTTGATTTGTCAATTATCCTAGCTTCTGACTAACTGTAGCGATTATTCAAAGATCTAAACAAATGACAGCCGATCTTTCTTGCCAAAATACAGAGAAAATTGTCATATGGCAAGATGATGCGGAATTTTTTCGAGTAAAGTTCAGTGGCTGTTTTAATTATTCGCTAATTGAGTCCCTAGTGAATATTGTGATGTAAAATTGGTGTAGTTTTCTGTCTCAAATGCCTACACAAATAACAATTATATGGAATCATTAGAACAGACACTATCTTGGTAAAATGGAAGTAGGAATTTTATTGTACTTGACGACAGAGAGACAAAGTAAAACGGCAAGCTTTTATTAAAATTGCGCATTGTAGCTCTTCTTTAAAGTCAGAGAGTTATGTTAAAGGTTTTAATTAATACATACATATCATTCATCAATATCATCATCATCCTTTCAGCTGGTAGACGTCTACTGTTGTACAGGTCTATGCCCCCCAAGTGTCAACACAAAAACCGACCCTCTGCGTCTCGCATCTATCGGATTACTGCGACCCTCACAAGATTATCGGTTCACCTTGCAGGTGAACTATATGTCACTACTGCAAATATATTTTTTACCTTAATCTGGTACTAAAATACAAATCGCTAAAAGTGTACGATAAAAATTTGGACCATTCACCTTAATATAACTTTGTACTTGTAGTGTAAACAAATAAGTTATTAAAAAAATTATTGTACCATGTCTTATGTCGTAAATGTGTTCAATTAATAAGTCTAAAAAAAAACAAAAATGCCTCATATTTAATCCTAAACTAACACGTTTAATATCTTGAAAAATGGCTAAAAATTACAGTTTTGTGATTACTTTTTTTGAATGAAAACTTACATCAATCATGTTTTTTTTTAATCCATGCACTAGTCAATGTTATCACTTTTTTTAAGTAAAATTGTTGTAAGTTTATCATACACGGTTTAACTACTACACGCATCTTCGTAGACCGTCGACCGCTAGTTTTAAAAACGGCTTGGATAAGAGCTGTTCTAAACTGTACGACCATTTGAAAATGTTTTTAAACCATACACTAGATTATGAAATTCCCAATAATATGACGTCAATATCTTATCTAGAAATTAAACACATTATTGTTATATTGTCCGTCGGAAATCATTGATTTTGGCTTCTGCGTGGTTTTAACGGATGAATGCTCTTAAATATGTGTAAAGCCATTACACGCATCTTCACAACCAAATACGTTTCCAGACTTTAAAATTAAAATGGCACTGTCCAACGTAACTAATGTATTTTGAAGTCAGTCCTGCGTGGTCAGCGTGACACGACCGACTTCTGCAAAGTCACGCTACTAAGAGTCACCTTGGTGAAGCAGATCGAAGCATTCATAATAATGAATGGGCTGTTGGTCAAGTTAGTGGCCCTGACTGCTATGCTGGAGGTCGCTGGTTTGATTCCCACCCAAAACAAAATAATGTTTTTTGTGATGACCACGATCATTCATTTGTTCTGTGTCTGAGTGTAATTTATCTATAGTATGTATGTATTTAGACATATGTAAGTATGTTTATCAGTTCTCTAATATAGGGCAGGTTTTGCTTAGTTTAGGACTAGATGGTGTTTTGTGATAGTTGTGGAATATTATTATTAATATAATAGCAACTAGTTAATCAAGATTCAAAATATTCAAAGATTCAAAGCATTTTATTTCAAATAAACCATTTACAGGCACTTTTGAAATATCATGAAGTCAGTCAGTCAGAAAAAAAAAATGATGCTAATTGCACATTCCAAAGCGTAGATCTCTATGGAGAAGAATGTGCAAGAAACTCCATGGACACTCTTTTCAATCATGTTTTGTAATTACAAATATCTGTGTTACATGTTTCTTGTCGCTATCATGTGAGAACAATGTAAATAAAGTAAAAATACAAACTAAATATAGATATTAAAATAGCAACTGGCAGCTAAGAGATGACCAGTCTCAACTGACAGCGCCCGTTCACGAACATGACGCCAATATTAGCACCACTCAGCTCAACCATTTTGAAGGGAACCGAATGATCCAACACATGCGCCACCATCAGTGAGACATTTGAGTGAGCATCATAAACTCTCAACTGCCATGCTGATTTATGTCAAACAAGTCCAATAGTAACATAAAAAACCATAAAATAGCTCCATGGTACTCACATTTACAAACTTTGAAAAAAATGCTTCTACATTATACTTTATTTTTATTATTTAAAAATTAAAAAAAAAAAAACATTTAAAAATAATAACAATAATTTCCAAACTAATCAATTTGTTCACCCCGGTGGTAGTGGAGCTGGACCAGCATTGAGCCAAGCATTTTTATCTTGAATATAATCCCCCAACTTATAATATGCCTGCCTGCATAGTGTGCGTTTAATACAAGATTTAAATTTCGTTTCATTGAGTTCTAATATTTGGGGAGGTATTTTATTATAACATTTCAAACAGTACCCCATGAAAGAAGAGGCCACTTTAAGCAGTCTGAAACCTGGTTAAACTAATTGGTCCCTAATGATAATATCATCTATCTATAATCAGAATTATTTGGATCTTTATAACCCCCTTTTTTTTTGGAAAGGAAAATCATCAGTTAACCCCTTCTGCTTTTAGTGGAGCAAGATTTAATACATTTTCAATACACTTACTCGAAAACCCGCTCTTAGCCCTACCGCTTTTAGGCACGCAATTCACTGTTTTCCACACTAGTGCGGAAAAATGTGTGACCTCGCCCTGGCCCTAATTTATTGTATTTATCGTATCAGGCTGGGCACTAAGCGCTCCCTACAAGTCACGCGTCGTTTATTTATTGCTTTGTAAGTGTATTGAAAAATGTCGTTTGATATATTCACGTGGTAATTTGTCACTGCATCTATCTCGGTCGCAATTACAAACTTCCACTTGTATCATCTATTTTTTAATGGTCTAAAACCATCTTTGTATTGTTGCCTTTCTAATGAAACCATGTAAGTTGCCTGGTTCCAAAGTCTAAAAGGACAGAGGTTGAAACATTTTTTTCGGTTTTTTAACAAAAAGCTCAACCTTAACAAATTAATTTGTATAAAACCATTTGAATAAATTCAGCCCTATGTGTCGTCACCGTGACCCAACAAAATGGCATCGAGTCACGTAACGAATAGTAGTCCAAAGTTTAATCGATACTTTAATACTGATTGTATTACATATTTAATGTTGTAAACTTGTGAGTGATTATGTTTTTTTTTTACTCTATCTTGATTGGATAGTCGCTTCATCATCATCATCATCATCATTTCAGCCGAAAGACGTCCACTGCTGGACATAGGCCTCCCCCAAGTGTCGCCACAATGAACGGTCCTGTGCGTCTCGCATCCATCGGACTCCCGCAACCGTTACCAAGTCAGCGGTCCACCTTGTAGGAGGCCTTCCAACGCTACGTCTTCCGGTACGTGGCAGCTATTCCAGAACCTTTCGGCCCCAACGGCCATCTGTTCTGCGAGCAATGTGCCCTGCCCATTGCCACTTTAGTTTGGCGATTCTTCGTGCTATGTCGGTAACCTTGGTTCTCCTGCGGATATCCTCATTCCTGATTCGATCACGCAAGGAAACTCCGAGCATAGCCCTTTCCATTGCCCGTTGGTGACTTTAAGTCTTCTGATGAGGCCCATTATAAGCGACCACGTTTCGGAGCCATATGTCATCCATCACTGGCAACACGCACTGGTCATAGACTTTCGTCTTGAGGCACTGTGGTATATTGGACGAGAAGATACCGCGCAGTCTCCCGAACGCTGCCCAGCCGAGTCGGATTCGACGATTGATCTCTTTCTCGAAGTTAGACCTTCCCAACTGGACCGTCGATAGTCGCTTACTACGTATGAATTTTTTCCTAACCATTACTAGGCCTCAAGTTTACTATTACAATAGTGTCAGAATGGTGTATCATTGATTTCATAATTGTTGATTATGACAAGTTTGGTAATCTACTAATATAATGGCGTCATTATGCCATTATGCATTACGCTATTATGAGTTTACCACTTCTTTCAACATCGTACATACTGACAAATGAATGTCTGACGTAAGCGGTAATCTGCTAAAATTTTGACAGTTCCTTTGATCAGTGACCTACCATTAAAACGTCATTGTGCACTCATTGCTTTTAATAAGCCGATATTGTCATTCTACCACAACTCTAGTACGAGACCATTGACCGATCAATGATCGAACATTATGAACTAGCAGATTACGAACTTTTAGCAAAATGACAATGGGATCGTGTTGGAATGACGAATTTTAAAAAATAGCAGACTTGGGCCCCTGTCTCACTGCTAGGTCGAGGCCTTCTTGCAAGTCTTTCCAGACCTTCTTCAATCTTCGTGGTAAGCCTCTAAATAATCTCGCAACCTCTTGTTGGGTCAACCTCGTCAGCGCTTTCCTCTGCAGGAAACAACTCTTGCTACACTTACATTCACGTTATTTTGTCACACGGTAGCTTGATCCACATCTCTTATATCGTGGATGCTAAGGGTGTTATTTGTACCTACACTTGTTTTTATTAATATTTCTATTGTGTTAATTTAAGGTGGCTTACATTTTATAAAACAAAATCCCTCATTGTGTCCGCCTGTCTACATGAACAGAGTAAACTTAAAAAACCACTGAACAGAGTTTGATGCGGTTTTCACCAATAGACAGAGTGATTCTTGTTATAGTAGAGAAAAACCGAGAATTTATTAGTATAATTAATAAATATATAATTAAAACTATAGAATGTTTGTGTAAAATCTAATCAACTAACAATATTGTTTGAAATAATTATATTTAGCACTAAATATGTTTAGTAAACTGTCAAAACAGGACTTAGTCGGTAATAACAATTAAATTGAATTTAGCACTAATTCTATTGAGTGGGCTGTCAATCTACCTTCTAAATTAATTTTGTATATCAAGATTATACTGCGATGTTATTATACCTTTATAGGGTTCTAAACCGGCATAAAAATTGTAGGAGCCTGGCAGGGCCGAAGCTTACTGAGGCCATAGGTTGGCTTCCGAAAGAGAAACCGAGGGTCTTGAAACAAAAGGGCAAAGAAGAACAATAGGCGTGGTTTTAGTCTATACAAGTCTGAAATGCCCACTCCGCCCTAAACCAGCAGAAGTCATTGAATGATTTCATCATCATCTTCCTGCTCTTGTCTCGTGTTATTTGGGGTCGGCGCAACACGTTTTTTTCTTCCATTCTGCCCTGTCACTTGTCATGCTATCACTAACTTCCTTTTCTTTCATATCACTCTTCACACAATCTATTCATCTTTTCTTTGGTCTTCCTCTCCCTCTCCATCCATCCACCTGTAAACTCATAACTCTTTTAGTAACATGCGTTTCATCCCTCCTCTTCACATGACCATACCAAGATAAACGATTCCCAACAAAAAAGTGTAACCAACGGAACCCTATTCCTAGTCCTTCGCTATACGTCCGTCCGTCTGTCTATAATTGGATTATACTGGCAAGACTGGTGTTAGATTATCTGGCGTCTGACTATACATAACGACTATCAAATGTCTACAAAGACGAAAATGACTATCAAAGGTCTACAAATGACCACCGGTACCAACGGCTAACATGTTTACCGAGACACGTAGGAATCTCGGTATATTAAGATAGGGTTACCCATCCACAGACAGACCTTGGTTGGCGTTGCTTAACTTTGAAGTTTAACTCGTGTGGCTATTATTATTTGAGCCACGTTCCCTTAATAAAAAAATTACGAATTTAAACAATGAAAACATAATTAGAAATCATGCCTCATTTAATTTCTAAGTTCTCGGCTTGTGTCCTTTGTTCTCCTTCTGAAGACCGACAGCCCAGGGCCCCGAGAAACATAAGTAATAATAATAACAATAATAACTCTTTTTAGGGTTCCGTACCTCAAAAGGAAAAAACGGAACCGTTATAGGATCACTTTGTTGTCCCTCCGTCTATCTGTCTGTCTTTCTGTCTGTCAAGACCCTTTATCTCGGGAACGCATGGAGGTATCGAGTTGAAATTAAAACCATATACTCAAGTCTGCTGTCTCTTGAAGCTGTGAAAAAATCTAATTTCTAAGTTAACGAACAAACAAGATACGGCCGTTTGTCTCAAAAAATGTATATTTTGACACTCTCGAGGAAATCAAAATTCATAGGGTACTTCCCAGTGACCCAGAATCCTGAAATTTTGTATAAAGCAAGGTCTTATAGCACAGGTATAGGAATAAATATGAAAACTTTAAATTCGTAGTTACGTCACAAAAAAAAAACTTTTTTACTATTCGGAAAGATCTTCGTAACTCAATTCGGAAATCGAACTGTTTTCATAGGCAAGTTTGTGCGGAACCCTCAGTGCGCGAGTCCGACTCGTAGTTGCCCTGTTTTTTTTTTTTTTGTGGCTAGCTCACCGCTCGGTAAGAGACCAGCGAGAGCAAAATGGACGGGGGGCCCACTAGTACCGATGCCTGCTAGGGCTGTGGAATTGTTTGGAAGGGTTATCGAGGTCCTGGAACGCAAAGGACAACTGAAAGAACACAGGTGGGTTGCAGTCAATGAAAGTCTGACAATTCTTCTCGCTCCACTCTCGTTAAAAAAAAAAAACAAGCTTGAGACGAGATTTCGTTTAAACAATTTTTAATTTTATTATTATGGATAGGCTCGCGTTTGACCACTCTATCACCTGATTTAAGCGAAGATGTGGCCTTGACTCTTGACTTAAAGACCCTTAGGTTGTAGCTATCAGGAAACACAGATATCGGCAGGGAATTCCACTCCTTATCTGCTGCTATAGCTTAAAATATTACATTTTCTATTACAAACTGTTCAGCCAAATATTTCATGTATGTATTTTTCTTTCCATTAGACTGTCTAACATTTTAAATCCGACGTGCAGCGTGCCACCCCTAACATCGCCGTGACCCGGGTGACTTTGAACAGCGTGTAGTCACGACACTGTAAAGAATCGCCTTCACTAAAATCAATACTCGAATAAAAGTATACACTGCTACTAAAGTTCATGCAGAGATTTTTAGAAATTCGGGTAGATTTAAATGTCTATTAAAAGTGTGGAAATGATCTTTTGACTTGACCCACCCGCCGGAGCGAGAGGGCGTGTCAGACTTTTACTGACTAAAACCACACCTGTGTCCTTCAGTTGCCCTTTGCGTTCTAGGACAACGGGTTTCCTTTTCAGAAATTCCCGCCCGCAGAAGCTGCTGGAGCCCAAACCTTTGAGGTGCTTCCGTTGCCAGGTGGGCCACCATACGGGGATCCACTGCACCCCGGAGGTGGACAGAAGCGATCACTTCTTCCAGTGCGGTCAGCCCGGCCATAAGGCCGTAGTCTGTAACGCTGCACCTCACTGTTATGTGTGTGCAGCGGCTGGCAAGCCGGCCAACCACCGGGCTGGGAGCAGGAACTGCGTTCCCCCCGCCAAGGCCTGGGGTAAGGGCAAGAGGCCCTCCCCCATCTATTAGAAGTGGTGGCCCAGTGAGTGGTAACGGTCCTAACGAGTTCAAACCCTATTACTTTGTGTAATTTATTTCATCACCACTGCTCTCAAAACGGTGAAGGAAAACATCGTGAGGAAACCGACATGTCCTTGAACCAAAAATTCGAAGACATGTGACATCCACCAATCCGCACTGGGCCCGCTCGGTGGGTTACGGCCCATTCCCTCTCCTAGAAAGAAGGCCTTTTTTTAAGTTGGGTAATCGTCCTATGACTTCTCCCACCCTGGGTGGAGTGAGAGGGCGTGTCAGACTTTTACTGATTAAAACTTCACCTGTGTCCTTCAGATGCCCTGTGCGTTCTAGGACCACGGGTTTTCTTTTCCTCCCATAATCCCCACAGCCCTGGCGGGCAAGGGCCCTATGGCGTGCGTCTCTTTGAGGAGCGCGTAGGATACTACGCGCTGTCGACGGGGGCACGGTCCTGACGATTACAAGACGACCGGATGGCGAGTTACCCATTGCTGCCGCATTCTCTATTAGTCAACTTTTGGGTTTATAAAGACTAAGCTATAGTGTTAAATGCTTTTGATGTGTATTAAGTGTATAGGTATTTATCGAGCTATTAAAGCCTGCTATGAAAAAAATGATTTTCATTGTAAACTTGTTGATCAAAAGGTTGACTAGTATAGAATGCGTTGTTGCATTAAGTGCGCCTATGTACCACTACTACGGTAATATTATCTATACCACTACTATCTATGATATATACAGGGTGTCTTTGACATCGAGGCACAAACGAATACCACGGATCCAGTATATGATTCTGGGCCCCCCATTTACCTAATATAAAAAACTGTATTTTTTAAAAATTAAACTGTTTAAAATCATTATTCTAACCAACCCCGATGGTATCTTTAGTAAAAACGAAGAAAAAAAAAAGTCATAAGGGTAGATAAAATCGTTATTCTAATCAATGTTTTAGGTTTTTTTTTTAAGTTAGGAAAAAACCGACGAAAAATTCCACCACTGGGGGGTCTAAAATCATGTACTGGATCCGTGGTATTCGTTTATGCGGTGATGTCAAAGACACCCTGTATAGTCATCATCATCATTATTTCCGCCGAAAGACGTCCACTGTTGGACATAGGCCTCCTCCAAATGTCGCCACAATGACCGATCCTGTGCGTCTCGCATCCATCGGATTCCCGCGACCCTCACCAGGTCATCGGTCCACCTTGTGGGAGGCCTTCCAACGCTGCGTCTTCCGGTACGTGGTCGCCATTCCAAAACCTTTCGTCCCCATCGACTATCTGTTCTGCGAGCAATGTGCCCTGCCCACTGCCACTTAAGTTTGACGGTTCTTCGGGCTATGTCTGTAATCTTGGTTCCCTGTATAGTATATAGATAATATATAGCTTCACGTATGTTGGTACTAAAATTGACTTAAGTGACCAGTTAATATTTTTACTGCCACCTAAGTTATTCTCATAGAGATGAAGATAAAACGTATATATTTAACGTGAAAGACATGCCCCATTTTTAGTTTTATTTCTCCGGTAAGAGTGGTCCAGTTTATTGATAAGACCGTATATACATATACATATATATATATAGTCTTCCATATAGCACATTATGTTTTACGGTTAGTCCCCTTGCTAAACTTTACGATCGTGTTATGATCTATTGACCAGTTTCGTCATATTATTATGTATAGTTATGTATAATATTCGTAATTTCTTTGAGGGTCTAGATAAGTGTACTATATTGTTACTACACAGAGCATCAGACCATCGACTCCATAATAGCTGAACTCAAGACACCCATGAGACTTACCATAGATAGCGGCACGAATCTTGAGCGCTCGGCGAAAGAGCGGGGATCGCTTTGCGCATCGTACAACATCGGCGAGCCAATCACTGCACAAGGATTGCATTCCCCGCCCCCGCATCTCTCTTCATACCACTAAAGAGACCCGATATTTCACTTCTGAGTTCTGCTGTGCAAGTAGAACTGTAGAAGTCAGCGCTCAAGATCTGTGCCGGTATCTGTACCATATGCCAAAGAAGAATCTTTGATTTCTTTGGCCACATTGCCAGAAAGGAAGTGTTAACCTGGAAAAGTTACTGCTGACAGGAAAATTAGATGGGAAAAGACCCAGAGGCAGGAGTCTCATAGATTACCCAGATCAAAATCATGCACACTGGAGACCACAGTCTGCGACGCCATCCACATCGCCGAAGATAGGATAATATGGTGAAATATAGTCTACAAGAAAGTTATAATAATAATAATAATTCTTTATTATCAGGCAACTAAGGCCCATAGATAAAATACACAAATAATCTTACAAAATAATGAACTAATACATATGTATAAAAGAAACTATAACAATTACCAAACTATACTATTGCACACGAAGTGACGGCGTCGAGTTCATCTGCTAGGTCGGTATCCTTCCACGAAATCGTCGATACACGACACCCTTCGGCCAAAACTCTCCTTTGAGGAAGGTCTCCAAATGGTGAGTCGGCACCCGCACCACAAACAACTTGAAATTAGTGTTATTCGTCGAGGTCACGACCCACGGCATTGAGAATAAAAGAGGAGGAGGAGGCCTATTTTGTTCACGTCAGAACTTCTGTTACAATATCAGGATCACTGGTTTATATCAATGAAAAAAAAAAACAATTTACTCCACATATTTCTGAAATTCAGTTACCGAAAACTCGAAGGTTTTTGGGGTACATTACACATAGAAATACATCATCTGTGAAAATTTCAACTGTCTAATTATCACGGTTCAGACGGACAGACAGACGAACGGGTAGCGAAGTCTTAGTAATAGGATCTCGTTTTCTAATTAGATACGAAACCCTAAAAAAAAGTAACAAAAAATATTTATAATAACCAGTAGTAGACCAGTGGTAAAAGAATACTGTTACCACTTGATTACCAATTACAAATTCTTAATGTTACAGTAAACGATATTTTTTCCATACAAATTTCGAGAGGTATTACTCCACAGTTTGTCATTGTACATCCAAAACAAAACATGATATCGTTTTATCTTATTCTTAATTTGGTCTGTGCGGAAACAGAAAAATAAAAATTGCCTTTAAAAAGTTATGAACCAACAAAGTCTCTGTTTTTTTTTTGATAATTTTAACGTAACTTTAGGTGTAAAAAAAGTATCAAAAATTGTATAAAGTCTCCAAAACGAAGTCGCTAACGACAAAGCTTAATTATAGAAAAGTACTATACAATTTATTTGTAGTAGATTTATGCAATGGTTTTTTCGTAAAACCGCGATTTTCCAAAGCACTACTCACAATTTTTGCGCACCTTCTAATGTCGTTTCAGTTCGGAACGGTATTTATGTGCGTGCAAATAATACGTTGTGCATATAGACTAGCGTCTAACTGCTTATACTTGATACTATCGCTGTCGGACACAATGCCAGATGAGACAGCGAGTTCGAGCCCGCGACTAGTTCCACCTTAAGTCTTAGATTCAAACCCAGGCACGCACTACACACTGTGTAATTTATTTCATCGTCACAGCTCTCAAAACGGTTGGTTCGAAAAAAGGTTTTGAGATTATTAAGGTACCACGAAGACTGATTCGTGACGGCGCGGGGAAAGAAAATCTGGAAAGACTTGAGGAAAGACAGACAGACGGACGGACAGAGGAGTCTTAGTAATATGGTCCCGTTTTACCCATTGGGTATGGAACCCTAAAAATCAAATACCTAATTTAAAAACCAGTTCACGTAATCCAAGGGCTGGCTTTTACCTCGGTCAGAGATTAAGCATTGCCATACAACGTGGCAATGCCACCAGCCTTTTGGGCACACTTCCAGTCGACAGCGATGCGGAGGAGTTTTATGACGCCAATATTTTCGCTAGTAGTTTTTGCCTTTAGTGTATATGTCGTGCCCAGATCATAGAAATTGATCACTTCATGAAATGGCCAACTAAAACTGGCCAGATCATTTTTTAAAACGTTAAAACTTGACGATATTTCAATCCTCGTTTGGCCTACTTTCTTTAGACTTTTTACAATTATAGAAATCCTACATCAATGATATGGCTAAACGAGGACCGACATATAATCAAAAAAAAAAAAAATATGTTTATTTTACCCAAAAAGATTGTACAAAAGAAACTTAAAATTTAGTATAAGCTAGTATAAATACAATACAGTAGGTATAATAGGTGCATCTGTAACCGAACTAGGTAAAAACCTGTAGTCAACGACTCCTTTGAATACATATCCCGAAACAGGATTAAACATAAAACTGCACTGAGTCGATAAATATTATGAAAGAGCTCAGATCAGATAATATTTGCCAAAGATTTAAGTTTACAGTAGGTGCTCGACTTTTTATAACATTGCCCTGATTCACTTTACTTCCAGAAAATTCAGTATTTATTATTATAATTTGGGGAAAACTTGGCTCTTTTATCTTGAATTGGATCAAAAGGAACAGTCAAACGAACTACATTTTTCCTGCTAAAATAAAGCTACCCAGCATTTTCTTTCGGTGCTATAAAACAGAATTACTAGAGTTGAAAAAACTTCATAGTCGTTATGTGAATGGCATAGAAATGTTTTTGTGATCCCCATCTAAATTAATTATTTAAAAAATATCGTCACAATGACTTGCGGCCGCGACAGACCACTAAGGAGGTGGTAGGAATGAGAAAGCGAGGAACTGTATCGTTGGAAAGAATGGAGGGAGGTCTTTGCCCAGCTATTGGACAATACGGACCAGTTATAATTATAATAATAATAGTCTAGACGACCATCTGTCGAAGCTGTCGTTGCGCGGTTGGATCAAGGGTATAGATACAGAAGGCAGTACTCCTCGATACAGCTCGCTTTGTGAGGAGGTTCCTGTCTCTGGAGCCCTAACCACCGGTAGCTTGGACCCTGTCCCGACACCGACGGACTACTATTTTTTATATTTATATATTTTTTTAATGATTTTGTTAAAAAAATATTTAGAAATTTATTTTTATATGTATATTAAATGAATAAAGTGAATAATAATAATAATAATCGTCATAATTCAGCTAAAAGACGTCCACTTCTGGATATGAGTAGATTTCTTCCAAGCGTCACGTCGCCAACCAGTTCTGATCCTTTTGCATGCAACGGACTTCACGATCCTCATTAGATCATCAGCCCAGCTTCGGCCTTCCAACGCTGCGTCTTCCGGTACGTAGTCGCCACTCCAGAACATCATTATAATTTCAGCCGAAAGAAGTCCGCTGCTAGACATAGACCTTGCTCAAGTGTCACCACAATGAACGATCCTGACCGTCTCGCATTCCCACGACTCTCACCAGGTCATCAGTTCACCTTGTGGGAGGCCCTCGTCACCACTCTAGAACCTTTCAGCCCAATCAACCATCAACGAGCAATGTGCCCTGCCCACTGCCACTTAAGTTTGATGATTCTTCGGGCTATGTCGATAACCTTAATTCTTCTGCGGATATCTTCATTCATTCAAGTGATACTCAAAAATAACCAGCAGCATCAATCTTATTTCTTACAGTACCTATAAACAGTTCCAACTCAACCCTTAAAACTGAAACTTAAACCCAAAACGCAGACTTAAAACGTGAACGTAATAAAAAATAATCAGAAGCCAAATTCAAATGAATGAGAAGCCTCGGCGAGGTCTCACGGGCAGCGAGAGGAGGGAAGCATAATTGAATTATTTCGTTAACGTAATGAAACTGGATCCTGAGACGATTCCGAGGGTAGATGCATAAAGAATTTTATCGCAACCGACGCGCGCCACGGATACGTTTGAATCGCATTACTGGATGGGGCTTGGTAAAAGGGTTTAATTTTCGGGTTGACATTTTTTAAGATTTTTTTTTCCTAGTTTACAATATTATTATTTAATATTATTATCGTTTATTTACTTTAAACATATAAATTATATATTTAAATATTTCATTAAAAATAAAAAAATACTTTTAAAAATATAAAAAATAGTGTCCCACCGGTATCGGGAACAGGGTCCAAGCTTTCAGGTCAGGGCTTCAGAGAAAGGAACCTCCTAACAATACGAGCCGTGTCCAGGAGTACAGCTTTCTGGATCAAATCCAGCCGCCTAACGCGAGCCTCCTAAGGTGTTAGTCGAGGCTCTTGGCTATTAAGCCGTTGGCTGACACGACTATCGGTACAATGATCGCCGAGTCTACATCCCACATGTCGACAACCTCGCGAGCCAAATCAATATGCTTGATTTGTTTGTCTTTCTCGGCTTTCACGAGGTTCTCGTCATGCGGAACGTTATTATTGTTATTAAAATTTAAAAAATATTTTAGAAGTATGCAGAACAGAGTGTAAAGTCCCGCAAACCTCCGTTGAAAAGGGAGAATGGATATTATGTCTGATCCGGACAAATGCCCGCTAGGTGATTTTGAGCTGTAGTTTTGGACTGGTGCTGTGATGCAAGATTTTGATTTTTGTTAGTTCTTTGCGGCGCCATAGATATCGCTACAGACCCTTTAGATAAACAAATTTTTGGGTGTTTTTTTATGTATGTTTTATTTAAGTGACTGTTGCTGTCTCAAAATAATGTCTGCGTCTAGGTTAAAAGAAACATAAATTAATCCATAACCAAGGCAACACATTAAACTAGTCTTGTAGATCTTTCGAAATAAAACTATATAGAAAATAGTCCATTAGGCTTAGCATTTTGTATAAATAACGACATACGACCGCGAATAAACATAAAAATAGAGTAAATAGCAAAATCACTATTACTAACCCTCGGTACTTCATATCTATGGCTTAGAATTGTCACGACAAATACGATATGTGCGATATTTACAAAGTCTAGCCTTTCTTCACATCAGGCTCTTTTACAAATACTATTAATATATCTGTCTCCTACGACATATTTGTTATAACCCCTTGGGTCGTATTGAAAGACTGTATTATTGTGTTTGATCAAGTTTACATCTTGATAGTCAGATTTTGTTTAATCTAAGAGTTTAGGGACATCTAAAACGAAACGATATTTATCTGATTGAAGCCTTATACCTCTGGTATTCCCCATCAGCAAATCGACAGTATTATCCTTCTTTGTCCAGGCGATCTCTCTTTGGAATGGGAGCGCATTCCAAAAAAGATCCCTTTAAAAAACTTCACCTTCACTTTCAATAATGTTCATCACATCAAATATAAAGTAAAAAAGACTAAGACTGTTTTTTTTTTCACTTTTATTTGAAAGCTAAGATCTACGACATTGTTATTAATTCTTTAGGGTTCCGTAATTCAAAAGGAAAAAACGGAACCTTAATAGGATCACTTTGTTGTTCGTCCGTCTGTCTGAAAAAAAAGATACAGCCGTTTATGTCACAAAAAATGTGTAGGTATTTCGACACTCTCAAGGGAATCAAAGTTCATAGGGTACTTCCCGTTGACTTAGAATCCTGAACTTTGGCATGAAGCAAGGTCTCATAGCACAAATATAGGAAAAAATCTAAAAGCTGTAAATTTGTAATTACGTCACCAAAAAAAAAAATGTGATTCGGAAAAATCTTCATAACTCAATTCGGGAATTGAACTGTTTTCATGGGTAAGTTTGTACGGAACCCTCAGTGTGCGAGTCCGACTCGCACTTGCTCGGTTTTTTTCTCTCGTCACGCTATCACTAACTCCCTTTTCTTTCAGATCACTTCTCACACAATCCATCCATCTTTTCTTTGGCCTCCCTCTCCCTCTCCCTCTCCATCAATCCACATGCGTAAATAACTCTTCTAACTACGTGTATGTAGACTAATGAAGCAAATAATGTACTTCCTCGAACATAAATGTTTATTAGCAAACAATATCACATGACAATTCAAGCCTCAGAACCTCATTTCGATGATAACAACCGAAATACCTTTGATTTACATTAATTACTACAACCAAGTATCGAATAAATTTTCAAATTAATTATAAGCAATATTATTGTAGTTCCTATAATGTTACAAATTAACGATAATTTTTGTCTGCTATATTTGAGAGAATATCGTAATAATACCAGCCCAGTGAAGTCAGACTCACGTACGAAGGGTTCCGTACCATTATTTATACAACAACTTTTTTCTAGGGTTCCGTACCTCTAAAGGAAAAAACGGAACCCTTATAGGATCACTTTGTTGTTCGTCCGTCTATCTGTCTGCCTGTCAAGACCCTTTTTCCCGGGAAAGCGTAAAGGTATCGAGTTGAAATTAAAAACATATACTCAGGGTTGCGGTTTCTTGAAGCTGTGAAAAATCAAACTTCTGAGTTAACGAAAAAAAGATACAACCATTTATGTCGCATAAAACGTATATTTTGACTCTCTCAAGGAAAACAAAATTCATAAGGTACTTCCCGTTTACCTAGAATCCTGAAATTTGGCATGAAGCAAGGTCTTATAGCACAAGTATTGTAAAAAACCTGAAATTTGTAAATTTGTAGTTAAGTCACAAAAAAAAAAACATTTTTTGCGATTCGGAAAAATCTTCGTAAATCAATTTGGGAATTGAACTGTTTTCATAGATAAGTTTGTACGGAACCCTCAGTGCGCGAGTCTGACTCGCACTTACCCGGTTTTTTTTAGTATAACAAATCAGGTTTATTTTATGAGAGCCCCACTTAAATATTTATTTTATTTGTTGTTAGAGTGGCAACAGAAATACTTCAGCTCTGAAAATTTCAATCATTTAGCTATACGGTTCATGAGATATACAGCCTGGTGACTGATAGAGAGAAGGACAGTGGAATCTTAATAATCATTTCAGCTGAAAGACGTCCACTGTTGGACACAGGCCTCCCCCAAGTGTCGCCACAATGAACGGTCCTGTGCGTCTCGCATCCATCGGATTCCCGCAACTCTTACCAGGTCATCGGTCCACCTTGCAGGAGGCCTTCCATCGCTACGTCTACCGGTACGTGGTCGCCATTCCAGAACCTTTCTATATCTTCATTCCTGATTCGATCACGCAAGGAAACTCCGAGCATAGCCCTTTCCATTGCCCTTTGAGTGACTTTAAGTCTTCTGATGAGGCCATTGGCCATTGTAAGCAACCACGTTTCGGAGCCATATATTATCACTGGCAACACGTACTGGTCATAGACTTTCGTCTTGAGATCTTAATAATAGGATCCCGTTTTAACCCTTTGGGTACGGAACCCTAAAAACAATATTGCTATAATTCGTGATGTTCACTGTCATCCCTGTTTATATTTTATTTCAAAGCTGAAATACAAGAGCCAATAAATTTATTAAAACTGGCGGTTTTATTTCTCATAATATTGTAAGACAAAGGTTACGTTGAAGCCGAACACGATATTTGAAAACAATATCTGGTTACATTTGACATAAGGATAAACCTACATTATTTAATACGGTCTTGACTACTCTGGTAATATGGTACCCTTTTTTTGAGGGTGGATAATTATCACAAACCTCTCCCACTCTAAGTGGAGCGAGGAGTGTCAAATTTTATAAGAAACCACCCGTGTTTCTTCAGTTGCCCTTTGCGTTCTGCCCTGGTTGGCATCGGCCCAACCAAACCCTTTAATTATGCTGACACCTCTTTGAAGCACGCGTCGAATACAATGTTAACTCAGAAGTTGGATTTTTTCACAGCTTCAAGGGGCCGAAAATCGTAGTATATGGTTGTAATTTCAACTCGATACCTCCACGCGTCATTGAGATAAAGGGTCTTGACAGACAAACAGATGGATGGACGGATAACAAAGTGATCCTATGGGTTCCGTTTTTTCCTTTTGAGGTACGGAACCCTAAAAAGGATGACTGAAGAAATTATTAGTAATGAAAGAAAATAATTCAAACAATAAATTAATACTCACAGAAACAAAGTAGACCCAGTTTTTCAGATAAAAATCATCATAATATTAATGTGACATATTGTCAACCGCGTGTTAACTATTGTGATCGGTCGAATGAATAATGGCAGGGGTAGCCAGCCTTTCGGTATTTTTCAGGTTGTATTTCGGAGTTTGTATAGGATGTTTCGGAATTGTATGACTTCATTCCGCCATTTTTTTTCTACCATCGGACAACCTGACGTAGGTACGGCGAGTATCCACCCTTACGTTGTTAAAACTTCAATGGTCCGGACTAAGCGTTTCGCTTCGTCGTTTATACCGCGTACATCGAAAGACTGGAACAATTAGCCTGCTGCGGTCTTCCCGTCCAACTAAAATTTAGGTGTCATCAAGACTAGAGTGAATAGGCTCTTAATAAACTAGTGCGCCTCACCATCAATGATTGCATCACTGCTTACCATCAGGTGGGATCGCAGTCAAGGAGTTTTATATCAATTCAAAAAAAAAACGCATAACTTGACTTTCGTTTAATTTTTTACTCATCGATAATATCTTCTCAGAAACCGGAGGTAACAAGTTTGTTTGGAACAGTATATGAGCGTCTAACTTAATAACTTAATAGTCATCAGTAATTCTCTTAGATAACAGAGATAGTCAGTAACTTCGTGTGTTCCCTTAAGTTATACCCACTAACTAAGGTTTATTCAATACGGTAATATTTGCTTACACTGGATCTAGGTTGCTTTGATCAGGTCTTAACAGGTTATATTAACTTATACAAAGTTAAAGTTAAATTGGTAGTATTAAAGTTCTTCATACATAGTTCTAACATACTTAGTTCGGTCTAAGTCAATTATGAGGAGCTTCTTAAGATTTTATCTGCGTAGAAGTTTAAAACTATGTTATTTAATCGAAATAATATGATTTACGGTAATTTTGTTAGATGTTATAGACGAAATTCGAAGAACAGTGAATTAAGACACTAATGGCAAAACTAGTTTTAGAAAATTTTGTAAAGTTTCGTCGTCGTCAAAGTCTTCAGCATCGACGCCTTGTTGCTAGCTTATCAACTTTCTACTGGCTGATTTTCGGGGAATGTGCATCGGAATTGCATAGCCTAATACCTCCGATCCCGTCCCATCATCGAACCACCAAGCGTACAGTGATGCGCCACTGGTGCTCGGTGGACATCCCACCCAAACGCATAAAACATTTTGGGAATACATTTATTGTGCGTACAGCTTTTTTTTTAGGTGGGAAAATCATCTAATGACAAATCTCGCACTTGGGCGGAGCGGGAGATAGTATCAGACTTTTACTGACTAAAAACCCATTCCTGTTCCTTCGTTGCCTTTCGTACCAGGGCCGAGTCTTCCTTTCAGAATCAGACTTTTGGCACCGGTAGGCTTCGACCCTGGTGGGCCCCTACAGTTGCTGACATCTCCTTGAGGCGCGCGTGGAACAGAACGCGCCGTCGACGACTTGGGCTCGGCCCGGACGTTTACCGGACGGTCTGACGGCGAGCCACCCATTGCTCGCCGTCGATTTGATTTGCACGATTGTGCGTACAGCTAAGGAATTCCTTGCAGGAATCTGTGTTTCCTGATAGCTACAATCTGGTGATCTTTAAGTCAAGAGTGAATAGGTTACTTCTAGGCAACCTCCATCAACCACATCGTCCCTTTCCATTAGGTGAGATTGTGGTTAAGCGTAAACCTATCAACAATGAAAAAATATATAAAAACTTTGATTCGGTCCTGTAATAACATTGAAATGCTAAAAGCATGTCAAAACAAAATTATGTGAAAACATGCCGCAGCAACGTTGAAACTAATTTTTAATTCACGTCTGACAATAAAATCACATATAAAACTGTCAAAATAAATCATACATTTCACAAACAAAGAAACACAAATAAAAAGTTGGAAGACACAAAAAAAACACAAAAAGAATTTGTTCAATCACATCCTGACACATCTTTTGCGCTTGAAGCATTTTTTATCTCACAAACTACCTTATCTGTAGCAACCCTATTATGTGATATCATCGCAAACAAAATGATGGTTGTACAACTATTCACCTATAACCTTGTCCCTTAGGGATATATTCCTAACCGTATATCCCATTGTATGCAGTAAAATCAACATAAAATCATTCTCGTGAACTGTAAACTGCTCAAATAACAACATCAAATATGAGCAGTGTGATTAAACCAGATATAACAGAATATAAACGTACAGAAGGTTAGGTCCTACAACGGGCGAAAAATGGCAAACTCACACAAAGACACGTACGTGCGGTGATCTCAAACAAATGCCGCTCGCAGTGCATTTGCACTTGCTGTACGTAAAGCGTAGCAATGTGTGCGTGCGTTATTGAAAATATTGAAAATAATATATGCAAAACTTGAATATAGTTTGTTCAGAATCAGTAACTGAATCGATTCCAGTAATGTTTACACCATGTTATATTTTTTCCCGAAATCATTTTAAAAAAGTCACCAGTTGGACACCACCGACACTGAGTACAACACAGGTCACGGCAGGTCATAGCGGGCTTAAGCACCAGCGCACAGCTGGGTGCGGGAGCAAAACAACTCCTAGATCACCCAGATGGCCCGGTAACCATGTATTTGTGCGGACAATCAGGTAACATAACTAGCTTATAACTTAGTGATTTTTCATGATACAGTTATGAAATTTTTTTTATAGATTCTTTACATGTAAATACTAGTCACGTGTTTCGGGTTTCGCATATATATTTTTTTTTATAGGTGGGAAAATCATCTTATGACAAATCCCGCTCTTGGGCGGACTAAAAACCCACTCCTGTTCCTTCGTTGCCTTCGTCCCAGGGCCACGGTTTCGTTTTCACACTACCCATGGCCCCAGTAGGCTTCGACCCTGCTGGGCCCCTACGATTTGCTGACATCTCCCTGAGGCACGCGCGGAACAATACGCGCCGTCGACGACTTGGGCTCGGTCCGGATGGTTACCGGACGGTCGGACGGCGAGCCACCCATTGCCCGCCGTCCGCAAGCCCGCGCCTACGGTGGCCGGAAATCGGGATCGGAATCCCGGCGGCGGTTGGGGCGTGAGGACCGTTGCCGTTGCCTCACGCGATCGACCGCCTCTTTTGCTAGCATTACTGCTTCGCAGAAGGAGGCGACCGCCTGCCACTCCTCCTCGCTCCGGACCATGGCCTGTACCAAGGCCCGGGGGTTTCGCATATAAGTACTAAAACAAATTTTGTAGATCCGACTTTCTGTATCTATTCTATTTTGTGGTACCTCTCGTACCTCAACTCGTGTAATTATAACTTTCAAACTACTAATGCGATCTATTTTAATAAATTATGGTTATTAACGGGGATTCTGGGGACGCTCTATGTGCGCTAAATTGGATAGTTAGCAAATGGAATATTTTACTACATTTTAGCAGGTTGGCTATTTGTTTTAAAATCTAGGCTGGGCATTCCACTAATGGTTTTTAGTCGTTATTGTTCACTGCTAAACTCTGATACTGTATTATCTCTAGATTCAAAATAACAGTATTTTGTTATAAAGTAGCGGTATTTTGGTTTTATTTTATTTAAGCTCTGCAAAACATAATATTATTTTTCTGACGTGATGATGGAACAAAATCTGTTAGTTAAGGCGGGTACAGACTGCTGTAACGTAACATAATAGGAGCATTTCATAAGGGTGGACACAGCGCACTACTCACATAGCTAAAATGCTCAGCCCCCCTAGCCAAGTTACGATCGTTTTGTTTGCGTCGAACGCCTCGAGTAGGCCACGCCTCCGATTCCTTTGTTCTGACGTCATCTCAACACTCAGTCACGCAGTCAGAACAACGGAATCGGAGGCGTGGCCTACTCAAGGCGTTCGACACAAACGAAACGGTTGTAACTTGACTAGGCGGGCTGTTCGCGCGCGTAGTGTGCACGGTTCGCGCGCGCACGTCTTCCACACTATGGGAATTCTATTACATTGCATGATACATTGCGACAATGTGGACGGCAAATTCTATCATGGCGAGTTACATTGCATGTTACATTACCGCAGTCTACCCGGCTAGAAACTTATATCCAGAAACATTTTTAAATGCAGTTTAAAAAAAATGTTTCTAGATCTCAGTCTCGGTCATTTCCAGTTGACACAAACTGCAGGAAAACATCCACGCAGATATATCTCTAACTACAAATTGCCAACAACAATTCAAACCCCAAAACCACGCTCACTCCCAACAAATCTTAAACGCCAACCACGCTCACCCCTTCCAGCCACATCTAGTTATTCGACTCCGTATAATTTCATCGCGGTAAGTATGGCGCTCAAATTACAAGACGAACGTTGCAAATTGAAATGAGCCGACGAGGACTGCTTGAGAATTTCCACTTTTATATTTAGCTGGCCTACTATCTGGTTAAGTGCATAGTGATTTTATTTATTAATCATATCTAGGAGAATTGCGTTTGATGTTTGTAGCTGTGGGTTTTAATTGGCTTAATTTGAAAGAAATAAGAAATTGAAGGGAGTACCTAAGCGCACTCTTTTATTTATTTATTACAACTTTATGCACTAGTAATAAACACTGTACAAAAGCGGATTTAATGCCTTAGGCATTTTCTACCAGTCGAGTCAGTTGAGTTAGGGTGGTGCAGAAACAAAACATGGTAGGTGCAGCTTAATGGTAAAGAAATAGAAAAGAAAAAAAATATATACTTAGATACATACATACAAATTAACAAAGTAATTATGAAAAACGAATCCAACAAATCAACGCTGTGATGATTACACCAACTTGTTGCGAATGTGCACACGTGCCATCACCTTAAAAGTGAACCGAATGGACGTCATCCTTTTCAATTTTCCATCATCATCATCATCATTATTTCAGCCGAAAGTCGTCTACTGTTGAACATAGGCCTCCCTCAAGGGTCGCCACAACGAACGGTCCTGTGCGTCTCGCATCTATTGCATTCCCGTGACTCTCACCAGGTCATCGAGCGGTTCTTCGAGCTATGTCGGCGACTTTGTTTCTCCTGCGGATGTCTTCATTCCCGATGCAATCACGCAAGGAAACTCTGAGTTTCCATTACCCTTTGGGTGTTTTTTTTTTTTTTTTTTTAATTCATATAAACCAGTGCTTGACTGCGATCCCACCTGATGGTAAGCAGCGATGACGATGATGAGCGATGATGGTGATTCTCAATCTCTTCAACCTACTTTCAATATTTTTTTTTATATGTAAAATTCATTAAGTATATTTTCATTTTTTTTTACCCACTTCTCTAACAAACTTAATTAAATTATCGCTTAATTATCTGACACAGAGGTTATAGAATTAATAATAAAAAATAATAATAGTAGTTATTATTATTTTTCGTTATAAAACAGAAATTAATATTTCTGTAAACTGGTTGACATTACTCAGTACCTACTTATATTAAATTGTAAAAATTACAATTGACCATGAGTTGCCATTTTTTTTTCTTTTTTGAAAACCCATATCATTCATTTCCTTTTAGTTTTTAGGGTTCCGTACCTCAAAAGGAAAAATCGGGACCCTTATAGGATCACTTTGTTATCCGTCTGCACTGTCTGTCTGTCAAGACCCTTTATTTCGGAAACGCGTAAAGGTATCGAGTTGAAATTAAAAGCATATACTTTTTTTTTTTTCGGGTGGGAAAATCATCTAATGACATCCCCCGCTCTTGCGGAGCGGGAGATAGTGTCAGACTTTTACTGACTAAAAACCCACTCCTGTTCCTTCTTTGCCATTTTTTTCCAGGGCCCCGGGGGTCACTTTCGCATCACCCATGGCCCCAGTAGGCCTCGACCCTGCTGGGCTCCTACGGTTGCTGACATCTCCTTAAGGCGCGCGTGGAACACTACGCGCCGTCGACGACTTGGGCTCGGTCCGGACAGTTACCGGACGATCGGACGGCGAGCCACCCATTGCTCGCCGTCCGCAAGCCCGCGCCTACGGTGGCCGGAAATCGGGATCGGAATCCCGGCGGCGGTTGGGGCGTGAGGACCGTTGCCTCACGCGATCGGCCGCCTCCTTTGCTAGCATTACTGCTTCGCAGAAGGAGGCAACCGCCTGCCACTCCTCCTCGCTCCGGACCATGGCCTGTACCAAGGCCCGGCGCGAGAGATCGCTGCCGCCGATCGCCCCCACGAGGACACGGCGGTGCTCTGCCCAAGCGGGGCATACCTCTACCGTATGCTCCACCGTGTCCTCCGGCCGGTCCACACAATGGTGGCACCCGGGCGTCTCTTCTGCACGAATCCGGTGCAGGAACCTCCCGAACTTACCATGTCCGGTGAGGACCTGCGTCATGCGGTAGGTAAGGACGCCGTGAGGTCTTTCCAGCCACTCCTCAAAGAGGGGACTTATCGCCATAATTATGGCGTGCCCAGCACTGGGTTGAAATTAAAAGCATATACTGCGGTCCCTTCAAGCTATAAAAAAATCAAACTTCTAAGTTAACGAATAAAAAAGATACAGCCGTGTATGTCGCAAAAAACGTATCTTTCAACACTCTCAAGGGAATCAAAATGCATAGGGTACTTCCCGTTGACCCAGAATCCTGAAATTTGGCACAAAGCAAGGTCTTATAGTACAAATATAAGAATAAACCTGAAAACAGTAATATTTTTACGTCAGAAAAAAAAATCTGAAAAAGGGAATTGTCCAGACTTGGCTATTTTTAAACACGCTGCTATACAAAAATGTAATTTACCAATAATTTTAATTATATTTTAGTAAATATCTGATGCTAATATTTTTGTATGAATTAGCACTGTAAAAAATCTTTTGTTTTTTGTATTTGTTATGATGTGATCAAGTCAGCTGGCTTTGAATTTGACTTCAGTGTTGCCAAACAAAAACAATAAATTCAAATCGATTTAAAATGTAGGGTAATCTCTTCACTGTATTTAACGCAGTTTTCATATAATCAAATTATTTAAAAAATACTAATAAACGATATAAATGATTAAAGACTTAAGAATGATAAATTGAAGAGTGTATTATACCTGAAGAACTTATAAAACAATAATCGATTCCATAAATATCGATACAATTATCAAGTTTTTTTTATCTGGCATCACAATGCTTTAAAAATATTGTGTTAAAATGACAGTTATCATTCGCTTTGTTTTTTTGCATCGTGAGTGTTGTTTTAGTAAGTTTTATTGCGATTACTTTGGCTGTTTCAAAATGGATACCGATTCTTCCCTTCTTGACATGTTTCTTGATATGATAATAACACTGGAGAGAGGGCAGCCATCAAACAATATTTCTGCAACTGCATGTCACCATGCAGCAGCTGTAAAACAGTAGGTTGCTGTGCATATATAATGGCCATTATTTGGTTTTTAGGTTGGGCAAGGTATCAGGAACATATTAATCCACCTGCTCAGTTCCTTGACGATATCTTAATCACTTATGAATCAGATTAATAAATACTTTTTAATAAGAAAAGCAAGTTTTATTTCATGCTTAACCAATTTCAATAAAATGTTAAATAATATCTAAATATAAATCTTGATACAAAACTAGGTTTATGTCTTCATTCTTAGTGATATAAACTATTAAATCAATCAAATATTATTAGCTGAACTGTTTGTTTATAAATGGCCAAAGTCCCATAGAAGTTGGTCAATCCCCTTTCAAAATTCAATTCGGGAAATGAACTAACTGTATGTACATAGTAAGTTGGTACGGAACCCTCAGTGCGCAGGTCCGACTCGTACTTGCCCAGTTTTTTTTTATATCCCTCGAACTCCAGTAACGTAGGTTTTCAAAGTAAATTTATTTTTGCACTCAGTAACTTTCCATTCGCATCAGCGCCATGGAAATCGCATTTCATTTACATGACAAAAAAAACACTCTTTCCCCGCCAAAAAAAATAACAGTGCCCAATCGTAAGTACCGGCAAAAGGATCAATTTGAGAAATAAATTGGTCCTGACATTGAGCCCACAATATCGGATTATTATTAGCCATCGCTTTCTACAAGAAACGTAATAAGTAAATAAAGTCTTCTGATCAGAGGCGCCGACTCTGTGGGTGCTCGGGGCCTCGAGCACCCATGAGAAATAAATAGTGGGTGCTGAGCATCCCTGAGAATAGACATCAAGAAACAGATCAGTAATCGCCTTTTAGGCTACGTGTAAATTATAATATTTCTTGATAATAAAACTAGTTTAATTTTAATCTAATTGTTTCGTTGTATATTTTTATCATAATTAGTAATTAAATACGCAGTATGTAAGTAGGACATTTATTTATTTGTCGGTCGATCAGTGGGCATTTCTCTTCTCATACTTCGCTACTTTTTTGAGTCCATTAAATGAGCATGAGCACCCATGAGGTTTTCTAAAAGTCGGCGCCCCTGTTTCTGATAACGTTACTGGTGAGCCGGAGATAGGAGAAGAGCCTTTAACCTAATAACAAGGAGTAGTGTTACCGAAGAAGCTCAAAGGAATCGGAAATTTTTGGAATCAAAGCGTTTGGGTTGTTTTAGGGAATTGATATAATGTTCCGAGATTTTTCCTGAAAGTAACGTTTGATTTTATTCCACAGTTTTTTTTTTTTTGAGGTTATAAATCATGTCATGGCTTCTCTGGCTTTAGGGTGATTTTTTTTTAGGTGGGAAAATCATCTTATGAAAAATCCCGCTCTTGGCCGGGCGGGAGATAGTGTCAGACTTTTACTGACTAAAAACCCACACCTGTTCCTTCTTTGCCTTCGTCCCAGGGCTCCGGGTTTCACTTTCATACTACCCGTGGCCCCAGTAGGCTTTGACCCTGCTGGGCCCCTACGATTTGCTGACATCTCCCTGAGGCGCGCGTCGATGACTTGGGCTCGGTCCGGACGGGACAGTGAGCTACCCATCGCTCGCTGTCCGCAAGCCCGCGCCTACGGTGGCAGGTAATCGGGATCGGAATCCCGGCGGCCGGGGCGAGAAGGACCATTGCCTCGCTCGGTCGGCCTCCTCCTTTGCTAGTATTACTGCTTCGCAGAAGGAGGTGACCGCCTGCCACTCCTCCTCACTTCGGACCATGGCCTGTACCAAGGCCCGACGCGAGAGATCGCCGCCGCCGATCGCCCCCACGAGGTTCTTCTTTGGTGTCATACTTTTACTGACTAAAACCACACCTATATTTCTTCAGTTGCCTTTTGTGTTTATTTATTTATTCATAACAATAAACATTGTGTTGAATATTACATCATTTTAAAATAATATTAAAATAGAACTGTCACATATAGGCAAAACAATTTATAAAATTTAAATTAAATTATGTAAAATATTGAGTCAAATCATTACACATAATCATTTCACTTTTCAGAACCCCATGGCCCTAGCAGGCCTCGGCCCTGCTGGGCCCCTACGGTTGAATGACATCTATTTGAGTTGCGAAGAAGAGATCGAATCTAAGAAAAGATTTAGAATCTCAGCAGTAGACCTAAATATTAGGATATCAGCATAAAATTTATTGCTGCGTTCGCTAGCTACCGTGTCCGAAGATAGCAACCAAATAGCCAACTAATGAACAAAGATGGGTTTCAGTCAGTAAAAGTCTGACGCGCCCTCTTGCTCCACCCTAGAGCGCAAGAAGGCATTTGATGATTTCCCACCTCACAAAAGAGTTTATTTACGACAAACATGGCGCATACCTTAAAAAATAAATCAATAACAAATCAATACAATAGAGTGAGTTATGCGACACATCCGCGCAAAACGGCCAGTGCTCAGCAAAATGCTGGGGCTCATGTACTGAACAGAGCCACAGCGCTGATTTTATGTGATGTCTTCACACAGAACATGTTTTATTTTTGTGTCAAATTCTATATAAATTCCTTTAGCCGTTTATGCGTGCCGATCATAGATGATACAGACAACAGATAGCGGCAAACCGTTTTTAGGGTTCCGTACCTCAAAAAGAAAAAACGGAACCCTTATAGGATCACTTTGTTGTCCGTCCTTCTGTCTGTCTGTCAAGACCCCCTATCTCGGGAACGCATGAAATTAAAACCATAATACTCAAGTCTGCGGTCTCTTGAAGCTGTGAAAAAATCAAACTTCTAAAACGAACAAAAAAGTTACGGCCGTTTATGTCGCAAAAAACGTATATTTCGACACTCTCAAGGGAATCAAAATTAATAGGGTACTTTCTGTTGACTAGAATCCTCAAATTTGGCATGAAGTAAGGACTCATAGCACAAGTATAGGAAAAAATCCGAAAACTGTAAATATGTAGTTACGTCACAAAAAAAACTTTTTTTATCGATTCAAAAATCTTCGTAACTCAATTCGGGAATCGAACTGTTTTCATAGGTAAATTTGTACGGAACCCTCAGTGCGCGAGCACGACTTGCACTTCCTCAGATTTTTTTTTTTAAATACGAATATATTAACTATGCCGTCATTGTACATCAATGAGACATCTAGGTTCGTCAAAAGAAATCTACATGAGTTTGCTCGAGTGACTAGTCAGCGCCATTGTGATCGGTTACAAACAGTCCGATCCAGTACTGCACTATACAGAAACAGTACTTTTGTAATAATATAATATAATATAAATAATATAATATAATATTCCACAACTATCACACAACGCCGTCTAGTCCCAAGCTAAGCAGAGCTTGTGTTATGGGTACTAGACAACTGATAAACATCCTTATATATTTCTAAATACATACATATTATAGATAAATTACACCCAGACAGAACAAATGATCGTGCTCGTCACACAAACATTTGTCCTGGGTGGGAATCGAACCCACGACCTCCGGCATAGCAGTCAGGGCCACTAACCACTAGACCAACAGGCCAGTCTAAACATTAAGTCTAATATTACTCTATTGAAGATTTTTTAAATGATAATGTATGACATTAGCAGCCCTTTAATATTCCATTGACATGTATTTGACATAGATTTTAATTGATTAATTAATTATTTATTTATTTATTAATATTACATTTAACTGACATTATTTACTCTAATTTGACATTGCATTGTATGGATTAAGACTTATTACTTACTAAAAACTAATATTTGTACAGCAATTTTATTGGTAGGACATAGAGCACGATAAAAATTCTATTCTATCTGAGACTTGGTTAAACAACTCAGTGCTGAGCAGCGAGCTATTTGACGACAGATATGTGGTATATAGGAGGGATAGAGAAAGTGCTCATTATCAGTGAAATAAAGATGGTGGTGGTGTCTTAATAGCTGTTAAGAAACAAATTAAATCTAAACGGATCAAGGATTGGGAAAGTGATTGTGAGGACTTATGGGTGAGTGTTGATTTACCAAGATCATCTACTTTTCGTCGAATGGTCCTCTGTGCAGTATACCTGCCTCCTCCTATACGCCGTTCTTCTCTGGAGCACTACTTAGATCACTGTAATGCTGTTTTTGAACAATGTACTGATTCAGAGGTTTTTGTTGTGGGTGATTTCAATTTGAGTAACATTGATTGGAGTTTGGTAGGGAAATCAGCTAATAAGCTCGGTTTGCCTAGCACGAGTGAAATTTTAATCGATTTCATAATGGTTAACAGGCTCAATCAACTTAATTTAATAACAAACGTTTCTGGCCGCATATTAGATCTTGTTTTGTCGACACATTTGTTGTGTAGCGTCACTGAAAGCATAGATCCAATTAGTAATGTAGACAAACTGCATCCACCTCTTGATATCACTGTTACCTTGATTAAGGAAACAAGACTACCATACAATAATACCACGAGACGAACTAATTTTCGTACCACAAATTATGCACCAGTTCGTGAGTTCTTGAAGGAAATGGATTGGGTTAAACTGTTTGAGGGACTTAGTGATGTAAATGAAATGTTGGACGTGTTTTATGAGACGCTTGATTATGTTATAGATAAATTCATTCCTTCTAGAGCGCTAACAAAACGTAAATTTCCTCCGTGGTTTAACCATAAATTAATCAAAATGTTAAACTCAAAAAACAATGTAAGAAAGAGATATCACAAATATAAAAACCCGATGGACTTGATTGAATTAAAACTACTTAGTAAGCGCTGCGAGTCCCTAGCCACTCTTTGTTACAACAATTATGTCATAGATATAGAAAACAAGCTAAAGAATAACCCTAAATTTTTTTGGACGTTTGTAAAAAATAAAAGAGGGGGTTCTAGTACCTACCCCATGAGTATGACAGATGGATCAAGTTTCACATCTGACGGAACAACAATATGTGAAATGTTTGCCACCAACTTTGCGTCTGTCTACAGCCATGACCAGGAATCAAGTGATAAGTACTTACAGCCTCTCGGGAATAGCAGTCTGTGTTTGACAAGCCCAACGATTAGTAGTGACACCTTACTTAAAAAATTAAAAAGTTTAGATGTTAACAAGGGTGCTGGCCCAGATGGTATATCACCAATATTTATTGTGGCCTGTGCTGCCGAGTTAGTGAATCCACTAATGTTCATATACAACAAATCATTAATTTCTGGTGTATTCCCTTTGAAGTGGAAAATGGCCAAAGTAGTGCCTATACATAAATCGGATGATAATGATGATGTGTCAAACTATAGACCCATCTCAATTCTTTCAACCTTTGCTAAAGTGTTTGAATCACTGCTATGCCCGCATTTTCAAAATCATTTAAAGCTATTCATAAGCGACCATCAGCACGGATTTGTTGGATCACGATCAACGAGTACTAATTTGGTTGAATTTACGGAATTTTTGATCGGGGCTGTTGATTCTGGTCACCAGGCAGACGTCATTTATACTGATTTTAGCAAAGCTTTCGACAAAGTTTCCCACAAAATATTATCTTCTAAGTTGCGTGCATATGGAGTCACTGGAAACTTGCTTGAATGGGTGACGTCATATTTATCAGACAGATCTTTCTTTGTTGTGGTAAATGGTTATCAATCTAACGTATATAAAATTTCTTCTGGAGTCCCACAAGGTTCACATTTAGGGCCTATATTATTCAACTTTTTTATTAATGACATTCCCAGCTGTCTACGACACTCAAAAATTTTTATGTATGCGGACGACTTAAAGTTCTTAAGAATAATTAGGACTGATAGAGACTCCTCGCTGTTACAAACGGACCTTGATAGTCTCGTCCAATGGTGCAAAAATAACAAAATGCATTTAAACTCAAAAAAATGTTATCATGTAAAATATACAAGAAAAAATAATTGTACAGAGACAGCATATTACATTACCGAAGACAAGGTCAATGAAGTAGATACAATTCGGGACCTAGGAATTTTATTTGACCAAAAGTTAACCTTTGCACCACACTTAGATTTCGTATCTAAAAAAGCGTCAAAAATGCTTGGTTTTGTCATAAGACAATGTAAAGGTTTGCGTCAGATTAAAACTAAAATTATGTTGTACTATAGTTTGGTACGTAGTATTTTAGAATATTGCAGCGTGGTGTGGCGACCGCACTATGCTACTCACAGTTTGCGGCTTGAACGCATCCAAAAACGTTTTGCCTGGCATCTAGCTTTCTCTGTGGGTATCGCTAAAAAAACGCCTTCTTACAAGAACAGATTGGAGGCCTTCAAAATGCATAGCTTAGAAGAGCGGAGGCGTTTAAACGATGCAACTTTTGCATGTAAAATATTGAAAGGCATTATTGACTCACCAACGCTACTTGCACTTATTAAGTTTCGCGCTCCTTCAAGGATTCCACGTAAACCAATTACTCCACTTTGTCCTCCGCAGAGAAGAACGGTGTTAGGATCCAACTCTCCAGTCGCAAGATTCTGTAGAGTTTTGAACAGCTGTAGCCATCAAATAGATTTTCACTTTGATTCTTTCCGTAGGCAGAAATTTAAAATTGTAAACTGTTTATCAGATTTGTTGTAATTTTTAAGCATTAAAAGTGTCTAAATATTAACTGTAATAATTATCTAAGTATTAAAATTTGTTTTCAATTGTTATTTTGAATGTCAGCTTTACATGTACCTATAAGCTTACACTAATGTTTTTTTTTTTTTTAGTTCATGTGGTGTTTACCTTTAAGTAATTGTTGCACTGTTTAAAGTTTTATAGAAATGTTATTTTTGTTTCAAGTTGTTAGTGTAAGCAATTGTTGGTAGACCAAATAAATAAATAAATAAATAAATAAATAAAAATGTTTACATAAGACCTTTATTGTAATACAGTATGTTCTCGTCCAATATACCACAGTGACTCAAGACAAAAGTCTATTACCAGTGCGTGTTGCCAGTGATGACATATGGCTCCGAAACGTGGTCGCTTACAATGTGCCTCATCAGAAGGCTTAAAGGCACTCAAAGGGCAATAGAAATGGCTATGCTCGGTGTTCCCTTGCGTGATCGCAACAGTAATAAAGATATCCGCAGGAGAACCTGGGTTACAGACATAGCCCGAAGAATCGCCAAACTTAAGTAGCAGCGAGCAGGGCACATTGCTCGCAGAACAGATGGTCGATGGAGACGAAAGGTAGGAGGAATGGCGACCACGTACCGGAAGACGCAGCGTTGGAAGGCCTCCCACAAGGTGGACCGATGACCTCGTGAGGGTCGCGGGAATCCAATGGACGCGAGACGCACAGGACCGGTCATTATGTCGACATTTGGGAGAGGCCTATATCCAGCAGTGGACGTCTTTCGGCTGAAATGATGATGTTCACAAATAAAGATTGATTGATTCATCTTTACAAACGTTCTCATTATATAAAATGAATGGGATATACTCGCATTTGTTGAGTTGTTGACACATTGAATGTTCCAGCTTATGCTAATTTGTGCCGTAACCATGTGCCGACCATTTTGACGTTGCTTTCCCGGTTACCCACTTTCGGTTAACCGCTCCATTAGTCAAATGGTTAAGTGGGTTCGGTTTCCGGGTCTACAAAATATTACCTATGATGTTTATTTTTCATGATAGAAATACGTTTTTATATACAGGCTTTTTAGACTGTTACCCGCGACTTCATTTGCGTGGAGTTTAAAAACATTACTCTCTCTTTTATTAGGATAAATGGTTAGTTTTTATATCATAACATGTATAAGCTATCTTTTTTTTTTTTTAATTCATATAAACCAGTGCTTGCTTGTTTTGATTGCATCGCTGCTTACCATCAGGTGGGATCGAAATCCCACCTGATGGTAAGCAGTGATGCAATCATTGATGGTGAGGCGCACTAGTTTATTATGGGCCCCGTTATGGTTTTGCTGACACTTCTGAGGCGCGCGTGGTACACTACGCGCCGTTGACGACTCAAGTTCTGTCCGGACGATTACCGGACGGCCGGACGGTGAGCTACCCATTGCTCATCGTCCGCTATCTCACGTCTACGGCAGTTGGTAGTCGGGTTGGAGCCTCGGCGGCTGGGACGTAAGGATGTCCGTTCCCCCACGCGTCTGGCCGTCTCCTTTGCTAGGCACCCATTCCCCCTCACTCCGGACGCTACGCTTGAGCCTAGGCTTCAAACCTCTTATTGAGACCGATAGGTATTTGGAACTCGCTATTAATATGTATCAATTCATTACAGCTACACTATACATTGATTAACGGTTAAATTACATAACGGAGTCTAATTATGCCATTTTAATTAGCAGTTAGCTTTGATTGGTAACAATATAACTATGTTTGTTTAGCTTTGGTATAGTTTAAATTAACAGCGTCAATTAATACCTTGATTGTTTAGTTCCTGTTATTTTCTAAATGACTGAATTTAATGTTTGTTTTTTGTGCTACTAATTATGTTATAATAAAGTAAAAAAAAAGGTATATAAAGATTCTGAAACGGCGACCACGTACCGGAAGACGTAGCGTTGGAAGGCCTCCTACAAGGTGGACCGATGACTTGGTAATGGTTGCGGGAGTCCGATGGATGCAAGACGCACAAGACCGTTCATTGTGGCGACACTTGGGGGAGGCCTATGTCCAGCAGTGGACGTCTTTCGGCTGAAATGATGATGATGATGATGATGAAAGTAAAAAAAACAGTGTATCAAATAATTTTTTCCGCTCTGGATGTAAATGCACCGGAGTACCATAACGGGCCATGGAGCACACGAACCTCACGTAGAGCCTGCGGCAGGAGGCGTTTGAACCCCTTAAACAGCACAGCACACACACACACACACACAGCACTTCAGCAGCAGCAGGAGTCACTTGAAAGCAGCCCCGGCCCGCTCCAGTCTTTACACAAGCGTATCCCGTAGAAAACTATGCGCCATCGACGATTTAGGCTCGGTCATTACCGGATGGTCATACGGGGAGTTACTTATTGCTCGTCTTCCGTAAGCCCGTACCGGTTGCCAAGAGTCACGGTGGCTGGGTCGTAAGGATATACATTCCCTCTTGCAGCCGTCTCCTTCGCGCTTCGCAGAAGGATTCAACCGCATCTCATTATGAGTACGCCTTGCTAAGATTTTTTTATAGGAATACATATAATAATAATAATAATAATTGTTTATTGATAAAAAGGGTACAGATGATATGAAACAACAAAAACCTAAACTACTAACAATCAAGATATACAAGCTTAAGTAAGCACCTTATTTGGGAGAATACATGTTACATCTGTTTACAAATTATGTTTCCCTGACTCTTAAACTAGGGTATACCTGTATCTTAAGAGACAGTGAACGGCCATGAGGTTATGTTAATATTACATAATTATTAAGTGAGGACCCTGTCGATCTATCCACTAATAAACAATTTTCAGAATGGTAATTTAAATTGAAATTAAATAAAAAATAAATCAAAATAAAATCAAATTAAAATAAATTAAATTATATATATAAAAAAATAATAATAATATAATAATAAAATTAAATCGAAAATAAATTAAAATCAGATCTAAATTAAATCAAAAATTAATTAAATCAAATCAAAAATAAATTAAAATCAAATTAAATTAAATTATGTACTCAATTTTTGTGAGTGTGAAAGTGTATGTGTATGTGTGTGTGGTGTATAGCGTGTAATGGTGAGTATGTACGTGTGTGCATGAATGTGTATGTGCTATGTTATGTAAGTTAAAAGTGATTCTGTGAAGTCATAGTTTTGTTGAAGTAGCCACTCAGTAAGTTTCTTTTTAATTTCCCATTTTGTCAGATCAAGTATGTTTAGGTGTTTGTGCATTTTTCTGTAAATGTGAGAGCTCAGAATATGAAACTGATGTTTGGCAAAGGCAGTTCTATGAGGAGTACTTGGGGGGATGAAGGTGCGTTTATTTAGGTTGGAGGAGGGTAGGGATGGGTGTTTTTGAAGGACTGAGTTTAGCACGAAGAGTTGACGTACTGTTAGAACTTTACAGTCAGAATACAGTTTTGTTGTAGGGAATCTGAAAGGTTTTCTTGTCATAACTTTAAGTATAGCTCTCTGTGCTCTCTCTAGTTTGAGAATGAATGTTTTACTCGCCCCTCCCCACACTGTAATGCAATATCCTAGCACAGATTGACACAGGCCAAAGTACACCATTTTTAAAGTGTCAAGAGTTGCTGATTGTCTCAGAGACTTAAAGATGTGTAAGAGACGGAGGGTTCTGGTGGTGACAGCATCAATCTGTTTATCCCATTTCAATTCACTATCTATTTGTACACCTAGATATTTAACGCTGATTACTCTGGTAAGATTAGGACAAGAACACGACGTTAGTGAAGTAGAGGGCACCGCACATGAGTGAGCAGTAATCGAAAAAGTATCCGAGGGTGAGTTATTGCGTCTTATAGCAAATGGGACGTAATTGGATTTCAGTAAATTAAGTGTAAGTAGGTTTGAATTTAGCCAGGTCATTATGGTACTTAATGCAGACTCTGCTATAGTTTTAACACTATCCCATGTAGGTCCATGTACTATTAACGCAGTATCATCAGCGTAGGTAAAAATTTTACATTGTGGAAGCTTTAAATTGCATAGGTCATTTATGTAAATTTGGAATAAACTAGGCCCCAAAATGCTACCCTGTGGGACGCCGAAGGAGACAAGTTCTTCGTCACTGAGATATGAGTTGATTTTAACACGCTGTGTGCGGTTATTCAAGTAGTCCTTAAATATTTCCAGAGCAATTCCTCTCACACCAAGCAATTCCAGCTTACTTATCAGTAAGGAAACAGAAACCGTGTCAAAGGCCTTGGATAGGTCCAGAAATATACCAAGGCATTTAGTATTGCTATCCAGGTTCTTCGCTACGTGTTGCGTCAAGTCAAGTACTGCGTCTTCGGTTGATATTCTTTTCCGGAAGCCGTACTGATTCTCAGCGATTATTTTATATCTATCCAGAAAATCTTTGAGGCGGTTGTTGAGTATCCTTTCTAGAATTTTAGAGAGTACCGGTAGCACCGAAATAGGCCTGTAATTATTGACACAGTTCCTGTCTCCTCCCTTATAAATTGGATGCACTATAGCTTTTTTTAAGGCTTCAGGAAATACACCATTTTGCAGACAGCAATTAAAAAGGTAAGTTATGAGAGGAACTAGCACATTTTTACAGTTTTTTAACAGTAAGGGCGAAATTCCATCCCAGCCAACAGCACTGTCACCATTTAGTTGAAGTAGAAGTGACTCTACTTCAGCTTCATCCACATCCAACAGAACTAGTGAATTGCTAGTAGAGTTGGAGGGATTATAAGAACACGACCGCTGATCAGGGAGCTGGAGGGATTGTGCACCAGATACGATATTTGCCGCCAGATTTTTGCCAACGCTAGCAAAGAAATGGCATACCTTGTTAACGGAAGAATAGGGATTATCGCATAAATTAAGTAGCTCTTCAGGTATAGTTCGAGTTTTAGACGTGTTAGTGATATTTTTAATAGTTTTCCATAGCTCTCTCGGACCACTGCCACAATGTACTTATTTATTATCCTACTGGGCTGCAGGTGAAAACCAGCGTTAGGTGGTGGCCTTGTGTTACCATTTGGCATTATGCTGAGCTGAGGCCCTTTTGGCATTACCCAATGTACTATTTGTTTAATTTTAAGGTGTTTCCGTTTTTGTAATGTAAAAAATGAATGCCGTTTTCTATCTACCTTTCTTTTCCCTATTCTGAACAAAATAAAACCTATATTTTTAAACACGGCAATATAGGTGCAGTGGTTGTGAGATTGACTGCTAAATGCGTGCCGCGGGTTCCATTCCCAGGCGGAACAAATATTTATATTGCTTACAGATAAATAATTCGGGTCTGGGTGTCATGTCTATGTGAATTTATAATGCTTGTGAACACACCCACTAAACAGGAGTAATCCCTAGTGTGCGTGTGGGGCCAAGTTTAAAAAAAAACAAACCGGCCAAGTCGTTAACTCAGAACTTTGATTTTTTCAGGGCTTCAAAGGACCGCAGACCTGAGTATGTGGTTTTAATTTGAACTCGATACCTCCACGCGTTCCCAAGATAAATGGTCTTGACAGACTGACAGACAAACAGACGGACGGACAACAAAGTGATCCTATAAGGGTTCCGTTTTTTTCCCTTTGAGGTACAGAACTCTAAAAAAACCGGGCAAGTGTGAGTCGGACTCGCACACTGAGGGTCCCGTATAAACTTACATATGAAAACAGTTCAATTCTCGAATTGGGTTACGAAGATTTTTAGTAAAAATTACTACTTACTAAAAGTTTTCAGATTTTTAAGACCTTGCTTCATGCCAAATTTCAGGATTCTAGGTCAACGGGAAGCCCTATGAATTTTGATTCCCTTGAGAGTGTCGAAATATAAGTTTTTTGCGACATAAACTGCCTTATCTTTTTTTTCGTTTACTCAGAAGTTTGATTTTTTTCACAACAACAAGGGACCGCAAATCTGAGTATATGGTTTTAATTTCAACTCGATACCTCCATGCGTTGCCGAGATAGAATAGAATAGAATAGAATAGTATTTATTCGATGCAGGCAATACAATAGGCAACAACAACAAAAAAAAAGTACAGATTTACAATATACGAGTAGCTGCGCTGAGCGTGCCCGAACCGAAAGGGTCGCCAACTCAGCAATTGCTGGGCGTCAGACACCCAGCGCTGATTTTCAGCTGGCACCCCGCAGTGACGCACGGATGATGGTAAATAAATATAAACATATAAATAAACCTATATAAAAATAACCCTTACTTAAACTAAAAAAATGATACAAGTGTATTTGTGTGATAATTTTGCTTTTATAAATATTTTATATGCCACGGTAGTTACAAACTATTTTGCTCACTATACCCACAATATTCAACAATAATATAACGTCAGGCGACGCGACGATCGCCGTGATGACGCATTAACGAGACAGACTTAGTTAAGCTGCCACCTTGGTCTAAGACAAATAAAATATAAATCTAGGCGAAAATTATTTTGGCTTCCAGAAATAAGTTAAAGTGCAAGGATTTAGATTACAATTGGAAAGGAGTCAGGTGAAACAAAACATAAGTGAAGTGATACCATGTGGTTCCTGGCGACACAAATGTTACGCGCTCGTCAAAATACAGCCTACCCACAACACCCTAATTACCTAGCATTAGGTACAAAACATAATGGTAAGTTTTGTATTACGCAAGCAAATATGAGGATTAAAATTGAAATTCAAAGAATGCATAATTAAATAAGAGATTAATTAGATTATAAAATAATAATTTAAAAAATAAAAATAAATAGGTATATTTTACTGAATTATATAAACGATTTATCAATATTAACATCATTAAATTCGATTTGTGAACTCAAAATGAAATTCTTAAGTCTAGCCTTAAACGTACTTATATTTTTTAGGTCCCTAATGGGTGGGGGAATATTATTCCAACACTTGGAGGCTGCGTACCGAAAACTTCCTCTGAAGGCTGCAGTACGGTGATGCGGAGTAGCCAGTTGCTGAGCACAACGCCTGGCCTTGCGCTGTCGATGACTATTTACCCACGCGAGCTTCGAATATAGGTATAACGGGCATTTATTTTTGATGACACCAAAAAGAAGACAAGCTAAGTGTAACTTCCGACGTGATTTCATTTTTAAAATATTATGCCTGTTTAAAAAGGGTGTAACATGGCTTCTCGGTGGTACATCAAAACAAAAACGCGCGCAAGCATTTTGAACCCGTTGAATAAGTCTTACAGTACGTGCCAGAAGTCGAGGTCCCACGACGGTATCAGCATAATTCAATTTCGATAGAACCAGACTTTCAACCAGCTGAACACGCAGTTTTTCACTTAGATAGGGACGCATCTTGTACAATACCTTTAGACGGTAGAAACAGTTTTTAACACAGTTTGCAGTGTGAGCCTCATAACGCAATTCTTGGTCTATGATCAAACCTAGATTTCTCGCCTCATAAACACGATCAATACATTGACCCATTACGATCACTTTTGCATTATTAGAGTTTATTTTAGTGAGTTGACTCTTAGAACCGAAAAGCATAAATTTAGTTTTAGCCGGGTTGAGTAATAGAGAGTTTTGTTTCGACCAGTCCACGATCCGTTCCAGATCTTCATTTAATAATTTAACTGCAGTTTCAAAGTTTTCAGGTTTAAAAGAAATATATAATTGAATGTCATCAGCATAAATATGAAATTTAGAATTTTTTAAAACATTTACAACATCAGCACTATACAATATAAACAAAGGAGGTCCCAGTATAGATCCCTGTGGAACACCCTTCACGACTGGAGTCATGTTTGATGAAACACTAGATCCATTTGCGTCTTTTATTTCTACCAGCTGTTTACGATTATTTAGATAACTTCCAAACCATGCAACTGCAGCCTCGTCAAAACCATAATACACCATCTTAGCAAGCAAAAGAGACAAATTGATAGCATCAAATGCTCGGGAAAAGTCTAGTAGAACCAACAGAGTACATTCTCCTTCATCTTGAGCCGATAATATGTTGTCTGTAACATCTAACAGAGCCGTAGCAGTGCTCCGACCCCTCCTAAAACCTGATTGCGCCTCCGGTAGAATGTTATTTTGCTCAAGATATGTGCTCAGCTGGGAATTCACTACCCTTTCCAGCACCTTTGAAAGGAAGGGTAAAATGCTTATCGGCCTTAAATCCTTGATAGTAGTCGGATTCGCCACTTTTGGAATCGGACGGACCACGGCAATTTTCCATAGGTCCGGGAAGCTCGACGTAGAAATGGAACAGTTAACAATAGAGGTCAGGATATCTAAGGTTTGAGGGAGTGTCAGGGAAAACATGTCAAGCGTGATGTGGTCAAAACCTTCTGCATTCGATTTAATTGTTAATAAAATTTTGATAATGTCAGATTGATCTACAGAATTAATAGAGAAAACAGCCTCATTAAATCTGTGAGACTCATAGAAAGCTAAACATGATTTCGGTGCCATACTATCACCTGGAACATTCAAAAAGTGTGAATTAATTTCATCAGGGTCGTTGATATGAGAGGGTAATTCCGATACATTTTTGAAAGGTAATAAGGTTGATTTCAGATTTTTCCACAGAATTTTGGGATGATGTATTTTACTATTAATATTGTGTTCAAAATAAGCCACTTTTTCGTAGTATAAAGACTTATTTACTAGACTTTTTAACTGCTTATAATACAATAGTTTACTCTCTGAAACTGAGTTTTTACACCGTATGTGTGCTTCATTCCGCAGACGCATCATAAACTTGATGTTATCTGTTATCCATGGATATGACCTATCTCTAATTATCCGAGTCCCACGTGGAGCATATTTATCAAAAAGCATGGTGATGTTATAGTTGAGTTGTGCCACCATATCGTTCACGTCACCCGATGCAAGCCAATCCATTGAGCCCATGTCCTCCTTAAACTTGTCTAACGGTATGGTTTTTAGGTTTCTACGAGCTACAGCAATTGGCGGTATTTTTTCCTTTTTAAAATGAAAAACAGCTGTTATGAAAGCATGCGCACCAAGCGCACTAATCCAGTCCACCTCGACAGCACGCGCCCTCACATCCGCGCACAGATAAAGGGTCTTGACAGACAGACAGACGGCAACAAAGTGATCCTATAAGGGTTCCGTTTTTTCTTTTTGAGGTACGGAACCTTAAAAAGACATATTCGTTACTGCCAGCTATCAGTAGGTATCGTTAGCATAACGTCATAGTAACCTTTATGTGACATATCTCACATCGGCGTCGACGTAACATGACAAGTCTCACATGTGGTATGACATTCAATGCCACATTACGTGTCCAGATAACGCCTAATGTCATTGGCAGAGCGACGGGATCCATAAGTATCTATTACTTTCTCCTTTACGTACTTTAACATGACTTGAAAAATTTGTATGTTATTTTGTTCTTTGTTTTCTACAAACTGCTTTTTACAAGCTTATAATTGTCCCGATGTTTGTTTCTCTGTAATCAAATCTTACAAATTTGAACCACTTCCCGGTTACCGATTGAACTGAAATTTTGCAAGCATCTGTAAATAAGGGGCGGGCCCAGTGCGGGTTGGTGGATGTCACATGTCTTCGAATTTTTGGTTCTAGAACATGCCGCGTGGTGGATTACGGCCCATTCCCTCTCCTAGAGAGGAGGCCTGAGTCCCAGCAGTGGGAACATTAAAAGGCTGATTATGCTATGCTATGCTATATAAATACAAATGAATTATGCTGTTCTGGTAATGCCAGAAGATAGCGTTATCCTTATTATTAGGCAGCACGAAGTTCGCCACGTCAGCTAAACTATAATAAAAAAATTATATGTCCTCCATAAAACGGTATTAAAAATTCCACAAAAATAAACTAATAATACCAGCTATCTCTTGCTTTCACTTGTGAGTTATTTTAAAGGTTGTCTAGATTAAAAAGGGTACTTTAGTAACTATAGAAATTGGTATAAAAGGGTTCGCAGAATTTCTAAACTGAGCGTTTAAGTTAGGGTTACATAATAAAGGTTTTTGACATGGCGTTATTTATGATATACGAAGAAAAGTCTTACTTATACTAATATATTTTTCTCTTTGATATTGTTATTTTACCTAAAATTATTGTAGTAGATTTTGATAAAAGTGAGCTAAGTTTGTTTCGAAGATGCAGGGGGGCGTTTTTTAGCTAAAAAACTGAAATGATACTTGCCCATGTATCAAACGACGTTTTTCAACACACTCAAAAATTACATAAAACTTCATAAACATATCTAATATTTGGTAGGAAAATATATTGAGAAATGGCTGCTGATTTTCTTTTTCATGCGCCTTGGTTTGGGGCTAGACGCCGCACTTTTCCGCACTAGTGCGCAATAATTGAAACTGCGCGATTTAAGTGCTTACAATACGAAAGAAAGAAAAAACGTTTATTCTTACCTCACACAATCGTATAAACTAAAAATAAACAATGAAAAATGAAACTTATAATTAGTGTATGGCCAAAAAGGCTCTGCATATGCTGCGTTATTTAAAACGATAAATAATGCAGCGCTAATTTTATCTTTGTTATTTTAATATTACAGTAATCTTATAAAAGCTAAACATACCTGATCCAATTATGTTCTTAGATGAGACCTGTTAACAAAAAAGAAGGGGTTAAATATATATAATATACATAGCATAGCATGGCATAATCAGCCTTTTAATGTTCCCACTGCTGGGACTCAGGCCTCCTCTCTAGAAGAGGGAATGGGCCGTAATCCACCACGCGGGCCCAGTGCGGGTTGGTGAATGTCACATGTCTTCGAATTTTTTGCCGGTTTCCTCACGATGTTTTCCTTCACCGTTTTGAGAGCAGTGGTGATGAAATAAATTACACAAAGTAATGCGCCTGGCAATAATATAATATACATTTATATTAGGTATAATGTGGGACACTGTATTAATGTGTTTCTATTGGTTAACAAGCTTAGACCAAAGTTATACCACGGGGCCATAAAAAAGAAACAAAATAAAATATATATTTTTATTTCACATGGGCAGTTATAAAACGTCAGAACCGAATGCACGGTTCCAATTGTTTTCCATCGAGAAGAACTGGCAAGACACTTAACGATTACTCTTTTTAAAAAAAAGGTTTTACATTATTTCCCTAATACAATATTAATAGGTATATAGTCCAGACCAGTCAACATTCTACCCAAAAGTGGAATAAAAATAATTTTAATAATAAAGTGTATCGCGAACACTGTGAACTCCGCTGAAAGATTCTTTATAAAAATAAACCTATAGATGAATTACATGTTTGCAATAATAAATCACTGATCAAATTAAGATGACTGTAGTCTAAATAAAGTAAGAACATTGCAAAGACATTGTCGGAAAGAGATAAAATTGTATTTTTCACACCATTAAATTAAAATAAAGTTTACACAATAACGCAGTTGATAAGCTACTAAGGAAGCCAAATGTACAGAAATAGTTATTACCAAACAAGCGTGTCTTCAACGTAGTCATTAATAATTTATTAATACGCTTTTTTGTTAAAGACACATTGGATGTGTGTTTTGAACTTTCCCTCGCTAAGTTTCTCTTATTTATGCTGTATTCTGAGTTCTGTAACCGACGTTGGCACCTTAAGTAACATGACTTTACAGTATATTATAATTTCACTCCGTGGAGGGATCCTGGTGATCTCTAACAAGATCCCATCACTATAACAACGCCCGAGTCGTCGACGGCGCGTAGCGTTCTACGCGCGCCCCATAGAGATGTCAGCAAAACCGTAGGGGCTCAGCAGAGCCAAAGTCTACTGGGACCATACGTTGGCTTCTGAAAGGGAAACGCGGAGTCTTGGAACGTCAGTCAGTCAGTAAAATGCTGACATGCTCTCCCGTTCCGCTCTAGAGTCATTGAATGACTTCTCAATTTAAAAAAACGCTAACATAAATGTATTATTTCCTGAAAACAGCCTTTGTCGATGTTCCTTCCACGAAATTATCTTTAGACGATAAGGCGTACGAAAATACTCTACACAGGAGCCTCATTGTCCGGAAATTACTGATTTTCTCAGGTTTCGTTATTTCTATTTTAATATTTATCCTTAGAAAGTGATGAATTAGAATAAATAATCAGGGTTTCTTTGTCAGTTTAAATAGTTTTTAATTAATTCCGTGCTGTTTATTTTCTTCATTTCAAATGATCATGATATTACCTGAAAGCTGTTATTCTATAGTAGGGTTTAACCGGACATGTCTGCCGTATGTCACATACCCGAGCTCTAGACTATTATAACCACTTTCTGGGTTCCATTAAGTGCTGGGTGCTATCACAGTAGATTAAGACGAAGGTGAAGAAATTAACTTGACTTTAATCGGAGGAACTGGCCTGTAGTGGAAAAGGAAGAGGTTGACTTCTATATAAATTATATTAAAAATAAATACTATAAGACTGAAATTAGTAAAAACTTTCGGAATTCGAAAAAAATATGGAGTATTGTTAATTCATTATGTGGGAACATTACAAAGTCAATAGAGGAAGTCGTTTTCAAGGCATTTAATCGTAAGGAAAAAGACTTAGCCGATACATTTTCAAATGAATTCCAACAAAACGTCGACAGTATAACAAAGCCCTGTGACACCACCATACTAGACCCGCTGACATACTCTAGTGATTGCGGTATGTCCCTGCGAATTAACAATATATCACATGATAAAATCTATAAAATTATAAATAACCTAAATATAAATAAAAGTCCTGGCTATGACGAGATACGAGTTTCCGACTTAAAATGTGTATCACAGAAAATATGTCCAGTCATTACACATCTTATTAATACTAGTTTAAAAACATGTACTTACCCTGATAAACTAAAAATAGGTACTATTCGCCCAGTTCATAAAAAAGGATCCATAAAAGACTATAATAATTATAGACCTATCACAATTTTGTCAAGTATTGACAAAATAGTTGAGCGTTGTATTGGTGATAAAATAAACCACTTTTTAAGTGAGAACAATATAATAAACCAAAAGCAATTTGGATTTCAGAAAAACCGAAGCGCCGCTCAATTATTGTGTCAATTCAGTAACGAAATTAACTCATACCTTAATGAAAAAAAACATGTTCTAATAATTTTTATTGATTTTAGTAAAGCTTAATTATAATACACTCTCACAGAAATTAGAATGCAGTGGTATAAGGGGTCCCCTTCTCCAGTGGTTTATGAGCTACCACAGCAATAGATATACGACTGTCAAGCTAGGAAACTCGTATAGCGACATGAAATTAACAACTAAAGGCACGGCACAGGGGTCAATATTCAGGCCTACTGAATACCTACTCTATGTCAACGATATGTGCAATACCATAGGAGAAGGCTCTGTATACCAGTTTGCCGACGACACCTGCATCGTGGTGGCTGATAAAGATGCTGAAAGGGCCGAGCGTCTTCTTCAAACGAACTTTGACTTACTGTGCAAGTGGTCGCACGACGTTGGTCTCGTCATAAATGGTGACAAAACCAAAGCCATGCACATACATTCTTCACATAATAAAGCCACCTACACACCTTCCATCAAAGCCCATAACCATGGCTGTCTGCACGCAGTATATGCCAGTAGTTGTAGTTGTGAAACATTAGAGTTCGTCAAAGAACACAAGTATATTGGTCTTATAATTGATGACAAATTCAACTGAGTCCCCCACATTAACTATCTATGTGATAGACTAAGATCTATCCTGGGTCGAATAATTGTACTTAAACATAAAATGCCATATAAAACCTTAAGGCTATTATACCTAGCTCTAGCTGATTCCATAATTGGCTATGGTCTCAGTAGCTACGGGAGAACTTATAAAACACATTTAGACAAAATTTACAAATTACAACAACGAATCCTCAAAAATATAGTACCACTTAAAATTAAAACAAAATACAAAGACGATTACTCAGAACTATTTCATTATTGCAACATATTGCCAGTTCACAACATGGTTAAACTTTCTATACTAAAAGACGAAACAATTAACATAAATAATTTAAATAAGAATACACGTCATCCAAAACTAAGAACGTTAGTGAACATGAACACCTTTACCTTGCCTAGATGGAACAACATATATGGTATGAGAACATACACGTACATACTGCCAAAAATAATTAACGAACTTCCTGTGGACATACAAAATAAATACCTCTGCAACCCTAAAAAATCAAAATGTGAATTAAAAAAGCATTTTTTGCAACTGAATGAATTAGTTTAGTCATACTAACTTATTTATAATATCTTTAAAATGTAAAACTTACTACCTAACTTATTTGTAATTTATCCGAACTCACTAGCCATATATAAGCCAGTAAAGGCTTTTGTGGTTTTTAATATTAAAAAAAAAATGTATAAGTGCTGTGATCTTGAACATAAATAAAAAAAAAAAAAAACTTTTGCCCAGCCATTTTTTTTTTTTTTTTGTATAAAACAAAACGGGCTAATTAGATTAAATTTGTTTGATTATAAGCCTTCATCATGTCTAATGGGCAGCGATGGATGGAACTAAGGAGCCCTGAAGTTTCCTGTACTTTTACTCTTCTTTTAAAGGTCCAACGGGTTCTTAAGTGCACGTGCCTACATTGCACACAAAAAAATTGTAACCAAAATCCCGTATTTATTTTACTGGGAAATATCTTGACGCACAAAAACAAATCTCTTTCAAAAATTAAGTTTTGATCGTAATTACTTTTACAAGAACAAAAAAGATCATAAAATTTAATTTTAACACTTCAAACAGCCATTTTATTCAAAACCATTATTTATATTTGAAACAATAATTTTGACGGTTGACGTAAAAATCTCAACACTCATTAAAAAGTCTAAATTAAGTTCTTTTCCTTTCTTGCTAAGCGCCTTATTGAAATAAAAATCAAGCATAATAACATCAATCAAAATATGCTTAAATAAAGATTCTTAAAGGCCGCAATCAAATTAGCGACTTCGCGATGACTAAATCGCTGATGTTCACCGCCCCTTATAATCGAATATTTGAAAAAAGCCTAACGACTTGTAGGAGGGACATTAAGAAGATCGGGACGAAAAAAACGGGACATTTTTCTGCCTTTGAACGCCTTGACCTGTTCATGTTTCATACAAATTGTAGATAAGGAGTAGGGTGACTCCAATAAAGTATAAAAATAAGACTGTATATTTTCCATGATTGAAGCAAAACAGAATATACGAGTAACTACTAGAAAATATTGCAGCATTTCATTCTTTATCTCAAGTAGTGCATATCTAGTAGTAGTAGTAATCAGCCTAATCACTCCTGTTCCTTCGTTGCCTTTCATACCAGGGTCGAGACTTCCTTTCAGAAGCAGACCCTTGGCCCCAGTAGGCTTCGACCCTGCTGGCCCCCTACGGTTTTTCTGACAATCCTTGAGGCGCGCGTGGAACAGTACGCGCCGTCGACGACTTGGGATCAGTCCGGACGGTTACCGGACGGTCGGACGGTAACGTCTTTTATCTTAGTTTTGGTGAGCAGTATTGTGTTCCTTACGTGGTCGAAAATTTGAACCCCCAGGATATTGCCCTCCACAGCCCGTTGACAAACCTCGAGCTTGAACCTCTGCTGAAGTGTCAAAGACCAAGTTTGTGCTCTGTACTTACGTAATCATCATCATCCGTACAGCATCATGAGAAAGAAAGAAGGAAAAAACCGTTTATTCGTACTTCGCACATACAGTAGAATTAATTAAGTATGAAAAAAAAATAACTTTAAAATCTGTGCAAGGCCAAAAAGGCGCCTAACTCAGCATATGCTACGATATTTAAAACACATAATAGTTTTTTATCTAACGTTCTATACCTACTCTTCAGTATAGAAGGCTGAAAAAAAAGCCGTTGCTTTAAGTATTTTTCGAGGTACTGGAGTATCATAATACCAACTTTCAAACTCCAGCCTGCTACAGAGTAATGTTTATTAGAAAAACCTAATAGCACTTTTACCCGACCCAGGAATTAAACCCAGGACCCCACGTCCAACTGCCGCGCTTGCAATCAGCGAGACCAACGAGGCTATTACTCTAATTGGACTGTTAAATGACATAAAAACCACATTTATGTCATGATATTAAACTTAATATTGCCAACATGATCACAAAAATATATTTTATTGCTCGAACTAAAAACTTATTCACCAAATCCATAAAATTGTACGAAAAACACTTGAGTAATTTCCTTAGCGTATTTCTTTTTTTGTTACCTTCGTAACTTAATGCTTTGGTCCACCAAACTCCTTATTTAATGTTTTGTAATGTTCCTTGCTAACAATATTCGTGAAACCGACTCTGAAGTGTTTCTGCTTCAAAACTCCAGCAAAATTGTGAATATCAAGAACTAGCTTTTGCCCGCGGCTTTGATAACATAAAATATAGCCAGATGTCACTCAGGAACAAAGCAGCTTTCTATCGATGAAACAAAATTTTCAATGGGACTAGTAGGTACTTTCAGAGATTACCTCTTATAAACTTAAAACCAAAAAAAAAACTTAACCTCTTTATAATATTTGTGTAGATGTACCAAATGAAATATTCGTTTGTATTTTTGACTGCCAGTTTGATGAGACTTGATCAATATTTTTTTTTTAATTGAAATAAACTAGTGCTTGAGTGCGATCCCACCTGATGGTAAGCAGTGATGCGATCCTTGATCATCATCAACTAAATCATAGGATCATAATAAACTAGTGCGCCTCATCGGCGCAATAGTTTATTAAGAGCCTATTCATTCTACCCTTGAAGACACCTAAATTACAATCGGACGGGAAGACCGCAGCAGGCAAATTGTTCCAGTCCTTCCATGTACGCGGTATTAAACAACGAGGCGAAACGCTTAGTCCCGTAGAGGTAAGTTGAATACAAATAAGTATGAAGTTTTAAGTAAAAAAAAGAACAATTTTAAGTTTTTATTCAAAAAGATATTTACAATGCTGGTTAAAAAGTTTTTCTATTTTGTTTTTTAAGTAACGTCAACTCTTAATTGGTTACATCAAACACAGATGGGTTTAAAAATCGAAAACGTAACCAGCTGAGATAAAAAAAAATGTTCAATTTGAATTGTACCTACTGAAAGTAAATTACAAGTATTATGTTTTATTAAAAATATATTTCCAAATGTAACAAAAAATGGCCAAGTGCGAGTCAAACTCGACATGAAGGGTTGCGTACTACAATACTAAAATCGAGCAAAAATAATAATAGTAATAATAATCATGTTCCATTATAATTATCTAAAGGGCCTCTGCGAGTTGGCTTCGGCTCCTTGTACGCCTCCCAAAGGTCCAGGACCTCAGGGTCCTGAGATAAATAAAAAATAATAATAATAATAATAATAGAAATATATATTCTGAGAAAATTTCGACTCTTACGGTTTATAAGATACAACCCACTGACAGACGGACGAACGAACGGACAGTAGAGGCTTAGTAATAGAGCCCTGTTGGCACCCTTTACGTACGGAAACCTAAAAAGGACTAAATCATAACTTTCATTTAGACAAATTTTTAATGTACATATACTTTGACAAGCTTCCAATGAATCGAATTCCATATTTGAAAACGTCAATTTAAAAATACGATCGAGGTCGAAGCAAGAAGTATTAATATAATAAAACAATTACGATATATTTTCTTTACGACCGTCGTAAATATTATCATAAATAATATTGTTTTGTTTGGACACTTAATGGCTTATTCGGACTGGACGAAGTTTGACTTATAACGACCGACCGTGGGCGAGCAAAACGAGAAAAAGAGAAAAATAAAAACAGATTTTTGCAGCTGGTAATAATTTAGAAGTTAAATTTGTACGTGGGTGGACTGAACTTCATGGCTAATTTTTCATCTGTAGATATAAACTCACCGTGCTTACTTTGGCCACCAAAAACTATTGACTTTCAATGGAAAATCGTCTGGCCTGTTGTTCTAGTGGTTAATAGCCCTGACTTCTATGCCGGAGGTCTATGGTTCGATCCCCACCAAGGACAAATGTTTGTGTCATAAGCACAATCATTTGTTCTGTGTCTGGGTGTAATTTATCTATAATTTATGTATGTATTTAGAAATATTTAAGTATGTTTATCAGTTGTCTAGTACTCATAACACAAGCTCTGCTTAGCTTGGGACTAGACGGCGTTGTGTGAATATTATATTATATTATGTGTGAATATATCTATACTTAAGAATATTATAAAGCTGCAGAGTTTGTTTGTTTGTTTGTTTGTTTGTTTGAACGCGCTAATCTCTGGAACTACTGGTCCGATTTGAATGTTTCTTTCAGTGTTGGGTAGTCCATTTATTGAGGAAGGCTATAGGCTATGTTTTTTTTTTTCAAAATTAGGGATCCGTAATAAAATTGCTATTTTGTAACACAAGGTGTAAAATCGAAAACCTATTTTTGCGTGCGCTGCAAAAACTATTGACAATAGAACAAAATGATATACTACGGGTTTGTAGATCCTATTAAGACCTACAAAAAAGTCCGCGAGAACATATATCTAGCTATCATGGTTTAATCACAATAACCGATTTTGTGTTCAAAATAATTATTAAATCGTCTGAAGAAAAAAAAACTACGTTAAATATGTATCGTAATATTAATCTTTATCGAAATTAAGCATTATGTTATCAAGAGTATTTATGTAGAAGTAAAATACTTTTTGTTTCATCTCAATCGGATATTTCGTTTAAAAGTTATCACGTGTGTAAGATGTTAAGAGTTGGTACCTATTAATGAGTTATGGGCCATAGAGTTTTTTATCAACATAAAATCCTGTAATAATCTTTTTCGAAATATATTTGTTGATGAGATCAAGAAGATGCAGTCCATTATCCACAGGAATTTCTTAATTCTTTAAACCCGAGTGGCCTCCCCCCACATTCTCTCAAGTTAAAAATTGGTGCCCCAATTATTTTACTTAGAAATCTTAAGCCACTAAATTTATGTAACGGGACTCGACTTCAGGTTAAATTTCTTCGCAATAACGTGATCGTTGCAACAGTTTTGACTGGTATAGCGGTTGGTCAAACAGTACTTATACCTCGGATCCCAATGATTCCAAATGATTTGCCTTTTCATTTTAAAAGAGTCCAATTCCCAATTAAATTACCTTTTGCTGTAACGATAAATAAATCACAGGGGCAAACATTTAAATATGTAGGATTAGATTTACGGCAAGACTGTTCTTCGCACGGCCAACTATATGTCGCGTTGTCAAGATCAGGTTGCGGAAACAATCAATATATTCTTCTGCCACAAGAAAATAAAACGAAAAATATAATTTACTCAGAAGTACTTTAAAATAATATTTTAACCCGGTTTAAAGTGGACGGACACTCCCGCCTATAGTCGTAATTCTTATGTGTCTGGCTGAATGTCGAATAGATAGACAGCTATTGCCTGCGACTTATACAATTTAACTTAATTTATATTTTTCTTAATATTATAAAGCTGAAAAGTTTGATTGTTTGTTATGAACGCGGTAATCTCGGGAAATACTGATCTGATATGAAAACTGTTTAAATATTCAATAGTCCATTTATTGAGGGAGGCTATATTTATCTCGGTATTTCCACGGAAACGAGAAAAACGCGGGTGAAACCGCGGGGCACAGCTAGTTATAAATATGCCTACTAAAAATTACACCCACGATACAAGAGTGTTAGGTTTCAATAAAAGCCTAGTATTTGATTTAATTTTCAAGTTTATTAGGTATATGTGGCAACATTTAAATTGATTTGAGTGCTAGACCGGAAGTCGTTTAAATAACGGTTTTAAAATATTAAAGGGGGGGAGACAATAAGCACTAGGTCGGGGTATAGGCAGTTTGACCAGAGCACTGGTAGCGTTCGGACGTAAATTCGAGTGGCGACTACAATACGTTTACCCACTTAGCAGTCTACATTTTGTACTAATAATTATTAAGAAATAGTGTGCTTATCTGAAGCAATAGGTGCATTATTCATTGAATAAGTTGTTTTAACACATTCCCATCACCAAATTGCTTGCTTGTACTTTATTTATGTTCTAGCCCCGTTGAGATTCTGATAAAATACTATAAAAGTAATTCCTAGTGCAGTGAAAAAATCGTGTTAGTTCTCTATTTTTGTTCCTCTTTGCAACACTTTGGCACAATTCACGGTAATCGCATCCCATCATCTCACCCGTCACCAAAAAAAGGCCCACAAAAATGGTCCATCCTTCATTCATTTGCCAGCGTGGTCACGCCACAAAACCAATGTACTGACATTTCAACACAATGCCCAACGTGATTCCAAGTCACCGTTTGATGATACTTCTACCCTCAATACTTTTTACCTACGTCACTTCATTGTATGCATTGTCACAAAGTCTATTGATAAATGTACAAAGGAGGGGTTTTTAAAGGTCATGCCATGTTGACGCTGTGACCCGGTGTTTCCGTTTTTTGTGCGAATAGGATGTGAATACGACGTGGAGATTTATAAATAGGTGTAAGAATAGGGCTGATACGGATCTAAATATGGATTGGACTTAGGAATAATATTATACCGATTTCGAATATTATTTATTTATATAAAACTAAGTTTAAAGAGAGAGTTTTAGAGCAGTGGTGGCCGAGTGGTAACGGCTCCGACTTACGAGTTGTAGGTCGCGGGTTCAAACCCAGCCAGGCGCATTACTATGTGTAATTTATTTCATCACCACTGCTCTCAAAACGGTGAAGGAAAACATCGTGAGGAAACAGGCATGTCCTAGAACCAAAAATTCGAAGACATGTGACATCCACCAACCCGCACTGGGCCCGCGTGGTGGATTACGGCCCATTCCCTCTCCTAGAGAGGAGGCCTGAGTCCCAGCAGTGGGAACATTATAAGGCCGACTATGCTATGCTATGCTATAAGTTTAAAGATGCTACCCGAAAAGATGCTACTCTAAAGTGGAATTGGACCGTACACGTCGGCCGTATGTTAGGTGAGTGGTGGGCTATATGAGCTACTTCATCATCTGTTGGACTTAGGCCTCCCACAAGCGTCGCCACAATGACCGATTCTGTGCCTCTCGCATCCATCGCATTCCCGCAACTCTCACCAGGTCGTCGGTCCACCTTGTAGGAGGCCTTCCAACGCTACGTTTTCCGGTACGCAGTCGCCAATCTACAACCTTTCGGCCCCATCAACCATCCGTTCTACGAGCAATGTGCCCTGGTCACTGCCACTTCAGTTTGACGATTCTTCGGGCTATGTCGGCGACCTTGGTTCTCCTGCGGATATCTTCATTCCTGATGCGATCACGCAAGGAAACTCCAAGCTACTTATTGGGTTCAATTAAACGCAAGGTGACATCGCGGCAGACCAAAGCGAAAGTGGCGAGATGAGTTCGACAACTACCGGAGAGACTGCCTTGCAATGGCAGAGGACAGACGTATATAGAAAAGGGAGAGGGAGGCATTCGCCCAGCAGTGAGACATAATAAGCTAACAACAACTACAATATAACTTTATGCACTAATGAAACACTGTACAAAGGCGGACTCAACATGCCTTAGACATTTTCTTCTAGTCAACCTTAGGGTGGTGCAGAGACATAACATGATATAATTTCGGACTAGCTTCTGCCAGCGGCTTAGCCCCTTAGCTTTGTACCCCCGTTTCATCCCTTTAGGGAGTGAATTTCGAAAAATCCATTCTTAGCGGATGTCTACACCCTATGAGGAACCTACCTGCCAAATTTTAAGTTTGTAAGTGTTATAGTTTCTAAGATTTCGTGATTAATCAGTGAGTGGTATTTCGCTTTTATATTATGTATAAATAGATTATCCACTTTTTTTCAGTTACGGATATTAGAATCTTAAGATTATCATCGTCTCACTAGCCTTTGTCCTACTAACTTGGGTTCGGCTTCCAGTCTAACCTGGTTTTTGAAGGGGGTGTGAGACTTTTACTGACTAAAAACCCACTCCTGTTCCTTCGTTGCCTTTCGTATCAGGGCGGAGTCTTCCTTTCAGAAGCAGACCCTTGGCCCTAGTAGGCTTCGACCCTGCTGGGCTCCTACGCTTTGCTGACATCTCCGCGCGTGGAACACTACGCGCTGTTGACGACTTGGGCTCGGTCCGGATGGGGCTGAATACTTGTCTTTCACATGGCGGGACTGCCTATCAGACATCCCCAACACAGTTACTGGGCAACACGATACTCCCTGGATAGACTGATGGTCAGACTTTCTGACATCTGGCAGCACTAATGATAAAACGCGATATTGGTAATTATGAAACGTTAAGAAGTGTCCGACATAAAAATGAATTGAGCATAATTAAATGTAGGACAGTTAAATTTAAATCGAGTATTTTTGGAATAGGAATACAAATATACAATAGACTACCAAATTCTATAAAAAACATTGTAATCTTAAATATTTTTTAAATTAAACTTAAGGACAGTTAAATTTAAATTGAGTATTTTTGGAATAGGAATACAAATATACAATAGACTACCAAATTCTATAAAAAACATTGTAATCTTAAATATTTTTTAAATTAAACTTAAAGATTTTTTAATAAGTAAAGCATACTACTCGATCAATGACTTCTTAAATGATAAACGTATTGACGAATGAAATAATAATGTAAATTGTAATTGTGTGACTATGAAATTTGATTTTGACTATGTGAACTAATTTTATTAATAATAATGGATACTGACATGAAATATATTTAAGTAATAATACTTCATCGACTTCAAATTATGAATGATAAAAATATTGTACACCTTATGGGTATGTTGCAGCGACTCTAATGCAATTGTAAGAACTAAACCACCTGTGACAAACAATAAATAATATTGATTGATTGATTGATTGATTGATCTGCCTACCCGTAACGACTGTTAAATCTACAAATGACAACCGGGTTCAATGGATTTACGTGCTTACCAAGGCGTACCTCGTCACCCCGTAGGGTGTCAGTAATATCCTAAATAAACTTAGAAAATAACTTATATTATTTTTTTTGATTTATGCTCCTTAGTTTTCCTAAGACGAGCTACACGAGTACTGACAAATGATTGCACTGACTAGACAAGTCCACTAAAATCCGTGTAGTTCTTTCCTCAAAAGACCATCTCAAACACTAATCTGCATGGTTCTCATTTGATTTGATCCTTGTTTGCTGTATGGACTTTAAAAGAGACTGCTTATTCTGTTTCGATGTTTACTTAGTCTGTTTCGATGTGTCTACTCAGGGTTAATTAATCAATTAAGAAATATCGGCCTCATCTAATTTATACTGACGAAAACATTTACTTGTAACGTTGTTTTTTAAAACCTATTTTCCAAAAAAAAAAAAAGACATAAGTCAATTATCATTTACAGGAATGGAAAGCTATTTTATAGCACCAACATTGTAAATCATCCAATGATTTTTAGCTACTAAAACCACACCTGAGTCCTTCAGTTGTATTTTGCGTTCTAGTTGGCCCTTGCGGGCATCTGCCCTGCTGGGTGAATATGGTTTGCTGACGTCTCTGAGGAGCACCTGGAACATTACGCGCGGTCGACGACATGAACATTACTCGGTCTGGAGCATGGCCTGAACCAAAGCCGCCGCATAGCACCTATACCAACTATACGATAGCTTTTAACTTAAAACACAACAAACAATATCACTACACTGAAAATACACCACTGACTTTCATTAAACCAAACCACATAAAGCGGTTTACTTTACAGGCTGATTTACAATTATCTAGAATGAATCCGCCCACAAAAATAAAACGAATACTTTTAATAGAGAATTTTCCACAAAATGAACACGTAATTAATACAGCACCCTGTATAAAATTTGCTCCACGAGAGATGCTATCGCAGCGGATGCATTGATCCATAAAATGAGCCTGTTTAACTAGTAAATTATTCCGCGTGAAACAGGTTAGCTGGGAAATTGTGGCATAGTCTGGCTTATAAGCTGTAGATGATGTAGTTGATGATGTTTTAATAACACAATGGATGGGATTTGAGCCCAGAAATCTATTTATACAAAAGCGAAATACCATTCACTGATTAATCACGAAATCTCAGAAGCTATAACACCTATAAACTTAAAATTTGGCAGATTCCTTATAAGGGTGTGGACATCCGTTAAGGACGGATTTTATGCAACTCCACCCTTAAGGGGGTTTTTTTTGTGGGAAAATCATCTAATGACAAATCTCGCTCTAGGGTGGAGCAGGAGATAGTGTCAGACTTTTACTGACTAAAAACCCACTCGTGTTCCTTCGTGGCCTTCGTCCCAGGGTTTCGTTTTCACACTACCCATGGCCCCAGTAGGCTTCGACCCTGTTGGACCCCTACGATTTGCTGACATCTCCCTGAGGTGCGCGTGGAACAATACGCGCCGTCGACGACTTGGGCTCGGTCCGGACGGTTACCGGACGGTCGGACGGTGGGCTACAAATTGCTCGCCGTCCGCAATCCCGCGCCCTACACCCTAAGGGGTAAAACGGGGGTTGGAAATTTGTATGAAGAAACCTATTTTCACGCGGGCGAAGCCGCTGGCAGAAGCTAGTGTTTTATATTTGTAAGCCTAAAACAACCTCATGTCATAATTATATATTTAAATAAAAGGAGAAACTGACTGACTGACATATCAACGCACAGCCGAAACTACTGGGACTAGAAATGTGAAATTTTGCACAAGGCATCAGGATGTCGATCTGGAACCCAAGTCTGTTATTTTTATAAATTCGTCATTCCAGCACGATCCCATTGACATTTTGCTAAAAGTTCGTAGTCTGCTAAATTCATAATGGTCGATCATTGGTCAGTCATTGGTCTCGTAATAGATTTGTGGTAAAATGATAATATCGAGCTGTCTTGTAACAAATTAAAAACAATGACTGCACAACGACGTTCTAATGGTAGGACACTGATCAAAGGAACTGTCAAAATTTTAGCACATTACCGCATAAGTAGTACGTCAGACATCCATTCGTCATTATGTACGAGATTACCATTTTATGCAATTTCTTTGAATGGAGTGTCAGTGGTTGATCACTGGAAAGTCATAATGACGCCATTATGTTAGTAGATTACCAAACTTGTCAAAATTAACAATTATGATGTCAATGATAGACCATTCTGACACTATTGTAATAGCAGACTTGAGGCCCTGCACTCTGATGGGAATTTTCTTCAAAGACCCTTTTGTTTGGGTGATGAATGGGTAACGAGCAAACTATACAAACCACGTAACTGATTTATTATGATGTAGGTCTCAGGTATTCAATTCACAACGAGCAGAGAGACAGTTCCTACGCACTTGTTGTTCACACGAAGTCCATGGATCAAGAGAGCTCGTGGTGTCTTGATCTCTTCTATTATAGCTGGACTCACTGCAGTTGTCATGCCAGGCGCTGTCAAAACGTATACGTCATACAATGTTTCGTCTCGTTGTTATTGACTATACCGACACTTCCGTACTATTGACTTTGTCGACATATATATATATATATCAATCCTGTGCTGCCCGACTGTTGAGCAAAGGCCTCCTTCCATTCCTTGCATTGTTTTTGGCTCTGGAGCGAGAAGAACAAGAGTGCTAAATCGTCCTGCCATCTCCTTCGTAATCTGCAAGAAGCTTGTCTCTCGATTTCATACTAAGAATGCATAATCCAATAAAAATAATTACAAGCTGAAAGAGGGAGGGGAAGCAGTTCTTCCTCTCCCTCTTCCCTTCTTTATTGGACATCGAGAAATTCTTCCACATCACTGTCGCGGGAAATTTGCCTAAAACACAGGCAGCATTGTCACGTTGAATGCTAATGGTGAATATTTGGCCGTAAGAAAGACCTAAAAGTCATTGAACCTTTTTACAAATTCTCGTTTTAACAAAATCAATGAAACCCTAGTTTCGTCTAATTTATTTTTTTAAGTCGATAAAAGCTAACTTTATAAAACAACTCAACTGCCACAAAACGAAGTAAAAATTATGAAACAAATCCCGCCTAAAATTATTCCCAAGACTCAGAATTAATTCAGCCTGTATTGCGCAATACAATTGGACCCAGAACAGTCTCAAACAAGACGATACCACCTAATTCATTACTGGGTATTTAGATAAAATAATCGCTATACTTATTCACGGATATTATTACAATAGCTAGGAGAATAGGCAGAAGCAGTATCCATCATCGTAATACCAGCATTTGTCTTGGCTCTCATAATGACCGCAATAAAAAATATTCAGTCTGTTTTTGTGCTATTATTATTGACTGCCTGAAGGCATTCGGGAGGTTATTGAACTTTAGCTCCTGATTCAGAACTCTTCGATAACAAACCGATTCGATAGCAAATCATCGGCGGGCGTGGTGATATATTGCGTGGTTTTCGGGCGATTTATCGACGAATTCAGAAAAGATTACGACAAATATAAATGTCCTTATGTACCTACGTAATCAGCCAATCTCGCTGAATATGATTGTCATATCACATAATAAATACTCTTTACAAAAATACAGTGGGAGACCATCGTTTGTCTTGGTATAATCATGTGAAGAGGAGAGATGAAACGCATGTTACTAAAAGAGTTATGAATATATAGGGAGACTGGCAATTAGTGTACGATACTTAAACACGTGATTGTGCTCATGATAACAAACAATTTTTATTATGGGAGCAAAGCCGAAATCGCGAAAAAAAACATCAGCTGTTCAGTACATTAGGCAAACATAAATGTACTGAACAGCTGATTTTTTTTCGCGATTTCAGGTTTGTTCCCATAGTAAAAGTTGTTGGTTATCATGAGCACAATCACGTGTTTAAGTATCGTACACTAATTGCCAGTCACCCTATAAATGTGGATGGATGGAGAGGGAGGCCAATGAAAAGGTGAATAAATTTTGTGAAAAGTGATATTAAGAAAAGAGAGTTAGTGATAGTGTCACGGGTGATAGGACAGAATAGAAAGAAATGTATTGTGCCGACCCCATGTAGCATGGGATAAGGGCAGAAAGATAATTGATGACGAAAATACAGTAGGAGTTTAAAATTAATAAAATTTAACAATGCACTGTCTTATCGCTAAAGCCGATTTTTTACAGACAATCTTTGGATAGATTTGACTGAGAAGGAGACAAGATACGCTTGTAGTTTATGGTGTACTATTTACAGACATACAATAATTAATAAACATATTTATTACTATTAGTACAGAATTATAGATTCAAATAAGTGAAAGAAAAGAAGAAAGAAAGAAAACATGTTTATTCTGCCCAAATAGACGCACAATAAAATACAGCAATCTGTCGGGCCATGTGTGAACCGTGCATAACTGTGCTGTAGACACTAAACAGAACACACAGTTGTTCTAAGTCCAAGGATGTCTACAGCTTAGTCTGTGGTTATCTATTGTCTATTACACCCGGTCGGAACCGACTGAGACAAACATAACATAAATATAAACTATAATATAAGAAAAACAAATATAATATATAAATCCAAGTGCTGGTTCTTCTCCATAGAAAACGACCAATTTGGAACCGTGCACTAGCTTCTGATGTTTAATAAGTGGCCATGTAGGCCTATGTGAAATAAAAACATTTGAATTTTGAATTTTTAAAGTTTTTTCGAAGTTATCCAATATTTGGATTGATAGAGAGAGAGTTTTAATAGTCATTTTCATCGAGACTTCTTAAAATTGTTTAGAACTTATTGCACATTAGAAATAAATAAATACTAATTCGAGTTTAAATAATAATAATATAATATTGATTTTGCAAATTTTTCCCTAAATGACGGAGTTCTGAGGTAAAACAAATCCAAAAAAAAAATACAACCGAATTGATAACCTCCTCCTTTTTTTGAAGTCGGTTAAAAAGAGACCTCATCTGAACCAAGAACATACTGGCATCCCTAAATTTCAAAACGCATCTTTTATTTAAATTTCCTTCCACAATATGTAGAGGCAATATCAAGACATGTTCAGTAGACATTAAACCCCTAAAATACGGCCCAGGAACTAGGTTAAAATATTTAGGCAACACTACATGAAAATAATCTTCCAAAATATTCATACCTACACACATTACGGCAGTATATTCCGTTTTCTTATCCAGCAGTTCTTTTTCCTTCCTTCTTGGCAACTATCCAGTAGATATAAACGTTGGATGCATCAGCAAAAGAATATTTACCTTAGAAGAATAACTAGTTAGATTTTGTAAGTTGAAAACGTTGAAATTGTCACACAAATTTTCAAGTTTTTTTTTTTTACTTGATATCCGTCTTTTCAATTGCCAGATATTTTTTTAACTCAGAAATAAAAATAGCTTTCGGAAACCTGTGACCTCACCAGCTCATCAGTCTACCTTGTAGGAGACCTTCCAACACTGCGTTTTTCGGTACGCGGTCGCCACACCAGAACCTATCGGTCTCATCGATCATTTGTTCTGCGAGCAATGTGCCCTGCCCATAGCCACTCAAGCCTGGTGATTTTCCGGGTTATGTCGGCAACTTTGGTTCTCCTGCGAATATCTTCATTTCTAATGCGATCACACAAGGGAACTCCGAGTATAGCCTTTTCCATTGCCCTTTGGGTGACTTTAAGCTCTCTGATGAGGCCCATTGTAAGCGACCACAATTATCGCATTTGTGACCCTAGTTACATCAATTAGTATTTCACTTAAAAGTTTTTAGTGAAAATTCAGACGCTGTTAGCTCAAGCGAACTGACCCAAAACACAAGCGGATAGTGAAAATATGTTGATTGTTTTGTGTAAAGGTGCCGTAGAGCCAATATTTTGCTTTGAACAACTGCTCTAAGCTGACCTCCAAATCCTAATCCATTGCAATGCTTTGAGATTCAGTTTGACCGTGTGTCGGAGTTCAGGCTTTCGAATATTTGGAATAACTACGGTCATGAGAGGCTTCGCTTTGCCGTTGGCCTATCGGCCAGGAGAAGTGAAGCCGCTTGGTGGATACACCAACAGTGTATTTTCTGGGACACAAAGTAAGATTATTTTTTTTATAGTTGGGAATCATTCAATGACTCTCTCCCGCTCTTGGGCGGTATGAGAGAGCGTGTCATACTTTTACTGAATAAACCCCACTCCTATGTTCCTTCTTTGTCTTCGTTCCAGGGCCCCGGGGTTCACTTTCACACAACCCTTAGCCCCAATAGGCTTCGACCCTGCTGGGAAGAAATACTTGGTGATTGTATAGAAGGGATGACATCGATATCTGAACACCGCACTGGAGACTTCTCATGTATATCTTTTTTTGTCTAACTACTTACATGTGTTGTTATTTTGTTGTTGTTGTATTTGTATAAGTGCTTAATTTTATTATTTATTCATGGCGCTTTGGTGTATGTTTTGTGTTGTAGTAAATAAATGATTTGATCTGTAACTGTGTTTTTTTTATGTGGGAAAATCATCTAACGACAAATCTCGCTCTTGGGTGGTGCGGGAGATAGTATCAGACTTTTACTGACTAAAAACCCACTCCTGTTCCTTCTTTGCCTTCGTCCCAGGGCATCGGGTTTCACTTTCACCCTACCCGTGGCCCCAGTAGGCTTCGACCCTGCTGGGCCCCTACGATTTGCTGACATCTCCCTGATGCGCGCGTGGAACAGTACGCGCCGTCGACGACCTGGGCTCGGTCCGGACGGTTACCGGACGGTCGGACGGCGAGCCACCAATTTCTCACCGTCCGCAAGAAGAAGGAGGGTTATGTTTTTTCTGTGTCCTTTATCTTGTCTGTTTAATATTTAGGTACATAATTTTTTAAAGAAATAAAGTGCCTGTAACTTTAAATAAATGCTTCGAGTTTCAAGTTACTAAAAGCCACAATGCCTCTTCAAGAAACAGATCCTCCTTGAAAATGAAATAGGTAATAATCATGTATCATAACAGAATATCATAAAGAAGAGACTACCCTCGCTAACAAATTCCCCAGTGGGCATAGTGTTTCTCCACTAAGTCATCTCGAGCTATAATTCCCGGCCCGCCTACGCAATGCGATGACCCTTACTGTCTTAACGATTCATGTCCCGGTAATTTATATTTTCTACGTTTTGGTTTTGTTGAGAGAAATGGGGAATTATTATCTGGGTGGTTAGCGTTGATAGTACTAAAATTTATATTTAAATGACATTAATTAAACAGATTAGCGATCAAAACTAAAGTTTGCGAGCTAATTCGTAAGAAGTTGGCTATAGCATCGTCACAGCGTTAATGGTTTCCGATTCTTGATTTGGACCAATTGTTTGACTACATTAGTGGTATGTAGTTTATTTATTTGAGTATATATATTGTTTAATTGTATTTTAACTATGGTTTATTATTAGCATATTCATTCTTGTATTCGCCTTTTTCTACCTCTTCTATTGCACCTAACACTATTTTTCTCTGCATCATCCAAAGGTTGAATGCGTAGAATTAAGGCATTAAGTCCGCCTCTGTACTTTTTTGTGCATAATGGATTTAATAAATAAACAAACAATTCATTATTCTTTCCAGATACAAGACAAGTATATTAACACGCCGTACAGAAAAAGTCTGGAAGAGTTTCTGGTCCGTGAGAGCACTATTTAAGGGCATTTTGTAATGTCACTTATGCGTAAGGTAAGGACATGTACATTCTTCCCATCCTGACGTATGGTGCACAGACTTGATCTTTGTCTAACATCCCACCTCCAAACTCATGGTTTGCCAAGGTGCTATGAACCGCAGTATACTTGGTTTTAAACCAACAGATAATGTACGAAACACCTTACTGCACTTTAAAACACAAATTGTTGACGTTGCTTAGAACGTTTACCAGCTTAAGCGGGACTGGGCTGGACATGTCTGCCGTATGCTGACCAAGCAGAGGTCCAGTAATATCAAAATTGGTACTCTGAAATTTTCGAGACGGGAAGAAGATAGCAGGATGACTTAGATATATCTTCCTTAGGAATTGACAAGACCTTGAGAATTGGGAGACCATTTCTACCTTTTTTCCCAGCTTTTTATTCCCGGCTCTGGACTTCCGCCTTTGTCCAGTAGTGAGGCACCTCAGGCTAGATTTAATAATAAACTAGAAGAAGCCGGCCATTTAAAATCGTTTGCTGTGGGCCGTGCATTAAATCAAAAGAGGCTTTGAACAAAATGGTAATTTATCAGCGAAAACCAAAAATCAAAATGGCGCTACCTGCTTGCGGGATTTTTTCCAGTGAAGTGAGGTGACTGTTTTAATGATAAGCTAATTGACTCCTAGGGGATACTTTGGTGCAAAATTGTTGTAGTTTCTCTATTGTCTACAGAACTGCCCCCCTAGCCAAGTCACAAACGATAAACGTAAACTCTCAGTAGTCTTTAATAGATTTTCAACTTTATGTTATTGGATATAAAGTTGAAAATCTATTGAAGATTACATAGTGTTTTCGTTCGTTCCGGTCGCTAACGCTCAGTAGTCTTTAATAGATTTTCAACTTTATGCTCTTAGGTATAAAGTTGAAAATCTATTGGAGATTACTAAGCGTTCACGTTTATCGTTTGCAACTTGGCTAGGGGGGCTGGACCATTGTGGATTCATTGAAACACATGATCCCGGGAAAATGGACCAGGATAATAAGAATAATATTCCACAACTTTCACACAACACCATCTAGTCCCAAACTAAGCTGAGTTTGTGGTATGAGTACTAGATAACTGATAAACATACTATATATTTCTAAATACATACATACTTTTGATAATTTACACTCAGTCACAGAACAAATGAATTAGATGAAATTTAGTTTTAGTAAATTATAAAAGGATCCAGGATCGGTCGTTGTGGCGACGCTTGAGGGAGGCCTATGTCCAACAGTGGACGTCTTTCGGCTGAAATGATGATGATGATGAAATTGTAAAATACTCTTTATCCCGGGATTATGTTTCCTTGGTATAATTTTCTAATTTCACACGGGCAGAGCCGCAGGAAAAAACTAGTATAGGAATACTTGTAAGTGAAATTTAATAGTCATCTAACTAATTCCAGCTCAATGTCACAACAAATAAGATTGTCCTTTCAATAGTCCATCAAATAATGTCCTCGGCCCAAATCTAATATTATATTTCTAAATAAACGATATGATATTATTTTCCGTCTTCTGATTATATAGACGACAATACTTAGGAAAAATCCATCAGCAAGATTGATTTATCTATTTTTATTTTCATCTACACTACTACACAAAAATTATAAAGAGAAAGTTTGTTTTTTTTTTGGTTTGTAGGAGGTAATCTCTGAAAGTACTGGTCCGATTGCAAAAATTTTTCACTGATAGAAAGCTGCTTTATTCCTGAGTGATGTAGGCTTATTTTATGTACGCGGGCGAAGCTGCGGGCAAAAGCTAGCATAGTATAGCATAGTCGGCCTTATAATGTTCCCACTGTTGGGACTCAGGCCTCCTCTCTAGGAGAAGGAATGGGCCGTAATCCACCACGCGGGCCCAGTGCGGGTTGGTGGATGTCACATGTCTTCGAATTTTTGGTTCTAGGACATGCCGGTTTCCTTACGAGGTTTTCCTTCACCGTTTTGAGAGCAGTGGTGATGAAATAAATTACACAAAGTAATGCGCTTGGCTGGGTTTGAACCCGCAACCTACAACTCCGTAAGTCGGGGCCATTACCACTCGGCCACCACTGCTCTTCACTCGGCCACCACTGCTCTTCACTCGGCCACCACTGCTCTTCACTCGGCCACTACTGCTCTTCACTCGGCCACCACTGCTCTTCACTCGGCCACCACTGCTCTTCACTCGGCCACCACTGCTCTTCACTCGGCCACCACTGCTCTTCACTCGGCCACCACTGCTCTTCGGGCAGAAGCTAGTACATTATATTTAAACTGTAGAAACGGCGTCTAAGATATATAAATACCATAAGTAAGTTATATTTAGGCGTTTGTCAGCGACTTCACCTACATCAAAATCAAAAACTGGCCAAGTGCGAGTCGGGCTCGCACACGAAGATTTCCGGTCCGGACGGCAAGCAATAGATAGCTCGCCGTCCGGACCGAACTCAAGTCGTCGACGGCGCGTACTGTTCCACGCGCGCCTCAAGGAGATGTCAGCAAACCGTAGGAGCCCAGCAGAGTCGAAGCCTACTAGGGCCAAGGGTCTGCTTCTGAAAGGAAGACTCGGCCCTGGTATGATAGTCAACGAAGGAACAAGAGTGGGTTTTTAGTCAGTAAAAGTCTGACACACCCTCATGCTCGAACCAATCCTAGCCTCAAGATCAACAACAGTGGTTACAACCACTATACCAACGAGATTATCAACATAAAAAATTCATATGACTTACAAAAAACCACAGCCTACAAGCCAGCTACCCACCTAATCCATTTACCTCAGTAAATAGGTCAACGGCCCTATAAATAAAACGAAAATGCCTCCAAATGAAATATTTAAAAACAACAAACCTTTTGATGAATGTCCATGTAACATGAACATTTTAAACGTAACATATTTATTTCTATGAAGGATATTTTGTAGGCAGTTGATGTGTTTCATAGTCGTGATGACCCAGTGTTAAGGCTGCGTTTACACCAGAGATGTGCGAGGATGCGTAGCGAGGGATGTGTTTGTAAGGAACCAATAGAATCGCTTCATTTACCTCACCTCGGTCAGCACAGCTCTGGTGGAAACGGCTCAGCGATGCTAGATTTTTGCGCATACAAAACAAGTGAGAGATGTGAACGAGGGATGTGTACGAGGGATGTGTGCGAGGGATGTGTACGAGGGATGTGTGCGGGGGATGTGTACGAGGGATGTGTGCGAGGGATGTGTTGCGAGGAAAGTGTGTTGAGATGGATGTGTTGCGAGGTTTGCGCATACTGTACCGGCCAGTCCATAGACGGAGTTTGTTGGAAGTAGAAGTGCGCAAAATAGATATGGATAATTGGAAAAAGAAGATACTTTTATGTTTAACAATTTGCGATGAAGAAATGGAAGCAGAAGATACGGAGTTTATTAGTTCTATAATTTTGAGCAATAGAAGAACACACAGGTTTTGGATACGTAACCATATTACTCCGTTACTCTGCTCCCACTACACCGCACCCCCGTCGACACATTTCACAGCTTTGCAACGCATCCTCGCATCACACATTAATGTGCATTTTCACAGCTCCGCTACACATCCTCACACGACACATTTCCATCGCACATCTCTGGTGGAAACGCAGCCTAAGGCACCTATCTCTCATGCAATGTGAATTTTTCAATTCATGTGTAATTTTTTAAGTTTATCTAGGACATTAACTGACACCCCGTGCCTTGGAAAGCACGCAAAACTATTGGTCCCGGTTCTAATTCGTAGATAATAATAATAATAATATTCCACAACTATCACACAACGCCGTCTAGTCCCAAGCTAAGCAGAGCTTGTGTTATGGGTACTAGACAACTGATAAACATATTTATATATTTCTAAATTCACGGCGGGTATCCACCCTTACGTTGTTGAAACCTCTACGGTCCGGACCAAGCGTTTCGCCTCATCGTTTTTACCGCGTACATCGAGGGACTGGAACAATTTGCCTGCTGCGGTCTTCCCGTCCGATTATAATATAGACCAGGTGTCGTCAAGGCTAGAGTGAATAGGCACTTAATAAATTAGTGCACCTCACCATCAACGATTGCATTACTACTTACCATCAGGTAGGATCGCAGTCAAGCACTAGTTTATATCAAGTAAAAAAAAAGAACATACATTTTAAAGATAAATTATATACATTATATAAATTATTACTTTATTATTATATTACTCAGACACAGAACAAATGATCGTACTCAACACACAAACATTTGTCCTAGGTGGGCATCGATCCCACGACCTCCGGCATAGCAGTCAGGGCCACTAACCACTAGACCAACAAGCCAGTCAAAGTTTCAGGTTTTCAAATTTCAGATATTTGACAGTTGTTACAGGTTCTGACTACCTGTAACAACTGTCAAATATCTGAAATTTTCTTTTTTTTTTCGCCAGAAAGTCTGACCACCAATCTATCCAAGAAGTATCCAGTTGCCCAGTAAGTGGGTTGTGGGGGTGTGATAGACAACAAGAGTAGAGTAGTGATGGACCAGTGGTCCCGATTTACGAGTTTAATGTCCTAGCCAGGCGTATTACTTTGTGTAATTTATTTTATCACCTTAAGACGGTGAAGGAAATCATCGTGAGTGAAACCGGCATGTCCAAAAATTCAAAGTCATGTGACATCCACCAAACCGCACTGGGCCCGCGTGGTGGTTTACGGCCAATTCCCTCTCCAAGACAGGAGGCCTGAGTCCCAGCAGTGGGAATATTAAAAGGCTGGTTATGCTATGTTATTTATTTATTTATTTAATCATAGGAGAACCAACAGCTATAACAAATAGATAACAATAGTATAAGAGACATTGAGCCAATTACAGGTTCTCACGGGTAGAAACAGATAAAATAGTAGAAAACTTACGATCACTAGTACAAGAAGAAGAGCAACGCCGTGTCCTCGTGCAGGCGATCGGCGGCAGTGATCTCCCGCGCCGGGCCTTGTTACAGGCCATGGTCCGGAGCGAGGAGGAGTGGCAGGCGGTCGCCTCCTTCTGCGAAGCAGTAATGCTAGCAAAGGAGGCGGCCGATCGCGTGAGGCAACGGTTCTCACGCCCCAACCGCCGCCGGGATTCTGATCCCGATTTCCGGCCACCGTAGGCGCGGGCTTGCGGACGGTCAGCAATGGGTAGCTCGCCGTCCGACCGTCCGGTAACCGTCCGGACCGAGCCCAAGTTGTCGACGGCGCGCAGTATTCCACGCGCGCCTCAAGGAGATGGCAAAGAAGGAACAAACGGCACGTCAGCAACTGTAGGGGCCCATCAGGGTCGAAGCCTACTGGGGCCAAGGGTCTGATTCTGAAAGGATGGCCCTGGTACGAAAGGCAACGAAGGAACAGGAGTGGGTTTTTAGTCAGTAAAAGTCTGACACTATCTGTCGCTCCGCCCAAATGCGGGAGACGTCATAAGATGATTTTCCCACCGAAGAAAAAAAATGTACGATATAAAAGAACATAATTAAATTATGTTACAACATTATTCATTATTCCAAAATAAAACCTATTTTAACGTTACGAGTGCTGCCCATTCTCAGAACATGTGGATTGTGGAATGCTGAGCGTTTCCCCTTACACACGAACAAAGCCAACTTCATGCATTTCACATAATAGTCTGAATTCTATTTCGAGACTGTTCTGTAATACTTTGACCGAGTAATGGCATAGTTTTGCTTTTATTTTTGCTTTTTTTTAAACATTCTGATCCACACTAGGAATAGTAAGAATTCGGTACTCCTATATAGGGTGTCCGACATATCACAGTGTCTCAATACGAAAGTCTAAGACCAGTGCGTGTTGCCAGTGATGATATATGACTCTGAAACGTTGTCGCTTACAATGGGCTTCATCAGGAGGCTTAAAGTCACCCTAAGGGATTGCCCTTCCATTCATTGTTTCCATTGAGAAAGGGCTATGATCGGAGTTTCCTTGCGTAATCGCATTAAGAATCAAGATATCCGCAAGTGAACCAAGGTTGCCGACATAGCCCGAAGAGTTGCCAAACTTAAGTGGCAGAGGGCAAGACACATTGCTCGCAGAACAGATGGGCGATGGGTCCGAAAGGTTCTGGAATGGTGACCGCGCATCTGCGTCTTCGGTGCGCGTTGGAAGGCCCCCCACAAGATATACGGATTACCTGGTGAGAGACGTGGGGAATCCAATGCTTGCGAAACGCACAGGACCGTTCGTTATGGCCATGTGGGTTACCAATACCTATCTGTAGTTTACAATTATTTGTTGTGTATTTGTACTATCTGTAGTTTACAAAAATTAGTGCAGGAATCGAACCGGCGATACACAGCGCAGCAGCCCATCTTTTAAACACTGCATCAAACATTTCGTCAAAAGTTTTTTTAACCGACTTCTAAAAAAAGAGGAGGTTCTCAATTCGGATGTTTGTATTTTTTTTATGTTTGTTCGCGCATAACTTCGTTGCTTGTCAACCGATTTAATTTTTTTTTTTGTTGGAAAGGGTATACTTTCCAAATGGTCGACGTACATTAATCCCGTAGATTACATTAATCCCTTTGTCGTACTCTTGACTTAAAGATGCCGGTTTGAGATCCCGGTAGAGGTTGTAGCTATCAGAAAACACTCCAGCAAGGCATTTCACTCCTTAGCTGATACGCACAATGAATGTGTTCCGAAAATACGATATCCCATCCTTTTCTTACGTTGTAATATTGTTAAAATTTCTTAACGAATACTTCGGCACGAGCGTGCAGTGACGCGGGTGACGCGAGACTTTGTTTTTTTTTTATTGTTGATAGGTTCGCGCTTGACCGCTATCTCACCTGATGGAAAGCGACGATGCGGTCGACGATGGAGCGCGCTTACCTATTCACTCTTGACTTAGACTCCCGGATCGTCGTCATCAAGAAACACAGATTCCGGCAAGAAATTCCACTCCTTAGCTGTACGAACAATGAATGCGTGTGTTGAAATCTGCGCACAATTGCGAATGTTGCGCTCTTTTTGTGCAGACGATTTTGAGACGCTGAGTATCTTGGGTTATTTAATACATAAATTATGTGTTCCCAAAACAAGGTGGAAATACTTGAAAATTACAACCACATTTATTGGCCTATTTCTAGACCGAAATTCAGTCATTAATCTCTATTCTAAGATAGACTAGGGTTGAGATAATAACATAAAACACATTGTATTTTGGCTCTATTGAGACAATAAGATTTATGGCTCGAAATGAGATTATTTGGGTTATTAATGTTACTCAATACAAAACATTTGTTCTAGAAACAAATAGCCGATAACAACCACAATAAACTTACATCATTAATTGCTTATAAACCCTGTATATTACTATTGATCTTAATGTTATTTCAGTACCAAATAATTTTTACCGAATTTCTAAAAGAAAGAGAGCAGTGGTGGCCGAGTGGTAACGGCCCCGACTTACGAGTTGTAGGTCGCGGGTTGTGTCACCGGTTGTACAACCCAGCCAGGTGCATTACTTTTTCTAATTTATTTTATCACCACTGCTCTCAAAACGGTATAGGAAAACATCGTGAGGAAACCGGCATATCCTAGAACCAAAAAATTCTAAGATATGTGACATTCACCAACGCGCACTAGGCCCGAGTGGTGGATTACGGCTCATTCCCTCTCCTAGAGAGGAGGTCTGAGTCCCAGCAGTGGGATCATTAAAAGGCTGATTTAATATGCTTTGAATTTCCAAAAGGAGGAGGTTCTGTAGCCGTCCGGATTTTCTCTTTTTCTGTATATTTTTTTTAATTCTATTTTTGGGTATCTTGTTCAGCAATATCTTCACCAAATGTGATTTTTTTTATGTTTCGAAGATACAAAACATTTTTTTTTTCTTTTTTTGCTACAACATACAACCGATTTAAAAAAAACACGGGCCAGCAAACCCCGAGGACTTAGATCCACGTTGCATCTTCCTATGATAAGTAGACGAAAACCTAAATTTCGCATGAGATGTCTTTTGTTATCTTCTACGTTTTGCACCCATGACCCGTAAAGTAACCAAACAAGCATTGATATATAAACCTTATAGAAAAAAAAACAATATGGTACCTAATATTGTTTGTAAATTAATTTTCACAAAATATCGTTTCAGTTTCACCAAATACTTCAGTCCAACAAACTTACAGGAAATCGATTCGGTAAGGCTTCGAACTTCAAAAAGGTCGAATCTAACGACGTGTCCTAACTATACAAGTTATTAGGCGGCGCCTTCCTTAACGAAAGTTTAATCTGGGTTTAGCTAAACGGTGTTAGGTTAAACTCAGTTTGTAATAGGTTCGGCACTTGCCTGCTGAGGTGGGTGACATTTTGATTTTAGGGCTCGATCGCTATTAATATTATCCCTTTAGTGACGTTATTAAGAAAAGCCAGGTGCGTAGTGCTCTGCTGCAAGAGACGCCTCGAGCATCGGGAATCGCAGGACAATTCCCGGTTAATGCAGGCGCGAGCTTGTGTACGACGAGCAATCGATAGCTCGCCGTCAAAACACAAAACAGAAAAAAAAACAATAAATACCTAATTTTGAAAAAAGTATAACGTACCTTTAATATAAAGTTTATTTGAACTTATAATTCCAAGTCAATCCAAAGATGTTATATCTTTGGATTGACTTCAAAGTAACCCGTTTTAAAAAACCGGCCAAGTGCGAGTCGGACTCGCCCATGGAGGGTTCCGTAGCAGCAAGTAACATAAAAAATGTTTTTTTTTTTTTTATATTTGAGTTGATTGAATGAAAGGTAAAATGCGGTTTACGATTTATGACGTACTAAAAAAAAACTACTGACCAGATCTCGTTCAAACCAATTTTCGTTGGCAGTTTTTATAGTAATGTACATCATATATTTTTTTTAGTTTTATCATTCTCTTATTTTAGAAGTTAGAGGGGGGGGGACACACATTTTACCACTTTGGAAGTGTCTCTCGCGCAAACTATTCAGTTTAGAAAAAAATGATATTAGAAACCTCAGTATCATTTTTGAAGACCTATCCATAGATACCCCACACGCATGGGTTTGATGAAAAAAAAAATTTTGAGTTTCAGTTCTAAGTATGGGGACCCCCAAAATTTATTGCTTTTTTTCTATTTTTGTATGAAAATCTTAATGCGGTTCACAGAATACATCTACTTACAAAGTTTCAACAGTATAGCTCTTATAGTTTCGGAAAAAAGTGGCTGTGACATACGGACGGACAGACGGACAGACAGACAGACAGACAGACAGACAGACAGACATGACGAATCTATAAGGGTTCCGTTTTTTGCCATTTGGCTACGGAACCCTAAAAACGGCAATTTCATACTTTAATCCCTATTATTATCCCTTTAGTGACGTTATTTAGAAAAGCCAGGTGCGTAATACTCTGCTGCAAGAGACGCCTCGAGCATCGGGAATCGCAGGACAATTCCTGGCTAATGCAGGCGCGAGCATTAGCCAGAAATTGTCCTGCGATTCCGGTCGTCCGAGCCTGAGTCGACAGCGTGTAGTGTTCCGCGACAGCCTTAAAGAGATGTTGGCAAAACTGAAGGGGCCCCAGTAGGGCGATGCGATGGGAACGTTTGATAGAGTTATTGTGGCCAAAGCAAAGAGTAAATAATGGAACGTAGGTGGGTTTTAGTCTGTAAAAATCTGACACGCTCACCTGTCTCATTCTCTCGCTCCTCCTTAGAGCGACACAGTCATTTGATTACTTTCCACATAAAATAAAAAAGGTCATGGTACCATCTCACAATCGGTGACGTGTGTGTTCATATATAGTCAGATGTATACTCTGACGCGTTGAGGTACTTTGTTTTATGTATGTAATATGTAAAGATATACAACATTATATTTAGTTTATGCGAAACCTGAATATAGTTTATTCAGAATCAGTAACTGAATGGATTCCAATTGTTTTTACACCATGTTAAAAAGGTCACAAGTTGGACACTGCCGACACTAAGTCCAACACAGGTCACGGCAGGTAGTCGCGGCATGGCGGAAAGAGTTCCGGCGGGATCTCATGGCGGAATGGCGACGGCGACTGTCGCAACCCAGTGCTGGGCACGCCGTAATTATGGCGGTAAGTCCCCTCTTTGAGGAGTGGCTGGAAAGGCAACACGGCGTCATTACCTTCCGTATGACGCAGGTCCTCACCGGACACGGTAAGTTCGGGAAGTTCCTGCACCGAATTCGTGCGGAAGCGACGCCAGGGTGTCGCCACTGTGTGGACCGCCCGGAGGACACGGTGGAGCACACGGTTGAGGTGTGCCCCGCTTGGGCAGAGCAACGCCGTGTCCTCGTGGGGGCGATCGGCAGCGGCGATCTCTCGCGCCGGGCCTTGGTACAGGCCATGGTCCGGAGCGAGGAGGAGTGGCAGGCGGTCGCCGTCTTCTGCGAAGCAGTAATGCTAGCGAAGGAGGCGGCCGATCGCGTGAGGCAACGGTCCTCACGCCCCAACCGCCGCCGGGATTCCGATCCCGTTTTCCGGCCACCGTAGGCGCGGGCTTGCGGACGGCGAGTAATGGGTGGCTCGCCGTCCGACCGTCCGGTAACCGTCTGGACCGAGCCCAGGTCGTCGACGGCGCGTGTTGTTCCACGCGCGCCTCAAGGAGTTGTCAGCAACTGTAGGGGCCCAGCAGGGTCGAAGCCTACTGGGGCCAAGGGTCTGATTCTGAAAGGAAGACTCGGCCCTGGTACGAAAGGCAACGAAGGAACAGGAGTGGGTTTTTAGTCAGTAAAAGTCTGACACTATCTCCCGCCTCGCCCAAGAGCGGGGGATGTCATAAGATGATTTTCCCACCGGAAAAAAAAAAAAAAAAAAAAAGGTCACGGCAGGTGATAGTGGGCATTAGCACCAGCTAACAGCTGCCCCCCTAGCCTCCGATTCCTTTGTTCTGACCACGGGCCTGAGCGTTGAGATGACGTCAGAACAATGGAATCGGAGGCGTGCCCTACTCGAGGCGTTCGACGCAAGAGAATCGAAACGAAACGATCGTAACTTGGCTAGGGGGGCCGGGTGCAAGTGCAAAATAAGCCCTCAGTCGCCTGGGTGGCCCGGTGACTATGTATTTTTGCTGACAAAACAAGCTTATAACTTTGTGATTTTTCATGATACAGTTATGAAATTCTTTACATAGAAATACTAGACATATGTTTCAGGTTTCGCATATAGGTACTAAAACTAATTTTGTATATTATATAAGAATTTTCTTAAAACTATTGATTTGTTTACTTGCACAATTTCATGGATCACTAACTTTACAACGCCATATAAGATCTCATTTTGTCAGCAAGAAAACTTAACTAACAGTAAACTCTGTAATATTCAACAACAAAGCAAGTTACTACACTATCATCGGCTGAACACTACTATATATTCAACAAATTGCAGCACTAATCTTAAATCTTCCCTGAAATTTAATACACTAGCGCTTGTTTGTTCCTGCTCTTCAAATATAAAGTTATGTTCAGACGGTGATAGTGTTTCCAGCGAGCTGGGGTGAGTAAGTGTCAATTGACTGGAATGGTGATTGTGTCTTTGAATATAAAAGTATATTCAAACGACGATAGGGTTTAAGCGAGTTGTAAGTTTTAGTTACTTAACTATTAATCTTCTAATAAGGTGTTTTCAGACGATGATACTACTCTCAATTTCAAACTAACTTACCTATCTACACAGGTAAGTAAGTATGAAATTGAGAGTGTGTGTTCAAATACAGACGAGTAAATAGGGTTGAGTAAGTGTCAATTTACTGGAATGGTGATTATGTGTTGGAATAGTGGTGTTCAAAGGATGATAGTGTTTTAGGAAGTAGTAAGAGTTAGTTTCTGTCAGTTGATAGGAAAGGAATAACCATTATTTTTCTAATATTAAGGTCTTTTCAAGCTATGATAGTAGACAGGTAAGTAAGTAGGAAGAGTTCGTGCCGTAAATTAAGGTTGTGTGTTCAAATACTGGCGAGTAGTAGAGTTGAGTACCTACTGTGTTTAAAAGATGACAATGTTTCAGGAAGTAATAAACGTGAGTTACTGTAACTTAAAGTAAAGGTGTGTTCAAACTACGTCAGTATTTATGCAAGTATTAAGTGTTAGTAACTGTAGTTCTAGCAGTTATTAGTACTGATAACTAGTAGTATTTATTTAATAGACAGTCAGTTGACTGGAATGGTAATGTATTTTGAATACAAAGGTATGTTCAAATGAAGACAATGTTTAAGCGAGTTATGGGAGTTACTTACAGTCAGGTGATAGGAATGGTGAATGCGTCCATCTATGTCTAAAGGGGTTTACAGTGTGTAAGAAGGAATAGTTACTCTCCAGACAGTGAAACTAAGATAATAGACTTTAAATTTATATAGGTGTTCAAGCTGGAGAGTCTCTGAATGAACACAGGCGGATTTACATCAGTAAAAGTCTGACATTTCTTTTAATTAAGTAAGTTATTTGATTATTTCCCACCTCAAAAAAAGGGGGAATAAATTATTATATTATTATCAATTGACTAAATTACTAGGATTGTGTCTTTGAATATAAAGGTGTGTTCAAACGATGATAGTGTTTAAGCAAGTATCATGCGTTAGTTACTGTCTCAATACATTGTAATTTAAACTCACCTTGTCACGTTAATTGATAACTATTGTTTACTGTAACGTTACGTCTCTATAATTAAACATGAAACCTTGAGTTCATGTAACAATGTATGGTAAGCTCACCAATCAATCTAGACAGATCAGAAGTTATTTATTGGAAAAATTTATGTTCGAACATCTGAGCCATTAGTATTGTACAATTTAACAAAAAGCTCACTTTATGGAGATACTCTCCATAAAGTATTGATGCCTGTAAATTCAAGAGGAAAATCTGAACTTACAGATAAATACGTGCTTAATGAAAATATTAAAATCACTCTAACTTCTATAATATGCCTATAGTATTTGAAGAGTTCCCTCAATTTTTCATGCATCATCAGAACTAGATTTTGATAACAATAAAACCAATCTTATAGTTTATCTTTTAAAGTATTACATACAAAAAAAAAATCCAATCGGTACATAAATGATGGAGTTCTCAGGTAACAAACAGTAAAAAAATTAAATTGCAAACCTTCCTCATTTTTTGAAGTCCGCTAGAATGCAGATGCCAATAACATCACTTTTTTCCGTTATCCAGGCTTTACTAGATTATAATTCTTTAATTTATTTATCATTTCTTTAAATGTCTTTAGATATGTGGTAGTTATCGCTGTCAACGATAAGACCGCAATTGTACCCATAGATTTAAGTTTACGTAAATGTTTTATTACTATTTTGGTGTACAATAAAGTTTATTCTATTCTAATTTCCATTGTAACAGTATTTGAAACTTTCTCTCACTCTCTTTGCTTCCAATTCCATTCGAATACGTTGAAACAAAACACTGTCAACACATGTCATGGCCGACAGCGCAACTTCCAACAGTCGGAACTAAAGTTCGGTTCAGACGGTGACAGTAATTTCGCGGTAGCGGAAGTAACTTCATCTTGTCAATTGAGGTGAACATGTTTCATTAAAGTTGCATCGTTTAATAGCTTAATAGTGGGTTTGGCATTGACTTCCCGTGTAGTAAAGGGGTTGATGAAACTATTAAAAATATAGGGCAAAAGTTGTGAAAATTCTTCAGGCGTAGGTTCTCGTGTGGAAAGGAAATCGGGTGAGTTTTATTCAGTAGAAATCTTACACTCCCTCGCGATCCACCTAGATTGAGAGAAGTTTTTGACGATTACCTACCCCAAAAAGGAAGAAAACTGGCGTATCACACTAATATTATAAAGGCAAGACTTTCAATATATGTCCCTGTGTGTGTGTGTTTGCTACTCTTTCACGCTCAAACGTTTAAACGGTTTTGGACGAAATTAGGCAAAGACTGGAACCCTGCCCCCCCTAGCCAAGTTACAACCGTTTCATTTCGATTCTCTTTTCGTCGATCGCCTCGAGTCGGCCACGCCTCGAATTACTTTGTTCTGACGTCATCTCAACGCTCAGTCACGTGGTCAGAACAAAGGAATAGGAGGCGTGACCGACTCGAGGCGATCAACGAAAAGTAATTCGAAACGAAACGGTCGTAACTTGGCTAGGGGGGCAGTTCCCTTGGGATAATTTTCTAGTTTAACACGAGAGTAGCCGTGGGAAGAAGCTAATCCTATAATATATCGTATCTTCCTACCTTTGTCTCTTGCGTGTGATTCATCAAAAAACTATGACAAGGATACAGTTTGCTACACTCTAGCCGTACCATAAATTGCTATAAGTTTGAAAGTGGCACCAGTGGCAGCAAAATTGTAAAGGAATAATTTGTCCTGGTAATATGTATTGAGGAGAGATTATGAGTACGCATGTCACTAAAGAGGTCATCACTCAGGAACTGCCCCCGGTGGAAAGGAAGGCCAATAAAAAGGTAAAAAGATTCTGTAAGGAATGATTTAGGTATAAGAAAATTTTAATGAGTATAGAACCTTTTTTTTAATTTTGCCTTTTTTTACCTTTTTTGGGTAATCTACAAATAACTTCTCCTGGGTTTGGGTGCAGCGAAAAAGAGTGTCAGACTTTACTGACTAAAACCACACCTGTGTCCTTCAGTTGTTTTTTGCGTTCGAAGACTACGATTTTCCTTTTCAGAAAATCCCCTTGTGAGCATCGGCTCTGCTGGGCCCCTACAGTTTGCTGATATCTCTTTGAGAAGTGCGTAGATCACTACGGCTCGGGCGAATTCCACCTGGGTTGCAATGAAAAACTTTCTCCACTTGGTTCAAAATATACCATTCCAAAATTCACCTTCTAAAAGGGTGAAACGGGGGTCCAAAGTTTATTATAAACGTCTGGTCGTCCGTTAAAAACGCCCGCGCGTTTAAAACGTCACACAAACAATCCGACACGACATCCGCGCCATGACTTCCCCGCGTTCACTAAAACGATGATATCTCAGAAAATACGCGTCCTAGCTCTACAAACCTTACGTTCTTGAAATTGTTATGAAATATGCTATCTGATTATATAGGTTTTGTGTAGAGTGACCTTGTAATGTATTACTAATTTAACTTGAAAGTAGTGTGAGAACTATTTCCTCCCAGTTCCGTGTACAAAAGTCCTCATATTTATAAAATAGGTAATACCATATTTTCCAAAGTAAACTATTGTATTTATTTTAAGACATCAATTTTACTATACTAAACAAAATCAACACCGGCCACAAAATAACACTTACCGTTCAAACTTCGAACGCGCAATGACCTTGAAATGCCCGCTCAAAAAACTTATCATTCCACCGAAAATTGTTGACAGATGTCAAGCAAGTGATGTTCTATGCCTGTCTCGTTTTATATTCTTACACTCTGCTCAAGTATAAACAGGATAGATATAGTTTTGATCGACATTTGTGTACAATTAAAACGACCATTCGCGCGATTACTTAAGAAGTCGATTGACGGAAGACGCCATTTTTTTCGAATATCTTTAGGAGTCGATTGCCGGATGACCGGAAAAATACATTCTCGCGGGTGATGCCGCTGCCAAAAGCTAATATGATATATCCTGGCAAGAATGTGAACTTAACTTCTAACGATACTCAAATTATAAGCAAAAAGTAATTGCGTTTCAGTCTAAAATCTTACTAAAACGCAACCTTCTGTACTTATCTCTATTGTGACGAAAGACGAAATAACAGGAAAAAAAACATAGTATGTATGTTGTTACTTTGAATGTGTTAACGTGGAGGGTGACATCTCGCGCGTGGTTTGTTATTTTTTTATTATTCGCTGTTTGAATTGTAGGAGCGTGATTCGATTTTAGAGGGATCATGTTGGATGCGTACACGTGTTATGAATTATCTGACTACTCGATATAATTCGTGATACATGCAGCGATAGAAAGTATCCTAAAAGGTCAACGAATGACTCTAGGCTATAGGCATAATGCCTAACACGGCGTTCTTCTTAGACAGTACTTGGTGACGCGATGCGATTCGATGCGAATTCAACGCGATGCGGCAACTGTGTTCTACGTGCACGATAAGTTGCCGCTTTAGCTGCCATTTATATAAAACAAGTTACCGCACTGCAAGAGTTCGCGCGAAAATATCAAACCAAATAATAGCAACCGCTTCGCTTCGTTCATCGCCGCACCGCACCCACGTGACTTAGGCCATCGCAATAAACTATCAGTTATTTATACCAGTGCACTAGTTTTCATCCAAATCCGTTCAGCCATTCAAACGTAGTCAGTCAGTAGAGCTTCCGAAAGAGTGGGACTTAAAATGAACATGGACAAAACCAAAGTCATGGTAAACAGCCATGTAGCACCCACTCCTATCAAGGTCGGGGACTCTACACTCGAAGTTGTAGACGACTACGTTTACCTGGGACAGACGGTCCAGTTGGGAAGGTCTAACTTCGAGAAAGAGATCAATCGTCGAATCCGACTCGGCTGGGCAGCGTTCGGGAAGCTGCGCGGTATCTTCTCGTCCAATATACCACAGTGTCTCAAGACGAAAGTCTATGACCAGACGCACAGGACCGTTCGCTGTGGTGACGCTTGGGGGAGGCCTATGTCCAGCAGTGGACGTCTTTCGGCTGAAATGATGATGATGATGATTCAAACGTAAAGGATTAAAAAACATACACGCACACATTTTTTTAATACTGGTATGATTAGTATCAGCTTACTTCCAGTGTAAGTAAAATAGTTACAACAGGCATAGAGTTATGAATAGTTTAAACCCTTTTAGGGCACAGTAACATACTTACTTATAGATAGGGTTTGGAAATCGTATTTTCGCCTCCGCCTCTGCCTCCGCCTCCGAAAAATCTTTGCGGAGTTGTAACGGAGTTTTATTTACGTCATAATCATAGAAAAATACCACGCAAGCAGCGACGTTCTGTTATAACCCTTATTACAAGGCAATAAAGCCTAAATCAGCTTATACTATTAATCAATGTATTTTTCCTTTACAAACATGCTGATTTTGAATTGATTCTGGACACCGCCGTGTAACCTATTGTGCCTAAATTAAGGGAGCACTTAAGAGAGACTTTGCCGAAATTGTGTGTTAAAATTAGTGTATCTGTGTCTGTGGTGATTAAAGTGGTTTAAGTACATCGACTTATTACATATATATCGATGTTTAAGTAAAATAATTGTCTTTTTTTAAAAAAAAGACAAACGCTGTCGGTCTTGTAACAGTTCGATGCCGGCTGAGTGCCGGTCCGATCGATTGCGTGTTGCGTGGAAAAGATCAAGAATAAGCGTGTGCGCGTTCGGAACGCGGTCCAGGTGGGCCGGGCAATTTGACTTGACAGGAATCAACCTGACGAATTAATTCGATTCATACGTCCGTGGTGATGTTATTACAACTCCGCCTCCACCTCCGTTAACCTCCGCATCCGAGAAGGCGGAACTTTTCGCCTCCGCATCCGCCTCGGCCTCCGCTAAGATGGCCTAACTTACAACCCTACTTATAGATATTAAAACTAACCATACAAACAATGTAAAGTAGAAATATTATAAAAACACATGTAATCTAAATATTTATTTATTAATTTATATTAGACAGTAGCGATACTCGGTGTGGGCTACTATGCTAAAAAGAAAATAATACGTTCTGTTTGTTTGTAGCCAGTACCTATAACAATAAAACCCTGATTGGTTGGTCACTGTTCTACTCCATTTCTCATAGTCCTGAATAAAAAACCAGCCTGATATTTCCATCAACATTGCCAAACGCTGTGTTTAATAAACTGTTCGTGTTCATTAGCAACGTGCCCATCGCGGTTCAGTGGTCCGTAAAGTGTTCCTTACTTTATAAGAAATTTAGCTACTATCAATTTATACTGCACTCCATCAATTTCAACTTCGTAGGTACATTTTTTATTTCTTTAACAAGAAATTTTATGCATATTTAGGACAAAAAGATCAATCAAGGCTAGAGTGAATAGGCTCTTAATAAACTAGTAAAAGGATGACCAGATGGTTGCAAACTAGCGTTCCAAGGTGACCTTGGTTTATGTGTTTGGTTTGTACTGCGCCTACATGGATGTAAACCACGCGCTAACATGTTCGGTGGTAGCGAAAACGCGCCTCCCAACCAAGGGCGTTGAAGGTCATGGATTACAACTGCTATCTACCCGGATTGAAACTAGCAAGGTTACCTTGGTTGGGACTTTGATTTGCAACCGTCTGGTCACCTCTTTAGCCGCAGTCTTTTGTGTTTCCTGATGGCTACAACCCGGGAATCTTTAAGTCAAGAGTGAATAGGTTGCTTCTAGGTAAGCGCGCTCCATCGTCGACCGCATCACTTCTTACCATCAGGTGGGATCGCAGTCAAGCACTAGTGTATAGTATATATTATTTTTTAATTATTAATGTGAACAATTTGTACAATATTTTTTTGCCACTTTTTTTTTATCTGACATTAAAACATACGAATATAATTATTAAGTTTTAATTTAAATATAAAACTATAGTATATTATACTCATAGCAATAATAAGTAATTAGTTGAAATGAATTAAACGATATAATAAATATACAGATAAGAAAATTAAATAAGTACTTATATTAGCGCTCTTCTTCATGTGTGTTGTGTGTGTATGTGTCTTTTTCATGTGGATGGATGGAGAGGGAGAGGGAGACCAAAGAAAAGATGGATGAATTGTGTCAAGAGTGATATGAAAGAAAAGGAAGTTAGTGATAGTATGACGAGTGACAGGGCAGAATGGAAGAAAAAAACGTGTTGCGCCAACCCCAAATAACACGGGACAAGGGCAGGAAGATGATGATGATGATGATGATTAGCGCTCTTCCTCTCTCCTACCATTTATAATGTTACTGTGCCCGACAGGGTCCATAATTGTTTCAATATTTTAATTTTTATAACCTGACATGTACATTATGGATTGCAATAAAGATTTGAGATTGAGATTGAGATACTCGTATATCAATAAAAAAAAAACAATCTGCCCAAAGTTTTGCCAACCATGTTATGGTCAGCCACCGTTGCGCACGCCACTATCAAGGTGATAAGACCCCTCTTTGAGTGGCTAGAGAGGCGCCATCACGGCGTCATCACCTTTCACATGACTCAGGTCGTCATCGATCATGGCAAGTTCGGAAAGTAGGTACCCGTTTCGGATTCAGGGGGAAGAAAGCGGCGTCGTCTATTCTCAGGCACCTACTTAGGAAGAAGTTATTACACTAATATAATAAAGGCGAGTGAGTGCCTGAGAGCAGTGATAGCAGAGTGAGAGCAGTGATGGCAGAGTGAGAGCAGTGATGGCAGAGTGAGAGCAGTGATGGCAGAGTGAGAGCAGTGATGGCCGAGTGGTAACGGCCCCGACTTACGAGTTGTAGGTCGCGGGTTCAAACCCAGCCAGGCGCATTACTTTGTGTAATTTATTTCATCACTACTGCTCTCAAAACGGTGAAGGAAAACATCGTGAGGAAAACGGCATGTCCTAGAACTAAAAATTCGAAGACATTCACCAACCCGCATTGGGCCCGCGTGGCGGATTACGGCCCATTCCATCTGCTAGAGAGAGGAGGCCTGAGTCCCAGCAGTGGGAACATTAAAAAGGCTGATTATTCTATATGCTATGGGTGTGTGTGTGTATTTGTTACTTCTTCACGATGAAACTTGATACAAGGGTAAACCATGTCCTGGAACGAACTATGGCACATAGGATATATTTTTTATCCCAGCAGTATATTCCCTTAAGCGAAGCCGCTGCCAGGAGCTAGTTTGAAACAAAGGATAGAAAGATAAATAGTGCCAAGTAACAAGATATTAATAAGCCATTACCCTTAGATAATGTGAAATTAATACCGACAGGGTCTCGTCGCCTGCATAATAAGTTCCAACGTGCTTATTAAGATACTGAGACTTGGCTGGCGGCCTAAAGGATTTTAATCTCTGCTGATCGGAGTTAAAAATCGGTGTCAGAACACTTTTTCTTTAGTTAAAAAGGGCTAATTGATTCTGTTAACGTGATCAGCAATTTATTTCTTTTTTTAGAATTTGTTTTATATTTTTGTCGACCTTAGTTTTTTTTAGCATTCTTAATGAATTTATTTTGACATTTGTAATAAATTCATTTTGACAATTTATGAATTTATTTTGACATAATACTACTTTTATGTATTATGTTATTGACATGTGTATTTTTATTTAATTTGATTTGTTGATATGTATATTTGTGTTGTTTATAATATTTAAAAAAAAATATCCCGTTAATTTGTATTACTACCTACAATGTGTTTTTTAATTAGAGATAATAATTTGACAATTCGAATGTTGCATGTTTTTTCCATTTCATAAATAGTGAGGTACCGCAACCGATATTGACCAAAAAAACCGAAAATATTCGTAAAATGATTTCGTTTTAAATTTATGCAACTAGAGTCAGTTTTTGTATTTTCTGAAGGTAATTTGATAGATGCAAATGTTTAACTTATAAAATAAAATATAATTTAAGCCTATGAATTGAAAGACTAGCAAAAGCTGCGTCATTTTATTTTTTCGTCTCGATTTGTTATCACCAAACCCAGATAAAAATATAGAATGACTCATAGTGGTATTTTTGCTGACACTATTACAATTTTAATAATAGGTAGTGTTAATAAGGACTTCGGTTTGAAAACTAATAATAGTTAAAATCAAACAATTCAATTCATATAAGACTCTACTATAAACGAATACTATCGTATCTTGGTCGTACTATCCATAAAGGTTTTATTATCAATAGAACCGATTTAAAAAATCGAATTTGAAGACATCACTTTTATCAAAAAGCAGGCAACATATTTATGGAGTTTGACATTTACACTTGTCAAATCATTATCTGGAATTAAAAAACGCACTTTTACTTATCTACATGAAATTGCTCTGCCCGACGGGGTCTAAGTGCACTTGTTAAACTATTTTTAAGTCTTACATGAAATTGCTCTGCCCGACGGGGTCTAAGTGCACTTGTTAAACTATTTTTAAGTCTTTTAAAACACATAATAAAATATTTTATTTTATTTATTTATTAAAACTTAATGCACTAGTAATAAACACTGTACAAAGGCGGACTTAATGCCTTAGGCATTTTCTACCAGTCGACCTTAGGGTGGTGCAGAAACAAAACATGGTAGGTGCAGCTTAATGGTAAAGAAATAGAAAAGAAATACAATAATAAATATATACTTAGATACATACATACAAATTCACAATGTAATTATGAAAAACGAATCCAACAAACCAACGCTGTGATGATTACACCAACTTCCTGCGAATGTGCTCACGTGCCATCACCTTAAAAGTGAACCGACTGGACGCCATCCTGATGTTCAGCGGGAGCGCATTCCAGAGAAAGATCGCCTGGACAAAGAAGGAGGACTGGATAAACCCAGAACGGTGTGTGGGACATCGTAGAAGACGATTATTGGTAGATCGGAGATTTTTATTATGACCAGAGCAAAGAAATTGGATTTGAGAAGTCAAATAAGAAGGAGAAGAAGGTTTATCCAGAAAAGAAAACAAGGTAGTCAAAGCTCTTAGCGCTCTACGCTGTCGGATGGGTAACCATTTTAAACGAGAACGCTGCTCAGATACATGATCATACTTACGAAGGTTGAAGACAAATCGAATGCAGTTATTCAGAAGGCGGTCAAGTTTATTGAGGAGATCTGCATTCAGGTCATAGTAGCACACATCACCATAGTCAATTATAGGAAAAATTAGGGATTGTACAAGCAGTGCTTTAATGTGAGCTGGCAGAAGATTTTTTAGTCGATAGAGTGACCGTAACGTTCCGGTTACTCTCTGACTGACACTGCCAACCTGCTTCCTCCAGTCGAGACAGGTGTCGACATGCAGACCCAGATCCTTAACGTTGGAGCTAAATGGAATCACTGTGTCATCAAATAATACAGGTGGAACAGTTAGACCATCAAGCTTTCTCAAATTATAGGGGCTCCCTACAACGATAGCCTGACATTTTAAAGGGTTAACTGCCACTCCAAAACGGTCAGACCAGCTTTTTATTGTTCTTAAGTCCTGGTTTAGCTTCTCGATCACATCCGATATGTTGTCAACACCTGACTGACAGTAGAGCTGCAGATCGTCGGCGTAGAGATGATACGCACACTGAAGCTCAGTGGTTATAAGATTAATAAAAACAGAAAACAAAAGAGGAGATAAAATACCGCCTTGAGGGACGCCAGCTGTAAGGTCACACCATTTAATATTATAGGTATAGTAATATTTTATTTATTTCAGAATTACTGTGATGAAAAAGACGCCTAATGGAACATTACTTAATTAAAAGCGGAGCTCGTTGTTGACCGATTCTATTTCAAAAACGTCCTATTAAAATTCAGTAGATAGACCTACATACGTTTTAAAGCCATTTTCCATTATTAGATTGGAAGTCTATATAACTATTATCTTTATATTCAATATTATTTTTAGTATAATCGAAACCTGAATATAGTTTGTTAAGAATCAGTAACTGAATCGATTTCAATAATTTTTAGAACATGTTATATGTTTTCATATAAAATTTAAAAAAGGTCACCAGTTGGACACCACCTACACTTAAGTACAACACAGATCACAGCAGGTCATAGCGGGCATTAGGAGCCAACGCACAGCAGGCTGGGTGCGGGAGCAAAACAACCCTTTAATCGCCCGGATGGCCCGGTGACCATGTATTTGTGCGGACAATCAGGTAACATAACAAGCTTATAACTTTGTAATTTTTCATGACACAGTTATGACATTTTTTACATAGATTCGTTACATAAAAATACTAGACACGTGTTTCGGGTTTCGCATATACTAAATCTTGACTAAAACTAACGTTATAAGGCAAAGTCCTGACTTTTCAACGCCCAGCCTAAGCCCTTGGATCTAGAACGGTGAACTTTTACACAGAGGTTAATTTTAGGATTATACAAATAATAAGAAAGGGTTTTCCAAAATTGATCACCTAAAGGGATGAAATAGGGGTCCAAAATCTGTATGAGGAACCTACAGCTTTCACATGGGTGAAGCTGATGGCAAAAGGGTACTTATAGTCACTATACTCATCATCATTTCAGCTGAAAGATAAGCGAAGTTTGGCGATAGACGGATGCTGAAGTAAAATCAATAAACAGAGTTGCTCTTAGGGCACTATTCAGTGTATTTTATGTTTAATTTTAAGGCGTTTCCTTTTTTATAATGCCAAAAATCATTCTTTCTTTATTTATAGACATTAATGAAAAGACAGATAATAATATAAAAAATCCTCGTCCATTTCCATTCCAATTATTGGGATCTAATCTTTTCCTCAAGCCGTCCTTTGAATTCATTCAAATATAAGTAGAAATCTCTATACATACACGATTCCCTTTTTCAAATCACCATGAAAAAGTCCTCGAATTCCTCCCGAAGCACCGCCGTTGGGGCACTAAAGACCTTTAGATCGCCCTGTTTTTACGATAATAAGACAGAACAGATTGGGCCATCCCTAAGGTATAACCCGAACCATTTTTTATTCACAATTACCTGCTTTCTTGATGACCCTCATAAAATATAGGGTCGGCACGCAATTTTAAATGTGAAAATGATATGTTTATTTCTCTATATAAATAGTTTATAGAATAAGGTTTTATGTTAGTGAAGGGTTTATTAAGCTTTAAGTTTTTTTAGAGGCCATGATTGAATAGAGATGACTTGATTTTATTAGGGTTGACTTTTTATGTCTACTTGAGGTTTATTTTATGTATTTAACATTCAGTTGAGCTATTGCTGACGGCAAAAAGTAGATGGAAAAAGACACAGACACGAGGAGATTTTCTTTTTCTTAGCGTGTCGACGGCAAAAATAGTAAATTTTCTCAATAAAATCCCTTGCCTTGTCCAATATTCGGACATGGCAATGCCGTCCACTGCCGCTGTTATTAGATCCTGGTGTGAAGGGCATGTGGTGAAAGATAGAGGGGACAAGGTTTGCAGAGAGACGTCTTATAAACATTGAAAATCGGAACAGTTCGAGACCCCACCTGTGGAGATGATTTTTGCTGCCACCTAAGTTATGTATGTCAACGAAGTTAATAGTAAGGAAGCTAACTTCACAAGGGCACGAAGCAATGATGATGTCATACGACTTGAGTCTAGATAGCAGTTTGCGTGGGCTACAAGATAAAAGTAATTTCAACCACATGGACGTGGTCCTCATTTTCTCTGTTGGCGGCCGCGTGGACAATACTGATATAGAAACTATCTCTCGTCTGGTTGTGAATTGGACCTAAAGCCTACATAATAATTAATCAGTTTCGTGGTCTTTTTTTTCGGGTGGGAAAATCATCTAATGACATCCCCCGCACTTGGGCAGAGCGGGAGATAGTGTCAGACTTTTACTGACTAAAAACCCACTCCTGTTCCTTCTTAGCTATTTTCCAGGGCCCCGGGGATCTCTTTCGCATCACCCATGGGCCCAGTAGGCTTCAACCCTGCTGGGCCCCTACGGTTGCTGACATCTCCTTGAGGCGCGCGTGGAACACTACGCGCCGTCGACGACTTGGGCTCGGTCCGGACAGTTACCGGACGATCGGACGGCGAGCCACCCATTGCTCGCCGTCCGCAAGCCCACGAGTTGCGTGGTCTGGAATAGTTTGTTTATTGCTTGTTTATATTATTTAAACTTCATGTACAGTAGTGGTACATAGGCGGACAAGGCATTCTCTACCAGTCAACCTTTGGGTTAAAAGAGACAACACTGTGGTAGGTGTGTACAATAAATAAATAAATAACATAATTCAGATCAAGTAGAATGTAGTATCATTAAGTTAGAATACTTGTTATCCACTCATCACTCACACAATTTGATATCTGAACAAAATTCTGACTCTGATCTGCATCTTGAACCCATACATATACTTATATATAAATAATTAAAAAAGAAAAAATATTATTTATTGGACCCAAAGACTAATAATTTTCCTTTCATCATCATCATTTCAGCCGATAGACGTCCACTGCTGGACATAGGCCTCCCCTAAATGTCGCCACAACGAACGGTCCTGTGCGTCTCGCATCTCGAATTTTCCTTTAGTTCCTTGAAATTATCATAGTTATAGAAAAACTTTCGCAATAGACCAAAACTATAGAACACTACTAAATAATTATAGTACACTAATTAAAAAGCTCTTAATTTGCATCCAAATAATTTATACTTAATAAATTATTCGGCTACCCTCCAATCTGCCGAAACTAGACGACCACATCGACATCTGATCGATGCCCATTATATTGTTCATTCGTTCAAATATTCATTCGGTCTCGAATGAATTTATTTCTCTCGGGTAAGTTTTTTTTTTAATACTTATGCCATTTACGAGTACACGTTGGGATTTTACGCGAATTGTCAATATTTGACAATAACGTTTTTAAATTTGATTTGATTCAATCGTAATAAAATCCGTTGGGAATTAAATCTTTCCGTATTGTTACTATCTTATATTTTTCCGGAAAATTTAACGCCTATTGCTAAAAACAGTCAGTTGGGTATTAAAAGTATGATAAATGATTTTACCTTGGGGTGTTTGTAATCAGATTTTTGTTCAGATGATGAAAAAAATATTTGAAGGTAAGATAGATATGAATGTCCGATTTTAGGAACGAATATTGATCACATGATTTACGTATAAGTAATGGTTTATTGTTATTTATGTTTTTGGTTTGTTTATTCAGTGATTTTAAATATATAATGTGTAATCCTTGCTGGCCGATTAACGTCTCGCCGTCGACGACGGCTGGTGCTGAAAATCAGCGCTGAGGCTTTGTCTTACACGAGCCCCGGCATTTTGCTGAGCGCTGGCCGTTTTGCGCGGATGTGACGCATATCCTACCACTTATAATATAAGTCGTTGTTGTTATTTGTTTTTATTTTTAAGGTATGCGCAATGTTTGACGTAAATAAACTCTTTTTCTTTCTTTCACACAATAATGAATTATTCGTATTTTGTCGTAACACATTTTTTCCTTTGATAGTAGAACCTTTATGGGGCTTAGTAGAATTTGTTATGAATAAACTCAAAACTACTGAACCGATTTTAAAAATGGCCACGGAAGGAACATAGGTTTTTTTTTTCGTTGGGAAAGTCATCCAATGACATCCCCCGCTCTTGGGCGGAGCGCGAGATAGTGTCAAACTTTTACTGACTAAAAACCCATTCCTGTTCCTTCTTTGCCTTCGTTCCACGGCCCCAGGGTTCTCTTTCGCATCACCCATGGCCCCAGTAGGCTCGACCCTGCTGGGCTCCTACGGTTTTGCTGACATCTCCTTGAGGCGTGCGTGGAACACTACACGCCATCAACAACTTGGGCTCGGTCCGGACGGTTACCGGACGGTAGAACGGCGAGCTACCCATTGCTCGCCGTCCTCAAGCCAGCGCCTACGGTACATAGGTGGCTTTTAGTCAGTAACAGTCTGACACGCCCTCTCACTCTACCCGAGAGCGAAAGAAGTCATTAGATGATTTCCCATCTCTCAAAAAACTCCGACGATAGCTGCAGCGTAAGTAATAGCTTGTGGCCAGGAAATCCTTACTTATGGCTCCTTTATAAGCTTAGTTTTTAAATAGAAATAACTTCATCGTATCGATAATTAAGCCTTATTCTCTTCAAAGTGTGGCTGCTGAACAAAGCCACGATTTTATAAAAGAAATCGATTCCTTTCAGATGAAAAGAGTTTTTCTTAAACGCTATTAGATTTATGAATAACTTATGGGCCCTTGGTGTAAGGTAGGCATTTGGTCTATTACGTGTTTCAAGTTTTGGTGGAGAATTCGAATGGTCTCTAATTCTCAATCTAGATGATCCTGGGTGTTAAATCAACTAATAACCAACAGTGTTTTGTCCGAAGCAACGGAAAGACCCGCAGGAGAACCAAGGTTGCCGACATAGCACGAAGAATCGCCAAACTAAAGTGGCAATGGGCAGGGCACATTGCTCACAGAACGGATAGCCGTTGGGGCCGAAAGGTTCTGGAGTGGCGACCGCGTACCGGAAGACGCAGTGTTGGAAGGCCCCCTACAAGGTGGACCGATGACCTGGTGAAGGTTGCGGGAATCCGATGGATGCGAGACGCACAGGATCGTTCGTTGTGGCGACATTTGGGGTAGGCCTATGTCCATCAGTGGACGTCTATCGGCTGAAATGATGATGATGTGAACGGAAAGACTCTTAAAAAATGGACTGATGACCAGGTGTTAGTCGTGAAAATCTGATGGATGCGAGACGCACAGGACTGGTCGGCGCGGCGTGACGACGATTGTGTGAGAGCCATCATGTCTAGTAGTAGCCATCTTTCGGCTGAAATGACGATAAAGAATCAGTAAGTTCGATGAATCAAACTCCCAGCAGCTATCTCAGCATGTTTTGAGGAGGTTCCCAGTATTGTATAAGATCGATAAATAATCTATATCTAGGTATATCTAAAAGTAGAAACTGACTGACTGACATATCAAAGCACAGCCCAAACTACTGGGACTAGGTGCGTGAAATTAAGCACAAGGTTTCCTTTTATGACGTAGACGAGCACTAAGAGAGGATTTTCAAATATTTTTTTTATATAAACTAGTGCTTGACTGCGATCCCACCTAATGGTAAGCAGTGATGCAATCGTTGATGGTGAGGCGCACTAGTTTATTAAGAGCCTATTCACTCTAGCCTTGAAGACACCCAAATTGTATTTGGATGGAAGACCGCAGCAGGCACATTGTTCCAGTCCTTCGATGTACGCGGTATAAACGACGAGGCGAAACGCTTAGTCCGTTTATAAAGGGATGAAATGGGGGTCCAAAGTTTGTAGCAGAAACTAGTTTGATTATAGAAAGAGAGTAGGAGAAAATATTTGATTATTTCCCACCAAAACAAAGGGTTTCTATCGTCTATATGGTAACAAATCGGTCTGCCTCACCTTTTCCCAACTATGTTAGGATCGGCTTCCAGTTCAGCCAGATGCTGAGTACTGGAGCGACTGCCTACCTGGCCTTCACAATCTTCACAATCTGAACTGGGTAACGACACCCAGAACGACTGTAAAAGATCTACAAATGATACCCAGGACGAGTGTCAAAGATCTACAAATGACATCCGGGACGAATGTCAAAGATCTACAAATGACAACAGGGACAACTATCAAAAATCTACAAATCACACCCTGGAGGACTGTAAAAGATCAACAAAATGTTAACAACGACGACTGTCAAAGATCTACAAATGATAATAGGGATGACTACCAAAGATGTACAAATGATAACAGGGACAACTGTCAAAGATCTGCAAATGATAACAGGGGCAACTGTCAATGATCTACAAATTACACCCGGGATGGTTGTCAAAAACCTACAAATTACACTCGGGACGAATGTAAAAGATCTACAAGTGATACCCGGAACCGCTGCAAAAGATCTACAAATGATAACCGGGACAACTATCAAAGATCTATAAATGACACCCGGAATGGTTGTCTAAAACCTCAAATAACACCGGGACAAATGTCAAAGATCTACAAGGGATACCCGGAACCACTGCAAAAGATCTACCAATGATAACCGGGACAACTGTCAAAGATCTACAAATGATAACAGGGACAACTGTCAAAGATCTACATATTACACCCGGGATGGTTGTCAAAAACCTACAAATGACACCGGGACAAATGTCAAAGATTTACAAGTGATACCCTTCTGGGTACAAAAGATCTACAAATGATAACCGGGACAACTGTCAAAGATCTACAAATGACACCCGGGATGGTTGTCTAAAACCTACAAATTACACTCGGGACGAATGTAAAAGATCTACAAGTGATACCCGGAACCGCTGCAAAAGATCTACAAATGATAACCGGGACAACTGTCAAAGATCTACAAATGACACCCGGGATGGTTGTCTAAAACCTACAAATGACACTCGGGACGAATGTAAAAGATCTACAAGTGATACCCGGAACCGCTGCAAAAGATCTACAAATGATAACCGGGACAACTGTCAAAGATCTACAAATGACACCCGGGACGAATGTCAAAGATCTACAAATGATACCCGGAACCACTGCAAAAGATCTACAAATGACACCCGAAACCAACAGCTCCTAAATCTCCATATCTTTATACGAATACAGAATTACAATTTAAATAAAAAACAAACAAAAAAAAACATCAGAGGGCGCAGAAAGTCTCTCTCGACTTTCCAACTTATTCTCAACTTTGATCATTTAAAGCCGCAACGAACAGTCGTAATCAACTGTCTTGTTTACTTTCTACAGTTAACAGCTAAACTTCCGTTAACGATGCTTTACGACTGCGAGATACAATGTCTTTTGATGTTACGAATAGAGAAAACTGCATTTTGTTTGATAAAAAGTTTGTTTTTAAGTGATTGTAGCTGTGTTTTTCAAGAGAAACCTCTAAATTGTTGTGTGAAAGTTTTCATGGGTACTCATGCGTTTCTTCACAAGGTTTTCAGTCACTGTTTTGAGAGCAATGATAATAAAATAAAGGTTTACTGGTAGAGAAAGAACATCTTCTGATAGACACAGCGTGACCAGAGTTCTGGTTCATTCTTTGCACAAAGAATTAGCATTGTCTTACAACGTAGCAATGCTGCTAGTCTTTTGGGCACGTTTTCGAATGACAGTGATGTTTTTTTTTTCGGGTTAGAAAATCATCTAATAATGACATCCCCCGCTCTTGGGCGGAGCAAGAGGGCGCGTCAGACTTTTACTGACTAAAAACCCACTCCTGTTCCTTCTTTGCCATTGTTCCAGGGCCCCGAGGATCTCTTTTGCATCACCCATGGCCCCAGTAGGCTTCGACCCTGCTGAGCCCCTACGGTTGCTTGTCAGCAACTTGAGGCGCGCGTGGAACACTACGCGCCGTCGACGACTTGGGCTCGGTCCAGACGGTTACCGGACGATCGAACGGTGAGCTGCCCATTGCTCGCCGTCCGCAAGCTCGCGCCTACGGTGGCCGGAAATCGGGATCGGAATCCCGATTTGTCGATGCTGAACATATACGGCTAACAAATCTCCCGAGAGATGTCACACATCACCCATTTATTACGATGGGGAGAAACATAAACACAGGTGATTATTAATCTGACGGCAGTTCATAAAATTATAGTCGTCGAAATCTTTACATAGTATAAAACAAAGTCGCTTTCTACATCTGCCCCCCTAGCCAAGTCACAAACGATAAACGTAAACTCTCAGTAGTCTTTAATAGATTTTCAACTTTATTTTATTGGATATAAAGTTGAAAATCTATTGAAGATTACATAGTGTTTTCGCTCGTTCCGGTCGCTAACGCTCAGTAGTCTTTAATAGATTTTCAACTTTATGCTCTTAGGTATAAAGTTGAAAATCTATTGGAGATTACTAAGCGTTCACGTTTATCGTTTGCAACTTGGCTAGCGGGGCTGTTTATCCGCTAACTCCTCCTAAACCACGTAACGGATTTTGATGCGGTTTTCACTAATAATTGAAAGAGTAGTAAATGCGAAAGCTTCTTGTAGATTATTTGCACCCAAGCAAAGCCGAGGTGGGTCACTAGTCCTTACATGTTACAAAAGTCCCCACTACGTCTGTCTGTCTGTATGGACGTGATAAACTCAAAAACTACTGAATCGGCTGGTGCGCGAGAGCCATTGCCTCGCACATGTACGTGCGGCCTCATGACAGTGATGTGGAGGAGTATTTCGGCACCTGAGTGTATTTTGTTTTTGTATATATGATGTACTAGCTTTTGCCCGCGGCTTGGCCCGTGTACGTAAATTAGACCTTATGTCACTCAGGAATAAAGCAGCTTTCTATTGGTGAAAAAATTTTAGCAATAGGACCAGTACTTTCAAAGATTACCTTCTACAAACAAAAACACAAACTTTACCTCTTTATAATATTAGTGTAGATGTAATTAGGTTTAGTATTTTTTTTGACGGACATTCAATGACTTTTCCGGACGGGCGGACAGTGAGCTAGCTACCCATCGCTTGTCGTCCACAAACGGTGCCCGCGCCTGCAGTGGTCAGAGATCGCCCCGCAACTCACGACGACGCCCGGAGCGTCACCCGCCCCCCTAGCCAAGGTACAACCGTATCGTTCGCGCCGATCGCCTCGAGTAGGCCACGCCTCCGATTCCTTTGTTCTGACGTCATCTCAACGCTCAGTCACGTGGTCAGAACAAAGGAAACGGAGGCGTGGCCTATTCAAGGCGTTCGGCGCGAACGTAACGATTGTAACTTGGCTAGGGGGGCTGTGGTGGCAGCTGTGGCGAGAGGATATCCATAGCGACTGCATCGCCTTACCTCTCGCTACGGACTATGGCGCGAGACGTCGGCGCCGCCGATAATAAGGTATAGTAAAAATATCACAGTAGTCAATATTGAATTTTCTTATGTATATCTACTTATTAAATCTCTCTTACCAATTAACGATATATTTATCGGGAGTGTGTTACTTCACAGATGGATATTTTCCGCGTTTGTTCATTTCATTCAACGACGGCATTTACTAAGGAGAAGGTACTAACTCTCTATGCTTTTCCTCAATCTCATTACCATTTAAATATCACGGCGATACCGATAACAAGCCGCAACGATAATTATCGGTACCAAACAACACTTATTGGCACCAAAAGGTACTTCGAAGTGCCGAAAGAATCGAGAAAAGCGAACGTTGCATACGATACAATATTGCCTAATTTTCGTATAAAAATTCTCGAAGAAATTTGAACGAAAACAACAACAAGAACCAAAAATAAATTCGCTAATCTTTGTCCTGGTTTGGGGTAGGCAGGCTGTATATAATGTATAAATTACTTAAAAATATCTAAGTGTGATAATGTATCGATCGAAGTATCGTGTTGGTTACAAAAAAAAACTGCATTGTATAAAATGAAAAAACCTACTCGAATTGAACTGGACCTAATTACCTTTGGTGCAACCGCACACAATTTTTATTTTTTGCTTTTTTTAGGGTTTCGTACCTCAAAAGGAAATAACGGTACCCTTATAGGATCACTTTGATGTCCGTCTGTCTGTCTGTCAATATTCTTTATCTCGGTAATGCGTGGAGGTATCGAGTTGAAATTAAAACCATATACTCAAGTCTACGGTCACTTGAAGCAATAAAAAAATTAAACTTCTAAGCTAACGAAAAAAAAATATACAGCCGTTTTTGTCGCAAAAAAATTGTGTTTCGATTCTCTCAAGGGAATCAAATTCATAGGGATCATTCCCATTAACCTAGAATCCTGAAATTCATCATAAAGGAATGTTTTATAGCACAGGTATAGGAATAAATCTGAAAACAATAAATTTATTGTTACGTCAAAAAATACTTTTTTTGCGATTCAAAAAAATCTTTAAGATTCCATTCGGGAATTGAACCATTTACATTGACATAGCTAAGTTTGTATGGAACCCTCAATGCGTGAATCCGACTCACAATTGCCCAAGTTTTTTTTCTTGTTTTGTATGTTACCTATCGTTTGTGTGCCTTGTTTTGCGTTAAATAAATTAATTTTTTTCCTCTAATTCTTTATCTTTAGATACTATAAATCCAAGCCCCCCACCGCGTCTGTCTTTCTGTATGAACGCGATAAACACAAAAACAGTTTTCACTAACAGACAGGAAGATTTCATTGTATAATACATGATGCAGATCTTTTTTTTTAATTCATATAAACCAGTGCTTGACTGCGATCCCACCTGATGGTAAGCAGGGATGCAATCATTGATGGTGAGGCGCACTAGTTTATTAAGAGCCTATTAACTCTAGCCTTGAAGACAACTAAATTATAGTTGGACGGGAAGACCGCAGTAGGCAAATTGTTCCAGTCCTTCGATGTATGCGGTATAATCGACGAAGCAAAACGCTTAGTCCGGACCGTTGAAGTTTCAACAATGTAAGGGTGGACACTCGCCGTACGTCGGGTTGTCCGATGGTAGAAAGGAGATGGCGGAATCAAGTCATGCAATTCCCGCGCACACTCTCCAAAATGCAACCTATAAAATACCGATAGGCTGGCTACCCTGCGCCTGTGCTCGAGGCTTTGTAGATTGGACTTAACCAAATCTAGAACCCCAATTAGCCTCTTCGCACGCCTTTCCACTACATAACGACTATATATATTACAAAAGAAAAGCTGCGAATTTCAAAGATTTGTAACACCCGTACGAAACTGGGGTGGGCCACTAGTTCTAAAATAAATTTGGCCTCACATTACTAATAACGGCACGGCTTTTTTTCTTTTTTTTCGGGTAGGAAAATCATCTAATGAGATCTCCCGCTTTTGGGCGGAGCGAGAGATAGTGTCAGACTTTTACTGACTAAAACCCACCCCTGTTCCTTTTTTGCCATATTTCCAGGGCCCCGGGGATCTCTTTCGCATCACCCATGGCCCCAGTAGGCTTCGACCCTGCTGGGCCCCTACAGATGCTGACATCTGCTTGAGGCGCGCGTGGAACAATTTTCATTGGTTGTTAATTTCAACTAATTACCTCTACGCGTTCTTATGAAAAAGGTGTCTTGACAGACAGACAGAGACACAACAAAGTGATCCTATAAGGTTTTCATTTTCACCGACTACAGAACCCTAAAGACACGGATAACCTAAGAAGGCATATCTTCAGAAATAACCAAATCATTCGGATCACCTAACAATACGTCTTTGATCCGAGTTAGGTAACTGGCCCAAAAACTAGCCTAGCGACAAAATGGTCTTGTCACATCGATATCTAACACGTAGGGTCAATTCTCACTCAGTTGACTTACTAGCCTCATTTCCGTAAGGAAGGAAGGACGAACGGCCATTGTTCAGCAACCCTCCGTGGTACTTTGACGATTTACTATAAGTCTTATTGATTATCTTTTTTGTGAAGATTTTATTTTACAAGAAAATGGTGGACGTCCATTATTGAGAGATTTTGTGAAGTGTCTTTTTCGTTTCGTCCTCTCTTGTTATCTTGGCACACTTCAGTTGTTTCTAAAGAAGGCAGTCGATTATTGTAGTAAACAGTTTTAACTTTTTTTTTAAATTGGATAGGCTCTTTTTTCGCTACCTCACTTGATGGTAAGCGATGATGTGGCCTACGATGGAGCACGCTTGCCTAGAAGTAATCTATTCACTCTTGACTTAAAGAGTGAATAGATTAAGTTACAGCTATCAGGAAACACAGACTCCGGCAGGGAACTTTTTTTAATATTAGCTTTTGCCATCAACTTTACCTGCGATAAAGTAAAAAACTTATCCTAAGAAAACCTACTCCCCGAAGAGATCAGGATGACAACAAACCGAGTAACATTGAAAATTAAAGTTCGTGAGCATCTTGCCAGTACCACAGTAGCACAGCACAGCGTTAATGTTTTCCGATTTTTAATTTGGACCAATTGTTTGAGTACCTAAATTCATGTATTTTTATTATTAGATGGATGGATTGTGTGAAGAGTGATATGAAAGAAAAGGAAGTTAGCGATAGTATGACGAGTGACAGGGCAGAATGGAAGAAAAAAACGTGTTGCGCCGACCCCAAATAACACGGGACAAGGGCAGGAAGATGATGATGAGTTTATTTATTTAAGAGTCCCTTTTCCACTCGCCTATCGTCAACATCGAGCATGGTTTAAAAGCTTGTTACTTCATCTAACGCAATCCAACGCGATGTTTGACGAAAAGGCAACGCGAAAAAAAGAGATACGAGGCATGCCTTTTAAGTTTTGTCGTTTGAAGAAAAAAACACAACTAGAACCTTATAGTACTTTTTATTGTTTTTCAAAGTATTCACCACGTAGCTTAATACACTTTTCCATTCGCTCAAACCAGTTATTATAACATTTATCCCACTCTAAAGTGGGGGTGTTCAAAATGGCTGACTTGAAAGCGTCGACTGCTTCTTCACCGGACTGGAACCTTTGACCACGAAAACTTTTCTTAATTTTAGGAAATGTAAAGAAATCGTTAGGGCTTAGGTCAGGACTGTATGGACGATGGTCAAGAATTTCTACTTTTTCCTGCTTCAAATACTCAATCGTTTGACGAGCGCTGTGTGAGCTTGCGTTGTCGTGGTGCAGGATGATGCGTCGCTTTGAGTTAGATTTTCGAAGTTCGGCGATGACTTGTGGTAAACAAACTGTGGTATACCACTCTGTGTTAACCGTTCTACGATCTTCAAGTGTAATAGTCGCAACATGGGCGGTTTTTCCAACGAACGTGGCCACCATCTTCTTTGAAGTGCTTCGAGAACGAACAACTTTAGTCGGCTTTAGCTCGTCTTGAAAGACCCAGATTGTAAATTGTTGTTTGGAATCAGGATCGTAGGCATAGATCCAAGATTCGTCACCACTGATAATGTCGTAGACGTGATTTGACTCTCCTCGGTTGAACCTTTGCAGAGTTTTCTTACACCATCTGACGAGAGCCGCCTTGTGATCGTCGGAAAGCAGATGCGGTATCCAACGGCAAACTAGCTTTCTCACACCAAGCGCTTCATGCAAGATCTTATGAATGGTTGTCCCTGAGATGCCTAATAGAGCCTCTATCTCTCGATGCGTCATATGACGATCTTCGAGAATTAGTTGTCTCACAGCAATGATGTTATCTTCAGTGAAGGCGGATTTTGGGCGTCCTTCGCGACATTTGTCACTAACACTAGTATGTCCACGCTGGAATTCTAAATACCAGTGTTCGACAATCCGCAGACTAGGGCTTCATCACTAAACACAGATGTTAGCTCTTCAATACATTGAAGCCGTGTCAGGCCTCTTCTAAAGTTGTAGAAAATTATTGCATGAACATTTTCCTTAGAAAGATTCATTTTCGTACGTAACCTGACAGATTCCAATCGACGCTGTGACTAAACAATAGCATTAATCCTAATACTTTCAACTGTTTTGAGATTCAAAATTTAAACACATTCGAATATAGAACAGTTCCAAATTCAAAATTGCCGGGAAATATGGAAACGACAGAACTTAAAAGGCATGCCTAGTAACGCCTGAAAACTCTGTTAGCATTCGGTAATTCCATGATTTACTCGAATATTTTACAAAACTTGTTCCAGGAAATATGTGTTTTTTTTTTGAACCCTTAAAAGTTTTTGAAAAAAATTGTTGTCATTTAAAATCTTGATTAAATTTGCAAGGCTTCTATTGTTATACTTTTTTGACTTTGAGTAAATTATGAAGTGTCTAAGTTCATGCAAAATAGCAGATTTTCAGACGTCTTTACTGCATCAGTTTTACACAAAGTGATAAATTGATTTCAATAGAAGCCTATATAATATCTACAATATACTGCGTTTCCAAAATATCTAATGAAAAATGTGTAATAACGTCATAATCGCGTAAGAGCGGTTGTATGAAAAACAGTAAAAATGTATGTCGAGTTGCATCCCCTTAAGTATATATTACATAATTAGCTGACCCGGCGAACTTTGTACCGCCTAACAGTCAATGAATGTAGATATGAAGATCAACGTGTACTGTCATCATTAGTTCTACTTTGAGCCTTTAGATGGCTTTGCGAGTATCTGAATTGCGTGTGGTGTGATATTTTACTTCTTGAACACTTTAAATTCATATATCTTTCGATATAGTCAACCGATTTCGATGAAACAAAGTCTGTGTAATATACCAAGTTACACACCATTTTAATGTTTAAAAGTTATGTACATCAATTTCGTAAACTTTACGTGATGCGCGCACAACTAAGACTTTTCTACAGATTTATTATAACTACGTATAGAAGATTGTATTGTATCTATAGCATATTTGTATATCTTTTCTTGTATTCGGCTTTTTATTCTTTTTTAGTGCACCTACCACTACATATTTTTCTCTGCATCAACCAAAGGTTGACGGGTAGAAAATGCCTTGGGTTTAAAGCCGGCTCTGTACCTTTGTGTGCATAAAATATTTAATTAATAAATAAATTGTCTCAGGATAAAAAGTAGGTAGATGTCCTGTGCTATTTCAGGACATGGTCTACTCCTCTGCCATAGCATAGTCGGCCTTATAATGTTCCCACTGCTGGAACTCAGGCCTCCTCTCTCTAGGAGAGGGAATGGGCCGTAATCCACCACGCGGGCCCAGTGCGGATTGGTGAATGTCACATGTCTTCGAATTTATGGTTCTAGGACATGCCGGTTTCCTCACGATCTTTTTCTTCACCGTTTTGAGAGCAGTGGTGATGAAATAAATTACACAAAGTAATGCGCCTGGCTGGGTTTAAACCCGCGACCGACAACTCGTAAGTCGGGGCCGTTACCACTCGGAAAACTCCTCTGCCAAAATTCATTTAAATCCGTTCAGCTTTAAGCGTGAAGGAGTAGGTAACAAATATACATATAATAATGATATTCCACAACTATCACACAACGCCGTCTAGTCCCAAGCTAAGCAGAGCTTGTGTTATGGGTACTAGACAACTGATAAACATACTTATATATTTCTAAATACATACTTAAATAGATAAATTACACCCAGACACAGAACAAATGAACGTGCTCATCACACAAACATTTGTCCTGGGTGGGAATCGAACCCACGACCTCCAGCATAGCAGTCAGGGCCACTAACCACTAGACCAACAGGTCAGTCTAAACATAAAAACTTTAAGCTTTATAATATTAGTTTGATAGAAATGTTGCCCGCTCTTATTACATATCGTGAGTGCGTTCATAACATGTAAACTCACATACAAAAGACCCAAACAAACCTACATCCAGACCCGGAACAACAATCAGAAGGCCATACAAATATTGGTTCCGTGCGGGTATCTCAACCACTACGCAAACTAGACCGTCTTAATAACACCATTATTTGCCGCTAGATAATTCGCGTTTCCACGCAAACATGTCAATTTTACGCGAACTAAACATAAAGACTAGACTATTAACTACCTGTATACACAGAGTACCTACTATAGTTTTCAGGCCACATGTCTAACCAGGAAAGCTCGCCGTCCGACCGTCCGGTCCGAGCTCAAGTTGTCGACGGTGCGTAGTGTTTCACGTGCGCCTAAAGGAGATGTCAGCAACCGTAGAGGCCCAGCAGGGTCGAAGCCTACTGGGGCCATGGGTTGTACGAAAGAGAACCCCGTGGCCTTGGAACGAAGGCAAAGAAGGAAGAGGAGTGGGCTTTAGTCAGTAAAAGTCAGACACCCCTCTCGCCCCGCCTAAGAGCGAAAAATGTCATTAGATGATTTACCGCCTAAAAAATAAAACCACGAAAATTTGCCACAACTTTGAACAGCTCATCGTAACTAGCACGATTGATAGCAAACGACTATTATAAGGCGCCAAAAATATGGGTAAGTCAGGTCCGCTCCACACTCTGCGAAGCAGTAATGCTAGCAAAGGAGGCGGCCGATCGCGTGAGGCAACGGTCCTCACGCCCCAATCGCCGCCGGGATTCCGATCCCGATTTCCGGCCATCGTAGGCGCAGGCTTGCGGACGGCGAGCAATGGGTGGCTCGCCGTCCGACCGTCCGGTAACCGTCCGGACCGAGCCCAAGTCGTCGACGGCGCGTGCTGTTCCACGCGCGCCTCAAGAAGATGTCAGCAACTGTAGGGGCCTAGCAGGGTCGAAGCCTACTGGGGCCAAGGGTCTGATTCTGAAAGGAAGACTCGGCCCTGGTACGAAAGGCAACGAAGGAACAGGAGTGGGTTTTTAGTCAGTAAAAGTCTGACACTATCTCCCGCCCCGCCAAAGGGCGGGGGATGTCATAAGATGATTTTCCCACCGAAAAAAAAAAAACACAGACACCCATTTGCACGTCGCAACACAAGTCGTTGGTCTCTGTTTTCATCTCTGACAGTCTTTACAGATAGTCAGGCACCAAAAAGTCTGACTATCAGTCTATCTAAGAAGTATCGAAGTATCCTTTTCTCTTTGCTCAACTCTCCTACCCCTCCTTCTTATCTTATATCTCACTTTCAATATATCTGTTCTTCACACGCTAAGAATCTGCGTTCTTCTAACAATCTCCTACTGCTTTATCCTTCTCATACTTCTGATTTTATTCATTCCTCCTTCTGTATACAGTCCATCCTTCTGTGGAATTCGCTACCTCTTGATATCAGGACGGCCACGAGTAAGTATGCATTTAAGCGAAAGTTGCGGAATTACTTTCTACACAATTAGCAGAATCATCTCAAAACTCCTTTACTGTGTATATATATAATTTTATGTATGTATGTATAGGTATATATTTTATTAATTATGTATGTTTAGTTTTAGTTTTATATATAATTTTGTAATACTTGTTGTCTAAATGATATTTTCTTTTTATTTTTTATGCACCTGCCATATTGTCATGGCATTAAGTCCGCCTTTGTACCTTTTGTTGCATGAAGATTAAATAAATAAATATCGCGTTGCTTAGTAACTGGATTGTAGAACTGATAGGCAGTCACTCTCTCTCTCTCTCTCTAACGAGAACTTCACGACCCTCAGTAATGAGGAATACGAGGCGATGAGGAAGAATTCGCGTTTAAAAAATTTAATAAATTTCTAAACTTGAAAATTGCTAAAAACATTTTTTTTTTTTTTTAATTGATATAAACCAGCGCTTGACTGCGATCCCACCTGATGGTAAGCAATGATGCAATCATTGATGGTGAGGCGCACTAGTTTATCAAGAGCCTATTCACTCTAGCCTTGAAGACACCTAAATTATAGTTGGACGGGAAGATCGCAGCAGGCAAATTGTTCCAGTCCTTCGATGTACGCGGTATAAACGACGAAGCGAACATCCAAAAAATATATATTTTTCCTCATCTGATGAGGTTTGAAGCCAAAGTCCCGAAACATCGAAATACAACTTCAAAAAAGGAAACAAAAAAAAACAAAACACGATCTCTAAACGGCTATTAAACAAAATCTTCGGGAACAAATACATTGACTTTGAAGCTTATCCTTATTTGTGCCATAAATGATCTTAACTTTGGGGCCAGGAGACCCGTTAGGGCAATTTGTTTAAACATGCTCCTCACAAGACTTGTGGAATAGGGCCCGGCGGAGCTATCGAGGACATTAAAATTACTTATCTTTTGTCTTGGGAGTCAAAGATCTTTTAATGGCTATGTTCTAAGGTTTGCTTGCTAAGTAGGTGATTAATCTTTGGAAATGTGTGTCTAGTGTGATCTAAGTCTTTAAGAATTATTTTTGTGGGCTTTTTAGGAAGATGGTTTTTAGGGCTCCAAACCTCAGTCAGTAAAAATGAAACCCTTTTAGGGACTTATAAGGACCATAGAAGGTGTTTAAGAAGTATTTTTGTGATCTCATAATCACATCTCCTATTTTTTTTTAGGTGACATCCCCCGCTCTTGGGCAGGCGTGAGAGTGTGTCAGACTTTTGCTAAAAACCCACCCCTGTTCTTTCGTTGCCTTTTCCATACCAGGGCCGAGTCTTCCTTTTCGAAGCAGGCCCTTGGCCCCAGTAGACTTCGACTCTGCTGGGCCCCTTGGGTTTGCTGACATTCCCTTAGGTGAGCGTGGAACACAGCACACCGTCGCTGAATTGGTTACGAGATGATCGGATGGAGAGCTACCCATTGCTCGCCGTCTGCAAGCCCGCGCGTCACATCTCCTATAGTTTCACTTTGATGTCCGTCTGTCAAGACCCTTTTTTTTAGGAACACGTAGGGTTATTAAACTGAAATTAACATAAAATACTCAGAACTGCTATCCCTTGGAGTAGTAAAAAAATCAAGCTTCTGAGCCAACTCAATCTTAGGATAAACCCGTTTATGCTCTGCTTAGGCGCACATTCTGACACTCGCAAGAAAATCAAAACTTAGCCGTTGACCTAGAGCTCTGAAGTTTGGCAAGAAGCAAGGTCTCATAGCACAAGTAAAAGAAAATGTCTGAAAATTGTAAATTTGTTGTGACGTAACAAAGTAATTACATTTTTGCGATTCTGGAAATTTTTCGAGACCCGTTTCATCCAGTCTACAGTGCTGCACCTCTAGCCAAGTTGATAATCTGCAATCGTTACGCTAGTCGATAACTAATCAAATGTATGGGATTGACATCATCTCAACGTAAAGTCACGTGGTCAGAACAAACGAATAGAAAATTCTTAGCCAAGTTCACGTCGTTTAATTAAAATGATAGAATGAATTGTTATCGTTTCTACAATGTTCAACGCTACATCCTTTGTTATTGTAGAACGACATTGTAGAACGAGCGGCCGACTCAGGCGCGTCAACATGGCTACCAACTTATCGCTTTCTACAATTGCTGACACCGTGGCGTTACCGATTGGAGAACAGAATTCGACACGAAACGGTTGTAACTTGGCTAGAGGGGCTGGTTTTTTTAGCGTGGGCGTTTCAGATTCAATAGACATTTATGTCAATTTTCAACTTGCTTCAACCTCGCAAAACATCTTAAAGGTTTGTTAAAGTACATACTATACGACTGTAACAAACTCATAAACATCGATATATATGTACTACGCACTAGATTACGCGTGCCGAACACTCACTTCAATCGACTCAGGTGTAGTGTAATCCATACACCTTGAACATTACACTTTGTTGAACGAAACGCGTAAGTGCCACGAAATTCATGGCGCTTAAGACATTTTGGTCGCGAAAAAAGAATCCTCTAAAAGCTATCTTAGCGCTGTATGTTTTAATAACTCTGTTAAGCGGCATAATGCCAATGTAGCGCCGCAGCGAACTTTTGTTTTAACTTTTCAGTATTTTGACAATTATTTTCCATGATCGTGCTTGTCTATCTCTAGAATATAAGTCGATGCTCTTAAATAATAGGTATACAGAAACAGAAATGTCAATACATACTGATTGATAACAATGAACACAAAGCGATGTTTCCGTCAAGAATGACACAGTGTATAGCCATTGTCTTATAGAGGTAATAATGTTCTGCCTAAATACAACTGTATCCCTGGTACTTTATCGGCAAGAGAAATGATACTGATAAAAAAAATGTGGAGTTCTTTGGTACAGTACGGTCGAAATATATTGGCTACTCTGTAGTTGGTGTTCCAAACTATCTCTCATCATCATCATCATTTCAGCCAAAAGACGTCCACTGTTGGACATAGGCCTCCCTCAAGTGTCACCACAATGAACGGTTCTGTGCGTCTCGCATCCATCGGATTCCCGCAACCCTTACCAGGTCATCGGTCCACTTTGTAGGAGGCCTTCCAAATCTACGTCTTCCGGTACGTGATCGCTATTCCAGAACCTTACGGCCCCAACGGCCATCCGTTCTGCAAGCAAGGTGCCCAGCCCATTGCCACTTAAGTTTGGTGATTCTTCGTGCTATGTCAACTATCTTACATCACATATATGCAAAAGGCGTTTTTGCTATAATAATATTAAGTTCAGAGCACTCAAGATATTTTGACCGTACTGCTAAATAGTGGATGCCCGTTGGTCGCTATACGATTAACTAATGTATATATAATCTACTAGCGTCTGCCAGCGGCTTCGCCCGCGTGATAATAGTTTGTTTTTTTTTTTTTTTTTTGAGATTTAAACTATCCTATCTCTCAAGTTGGATCGAACTGCACATGGTGTGCGAATTTTATTATAATCCGTTAAGTGGTTTAGGAGTCCATTGAGGACAAACATTGTGACACGAGATTTATATATATTAAGATAAATATATAAAAGCGAAATACCACTCACTGATTAATCACGAAACCTCAGAAACTATAACACCTACAAACTTAAAATTTGGCAAGTAGGTTCTTTATACGGTGTAGATATCCGCTAAGAACGGATTTTACGAAACTCCACCTCCTAAGGGGGTAAAACGGGGTTCTAAAGTTTGTATGGCGAAAGTTACTTTCACGCGAGCAAAGCTGCTGGCAGGAACTAGTTATGTATGCATATGTTAAATATACAAATGAATTTGCTATAAACTGCATACATAAGGCAAAAAACAAAAAAAAAATAAGAAAAAAAAACAAAAACAAAAGTAAAAAAAAAAAACAAAAAAAAAAGAAAGTTAAAATAAAAAGAAAGAAGATAAAGAAAAGAAAGAAAAAGAAAAGAAAAAAAGGAGAGAAAGTTTATTCTATTCTATTCTAATCTATAAGGTTGCAATTTGCTTGCCTAGAAGAAGTTACTATTCACACTTAATTTAAAAACTCCTACGTTGTCTCTCTATCAGGAAACATAGACTCTGGTTGGCCACGCCACAATTATGGCGGTAAGTCCCTTCTTTGAGGCGTGGTTGGAAAGACCTCACGGCGTCCTCACCTTTCGCATGACGCAGGTTCTCACTGAACACGGTAAGTTCGGGAAGTTCCTGCACCGGATTCGTGCGGAAGCGACGCCCGAGTGTCGCCACTGTGTGGACCGCCCGGAGGACACGGTGGAGCACACGGTGGAGGTGTGCCCCGCTTGGGCAGAGCAACGCCGTGTCCTCGTGGGGGCGATCGGCGGCGGCGATCTCTCGCGCCGGGCTTTGGTACAGGCCATGGTCCGGAGCGAGGAGGAGTGGCAGGCGTTCGCCTCCTTCTGCGAAGCAGTAATGCCAGCAAAGGAGGCGGCCGATCGCGTGAGGCAACGGTCCTCACGCCCCAACCGCCGCCCGGATTCCGATCCCGATTTCCGGCCACCGTAGGCGCGGGCTTGCGGACGGCGAGCAATGGGTGGCTCGCCGTCCGACCGTCCGGTAACCGTCCGGACCGAGCCCAAGTCGTCGACGGCGCGTATTGTTCCACGCGCGCCTCAGGGAGATGTCAGCAAATCGTAGAGGCCCAGCAGGGTCGAAGCCTACTGGGGCCATGGGTAGTGTGAAAACGAAACCCGGGGCCCTGGGACGAAGGCAACGAAGGAACAGGAGTGGGTTTTTAGTCAGTAAAAGTCTGACACTATCTCCCGCCTCGCCCAAGAGCGGGGGATGTCATAAGATTATCCCACCGAAAAAAAAAAAAAAAAAGACTGGCAAAGAATTCCACTTTTACCTTTTGTAATAGGTAAGTTACTAGTTGGTGAATAAAACTAAATATTCTGTCCCGACTTTCTCTTCATTTTTAACCGACTTCAAAAAGAAAGAGTTCTATGTTCAGCTGAATGTATTTTTTTATGTATGTTCACCGATTTCTCGGTCAATTGTTAACCGATTTTGAAAATTATTTTTTTGATATAAATATTACGCTTCCAAGTTTGTCCAATAGAAATATTGTTATGATCTGATTGTGAACTTCGAAAATATAGAACGGAACTCGTCATAGGATCACAGCAGAACTGTCGTAACAAGTAAAATTGCTGCTTTGACGTGTAGTCGATGACTGGCCGAAAGAGGTCATATATCGAACTGATCTGATGACGAAGCCGGAAGGTAGGTACCAGAACTCTGTAATAAATTAATGTAACTTATCGTGTTTGGGATTATTAGAATTGTCATGAGATGCACTCTGGCTATAAGGTATTTAAGTTCGGCTGAGGGATACTTTTTTGTGGTGGTACCATAACTAAAAAGTGTAAAATAAAATATTTTTACAAAAAAAAAGAAATACAACCAACTTTTATGTAAAAAAAAACACTTAAAAGTGCAAAATAACTTTAATTTTGGTAGTCGGTGTCAAATAACGAAGAGACAAAACTATTATACGAGTAGAAACACCAACTTCCGATTTTGCAAAGTTTTAATTAAAGTTATTTTGCACTTCTCAATGTTTTTTTTTTTTACATAGCCTAAAAAGTTTTTTATAATAGCCTTAAACATGTCCCGACCTTTAGACTGTCTGAAAACATACACCTACCTAGGCTTACGGTAAAAAACACGTCCTCAGTGAATAGGCCCCTAACACAAAAGAGGCACTGAGATGATGCTCATGTAACTCCCTAGTCTAGTCCACGATGTTTCTGCAAACGAATGTTCGAGACTCTTTTGAAGAATAGCGTCTTTTTTTTAATAATACTACCTTTTTTACCAAACCTTTTTTTGTACCAGAGAAAAAACGGGTGAATTGTGTTTTTAAACACAAAACTGCTGATTCATTAAGATTTTCACTTTAAATTTTCAGTATTTTGGGGTCCGTATAAGAAGGTACTTACGGGACCTTATTACTATGCCTCTGCTGTCCATCCGTCTGTCTGTATCATTTATTAGATACAGCCTGCTGACCGAAAGTATAGAGTTTTTTTTTATTATTTGATATAAACTAGTGCTTGACTGCGATCCCACCTGATGGTAAGCAGAGATGCAATCATTGATGGTGAGGCGCACTAGTTTATTAAGAGCCTATTCACTCTAGCCTTGAAGACACGTAAATTATAGTTGGACGGGAAAACCACAGCAGGCAAATTGTTCCAGTCCTTCGATGTACGCGTTATAAACGACGAAGCGAAACGCTTAGTCCGGACCGTTGAAGTTGCAACAACGTAAGGGTTTAAATAAATGTAAATTTCACAGAATGTGATTGCTATTGCCGCTACAACAACAGATTTACAATAGGTTACTTATAGGCAAAGAGCGCTCCATCGTCGAACACATTGTCGCTTTCCATCAGGTAGTGGTCAAGCGCGAGCCTATCCACAATAAAAAAAATATAATAATATATTTATAACATAATACAATATTCCACAACTTTCACACAACGCCATCTAGTCCCAAACTAAGCAGAGCTTGTGGTATGAGAACTAGACAACTGATAAACATACTTATATATTTCTAAATACATATATATTATAGATAAATTACACCCAGACACAGAACAAATGATTGTGCTCATCACACAAACATTTGTCCTGGATGGGAATCGAACCCACCTCCGGCATAGCAGTCAGGGCCTCTAACAACTAAACCAACAGGCCAGCCATTCGGCAACCATTCAATTTATAAATAATATTATTTTGATAATAATAAAGTTAAAAATTAAAGGAGGTCTTCATACAAGAGACGATATTTTATCGACGTTTTTACCCGACTGCAAGAAGGGTTATTTGCTCAATTTTAATATTATTGAACCTAACCCTTCGTGTGCGACTGCGACTCGCACTTGGCCAGTTTTTTTTAATCATAAATTGGCGAATAAGAAAGCGAGCAGGTCATGTAAGAGGTCTTTTCAGTAACATGAAGTTCATGAATAGGTTACCTGCCGCCGGCTAAAGTTAGAAGCGACTATGAGTTACTAGCTTCTGACAGAGCGGCTTCACACGCGTGAATATGGAAATAATTCCCAAGGGACCATACTCTCGACCATGCTTTAGAGATAGAAAGTATCCTATGTTCCAGGACATGGTGATGTGAACCAAGTTTCATCAAAATTCGTGCATTCGAGAGTGAAGAAGTAACATACACACACACACCCTCACAAACTTTCGCCATTATAATATTAGCATGAGTAATATCACCAGTATTTAGCTAGGTTAAATTAATTTAGTTTTTAATTAGGTTTAAAGATATTTATTTCTCAAAAAAAGACACAAAGTCACTTACTTGAGAACAATTTTTCCTTATACTAAATTATATAACAAGGGTTCGTCACCGCGTACCTACGTACGAGTAAGTTGTTAAACTCATCCAATGCATTCAGTCTTTAAGTAGATATTTCATAGTTGTAATTAGAAATAAGTAAACATGTTTTTAATGAAAATCATTTCATAGCAAACTTTTTTAGCGTGGTATATACCTATATAATTAATACTCATCAAGACCATTCCAAAAAGGTCAAACACGATAGGGTTATCTGAGTTCCTATGGCCACCTCCCAGTTCCATGATCAGATCAGCTCCATGTCATAATAATTTTATATTGTCATCTGATTTACACATGCATGCAAAATTTCAGCTCAATCGGTAACCGGGAAGTGGATCAAATTTAATTTGCAAGATTTGATTACAGAAAAACTAAATAAAAGTTTGTAATAAATAGTAACTGCACTGTCGCATCAAATTGAGGCATGTAAAGGCAGTTGTATGAGGATAAATAAATGAATAACTTCCTGCCCTTGTCCCATATTACTTGGCGTCGGCGCAACACATTTTTTTCTTCCATTCTATCCTGCCAGCAACCACGTTATCACTAACTCTCTTTTCTTTCATATCACTCCTCACACAATCCATCCTCCTTTTCTTTAGCCTCCCTCTCCCTCTCCATTCATCTACATGTATACTCACAGTCAGTCACAGCACAGCGGTTATCTCTTGTAATATGCGTTTCATCTCTCATTACTATGATTGATTTTAAAATCTCTTTTTAGAGAGAGCGGTGGTGGCCGAGTGTTAACGGCCCCGACTTATGAGTTCAAACCGAGCTAGGCGTATTACTTTGTGTAATTTATTTCATTACCACTGCTTTCATTCTCGAAACGGTGAAGAAACCGTCATATCCGCCATCGTGAGGAAACCGGCATATCCTAGAACCAAAAATTCGAAGACATGTGACATTCACCAACCTGCACTGGGCCCGTTTGATGGTTTGCAGCCCATTTCCTCTCGTAGAGAGGAGGCCTGAATCCCAGCAGTGGGAACATTAATAGACTGATTAAGTGATTAAGCTATGCTATCCTTATTTATATTTTACACTTTTTTATGGCGATTGAACCGGTTTCGACTGTTCTGCCAGTGCAATACAAGTCTTTTCAACCCAAAGTTAACTTTGCAGTCGTCTTTTGTTTTAATTCATTCCCATCCTTGCATGCAGTTGCTTATTCCGTGCGTGTCATAAAATTACTTGCAGAAAGAGCTTGTTGGCAGCCGTCACATATTCCTAAACTTTTCTGGCCTAGTTCCAATATATGGCCGTGTGAGTTTATCAATGTTCCATTGTGTACCCATTTTACTGATAATTTATTACAGCGAATATTACAGCATTCTATTGTTACATTGCTGGGTGTATTACCCCCGAATTCAGAACCATCAGAAACATATTTTTTAAGGTGAATGAATCATCAAATGACTTCTCACGCTTCAGGGTGGAACGATAAACTTTTACTAAAGTGGTGACCAGATGGTTGTAAACCAACGTCCCAACCAAGGTGACCTTGCTAGTTGTAATCCATGACCTTCAACGCCCTTGGTTGGGAGGCGCGTTTTCCCAACCACCGAACGTGTTGGCGCGTGGTTTACATCCATGTAGCCGCAACACAAACCAAACACATAAACCAAGGTCACCTTGGATGGAACGCTAGTTTGCAACCGTCTGGCCATCCCTTAACTAAAAGCGATCTGTGTCCTTTAGTTGCCCTTTGTGTTTTAAGGCCACAGTAATTCTTTCAAAACATTTCGAAGGCCTAGAGGACATCGGCTTTACTGGGCCCCTACGGTTTGCTGATATATCTTTGAGGCACGCGTGGAACACTACGCGTTGTTGACGACTCTGGCTCGGTACTCACCGGACAGCTGAACGGCGAACTACATATTGCACGTCGTCTGCAAACACGCGCAGAACTAATCATTTGTAGTTGAGTATTTGTCAAAGTCTGGAAACCTGTCAAAATGTGACATCCAAATTGAGTTTGACATGTTCTCAACCACAAATCACGACATAGATGTACTTATAGATAAGCACTTCTGCAGTTTAAACAGTCACTCCTATAAATAAGAATAAAATATCCAATTTATTTCAAACTGGGGTTTTTTTTTCGGTGGGAAAATCATCTTATGAACATCCCCCGCCCATGGGCGGGGCGGGAGATAGTGTCAGACTTTTACTGACTAAAAACCCACTCCTGTTCCTTCGTTGCCTTTCGTACCAGGGCCGAGTCTTCCTTTCAGAATCAGACCCTTGGCCCCAGTAGGCTTCGACCCTGCTAGGCCCCTACAGTTGCTGACATCTCCTTGAGGCGCGCGTGGAACAGCACGCGCCGTTGACGACTTGGGCTCGGTCCGGACGGATACCGGACGGTCGGACGGCGAGCCACCCATTGCTCGCCGTCCGCAAGCCTGCGCCTACGATGGCCGGAAATCGGGATCGGAATCCCGGCGGCGATTGGGATTTCAAACTGGGGTGACACATTTTTTCTTTGGTTTAGAGTAGCATAGACCTCCTCCAACAGCTTTCATTGTACTCTGTCCACTGCTAACCTTGTCCAATATGGACCCAAGATCAGGCAGATGTCGTCTTCCCATTATCTCATTGGGAGACCCTATTTTCTGACGCCATCTCTTGGGTACCATACGGTTACTTGCTTACTTCATTTTTTGGCTTTACAGAGAACCATTTGTGACCTGTCTGGCCCCATTTTAGATGGTCGATTCGGGTTAGAATGTCTGAAACTGTTTGAAAAAATAGGGTTTGAACATAGAAAATTCAACTATGATAACACCACTTCAGGTGGCAACACCATTTATAAAAAAATTCTTTGGATTTTTTTTTTTATTAGTGGATTAATTTACACGTGGGTGAAGGCACATGAGCGAGGCCTTTTTCTTTCATAAATTCGAAGACAAGACAGCGACTGTCGCAACCCATTGTTAGACCACATCCTCGCTTACCATCAGGTGAAATAGAGGTCAAACGCGAGCCTATCAATTATAAAAAAAACCCCGTTCTTAAAGAGCCCGTCGCTTGTGCGAGGCCCCTTTGGGTGCGAGGCAGAGGGCGAGGGCCCCCTTCACCTATGCCTAGCTACGCCCCTGCCTAGACGTTCTTGTTGTGCACATTGTTTCTTGAATAAATAGTATAATTAATACTTACTCCTTATTGTTTTGCTATTGTGATATCGAAAGGAGATCGCATGAGTTAGGTTTTTTATAGCAAACGAAATGGCTTGTAAAATATACTTTTAAGGATTTTGCAGTTCTAGAATAGGTTTAAAAATTGAGTATAACAAAGAAATGTCTAGTTTTTCAGTTCGGACATAACCATTGTAGCACAATAAGCTGATATCGAATCCTGAAGAATAGTATAAGTAAAACGTGATAGCCTCCCAAGATTTTTATTCAAGTAGAAGATCCCCTACCGAAGTTCTACTGTCGCAGAGTGGCGACATATTAGAAACCCTGGTTTTCTGCCTTATTTCCACCTTACTAACTCTACCCTTGAGTTATATTTCTAACATACTAGTATGGAAACATTCCTATATTCCAAATAAAAAAATAACTAAGCTCGACTGAGCAAACATTAGCCTCTCAACTGTATCTTGTATGAATGGCGTTTGAAACGAGAACCTACACAGAGCAGTCGAGCACTGCTTTGACTTGGCAGCCCTGAATGGGGGGCCAGTTGACGGTCGGTGACTAATGTGCGTTTAAAGTTTAAGGTGAATGCTTCAGGGTAACCCTCGAAGTGCAAATCCAACTCTCCTTTCGCAAGTATGCTGGAAGAGATTTTTATAGAAGTAAGCACCTCACCTTTCACCTTTGTACCTTTTTTAGGGTTCCGTACCGAAAAAAGTTTTTTTTTTTTGTGACGTACCTACAAATTTTCAGTTTTCAGATTTATTCCTATAATTGTGCTATAAGACCTTGCTCCATGCCAAATTTCATGGTGCTAGGTCAACGGGAAGTACCCTATGAATTTCGATTTCCTTAGGAGTGTCAAATTTACGATTTTTGCGACATAAACGGTCGTATCTTTTTTTTTTCGTTAACTCTGAAGTTTGATATTTTTTTCACAGCTTTAAGGGACCGGAGACTTGACTACATGGTTTTAATTTCAACTCGATACCTCCACGCACTCCCGAGATCAAGGGTCTTGACAGACAGACAGACGGACGGACAACAAAGTGATCCTATAAGGGTTCCGTTTTTTCCTAAAAATGAATGGCTAAAGGTACCCCTAGAATCGAGAAACGAAATCGTCAGTGGCCAAGGCACATTACTCGCAGAACAGATGGTCGATGGAGCCGAAAGATACTTGAGTGTCAACCACGTACCGGAAAATGTAGCATTGGAAGGCCACCCACAAGGTGGACCGATGAACTGGTGAGTGTCGCGGGAATCTGAATGATGCAAGACGCACAGGATCGATTGTTATGGCGACACTTGCAGGAGGCCTTAGTCCAGCAGTGGACGTCTAACGACGTCTACACTAAAATGATATCGATGATGTTTCATGCATTGCTATTCAATATATCAGTGCTGCCTGCCTATTGGGCACCGTCCACAATACGGATTTTTTTTATGCCCAATTAGTTCGCTAATAAGCTCCTGGAACTCAAAGGGCAACTGAAGGAACAGCGGTGGGTTTCGGTCAGTAAAACTCTGATGCTCCTTCTCGTTCTACCCAGAGCGGTAAAAGTTATTTGATGATTTCCCACCCCCAAACAAAAAACCTATTTAAAGAACTACTGGTTCACAAATACAATTAATACCCGTAGGGGCCCAGTAGCCCGTAGCAGGGTCGAAGCCTACTGGGACCATAGTTTCGCTTCTGAAAGGAAAACCCGGCCCTGGAATGCAAGGCAACGAAGGAACTAGGAGTGGGTTTTAGTCAGTAAAAGTCTGACACGCCCTCACGCCCTGCCCAAGGGCAGGAGAAGTCATTGAATGATTTCCCACCTAAAAAAAAAACTACAAGTAGTACAATATTGTTTTAAAACTAAATACACCACACTTTACCCAAAACTGACATATACATATATAAAAATGAATAACTGTTCGTTAGTTTTTTTTTTATTCTTGATAGGTTCGCGCTTGACCGCTATCTCACCTGATGGAAAGCGAAGATGCGGTCGACGATGGAGCGCGCTTACCTAGAAGTAACCTATTCACTCTTGACTTAAAGATTCCCGGCTATTTTTTTAGCTTTTTTTTTGTGATTCCCACCCAAGACAAATATTTGTGTGATGAGTACGATCATTTGTTCTGTGTCTTGGTGTCATTTATCAATAATATGTATGTTTAGTCTCGTTAAAACTCAAAAACGGCTAGATCGATTTGGCTAATTCTGCCCTGCTTATTGCAAATGCAGTATTTGCAAAATGGCGCGGTTCGGAGATAAACGCGTTAAACACGTTTTTTGATATTTAAACAACAAGTAATTTCAATTTGTAACATAAAATGATAATTAGTTTATTTTAAAAGCACTATCACTAATTGTATGAAATTTTTATTTATGTGTAAGCTGTGTAATTCTCTAAATGACAAGTTCACCATAATAACAGATATACTATATGTAAGCTATTTTTTTTGTAATATTTAATTAGTGAATAAGTCGTTGGAGTACCTTAATATAAATAAATAAATAAACAAGTCTTAGTTATATAATTTTAAAAGTGTACCAAAAGAATAAGAAAATAATATTTTTATGTATACATTAGCCCCTTTAGATGTCATTTTTGCAAAAAAGAGAAAATCCCAAAAAATGTCGATTACTGCATAATTAGCATGGCTGAATTTTGGTCTTAAAATATTCGAGATAGTCCAGGGAAGGTTTAAGCGGTGAGAAAAAATCACAAAAAAAAAAAACCGAATACAACGCCATCTCTAATTAAAATGTCATCATAAAATGAATTAAGCTGTTATGGTAATGCCAGTAGATGGCGTTATCCTTACTATTAGGCGGTACGAAGTTCGCCGGGTCAGCTAGTATAATAATAAATATTACAAAGAGGATTCTTGTTATTTGATCCACAACGAATCTATCAATTACTGCGCTAATTGAGGTCTGGCAAACGTAACCTTCTGAATACAAACAGGGCCACGTATACCTACCACAAGCTCTCAACGCGATCCATTTTGACAGGCCTGTCGGTCTAGAGGTTAGTGGCCCTGACTGCTATGCCGGAGGTCATGGGTTTGATTACCACCCAAGACAAATATTTGTGTGATGAGTACGATCATTTGTTCTGTGTATTATTTATTTATTTATTTATTAAATGCTTTATGCACAAAAAAGTACAGAGACGGACTTAATGCCTTAGGCATTTTCTACCAGTCAACCTTTGGGTGATGCAGAGAAAAATTGTGGTAGATGCAATAAATGAGAGAAGACGAATACGAGTATAGATATTATAAGTACTAATAAACTATATATATAATACAATTATACAATACTTACTTAAATTAATAAACTACACACCTAACTAATAATCAAACAGTCCAAATCGGAAATAGGAAAACATTAACGCTGCGATGATACTACTGCTAACTTCTTACGAATTAGCTCTCGAACTTTAGTTTTGAATCTTAATCGGCTTGCCTAGGTGTAATTTATCAATAATATGTATTGTATTTACAAGTATATAAGTATGTTTATCAGTTGTCTAGTACTCATAGCACAAGCTCGGCTTAGTTGGGGACTAGATGGCGTTGTGTGAAAGTTGGAAATGGAGCTATATAGGGTGTCTAGCTTCATCCTTCTTTCTCGCACGTTGGCCTGACATTTTAACGTGTCATGGTAAGACCCGACCCCCTAGCCAAGTTACAATCGTATCGTTCGCGCCGAACGCCTCGAGTAGACCACGCCTCCGATTCTTTTGTTCTGACGTCATCTCAACGCTCAGTCACGTGGTCAGAACAATGGAATCGGAGGCGTGGCTTACTCGAGGCGTTCGGCGCGAACGAAACGATTGTAACTTGGCTAGGGGGCAGATCGCATTACGGTCGATACTGTTCAGTTATTTATATACATCCTTATTAGTTATGGGTTTGTAAACTTGAGAGGACGTAAATAGATTAAGACAATACGACTGATGTACACTGACTGTATGTATACTGACATTTTATTTATAAAATAAAACTTTATGCACTAGTAAAGGCGGACTTAACGCATTGACATTTACATGGACATTTTTTATATGACTGGTCTAGTTGTTAGTGGCCCTGACCGCTATGCCGGAGGTCATGGTTTCGATTCCCACCCAAGACAAATGTTCGTGCGATGAGCACGATCAAAATTTACAATTTCCAGATTTTTTCCTATACTTATGCTATGACTACTTATACCTTGCTTCACGCCAAATTTCAGGATTCTAGGTCAACGAAAAGTCAACCTATGAATTTTGATTCCCTTGAGAGTGTCGAAATGCACGTTTTTTGCGACATAAACGGCCGTATCTTTTTTTTTCGTTAGCTCAAAAATTTGATTTTTTCACAGCTTCAAGAAACCGCAGACTTGAGTATATGGTTTTAACTTCAACTCGATACTTTCGCGCGTTCCCGAGATATAGGCTCTTGACAGACAGACAGACAGACGGACGGACAACAAAGTGATCCTATAAGGGTCGGAACCCTTATAGGATCACTTTTTTCCTTTTGAGGTACAGAATCCTAAAAATGAGGCACTGACACTTTCCAACCACAGATATTGTAACCATGTAAAAAAAAGACGAAGAGCATCGCCTCTTGTAAGTTTAAAAATACACCATAGACGACTCTCGAAAGGTCCCCTTAATAATTTAACGGAATCTTGCATAATCCTCAGGCTTTCCTGTCCAAAAAGTGGGACTACTTTTAAATGGCGTACAAAAAGCGTTCATTCCCAAAACACTAAATTACGTTTTCCAATAATATATTCTAATAAACGTCTTTTCGTTGCTGAGTGATACTTCAGCCTGGCTCCATTTATCAATAAAAAAAAATGCTGGGATTTAGTCATACTTTAAAGGAGGCCTTTCAAGTTGATAAGGGGAGACTCCGGTGTAATGGGCTTTTTGTCGGCCATCGGTCGGATTAAATCGCGCAACTTTTCGGCTTAAATTGCGTTAGGTTTGTTGTATGCGTGTATTCTTCAGGATAAATGTGTATTGACGATGATTTTGTAAGGCACACATTGTCATATCTTCTATACATATAATAAAACAGTAAAATTATTTTGCGATGGTATTAATTGGAGCAAAAACTACTGAACCGATCCTGTTCAAATTTTGCATACATAATACTTATAGGTCAGGGCAACTTATAGGCTATAAATTATCACGCCATTTGCTATGGGAGGTGAGCAATATTCCAAAATGTTGGTATTGAACGACATTTGCCGCGAGTTTGAACCCCAGTTATAGTAATTATTTTTGTGAGTATTTTGTCGTCTGTTTCGCATATAATATACGGTAGTACTTCGATTATATTAATAAAATAATTTATAATATAGTAAGTAATCTCTTCAACTGAATTTCGATCACGGTGGCCGGTCTTAACAGAAGTTAGCCAAGTACGCAGGAGATATTATAGTGCACAGGTGTGTACGCAAACACAGTTGCTGTCTCTGTTCTTTTACTCTAGTCCGATGAGACGGCAATCCGACATGATTGGAAAGATATGCCCCCTAGCCAAGTTACGACCGTTCTGACCACGTGACTGAGTATTTAATGACGTCAGAACGAAGGAATCGGAGGCGTGGCCTACTAGAGGCGTTCGACGCAAGAGAATCGAAACGAAACGGTCGTAACTTGGCTAGGGGGGCTGATCTCTACAGTCGTAGGACAAACGGCTTTACGTGCTTTCAGATACTGATTTACCTTTCCAAACTCCTGACTGCTACAATTCTTAATGGAAAAACCCAATAACACTTGTTACCCAACCCGGGAATCGAACCAAGGACCCCAAGCTCAACAGTCGCGCTTCTAGCCAACGAAGCAGTTGTCATCGTCATAATAATATGGAATTATGAAATGATGGCGCATACAAACGGTTTTTACGAATGACATTCAAAGCAAAACTTTATGGACCCAAAAATACAGAGGTAAAATTAATACCTTAGGTATGTTTCTACCAGTCAACTTTGGTCATGCAGTGAAAAATAGTGGTAGGTGCCATTTTAGAGAGAGAAAAAGGTAAATACAAGAATAAGAAAAAATAATCTTCTAATTTGTAGCGAAGCTCGGTTTAATGTCCAGATAGTTTACAAGAGAATTATTTCTTACGCTCGGTTTCAGAATAAAGAATTTTGCGTTGAGAACTTTTCGATTTATTTTGTATTTGAGTTTAACAAATACCATTTATTTATATTTTTAATTAGGTTTTTAATAGGTACATATCTAGGTACAGGCCATGGTCCGGAGCGAGGAGGAGTGGCAGGCGGTCGCCTCCTTCTGCGAAGCAGTAATGCTAGCAAAGGAGGCGGCCGATCGCGTGTGACAACGGTCCTCACGCCCCAACCGCCGCGCCGCCGGGATTCCGATCCCGATCCGGATTTCCGGCCACCGTAGGCGCGGGCTTACGGACGGCCAGCAATGGGTGGCTCGCCGTCCGACCATCCGGTAACCGTCCGGATCGAGCCCAAGTCGTCGACGGTCCGTACTGTTCCACGCGCGCCTCAAGGAGATGTCAGCAACTGTAGGAACCCAGCAGGGTCGAAGCCTACTGGGGCCAAGGGTCTGATTCTGAAAGGAAGACTCGGCCCTGGTACGAAAGGCAACGAAGGAACAGGAGTGGGTTTTTAGTCAGTAAAAGTCTGAAACTATCTCCCGTTCCGCCCAAGAGCGGGGGATGTCATAAGATGATTATCCCATCGAAAAAAAAAGGTACATATCTAATATCAAAAGTTGCCTAAAATTTATGCGTACGTATATAACTTTCCGATTTCTAAGCCTCATTACATAAAGATTATATTGCTCCCAAATAAACAAAACACTACTGTCAGATTACTCAATTGATAATTTGACAATAGTGTTGCCCAAATTGCTCGGGTATCCAATCTAACACATCTCTAAATACATTCACTTCCCGCCTACCAAACACACCTCAAATCTAGATCAAACAAAGCATCAATCGACACAATTTTAACCAGAAATGTCAACAAACTCTCTTAATTTCCTCCCACCACACGACAAGCTATTCTGAGCTAATTACCAACATTCAGGAAGCCAATAGCCCTTTGTTCGTAAATCTCCGACGTTACATCATACACAAAACAACATAGGTACAGAAGGCCAACTCTATGCTACTTAAAAATAAACTTAGGCCCACTGTCCATGGACGCGTAGCTTCATAGACGCGTATTCGTCATTATACGCTTGGTGTACGCCTGCGTGACGTTGCCGCTCCTTCGAAGTTTCATAGTTTAGTATGTACTAAACTATGAAACTTCGAAGGAGCGGCAACGTCGTCGTGCTTGCTTCGCTACGTGCAAGCTACACGACGCCTGCCGTACCGCATATATGCTTTCGCTCGATGTACGTCGGAGCGTACATCGAGCGAAAGCACGTTTTTATTTTTGTAAAAAAACCGGGAACGTCTTCTTTGTCCGACGGCTTTGTTACGAATTATTGAAAACGTACGCGTGTAATACGCTTCGTGGACAGGGTTCAGTACGGTGTGCTGCTCAAGCCGCCTAGCGTATTTTGAAGCGTCTATGTACAGTAGGCCTTAGGCGTTGTCCTAATCTTTATCATCATTTCAGCCGAAAGACGTCCACGTCTAGACATAGGCCTCCCGTCTAGAGGGGCCTTTCGAGGCAGTTGATCGTTAGTGGATCTGTTTAAATAGCGCTTGATTATTGTATCCCGCGCCACAACAAAATACGATACTTTAAGACTGGCATTCGGTTTTAAGTATTTTTAATTTATGCTCGAACACTGCCTGTATGTGAATGGTGTCCATGTGCGCGTGCGTTTGCACTTAGGGCTATATTTCACCGGGACACCATGGCGGCGCGACCAGTATTGTATGAAACAGATCTTCTGTAACCTCACTATATAGTGGCTATATGTTCCCGTGTCAATAAAGCGCTCAATCCTCCATTATTTGACAAGATACCGCACTTGTGTGGTATGTATCTTCAAACATGGCTGTTTGACAAGGAACCTACTTTTACAATGTAAAATATAAGGTGCGAAATGTAAGGTGCTCCGTATTTGACTTCCTGGGTTGTTTTCACGGGTTTTATTTCGAGTTGCCAGTGCTTTCTGAATATGTACTCGTAAGCTGGGAAATATAATGGCAGTCTGTTTACAAAGACTGACACACTTGTTATGAAATGAAATTATTCACAATTCGTTGTAGCAAAGAAAACAAAAACATGTCGTGACGACCCAGTAGTTAAGGCACCTGACTCTTATGCATAAAGTTGCGGATTGGATTCGAAACCGAATCATTGATCATTGGATAATACAATTTCCTATTTTGTCACTCCTCCACCATCGCCTCCGTCTGCGAAGCAGTAATGCTAGCGAAGGGCCCTCACGCCCCAGCCGCCAGGATCTCAAACCTGATTTCCAGCCACCTTAGGTGTGGACTTGCCGACGGCGAGCAATGGGAAGCTCGCCGTCCGACCGAGCTCGAGTTGTCGACGGCGCGTAGCGTTCTACGCGCGCATCAAGGAGATGTCAGCAAAACCGTAGAGGCCTAACAGGGTCGAAGCCTACTGGGGCCATGGATTCGCTTCTGAAAGGAAAACTCCGGGTCCTGGAACGCAAGGTAAAAAAGGAACATAGGAGTGGGTTTTAGTCAGTAAAAGTCTGACACGCCACTCCACCCTAGAACGGGAAAACTCCTTGGATGATTTCCCAACTAAAAAAAAAAACAAACCATAAAGCCCGAATTTCGTGAACTCAACAAGTGTATCTCATGAAGTATTCGCCTATTTATTTTTATTTATTTAATGATTTATGTGCACACAATAAAAAAAGAGAAGAAGAAGGAAACAAAAGAATAGTACAAAGGTGGTGCTTATTTCTAAAGAAATCTCTTCCAGCATGCCTGCGAAAGGGGAGTTGGAGAATATAGAGATGTAGACACTGTGTGTAGAATTAAAAGAAAAATTGGTACACACAAAATACATAGTTAACAATGAAATAATATAACATCAAAAAAAATAAAGAAAAAGAAAGAAAGAAAGAAAGATTTCCTAAATTTCAGCTATCCATAACGACTGTCAAAGATCTATAAATGACAGCCAGGACCTACAACTTAACGTGCTATTCAAGCCACGGCGGAATCTTCATTGTCTTCATATATCATACATCCAGGGACTGGAACAATTTGCCTGCTGCGGTCTTCCCATCCGATTATAATTTAGATGTCTTCAAGGCTAGAGTGAAAAGGCTCTTAATAAACTAGTGCGCTTCACCATCAACGATTGCCTCACTGCTTACCATCAGAAGGGATCGCAGTCAAACACTAGTTCATTTAAAAACAAAGATGGTCACCTATCCAGAGAGCGACCGCGACTGCCGTTGCTATACCTTGAATTGATCCGTGTGACTATAAATACTTAGCTACGACCTCCACGAAAATGAAAAGCCATTTTCCGTATTAAGAACATTATTTCTTCGAAATCATAACTTCAAATCCTCATTCGATGACAGCCTTCAAAAATCGTCACAAGAACTTAGAACAGAAATAATTAAGATGAGTCGTCGACTCGAACGAGCCCTTCAACAGGAGGGTTTAAACTTGAGAATGAAACAAGAGATGTGAAGTAGAAATAAAAGGCGACCGGATTTTCGTTCAATGAAAACTTTTATTGATTAAGTAACCTCAGCCAGCGGCTTTGCCCGCGTCAAAGAAGAAATTTTTCCCATCCTATATGCTATTCCAACCCGACACCACGGGCCCGCGTGGTGGATAACGGCCCATTCCCTCTCCTAGAGAGGAGGCCTGAGTCCCAGCAGTGGGAACATTATAAGGCCGACTATGCTATGCTATGCTATATGCTATTCCAGGGCATAGCCTATCCCCTCCTCCTCCTTGCGTCTTATTCCTCAATGCTGAGGGTCGTGACCACCCTGCTTCATCACTTTTTCTTGAATTATATTCTTCTGTTTCTGTCTCTGGCGGTGTGAAGGGCATTTTATATCGTAGAGTCAAGAGCGGTGCGGATCTAGTCGAACCAACGTATTAGGCTGCGCTCATGTGGTCTTTTCCCATCCACTTTGCTGGTCACCATAAGCCTTTCAAGGTTTCCACCGTATAGTCAACCCACAGAGGTAGAGGTAGTCCGGCATAGTCTGCCCATGTGCTACATTTCATCCAAATCCCTTCAGCAGTTTCAGCGTGAAGGAGTTACAGACGTACACACATATACTTTCACCTATATAGGGTGACTGGTAATTAGTGACCGATACTTAAACACGTGATTGTACTCATGATTACAAACAACTTTTCCAAAGAAACTTTTATATACTCAATAGTTTTATCACAATAATAAAACAGCTGTTTGAATCTAAGGCTGTTTGTAATACGCGCCCGCCTGCGACCGGCGACCGCTCAGCTGTTAGCCGCGTGACGCCGTCGTACCTACAATATTATAGTGATAACACACCCGTGCAGCTTGCAAACCCATAGGTGTACTTAATCAGTGTATGTACCTACATGTATCATATTTAAAGAGCTGTTTTGTTATTGTGATAAAACTAATGAGAATACAAAAAAGTTTATTTGGGAAAGTTGTTTGTAATCATGAGTACAATCACGTGTTTAAGTATCGGTCACTAATTACCAGTCACCCTATATAATACTAGCTACTCGCGCTCTTTAAAGTAGAAAATTGTCTCAAGCGAACATACTCCTGGGATAAAAAGTATCTTATGTGCTATTCCATGATCTACCCGTGTGCCAAATTACATCCAAATCAATTCAGCCGTTCAAGCAAGAAGAACTCACAAACATGCAGACACCATCACTCTCACCCACACTAACAAGCTTTCGCCTGTATAACATTAGTGTGATAAAAAACCCGTATCAAAACAAAGTCAGGGGTAAGGCGCCTGACTTTAGTCATGGTAAGCCATTTTTTTTTTTTAGGTGTGAAAATCATCCAATAACATCCCCCGCTCTTGGGCGGAGCGTGAGATAGTGTCAGACTTATACTGACTAAAAACCCACTCCTGTTCTTTCGTTGTCCTTCGTACCAGGGCCGAGTCTTCCTTTCAGAATCAGACCCTTGGCCCCAGTAGGCTTTGACCCTGCTGGGCTACTACGGTTTGCTGACATCTCCCTGAGGCGCGCGTGGAACAGTACGCGCCGTCGACCACTTGGGCTCGGTCCGGACGGTTACCGGACGGTCGGACGGCGAGCTACCCATTGCTCGCCGTCCGCAAGCCTGCGCCTACGGTGGCCGGAAATCGGGATCGGAATCCCAGCGGCTGGAGCGCGAGGGCCATTGAGTCGCGCGTGCGGCCGCCTCGAAAAAAAGCCATGAACCCATGAAGTGTTAAAATTTCAAACGTGTGAGCGAGAAAGAGGAATGAGATACACCCCATATAGTTACATTCTTTTAACAGTTCAGTTTCCTCAAATGGTTTGCATTATATTCTCGTGGTAACCCTCATGTAATATTTTCGTCTTGCATCCAATTCTGTCGATATCGACTTTGATTTTTACCTTTCTCGGTATTAATTTATTCAACTTCCTCCACGAAGGTATGTACAAGGATGGTAAAGGAATTACAGAGAGCAAAGGATATTACAGAGATTTCCACGTAGCGATTTATAAATTAATATTCTTAACTCAAGAGTTGGGATGATATTGGTATTTCTTCAAATTTCTCTAATTAAACACTCATACACAAGAAAAAGACGGTAAAGGAGCCCTTTCGAAAGAGCGATGATATAAAAGACACCGCAGGATTGTTAATAATAATAATAATTTTTATTCAGGTCAAATATACCCATTTGACTGGCATGTGCATGTTGGTCTTGTGGTTAGTGGCCCTGACTGCTATACCGGAGGTCTTAGGTTCGATTCCCGCCCAGGACAAATGTTTGTGTGATGAGCATGATCTTGTTCTGTGTCTGGGTGTAATTTATCTATATATATGTATGTATTTAGAAATATATAAGTATGTTTATCAGTTGTCTAGTTCTCATACCATAAGCTCTGCTTAGTTTGGGACTAGACGGCGTTGTGTGATAGTTGTGGAATATTATTATATTATAATATATTAATATTATATTTCCATTTCAGAATTATAAAACATCACAAACGCAACCAATACAATAAAATAAAATAAAATCAGAATGAAAACAATAATTAATAAGACAAAGTCAATAAATTAAAAACAAATTGAATAAATTAAAATCAAAGTAAACAGATTAAAATCGAATTAAATAAATTAAAATTGAATTGAATTTGATTTAATTGATTTTTTTTTTCTTATCGATTTTAATTTTAATTGTGGAGCCCGCTAGTGCCACTGGAAATTTCTGAAAGGGATGCCGTGCTCCTGAAATGCAAATGGCAAATAATGAAAACAGGTGCGTTTTTGTCTGGAGGCATCAGTCCTTGCACGCATGCACGATTTGCGCATAGGCACGCCACGCCGCGCCGGGGTGAAACTCTGCTGCTGCGACAAGTCGCGATATGGTGGACCGAGTTTCGGCGAGATCTTAAGTCGATATGGTGAAAACGACTGTCGTAACCCAGTGCTGAGCGGTAAGTCTCTTCTTTGAGAAGTGTCTGGAGAGACGTCACGGCGGAACATAGGTGTGGACTTTGTCAGTTAAATTCTGACATGCTCTCTCCCACCCTAGAGATGATTGCATCACTGCTTACCATCAGGTGGGATCGCAGTCAAGCACTGATTTAAATCAATTAAAAAAAAACAAAGGAGTATTGTGGAGTAGACTGTGTCAGATTCATGAACTAAACAATCTGAGCCAATGTCGTAAAATATAAATGTAAAGAATTGTAAAATAAAAATAAACATGTAAATTATTTTTAATATTTGACGACACAATTGGCTCAGTGGTTAGGCAATTGGTTGCTGCGCTGCATGTCGCGACTTCGATTCTCACAAAGAACAAATATTTGAATGGACTGCAGATAATGATTGCGGATCTGTTGGGCGTCTTGTGATGTGAGTTTACAGTAACTCCACCTCGCTCTGGGTAGAGCGAGGTGGAGTATCAGACTTTACTGACTTAAACCCACCCATGTTTCTTCAGTTACCCTTTGCGTTCCAGGCTCGCGGCGGCGGTTTCTTTCAGTAAATCCCGCTGCTTTTTAAATGTCCCCTACTCTTCCAGAACTCAAATATCACAATTAAAACTTGCTCCGCAATCTCCTCATTCCAAGAATGAATTCGGAAACAATACCGACCAATCGATTTCACCTCCTGACCTTACAAAGACATAAACCCATTAAACCAATAGAATACAGTTCCCACTCCGCAATTCTCACAATCATAGTATCATAACGTATCCATTTTTAGACCGCATTCCTAATACCGAACGACGGGTAAGGGTCAGCTCACACCGAGATGGGAGGCTACGCAGCGATGCAGCGATACTTGGAGAGGCAAATTGTTTTACGCCCAATCTGCGAAACCTAACACGGTCGCTAAACTTAAGTGGCAGTGGGCAGGGCACATTGCTCGCAGAACAGATGGTCGATGGGGCCGAAAGATTCTGGTGTGGTGACCATGTACAGGAAGATACGGCGTTGGAAAGCCTCTAACAAAGTGGACCGATGATCTGGTTAGAGTCGCGAATATCTGATGGATGCGAGCGAGACGTTAGTCTTAGTTATATAGTTGTCTAAAGTCTGAAACTGCGTAAGCGGACGCCCGGGACGAGCAACCGGCGCGTATTCACGCGGATGGTCCCCGTCGTGGAAACTGGATTATTACCTACGCAGTGTCGCTTGTTCAACTTTAATGGTGTGCATGTAGTCGTTTCGTTGAAGAACTTAATCATTATTACGTAACAAAAGGGGCCCGGCTCCCCGCGAAGGATACCCGCACGGGTCACTGCAACGGAACCCTTTTGTATGGGACCGCGCGGGCGTTCGTTTTACGCAGTTTCGGCCCTAACAGTGGACGTGATGAAATAATGCTGCGATACCAATCACATATCTAATCTTCCTCAGTGCTGTACCATTTTGTTACTACGTTTTTCTTCACTGTTTTGAGAGCAAATCGTTAATGTAACTAGGAACTAAACAGTTAGTTAGGACTCTTGATTGGGCAGGACATGTCTGCTGCATGCCTGAGAAACTGTGGGTTCGTAAAACACAGGATTGATGACACAGCGACATGGGCAGACCACGAAGGAGATGGTAGGACGACCTGCTCCCCTAGCCAAGTTACAACCGATTCGATTCTCGTTTCGTCGATCGCCTCGGGTAGGCCATGCCTCCGATTCCTTTATTCAGACGTCATCTCAACGCTCAGTCACGTGGTCAGAACAAAGGAATAGGAGGCGTGGCCGACTCGAGGCGATCAACGAAAAGAGAATCGAAACGAAACGGTTGTAACTTGGCTAGAGGGGCTGGAAATCTTCCATAAGCATTGGAAAAAAAGTAGCGAAAAATCGTGATCGTTGGAAGGAACGGAGGGAGGGCTTTTCCCAGCAGTAGGGCATTAAGTGCTAGTAAAAAAATAAATAATAATAAGATTAAGACAGACGCTTTTGGTCTCTAAAGGACCAACATTTCCCACATTTGCGTCGCGCGACCCTGTAAAAAGTGCGCGTAACGCAGCGTCACATCACGGTGTGAAGTGGCCCTAAAATTCTGTAATATTAAACAGGTTGGGAGGTAGTTGGTTAAATAAGTAATGGACGCGGTAGGCTTTTGTTTCGCTATGCCACTTGAGAATTCGTTGGTGTCTGTTGCGATTAATGATTCAAACATAGGTAGTACTTAGAATTAGATGGGTTGATAAGACAATGGATAAGAACGTAGGAGGTCGGGAATACGTTTGGATGTAACCATGGAGATTGATTCCTTGAATAGGCACTACTTATATAGTTAAGGAAGATTGGAATTGGTGGTTTATATGGCTTGCGACTAAACGAGTCACAAATACAAGTATGTTGATAGACGGGTTTTTTTTTGTAGGTGGTAAAATCATCTAATGACATCCCCCGCTCTTGGGCGGGGCAGGAAGGTGTGTCAGACTTTTACTGACAAAAAACCCACTCCTGTTCCTTCGTTGCCTTTCATACCAGGGCCGAGTCTTCCTTTCAGAAGCAGACTATCTTCTGAAAGGAAGGCCTACTGGGGCCAATGGCCCCAGTAGGCTTCCACCCTACAGTGTGGTGACATCTCCTTGAGGCGCACGTGGAACAGTACGTGCCATCGACGACTTGGGCTCGGTCCGAGCAGTTACCGGATGGTCGGACGGCGGGCTACCCATTACTCGCAGTCCGCAAGCTCGCGCCTATGGTAACCGGAAATCGGGATCGGGATCCCAGCGGCTGAGGCATGAGGGCCGCTTCCTCGCGCGGGCACGTGTGGCCTTCTCCTTTGCTAGCATTACTGCTTCGCAGAAGGAGGCGACCGCCTGCTACTCCTCTTCGCTTCGGACCATGGCCTGTACCAAGGCCCGGCGCAAGAGATCGTAGGCGCCGATCGCCCAAGCGGGTGCTCTGCCCAAGCGGGGCACACCTCCACCGTGTCCTCCGGGCGGTCCACACAGTGGTGACACTCGGGCGTAATTCCACTGTTTGGATTAAGAGTATGTAAGAATATGACTCTAAGAATCGCCAAACTTAAGTGGCAGTGGGCAGGGCACATTGCTCGCAGAACAGATGGTCGATCGGGATGAAAGGTTCTGGAAAGGCGACCACGTACCGGAAGACGCAGCGTTGGAAGGCCTCCAAGGTGGACCAATGACCTGGTGAGGGTTGCGGGAATCCGATGGATGCAAGACGCACAGGACCGGTCATTGTGGTGAGACTTGGGGGAGGCCTATGTCCAACAGTGGATGTCTTTCGGCTGAAATTATGATGATGATGAAGACTATGACTATAGTATGTAACGTATAATTCAAAAGAATTTGTAGTCTGCAATACAGCAATAAGGCGTAACAAAGCGGATTCCCAAATCCTGCTTACAACAGAATTCCGAATCGGATGATAGATAAATGTTTGGGAATCGTAGGCGTATATCTGTGCTTCCCTTTGAACAAACAAAATATTAGACGCAGAAGGTTTAATTAGCTGGCTTATCGTTCTAGTACTGGTGAACACGACTATTTTTTTGGGATTGTTTTTTTTTTCATGTAGAACAGGGTGTAAAAACGCTAGCAAAAACTAATTATTAATATATATACAGATAAGTCCAGGAGGATCATTGGCAATGATGCACTCGTTGAGTCGAAATCGACGCTGAGTTGCTAGCCTGTCGGTTTTCTACCCGTTGCATTTCGGAGAGTGTGCGTCAGAATTGCATAACCTAATTCCGCCTAGCCCGTTCCATCATCGGACCACCAGGCGTACGGCAATGCGCCACCGGTACATGGTGGACATCCCGCCCATACGCACGAAACGTTTTGGGAACACATTCATTGTGCGTACTGCTAAGGAGTGGAATTCCTTGCCGGAATCTGTGTTTCCTGATGGCTACAACCCGGGAATCTTTAAGTCAAGAGTGAATAGGTTACTTCTAGGTAAGCGCGATCTATCGTCGACCGCATCGTCGCTTTCCCTCAGGTAAGATAGCGGTCAAGCGCGAGCCTATCAAGAATAAAAAAAAAAGTATATTTTTTGTTTTTTTAAACAAACTTATGGAACTACCAGTCGAATTAGAATTTTTTTCTGTATTTAGCCAGATTTATGACAAATACCTTTCGTGTCCGACTCTCACTTGGCCAGTTCTTGTTTCTTCCTACATCACCTATTTAATTTTGCCCTTCTGTCTCCTCCTGCCTACTGATCTTAGGGACTTGTTTCGTAAACAAACACTTGCCAAGTTTTCCTCGGCATAGTTTAGTTACAAGTGTTGGGAATTCCTGAGCCGCTTCGAACCCGTAATTTAGTAATGTCCGTTTGAAAGGAGCGTCTTTAGCGATAACACAATGTTGGCCGAAATTATTTGGAAATGCCAATGCGCGTAATCGTGGACAAGGGCCTAATAATATTTTTTTTGGTGAGAAACCATCCAGTGACTTCTCTCGCTCTTGGGCGGACTCAACCTACACCTATTTTTCTTCTTTGCCTTGCTTTTTAGGGCCCCGGGTTTTTCTTTCAGAAGCGAACCCATGGCCCCAGTAGGCTTCGGCCCTGCTGGGGCCCTACGGTTTTAAGGCCACGGACTTCCTCACGCCCCAGCAGAAGGGATACCGTCCCCGATTTCCAGCCGCCGTTCGTGGGCTTGCGAACGGTGAGCAATGGGTTGCTCGCCGTCCGGCAGTCCAGTAACCGTCCGGACCGAGCCCGAGTCGTCGACGGCTCGTAGTTGTTCCACGCGCGCCTCAAAGACATGTCAGGGGTCTTACCATGATGTGTTAAAATGTCGCGAGAGAGAAAGTGGTATGGAGCTATACACCCTATATAGCTCCATCCCTTTAACAGTTCGGTTTAGGTCGTGGATGGAAAATGGATGACGTTAAGAGCTCGTGGTTTTTTTATTTTTTCGGTGAGAAAATCATCCAATGACATCCCCCGCTCTTGGGCGGAGCGCGAGGGTGTGTCAGACTTTTACTGACTAAAAACCAGGGCGTCTTCAGCGCCCTGGTTTCTTAATCGGGACCCGAGAGCCTCCATAGCCAGGACCTAGAGCTTTTCCAGGCAGGCCGTCGGGTCCTGGGGTGGTATTTTTGGCACTCGGTCTTCACACCGCTACACTCATTTCTACCTCGATCATATCTGGAGCATTTTCGTCGTCGTCGCCATCGTGCTCCGCGTCAGACACCGCTGGTGACGGAGCCATGGGCGGGGAAGTGTGTTTCCCTCGCGCAGGGAACAGAGTGCTCACCACACCGTCCACATGCTGGGGCCAGAGAGTCTGCATCAGCGGGGGTGCTTATAAACTGTACTAAGTAAAATAAGGTACCACATTCAGTAGTAGTGTGACGGTACGGTTGGCGCAGTGGTTGAGCGATTGGCTGTTACGCTTCATGTCGCGGGTTCGATTCCCTTACGGAGCTAATATTTTATGGCCTACAGATAGGTGTTCCGGGTCTTGGTGTCTTGTTTATGTGAGTTTACTTGTATGTGAACGCACCTTCGAAACAGAGGTAATTTCTAGTGTGAGGCAACATTTAACCTTTTGTCGTATTTATACAGGGTGACTGGTAATTATTGACAGATACTTAAACACGTGATTGCACTCATGATTACAAACAACTTTCCCAAAAAAACTTTTTTTTATACTAATTTATTGTAGAGTAGCGCGCTCGCGTAAAGTACCAAAATACTGGTCTTTGAATATTATTTTACCGAAACATGTAGGTACATTGTTTACGTCATAGATAACGAGGGCGCGGGCGCCGCGCCGCTAACAGCTGATCGGGTGAAGGCGCGCGCGATATTCAAAGTTTCAAACAGCTGTTTTGTTATTGTGATTGAACTAATTAGTATAAAAAAAAGATTCTTTGGGAAAGTTGTTTGTAATCATGAGTACAATCACGTGTTTAAGTATCGGTCACTAATTACCAGTCACCCTATATACTAACTTTTACCAGCGGTTTCGCCTGCGTGTAAGATATAAAATTTGGACCCTTGTTTCATTTCTTTAGGGGGTGAAATTTAGAAAACCCTCTATTAATGCTCGCCTACGTCACAAAAGGAAACCATGTACCTGCACAATTTCACGTTCCTAAGTCCCAGTAGTTTCGACTGTGCGTTGATATGTCAGTCAGTCAGTTTCTCCTTTTATATAATACTAGCTTCTGCCAGCGGCTTCGCCCGCGTGAGAATAGGTTTCTCCATACAAACTTCCAACCCCCGTTTTACCTCCTTAGGGGTGGAGTTTTTTAAAATCCGTTCTTAGTGGATGTCTACACTCTATAAGGAATCTACTTGCCAAATTTTAAGTTTGTAAGTGTTATAGTACCTGAGATTTCGTGATTAATCAGTGAGTGGTATTTCGCTTTTATATATATAGATACTACATAGATTAGCGAGTAAGTTCAAGATCCTGATTATCTAATCGAAAAGACAATGGTACCAAATTCTGACAACGACATACCGAAACCAGTTCTCAGTAGCAACCTATAGAAACGTATAGCTCTGTTCGTGGAAATTTTGCCATTCCTCAGCAGTATTAGAATATTTCGAAGGCTATAATACATAAGCAATATATATATACATGTTTGAAACCGCAGTGTTTATAAGAAATAATATTGACATGGTATAACTACTACACACGTATACGACGTAAAGACAAATTGCGTTCATTAGCTAGTAAGACTCATCTTATGCATGAAGATATCTTTTGTATGGCTACACGCATCTTTAATAATATTCCTGGGCCTATCAGAATAATTACGGAAATGAAAAAAAATAAAAAGAATCTCCATGATCTGTTGTAGACAAGTGCTACTACTCTTTATAAGACTTCTTATTGGACAAATCACTGCTCCAATATAGCCCCCCTCAGTCATCATGTGTTCAGCCTACTGATGTGTACCTACCTACCTTAATTGGTTTCGTTTGGTTTTATCTTTATATTTCTAAGTGAAATTTTAATAATTTGTAAAAATAATGTACCTATATTCCTATATGACCATTGTATGCCCCAAGGGCGAGACGTAATTGATCTATTTAATTATTTAAAACCTGTGTTATGTACAAACCTATGATATCCACAACATTGAAATTGAAATATGTACATGACTTGATGCTGGTAGCATAAACCAATCTTATAGGTAAGATATAACATAATATCTAATCTGCGAACTACAATTAATCGTAACCATAAGCCAGTGAGTGATGAGATTAATATACAGTTGTAGATTGAAAAAGAAAAGCACTGCTATATCAGTTCTTACTTAGAGAAAGATTGTGAGATTATCTGAACATGTTGAAAAATGTCTGGCATTTCTTCGTCTTTCCAATATTTATAAACATACTAGCTGATTTGGCAAACGTTGGTCTGCCATATAACTTATTTATTTATTTAAACTTCATGTACAGTAATAGTGGTACATAGGCGGTCTTAATGCAACAAGGCATTCTCTACCAGTCAACCTTTGGGTTAAAAAGACAATACTGTGGTAGGTACTTCTCAAAGAAAAAATCGGGATAAAGGTTTTTTTTTAGGTGGGAAAATCATCTAATGACATCCCCGTTCTTGGGCGGAGCGGGTGTCTCAGACATTTACTGACTGAAAAGACATACCTGTTCCTTCGTTGCCTTTCATACCAGGGCCGAGTCTTACTTTCGGAACCAGACCCTTGGCCGCAGTAGGCTTCGACCCTGCTGGGCCCCTACGATTTGCTGACATCTCCTTGAGGCGCGCGTGGTATAGTACGCGTCGTCGACGACTTGGGCTTGGTCCGGACGGTTACCGGACGGTCGGACGGCGAGCTAGGTAGGGCATCTGTTCTACTTTATAATATAAAAATAAATATATTAGTTTAGGGTTTTTATTATTTTTTTTTTTGTTTTACTATAATTATAATTAGTTAGTAGTATTTTTAAATGTAAATTAATTATGTATAGGTATATAATAAAATATATCTTACGTATTAAATAAATAAAACTTATTACTTGGACCATAACATATTCAATTATTGAGTCCGGCGAAATCGCATTGATACTCACAAGGTTCTATTCCTTCAAAAACAATAACAGATCTTTCATCAATATAGTAAAAATACTTCCATACAAACGACACATTCGAGTCCTCCCGTCAGCCATTTGTTTCATCCACCTCAATAGCACTGACGTCATTCATAGAAACATAATGTGTATGATTTATTTGACGGTGCGAGAGCCTAAAAGCTTTCCATGTTTCAAGTAAGTTACGATTAGCTATGGTGACTGGGATTTGCCCCCATTGATTGATTATCTCGTATTTTTATAGTTCCGTACCTCAAAAGGAAAAAACGGAACCCTTATAGGATTCACTTTGTTGTCCGTCCGTCTGTCTGTCTGTCAAGACCCTTTATCTCGGGAACGCGTGGAGGTATTGAGTTAAAATTAAAACCATTAACTCAAATCTGCGGTCTCTTGAAGCTGTAAAAAAATCAAATTTCTGAATTAACGAATCAAAAAGATACGGCCGTTTATGTCGCAAAAAACGTGTATTTCGACACTCTCAAGGGAATCAAAATTGATATGGCCCGTTGACCTAGAATTCTGAAATTTGGCATGAAGCAAGGTCTGTATGCACAAGTATAGGAAAAAATCTGAAAATTGTAAATTTGTAGTTACGTCACAAAAAAAACGTATTTTCGCGATTCGGAAATATCTTATTTATTTATTTATTTATTTATTTAAGGATCACCAACGAGTGTTACAAAATAAAAAACTTAGAAATTAAAATTGGTACACGTAACCTGGTCCTATAATGCACACTCAATTATAGGTAACCACAGCTTATGCATAAACGAGTGAACATGGTTCTAAATACTTATGAAAATATTAAACAAAAGTATTAAGCATGATATGACGCATAGAAAAAAAAATTTAAACAATATTAGAGGTTAAATAATAAAATAAAAGTAATATCAAAATTAAATTTTGATAGGAATGCGCATGTCAAACAAATTACGAATAAATTAAATTAAAATAAAATGTCCTGAATTAAATTACATTAAATAAATTCTAAATTAAAATCCTAGATTAAATTAGATAACTTAGATTTCACAAAACAAAATACGGTTACATGCATATAATAAATATATATATATATATATATATTAAACTATATTACAAATTTTTTTTCCAATTCAATGATTAATTTTATGTTGAAGTGATAAATCAAAGGTATTCCGCCTGAAAGTGTTTATACAGTTTTCTTTTAAACGACATCAGAGTGTCGTGATTTATGTCAACGTCAGCTTTGCGGCATATAGCGTTGTACAGTTTGGTTGCTCGTACAAGAGGAGAGTTGTCACCCAGGTTCGTTTTGCGCCGAACTTGTTTGAATAAGTTATAGGTATGGGACCGTGGTAATCTACTAGGGACATTTATGTTCACTCTTGACAAAAGATCAGTATTAAGCTTGGAAGACATCACTTTATGAAGAAAGCAAAGATCCTGAACTTTTCTACGATTGGTGAGGCTTTGAAATTTGTAGTGCACAATACGGTCTTTATAAGATCTCAGTTGATACGCGGTTTTATCCCGGAAGGACAAATGATTTAAAAATCTTCTTTGGACTCGCTCAATTCGCTGCTTATGAACATTGTAATGAGGTGACCATACCTGTGAGCAGTATTCTAAATTGCTACGGACCAACGTCTCATAAAGAATAATTTTGGTCTTTGGGTTGTTAAAAGGCTTGGAGGTCCTTAATACAAAGCCCAGCATTTTGTTAGCGTTAGCTATTATCTTGTCTAAATGGGCATTGTAACTCAATTTACTATCCATCACTACTCCCAGATCCCGGATACTATCAACCTCCCTAAGTGTTTTGCCTGAAATAGTATATTTTGTGTTATGAGCTTTCTTATTTCGACAAAATTTTATATGTAAACATTTGTCAAAATTTAGGCTCATCCTATTATTGTTGCACCACTCCACTAGTCTATCCAAGTCGGCCTGTAGCATATACGAGTCTTCTATAGATTTTATAGGCAAGGTCATCTTTGTTACTCAATACGGAAATCGAACGGTTTTCATAGGTAAGTTTGTACGGAAACCTCAGTGCGCGAGTTCAACTGAACCTGCCAAAGAATTGGCATTTGGTGGGATGCAAAGGATTTGATGGGTGCTACCGATGCTGCTATTAATGTAGCCACCTATTGGGCCCAAACAGTTTGACGAGTTTACCATCGAATCGAAAAGAAGAAGAAGAAGACTGAACCTGTCCTGTTTTTTGTGGTTATAATTCATTGATAGGTTCTCGCCTGACCACTGTTTGGTTTTTTATGGTAAGCAATGATGTGGTCATTGGTGGAGCACGCTTGCCTAGAAGTAACCTATTTACTCATGACTTAAAAACCCCTAGGTTGTAGCTATCAGAAAACACAGACTCCGGTAGGGGATTCCCTATTCTTCTCCTTAATTGTGCGCACAATGAATGCGTTCCCAAAACCGTCTTTGTGTGTCAAATGGCAGAAAGGTGATAGCGGAATCAAGTCATGTGATTCCCGCGCACACTCTCCAAAATTAATCCTGTAAAATACCGAAAGGCTGGCTACTCTATGCTTGTGCTTCAGGCTTTTGTGTTGTGTGGTCATTCATGACAATGTGGTCGATTATTTTAATAGCCAGTCATACAGTCGAATTTAAGTATTGGCAACAATAAATATTTTTCAAAAGTGGTTTTCATAATTCAAGTGGTTGGGAGTATTGTTGATTTTATATTTTTCATTTGCACTTCTAATTTTGAACTTACAATTAAAAAATGCTGCTCCTAAAACAAGGCCATCTATTGGGCTCAATTGATTTTAAAATCAATTCAAACCATTAGTTTTTGAGATTAGCGCATTCATACAAATAAACTTTTCAACTTTATAATGTTAGACTCGCTTCCGCCAACGTTCATACAAAGAAACTCTTCAACTTTATAATGTTAGACTCGCTTCCGCCAACGTTCATACAAAGAAACTCTTCAACTTTATAATGTTAGACTCGCTTCCGCCAACGTTCATACAAAGAAACTCTTCAACTTTATAATGTTAGACTCGCTTCCGCCAACGTTCATACAAAGAAACTCTTCAACTTTATAATGTTAGACTCGCTTCCGCCAACGTTCATACAAAGAAACTCTTCAACTTTATAATGTTAGACTCGCTTCCGCCAACGTTCATACAAAGAAACTCTTCAACTTTATAATGTTAGACTCGCTTCCGCCAACGTTCATACAAAGAAACTCTTCAACTTTATAATGTTAGACTCGCTTCCACCAACGTTCATACAAAGAAACTCTTCAACTTTATAATGTTAGACTCGCTTCTGCTAACGTTCATACAAAGAAACTCTTCAACTTTATAATGTTAGACTCGCTTCCGCCAACGTTCATACAAAGAAACTCTACAACTTTACAATGTTAGACTCGCTTCCACCAACGTTCATACAAAGAAACTCTACAACTTTACAATGTTAGACTCGCTTCCGCCAACGTTCATACAAAGAAACTCTTCAACTTTATAATGTTAGACTCGCTTCCGCCAACGTTCATACAAAGAAACTCTTCAACTTTATAATATTAGACTCGCTTCCGCCAACATTCATACAAAGAAACTCTTCAACTTTATAATGTTAGACTCGCTTCCACCAACGTTCATACAAAGAAACTCTTCAACTTTATAATGTTAGACTCGCTTCCACCAACGTTCATACAAAGAAACTCTTCAACTTTATAATGTTAGACTCGCTTCCGCCAACGTTCATACAAAGAAACTCTTCAACTTTATAATGTTAGACTCGCTTCCACCAACGTTCATACAAAGAAACTCTTCAACTTTATAATGTTAGACTCGCTTCCGCCAACGTTCATACAAAGAAACTCTTCAACTTTATAATGTTAGACTCGCTTCCGCCAACGTTCATACAAAGAAACTCTTCAACTTTATAATGTTAGACTCGCTTCCGCAAACGTTCATACAAAGAGACTCTTCAACTTTATAATGTTAGACTCGCTTCCGCCAACGTTCATACAAAGAAACTCTTCAACTTTATAATGTTAGACTCGCTTCCGCCAACGTTCATACAAAGAAACTCTTCAACTTTATAATGTTAGACTCGCTTCCACCAACGTTCATACAAAGAAACTCTTCAACTTTATAATGTTAGACTCGCTTCCACCAACGTTCATACAAAGAAACTCTTCAACTTTATAATGTTAGACTCGCTTCCGCCAACGTTCATACAAAGAAACTCTTCAACTTTATAATGTTAGACTCGCTTCCGCCAACGTTCATACAAAGAGACTCTTCAACTTTATAATGTTAGACTCGCTTCCACCAACGTTCATACAAAGAGACTCTTCAACTTTATAATGTTAGACTCGCTTCCGCCAACGTTCATACAAAGAAACTCTTCAACTTTATAATGTTAGACTCGCTTCCACCAACGTTCATACAAAGAAACTCTTCAACTTTATAATGTTAGACTCGCTTCCACCAACGTTCATACAAAGAAACTCTTCAACTTTATAATGTTAGACTCGCTTCCGCCAACGTTCATACAAAGAAACTCTTCAACTTTATAATGTTAGACTCGCTTCCGCCAACGTTCATACAAAGAAACTCTTCAACTTTATAATGTTAGACTCGCTTCCACCAACGTTCATACAAAGAAACTCTTCAACTTTATAATGTTAGACTCGCTTCCACCAACGTTCATACAAAGAAACTCTTCAACTTTATAATGTTAGACTCGCTTCCGCCAACGTTCATACAAAGAAACTCTTCAACTTTATAATATTAGACTCGCTTCCGCCAACATTCATACAAAGAAACTCTTCAACTTTATAATGTTAGACTCGCTTCCACCAACGTTCATACAAAGAAACTCTTCAACTTTATAATGTTAGACTCGCTTCCACCAACGTTCATACAAAGAAACTCTTCAACTTTATAATGTTAGACTCGCTTCCGCCAACGTTCATACAAAGAAACTCTTCAACTTTATAATGTTAGACTCGCTTCCACCAACGTTCATACAAAGAAACTCTTCAACTTTATAATGTTAGACTCGCTTCCGCCAACGTTCATACAAAGAAACTCTTCAACTTTATAATGTTAGACTCGCTTCCGCCAACGTTCATACAAAGAAACTCTTCAACTTTATAATGTTAGACTCGCTTCCGCAAACGTTCATACAAAGAGACTCTTCAACTTTATAATGTTAGACTCGCTTCCGCCAACGTTCATACAAAGAAACTCTTCAACTTTATAATGTTAGACTCGCTTCCGCCAACGTTCATACAAAGAAACTCTTCAACTTTATAATATTAGACTCGCTTCCGCCAACATTCATACAAAGAAACTCTTCAACTTTATAATGTTAGACTCGCTTCCACCAACGTTCATACAAAGAAACTCTTCAACTTTATAATGTTAGACTCGCTTCCACCAACGTTCATACAAAGAAACTCTTCAACTTTATAATGTTAGACTCGCTTCCACCAACGTTCATACAAAGAAACTCTTCAACTTTATAATGTTAGACTCGCTTCCGCCAACGTTCATACAAAGAAACTCTTCAACTTTATAATATTAGACTCGCTTCCGCCAACGTTCATACAAAGAAACTCTTCAACTTTATAATGTTAGACTCGCTTCCGCCAACGTTCATACAAAGAAACTCTTCAACTTTATAATGTTAGACTCGCTTCCACCAACGTTCATACAAAGAAACTCTTCAACTTTATAATGTTAGACTCGCTTCCACCAACGTTCATACAAAGAAACTCTTCAACTTTATAATGTTAGACTCGCTTCCGCCAACGTTCATACAAAGAAACTCTTCAACTTTATAATGTTAGACTCGCTTCCACCAACGTTCATACAAAGAAACTCTTCAACTTTATAATGTTAGACTCGCTTCCGCCAACGTTCATACAAAGAAACTCTTCAACTTTATAATATTAGACTCGCTTCCGCCAACATTCATACAAAGAAACTCTTCAACTTTATAATGTTAGACTCGCTTCCACCAACGTTCATACAAAGAAACTCTTCAACTTTATAATGTTAGACTCGCTTCCACCAACGTTCATACAAAGAAACTCTTCAACTTTATAATGTTAGACTCGCTTCCGCCAACGTTCATACAAAGAAACTCTTCAACTTTATAATGTTAGACTCGCTTCCGCCAACGTTCATACAAAGAAACTCTTCAACTTTATAATGTTAGACTCGCTTCCACCAACGTTCATACAAAGAAACTCTTCAACTTTATAATGTTAGACTCGCTTCCACCAACGTTCATACAAAGAAACTCTTCAACTTTATAATGTTAGACTCGCTTCCGCCAACGTTCATACAAAGAAACTCTTCAACTTTATAATATTAGACTCGCTTCCGCCAACATTCATACAAAGAAACTCTTCAACTTTATAATGTTAGACTCGCTTCCACCAACGTTCATACAAAGAAACTCTTCAACTTTATAATGTTAGACTCGCTTCCACCAACGTTCATACAAAGAAACTCTTCAACTTTATAATGTTAGACTCGCTTCCGCCAACGTTCATACAAAGAAACTCTTCAACTTTATAATGTTAGACTCGCTTCCACCAACGTTCATACAAAGAAACTCTTCAACTTTATAATGTTAGACTCGCTTCCGCCAACGTTCATACAAAGAAACTCTTCAACTTTATAATGTTAGACTCGCTTCCGCCAACGTTCATACAAAGAAACTCTTCAACTTTATAATGTTAGACTCGCTTCCGCAAACGTTCATACAAAGAGACTCTTCAACTTTATAATGTTAGACTCGCTTCCGCCAACGTTCATACAAAGAAACTCTTCAACTTTATAATGTTAGACTCGCTTCCGCCAACGTTCATACAAAGAAACTCTTCAACTTTATAATGTTAGACTCGCTTCCACCAACGTTCATACAAAGAAACTCTTCAACTTTATAATGTTAGACTCGCTTCCACCAACGTTCATACAAAGAAACTCTTCAACTTTATAATGTTAGACTCGCTTCCGCCAACGTTCATACAAAGAAACTCTTCAACTTTATAATGTTAGACTCGCTTCCGCCAACGTTCATACAAAGAGACTCTTCAACTTTATAATGTTAGACTCGCTTCCGCCAACGTTCATACAAAGAAACTCTTCAACTTTATAATGTTAGACTCGCTTCCACCAACGTTCATACAAAGAAACTCTTCAACTTTATAATGTTAGACTCGCTTCCGCCAACGTTCATACAAAGAGACTCTTCAACTTTATAATGTTAGACTCGCTTCCGCCAACGTTCATACAAAGAAACTCTTCAACTTTATAATGTTAGACTCGCTTCCACCAACGTTCATACAAAGAAACTCTTCAACTTTATAATGTTAGACTCGCTTCCGCCAACGTTCATACAAAGAGACTCTTCAACTTTATAATGTTAGACTCGCTTCCGCCAACGTTCATACAAAGAAACTCTTCAACTTTATAATGTTAGACTCGCTTCCACCAACGTTCATACAAAGAAACTCTTCAACTTTATAATGTTAGACTCGCTTCCACCAACGTTCATACAAAGAAACTCTTCAACTTTATAATGTTAGACTCGCTTCCGCCAACGTTCACACAAAGAAACTCTTCAACTTTATAATGTTAGACTCGCTTCCACCAACGTTCATACAAAGAAACTCTTTAACTTTATAATGTTAGACTCGCTTCCGCCAACGTTCATACAAAGAAACTCTTCAACTTTATAATGTTAGACTCGCTTCCGCCAACATTCATACAAAGAAACTCTTCAACTTTATAATGTTAGACTCGCTTCCGCCAACATTCATACAAAGAAACTCTTCAACTTAATAATGTAAGACTTGCTTCCGCCAACAGTTCAGCCCACGTAAAAGCCAAAATTATGCCAAGGGAATATTATACTCCCGGGATGAAAAGTATTTTGTGTACTATTCCAAGATATGGTCTACCCATGTGCCAAATTTTAGTGCAAATCCCTTCAGCAGTTTCAGCGTGAAAAAGCAACAAATATATAAATGCTTGACTGGCCTGTTGGTCTAGTAGTTAGTGGCCCTGACTGCTATGCCGGAGGTCGTGGGTTCGATTCCCACCCAGGACCAATGTTCGTGTGATGAGCATGATAATTTGTTCCGTGTCTGGGTGTAATTTATCTATAATATTTATGTATTTAGAAATACATAAGTATGTTTATCAGTTGTCTAGCACTCATAACACAAGCTCTGCTTAGTTTTGGACTTGATCGCGTTGTGTGATAGTTGTGGAATATTAATAATATTATTATTATTCACTACTATTTTGATAATAATAATGCTGAAGCATTATTATTATCAAAATAGTTCGTACCGATACAGGAGAACACCGATGTTATTTTCTTAATTACAACCGCCAAACAAATGAATGTCAAATAAAACAAATGAGAACTACTAAGTACATTTAAAAGCGCTTAGCAACCTACATAATGAGTAGGTACGTATGTTTGTGGAGCAATAGAAAACTGGTACGTAATGTACTCCGGGGTACAAAGCATTGGCAGCATGCCAGCTTCCCTCTACCTGGGTTATAACAGCTCGTAGTCATATCTTTACGCCATTTTTTTTTTCTTGGATAGAGCAGAATAAGTTGTCGTTAATTATGAGTGGGACATGCCTTTTTTTTCAGCAAACTTGGCTCTTAAGGAGGTGTCTTTTAGAATTATGATAGGTGATGAAAGGGGAATGAAAATATTCCCGTACATTGCTGACATGTAATTATTTTTCTTTTCGCCAAAAGTGAAACCTAGGCTATATCTTAAAGGACTGTATGATAAATCAATAGCAAAAAGAATTATGTCTACCAACCGTAACCAAACGAAGTTAGAGACTATTTAGTATATTTCTATAGTTTGTAATCAGGCGTTATTATTCTTAAATAAAAATACTGTATAACTGATATTTTAAGTTTCCCATTGTTAAATATAGTTTTAGTTTCGGTTTTTATGGTGAGTACGCATTAAATAGTGTCAATCACTATCACACTTACGCGTATCTTTCCGATTCGTTTATCTTTTTTTTTTTTACTAGTTTTAGTAATGGAAAACTGCGAATGTGAAAAAAATATAACAGTAGGAATCCTCAAAATATTGCATATTATATTTCCATTTCATTATAATATAACGAAAATAGGCAACGCCTGAAAAAATATATTAGAAATGCTTCTATATGTATCTTCGTTCGGTTACGGTTTAAAAACCTGGTTCTTTTTGCTATTGATACCTCTTATTGGCCTCTAACATTATAATCTAGGTTTAATTTCTGGCGAAAAGAAAAAAGTAAATCATGCCAATAGTTTGCATTGGCATTTTTATGTGATGGAGTAGAGGATATCCAATGTGTAATTATTTAAATTAATATGCTAAAAGAAGTAATACATAATGGTTTATTTGTTGGATAAACTCTGAAATAACGTAAAAATATCTGTTTTCTACATTTTGACGGGACGGTTGGCGCAGTGGTTGACCAATTCGTTGCTGCGCTGCGGGTTCGATTCCTGCACGGAATAAATATTTGTATGAAGAAGTGTTCCGGATCTGGATGCCTTGCGTTTGTGAGTTTACATGATTTTGAACGCACCCACGATACAGGAGTACTTCCAAGTCTGTTTTTTTTTACACTGAAGTGGACAAATAAACAAATGTTATTTATTTTTAGGGTTCCGTAACTCAAAAGGAAAAAACGGAACCCATAAAGGATTACTTTGTTGTCCGCCTGTATGTCTGTCTGTCAAGGACCTTTATATCGGGAACGCGTAAAGGTATATAAGGTATGTTGAAATTAAATCCATAGGTATACTCATGTCTGCGGTTCCTTGAAGTTGTGAAAAAATCAAACTTCTGAGTTAACAAAAAAAAAGTTACGGCCGTTTATGTCGCAAAAAACGTGTATTTCGACACTCTCAAGGGAATCAAAATTCATGGGGTACTTCCCGTTGACCTAGAATCCTGAAATTTGACATGAAGCCAGGTCTCATAGTACAAGTATAGAAAAAACACTGAAAATTTTAATTTTTTAGTTACGTTAAAAACTTTTTTTGCGGTTCCGAAAAATCTTCGTACTCAATTCGGGAATTTTTTTTTTTTTTTTTAATTGATATAAACCAGCGCTTGACTGCGATCCCACCTGATGGTAAGCAGTGATGCAATCATTGATGGTGAGGCGCACTAGTTTATCAAGAGCCTATTCAGGAATTGAACTGAACATAGATAAATTTGTACGGAACCCTCAGTGCGTGAGTCCGACTCGCACTTGGCCAGATTTTAGCTTAGCTGCACACACTGAATAACCGCTAACTATAAATATTTGACATTATTCCCAATGATTCGTACTTTACGACTTCATTCATTTTCTTTTCTTTCTTTCTTAATTATAATGATTAATAATATAATTTTAATGTGATGATGACCCATTTTTTACAAATCATATTTGTACGCCGGAAACGGCAGAATATATTAATGCACATAACAACTTTGTACAATATTCTGACAAATAAATGCATACTATTCTATAGGAATCTCCTTCCACCCAAAAAAGTTTTCCAACCAATTTCGTTTCACACAACACAGACTCAAAATTAAACATAAACAACACTAAAACATCCTCAAACACAGAACACTATCGCCACTAACCCAAATAGTAATTGGTGTTACGCCAAAGTAATTTAATTCCCTTATCGGGAGCTGTTATCAGAAGCTTATCCTTAAGGCCAGCAATCTGGAAGAGTGGTTCTTTCTTAGTTCGTCCCTATTGGGAGGAATTCGAGGGAAATAATTGTAACATCTTTGTTGTAATTAAGTGTGATTGTTATGTGTTTCGTTGAGCCTCTTGTGGCTAAGTATTCAAGGTCAAAGTGTGGATAGGTGATTGATCATTACATATCGAAACCACTTTGCGCTTTGGAAAGTAAGTTAAGGCCAAAGTCAGTTAAGGTTGTTTTTAATATCGTGCGGATTTCATCACGCATGCGAGATTGCTCCGCATGCGGAAAATTTCACGCAGCGCGAGACATGCTAGCCTACGATACAGTTTTCTGCGGGCTGCTGTGCGTTGTGGTTGTACACAATGGACGACAAACTCGCGGGGGCCCCGTACGTTACCGAATTCAAAATAATTCACACGAAAACTCACAAAAAACAAAACGAACTGCAAACACAAACCAGTCAGGACATGATTAGGCACGTGGACGCGATAAAATGTCTTCGTCGCTTACTCGCTTGGATGGAATTTAACGCGGCGAACATGACCGATCACAGCGCGAGAACTCCCGAATGCAGTTTCGGTTTCCGTCGGCATAACCGAACATTCGGTTGGACACTAGTCCAAGGTAACTGAACCAGACGTACGGCGATGCGGTACTTGTTGGACATCCCATAGGCAAAAAAATTTTTGGGAACACATTCATTATGAGAACAGCTACGGAGTGGAATTCCCTGGTGGAGGTTTCCTGGTACAATAACCTAAAGAGTAATCTCTAAGCAAGCGTGCTCTATCGTCAACCATATCGTCGCTTTCCACCAGGTAAGATTCACCAAGCATTCTAAAAAAATATGTTTTTTTTTTAATCTGAATGCATACAGGTGGACTTTAGTCAGTAATGGTCTGACTCTCCCCCTCGGAGAAGTTTCTTGATGATATCCCACTTAAAAGAGGAAAATAGATCTGATTCCTGTCCCTTGCATTTACAGGGTTATTTGTAAAACACTAGCAACCTCTCAGGACTATGTTACTAACATTATAAACAACAACTTTTGTTCTATGACATTTAAAAATTTATCATATTTTAGTTCATCAGATTTTCATACAAAAATAAAAACATTTAAATAGAACGTTCTAAATATTACGAAGTCTATGCGAAGCAAACGATAGTACAATAGCAGAGGGTAGCGGGGATCGAGAGGCGGGGGTGCTTGATGCGCTTGCGTCGCGTCATACAGACGTAAGGGCCTATTACACTACTCGATATTCAGACAGTCTTAGTCGATGTCGCGTAGTGTAATAAAGGGCCTATTACACTACGCGATATTCAGCACAGGATATTCAGACTGTCTTATTTTTTGTTCCGAGTAAGACCGGTCTAACCCTTATTACACTACTCGACATCGACTAAAACTGTCTGAATATCGAGTAGTGTAATAGGCCCTTAAAGGTTAGGCCGGTCTTACTCGGAACAAAAAATAAGACAGTCTGAATATCCTGTGCTGAATATCGCGTAGTGTAATAGGCCCTGCAGGTAGGTAGGTATAGCAAAATACAGAGTTGGTAAGTGTTAGGTAGAACAACGAAATCTTGAATGTTTGTTTTTGTTTTTTTTTTTTTAATAGCCTATACTGTCCCACTGCTGGACAAAGGCCTCCCCCAACTTCTTCCAGGTATTCTTTTCTTGGGCCACCTCGAACCAGTCTTTGCGGTAGGCATCTAGGTCGTCTCGCCACCTCTTCCCAGGTCGACCTCGGCGGCGTCGTTGTTTTTGGTAAATGAATATTATATTTTGTACAAAAGGCATAGAACAAAAGTTGTTGTTTATGATAATAATAATAATATAATAGTTTACAAGGAGGACCGATGACCTGGTGAAGGTTGCGGGAATCCGATGGATGCGAGACGCACAGGATCGTTCATTGTGGCGACATTTGGGGGAGGCCTATGTCCAGCAGTGGACGTCTATCGGCTGAAATGATGATGATGATTGATGATGATGAATAGTTTATTTTCTCCACAATATTATTTTTAATTGCTAGCCTTATTTCTACGGTAACATATAGGAGGGGCATTATATTGTGGGAGACTGGTGCCTAAACTAGGCTCAAGGCCTGTATTTCAGGTCACCAGGACTCCTCCATTTAAATTTAACAAATTATATTATGAACTCCGTACAAATGGTATGCAATTAGGGACATGTTACCATTTTAGAAAAGCTTATTGAGTTGTAGTTAGTATGGTTAGTATCAGGGTGGGAGTGAGGTTGAGTGTGTATTGTGTGTGTAGTTTGTGTAGCTAGAAAAGTGTGTGCAGTGGTTGTTTGTGTGTGTGTGTGTGTGTCTGTGAGGTTATTATTATTTATTTATTTTTGTTTTTGGTTCTGTTCCTAGCATTTTTGCATATAAGGTTAGTAATGACGTTAGTAATACAGTCTTAGGTTGTTAGTGTTTTAATAATCCTGTATAAACTACTTAAGCACTCAGCAGTTGTAAGTCCATTACATATGAATGCGCATAAAACTTTTTCCTGCCCATGACAGCCAAACTCGACTAGAATTTATTACCGAATATTATGTTACTTTTGCGAAATAAGTTTCCCTTTTCCTCAAGGCTTGTATATGGTCTCATATCTGTTACATGTGAGTACTTTAAGGGTTTCTATATGAAATAACGCGACGCAACTGGTTCGATGGTCTCGTGTTCGCAAGTGCGACTACTGAGCGTGGGATCCTGGGTTGAATACCTAGGTCAGGCATAAAGTGCTATTCAGTTTTTCATTTAGGAAGTACTCTGTTGCTGTCTAGGGTGTGGAGGTCGGTGGTGTGATACCCCCATGCCTTGGAAAGCATGTTAAATCCGTTAGTCCTGCCTGATCTCTCCCCAGCTGTGTTGGAATGCCGTCCCTTCGGACTATGCATGTACGCATTATTCATTATGCGTACAGCTAAGGAGTGGAATTGACTGCCGGAGTCTGTGTTTCCTGATAGCTACAACCTAGGGGTCTTTAAGTCAAGAATGAATAGGTTATTTCTAGGCAAGCGTGCTCCATCGTCGACCACATCATCGCTTACCATCAGGTGAGATAGTGATCAAACGCGAGCCTATCAATAATAAAAAATATTGTAATCATCTCATTTATTGATAGGTTAACTTTATTTTTTATATAGCCTCTTTTTATAATATGAATGCGAGAACACTTAGGTGTTACATTACTCTACTATTTTAATTGTGCTTTTAGGTACAATATTGACCAATCTACACTATCCTCTCGTGATCCTCTCATACCTATTATTATTATAATAAGGAAATATAGTAAAATCATTTTTTTTTCTTTAAAGATTAACTGTGTAAGTTCTTGTCAGTTCTTCTCCATAGAAAACGACCGATTAGAACCGTGCACTTGCTTCTGAATTTTTTATAAGTGCCCATGTAGGTGAAAAATTATATGAATTGAATTTAATTAAGAAAGGAACAGAGAGAATAATCTCTGCCATTGTCATAGTCTACATATTATTATTATACGAGTAAAAAGGTAAAGTTTGTTTTTTGTTTGTAGGAGGTAATCTCAGGAAGTACTGGTCCGAAAGCAAAAATCTTTTCACCGATAGAAAGCTGCTTTATTCCTGAGTGACATAGGCTATATTTTATGTACGCGGGCGAAGCCGCGGGCAAAAGCTAGTAATAAATAAATGAATATCCTTTACCTGCAAACAGGTACAAACACCGGAACACTGCAACGCGGTTTTATGACAGAAACAGGTACCGGTAGTAAAATGAAACGGTTATAAAATATAATGAGGGGGACCTCGTATTGGTGTGGCCTTAAAATAAAACGGCTCAATTGAAGAGCTCGCCCTAAAAACCTCTCTCCCGATCGATTGGTCTACATAGTTGAACAACTTTTCCTCTTGAAGACTTTGTGTGGACTGGGTTCTTTAGATCCTTAATCACTTGGTGCCCATTCCAGTTGAAGTTATTGAAAAAAGCTATCGATATAATTTTGAATCAGAATTTTTGGCTAGTTATTTAATGTATATCTATATTTAGGAGCCATTTAACGCATATAGTCCCTTGAACATCTGGCTGGATACCTTTAAATCCATTTTCTTTGCGAAATATTGATTGACTTACATATGCTATGCACATTCTGAAGAACACTTAACCAGCAATTTTTTTGTGTAAACATAATATGTCCGTTTGAAGTAGGGAAAACAAGCGAAAAAATATTATGTTGTTAATTTTTTTTTTTTTGGCAAAAGTATTAGTCGTACGAAAAAATCATATGTTGATAATGTTGTACATGAGTCTGTTTATAATAAACATATATTTTTTTTCAAACCTATTGACCTAGCCGTTACCGAGGAGTAGGCTTCAGAAAATTACTGTTTTATAGCACTGCTCGGGAGTTAGGGCCTTAAAGGTGGAACAGGTGGACAGTCAGCCACCAAAATGGTTGAGTTGAGTGGTGCTAATATTCGCGTCATGTCTGTGAACGGGCGCTGTCAGTTGAGACGTGTCATCTCTTAGCTGCCAGTTGCTATTTTAATATCAATATTTAGTTTTTATTTTTACTTTATTGACATTGTTCTCACATGATAGCGACAAGAAACATGTAACAGAGATATTTGTAATTACAAAACATGATTGAAAAGAGTGTCCATGGAGTTTCTTGCACATTCTTCTCCATAGAGATCTACGCTTTGGAATGTGTAATTAGCATCATTTTTTCTGACTGACTGACTTCTTGACATTTCAAAAGTGCCTGTAGGTAAATGGTTTATTTGAAATAAAACACTTTGAATCCACCAGTTTTGAAATAATGACTGGTAAAAATATTTCAAACCTACAAGCCGTCACCCCGGCTTTGCCCAAATAAACCAGGTTGTGGATTGAGCAATTTTATCTACGGTCCAAACAGTGAAATGATTTTACAAATTATTGTAGAAGCTAAATTCGCATTCTTCATAATTTCATAGTAAAGATAATTTCGGTTCATTTCATGTTCACTTGATTGATACACCATAAACTCAATACTTAGATTAGGGGTAAAGAAATTGAATGGTAAAAAATTTAAAAAAAAAATTAAAAAAGTCTTTTATTCCATGCAGCATCATACATTACAACAATATTTTAACTTGAAAGAATAATTACAAAAAATAATTCAAATAGATAATTTAGTTCGATTTCTTATACATGCAATTTTCATATTTATAAATTACTTTTCCATATTTCATATAAACAATAAATAATTGTTATTTATAATTTATTATATACTTAGTTATTTTTTTTTTCAATTAGTTTTTGTATACATACATACATACATATTCAGCCTTTTAATGTTCCCACTGCTGGGACTCAGGCCTCCTCTCTCTAGGAGAGGGAATGGGCTGTAATCCACCACGCGGGCCCAGTGCGGGTTGGTGGATGTCACATGTCTTCGAATTTTTGGTTCTAGGACATGCCGGTTTCCTCACGATGTTTTCCTTCACCGTTTTGAGAGCAGTGGTGATGAAATAAATTATGCAAAGTAATGCGCCTGGCTGGGTTTGAACCCGCGACCAACAATTCGTAAGTCGGGGCCGTTAACACTCGGCCACCACTGCTCACAGTTTAGTTTAGTAGTTTTTGTATATGTGATTTTATTAATTATTTAGATGATGCATTTGGTCTAGTAATTCACTTCATATTAAATACTAAATTAAAATTAAATCAAAATTAAATTTACATGGTAAAAAACACATAAAGTATCAATTAATTCTTTACTCGCATTTCTCGATATCGATAAAATGTGAACTCCATTGAAAGCGTTGAATTTAAAATCTACATAAAACAAACAGAATACAGTTCAGTAATACTCACACAGAAACTTCCTTGTAACACAAAGACACTATAAAATCGATACTAAAGTCCGACCAGCATGGGCCATCGTGTACCCGGGATCTATCAGACCCGTCAGTCACTTCAAGTATTCCAATAGAACGGAACATAAACCAATTCGTCGGATACGAATACAAATTTGAATTTGCAACGAACGCTTTGTAACGTTAGAAAGTTTTTCGTTCAAAAATATTGATGGCCGCGTTCTAAATTCAAATATATGTATGTACAGTCGTGACGTTTATACCTTTGTCAGTTTATACATTCAGTATCAAAGCTTACCTTTAGAAGTTAAGGCATCGAGCCAATTTTCTACGACAAAGAACGCAAATTTTAATTTCTTGAAAATAAAAGTCAAAATAGTATAAACATTTTACTGACTAGATAACATCAACCTAAAACTCTATTTTATTTAAAAATTGTATTTTATTTTATCATCAAAATAATAGATATTTTTATCTAGAAACCAGTGTCATTCCAAATATTTACATGTCAATATTAACTCAATAAATGAGTTAGGTACTAATCCGCAATGTAGGGGAACGTTTCAAAGAGTGACTGTGATTCTAGAACGCAAAGGGCAACTGAAGGATACTTATGGTTTTAGTCAATAAACGTCTGACACGCCCTTTTGTTCCATCCTAGAGCGGGAAAAGGCATTTGGTAATGTTAACCAACTCAAAAAGATAAACTAAACCGCACTGGGGCCGTTTAGTGTATTACAGCTCTTTCCCTCTCTTAGAGAGGAGGCCTAAGACATTCATTCATAAGGATTTATGTAAAAGAAATAAGCAGAATCTGTGACGTATCTTTTATATGGCCTATACTTTCCCACTGCTGGGCAAAGGCCTCCCCCAATCCCAGGTATTTTTCTCTTGAGCCACCTCTAACCAGCCCTTGCGGTAGGAGTCTAGGTCGTCCCGTAACTTCCTCACAGTCCTGCCCCCTAGCCAAGTTACAACCGTTTCGTTTCGATTCTCTTTTCCACGTATCCGATTCCTTTGTTCTGACGTCATCTCAACGCTCAGTCACGTGGTCAGAACAAAGGAATAGGAGGTGTGGCCGACTCGAAGCGATCAACGAAAAGAGAATCAAAACGTAACGGTTGTAACTTGGCTAGGAGGGCTGTGACGTATGCAACAATCAAAAAGAAATATTAAGGTGACGTACCTATTTCTATCGCGACTGTACCGTTCCAGTAATACATTGTATTTTATTTTGCTGTTATTTTGTATTATATATCCGTATGTTGGCAGTTTTATAATGTTTCACAGTAAACTCTGAACACAGATGAGGTCCTCTGACTTTGTTTCTTATATTATACAAACTTCAAAAATCATTGGAACTGCATTGTAGTTTAGGTATGAAAAATCTTTTCTTCGCATTACCTAACTATACCTGGCTATTTTCATGTATCTTTCTTTTTTTAGTCAGTTAAGATAGTATATAAATAAGCATAATCAGCCTTTTTAATATTGCCACTGTTGGGACTCAGGCCTCCTCTCTAGGAGAGGGAATTGGCCGTAATCCACACGCGGATTGGTGTATGTCACATGTCTTCTGTCGATTTTTTTTGTTTCTAGGACATGCCGGTTTCCTTACGATGTTTTCCTTCACCGTTTTGATGATGGAAGTTTTTCAGTGGTGATGAAATAAATTACACAAAGTAATGCGTCTGGCTGGGTTTCCCGCGACCTACAACTCGTAAGTAGGGGCGGTTACCACTCGGCCACCACTGCTCTGATAAGTTAAGATAAGCCTAATAAATTTATGTACATCGTTGTCAATGGGAGAAGCGGCCAGAACGCTGGCAGCATTGCCAAGTTGAACAGCAATACTTATTCCTTAATCAAAGAAAAAAAGCCCAGAAGGCAGGGCTTTTGTCACTTGAATAGTCGACTAAGTGTTTGCTAATATCCCTAAAATCTCAATGAGCACTCGGACTCTATAGCCTTGTGTTTTATCTTTAAAAGGCTCAAACATATAACTCCCAATAAGGTTGTAATATTTAAGGAAAGATGGATAGATTGTGTAAGGAGTGATCTGAAAAAAAGGGAGTTAGTGATAGCATTACGAGTGAAAAACATGTTGCACCGACCCCAAATAACACGGGATAAGCAGGAAGATGATGAGGTTCTCTGCACCTGCAGCAGCCGCCTCAACACATCCTGCATATCTGTCAGAATATTTGCACATAAAAATATCAATTGACACTGCTTACAAATCGACCAAAGTTCATTTTTCAAGGGCAGAATAAGGAACATTGGAAACCAAGATTCCTTTTAAAACACGTGTATCACGAACCAAGAACCCCATAATAATATTATTATAAATAAAAGAATCATAAATACATCGCAAAATGAATCTAAAAGGGCAAGACGCCATTTTAAAATCCACAAAAGCTAATCCGCGTGCAAAAATATCGAATTCAATAAACGGTAAATTTAAAATTTTAAATTTCGAATTTTAGAATTCGAATTTCGAATGGGAGGCGTTTAACTCATTGGTTCCGTTTTCCGAACGGTTTCGTTTATGACCTAGGTGGTTTATCTTTATGGTCTGTTCCTTTTAGAAGGTCAGCAAAGTTTGTGTTCATATCGTATTGTTGGCCAGAATGGTGAGGTGGTCCGGTGAGACCGTAAAAAGGCATTTGTTTGCCGAATCGCCCATCTGAAAATTTATATTATATAATGACGTGAGAAAAGTTTTGAGCATGAATTTGAATGCAGTAAGAGTAAGGTAACACCAAAGAAATGATGAGTGGGTTTTGTGACGATAAGTGTTAAAAAAACTGGACAAGTGCGAGTCGGACTCGCGCACTGAGGGTTCCGTACAAGCTTACCTATGTGAATAGTTCAATTCCCGAATGGAGTCTCAAAGATTTTTTCGAATCGCAAAAAAGTTTTTTTTTTTTGTGACCTAACAACAAATTTTCTGTCTTCAGATTTATATTTTATTCCTATATCTATACTATAAGACCTTGCTTTACGCCAAAATGCAGGATTCTGGGTCAACGGGCCCTATGAATTTTGATTTCTTTGAAATGTACGCTTTTTGCGACATAAACGGCCGTGTCTTTTTTTTTCGTTAACTTAGAAATTTGATTTTTGCACAGCTTCAAGAAACCGCAGACCTGAGTATATGGTTTTAATTTCAACTCGATACCTCCACGCGTTCTCGAGATAAAGAGGTTTGACAGACTGACAGACAGACAGACAGACGGACGGACAGTAAAGTGATCCCATAAGGGTTCCGTTTGAAACAAAAGCATATTTTGTAGTAGAAAACCGGAACACATTGAGGAACAGTGGACTCTAGTGATGGATAACTTAACTAAATAGGACTGGCCTGTTGGTCTAGTGGTTAGTGGCCCTGACTGCTATGCCGGAGGTCGTGGGTTCGATTCCCACCCAGGATAAATGTTTGTGTGATGAGCATGATCATTTGTTCTGTGTCTGGGTGTAATTTATCTATAATATGTATGTATTTAGAAATATATAAGTATGTTTATCATTTGCCTAGAACTCATAACACAAGCTCTGCTTAGCTTGAGACTAGACGGTGTTGTGTGATAGTTGTGGAATATTATTATTATAACTATTTTAAGATATGATCAGCCTTGTTTGACTATATCATGAAATGATCATGCGTTTAGCTGAAATAGCACCATTTCATGAAATGGTCGATTATATCATGAATTGATCAATTCTAAGATCTACATATACATAAACTGCTAAATTCATAACCAAATTTGATTGACTTTGCTGTAGTGGAGTAAAAATACATAGCTCCATTGCAAATGTCATGCATAGCATAGTCGGCCTTATAATTTTCCCACTGTTGGGACTCAGGCCTCCTCTCTAGGAGAGGGAATGGGCCGTAATCCCCCACCGGGCCCAGTGCGGGTTGGTGGATGTCACATGTCTTCGAATTTTTGGTTCTAGGACATGCCGGTTTCCTTCACCGTTTTGAGAGCAGTGGTGATGTAATAAATTACACAAAGTAATGCGCCTGGCTGGGTTTGAACCCGCGACCTACAACTCATAAGTCGGGGCCGTTACCACTCGGCCACCACTGCTCCTTCCCAAATGTCATGGCTATCTTCTTTTTCAACTTTAACTCGTCAGTTTTCGGTTACAAGTCTCCCTTTGACAGTGAAAAGTACCGGCGGACCGATGATCGAATGGGAAACAAAAAGTCGGTGGCAAGCTGAACTTGGAACTTGGAACCTCCAAGCGATCCAGGCCAAAGAGAGGGATTTTTAATCGAAATGTGATTGGTGGGAGAGTTCCACAGATAATGCAATCACAGTACTGGCAGTGGTATGGTTTACTAGCTGGTGCCCCGTGACTTCGTCCACGTAACAGTTGTAAAACAGCGCAATGCCCTTTGGTTACATTTTCAAGAAGGTTTTTTTTGTTGTTGTGCAGAACCCTAATTCTTTTTCTAAAATAAAAGTAGCCATTTTCAATAATTCGAAGATATGTAACGTAAATCAACCCGCACTGGGCCCTCGTGATGGATTACGCCCCATTTCTTCCTTCCTAAAGAGGTGGCCTGAGTCCCAGCAGTGGGAACGTTTATAAGGCTGGTTATGGTTACGGTACTTTTATTGATCATACTTCAGCTTTTTTCTTCAACATTCATTGATGACGGATGGGGACTCCCATTTTGTTGATATTTTTCTAATTCTAATCCTAAGAGGGTCCTTTTTCACTCGCCTATCGTTAACATCGAGCATGGTTTAAAAGCGTGTTACTTCATCTAACGCAATCCAAAGCGATGTTTGACGAAAAGGCAACGTGAAAAAAGAGAGATAACGCCTGAAAATTGTGTTAGCAGTCGGTAATTCCGTGATTTATTCGAATATTTTACAAAACTTGTTTTAGGAAATATGTGTTTTTTTTTAACCCTTAGAAGTTTTTGGAAAACATTGTAGTCATTCAGAATCTTGAGTAAATTTGCAAGGCTTCTATAAATTCTTCTTACTACTTTTTAAAATTTTTGAGTAATTTATGAAGTGTCAAAATAGCAGATTTTCAGAGGTCTTTACTGGATTAGTTTTACACAAATTTATAAATTGATTTCAATAGAAGCCTAGATCCACATGATACTGTGTTTCTGAAATATGTAATGAAAAACGTGAAATAACGTCATAATCGCATAAGAGCGGTTGTATGAAAAACAGTAAAAATGTATGTCAAGTTGGATGCCCTTAATATGCTTATTTATTTGTCTTTTTAGTTTTGGAGAACATAAACGTACTTTTACTTGTTTCAGCAGTCATGGTTGAGAAGGCCACATTACCAACGAGGAGTTGAAACAATTTTAAAAATCTCTACCAACGGCGGCTGTTACCTCTTCAAGCTCTGTGGAGAGTACGATCGGGTTTGCAGCTAGTTGCCAAGAATTATTCGTATCGGGATTAATAGTCTTGTGTTTCGAGCTGAAATCGTCCAAGGTTTACTTTGAGTGTGGTATTGATTGAAGAGTAGTGTTTTCAGCTAGTAATCTTTCTCGAAATACATGTACTACGAAATCACGATTTACGATGTGATTCATGTCCATGCTTCAAAAAGTACACGTCGAAAGTTTTTATGTGATATTATCATTAATGATAAATGATAAATGATATTTATTCTGTAAATAGGTTTATAAAACACTTTTACACGTCAATTTTTTTTTTGTCATTTTAAACTAGATGAGGCCGGTGTTTCCTAGCTGACTACCCTGAGAAGAAACACCGAAACAAACTCAGGGGTGACTCATTCATTGTGTTTACGGCTAAGGAGTATAATTCCCTGCCGTAGTCTGTGTTTCCTGATTTCTACGACCTCTTTGAGTCTTTAAGTCAAGAGCTACTTATAGGCTAGCGTGTTCCATCGTCGGTGAGATAGTGGTCAAGCGCAAACCTATAAATAATAAAAAAAATGTGTGTGTATGTTTGCTACTCCTTCACGCTCAAGTTGCTGAACAAAGGATGATATTTCATACCAGGATAGCCTATATCCTGGATATTATCTATACCAATATTATAAAGCTGAAGAATTCATTTGTTTGTTCGTTTGAACACGCAATCTCAGGAACTACTGGTTCGAATTGAAAAATCTTTTAATGTGGGGTAGCCCATTTATCGAGGAAGGCTATAAACGGTGTCTTTGATATCGACGCACAAACGAATACCGCGGATCCAGTACATGATTCTGGATCCCCAGTAATGGAATTTTTCGTCAGCTATTCCTAATTTAAAAAAAGACTCTGTAGTTTTTAAAATTTAAACTGTGTAAAATCGTTATTCGAACCAACCCCGATGATATTTTAATTATTTTTTTTTAATTAAAACTTAATGAAAAAGTCTAAACTAAAGTCATGATAAACAACCATGCAGCACCCACTCCTATCAAGATTGGAGACTCTATACTCGAAGTTGTGGACGATTACGTCTACCTTGGACAGACAGTCCAGTTGGGTAGATCTAATTTCGAGAAAGAGGTCAACCGTCGAATCCGACTCGGCTGGGCAGCGTTCGGGAAGCTGCGCGGTAACTTCTCATCAAATATACCACAGTGTCTCAAAACGAAAGTCTATGACCAGTGCGTGTTGCCAGTGATGACAATGGTTCCGAAACGTGGACGTTCACAATGGGCCTCATCAGAAGGCTCAAAGTCACCCAAAGGGCAATGGAAAGGGTTATGCTCGGAGTTTCCTTGCGTAATCGAATCAGAAATGAAGATATCCGCAGGAGAACCAAGGTTGCCGACATAGCACGAAAAATCGCCAAACTAAAGTGGCAATGGGCAGGGCACACTGCTCGTAGAACAGATGGCCGTTGGGGCCGAAAAGTTCTGGAGTGGCGACCGCGTACCGGAAGACGCAGTGTTGGAAGGCCCCCTACAAGGTGGACCGATGACCTGGTGAAGGTTGCGGGAATCCGATGGATGCAAGACGCACTGGATCGTTCGTTGTGGCGACATTTGGGGGAAGCCTATGTCCAGCAGTGGACGTCTATCGGCTGAAATGATGATGATGATGAATGAAAAAGTCATCGGGGTAGATAAAATCGTTATTCTATTCAATCCCGATGACATTTTTAATTTTAAAAGTAATTCATTTACTTTTTCACTAAAAATATTAGAATCATGTACTGGATACACGGTATTCGTTTTTGCGTCGATGTTAAAACACCCTGTATATAACATCATATTACGACCCATTGAAGTGGTGCATTAACCAAAGACGCGGGTGAAAACGTCGAATGTTAATATACAACGTGTTTCTTTTGATATCCCATAACTCTAGGGTATGAATGAGACCATATCAAAGAATCCACTGGCAAATGAATTATTTTTCAATATTTTTTTTTTTTTGTTTTTATTTTTCATACAAAATAATTCAATAAATTCACGATTATTGTAAAACACTCATAGGTGAAATATGACAGTGTAAATATGTAAAGTCATTTGTTTATTTGCAAACTCGCCAAAATCGGTCCACTGGGGACCTTCTAGCGTATGCCATTCACATCTGGAGCGAAGCCATCGAGAAGCATGGGGAAGCGCTTGCCGTCTCCCTTGATATCTGGAAGGCTTTCGATAGGGTCTGGCACGAAAGCCTCATTGCTAAGCTTCCTTCCTTCGGTCTACCCACTGGTCTGTGTGATTGGATCGCAGACTTCTTGAGGGATCGATCCATCCGAGTGGTCGTTGATGGCTGCTCGTCCGGTCAAATGGATATTAATGCCGGGGTCCCTCAGGGGTCGGTACTCTCGGCAACACTGTTTTTGCTGCACATAAATGACTTACTTAAACCCGGTATCTTTGGGTATGCAGACGACAGCACTGTTGCCGAGAGATATGTGGCTGACGCACGCGCTAGTGGGTCACAGATCCAGTCATCCCGAGAGGCTATGGTTGAACGCTTGAACTCGTCCTTGAAGGCGGTCTCCGATTGGGGCGATGCCAATCTGGTCAAGTTCAATGCAACTAAAACCCAAGCGTGTCTTTTTTCCGCTAAACGGAGTCAATTCCACCCGGCTCCATCTTTCCGAGGTGTGACCGTGCCAATAACCGACCATCTTGATCTTCTTGGCGTTACGCTGACGTCCACTCTCAACTTTGGGCCATACATCGAAGCAAAGGCTCAACTGGCAGCAAAAAAGCTGGGAATCCTCGCGAAGGTCAGACGGTACTTCACGCCGGAACAGCTGCTAAAACTTTATCAAGCGCAAGTTCGATCGTGTATGGAGTACTGCTCTCATCTTTGGGACGGGTCTGCCAAATACCAGCTTGATGCGATAGAGTCAATTGAGAGGCGAGCCAAGAGGATCATTGGCAATGATGCACTTGTTGAGTCGAGGCTCCAAAGCCTTGGACATCGCCGCCGAGTTGCTGGCCTGTCGGTTTTCTATCGTTTACATTTCGGGAAGTGTGCACTGGAATTGCACAATCTAATTCCGCCAAGTCCGTTCCATCATCGGACCACTAGACGTACGGCGTTGCGCCACCGGTACATGGTGGACATCCCACCCATACGCACAAAACGTTTTAAGAACACATTTATTATGCGTACAGCCAAGGAGTGGAATTCCTTGTCGGAGTCTGTGTTTCCTGATAGCTACAACCAGCGACGTGCGAGCAATACAAGTTAAAAAGCCGGGCTTGATGTGAAAATAATACCTCACCACACCACAGTCATCTATATCATAAAACACAACAAATGAATTAAATTAAATAAAACTCTAATTTTTAAACTTCGCGCGCTTATGCGTTTACGCGCTGTTGCCATTTCGTGTTCATTCACGCACGATACCTAGGACGTAAGCACAGTTGCCGCTCTGAGCGCCATCTCTCCGATCTCACTCTAACACTTAACAAAAAAAAGAGATGAACACTAGTGTGTTGCTGCCTCTGTCTGGCGCAAAGGCTTGTTATGAGGCTTGATCTGCCATCTCACTTTTCCCTATAAAAACATAAAAATGTGAGTCTGTGTGAGTAAAATTTGATACTGTGTGCAAGTACTAATCGAACATTTTTTCTTTAAAATATTCCGGGCTTGAAATGTTTGATCAATGAATTTTACTACAAGGCGCACTTTTACTATACAAATTCCGAGGCGCCCTCTATCTATGACGCTTAAAAGTTCCGCAAACAAATTAGTTCAAATTTGCTTTGAGCGGTTAAATCGTATTTACTTTTACGTGTGTTTTGTTAACAAAGATTTTTGATTTCTGTCATTTAAAGTTTTATGATTAGTTATTACTGTAACTTACTTTGTTTTGAAGTGATTAAAGTTTATTATCTTTGAAATGAATTCGGAAATACATGCAATTGTTTCTTGTGACGGATTAAAATGTGTGGAAAAAATACTTGGCCAGGTAAAGACTTTGACTTTTAGAGATAAATATGATCTCGTAACTTCGCCTAAACATACCCCTGATTTGAATATTTCTCAGAAAACTAAATCACATAATAGGCAGTTTCATTCGTGTTGCATAATTTTCTCAAACGATAAGAATGCTTGGAATACATCAGGTTATAATGACTTAAATAACTTCGCTGGTGCTATGAAAAGACATCAGAATTCTCAAATGCTGTTATTTCATTGTGTAGTTTTGGTAAACCGCGAACAAAAACTTGGTTCTATTTCTCGACCGATATCCGTGTTCTCGACAGTTATGTGATGAAATTTCTAAGTGTGTGATAAAGAAACGAAGAACGGCTATGCTGTTGTATACTCTATGGCTGTTTAAATTGTGAGTATTTGCTATGCTAATTATATTACATATATATCGTAAACAAATGATTGATTTCATTGATTACTACTTTGTGCGCCATCTAGTGGATTATTCAGAAGTAGCCAGCTAGAATTTTGTTGTGAGCGAGCAAGAGTTGCCAAAAAATATCAATAGATGGCTCTTACATATTTTAAATCATTTATGATACAGGTATGATGTATAATTAATTTCTATCTTATTAATAACAAATGAAAATGTAGCAATTAATCAGCATTACAGCAAGAGATTTTGCACTGATGATACGTGACGGCGGATTATAGCGCGAGTTTTTTTTATTCGAAATATTAGGTAAATGGGTACTTGGGTAGGTAGTAGATAAGTCAAGGTTCCTTGGCTTGCCCCCTTTAAAGGTATCTGGCACGCCACTGGCTACAACTTAGGGGTCTTTAAGTCAAGAGTGAATAGGCTACTTCTAGGCAGGCGTGCTCCATCGTCGGCCACATCATCGCTTGCCATCGGGTGAGATGGTGGTCAAACGCGAGCCTATCATTAATAAAAAAAAAAAAAAAAAAAAAAACTAATTTAGATTTCATCGATGACTGGTAACGTCACAAAAGTAAAGATTTGCCATACGGGTGTAAATTTTTGACCTAAATTAATTATGATTGATGATATCTTCGAAACCATACAGTTTTGGACCACATATTTTAGGACTTTTAGTAATATTTTTCCTTATAGAATATAAACCTTGAGTTATGGGATATCAAAAACAACACATTGTATTTAAATCAGCTTTATAATGTTCCTACTGCTGGGACCCCAGCCTCCTCTCTAGGACCTCTCCTAGAGAGAAGGTCTGAGAAACCGCGGAATACAGCCAGTAATTTATAAAGTATTACATATTCATTCATATACAAACTTTCGCCTTTATAATACTACTTTGATAACCAGGGGTCGGAATTAGGTAGAGGTATTCATGTACTTGCATCGAAATGTTGATATTAATATGGATCTTCCCGGGATTTCTAATAAAAAGTCCCGTGTGGCCAACAATGTTACAAATAATAATAAAAACCTCAGAGATAAAGACAAATAAAACAAAGATTTTAATATTAGACCATTAAAATTTTTATTATTATTTTTCATTGAAAAAGATCTCTCAAATTTATACCCTTCTTCTTCCTCGTTATCAACACAGGAAGAAATTGTTTTTTCTGCTATATTTCTGATAGTATCATAAAAAAATCTGCTCTTTAAAATTAATCTCGGGATTTGAGCCATATCCACTTTATTCTTTCGCCGTATGAAATCGGTGTAAGTACATGTTTAACTCTACCTAATTCCGACTTCTGGTAACAACACACAATTCCTTTTGTTTACAATTTAACACTTCTTTACCACCCGTCTTTGTTTCAAACTTAGAACGTACAATTTTTAACAAGCGTCGCCATTTTTCTCCCTACCACCAAGTCACTGCACCGAGTGATGGCTGCTCGATACTTCAATAGAAATATGACGAAACTCACAAACAAGCAACTTACATTGTTGCAGTATAGAAACAAAGTATTTTAATACTATTGGAAAATTTATGGTTAGAAGTTTTGTTTTCGTTTGATGCTGAAGCATTATTTCTATGTATTAAACTATATTTCGATAGTACTCGACCGTTACTACGTATACATTTATGAATTGAATGGCGATTACAAATTCCACGCGTTCTACGATGTTATCCTTCTACTATATTACAAATTGCATAACATATATTTACGACAGTAACAAAATTCTATTATATACGCTAGTCTATAATAGAATTTTGTTACTGTCGTGTTGCTACAGAAAAGTGAAGTCCCGGATAACAGCTATGTTATCCGCGACTTCACTTTTCTGTAGCAATCGTGTAAAAAAAATATTTCCATACGATCTGCCATAAGCTTACGTTTACGTTAAAAATCTTGCATTAAGCCCTCTGAAAATTCGACACAGTTAATTAACCCGTTTATTATTAATCCTTATCAGACTTATATAACCCACGATTACGTTATAACATTATACGAGTATTCGATACCCAATTAACAATACCAAACATGATTGATTACAACACTAATGTTGTGAAGACGAAAGTCATTATGTATGTACCTACGTGACAGTGTGTGTGTATGTGTGTGTGTTACTCTTTCTGGCTATAACAGGCGATAACAATTGACACATAGATAGCCCATATCCAGGAATAGGACATAGGCTAGAGAAGTGTTCTCCTTTCGGATAATTTCTAACTTTCATTTAATTCAAATATTTATTCCACATAGGCCTACATGGGCACTTATAAAACGTCAGAAGCTAGTGCACGGGTCCAAAATGGCCGTTTCCTATGGAGAAGAACCGGCAAGTAACTCAATGGTTACCTACTCTTTTAAAAAAAATTGTTTGATGTTACAATATTTTTATATTAATAGATATTATGTAAGAACAGTGTACACCAGTCAATATTGTACCCAAAATCACAATAAAATATAATCATTATAAAAAAAGTGAGTCGTAATACGAAGTTATCTAAGAATTCATGGAGTCTACAGTGTTCTCACATTCACATACGGACAGAAACGCAGACAGAAGCTGGTAATTCAATAAAAATAATCCGATAGAATCAAAAGACATTTGTTGTGTTGATGTTTATGTCTATGAACAAAATCCGTCCATATCAAGACAATCCGTGACGTTGAATACACATATACTATAATAGATTACAGACCATTGGGCAGATTTACCGTGAACTGTTAGTGCTATAATGAATCCGCTGAGAAAAAAAACAGAATGCTACTAATTCTGTGTATAAGGAGGCCACCATTTTATTAAAAAAATAGAGTATCGGATTTTAGAAAAGGGAAATGAAAAGATGTGTTAGAGTCCAAATGGCGGGTGTAACATAAAAATGTACCTACCTAATTTGTAATATTTATAATTTAGAAGGTGCAGATTTTTTAGAGCAGTGGTGGCCGAGTGGTAACGGCCGCACGCGCGAGGGAACGGCTTTCACGCCCCAGCCCAGATCCCGATCCCGATTTCCGGCTACCGTAGGCGCGGGCTTGCGGACTTCGAGCAATGGGTAGCTCACTGTCCGACCGTCCGGTAACCGTCCGGACCGAGCCCAAGTCGTCGACAGCGCGTATTGTTCCACGCGTGCCTCAGGGAGATGTCAGCAAATCGTAGGGGCCCAGCACGGTCGAAGCCTACTGGGGCAATGGGTAGTGTTAAAGTGAAACTCGGTGCCTTGGGACGAAGGCAAAGAAGGAGGAGTGGGTTTTTTGTCAGTAAAAGTCTGACGCTATCTCCCGCTCCGCCCAAGAGCGCGATTTGCCATTAGATAATTTTCCCACTTAAAAAAAAAAACTTTCTTCAGAATGAAATCATATTATAGGTGTTAGTTTATATGTATGTATGTTACTTCTTCACGGTCGAACGGTTAAACTGATTTCGATAAAACTTGGTATACGAGTAGACTATGTCCTGTGGGGCTATTGCGTAACTCTGTTGACAGTTCAAGTGATAATCACTTGTTAACAATGTGCATCATTGAACTGTCAAACAGCTAGTTTCGTATTGCCTATCTTCAGTGACCAACTGCAGTGACGTCATTAGCCACTGGTGCCTTTGATAGCCACCGTAACACGTTTTGACAGATGCTAATAATAGTCGATAAAATTTTAGAGTGGTCACAATAAGCATTGTACATTTTTATAATACACCACATTTTCACCGTAGTTTGTTAGTCACTTGTGTGATACGTAATACCAATTTTATGAAATTGTCAGTTGACAACTAAGTTTAGTGTGCAACGAATGCTAGTTGTCAACTGTTACTGAAAAAGTTAGCCAATAGCCCCCCTGGTATTAGCATAGAATATTTTTGTAGCGTGACTGTGACGCCACCCGCAACTTAAATCCTTTCTACTTACCTATCGCTAAACCCATCAGGTGTCAAATGTTATAACACTAATAGTCACAGGATGCTTTGACTTTCGAGTCTATGAGGCGAACAATGTCAAACCACTATTTACGTCACACCCTATACGTACGTCGCATACTCCATGACCTACTTCCCTAAGTTGGGTCGTACTATATTTACCGCTAAAGGGGATTAGGAAGTACACTTTATGTTATCTAATGGCATATCGTGAGACTCAATATCAGTTATATTAAAAGCAAGGTTGGGTAAGAGCTACGCATAAGCTTGGAATGGTCCATGGCTTGTGGTGCTGTATATGGACTATTTTTAAGTGGGAAAATATTCCACTCTTAGTGTCGCTGCACATGAGCCACATGCCACAGCCACAAACGCAGCCACGAGAACCCAGAAGCGGCCACAAGCCACTTGTGGCCAACCCATACGCGTAGTTTCATAATGGACTCTGACGAAGAAGGTTTAAATGCGCGAATGGCATGTGACGGCGTTTTGTATCGGCGTTTAGTGGCCTGTGCGAGCCACAAGAAGCGAGCAACGGTGATTTGAAGAGTGTGGCAGCCACCGGCGTCAACCGTGTGCGGCGAATCCATATAAAATGTTTATACATTAAACACACACACATTATTGTAATGCTTTTATAAGCTACAGGAAATATGCCGGTGGCGGCGTTTTGTGGTTGGTAAGACCTGTCAGACTTTTGCTGACTGAAACCCACCTGTGTCTTTCAGTTGGTCTTTGCGTCCTAGGATCACAGTCACTATTTCAAACATTCCCACAGCCCTAAGAGGCATCGGCCCTACGCCCAGTATGTAGGCCCTTCAGTTTTGCTGACTTCTCTTAAAGGCGCGCGTGGAACACGTGGATATGAACTACACAGGTTGACTATGAAACCCGTGAGTAGATGTTCGTTAGTCTCGGTAAAACTCGAGAACGGTTGCACCGATTTGGTTAATTTAGATCTTGAAATATTCGTGATAGTCCAGGGAAGGTTTAAACGGTGAGAAAAAATTGACAAATTCCGAATACAACGCCATCTCTAATTAAAATGTCATTATAAAATGAATTATGCTGGTCTGGTAATGCCAGTAGATGGTGCTGTCCTTACTTTTAGGCGGTACGAAGTTCGCCAGGTCAACTAGTAGTAAATAAAAATTACTTTAATTGGGGGAAAATGTTTTATCAATATGTAATACTTAGGCATTACGTAATGATAAAACATTTTCCAGCTGCAATGAAAATTATAGAAAAACTAACTGTTGCCTCCGGCTTCGCGAAAATTGTCCCAAAGGAAAAAGTAATTAGAATTCCGAGTAATATTTTAAGAGATTACACCCCATAGTCTACAAGATTGTTCGTAAAGAGTCACCGGGCACCTAAAGGAACACCGGTGGGTTTTAGTCAGTAAAAATCTGACACTCCTCACATTCCAAAGCGGGTGAATTTGCTAGATAATTTTCCACCCCAAAAAAAGATCCTTCAAACAAAACCAATTATACCCTTTCATAACATCAGTTGAAAATTTTAGATTATTCACAATCAAATTTTACAGAATTCTTAATTAACAATACCGCAAACTAGAATTCCAATATTCTAGCTACTATCGTAATAGAATGTTGTAGGTATATCTACAGCTATCTGTTATATGTGTGAGATCATAATTTTCATTTACCTCCCCGTCGTAGTTAATCCTATGACCCCAGACAGGGTGAGGACCTTGCGCGAGTGCTAAGGCGACAGCGATATGTCAAACTATTGAAACCGCTGTTTGCGTTCATACTGAAGCGACTATAATGCGGTGTATGTAGGTAATTCAACGCTAATTCTGTAATTCATCATCATCATCATCATTTCAGCTGAAAGACGTCCACTGTTGGACATAGGCCTTACCAAGTGTCGCCACAATGAAGGGTCCTGTGCGTCTCGCATCCATCGGATTCCCGCAACCCTTATCAGGTCATCGGTCCACCTTGTAAGAGGTCTTCCAACGCTACGTCTTCCGGTACGTGGTCGCCATTACAAAACCTTTCGACCCCAACGGCCATCCGTTCTGCGAGCAATGTGCCCTGCCCATTGCCACTTAAGTTTGGCGATTCTTCGTGCTATGTCGGTAACCTTGGTCACACCATAATTATGGCGGTTAGTCCCCTCTTTGAAGAATGACTGGAAAGACGTCACGGCGTCCTCAACTTCCGTACAATAAATCACTATCATAACAACTCGCGATACACTGCAGCTACATAATCGCGTCCACTACCGCACCCGCTCCCGCTTTAGTCAACGCACGTCCACTCTGCACAAGGCCTAAGCGTGGAATGAGAGGCGCGGTTTGGTGATTATAATAATACTAGATATGCTTCAGGCTTCGCCGGAGTGTCGTATGTTTAATTATTTTCTGTTATTAAAGCTTTAACCTGGAATTCTTTGGGTCACGAGTGGAAAGGTGCTTCTAGGTGAGCGTATGTCATTGTTCTCGTTTGATGGAAAGCAAAGGATGAAGTCTTCGATGAAACGAGTGAGTCTAGTGTTCATGGTGTGAAGGCCTACTTTATTAAGTTAGCCAGCCCGAAGAGATAAGTAGATGTTTGGGCTATATCTACAAATTCCCTCGTAGTATGACGGAGACGCCTCGGGCATCGGAAGTCGCAGAGCATTTCCCGGCAACCATAGGCGTGGGCCTATCTTACTTTGAACGTCATGGTAACCACCAAGTCGTCGAACGGCGCGTACTGTTCTACGCGCGCCTCAAGGAGATTGAGGACAGTGAATAGGTTACTTCTAGGCAAGCGAAGTCAAGAATTTAAAAATTTTGTAATGTAAAAATAATCGACCGATTTTAAAAATTCGTTCACCATTAGAATGCTACTTTATCCCTGAATGACATAAGTATAATATATTTTCTATTTACAGGCGGGTGAAGCCGCTGGCAGTTTCTAGTATTAAATATATACCTAAGCTTATTTTGAAGTACATTATTAATATATATTGATGTTAATGTCACTCTATATGGTAATGTTTATATTATAATGTTTACGTTATGTCTGTGGTTATCAAACCGGTGTTGTGACGTCATCAGACTAGAATCGTTGAATACAGTGTTTTTTGTTGAAGAGCGTACGGTTGTCCTTGGCAAAGTAGGTATGTTGTAATAAGATTAGGTACGTAGCGTAGTTAATGTGCGGTGGTGACCTCTCGCGCCGGACCCCGGTACAGGCCATGATACTGAGCGCTGGCGCAATGAGCGGTGGTCGCCTCCTTCTGCGCAGTAGTAATGCTAGCAAAGGAAACGGCCGCACAAATGAAGGCACGGACATCCTCGGCTGAGACCCTGATCCCGACTACCAGTCACCGTAGGCGTGGGCTTGCAGACGACGAGCAATGGATAGCTCGCTGTCCGGCGTCCGGATTTTTTCACTGCTGCATGGGGTAGCAGACTTGAGTATTTGATGTTAATTTCAGCTTCATCCTCCATGCGTTCCAAAGAAAAAAGCTAAGACGGACAGACAGGCAAACTAACAAAAATGTGATCCTACAAGGTAACTTAGGTACGGAACTCTAAAAATAACATCTCGATGAGTAACTCAAACAAAATCTATAACAAATTAAAATATTAATTGCACAAATGGAACAGTCTTGTACTTGAAAACTATCTCCTACTCTCTGCAAACTGTAACCGTCATCCAACAGCCCGCCAGTACCGGCAGCATACAAACGAATGCATCAGTAATGTCGTCACGTCCTCTGCAATGTTGTGAATTAGCTGTTTTTGTGTACCGTCCACAAGAAGTGGGACAGATGCTTATTAAAGTTATGAAAAAATATGACTTGTTAGTAGAAAAATAAAATGGTCTTGTAAAACGAGTTGTTTTTAGGGTTCCGTACCTCAAAAGCAAAAAACGGAAGCCTTATAGGATCACTTTGTTGTCTCTCTGTCTGTCAAAAACCTTTATCTCGGGAATGCGTGAAGGTATCAAGTTGAAATTAAAACCATATACTTAGGTCTGCGGTCCCTTGAAGCTGTAAAAAAATCAAAATTCTGAGTTAACGAAAAATATTTTTAAAAAAGATACAGCCGTTTATGTCACAAAAAACGTATATTTCGACACTCTCAAGGGAATCAAAATTAATAGAGTACTTCCTGACCTTTCGTTTTGTTGACCTAGAATCCTGAAATTTGGCATGAAGCAAGGTCTCATAGCACAAGTTCAGGAAAAAATCTGAAACCATAGGTAAGTTTGTACGGAACCCTCGGTGCGCGAGTCCGAGTCGCAATTGCCCGATCTTTTAGAAATATTGTGCTTGTATGTACCTAAATTCATTATGTTCATTTTTTTTTAACACATTAAAATTACAGCATAATATTACGTCATATACACTAGGGGACAAAATGTCCCCCAACGTGACGCGCAACGCTGTCAAATTATAAAACAACGTGTACCGCGTCACGTGAATGCGTTGTCAAGTGTTGCTGTTGCAAGTTGCAGGACACTGGGCTACGTTGCAGCGTCACATACATAGATCGAGCGTTGCGCGATATGATGGGCGTCATTTTGTCCTTAAAAGAATCAGATACAACATAGAGCACATCGCTCGCAGATGAGACGGTAGATGGGGACGAAAGGTTCTGGTTTAACGACCACGGACCAGAAGACGCAGCGTTAGAAGGCCTTCCACAAAGTGGACCGATGACCTAATAAGCATTGCGGGAATCCGATGGATTCAAGACGCACAGGACCGATCTTTATGACGACACTTGGGGGAGGCCTATCGGAGTGGAAGGGTGTTTAAGACTTTTACTGACTAAAAACCCACACCTGTTCCTTCTTTGCCTTTCATACCAGGGCCGGGTTTTTCTTTCAGAAGCGAATTCAAAGCAACGATCGATGGGCGATCGTTGCCGCCGATCGCCCCCACGAAAACACGGCGGTGCTCTACCCAAGCGGGGCACACCTCTACCGTATGCTCCACCGTGTCCTCCGGGCGATCCACACAGTGGTGACACCCGGGCGTTACTTCCGTACGAATCCGGTGCAGGAACTTCCCGAACTGACCATGCTCGGTGAAAACCTGCGTCATGTGAAAGATGAGGGTGGGAGAAGTCAGCACTGGGTCACCACATCACTAGGTTACTGACAAAATGAAATAGTGACCCACAATTTAAATTACGTTTTATTGTCAGAAACGTGCTAAGAATCTTTTCAAGTTAGTATCGTTTTGTGAGTTTTAATAAGATACGAATGTTCGTGACATCAGGCCTTGTATTAAAGTTTACACAATTAGTATGCACATTGCATGACTTAACATTTAACTGCAGTAGGGCATTTTTTCTTGTTGAAAAACTGTAACAAGCTAAATACTCTTAAAAATAAATCCGGGCAAATGCGAGTCGGATTCGCGCACTGTGGGTTCCGTACAAACTTGCCAATGAAAGCAGTTCAATTTCAGAATCAAGTATCAAAAATTTTTACGAATCGCAAAAAAGTTTATTTTTGTGACTTAACTACAAATTTATTTTTTCCTATAATTATGCTATGAGACCTTGCTTCATGCCAAATTTCAGGATTCTAAGACAACGAGATTTCCTTGAGTGTCGAAATACACGTTTTCTGCAACATAAACGACCGTATCTAATTTTTCGTTAATTTACAAGTTTGATTTTTTCACAACTTCAAGGGACCGCAGACTTGAGTATATGGTTTTAATTTCAACTCGATACCTCCACGCGTTCTCGAGATAAAGGGTCTTGACAGACAGAAAGACGGACGCACAACAAAGTGATCCTATAAGGGTTCAGTTTTTCCTTTTGATGTACGGAACACTAAAAACTGGGTATATACACTCACTGGAACTGGAAGTAGGAAGCGTGGACCCACGAAAAATGGAAGGAGTCGAGAAAGGCCTTTGCCTCGGAGTGGGAGAAAACAGACAAACACAAAAAGCTGATTAAGTGCGAATCGAACTCTATAAAACGTTTAACTCTATTAAACTTTTGAGGTACGGAACCCTAAAAAACAGTAAGCGATAAGTCGACTAAGTATTTAATTCACTAAACATAAATACTTTACAAGCTCCGACTGCCCAAGTTTCAACAACGTTTAATCAGACTTATCAGACCGAATTCAGCATTCCAAGAAATTCTCAAGTAAAAGCTAAAACTATTCGCTGAAATAAATTAGCACTAACACTATTGCGATAACAGAAAGATAAAAGTGACGTTTTAAAAGATAAAAAGAATTAATTAACACAATTTTAGTGTCGACTGGATCATTTGGCACCATTTTAAGACTTAGTCTGGGTCAGAGAGGGAATTTTATATATGTATGTTATTTAAGTGTGTTGCTATTTCATTATAATATTTTAAACTAGCAGCCCATCACGGAAGTTTTTTTTTAATCAATATAAACTAGTACTCGACTGCGATCCCACCTCCATCAGGTGCGAAAAAGTACTGCGCTTCACCATCAACGTAAGCAGTGATGCAATTGTTGATGGTGAAGTGCGCTGGTTTATTAAGAGCCTATTCACTCTAGCCTTGAACACATCTAAATTATAATCGTACGGAAAGACCCCAGCAGGCAAATTGTTCCACTCCTTCGATGTACGCGGTATACACGACGAGGCGAAACGTGGTCCGGCGTATTCCAGACCGTAGAGGTGCCAACATTATAAGGGTGGACAATAACTGTACTTCGGATTGTCCGATAGTAGAAAGGTTGTTAGAATTTTTTTTAATTCTCAGCTTTTATCTACTACAACACGCATGTATTAATATTAGGAACTACTCTTGGTTTGTTAGAGCGTTCATTCAAATGCGGTAAACTGGCAAGTATACTGTTAATGTTGTGTTTACCCGTAATTGGCAGCCATAAGAACTGTACTTATGATTTGTTTTTATGTGTGTGTATAAATGTGCTGTGGGTAAACCTAACTAAATAAATAAAATATGAACTCACACACACAAGGCACCCAGATGCGGCACAACTGTCTGCAGGCCATACAAATATTAGTCCCGTGCTGGAATAGAACTCGCAATACGCAACGCAGCAGTCAATTGCTCAACCATGAGCTCAAAATCATGACATTAATAATAGGTCTTTAACTATGAAATTGCCGTTTTTTAAAAAGGGTTGCTTTAAAGTTTTATATCTTTAGATTGACTTTGAATTATAAGTTCAAATAAACTTTATATTAAAGGTACGTTATTCTTTTTCCGAAATTAGGTATTTATTGGATTCTTTGTGTTTTGTATTTTCTGTAATATCGCAGTTCTTGTAACCATGAAAGCTAATAAAAAAACTTTTTTTTTTTCATATTAAGAGTTCCAACGCAGAAACTATGCATTTCAAAGGGCAAGCAATATCAATTACATATACCTAAGACTTTCTTCTAACAAAAGAACTTTGTGCTTTTGTTTTAATAGCTTTCGTTTTGAAAATTTTGTCTTGTTTCCGCACTGAGGCGAAAAGTTATTCATGAAATAAAATTTCCCACGTGAAAGAGATTGAAACAAAAATAGACATCACATTCATTAGCAGTTTTAAGTCCATATACATCATTAATATTGCTGACTACCCCTGTGAAGAAACCTCGAAACAAACTCAGAGGTCTAAAGTTCATACAGTAAACCATTTTCAAGGTGTTATAAAATAAAGTGCCAATTATAACTGTTCTGCTGACGCTACCACCGCCCAAGTACAGTGAAGTGACAAACGCGGCGGTTTTCAGCCGTAACTTGCACGATCCTGTAAAGTTTAGAGAATCCTATTCGCTAAAATTTCGTTGTACTTTATACAAAACGTTGATAGTTTGAAGAAACAATATTAATCAGACTTTTATAAATCATACCCATTTTTAGGGGTCCGCACCTCAAAAGGAAAAAACGAAACCCTTATAGAATCACGTTGTTGTGCGTCTGTCTGTCTGTCAAGGCCCTTTATCTTGGAAATGCGTGGAGGTATCGAATTGAAATTAAAACCATATGTTTAGATCTGCGGTCTCTTGAAACTGTAAAAAAATGAAACTTCTAAGTTAACGAAAAAAAAAAGATACGGCCGTTTATGTCGTTAAAAACTTATATTTCGACACTCTCAAGGTAATAAAAATTCTTAACTTTCCGTTGACCCAGAATCCTGAAATTTGCCATATAGCAAAGTCTTATAGCACAGAAATAAATCAGAAAACAATAAATGTCAAATCACTGACCTGACAAATTTGACTGACCTGCTGGTCTAGTGGTTAGTGGCCCTGACGTGGGTTCGATTCCCACCCAGGACAAATGTTTGTGTGATGAGCACAATCATTTGTTCTGTGTCTGGGTGTAATTTATCTATAATATGTATGTATTTAGATAAATATAAGTAGGTTTATGAGAGCAGTGGTGGCCGAGTGGTAACGGCCCTGACTTACAAGTTGTAGGTCGCGGGTTCAAACCCAGCCAGGCGCATTACTTTGTGTAATTTATTTCATCACCACTGCTCTCAAAACGGTGAAGGAAAACATCGTGAGGAAACCGGCATGTCCTAGAACCAAAAATTCGAAGATGTGTGACATTCACCAACCCGCACTGGGCCCGCGTGGTGGATTACGGCCCATTCCCTCTCCTAGAGAGGAGGCCTGAGTCCCAACAGTGGGAACATTATAAGGCCGACTATGCTAAGTAGGTTTATCAGTTGTCTAGTACTCATAACACAAGCTCTGCTTAGCTTGAGACTAGACGGCGTTGTGTGATAGTTGTGGAAAAAAAAAGAAAAAAAGAAAAGAAATCTGTTGTCACATCACAAAAAAAAACATTTTTGTGATTCGGGAAAAGAATCGAGACTACATTGAATTCAGGTAACTTTGCGCCACAACGCCACACTCAGTGTGCGAGTCCGACTCGCACTTGTCCAGTTCTCTTTTGTTTTGAAAGAGTTATCGCAACCCTGAAACAAAGGGCAACTGAAGGAACACGGGTAGGTTTTAATCAGTAACAGTCTGTCATTCCCTGTCGCTCCACCCATACCCGGAGAAGTTATCGGATGATTTGTCCCAAAAAAATGTAATATGAACATAATTCCGAAGAAAATTGTTTCAAGATTTTCCACGAAATGCCAAAAGCACTTTTATCGAAATTCCGTGTAATTATTTTGAACGAAAAATTCAATTAGTTAATCTTTGATCCGTTGATTAATCTTTTGTCCGATTTTTAGGGTTCCGTACCTCAAAAGGAAAAAACGGAACCCTTATAGGATCACTTATTGTCCGTCTGTCTATTTAAAGAAAGAAGGAAAGAAAGAAAAACATTTTTTTTATCTGTCTGTCAAGACCCTTTATATCGGAAACGCGTGGAGGTATCGAAATGAAATTAAAACCATATATTTAGGTCTGCGGTCCCTTGAAGCTGTGAAAAAATCAAACTTCTGAGTTAACGAAAACATATGATACGGCTATTTATATCGCAAAAAACGTATATTTCGACACTCTCAGGGGAATCAAAATTCAAAGGGTACTTCCCGTTGACCCAGAATCCTGAAATTTGGCATAAAGCAAGGTCTTAAATCACTGATATAGGAATAAATCTGAAAACAGTAAATGTGTTATTAAGACGTCACAAAAAAAAAATGCTATTCGGAAAAGCCTTCGAGACTCCATTCGAGAATTGAACTGTTTTCATAGGTAAGTTTGTACGGAACTCTCAGTGCGCGAGTCCGACTCGCACTTGCACAGTTTTTTCTTTAACTCTTTATATTATACAGAAATAATTTACGTCTGAAAAAAATTCAGATATTTTCAAGAAATGTTACAGTTGTGAACAAAAACTTGTATAAAAATAAAAGCAAATAAGTAATTCATTTACGAATATATTAATTAAATAGCAATCATAAATATTGTATTTCAAATATCGCCAGTAAATTTCGTACACTACGTTTTTACTTAAAATGCTTTTCAAAAATACATAAATTATATTTTTTTCACATAAAATTGAGATGACACTCAGGCTTTTATTATTGAATCAATCTCATTTGGAAACTCCCCTTCAAATGACATTTGATATCTCCAGGGAGACTGACTTCAAAATAAACATAAAAACGTAATTTGATATTGTCAATTGAATAAAATACAAATGACATTTACAATTTTGACATCTGTTTTCGCGCGCTGACGCCATTTTGTGAAACATAGACCTCGATTTGTGTCTTTTTCTTGCCATACAGTTGCAAACTTACAACTTGCCTTATTGAGCGTTCCAGGCCCCCTAGCCAAGTTACGATCGTTTCGTCTGCATCGAACGCCTCGAGTAGCCCACGCCTCCGATTCTTTTGTTCTGACGTCATCTCAACGCTTATAGTCACGTGGTCAGAACAAAGGAATCGGAGGCGTGGCCTACTCGAGGCGTTCGAGGCAAACGAAATTATCGTAACTTGGCTAGGGGGGCAGGACTATAGACTTATTCGACAGATTTACCGCAACAGTGGAACGCACAGGTCAACTGTTATGTAGGAACACGGGTAGGCTTTAGTTAATAAAAGCCTGACACTCTCTCTTGCTCTACACAGAGCCGAAGAACTTATTTGATGATTTCTCACCCCAAAGACAAAAAAGCCTTATTGAGAGCCACTCGACCTCTAATCTTATCATTAATGAAGCAAACAAAACTGTGGTATTAGCCGAAAGTTGGAGAGAAACTCATTAGTACAAGAGTTTAATCTTTCATCACGTCGATACATTGGGCGGGCATGTCTTATTGAGATTATTTATTTCTTGAGAAATCATTGATTAGAAACCAATAATAAGATCTAACAAACAGTCTTTGAAGGGGCTAATGAGTAGGTTGCCCAAAACGTTGATATATAGCGTAAACCTTAGAGTCGCCGCACTCAGGCTATCGGCCACAACCACAAAACGCCGCCACCGGCATATTTCCAATAGTTTTCATATGTTTCATATGGATTCACCGCACACAGTTGATGCTGGTGGTCGCCACACGCTACAAATCACCGCTGCTCGCTTTTTGTGGCCCGCACTGGCCACTAAACGCCGATAAGAAACGCCACTCGTGCATTTTAACCTTCTTCGTCAGAGTTCATTGTGATACTGCGTGTATGGGTTAAAAAAAGTAGCAGCCACCGGCCACAAGTGGCTGTCGCGCACTTCAGCTTCCTTTGTGGCCGCTTCTAGCTTCTCGTGGCGGCGTTTGTGGCTGTGGCATGTGGCCCGTGTGCGGCGACACTTATTTGTGTCTCAGTCCGGGCAACTGCCCGATTTTTGATTTTGGAGTATTGTATATTTTCTAATAGCGTGGAGAATTCTAATACCACGAAGCAGGATTTTGAATTTTTAGTTCTTACGTGGCGATGTAGATGTCGCTACATACGATATGATTAAAAATCGTTAAATTACACTGTCTTTAAGGATACTATAAGAAATACTAGCTTCATACTACATAATCATGTTCGTAATAACATAAAAACATCAATAAATAACATCGGCATGTACTGGAACGATCGCTAATTGAATTAGCCGGCGCCTGATATACGTTAGTTTCATATATCTTTACGCACACTCGTCGACGAAATTACTTACGGTTGTACAAAGTTGTGTATAGGTCTTATGTGGTATAAGGTGAGTGATAACCGTATTAATAGAATAGGAATTACCAGGTCATAATTGAAATTCTTACTAGCATTTTTAAACAAACATTAAGGAAAAGAAGAAAGAAAAAAATACAATATATTTACGGAAAAGACGCAATGTTTAGGCTAGGGAAAATATGCGTCAAATCCACACAAAGCCGAACGCTCACTATAATGCCGTGACCACATGCAAATTTATTTTTTAAGAAAGCTTACAGGCTAATAAATATATAATTTTTTACATATTTAGGGAAAATCGCTAATAACAAGCTGCCACATATGTGGTAGATTGTTTTGCAAAAAAAAAATGTAAACGCAAAATGTATGTAGATGTATATACATCTACATACATTTTGCGTTTACTAGGAAAGTATACAAAATAAGATTAAAAATTAACAATTTTAGAGAATTATATCTAGTATTTTAATATCAAGAACGAAGAATACCTAAGTGTGCCCAATCATCAGAACAAATATTAATTAGTTATCTAAGTATGGTTTTCACCAAAATATTTCTTGGTTAAGATCTTTCTTATATTTTTTTTTCATATTTTAGAATAGTTTTTGTTAATATATTTAGATTTTAAAGAAAACAATTTCAGACAGTGACAAATCCCCCTCCAGGGAGACAATGTCTAAACTAAAAACTCAACCCTACCGTTCACAAGTCCTGCTGAATATCACCCTAGAAGTTGTAACGAGACACTCACACATGGGACCAGGGGTTGTCAACTCTGCCACAAAATAGATTGGTGCAGAAGTCAATCTCATGTATGTTCTTCACTTCTCATACCTCCTCTCGGAGGTCGCGCTAGGGTAGGCACCGTACTGTCCGATTCCGCCCGGGTGCGGCGATAAAAACCTAATATAAATTGTAAAAATATTTCATGGCCACAAATTCATATTCGCTTTAACGACGCGGGATTTGGTGCCGAGGTTACCTACCTACCTAATCACAATTAAAAGCCAACAGGATCGAGATATCGAGTCCGTGTGCGGTGTCTACGTGTGTGTTGCTCCAGCACGCTTTGTATGTAGATTGACTTCTGTACCTAACTCTTTTGTGACTCTGCCGCAAAATGTTGGAGTTTCGGCTTTCCAGACTTTCAGAGACAAGTTAGTTTTAGTTTTAAGTAATCTGCCGCACGCTTGACATTACCTGTTGACGTAATGGGGTCATTGTACCGCTAGTGTTGTCTTTGGGGATAATATGTATACTTATAGGGCAGGGTGGGGATGGAATAGTGATGTATGTTGGGGCTCATTTTGGGTCTATGTTGCGTTTTATGAGAGTTGGGAAAGATGAAGCGTCTTTATTAAAGTAGATATTGTGTCTGGGAGAGTTAATATGAATCATTAATTTGTCTGTAAGAAAAATAATGAGTTCGTTGAGCGGTTTTTTTTTAGAACTTGGTATCCTTCTTCTTCCTGCCCTTATCCCATATTACTTTAGAACTTGGTATGATATTTATTCATTCAAAGTTGCTTACCTATTCCACAATATCGATATATATATATATAGATTATTAATATAATATTAAATTAGTGAAAATCGTTTCTGAGCGTTTTTATTTTAAACTAGCATCTGTCAGTGGCCTCGCCCGCGTGGAAGTAGAAAGTATGTAGCCTATGTATTTTTTTTCGGTAGAAAAATCATCCAATGACATCCCCCGCTCTTGGGCGGAGCGTGAGATAGTGTCAGACTTTTACTGACTAAAATCCCACTCTTTGCCTTCGTTCCAGGGTCCCGGGGTTCTCTTTCGCATCACCCATGGCCCCAGTAGGTTTCGATCCTGATGGGCCCTTACGGTTTTTTTAAATTGTGAAACATTATCTATCTTCATAAAAATGAATAGCTGTTCGTTAGTCACGCTAAAACTCAAGAACAGCTGGACCGATTTGGCTAATTTTGGTCTTAAAATATTTGTGATAGTCCAGGGAAGGATACAACGCCATCTCTAATTAAAATGTCATTTTAAAATGTATCAAGCAAGGTTTTGGTAATGCCAGTAGATGGGGTTATCTTTTGACAGTTTAGCTAAAAGGTTGTTCATTAACTATTAGATGGTACGAAGTTCGCCAGGTCAGCTAGTTAATTACAAATTTAAAGCAATACTATTTTTTAAATTACCTTTAAGTACAATAAAGGTCGAATCAGAGATGAAGATATCCGCAGGAGAACCAAGGTTGCCGACATAGCACGAAGAATCGCCAAATTTAAGTGGTAATGGGCAGGGCACAATGCTCGCAGAACAGATGGCCGTTGAGGCCGAAAGGTTCTGGAGTGGCGACCGCGTATCGGAAGACGCAGTGTTGGAAAGCCCCCTACAAGGTGGACCGGTGACCTGGTAAAGGTTGCGGAAGTCCGATGAATGCGAGACGCACAGGACCGTTCATTGTGGCGACACTTGGGGGAGGCCTATGTCCAACATTGGACAGCTTCAGAGTAGCCAACACATTTCGACCGTACTGTACCTATGTCCAGCAGTGGATGTCTATCAGCTGAAACGATGATGATGATGACAACAAAGGATTTCTAGTCTTGTGAAACCCATAACACTCAATAGTTATTTTCAGAAAATTACCATAGCTAATTTCAATGTTGGTATTTCAAATGAAAACATTTCAGACATTAATTTCTTCGTCGCAATTAAAAGTAAAGTAGAGCTGTATTCAGTGCACGCAACTCGCATTGTTACAACACAACCTAATTACACGAAAAACTTCACAAAGACCGTGTGTTTTGTTTTAAATGAGAGTATACAAGATGGCTACTCATAAATTAACACAACACAGAATTTTAAATGCGATAAAAGAAAAGTAGTTTTTTTTAGGTGGGAATATCATCTAATGACATCCCTCGTCATCAATGTAATGACATCCATCCTGGGCGGAGCGTGAGGGCGTGTCAGGCTTTTACTGACTAAAAACCCACGCCTGTTCCTTCGTTCCCTTTCATTCCAGGGCCGATTCTTCCTTTCAGAAGCAGACCCTTTGCCCCAGTAGGCTTCGACCCTGCTGGGCCCCTACAGTTGCTGACATGTCCTTGAGGCAAGCGTGGAATACTAAGCGCCGTTGACGGCTTGAGCTCGGTCCGGACGGTTACCGGAAGGTCGGACGGCGAGCTACCCATTGCTCGCCGTCCGCAAGCCCGCGCCTGCGGTGGACGGAAATCGGGATCGGAATGCCAGCGGCTGGGACGCGAGGGCCATTGCCTCGCGCGTGCGGCCGCCTTCTTTGCTACCATTACTGCTTCACAGAAGGAGGCGACCGCCTGCCACTCCTCCTCGCTCCGGACCATGGTCTGTACCAAGGCCCGGCGCGAAAAGAAAAGTAGTTTGGGCCACGGTTTCGAGAACAGAATTTTACAACGTAATGAATACCTCATCGTTTCAGCCGAAAGAAATCCACTGTTGTTGTGTCCACCCAATTGTCGCCATAACGACCGGCCTTGTGCGTTGCGCATCCATCGGATTCCCGCGACCCTCACCAGGTCATCTGTCCACCTTAGTTGAGGTCTTCCAACGCTGAGTCTTTCGGTACGTGGTCGCCACCGCCGTGAGAGTGAACAAGTTGGAGACTCATAAATTACCAACACATAATCTTAAATGCGATAAAAGAAAAGTAAGATGGGCCACCGTATTTTTTTTTAGTTGGAAAATCATCCAATAAAATTTCTCGTTCTAGGGCGGAGTGAGAGGGCGTGTCAGACTTTTACTGACTAATACCCAATCCTATGTTCCTTCTTTGCCTTGCATTCCAGGACCCTGGGTTCTCTTTTCAGAAGCGAACCCATACGAGTAGCTCAAGTAGGCTTCGACCCTGCTGGGCCCCTACGATTTTGCTGACATCTCGTCGAATTCTACGCGCCGTTGACGACTCGGGTTCGGTCCGGACGATGAGCTACCCATTGTTCGCCGTCCGCAATCCAACGCCTGCGGTGGCTGGTAGTCAGGGTCGGGATTCCGGCAGCTGGGGCGTAAGGAAGTCCATTCCGCAAACCTTAAATAAAATAAGCGTGCGGCCGCCTCCTTTATTAACAAAACAAAAGTAGTTTGGACCACGGGTTTTAAGGACAGAATTTCACAAGCTCATGAATACCTAATTCAGTGAAATATTCTCGCAAAATTTAATTAGAATGGTGTAACAATATCTTCGGCAAACTGTATTTTATTGTTTGCCCAATTTCTGAGAGTAGTAGTGGCTAAATGGTTTTTTTTTTTTTTAGGTGGGAAAATCATCTAATGACAAATCCCGCTTTTGGGCGGAGCGAGAGATAGTGTCAGACTTTTACTGACTAAAAACCCACTCCTGTTCCTTCGTTGCCTTCGTCCCAGGGCCCCGGGATTCGTTTTCACACTACCCATGGCCCAAGTAGGCTTCGACCCTGCTGGGCCCCTACGATTGGCTGACATCTCCCTGAGGCGCGCGTGGAACAATACGCGCCGTCGACGACTTGGGCTCGGTCCGGACGGTCGGACGGCGAGCCACCCATTGCTCGCCGTCCGCAAGCCCGCGCCTACGGTGGCCGGAAATCGGGATCGGAATCCCGGCGGCGGTAAGGGCGTGAGGACCGTTGCCTCACGCGATCGGCCGCCTCCTTTACTAGCATTACTGCTTCACAGAAGGAGGCGACCGCCTGCCACTCTTCCTCGCTCCGGACCATGGCCTGTACCAAGGCCCGGCGCGAGAGATCGCCGCCGCCGATCGCCCCCACAAGGACACGGCGTTGCTCTGCCCAAGCGGGGCACACCTCCACCGTGTGCTCCACCGTGTCCTCTGGGCGGTCCACACAGTGGCGACACCCGGGCGTCGTTTCCGCACGAATCCGATGCAGGAACTTCCCGAACTTACCGTGTTCGGTGAGAACCTGCGTCATACGGAAGGTGAGGACGCCGTGAGGTCTTTCTAACCACTCCTCAAAGAGGGGACTTACCGCCATAATTGTGGCGTGCCCAGCACTGGGTCGCGACAGTCGCTGTCGCCATTTCTCCATGAGAACTCGCCGGAGCTCTATCCGCCATGCTGCGACTTGTCGCGGCAGCGGAGTTTCGCCCCGGCGTTGCATCTCCATGCGCAGATCGTGCATGTGTGCAAGGACTGTTGCCTCCAGATCCCATGGTGGCTGGCCAGCAAGGAGGCTCGCCGCTTCGCGGGAAATCATCCGGTATCCTCGCACCATCCGTATGGCCATGACCCTCTGGCATGCGTTCAGCCGGGCCGCCGGCTGCTACCGCAGCGCCGGTGCCCACACCGGAGCGCCATAAAGGGCCGAACGATTCCTGCATAGAGCCTCCGGCAGAAGGCATCTGGACCCCCTAGGTTGGGCAGGAGCCGCCCGAGAGCAGCCCCAGTCCGATTCAGCTTGGGAGCCAGACGTCGGAAGTGTTCCTCGAAATCCCATCGGCTGTCGAGAACGAGTCCCAGGTCATCGTCGACCCGACGCTGATGTGAACTCCTCCTACCGTTAGATGGGAACCCGGTGGTGGCGCGTTCCAAAGGCCGTGAAAGCACATGGCCTCGGACTTGTGCAATGCTACCTCGAGTCCCAACTCCTGGATCCTGCCCACGACTGTCGCAACCCCGCGTGTCACTAGTTCGACCGTCGCCTGGTACGACTCTCCCTGCGCCAGAACCAGCGTGTCATCTGCGTAGCAGACAACGCTGACCCCGTCAGGGAGGTCGCCGCGCAGCATGTAGTCGTATCAGTGGCCGAGTGGTAACGCTTCTGATTTAGGAGTTATAGGTCCCGGGTTCAAACTCAGCCAGGCGCATTCTTCTTCTTCTTCCTGCCCTTATCCCATATTACTTGGGGTCGGCGCAACACGTTTTTTTCTTCCATTCTGTCCTGTCACCCGTCACACTATTCGTAACTCCCTTTTCTTTCATATCACTCAGCCAAGCGCATTGCTTTGTATAATTTATATCATCACTACTGCTCTCAAAACGGTGAAGGAAAACATCGTGAGGAAACCGGCATGTCCTAGAACCAAAAATTCGAAGACATGTGCCATCCACCAACCCGCACAGGTCTCGCGATGTGGATTATGGCCCATTCCCTCCCCTGGAGAGGACGCTTTAGTCTTATCAGTAGGTTGACTGGTAGAAAATGCCTAAGGCATTAAGTCCGCCTCTGTACCTTTATGTGCATGAAGTATTGAATAAATAAATAAATAAATAGGAATATTATAAAGGCGATTTTGCTTATGATACCCAATTTTGGTAGATAAATTGTTTTTAGGATTCCGTAACCAACGGGTAAAAGCGAGACCCTATTATCAAGCCTGCGCTGTCCGTCCGTCCGTCAGTCCGTCTATCCGTCCGTCAGTCAGCGGGCTGTATCTCACAAACCATAAGAGATAGAGAGTTGAAATTTTCACAGAATGTGTATTTCTATTGCCGGTACAACAAATGACAGCATTAAAATAAAGTTACAAAATATTGACAGTTATAGCTCGTTATTTATTGATATTAATCGCAGGTTTTTTTGTCATTGGCATGACGAGTAAGTCGAGTGGAGGTCTTTCAAATTGACTTCGAACATAATATAATATGCCACCACTTTCCGACAACGCCATCTAGTCCCAAACTAAGCAGAGCTTGTGTTATGAGTCCTAGACAACTGATAAACATACTTATATATTTTTAAATACATACATATTATAAATAAATTACGCCCAGACACAGAACAAATGATCGTGCTTATTAGACAAACAATTGTCTTGGGTGGGAATCGAACCCACGACCTTCGGCATAGCAGTCAGGGCCATTAACCACCAGACCAATAGAAAAGTATACAATATATACATAATTATTTTAACATCACTCAAGTCAAACAGCCAAGTTTATGTTAAAATTTTAAATCACAAATTCGCATCTGTAAAACACGAACACACCTGTTATGTTTGGAACGACATGATTAATTGATGGGCCAACTGCTCATTATTTATCATTATTTAAATTATGACTGAAGCTAAATGTATTGGAATATTTTTAGACAAATCACATGATGAATGAACTTTTAATATTGAACTTTTCAAGCTCTGATTTATTTTTCGTCAGTTTTAAGATATAAGATTTATTTATTACTTTGAAGTGAGAAATTGTCAAATAACTTCTCCCGCTCTAGGTGGAGAGAGAGGGAGTATTAGGCTTTTACTGACTAAAACCACATCTAAATTTTCCTCAGTTGCCCTTTGCGTTCTAGGACCACATGTTTGACGTAAATAAACTCTTTTTCTTTCTTTCTTTCTTTCTTTCTTTACCACGGGTTTTCCTTTCAGAAGACGACCCATGGCCCCAGTAGGCTTAGGCCCTGCTGGGCTCTTACTGTTTTATTGAAATCTCATTGAAGAGCGTGTGGAACGACGACACCGGCTCGATCCAGACGGTTACATCACACAAACATTTATCCTGGGTGGGAATCGAACCCACGAATACGAGAGGGAATGGGCGGTAATGCCAGCGTCCCAGAACCAAACGCCTGCGTATGCCTGCGTCCCAGCAGTGGGAACATTATAAAACTCGCACTTGACTGGTGTTTTTTCCTCTAATTTCATTATAAAATTTTCGTCGATACATATTATAGAATAACGTGATGTAATAAAAGCGATGGCAGCAATATTCCAGTTTTTAATTTTTGTAACTTCTCACTCAGACCTCAACGGCTGATTACGCTAAGCTTATTATGCTTATCAATCTGAAACGACTATATAATATCTCTACTCATGTCACTAAAACCACAAGCGTGATAGTATATATTATATATCTTCCACAAACGCCTAATAGGCATATACCACTGAACTAATAGCCCTTTCCCTGCTCCAAGCGATTATAACCCCCAGCCGTTACGAAATGACCCGTCGTAGCACTTTCGTAGACGTGCCACGAAAGCGTAGCGCTACGTTATTGCTACGTCAATTTAGTAGGCAAGTGATTGCTACGAGATTTTGAAATCGTTTGGCCAGTTTTTGTATGTGAAAAATATGGTACATATTTGAGATTAGATATAAAGGGGATTTTAAATATTTTATAGATAAACGATTTAAAGCCGATAGTTATATTTGACATTGATTATTAAGTTAGTGAAATCTATCACTACATAGTATAAAACAAAGTCGCTTCCCGCTGTCTGTCCCTATGTATGCTTGGATCTTTAAAGCCACTCAACGGATATTGATGCGTTTTTTTAATAAATAGAGAAATTCAAGAGGAAGTTTTATATGTATCATACATGCATAATATAGTAGAGAAACACTGATAATTTTAGAGGTTTCTAATGTTATGTCGTAAATAAATACAATTTTTTACGCTTACATTGCAAACGCTGACTGAACCCTACGAGATAGACCAAAATAATGTGCTACAGTATTATACACCATAAAAAGATCTATAAAAAAATTTGCATTGGTATATGTCTATCTCTTAGAAATAACCCACAATATCCATTTTTTATACTTTACTTTTTATGAGAAATAATGACTTATTTACGAAGCAATTTTAAGCAATACAGCATTAATCCTTATCCAATTAAGTACCTTAAATACTTTGTGCATTTAATATAGATTAATATGGCCCTTTACACCATGTAATTTAAATGAATATTTTCGAAGATATTACAGATTTAAAATGCAGGGATATAGCGGTTGTGGTGGTATCAGCATTGCACCCGAGCGAAGCCGGGGCGGGTCGCTAGTTATTATATATAAAAGAATAAACTGACTGACTGACATATCAACACACAGCAGAAACTGCAGAGATTAGGAATTTGAAATGTTGCATTAATTGCACTTTTAGTAACTAAAAGTGGCTTTGTTCAAAGTTTTTTGTTTGCCAGTTAATGAGTTCTTGCAGTTAGCCGTCGATAAGGCTTCCTCTTGTGACGTAGGCGAGCACTAAGAAAGGATTTTGAAAATTCAACTTATAAACGGGTGAAAAGCGGGAATTTCGCTTGTACTGACCGTCATTATTAGTTTTTCAAAACTGCCCTCAAAATATGGTTCATAGGGTGTTAAAGTGAAAACATGCTCGCGAACGAAGTCGCTTCCAAAGTGATAATATTAAATATATAAAAGCGAAATACCTCTCACTCATTAATCACAAAAGCTCAGAAACTATAACACCTACAAACTTAAAATTCCGCCGCATTCTTCACCAAACATCAAAATCTGTGTTTAATATATATAACATAACACCAGGTCTTTTGAAACGCTTATGTATGTATGGGTGTGTTCATGGTTTTACAGGAATCCTCAGCTGAAATAAAACAATTAACATAAATATCATAAACCCCTTAGTATATAGTTACTTTCAAGCCCATCATATACAAACTCACTCTCAACCCTTCCAATTTATCCCAAAAACATTGCAATTATACTTTGTAGACACATCTTACCCGACGTAACAGAGACAAACGATGTGTTAATGTATTCACCGCTGTGACTGCTTCACATTAATTCGCGTTTGACTCCCATCGTCTAACATGGCTGTTATTAATTACGAAGCCTCGTTATCTTGGGGTTTCAGGACTTGAGATAATATGTTTTAAAAGAAATACACTACGTTTTTCATGAATATTAAATACAGGCAAACACAAACTGACATTTCAGCAGTGATAAAAAATATATAATCTATTACTCTTTTCCCTTTGAGGGAGGCCTATGTTTAACAGTGGACGTCTTTTGGCTGTGATGATGACCCTTTTCCCATCATTACCCAGCCAGGCGCATTTTTTGTCTTCTTCTTAGTCGGTACTCTCTTGCCAGAGTGGTCGTGGTCATCATTATGAATCACGATGAGTGATGATCTTGGTAATACGCCAGTCGCATTTGTGTAATTTATTTCATCACTACTGCTCTCAAAATAGTGAAGGAAAACATCGTGAGGAAACCGGTATGTCCTAGAACCCACATGCATGCATGTCTATAGGCTCTTAATAAACTAGTGCGCCTCACCATCAATGATTGCATCGCTGCTTACCATCAGGTGGGATCGCAGTCAAGCACTGGTTTATATGAATTTAAAAAAAAAATGTCCTAGAACCAAAAATTCGAAGATATGTGACATCCACCAACCCGTACAGGGTCCGCGTGGTGGATTGCGGCCCATTCCCTCTCCTAGAGAAGAGGTGTATGTATTTAGAAATATATAGGCATGTTTATCAGTTGTCACAAGCTCGGTTTAGTTTGAGACTAGATGGCGTTATGTGAAACTTGTGAAATAATTATCCATATATAAAAGGAGAAACTGACTGACGGACATATCAACGCATAGCCGAAACTACTGGGACTAGGAACCTGAAATTTTGACAAGGTTTCCTTTTATGGCGTTGACGAGCACTAAGAGAGGATTTTCCGAAATTCACCCCCTAAGGGGATGAAAGAAAGTCCAATGTTTGTATGGAGAAACCGGCAGGGCCGCTGGCAGAAGTTAATTTATTAAGAATCAAAAGATAGTAAATCATGAAATGAAGATACAAACACAAAATGAACATGTAATATCGTATCACAGTGTAATACCGTTATACAAGGTAACGTGTGGCCCCAGGGGAAGCGCCATAGATCGAGAGATTAATCTTAATTTGTATTGTCATGTGTGCTGGGTTAAGCTGAGTACATTGACTTGTAATATAGATAAATAGATTAAATACACTTTATTGTACATTGAAAATTGGCTTCAGGACATTTGTAATCAACTAGCTTTTGCTAGTTAGCTAATTTTGATATATATATGTCGTGGCTAAAACTGGCCAGATCGTTTAAACTTTAACATTTAATGATATGTCAATCCTCGTTTGGCCATATCATTGATGTAGGATTTCTATGATAATAAAAGGTCTAAAGAAAGTAGACCAAACGAGGATTGATATATCATCAAACTTTAACGTTTTAAACGATCTGGCCAGTTTTACTTGGCCATATCGTGAAGTGATCAATTTCTAAGATCTGGCCACAACATATATAACATTATTTTTAGTATACGCGAAATTTGAATATGTTATATGTTCAGAATCAGTAACTAAATCAAATCCAATAATTTTTACACCATGTACCAATATTTAAAAAAGGTCACAAGTTGGACACCACCGACACTAAGTTTAACATAGGTCATAGTAATGATATTCTTAATTTAATTATGATTATAGATTATGTAATAAGTCCAGACCTTTTTCAATAATTATTTGTAATAATGTTAGTATAGATGTGAAGTGTAAGCAGAAGAATTCCCTGCAGGAATCTGTGTTTGTTATTTGAAGTCAACAGTGAACTTTTAGGCCAGCGCACTCCATCGCTTACCATCAATTGAGATAGTAATCATAAAATAAATAAATAAATAAGGCATGCAAATCACAAGCTTTATTATTGTAACAATGAAACATAATAAATGAAGTTAATAATAATGTCACTAGGGCGAACTGTTGGGCATTAGCGACCCCACGGACCCGATCTCCCGGGAGAATTCTTGTTCTTCATCTCCGGCTTGCCTTTATTGGCCGGCCGTAGTGAACACTGACGAGGAACTGAGCTCCCACCTCTCTCTTGCCTTTATTGGCTGGCTTGAGTGGAGATTCGCAAGAGCAAACGTGCTCGGGAGAAGGATGTATAATCCAGTAAGGTGCTGGTAGGGATCTTGACCATACTTCCGGGATTGTCCTGATAGCCGTGGTGTACCTCTCCACTCCTCAAGCACCTCAGAATATGTTGCCCTCTTGTTGCTACGTCACTTCGTGCTAGCGTCCGTTTTTTGGGGGCCCATTTATTGAGTGTGCAAGTCACCCCCTGCCTTTTTTCGTTGGATATTAATAACTTTGTTCAGGCAGGGGCCATAGTCTTAACATAGTTCCATGTTACCAGTCCACTTAAGACTCCAAAAACCATAGCCCTATTATCTTTGTTCTCCATATGTCGCAATAGTTTTTCAACAACCGGGGGTTGTCCTTGGGTGCACTAGCATAGCGCGTACAGGGATAATCGTCGGTTGGTATCATGTTCCATTATAATTATCTAAAGGGCCTCTGCGAGTTGGCTTCGGCTCCTCGTACGCCTCCCAAAGGTCCAGGATCTCAGGGTTCTGAGATAAATATTGAAAATGTCACTAGAAGAATTCAAGTTTAAAATAATGTCAAGATACCATAAGTGATTAAGTGTTAAAGTAAGAATATAATTTATATTAGTAAATTATTTGGTAATTTCACCATGGTAAATAATAATGTAACAGTCAAATGCAACATTATTTATTTGGTCGTGATTTGATAATTTAAAATGCTAGAAATATCAAGTGGCTTGTACTAAAATGAAGCATTTATGATTCACTGGCTACTACCAGTAGTTTTACCCGCCACTGCTTTTTTTTTGGTGGAAAAATCATCTAATGACAAATCTCGCTCTTGGGCGGAGTGGGAGATAGTATCAGACTTTTACTGACTGGAAACCCACTCCTCTTCCTTCGTTGCCTTCGTCCCAGGGCCCCGGGTTTCGTTTTCACACTACCCATGGCCCCAGTAGCTTGCTCGCAATTTTACAAGAAAAATTAGTTATTGTAGAACTTATCCGCTAAAGTCACTAAAACCGTTAACGCTTTGTGCTTGAGAACTGTGCAGTGTTCCGTGAGTGTTATATCTCTTCGTGACTGGAGCAGTTGTCGCGAAATCGAGAGAACGCCGGCCGTCTGACACATGGACACGTGGAGTCAAAGGTTAGTGCAATTTCCATCCCATATACGAGCTGTTTTTCTCTGCTTCCTAATCCTAAATGGCTCCAATAAGATCCATCTAATGCAAGTTGTCAAGTACATTATCTGAGAAACGCTAAACCGCAAAATACAGTCCACTTCCAATATTAGTAGTATACGCGCATCCATTTTCTTTGGTTAATTGCTAGGCCGATTTGCTGATATCTCCCTGAGGCGCGCGTGGAACAGTCCGCGCCATAGACGACTTGGGCTCGGTCCGGACGGTCGGACGGCGAGCTACCCATTGCTCGCCGTCCTACTGGTATAAAATTATCCCAAGGGAACATATTCCCGGGATAAAAAGTGTTATTCCAGGACATGGTCTATTAACCATGCGCTAAACATCCAAATCCGTTCAACCGTTCACGCGTAAAGAAGTAACAAACATACACACGCATACACACACATACTTTCGTCTTTATAATATTAGTATGATATCTACATTCAAAGTTATATGTGAACAAAATGTCCTCCACTCGAATAAATCATTATGACAGCTTTATCGTGTTATTTTATTTGTATCTTGAGTTCTTTCAGTCCATCCGAAGATTATCTTGTAGATATGGCTGTCAGCCATAACACCATCAATGTACCCATAATGTACTCTTTTGACTGGCCTGTTGGTCTAGTGGTTAGTGGCCCTGTCTGCTATGCCAGAGGTCGTGGGTTCGATTCCCACCCAGGACAAATGTTTATGTGATGAGCACGATCATTTGTTCTGTGTCTGGGTGTAATTTATCTATATATGTATGTATTTAGAAATATATAAGTATGTTTATCAGTTGTCTAGTACCCATAACACAAGCTTTGCTTAGCTTGGGACTAGACGGCGTTGTGTGATAGTTGTGGAATATTATATTATATTATACAATTAAGGATACTACAAAAGAGTATCGAGTATAGTCCATGGAGTTTCTTGCACGTTCTTCTCCATAGAGATCTACGCTTTGGAACGTGCAATTTAGCTTCACATTTTTTGACTGAACGACTGATAGGCCTACCTATGTGAAATAAAAATATTTTTGATTTTGATTTGATTTTGAGTAGGAAATCATCAAATGACTCCTCTCGCTCTGAGTGGTGCGAGAAGGAGTGTCATCAAACTTTTACAGACTAAAACCCACCCGAGTTCCTTCAGCTACCCTTTGCTTTCCCGCAGCCCTAAAATAAATGCCTTAGTATACGAGTAAAAGAAATTCTAAGTCAAAAATTGCTCATTTTCAATCCCATTTGAATAAATTAGTTTTGATTGAACTCTTTCAATCTAAAGGTACAGGTAAAGACAGCTGTTTTTCATGAAACTATTCTCTCGTAGACGACGAATTATGACACGAACTGCTTTCTAAGATAGATAGCGTGTTTAATTGATTTTCGATGAGGGAAAGTATCCTAATGATTGCTGAAGTTAGTTTTACTGAAATCTCAAACACACAATAAGTAAGTGTGCTTCATTTTTTATTTGAGATTAGATTCTAGTACCCTTCGCCCGCGCGAATTTTGAGAATTATACTTAAGAAAGATATATCAGGAATAAAAAAGATCCTACGTCCTATTCCAAGACATGGGCTACTCGTGTGCCAAGAATGTATATAGAAGCTCCATCTAGAGGCCTAAAGCAATTGTGGTCGGCTAAAGTTATTATGCTTTCCCTCGGAACAGTTTTTTTTTCTGGATGAAAGGTACCCCATGTCTTTTTGTGTATCCCTGACAACGTATAGCATAAACAGCCTTTTAATATTCCCCCTACTGGGACTCAGGCCTCTTCTCTAGGAAAGGGAATGGACCGTAATCTACCACACGGGCCCAGCGCGCGTTAGTGAATGTCACATGTCTTCGAAATTTTTGGTTCTAGGACATGCCGGTTTCCTTACGATGTTTTCCCTCACCGTTTTGAGAGCAGTGGTGATGAAATAAATTACATAAATTAATGTGCCTGGCTGGGTTTGAACCCGCGACCTACAACTCGTAAGTTGGGGCCGTTACCACTCGGCCACCACTGCTCTCCTGACAATGTATTGTGCCAAATTTCATGATGATCGGTTCGGAACATTATGTGTTAATAATAATATTTATTTATTTAAGACAACTTTTGGTCCACATAATATATGTTAAGAGGTAACAAACAAACTTACATACAACAAATACAAATACAAAATTGTTTATTTCATAAACCAAATATTTTTTAAAAATATATTGTGATTGGAGCCTCCTTTTAAGTAAATAATACCTGTATTAGGAGACTCCGCTCTTCCATAACTTAGCAATATTTCAATAGTTTTTGGTTTTTACAACTTACAGTTATCTATTATCTATATTAATATTTATAAAAATCTATTTGTATATGTGTGTGGGGTGCGCGTGTTTGTGTTTGGTGTGCGCATGTGTATGTGTGGCTTGTGTGTCGTGTTGTGTTTGCGGGAGTGTGTAAGGGATGGTTTATTTTACGTATTGCAGCAGTGCTTCCGTACTTTCATATGTTAAGGTTTTTATCCATTCTATTAGTAATTTCTTACATTCACGTAGTTGTTTAGTGTATATATATATTAATTTTATTTGTATTTAAAATGTTAGTTAGGATACGTTTAGAATCCCTTTGAAATAGTTATAATTAATTATCCCATACTATACATATTATAGAGAGGAAAGATTTGTATTTTTGTTTGTAATGAATTAACTCGAAAACTAAAAGGCCGATTTTAAAAATTCTTTTATCAGTGGAATGCTACTTTGTCACTGAGTGACATAAACTATATTTTCTGCGTTCACGTGGGTGAAGACACTGGTAGGATATTAAGAATTTAAAAAGTGCAAGTCGGACTCGCGCACTGAGTGTTCCGTACAAACTTACCTATGTCATCATCATCATCATCATTTCAGCCGAAAGACGTCCACTGCTGGACATATGCCTCCCCCAAGTGTCGCCACAATGAACGGTCCTGTGCGTCTCGCATCCATTGGACTCCCGCAACCGTTACCAAGTCATCGATCCACCTTGTTGGCCTTCCAACGCTACGTCTTTCGGTACGTGGTCGCCATTCCAGAACCTTTCGGCCCCAACGGCCATACTTACATACTTACCTATGTAAATAGCTCAATTCCCAAATGGAGTCTCGAAGATTTTCCCGTATCAACAAATTTACTGTTTTCAGATTTATTCCTATATCTGTGCTATAAGACCTTGCTTTATTCCAAATTTCGGGATTCTGGCTCAACGGGAAGTACTCTATGAATTTTGATTCCCTTGAGAGTGTCGAAATATACGATTTTTGTGACATAAAAGGCCGTATCTTTTTTTTTTTCGTTAATTTAGAAGTTTGATTTGTTCACAGTTTTAAGGAACCACAGACTTGAGAATATGGTTTTAACTTCACGTCGATACCTCCACGCGTTTTTGAGATAAAGGGTCTTGACAGACAGACGGACAACAAACTGATCCTATAAGGGTTCTGTTTTTTCCTTTTGAAGTATGGAACCCTAAAAAATTGGAAGATCATCGACTAACTTTTCCTGCTCAGGGAGCGAGAGGTCGTGGCAGACTTTTACCGACTTAAACCTACCGTATTCCTTCAGTTAATCCTGGCATTCCCGTCTTTTGCGATGCCCGCTAGTGCCACGGGGTATTTCTAAAAAGAAAACTCGTGCTCCTAGAACGCAAAGGGCAACTGAAGGACACAAGTGTGGTTTTAGTCATTAAGTCTAACACGCCATCTCGCTCCACCCTAGAGCGAGATAAGTCATTGGATGCTTTCTCCCCTCAAATAAAAAACTCTTTGCATTCCAGGGACACGTTAACTCTTCGATACATATCCGCAGTAGTATGAATAAAGACAATATTTGTTTAAATCAACAACATACGTCCAATCACTTAAAGATCCCTCTTTTACACTCAAACAGAGAAAATTTCTGTTTACAGAAATAAACTAACAAAACGTACACACTGTACATACATACTTATATCCATGCACTTGCTACAAAACGGTGGAGGTTCCGGCCAAAGAAATTGTTTGATAAAATGTAGGCACAACAGAAACTGTGACCTCGTTATAAAAGAAATAATTGTACTCATCAAAATACACGGGTTCCGTGATATTACTTTGCTGAAAACTTGGTTCCATAATATTTTCAGCACAACATTTTGTAAAAGGTTTAACTAAATCTATCGTTCGGTGTATTACTTTTATTATTATAAATGTGGGGTCATGTGGATTACTTTTTTCTTTTCTGTAATTTTAACGTAATATCTTGCAGTTTTGAGTACTTATAGTGGCTTACCCAAATATCCTTTCTTTGGTATTATTCGTCAAGTCGTTGAGCTACACGAATGCTTGCACTAACTGAACAGGTTCACTCAAATCTGTGTGGTCCTTTCCTCAAAAAAACATCTCGGACACAGCTAATCTGCATGGTTCTGTATGGACTTTAAAAGAGACTTTGACCCCTGAGTTTGTTTCGGTGTTTCTTCTCAGGGTAGTCAGCTAGGAAACACCGGCCTAATCTAGTTAAAATTGTGGAAAAAAATTGACGAGTAATAATGTTTTTAAAAACCTATTTGCAAAATAAATATCATTTATTTATCATTTACTTGTAGGTTCGCCGTATGAAAATATGATTTAGTAATATGGAGAAGGTCGCCTTTCTATGTGAAGTCTAAGGAGGTTTCAATTATTTAATTAAACTAAAGTTTTTTTGGTTATTCTTCGCACGATTTATGCATTTAACCACTGTCAAGTTTAGAAAGTATTTAGTAGTTATATTGAGTTCCATTACAATGCAGATGCAACACATTCTAATATTTTTGCAGTATTTAACAGCAAATGTATCGAGTCCACCTTCTCGGCAAGCTTCACTGATGTCACTCAATTCCATTTCACCAAAATTGTGCCTGTTTCAATGATTCCACAAATTGTCCAGCTGTGGCAAAATTGGTTTAATTTTGTATCTCAAGTGTAGAAACTTAAGATACAAAACTACACCAATTTTACATCACAATATCCAGTAGGAATCAATTTGCGAATAATTAAAACAGCCACTGAACTGCGCTCGAAAAAATCGCGCCAAAATTCCTAGTAAAGAATTAAAGATGGTTCCATTTTCAAAATACGTTCTTTTTTCTTTTTAAATGAATATTTTTCAGTGGCGTTTTGGTCACATAAATCATCATCGTTGGCCAATCGTTTTCTTTAGCCAAGAAAAATGTTCTCACAAAAGGACATAAATCTAGGTTTTGATAAAATGTGGGTCTAGTATAAACCAGAACAAAATTAACAAGTCAAAACACAAATGAAGCTGGTTCACTGACATCTTTATACTTTGATTTTGTGCTTAACCAAGAGATGACGGACATATTGTACGGTCATAGTGGGTTGTCTTTCTTTTAAAAAATAAATCTGCTGTACTATCTATTATAGTGAGTTCAAATTATATTTAGTTTTTAGAAAATTGAACCCTTATTATTAAATGATTTCAATATGAAAATATACTATGAGAAGTAGCATGATAGTTCTAACACAAGTGTATTTTATAACTGGAATTACCTTTAAATCTTTAACGCGGTTTAATATTTGGGAAATAGTAAAAAAAAAACTTTTTGATTTTTATTTGAGCCCTCTTTAATTAAAATCTGTAGAAGGTTTTAGCTATGCGCGCATCACGTAAAATGTACGAAATCGATGTTGATGACTTTTATACATTAAAATTGTGTGTAACTTGATTATTATTACTTAGGTTTTGTTTCATCGCAATCGGTTGACTATATCGAAAGATCTAAATTCATTGACTGTTAAGCGGTACGAAGTTTGCCGGGTCAGCTAGTCTTGAATAAAAAGTCTATCTTATGAACCAAAACCAAAACTCATAATTTCTAAGTAAGATTCTTTTTTAAATTATAAAATCGAGTCTTCAAATTTAACTTAATTTTTCTTTTCTGTCATTAATTTTGTTTTAATCAAACATAATTTAGGTCTCGTTTCTCAATTTACAAGTCCTTTTATTCAAAGTAGTTTGTAATCAATTAAATCGTCTGTAAAAGGCATTAGCACTGGCCATTGTCAGCCGAAAAAAGAAAAAATATTCACGTTCTTTTTTTAAATTTTCAATCTCTGATGAAAGGAGCTTTCATTTTGATTTAAAAATAAAAGTGAATCAGTGTTTATTTCGGAGTAAGATTATATTAATTTCTTACAAGCTGAACTGATAGACGCTACCAAGCCCAATTCTCTGAGTACACATATATTTTCATAGGAAAAAGCTCTTACATTTTCTCCCAGATTTCCTAAATTTTCCGAGATGCTTACTATTAGTATTTTATCCTTAAAAGTCTTATGTGATTAATTCCAAATATTCCAAAACTACAGTTAGTGAAATGGGTTCAATCGATTCGATTTTTCGATTGGACTAATATCCTGTCAATTACCGTGTAGAATATGGCAGAATCCTTAATGTTATGTTAGTCAACTTATTTTATTCGTATTAATTCAAATAAATATGTATTCTATTCAATACTTCACGTTTATTTATATAGCCATAGATTATGATGTTATAAGACATTAATATTTATATCATAATTAATCCTATATTAATAACAAAACTAATGTTCCCACGAAACTTGCCCCTAATTTCAAGATAACGCCTTAATCGTGGAGGAACATCGCTCAGGCAGTTTCGCAGATCGCCAGTCATCGCACTTGACACATTCTATTAATTACTTTGCCGCACAAAAAAAAAATCTTTTTATTTTTCTTTTTTTTTTCTTTTTCACCAGCCTTTGGAAAGCGCGAAGGTTTTAATCAAAGTGCTCCTTTATATTTTTATGCAAATGTTTAAAACAGAATAAAAGGTTATTCTCGTGTTTTTATCGCTGGTTTTAAAAAGTTAGTGTTAATGTTATTGGAGTATAAAATATAATTGAATTACGTAATACGCTTGTAATTAAATGCATGACGCGGTATTATAAATCGTGTTTAATAATTATTTGATAAAAGTAAGTAATTTAATTAGAGACTTATAGAATAATATATTTAATAAATTATATATTTCACGTTCATTAAACACCTACCGCAACATTAAAAAACATTGCCATGCCTAACACACTTATAATTTCAAAAACAACTTTTATAAAACAACATCACACATCAAAATCGCAAGAGACCTAACAATGTCGTTTTTAGACATTCATGTCGACCTTCCATCCTATATTTAAATCACTGTGAACCTTAACATTCCTGACATATCTAAACGGTAAAAACGGCCTTGCCTTACCTGCTATAAGACGTAACAACACGATTCTACACACACCAAACTTTACACTAATAAAAAGTTAAACACTAAAAAGTATTCACTAACAAGTATTTACACGGATTTAAAAAGTTTAAATACAATCACAACCACTTTTTTTTTAAATTTAATCTGTACACTAACACAGTACACTCACACAATCACTTCGAATTTCGAAATAGTCGGGTTATTTTATCTGTCGCGGCACGCGTTCGCTCATACAGCCTGAAGGCGGCACACTGGCTGAAATTCACGAAGTTTCCCGACAGACAGAGATAATGCTATCTCTTTCTAGCTCGAAGGAACTCGGGGGTTGAAGAATTTCGCAATTAAAAATCGTTAATAAACACGATTATATGACGTAGTGATAAAGTGAGGAGTGAGAATGTGTTAGATACAGATACGAGATGAGTTAGCGGGGTTGTGTGCTGTTCATTTTATTATTTATTTGTGTGTTTTGTATGTTTTTCTGTAGGAATATGTTCGCTTGTGCGGAGCGCGGCTTGTTATAGTTAGTTGCTTGTTTGGGATAGTATTCGTGATTTGTTTATAGTTTGTTTGGGTAGAAATGTCAAGCATTTTTAATAGTAAAACTAAAGTGATTGGTAGCGTAGTTAGGAACGTTTATAACGAACGAAAGAACATCTGGAGCGGAAGAAGACATTGGATGATTTCTTAACAAAAAAAAAATGTAGGAATGTTTGAAAGAATTACCGTAGCCTAAAAACGTAAAGGGTTAATTAAGGTACATACGAGTAGGTGGGTTTTAGTGACTAAAGTCTGCCACGTCCTCTCACACCACCCTAGGGCGAGAGGAAGTCATTTGATGATTTCCCAGCACAAAAAAAGTCTAAATAAAATTACTTGTGTGTGTTTGTCGAAGCAACTATTTACTACAGCTAAACAATCTAAACATCATTGGTTTGCTCCCTTTTTGGAATTAGTGCACCCGGGTTTTAGTCTCTAAAGTCAACAACGTAACCACTAGGTTTGCCAAACACCAGAAAAAAGAATAAACTATCGTAGTGATACGACGGAAGGTTTTAGAGTGGCGACCACGTACCGGAAGACGCAGCGTTGGAAGGCCTCCCACAAGGTGGACCGATGACATGGTGAGGGACTCAAAAGACCGGTCGTTATGGCGACACTTAGGGGAGGCCTATGTCCAGCAGGGAACGTCTTTCGGCTGAAATGATGATGATGATGAGTGACTCTTCACTCGTATATTACAAGGGGTCTTGTCTCGCGGAGAGTCACAGACATTATTTTGGATAAGAAATATTGATTCATTGCCTCCGAACATTTTGCTTGTAACTATGTACCATCATAAAACTTTCAAATTTTGCATTCTATATCATAAAATAGCTAAACATGTTTGTTTTAATGTTTATTCTTATTGAGTACATTTTCCTGTTTCCGCTCCCATGCAATTTTTCAAGATTAAAATTTATCATCATAAATATTTTTATTCTTATTCTATCTGTTCCTGCACCGGATTCGTGCGGAAGTAACTCCCGGGTGTCACCATTGTGTGGACCGCCTAGAGGATACGGTGGAGCATACGGTAGAGCTGTACCCCTCTTGACCAGAGCACCGCCGTGTCCTCGTGGGGGAGATTGGTGGCAACAGCCTTGGCTAGCAAAGGAGGAGGACGCACATGCACGCGCGAGGGAGCGGCCCTCCTACGCAGGCATCGTCCAGTCCATGGCCCTTTATGGGGCGCCGGTGTGGGCGCCGTCAATGCGAAAGCGACCGGCGGCCCAGCTGATCGCGTGCCAGAGGGTCATGGCCATACGGATGGTGCGGGGATACCGCACGGTTTCCCGCGAAGCGGCGAGCCTCCTTGCTGGCCAGCCACCATGGGATCTGGTGGCAACAGGCCTTGCACGCATGCACGATCTGCGCGTGGAGATGCAACGTCGGGGCGAAACTCCGCTGCCACGACAAGTCGCGGCATGGCGGACAGAGCTCCGGCGGGGTCTAATGGCGAAATGGCGACAGCGACTATCGCAACCCAGTGCTGGGCACGCCATAATTATGGCGGTAAGTCCCCTCTTTGAGGAGTGGCTGGAAAGGCAACACGGCGTCCTTACCTTCCGCATGACGCAGGTCCTCACCGGACATGGTAAGTTCGGGAGGTTCCTGCACCGGATTCGTGCGGAAGAAACGCCCGGGTGTCACCATTGTGTGGACCACCCGGAGGACACGGTGGACCACTCGGTGGAGGTGTGCCCCGCTTGGGCAGAGCAACGCCGTGTCCTCGTGGGGGCGATCGGTGGCGGCGATCTCTCGCGCCGGGCCTTGGTACAGGCCATGGTCCGGAGCGAGGAGGAGTGGCAGGCGGTCGCCTCTTTCTGTGAAGCAGTAATGCTAGCAAAGGAGGCGGCCGATCGCGTGAGGCAACGGTCCTCACGCCCCAATCGCCACCGGGATTCCGATCCCGATTTCCGGCCATCGTAGGCGCAGGCTTGCGGACGGCGAGCAATGGGTGGCTCGCCGCCCGACTGTCCGGTAACCGTCCGGACCGAGCCCAAGTCGTCGACGGCGCGTGCTGTTCCACGCGTGCCTCAAGGAGATGTCAGCAACTGTAGGGGCCTAGCAGGGTCGAAGCCTACTGGGGCCAAGGGTCTGATTCTGAAAGGAAGACTCGTCCCTGGTACGAAAGGCAACGAAGGAACAGGAGTGGGTTTTTAGTCAGTAAAAGTCTGACACTATCTCCCGCCCCGCCCAAGGACGGGGGATGTCATAAGATGATTTGCCCACCGAAAAAAAAAAAACGCTCCAGCCGCAGGGATCCGCGGGCTTGCGGACGACAAAGGAGGCTTCAATCACAAACTATTATTATAATATTAGGTTCATTGGTTAAATTAAAATATTTTATACTAGCTTTTGCGCCTGGCATCGCCCGCATATATAACATATAGCCTATGTCACTCAAGAATAAAGCAACTTTCTAACGGGGAAAAAAATTTCGTAATCGGACCAGTACTTTCAGAGATTACCTCCTACAAACAAAAAAACATAAAAACAAAATAACAAACTTTACCTATATATAATATTAGTGTAGATTTATATATGGTTCAACACGTGTTGTAAGTCGTGGATTAAAACCTAGATAGACGCTAAACTTTGTGTAATTTATAAAATCACCACTGCTCTCAAAACAGTGAAGGAAAACATCGTGAAGAAACATGTTCTAGAACCAAACCTTCGAAGTTATGTGATCTACCAACCCGCACTGGGGCCGCGAGGTGGATTACGGTGCTTTATCTCTCCTAGAGAGGAGGCCTGAGTCCCAATAGTTGGAACATTAAAAGGCTGATTATGCTTCTATCAATATTTTCAGAGATGAAAATCATGTTTAATCCTCTAAGTATAAAATGTTCATTGAACCTATCTTTGAGTATATTCATCAAAGAAGTAAATATTTCTTCAACGCACTCGTAAACCAAGTTGTCACATAAGTTACAATGCCTTTGACTTTCATGTAAACTTGACATGTTTACGACTTTCAACTTACATATAATAAAAAGACGTATTACGTAGAGATGGGCCGACTAGTTGGGAATTCCACTATTCGGCTGCAGCAACTAGTTGGCGATTAGTCGGCATTTAATTAGCTACAGATAAACAAGAACTAAAATATACAAATGGCCGGTACGTAGCGGGGTTCGTTACAAATTAGTTCGTATTCACTTCATTGTCTTTATAGACGATAGACATAATTATGTTACAAGAAATAGGGACCTATTAGTTCAAAACAGATTTCAGACTGGCTAAAGTGGTACGTGGGTGGTCTTCTTTCATGGTACTGTTTGGAAATACCTCCCCAAATATTAGAACTCAATGAAACGAAATTAATCTTGTATTAAACGCACACTATGCAGGCAAGTATATTATAAGTTGGAGGATTATATTCAAGATAAAAATGCTTGGCTGAATGCTGGTCCAGCTCCACTACCACTAGGGTGTACAAATTGATGTTTGGAAATTATTATTATTTAATTATTTTTTTTATATTTAGTATTGTAATAATGTAGAAGCATTTTTTTTTAGTTTGTAAATGTGTGTATCATGGAGCTATTTATGGTTTTTAGGTTACTATTGGACAAGTTTGATATAAATGAGCATGGCAGTTGAGAGTTTGTCATGCTCACTCAAATGTCTCACTGATGGTGGCACGTGTATTGGATCATTCGGATCAAAGGGCTTCGCTCTCGTGATAGTATAAAATTGTCCTAAGGGAACAAATTCTCAGGATATAAATTATCTTATGTTCTATCCCAGATCATGTTCTACCTATGTGTAAAATTTAATCAAAATCCGTTCGGCCGTTCGAGTGTAAAGAGAAACAAGTAACAAACATACACACTCTCAATCTTTCGCCTTTTTATTAGTGTAATTTTACTCAAAGTATAGATACCTACTTATATATAGGTATATATTTTTTTATTAGTATAGTTGAATATAAATCACTTATCGACAGCTTTAAGTACGATGTAATTTATTAAAGTGATCTCGTAAAAATCTTTTGCGTGGAACGAAATAAGATTAATCAGGTTGGTACCTACTACATTATTTTTAGAGATTGTTGACACATTTATGTACCTATTCAGTAAATAAGGAATAAATGATAATGACGATTTTTTTCCGGTGGGAAATAGTAGATTATGTGACTAGGGGATAAAGCAGTGTCTTTAAGTCGCGGGCGGCATGTTGAATTCCGAAGGAAACGAAGTTTTCTAATTTTAATCCCGAACGACAGTGAGGGATTTATATAATTAACTCCCGAGCATCGCGAGGGAGTTAATAAAGAAACCTGAGTGAAGTGAGGAATTCAAGCCACCCAAGATAAAGACAGCTTTATCCCCGTGTTGGATACTCTACTTTTTACACCATCTGTGAGATAATTAAAAGACAATTTAGTAAAACAAATCAAATATTAGAGAAATATAATTATTATGTACAAGTTAATCTTAACTATCACTCAACATGTTTTGAGATTTAAAACAAACAAAATTCACTACTCTAAGATTCTATAGTTTCAATTTTCTTTATCGCTCCCGCTTTTTTATTACTTTTTTTTTCGAACCTCGTCAGTAACCACGACCACGTTTTATTCTGTTTTTTTTTTTGTTAGTGGTCAGTTTGAATTTTGAATAAAGTTGTTTGCTGCACGTACATTTTAGTTCACTTAATGTTGACGGTTTTTGACGTTCGAAATTCAAATCTCATTATTCCCTAGGGATCGCCCATACTGCATTATCTCCCTAGGGACAGAATGATTTGCTTTAAGTGATGGTTGTATGACATACATATAAACGGGCATTATCGAGCAGGTGGTGTAAAAATGATCTTATGACATCCCCCGCTCTGGGCGGAGCGGGAGATAGTGTCAGACTTTTACTGACTAAAAACCCACTCGTGTTCCTTCGTTGCCTTTCGTACCAGGGCCGAGTCTTCCTTTCAGAATCAGCACCTTGGCCCCAGTAGGCTTCGACCCTGATGGGCCCCTACATTTGCTGACATCTCCATGAGGCGCGCGTGAAACAGTACGCGCCATGGACGAATTGGGCTCGGTCATCCTGAACCTGATACCGGTGGGATACTGTATTTTTTATACTTTTAAATGTTTTTTTTTTTATTTAAATGTTTAAAAATATACACCAAAAATTTTTAATTAGTACAAATACTTAAAGGGCTTATTAAAAAAGGTCTTCTTATTATTTAAGTAAAGTCTCAATAAATAATATTCATAAACAGCAAAGTTATTAGCGTTTTTTAATATCCCAAAATGTCATACAATTTATGGAAATTTTGGACAAGCTATTGATTATGAATGAATAAATGACGATCAAAATGGAAAAAACACTGCGCGTAGTATTTTCTAGTAGCAATTGTTATGAATGATTGATTCTATTATAAATTTACCAATTATGACAATTTTTCCTGGACAATTTTGGGATTTCGTTTTTTTTTACTTTTGACTACAAAATATGATCAGTAACGGGTACGGATAGAGCCCCATTTTTTTGTACAAATTGAAAACTAGGGATGTAATTTATACATGTAGATATTAATTGAATAAAGAGATAATAATATTCCACAACGTTCATACAACGCCATCTAGAGCTTGTGGTATGAGCACTAGACCACTGATAAACATCCTTATAGCATAGCATAGTTGGCCTTATAATGTTCCCAGTGTTGGGACTCAGGCCTCCTCTCTAGGAGTGGGAATGGGCCGTAATCCTCCACGCGGGCCTAGTGCGGGTTGGTGGAAGTCACATGTCTTCGAATTTTTGGTTCTAGGACATGCCGGTTTCCTCACGATGTTTTCCTTCACCGTTTTGAGAGCAGTGGTGATGAAATAAATTACGCATAGTAATCATCATAAACATCCTTATACATTTCTAAATACATACATATTATAGATAAATTACACCCAGACAGAAATGTAATCGTAAAAATCTTTCATCGGCCAGCATATGCCATTGTGTAAGTAGTGTCACCACGTTAGGTCGTCCCAGCGAGAGTGTTGCCCGTTCGAAAACATGTGATTTGAATAATCCGTTGCGACAAGCCAAGTAACTTAAAATTTAAGTGCTGAAACATGCAAGATGTTTTTTTTTTTGTTGATGCTGTTTGTGTCGAACATATGTAGTTGTTTTTTCAGTGTTTAAAGTTCATTGTACAGTAAATATATTTATGTTTGAATCTACCTTATTGTGAACGTGAGGACTATGTTGATTGTTTTTTTTTCCTTTTCAGTACTTAATTTTAATGTGTCTGGCAATTTGAGTATTTTCTGCGGCCTACCCAAATGTCCTTTCCTTGGTATTGTTCGTCAAGTCGTTGAGCTCCTTAGTAGTCCTGAGTTGAGCTTACTGACAAATGCTTGCACTGACTGGACAGGTCCACTCAAATCTGTATGGTTCTTTCTTCAAAAGACCATTTCAGACAAATCTGCATGGTTCTCATGTGATTTGACCATTACATATTTACTGTATGGACTTTAAAAGAGACTTTGACCCCTGAGTTTGTTTCGGTGTTTCTTCTCAGGGTAGTCAGCTAGGAAACACCGGCCTCATCTAGTTTAAAAATGACAAAAAAAAAAAATTGACGTGTAAAAGTGTTTTTTAAACCTATTTACAAAATAAATATCATTTATCATTTATCATTTACCAATAATATATAGTAACTTTTTACCCAACTACATCAGGAGGGTGTGTATGTATATCGTATCCGGCAGTTGATTTGTTGACAACAAACCATAGTACGCCATCTAGTGGCAACTTGAAGAACTAGAGTTGGCGTGCTTTTGACAGAGTTAGGCGTTTCCATTTTGCCACGAGGTTGAGAAGAACCCCCGAAGAACGGCGGATACTCTTCACCAGGCCGTTGCAGCGTGAAAATGCAATGGAAATTTTTGGTTGTTTGTACCTACCTAAAATAGTTCACTGTATCGAATTGTACGGGTGAGAGTCGCGGGAATGCCGTGGATGCGAGACGCACAGGATCGGTCGTTGTGGAGATGCTTGGGGGAGGCCTATGTCCAACAGTGGACGTCTTTCGACTGAAATGATGATGATGATGATGATCGAATTGTAGCCGCAACCTTCACCAAGTTATCGGGCCACCTTGTGGGAGGCATTCCGACGCTGCGTCTTCCGGTACATAGTGGCCACACCAGAACCTTTCGCCCACATCACCATCTGTTCTGTGAGCAATGTGGCCTGTCCACTAACATTTAAGTTTGTTAATACTTCGGACTATGCCAATAACCTTGGTTCTCCTGCGAATATCTTCATTTCTGATACGATCACGGAAGAAAACTTTCTATTGCTCTATGGGTGACTTTAAGCCTTCTGATGAGGCCCATAATATTTGTAATATAAGTAGGTCAACTACCTTTATTAACTCACTAAAACACAACAGCCATAGTACGTTCTTACCCTAACATGCTCCATTAACATAACATTGAAGGGTTCGCGGAGCATCAGCACCACGTTTTCCACCTACAAAAATAACTTTTATTTTACTATGACTGGCACGTCCAACATTTCATGGCTACAGCCGATAGTAATTTTACCTATCCAGCAATTTCTCAGCTTACTTTCACTAAATCACTATCTTGTGACGTTCAAATGTCATCGATAAAACTGACATTTGAAATCGAAATGCTAGTTGTAAAATATGGAATTTATTTTAGTTGGTGACACGTATTGAGAGACTAATAAAAGTTTGAAATGACAATAGTTTTCAGAGTCGACTAGTTGGAGATTGAATGAATAAGCTGAACTTTTTTATTAAATTTCTTTCTTTAATCAATTTTATTTTGATCCATGTCATCTCGAAGCTGTCTACAGTGCGATTCCGATTCCGAATCAGTTCCGAACAATTGTAATCGAAAATTATATCGGAGGTTGATGCATAGTGGCTGCGATGGGCGTGGCACCGTGGCCCTGGAACGCAAAGAGTAACTGAAAGAACACCTGGGTTTTTAGCCAGTAAAAATAGAACGCTCCCCCCTCGCTCCAATCAGGAGTTATTTTATTTTTCGTCCCCAAAAAACAAAAATACAATGTGATATTTACTAGAAACTAATCTGAGTGCCTAGCCAAGTTGTTAATTTACAATCAATAACGCTAATAGAACAAATGTACGGGATTGACATCATCTCAACGTCAAGTCACGCGGTCAGAACAAAGGAATCGGAGGCGTTACCGACTGTACAAAGAGATTCGAAACGAAACGGTTGTGACTTAGCTAGGCCTGCTGAGGTTCTCAGTGTTGACGAATATCAATCGAAATTCATAAAAAATCCGTTTTACACTTCGTCTCCTTATCAAACATGCTGATTTTCGTACAGTATGCTGGAAAACGGTTACAAAGTATTCTTTGCATGTACTAATTCTGATTATATTTGTTTTTCTCTAAACCGAAATTTATAAATGCTATGTTTGCTTACCAAATACGACAAGCAAAGAAAAACACGCTGTGCTCCAAAATATTGTGTGAAAAAAATTCCACAATCACCTTACTTGGCAATCAGTTTTGTGATATCATTTTGTTTTTATTTAACACTTTAGCACAAAAACGGTGTTTTACATCACAAGCTCTCGTTCATAAACATCAAGTTATGTTGAAGGATTAAATTATGCAACATGTTTTTGATGCAAACGCACGGACCATCACACAAACAGTGTTTACAACCATGTTTTCATGTTGATGTTTTGCGTAAAACGACAGTTAGCCGTGTTTTACGACAAACGTACGGAAGGATATAATATTAATTAAATTGTTTGTTTGATGAGGAAAAACAAACGTTCACTTTAAATGTTGATACGAGTACTAGTTGAATCCTGCGGTTTCTGTCATTGAGGGAGCTACATATTAAACGGGAAGTACCCTATGCATTTTGATTCTCTTGGGAGTGTCAAAATATAAGTTTATTTATTTATTTATTTATGTACACACAAACACTTAAAAATGAAAATAACAAAAGCAGACAGAAGAGCACAAAGGTATTGCTTATTACAAATGAAATTTCTTCCAGCAGACCTGCGACAGGAGAGTTGGATGAGAGATGTAGACACAGTGTATACAAATAAGTTAGAAAATTAAATATATATATAATATATTATCTAAATTAAATCATATAATACATAATAGTTTTTTGCAACATAAACGGCCGTTTCTTTTTTTTCGTTAACTCAGAAGTTTGATTTTTTCACAGCTTCAAGGGACCGCAGACCTAAGTATATGGTTTTAATTTCAACTCGATACCTCCACGCGTTCCGGAGATAAAGGGTATTGACAGACAGACAAACAGGAAAACAGACAGACACACACACAGACAGACAGACGGACAACAAAGTGATCCTATAAGGGTTCCATTTTTTCCTTTTTAAGGTACGGAATCCTAAAAACAGATCATCATCTCCCTAGCCTTTTCCAAATTAGCTTGGGCTCGACTTCCAATCTAACCAGATATGACTAAATACCCGTGTTTCACATGGAGCGACTGCCTATCAAACCACAACCCAGTTGCTGGGCAACACGAGACTCCTTGGATAGACTGACGGTCAGACTTTCAGACGTTTGACTATCTGTAACGACTGTTAAAGATCTACGAATAACCAACGGCTTTAGGTGCTTTCCAAGGCACGGATTGTCCTAGGTCATCATCTTCCTGCCCTTGTCCCATCTTATTTGGGGTCGGCACAACATGTTTTTTTCTTCCATTCTATCCTGTCAACGGTCATGCTATCACTAACTTCCTTTTCTTTCATATCACTGTTCACACAATCCATCCATCTTTTCTTTGGCCTCCCTCTCCCTCTCCACCCATCCACATGTATACTCATAACTCTTTTAGTAACATGCGTTTCATCTCTCCTCTTTACATGACCATACAAGGACAAACGATTCACTTTCAACTTTTCAGTCACTGGCGCCACTTTCAAACTTCCTCTAATATACTCATTTCTCACTTTATCCATTCTCGTCACACCACACATCCATCTCAACATTCTCATCTCCGCTACATGCAATCTTTTTTCATCCGTCTTTTTCACAGCCCAACATTCTGATCCATACAGTATGCGTAAACTTAGAAAAGTACATATGAATTCACATCATTACTTGTCCGATTTCGAAATTGCAATCTCATACAGATTAGATTTAGAACATATACAATCGCTCACCGTCCGAAATCAACTATCGGGCAGTTGTACGGACCAGACACAACATCCGTCTGGTCGAAAGATCCTTATCCCTTTTCAACGGAGGGTTTAAAGCTCCTTTATACCCTGTTCCCCATGCCTCTAAAACTTCTTTACACAAAACATACCGTTTTTTTTTTCACGAACAGAAAACTTTTTGCGCTGCAAGGTTTTTCGTTGTCATTGTTATTTATCATTATCATCGCCATAAAGAACTTCACAAGAGCATATGCAGACGTTACATCGGTTCCCTCCTATCCAGCTGCTTCCAGCCACCCTGCAAAGATAATTTTGCTTTACGATGCCTGGCTTTGAAGACGCTTTCTTGATTGATTTATAGTATCAGAAACTTTAGTAGTATGTTTATTTAATTAATATAAACTAGTGCTGGACTGCGATCCCACATGATGGTAAGGAGAGATGCAATCCTTGATTGTGAAGCGCACTAGTTAATTAAGAGCCTATTCACTTTAGCCTTGAAGACACCTAAATTACCGCAGTAGGCAAATTGTTCCAGTCATTCGATTTATGCGGAATAAATGTTAAAAGATATTTCTTGCGAAACCGCATCCAAGAGCTAGACCTGTACCATGACGTTTAAAGTAAGATTGTTTCATTCTTATTTCCAGTGTTGGTAAGAGATGGCGCTAAACAACCTGTATAGCTCTGTCTCTTCATCATCATCATCATCATCATTTCAGCCGAAAGACGTTCACTGCTGGACATAGGCCTCCCCCAAGCGTCGCCACAACGAACGGTCCTGTGCGTCTCGCATCCATCGGACTCCCGCAACCGTTACCAAGTCATCGGTCCACCTTGTAGGAGGCCTTCCAACGCTACGTCTTCCGGTACGTGGTCGCCATTCCAGAACCTTTCGGCCCCAACGGTCATCTGTTCTGCGAGCAATGTGCCCTGCCCATTGCCACTTTAGTTTGGCGATTCTTCGTGCTATGTCGGCAACCTTGGTTCTCCTGCAGATATCCTCATTCTTGATTCGATCACGCAAGGAAACTCCGAGCATAGCCCTCTCCATTGCCCTTTGGGTGACTTTAAGCCTTCTGATGAGGCCCATTGTAAGCGACCACGTTTCGGAGCCATATGTCATCACTGGCAACACGCACTGGTCATAGACTTTCGTCTTGAGACACTGTGGTATATTGGACGAGAACACTCTCTACTCACACTCTGTCTCTGTCTCTGTACTCTGTCTCTTACCCACACTGAAATAAGAATGAAACAATCTTTCTTTGAACGTCATGGTAACCCCGCTAGTTCTTAATAATGATTCAATATTGTTAGACACTCTGCACACAGCCTTATCCACTTTTGCATTTCTGTAGCGTAAAAGTAGTGCGACTGTGAAAATAGAGGGAATCCGTCACGTCCCCGTGACGTCGAGACGTGGCGATGCCTTGCACATAAATTATGGACACTCTACTACCTTTGGCAGTCGAACTGGTGAGAATGTTGTCGCAGGGAGACTTTTAGCAACTTTTTAAAACTGGTGTTGGAAAGACACGTGTAAGGTCGTGGAAGGAGGTGGAAGGTACAGTTTGCAGCTTTGTATATTTTTTTACCTGACTGCAAGAAGGGTTATGTTTTTCGCGCGTATCTTGTATTTATGTATGTAATTTTCTTTATTACCTCATATCTTCCAAACTGCTGGAAGGATTTATCTTAATTGAGATATTATTAGATTCATCTCAATAACCCAAGTGTTCTTAGATAGGTGACGTTGAAAAAAAACACGCAATACCTTAAAAAAAATCATTTAATACTACAATATGGGTATCAAATTAAAGAGCTTATCGTGGGGATTTCAAAATGGTATATCATGAGCATATTAAAAAAATATAGCCAATTAAATAATCTAGACTAAAATCATTCCAACCAATATGGGTCCCGACTGTTGCAATCAATATGTTCCGTATTAGAATTTATTATCTATTTGTTTTATTTTATTTGTGTATATTAATGCTATTGAATTGGTTTCTACATTATAGGACTGAACTTGTTTTTTTCTTTTCAGTTATTATTTAAAGTTTTTTTGTACGCAATCGGGCTTTTTATTATTTAATTTTTTTAATACCTTGCTCCACACAAAATTTTACTCCTGTATCGTGGGTGCACAAACATTTAAACTTTCGGTTGGTGCAGTGGTTGAACGATTGGCTGGTACGCTGCGTGTCACGGATTCGATGCCTGCGCGGAACAAATATTTGTATGGTTGACATAGTTGTTCCAGGTCTGGGTGTCTTGTATACGTGAGTTTAAATGTTTGTATATACACCTACGATAATAGAGTAATTCCATTTGTGGGATTGTTTAATCCCTTCCCATATAGGCATAGATGGTAACGTCAAGGCAGATTATCTGGCAAAACAAGCTAGTTCGGATGGCACTGATTTCATAACTGTTCCACATTACATGGACTACGTCTCCATTTTTAAAAAGATATGTCTTCAAAATTGGAAAGATTATTTTGATCTTCGTTCAAAAGAAAAAGGCATTTGGTATAGAACAATCCATTCACAACCTTCGTATTCACCGTGGATTGATAAGTATTTTATTACCAGGGAGGACTTAACCATATTACTAAGGCTTCGTTCGGGTCATATGCCTCTCAATAAATTCGGTTTTATGATGAAAAAGTTAACTTCACCTATTTGCGCTACATGTAACGAAGACGAGGACACATATCATGTTTTAATGAGATGTGTCCGAAACCAATCGTTCGAAACACAAATTAATTTATCGAATCCTGTTTCAGATAAAATAATCCCTATCATTAATATGGTTAAGTTCGCTCTGAAAAACCGACCCAAATCTTAACTGTATTTTTTTTTACTGTTATATTTGTATACCAAGCAACAGAGTGACATATTCGGACTAGCGAAAAACTCTTTAAATAAAGATAAAAAAAAGATTGTTAAAAAAAAATTACGTTCAATTTGGAACAACTATTTCTAAGCCATATAAATATTTGCACAACGCGGCAAACGTTTCAGCAAAGCATAACAACAATTAAATAAGTAAGTGTGTGTATTCATCTATCGATACATATAATAAATCTGTAGAGGTTTTTAGTTGTGCGCGCATCACGTAAAATGTACGAAATCGATGTAGATAACTTTTATACATAAAAATTGTGTGTAATTTGATAAATTACTTAGGCTTTGTTTCATCGCAATAGGTTGACTATATCAAAAGGTATGCTACATTCATTGACTGTTAAGTGGTACAAAGTTCTCCGGGTCAGCTGTAAACTCCGCAAACTCATAGATTATTTTGTAGTTCGATCCAGTTTTTTTATTACTTTATTCATTTTACTTATTTGATACTTTGATGGCTGGTCTACCTCTCTTCTCTCATGCCTCTACTAATATAATATGCTACTGTCCTTAAACTAAAGTGCCGTTGTCTGACATTTGGCGCACTTTTGTTTTTTTATTACACGGCAAACAGACAAAAATTCTGTATCAATCTGCCGAAGCTGTATTGTTATTGTGATTGTGCTCCTTTTATAATATGTGTGTAACAACTTAAAATGTGATTTTGTCAGATAACGGCATTATAGCTTGAGGACGGCAGTATGGGAATATTGCAAAACTCACTCATTGTTTTTAAAAGAATACCTAATCATGGAATTTCATGGCGGTTCTTCTCCACAGGAAACGACTAAAAGGAACCGTGTACTATCTTCTGTCGTTTTATAAGTGCCCATGTAGTTGAATTTAAACGACATTCTTCCCAACATTTAACAATCTAAAGTGGCAATGGGCAGTGCACATTGCTCGCAGAACGGATGGCCGTTGGGGCCGAAAGGTTTTGGAATGGCGACCACGTACCGGAAGACGTAGCGTTGGAAGGCCTCCTACAAGGTGGACCGATGACTTGGTAACGGTTGCGGGTGTCCGATAGATGCGAGACGCACAAGACTGTTCATTGTGGTGACATTTGGGGGAGGCCTATGTCCAGCAGCGGACGTCTATCGATTGAAATGATGATGATGATGATGATGACTCGGACGTCACGATCCTGGAGTATGTGGAGTATGATCCCTTGGGACAATTTTCTACTTTCACGCAGGCAAAGCTGCGGGCTACAGCTAGTCCTGTATACGAATGACTGTTTGTTTAATTAAAGTGTATTAACGCTGCACTAACCACACGCTGGTAATAATAAGGACATATTTATGTGCTTATAATTGACGTGTGGTTTGTCTGGTTATCCAGCCATAAATTATAAACAGTGGGTTTTTTTCTTTTTAATTTAGAGCTCTTTTTTTTTGTTTGAGTATACATATACAAATATACTTAATACACAAAAATGTTAACAAACAATAGTTGAGAAGAATATATCTCACGTTCGGCCCTGGTTTGGACGTCGCGTAGTGTTCCACGCGCGCTTCAAGGAGATGTGAGCAAATCATAGGGGCCCAGCAGGGTCGAAGCCTACTGGGGCCATGGGTTAAGTGAAAATGAACCCCGGGGCCCTGGAACGCAAGGCAAAGAAGGAACAAACATGTGGGTTTTAGTCAGTAAAAGTCTGACACACCCTCTCGCGCCGCCCAAGGAAAGAAAGAAAGAAAAGAAAGAAAACACATATGTTGAAATACAAAAAGTATGAAAGTATGAAAAGAATAACATTAAAATCTGTGGAAGGCCAAAAGGGCGCCTAACTCAGCATATGCTAGGCAAGGCAAGGGTGGGTGATGTCATTAGATAATTTCCCAACTAAAACAAAAAACGTTTGGCCCTGGTTCAGGCCATGGTCCGGATCGAGATGGAATGGGAAGCGGTCACTTCATTCTGCGAAGCAATAATACGAACAAAGGAGATGGTCACAACCATGAAGGAACGAACTTTTTTACGCCCCAGTCCCGACCCCGGGTGTCGGGACTCGAAGGGCAATCCCCGGCCACCACAGGTGCAGACTGGTCGGCGACGAGCAATAGCTAGGTCACCGTCCGGCCATTCAGTAAGGCCCTCTTCCAAGTCGTCCTCAAAGATATGTCAGTAAAACCACAGCGTGGCTAATGCCCGTTACGGACGCGGGAATTTTTGAAATAGTTGTCGCTGTTTTGCACTCACAAATTAATCAATCAATTAGACAACCTCCTTCCAAGATTTAAACGTCACCAATGATAGAGCGGTTGCTCTATCATTGGTGGATTCTAAGCTCAGATACTCTAGACAAGCTGTCACTTATTCAATCGTTACCGCTGATAAAATGTCAGTCCTAAAGCCTCTCGTAGCTAAATACTGATCAGAATCAGTAATCAATCGACACGAAAAGAAGAGTAATAAGTTATTGATACACTGCCTTATATGACAGTTTAACAGAACAGTTAATCATGGCAGTAAGTCCCCTCTTTGAGGAATGGCCACGGCGTTCTCACCTTCCGCATGACGCAGGTCCTCACCGGACATGGTAAGTTTGGGAGGTTCTTGCACCTGATTGAGGCGGAAAAAAAGCCTGGATGTCACTTTGACTGACCTGTTTGTCTAGTGGTTAGTGGCCCTGACTGGTCGTGGGTTCGATTTCCAGCCAAGACAAATGTTTGTGTGATGAGCACGATCATTTGTTCTGTGTGTAGGTGTAATTTATCTATAGTATGTATTTAGAAATATATAAACATGTTTATCAGTTGTCTAGTAATCATAGCACAAGTTCTGCTTAATTTGGGACCAGATGACGTTGTGTGTAATATGTGGAATATATTATTTATTACTCTAAGCTATTTTAGTATTTAATAAGTTATTAATATACTGTCTTAGACATAGGCAGTTTAACAGAACAGTACCGTCAAACGGGGTGAATAGGAACGCAAGGGTGAATAGGAACAAAACTTTAGTTAGGTTTTTCACATTGGTATAAATATATACAATTGATTTCTATCAAAGCATTTGTTTTTATTACAATTAATGAATAAATAGGAGGACTTAAATGCTGGGAAAACTTGTTAACGCGAAGATCCCCTTCAAACTTTTGTTCCTATTCACTTCACCCCATTTAACTGTAAATGCTGATCATGTACCACAGTAAATAACTAAAAGTGACACAATATTTTAGTGTATCATAAATATCACAACATGACCATAAAGCATAAGCATAAAGAAATATAATATAATATCAGATAATGATGCGAACTTGGCCCATTTTGCGTCGCATCCATGAAGTGCGGGAGTCATCATATTTATCATTTGGCACAGGGATCGTAAACCTTTTATATGCGAGGAATATTTTTTAAATATATGTTTATTATTGTATATACGTAAAAAAAGCAAAAAGTGTATCTACGGATCACAGCAGGAATGGGCTGCGAGCTTGTTTCGATTGTTGAAGCTGTGAAGAAATTAAATTTCTGAGTTAACGATAAAAAAGATACGGTCGTTTATGTCGCAAAAAAAAAGTGTATTTCGACACTCTCAAGAGAATCAAAATTCATAGGGTACTTCACGTTGACCTAGAATCCTGAAATTTGGCATGAAGCAAGGTCTCATAGCACAAGTATTGGAAAAATCTGAAAACTGTAAATTTGTAGACACGTCACATCGATTTGGAAAAATCTTCGTAACTCAATTCGGGAATCTAACTGTTTTCATAGGTAAGTTTGTACGGAACCCTCAGTGCGCGAGTCCAACGCACCCTTGCCCTGTTTTTTTTTTATTTTAATATAGAAAACTTCCAAAAAATACAAAACAAATTGAAAAATAACTTTGATTTCAGAAGTCGGTGCCAAAAAGAATAAAGAACCAAACCAGTGGTAGCCCATGTGATAGTGTAGATATTTATCAGTGAAAGAATTTCCATGATCAGACCAATTTATTGGATCTGCCAGATACCAACTCGATAGGCTTGAGTCAATTGAGAAACGAGCCAAGAGCATCATCAAAAATGTGAGAAGCAGTGGTGGCCGAGTGGTAACGGCCCTGACTTACGAGTTGTAGGTCGCGGGTTCAAACCCCGCCAGGCGCATTACTTTGTGTAATTTATTTCATCACCACTGCTCTCAAAACGGTGAAGGAAAACATCGTGAGGAAACCAGCATGTCCTAGAACCAAAAATTCGAAGACATGTGACATTCAACAACCCGCACTGGGCCCGCGTGGTGTTACAGTCCATTCCCTCTCCTAGAGAGGAGGCCTGAATCCCAGCAGTGGGAACATTAAAAAGGCAGATTATGCTATGCTTATGCTAATGTTACCGCCTTAGTAGGTTCTGGCTGTCCTGGCGAACTTCGTACCGCCTAGCAGTCAATAAATGTAGTATATCTTTCGATATAGTCAACCGATTGCGATGAAACAAAGCCTAAGTAATATATCAAGTTACACACAATTTTAATGTATAAAAATTATCTACATCGAATTCGTACAGTTTACGTGATGCGCGCACAACAAAAAACTTCTACAGATTTATTACAAAAAAAAATGTGTTTATTATCATAAAAATCTATACAATTAAGTGGCCGGGGCTTCCCAGAAAGTAATCCGAAGATACTTGTGATGGGATAAACCTCGCTCTTTCTCAATTAATTAACAATTGTTTCGTTGTGCTAATTAGGTATAAGTTACACATTTTTTTATAAAACCAATAAAAACCAAAAAAATATAAGTATAGATATTACTTTAGATTACCTTGACGATGTTATTTCCAAGAATATCACGTGTGCAAACAATCTGGTCGCATCCCATTGGTTCGCCATCCCTGAAGCAGGCGGTAGATGTTTTATTTCACTCCGTATGTCGCCGTCGTCTGTCGCGGGAGAGGATAATGCATAAAATATTATTGCTATCGCTTCCATTTTGGCCGGAGTCGCGGAAATATGGCGTGTCCGTATGTATTGATATTGTTGTCTGTAGTGCCACTGAGATTAGGCTACTTATTTGTGTTGATAGGTGTTTTAAGTTGCGATAAAAGTGTTGGCTTTCCGAAATACTGGGCTTATTTTTGTCGTACAGATATAGTAAGTACTTTTTTCTTGTTTTCGAGGTGAAGCCTTCAGAAGGCGCCCGGTCTTTGGGGTTAATTATAATAATAATATAATATTTCACAACTTTTATACAACGCCATCTAGTCCCAAACTAAGCAGAGCTTGTTGTACGAGTACTAGACCACTGATAAATGTGCATATTGTAGATAAATTACACCCAGACAGTACAAATGATCTTGCTCATCACACAAACATTTGTCTTGGGTGGGCATTGAAACCACGACCTCTGGCATAGCAGTCAGGGCCACTAACGACTAGACTAACAGGGCAGTCAGGTCAGTCCATGGATTGTGGGTTTTTTAACGTACTAAAACCAGCACATAGGAGGGCACCGTTACCTCTTAAAAGACCACTCCGGAACCTCCTCCGTGCAACGCCTATTAAGGCATATCCCTAAGAAGACTGTACAAGGGTCTCCCCTGAGCCTCACTGTGCTTGGCAGCACGTGATCACTGTCTTCCCTGGAATCACTCGATGGGCGAGTCCTTACTCTGAAGTTAAAGTAAGTACCTTCCGGTTATAAACACATCATTCATAATTGGTCTCTTCGCGGTAGGAAAAATTTACCCAACCGCAATATTGACTCTTTCAGCTTCGTAGTATGTAAAGAATTCATTGCTAAAGTAACACTCGATCGGCGACTTCATGCGTCCGGCCGTGGTCCACGCCAAGGTACAGAGCGAAAGGGCATGGGAAGCGGCCAAAAAAAAAAAAAAACCTCCTTCTGCGACACAGTAATATGAGCGAAAGAAGTGGAGGAAAACGGCAATTCTCATGTCCTGGTCGCAACAGAAAACACGAAAGCCCTGGAAATTGAGACTCACTAAGCGATTCCCGGCTAACACATATGCTCGGCGTGTAATAGTTAACTCGTCATTCGTTACGTACCTCAAAAGGAAAAACCGAACCCTTATAGGATCACTTTGTTGTCCGCCTGTCTGTCAAGACCCTTTATCTCGGGAACGCGTGGAGATACCAAGTCGAACTTAAAACTACATACTCAGGTCTGCGGTCCCTTAAAGCTGAAAAAAACAAACTTCTAAGTTGACGAAGAAAAAAGGTACGGCAGTTTATGTCGTAAAAAACATTTCGACACTCAAGGGAATCAAAATTCATAGGGTACTTCCCGTTGACCCAGAATTCTGAAATTTGGCATAAAGCAAGGTCTTTTAGCACAGGTATAGGAATAAACCTGAAAACACTTTTGTTGCGAAAACTTTGCCAAAAGGCTTTTTACACTATAAAGGACTATGTTGAGGACCAAAAGGCTTGGGATTGACCTGCTCCAGTACGCACTGCAACTGTTGTCTTATTTTTTTTTTTTGTTTTTTTTTTAATTGTGCTTTTTATTATTTATTACAATTTGATATTGTAGATTATTTTTATTTTGCAATTTGACTTTTTTTTTCTCTATTAATTTTTGACATCACTGTTTACTTTGCTAAAGTATTACATTTTGTAAACTATATTTTTCCTTTTATTATTGTGAACGTGAGGACTATGTTGATTGCTTTTTTTTCCTTTTCAGTAATTTTAACGTATGTCTGGCAATTTGAGTATTTTCTGCGGCCTACCCAAATGTCCTTTCCTTGGTATTGTTCGTCAAGTCGTTGAGCTCCTTAGTAGTCCTGAGTTGAGCTTTACGAATACTGACAAATGCTTGCACTGACTGGACAGGTCCATTCAAATCTGTATGGTTCTTTCTTCAAAAGACCATTTCAGACAAATCTGCATGGTTCTCATATGATTTGACCATTACATATTTACTGTATGGACTTTAAAAGAGACTTTGACCCCTGAGTTTGTTTCGGTGTTTCTTCTTAGGGTAGTCAGCTAGGAAACACCGGCCTCATCTAGTTTAAAGATGACGAAAAAAAAAATTGACGTGTAAAAGTGTTTTTTTAAACCTATTTACAAAATAAAAAACTTTTTACAAAAAAAAATACAACCGACTTCAAAGTAAAAAAAACACTGAAAAGTGCAAAATAACTTTAATTTCGGAAGTCGGTGTTTCTATAATAGTTTTGTCTCTTCGTTATTTAACACCGACTTCCGAAATTAAAGTTATTTTGCACTTTTCAGTGTTTTTTTTACTTTGAAGTCGGTTGTATTTTTTTTTGTAAAAAGTTTTTTATTTTACACTTTTTAGTTATGGTACCACCACTAAAAAGTACCCCTCAGCCAAACTTAAATACCTTATAGCCAGAGTGCATCTCATGACAATTCTAATAATCCCAAACACGGTAAGATTACATTAATTTATTACGTTCCGGTGCCTAACTTCAGGCTTCATCATCAGATCAGTTCGATATATTCCCCCTCTACTTTCAGTCAGTCATCGACTACACGTATAAACAAAGCAATTTTACTTGTTACGACGGTTCTACTGTGATCCTATGAGGAGTTCTGTTCCATATCTTCAAAGTTCATGATCAGATCATAACAATATTTCTATGGGACCAACTCGGAAGTATAACCTTCCAATCAAAAAAAAATTTTTCAAAATTGGTCCACAATTGACCGAGAAATCGGTGAACATACATAAAAAATAAAAATAAAAAACATACATTCAACCGAACATATAACCTCCTCCTTTTTGAAGTCGGTTAATAAATATCATTTATCATTTATCAGTTGTGTTATGTCACAAAAAAATATTTACGATTCGGAAAAATCTTCGAGACTTCCTCAGTGCGCGAGGCCGGCTCGCACGTGCACAGTTTTTAAACGACTTCAAAAAGGAGGAGGTTATATGTTCGGTTGAATGTATGTTTTTTATTTTTATTTTTTATGTATGTTCACCGATTTCTCGGTCAATTGTGGACCGATTTTGAATATTTTTTTTTTATTGGAAGGTTATACTTCCGAGTTGGTCCCATAGAAATATTGTTATGATCTGATCATGAACTTCGAAGATATGGAACAGAACTCCTCATAGGATCACAGCAGAACCGTCGTAACAAGTAAAATTGCTTTGTTTATACGTGTAGTCGATGACTGACTGAAAGTAGAGGGGGAATATATCGAACTGTCTGATGATGAAGCCTGAAGTTAGGCACCGGAACTCTGTAATGAATTAATGTAATCTAACCGTGTTTGGGATTATTAGAATTGTCATGAGATGCACTCTGGCTATAAGGTATTTAAGTTTGGCTGAGGGGTACTTTTTAGTGGTGGTACCATAACTAAAAAGTGTAAAATAAAAAACTTTTTACAAAAAAATACAACCGACTTCAAAGTAAAAAAATACACTGAAAAGTGCAAAATAACTTTAATTTCAGAAGTCGGTGTTAAATAACGAAGAGACAAAACTATTATAGAAACACCGACTTCCGAAATTAAAGTTATTTTGCACTTTTCAGTGTATTTTTTTACTTTGAAGTCGGTTGTATTTTTTTGTAAAAAGTTTTTTTTTGTTTTAATATTCATCGCATAACTTCTCTCATTCTGAGTAGAGCAAAAGGGAGTGTCAGACTTTTACTGACAAAATCCACCAGTGTTCCTTCAGTTGCCTTTTGCGATTCAGGGATAACTCTATCGAATACTCCCGTAGGTAGCCATAGCAATTCCGTAGCCTTGGTGTAAACTACTATCAACTATACAAATAGCAGAGGCCTTAAAATGGCGCGTGTTAAAATGACGCGTGTTAAAATGTCAAGCTTGTGAGCGAGAAAGATGGAGGGAGCTATACACCCTATATAGCTCCATCCCTTTAACAGTTCAGTTTAGGTCGTAAAATAGATCGCGTTATACAGCTCATGGTAGGGTCTCCGGTTGCTAAAAGAGTTCTAAAAACTGGCCACTAAGAATACTCAAAAATACACAAAAAAAAATATGTTTACCATACTCGATGTCAATAACCTCGTACATTCATTGCGTTGAACGTTTAACCAGCCCGCCCTTCTGCTGCTCATAATAATTCCCTCTTTAATATATTTATAAGGGATAGCTTCAGCCGCAATCTGTTTCCAGAAATTGGAATATTTTTTACTCTATCCCAAGCGCTGCGTGCCTGCCAAGTTACTATTGCGGTTGCGAAAAAAAAAATTGCCTCTTTTCCATATATTTAAGGTGTATAACCCTTTGTGTTCGTTGTTTTCGTTCTTTTGTAAGTGTTAGAGCAGGAATGTGTGCTGCGTTATGCTACACAACGGATGCCGATAGAGTGTATACTCAAATGTATTGTGTTTATTATTTATGGTACGTTTGTTTACTTTTTCTGGGGTCAGTGTGTCAATGGCTGTATTTGGCTCTCGGAATGTTTCCGCATTTGTAACCTCTATAGTGGTTAAGGTAACATAAAATATAGAAATGCTTATTTTCTTTCATGGGGCTTGATTAGCGAAGTGAATGCTTAGTTTCTGCGCTATAAGTTGCATATTGGATTCCCGAATAGTTTTCGTCCGTGTTTCCCAAAGGGATAGGCTGATTCTGGCTGGATATACACCCAGCATTTCGTTGAGGCTTACAGCTGACGTAGACCAGGAAAGGCTCTACATGGCTCTTCATGTGACTGGCTGAAGGTGCAGTGTGCTTAGCCAAGGTTGCTTAAGGGGTTGAGAATGGTGACCAAGTAAGACCAGGTAAGCTAGCTTTCGGACAGCGATTGTCCGAAAGCTAGAGAAAGTGATGATAACATTAGCTGCACGAAGGCGGCGCTTACGTTTCATGGTCGAGGGTCACCAGTTTAGAGGTATGCGGAATAGAGTCTATAATCCTCCGTAATACCTCCGATGAAAAGTGTATTGTGTCTGGTCTGGGCAACTACCCAATACTTGATTTCGGACTGTTTTATATATTCTAATCGCGCGAAGAACTAAATGCAGATGAACGCGATGCAGAATTTAGTAGTTTAATCCCTGTGTGGCAAAATTTTAAGTATTGGAGTGTGGCGATATCCATGTAGGATATCACTACCAGTTTTTTTATGATCCACATTTAATTCACTGGTTGTCTATCAATGGCCAATGCAGAATTACAGTTCGGTGCCCCTAAGACTTAAAAGTCGTAAAAGTTTTGTTGCAAGCGCGAGCCCATCTCAAAATAACACCACCTTGGAGTGATGCGACCTCTGGCGGGAGAAGTTTAAACCTCCTGATGATTTTGTCGAGCCGTCGGAGAGCCTCTCTCCTGGACACGAGTTGCCATGGCCCACCTGGAAAACTCTAAACAGACTGTGCACCCAAGTTGGGCGCAGCAAAGACAATCTCCACAGATGGGAGATCTCGGACGGTTCCGATCTTCCGTGTTTGTTCGGCGTCTCTCCGCAGACTATGCCCCACCTTCGATCCTGCATCACGTGCCCTGTTACCTGTTCACGTAGGGACCTAATGACAGCATCAGCGGACGGCATTTCCGTGGCCGAATACTGGGCCAAGCAAGGAATTTAACTAGTTTTGCCATCGATACGCTAAGAAGAAGAATGGTCAATGTCACCTTGGAGTTTTTGTGTGAAGTTCAGTAGCTGTTTTAGATATTCGCAATTTTTTTCTCAGAGTACCCACTAATTATATACAGGTGAAAGTTTGTGTGCTATGTGTGTAGGTTTATTACTTCTTCACGCTCGAACGGCTGAACGAATTTGGATGAAATTTGCCGTACAGGTAGACCATATCATCATCAGTCAACTGTGTTTATTGTCTAGTGTCTATTGTGCAGCACAGTTATGCCCGGTTTGCACATGGCCTGACCGATTGCTATATTTTATTGTGCGTCTATTTGGGCAGAATAAACATGTTTTCTTTCTTTTCTTTCATATCCTGAAATAGCATATAAGATACTTATTACACCGAGAGTATATTCCCATGGGACAATTTCCTACTTTCACTTGGGCTAAGCCACTAACAGCAGGTAGTTGTGATATAAAAAACTGGGCAAGTGTACGTCAGACTCGCGCACTGAGGGTTACAAACTTACCTATGAAAACAGTTCAATTTCCGAATTAAGTTGCGAAGATTTTTACGAATCGCAAAAAGTATTTTTTTTTGTAACGTAACTACAAAGGGGAATTAAACTTTTCCCATACATTGCTGGCATGTAGTTTTTTTCTTTTCGTCAAAAGTGAAACCTAGGCTATATCTTAAGGGACTGTATGATAAATCAATAGCAAAAAGAATTTATTTATTTATTTATTTATACTTTATTGCATATCAAGATTACAAATTTACAATCTGATTTTTTTTTATCTGTTAACGCATTTGATTAAACACGACGGTGTTTTTTTTTTGACGAAATCTCTTGATCTACAAAACTGAAATTTTCATCGCAGTTGGGGGACCATTCTGTAAAATACTTTGCTATAGTATAAGAAGTCCCCCGACTGCGATGAAAATTTCAGTTTTGTAGATCAAGTGGTTTCCTTGATTCCGTGTTTAGTCAATGAGTGATTACTTTCTTCACTTTTCTATAAATTAACAAACATCTTGTTTTTTTATTTAAATTATTTTTTAATTTATTTGTTTGACATGGCAGTCGTGTTTTTTATTTATTTTTAATTATTTGTTTTTATCCCTTTCGTTTTCCTCTTCTTTTCGGGTTTCCCTTTCGGAAGCCACCCATGGGCAGGCTACCCTATAGCATTCACATTCACCTTTAAGGAAACAAAATATACCTACCTACACAAAAAATATAATACAATTAAGGATACCAGGTTTTTATTTACTGAATTGTTCCAACAATACATTATTTGTTGAAACAGCCTCCCAGACGTACCGAAACGATACGGCTTCTTTAATCTAATAACTTTGGAAACAATACCTACCTACCTACGAAATTTAATATAATTTCGAATGCCGTGGGACTTGAAAAATATAACAATGCTGTAGAACTCAGCATTATGAATAATTTATTTTTGAAATAACTGCCTTTTGTATTGTTATTGATGTTTTTTTTTTGAGGTTGACTTGTTTTTTTTTTACCTCTTTTCAGTTTGGCTCGTGTGTTAATTAATGTTTCATCATTGTACTTGTACCTTTTTGTTTTGAGGTGGGGAATCATCAAACAACTTTTCCCGCTCTGGATGGAGCGAGAGGGGGTGTCAGATTTTCACTGTTACCGTGCTTTTTTACCCACCAGTATCCTCCAATTATCCTTGTCGAGCTATGTCGGACAAAACACGTAACTAAATGTCAACCAGGCCACTATCAATTTCAACCACACAACCAATCCGACCCTTCAATGCAACGACACTGCGTTCACGTCAGCCATGAAAAAGCGACGACAGACTACACAGGAATTCAGAGTCACCAGTCAGCACTTGTTCTAGTGCTGACTGGTCTCTCTGAATTCCTGTGAAATGGAATGCGGACACCTGACCCCGCTTACGACGGAGGATCGACGCACCCTCCATCCTTAATCCAGTACATGATATGGCCTGCCCCGCAGCAACACATTCAGCCTAACCACTTATAATTTCCACACAGCGAAAATACCCGACCGGCAATGCCCGATACGTCCCCACGCGTTCAGCGCCAACAGTTTTTCGATCTGGCACTGCTGCACGCAAATTTTTGTGGCTATATTTGTACGATCTTTTAGACCCATCTACGTTTGACGTTTTTTTTGGAGACACTTTCTTGTCACCGTTACGTGTATTTACTTCAGATCTATGCTCTTTATATCCCACTTCTGATAAAGGATTTTGAGCCCCATCAGTAATCTTAACCGGATATGTAACCTCGAAATACGATTTCTAATAGGGTGTGGTTTGTCTTGCGAAGGGTATAGATACTCGTTACAAATCAAATCTTACTTTTAGTTCTCATTAAATAATCACCGTGGATTAATCACCACTCAATAATTATTACTACAATATAGGCAACACAATAAGACACTTCACTGAACGCGTAGTGGACACATGTGTCTTCGACCGGGACTCAGTTCATACTGCGCCCCCGCCGTCAACCTACATCCCACCAGCACCCAGTGTTGCGTCAGAGTGTCGTGGCCAGTCACGTGACACACGTCACTCTAAACCACTAGCGCCGCTCTAAACAACTAGTGCCATCTCTGACATCTTTTGAAAACTAATTTAAATACAAAAGCGCCATCATATTTTTTTTTTTATGTTTAATTTAAGTTTTCAATTACTTGTTAGTTCAGGTATCATGGTGTGCCAAATAAACATGTTTTCTTTCTTCTTTCATATCGAATGATGTATTTCAGTTGCCGCTATAACAACAAATACAAAAACAGAACAAAATAAATATTTAAGTCATCATCATCACTTCAGGCGACAGACGTCCACTGCTGGACATAGGCCTCCCCCAAATGTCGCCAATGAACGGTCCTGTGGGTCCCGCATCCATCGGATTCCCGCAACCTTCACCAAATCATCGATCCACCTTGTAGGGGGCCTTCCAACACTGCGTCTTTCGGTACGCGGTCGCCACTCCAGAGCCTTTCTGCCCCAACGGCCATCTGTTCTGCGAGTAATGTGCCCTGCCCATTGCCACTTAAGTTTGGCGATTCTTCGTGCGGCGACCTTGGTTCTCCTGCGGATATCTTCATTTCTGATTCGATTACGCAAGGAAACTCCGAGCATAGCCCTTTCCATTGCCCTTTGGGTGACTTTGAGCCTTCTGATAAGGCCCATTGTGAGCGACCACGTTTAGGAACCATATGTCATCACTGGCAACACGCACTGGTAATAGACTTTCGTCTTGAGACACTGTGGTATATTGGACGAGAATATACCGCGCAGCTTCCCGAACGCTACCCAGCCGAGTCGGATTCAACGGTCGACCTCTTTCTCGAAATTAGATCTACCCAACTGGACTGTCTGTCCAAGGTAGACGTAATCGTCCACAACTTCGAGTATAGAGTTTCCAATCTTGATAGGACTGGGTGCTACATGGTTGTTTATTATGACTACAAATATTTTAACGGTAAGGAACCCTTCGTGCACGAGTCAGATTCGCACTTTTTTTTAATTAGTTTAGGGTAATAACCAACTTCAAAAAAAAGGAGGTTCTATGTTCGGCTGAATGTATTTTTTTTTTAATGTATGTTCACCGATTTCTCGGTCAATTGTGGACCGATTTTGAAAATTATTTTTTGATTGAAAGGTTATGCTTCCAAGTTGAACTTCGAAGATATGGAACAGAACTCCTCATGGGATCACAGCAGAACTGTCGTAACAAGTAAAATTGCTTTGTTTATACATGTAGTCGATGACTGACTGAAAAAAGACGGGGAGGGGATATATCGAACTGATCTGATAGGATGGATCTGATGCTGGAAGGTAGGTACCGGAACTCTGTAAGAAATTAATGTAACCTAACCGTGTTTGGGATTATTAGAATTGTCATAAAATGTCGTAAAATAAAAAACTTAAAAAAAAAAAATGAAACCGAATTCAATGTAAAATAACCGGGCAAGTGCGAGTCGGTCTCGCTCACTGAGGTTTCCGTACAAACTTACCTATGAAAACAGTTCAATTCCCGAATTGAGTTACGAAGATTTTTCGAATCGCAAAAAAAGTTTTTTTTTTGTGACGTAACTACAAATTTACAGTTTTCAGATTTTTTCCTATACTTGTGTTATGAGACCTTGCTTCATGCTAAATTTCAGGATTCTAGGTCAACGGAAAGTACCCTATAAATTTTGATTTCCTTGAGGGTTCCGAAATACTATTATATTTTTTTCCGTTAACTCAGATGTTTGATGTTTTCACAGCTTTAAGGGACTGCAGACTTGAGTATATGGTTTTAATTTCAACTCGATACCTCCACGCGTTCCCGAGATAAAGGATCTTGACAGACAGACGGACGGACAACAAAGTGATCCTATAAGTGTTCCATTTTTTCCTTTTGAGGTACGGAACACTAAAAACCCACTAAAAAGTGCAAAATAACTTTAATTTCGGAAGTTGGTGTTAATTAAGAGACGAAACTATTATAGAAACCCCGATTTCCGAAATTAAAGTTATTTTGCACTTTTAAAATATATTATTATCTTTTGGTTTTACTTTAATTATAGTTAGTTAAGTATTTTTAAATGTAAATTATATGTATATAAAGAAAATAAGTAAGTAGATTTACCTGTTCAAAACAGACAAAATCCTATTTCCTCAATCTCAAAATTATAAAACCTCTTTTGCCCCACTCAGCGCTAATCACATCGAGAGGCAGAAATTTTCAGCCATTTTTTTAAGTTGGCTCGTACCAGCAGCGCGGAATGATTGCCAATTAACAGGTACAATTAGGGCAGGCCCCTGTGATTGATTTTTGGCGTTTCAACAACCCTGTGAGTGATGAAATGTCTGTATCTACCTACACTTTATTTTATTTTATTTTATTCGTATTTTTTTGGCAGTTTGTTGACTTGGTAACCCTGTTAGCATTCCTATGGCTTATTTGAATGACTATTAAGTCTAATTTCTCTTCAATGAGATCACGAGCTAGCCAGCGATGTGATCATGCATCATTCATAGGTACAATAATGGTACTTAAAGGGAAACTAAGCCCACGCATTATGGCATTTAGACTCATTGTAAATTTGCTTGAAAACAGATGACTTAAAAACATACTTGGCATACGCAACGCTGTCACACGCGTCCCACGTCAGCAGGGTTAAAAGTTTAAAAATTCAAAAATCCGGAGAAAAGGCCGGATTTCTACTAAAAAAAAATCCCGATTTTTTTTACAATACCTGCAGGATCTCGCTCACGCGTTGCACATAGCAGGGGTGGTGGCAGCAGCACCCCCGTAATATAAAAATTAAGTACTTTAATTAAGTTTTTTTAACTTTCCAAAGGAACATTATTTTTAGCTTAACTTTATTATTAAAAAAATCTTTAAAATGTAAGCTGTATTTTACTAAAAATCCTAAATGTAAATCCTGAGATTTTATGAAATTTCCAAAATCCAGCCACAATCCTGAGAAGAGTCCAAAAATCCTAAAATCTCTGGACAAATAATGAGATATGGTAACCGTGTCGTCTGTCTTCAAGCAAATTCAAGAGTCTAGAATAGTCTAGATGTCACAATGCGTAGCATACGTGGGCTCAGCTTTGTCTTTAGCTTTATTTTTATTGTCTTAGTGACCTGTAACACAGGTTTTTGCCCAAAAACCTACACCAAGCACTTTTTTTTTCGATGGGAAAATCATTTAATGACATCTCTGGCTCTTTTGTGTCAGACTTTTACTGATTAAAAACCCACTCCTGTTCCTTCTTTGCCTTTCATACTAAGGTCGAGTCTTCCTTTCAAAAGCAGACCCTTGGCCCCGGTAGGCTTCGACCCTGCTGGGCCCTTACGGTTTACTGACATCTCCTTGAGGCGCGCGTGGAGCAGTACGCGCAGTCGATGACTTGGGCTTGGTCCGAACGGTTACTGGATGGTTGGACGGCGAGCTACCCATTGCTCGCCGTCCGCACACCAAGCACTATTCTCTCTCTCTCTTACAATCACACTATACATATTGTAAAGGAGAAAGTTTGTATGTAGGTATGTATGCGTATATGTACACACTCATATTTGTTACTCCTTCATGCTTAAAAAACTAAACGGAATTGAATGAAATTTGCACACCTATATACCTATTTTGATTTTATTATTTGATTTTCATTTTATTATTTAATTTTAATTGATTCATCATCACCCTCTCCATTGCCCTTTGGGTGACTTTAAGCCTTCTAATGAGGCCCATTGTAAGCGACCACGTTTCGGAGCCATATGTCATCACTGGCAACACGCACTGGTCATAGACTTTCGTCTTGAGACACTGTGGTATATTGGACGAGAAGACACCGCGCAGCTTCCCGAACGCTGCCCAGCCGAGTCGGATTCGACGATTGATCTCTTTCTCGAAGTTAGACCTTCCCAACTGGACCGTCTGTCCCAGGTAAACGTAGTCGTCTACAACTTCGAGTGTAGAGTCCCCGACCTTGATAGGAGTGGGTGCTACATGGCTGTTTACCATGACTTTGGTTTTGTCCATGTTCATTTTAAGTCCCACTCTTTCGGAAGCTCTACTGAGGTCACCAAGCACTGTACTGAGCTCCTCTGTAGTCTCAGCCATGACTACTATGTCGTCGGCAAACCGAAGGTGAGTGATGTACTCGCCATTGACATTAATGCCTAGCCCTCTCCATTCCAAAACCTTGAAGACATCCTCCATTGCTGCCGTGAACAGTTTCGGAGAAATAACGTCTCCCTGCCTCACACCCCGCTGCAAGAGGATAGGTTTCGAGGTCTGGTCTTGTAGTCGGACTGACATAGTGGCGTTTTTGTACAAACACTTCAGCACTTCGATATACCGATAGTCAATTAGGCACCGTTGGAGAGACTGCAGTACAGCCCAAGTTTCAATCGAATCAAAGGCTTTCTCGTAGTCCACAAACGCTAAGCAGAGAGGCTGGTTATACTCCTCAGTCTTCTGTATAACCTGCCGCAGCGTATGTATGTGGTCCACGGTGCTGAAGCCTTTTCGAAATCCGGCTTGTTCGGGAGGCTGGAAGTCGTCGAACCTGCGCGCGAGACCATTCGTGATGACTCTGGAAAACAGCTTGTAGACATGGCTCAGAAGCGAGATGGGCCTATAATTCTTAAGCAAGGCATTATCGCCCTTCTTAAAGAAGAGTACCACCACGCCTCTGCTCCACGCCTGTGGCGTTTTCCCCTCGAGTATGACGGAATCAAATAGCTTCTGAAGGGCCTTAAGGACCGGTTTTCCACCCGCCTTCAGGAGTTCGGCCGTAATTCCGTCCTCACCCGACGCCTTGTTGTTTTTCAGCTGCTTCAGAGCCATCCTAATCTCGTACAGGCTGACGTCCGGGATATCTTCGGTATAGTGTCGAGTCAATCTAGCTCTTGGGTCGTTTACTAGATTTACAGCGGGTTTAGCGGTAGACGTGTATAACTGTCCATAAAAAGCCTCGATCTCTCCCAGAAGCTCCGATTTGGCGGATATGACTCTGCCATCGTCGGTCTTCAGTTTCGTGAGCTGGCTTTGCCCAATAGACAGATCTCGTGCAAATACTTTAGAGCCCTTATTCCGCTCAATCGCATCCTTAATCCTTGCGGTATTAAAGCGGCGAAGGTCACGTTTCAGGGACTTCGAGATTTGTCTATTGAGCTGCCGGTATATGCACGCATCGTCTGAAGACTGCAGAATCATCTCACGCCTCTTCTTCATTAGCTCGAGGGTCGGATCGGAGAGCTTCTTGTTTTTATTTGTACGGTGAGTCTTGAAAAACTTAGACCCGACCGTATGGACAGTTTCCACGAACCCATCGTTATATTCATCCACGGAGCTTCCTAGGCACTCGAAACGATTGTGGAGTTCGAGCTGAAAGCTCTCGGGGTTTTGGATCTGGATCTGTGCTGGACGGAGCGTAGACTTCATCAGTCGAGACTTTTCAAGCTTAATGTTAATATTCAATGTGCCTCTTACGACGCGGTGATCACTTCCAGTTTTCACCGCGTTGATCACAGAGACATCATTGAATATTTGCTTTTTCGTCGACAGGATGAAGTCAATCTCATTTCTAGTTGCACCGTCAGGACTTTGCCAGGTCCACCTTCTATGCTCACGCTTTTTGAAGAAGGAATTCATCATATAGAGGCCCTCCTTCTCCATAAAGCTAGCCAGTAGGTGTCCCCGGTGATTCCGACGTCCAAATCCAAATTGCCCCACTCGCAGCTCGTCACCGTCTCGTTTGCCCAGTTTCGCGTTAAAGTCCCCCATGACCACGGTGAAGTGAGTCTTAGAACCATGCATGGCTCTTGATATATCCTCATACATGGATTCTACTTCGTCGTCGGGATGTGTCGAGGTCGGGGCGTAGACCTGTATGACCTTCAGCGAATATCTTGATGATATTCTGAGTATAAGGTACGCCACCCTGGTCGACACACTCTCGATCCTCACGACATTGTTCACAAGGGACTTGTGGACGAAAAACCCGACACCACCCTGGGACTGCTGGTCACCCTCCCGGAAATAGAGCAGGTTACCGGATTTGAGAATTATCGTATCCTCCCCCTGTCTTCGGACTTCAGACAATCCCACAATACTCCATCGCAACCTGCTCAATTCCTCCTCCAGTTCGGTGATCTTCTCGTCAGTCCTCAGTGTACGCGTGTTGAAAGTTGCCAGGTCGAGTCGTTTAATAGATGGGTAGCCAAATCTCATCCGGAGATTCTTCGCACCCCTTGCCTCGTCGTGGCCTTGACCGCTACCGGAGTCAAGGGTAGACGGGCTGCCGGGCACTAGGGGCCATTTTTTCCTTCTGTTTTTCATGTTGGGGGGGGTTGCCATAATCGCCACGCTTGGCAGACGGGTTGGCGATCGCAGTTTGGTTGTAGTAATGCACAGAGGATGCTGCTGCCCATTCTCTGGTATGATTAAATTTAAATATTTAAAATTTTATTTTATATTCTAATTGTATATAAATAATTTCAATTTAATTTAATTATTTGCATTGCTCAATATTGGTTTTTAACTGTACAAACTATGATTTTAATTGTGACTGATTACTATTCTATTTTTATTATATTGTATATGAGTCAATGTTACTTGAAATAAATAAATTATTATATTATTATTATATTATTATAGACCATATCCTGAACTGGTCATAGGATACTTTTTATTCCTGGAGTGTGTTCCCATGAAATAATTTTCGCGTAAGCCAGGACCACTTTTTTTAAGGTGGAAAATCATCCTATGACTTCTCCCGGTCTGGGTGGAGCCGGAGGGCGTGTCGGATGTCCTTCAGTTGCCCTTTGTGTTCTAGGACTACAGGGTTCCCTTTCGGCCAACCCATGTCTCCAGTAGGCTTCGGCCCTGCTGGGCTCGTTACCGGACGGCCGAACGGCGAGTTACTATTGCTCGCCGTCGGCACGTCTACACCTATTGTGGCTGGATGAAGTTGGGACCAGTTCAATCAAGTTTACGTAAAACAAATTCGCACTAGACACCCTGATCTAGATCAACGTTGCCGATATAGCACGAGGAATCGCCAAACTTAAGTGGCAATGGGCAGGGCACATTGCTCGCAGAACAGATGGCCGTTGGGGCCGAAAGGTTCTGGAGTGGCGACCGCACCGTACCGGAAGACTCAGTGTTGGAAGGCCCCCTACAAGGTGGACCGATGACCTGGTGAAGGTTGCGGGAATCCGATGGATGCGAGACTCACAGGACCGTTCATTGTGGTGACATTTGGGGGAGGCCTATGTCCAGCAGTGGACGTCTATCGGCTGAAATGATGATGATGGATGATGATGGCCCTGATCTAGTCGTTAAACATTTTCGACGAGTTTCCTATACCACCTACTTCAACGTTTTGCTAGCTCCTCACGCGCCGATTGTACATATGTCTGTACAACTTGAATGACCTTGAAAAACGCTTATAAAATTTTCTTACTGTACACAAGTTTGTACCAAATTTATTTTTTGGTGATTTTTCATAAAAACGCGCAATTACGTAATAAAAATACCCCACCGCGCGTGAAGGACTAGTTATCACCTAGGAAAGTGCTAGACCTCGATTACAATAGGGTACGCTCAATTGACTCTCAAAACCCGCTGGTAACAAGGTGCTTAGACGTGGTTTCACAGGAAACCAGTGATTTTTATTTATTACATCGATCATACCCAACTCATTATTTTATATTGATGTACTGTTGAGTTTGAATTTATTGACACGGTGTGATCTTTAAGGTTAAGCTACACTGGCTGAGGTTAGTTCGTGGATGGGTGACCCATTTTTGATTTTTGGTTGAAAATTATCAAGTAACTCTTCCTGCTCTGCGTGGAGCGAGTGGTAGTGTCAGAGTTTTACTGACTGAAACCGATCCGTTTTCCTTCAGTTGCTGTTTACGTTTCAGTTGTGGCCAATAAAAGTCTGACACTCCCTCTCGCTTCTCCCAGAGCAGGAAGAGTTGTTTGATGATTTTCAACCAAAAATAAAAAATGGGTCACCCATCCACGAACTAACCTCAGCAAGTGTAGCTTAACCTTGAAGATCGCACCGTGTCAATAAATTCAAACTCAACAGTACATCAATATAAAATAATGAGTTGGGCAGATCGATGTAATAAATAAAAATCACTGGTGATGTACTGATGATTTCCCACGTAAAAAAAATGACGGCGTATAATACCTATATGGTACTTATAACTACTTATCTAGGGTATATAATTATAGCCTTATAATTAAAGTGAAAGTGAAAAATCAAAGTGTTTTTAGATTAGTACAGTCAGCAACAAACTAATTTAATTAACGCTTGAGTTTTTTAAACTAAATTATTGAGTGAAATATATACTTACTTAATTGAAATCAAGGCGAAGTGAAATATTAAAAATAATAAATCGAAGTCTATGAAATAATAAATAGCAATTACTCGAATATTTCGTGTTAATTTAGATACTTATTATGTATTTCTTTATTTAATCATTTACACATAATAAAGGCTAGATGAAGGAAACAGAAAAATTGGTACAAAAGTGATGGCTTCATATTTCTAAAAAAAATAAAGAGATGTAAAGAGCTGACACTGTTTATAAGAGAAGTCGGAAAAATAACTATAACAAAAACAATAAACTTTAAAATGATAAATGATATTTATTCTGCAAATAGGTTTATAAAACACTTTTACACGTCGCGCTATTCACGGACAGTGTACCATAGCATAGCATAGTCAGCCTTATAATGTTCCCACTGTTGGGACTCAGGCCTCCTCTCTAGGAATGGGCCGTAATTTACTACGCGGGCTCATTGCGGGTTGGTGGATGTCACATGTCTTCGAATTTTTGGTTTTAGTACATGCCTTTTCCCTTTCCTCACGATGTTTTCTTTCACTGTTTTGAGAGCAGTAGTGATGAAATAAATTACACAAATTTAAATTAAAGTAATGCGGTCGCGGGTTCAAACCCAGCCAGGGTTTGAACCCGCGACCTACAACTCGTAAGTCGGGGCCGTTACTACTCGGCCACCACTGCCCCCCTAGCCAAGTTACGATCGTTTCGTTTGCGTCGAACGCCTCGAGTAGGCCACGCCTCCGATTCTTTTGTTCTGACCACGTGACTGTGCGTTGAGTTGACGTCAGAACAAAGGATTCTGAGGCGTGGCCTACTCGAGGCGTTCGACGCAAACGAAACGATCGTAACTTGGTTAGGGGGGCAGCTCTTCAGTGTACCAAGTTACATAGAAATCCCTTCAGCCGTTCGAGCGTGAAGAAGTAACAAACATACACACACACTCACATTCACAAACTTTCGGCTTTTTAATATTAGTGTGATAATTATATGTAAAATCCGTCTCTCTATCTGCCTACTCGTAGATACTATATTATAGAAACTTGTTAGCTACCATACGCGACTAACATACCATTCCCACAGGCAATTTACCAAGGTTTTCGTTAGCCCTCTCAATTAATCGTAAAGATTGGGGGCGGAGGCTCTTGGAGGGGCTGGAGTGGCTCGAGATGGCTCTCGGTGGCTGAAGGGGACTCGAGACGGCCTGAACCTCTCGAAACGAAAGGATAATCTGGCGTTGCATCTTTAGTTTATAGGCTCCTGCGCTGAGTGGTGTGGTGTTATTGACTGTTTTGTGTAATGGTTATAAAGTGTTGTTGGCACGATTGGCGCTGTTGTTGAGCGATTGGATGTTGCGCTGTATGTCGTGGATTTGATTTCCGCTTGGAAAAAATATGTGTATTGTAGTATATACCTAATGGGATTACGTCAGCGACCAATATTAAGTGTACCTTTCGCATTGACCAATTATATGAAAAATGTTTTTTCAATAAGGAGTGCACTTGATTTCAATAGACTTTCTAGGGACCTTGATATCGACTTCTTTTGCACCAGTGTGGCGACCTTATGACGGCAAATGGCACAGATTTTTTTCTGTGATTAACTTCTCGTTAGTAATTAATTGATTTGTGTGTAATTTCTTTTTATCGATATATATTTTTGTATCTATGTGTAGAGGCTTGTAATTAGCTATTTGATAATGTTACAATGTTTATATCATTTTTTTATATTTGTCTGTGAGCCTTCTATAAAATAAAATAAATAAATAAATATATTTATTTGTGAACGCACCCACGATATATGTAAGAATAGTTCTTAGTATAAGGCAATGATTTTTTTTTTATTAAGGTACTCCAACGACTTATTCACTAATTACATACATATTACAAAAAAAACTTTTTACAAAAAAAAAATACAACCGACTTCAAAGTAAAAAAAAAACACTGAAAAGTGCAAAATAACTTTAATTTCGGAAGTCGGTGTTTCTATAATAGTTTTGTCTCTTCGTTATTTAACACCGACTTCCGAAATAAAGTTATTTTGCACTTTTCAGTGTTTTTTTTTTACTTTGAAGTCGGTTGTATTTTTTTTTGTAAAAAGTTTTTTATTTTACACTTTTTAGTTATGGTACCACCACTAAAAAGTACCCCTCAGCCAAACTTAAATACCTTATAGCCAGAGTGCATCTCATGACAATTCTAATAATCCCAAACACGGTTAGATTACCTACTTTAATTTATTACAGAGTTCCGGTGCCTAACTTCAGGCTTTATCATCAGATCAGTTCGATATATTCCCCCTCTACTTTCAGTCAGTCATCGACTACACGTATAAACAAAGCAATTTTGCTTGTTACGACGGTTCTGCTGTGATCCTATGAGGAGTTCTGTTCCATATCTTCGAAGTTCATGATCAGATCATAACAATATTTCTATGGGACCAACTCGGAAGCATAACCATTCAATAAAAAAAAAAATTTTTCAAAATCGGTCCACCATTGACTGAGAAATCGGTGAACATACATAAAAAAAAAAAAAAAAAAAAAAAACATACATTCAACCGAACATATAACCTCCTCCTTTTTGAAGTCGGTTAAAAATAACTTATATATCTATTATTATGGTGAACTTGTCACTTAAAGCACAGCTTAAACATAACCACGCGCGCCTCAAGGAGATGTCAGCAACTGTAGGGGCCTAGCTGGGTCGAAGCCTACTGGGGCCAAGGGTCTGCCCCCCTAGCCAAGTTACAATCGTTTCGTGTCGAATTGCGTTCTCCAATCGGTAACGCCTCGCTAGCATTTGTAGAAAACGATAAGTTGGTAGCCATGTTGACGCGCGCCGGCCGCTCGTTCTACAATGTCTTTAGAAAAACGACCCATTCTTTAGTCTATGGCGAGCGTTCCTACAAACGTCAAACAGGTTTTTGGCGGAATTTCTTCGAGTGAAGTTCAGTGGTTGTTTAATTATTCGTGAATTGATTTCTAGTGAATATCGTGATGTAAAATTGGTATACCTAGTTTTTTATTTCAAGTGTTTGCGCAACTAGACAATTCGTGGAATCATTGAAAGAGGCACGATCTCGAGTGTGGAGTACCTCACCGAAGTTTGCCGAGAAGGTTGACTTGACACATTTGCTGCCAAATATTACAAAAATCCAAAAAAAATAAAATGTGTACATCCATATTATAATTGTAATTAAATTAACTCTACCCTATATACGTCTGTGAATTAACTATTCATACGAAGACGTGGCTTAAATGACTTAGTATCCAGGCCAAAACATTAACAAATGTCAAACTAACGTCAAAAGCTGTGATGCCAGATCAAGGATCTTGTATAATATGTTTAATGTTTTGTATAATACCCTACGGACTTTACCTATTGACTCTATTCGCACATTTAAAGAATCGGTTGTATATATTTTTTTATCCGTCAACCCCACTAGCGTGGCGTGACATTCGTGCTGAGTACTTCATTCTTGTTTAGAGATAAGACGATAAGTTTTCTGTGATGAGTCTGAGTGAGCGAGGACTTCGTATCTTCGAATAAAGCGACTCGTATAATATTGATCGAACTTCAATTAAAGAAGTTCGTTTGATCTTATATTAGTTTTGTTTACAAAAATCCTCCAATTCCAATTTAAAATATAATGATTGAACGCACTAACTAATCTGCAAAAGCCAGCACACACACGAAAGCGCAATGCTGTACACGATATTATCAGAGTGTCTTCGCAATTTCCGTACCAATCTATACTCTCACTCGCTTGCTAAGAAAAGCAGGTTTTTACCATTATCTTACGCTAAAAAGTATCATATTTTTGGTCTTTGTGCCTTGGTGTTTGAAGTTATTTGCACCAAAAAAAAACAAAAAATGTACGGAACTACAGACGACGCTAGTGAAGATACTGATTCAGTAATGACGACTTGCTGAAATGGTATAAAACTGTTTTTTTTTTTTTTTAATTTGTCTCATTAAAAAACTATTTAGCCATATGTCGGGAGTTTTTTTTTTTAAAAACCTTTATTTTACGGGTATTTCGAGGAGGGTTTGAGGAAACTCGAGATAGTCGTCTGGCAACACTGCGTCAGACACAATATTGTGTAGGTACTTTTTGCTCGAGCGGAAGTTTTGATAGAGTAAATGGAGTAAAGTACTTTGTAACTTATCTTTTGCATGATTGAGGTAGAATTGGAGTCAGTCTATTCTGTGAATAAGTGATAAAAAAAGGAAGTGAAATAAGGTAGGTACAAGTTTTCTTGTAATTCGTTTATTATAATAACACAGTGTAGAATGTAATTTTAAACATTACTGTGACACGAAATGTTACGATTATTTATTATCCTGCTTATGAGTGAAAGATAACATAATTAAAAGAAGTGATTACTTTTATAGAATGGAATCTAGAACCCGAACAAGCCCAGAACAGTTCGCAGCCTTATTAGAATTTATGGAAAGGTACGTAAATTATTAGTTATTTCGTAAATATCTTTCTTTGTTATTTGAAAAGTTATACTCGACACCTGAAAAACTTAAAACATAAACAAACGTGCGCAACATGAACTAATATGGCTATTACGAAACAAAGAAATAAGACGACCCCCTGACTAAAACAATTGTCAAAGACTCGAGAAGATGGCGCTGCCGTCTTAACAAGTTCGGCTCCGTATAAAAAATATATTTAAAAATAGTAATTAGCCTTAATTTTACAATTCTATACGTCTAAAGTGCTTAATTAGAAGTAGTGCCTCAGTGCCAATGTGGACTATTAATAATCATAACTTTAACTGTCTTTTTTCAACCAAAACAATAACATGACTTAATAAGCATTTGTAAACAAACAAAGTGATTTTCTAAAATTTTTAAACAAGCAGTGATTAAATAAGTCATAAACATTCATATAAATAGCAAAACAAAGTAAACTTTTAGTGATTTTAAACCAAACATTTAGTGTAAACAATTATAGTGCAAGCGTCTTTTTTTCAAATTGCGTGCGCGCGCAAGTACTTCATTTAAAAAATCACTACATAGTATAAAACAAAGTCGCTTTTCGTGTCTGTCTGTCCCTATATATGCTTAGATCTTTAAAACTACGCAACGGATTTTGATGCGGTTTTTATTAATAGATAGAATGATTCAAGAGGAAGGTTTATGTATATAATGCATGCATATTAAAGAAGAGAAACACTGATAATTTTAGATGTTTCTAATGTGATGTCGTAAATAAACAAATTTTTTTGTGCTTACATTGCAAACGCTGGCTGAACTCTACGAGATATATCAAAATAGTGTACTACACTATTGTTCACCTTAAAAAGATCTAAAAAATAGTCCGCGATGGTATATGTCCATCTCTTAGGGATACCCCACAATAACCATTTTTTATTCTTTACTTTTTACGAGAAATAATGACTTATTTACGAGACCAATTTTAAGCAATACAGCATTATTCTTTATCCAATTAAGTACATTAAATAAAATATGCATTTAATATAGATCAATATAGCCCTTTAAAGCGTGTAATTTAAATGAATATTTTCGAAGATATTATAGATTAAAAATGCAGGGAAATAGCGGTTGCGGTAAATAACTTGATTCTACGTTTGTTACCTCAGAACTACGTCGTTTATGGACCGACTTGCAACATTTTTTTTTTCCCTAATAGGATATGCTTTCAAATTGGTCCTATTTTTTTCAAAATCCAGTTCTGATGATGGGATCCATAAGGAATCGACGGAACTCCTCAAATATTCTAAGCAACTATATAATGATTTTAGTATTTTCATCGAGAACTTAAGCATTTACAGTCAAAATGTTACTTACATTTGATGAAGTAGAGCTGATGAAAAAGACCAGAAATGGCCAACGGAACTTCACCCCTACATAGATATCACAATGAAGATAGTTAAGTAACTATGAAAATGAATATAAATAAATGGTTCTGAATAGTTATGTTGAAAATGGTAGCACCAAAGTGATCTGATGATGATGATGGAGCTGGAAGATAGGCACTGGAACTCCGTAATTAATTAATGTAACCTAGCCGTTTTTCGGCTTATTAGAATTGTCATCAGATGCACTTTGGCTATAAGGTACCTACTATCGAACTGACCTGATAATGGGGCTGGGAAGTGGATTGGGACTTCATAATAAAATAATGTATCCTAGCAGTGTTTGGGTTAAATCGAATTGTCATGAGAAATAGGTACTCAGTGTGAAATATTTTTTTTCGATTCGGAAAAATCTTCGTAACTCAATTTGGAATTGAACTGTTTTCATAGCACCCTCAGTGCGTGCCACTTGCCCACTTTTTATAATGAAGTCGGTTATTTTTTTTTGTAAAAAGTTTTTTCCTACAGAATTTGTTAATTCTTTGAACCCGTCTGGACTCATAACATGGTGTTGAAAATAGGTTGTCCTGTTATTTTATTAAAAAATATGAGACGCTCTATGGAGTCATTAACACGACGAGATACATGGCCGAAGAAGTTCAAAATGCGCGACTGCACTGTGGATGATAGGCGCTGTCTGATCTAAGCGTACATAGGGACAAACAGCGGGAAGCAACTTTGTTTTATACTATGAAGTGACCAGCATGGCACCCGTGCGAAGCCGGGGCGGGTCGCCAGTACTAATTATACTACAGAATGTCTTTATGTACAATGTTCACAGGTTTTTTTTGTCATTAGATAATACAAACGTGTTTTCTTTTGAGGTTACTCTTAAAAGAGCCACATATCATAGGCCATGTGAAAAACACTCAACGATCAATAACGTTGCAACGTTGAAAGTTTGACCCTGTGATTTATTATTGGTCATTGCAAAAGATATCTTTACTTGCCACTGTGGGGACCGCCCGGAGGACACGATGGAGCACACGGTGGAGGTGTGCCCCGCTTGGGCAGAGCAACGCCGTGTCCTCGTGGGGGCGATCGGCGGTGGCGATCTCTCGCACCGGGTCTTGGTACAGGCCATGGTCCGGAGCGAGGAGGAGTGGTAGGCGGTCGCCTCCTTCTGCGAAGCATAATGCTGGCAAAGGCCCTCACGCCCAATCGGGATTCCGATCCCGATTTCCGGCCACCGTAGGCGCGGGCTTCTGGACGGCGACCGTCTGGTAACCGTCCGGACCGAGACCAAGTCGTCGACGGCGCGTATTGTTCCACGCGCGCCTCAGGGAGATGTCAGCAAATCGGAGGGGCCCAGCAGGGTCGAAGCCTACTGGTCCACGGGTAGTTTGAAAGTAAAACCCGGGGCCCTAGGACGAAGGCAAAGAAGGAACAGGAGTGGGATTTTAGTCAGTAAAAGTCTGAAACTATCTCGCGCTCCGCCCAAGAGCGGGATTTGTCATTAGATGATTTTCCCACCTAAAAAAAACATTATGAAGAAGAATGTGCAAGAAACTCCATGGACACACATCTCCGGCACCACATCCAGTGAGTATTGTGCACTCTATTATGACAGTTTTAGTGATTTTACCAGCCAACGCGTGCCATTGCAAAGTTTAGATGGATTCAGGTTTTTTAATAAAATAACAGGACAACCTATTTTCAACACCATGTTATGAGTCCAGACGGGTTCAAAGAATTAACAAATTCTGTAGGAAAAAACTTTTTACAAAAAAAAATAACCGACTTCATTATAAAAAGTGGGCAAGTGGCACGCACTGAGGGTGCTATGAAAACAGTTCAATTCCAAATTGAGATACGAAGATTTTTCCGAATCGAAAAAAAATATTTCACACTGAGTACCTATTTCTCATGACAATTCGATTTAACCCAAACACTGCTAGGATACATTATTTTATTATGAAGTCCCAATCCACTTCCCAGCCCCATTATCAGGTCAGTTCGATAGTAGGTACCTTATAGCCAAAGTGCATCTGATGACAATTCTAATAAGCCGAAAAACGGCTAGGTTACATTAATTAATTACGGAGTTCCAGTGCCTATCTTCCAGCTCCATCATCATCATTAGATCACTTTGGTGCTACCATTTTCAACATAACTATTCAGAACCATTTATTTATATTCATTGTCATAGTTACTTAACTATCTTCATTGTGATATCTATGTAGGGGTGAAGTTCCGTTGGCCATTTCTGGTCTTTTTCATCAGCTCCACTTCATCAAATGTTACTTTTTGACTGTAAATGCTTAAGTTCTCGATGAAAATACTAAAATCATTATATAGTTGCTTAGAATATTTGAGGAGTTCCGTCGATTCCTTATGGATCCCATCATCAGAACTGGATTTTGAAAAAAATAGGACCAATCTGAAAGCATATCCTATTAGGGAAAAAAAAATGTTGCAAGTCGGTCGATAAACGACGGAGTTCTGAGGTAACAAACGTAGAATCAAGTTATTTACCGCAACCGCTATTTCCCTGCATTTTTAATCTGTAATATCTTCGAAAATATTCATTTAAATTACACGCTTTAAAGGGCTATATTGATCTATATTAAATGCATATTTTATTTAATGTACTTAATTGGATAAAGAATAATGCTGTATTGCTTAAAATTGGTTTCGTAAATAAGTCATTATTTCTCGTAAAAAGTAAAGAATAAAAAATGGTTATTGTGGGGTATCCCTAAGAGATGGACATATACCATCGCGGACTATTTTTTAGATCTTTTTAAGGTGAACAATAGTGTAGTACACTATTTTGATATATCTCGTAGAGTTCAGCCAGCGTTTGCAATGTAAGCACAAAAAAATTTGTTTATTTACGACATCACATTAGAAACATCTAAAATTATCAGTGTTTCTCTTCTTTATTATGCATGCATTATATACATAAACCTTCCTCTTGAATCATTCTATCACTACATAGTATAAAACAAAGTCGCTTTTCGTGTCTGTCTGTCCCTATATATGCTTAGATCTTTAAAACTACGCAACAGATTTTGATGCGGTTTTTATTAATAGATAGAATGATTCAAGAGGCGGACTATTTTTTAGATCTTTTTAAGGTGAACAATAGTGTAGTACACTATTTTGATATATCTCGTAGAGTTCAGCCAGCGTTTGCAATGTAAGCACAAAAAAATTTGTTTATTTACGACATCACATTAGAAACATCTAAAATTATCAGTGTTTCTCTTCTTTATTATGCATGCATTATATACATAAACCTTCCTCTTGAATCATTCTATCTATTAATAAAAACTGCATCAAAATCTGTTGCGTAGTTTTAAAGATCTAAGCATATATAGGGACAGACAGACACGAAAAGCGACTTTGTTTTATACTATGTAGTGAAGTGACCAGCATGGCACCCGTGCGAAGCCGGGGCGGGTCGCTAGTATATGTATAAAAGTGTAACGAACTTTTGATTTTTTTTGATCATCAACAGAAAGCCTATTTCGATAATTTAAGTTCTAAGCGCTTAGCTTGGCTAGGAACTTTTGGACATACTACGTAACAGGTTGTGAGTTCGCGCCCTGCTTGAACAAATACTTTTTGTGAATTTAGTTATTTTGGTTTTTTTTTTCTCGTTATTATTTTCTATTAATATTCTATTTTACTTAGTGGAAACTGCTCTGAAAAAAGGTTATATTATATAAAATTTGTGTCACATGACCAAGTGTCCGTCCAAACTTTTGAACTATTTGCTGTGATTTCTGGCGTCCTACGAAATTGTCTAAAGGAACATTTTTGTCGAAATACGAAAACAACGCCATCAAGTGTCGAGTAGTGGTACTCAACTAATAGAATATTTAGACACTCAATATACCTCTTTTCCACGACATCAAAAATGTCATCTAAGATGATAACAAGATCCATTAACAGTGGCCGCAAGATGTCAGGACTAGTACCTTGTCATAAATGTAAAAATTACGTTGACATAAAAACTACTGCATTATGTTCAGTATGCAACAAAAGATATGAATTACACTGTGATGGCTATCCAGAACATACATATCGGTTAAAGGACCAAAAAGCAAAAAAGAAATGGAAATGCAAGTCGTGTATTAGAAATAAAAAAAATATTTCTAACGATGTTTCACATCACACAACTCGGACCACTACATTAAGCAACAAATTGAACTCTCCTATCTTACCGGGACCGCTTCACTTAGAGAATAAATCAAGTGGAGAGACAATTCCCACTTCAAAAATTACCTCCATCGACTCTCATATACTTACCGACTGCGAGACATCTGATGAATCGTATTCCACACCTAGTAAACCATGTAAGAGTGTCGACTGTACAATATCAGACCTGGTATCAATTTCAGCAATGAAAGATACCATATGGCAGTTGACTAAAGAACTTAGTAGCACACAGCAGGAACTAGAAAAAACAAAACTGGAAAATTTCGACCTTCATCTACAGATAAAAATACTCAATGCAACAACAATAAACAATAATACAGAAAACGCTACAAAAAAAATGAAACAGAGTAACTGCCAACGTCCTCATAGTGGATTCTCTTCACCATCTTCACCGGCTTTCAAATCAAACACAGGCTCTACTAACGACCCTCAATATTGTTATGCCTTCAAGAAAAAATTACAAAACTGCAACAGAAATTAAAGTATGCCGAACATGAAATTACAGTCCTTACAAAACAAGTAGAGACTTTGACACAGAACTTACACAGTCAAAGCTCAAAAGTAAGAACTCCAGCGCAAACGAAAACGAATACTACCCCCAAATTGCAAAAGTATGAACCCGGAAGCAGAATATATATTTTTGGTGCTCAACAATGCGTTGGACTGGCTTCTGCAATTTTAAACTCAAGAATAGATACACAATATGAAAAATATGATGTGATCGCGGAAACGAAGCCCAATGCACTAAGCAACCAAATCCTAAAAAGCTGCCGGGATATAAACTTAAGTCCTAATGATAAACTCGTAATATGTTTAGGAGAAAATGATCACAATTTAAACGTCGTTATAACACAACTGCGAACAATCTTAGACACATTTTATAATAATAAGATTATTGTACTACAAGTCTCGAAAAATCCTTATTTAAGTGTTAATAAACTAAACAACTGTATCAAAAATTTATGTACAATGTATAAAAGTTCATTTTTAAACTACAAATACTACAAATTATCTGATGTTTGCAAATTAATAAACTATGTTATTGATTGTAGCGATTACGAAAATAAAACCTTGTACCCGAGTAAAGTTAGGAACCGGATAGCGAGTAATAAACCAAAACAAAATAAATTAAATCAGGCCATAAATAGATCTGACCAAGATACTGTTTCAAATATTTTTAATGACACTGGTTCTGCATGTACTCAACCATCGGAAAACCTAATTGAAAACGTAAAAGTTAAGAAAGGGACAATACCTTATTATTTCCGTGATGATAATAAAAAAGATAAGTTTTTTAGAGCCTAATGAAAATATTATCCCTTGTAATTTTAAAATACTTCACCAAAATATTGCTAGCATTTTGTCAAAACGCGAACTATTGGAATTAACTATACAGGAGTTACGAGAATCCACATATAGTCCAGATGTAATATGTCTTTCAGAAACATTTGTTAAAAAAGGATATGAAAGCCATGTAAAAATCTTTGATTACGAGTTAGCTTCCAGTTTCTGTCGAGATAAACAAAGAGGTGGAACCTGCATCCTAGTAAGAAAAGGCTTAGTTTACAAAGAATTAACATTTATAAATACATTTGCCACACAGAATTCATTTGAAGTCTGTGGTATAGAACTACTGTCTAGTAAATTAATTATTATTTGTCTATATCGCACTCCTACGTCAGATCCGATTCAATTTTTAAATAAACTCAATAGTCTTTTACATAACTTACACAAGAAATATAAATCTAACACACAAATAGTCTTAGCAGGTGATTTCAATATCAACACTTTAAAAAAAGGCAACATTACAAATGAATTTCAAGACCTATCTTTCAATTATAATATGAAGATTCACATCAATGTTCCCACACGTAAATCGTCCTGTATAGATCATATTTTAAGCAACATTCCAAATGCGACTGCTTCAGTACTCCCTCTTCATCTTTCCGATCACGATACAGCACAAATGTTGAGTTTTCCTATAAAACTTAAAACAGCAACTAACACAACATATTTCATATATAAAAGAGACTATAACTTAGATAATATTAGAAAGTTTAAGCAATGTCTCCGCAGTCTGTCATGGTCAGAAATATACGCTTACGAAACTGATATAAACAGAGCATTTACGTCTTTTCATGAACTGATATGCCTATTCTATAATCTTTGCTTCCCGAAAATAAAGGTAAAAATAATTATTGGAAATAAAAAGAAGCAAAATTGGATTAGTAAAGGACTGAAAGAAAGTTGCAAAACAAAGCGTACTCTACGTTTTCATTACTATACTCATAAAAATGCGGTAAATAAACAAAACTACATATCGTACTCAAAGCTTTTGCAAAAATGTATCTACACCTCCAAAAAGAACGCAAATATTAAATACATAAATAATAATGAAAACAAGTGCAAAGCTACCTGGAGAGTAATAAAAGATGAAATTAATAATGATAACTTCAAAGATAATATAGATACAATTAATATAGGCAACACAGAGATAACAAATCCTGTAGAAATAGCATCGGTTTTCAATGAACATTACATCAATATGACACAAAATTGTACTAATATGAAAAATAATTCCATTGAATATTCAACAGTCCACTCGATGTTTCTCAAACCCGTGTCCGAAAGCGAAGTTCTGTCCGAGATATTATCTCTAAATAATACAAACTCTTCAGGTTATGATGAAATCAATACCAAAATTATCAAATCATGTGTAAATGAAATCATCTCAATCTTGACACATCTTGTTAATTTATCTTTCTCACTTGGTACTTTTCCCGAAGCACTTAAACTATCTATAGTAAAACCACTTTTTAAAAAGGGAGACAAAACAGATGTAAATAACTATCGCCCGATAACACTTATACCCATCCTGTCAAAGATATTTGAAAAATGTATGTATAAAAGACTGATTGACTACTGCAATAAATTCCATATAATTAAAAACGAACAGTATGGATTTCAAAAAAATAAATCCACTACTTTAGCTGTGTTTTCTCTTATGGATACTATTTTAACAAACCTTAACAAAAATTATTTTACTACAGGCTTGTTCTTTGACTTGTCTAAAGCCTTTGACCTTGTGTCTCATAATCTATTGCTGCAGAAGTTAGAAAAAATTGGGATAAGAGGGCCTGCTCTTCAATGGATATCATCATACCTGAATAATAGACAACAGCGTGTAACTATTACCAAAATAAATGAAAATAACGACATGACATCATACACATCCGAATATAAATGCAACAAATATGGCGTCCCACAAGGAAGTGTCCTGGGGCCAATCCTGTTTCTACTATATATAAACTCTATTACTAATATTACAAATTATAAATGTATATTATTTGCAGATGATATATCCATTATTGTTACTTCCGATAGAAAAAATAACACAGTAAATGATCATGAATATGAAATAAATAACACAATTGAAAAACTAATAGAATGGTTAAACGTAAATAACTTGTCAATAAATTTAAATAAGTCCGTATACATACAATTTAATAAATCAAATAATCCTAAACATAACATAAAACTAAACATACCCAAAATTGAAGAAGTGACACAAACAAAATTTCTAGGTGTAACTATAGACCAAGATATTAATTGGAAAACCCATATAGATACTGTGTCTAAAAAAATTAATAAGTTCGTGTATCAAACAGGTTAGAAATATAACTAACACAAAAACGGCGATAATATCATATCACGCTTATGTTGAATCTTTGTTACGATATGGTCTTATAATGTGGGGTAACAGTACTGATCACAACAGAGCATTCGTTGCGCAAAAAAAGTGCATTAGGGCAATTTACGGCCTGCAACCAGACGAATCATGTAGACCTGTATTCAAAAAACTTAATTTATTACCGCTACCGGCTCTTTACATCTACGAAACATGTATGTTTGTCAAGAAAAATCAGAATTTATTTGTTAAGGCAGACGACATTAATGTTCGTAACCGACGAGACCCCAACAGGCTCGTTCTAAGCAATATTCCTAGGTTGACCAAATATAATAAAAGCTGCGTTACAATGTGCGTGCGCTTATATAATAAGTTACCAAGTGATATTAAAACTCTAGGCATTAGATTATTTAAAAAAAAATTGTATCAATGGTTATTGATTAATAATTTTTATTGTGTAAAGGATTACATTGAAAAAAGAAATTAATGTAAATACTTACTTACTAAATTTGCATGCTAATACTTAGCGAAACATGTTTGCTCATATTTGTACCTTTTTACCACCTTTTATACCATGTTTTTTAGCAAATAAATATATTATTATTGTTTGATTGCTAAATCAATAGACCTTTATTTGTTAGACAAATAAAGGTCTATTGATTTAGCAATCAAACAATTTTTTTGGTCATAAAATAGTTCTAATTTGTGTTCTAGGCATGGCGATATAAGTAGGCCCCAGCAAGGGCCTCAAGGCAGATTAAAAGCTGACAGACTGTGGCAGGAATTGGAGGAGATCCTTAACTCCATGGGTGGAGGAGTTATAAGGCCAACAATCAAATGGAAAAAAGTAAGACTCTCTCACAAAAACCTTTGTAAAATTTTATTTTATGTTTTTCCAAAACAAAACAATCAGGTTAATAATTTTCTTCAGGTGTGGGCAGACTGGAAAGCCAAAACGAAAAAAAAAAGCCTGGCTATACAAAAAGAGGCTTCTGGTACTGGTGGTGGTCCAAGCAGCAGGCAAACTATCAATGCTTCAGAAGAGAGGGTGTTGGGCATAATGGGTTTGTCAGCAGTCGTTGGTCAAGCAGAAATTGAGGAGATAGGCTTTGATGTTAGTTTTAGTCCTTTGCTTATGGTGTTTGCTTATTAATGTATTTTCCTTTACAAAGAAGTTTTAATTTATATTCTTAATATTTTTCAGGCCGCACCATCAGAGAGAAACTCTCTACCACCACCAACCAGAGATACAGTCTGTCCATACCAAACTTCTGACACAGAGGAAATTGTGTTGGAATTTATTCCTTCATATCCTGTACAAGGTACCTTTTTTGACGTGACAACGTCTTATAAATTGGTTTGCCGGGTGACACTTCAAGAAACTGCGTTACGCTCCGCTCACGTTATGCGCTCACAATGAGAGCGAGTGAGAGGCACGCGTCCCTTCCACTCGGGCATGGTTAGCCCGCCTATGAGCGAGAGAGACAGACATAAAAAGTGAAAGGCACGCGTCCCTTCCACTCGAGCACAGTTAGCCCGCCTAAGAGACAAAAAAACGCCTCGCGTGCTTGTTGGGAGCAGACGTGTTTCGCGTATTATTGCAAAAATATTAAATCCTAACACATCTACCGCAATCAAAACCAAACCTTAAGATCACAGTGTTAAAGTAATTTTCCTTCTGGTGGTACATCGCACAGCGCCGGCGAGTGCGCAAGACGCTCACCTCAGGAGTAGAGAGAGAAAACTATTGGCATTGCACTCGCACCCGCGCGGTCTGGCAACGCGATGAGCCGACAGAAAACACCGCCTAGTGGCATGTTAACAAGCGTGTTACGCGCCAGCCCCATATCTATATCGCTGACGGTGCATCGACGGTGGAAGTTTACCTTCGCGACACAAATACATAGAATTGTGCAAGCTGACGGAAACGCTGACGATGCGGCACGTGTAAGCGACGCGCGGCGCGGTGGCCTACGTGACGTCGGAACTCGTTCATTCCGATTCCCACTTCGAATCTGTATACTAGGTTTATTATAATTATAAGAAAGTTTTGTAATACTTTTATTAATTAAATAATTATAAGAAATTTCGGTTTTTTTTGAGTCCTCCGACAGCGTTCGACATAATTGGCGCAGTCGGTAGGATACTCGCGGGCCGGTTCGCGAGATAAATTTCGAATTATAGAAATTAGGTGAGCCGCCCGGGTGGCCTTAGGCACCTCTGACGAGTATCCCGAACCGTCGAAGAGCTGCGGAGATCCAGACATTGATACTGCTCAGGAGAAGCCGGAATGTACAAGTAAGTGCACAAGAATCTTTCTGGTGTCGCTTTCCTTACCCTTAACCCTTAATATATTTCAAGATTTTTCACCCTAGGAGTTTAGGGACCCGTGAGGCTGTTTCTTATAGACAGTTGAGACGGGAAGATTTAGTAGATAGTAATAGGGATATAGACAGCACTATGGCACATGACCCCGATGCTATTTGGAAGGCCCTCCGCCTGGTCCCAGAATTTGATGGGAACCCCCATATCTTAACTAGATTTATTAGGATTTGCGATAAGTTAGTGAATGCGTATGTACGCGAGGGTCCCGAACATGAGTTAAATAATTTGTCTTTGATTAGTGGTATACTAAATAGAATAACGGGCCCCGCTGCGCGAACTGTCAATTCCAACGGTATCCCCGAGAACTGGAACGGCATCAGAAGTGTGTTAATAAATAATTTCGCGGATCGTAGGGATGAAACCACCCTCTATAATGACCTCTCGTTGCAGACACAGGGAAATGATACGCCCCAAGAACTTTATGATAGATGCCAAACATTATTTAGCACCATCATGACATATATTACACTTCATGAAACAGTGCCTACAACTATTAATGCTAAACGCGATTTGTATAAGAAGCTGACAATGCAGGCTTTTGTGCGCGGGCTTAAAGAACCCTTAGGTTCACGCATACGATGCATGCGGCCAGATTCTATTGAAACAGCATTACAATTCGTACAGGAGGAGCTAAACGTGTTGTATCTGCAACAGAGAAATGATAGTTTGCCTAAACTCACTAACACTCATCCCAAGTCTGTGACACAGCCTAACCCATCACCCATGCATGCAGGCTTTCCCGCTTTACGCAATACTAATGCTATGCCCTTACCTAAACCGGCCACGCCCGCTTATGCACAACCACGTATGATGCAGTTGCCGCAACCAACTCAATTTAGATTTAACGCCGGTTTTAATGCCCCCTATAATCAACCCCGTATGCCTTCGCATACGCAACGAACATTTGGCGCTCCACCCCCAAACTACCATCCGCACAATAACGCATTTAGAATGGCTCCAAGACCTCCACCACAAAATCTAGGGCCCAAGCCCATGAGTGGTGTGAGCAACTTTGTTGCTAAGCCACTACCTCCCACTCGTAATAATTGGGATTGGTCTAGGCAAGGCAATCCACCACCCATGAACTACTTCAAAACGCGCGATGTAAATGTTAACGAATGTCTAAGTTACGAAGATTTCTATTTTCCCGAATATTACGTGTACGAGCAGGAGCCTAATTACTATGAAACCAATTATCCTATGGACTACTACGGCAATTATCCTTGTGTGTACGATAGCGTCCCGCAGACGCAGACTGAGGTGACGACTGACATGACAAATGACGGCAACGCTCAGGTAGATGAACAGCCCCAGCCTTCCACCAGCAAGGAGGATTTTCAGGGAGTCACGAAATCAAAAAAATCAAAATAGAATTGAACCTTCAAACACAGCGACAATTGCCATACGTTCATATTACTAACCCTAACTTAAATTTATTAATAGACACCGGCGCTAACCAGTCCTTCATAAGCCCGGATGCTGTGGAGAAATACTTTTCACATTTACCATTGAATTATGATCCATTCGAGGTTACCAACGTACATGCGACGAGTAGGCATAACCACTCCATAAATATACCATGTTTCCCCGAATTCAACGATTTAGAGCCCATAAAACTATTCGTATATAAATTCCATAATCATTTTGATGGTCTTATAGGATTCGATCTACTTGCAAAGTGGCATGCGAAATTGGACCTTAAAGATTTGACGTTGACCACGAAATCCGCGGTAAATCATATTAACATATACAACTCCAGCAATTTAAATTTGTATGAAAATATCATCCCGGCTCAAAGCAGTAAACTACTTAGATTACCAATTAACGCACAAGACGGAGAAGTTTTAGTTAACGAACAGATTATCTGTAACTGTACTATTCATGAATGTTTAACAACCGTTGTAAGTAACCGTGGCATAGTAGAAGTTGAGAACCCTACCCCTAACGATATAATATTCTCGCTAGACCATCCGGCGCAAGCATCATTGTTTAATATCGAGTGTACGCATACGGAACAATCGTCACCCCGCGTAAAAGAAATTATATCAAAATTGCGTACCAGTCACTTAAATTTGGAAGAGAAGGCAAATTTAGAATCATTGTGCGCTAAATACGCTGACATCTTTTATATCGAAGGAGAACCGCTAACTTTCACCAATAAAATAAAGCACTGCATTAGAACTACCGACGAAAACCCTGTATACACTAAAAGTTACAGGTATCCATTTATTCATAGGGAAGAAGTCACTAGCCAAATATCAAAAATGTTAGAACAGGGTATAATTAGGCCATCGGAGTCAGCATGGAGCTCACCAATTTGGGTAGTACCAAAGAAGGTTGATGCTTCAGGAAAGCAAAAGTGGCGCGTCGTCATCGACTTTCGGAAACTGAACGAAAAGACGATCGACGACAAGTACCCAATACCAAATATCAATGATGTACTTGATAAATTAGGGAAATGCCAATATTTTACAACCCTTGACTTAACATCCGGCTTTTATCAGGTTGAAATGCACCCCAGCGACATCCCCAAGACCGCCTTCAATGTAGAACATGGGCATTTTGAATTTTTACGAATGCCCATGGGACTTAAGAATGCGCCCTCAACGTTCCAACGCGTAATGGACAACGTCCTCAGAGGGCTCCAGAATGTTATCTGTCTCGTCTATTTAGACGATATTATAGTATTCAGTACATCTTTACAGGAGCATATGGTTAACTTAGAAAAGGTCTTTCAGAGGTTAAGTGAATCTAATTTCAAAATACAGTTAGACAAATCGGAATTTTTAAAATTGGAAACCGCCTATCTCGGTCATGTAATAAGCAATGAAGGCATCAAACCTAACCCCGACAAGATAGCAGCCGTAAAGAAGTATCCCTTACCAAAAACCCCTAAACAGATAAAACAATTTCTAGGACTTTTAGGATATTACAGGAAGTTCATTCCAGACTTCGCCCGGATTACCAAACCCCTAACACAGTGCCTAAAGAAAGGAAGGAAAATTACATTTGACCCCGACTACATTAACAGTTTCGAAAAATGCAAGACATTACTGACTAATGACCCCATCTTAAGATACCCTGACTTCACGAAAGAATTCATACTTACCACTGACGCCTCTAACTATGCAATAGGTGCAGTGCTATCACAAGGACCCATAGGATCAGATAGACCCGTATCGTACGCTTCACGTACACTCAACGAGAGCGAAATTAATTATAGCACGATAGAGAAGGAATTGCTGGCTATTGTCTGGGCCACCAAGTACTTCCGACCATACCTTTTTGGACGCAAATTTAAAATCGTAACGGATCATAAACCACTCCAGTGGGTTATGAACATTAAAGAGCCGAACTCGAGGTTAACTCGATGGCGGCTAAAGTTAAGTGAATACGACTTTACAGTCATTTACAAAAAAGGCAAAAATAACACCAACGCCGATGCCTTATCCCGTATCGAGTTAAACAACGAAGAGACAAGCTCAATGATTGCCAATCCGACAGATAAACCTCCAACCTTAAGTAACTCAAACACTCTCACTGCCCACACTGACAATGAACACCCTATACTTGAGATACCTATCGTTGACGATCCGCTCAACAAATTCCATCGACAATTATGTTTGACCATAGTAGGGGATATAAAAAGAAGACCGACAGTGACAAAACCCTTCGACACACATACCCGAACATCGGTGCAACTATCTGAGTCTAACTTAGAGGAGGATCTAGTCAATGCAATAAAGGAGTATGTAAACCCTAAAATTAAAACAGCTCTCTTTATAAACCCGCCTTTGGCCATGTACAAAATTGTCCCCATCTTACAAGAGAAATTCAAGAGTTCAGCCATGAATCTGGTAATAGCTAAGACAGAAATTGAAAATGTCAAGGAATATCTTAGGCAGCAGGATATTATCCGTCACTATCACGATGGTAAAACTAATCATCGCGGTATTAATGAATGTTACCTGACCTTATCACGTAGGTACTTTTGGCCAAAAATGAAGGAGCATATCTCCAAATTTATCAATGATTGTACTATATGTGGCCAGGCCAAATATGACAGGAACCCTGTCAAGCCTAGGTTTAATATAGTTCCACCAGCCACAAAACCGTTCGAAATCGTTCATATGGATTTATTTACAGCACAAAATGAAAAATATGTTACTCTTATAGATGTATTTTCTAAGTATGGGCAGGCGTATAACCTAAGAGATGGTACTGCACTTAGCGTTATACAGGCTTTACTAACATTTAGCACTCATCATGGCTTGCCACTCACCATCATTACTGATCGGGGTACAGAATTTTCAAACCAGATGTTTTCAGAGTTCTGCAAGACACACAAAATAACTCATCATACAACATTAGCTCACGCACCGAACGACAACGGCAACATCGAAAGATTCCATCTGACCTTGTTAGAACATTTGCGCATCCTAAAACTACAGCATCGAGACGAGTCTGTCATTAATCTAATGCCATATGCTTTGATAGGGTATAATAGCTCAGTCCATAGTTTCACGAAGTGTAGGCCATACGATATCATTTTAGGACACACAGATCCAAGAGATCCACTAGATATGGATTTAACAGAACATCTGCTACAACAGTACACACATTCACATAGGGAACAAATGAAAAAGGTCTATGAATTAATCAATGAATCATCTCTCTCTAATAGAACTGCAATAATAGACAATAGGAACAAAAGTCGTGAATCAGAAGTAGATTATCAGCCACAGCAGCAAATATTCATCAAAAACCCAAGTGCTAGCCGTCAAAAGCTCGCACCAAGATACACTCAGGATACAGTTTTAGCAGATCTTCCAATTCACATATATACTTCCAAGAAACGTGGTCCAATAGCAAAATCGAGACTCAAACGAATCCCTAAAGGTGCCACATTGTTACAGGATTCCACTACTGATGTTGGTCCTCCACCTGATACAGGCGGAAGAGATAAAACTTGAAGGACTCAACGATGGACCGGGGATCTTACCTTTTAAATTAGGACCCATGAGACTTACGACCCACTATCATACATTTCTACAATACATTGAACTTAAAGATATAAATGATAAAATTAGCTCCGTACGAATACAACTAGTTGAAATCAAAGAAATTCTAGATAACTATACTTACGCCTTATATGAGTTACAGATTGATCATTTAACAAGTAAACTAGATAAAGCTTCACTCCAACTACACAGCTTAGGGCCTAGTCGTCCCAAAAGAGGTCTTATAGACGGTTTAGGTTCCGTAGTAAAAAGTATAACCGGAAATCTCGACTATACTGATGCTACGAGATACAATGATGCTATTAAAATTCTCAAGGATAATCAGGATAAAATAATTTCTGAACAAAACCATCATATCAGTCTTAGCAAAGATTGGATGGGCCATCATACCGAAATTATAACCAAAATTGTTGAAAATCAGTCGCAAATTAACAATACACTACATGATTTACTAGATAAACAAAAGTATGCGCAGTACAGTCTCTTAAAATTCGCAAAGTTCGCGCAAATCTTAGGTATAGTTAGCGATAACGTAGATAAGTTACTAGATGAGTTACATAGAATTGAAGATGCAATAGCCTTCAGCCGTGCCGCAAGCACGCACCATTCTATGATAACGCTAGAGATAATGACTAGTATGTTAGGAAAACTTAGTAGTATCTATGATAAGGATCAGCTGTTAGATATAGAGATTAGGGAATATTATGACGTCATAAAACCAGGATCATTCTATAATGGTCAACACATCGTACTAGTATTCCAATTTCCCATCCTATCTCCTCTCAAATATATTCTGTATAGATTAGCTATAGTACCGAACGAAAGTAAGCAGGTAGTAATTCCCCCTTACCCATTCATAGCTATCACTAGAAATTTTCACGTGTACATAGAGGCTGAATGCCCGAAGTTAACCGAGCAGTATCTCTGCGAAGAAAAACTCAATCATCAGTTAAGATCGCAACCAGATTGCATACAACGTATAATAGACGGCAAAACGATGGACGATTCCTGTACGAAGACAACCGTTTCCCTTTCAAGAGAAGCCATGGAGAAGCTGGATGACCGCCACTACGTAGTCGTCTTCCCACAACCAACGAAACTGCAACTCACCTGCGAACGAGATGAATACAACACTTTGACCGGCAGCTTCCTGGTTACCATCCCGCATAACTGCCTGCTGAGAACACATGAATTCACCATAGTTAACATCAATGATCGAGTGAACGGCCAGCCAGTGAAGATCACTGAAATTACTACAAAAATGCATGAAGATCATGAACCTCAACCTCCGCTTAAGATAAACTCTATCAACCTAAGAAATCTGCATAACCTACAAGATGAGATCAATCTTCAAACACCTGTTCAACTGGAGAGTCTGGAGTCATCATCATCATTCTACCATACAACCATACCTTTCTACGTAATGTTATCTGGTGCACTTGTACTAACCATCATAGTACTGTGTTACCGTTACAACGCCTGGAAACTCAAGCCACCAACAGAGCAATCACCCAATACTGCTGCTGCAAATCGAGATCATCCTTATGAAGAACCAGAAACATCGCGACGCCAGAGAGAAGCTCAGATGCCAGCAACATTTTCACTAAACGTCCTAAAATAGTTGCTGAGCTACGGGGGGAGGTGTTACGCGCCAGCCCCATATCTATATCGCTGACGGTGCATCGACGGTGGAAGTTTACCTTCGCGACACAAATACATAGAATTGTGCAAGCTGACGGAAACGCTGACGATGCGGCACGTGTAAGCGACGCGCGGCGCGGTGGCCTACGTGACGTCGGAACTCGTTCATTCCGATTCCCACTTCGAATCTGTATACTAGGTTTATTATAATTATAAGAAAGTTTTGTAATACTTTTATTAATTAAATAATTATAAGAAATTTCGGTTTTTTTTGAGTCCTCCGACAGCGTTCGACATAATTAGCGGAAGCGAGGGCGGTAGCGGATCAGTACCGAACTTGTCTACATTTGGTGACAATGAATACCAAACCAACATCTGTCAGAGAAAACGAAAAGAGCGCACTGAAGAAATAGACTACAAATCAGACTTTGCTAACTTTCGCACAGACATTATGAAGTTTCTGGAGGAATTTGGAAGAACTCAAAAAGAAAACCTGAACCTCATACGAGAAGAAATCTATGAGATTAAACAAGAAATTAAATCGATAAAATCAAACTCGGAAAACTTTAAACAACAATTTGATGATATAAATACCGAAATTAAAACTATTAAAACGAACAACGCTATAACTACAGACAAACTTAAACGTATGGAAAGTGAAATTCTTCAAATAAAAAACCAACCAAATATCGAAAGTACGTCTGATAAATCGCCCTTCCTACATCACGAAAACCTCATCCTAGAACTCAAAGATCGAAGTGAACGCGAGAAAAATATAATAATTGTGGGTATAACGGAAAAAAGTGACAAGAACTATAACGCACGACAAAAGTACGATTACGAAGAAGTAAACAAAGTACTAACCATACTGTATGAGGACTGTCCGAAGCCACTTAAAACCACAAGATTGGGAAAATATATCACAAACATGAACCGGCCCATCAAAGTATGTTTTACCAAAACAGAAACACCGAAATACCTGTTCCGGGCAAGAAGTAAACTACCCGAGAATATACAAATATACTCGGATCTAACCCCAACTCAAAAGCAATATTTACAATATATAAAAGGAGAACTTAAAAAACGTATAGAAGATGGAGAAAAAGACCTAATTATTAAATACCTAAAAGGAAAACCTACAATTATTACTAACCAAAAAAACTCGAAGGAGGTTCACAACACAATGGAAAATACACAGATAAACTAAGCCATCAAATCATCCAAAAATATGAAAATATACCCTTACACCCATCATCACTCAGATTTTTTTATGCTAATTTACGAAGTATTCGCAAAACTGGTAAGCTCGATGAAATCAAATGTATTATCAGGGCGATACCAAAAACTACCCACTTATTAGTATTCACGGAAACTTGGATTACTTCTGAAGCCGATGCAAAATTATATCAGTTGCCGAACTACAAGCATGTTTACAACTACAGGAAAACACGAAAAGGTGGGGGGGTATCAATTTATATACACGATTCAATAGAATACGACGTAACGGAAGAATTGTGCGAAAATGGAAACCACTACTTGTGGGTACATATAAAAAAACTATCGCTAAACATCGGAGTTATTTATAAACCAGGTGACTCAAACAATAACGATTTCTTAACGACGTATTCCGCACAGCTGGAGCAGAGAAGAAGAGCAATTGTATTTGGCGACTTTAACATCGATCTCCTCAACGCGGACAATCACGTTACTAAATACCTGAACGAAATCAAAGGAAACGGATATCAAATACTGAACAAAATAAATAGCCTATACTGTACACGTGAAACCTCGACTACCAAATCTATACTGGATCATGTTTGCACAAACGTAACTAACCACTCATTTAATTTTTCCATAATCGAGTCCTGCTTGTCTGACCATAAACAAATATATTTAGAAATAGGCAGTCTAAAGCCACAAAAAAATAAAAAAATCCAATACAAAGCAATAAATTATGAAAAATTATACAGCGACGCACTAACAGATAAGTACATAAATGAAGAAAAGGATTACAACCACCTTGAGCGGTTTATCACAAAACATGTAAATAACAACAAAACCGACAAAACAAAAATCCTGAATCCACCTCAAAACGACTGGATAAACAAAACTATTACTGATTCGATGAACTTACGTAACAACCTATGGCAACAGACAAAATCTTACCCAAAAGACGGAAACATACAGAAAACCTTTTCCAAACAACGAGACGCAGTAAAAAACCTAATCAAGTCACACAAGAAAAAATACTATTACGATCTATTCTACAACAACAACAATCAACCGAAAAAGATGTGGGAACTTATAAATAACTTAGCACTAAATAAAATCAAAGAAAGCAGTGCTCCTCCGAAACTAATGTCGAGCTCGGGACCTATAACTGAAGGTAACGCAATATGTAATTTATTTAACTCTTATTTTTCAACAATAGGCCAGGAATTAGCTAACAATATACCCGTTTTATATCACGCGAACGCTGGCAACACTCTCATGTACGAACACACCCATTCACACGACGTAACTCTGAGTAAACTCACTCCTTGCACTGAGGACGAAATTTGTAAAATAATTGACGGTCTGGATAGTAATACAAGTACTGGGATAGATAGTATCAGTACCAAGGTGATAAAATGCCTCAAAAATATAATTGTTCCGAAATTAACGAACTGCATAAACGAATGTCTGATGCGCGGCATTTTTCCGAACACGCTTAAGGTTGCCAAAGTTAGCCCTATTTTTAAATCGGGCAGTAGGACTGATCCAGGTAACTACAGACCAGTGTCGGTATTACCTGTATTGTCAAAAGTTTTTGAGCGTGTTTTGTACAGCCGTCTAAATGCATACCTCCTTCAGAAAGAGTTCCTAATCGACGAACAATATGGCTTTCGTTCGAAATCTAGCACCCTTACAGCTACAGTAGACTTGGTAACCAAAATCAAAACACACATAGATCAAAAGGATGTTGTATTGGGGGTATTTATTGATTTAAAAAAGGCGTTCGACACCGTATGCCACCACAAACTTATCCAGAAATTAAACAACATAGGAGTCACAGATAAAGCCCTAAAAATGTTTACATCTTATTTACAAAATAGACAACAAGTAGTTAAAATAGAAAAATTCACTAGTTCCATAAAAAACGTTCCATACGGCTGTCCACAAGGCTCAATTTTAAGTCCCTTACTTTTCATAATCTATATAAATAATATAAACAAAATAGGGTTAACGGGTCACCTAACTTTATACGCGGACGATACATGCCTCTTCTATTTTGATAAATCTATCCATACTATTATAACAAATGCTCAAAAAGATCTAGAAATACTCAATGAGTGGCTCAAACACAATTTACTTACAATAAATACGTCCAAAACAACATACATGATTTTCACCGCAAAAAACAAACCATTACCAGACTTCCCGCCTCTTACTATAAACAATGACATAATAAAAAGATCGAGCCAAGAAAAATATCTCGGTCTGAGGGTAGACGACAAACTCACATGGAAGCTGCACATCGAACATGTAAAATCAAAATTAACGTCATTACTAGCATCACTACGCAAAATCTCAAATTGTATTCCAAAGAAAGTACGTACTATAATTTATAACTCATTAGTAAAATCACATCTCGAGTACCTTATTGAAATATGGGGATCTGCCGCAAAAACTATCCTAATGCCTTTACAACGAACCCAGAACAAAATTATAAAAACATTATATCACTATCACTACCTTACTCCAACTAAAACACTATTTGAAAAAACAAAATTATTAAATCTCAAACAACTATACACATACGGTACCTGCATTCTAATAAAAAAAATCACCACAAACAGCGTACAATCAAAGCTAAAATTACATAAAAAAACAATATCACACAACCTAAGAAATAAAAATAAATTACAACGAAGACAAGCTCGGACAAACTACGGTAAAAAAACCATATTGTTCGAAGGAGCACAGCTGTTTAACGACCTACCAAATGACGTAAAAGATTGTGATAATATTAACAGATTTAAACTAAAACTGAGAAATTACGTTTGTGAAATGTAGCCATACCGCATAGGTATTAAATGTCAGCAATTACACACTTCCCATAGCTATAGGTATATTTATTTTGTATAACTTCACCAACACGCATCAGAGGCAAAATGTATTTATTTAGATATAAACAATTACTTTGTATCTCATTGTAAGTGAACCTATGTATTGTTCTTATGAGAATAAATTCTTTAAACCGAAACCGAAGAGCGAGAGAGACAGAGCGAGAGAGAGAGAGTGAGAGAGATAGGCATACACACCGGTTCATGTCTTGCGCTTCTATTTCGCTTAGGCGCCTGCATACAAGTTTACACGTTGCCAGTTAATTGTAATCCTTCTTCCTACTATACGAATGAATATTCACATTAAAATTATTTTACCACTCAAAGTTGTTGTCACGTAAAACTTTCGCCCGTATACCGACTTTACAGGCAACCAATTTTTTTTAAGTTAAATGTTTTGACCAAATAATTAATTTTGCGTTAAATATAATATAACCATAATTATTTGTTCTCAGCAACAACAGCATCTACCGCCTCTTCAATGCCACCTTTCACTGGAGAACTGCAAACTCCAGTCCAAATGCCGCTGCCCAGCATTGCATCTGCACCAATGTCGTCAGCAGCGTCAGTCCTCTGCCCAGCACTGCGTCCGCACCGATGCCGTCAGCGGCGTCGCTCCAAATGCCGCTGCCCAACACCGCGTCCGCACTGTTGCCGTTAGCGGAGTCGCCTACCGCGTCCACGTCACGGGGTGTTCCGCAGCGTCAGCGGCGGCATCGTGAAAGTGCGTCGCCCGCGGTGACGCCCGCCACATCCACGCCGCGGCGCCGCAGGCTTCATCAAGCGCGTTCACGCCGTATACCAACGCCCTTTGAAAGAGCCACGAGCGAGTTTGTGGCTCTTGAACATCGTCGGTTGCAACTAGAGGCAGACAGCGATAAAAAATACCACGAGAGGGGTTGAAAGGCTACGATTGGAGGCAAAAAGATTGGAAAATGAATCAAGAAGAATAGACATAGACGAGCAGAAAAATCAAATTTTAAGTCGCTTAGGTGGTGCTGTCGACAATTTGATAGAGATGATACCACAGTTGAGACCATCATCACTACCTTCGACAGATATTATTCCATAAAATGTCTCATGTAGTGATCACTATCACTACATAAGACATTTTATGGAATAATGTCTCAGCTGTGCACTATTATAATATCCCAATGTAGTTATAGTTTTTGGAAATATTGTTTCCATTAAAAATTGTAATCTAACACACCTATGTTAGACTTTAATTTTTAATGGAAACAATATTTCTTATTAATTGTTAATCTTAACGACCTTTGGCACCCAAGCTAAGATTAAACTTATGGGTGCACAGTGACAGTGATTTTTGATGGCGTTTTGTGGTTTTGGCCCCTGTGCGGTGACCCTTAGAGCTGGTTATAAAATTAAGGATTGTCTAATATTTTTTTAATTATAATTGTTGAAATCTAAATATATTTACAGTCATTTAGCTGATTATACTCTGTGATTTTCTGTGATATTTTACAATTTTTATATTTTAAGTAAATTGTTATTATTTGTTGTTTAAAAAAAAAGACTGACTACAAAAAGTTGATTTTCTATAATATTTTATAATTGTTAGATTAAAAGTGAATTATTATGTCCATGATTTAGTAAAAGAAAATATCTAACTCATTGTTTTTTAGTAACGGAAGACTGATTTGATTATTGAAGTCATAGGTAAATTTTCTAAAATATTTTACAATTGTTTTTGTAAAAAAATTATCTTACTTAACTAATTACTATGGCATAAATTTTTTTAATATTTAACTTTATATTGTTGATTTGATTTTTTTAGATATTTTGAAATTTTTAAATTGTAAGTAAATTGTTTTAGTTTGATTTGTTTTTGTAATATAGGTATAAAGAGAAAGTAGTTTTAACAAAGTTGATATATAATTTATTAAATAAGACATAAATAAAAACTGAATTTAATTTCAATTAAAGGTCCTATACAAAGCAATTTTGCTGACTGTACTAATATGTCATTATAATGTACTACTATATAATATGTAATTTATTTTAGTTGAAACAATTGTGATAACACGGGTTCAAAGAAATACCTGAGGTATTAGTCGACTGGTATTAAAACGGAATAAAGTTTGCTATTCCAGTCCAGTTCGTTTTCCCTTTCTCTGAAACTTAATTGTACAAATTGTATATAATTTTTATTTATTATTTAATTATTAAATACTAATATCTAATCTACTATATTTAATTAGATTTTTTTATAATATTAAACAAACCCTTTGAAATGTAAGAACTGCAACCAATATTTATGTACAATAATATTAAGTAGGTAATCTATTTTTATGTAAAATACTTTCTAACGATACTATACCTAAATTAATGTATTGAGGCGATTGTAAAAAATATTGGACTACTAAAAAATCTTTCCTCCTAACCTACCATGCAGACCACTACCAATTTTTTAATCTACAAATATTTTAATAAATAAACTTACTACAACCTATTCAATAAACAGCTCAGCATGGCTCTTCCTTGGATTAGTTCACTTTGGCTACCTGTCTCGGTGGTTGTGGGATCTTCCATGATTATATCATCATCATCATCATGTGTAGCAGAAAGTAGTGGTGGTGGTGGCAAGCCAGCTTTCAAAGCTAAATTGTGTAACACACAACATGCCATTGTAATTTTGCTAGCTACATGAGGATGATAATGAAGAACCCTGTCTCTAAGCAAACATCTCCACCGTGCTTTGAGTAATCCAAAACAGCGCTCAATGCAGTTACGGGCTTGCACATGCTTCTGAGTGTACCTACCGTTCTTCTCTAGTACCTTGAACTGCATTGAGAATAGGTATCATAAGCCAAGGGCGTTGGGGATATCCAGAGTCACCTGAAAATTTAATTTAAAACTGGTTAAAAAATTAGCTATTCACAGGCAAACCATACATTAGATCTTTTTTTGTTTTTTATTTACTATTTAAAATAGCTACCTAATAGCCATACTTGTTCATTATTTTGATGAAGTTCACGCATATATGGTTCAACAAGACTAGAAGACCATATATGTGAGTCATGAGTAGCTCCACCGAACTTGGCATTTACGTTTACAATGCGTAGATCACTATCGCAAATCTGAAAATAAAACTGTTATTAAGAAGTGATTTATCTAGCTTTAACATGCCAAACAGTATAAATAAACATTATATCTACCATTTGAACATTTATTGAATGATACCCTTTTCTGTTAAAGAATAAATGCTCTTCATTGTTGGGCTTTACTAAAGCTACATGGGTACAATCTATGCACCCAATTACGCCAGGCAGGCCAAATCTTCTTTGGAACCTAAAACAATAATTGTTAATTTAATTAAGTGTATTACATTACCTATATCATCATCTGCCAAGCCTTTTCCCAACTATGTTTGAGTCGGCTTCCATTCTAACCAGATGCAGCTGCATACCAGAATTTCACAAGTAGCGACTGCGTTTCACAACCAATATAACTAAGCAATACGGTACTCTTTGGTTAGACAGTTTGTCTGACTTTTGGACCTGTGCGGCTATTATTATTTAACCTCGAGTTCCTCATTGTGTAGCATAATATGCACTTAATAATTTAAATATTGTTAAATATGCAGTTCTTACTCTTGTTTAATAAATGATCTGTCTTGTCGTGTTTTTGGAAAGACAATCCATTTTGCCATGATAGCTTGGTGGTTCAAAGCATCAACAACTTGTCTGATGCACCGACTAGCTGTGCGCTGGGCAAGATTCTGAGTGACGCCAACAATTCGCTGATAGGATCCAGTGGCTAGGAAACTAAGAGCGCACAACACCTACAAAAACACAAATATTGAGAAAATGAAATGAGAGCTAATTAAGAAAAAAATATCAGTCAGATTATTATGCACTTACCTTAACTTTTAAAGGAATCTCGCTGGTTCCTTTTAATGTAGTTTTCTGACGCAGTTCTTGACAAAGGGCTACGAAAGTCGATTTGTCTAATCGAAATTGCTGCACAAATAAATTTTCCGGCATTTCGGATATTGTTTCCATGCACTTACGATATACTTCTCTTTTTCGGCGCCTAAGCCACACTTCTTCGTTATGAGCGCATCGTAACATATTTAAAGTATGCATTATAAATCGTTAAATGCTAAATAATAAATATACTTTGTCTAAAATTATGGTAAATAACACTTTTCGGGCTCAACTTCAACACATTTGATTGAATCATAAATAACAGACGCCATTTTTTCTTGGGTCTCGACTGTCGCCTATTGATCGTTCAAAGACATCGACATCATTTCGTTAGCGCTTGTCAAAATTGTAACTTGGCTACCATTTAAACATTTTAACAAAGGATGTAGCGTTGAACATTGTAGAAACGATAACAATTCATTCTATCTTTTTGAACGATGTGTGGAACGATGTGAACTTGGCTACGAATTTTCTATTACCACGTGACTTAACGATGAGATGATGTCATTCCCATACATTTCGCTAGCGTTAACGATTGCAGATTATCAACTTGGCTAGGGGTGCGATTCTGAAAGGAAGACTCGGCCCTGGTACGAAAGGCAACGAAGGAACAGGAGTGGGTTTTTAGTCAGTAAAAGTCTGACACTATCTCACGCTCCGCCCAAGAGCGGGGGATGTCATGAAAAAAAAAAAAAAAAAACATAAATAAAAAAACCGGGCAAGTGCGAGTCGGACTCGCGCACTGAAAACAGTTCAATTCCCGAATTGAGTTACGAAGATTTTTTCGAATCGCAATATTTTTTTTTTGTGACGTAACTACCAATTTTCAGTTTTCAAATTTTTTTCCTATATTTGTGCTATGAGACCTTGCTTCATGCCAAATTTAAGGATTGTAGGTCAACGGGAAGTACCCTATGAATTTTGATTTCCTTGAGAGTGTTGAAATATACGTTTGTTGCGACATAAACGGCCGGTTTTTTTTTCTCATAACTCAGAAGTTTGATTTTTTTTACACCTTCAAGGGACCGCAGACTTGAGGATTTTAATTTCTAATTTCACCTCTTCAAAGGGTCTTGACAGACAGACGGACGGACAACAAAGTGATCCTATAAGAGTTCCGTTTTTTCCTTTTGATGTACGGAACCCTAAATACATAAAATTAATAAGATCTTAGAGTTCTTTTAAAATAAACTAATTTTATGTTACAATGAAAGATATTAAAAACCTAAAATACTTTACAATAAAAACTTTTTACAAAAAAAAAATACAACCGACTTCAAAGTAAAAAAAACACTGAAAAGTGCAAAATAACTTTAATTTCGGAAGTCAGTGTTTCTTTATTAGTTTTGTCTATTCGTTATTTAACACCGACTTCCGAAATTAAAGTTATTTTGCACTTTTCAGTGTTTTTTTTTACTTTGAAGTCGGTTGTATTTTTTTTTGTAAAAAGGTTTTATTTTACACTTTTTAGTTATGGTACCACCACTAAAAAGTACCCCTTAGCCAAACATAAATACCTTATAGCCAGAGTGCATCTCATGACAATTCTAATAATCCCAAACACGGTTAGATTATATTAATTTATTACAGAGTTCCGGTGCCTAACTTCAGGCTTCATCATCAGATCAGTTCGATATATTCCCCCTCTATTTTCAGTCAGTCATCGACTACACGTATAAACAAAGCAATTTTACTTGTTACGACGGTTCTGCTGTGATCCTATGAGGAGTTCTGTTCCATATCTTCGAAGTTCATGATCAGATCATAACAATATTTCTATGGGACCAATTCGGAAGCATAACCTTTCAATCAAAAAAAAAAATTTCAAAATCGGTCCACAATTGACCGAGAAATCGGTGAACATACATAAAAAAAAAAAACATACATTCAACCGAACATATAACCTCCTCCTTTTTGAAGTCGGTTAAAAAACGCGATAAATTAAAAAAAAAATGCGTTATAAGTTTACTGATAATATTTAGATTTACATACCACTGGATTTTTCTCGCTGTTTAACTTATAGAGGTATGCGTATGAAGGTGTAAAGTTCGACAAACTTCCATTGAAAAGTGAGGATCCTCCATTCAAATGGGTGGCGTGTTGGACTGTTTTTATTTATTTATGTGCACATGAACACTTAAAAACGAAACAAACAAATACAAGAAGCAAAAAAAATAATAGAAGAGCATGAAGGCGACAATGATAAATTAGCGGTACAGCCGTCACCGATAAAGTTTCTTTGTAGAGGGTTCATGGCGTAGAATAAATATAACAATTCATATATTTAGGTGATTATAGACTTAGGTGTTTCGACATCCGAGAGAAACAGTAATTTTTTTAGAAGAATCCGAACTGACCGACGGATCGCCCAAGCCCTCCGTAAAAGTCGCCCCTCCAAACTAAAGAGACAACTGAGAGTCTTAGTAGTAGTAGTACTAGTAGTAGTATTCGTAGGTGTTAAGCGAATAGATCGCGTTAGAAACACCACGCTGCGCTCCATATCTCAAGTAGCAGATATCATCCATATAAATTATCAAAGAAAAAAATAGGGGGTTAGTAGGTATAGGGGGGCAAAAAATAGCCTAAGACCTGCCAAATATACACAAAAGTGCAAGTTATATTATCTCTTTCTTTATTTGCATGTTATATTATTTCATTGATAACTTATTTTCCTATTTACTGTTGCACATAGTGTCTATATATTATCTCTATTTTTTTCCAACTCTCCGTTCGCAATTATACTGGAAAAGAATTCTTTCGAAATAAGCATCACCTTGTACCTATTTTTCTGTTTCCTTCTTCTTATCTTTTATTTTTATGTGTATATAAATAGTTAAATAAATAAAAATAAAGAAACAAAAGTTTAATAAAAATCGGTCAAGCCGTTTCGAAGGTGTTGATAACAAACAAGTTCACACGAGATTTTTATTTATGTATATTAGATTTAGACCGTGTGTGCCTGTAGTAAGTCATCTTCTTCGGTCAACGATTACATTCCATTTCTCTGTACATGTTTATACTATTACAATCGATTCCCTCACAAATAACACTACCCTTATCGGCTAATCTAAAATAAATAACCCTTCGGTACCCTCTTCAACAGAGCTGCTTTTATTAAGGACCGTATAGTGTGGACATAGTGTGGGTGAGATGTTGGAAAAATATATGTAGATATCGCGGTATTATCTATACGACAGTTAAATGGGAATATAGCATATAGCAGAGATGTTATGAAGCTTCGTCGCCGAAACTATCGGATTCGGTACAAATTATGGGACGACCGATAATTATGTGCGCACGCTCAAGCTGTCGGCGAGAGGCCGCGTAGAGAGGGGATGTCCGTGACCGAGATGTGGTGTGTAGCTCGATGTGACGTCAGGAACAGTCAGTCGTACCAATAGGTCGCTGGATGTCCTGCGCATCCAATACCAGCTTCAGGATGATGTTGGGTTTGTCTCGTTTCAGCAGTGCATTGGGGATGTGTGCGCTATCACACAGATGGCCTTCATCCCATCATTCGCAAGAAAACGGTATCCCTGATCTGCAAAGTACGTGGTGGTCACAATTAAATCCTGAAGACTGTAGCGCACAGGATCTCATTTCCACATGCGAGGTCCTTAGTAAAATTAGTAGTATGATATTTTATTCTATGTGTGTGTCTGTATAGTGAATATTATATGGATTATGAATTCAGTTTAATTTTTAAAGAATCGTTTATCTAATTAACATATGATAATTAATAACTGGCTGTATTATTATAGCCATTTCATACAATTGACACAAAATGATTATTGTGATTTGTATTTCCAGGACGATCAAAAATAGTAATCATTAATTAATGTTCATGACACAACAGCCGTAAAATCAATAAGTTGTAATTTTATATTTTGGCGCATAATATCTCAATAGATATTGATATTAATTAGTTAATAATTAAGTATGTTGGTTTTACGTACAATTATAGCTCGGCTGTGAAACGCTTGGCTTTTACATATACATTATCATCATTTCAGCCAAAAGACGTCCACTGTTGGACATAGGCCTCCCCCAAATGTCGCCACAATGACCGGTCCTGTGCGTCTCGCATCCATCGGATTCCCGCGACCCTCACCAGGTCATCGGTCCACCTTGTGGGAGGCCTTCCAACGTTGCGTCTTTCGGTACATGGTCGTCATTCCAGAACCTTTCGTCCCCATCGACCATCTGTTCTGCGAGCAATGTGCCCTGCCCACAGCCACTTAAGTTTGGCGATTCTTCGGGCTATGTCTGTAACCTTGGTTCTCCTGCGGATATCTTCATTTCTGACGCGATCACGCAAGGAAACTCCGAGCATAGCCCTTTCCATTGCCCTTTGAGTGACTTTAAGCCTTCTGATAAGGCCCATTGTAAGCGACCACGTTTCGGAGCCATATGTCATCGCTGGCAACACGCACTGGTCATAGACTTTCGTCTTGAGACACTGTGGTGTGGGTGTCACTGTGTGTTACATATACATATTATGTTATTTATGCTATAAACCCCGAATATTACAGTAGGATGTGAAGAATATGACATCGCGAGTTCGTAGCTTAGTGCTACGCCGTAGTTTGCACCTACGCCGCCGTAGCCGCGCGCGTAGAAGAGTGAAATGTACATTTTTTAAGAAGTAACTTTTCTTCAATAGATCAAATAAGTCAATACCTCACGGACTATCACCACCTTATCATGAAGTTTTAAAATGTCAGGCATGCGTGTGAGAGAGAGGGATGGAGCTCTATACTCTATATATCTCCATCCCTTTAACAGTTCAGTATAGGTCGTTAAATGGATCGCGTTAAGATGTCATGGTAGGGCCTATTAGAGCCTTAACCTTCAAGGTAATGCTGTACGACATTCACCCGGCGTTCAGTCCCAGTTTATCGCCCTAACGTGATAATGGCCGCACCTGGCATTTATTTAGTTCATATTTCATCCGATTCAGTTAGTGCACAAACCCGAGATATTTAGTACAGTTGTAATTAAATATTTTTGCCTTAAAATAAGCATGGAACTAAAGCTTTTTAATTTGTTATACCTCTCTTCGTTATCTGTCTAAAAACGTACCATTGCCACGGGTAGTGTGAAAGTGAAACCCGGGGCCCTGGGACGAAGGCAAAGAAGGAACAGGAGTGAGTTTTTAGTCAGTCTGACACTATTTTTCGCTCTGCCCAAGAGCGGGATCTGTCATAAGATGATTTTCCCACCTAAAAAAAAAAACCATAGACAATTATGTTTATGGGATATTTTTCTAGAACATTCAAATCAATTCTGTGTAGGTTGGCTTTGTTTAGAATATACTAGACAAAAAATACATCATCTGTGAAAATTTCAACTGGATTTCCGGCCACCGTAGGCGCGGGTTTGCGGATGGCGAGCAATGGGTGGCTCGCCGTCCGACCGTCCGGACCAAGCCCAAGTTGTCGACGACACGTAATGTTCCACGCGCGCCTCAAGGAGATGTCAGCAACTGTAGGGGCCCAGCAGGGTCGAAGCCTACTGGGGCCCTGGGACGAAGGCAACGAAGGAACAGGAGTGGGTTTTTAGTCAGTAAAAGTCTGACACTACCTCGCGCTCCGCCCAAGAGCGAGATTTGTCATTAGATGATTTACCCACCTAAAAAAAAACTGTGATAGCTAGTCACGGTTCGTCAGATTTATACCCTTGGGTACGGAACCCTAAAAACGCGAAAGTTTCGTTGAAACATGTCATTATTTGCCATCTGCTTTAACCGTAACTCGTGTAGCTAACTACCCAAATTTAATCGATTAATTTTATCGTTATTTGTGACGTCATTTTAATAATGACTAAATTGATGATACCCGTGTATCGCTTAACCAGATATTTGACGGCTAATGTAATGACGCATTGGTATCATTAAAGTTAATTGGTGCAACTCGCACTACGTCACATGAGGTGATGTGATCAGACAGGACTTGGACATGCACCAGAAATATATACATATTTCTGGTGCATGTCCAAGACCTGTCAAAAATCTTTGCGCGTGTTTGTCACCTAATTCCTCCTAAACGGCTTGAGCGATTTGCATGGAATTTTGTGTGTATATTTAGGTGGATCCCTGGGAGGTTTGAAAACAAAATTGGACCCGGTAGGTGGCGCTGCAAACGGTTACTAATTTTTTTTTTCTGAGAAAAAAAATCGAGACCGCTAGTATTGAAATATAATATTATAATTTTAGTTTATACCATGATTTTTATTAGATAAACTTAAGTGACAGCTAAAGGAAATACTGGGATGGTTTAAATCAGTAAGAGTCTGGCCAGCCCGGCCATCTACCCCAGGGCGGAGGACATACGAACGATTTCCACCCTAAAAAAAAGGCTCAAAATATAGCGATCCATTTTTCGACATAAACTGAACTGTTAATAGGATGGAGCTATATAGGGTGTATAAAACACAAACATACATACATGTACTGCGAGATAAATAAAATCATGTACATGAACAGCAGTATATTTTCCAACAATTTTATCCAGAAACTTCAGCCTCGCCTGTAAACACTACAAACTGTAACAATTTCAGCTTGAAAGCATTTCTTTACAATTCGCCATTGGCAAAGTTGAAACGTCTTGGACTGGTTCTACCTTACAATCGTCACAAGCTCACAATGTCATAGGTAACATAAACCTTTTGATTGCTTCACTCCGGCTCCCGTAAATTTTATGTTCAGCTCGAAAATACACGGAGTTACAGCGTGCAGTATGAATAAGACGAGCAGTACTATAGATAATCGGAGTATCCACGATAAAATCAGAACGCCGTCGACCGCGGCAAAGGTGGTGTAACAATCTTGTTCGCTGGGCAAACTTGACCAGAGATTGCCCTAGACAGAGAAATTTGGAAGGAGAAAGTGGAGACATTTGCCCAGCAGTGGAACACACAATAGGCTATTTTATTTTATTTAGGTAACCAACAGCGATACACAACGTATGTTTTGAGTAAGTGCTATACAGTAACTAAGGCTAATAATAGGTTTCCCTTTCTAATTTGGATAATTATATAACATGCGAACGGATAAGGATAAGAAAAATATATAGTTACAATTTTGCTTGAAATTAATTTTGGAATATAAATGAGAAAAAGTAGTTTATAAAATAGATTAACTTATGGGAGATTAATTGCTAGTCATTTGCCTTCATTTATAGTTCTATAAAAGAAAAGATTTTTTTTTAATCTAAACATAACTTAAAAATGTAATTAAACTTTTACGTGATAATATTGTACAAACAATTTGAATCTATCTAAGTGTGTGTTGTATTGTTTTATTATTATATTAGAAAATGGATTTAAGTTTATTATTTAATTAAATTGATACAGGTATAATTTTGTTTGTAGTGTAATATTTTAATTAACTATCTATTTCCTATGTATTTTAATAATTTTAGTACGTAATTAATTAATCAATAATAATGCACATTTAGTGGCAATCGTTACCAAACATTATTGTAAAAATGTGGATAATGCAGTGAGCCGCAATATTGTTACTGTTGTTGTTGTTATTGTTATTGTTTGTTTTTGTAATAATTAAGTATTAGTAAGAATTGTTAATTGTCTCAAAATAAACAAAATAAAATAACATAAGTTCTAACGTATTAATTTGTAGTCACTATGAGGATTTTTTTTTCATCAAGGCTCGCGCTTTATGCCACGATGAGGTGGTCGACATTGGAGCACGCTTGCCTAGAAGTAACCTATTCTCTCTCGACTTAAATACTACTAGTAACTTGCTTTTGTACAGGAGATCCGATAGGTCTTCTACGTGATATATCACAGGGAATTATATTTATAAATTGGTTTTTAGTTCAACACGCAAACTGCACCATGTCTTTCACACGTTGTTTTATTCATACGCTAGGTTTTAACCTAAAGTAAGATCTTAAAGTCGGATCAAAAGTGAATTGAACACTCACAGTTAACGATGCTGAGTTAATAACATCTTGCTGGAAACTTATTGACGAATTTTACGGCACTGCAGATGGATATGTTTATGTTAGTACCTTGCTTATGTCCCTGATGTCAAAGTCTTTGTCAGCAAACAAACTGCAATTACGTCGGTCAACAAATTCGTTCTTGACCGATATGACCCTGACAGGCTGACAGGACATTAGACTATGTAGGTACGTGTCACATATTTACCTTCGTAGGGAAAAACCAAGGTCAAGTTACTGAATGTATGTTCCCTTTTCACCTAAAAGGGAACATACATTCAGTAAGTTAATGATAATCTACTAAAGATGGGGGAGATCGGGTTGCAGTAAATCACTTTTAAGGTTCTGTACCTCAAAAGGATAAAACGGAACCCTTATAGGATCACTTTGTTGTCCGTCTGTCTATCAAGACCCTGTATCTCGGGAACGCGTGGAGGTATCGAGTTAAAATTAAAACCATGTACTCAGGTTTGCGGTCCCTTAAAGCTGTGAAAAAATCAAACTTCTGAGTTAACGAAAAAAATATATACGTTTTTTGCGACATAAACGGCTTATGTCGCAAAAAACGTATATTTCGATACTCTCAATGAAATCAAAATTCATAGGGTACTTCCCGTTGACCCAGAATCCTGAAATTATCCCGCAGATATAGGAATAAATCTGAAAACAGTAAATACGTATTGTTACGTAATGAAAAAAAAAATTTTTTTGCGATTCGGAAATTCTTGAGACTCCATTCGGGATTTGAACTCTTCACATACCTACTCGTATGTAGGTAAGTTTGTACGGAACCCTCAGTGTCCGAGTCCGACTCGCACTTGCCCAGTTTTTTTTATTAAAGTGGAAAAGAAATGATTTTTACTTTGACCTTGCTTTATGCCAAATTACAAGACTCTGGGTCAACGGGAAGTACCCTATGAATTTTGATTCCTTTGAGAATGTCGAAATGCACGTTATTGCGACATAAACGGCCGTATCTTTTTTTTCGTTAACTTAGAAGTTTGATTCTTTCACAGCTTCAAGGGGCTGCTGCAGATCTTAGTGTATGGATTTTAATTATAACTCGATGCCTCCGCGCGTTTAAAGGGTCTTGACAGACAGACAGACGGACAAGAAAGTGATCCTATAAGGGATCCTTTTTTCTTTTTGAGGTAGGAAATCCGAAAAACAGACGACTTGAGAACCTGTCCTTTTTTTGGACGTTCGTAAAAAAAAAATGTGACAATCATTACAAAAAATAGCATTTGTGTACCTCACGGCTGCGCCAAAACCGTATAAAGCTGGATTTTTCCAAAAAAATTCGTATCCCTACCATCTGTAGGACGGGTACCGGATAAAGGGACACAGAAAACCGCAAGTAACCGTGGCAACCAACGACCGGATGCGCGTAAGTACCCGGAAAATTCCCCTAAAATAAGGACATTTTACATGATTTCACTGCGCCGGGCCTTGGTACAGGCCATGGTCCGGAGCGAGGAGGAGTGGCAGGCAGTTGCCTTCTTCTGCGAAGCAGTAATGCTAGCAAAGGAGGCGGCCGATCGCGTGAGGCAACGGTCCTCACGCCCCAACCGCCGCCGGGATTCCGATCCCGATTTCCGGCCACCGTAGGCGCGGGCTTGCGGACGGTGAGCAATGGGTGGCTCGCCGTCCGATCGTCCGGTAACCGTCCGGACCGAGCCCAAGTCGTCGACGGCGCGTAGTGTTCCACGCGCGCCTCAAGGAGATGTCAGCAACCGTAGGGGCCCAGCAGGGTCGAAGCCTACTGGGGCCATGGGTGATGCGAAAGAGATCCCCGGGGCACTGGAAAAAAAAATGGCAAAGAAGGAACAGGAGTGGGTTTTTAGTCAGTAAAAGTCTGACACTATCTCCCGCTCCGCCCAAGAGCGGGGGATGTCATTAGATGATTCACACCCGAAAAAAAAAAAAAAACATGATTTCACTAATTTGGATTTTTGTCCATGGTAGTGGGAATCAAATCGATGGTTATAGTGCTGGTCTCATCGCTGACAGTGGGGATAGACTGAAAGAACTTCAAATTTTATACAGTTACTCTTTCAAACGTTCCCCCATTCCCAGCAGGCAGCGGCCCTTCTGAAGCATTTCTGGGTTTTGCTGATATCTCTATGATACTTATATTTAAAAACTGGGCAAGTGTGAGGCCGACTCGCGCACTGAGGGTTCCGTACAAACTTACATATGAAAACAGTTCAATACCCAAATTGAGTTACGAAGATATTTCCTAATCGCAAAAAAAGTTTTATTTTGTGACGTAACTACCAATTTAATTTTTTTTTATTTTTCCCTATACTTGTAATAAGAGACCTTGCTTCATGCCAAATTTCAGGATTCTAGGTTAACGGGAAGTACTCTATGAATCTTGATACCCTTGAGAGTGTCAAAATATACGTTTTTTGCGACATAAACGGCTGTATCTTTTTTTTTCGTTAACTTAGATGTTTGATTTTTTCACAGCTTCAAGGGACGGCAGATCTGAGTAGGTGGTTTTAATTTCAACTTGATACATCCACGCGTTCCCGAGATAAACGGTCTTGACAGACAGAGAGACGGACAACAAAGTGATCCTATAAGGGTTCCGTTTTTTCCTTTTGAGGTACGGAACCCTAAAAAGTTGACAGTTTCAAAAAACCCGACCGCAAAAACTAACTAAAAAGTTTAAATTAAGTAACTTTAAGCAGTCTGATGCAATTGGTGAAATTTACTTCAGGTCAATCATAGATTTGACGCCATTAATTGCATCAGACTCAGTGACACTCTCTCAACTAAGACGAATCTTACGATACCTCTCAAGCTAAAATGCAACAAGCCGTTTAGATTTTAGGGCGTACCAAATAAATATACAAACTAGCTCGAAAAACATAACCCTGCTTCTGGTGCAGTCGGGTAAAAAACACGAAACATAGTCCAAGCTTCATCAATACGTTTGATTTATTACTAAAGATACCATCAAACACTAACCCTTACAAATCCCTGAACGCAACCGACAACCGGTAACGCCCAAGTATTGACTACCTCAAGGAAATAGCTCGCATACGTCCGCTATTATTAATTCAGAGCGCCTTCCTACATCCAATAAGGAACGCTATAACTCAGCTAGACAAAATTAAATTTGCAAGCAACCGCTCTCAAAAAGCTAAGGCGTATGCTAGCGTGGTGTTACTGTAATTGAACTGCGGAGTTGCTCGAAGGTCACCGCAGTCCTGAAACGCAAAGGACAGGTGAAGAAACACGGGTTGGTTTTAGTCAGTAAAAGCCGACTGTTACTGACTAAAACCGACCCGTGTTTATTCCCTCCCCGAGTGCAGCGAAAGGGAGTTTCCGAAAACTCCCTCTCGCTGCTTTGGGGTGAGAATAATTATTTGATGATGCCTCACCCCGTCGACAGCGCGTATTGTTCCACGCACTCCTCACAAGGGATGTCAGCAGAACTGGACCCCTAGTAGGACCAATGCATGTTAGAGCTACGGGGTTTTTATGAAAAGGTAACCCGTGGTCCTAGAACGCAAAGGGCAACTGAAGGACACAGGTGCGGTTTTAGTCAGTAAAAGTCTGACACGCCTTTACATTCCATCCAGGGCAGGAGAAGTCATTGGATGAACTCCCACATAAAAAAAAAAATGTGGCTTTGGTATTATTCTTCAAGTCGTTGATCTCCTTAGTTAGTAGTCCTGAGTTTAGCTACACAAATACCGACTAATGCTTGCACTGACTGGACGGGTCCACTCAAATCAGTGTAGTTCTTTTCTCAAAAGACCATCTCGGACACTAATCTGCATGGTGCTCATATGATTTGACTGATATATGTTAGCTGTATGGACTTTAATAGGGACTTTGACTTCTGAGTTTATTTCGGTGTTTCTTCTCAGGGTAGTAGTAAGCTAGGAAACACCGGCCTCATCTAGTTTAAACTGACGAAAAAATTGACGTGTAAAAGTGTTGTTTAAAACCTATTTGCAATATCATTTATAATTATCTTTTGATGTATGAACTTCAAAAGAGGCTATGAACTTTGATGAACTCCAAGTTTGTTTCGGTGTTTCTTCTTAGGTTAATCAGCTTGGAAACACCGGCCTCACTTAGTGTAAATTGACGTGTAATAGTGTTTTCAAAACCTATTTGGAAAATAAAAATCATTTATCTGAGTAAAATAGATACACATTACAATTTTAAAACCGTGCAAAATCCCTGCTGCGAGCTCAGTGACTAATCTTAAGAATAATAGGTAGTCTATTTCGCACTTTATTCACACAAAGTAAAATCTCAGCCATTATTGTAGTTTTATTTGTCCATAAAATAAAATCTGTCAAAAGCACTAATAAAGTTCAGCGTGATTGAGCTCATTTTATTTTAATTGTACCTACCCTTAAACTGTGTTTTAGGGTAGGTCTCTTCGGTATGCTCTACTAATTGAATTTTTTAGAGCTTCTAGTTTCTGCAAGCGGTTTTTACCTCGTGATTTTAGTATTTCCCCCTATTATAAATTACAGCCTATTCTTATTATGTTGTGGCCAGATCTTAGAATTGATCACTTCATGATCTGGCCAACTAAAATTGGCCAAATCGTTTAAACGTTAACATTTGATGACATGTCAATCCTCGTTTGGCCATATCATTGATGTAGGGTTTCTATGATAGTAAAAGGTCTAAAGAACGTAGGCCAAACGAGGATTGACATATCGTAAAACTTTAACGTTTAAAACGAAGAACGCTTGGTGTCTACGAAAAAGATATTAACGAGACAAAGACGGATTCATGAAATCCGTCTTCGTCTCGTTCTGCGAATCCATTCTTTTAGATGAAACGATTCAACGGTACCAACTCACCTACCTAGTCAATAACTAGACTAGGTACCTAAATTTGGTTCCTGCCTTTATCCGTTCAGTAACTACTTATGAATAAAGCAGATACCTAGGGTACCTACTTGACGAACGACTGTGTAAAAATGCCGTGCGCCTGGGACACAAAGGACACAGTCATGATACCCAGGGCTACGTCCGTTGACTAGCAGTGGATCAGTCGTTTTAAATTTTTCTATATGAAAAGCTTTTAGACTACGTACCTATACACTGCAACGTGGTGGCCGAGTGAGCAGTGGTGGCCGACGGCCCCGACTTACGAATTGTAGGTCGCGTGTTCAAACCCAGCCAGGCGCATTACTTTGTGTAATTTATTTCATCACTGCTTTCAAAACGGTGAAGTAAAACATCGTGAGGAAACCGGCATAACCTAGAACCAAAAAATCGAAGACATGTGACATCCACCAACCCGCACTGGGCCCGCGTGGTGGATTACGGCCCATTCCCTCTCCTAGAGAGGAGGCCTGAGTCCCAACAGTAGGAACATTATAAGGCCGACTATACTATGCTATGCTAGCTATACACTGCAAGGGGCTTACTAAGACCCTTCGCGAGTTGCCAAGCGTGCATCAGTGTGGCCGGTGGTGAATATCCTATCCTCCTCCTCCATCCTATTTTTTTTTGTTTTTTTTTATTATTCTTGATAGGTACGCGCTTGACCGCTAACTCACCTGATGGAAAGCGAGGATGCGGTCGACGATGGAGCACGCTTACCTAGAAGGAACCTATTCACTCTTAACTTAAGGATTCCCGGGTTGTAGCCATCAGGAAAAACAGATTCCGGCAAGGAATTCCACTCCTTAGCTGTACGCACTATGAATGTGTTCCCAAAACGTTTTGTGCGTATAGGTGGGATGTCCACCATGTACCGGTGGCGCATTGCCGTACGCCTGCTGGTCCGATGATGGAACGGGCTAGGCGGAATTAGGTTATGCAATTCCGACGCACACTCCCCGAAATGCAACCGGTAGAAAACCGACAGGCTAGCAACCCGGCATCGATGCTCAAGACTTTGAAGCCTCGACTCAACGAGAACAAAAACATACCGGAAAATTAAAATTAACCTCACACCAACTAAGTAAGCACTAAGGAGGACCTGTGGTTTTCCATTAATGGGAGAAAACCGCCATTTTATCAACTAAAAGCCGAATTACCTACATTACATTTGGCGCGGTCGTTACCTGTATGAAAATGACGAAATTAAAATAAAACTCATAGGTTTCAATTTATAAGTAGGTAATTTATTTACTGATGAATAGAGCAATCAGGTTTCATCAGTAGGCTTAAAGTCACCCAAAGGGCAATGGGAAGGACTATGCTCGAAGTTTCTTTGCGTGTTCGTATCAGGAATGAAGATATCCGCAGGACGACCAAGGTTGCCGACATAGCACGAAGAGTCGTAAAAATAAAAAATAAGTTATCTGAAAATAAGTTATGTCAGATCGCTCTGGGATCTTGGACTATTCCTTTTATGCCGTAGCACTAAGAGAGGATTTTCCAAAATTCACCCCCTAAGGGGATGACATGGGGCTAGTTTCGAATAAAGTACATTATCTAACATTTATTGACATTCTTAATTTCAAAAACGGAAATAAAACATAAAGCTGTCTTGAATCGACATAATATGATTCTTTTTACACCACCTGCTCGATAATGCCCTTTTATATGTCATACAACCATCACTTAAAGCAAGTCATTATGTCCCTAGGGAGATAATGCAGTATGGGCGATCCCTAGGGAATAATGAGATTTGAATTTGGAACGTGAAAAACCGTCAGCATTATGTGAATTAAAATGTAGTGCATCAAGCAAGTCTAGTCAAATTTCAAACTGGCCACTAACAAAAAAAAAACAGAATAAAAAAGTTTCTAAAAAAAGTAATGAACAAGCGGGAGCGTTATAGAAAATTTAAACTATAGAATCTTTGAGTAGTGAATTTTGTTTGTTTCAAATCACAAAACATTTTGAGTGATAGTTAAGATTAACTCGTAAATTAATACTTATATTTCTCTATTATATGATTTGTTTTACTAAATTGTTTTTTAATTATCTCGCAGATGGTGTAAAAAGTAGAGTATCCAACACGGGGATAAAGCTGTCTTTGTCTTGGGCGGCTTGAATTCCTCACTTCACTCAGGTTTCTTTATTAACTCCCTCGCAGTGCTCGGGAGTTAATTATATAAATCCCTCACTACCGTTCGGGATTAAAATTAGCAACCTTCGTTTCGTTCGGAATTCAACATGCCGCCCGCGACTTAAAGACACTGCTTTATCCCCTAGTCACATAATCTACTATTATATTATGTAGTAATGAACCAGTTGTTTACTTTTCGTGTACCTATCTACGCAGAGATATTTAAAAAATCAATGTAGGTACTTTAGTCGTTTACCTATCTGACGCCTAGTACAGCTTGTCCGAGCCCATTTCATCAGGCGTCAAACATTTTTAGCGTAAAAAGTATTATTAATCACAATCAAAATAAATAATGTCATTCAAGAATTATGTACCTAACATTTTACTTTTTTTTTCTAGCCATTTCTAGGCAAAGGCCGGCCTAGAAAGAGGTGGCGAGATGATCTAGAGGCGTACGACGAGGACTAGTTCGAGACGCCGCGGGAGAAGATTGTCTGGAAGGAGTTCGCCCAGATTTCTTACAGATGAAAAAATTTAAAAAATCGGTTCAGTAGATTATCAGCATCCTACAAATAAACTCAAATTACCTTTCTAAGAGTTACACATTATCTACCTACAATGCCTACAAAATATTATTTATAAATGTACAAGGAGAGTAAAAATTGAAATGCATTTATTTCATCATCTTTGATTTATTTATTAAAAAACTTAGGAACAGTATGATCAAAATATCTTGACCGTTCTGAACTTCGAACAATTAGCTGCGCAGTAATTCTTTTTAAGAAAATCATATGGCGAATGCGTATTGCGTATTTTTTCGAGTATGCGTAAGTATAGGTCGAAACGCCTAAGTTCAAAGTGGGTGGTATTTTGATCGTACTGCACTTAGAGATTAAGCTATAGTTTTAAATCTATGCTATACATCAGTTTAACAATTGCATAATAATACTACTATGTCTTTGTCATGTCAAGCTGATTTAAAAGTAACGGTCATAAAAAATACGCATATTTTCTGCCTATTGCTGGCTACTTACAACTTAATGATGAAGTACACAAACTTAAAGCAGGGCGTGTCTTACGCCTTCGATATAGAAACGCTGCAGAACGTAATTTCACATTTTACTTCTAAATATAAAAATAATCTTATAAAATACAACAGCCATTTTAAAATATCATTACAATTTGAAAAAAGAAACATCAAGATGAAATAGAGATTTGGATGGATGTGTTTTTACAAATGACATGTAAATATGAACTAATTTCTAAGAATATTAGTACCTTGTTTCCGTAAAATTAAAAACGAATGACCGTATGAAACACGATTTTCAGCCGAAACTGAATGTTCGGCTCCTCTTTCAATTTTGGTTGAAAAGGAAACCGAAACTAGTAACTAAAATACTGCCAAAAACTTAAAATAATATTTCGAAACAGTTAAGAATATTTATATAATATTCTGCACTTCCTTTTGACCCCTCTACCTTCTAACAAGAGAAAGGACTTGGTTTGCATAAAGCCTCAAACCAGACATGCCTTTGCTAAGCGTGTTTACATGTTCTTTGAACCATTTCTATATAATAGGCTGAACAAAGTACTAAGCTTCTACAGTGTAAGGTATAAAAAATGTAGTAAGATGTTTTTTTTTTTTAAATGTGTTGCGCTGCCCCCAAATAAAACGAGATAAGTGCGCCTCACCATCAACGATTGCATCGCTGTTTACCATCAGGTGGGATCGCAGTCAAGCACTGGTTTATATGAATTAAAAAAAAAAAAGATAAGGGCAGGAAGATGATGATATGACCTTAAAGCTCTCAATCACTTGTTCATGAAACTTTTTTGTTTCATTGCCAAAAGTATGAGCTTTGGAGTTACGCTGTTTATAGTTGAAAGTCGTTATTCATTAGCATATTAGCATACCCGTTTCTTCTTCTACTTCATCATAATAATATATTAATAATACAAAAAGTGTATAAAAGACTTATAATCCTAAAATTTAAAATGCTAGGTATCGGATTGGCAGATCCAAACTCATATTTCTATAGAATAATCCATTCATCCCCACCCTCGGAGTATAATATCTTCGCAAAACCTCTCTCACTTCTGCTACAGTTATAGCTGGTACACCCTCATAACCCGACTTGATGTACACTGCATTATTCAAGCTGACCGGGTTACAGAAATGACCTCCTTCAAACTTGCTGAACGGGTCTCCACTCTTCTTCTTAGCATCCTGTCGTACTAGGAATACACCGTCGACAATCTCTGCAACAGTTTCATAAGCAATGAAGCATAATACTTCCAATGCTGCTTGAGTGATCTTGAATTCTTTCACGGGATTCAGCCAGCGTTCCAGCTTTACAAAGCCTTTACCAATACCATAACCAGAACGGAAGGATGCGCATCTAGCTTTATGGTAGGCTTCATACTTCTCAAACGTCATAGACTCTGTAATTTTAGCAGCTCGCACTTTCCGTATGTAATCTATGGAGTCAAACTTAATTTGACTCACTTCATCATATTCATCAAATTCCTTGATGCAGTCAATGTGGGTCCTTCGCTTCCTGATTGTGGGATCTTTTTCATCTTCCATCAGCCCTGCGATCATAGACTCAGCAGGCGTACCGATGTTCAAGATACACTTTTTGTCAATTTGATCCAATTTTAACTGATAATCGTGCAGACGTTTTAGCTTCTTGATATTCTTTCTCATTAAGAAAATGATATCGTAGTTAGTTATAGCTCTACCTCCTCTTGTGATGCAGTTCTGATGGGCCTCTTGTATCATAAACTTCAGTTGCTGTTGGACAATGTTTTCGACCAAAACAACGGTGGCCGCATTCGGGTTCGGATTATCTCCAAAACCGTGCATCATTCCCGATATCTCCTTCTGAAAGTTTGTCGACTCAGTACCGTCCATATTGAAATAATTAACCATAGTTAAATCTTGTTTCTGCCTCCACGAAATGTAAACAATAGTATCACAGTCTTTTAACCAAAATATAAATGTAACTGTCAAGTGTCAAATGGTCAAATGTCAAATTAGGCGAAGCCGAGGCGGCAAAAGTTTTCCGTACGGATCTACCGTTTAGTTTTAGTTTCCTTCTGAAATATTTCTATTTTTTTTTAACCAGGATAGCATTAATTATGTATGTTTGACTGCTTAAAAATAACTAAAAATAATAATGTCTTTCTTACTGATTTACAATCAACAATTCTGTTTCAGATTTTCCTTTTAACAATATCCCACCTTACACCACAATGCAATAACTAAACGTTTTCAAATCAGCTGATTGTCAATGTCAAAATATAAACGGAACGAAAATTATTATCGGAAATATTTTATTGACTAATGATAATAATAAGCCAAAATCATTTGACTATAGTGACTGTGTACATATCGTGACTTCACTGAATATTTCACATTATTACCATAAGCACTTCAAGGCCTTTTTCAATACAGTGGAACATAAATTAACCTCAAAATCATGAGTTTAAGAAGTTTATTTTTAAACCAATTTATAAAGCAAAGGTTATTTAGGCAAATTCGTCTTGCATCATGTTGGTCTTGCGGTAAAGATGTTCAAGTGAAGGCGCCTGGTCTATTCTGTGGAAGTTGCAATGCCTTACAACAGCCAGTGGAGGGAGATAACTATTTCAAAATTATGGGAGTCAGTGAGTCCTACGACTTGGATGAGACGGAACTAGCAAAGAAATATAAGCAATTACAGAAGTATTTACATCCTGATAAGTTTGCTAACAGGTGAATATACATTTCAATATTCCTCTACCTTCTGTTAATAAAACCAGAAGTTAAAATTGAAATTAAATTTTGAATAGTTTTTATGAAACAGTTACCAAAAACATTTGCTGCATTTCTTGGTTGACTTTAACATGTTAGGAGCCAGCTAAAGTAACACAGTCATCTGGTCTCCATAGAAAGCTAAATATATCTAATGCTGGAGAAGGTACAAAATAAATTTCATCATCATCATCATCATCTTCCTGCCCTTGTCCCGTGTTATTTGGGGTCGGCGCAACATGTTTTTTTCTTCCATTCTGCCCTGTCACTCGTCATACTATCACTAACTTCCTTTTCTTTCATATCACTCTTAACACAATCCATCCATCTTTTCTTTGGTCTCCCTCTCCCTCTCCATCCATCCACATGTAAACTCATAACTCTTTTAGTAAAAATAAATTTATTACATATTAATTTAAGCAATAATACTGCGTTTACCCAATGTAGCCATTGATGTATCCTACTCTATTTATCTTGGGTATGGTAGGATACAATGAAATAAGGGTTAGGTAAGATAGCACTTACCTCATATATAATATATTTTAAATAATATTTTAAATATTATTTAAAATATTGATAGGAAAGGCGCACAATTTAATTGTTTTGAGACAGCTGAGTCTGTGTGTTCCCGACAGGTACATATAGAACTGCTGGTTCAACAACGCGAGCGGACCAACCTTTTAAAGGAGGCACCGTCACACGCTTAACCTGATAGCTAATGAAACGGACTTATTTAGTTGTACTCTGGATGTGGTTATTTACTAGGAAAGCATTATTTATAATTAGTTATAGATGTTAGTATTAATAAGTTAGGATAAGCGCATTTATTGCATTGAGAATAAATAAAAAACCTATAAAGATAGATGTAAGATGAAGAAAAAATATTAATAAAAAAAAATACTAAGTACAATCCATGATAATGTTTCAGAGAACAGAAGGAACAAGAAATCTCCGAAAAATACTCCTCACTAGTGAATGAAGCGTACAAAACATTATTAGAACCATTAACCAGAGGTAAGGGACCAGAAATGATTTCATTTTACACCAAAATCCTGTGCCCAGACTATGAGACTATAACTTGGTAAGGGTTCCAGGACTCCAATGGATGCAATGGATGGTTTCTGTATTGACACTTGGGGGAAGCCTATGTCTAGGATCAGAGTTACCCTATTGACTGACTTTCTCATGTAATAGCTATGAAATAGGGTAAGTTGAATTGCAAGGGTTGTATTGTATTAATGATTATAATTCCATAAATATATACATACTATGCCTGCCAATCTTTAAATATAAAAATGAATAGCTGTTCGTTGGTCTCGCTAAAACTCGAGAATGGCTGGACCGATTTTGCTAATTTTGGTCTTAAAATATTCGTAATAGTCCAGTGAAGGTTTAAACGGTGATAAAATATGGAAAAGTTCATGAAAATAAAATTCCGAATACAACGCCATCTCTAATTAAAATGTCATTTTAAAATGAATGATGCTGTTCTGGTAATGCCAGTAGATGGCGTTATCCTTACTATTAGGCGGTACGAAGTTCGCCGGGTCAACTAGTCATATATAAATCAACAAAATGATTGATTGGGGATGCTCCAATGTAGTCCGAAAAATTCAAATTTTCTTAAGTTTTGGATTAAATTATGATTGGCTGCTGTAATATTTATTTATTTGTAGAATATTATAATCATTCATCAACATCAATTCAACCTTCTCATCTTACTCTATGGAATGCCTATTTAATGAAAAAGATCCAAAAAGCCAACCATATTATTATAATCAACATACAACTTTCAATACAGACCTGCAACAGGACCACAGGTTTCCCTTTCAGAAGTCAACCTACAGTAGAGGAATCGAAATAAATCCAATGCAAGCATTCAAAAATAACCAGAGTAGAGTAGAGTCGTTACTCCAACCGTTCAAAAATGCTTCGAGTTGCAACCCAGGGTCGTCCTTTCATAACTCGAGTAGCTACCCTAGTTAACCCAACTAACTCTAACTCTGAGCAGGGTAGGTTGGTGTAAGTAGCCATAAATGACACTAGCTTGAGATTGACAGTTGAACTCTACGTTCGCGTTTAAAAATGCGAGCGTAGAGTATCTACCCTGATGACGTCATTAGAGTTAACTCTAACCTCATTTTTGAACGCAGAGCTGAGGCTATCTTCAACTTTCAACCCTGTGTAGAACAAAACCCTAAATCATAATAATTGCCAAATAATTATCAGTAAGTTGAAGTAATAAAACTAATGTTACTGTACTTATCTCAAGTCATTAGAGCATAGTAAATATATTTATTTACATTCAAGTGAAACAACTACTTATTCAAAAATTTAACCTTTAGTCTTTACCCAGCAATCGGAAAATATAATGTTGTCATAGGCCTTCTTCATTCTTTACATTGTTCCCGATTTGATCACATCTTTCCAATTCTTATGCTAATCAACCCACCAACCCACTTTATGGGAAAACATATTTAAAATAGTTTATTTTAGTGAGCAAATTTTGTCATTGCAGCTGAAAGTGCGGTCGTTATGTAGTTGAGAAACTGTAATGACAATTGCGCGTGTGTATTTAAAAAAACTGCCCAAGTGCGAGTCGGTCTCGCGCAAAAAATGGCAAAATATTACGTTTGTTTTATGGGGTACTAAGAAAATAGTGAGTCATCAGTGCAACTATATAGTAAAGTAGTAGGTATTGTATTCATACTGGGACAAAAATTATAAACTTAAACTTTAATCAAAATCGTCTGAATTTTCACATTTATTTTTATAAATGGGTGAGGATTTTCCTTTTTAAAATTGACTAAAGACGTATCCGTACTATATGAATTTTTGTATTTGTATTTCGGGCTGGTGTCCGCAATTCCACGACTAAAGCGAGTATTTTGCGTACGGGTGGGACAAATGTGTCATTCGATCCACCCCAGCTCCTCGAGGAAGGCCAGCAGCACCTTGGTGTTACTGACCATTTCGCGTAGGTTACCTGGGTTTCCGAAGTATTTTGCCCTATATCCAGCGACAACTGGGCAGCTTAGAAGCAGATGTGCTGCTGTCTCGTCCTCCTCCATGCAGGCTCTGCACAGTGGGCTGTCTGTTACTCCTATGACAGAAAGGTACTTATTAAAGGTCCCGTGGCTAGTTGTCACGGCCGTCACTTTGCGCAGCTAAGATTTAGTCAGTCGTTTCGTGAAGCGGCCATCAATGGAGGGAAGTGCCTCCTTGGCCTACCTGCACTCACTATGGTCTACCCATAGTCTGTGATGCAGGTCTCTGGTTCATTTCCTTACCAGATTGCGTAAGTATCCGAAGGGGAGCGGCACAATGGCCTCAGGCCAGGCATATTCGATCCCCTTCTGGCGAGTTCGTCCGCTGCATCGTTGCCTCAGAAATTGCTGTCCTTTGATCCATTGGATGGTTACTTGATTGTGTTTACCCACCTGGTCGAGGCGTTGGTGACACTCGTAAATCAGCCCAGAGTTAACTGTGTGGCTGAGTAGCGCTTGCAGTACAGACATGCTGTCCGAGAGTATGCGTATTGAGTGGTGCTTAATTTCCCTGGTTGCGATGGCTGAGGCTGCCAGGGAAATGCCCAAGAACTCAGCCTGGAACACCGTGTTATGAATTCCCAATGGTGTGGCTATATGAATATTGAGATCCTCCGAGAAGACTCCAGTGTTGGATCCATCAGTGAAGATCCGCAGCTCTGCAGGGCACAGCCCTTCGCACCGGTGATCTCATGCAGTTGGATTTTGTATTTTTTATCAAAGATAAATTGCTTAGGTATCCGGTCATTGATTGCTTTCGTTATGGGAAGCTCATTATTGAGTTCCGTGAGCAGAGCGGTGTGTTGTGTTTCTCTCTTACCCCAGAGATCCAGTATTTTAAGACGTACTGCCGCCATCGTCGCTTCCTGTTGTATGAACAGGTGGAGTGAGGGAAGTCCCAGCATGGCCTCGAGCACTGCAGTCGGAATGGTCCTCATGCAGCCCGTAGTAGCCATGCAGGCCAGTCTTTGCATGTTTTGTAGTTTGTCTACGGCTGTGGCTAACTTGGTGCGGGGCCACCACACCACGGCGCCGTAAGTAATCATGGACTGAATTTACTGCGCTACACAGCCAGAGTATGATTTTGGGGGATAGCCCCACCTCTTACCTATCACTTTCCTGCATTGCCACGTGAAGCAAGCCCTGTTTAATTTATTGTTAGATGAGAACTTCAGTTTAACTGTACTATTTTTATGAAAGGGTTACTACTATGATTTAATTGGTCAAGGGGCGTGGTTAAGCTGAGTGATAATGATGACTCACTATTTCGACGAATCCCAAGAACAAAATCTCATGGAAAAATAAGACGAAATGTATTTTATTACGTATTCGTATTGTAGGTGAGTAGAGAAATTAGTATATTAGAGGAAGTTTGAAAGTGGCGCCAGTGACTGAAAAGTTGAAGGGGAATCGTTTGTCTTGGTATGGTCATGAAAAGAGTTATGAGTAGGTATACATGTGGATAGGTGAAGAGGGAGAGGGAGGCCAAAGAAAAGATGGATGGATTGTGTGAAGAGTGAAGAGTGATATGAAAGAAAAGGAAGTTAGTGATAGCATGACAGGATAGAATGGAAGAAAAAAACGTGTTGCGCCGACCCCAAATAAGACGCGACTAGGGCAGGAAGATGATGATTTTTTTATTAATATCTTTTTTACTTATTAAAAAAAAACAACCAATCACAATATCTTAAAACCTATTTTCTTATTATTCGATAATTTTTTCATACGATTTTGTTCTTGGGACCCGTCGTTTGTCTTGTCGCGAATAAGCTATAATTACAAATTATTATTTTTTTTATTAATTATAATTTGTTGATTCTATGGGGGCTACCCGTGACCGATATTATAAATATTAAAATTAAATATAACAAATGACGGCGGGGCCTGACTGCACTAGCGCGAAATACACTGCATTGCGAATCCAAAAGCGGTAGTAGAGGTAAGAACGAGATTTCGAGTGTGTTGAAAAATAATTACCTAACTTTTTTTTCAGGAATATACATGCTGCGTCTACGTGGCAAGGATATCCCAGAAAAAACAGAAGTTGATCAAGAGTTTCTCATAAAAATTATGGAGAAGAATGAAGAAGTAGAAAGTGCAGAAACAGAAAAAGAAATTATGGAATTAAATGAAGAAAATAAAGCTCACATCAAAAGTTTACAGAAACAAGTTTCTAAAGCATTTTTCGATGGGGATATGCAGAGAGTAATTAAATTATTAGGCATCTTAAAGTATTATACAAGCATAGACACCCAAATACAAGCGTCGATACGAAGCAAAGGAATCATACGATAAGGTACAGTTTGCCCACTATATCTTGATCTGTCGGGGTGGCACTGCTTCCATAGACTGATGTCATTGAAATGACAAACTCAGTACATTTGAATTTAGTTCCGTTTCCCACCACCTATCAAGATGTATTGGTTATTGCAACCACTGTAGATTTTTACGATACGTAATAGTATGTTTGTTTGTATATATAGTTTTTGTTATTAGGTAAGACAAATATTATTGAAGATTAAAAAAAGGAAAATTATAAAAATCGTTATTGCAAACTTTACAGTCGTTTGATTTCTAAAAACATTATTTCTCCATAATATGATGACCTTAGTGGCCTTATTATTTAATTTATTTTATTACAAGGTAACATTTTTAGATATATGAAGAGACTATCCTTCATATATCTAAAAATGTTACTATAAAGTGGTCGATTTTTGCAACAAACTGTACATACATTTGATGCTGCCCAGCTGCCCCAGCTGGAAAAAAAGGGAAATACAATACGATATTCATCAGTTGTAAACATCTTACTAGTTTCTTCTTGAAATTACAAATCGCAGACCCGTTGCGTTATTAAGGAGGAAATACACATGTTTTTTCCTACGAGAATCAAACCCACGTCGCGATTTCGCTAACAAAACGAACACACGCCTGTACTTACAAAGTAAGGATTTCAGTCTAGATATATGTTCGAGTCCCGGGACTAAATAATCGAGACCCGATCCAGTCTCGGGATTACCGGGATAAACGAGACTTTCGAGAATGCTTATAAAGATAAAGATTTATATTCAAATGCTAGGCATTTGGGCAATCAATACAAGATTATAAGAACTTTATTTAAAACAGTATTTCAATCTTGTCTGTTATTTTGTTACAAAAATTAACTGCATTAGAAAAAGCCCTCTCTGCTTCCACGCTGCTACAATAGCTTAAGAATTTGAAATCTATTTCAAATTCTGGAAAACGTTCAACATGGTTTGTAAGTCATACATAGAGATGCCATATCGAGGTTTTAATAAACGTTTAAGCTTATATTCTAGGTATTTTTTGCAGTTAATGCTACAACTAGGGAATCCAATGTCGTATTTGCGAAATCAAAAATGCGGGATTGAATTTTTTTATTGGATTCAGACGACACGCTATCTGACTATATATTTATTAGACCCAGTACAGCCTCATTAATAAGTAGATGGTATGATTGTTGTAACAACTTTACAAGAAACTGGTGACTTTTCTATAGAATTGGTATAGACAAAAAAATTGTATTCAATTTTTACCTTTTAGCTCAATTTTTAAATTTCGTAAGTCCTGGGCACTTTGGTAGGTGAGGCAGAGGGATGGAGCTAGACATCCTTTATAGCTCCATTCCTTTAGCAGATCAGTTTAGGTCGTAAAATGGATTGCATTAAGTTCTCGTGGTAGCACTTCTGTATCGTATGTTGAACGCAGCGTCATCAATATCAGTTTAGATAGGTACTCAGGTGTGGTTTTTTATCAGACTTTTACTGACAAAAAGCACACCTGTGTCCTTCAAATTGCCCTTCAATTGCAATCAAGGACCACGAGTTTCCTTTTCAGAAAATCCTTGCGGTCCTAGCGCAATGGTTGCGGGATTGTTTGAAAGAGTCACCGTGGCTCTGAAACGAGCAACTAAACGATCAAATTGTTCTTAGCAGAAGGAGGCGACCGCCTCCCATTCCCTTTCACTTCGTACCATGGTCTGAACCAGAGAGCAGATTAGTTTTTTGTGTATTACTAATTAAAACAAAAAATATTTAAACAATTCCAATCCCGCGGAACTCGCGGGATTTATAACTTCACTCCCGCAGGTCTGCGGAATCGCGATTTTGATGCGGGATTGGATTCCCTAGCTACAACCTAGGGGTTTTAAGTCAAAAGAGAATAGGTTAAGGTCTAGGCAAGCATGCTCCATCGTCGACCACATCATCGATTGCCATTAGGTGAGATAGTGGTTTTGACCACTATCTTATCTCCGCGGGATTCGCGAGCTTATCAATGATAAAAAAAAAACCAGTGAGTTACGCAATTGTCCCGTTATATATGTATTTTGGAATACTTGTATTTGCTGGATAGCTATCAGATGGCTTTTCAAGCAGTGATTTATTTAATCTTTCGTATTATACTTTTAAAGATAATGTAATTTCGTTATTATTGAGAGTTTGAAAGGACCCAACTTCCTCTCAATAAAATTGAGTAGGATTGTGCAAATACAGCAAAATATTTGCCTTAGTGAGCCTATTTTCTTCAATACGGTTAAAGAGTTTTTCTAGAAATGCCGTGGCTATAACCCCGACCTAATCTTTGCCAGCGGTAATATAAGCCCCCTTTGCACTAAGATAGTACACCAGCCTATACCAAGAACCCAACATAAACCAATAGGATGCCGCGTTGAAGCCGCTATGAAACCTCAGATCGTGCCATTTAGGCGACGATTCAATTTTTCGAAGGCCAACTGGCAAATGTTCTCTGAAGGCATTGACTCAAAGCTGATTGACATTGAACCTGTGCCGACCAATTACGAGAAGTTTGTTGAAGTTGTCTGGGCCATATCACGACAGTGCATCCCTCGAGGTTGCCGTACTGCTTACATCCCAGGCTTAAGCAAGGATTCCGCTTCACTTAGCAGATTATGAGAATTCGTACAATACAGACCCATTTTCCGAACAAACTTTAGAACTCGGCGCGGAACTAATGCGTTAAGTAAGTGATAGCCGCAGAAAAAAATGGATGACACTTGTTACTGATATTGACATGACACACAAAAGCAAAAAGGCCTGGAACACTATCCACAAGCTCACTGACAACCCGCCTCAAGCCCTGAACCCGAGCCAGATGACTGTCAATCAAGTTGCACACCAGCTTCTCCTTAATGGTAAACCACAGCGTCGCTTATCCAGAACCAAAAAGTTGTCTAAAATTGCAATTTAATAATACAACCGATATAAGCAAGCATTTTACATTGTCAGTCGTGATTTATGGGATAAAAAACTTAAAACATGGCAAAGCTGCTGGCTTTGACGACATTACTGTCGACCAGATAAAACATCTCGGACCAGTAGCTGTATCCTGGATACTTTCCTTCTTTAACGCATGCTTCAAAGCATATAAGATCCCTCAACTTTAGAGGCGTGCTAAAGTGATTGCTGTACTTTAACCAGGAAAATGCCCAAAAGACCCTAAAAATTACCGACCTATATCCCTCTTATGCCACACATTCAAACTATTTGAAAGAATCTTGCTAAACCGACTTATGTCCACAATAAAACCAAATCTTATCCCTGAGCAAGTTGGCTTTAGGTCAGGAAAGTCGTGTACCAACAGACCCTCAAACTGACGCAATTTATCGAAGATGGTTTTGAGGCGAACAATGTAACAAAGCTGATTGGAGGGTGTTGTATTCGTTGACCTTTCGGCAGTCTATGATACAGTCAACATCAAACGTCTCCTACTGAAGGTCGGCGAGCTGGCAAGGGATACTGGTTTTGCACATATTCTTAGCTCTATTTTAAAAAAGCAGGTGGCGCAATCTGAAAAACGGCCTCCCTCAAGGTAGTCTGTTAGCTCCGGCGCTCTTTAATATTTACACAAATGATCAGCCTAGCTCACCGCAAACTCAACGATTTTTATAGGCAGACGATCTTGCTTTAGCTGCTCAGACATCTACTTTCGAAGAAGCCGAAGAAAAACTGACGGAAGCTCTGGAAGCACTTGGCAAATTCTATGATGAAAATGCACTACGACCAAACCCCTCCCAAGACCCAGTCCTGTGTTTTTCACCTTCGCAACCGTCAGTCAAACAGGGTTTTAAGTATAAGGTGGCAAGGAATTGATATAGAGCAGATAGAACATTTAAGTCTCACTGCCTAAAACAAAACAAAAAGTCGGGACTAGAAACAATATTTTTCGCCGCCTTACATCCAGCACCTGTGGAGCATCACCACAAGTTCTTCGCACTTCAGGCCTATGCCTTTAATTTTCGGCAGGAGAGTTAACTAGATAGGGTAGGTAACTAAGTAGATAGGGTAGATTAAGGTAGAGTAGAATAGAGCAGACAGTTGACGGGAGCGAAGCAGCGGGCAAAAGCTAGTAAAGTAATAAAAAAATATCTACATAGGTACCTATTAGAATTTTTATAATACTCGTACATATTAGGTGTTATAGGGAAGGTTTTAAATTCAATCTATGGGTCATTGTACGAATATTCGCCTTTGAACTTAGCTAAAAATATGATCTACACCAAACCAGTTACTTATTTTACAAATATAATTATATAGGTACTAGCCGTATAAAAACCCGGCACCTACCTCAACTCATTACAAACACAGTTAGCCATTTAAAAATCAATTAACTAAGATATAATAACATGCTCTAATCACTTTTTGCTACGATTCCACTATGGTCCACTTCTAAGTGACTAAACAAATTGTTTAATGATTAATTTTCTTATAGAGTTTCTACCAACTGCTCTCCAAATGATTGATGTTCATAATATACCGCGAGACACTATTTGCATTTCACATGTGATGTGAAACGATCTTGATACTTGACCCTCTTTTACAGTAATCCTAACTTCAATAAATAGGTACTTATGATTCCCAATTTTGGTTAGGTTTATTTCTGATAACACTCGACAACACTCAAAACTTCTTAGGAATAATTAAGTGCGGTTTTCGTAGAAAAATAATCATTAGGTATCTTTTTTGTTGATATTTGACTACACGAGGCATCGTGTAGTCAAATACAAGTGTACATAATAAGTGTAATACCTGTAGGCACAAGGAAATAGAGGCCTATGAGACTCAGCTATGGGTGAGGTCAATCTATAGATGATGATGACCACTTCCAAATAAAACATCCATGTTTTGTTATACTTATGGGTGTTGATACCGCGTACATCGAAGGACTGGAACAATTTGCCTGCAGCGGTCTTCCCGTCCAATTATAATTTAGGTGTATTTAAGGCTAGAGTGAACAGGCTTTTAATAAGCTAGTGCGCCTCACCATCAACGATTGCATCACTGCTTACCATCAGGTGGGATCGCAGTCAAGTACTGGTTTATATTAATAAAAAAGTGTACGTTCTTTAAATAGATGTTTATCATCTTTTGGAGAAAGTTCTTAAATTTTTGTTCAAGTATCAAAATCTCTGATCGTGGTACAATAAGCTCGCCATAATTCATGTTCAGTCTCTCCCGAGAGTATTACATCGGCTCGTGTTTGCATCGGATCAGTATCTAATAGTGGCTTCATGTGAGTAAAGTGACACTGTGCTAAAGTATCAAAATATTGCGAAAAATGCGTCTTTATATTGTCATATTAGTGGGCCTGTGCTTTTTAAAAGGTGAGTAATGATTATTTAAGGATTAAATGAGATTGTGCTTTTGTTTTTGTTGCGATGTCTCCCCTGTTGAGTTTGCCGTTGACTTGAATACAAGGGTAAATAAGACCGTTATTTTTTTGTACCTGTTTATAGACCTAATTTCTACAGCCTATATACGCTTGAACTTGAGTTTTCGATAGGTAGGTAGGTAGAAAATATCAGGGATAAACATGAAGTGAATCAGGGAGAGCAGGTAGACTAGAAGTTTGGACTTAAGAAAAGGCAGGAGAGTATGCCCAGCTTTAAATGCGATATGGTGGCTGCGGTTGTCAGTACTGACCATACAGGCGCCTAGAGCTAAGCATCCATATTGATCCATATCGAGAAATTTTATTTTATCGATTTAGTAAGAGCAGTGGATAAACGATTCGCATTGCGAGTAGGTTCGATTTCTATAAAATATATTCAAAGATACAAGATTTAGGCACATGTAGTTACAAATTATAGAAATTATAGGTTGTACAGGTTTATAATTATCCGATCTAGGTACTCTGAATAAATACAAAAAGTTTTTATTAATGTTACTGATGTGATGTTTGCCGTTAACCATTTTATCTTTCTCCAATTAATGTAGCAGAAATGAAAAGCGCTTGTAGATAATCTCAAAGACTTTTACTTTCTGAAGAAAGCTTACGGCTTTCTCGATTTACTGCTAAAGCACACTGAAATTAACGATCTCTCATAATGTTATTAACGACTTGAAAACTCGTGTGTACGTAATTTTATCACCTAATTATTAGCTTAGAGGACTACATCGTCGGCTTACTTTGTCATAATTAGAATATGAGCTTAATTGCAGATCTTAATGGTACCTACCTACCTGGACACTTTTGAGAATTAGGATTTGTTCAAGCAGAAATGTATGGAAAAGGGATAGAGAGGTTTTGGCTCTGCATTAGGACAAAACATATAGACCTATTTAAATAAATAATAAAGCTTTATTTATTCCATGCATAATAAATATTATACGATAACAATTATTATAGTATTCAATTACAATTTAATACCGTAAATAAATTTGATTTCAATTATAAATTCTATTTTTGTAATTACATAAATTTTCATAAATTGATATTAGTTTTAATTTGATTAATTTTAATGCATGGACCCCGTTCGGGTAAAAGCCTCCCCCAAGGAATGCCATCCCTCTCTGTCGTTAGCTCTTTCAAGCCAACTTTCACCTGCGCACGCTACAATTTCGTCTGTCCATCTGGCCCTTGGTCGACCTCTTGATCTGGTGCCTTTTGGCCCAGACCACTTTACTGACCGAAAAGTCCATCTGTCGTACCTGTAACGGGCAACGTGACCAGCCCACTTCCATTTAGCCTTCATTGCAATATACCTATATACGAGTACTTATATACTAGATAAGATAATACAAGGTGGCGCAAAATTAATTACTCTATCGGAAGATGTTATACTTATTGCAAATGGCGTCGTACGTCAATCATATTTCGTAATTTTGTGAAATAGACAGCTGCAGAATACAAACAGACAAGCAATAGAATGCTGTACTCTGCAAGAACATGGAAATAATTGTGTCGATTCTTTTGACCAATAAAATTCGGTTGGTGGTGTTAGCGCATAGTGCATTTTGACGTCAATTTCCTAATCGTGTCGCGCCAACTGGGCAAACATTCCGCCACTTAGCTCCTCGACTCAAACAGATTGGAACCACAAGAGACCTTGCAGGGTGTGACAGCCGGACTGGTCGTTCTGCCTCGAATACCGACGCTGTGGCTGCCGATGTCGTTGAGAACGAAGAAACATCAACCAAACAACGGGTCACGCAATTGGGCATCAACTCCTTCTTCTTACTGCTGGAATCGGAGAAGAGGGGTTTGATGAACACGTGTTTTCAACAAGACGGTGCAACCGCACACACAGCACGAGCCACAATGGATATTGTGAAGGATGCATTTCCTGGTCGCGTAATCTCCCTTTTTGGCGATTTTGCATGGCCGGCAAGATCGTCCAATTTAACCGCCCCAGACTTTTTTCTTTGAGGCTACTTGAAGTCGCGGGTTTATGAATATTCGACAGGAATGTGAACAGTTATCACCGGAAATCTTACGAAAAGTCATGGAAAATGCGATAAAACGGGCACAAATGTGTACCAACACTGGCGGCAGCTACTTGACGGATATCATTTTTTTCACTTAACAAAAAAAAATGTACAGCTCCTAATAGATACGTGGAACACTCAGAAAGTTTTGAGAAACTAAAAAACTTCTATGGATAAAATGTTTTTATTAAATCTTTTCAAAGAACTCTCCACCAGCCTCAGTACAAAGTTTCATGCGTCTGAGGTCTGAACCAATTTTCGAAACACTTTTTCCAGTCCGCCGCAGACACCTCTTCCATGGCCTTCTCGAACGCTGCGAGCAAGTCTTCCGGCGATGAAAACTGCATCCCTTTCAGCTGATTTTTTATTTTAGGGAATAAAAAGAAGTCACACGGTGCCAGATCAGGACTGTAAGGAGGCCCAAGACTCTGACCGGTGTGGTGTCCAGGAAGTCCCTCGTTTTGAGTGCTGAGTGCGCAGACGCGTTGTTATGGTCAACTAGCAGTACCCCGCGGAGCACGGTGCTCATTGCAGACAAAACTTCAGGCAGGCACAATGTGGTATATACCATTCGGTGTTGATGCTGCTTTGGTCTCGTAATGGAATTGAAATCAGATATCCCGTCAAAGTGAAGAAACTGGGGATCAAAATTTTCCCTGCGCTTCTCGATAGCTTCACTTTCGTAGGCGTTAGTTCGTTTTGAAACAGCCAAACTGTCCACTGATGCTTTGTTTCTGGATCGTATTGATAAATCCAGGATTCGTCACCTGTCACAATGTCGTAAACGTGCCAAGACGAGCCTGCTTTAATATTTTTTAATCATATCACGGCACCTCTACACACGGGCCTGCTTCTGAGCTTCGGCACAGAATAAGAAACTTCGGTGATATTGTACGGAACCCAGTGCCAAATTATCTTCCTCACGCGAAGGTGCTCGTGTACAATCTTGTGAACGCTTTCCGAACCAATCTACAGTTTAAGTTGAATCTCGTTCTTTGTTCATCCCCCAAAGTAAGGCGACTGCGCTTGAACTCGCTATACCAGCGGTAGATCGTTGCTTTATCCATAAAAACAAATTTTAAGTCGATCAAATGACTCATCAGGTTTTAGGCCATATTTAAAATCGTATATAATCATCGCACGAAAACGATGCAGTTCAATTTATAAATGAGACACGATAATTTGATTTGGCTCTCAAAAAATTAAATAATTTCAATAATTTGTAATTCTAATGATAAACAATAATAATATATTGACCCATAATTTTACAAACCATATTTGTACGCCGGAAACGGTAGAATATTGTGATCATAATATATAAGCACATAACAACTTTGTACAATATTCTGACAAATAAATACATTCTATTCTATTTCTATTCTATTCTAAAAATCTGGAGGGAAATTCAAAATTCGATCAATGGTATTTTTACTTTTAAATAACCAAAGTTTTCAAAATAATTACTAGTGGCCTTATACATTAAAACTTTTTTCGCAAAACTTTATGAGTGGCCTGGTAAAGATTTCCATCACTCAAAATATTTTTTTATTTTTTATTTAGTAAAACAAGTTATACAAAAACAAAATTGGATGATTAATTTTGCGCCACCTTGTATATAGATCATTATCAATTTTCAAGTATTTACTTTGCCAACGACAACTACATCAGTACAAATAATAATATATATGTTTTTGTGTATTAAGTTAAGGTGACATATCATCAAATAACTTCTCCCGCTCTGTGTGAAGCGAGAGGGAATGTCAGAGTTCTTGACTAAAACCCACCTGCGTTTCTTCAGTTGCCCTTGGCGTTCTTTCGAACATTCTCTCAGCTAGTCAGTTTAGCAGGTATTGGGAAAGTCCCTTCAATTTTGCTGACATCCTCTAATGGTAACAGGGACAGTTTAATTATTTACCAACTGATTGTTTCAGCAAACGCCCAATATTACAACTACAACATACTCACCCGAGTGATCCAAGGCATTCCAACGAAAATAGACCGCTACCCCGTACTGGCTCAATTCCTACTGGATGCATGGGACACGCAGGACTTCGTGCAGCATTGCGCAGGAGTCATTCTGACGTCGCGACACGTGCTGTCAGCAGCGCATTGCTTTCAATACAATGCGAATACTGGCAGGAAGTAAGATATTCTTGTGTTTGGGTATTTTCTAGCTTTATAAAAACCACCAGGATCAAAGAACCTGATGCATACTGTACAAAATTAGATATCCTAATATTTAAGTTATTTCTAGTTTTATAAAAATCATCATGATCAAAGAACCTGATGCATACAGTGCAAAATTAGATAACCTAGTATTTGAGCTGTTTCTAGGTTTATAAAAATTACCATGATCAAAGAACCTGATGCATACAGTGCAAAATTTAAGAACGTCCGTGAAGCCTCTCTGCAGTCTCCGACTATTGTTTTCTGTACTAAAATCTAGGCAACCATCGCTGCATCGTTAGAAAAATCGAAAGCCTATCAAAATCCAAACACCAACCGCAACCCAAAAGGTCACAAGATAGATCTTAATTCTTACCCTTATAACTAATTGCAAAAACCAACTATCTGCAATTTTTTTACCCAAATTAAGTTATATTATAGGTAACTATCAATTCGTCTCATCAAGACGAATCTACAGGTAAAACCGGTTATTAACTACGACACTTATTTATAAAGATAGCTTCGGCAAAAAGTAAATAACCTACAGATTTAATCGAATAAGTACATATAATAATATATATATAATATATATATAATAATATAATGTTGGTGCATTTAGTTGGTTTTTGCATTAAGAGTACGTTATCTTGGTTGTCCAATCACCAAGTTTAGCGTGTCTTCGACAAAAAGTAAATAGCCTACTATTTGATCTAATAAAATAATAAAATATAACAATACAAAAATGTTGATGCATTTAGTTGGTTTTTGCATTAGGAGTACGTTATCTTGGTTGTCCAATCACCAAGTTTAGCGTGTTCTAGGTCTATATTTATTTGTCTACTTTGACCTCGTTTGTTAACAGAATTTATCATCTTTAATTCACAGTTACAGTCATCCGAAGTACTGGAAGATTCGCGTCGGATCGACCTACCGCACTGGAGGAGGGGTGCTCCATAATTTAAAAACCATAATAGCACATAAAGGCTTCGACAATTACTTTTACACGCACGACATTGCCATAGTCGTAGTTGCAAGACAATTTTCTTTTAACAGTAATGTGAGGCAAGGAACGATTATTAAGCAGGGCGTCGAAATCAATAGTGATTCTCTCTGTACCCTGGTTGGATGGGGAGTTTTGAAGGTTTGTATTTTAATTTTATATCTGCTATTAAACAGAAGATATATAGGGTGACTGGTAATTAGTGTACGATACTTAAACACGTGATTGTGCTCATGATAACCAACAACTTTTACTATGGGAACAAATCTGAAATCACGAAAAAAAATCAGATATATGATATTTTTTTCGCGATTTTGGCTTTGCTCCCATAATAAAAATTGTTTGTTATTATGAGCACAATCACGTGTTTAAGTATCGTACACTAATTGCCAGTCACCCTGTATATATTTTTTTAATTGATTAAAACCAGTGCTTGATTGCGATCCCGCCTGATGGTAAGCAGTGATGCAATGAGCGTTGATGGTGAGGCGCACTAGTTTATTATGAGCCTATTCACTCTAGCCTTGATGGTAAAACAATGTATACCGTTGGAATTAACAATCTTACGTAATTTTTTAACGCCATCAAAACCCCCAATGACGCACATTTAAACTATCGTAGGGCTGCAAAGACATTAAATATATTTGTATCTCTTTAAATCTATTTATAGGCAGGGATGGGCAAAATACATGATTTGCTTTAATTGAAATACAAATTACAAAATACAGTATCGCAAGTAATTAAATTACAAAATATCTATAAGTAAGGTATTTGAAATATAAAATACAAAATACAGTATTTTAGCTATTTTTAATTGAAATACAAAATACAAATTACATTTTACAAAATAAGTAATCTAGACCAGCATGTGCTGAAAAGTAGTGGAAAACAATATTAATTAATCAGTAAAACCAGAGTTTCCTTTCATGAACACTTGATTTTTAAATGTAGGTACTGTCAGACAAACAGCCTCTTGTTGGAGAGTAAATAAAACCTGCTAAAGAAAACAATCTTTCTTGAAGATTAAATGTATTTTAATGTTAAAATGTATTTTGAAGCCTCAATTATTTGAAATACTAATTACAAAATACTTAGCCGTCAGGTATTTGAAATACGAATTACAAATTACATTTTAAGGAAGTAATTGAAATACAAATACCAAATACGTATTTGTATTTCAATTACGTATTTTAATTACAAGTAATTCAAATACTGCCCAACCCTGTTTGTAGGGCTGTCATTCTTTTGCCAAATAGCATCAGTCTCCACTTACGGCACTTCAGACATTTCTACTTTAATCGGAATGGACCGAAAATAAATAATAATATTAGCGTATATAAGTATTTTATTATTGTAACTTAATTTATTGATACTACTTTTCATTTGATATTTAACTGTTATTTATTTATTGTGCACACCTACCACAGTGTTGTCTCTTTTAACCCAAAGGTTGACTGGTAGAGAATGCCTTGTTGCATTAAGTCCGCCTATGTACCACTACTGTACATGAAGTTTAAATAAATAAATAAATAAATAAAATATGATTTAATTATAATTTCTACTATAGGGAACTAGCTTATCGCAGCCAGGTAGCAGCAACGGTACTACCACTTCCGGAGTGGGCTCCGAGCGTCAGGTGTGTTAAACCAGCTCAACTACGCCTAAGCGTTGTAGCTAGGCTTTATTTCATTACCAAACAGGTTAAATAAAACATTACCTACCATAATGTTGGCCTTTGCTGCAGTCAAGTTTGACTGGCCTGTTGGTTTAGTGGTTAGTGGCCCTGACTGCTACGCCGGAGGTCGTGGGTTCGATTCCCACCCCGGACAAATGATTGTGTGATGAGCACGATCATTTGTTCTGTGTCTGGGTGTAATTTATCTATAATAATGTATATATTTAGAAATATATTAGATGATCAAACGAACTTACCTGTGATGTTCGATCATTATTATACGTAGCTTCGTTCGAAGACATATTCAATTTAACCATGCAGCTAACGCTTGCGCTAGGCGACCCAATTCGCAGCTTTTCAGAGCCTAAAAGCAAAAACAAAACGCACCGTATCCGAGCGAGTATCTGTCAGTAACGTCAAATGTCATTCCATACGTTTGCGCGGCAACCAATACGTTTTACGTTGTGTTTTATTTGCTTTTTTACCAATTTAAGTAATTAAATAAGAGCATAGTGCTTGTATAATTTGTAATGAAGTATGCCAAAACGAAAAGATATGAAATACTATCTTCATATGATGAAAAGTTTGAAAAAAGGACGAAACGACGATAACATAGTACGTCACCTGTCCTATCTCTATTTAATTCTTTGATTCCAGGTGAAGTAATAGATTTATCTATTAGATTATTCAGTGAAGTAAGAGTTTCACGTACTTAACCCAAATAATTGTATGCATTGACACGATCAAACTCCTCGGGGTGTTCACGAGATGAACACACGAGCTGGTTTCCTTGTTCCATAACTTTAAAGGCTTTGCCATGGTACATTATACAGTGTAAGACTGTAAATCAAATGGGTTTCGAAATATGAATATACCTACTGACGCGGGTTGTGCACGTGATGCATTGACGCGTTTAGCTGACTCGGGATGTTTACGAGATAAACATACGAGATTGTTTTTTGCCCCACACCTTTGGGTAACCTGAAAAGCTTCGTCAGGAAAGTTATCTACAGTGCAAGTAAAATGGATTTTGAATATTGTACCTATGGACGCGAGTGATGTACGAGATACATTGGCGCGATCCGCTGACTCGTGGTGTTTACGAGATGAACACACGATGATCTTTACCCTTTGGTACATGGACACGGGTGATGTACGAGATGCATTGACGTGATCCGCTTACTCGTGGTGTTTACGAGATGAATGCACAATGGTCATTACCTTTTGATAAAATCCGAAAGGCTTTGCCTAGGTACACTTTGGTACCATAACAGGGTCAATAGTTTTAGGTTTTTAGACCTTGTGTTTAGGATGATCCTCAAGAAGTGGACATTAAACTAGATATCTGTTGTATCATCATCGGCTCCAACAGGCACAACCCTAACTGTTACAGATTTGAGTATAACATTTCCTGAACTAGCATCTGAGTTAGTCGTTGAACCAGTTACTATATTTCCTGAAGTATTCAGAGTATTACAGTATTTATATCTACAAAACCAAATGATTTAATGGCCTGACTTAATGAATGACTTAACCCACATCTAGAATACCATTTTTGGAAATACTCAAGGAATATGAACAAAAACTAGATAAAAATGTGTGTAATAACTGTTTAAAATAATATAGAGATTATTGCCTCAGTCAGTAATTTACTGATAATACAAGAATATACTGATACAAAAAGATTAAATCAGAACAGAATCAGTTGGGATTGGGAATCAGACCCTATCTAAGCTTCACAGCAATGATGGCATAAATAGGCTGAAACTAATTTTCCCAGTTGATTGATACTGGAAGAGTTTTAATAGATTTGCACTTCACATAAACAAAGATATTGTCAAAGATGTTGATAGAGACGACTACCTGCATGGGAATACTTCAACAGAGAACATTTTAAGTCCTAAAGACATGCCACAGAAGCGGCAAGCTTATTATGAAGCCAGCCTAATCTTCAACTGTAACCCGTCAGGAAACGGGAATGGTCCATCTTGGTACAACCAGCAAAGAATAATACCTAGGCCTGGACGAAAGTATCTGCAGTCCTCATATTAAACTATAACCAAGCAATTCTCGCAACACATCCAGTGTATGCTAGAACACAAAAAGTTTCACCACAGGCTCATGGTTGAAATTAGAGGTTAGTCATGCTTACAGATTAGCCCATTCCCTTCCTCGTTGATAGAGGATTTGTGGTAATGCCCCAATTTTGAAACACATCTGTGGATGTTCGGTAAGTGCATTTTTTCTTCCATAACTTATCAACCAAAATTCAACGGTCCAAAACAAAAATGGTTTTACAAGTGATCAATCAGGATCTTCAAGATCAGGGGCCAAGATGAATGCATATTTATGTATAAAACCATTCATAATTTACTGCCATTGAGCACAAATTCCCCATGGAAACCGTGTGGGAATCAACTTATATCCAAGATATTTTTTGGTTTCCCAACAGGGATGGAGAAGGGAGGTTTATTGAAACCTTTATACCCCTGAACAAATTGGTTCACACATCCAAATTTATAAGATGTAAGATCACTGCGGTAGCTCTAGTGTACCCAGGAGATCTTTTGGCAAAATTTGAATCCAGATCACAGGAGATACCTATTATTTCATTATGATCATTTAAAAAGAGTCTATTGCTGTCCCATATGGGATTTGTTTTACACATTATGCATTTTTGATAGTGGTAGTTACATGTATATCTATGATCAAAAGTTCACAAATCAGTATGTACATCATCTTGATGACCTTTTGTGTATTGGTTCAGACTATATAGTCTACTACTATACACACTACACTATTCATACTAGCCTACTATTATATAATAAAAGGTTGAAAAATATTCAAGGAACAATTACTCCTTTTTACAAAATACGCCATCCCAATCATGTTAATTATTTAGATTTTATATATGACACTTATACAATGACTGATGTCACATACAAAAAATGTTGTTTCTGTAAATCCCTTAAAAATATTTACAGAAACAAGTTTCTTAGCTTATGAGAGATTATTCACTTAATATGTACATCAACTGTTGCATTATTTTGTTGCAACAACATTTGTTGTTGGTTGGTTCTATACTAAAATTAGAACATAAATACTTAGTTATAAGTAAAGGCAACTAAGATTCAAAATAAAAATTCATCCAATCATCAAACTAGACCTACAATGATGCAACAAGAACTGGGGGGGGGGCGCAATTGTAGTGATAACAGAAGTCTATGGGTTCTGGAAAAAGGATAAAAAATTATAATTATCACATAAATTATTTAGAACTGCTTCACATTTTTTACCTTTAAAAATACTATTTTGTTAAACATGAGCACTTACACATTTTGTGTGAGTTTGATAATAGTTTGCTGTATCTTATTTAAACCGAATGGGAGGAATACGGTATCAACAATTAAATAATATAGCCAGAAATATGGAGCAATGGTGTGAAAATAATTAGATTTGTCTGTTTGCTTCATATATGGATACAAAAGACAACAAAGAGACCAATTAACAATCTCATACATCTAACATAGAGTGGGAACAGAATATCTCTACATTTTAGTAGGTATATTGTGTCTCAGTTTGGTCAAACTGATTGATCTTTTCCCTTCTACAAGTAATGCATAAATGTGATGCCTGTGTTTCCTGGAAACCAGATTCAAAATACATTTAATTAGATGTTTTTTACTGCCCTTGGACATGATAATTTATTTCTTTTATGTGTTCTTTCCTCCATTTAGCCCAATATTGGGGAGGCTACAAAAATCAAAAATGAAAAGGTGATGTCATATTGACCTTCACAAGCTTGTCCACCATTGAAAACAATGTTAGTTTTTTCAAGCTGTTAGTCTTTATAGGTATCTACTCAATAAAAAACTATTGCATTCCTCTTTTAAAGAGTGTCATCTTACACACCTCCTTACACTAATTTCCAGAATATTGACATGATGTTCTTCCATCAGCCATAGAGGTTACATTAGGTTACCTTCCAAATAATGCCTCAATTCAATGTTACTTATAGGATCTCACTTATTCACACAGTCTATACCAATTAATAAATTAATAGACTCATAAATTGGTGGTAATGATCACATCCAGAGATTATGTTAAGGTTTCTATAAAAATCAAATTGTCTAAAAAGTTAGTGAATTTGTTTGCACTTAGCAGAGCCCAAGTAGCACAGATTTATCATTTATAAAAATACCCAATATTATAGTTAATGAAACCGGTGTAAACATTTCTATCCTAGACACTATAAAAACATCTGGTTCTGGTTGCAGCGGACCGAACCTCTTATTTACCTTTATTTTAGTTTTTATTTTATTGTTTTTAGTAACATACAAAAATAGAGCCATTTTCTGTAACGAAAATGCACGGCAAAACCTGAAATCTGCCCTTACACTACTTTATTTTATTACATTAGATACACTCAAGAGTATTAGGGAAGATAATACTCATTTAATACTTTCTTTGAATAACCCACACAAGCCAATTTCTTCGTCTACCATTAGTAGATGGATAATCCCGTGAGATACACCAGGTACTAGCCTGAGAAAAATTGCCTAAAAAACCATAATAATAATAATATATATATATATATATATATATACTTTCTCTATGTTTGGCATAGATATTAGCGTTTTTTCAGGGCATAGTACAAGACATGCATCCATGTCGACTGCTAAAGCTAGGGGAGTATCATTAGATGTAATTAGGCAAACGGCTGAACAAACAGTTCTTCAACTTTTGCAAAATTTTATAATATACCTATTTCCAACAATTCATCTGAATTTGCTCATGCTGTGCTTAATGCTGAACAAAATATTTGCTTATAAATGCCTTAATATGTTTAAAATAATTATAAAAAATATAGACATATATACTTATATAATATAAAATGTATAAGTATGACAAAAAGACTGATTGTCTCATATTACCATTATATTAAAAGCCTAATAAGTGCCTAAGAGATTTTGGTTCCTGAAATATATTTGTTTTATATTAAAAATCTTAATTTTGCTTTAAGTTGACTCTTAACATCTGCATGGTTAAATTGAATATGTCTTCGAACGAAGCTTGCAGTATAATAGATGATCAAACGAACTTACCTGTGATGTTCGATCATTATTATACGTAGCTTCGTTCGAAGACATAGGGAACCCTCCCTATGTCTTCGAACGAAGCTACGTATAATAATGATCGAACATCACAGGTAAGTTCGTTTGATCATCTATTATACTGCAAGCTTCGTTCGAAGATATACTTAATTTAACCATGCAGATGTTAAGAGTCAACTTAAAGCAAAATTAAGATTTTTAATATCAAACAAATATATTTCAGGAACCAAAATCTCTTAGGCACTTATTAGGCTCTTAATATAACGGTAATATGAGACAATCAGTCTTTTTTTACATATTTATACATTTTATATTATATAAGTATATATGTCTATTTTTTTTTAAATAATTATTTTAAACATATTAAGGCATTTATAAGCAAATATTTTGTTCAGCATTAAGCACAGCATAAGCAAATTCAGATGAATTGTTGGAAATAGGTATATTATAAAATCTTGCAAAAGTTGAAGAACTGTTTGTTCAGCCGTTTGCCTAATTACATCTAATGATACTCCCCTAGCTATAGCAGTCGACGTGGATGCATGTCTTGTACTATGCCCTGAAAAACCCTAATATCTATGCCACACATAGAGAAAGTATATATATATATATATATATTTATCCATCTACTAATGGTAGACGAAGAAATTGGCTTGTGTGGGTTATTCAATGAAAGTATTAAATGAGTATTATCTTCCCTAATACTCTTGAGTGTATTTAATGTAATAAAATAAAGTAGTGTCAGGGCAGATTTCAGGTTTTTCCGTGCATTTTTGTTACAGAAAATGGCTCTATTTTTGTATGTTGACTAAAACAATAAAAATAATAAAATAAAAACAAAAATAAAGGTAAATAAGAGGTTCGGTCCGCTGCAACCAGAACCAGATGTTTTTATAGTGTCTAGGATAGAAATGTTTACACTGGTATCATTAACTTTAATATTGGGTAAGTATTATTAGAAATAATAAATCTGTGCTACTTGGGCTCTGCTAAGTGCAAACAAATTCACTAACTTTTTAGACAATTTGATTTTTATAGAAACCTTAACATAATCTCTGGATGTGATCATTATCACCAATTTATGAGTCTATTAATTTATTAATTGGTATAGACTGTGTGAATAAGTGAGATCCTATAAGTAACATTGAATTGAGGCATTATTTGGAAGGTAACCTAATGTAACCTCTATGGCTGATGGAAGAACATCATGTCAATATTCTGGAAAGTAGTGTAAGGAGGTGTGTAAGATGACACTCTTTAAAAGAGGAATGCAATAGTTTTTTATTGAGTACCTATAAAGACTAACAGCTTGAAAAAAGTAACATTGTTTTCAATGGTGGACAAGCTTGTGAAGGTCAATATCAGGACATTCTTGATTTTTGTAGCCTCCCCAATATTGGGCTAAATGGAGGAAAGAACACATAAAAGAAATAAATTATCATGTCCAAGGGCAGTAAAAAACATCTAATTAAATGTATTTTGAATCTGGTTTCCAGGAAACACAGGCATCACATTTATGCATTACTTGTAGAAGGGAAAAGATCAATCAGTTTGACCAAACTGAGACACAATATACCTACTAAAATGTAGAGATATTCTGTTCCCACTCTATGTTAGATGTATGAGATTGTTAATTGGTCTCTTTGTTGTCCTTTGAATCCATATATGAAGCAAATAGACAAATCTAATTATTTTCACACCATTGCTCCATATTTCTGGCTATATTATTTAATTGTTGATACCGTATTCCTCCCATTCGGTTTATATAAGATACAGCAATCTATTATCAATCTCACACAAAATGTGTGAGTGCTCATGTTCAACAAAATAATATTTTTAAAGGTAAAAAATGTGAAGCAGTTCTAAATAATTTATGTGATAATTATAATTTTTTATCCTTTTTTATCCTTTTTCCAGACCCATGGACTTCTGTTATCACTACAATTGCGCCCCCCCCCCCCAGTTCTTGTTGCATCATTGTAGGTCTAGTTTGATGATTGGATGAATTTTTATTTTGAATCTTAGTTGCCTTTACTTATAACTAAGTATTTATGTTCTAATTTTAGTATAGAACCAACCAACAACAAATGTTGTTGCAACAAAATAATGCAACAGTAGATGTAACTATTAAGTGAGTAATCTCTCATAAGCTAAGAAACTTGTTTCTGTAAATATTTTTAAGGGATTTACAGAAACAACATTTTTTGTATGTGACATCAGTCATTGTATAAGTGTCATATAAAATCTAAATAATTAACATGATTGGGATGGCGTATTTTGTAAAAAGGAGTAATTGTTCCTTGAATATTTTTCAACCTTTTATTATATAATAGTAGGCTAGTATGAATAGTGTAGTGTGTATAGTAGTAGACTATATAGTCTGAACCAATACACAAAAGGTCATCAAGATGATGTACATACTGATTTGTGAACTTTTGATCATAGATATACATGTAACTAACACTATCAAAAATGCATAATGTGTAAAACAAATCCCATTTGGGACAGCAATAGACTCTTTTTAAATGATCATAATGAAATAATAGGTATCTCCTATGATCTGGATTCAATTTTTGCCATAAGATCTCCTGGGTACACTAGAGCTACCGCAGTGATTTTACATCTTATAAATTTGAATGTGTGAACCAATTTGTTCAGGGGTTTAAAGGTTTCAATAAACCTCCTTTCTCCATCCCTGTTGGGAAACCAAAAAATATCTTGGATATAAGTTGATTCCCACACGGTTTCCATGGGGAATTTGTGCTCAATGGCAGTAAATTATGAATGGTTTTATACATAAATATGCATTCATCTTGGCCCCTGATCTTGAAGATCCTGATTGATCACTTGTAAAACCATTTTTGTTTTGAACCGTTGAATTTTGGTTGATAAGTTATGGAAGAAAAAATGCACTTACCGAACATCCACTGATGTGTTTCAAAATTGGGGCATTACCACAAATCCTCTATCAACGAGGTAGGGAATGGGCTAATCTGTAAGCATGACTAACCTCTAGTTTCAACCATGAGCCTGTGGAACATTTTGTGTTCTAGCATACACTGGATGTGTTGCGAGAATTGCTTGGTTTTAGTTTAATATGAGGACTGCAGTTACTTTCGTCCAGGCCTAGGTATTATTCTTTGCTGGTTGTACCAAGATGGACCATTCCCGTTTCCCTGACGGGTTACAGTTGAAGATTAGGCTGGTTTCATAATAAGCTTGCCGCTTCTGTGGCATGTCTTTAGGACTTTAAATGTTATCTGTTGAAGTATTCCCATGCAGGTAGTCGTCTCTATCAACATCTTTGACAATATCTTTGTTTATGTGAAGTGCAAATCTATTAAAACTCTTCCAGTATCAATCAACTGGGAAAATTAGTTTCAGCCTATTTATGCCATCATTGCTGAGAAGCTTAGATAGGGTCTAGTGATTCCCAATCCCAACTGATTCTGTTCTGATTTATTCTTTTTGTATCAGTATATTCTTGTATTATCAGTGAATTACTGACTGAGGCAATAATCTCTATATTATTTTAAACAGTTATTACACACATTTTTATCTAGTTTTTGTTCATATTCCTTGAGTATTTCAAAAAATGGTATTCTAGATGTGGGTTAAGTCATTCATTAAGTCAGGCCATTAAATCATTTGGTTTTGTAGATATAAATATTGTAATACTTCAGGAAATATAGTAACTGGTTCAACAACTAGCTCAGATGCTAGTTCAGGAAATGTTATACTCAAGTCTGTAACAGTTGGGGTTGTGCCTGTTGGAGCCGATGATGATACAACAGATATCTAGTTTAATGTCCACTTCTTGAGGATCATCCTAAATACAAAGTCTAAAAACCTAAAACTATTGACCCTGTTATGGTACCAAAGTGTACTTAGGCAAAGCCTTTCGGATTTTATCAAAAGGTAATGACCATTGTGCATTCATCTCGTAAACACCACGAGTAAGCGGATCACGTCAATGCATCTCGTACATCACCCGTGTCCATGTACCAAAAGGTAAAGATCATCGTGTGTTCATCTCGTAAACACCACGAGTCAGCGGATCGCGCCAATGTATCTCGTACATCACTCGCGTCCATAGGTACAATATTCAAAATCCATTTCACTTGCACTGTTGATAACTTTCCTGACGAAGCTTTTCAGGTTACCCCAAAGGTGTGGGGCAAAAAACAATCTCGTATGTTTATCTCGTAAACATCCCGAGTCAGCTGAACGCGTCAATGCATCACGTGCACAACCCGCGTCAGTAGGTATATTCATATTTCGAAACCCATTTGATTTACAGTCTTACACTGTATAATGTACCATGGCAAAGCCTTTAAAGTTATGGAACAAGGAAACCAGCTCGTGTGTTCATCTCGTAAACACCCCGAGGAGTTTGATCGTGTCAATGCATACAATTATTTGGGTTAAGTACGTGAAACTCTTACTTTACTGAATAATCTAATAGATAAATCTATTACTTCACCTGGAATCAAAGAATTAAATAGAGATAGGACAGGTGACGTACTATGTTATCGTCGTTTCGTCCTTTTTTCAAACTTTTCATCATATGAAGATAGTATTTCATATCTTTTCGTTTTGGCATACTTCATTACAAATTATACAAGCACTATGCTCTTATTTAATTACTTAAATTGGTAAAAAAGCAAATAAAACACAACGTAAAACGTATTGGTTGCCGCGCAAACGTATGGAATGACATTTGACGTAACGAAGTGACAGATACTCGCTCGGATTCGGTGCGTTTTGTTTTTGCTTTTAGGCTCTGAAAAGCTGCGATTGGTTCGCCTAGTGCAAGCGAAGAGCTGCATATATATAAGTATATTTACAGTAAGTTGTCTAGTACTCATAATACAAGCTCTGCTTAGCTTGAGACTAGACGGCGTTTTGTGTGATAAGTAAAACCCTTCTTTGCAAATTCAAGCATCATGAAATTATGGTAAAACAAATCTATTGAAAGGTCAGTGTGCAACCAGATTTATTTGTAACTGGATTGTTTGTTGAATTCATCACTGACGTGGACTTTTTTTGACGTGACAACGTCTTATAATTCGATGGAGCCGGATGCACGCACGAAAAAGTATGACGCATGCGGCGTTACCTCGCTCTGAGGCGTTCCATTTAAGGCTTGAAGTGCAAGCGAGAGCGCGTTCGGCCTCCGCGTTCGGCAGTGTTCGACATCTGTCTCACAGACTAGAGAGGGTTATAATCTGTCTCTCTCCTACTTGAGTGAGCGATGCGTCTGCGTCGTGACAAGTGCTATAGAATAATACTTTTCGTCAAGTATAAAGTGCAGTGAAAAGTGAATGTCGTGTTAATTGTTTATTTGTATTTATGCGTACAAATAAATGTAACACGTTGTCACGTTCAACTATCGTCAGTAAACCGACTTTACAGAAAACTTTTTTTTTTTTTTTATCTTACCCATGCTATGTAAAAATAAACCGGGCATTTGCGAGTCGGATTCTCGCACTAAGGGTTCCGTAAAAACTTATACCTATGAAAACAGTTCGATTCCCGAATTGAGTTACGAAGATTTTTCCGAATCGCATAAAAAGTTCTTTTTTGTGACTTACCTAACTAAAAATTTACAGTTGTCAGTTTTTTTCCCAGACTTGTGCTATGAGACCTTGCTTTACCTATGCGGTATGCCAAATTTCAGGATTCTAGGTCAACGGGAAGTACTCTATGAATTTTGATTCCCTTGCTCTCAAGGGTCGCAAAAAACGGTAACTCTCTATTCGTCTGAGCTCTCTATGTTACAAAAAATGTGTATTTCGACACTCTTGTCGAAACACATTTTTTTTGTGACATAAACGACCGTATCTATTTATTTATTTGTTAACTCAGAAGTTTAATTTTTTCACAGCTTCAAGGGATCGCAAACCTGAGTATATGGTTTTAATTTCAACTCGATACCTCCACGCGTTCCCGAGATAAAGGGTTTTGACAGACAGACAGACGGACAACAAAGTGATCCTATAAGGGTTCCGTTTTTTCCTATTGAGGTACGGAACCCTAAAAAAGAACTTAGTGCTTGACTGCGATCCCACCTGATAGTAAGCAGTGATGCAATCGTTGATGGTGAGGTGCACTAGTTTATTAAATTAAAAGCTTATTCACTCTAGACTTTCTACAAGTCAAGTGCTTACAATTGTGAACACCATGGGGTGTTGTACAAATGCCATTATCTCTCTAGCCTTTTCCAAACTAAGTAGCTTGGGGTCGGTTTCCAGTGCAACCGGATGCGGCTGAATATCCGTGTTTTACATGGACCGACTACTTAGCAGACCTCCTTAACCTTTCGCCGCGCGCCATTCGGAAATGACTGCAGGGGCGCCGCCATAAATAAAATGACGGCGGAAAAATTACTTTATGTGATGTCAAACCGAAAAAAAAAACAGAGCATAGACTATAAAATATTGTTGCGTTCAATTTATAGGAAATTTATCCAAGAACGTAAATAATCAAACTTGTTCATACAAAAGTAGTCTCTAAGTATTGAAAATAGGGCCTACAATGAAGTGGGAGAGAGCGAACGCCGGCGTTCGTTTGGCTTTCGACCGTATGGCGCGATGACGTCACGCCGCGAACGCCGGCGTTCGCGTGACTTTGAGACGTACGAGGCAATACGATACTCCATGGTTAGACTGTTGGTCGGATTTTCTGGGATCTGACTACCTGTAACCACTGTCAAAAGTCTACGAATGACAACGGAGAGCAACGGCTTTATATGCTTTCCGAGACACGGGGTTTAGTGATATATGAATTGAAAAAATCTCCAATCTGTGTGGTTCTTTACTCAAAATATCATCTCAGACTCTAATCTGCACGGTTCTCATAAATGATTTGACCATTACACGTTTACTGTGGATTTTAAAATGACTTTGACCTCTGAGTTTGTTTCTGTGTTTCTTCTCAGAGTAGTCAGATAAGTAACACAGGCCTAATGCACATTGGTTTTTCCCGGTTTCTAATCGGCAAGCACAAGCATGAGAGGCGGTGCCTTAACCACTGGGCCATCACGAATTTACGACACAAGGGTGGTGGGGTGGGATTTTTATTGTACAAATTGATTAGAACTTACATTAAAAAAAACAATTGTTGCAGCCCGACGGCCCTCAGCCCGAACAACTACAGCACACAAATCTGTACACAGTAGACCAAAAGATATGTGCTATGCGATACAACACTATCGGAGCGGTCATTCAAGATTCCATGATGTGCGCAGGACGAGTGGATGCCGGGGGCCCTGATGGGTGTTTCGGGGATTCTGGAGGACCATTATTATACAAAGGCTTGGTCGTAGGCATTGTGTCTTTCGGATATTCCTGTGGACATCGCTACTTTCCCGGTGTTTACACGAAAGTGTCGCACTACACGAACTGGATTTTGAAAACTGTCCAAACTAATAAATAAATTTTGTGGTTTTTTTTTCGTTTTTTGTTTTACTAACTACTTCCCTTGTCACTATTAGGTTACATAATTATACATTATAGTGGTTGTGTAGACAGTGCATTAGTTAAGGGTGGACCAGACGGTTGCAAACTAGCGTTCCAACCATGGTCACCTTGGTTGGAGCTTGGTTTGTGTTGCCGCTACATGGATGTAAACCACGCGCCAACACGTTCGCAAATCAGTCACTGGTTGGAAAAACGCGCCTCCCAACCAAGGGCGTCGAAGGTCATGGATTACAACTGCTATTTAAACGAATTGAAACTAGCAAGGTCACCTCTGTTGGGACGTTGGTTTGCAACCTTCTGGTCCACCATTTAGTAGTAGCATGTTCTAACACATAACTACAATCATAACACACTTATTAGTCACTACTCAAATTAAATATTTTCAGGGGGCTTACCATGACTTTTTATAGCAGGACTGAAGTTGAACTGCCTTTTTTAACGGCATTTTTGTACTATGACTTCGTTATAGCAGGCCTGTAACTGGCCTGCTAAGTGACGTTTACGAAATCCGCTCAAGATTCGTTCACCTTTTTTTTCGTATAGACTTTTCGTACTATGGCTTGCTATTAGACGTGTATTTGACAGCAGATGATCGTCTTTTGAGCGTCTGTAATGTCAAAATAAGTGATCTTCAAAAAGTTACTATTTAGAATTAGAAGCTGAGTTAGAAGCACAATCAAAATTGTTTTGAGACGTAGATTGGTATTCCTTTAGAACTGTCATGGTACGATTTTTAGCGATTCAGAAGCAGGCCTGCTTATGAAAGGAAATTGACTCACTGGGAATTGAACTTTTCCATATGAGGTCATGGTAAGCCTCCAGTGCTTCAAAGCTGCAAGGGTCAGCAAATGTGAATACTTGAATTAATTCCATCTTAAAACCTACGTAAAGCCTCTCTGCAGGTTCTTGATAGACCGACACACGTACGTACAGACTGACAAACTGACAACAAAGTAATCCTATAATAAAGTTGTCAGAAAATAAAAGTCCCGTTTTGACATTTGTATTTTGACCACCTAGCGGCTTGTCCGGTGTAGTTCTACTACTAAAATAGCTACTATTACACCGGACCCCTAATTATTATTTTATTTTTTCTTTCAGTTTCGTTCCAAGTTACATTCTAGGGGTTTTCTCAAATGTCAAAACGGGCCTTTTATTTTTTAACGAGTCCAAGAGGTTCCATGTTTTGCCAACTGAGGTACGGAAACCTAAAAATAATATGAATAATTTTATTTGTGTTCTAATATACTATTCTGAGCGCATTAAAAATTGCAACATTGGACTAACTGTCAATGTCGTGTCACTGTCACGTTTATTTCAGAAGGTTTATCGATTTTCCGTTTATCGAGAAATTTTAACGTAAATACGTTAAATTTTACTAAACCATCAGTCTCATAAAATATATAATGGGCAAAAAAGGTGTTCTATCATTTGTGAAAGACTTTTACTACGATCCTTTCAAGTGGTGAGTGAAATTAAACAAGTCTAATAACCTCTTTTGAAAATGTGGTCTACTGCACTATTTTGCTAAAATAGTTGATTCCACTAATTAATTACGCTGTAAACTTTGCAAAGAAGGTTGTAGGGCGTACGTAACTCGTAGTTGTTGCGTGAGTAACGTTTTGCTAATTATTTTATTGATTGACTGATTTATTTGAAAATGTATCAAGTTTCGACCCAAAATCATTATTGGTTATGTATAATTAATATTACAAAGATTTATGACTATTCAATAATCATTACTGAAGAAGTAAATGATGATACAATTAATTATATTTCTTGTGGTAGAGACAGCCTTTAGTGTATAAAGTTAGAATAATCATTTATTTTGATAGTGCTTCCTATGTAAAAAAAAACCATAATTATGTTATTGCAAGGTCAAAACTATAGGTATTTCGTAGTTGTTCGCACCTAAGCATCATCTAAGACATGCAAGTTTATCTTGTTCATTCTAATTATGTTGAACTATTAAGTCCATAATAATATAAATCATATAATTATGTCTAGTGACTGTCTGTATTGGTAGGTACATAATAACCTTACCTATATAATCATTGGCTGAAATTTACCTTGTTTACTCACTGCATACTCCATTTTTGAGAACAGTACTGCACCACAAGGAAAACGGGCAGCATATAACTAGATTCCTAATTCTGAATGTACAGTAATTAACTTGATTTTGTCCAAGTGGCAAGTGTTTTTATATTTATTTAAATTAACTCTTATGTGACAAGTGCATACAAAATTTTTATTAAGTAATTGTTCATTTATGTTTGATAGTAATCAATTAACTGTTTTTTCATAGGTTATTTGTGTGTTAGGTTGTTTGTTGACAATACAAAGAAAAATTAATGTTTATGTAAGTACTGACCCAACAGACAATGCCATTCTTTTGAAAATGATTTGAACTGGTGGTATCTCATAAACTTATATTAACAATTTTATGAATAAATTAACCTTTTGAGTACACAATGAGCGAGCGAACGCCGGCGTTCGCTTGGGGTTTTAATGAATTAAAGTAGTTTAGTTAATAACACATTTAGCTATTCATTTTTATTTAAATAGAAGACTACTAAGGCCTAATGTCCACGGACAGCAACTACACACAAAGCTGCAACGACACAACATTGCCGTTTCACAATGTTGTGCAGCTACGGGCACATGGACAGTTGGCCTTGGATTGAAATTTCATCATGCAGTCACAACAGTGACAGTATAAAGTTACAAACAATAATTTGAATATCCACTAAATTGCATCACAGAAGCTTTAGTTCATTAAACCCCAAGCGAACGCCGGCGTTCACTCGCTCATTGTCTCGGTACCCAAAAATAGTGACTAAACTTTTACACAAACAAATATATGGGTACAATGGTGGTCTTAGCACAGACAGCGATATCTACCAGACAACCTTAGGATTAACAGTCATTATCTCCCTGCCCTTGTCCTGTAATATTTGGTGTTGGCACAACACATTATTTTCTTCCATTCTGTCCTATCACCCGTCATGCTTTCACTAACTCCCTTTTCTTTCATATCACTCTTCACACAATGCATCCAACATTTCTTTGGCCTCTCTCTCCCTCTCCATCCATGTGGATGTATACTCATATCTCTTTTAGTAACATCCTCTTTACATGACCATACCACTTTGTTTTGTACACTTTGTTTTTGTATATGTTTATCCTGTCCACAGTATGATGTGTACAAAAATTTTGATCCCGATTTCCGGCCACCCTAGGCGCGGGCTTGCGGACGGCGAGCAATGGGTAGCTCGCCGTCCGACCGTCCGGTAACCGTCCCGACCGAACCCAAGACGTCGCGTCGACGGCGCGTAGTGCTCCACGCGCGCCTCAAGGAGATGTCAGCAACCATAGGAGCCCAGCAGGGTCGAAGCCTGGGGCCATGGGGGATGCGAAAGAGATCCCCGGGGCCCTGGAACAATGGCAAAGAAGGAACAGAAGTGGGTTTTTAGTCAGTAAAAGTCTGACACTATATCCCGTTCCGCCCAAGAGCGGGGGATGTCATTAGATGATTTTCCCACACAAAAAAAAAGTATATATAATAATATTAATATAAATTCATAACAACTTAAATTCAGTACAAAGTCCTTTATCACGGCGTCCTCACCTTTCGCATGACGCAGGTTCTCACCGAACACGGTAAGTTTGGGAAGTTCCTGCACCGGATTCGTGCGGAAGCGACGCCCGGGTGTCGCCACTGTGTGGACCGCCCGGAGGACACGGTGGAGCACACGGTGGAGGTGTGCCCCGCTTGGGCAGAGCAACGCCGTGTCCTCGTGGGGGCGATCGGCGGCGGCGATCTCTCGCGCCGGGCTTTGGTACAGGCCATGGTCCGGAGCGAGGAGGAGTGGCAGGCGGTCGCCTCCTTCTGCGAAGCAGTAATGCTAGCAAAGGAGGCGGCCGATCGCGTGAGGCAACGGTCCTCACGCCCCAACCGCCACCAGGATTCCGATCCCGATTTCCGGCCACCGTAGGCGCGGGCTTGCGGACGGCGGGCAATGGTTCCGCCGTCCGACCGTCCGGTAACCGTCTACCGAATACCGATCCTAAGTCGTCGACGGCGCGTATTGTTCCACGCGCGCCACAGGGAGATGTCAGCAAATCGTAGGGGCCCAGCAGGGTCGAAGCCTACTGGGGCCATGGGTAGTGTGAAAACGAAACCCGGGGCCCTGGGACGAAGGCAACGAAAGAACAGGAGTGGTTTTTTAGTCAGTAAAAGTCTGACACTATCTGCTGCTCCACCCAAGAGCGGGATTTGTCATTAGATGATTTTCCCACCTAAAAAAAAAAAAAACCATCTTAAACCAATAATTAGGATCTCACCTTGGTTCACACCCGTGAGATTCTAAAAAAAACCCAGCCTGAAAAAAATGGCTAAAAACCATAATAATAATAATACCAAGACAAACGATTTCCCTTCAACTTTTCAGACATTAGGATGGACAGTAAGAACTTAAAATATAAAGAGTGTAGTCTGCCGTGTACTGGGAATTAATGAAGCATTAAATACTTTAAAAAAAAACATGAATACTTTGTTCTAGTTAATCTCTATCAAGTCCAACCAGCAAAGTTTATCATTTATTGGTACATATTTATCTAAAAGTCTTACGTAAACACAAAACATGCATAAAAACTTGTTATTTAGGTATGTAGTGGTAGGAAAACAAATTCAATGGCTGTGTGATGTTATTTATTGCTAATAAAATATTACCAATACCTATTTAAAAAACATAAAATTAAATGGGGAAAAAAATGAAACAAGTTATTTTTATAAAATTTGGTTTTATATGGAGGTGTGAAACAGAAGATGCTTTTAATGAATCAAATAAATAAACAGCTTTGTCACTATTATACACAATATTAAAAAACCTTCCAATTGCGAGTGGTACTCGCGCACGAAGGGTTCCGTGCCGTCTGTAGCAAAAAACGAGCAATAAAATATAAATATTTAAAGAAAAACAAAAAACCCGACTGCGTCGAAACTAATTTTAAAACATACGTAAAAAAATTAACTTAAAAAGAAACAAACAAGCCCAGTAGTTTAGAATTCTGTTATGTAATACTAAATAACTACACAATTTAAATAGTTTTATAATCGATACACACATAAAACAAATCATAAATTCTAATGCAGAACAGACCGGCTCACAGTCGGGGCCCATTCAAATTTTACCAATCAAATCTTCCCAAGGGGCCCCGACTGTGAGTCGTTCTGTTCTGCATTAGAATGTATGATTTGTTTTATGTGTGTATCGATTATAAAACTATTTAAATTGTGTAAGTAGTTATTTAGTATTACATAACAGAATTCTAAACTACTGGGCTTGTTTGTTTCTTTTTAGTTTTTATTTAAGTTAATTTGTTTACGTATTTTTTAAAATTAGTTTCGACGCAGTCGGGTTTTTTGTTTTTCTTTAAATATTTATATTTTATTTTATACTTTTTAGTTACGATTCATTGACTTCGTTATAAGATGGTAAATTTCACAATCTAGTCATTTCATTGAGGGAGTTAATATCGTGGGGATTATTAAGTAACTTGCGGTGGTCTAAACTACTGATGATTAGTCCCTCTAGAGACCTAACTCGGCTCAAAGCTACATATGCTTGACCTTTAGCAAAAATGCGTGAACTTAAGTCAACAACAGCTCGGTCCAAAAGTCCAAAGTAGTTCCTTGGAGCTTGTGTACAGTTACACCCCATCACAATATCAATGGCAACATTTTTCGCTCTATTTTACCCTGTCCGCGAAGTGCATCGAATTCTGTCGTCGATGGTTCGATTCTGACTCCTACTCCAGGAACATTGTTTTTAATTACTTTGTCGTCAAATTCTATATAAACAGCCATTCCATTCCTCCAGTTTTGTTAGGATCATCAGAAACATATACCTACATCTTTCGGTTTTTGACCATATGTTTTCGATTCTATTGATATATCAACTGTATGTAATTTATACAACCTAGTAGTTTTTGCAATATAGTTGTCATCTTTTGCTTATGTTCATCGACCTGTCTAGTAGATGGGAAAACTCGAATGATTTGATTTACAAACGTGCATCAAATGAATAACGCCATCTATCGAGTTTGGTGGTAAACTTTTTTTTACCACAAATATTTGTTCTTCATGCTTTTTCACTGTTTTTTTTTTTGTGTATCGTTTATACTTGAAATGAAAACTTAAATCAATAAGTAAGAAAATTAGCGAGAATGATTGTTTTGTTAAACAACTTTAAATCGTTATATATCCTAAACTATTATTTAAAATGAAAAATGATAAAAGGAACCTAAAGATGATTTTAAAATACCTATTCAACGACACCCCACTTGACATAGTTCATCGACATTTTTTTTTTATTTTGACAATATGGCATCTGGTTGTAGCTGTGGTGAATTTTGATTACTGTCATGTCTTTAGTGACACTCGCAAGGTTAAGACGAATCGATTGACGTAAGAATTATCAAAGTCGGCCTACGCATTTGGTCTCTAGAACGCCACGTAGAAACAAACATACATACATACATAGACTGATAAACACATTACCCTCCTTTGCGTCGCGCAGTCGGGTAAAAACAAAACACGTTTGTTGTATGGGAGCCCCCATAAATATTTGTTTTATTCCGTTTTTTAGTATTTGTTGTTATAGCGGCAACAGAAATACATCATATTATGTGAAAATTTTAACTGTCGAACTATCACGGTTCATGAGATACAACCTGGTGACAAACGGACAGACGGACGGACGGACCAGTTTTCCCCTTTGGTTACGGAACACTATTAAAGAAGTATCAAAGTAAACTAACCAATAATGATAGCAAACACCAAGTAGACCACAGCACAACAAAAAAAAGCAATCAAGTTATGGTAACTTTATTTTTTATCTGTACCTAATGTTTATTTTTTTTAATCTGCAGGTCACTAGTGAAGAGCGTCGGTATATTCGCAGTCGGCGTAGTGATCGCGAGTGAATGCTCCGGCCTCGAGATAATGCCGGCGATGCCGCAATAAACCCATCATTATACCAATAAAATTATATTCTCATAAGTTAAAAAAATGTTAAATTATTTAATGTTATTTTCACTCTTCGGAGTCAGTGTTTGTCAACAAAAGAAACCAAATATCGTGTTGATATTGACGGACGATCAAGATGTGGTGCTGGGCGGAATGGTTAGTACAGTGATATGATAGAAATGTGCAAATAAATGAGTTAATAAGAAAATAGTGTTGTTTTATTTCTTTTTCATTGCAGACGCCAATGACGAGTGTGCAACGGTTTATTGGGAATGAAGGCGTCACTTTCACTAATTCGGTAAGTTTATGATGATGAATTAGATAACTACATACATGACATACGTAGGTAGGCTCACGTCTTTTGCCCATGGAGGTAGGCCGAAACTATAGAATGCTATTTAGATTAGGAGACCAGGAGACTCGTAGCACAGGTTTCACCTAGTATGGGCTCCTGTCTCCCGTCTGTAAACTGTTTCTTATAAATTGTATAATTCTTACTAAGTATGGGAGAAAATAAGTACCTAAATATTATTATTAAAATATTATTATTATTTGCTACAATTCAATTAAAAATGGACGGCAAGTTTTGCGCAGTGTTTGGTTGTTGGGCAATTGGCTGTTGCAGTGCCGGTCGCGAATTCGAGTTAGAATGTTGTTTTAAAAAATCAAATGACGCTCTAGATTCATTGTCACTGGATAATTGTAAACCGTTTATTTATGACTAGTTTCTGGCAGCCGCTTCGCCCGCGTGTATGTAGGTTTCTCCATACAAACTTTATAGACCACCGTTTCATTCCGTTAGGGGCTGAATTTTGTTAAATCCTTTGTTAGTGCTCGCCTACGTCATAAAAGGAAGCCTTGTGCAAAATTTCACGCTCCTAGACCCAGTAGTTTTGGCTGTGCATTGATATATCAGTCTGTCAGTTTTTCCTTATAATTAACGATATAGATAATGCACTTATTTTATTTGAATAACAAAGTTTACGTGAATGAGGCCATTCATTTGATACGTAAGACGATTTTTACTAGTTTTTGACCCCTCTCCCTCCCCTAAGAAAAAATAAGAATAGCCGCAATAATTGCAATTTAGTGTCAATCACGCGGTAAATATTGTCAATCGCAATTAACACTTTATAAGAATCTCGTCCTAGTGTTTGCGCACGTCTGTATACCTAGTAGGTAGGTATACCTTAGCCTTAGGTACTTACGAACTCTGAACAATAGATCGTTAGCATCATACTGATATGTGCGGTACGGCTCAAATTACATAACAGTGGTATGCCAATAAAAATCGTATATCCCATGATTATCGAGTTTATATAAGCTAAGTATCTGATAAAACAGCAGCTAGGTATATGGTATTTCCAACTACCATACAGGGTATATTACTGGTAACCCATCCCCGCTTCGCATGGGTGCAAATTAATATAACCTTCCACGTTTGGGCACGCCACAATCACGGTGGTAAGTTTCCTCTGAGAAGTGGCTGGAGAGCCGCCATCGCGCCACGGTGTTCTCACTTTCCGCCTGACGCAGATCCTCACCGGACATGCAAATTCAGGAGGTTCCTGTTTCGAATTCCGCCCACGCCTCAAAGAGATGTCAACAATATGATGTCATGGTCAAATTCAAATTCACCCATAATTGGCCAGACCCATAAAATCAAATAATTACCGTGTTTCGGAAACAGATTTGGCACGCGAGGTATGTAGGTAGATAATGGGCGCTAGATCGACCGACTCCTATACATACCTATACTATAATATACAATGCGTTCCAAATAAGAATAGGATCGATTGCCATGTTGTGACGTCACGTCATACTGTCAAATCGCAAGAAATTGGGCAAAATTGAAGAACTCAGAGATGAGCAAAATTGAAGAACTGGATTCTGATTAAACTATTTTCGTTCACAGTTCATAAATAAATTAAATTTTAAAAATTTCTTGTTTTGCTCACCATAATAATTCTTCGATTTGACAGTATGACGTGACGTCACTGCCTGGCAATCGATCCTATTCGTATTTGGAACGCATTGTACAAGACCTACAGTAGAACCCAACAAGTTCGGAACTCACGAATGGAGAGAAGACCTAATATTTTTTTACGTTTCCCCGTACTAGTAATACTTCCTGCACACCTGTATCGTGGGTCAGTCATCCAGATTCTGAACTATCATTTGGCCATACAAATATTGATTCCGTGCGAGAATCGAACTCACAACACGCAGCGTAGAGTCAATCGCTCACCCGCTGCGATATCGGTGCCGTCAATACCTACACCTTAAATCAATTAAACACCCACTATTCGCAGTAACCTTTTAGTTCTCAATCTTTAGGCAAAAGACAAATTAGTAGCGCAGAGTGGGCAAAATATGCCCAGCTGCTAAATACAACGATAACCGCCACCACCCCATCTCACCATACAATACGTTTTAATAACGATTAAGAAAGTTAATGACCTCGCTCTGTCAAATGTTGATTGAAAAGTAAGTATGGTTTGCAAAGAAAACTTATTTGCGAATCAATAATGGTTTTGTTTTACTGAGTCTTAGTTAAATCTAGGTGAAGTAAACACGTTATTTCTTAATCTAAATAAGTATAGTTAATAAAAAATCTGTTTCTTATTTTCATTGTTAGTAACAATTCACCTTCTTCCATTTGCCACTACTCAGATACTTCACATAGTGACGCAGATATCAGCAGAATTGAAGAAATAGATTCTGATTAAACTTTTTTCGTTCATGATTCGTATTGCTCATCCTACCCAAATCTTTGATTTGACAGCTATGACGTCACAACATGGCGTAAAATCGATCCTATTTTTATTTGAAACGCATTGTAACCCTAAATTTCAGTACGTAACCTCTCCAATATGCTGTCCAAGCCGCGCGAGCCTCCTCACGGGTCTGTACCAGCACAACCACTATACCATCGACAACAGCTTACGGGGAGGCTGCTATGGAACGCACTGGCGCCAAACTCTTCAGAATAATACCTTCGCGACTGTGCTGAAGGATGCTGGCTATGCGACTTTTTATGCTGGCAAGTATTTGAATGAGGTGAGTAATGCGTAAAAATCACGACAGTAGGTACCTAATCGCCGAAAGCGTACGTAGAAGCTGGTACACATATTAGCGTTAAGCACTAGTTGTCTGGCATTCATGCTGACCAAAGGCGTATATGAGGGGGCGGTCAAGTGGGCCGTGTCCTCCGCAAGGCGAGTTGAACGCGATACCGGATGCGAGATGTTCCGTGATGGTCGGTGTCGGGTTTAGTTCAGGAATAGGTACCTCGTCCTTTACTATCTTGGAGGTACACATTTTGAAAAATAATCGCGCAACAAAAGAATTTTTGTTGCGCAATGTTGTTTAATCTGCCCCATGGTCTGCCCTAAGTCAGGGTCGCCATGACATTTTGGGGTTCAAGGGTATTCTTGAATCAGACAACCATTCGATTGAATGTACTTTAAGGGCGGCCAACTCGAGGTACATTTTCATACAATCGCTCTTACGTGATTATGATGTTACTTATTACACATCTTTCTTCAAATATTTTGGATACACAGATATCTTGTGGATATTATCTAGGCTTCTATAGAAATCAAAACATAAATTTGTGTAAAACTAATCCAGTAAAGACCTCTGAAAAAATCTGCTATTTTAGATACGTGAACTTTGGCCCTCCATAATCTGCTCATATATTAAAAATATAACAGTACATCCATAGAAGCCTTGCTCATTTAATCGATATTCTGAATAACTACAATTTTTCTCAAAAACTTTTAAGGGTTTAAAAAAAACGCGTATTTCCTGGAACAAGTTTTGTGAAATATTTGCGTAAATCATGGAATTACCGAATGCCAACAGAATTTTCAAGCGTTCTCTCTCTATTTTCGCGTTGCCTCTTCATCAAACATCGCGTAGGATTGCGTTAGATGAAGCAACAAGTTTTTAAACCATGCTCGACGTTGATGATAATATGCGAGTGGAAAAGTACCCTCTTAGGGCGGAATTCACCAATAAAACTAATCTCGTTTTAACGTTTGGCTCGCATAATCGCGTTTAGCCGATGTCACTAGTGTCACTTGTAAAAACTCTAGTTTCATTGGTGAATTCCACCCTTAATGACTCTCCTAAGAGAATATGTATGAGGTAAGTAACAATGCGCATTGATGTTAACTGCTTATTTGGCTTAAAATTATTCTTATATTTCTAAAGGATCGTACTTAACATACCTACATACACTTCAACAAAAATAGTACCTTCACAAAAATATCAGACGTGTCAGGGGTCAGGGCCCGCCTAATCAAATCCTATCAACACATAACTAGATTCTGATCACCTGCAGAATGCAAATACTTACAAAAATTTGAATTTTGCGGGCTCCTCTGGTACTTTCACCTTAAATCTAGATATTTCTTTACCACGAGTTACATCATGAATTTGTAAGAAGCACCTTCACCGAACATCTTATATAGCTTCTGCCAGCGGCTTCGCCCGCGAGATAGTAAGTTTCTCCATACAAACTTTGGACCCCCGTTTCATCCCCTTAGGGGGTGAATTTCGGAAAATCCGTTCTTAGTGGATGTTTACGCCCTATATGGAAACTACCTGCCAAATTTTAAGTTTGTAGGTGTTATAGTTTTTGAGATTTCGTGATTAATCAGTTAATCAATGAGTGGTATTTTGCTTTTATATATAGGGTGACTGGCAATTAGTGTACGATACTTAAACACGTGATTGTGCTCATGATAACAAACATTTTTTATTATGGGAGCAAAGTCGAAATTGCAAAAAAAATATCAGCTGTTCAGTACATTAGGCAAACATAAATGTACTGAACAGCTGTTTTTCTTTTTTCGCGATTTCAGGTTTGTTCCCATAGTAAAAGTTGTTGGTTATCATGAGCACAATCAAGTGTTTAATTATCGTACACTAATTACCAGTCACCCTATATATGTATAGATTACTAGCTTCTGCCAGCGGTTTCGCCCGCGTGAAAATAGGTTTCTCCATACAAATTTTGGACCCCCGTTTCATCCCCTTAGAGGGTGAATTTTGGAAAATCCTTTCTTAGTACTCGCTTACATCGTAAAAGGAAACCTTGGGCAAAATTTCATGTTTCTAGTCCTAGTAGTTTCGGCTGTGCGTTGATATGTCAGTCAATCAGTTTCTCCTTTTATATATATAGATAACCAAATCAAACGTCAACAGTTTTATGAAGAAACTAGGTACCTGCTGTTGCATTTTTTTGGTCAATATCAAAGAACCTACTGTCATCATTATCATCATCAATTCAGCCGAAAGATGTCCATTATTGGACATAAGCCTCCCTCGAGTGTCGCCAGAACGAACGGTCTTGTGCATCTCGCATCCATCGGATTCCCACGGCTCTCACCAGGTAATCGGTCCAACTTGTGGGAGGCCTTCCAACGCTGCGTCTTCCGGTGCGCGGTCGCCACTCTAGAATCTTTCGGCCCCATCGACCATCTGTTCGGCGAGCAATGTGCCCTGCCCACTGCTACTTAAGTTCAGCGATTCTTCGGGCTATGTCGGCAACCATGGTTCTGATGCTTTCACGCAAGGAAATTCCTAAAATAGTAGCCCTTTCGAGGACCTATTATACTGTATTTTTTTTTCAGTATGGAGTCAAAGACGCCGGTGGTCCAGAGCTGGTGCCCCCCGGCTGGACGGAGTGGCACGGTCTGGTCGGCAACTCGGTGTACTACAACTACACCATCTCTAACAACGGTGTGCCCACTGCATCCACCGACCAGTACCTGACTGATGTTATTGTGAGTGTAGCTATTTTTATTTAACCTTTTGAGTGCGTAATTAGAGACACAATAGAAAGACAATGGCGCATGAACGCCGGCGTTAATGCGGGGATCAACAGCTTAAATAAAATAATAAACTAGTGCTTGGCTGCGACCCCACCTGATGGTAAGCAGTGAAGCAATCGTTGATGGTGAGGCGCACTAGTTTATCAAAGAAAGAAAGAAAGAAAAACAGTTTCTTTACGCTAAATGACGCAATCTTAAAACTAGCTAACAAACATAACCAATAGATAGGGAAGATATGCGTCACATCCGCGCAAAACGGCCGAACGCTCAGCATAAAGCTGCGGCCTCACGCATGATGCGATGAGCTCACAGCGCTGGTTATGAGGGGCCTATTCACTCTAACCTTTAAGACACCCAAATTATAATCGAACGGGAAGACCACAGCAGGCAAATTGTTCCAGTCCTTCGCTTAGTCCGGACCGTAGAGGTTTCAACAACGGCTAGTTGTTGACGTAGCTTTTTTATGGATTTGCTATAAATACAAGTAGCCCCGGCTGGTCAGCGTGTCACGGTCTGAATTCGATCACGTAAGGAAACGCCGAGCATAGCCCTCTCCATTTTCGTTTGGGTGACTTTAAGAAAGGCTTCGTGCTTGCGGGCGAAGAGCAATGGCCAGTTCGCGGTCCGGCCATCCACTAAGGACCGAGCTCGTGTCGTCGACGGCGCGTAGTATTCCACGCGAGCCTCAAAGAGAGCTCTCAAAAGGGGTCCATAGAGCTACAGGGAATTTTGAAAAAGATACCTTGGTCCTGAAACGCAAAACAACTGAAGGACACAGGTAATCCGTAAAAGTCTGACACGCCTTCTTACTCCACCCAAGAGCGAAAGATGTCATGTGATGATTTCACATTGAAACTATACTATATTTTTCCTAAAACCACAACAGACTGTGAATTACTGATTTATAATACTCAAGTTGTGTCATGATAACCTTATCGACCGATATTAAAAACATAGGTTATTCAACTGTTTATTTTTGTACGATCCGCGCATGGACATAGATTATAGAGCATATCACTCAACGTAATCACACTAAAGCTAAAACTACATTAGACCGACGCACACGTGGACCACGCCTGATTTGTACTTAGCGACGCGTTGCGTGGCGTCGCGTGGCGTGGATCTAATGTAGCTCACATTAGATGCAAGTCTAGTTGCCATATAAAATGTATGGAGACCGACGCGCCCAGATCGGCGTACGTGACACACATGTGTGCAGTGTAGTTCTACCTTATAGCGAGAACTACACTAGACCGACGCACACGTGGACCACGCCTGATTTGTACTTAGCGGCGCGTTGCGTGGCGTCGCGTGGCGTGTATCTAATGTAGCTCTGCAAGTCTAGTTGCCATATAAAATGTATGGAGACCGACGCGCCCAGATCGGCGTATGTGTCCCACGTGTGCGCAATGTAGCCGTAGTGTGTTCTACCTTAAAGCGAGAACTACACTAGACCGACGCATAAGTGTGAGCCGCCTGAGACGTGTACGGAGGGTGAGCACACTACATCGACGCAACGTGTAACACGTGTGTTGCGCATTACAACCTTTGATTTCAACGGTGGATGTCGTCTGTATAGTTTGTTAGAAACGTACGAATCAGACAGCGAATTTGAAGATGTTTTACTTTTATGGCTTTAGAGTATCAAGAAAAAAATAGGAAATGAAAATACTGGGTTCACATAAACTTAAGAATAGAAGAAGTTAGCGAATGTCATACTTTTGTCAAAGATTTAGAAGTAGATTCAACCTCGTTTCTTCATGTACTTTGGCATGTTAAAAGCGCAAATTGAAGAAATTCATGACATAATAAACTCTCTCCACTCCACTGCTGTCCGTCTGTCTGTCACCGGGCTGTATCTACTGTGGTAGCTTCAGTTGAAATTTTCACAGATGATGTTTTTCTGTTGCCGCTATAGCAACAAATACAAACAAAATAAAATAAATATTTAAGTGGGGCTCCCACACAACAAACGTGATTTTTGAGCCATTTTTTGCTAGTCCGACTCGCACTTGACTGTTTTTTTTTTCATGTTGGTATCTCTATATTCTTTAAGTTTTACATTATTATGTGACAGGATACTGCGCAAACCTTTTCATTAGCTGTTCATCAGTGGCGTGCCAGATACCTTTAAAGGGGGCAAGCCAAGGAACCTTGACTTATCTACTACCTACCCAAGTACCCATTTACCTAATATTTCGAATAAAAAAAACTCGCGCTATAATCCGCCGTCACGTATCATCAGTGCAAAATCTCTTGCTGTAATGCTGATTAATTGCTACATTTTCATTTGTTATTAATAAGATAGAAATTAAGTATACATCATACCTGTATCATAAATGATTTAAAATATGTAAGAGCCATCTATTGATATTTTTTGGCAACTCTTGCTCGAACAACAAAATTCTAGCTGGCTACTTCTGAATAATCCACTAGATGGCGCACAAAGTAGTAATCAATGAAATCAATCATTTGTTTACGATATTGATATGTAATATAATTAGCATAGCAAATACTCACAATTTAAACAGCCATAGAGTATACAACAGCATAGCCGTTCTTCGTTTCTTTATCACACACTTAGAAATTTCATCACATAACTGTCGAGAACACGGATATCGGTCGAGAAATAGAACCAAGTTTTTGTTCGCGGTTTACCAAAACTACAGAATGAAATAACAGCATTTGAGAATTCTGATGTCTTTTCATAGCACCAGCGAAGTTATTTAAGTCATTATAACCTGATGTATTCCAAGCATTCTTATCGTTTGAGAAAAATATGCAACACGAATGAAACTGCCTATTATGTGATTTAGTTTTCTGAGAAATATTCAAATCAGGGGTAGGTTTAGGCGAAGTTACGAGATCATATTTATCTCTAAAAGTCAAAGTCTTTACCTGGCCAAGTATTTTTTCCACACATTTTATTCCGTCACAAGGAACAATTGCATGTATTTCCGAATTCATTTTAAAGACAATAAACTTTAATCACTTCAAAACCAAGTAAGTTACAGTAATAACTAATCATAAAACTTTAAATGACAGAAATCAAAAATCTTTGTAACAAAACACACGTAAAAGTAAACACGATTTAACCGCTCAAAGCAAATTTGAACTAATTTGTTTGCGGAACTGTTTTAGGCGTCATAGATAGAGGGCGCCTCGTAATTTGCGTAGTAAAAGTGCGCCTTGTAGTAAAATCCATTCATCAAAAAATTTCAAGCCCGGACTATTTTAAAGAAAAAATGTTCGATGAGTACTTGCACACAGTATCAAATTTTACTCACACAGACTCACATTTTTATGTTTTTATAGGGAAAAGTGAGATCAAGCCTCATAACAAGCCTTTGCGCCAGACAGAGGCAGCAACACACTAGTGTTCATCTCTTTTTTTTGTTAAGTGTTAGAGTGAGATCGGAGAGATGGCGCTCAGAGCGGCAACATTGCATAATGTGCATACGTCCTCGGTATCGTGCGTGAATGAACACGAAATGGCAACAGCGCGTAAACGCATAAGCGCGCGAAGTTTAAAAATTAGAGTTTTATTTAATTTAATTCATTTGTTGTGTTCTATGATATAGGATGACTGTGGTGTGGTGAGGTATTATTTTCACATCAAGCCAGGCTTTTTAACTTGTATTGCTCGCACGTCGCTGCTGTTCATCAGTCATCTTCGTTATTATAATTTAACCGCAGATGTTACTCGGGCCGTCGTCGCTCGTGGAATGACGCGTAGGCGTATGTAACTCTTTACTGAAGGGTTCCGTACCTACCTCAAAAGGAAAATATAAGATCACTTTGTTGTCCGTCTGTCTGTCTGTCTGTCTGTCTGTCAAGACCCTTTATCTCGGGTACGCGTGGAAGTATAGAGTTGAAATTAAAACCATATACTTTGTAAGTCTGCGCTGCGGTCCCTTGAAGCTGTGAAAAAATCAAACTTCTAAGTTAACTAAAAAAAAAATACGGCCGTTTATGTCGCAAAAAACGTATATTTCGTCACTCAAGGGAATCAAAATTCATACCTGTTGACCCAGAATCCTGAAATGTGGCATAAAGCAAGGTCTTATAGCACAAGTTTATGCATAATATCTGAAAACTGTAAATTTGTAGTTACGTAAAAAAAAAAAATCTTCGTAACTCAATTTGCAATTGAACTGTTTTCATATGTAAGTTTGTACGGAACCCTCAGTGCGCGAGTCCGACTCGCACTTGCCCAGTTTTTTTTACCTATGACATACTACGTTTAATGTTTTATATGAGTTTAATCTTGTTTGTTAAGCGAGGATAATTTTTGTATGGTTTGTCAAAATGAAGTTCTAAAATTAATTAATAAATTACCTCATTAGTTCTTAGTACAGCATACCTATTATATCTGTATGTAACACCATTTTTATACTCATCTGTATTGATTGATTGATCAAATTGTGAATTAAAATGAATTGGCATGTTACAGCGTGAACTGGGCGTCAGTTACATAGAGAACCAGACCGAACAAGAACCATTCCTGATGGTCCTAGCCCCACCGGCACCGCATCAGCCCTTCACTCCAGCTCCAAGACATGAGGGCACGTTCAGTAATGTGACCGCTGTCAGACATCCAAACTTTAATATAGCTGCTGAGGTAAGTCTTCCCTTGAATTTTTTATTTTTTATAGAGTAAATAGAGAAGCTTTGTCATTGGGACCGAGGCGCAATTCACCCGAGCCACAGGCGAGGGTGTTACGGAGCCGAGTGCAACAGTGTCTTTTCACATTCGTTCAAAATTAATCACCTTTTAAATCTGGTGGAAGGGGAAACTGTCAAATAACAGTATAAAGATGCACATACTGAAATGTGACGTCACTGCCATTAGGTTACGTGTGCTAAAAAAATATAGCGAGATATTCCCACCACACCCCACTCTTCCTCAAACCAATATTTGGAATGCTATTTGCTGCTTTATTTAAGGGCATCCAACTCGACATACATTTCAGTTTTTCATAGAACCGCTCCTACGCGATTATGACGTTATTACCATTTTTCATTAGATATTTTGGAGACACAGTATCTTGTGGATATTATCTAGGCTTCTATTGAAATCAGTTTATAAATTTGTGTAAAACTAATCCAGTAAAGACCTCTGAAAATCTGCTATTTTGCATGAACTTTAACACTTCATAATTTACTCAAAAACTTCAAAAGTAAAAAAAGTATATGAATAGAAGCCTTGCAAAAATCAAGATTCCAAATGACGACAATTTTTCTCAAAAACTTTTAAGGGTTTAAAAAAAACACGTATTTCTTGCAACAAGTTTTGTAAAATATTCGAGTAAATCACGGAATTACCGAATGCTAACAGAGTTTTCAGGCGTTATCAAAGAGATAACGCCTGAAAACACTGGGGGTTTTTTCGCGTTGCCTTTTCGTCAAACATCGCGTTGGATTGCGTTAGATGAAGTAACAAGCTTTTAAACCATGCTCGATGTTGACGATAGGTGAGTGAAAAAGGACCCTCTTATTAACTAACTGTTTAGTGTAAAATATTGTACAAAAACTCAGCACAGGTAAATACCCAATTGCTGTGTAAAAAACACGTAATAATGCGTTCAAGATGCTGATGAGGCTGCCACGATTCTGTAGCGCATCGGGGATGTTCGCAGAGTCGCAAGTTGACTGCTTTTATACGAGACCAAAACAAAATTTTTCATCACAATTCAGGACAAACACTGGCTAATGCGCATGCCTCCCTCCCCGCTCCCCGCATCAACGTTACCCGAGTTGGACCGCGTGTACCGCAGCCGTTGGGAAAGCCTGCTAGCTGTGGACGAGATGGTGGCAGACATAGTGGGGACGCTTGAGAGACAGGCCTTGTTGGACAATACCTACATTTTGTTTACTTCTGACAACGGATATCATGTGGGTAAGTCATCATCATCTCATCTTTATCATTTCAGCCTGACTGTTGAACAGGCGCCTCCCAAGTGTAGCGACAACGAACGGTCCTGTGCTCTGTGTGTGTGTTTATGTACGTGTGTGTGTGGACTTTAGACCGTAGTCTAAAGTCAGGATTTCGCAAAGAATGATGCCAGGGTTTCTATGAAATCTGGGCCCACTTTCCAATAGCTGTGTGTTATATCGGTGGATAAGCCAAGTTTCAAATCTTAGTCCGTTCAGAATTGATCAAATGTTTCTTTTTTACAAATAAAACAATGATAATGTGTTTTGTGAATTAATGGCTTGATTTTTTACTCGCTTTTTTATAAGGGCAGGAAAGAGACAACGTGCAGTGCAATTCGAATGTTTCCAAAAAAAAGTTACTTTGTCTCACTCATGTCACCTCTACGGCGCATGCGCATCATCCGCACTGAGTGAACAAGACGAACCCGCGCAAGTTGCTGAAAATGAAAATGCGATTTTACTCACTGTTTTCATGCAGCAAAACCTAACCAACGACCCGATTTATAATTGTATGTACACATTACGTATGTTACATATAAATAGCATTGTTTATGTTTTTATCTATTGGATTTGGATGGTTTGAAAATACAATTGAACCCGGTGGATGGCGCAAAAATTTTCTCAACTTTCATTTATATCAGCAAACAGCTGGTCGACTCTTCGCGTGACCAGAGGGCTGGGCTTTTCTTCGGTCAACGAATCAGCATTGCCATCCAGCGTGGCAATGCTGCCAGCATTCTGGGCACTTTTCCCATTGACATCGATGTGGACGAATTTTTTTAATGCCCTATGAGTTTTATTTCTACCCGTTTGTACATATTATTATTTTCAGTTTGTTTATATACTTATTAAGTTATAATATTTAATAGTTAAGATGTATATATAAATTAATAAATAACTACCCTCCACTGTAAAAAAAAAAAATTAAAAAAAACTCATTTTTGACGAAAAGCCAGCTTTCGGGCAGAACAATGTCTGCTGGAGTGCTGGGACTGTTAGTATACTACTAATACTAAAAATACTCTTTGGTCGTTCCCAGGTCAATTTTCTCAAATGTACGACAAGCGCCAGCCGTATGAATCAGACATCAAGGTGCCTCTCCTCATCAAGGGGCCCGGCATAAAGCCTAACTCTTCAAGTTCGCAGCCAGTGCTGAACGTAGACCTGGCTCCCACCATCATTCGGTTGGCTGGCTTGGATCCGCCGGCGCACATGGATGGGAGAGCGTTGGATTTGTTGAAGGAAGATGAGAAAGAAATTAAGGAAAGGTTTGTTTAGGTTTAAAGAATTTTTATTTCTCATACGTTGCCCCCGCCCCGGATGGTACAACAACCCTGGTCCATTTCCCACAGGAACCGGATGCTGCCCCTGCGCGTTGCCTGTGGGGTACGCCCTAATTCTATCGCGCATTCTATTAAAACTAAACATGTTGCTAGTGGATTTGGCAACTGTTTTATAGTCGGCCGACAGCCTGACACCAACCCTCCTTGGATATGCCTTTGTTGGTGGTTTACGCACCACCATTTGGTGGCCTTCGGTGCTTTATAGTACGCACAGTCTCAAAATGTCCCTTATAGTACGCACGGTCTCAAAATGTCCCTTAGAGTACGCACGGTTCAAAATGTCCCTTAGAGTACGTACGGTCTCAAAATGTCCCTTAGAGTACGCACGGTTCAAAATCTCCCTTAATCGCCTCTTACGACACCCACGGGAAGAAATGGGATGGCGCTATTCTTTACGTCCGGACACCATACGGTACTGTCTATATTTTTCGTGAACATAATTATTATAATCGTTCACTTACATGAGATTTAAAATATAAGTTAAACTATTGTCGTCTAATGACGAAACATGCAATACACCTTATATATATAGGGTGACTGGTAATTAGTGTACGATACTTAAACACGTGATTGTGCTCATGATAACCAACAACTTTTGCTATGGGAACAAACCTGAAATCGCGAAAAAAAAATCAGCTGTTCAGTACATTTATAATATGCTTATTTTAGAAGTTACGGGAGGGGGTGGGGGCCATTTTACCACTTTGGAAGTGGTAAAATGGAAATCATTTTATTCACTAAAAATATTAAAATAACGATTTTATACAGTTTAAATTAAAAAAAGTAAAGATTTTTTTTTTAAATTAGGAAACAAACGACGAAAAATTCCACCAGTCCAGAATGATGTACTGGATCCATGGTATTCGTTTGTGCCTCGATCTCAGAGACACCCAGTTATTCAATCTTGCATTACGATAGTTCAGACTGTTCAGGGTTTCTTAGAAAATTGAAAATATTTATTTCAGACCAAGGACACAGTAATAATACAAGCCCTTATTATGTTAGCAGGTGAATTGGTAAATGAGTTTCTTTTGTCAAAAAAATTTATGACTTAATTATCAGTTTTATCTTGAGATACAAATATGAAACTGTAATGGTACCTATATAGGGTGACTGGTAATTAGTGACCGATACTTAAACACGTGATTGTGCTCATGATAACAAACAATTTTTATTATGGGAGCAAAGCCGAAATCGCGAAAAAATTATCAGCTCTTCAGTACATTAGGCTTATGCTTATTTTAGAAGTTACGGGAGGGGGTGGGGGCCATTTTACCACTTTGGAAGTGTCTCTCGCGCAAACTATTCAGTTTAGAAAAAAATATATTAGAAACCTCGAAATCATTTTTGAAGACCTATCCATAGATACCACGCTTATGGGTTTGATGAATTTTTTTTTGATGTTTAATCAAATCAAATCATCTTTATTGTTGTGTTGTTTAGTTCTAAGTATGGGGAAACCCCAAAATTTATTGTTTTTTTTTTCTATTTTTGTGTAAAAATCTTAATGCGGTTCACAGAATACATCTACTTACCAAGTTTCAATAGTATAGTTCTTATAGTTTCGGAAAAAAGTGGCTGTGACATACGGACTGACAGACACACAGACATGACGAATCCATAAGGGTTCCATTTTTTGCCATTTGGCTACGGAACCCTAAAAATGTCATCGTGATTGATTAGAATAACGATTTTACCTATCCCAATGACTTTTTAATTAATTTTTTTCTTTTTACTAAAAATATAATCGGTGTTGATTAGAATAATGATTTTACACAGTTTAAATTTAGAATAGTACAGATTTTTTTTTAATTAAGAAATAGCCGACGAAAAATTCCACCACTGTGGTCCAGAATCATGTAAGTACAGGACCCGTGATATTCGTTTGTGCGTCGATGTCAGAGACACCGTGTATAATCTGTGGGCTGCGAGATTGTTCGAAAGAGTAAAGGCTCCCACACAAAATAGCGTTGCGAAGTCATACGACGCCGCATATCAGGAAGCTAGCCCAAGGGCGGATCCAGCTTTGGCGCCAGGGGGGGTCACATAGCCATGGTCAAGTCAATAGAAATTATAATTTAATTTTGATAATAATAGATACGGGTAAAAATACATACATCAATAAAATACCTACTATTTTATTGATGTATGTACTGTACTTAAAAATGCCTATAACCTTTTGAATACCGTAATAAGAGACACAATAGAAAGACAATGAGCGAGCAAACGCGGCGTTCGCTTGAGGTTTAAATAACAAAATAAATTTTTCTTTTACGTCTTCTCCCGAAACGCGTTATCACTCCATCTACTTCAATGGTAACGAGAAAAGCAAGTGGCGAATTAAAAAAAATGGACTGCCACAAGGTAGTATTTTAGCCTCCTTGCTGTTTAACGTTTACACCAATGGCCAACCGGTGAGCACAAGTGAAGAGCACGGTGAGCACGAGACACAACCCGCTTTCTGTATGCAGACGAACTGGCATTAACTTGCCAAGCCACTGATTTTGAGGAGATTGAGGCCAACCTTACCACAGCTCTCTTAGATCTTAGCCAGTATTGTACTGCTAATGCATTTAAAGCAAATCCCTCAAAAATGTGCGTCTTTCACCTTTGTAACAGACAAGCGGGTTGAATGCTCAATATCTCATGGCAGGAGGTACCAATCATTCATAACCTCCATCCAAGATATCTCTTCATCACTCTGGATAGGTCTCTCAACTACAGAAAGAATTGCGAGAACGTTAAGAGAAAGGTGCATTCGAGAAACAACCTGCTACGTCGCCTAACATCCACTAGCTGCATGTTTTCTTTCTTTCTTTTCTTTTTCTTTCTAGCTGGGGGCGTCTCCCCAAGTTCTGCGAACAACTGGAATGGCGCTCCGCTTCTCCGCTGGTGAATATGCCTGTCCAGTATGGAGCCGCTCCGCCCACTCTAACATAGTAGATACAGCACTTAATGAGACGTGCCAAATTGCCACTGGTTGCCTTATGCCGACTCCGGTACGAATGCTGTATCCACTAATCGGCATTGCACCCCCAGAAATTCGCAGTACTATGGCTAGCCGCATAGAAATAACGAAACAACAACACGACCCTCGCCATTCAATGTACTATTACAGCTCGGTGCCCCTGAGACTTAAAAGTCGTAAAAGTTTTGTTGTAAGCGTGAGCCCATCTCAAAGTAAAACCATATGGTTTTACCATGGTCAATCTGGAAAACTCGTTAACAGACTCCGCACACAGGTTGGGCGCAGCAAAGATAATCTCTACAGATGGGGGTTCCTGAACGGTTCCGACCTTCGCATGTTTCATTTCAGTGTTTGTGCAATGTCTCTCCACAGACCATGTCCCACCTTCCATCCTGCATGACGTGCCCTGTTACCTGTTCATCTTATGACAGTATCAGTGGACGACATTGCCGTGGCCGACTACTGGGCCAGGCAAGGAATTTAATTAGTTTTACCATCGACACGATAAGAACGTACGACACGCTACGTTTGTATGGACATGTAGAAGTGCCAGTCCGGTTAGACATTCGACCATTGAAGCTTCTAGCCATAATTTGATTTTTCGTAACGAGAGAGATATTTCCGCTGTCGCTACACTAACATGTAATGTAGCCTATAATACATAAAAAAATCTTATGTTAGGATACGTCTCAAAATCACAATTTAAAATCAGTCCAGAAAACTACTAATGATAAAATATTTTTATTAAATCTTTTCAAAGAACTCTCCACCAACCTCTATACAAAGTTTCATGCGTCTGAAACAATTTTCGAAACATTTTTTCCAGCCCGCTGCAGACACCTCTTACACGGCCTTCTTGAACGCTGCTAGCGCGTCTTCCGGCGATGAAAACTGTATCCCTTTCGGCAGATTTTTTTTTTAGGGAATAAAAAGAAATCACACGGTGCCAGATCAGGACTGTTAGGAGGGTGCCCCAAGACTCTGACCAGTGCGGTGTCCAGGAAGTCCCTCGTTTTGAGCGCTAATAGTGCGCGGGCGCGTTGTCATGGTGAAGCAGTACACCGCGGAGCCCGGTATTCGGTCGCTTGTTGCTCATTGCAGACAAAACTTCTGGCAGGCATTTTGTGGTATACCATTCGGCGTTGATGCTGCTTTGGTCTCGTAATGGAATTGAAATCAGATAGCCCGTCAAAATTAAGAAACTAGTGATCAAAATTTTCCCTGCACTTCTCGATCGCTTCACTTTCGTAGGCGTTGTTTCGTTTTGAAACAGCCAAACTGTCAACTGACGCTTTGTTTCTGGATCGTATTGATAAATCCAGGATTCGTCACCTGTCACAATGTCGTAAACGCGCCGAGACGAGCCTGCTTCAAATTTTTGAATGATATTACGGCACCACTCCACACGGGCCTGCTTCTGAGCTTCGGTGAGGTTGTGCGACACCCAGCGGCAAACTATCCTCCTCACACGAAAGTGCTCGTGTAGAATCTTGTGAACGCTTCCCGAACCAATCTGCAGTGTATGCTACTCGTAAATCTCTTCGTATATACCTAATTCGCCTGTTTTCTTGAATTTTTTTTTTTACTGCCAGCACACTTTCTTCCGTGACAGCTGTCGTGGGACGACCACTTCTTTGTTCATCCCCCAAAGTAAGGCGACCGCGCTTGAACTCGCTATACCAGCGGTAGATGGTTGCTTTTGAAGGTCTTTCATCCAAACAAGCAATTTGAAGTCGATCAAATGACTCATCAGGTTTTAGACCACATTTAAAATCACACAAAATCATCGCACGAAAATGGCTTCTATAGATGAACTTTTTTATATTTTTATATACACTTCTGGACACATCTATTGGCCCACCTTAGAGTTTAGGTTTCGATGGCCCCTACCGAAATATGATTGCTAGATTGAACAAAAACTGTTGATGCAGTTTTAAACCTGATACATTTTACCATCTTTTTCGATCATATTGTTTTAAATTTGAATTCAGAATACCATACGACATGGAGCTACGCCTAACAAGTCGGATATGCGCCTTGTTAAAGGCAATTGATTTTTGAATAAAAAACATGTTTTATCAAATAAAGGTTTAATTTAATAACGCGTGTTGCCTCCATGGGCATCTACCACAGCTCTCATACGATTAGGCATAGAGCTTATCAACCGCTCTATGAAATTTTGAGGGATCATCTCCCATTCCTCTTCTATGGCAGTTTTCAACTCCTGCATCGTCTGGGCAACTGGCTGACGAGCCCTATCACGTCTTTTTAGCTCGTCCCACACGTGCTCAATGGGGTTCATGTCTGGGCTTCTGGCTGGCCAGTCCATAACTGTGATGTTCACATCCCGAAGATATTCCCTGACGATGCCGGCCGCATGGGCTCTTGCATTATCATGCATAAAAAGGAAATTTAGGCCCACATAGTCCGCGTATGGTATCACGTGAGGTTCTAAGCACTCACGAATGTACCTTTCAGCATTTAATGTTGGCAGCCGTGGTCCTGTAACAACCTCAAGTTGAGTTTTGCCGCTCGCGGATATACCGCCCCAGACAATCCATGAGCCACCGCCATAAGCAACCCTCTCTTCAAAGCAGCATTGTGCGAAACGCTCTCCCTTACGTCGGTAGACCTTCTTCCTTCCATCACTGCCATGTAACACAATTTTAGACTCATCAGAAAGGAGTACACGGCTCCAATCTTGCTGTGTCCAATTTAAATGACTGCGTGCGAAATGAAGGCGCGCTGTTCGGTGGGCTCACGTTAGTTTGGGCCCATTAGCTGGCTTGTGTGGTACCATATCGCGTTCTTTTAACCTTCTCTGAACAGTTCGAGCGCTCACAGATACTCCGTGGAAGTCGCGAAGTTGGTTTTGTATCTCAATGGAGGTAAGGTGACGATTTCTCAAGCTGGTCGTCACGATGAATCGATCCTGCCTTTCAGTTGTGTCCCGAGATCGTGGCCTTCCTTGGCGACGAACAAAGCCGCCAGTCTCTAAGTACCTCCGATAAACATTTCGGACCGCACATCGACTTAAATTAAGTTGAGCACTCACGTTTCTTTGGCTGTGTCCGGCCTGAATAAGTGCCACAGCTTGGGCGGCGACTTCAGGTGAAGTATCCATAGATTATTGATAGAACCTCACCTTAATGTTAAGAATAAGTAATGTTTGTTGCAAAACCAAAGATATCAATCACTTTTTCAAGAATTAAATCCAAGTAAACCAATAAAACCAAGTTTTCTTAGTATTCGATTGTTTGATATCAACAAACAGGCTCCAAAATGTCTTTTGTTTCTTTAAATTCTGTGTTCGAAATTCAAAAAAAGACTATTGAATGAAATTGTGAATGTGCCAGGTTCAAAACTGCATAAAAACTTTTTGCTCGACCTAATATAAAATTTTAGCTAGGACCAAACGAAACTGAAAATACAAGGTGGGCCAATAGATGTGTCCAGAAGTGTATTAAAAAGCGTACATTATGGATGGCCAAAATTCACGTAAATTAGCAGATTTTCAGAGGTCTTTACGAGATTAGTTTTACACAAGTTTATGTTTTGATTTTTATAGACGCCTAGATAATATCCACAAGACATCTGTGTATCCAAAATATCTAGAGAAAGAAAAGGTACCTCGGGTTGGCCACTCTTAAATTAATTAAATATTGAAGGTGCTACATAAAATCTATATTGTGACAAAAAAATTACATAAAAACATTATGTTTAACAATTTTAATCAGTGGTCCACCTAGGTCCTGGACCCAGCCCAGGGGGGGTCATGACCCCCCCCCCCCCCCTGGATCCGCCCTTGAGCTAGCCTGTTGGTTTTCTACCGGTTGCATTTCGGGGAGTGTGCGTCGGAATTACATAACCTAATTCCGCCCGCGCCCGTTCCATCATCGGACCACCAGGCGTACGGCAATGCGCCACCGGTACATGGTGGACATCCCACCTATACGCACGAAACGTTTTGGGAACACATTCATAGTGCGTACAGCTAAGGAGTGGAATTCCTTGCCGGAATCTGTTTTTCCTGATGGCTACAACCCGGGAATCTTTAAGTCAAGAGTGAATAGGTTACTTCTAGGTAAGCGCGCTCCATCGTCGACCGCATCTTCGCTTTCCATCAGGTGAGATAGCGGTCAAGCGCGAACCTATCAAGAATAAAAAAAAAAGCTGATGTATATGACGATTCTGAAGCGAAGTTCAAGGCAAGAATTTTGGCCTCCCTACACGCCAGGGACAAGTAATCGAATCCATTATTATACTTACTCTGTTTGTTTTGTTTTATTTTTGTCTGTTTTTTATTTTATTTTTTCTCTTGTAACCTGTTTCTTTTATTGTCCTCTGTTTTTCGTTTTGTGTCACAATTGTACAAAAAACTTAGCTAGTAAACGGTAATGGGTGCACGTATGCTATTAATATTGGAAGTGGACTGTATTTTTGGCGGATTAGCGTTTCTCAGATAATGTATTTGACAACTTGCAGTGGATGGATCTAATTGGAGCTGTTTAGGATTAGGAAGCAGAGAAAAACAGCTCGTATATGGTAGGGAAATTGCACTAACCTTTGAATCCCACGTGTCCATGTGTCAGACGGCCGGTGATCTCTGGATTTCGCGACTGCTGTTCCAGTGACGAGGAGATATAACACTCACGGAACACTGCACAGTTCTCAAGCACAAAGCGTTAGCGGTTTTAGAGTCTTTAGCGGATAAGTTCTACAATAACTAATTTTTTCTTGTAAAATTGCGCGGCACGTCGTGTTAGCGTTGCGAGCGGTACCGAGCGAGTCTGTATGCGTACTCTCTCTCAGAGGTTGTGCGGGAAAGGGTGCATCCCTTTCCCGCACAACCTCTGAGAGAGAGTGGGAAATGGGAAGTGTTGCAAGTTGTCACACAAACAAAACGCGGTATTTAATTCTATGCGGCTAATTACGGAACTAATTTTTACGCGGCAATTACCAAGCGATATAGGCGCAACCAGGTAAACTGGCATGTGTACTGTAAATGTTGTGTTTATCCGTAATTGGCATGTATATAAGAACTATACCTATGATTTGTTTTTATGTGTGTGTATATATGTGCTGTGGGTGAACCTAAATAAATAAATAAATAAACCTGCGATGCGAACTGCTGCGAAGCGATTTCGTGGCTCACGTGACCATAATGCTCACGTGACCATAATATGCGACGCGAATCAATTCGCAACTCCTTGTGATGCGCCATAGGTATGAGCTCATAGATTTTTACGATGTGACGTTGCATCGCAGTTGTGTATTGTAAGTTTTCCCTTGCACCACATTTGAAAGGTTTTCAACTTACTTCAAATTGAATGGATTTGAAAAATTCCTCATAATTCTGATTTTGTATAAATTATTTTTTTTATACAAATAATAAAAACCCTGACTTATAAGTTGTAGGTCGCGGGTTCAAACCCAGCCAGGGCCATTACTTTGCATAATTTATTTAATCACCACTGCTCTCAAAACGGTGAAGGAAAACATCGTGAGGAAACCGGCATGACCTAAAACCAAAATTTCGAAGACATGTGACATCCACCAATCCACACTGGGCCAGCGTGGTGGATTACGGCTCAATCTCTCTCATATAGAGGAGGCCTGTCGTAAATAAACTCTTTTTCTTTCTTTTCAGTAGTGAGAACATTATAAGGCAGATTATGCTTATGCATAATAAACAAAATGAATTAACGACCTAATCATGGCAATGTTTTCTAGGTATATGTTGGTGGAGTATCACGGCGAAGGTCGAAATGGCTCCGTGGACGAGAAATGCCCGTGGAAGTATGACGGCCAACAATTAGCTGTAAGTATCGGAAAATATAGACCTATGTTACTCAGTGATAAAGTAGCTTTCTCACATTCCACCAAATTTAGTGACAAATCGTTCACGGTCCAAGCAGTGCGATTGTGGAACGCGTTGCCGATGCCAATTAGGCAAGCCCAGTCACTAGTTTCTTTTAAAAATTCATTTTCTTTCACAATAATTAATTCTGCTACTATCCAAATTCAGTTCTTTCCCTTCTTTTTCTTTCTAGTCCTTTCACTTTTTTGTATATTTTTTTATTTTTTCTCTATTTTTCTCTTTGAAATTGTGTAACATATAATATGTATGTAAGTCTACCCCTTTTTTTATGTCAAGTTCTTACAGTCCATCCTAAGGTTGTCTGGTAGAAATCGCTGTTAGCGATAAGACCGCCATTGTACCCATAGATTAAGTTAGTTTATAAGTTTTTGTTACTATTTTGGTGTACAATAAAGTGTTATTCTATTCTATTGTATTCTTTCTATTAGTGAAAGAATTTTGAAAATTGCTCTAGTAGTTTTTGAGTTAAATCGTAACATACAAACAAGCAAATAGAAAATCAAATCTTTCCTCATTATAATATTAGTATAGAAGTATATTTTGTTTGTTTTACTTTGTAGATTTAATTTAATTCTACTTCATCTTAAACACATCATAGGTTTTTTTTTTTTGTCTTCAATGCGTTACATGTGCATAACTATATATATAGGTAACTTAATAAAGCTATAATTTCCAGGAGTGCTACCCTCAGTACGACTGCAAGTGCCAGGACTCCTGCAACAACACGTACGCGTGTCTGCGTTACTTCGCGCCCAGGGTCAACATGAAATACTGCGAGTTTTCCGATAGAGAGGTAACAGCATAAGTTTTAAAATTAAGTACCTCATTTTATTATAACCACGGAACGGATCTTGATGCGGTTTCCAATAGCGTAGATGGGCCTCGTGGACGTAGCCCAATACGTTGGTCTGACTAGATCCGCACCGCTCTTGACTCTACGGTATACAATGCCCTTCACACCGCCAGAGACAGAAACAGATGGAGGAATATCGTTCCAATGAATGATTGAAGCAGGAAGGTCACGATCCTTAGCATTAAGGTGTATGACGCAAGGAGGAGGAGGAGATAGTTCCAAAGGGCTCTGTATTAAAAAAAAAAATTTTTTAACGATGGACGCCGCAATATACAGCGCTTTGAAGTAGGGACAACAATTTCCCAGTCACCAACCGACTGGGAATTTAATTCCCGATTGCCACCTTGGAGGTAATCCATGTGGATCCATCCATCCATTCTTATAGTCTAACATCTAGAAATCGACTTCTTTCAACTGAAATGATAATAACTATAATATTCCACAACTATCACACAACGCCGTCTAGTCTCAAGCTAAGCAGAGCTTGTGTTATGAGTACTAGACAACTGATAAACATACTTATATATTTCTAAATACATACATATTATAGATAAATTACACCCAGACAAAGAACAAATGATCGTGCTCATCACACATTTTGTCCTGGGTGGGAATCGAACCCACGACCTCCGGCATAGCAGTCAGGGCCACTAACCACTAGACCAACCGGCCATTAAATATAATGATAGATAATGATCTCTGATTTCTTTCCAGAACTTTGTCGAAGTCTACAACTTGGCCCGAGATCCTTACGAGCTGACAAACTCCTTGGACACCTTGTTACCAGCTCTAAAACATTGGTACAGCTTCGTGCTAGCTCGCATGCGAGTCTGTGTCGGCGCGGACAGTTGCGACCATCCGCTGAACCTGAATGTGTTTGATTAGAACATAAAATAATATATGTACATAGATACTATTTTATTACGACAAAAAATCGGATAGATGCCATAGACCCCCGATTTCTGTATTACTTAAAGGCTTTTACACACCAAAGCCGCAATACGAAACCGCCGGCGTCACCCGCCGTGTAAAACCGCTGGCGGCTTTGGTGTGTAGAAGCCTTTATGGTGCAAAATTACGAGCTCTAGCGTCGTCATTTTCTCGCTAGATGGCGTTGTAGTCAAATTGTTAATTTACCTTGTTTTTAGTGTAATAGAAGCTTTATTAAATCAAGGGAATAATATTCGCACAAACCGGACATTTCACTTTATTGTACTTTGTCAAATTGTTGCCTCAATATCCACCTAAATCGCTAAATATCACTAAATTAACTTTTTTTTTTTATTCTTGATAGGTGCGCGCTTACCTAGAAGTAACCTATTCACTCTTGACTTAAAGATTCCCTGGTTGTAGCCATCAGGAAAAACAGATTCCGGCAAGGAATTCCACTCCTTAGCTGTACGCACAATGAATGTGTTCCCAAAACGTTTCGTGCGTATGGGCGGGATATCCACCATGTACCGGTGGCGCATTGCCGTACGCCTGGTGGTCCGATGATGGAACGGGCGCGGGCGGAATTAGGTTATGCAATTCCGACGCACACTCCCCGAAATGCAACCGGTAGAAAACCGACAGGCTAGCAACTCGGCGTCGATGCTCAAGACTTTGAAGCCTCGACTCAACGAGTGCATCATTGCCAATGATCCTCCTGGCTCGCCTCTCAATTGCCTCAAGTGCATCAAGCTGGTATCGGGCAGATCCGTCCCAAAGATGAGAGCAGTACTCCATACACGATCGAACTTGCGCTTGATAAAGTTTGAGCAGCTGTTCCGGCGTGAAGTACTGTCTGACCTTCGCGAGGATTCCCAACTTTTTTGCTGCCAGTTGAGCCTTTGCTTCGATGTATGGCCCAAAGTTGAATGTTGACGTCAGCGTAGCACCAAGGAGATCAAGATGGTCGGTTATTGGCACGGTTACGCCCCGGAAAGTTGGAGCAGGGCTGAATTGCCTCATTTTAGCGGAAAATAGACACGCCTGGGTTTTAGCAGCATTGAACTTGACCAAATTGGCATCGCCCCATTCAGAGACTGCCTCCAAGGACAAGTTCAAGCGCTCGACCATAGCCTCTCGGAGAGACCGGATCTGTGACCCACTAGCCTGCGCGCTGGATATGTAACAACAGTTCTGTCGTCTGCATACCCAATGGTACCGGACTTAAGCAGATCATTTATGTGCAGCAAGAACAATGTTGCCGAGAGCACTGACCCCTGAGGGACCCCGGCATTAATGGCCATTTGACCGGACGAGCAACCATCGATGACCACTCGGATGGACCGGTCACTCAGGAAGTCTGCAATCCAAGCACACAAACCAGCAGGTAATCCGAAAGAAAGAAGCTTACTAATAAGGCTTTCGGGCCAGACCCTATCAAAAGCCTTCGAGATATCGAGGGAGACGGCAAGCGCTTCCCCGTGTTTCTCGATGGCCTCACTCCAGATGTGGATGGCATACGCTAGAAGATCACCAGTTGACCGATTTCGGCGAAAGCCGTATTGTCGGTCACTTAGGATGTCATTAGCTTCTAGGTCATTATCTTACATCCGACTATACTTGAGCACTATAGTTAGAGAAAATGGCGACGCTCGGACTTGTAGTAGTATTAATAACGTAGAACGCACCTTATTGTCCATAAACTAAATTGTTTTTTTTTTTTTTTTGTTTAATTTTATAAAGCACACGTACATAAGCGTTAGGTTAAGAAATTTGTTGTCTACGGCGATTGAAATGCTTTAGGTTTAAACAATAACATCTCAAAAACTAATAAAACTGAAATAAATTTATGATTCATCGTCATTGTGTGGTTTTATTTATTATTACCCAACTTATTAATTAGATAAGTAACCTATGTCCGAATTGAATTCAAACTTTTTGTAAATAAAGACTTCCAAATAATATCGCGCGGTATCTACTCGTCCAACATACCAGAGTGTCTCAAGACGAAAGTCTATACCAGTGCGTGTTGCCAGCTATGACATATGGCACAGAAACCTGCTCAATTAGGGTCGAAACCGCGTTAAGCGGAGCCCGCGCGGTCTCATACGAAAGTGGTCAGGTGCCCGCGCGGGAACCCGTCGCATCGGGGAGCGCTGGGCCCCGCGCCCCCTTTTTACTACGTAATAAACACTAAGGCCAGGTTTTACTAATTTTGAACTTTTTTTAACGCCTTGAATTCCACTAATATAGAAGAGATCACCGTGAAAAAATATTTTATTAAAATTGACCATATAAATTATTTGGCTCCATAACAAAAAACACTGGGCAAGTGCGAGTCGGTCTCGCACACTGAGGGTTCCGTACAAACTAACAAATGTAAATAGTTCAATTCCCGAATCGAGTCTCGAAGATTTTTCCGAATAAAAAAAAGGATTTTTTATTTTGTGATGTAACTACAAATTTTCAGTTTTCAGATTTATTCCTATACTTGTTCTGAGAGTCGAAATACACGTTTTTTGTGACATATCTTTTTTTTCGTTAACTCAGTAGTTTGATTTTTTCACAGCTTCAAGGGACCGCAGACCTGAGTATATGGTTTTAATTTCAACTCGATACCTCCACACGTTTTCGAAATAAAGGGTCTTGACAGACAGGCAAACGGACGGACAACAAAGTGATCCTATAAGGGTTCCGTTTTTTTCTTTTTAGGTACGGAACTAAAAAGCTTGTCGCGAGATTTAAGTAGGTACTCGTATTTACTTAGTTCGGAAATTTAAAAAATTAAAATCAATCAGATCATATTATTTAATTGACTTGCTTGTCTTCACAGGTAAATCTCGCGACAAGCTTTTATATCATATAAATTGTGTAATGTCGTTATAAGTTTATAGTAAAAGTTTTAAAGGAAAAGTTTATTTTATTCTTTTTAGCGCATTTAATTAAAAGCTTGTTTTTAAAAAGTTTTTTATTTTAATATATTTTTAAGTTTTTAGTTATCTCTGAACAGGTTTCTCAGTCTGTTCATTTCATTCAACGCATCATTGTTGTAAGCTCGTTTGCCGGTTAATTCGAATAGTCTAGTTCTTCAATAAGAAGACCTTCTAATGATTTTACTCTACTTAAAGCCACGTATGCTTGACCAGCAGCAAAGAGCTTCGAGTTCAAGTATACAACGGCATGGTCGACAGTACTACCCTGCATTTTGTGTACTGTGCAAGCCCAACATAATATAATTGGCAACATTCTTCGTTCTGCATTATCGTGACTATATTTTACTGGAAATTGCACACTCTTGGGTAAAATGAGATGAATACCGTATTTACCAAAGTCTATACGGACGCATGGTATGTCAGTGTATACATTTGTGCTCTCCGGAAGTAGGGCCATATAATTTCTGTAATCTGTCCAATGGCACCATTTACCAGACGTCTGTACACATCTATATTGTAACGCAACATCACCTTGGCCCCATCGAATATTTCCAACTCCTTAGATAGCCCTCCTGTCTTGTTTATGTCGGATGGTGTAATATTATTTAAATCTACGTTGTCATTTTTTCAAATACAATCTACTAGACTATCCTGTGCTATTATTTTGTTAATAGTTACCCCACTAGCTCGAAAATGTAATAACTTAACACACAACTAACAACAGGCAACGTAAACACAACGCTGTTGTTGTTGATGAAGATTAAAGTACTCGTGAATAAGAATCAAACGAGCCCAAACTCGATGGGGTTGTGTCGTTTTATTGCCGAGTTCCTATGGCCGCCTTCCAGCTTCATCATCAGACCGTGGTCATAATATAGGATCAAAGTACTCGTGAATACAAATCAAAAGAGTCCGAACTCGATGGGTTTGTATCGTTTTATTGCCGAGTTCCTATGGCCACCTTCCAGCTTCATCATCAGACCGTGGTCACCATATAGGATCAAAGTACTCGTGAATACAAATCAAAAGAGTCCAAACTCGATGGGGTTGTATCGTTTTATTGCCGAGTTCCTATGGCCACCTTCCAGCTTCATCACTAGACCGTGGTCACCACATAGAATCAAAGTACTCATGAATACAAATCAAAAGAGCCCAAACTCGATGGGGTTGTGTCGTTTTATTGCCGAGTTCCTATGTCCGACTTCCAGCTTCATCATCAGACCATGGTCGTCATATAGGATCAAAGTACTCCTGATTACAAATCAAAAGAGCCCAAACTCGATGGGGTTATGTCGTTTTATTGCCGAGTTCCTATGGCCACCTTCCAGCTCCATCATCAGACTCTGGTCACCATATAGGATCAAAGTACTCGTAAATACAAATCAAAAGAGCCCAAACTCGATGGGGTTGTGTCGTTTTATTGCCGAGTTCCTATGGCCACCTTCCAGATCCATCATCAGACCCTGGTTACCATAAAATATCAAAGTACTCGTCAATACGAATCAAACGAGCCCGAACTCGAAGGGGCTGTGTCGTTTTATTGCCGAGTTCCTGTGGCCACCTTCCAGCTCCATCATCAGACCCTGGTTACCATATAGGATCAAAGTACTCATCAATACGAATCAAACGAGCCCAAACTCAATGGGTTTGTGTAGTTTTATTGCCGAGATCCTATGGCCACCTTCCAGCTCCATCATCAGATCAGCTCCAAGTCATCATAATATTGCATTGTCATGCAACTTACATATGTATACAAAATTACTGTAACAATTAGTACTCGTTACGGATCTGACGCAGAATGTCCCATTCGCAATAAAAAACTGAGCAAGTGCGAGCCGGACTCGCGCACTGAGGGTTCCGTACAAACTTGAAAGATAAATTGCGGTTTACGATTTGACGTATTAAAAAACTACTTCCTAGATCTCGTTCGAACCAATTTTCGGTGGAAGTTTGCATGGTAATGTACATCATATATTTTTTTTAGTTTCATCATTCTCTTATTTTAGAAGTTACGGGGGGGGACACATTTTACCACTTTGGAAGTGTCTCTCGCGCAAACTATTCAATTTAGAAAAAAAATGAGATGTTTGGTCACTACAATTAGTCTGACTACTGAAATCTTTGTAATAGTTACCTTAATAACATATTTAAAAATCAGCCCCCCTAGCCAAGTTGCAAACGATAAACGGGAACGCTTAGTAATCTCCAATAGATTTTCAACTTTATACCTAAGAGCATAAAGTTGAAAATCTATTGAAAGACTACTGAGCGTTAGCGACCGGAACAAACGAAAACACTATGTAATCTTCAATACATTTTCAACTTTATATCCAACTAGCTGTTGCCCGCGACTTCGTCCGCAAATAACCATTATATTTCTAACACAATTTGTTTTTGCGGATAAATCATAAACCAAAACTTTACTTTTCTTATAAAACTTCTCTGTAAACCAAATTTCTAGTCCTACTTTCAAGAGCCGAAATGTACAGAGATTCAGGACTGGTGACGCGGGAGCGAGCGATATACAGCTATCCGTGTGAGAAGCAGCTGTCCTGAGATTATTATTATTGCGAAGCATACGCTTACAGGGAACTGCACACGCTTGAATTAGAAGGGGTAATTGTGAGAGATTAGTGGTATTCGGGGTATAAACACTGTTTCCTCGACGCCACAACCCTTTAGAATTTCCACCTCAATAATATTTGAGAGATGACTTTGAGCTAGGCCCAGTTACATAGTTTAGGTGGAATTAAATTCCGTAGCAGCATGATCGGGACACCAACCTTCAGCTGGATAGTGTGCGCCGGGAGTCCACTTGCCGATCCAATACAGAAACTCTACGGGATAATATATAGCGTCATCTTGCTCTACAACAGTATTTATAGAGGTATAGAAATACCACTTCGTTCGCATCAATTTGCGAGAGAACGCTTTCGTTAATTGCTGCAGCTTGATCATTTTTGGGTGTTAAAATAGCCCGTTCACACACCCATGAATTCTCTTGTAGCGGTAATCGACCGACGTCCCCGTACACCAGACAAATTAGTTCTTCAATAGTGGGAACTACTTTGCTTAGAGTCTCTGGTAGGCGCACTTCAGAGCTCTCTTCTGGTAAGTTGCCTTCACCAAACTTTTAAAAGAACATCCAAGAATTCTTGAGTATATCCGCCCAACTGAGCTCGCATGTTAATGGTCAAGCGCAGTCTGTAAACTCGTGACCATAGATCATTCAATCGTTTCAACGAAGCATTCACCTCGTCAACCCTAATTTCTCGCGACACCACAGGCAAAGTTTGCCAAAAATCGCAGCTAAACAAAACAGTGACACCTCCCATCACATCTTGATTCCTGCGTATGTCCTGCAGGGTTCGGTTTACAGCCTTCACTACTTTTCTATTCGCCATAGTACATTCATCCCATACGATTAAAGAGCAATCCTTGAGTACCCAACCTTTGTCACAGTTGCGTGATAGCCCACACACTGGCATTTCTTTGCTCTCTAAATCGATGGGAATGTTAAACATTACGTGCGCTGTTTTGCCCCGTGGAAGCAGTGTGGCAATAATTCCAGAAGAGGCAGTCGCAATCACTATTTTGCCATGTCACCTCATTTCTGCAAGGATGCCAGTAGCAATGAATGTTTTTCCTGTTCCTGGAGCATTAATGCAATATATTTTACCCTGGCTGAGCCTAACGCGACGATGTTAAAAATGCAGGGACATTTTGTTCTGAGGTGAGTCGTGATCATTGACGATATCACCCCGATTTCCTCGACCTTGATATGCCAATGATTGCGGAGCCGGTAATCCATATTCGACCAGTCCAGTGGATTGCCACCGATGGAAATGACCACGTCTTGAAGTGAACCTAGACAACTATTCGAAACGCGTTCGTTGTTCTGTTCAATGTCACCCTGAGTAGTACACCTTAAAGCACGTAAAAAGTCTTCGGACAGATGATGGCGATAATTTACCCACAACCGACCTTTTTTTTTCGGTGGGATAATCATCCAATGACATTCCCCGCTCTTGGGTGGAGCGTGAGATAGTGTCAGACTTTTACTGATTAAAAACCCACTCCTGTTCCTTTCCATGGCCCTTTATGGCGCACCGATATGGGCACCGGCGCTGCGGAAGCAGCCGGCGGCCCAGCTGAACGCATGCCAGAGGGTCATGGCCATACGGATGGTGCGAGGATACCGGACGATTTCCCGCGAAACGGCGAGCCTCCTTGCTGGACAGCCACCATGGGATCTGGTAGCAACAGGCCTTGCTCACATGCACGATCTGCGCATGGAGATGCAACGCCGGGGCGAAACTCCACTGCCGCGCACTCCACAAGTCGCAGCATGGCGGACAGAGCTCCGGCGGGTTCTCATGGAGAAATGGCGACAGCGACTGTCGCGACCCAGTGCTGGGCACGCCACAATTATGGTGGTAAGTCCCTTCTTTGAGGTGTGGTTGGAAAGACCTCACGGCGTCCTCACCTTCCGCATGACGCAGGTTCTCACCGAACACGGGAAGTTCGGGAAGTTCCTGCACCGGATTCGTGCGGAAGCGACGCCCGGGTGTCGCCACTGTGTGGACCGCCCGGAGGACACGGTGGAGCACACGGTGTAAGTGTGCCCCGCTTGGGAAGAGCAACGCCGTGTCCTCGTGGGGGCGATCGGCGGCGGCGATCTCTCGCGCCGGGCCTTGGTACAGGTCATGGTCCGGAGCGAGGAGGAGTGGCAGGCGGTCGCCTCCTTCTGCGAAGCAGTAATGCTAGCAAAGGAGGCGGCCGATCGCGTGAGGCAACGGCAACGGTCCTCACGCCCCAACCGCCGCCGACAACTTGGGCTCGGTCCGGACGGTTACCGGAAGGTCGGATGGCGAGCTACCCATTGCTCGCCGTCCGCAAGCCAGCGCCTACGGTGGCTGAAAATCGGGATCGGGACGGCGGCGGGGCGTGAAGGCCGTTCTCTCGCACGTGTGGCCGCCCTCTTTGCTAGCATTACTGCTTTGCAGAAGGAGGCCTGCCACTCCTCCTCGCTCCAGACCATACCTTGTACCAAGGCCCGGCGCGAGAGATATCTTACACAGGTCGCCCCCACGGGGACACGGCAGAGCTCTGCCCAGGCGGGGCACACCTCTACCGTATGCTCCAACGTGTCCTCCGGGCGGTCCACACAATGGTGGAACCCAGGCGTTTCTTCCGCACGAATCCGGTGCAGGAAGCTCCCAAACTTACCATGTCCGGTGAGGACCTGCGTCATGTGGAAGGTAAGGACGCCATGTGGTCTTTCCAGCCACTCCTCAAAGAGGGGACTTACCGCCATAATTGTGGCGTGCCCAGCACTGGGTTGCGACTGTCGCTGTTGCCATTACACCATGAGACCCACAACCGACCTGGGTTTGTGACTGGCAAACAAATGTCGCAGTCGTCTGGGGCTATCGGTGATGCTGGCCTCCGTCACTGTCAGTGTCGTCCCAGTGTTGATCGTGATGACGTTAGGGCCCGTACAGTGTGAAGCAATCATCGCAAATAATGACACTATCCATTATTGGGATGAACGGTGTAAACCCTTCCCAATGCGCTGTCTTTAAAGTGATGATAGAAGTTCTGAAGTTAAATTTAAAAATAATAAGATGTAGTACTGTAAAAGAAATCAATGAAGTTTTTAATTCGCTTTGATATTGATACGAATTGATTATTTCTAGAGATACAAATAATACGTATAAAAACTTACTTCACAGATGAATTGTATTTATTCATTTTATATACATTTAAATCTAATAATAACGTAATTAAAACTAACTTACAAAATAAAAATAAAAGAAAACAATCACAAAAATTACGCGAGGTTCGAACTCGCAACATAGCAAACGCGGATCCATCACTATACTACTGCGCCACGGTCCTTGCAGAATCTAGATCTAAATAGCCGTCCTTAAATACACGTCATTGCTTGTCTGCTTGACTCCTTGTACAAAATAGCGTGATGATTTTCATTTTTGACCTTAAATTCCTAACCAATTTAAAAAAAAAAGTGTATTTTTTATTTCCGGTTCCATTTTAATATGAGTTTTGATGGGTTTTTACTGAAATATTTGGAAAAATATCGAATAAAAATGTCGATGGCAATTTAAAAATACATAAAAAGCCATTTTATTATTGTTCTGGAAATATCATTCTATATTATGTACAAAAAACACTAAAACAATCACAAAAATATTAACTGTACCTGAGGATCGAACTTAGAGGCGATTGTCGTTCAATTGGAACATTTTCGAATATTGCTCACCCCCCATAGCAAAAAGCGTGATAATATGTAGCCTAACAGTTGACCCGGCCTATAAGGATTATGTATGCAAAATTTGAACAGGATTGGTTCAGTAGTTTTTGCGCCAACTAATACCAACGCTCCACCATTTTACTGTTTTATTATATGTATAGATAACAATCTATTAAAGACTACTGAGAGTTTACGTTTATCGTTTGTGACTTGGCTAGGGGGGCAGACATGTAAAAATAAGTAAAGTTTATTTACTTCTTGTGGAGCTTTAAAGCGTCTGACAGAAGTTTTGGTCCATGGAAAGTGTCTGACACTTATGATACTACTTTAAAATAATATTCTACAAAACATAAAAATCATCCATAAAAAATTAAGTTAAGTAACTCGTTATTTTTAGTTCCCTTTCTCACCTGGTACCTGCTTAGGCACCCCAAGGAGGAGCTCCACAAGCACACAGATATTCAAAGCACATGAGACGCTACTGAGAACCTAAGGTTTCATCCATGTGAAAATAATTTATGTCTGACAGCTCTGGGATCTTGGTCTAATAGGTAAGTTTGTACGGAACCCTCAGTGCGCGAGTCCGACTCGCACTTTTTAAAAGAGTCTGGGTCTGGCATTAACAAAAGCAAAAGCCCAGGACAAACTGTACGACACACTGGACAGTCCTGCAGGCCAAAAAGAGCTATACTGGCTTACTAAAACAAGAGAGAAAGACGAGGGATGTTCAGGTAAGATGTGTAAGGAATGAAGCCGAAAGGTTCTGGAGTAGCCACCGCGGACCTGAAGACAGCGTTGTAAGGCCTCCCATAAGTTGGACCGATGACCTGGTGAGAGTCGCGGGAGTGCAATGGATGCGAAGCGCACAGGACCGTTCGTTGTGACGACACTTGGGGGAGGCCTTTGTCCAATAGGGGACGTCTTTCGGCTGAAATGATGCTGATGGTGACTTTTACACAAAAGTGTCAAACTTTCACCGACCAAAACCACACATGTTCCTTCTTTTCCCTTTGCGTCCAGGACCACGGGTTTCGAAAGTCAACCCATGGGCCCCAGTAGTAGGCTTCGGCCCTGCTGGTCCCCTACGGTTTTTCTGACATCTCTGAGGTGCGCGTGGAACACTACGCGCCGTTGACGACTTTGGTTCGATCCGAACGGTTATCGGACGGCCGAACCGCAAGCTCAAGATATAAGTTCTGACTTTCGCGTCAAAAAAAGCTAGTATTGATACAAAAAAAAAAATACCTGTTTTCAATAATTTTTAATAGAAATCAATCAACTTTTTATAAAAAGTAACCTAGTATACAATAATATCATATCAAAAATCACAGACTGTTGAAGTAAATAGCTGCTTACTGTTATTTCATTCAGATCATATCTGAAAAAAGGAAAAATAACCAATTAGTATTATTTACCGTGAGTCTTGGTACCTTAAACAACTATTTATGACATTTACGGGGTGTCCTGCTTAAGCGACGAATACGGCGCGACGCGACACCGCGGCGCCGGTATACTACACGCGACAAATGTCCTACGTGATTTTGGTCATTACTTTTCGTCACGGAGAAGTACAGTACAATTTTGTTTCGGCAACATTCTTCCAACTTTCTTTGTTGATAAACAATTTCTATAATGTTTATGTTTTTATTCCCACAACACTATGCCAAATCAACCATTTCGTAGTGGCGTCTGGTCGCCCTCAAAACAAGATCTACGTAAGGCCCCTCGCCCACGGCAACTTTTTGTAGCGATGCTGTAGCGCGTTGGCATTTTTTTCCATAGCGCTTGCAAATGCGACTAACGCACGTTAGTAGCGATGCTGCCGCGCGCTTACGAAATGCGCGACAGTATCGCTACAAAAAGTTGTCGTGGGCGAGGGGCCTAACGCGTACGCATCTCGCCGCAGACTGTCATAGGCCGCAAGCAGGGTGCCGTTGAATTGATCTCGTTCGCAGCGTCGCGTCGCGTCGTATTAACTATTTACTCTAGTGGGTCACTACAGTAAATTGTTACGCAGTGTGTGTGCAACAAGGGAGTAAAAATAATTTAATTAAGACTTCACCTCCACGAACGAGTCGCAAATAGCCAATTCCTATAACAGTTCTTTTTTACATGAGATGTCATCAATAAACTTCATCCATTCTGGATGGTGCAGGAGAGAGTGTCAGACTTTTACTGACTAAAATTCACAGTGTTCCCTCAGTTGTCCTTTACGAGGGCCACGCTAACGTTAACATGTTAGCTCGCGTGGAACACTACGCGCTGTCGAACTGGGCTCGAAAACACACTAGGAATTACTTCTGTATCGTGGATGCGAACATGTACACTCACATATAGGGTGACTGGTAATTAGTGACCGATACTTAAACACGTGATTGTACTCATGATTACAAACAACTTTCCCAAAGAAACTTTTTTTTATACTAATTAGTTTCGCGCGCGCGCCTTCACCCGATCAACCAGTCCAAAACATATATAAGTGTTTTTGTGATTAAACTTGTATCATGAGTACAATCACGTGTTTAAGTATCAGTCACTAATTACCAGTCACCCTATATACAGGACGTATGTCATAGTGAATAGTGTAATCTATATAATATAAAAATGAATCCCTATTTCCCTTGGTCACGCCATCGCGCGTAAATGGCTGGACCGATTTCCCTATTATTATTTTTTGTTGTGTAGTAGAGCAGTGGTGGCCGAGTAGTAACGGCACCGACTTACGAGTTGTAGGTTGCGGGTTCAAACCCAGCCAGGCGCATTACTTTGTGTAATTTATTTCATCACCACTGCTCTCAAAACGGTGAAGGAAAACATCGTGAGGAAACCGGCATGTCCTAGAACCAAAAATTCGAAGATATGTGACATCCACCAACCCGTACTGGGCCCGCGTGGTGGATTACGGCCCATTCCCTTTCCTAGAGAGGAGGCCTGAGTCCCAACAGTGGGAACATTATAGGCCGACTATGCTATGCTATATTTTTTGTTGTTTTTTGTTGTCAGAAGAATCTTATGAAAGCAAAAATTAAAAAAATTGGTAGTAGGGTAAAGTTGGGTAGAGCAGAATAGAGTAGTCAGTTGACGGGAGCGAAGCCGCGGGCAAAAGCTAGTGTAGCATAATTTCTACTTAATAAATAAGTGTATTCGCCTTAATAGAGACAATAAGAAAAGTGCTATTGGACACATTCTTAGTAAAGACAATTTATTAGTTTAGGATATAATTAAATTACTTATTAGTCTATATATAAGGCTAGATTGTAATAAAAACTAAAGTTCATCTTTTGGATGTATTCTAATAGGGGAAAAAAAAACATATAGGGTGACTGGCAATTAGTGTACGATACTTAAACACGTGATTATGCTCATGATAACAATTTTTATTATGGGAGCAAAGTCGAAATCGCGAAAAAAATATCAGCTGTTCAGTACATTAGGCAAACATAAATGTACTGAACAGCTGATTTTTTTTTTCGCGATTTCAGGTTTGTTTCCATAGTAAAAGTTGTTGGTTATCATGAGCACAATCACGTGTTTAAGTATCGTACACTAATTACCATTCACCCTATATACAGGACACCCAGACTCGGAACCTATCTGTAGGCCATCCAAATATTTGTTCCGTGCGGAAATCTAACCCCCGTCCACAAGCCACTACCTATAGTGGCAATTCGTGGGAAAGAAGTGGGGTACAGTGCAGCGAAAAGAGATTTTCAGAGCCGCCTTTTAGTTTGAATCGATCTATATTAGTGAGTACTGACCTGAGGTTCAGGTAACGGCCGGCACTTGCTGTTGGTTCTGTATGCTGAAGAAGTCCGTCACTTTGCTCTGGCACTGGATTTCCTCCTTGTGAACCAACGGACATGGGAAGTATTTCTGTAATAAATGACAAAATATTGTTAGCAGTAGTCTAAATTGAACTGTAGTTTTATATCACGGTCCGAGATTCTAGAATCGTAAAAATTACCTGCACCGCGCGCACTCCGCCGGTGATGTCGACGGTGGGGATGACCTGCTTGGGCTTCAGGTACTTCACGAAGCGGATCAGCTCGGAGAAGCTAGAGGGCTCACTGTAAGGTATGCCTGCAAGTTAAGTTACCTGCACCGCGCGCACTCCGCCGGTGATGTCGACCGTGGGGATGACCTGCTTGGGCTTCAGGTACTTCACGAAGCGGATCAGCTCCGAGAAGCTCGAGGGCTCACTGTAAGGTATGCCTGCAAGTTAAGTTACCTGCACCGCGCGCACTCCGCCGGTGATGTCGACGGTGGGGATGACCTGCTTGGGCTTCAGGTACTTCACGAAGCGGATCAGCTCTGAGAAGCTCGAGGGCTCACTGTAAGGTATGCCTGCAAGTTAAGTTACCTGCACCGCGCGCACTCCGCCGGTGATGTCGACGGTGGGGATGACCTGCTTGGGCTTCAGGTACTTCACGAAGCGGATCAGCTCTGAGAAGCTCGAGGGCTCACTGTAAGGTATGCCTGCAAGTTAAGTTACCTGCACCGCGCGCACTCCGCCGGTGATGTCGACGGTGGGGATGACCTGCTTGGGCTTCAGGTACTTCACGAAGCGAATCAGCTCCGAGAAGCTCGAGTGCTCACTGTACGGTATGCCTGCAAGTATTGGAAAACAAAGTCTGAATTAAAGAAAGTCAATGGAGACAATATTAATTACTTTTTAGTTTTATAAATAAAACGTTATCCCACCTGGTTTATGAAAATATGTTAATAGTAATTACTCTAGAAGATCAGTAGTTATATTGTTACGAAAGTGAGTAATTAAATGCCAGAAAATTCTCAGTGTGCAAGTCCGACTCGCACTTGCCCAGTTTTTTATTTATTGTTGATAGGTTTCCGCTCGACCGCTATCTCTCCTGATGCAAAACGACGATGCGGTCGACGCGACGATGGAGCGCGCTTACCTAGAAGTAACCTATTTATTCTTGACTGAGATACCCAGATTGTAGCCATCAGGGAACACAGACTCCTGCAGGAAATTCCACTCCTTAGCTGTACGCACAATGAATCTGTTCCCAAAACGTTTTGTGTGTAGGTGGATGTCCACCATGTATCGGTGGCTCATCGCCGTAAGCCTGGTGGTCCGATGATGGAACGGGCGCGGGCGGAATCAGGCGTTACTTGAACTAACAAAGTTACCATGTATGGTGACCGCGTCTCGCTCGACGCTGGAAGACTTGCCGTTCTCCCAGCCGCTCGGCTTGAACGCGACGATCTCGGAGAACGCGCCCTTCAGACTGTCCAGGTAGCAGCGGAGTTTCTGACAAACAAATAACAATTTTGACATTCATAATAAAAAAGCTTATAAGTATATAGGGTGACTGGAAATTAGTGTACGATACTTAAACACGTGATTGTGCTCATAATAACAAACAATTTTTAGTATGGGAGCAAAGCCGAAATCGCGAAAAAAATATCAGCTATTCAGTACATTAGGCAAACATAACTGTACTGAACAGCTGTCTTTTTTTTTCGCGATTTCCTGTTTGTTCCATATTAAAAGTTGTTTGTTATCATGAGCACAATCACGTGTTTAAGTATCGTACACTAATTACCAGTCACCCTATATAACCTTATAATGTTCCCACTGCTATTTTTTTAGGTGGGAAAACCTCCAATGATTTCTTCCGCTCTTGGGCGGAGCCGGAGGGCGTGTCAGACTTTTATTGACTAAATTAAACCCACTCTATATTCCTTCTTCGCCTTGCGTTTTCCTTTCAGAAGCGAACCCATAGCACCAGTAGAATTCGGAGACCCTGCTGGGCCCCCCCTACAATTTTGCTGACATCACCTTGAGGAGCGCGTGGAACACTACGCGCCGTCGAGGAGAGGCAATAGGCCGTAATCCATCACACGGCCCTAGTTAAGGTTAAGACTAAAGTGAAGCGCGGGAAAAAAAGCAAATTGAAACTTCATTATCTTATTCGTGATATTTGTGAAAAAAAAAGTCGAATTTAAGTTTGGAAGAGAATTCTTTAGATGCTACGCCACCAGATGTGATAGAGGCAGACCATGCTTGCCTGTTACCATCTAAATCAAAACTAAAATGTATGGCAACTTTGAAAAGTTTTCTTCAGAGCAGTTGTGTAGTGTGGGCTGTAGAGTAGTGTACCTCGTGCGTGAGGTCGCGCATGGGCACGACGTGCAGCTGGCACGAGTGCGGCGGCGCGTGGCCGAAGCTGCGCCCCTCCACCGCCTGCAGCACGCGGTCCTTCTCGGGGCACGCCCACACCGAGCAGCCCACGCGCCGAGACATGCCCAGGAAGAACTTCTCTTTACCTGCAGAGAGTTATACAAGTTTTTTTTTAAATAATATTTCACAACTTTCACACAACGCCATCTAGTGCCAAACTAAGCAGAGCTTGTACTATGAGTACTAGACAACTGATAAACATACTTATTTCTAAATACATACATATCACTACATGTATAAAACATAGTCGCTTCCCGCTGTCTGTCCCTACCCTATGTATGCTTAGATCTTACTTCGCAACGGATTTTGATGCCATTTTTTTTTTTAATAGATAGAGTGATTCAAAAGGAAGTAAATATAATATATGCATAATATAGTTAAAAAAAAACACTAATAATTTTAGAGGTTTCTAATGTGATGTCGTAAATAAACACATTATTTTGCGCTTACATTGCAAACGCTGGCTAAACCCTACGAGATTGATCAAAATATTGTACTACAGTATTGTACTCCTCAACAAGGTCTACAAAAAAGTGCCATTTTTAACCACGATTACCATTTTTTATCCTTTACTTTTCACAAGAAATAATGGCTTATTTACGAAGCGATTTTAAGCAATACAGCATTAATCCTTATCCAATTATAGTAGATTATGTGACTAGGGGATAAAGCAGTGTCTTTAAGTCGCGGGCGGCAAGTTGAATTTCGAACGAAACGAAGGTTTCTAAATTTAATCCCGAACGACAGTGAGGGATTTATATAATTAACTCCCGAGCATTGCGAGGGAGTTAATAAAGAAACCTGAGTGAAGTGAGGAATTCAAGCCACCCAAGATAAAGACAGCTTTATCCCCGTGTTGGATACTCTACTTTTTACACCATCTGTGAGATAATTAAAAGACAATTTAGTAAAACAAATCAAATATTAGAGAAATATAAGTATTATGTAAAAGTTAATCTTAACTATCACTCAACATGTTTTAAGATTTGAAACAAACAAAATTCACTACTCTAATCAGCATTGCACCAGAGCGAAGCCGGGGCGGGTCGCTAGTTATAGCATAAATTACATTCAGACACAAAACAAACGATCGTGCTCATCACACAAACACTTGCCTTAGGTGCGGCGCGGAGGGCAGTTTTGAAAGTGATGCTACAAAAACCGTATCGATACCCTACTACTCAATTATACAGGGACATATCTGTTCCTAACGTCAGGCAACTTTGTGCACTTCATATAGTCCTGCGTAAACATTCGTCACAGATTTATGATCAGGAATTGCTGGCAGGTAAACACGGCGTACAGACTTAGTATGCCGTTCTATTAAAGTAAACACTGCCCTAGCTAGTCGTCACTTTTCAAATTTGAGCGGTCGCCTTTACAATGCGCTCAATAAGACTTGCAAAATAAATTCTCTTCCGAAACACAAGTGTAAGAGTGTTGTAAGTCAATATCTTCAGGATCATCAGGGATAAGACTAGACAGAAAGACTATTCGGTAGAGAATTTTAAATGTTAAGTGCAAACATATCTACACGTACACATACAAGTATTTCCATGCATGCTTTAACTATTTTTTTTTTTTACTCTAATTTATAATCCATATCCATCCATCAATCAATTTAATTCAATCAATTTTTTTTTAAATTATAATTGTTAAACATATTCTGTATTTGGACCATTTAGCAAAATGAAATTGTATAAAAATATTTATTTTTATTTTACTTTATTTTAATACTGTACTAATACTAAAAGCTGTAGGAGGAAGGTGCCGATGTCTGTCACACAGTTAATACTACCACAGACATCGTCGTTTACTCTATCTTTTTAAAGGAAACATAATTTATTTATTACATTGTATTTTGATTAGGATAGATAAGATGTACCTCCCTTTCTGTTAAAAAAATATTATTATTATTACTTGTGTTTCATTCCTAACTCTATGGACACAGAACAGCCTTCTGTAAGACCGACCAATCAGGGACAGTCTTCGGACTGTTAACAATTTAACGCGCGACAGATTGTGATTTAATAGTTACACTTCGATGGATTATAATCTACCGAAAAATATAGTGCTAAATTGTAAGCAGTATGTTAAGGTTCACAATCTTTTGACAATTTACAATCTCGCGAGAGAGATCATAGTCGAACGGTATTTACAATTTTATGGTGACATATGTAATAGTACACACTCACCGATAGTGTAAGTGCCGCACACGATGAGAACTGACGAGAACTTCTTGCCAACCTTTTCGAGTGCCACTTTCTTCTGTCGCAGTATGTATAATGCCATTTCTAGACTTTGCTCTTGAGTCGGAAAGTCATAGCGTGGGTTGCAATATCTAAAGTAAAAAAATAGACCTTGAGTGTTTTTATTATCGTGCGGATTTCATCACGCATGCGGATTGCCCCGCATGCAGAAAATTTCACGCAGCGTGAGACACGCTTGCCTACGGTCTAGTTTTCTGCTGGCTGCCTTGCGTTGTGGTTGTGTACAATGGATGGCAAAATCGCGAGGGCCCAGCGCGGGACTGCTGTCCAGGGTTCTAGCCCCGCGTCCCGCGTGCGTATTCCATGCATTACAATAAATACCTGTATGAAAAGGACATTTGCGGGGGTTACGCGTGCGAGGCAATCCCGCATGCGTCACCAAAACCGACACGATATTAAAAACACCCCTTATAGCTAGACGGAATTAGAGCTGCGGGATTGATTGAAAGAAAAAGAAAGAAACATAGAGCCACTGATGGAACACAGGTGGGTTTTATCCAGTAAAAGTTTGACACGCCCTCTTGCTCCTCCTAGAGTGGGAACATAAACAGCCGTATCATTGTTTTTCGTTAACTTAGAAGTTTAATTTCTTTCCCAACTTCAAGGGACCACTGACCTAAGTATATGGTTTTAATTTCAACTGGACACCTCCACGCGTTCCTGAGATAAAGGATCTTGACTGACAGACAGACAGACAGACGGACGGACAACAAAGTTATCCTATAAGGGTTCCGTTTGAAGTACGGAACCCTAAAAATAGCGAAAAGAAGACGAGGGTCGAGTAGAAGGGGGCGAGGGTTTGCAAGTCGAAAATCGAATAAATATTACAACTCACGTGGTATCCAAGTAAACGGTGTGTATGTCCTTATTCCAGAAGACGGGGTACGACTCCATGATGGGCGAGGCTCTGAAGTCCCCCGTGTGCAACATTGTCTTGCCGTTGGGCAGCGTGAACACTAACATTATGGCGCCGGGACAGCTATAAGCACAATAAATAAAGAGTCAATTAAACTAATGGTGACACTAAAAGGTCAGATCCACTAATTTGCGTGGTTCTTTATTAAAAAAAAAAAGATTACCTCAAGACATATGTATGTTTGTGTATGTATTGCATTATTTGTATGGACTTTAAAAGAGGCTTTGACCTCACTAACGTACCCCGTGAGCACCAACTTCTTGCTGCTAGGCAGCGTGAACACCAAAGTAATGGTGCCGGGAAAGCTACAAATGTAATAATTGATACTCCTGGCTTCCTGGGAAGTATCAAGCCACAATACATTAGGGTACATAATGGCCCCCAACATGACACGCAAGGCTCAATCTACGTGACGCCGGGAAATATTAAGAGTCAGCTATATTAGGGGACAAAATGACTCCCAAAGGCTCAATCTACGTGACGCTGCAACGTTGCCCAGTGTCCTGCAACTTGTTCTCCAGCATTTTACAACGCATTTACGTGACGTTGGGAAATATTAAGCGTCAGATAATATATTAGGGGGACAAAATGGCCTCCAATATGACGCGCAAGGCTCAATCTACGTGACGCTGCCACGTTGCCCAGTGTCCTGCTACTTGTTCCCCAGCATCTTACAACGCATAACGTGACGCTGGGAAATATTAAGCGTCAGATATATTAGGGGACAAAATGGCCCCCAACATGACATGCAAGGCTCAATCTACGTGACGCTGCAACCTTGCCCAGTGTCCTGCTACTTGTTCCTCAGTATTTTACGACGCATTAACGTGACGCTGGGAAATATTATGCGTCAGATATATTAGGGGGCAAAATGACCCCCAACATGACGCGCAAGGCTCAATCTACATGACGCTGCAACGTTGCCCAGTGTCCTGCAATTTGTTCCCCAGTATTTTACGACGCATTAACGTGACGCTGGGAAATATTATGCGTCAGACATATTAGGGGACAAAATGGCCCTCAACATGACGCGCGAGGCTCAATCTACGTGACGCTACAACGTTGCCCAGTGTCCTACAACTTGTTCCCCAGTATTTTACGACGCAATAACGTGACGCTGGGAAATATTATGCGTCAGATATATTAGGGGACAAAATGACCCCCAACATGACGCGCAAGGCTCAATCTACGTAACGCTGCAACGTTGCCCAGAGTCCTGCAACTTGTTCCCCAGTATTTTACGACGCATTAACGTGACGCTGGGAAATATTATGCGTCAGATATATTAGGGAACAAAATGACCCCCAACATGACGCGCAAGGCTCAATCTACGTGACGCTGCAACGTTGCCCAGTGTCCTGCAACTTGTTCCCCAGCATTTTACAACGCATTTACGTGACACTGGGAAATATTAAGCGTCAGATATATTAGGGGACAAAATGGCCGCCAACATGACGCGCAAGGCTCAATCTACGTGACGCTGCAACGTTGCCCTTGTCCCCCAACATTTTACAACGCATTCACGTGACGCGGTGCATATTGTTGGATAACTTGATTGAATAGCGCGTCACAGGCGACCGCCTCCCATTCCAGTCCGTTAATTTGTTCACGCCAAATAGCTGAACGAACGGTTATGGATGACAATTGGCAAAATTGTTGACGTCGTCCTAGAACTCCCGAAAAAGTATCTGTCTATACAAGACATTTTCACGACGGGCTGGAGGTGCACGGCAGCCGAAGCGGCGTGCGCGTGCGGAGATCCGGCGCTGCGGCGCGTCTTCACGGTGGAGGGGGGTGATAGGATACTTTTTACACCACCTGCTCGATAATGGGTAGCCCGCCGTCCGACCGAGGACCGAGCCCAAGTCGTCGACAGCGCGTATTGTTCCACGCGCGCCTCAGGGAGATGTCAGCAAATCGTAGGGGCCCAGCAGGGTCGAAGCCTACTGGGGCCATGGGTAGTGTGAAAACGAAACCCGGGGCCCTGGGACGAAGGAACAGGAGTGGGTTTTTAGTCAGTAAAAGTCTGACACTTTCTCCTGCTCCACCCAAGAGCGCGATTTGTCATTAGATGATTTTCCCACCTAAAAAAAAACCACCTGCTCGATAATGCCCTTTTATATGTCATACAACCATCACTTAAAGCAAGTCATTCTGTCCCTAGGGAGATAATGCAGTATGGGCGATCCCTAGGGAATAATGAGATTTGAATTTGGAACGTCAAAAACCGTCAACAATAAATAAAAATAAAATAAAATAAAAATAAATAAAAAAAATAAAAATAAAAAAGCCTTTTAATTCATGCAATAATAAGTAATTGTACAATTAATGGATCTTAAAATTCTGCTCGAAATAAATTAAAAATATTAGTGATGATATTTGGCTAATTAATAAAATCTCTACTTTAGGTGTTATCATAAATTTTTGGCAAACATTGCTGTAAATTATATAAATTATCACAGTTAATTACATCGCCAATTCTTACAAAATGTCAAACAATTAAAAGTATGTAACATAAAAAATAATTAATAATATAAAATTAATAAATAATAAAGATTTCATTGATTTTGCAATAAAACAACATTAAATGATTGATGATTGAATTAAAAAATAAATAGCATAAAAAATTGTATTAAATAATCTATTATGTAAAAAATAAAAAATAAATTAGCATGCATGAATCTCTCACTTGGTGTGAGTGAAGGCCTCCTCCAGAGATGACCAGTGGTCTCGGTCTGTGGCTTTTGACATCCAGTTTTTTCCTGCGACTCGTGTGATGTCATCTACCCATCTAGTTATTGGTCTTCCTCGTTTCCTAATGCCTGTAGGGCCAGGCCATGACGTCATGCGGATAGTCCAGCGGTCGTCACTCATTCTCGCTACGTGGCCTGCCCATCTCCATTTGAGCTTTAGAGCATATGTGAGAGCATCTGTTACTTTTGTTTTTTGTCTGATAACAGAGTGCCGAATTTTTTGGATCTTTCTTATTTTAGTGATACTTCTCTCCATACCTCGCTGGCAGGACATAATTTTATTTTTAATCCGATGAGTGAACTTCCATGTTTGACATGCGTATGTTAGTGAAGGTAAAAGACATGAGTTCATGACCTTGCTCTTAATTTTCATCGGCATACGGCTTTTTAGGATTTCTTTGGCACTCCAAAACTTTTTCCATGTTATAGTTATTCGTCTATCTACTTCTAGGTCGTGGCTATTCTTTTTGAATGAAATGTTTTTCCCTAAGTAGATATAACTATCAACGTACTCCATTGGTGTATTGTTGAGAAGTATTACGTTTTGTGCCGAATTTGTCATCAATTTTGTTTTGTTGAAGTTTATTTCAAGTCCGGCCTCTCTGCTTACTTGTTGCAGTGTGTTTAGCATAGCTTCCAGTTCTGAACTATCTTCTGACAGCAGGACGATGTCGTCGGCGAACCTCAAGTGGCTTATATATTTCCCTTCTACGTATATACCAACCCTATCCCAATTTAATTTGCCTATTATAAATTCTAAGACTGCTGTAAAGATTCGAGGTGATAAAGGGTCACCTTGGCGTACTCCTCTTTTAATAGGGATGGCGGGTCCTGTAGTTTCTACTTTCACTCTGCTTGTGGTGTTCTCATATAGGTATTTTAAAACTTTTATGTATGTCTCCTCCACTTTTTGTGCTCGTAAAGCTTTCCATATTGAGGGATGAAGTATTGAGTCAAAAGCCTTCTGGTAGTCAATAAACACAATATATAGAGGACGTTGAAATTCTTGATATTTCTCAATAAGTAATTCAAGTGAATGTATGTGGTCTACCGTTGAATAGCCTCTTCGAAACCCTGCTTGCTCGATCGGTTGGCTTTTTTCCAGGGTAGAACTGATTCGCTTCTCTATAATTGATGAGAATAATTTGTACAGTGACGGAAGGAGGCTGATTGGTCTGTAGTTGCCAATGTTCTTTGGATCACCTTTTTTAAACAGCAGTATTATATCAGATTCGGACCATTGTGAGGGTGTTGTGGACGTACTTAGGATTGAGTTGAATAGATGTGTTAGTGGATTCACAAGATGAGCACAAGCTAGTTTTATGGCCTCGTTTGTAATCCGATCTGGGCCTGGACTCTTCTCTGATTTTAGGTTTCTTATTCTCGTTATAATTTCAATTTCATCGACTGGTTGTATGTCCTCAAAAACCGTCAACAATAAGTGAACTAAAATGTATGTGCATCAAACAAGTTTATTCAAAATTCAAACTGGCCACTAACAAAAAAAAAACAGAATAAAACGTGGTCGTGGTTAGTGACGAGTTTCGAAAAAAAAGTAGGTAATGAAAAAGCGGGAGTGATAAAGAAAATTGAAACTATAGAATCTTAGAGTAGTGAATGTTTGTTTCAAATCTCAAGACGTGTTGAGTGATAGTTAAGATTAACTTGTACATAATACTTATATTTCTCTAATATATGATTTGTTTTACTAATTTATCTTTTAATTATCTCACAGATGGTGTAAAAAGCGAGTTTCCAACACGGGTATAAAGCTGGCTTGAATTCCTCACTTCACTCAGGTTTCTTTATTAACTCCTTCGCAATGCTCGGGAGTTAATTATATAAATCCCTCACTATAGTTCGGGATTAAAATTAGCAACCTTCGTTTCGTTCGGAATTCAAAATGCCGCCCGCGACTTAGGCTCTAGACAGACGGACCGCATTTCAACTGCAATCCAACCGCAAATTGCAGTTCAAGTGCAGTTTGAATGCAGTTGACACGACTGCAATAGAACTGCAAACCAAACGTGCAGTCCGATTGCAGTTCTATTGCAGTTGTGTCAACTGCATTCAAACTGCATCCGAACTGCAATTTGCGGTTGGATTGCAGTTGAAATGCGGTCCGTCTGTCTAGAGCCTTAAAGACACTGCTTTATCCCCTAGTCACATAATCTACTATTTTGTCCCGGGAGTCTGTTCCCTTGGGATAATTTTCTACTTTCTTGACGAAGACAGAAGCTGGTACCTAATTTAAATAAAATCTTGTGTTTTAAACTTACTGGTTAGCCTCCACCGCTGTGATCTCCACATTGTCGATCCGGATGGTCTCGTCTACCTTAATCATGTGAATGCACTTGGGAGACACGCCGATCCGCGATATACACAGATCCGCTGCAAGATTACAGAATCATTCCAATTAAAAAAAAAAAAAACATTGCCCCAAAGGCCCCACACTAGGAATTACTGCCGTATCGTGGGTGCGTTCACAAACATGTCATCATCATCATTACAGCCGAAAGACGTTTACTGTTGGACATAGGCCTCCCCCAAATGTCGCCACAGTGACCGGTCCTGAGCGTCTCGCATCCATCGGATTCCCGCGACCCTCACCAGGTCATCGGTCCACCTTGTGGGAGGCTTCCAACGCTGCGTCTTCCGGTACGTGGTCGCCATTCCAGAGCCTTTCGTCCCCATCGACCATCTGTTCTGCGAGCAATGTGCCCTGCCCACTGCCACTTAAGTTTGGCGATTCTTTGGGCTATGTCTGTAACCTTGGTTCTCCTGCGGATATCTTCATTTCTGACGCGATCACAAACATGTAGGCCATACAAATACTTGTTCCGTGCGGGAATCGAACCCGCGCGTAGCAGCCAATCGCTGAACCACTGCGCCAACTATGTCATCATATTTGAGGAAAATACGTATATTTTCGATTTTGGGGAACAAATGCTTGACTTTGAAATCATAATCATAATTATTGCATTTGGTGACAGTTTCTTGATAATGAAGAAACGCCCTGAATTGATTTGAGCTGTTGTCAAAAATAATTGTAGTTGCAATTCGATCAGCTCCGGACTTTCCGATATAACGGATAACTAGGTATCTAGCACGAGAATCAAATTAAATTGTTTAGTTGATTAACGACTATATAATTTTCCTGCCCTTATCCCATATTACTTGGAGTCAGCGGAACACGTTTTTTTCTTCCATTCTGTCCCTTCACCCGTCACGCTATCACTAACTCCCTTTACTTTCACATTTCACTCCTTACACACACAATCCATCCATCTATTCTTTGGCCTCCCTCTCCATCCATCTACATATATAGTCATAACTCTTTTATAACATGTAACATGTATTTCGTCCCTCCTCTTCACTTGACCATACCAAGACCAACGATTCCCTTTCAATTTTTCAGTTATCACTTAAGTGAATGATACTGTATTATGGGTATCAACAACACCTTTTTACAAGTTTCCAAACCTTTCCCTATAATCATCGATATATATGTACTACGCACTAGATTACGCGTGCCGAACACTCACTTCAATCGACTCAGGTGTAGTGTAATCCATACACCTTGAACATTACACTAGTATGTTGAACGAAACGCGTAAGTGCCACGAAATTCATGGAACTTGAGACATTTTGGTCGCGAAAAAAGTATCCTCTAAAAGCTATCTTACCGCTGATGTTTTAATAGTTTTATTATACGGCATAATGCCAATGTAGCGCCTAAGTAAACTTTTGTTTTAACTTTTCAGTATTTTGACAAATAGTTTCCATGATCGTGCTTGTCTATCACTAGAATATAAGTCGACGCTAGTGACCCGCCCCAGCTTCGCATGGCTGTTAGAAATCTTTGAAATTCTCGGCTTTTCCCTATTAAAATATGCATGTATATATATGTCACTGGAAAATTGCAAACTCCGGAAGATTGTAAAATATCGCGAGAAATTATAAACAATTTTTTCTAAATAAAACACGGTTATGTTGGAAAAAATGAATTTGGATGTGATTAATCGTATACAAAACGATTTTTTCATATTATATCGAGAAATCTATCTATATACATATATATAAATAAAAGTGAAAAACCACTCACTGATTAATCACGAAATCTCAGAAACTATAACACCTACAAACTTAAAATTTGGCAGGTAGGTTCCTTATAGGGTGTAGACATCCGTTAAGAACGGACTTATCGAAATTGACCCCCTAAGGGGATGAAACGGGGGTTCAAAGTTCGTATGGAGAAACGTACTTTCACGCGGGCGAAGCCGCTGGCAGAAGCTAGCAATCTAATAAAAATTATTACAATCATACGGAGTCTGCAATTTATTACAATCATACGGAGTCTGTAATTTATTACAATCATACGGAGTCTGCAATTTATTACAATCATACGGACTCTGCAATTTTCCGGTGACATACATCATCATCATCTTCCTGCCCTTGTCCCGTGTTATTTGGGGTCGGCGCAACACGTTTTTTTTCTTCCATTCTGCCCTGTCACTCGTCATACTATCACTAACTTCCTTTTCTTTCATATCACTCTTCACACAATCCATTCATCTTTTCTTTGATCTCCCTCTCCCTCTCCATCCATCCACATGTAAACTCATAACTCTTTTAGTAACAAGCGTGTCATCCCTCCTCTTCACATGACCATACCAAGACAAACGATTCCCTTTCAACTTTTCAGTCACTGGCGCCACTTTCAAACTTCCCCTAATATACTCATTTCTCACTTTATCCATTCTCGTCACACCACACATCCATCTTAACATTCTCATCTCCGCTACGTGCAATTCCGGTGACATACATACCTACACCTAAATCTTCCTTAAGAATCACTGTGTATTAGTGAAAACTGCTTGAAAATACGTTCATACAAACAGACAGACGCGGTGGAGGACTTTGTTTTAGAAGATGTAAGGATTTATTAACAAACCCAACGAACTCTTAAACCATTTACCACACAAATAACAAACAAGAAATTACAAAGAAAAAATTACCTGTAATTTTCGAACAAAACAACAATTTATTGAAGCCTTTCTTCAAACCCGAATAATGGTCCGAGTGGAAATGCGTGAGGAAGTAATGTTTCACGTTCGGGATCTCCCCGTATGAAAACGCATCAACTGCAAAATGGGTGCCTGAAAAAATACATCGAGGTTCCAGGTGTTAGAAGGATGAATCGATGCTTTCACGAACACATCGGGTGCAGCGACATATATTATAGGGAAAATATACAGGTTCCCAAACTCTTATGCAGATTGTTCGCATTTTAGTTACGAGTTACAGATTTATTTAAGTCCAATCTACGAAGCCTGGAGCATAGGCGTAGGGTAGCCAGCCTTTCGGTATTTTACAGGATGCATTTTAGAGAGTGTGTATGGAAATTACATGACTTGATTCCGCCATCACCTTTCTACCATCAGACAACCCGACGCACGGCGAGTGTCCACCCTTACGTTGTTAACACCTCTACGGTCCGGACTAAGCGTTTCGTCTCGTCGTTTATACAGCGTACATCAAAGGACTGGAACATTTTGCCTGCTGCGGTCTTTCCGTCCGCTTATAATTTAGGTGCCTTCAAGGCTAGAGTGAATAGGCTCATAATAAGCTATTGCGCTTCACTATCAACGATTGCAGCACTGCTTACCATCAGATCGCAGTCAGGCAATAGTTTATATAATTAAAAAGAGTGCTGGTGATGTGTAGGTACTTATGATTGAATGTAATTGGCGTCAAAGAGCAGACACCGTTCGTTATAAACAGTGAGAACACGGCACCAATACTGAACAAAGGTTTTTTGCTATTTGCAGCTCTGTATCAGATAGTATGGTAACAAATATTATATTTGCGGTAACGACATGTATGTATGTATACAACTATACTCATTAAACCATCATCACAACTCTCTAACTTAGAGACGAGGTAAAACTTCAAGTTATTATTAAAATGGCACATTCTAGGATGATAGCGGAGCATTCACCTTAAAGGTGGTAATTGACAAAGTCACAACAAAAACGATGAAGTATAACGTACCTGCGACGATCTTATGGTGCGGTATATTTTTGATAGAAACAGATTTCTTTGTAGACACAGATTTGGGCTGCACACTGAACTGTATCGACTCTACCGCCTTCCTTGGACTGTGGCAACTTATACAGTCTGACTTCCCCCGAGGGGATGAGCACGAAGTCTTAACCTCCGGAGTCCGACACCCTTCCTTCCTCTGCGATGAGCGAACCCTCGCCGATCTATTTGACGATTCATTGTCAACCCTAGAAGTCCCTTTGTGGGACAACTTCCGATTTCTATCGCTTTTAATCGCATCCACAAGACCCGAATTCCTACTCATGACTTCCTCATCACCGTCTTCCTTCACTCGAGCATTCACGTCAGACACTGGGTCCGCTAGACTCCTCCCTTCCGAGACTTTCAAGTTTAAAACATTCGTACGTTTTGGGAAAAAACTGTCGATAGATTTTTGTCTTAAGCTGCCGCGCACAATTCCATTGTTGACTTTCAAACCTACCACTGAGTTTCTCTTACGATCGTTTTTGAATTTACTCGCGTCCAAAATTTTCCCTTTCACTAATTTATAATTTGGTGGTTGAACGATGACATGGGATATCTTCTCGATGGCACTTGTGTTTAAAATTAGAACTTTATCTTCTGCTGTCTCTGTGGATGACGGTTTTTTCTTTTTAATTTCTAAGTTGACAGTGACGGCGGACCTCTTTAGTGGATTAGGAGTATCGAGACTATGGAGTTCGTTCATGTTTTCATCGAGATCGCTCTCTTCCGTGCTCGCTTGAGAACCTTCGACGATTTCACAATCGACCAACGTATTGTCGTTGTTCTGTGAGATTTTTACCCTCTGGATGGCACTTTTTTTGGAACTTATGTCTACACTTTGGCAGTTTTCAATACCGAAGGACACAGAGACTGTAGCTTTATCGGTAACATTATAAATGGTAGTTTCACTCTTCGAGTCTACATTTTGGTCCAATTCTGTGTGGGAGGACAGAGAAACCAATGGTGGGGATCTTTTGAGATGTTTCGTTGTTGGTACAGCATCAATTACGCTGAATGAGCAGGAATCTAAGTTATTTGCTTCACTTTGAAGATCTTCGATAGCTGAGAAACCCAAACTATCTCTGTCGACGTTTAGTTTTATTGTTGGTGTTTTTTTGGTTAAATTACACTGAGATATCAAGTTTTGTACATTTTGTGAATTTTCCTTGTTTATTGGATGAATCTGAAATAATGTTTATAACACTCTTTTAGTTTTGATCCAGTTTAGCTAGGTATTGTCTTTAATTTGGCTCATTTTGAAACACTGGTTTAGAGAAGTGAGTAAGTAGCAACAATAAGCATAAGCTGACTAGGGCAGAATCACATGATGCACAATTTGATAAACTTGTTAAGATTCAGTCAGCATATCACGCGACATAACAGGTGTTGAGTCAGTGCACCTACTCCAGGGACTTGGGCGTTACTATGATATGATCGAGCTTTAGAAATGAATTGACGAATGGTATGAGTGACAGGGACAACACAAAAGGCGATTTTTTCTTGGTTTTTAGCTTGGTTTGTGTTGCGGCTACACGGATGTAAACAACGCGCCAACACGTTCGCAAATCAACTACGTTTGGGAAAACGCGCTCGCCAACCAAGGGCATTGAAGGTCATGGATTACAACTGCTGTCTACACGGATTGCAACTAGCAAGGTCACCCCTGTTGAGACGCTGGATTACAACCATCTAGTCCCCCTTTAACACACGCTCGAAACTTTGTATGACGGATTTAGTCCGACTGTAGCTGTACCAAGGTCGAGCGTGACTCAGCGTAATTGGTATTAACACACGATAAGTCGGACGAGACGGACCAAATCCGTCGTACCAGTTTCGAACGTGTGTACACTTTAATCCTTTTTGTGTTTGTTTTCGGCAGGATACCTACTATATAGTACCCTCTATAGTACTTTTTCTTTAGAACGGTTTAAGAATCAAATATATAATACAATATATTAGAAACGGAAAGTAAAGTCCCAGCAGTGGGAATATTAAAAAGCTGATTATGCTATTATTTATTTTTTTATTTATTAAAACTTCATGCAACACAAAAGTACAACGGCTAAAGCTAGGCTAGGGGTTATTTAGGTTAATTTATTTCGTTAACTAAGTTATTGTTCACTTACCCGTTGCTTTGGTTTCAGTTTCAATCCATTACTTCTTCTCAATGACAGGGAAGAACGGCTTACGAAAGAGTTCTGTAAAGTATTTCAGTTAAATAAAGTAATTCGAAGAGTAAAGTTGCTTTTATTAATATTCAAGAGTACATCCATTATGACAAGGTTTCGGGATAAAAGTTCGGAGAATGCATAGGCTCGCGTTTGACCACTATCTCACCTGATGGTAAGCGATGATGTGGACAACGATAGAGCACGCTTGCTTAGAAATAACCTATTCACTCTTGACTTAAATACCACTAGGTAGCTATAGCTATCAGGAAACAGACTCCGGCAGGGAATTCCACTCCTTAGCTGTACGCACAATAAATGTGTTCCCCTATAAATAGCAACCCCGGTTTCGGACCTAAAGGGGGGCGGTTTCGATGAGGGCAGTTTGTTTGCTGGACTGATGGTGATGAAAAGTGTTCCACCTGCTATGGCATACCTTTCATCGACTTCGAAAGTCGAACAGGCAAACCTCCACCAAAGCTAGACCACAACTGCCTTGTAACCCATGTGGCTGGAGGTTCATCACAGGGATGACTTTGGATTAGGCACGGCCACTTATGGGGACCCTCCAATTTTGGTGGTAAGCTCATTTTGATGCTAAATAAACAACTTAAGAATCACTAGAACCTACTTTCTGAAGATTACTGTGGATACAACCCTAGATGCCATCCTGTAAGAGGTGGGTACAGTTAGGTCAGGTTTCCATTTTCCTCCTACCACACCTGAACATTCCTCCATTGATATGTGAAAGCTGGTATAGATACCGGCACGCATCTTGAGCGCTGACTTCTACAGTTCTACTTGCGCAGAATCACGCTGAAGTGAAATATCGGGTCTCTTTAGTGGTATGAAGAGACATGCGGGGGCGGGGCGGGGAGTGAAATCCTTGTACAGTGATTGGCTCGCCGATATTGTACGATGCGCAAAGCGAACCCCGCTCTTTCGCCGAGCGCTCAAGATTAGTGCCGCTATCTATATTATATTTGGATGTTTGTTAATCAGTCGCCCCTCAACACCTGATTGGATTTGCATGAAACTTGAGACATGGGGAGACCATGACCTGGACCATTCGAAATAGCTTAGGCTTTTAAACAGACTTTGACTATGTCTGATCAATTTTGACTTTTATTGTGTTGGTGGCATGTTAAATGGTGGCTGCGATAAATAGATGGTATTGTAACCACTTTTTTAACCGATTTCAAAAAGAATGAGGTTTGTGTATGTATTTTATTTTTTTGCTTTTAATGCCATCCACAAGCCTACAGACAGTGACGGTTCAAGCCAGCGCGGGGCTTGTAGCAAATTTGACCAACGGGACTCTGTGTAGACCTATTTAGTACTATTATTCTCATTTTTATTCACTATAACACTGTGGATTTTAAGATTGGGTAAGATACATGGAAATTACGGTAATGAGGAAAATCTAAGAGACTAAGTGACTATCATATTCAATGAAATAATCAGATGTATTCGAATTTTAATATATATATTTGACTAGACTCTTTTTTTGCATTCAAGGGCAGGATCCCCGAACGCGCGGGCCCCCAAATGCGTGGGGTCTGTAGCATTTGCTAATTTTTCTACATAGGTAATCCGCCACTGCCTACAGAATAGAAATCAAAATTGGTTGAACTGACAGTAAAAAAAGATTTTTTTTTAATGTCTACTCAATAATAAATTTCAAATAGAGTATAGGATCATTTTTATCCTGGTAATAAATGCCTGGGATAACTCCTAACCCTCATGCAGGTAAAGACACTGGCTCAACTGGCTATAGATAATAATAAATAAAATGAGCTTTAACTCAAGAGAGCTGAACACAGAGTGGCCTTGAAACAGCTCTTCTGAATCTGTCAATGCTTTCAAGGATGGGCACGACTTTTAGCAATGAAGAAAACAAATAAAATATAAATAAGCTAGATATAGCATGTACAAATGGTAGATATTTCAAAATTACTTAATTACATTTTTGTGTATGTGTGTGTGAAGGCAGAGCTTTTAATTCATTAAACAACAAGCGAACACCGGTGTTTGCTCGCTCCGGACGGATTCGGATCGATTCTGTCTCTAATTACGGTACTCAAAAGGTTAACATAAGTAATTATGTAATAAAAACTCAGTTGTATTGTTGTAGAAATTTTTTAAACCATTATTGGCATTTTCATGACACCATTAGAGAAAAAATTGAACTATTTTGTAATGATATCAAATGCTTCAGGTGATCCAAATAAAATTATCATCGAATATTTCCCCCTAGTCGTTTTTTTTTACTACAGTATAATAACTAAGTCAAGCATTGCTGATAAATTTGACTTTTTTTCCCACTGTTACTACAATATTTTTAATTATGTGTCTGTGAGTTGAGAGTTAAGAATTCAAGGTCTCTAATTAGCAATACTCAATACTTTATTGCATTCCACATTATGTACATATAGGTGTTATGAAATATTGTCAAGAACAATATGGACCCTGTCGGGCACAACAAAGTTAGGAGAGAGGATGGTGGCAAAGTAACAATTCATGGAATTAATTATTGTAGGTAGATTTGTTACATGTATATTATTAGGTATGTATGTGTTTATGTATTGGTAAGACTAGTGTCAAATTTCAAAGCTTCTTCAAAAAAAATTATGATGGTTTTTTTTCTATGTAACTTTCATATAAATTTTGTTTTTTTTTCTAGAAATTAACGATAAATTACTGATGATAACATTACCTGTGTTAGAGAGATATCACCATCACATTTTCTCACAACCCTCGGATTCAAAAGAGATGGAATATAATTGTTAATATCATCACCATTCATCTTCCATTTCAGTGCAAAAACTCGTAAGTAACAATTTTATTTTAGTTTGCAAAACACGTAGATCTCTAATTTCGTGTTTTTATTTACTTACTGATGCAAACAAGTATCGTCCGTCTTGTTGTCATTGTCTGTTACTGTCAGTGTCAAAAGCCTTAAATAAGTCAATGGGCAAAAAAGTCAAACTCTTGTGTCAAAATAATAGGGTTGTGAAATTCAGACTATTTGACTGAATCATCAACTATTTATTGCCGGGAGGCTTAATGGCAGGTCCATATTTGTGTATGGAAAAACAGCGTGTGATGTGAATAAGAGTTGTTTTTTTAGGGTATCCAAAGGGTAAACCGAGACCCTATTACTAAGACTCCGTTGTCCGTCCGTCTGTTCGTATGTCACCAGGTTGTATCTCATGAACCGTGGTAGTTAGACAGTTGAAATTTTCACAAATGATTTATTTCTGTTCATTCTGTTTTTTAGTTTTTGTTATAGCGGATAACAAAAAATACTAAAAAACATATAGACATATAATAAAATTGTAGAAAAGTGGTGTCTGTACACTGGAAATATATAAAAAAAAGTAGCAGGGGTTGTTATTATATCGATGCCGAACCCGAGATTGTAATTAATTTTTTTTTGTCTGTTCGTCTGTGTGTCTGTGTGTTTGTGCACGCTAATATCAGAAACGGCTTATTCGATTTAGATGCGGTTTTCACTAGTATATTTTAGTAAGCTTCACTTAACATTTAGTGTTTATTTCATGTCAATTGGTTCATAAATAAAAAAGTTATGTTAATTTAAAGAATCACGGCGAACATTTGTTAAGGTATTCTATTAGAGTACGTACACCCCTCGCGCCTGCGCGTTCGTGGCTATATAAAGCGCGCTGAGAGCCGAGCCGCTGCGCCCTGGCTGGAGGCTTTGATTCTAGAATTTAGGCCGCCACAGGCAAGTCCGGTTAAGCAGCCAACAACCTCCTAGGTTGACCTGAGAGAGGCCACACATAAAAAAAAAAAACGCGCCGCTGCCATAAGGATTCAGTTATTCGTAGCGAATGCACGTATCCTGGAGAGTATAGGCGAATAGTTGCATTCGATTATTGCGGTTCACTTGAATACTGACTAAACAGTCATAGTATAGTCACTTGCTGGATGGGGATCAACATTGGGATGATGCTTTGTCAGAAGCAAGTATTAGCGAAAGTCCTCATCGGTTGCGACATTTGTTTGCCGTCATGCTGGTGTTTTGTGCACTTTCTGACGCTGCACAGTTATGGTATAAGTATCAGAACAAATTGGCTGATGATTTTTTTTAGGCACGTACAACTTAATGATAACAACCCAATTGAGGAGAGATTACGTGAAAGTCAATTGAATCATTGTTAGTTGGCTATTGATATCCTACATCTATTGGGGGTAATCCTATTTCTCAATATGGCATGCCGGAGGCATCATTTGACGGTGAACGTATTAATAGAGATTACGCGATGGAAACCAACTATGATCCAATTGACCTGGCCGAAATTTTACAAACTGATGTCTCGAGGCTAACTGATGAACAGTGTTTGATATTTGATCGGGTGTGCCGCAGCGTTGATAGGACTTTGGGAGAAATGCTATTTGTAGATGCACCCGGTGGAACGGGTAAAACATTTCTTACGAAAGTTATTTTGGCGAAGGTACGAAGCCAAGGTAAAATCGCGCTTGCTGTCGCTTCATCAGGCATAGCAGCCACATTGTTGCCAGGTGGGAAAACTGCTCATACAATGTTCAAAATTCCGATCGATTTAGACCGCACAGAAAGCCCTGTTTGTAATATTTCAAGAAACAGCGATAAAGCTAAGGTTCTTCGTGATTGTAGCCTTATTATATGGGATGAGTTCACAATGGCCAATCAAAAAGCAGTAGAAGCAGTAGACAGAACATTGCGTGATGTCAAGCAAAATGATCAACTCATGGGTGGCATTACTATGCTTTTTTGTGGTGATTTTCGTCAGACTCTCCCTGTAATACTACGTGGGACAAGGGCTGATGAAGTTAGAGCCTGCCTAAAGAGTTCTCGACTGTGGCATTACATTATCCATTTGCATTTGACATTAAATATATGCGTGCGCAAATTGGAGGCAACGAAAATGCTCAAGAATTTTCAGCTTTGCTACTTGAGATTGGTAACGGTGTGTATCCGCAGGAACAAGGAAAAGTTGTTCTTAATGAAAACCTATGCAACATAGTTTCATCAATGCGAGACCTCATATATCATCTGTGTATGGAAACGCAACGCAAATACCAACTTGCGAAAATTCCTGGCTTTGCGAAAGGGCTATTTTGATGCCACGAAACGACCAAGCAGCAACAATAATCGCTGAAATTTTGAGCTATGTTCCGGGGGATTATGTTGAGTATATCTCCATTAACAGAGTCATGGAAGAAGGAGAATCTACAAGCTACCCAGTAGAATTTTTAGAATCCCTCAATGCTCCTGGAGCCTACCAGCACATACAATAGAATTAAAAGTAGGCGTACCCATAATGCTTCTTAGAAATTTAAGCCCCCCAAAACTTTGCAATGGTACCAGGTTAAAAGTGACCAATTTACAACGAAATCTGATAGAAGCCGAGATTTTAACAGGGTGTGGAAAAGATGAAAGTGTTTTCATTCCTCGGATTCCTCTCATTCCAAACAATTTTCCATTTAGTTTTAAACGAGTCCAGTTTCCAGTCAGCCTATGTTTTGCGATGACAATTAATAAAGCCCAAGGTCAGACGCTGAAAGTTGTGGGTGTAGATCTAAGTATCAGCTGTTTCTCGCACGGTCAGTTGTATGTGGCTCTGTCACGGGTTAGCAATCCTAAGAGCCTGTATGCTTTCATCCCAAATTAGATCAACCTCGGTTCAGATTGGCTAAAGTACATAGTTCTTTCATGGGGTACTGTGTAAAATTTTATAATAAAATACCAGTTGAGATTCTACATCTAAATGAGTCCAAATTTAAAGCATGCATTAAACGCACACTATGTAGACAAGCGTATTATAAACTGGAAGATTATATCCTTGATAAAAGCGCTTGGCTAAATGCCGGTCCTGCTCCGCAGCCACAGCCACTTTTACCTTCAAATTAGTTTTTTTTTTTTATAATTTCGGAAGAGATAGGTACTGTTCCCCTTTTTGTATTGTTGTTTTCGAAATGTTTTTTTTTTATTTTATTTTATTGTTTTATTTCAATAGAGCTTATGATAATTTATTATCTTTTGTATTTGGAAACAATAGCATTGTATAATGTAGAAGCACTTTGTTTTTCAAGTTTTGTGAATGTGAAGTACCATGGAGCATTTTTATTAGGTTAAGAGCATGGCAGTTGAGAGTTTGTCATGCTCACTCAAATGTCCCGCTGATGGTGGCACGTGTTATTGGGTCATTCGGTTCCCTTCAAAATGGTTGAACTGAGTAGGGCTGATGCACGCGTCATGCTCGTGAACGGGTGCCGTCAGTTGAGACTGGTCATCTCTTAGCTGCCAGTGACTTAATTCAATTTCTATTTTTTTTTTTATTAGTTTTTATTTTATTCTTTTAATTATTATTACTTATCTACATTGTGCTCACATATTAAAAACGACAAGAAATATGTAACCAAGATTTATGTAACTCATAATATGATTTAAAAGAGTGTCCATGGAGTTTCTTGCACGTTCTTCTCCATAGAGATCTACGCTTTGGAACGTGCAATTTAGCTTCACTTGTATTTTTTTTTTTTGACTGACCGACATTTTGACAATTCAAAAGTGCCTGTAATTGGTCTATTTGAAATAAACGTTTCTGATTTCTGATTTCCCCGATGGCCATACGTCAAATATCGTATACAGAGAAGCATTACTGTAAAGTAAATTTTTAGCTTCCCAAACGACGGTATATGTAATTCAAAATATGCTGCCCGTAAAGTCACTATTCCACGCGGACGAAGTCGCGGGCACAGCTAGTAATGAAATAAATATTTAAGAGTGCTCCCAATATGAAATAGAAATTCAAAAATTATTTAGCTACAAGGTAAAATCGAAAACAAAATAATTATTTTTCCATACAAATTTTTAAAAAAATGTCACGAGTTCCATGTAAAGTTGTTTCATCACTTTTTAATGAGGATGAGCTGAGTCTAATAAATAATCAAAACGGTGGCAAGTCGTCGGAATCCAATTTTGTTACACAAAACTTCAATCCCGCAGACGTGCGGGATCCCTCATAAGTAATCCCGCATTTCTGATCCTGCAGAAGAGGTGGTGCGGGATCACGCACTTGTGGGATTGGATTTCCTAATCAGATGCAAAAGGTTCATCATCAACATAAAAATTGTAATGCACCACACTCCTTAAATTTAGCTATTATATTATAACTCTTGGTTACAAAATCAACATTTTTTCCAAATTATTTAAATAATTAAAAATCAATATCTCTCGAATCTCAAATAACCAAGTGTCATTAATTATATTATTAGCCAGGGCCGCCTCAATATTAAAACTATAGAACAATAATTCACTTAAAATGTTTTTTTGCCTCTTCTTCCTTTTCTGAAAAGTTGCGATAGTACCTAGATATCAGATCTGATGAACTGAAGGGTGAGGTGTCAGATGATGTTCTGTGTGATTACATAGTAGTGATGCAATGGAAGTGTCTTAACGGAAGCGGAAACGGAAACAGATCTCAAAAGTAAATTTTTGTGGATGCGGAAGCGCAAACGGAAGCGGAAGTGTTAATACTATTGAAGAAAAGCACAATTTTATTCAGAATGAACTAGAAAAAATATAATAATAAAGAAACTCGTTGCGACACGTTTGTGTAACGTCCCCGACCCCCCCCCCCCCCCGCGACTCTTGATGTGTCCAGACGTCCACGCGGCCCCCACCCCCACGCTCCACGCTGTAATCTTCCGTTTAGAGTTCAAAAGCAAAAGCGGAAACGGAGGTGAAAAAGCTTGCGGAACTTCTACAGAAGCGGAAGTGGAAGCAGAGTTCTGTTGCAACACTATTACATAGTTGTGAAGTCGACAATTTTACTATGCATTCTCAACTAAAACAAAAAATATTTTTTTTCAGAATACAATTTTTTTAACTTTGCATAGAGTACTGAAACATTTTATTGAGAGGCGGCGTTTCTTGGTGATACAAGATGTTTCCAATAACTCATCATCATCACATTATTTTTCTGCTCTAGTCTCATGTTACTTGGGGTCGACGCATTACTTTTTTTCCTCCATGTTTCAAAAAACTAAGCTAGTATTTATTTCAATTCAACACCTAAAAATATGGTAATTAAATATTTTTTAATACAATAAAAGTCGACTACTTTATAAAAAAGTCAACTATTTTAATGATAAACACACAGCACTAACATTGTCTATGACAACCAATGACAACAAACACACGTCAGTACTTGGAATAGTATTGCCATAAATAATATATTATTTTGCAACTGGGTAAATTATGCGGTTTTAAAATGTTAGTTTTAGAAAAATAATGACAACAATAAGCTTGAGTATATTTTCAATATTGCTTCGCTTTTCCTATACCTTATAATAATGTATTTAGTTGTTGATGCATATATATTTTATCCTTGGGGAACAAACTCGAGTTTTTTATATTATGCCGCACCTCTATAACGGGAGTTTTTTCTCAAGTGATAGCAACAATTTTTCAAACTTCAACATTTTGCTTTTCACGGAAGGATATTGTGTGAGAAAAATATTGTTTTTATTAAAATAAACACAAATTGAATGAAATAAAGACTGAGAATCGTAAACCGAACTGTTCTTGATTTACTGCGAATGTGAGTATATTTTGAGTACAATTTTTTTAATGTTATGTTAGGTTAGATGTTACCTATAATTTTCGCTGACTGTCCCTAAACATTTTTCCGATATTTTAAAATTTACGCTTAATTTCTTAGGGGCTGAAAATGGCTTTTTTATTTTTGATCAGCTAGAAAATGCCCTCCATGTATGGAATGAATGTTTCCCAACATACGATTATGTTATGCTCGAGTGAACATAAATAATCAATAAGATTGTGACGAGGGTCATTTTCGCCGTTTCATGCAAATATTTACGTGCAAACTTAGCATTACTTTGATTTTAATTACCAACTTAGTGCGTTTTCGCCATTAAATCATACTTACCTATACTTTTTATTTTATAATAAATATTTATTATCACTTGTTAGTATCAACAGATAGTTTAATTATTTTTTAAATACGGGATATCTTATCATTTCATTCAACATAATCTTCATTTTTATACATAACATTTTCTGGGACCATTCATGTCAAAGTTCAAAGTCAGCAATGTTTATTCAGTGTGTTTTATTTCCATTACCTATTACAACTTTTTCTTTCTTCATCATTAATTCTATATTTATTTCTCTTTTAGACCCCAGTTATTCATTGTGTTCAAATTTACTTTACGTAGTAGGTAACTACATAATATTAGTTTCAATATTTATATGTACTTGAATTTTAATATGTGTAATATTAATGATTATGAGTGATTTATTATATATATTTACAATACAACATGTATTTATTACATCAACAATTTCTCCACAATTCTGCAAGGCAAGAAGACAAGGGATAACATTAAAGTGTAGAAGACACAACACAATATATAATTAAACAGGAATCATAAAAATATATTGAATATGGCGGGTACGCGGCGTGCTCGTAATAACGCCAATTCAGTGGTCATACCCCGTCAGAACTCTGTGTCTGACAATGGAAGGACCCGTCAGAACCTTAGTCCTGAAGCATTAGCGGCTATGAATAAAGAACAACTCCGGGCCGAATGCAGGAAACGGGGGCAGCGGGCTACAGGCAACAAAAATGAGCTGGTATAAAGCTGTTTGCGTTTGTGTCTGTGCTTCATTTTACTTTTTTTTTGCCGGTTGTAATGTGATGCTTTAATTTTTTAATTCTTGTAGATTAATAGTGATGTGATCAATGTTTTGCTCTTTAAACTCGATTTCTATAAATGTTATTGCACTAATTTGTTTATGATAGTTGTAAATATATATAATAAAATTGGTAACAATTTAAATTGTTGCATCATTTATGTTGCTTTGCAGTTTTTTTTTTGCGTTATTATTAATTATTTTTTGCACATTATTCATCGCTACTTTTTATATTTTTCTTGTTAATTGTGTAGATAGTAAGTATTCAAACATTATGTAATTTATTTTTTAATAATTCTACATTCAAAACAACTATTTCATCAACATTACATGATGATATTGCATGTTTTATATAAAAAAATATGTGTTACAAAGTCACAATAACTTCTCTTTCCTGGGAAGGACATAATTTAAACACGTATTGTCTGACGTTGTTGCTAAGGGCGATGACACATCGCATGATTAAGTGCGTTATCCGCGTCCGGCGCTACAACTAATAATCCGTGTCCGTGGTTCCGGTACTCATGTACGATTGTACCTAGTTTATTATCTTACATGAACTTAAAAATAAAGTCAACAAGAAATTTTAATAAATTAAATTAAGTATGCATATTTCGTAGCCATATCTTAGAATTGGCCATTTCATGATGTAGTCGGCTATTTCACTTAGTGGTTGGCCATTTCATGAAATGGTCTTCTCACTAACCTTTAAACCTCACTTGGGCCATGTTATGAAATGGCCTATCCTACAATATGGCTACTACGACAAATAGGTCATACATAAAGTGCCGAATTGTTACTGTTCGTCCTTAGGGACAATGTCAGGCGCAATAGTTTTCAAGATAATGACTAACTTTTACACTTAAGTATATGTTTAATTTTTAATTGGTAAAACAAAATTTAGTTTAAAAAAAAAATTCAAATATGAAAGTATAATAACTGGAAATATACAGGTTGTGTACTTTCGTACACCAAGGGTGCTTACATAAAGAAACAGGTTTCCGGTACAGACAAATCTGTACGGATAGGTACCGATCAGCGCAGGTATAATATTTCAATATAATCCTATTCACTCACTTATAAAGAAACAGGTTGTTTTTTTATGCGAGCTAACACTGTACCGATCGGTACCGACCTGTACAGATTTGTCTGTACACCTGTACAGATTTGTCTGTACCGGAAACCTGTTTCTTTATGTAAATACCCTTAGGCGAGTTGTACACAGGTACAACACTTGCAATAAATCGATATGATTTCACAAATTATAAACAAACTGCTAAATAGACATCAACAGCCGCCACTTTGGCGAGAATCCTCTGGCACGCAGAACAATCAACATAGTCGTCAATATTGTTAATGTGACTTATAAAATTATTAATCATCTCACTATAAGTGCACATAATGTATATATGCGTCAGTTTACTTCCGAGCTCCGAAGATAAACGCGAGTCCATTACTCCAGCCTATCACTTCGTCTCACGCAAGAATTTATCCAATTTCAACAAGACACTTGTGTTTGCATTTCAAGTAGATAATTTATTTAAGTAAACTTACAGTTTAGTCGAGACAGACTCATTTACCTACATACATTTTGGTTACCCCATTATGTTGAGTTCGTCTCTAATTCATAAAAAAAAAGTACCTAGGCATTATATTTCAGACTCCTCCAGTGCGCTCAATACATTTAAAAAGTTTTTTTTTTATTTACACGTATAGAAATCTATAGAATATACTTGTCTTCTAAATATTGTGGTCAAGTAACCTAGAATATCTCTGTCTATATCCTTAAGCTACACGAGAATACAAGCCTCGATAATCTGGCCGAAAATAAAAAGAGCGGGAAATTACGTTCGATTAAAAAAATGTTAACAAGACTCAAGTGCTTTATGGCTCGTCTCGGTCATTAAAAAAAAAGAAACTAAACAGAATGAATAAATAATGGTTTGTTTATCGATAGACGATAAGTATCGTATATTCTCTACTCAAATACCACTTAGAATTTATAGCGATCGATTATTGCACCAAAATAAATCGTTTGAAGTTGGTGTACACGTAAATTTTCTCGCGCAAACTTGCGAGAGATAGATAACAGATTTCCGTCTCGTCTCTTCTGCCAAGATGTTATATTATGTCTACTTTGAACTGTATAAAAACAAAACTAATTACAAAGAAATTGATGTTGATAGCCTCTACTCTATGCTTGAATAATAACCTTTATTTTAGTCCGGCCCATACGAGCGCATTAAACCAATAAATTACGTTAAAAAAAAAACTCACGCACAAAACATAATTGCCAAAAACCTCAATACCTGTCACTAAAAAGCAATTTTTAAAAATTTTGTCTGTCTATCTATCTGTTTGTTGCGGATATTCTTCGGAACGGTTGGACCGATTTTGACTGGACTCTTACTGGTAAATAGCTGGTGTTGTAAGAAGTAAATTAGGGTACTTTTATTTAAAAAATGATTATAAATGTTAAGCACAAAAAAAAACTTCTTGACATTGTGATCAAATGGCATTATACTATTTAAAAAAAAAATCTGTTTTACGAGTCTGATGCGAGTGAAGTCGCGGGTACCAGCTAGTAATTAAACCTTTCATTAATATTCAAAGAATTTAATTAAGCGTCAGAGTGGAAATTCTCGGTTTTTTCTTTTAAAACCAATCTACTGTTGACCCTGAAAGTAATGATTAGGCACTTATTTATTTAGCTAGGTATTCAATTTCAACCTACATTCTTTAATCTGAAACCAACCAATTATAAAAGAAGCCCCTATAAGTTCTTCATGCTAGTTTACCGCATTTGTTCATCTATAGATTTATACCGCGCGACCTGGTAACGCTTCTATTAGGTAACTCAGGTGAGCAGCAGAGCATTCTAACTATTTTCTAAAATTGTGATACCTTCCTGTTTTTCAAAATACTCATCATACACACAAAATTTCATCCGAATCGGTCAAGTCGTTTAGGAGGAGTTAGGTACAAATATACGTACGGAAGAATTATGTAAATAAAAATAATAATGAATAAGGGATACTTTAAAAACGTTGAAACTTCACGAGTCCCGCACCGCACTAAGGCCGCTATCCCACTGGCGTTTTACGAGCGTTGGCGCTTCTCCAATGTCTACGCAGCGCTAACGTTGCGCAGACGCGACGTTAACGTCGTGGTTTTAGGTGTACGCAAGAAACTTGCGACGTTAACGTCTCGTCTGCTCGATGTTGGCGCTTACCGCTAGAAACTTGCGACATTAACGTCGCGTCTGCGCAACGTTGGCGATGCGCAGAAGTTGGAGATACGCCAACGCCCGTAAAACGCCTGTGGGATAGCGGCCTTAAAGGAAAAGATCACAAATTCGAACACTGTCTTTTTATCTCGAAATTCGATTATGAATTTCATGCAAGCGTGTGACGCTAAGGAATGACGTGTTGCGGAATGGCAGGACTTATTCTGTCTTCTTTCTGTTTGTGATCATATCAATAAAGCATTTGAAGAAGATATTATCAGTAATTCACGCCTTCAATGCCTCCACGGGGAATTTCTGAAAAAAGAACCCCGTCGCGAACCTATCAACAAAAAAAAAAAATCCCCGGTCCTAAACGTGTGTCAGTCAATAATAGTCTGACACGCCTTCCCGCTTCATTCTAGACCAGGAAAAAGTCTTAAGATGACTTCCAACCTTACTTCCTACCTCAAAATAAAGGCTTTAATCCCTGAAGCAAAGCTAAAGGTGCGCCTCCTTTAGATCAGATACATAATTCTGCCAAAATGAATTATGTTATATTTTTTTGTACATAAAAGAGGGCTTTGTTGCAAACCTTGTTGTTTGTAAATTGGACAAGTAACAGGCAATAAGCTAATAGTTAGATTTACTTACAGGAAAACTTGCTTAAAACAAACCACCGAGTTGAAGTATCTATATTAGAGCTAGCTTTTGCCAGCGGCTTCAACCACGTGAAAATCAAAAATCGTTCCAAGGGAAACATCCTGGAATACAAATTACCTACGGTATGTCCTATTCCAGGACTTGATCTGCCTGTGTGCCACGTTTCATCCTTATCCTTTCAGCCACATGAGCGTGAAGGAGTAACAAACATACAAATATACACACAAACTTTCGTTTTCATAATATTAGTGGAATTTATCGCGTCGCGGCGCGGAATTTCGCTACCATATCTTTGGCCATGAGAGCAACCTGCCCATAACCATTTAATTCTAGAACAAAATAAGTTCTTAGAGATCAATTTATTGATAAGATGCGGCACGACCACAAAGATGGCGAAGGATAATCATTGTTAAACCTGAAAAATGCTTACAATACAGAATATTTTCCAGGATTGTTAGAAAGTGTCACGACCCTAGAATGGAAGGAATACGGGTAGGTTTAGTCAGTACAAGTGTGATACTCTTATTTGTTGCAATTGTTATTTTGGTTATTTATTATTATGAGTCTTGTGTCCCACTGCAGGGCAAATACCTCCCTTCTTCTTCCACTCTTTTTTGTCTTTAGCCACTTCTGGCCAATCTTTAGGCTAGGAATCTAAATCGTCACGCCATCTCCTTCTGGGGCTACCGCGTCGCCGGCTCCTGCTGTTCGGAATCTATCTATCTATCTATTGTGGTCTGGTTTCCGCACTTCTAGCCATGGCGGCCTTCACTTCAACCAGCCCACCTCACTCCAGAAGTAGATGAGTCTTTTCAGTTTGCTCAGGGCATCTATGAGTGAATTCGGTGCTCCCAAGGTTCGTGTTCTTATTTCGCTGACGGCTGTGCACTCGAGGAGCACGTGCACGACAGTTTCCTCTGACTCCATTCATCCTCTGCACAGAGGACTATCCGTGATATTCATTGTGAAGAAGTGTTTGTTCAGTGAGCAGTGTCCGGTGATGGTCCTCGCCACCAGACGCAAGCTACCTCTGTCTTAACGCAAAAGGTTGCTGGTTAGGGTTTTATTTAAGTCTGGCATGGCTTATTAGCTGTTCGGGATTCAGTCAGTGATTGCCTTCGCCCAATGTCGTTACGGCATGCGGCAGATGTGGCCTGCCCAGTTCCATTTTAGTATGGCGGCTGAGAAGTATACTTTGCAGATACCTATGTCTGCGAAGTATACTGTTACATATGCGATTATTTTGGTTATATTTTTTTTATTAGGTACTATTATTTCTGTATTCTGATACTTTTGAATTCTTTCCTGTAGCTTCACTGTATACTGTACTTGTATCACACGGAACTTTTAATCAGCGTATACTGCTAATTGGTCCCGGGCCACTAAGATACAAGCTGTGCCTAGTTTGGGGTTCACGGCCCCAATTATAATTCTATATTTCTTATTTTTCTTTCAAACTGGTGTTTCAATAACTAAAAAACTCCTATGATTCCATCTCTGACAATACAATCTATTGTCTACTCTCCCATGAAATAATAATGCTATGTACGTTTTTTTTTTTCAGTTTCAAGGTCAAGTAAGTCAGAGTCAAGTAACTTTTTTAATTGTTGTTAGGCTCGCGTTTGACCCCTATCTCACCTGATGGTAAGCGATGATATGGTCTACGATGGAGCACGCTTGCCTAGAAGTAACCTTTTCAGTCTTGACTTAAAGATCCCTACATTTTAGCTATCAGGAAACAGACTCAGCAGGATATTCCACTCCTTAGCTGTACGTACAAACTACTCCCAATCTATTTGGAGAATGAGGGCGTGTCAGACTTTTACTGGCTAAAACCCACCTATGTTTCTTCAGTTGCCATTTGCGTTTCAGGGCCACAACTCTTTCGAACATTCCTTCCATGCTATTTACTTCACATAGCAACGCGTGTTCAACCAAAGTGCTTGTTTCTACGTTGCCTAAGCTATTTATTCAATTGATGGCTAAATTGATAACGGAAACAATACATAAAGCAAATTGTTGTACCTACACTGTTACGAAACTCGAAGAGTTTTTTATGTATTCAGTTGTCATTTGAAAGAAGGAAAGAATGAAAAAAAATTTATTTGTGACTCAAAATAAAAAAAATAAAACTGTTCCGAGGCCAAAAGGCGTAGAAACTCAGCTTATGCTGCGATCATTAAAAAGAATAAAATGCAGTGTTCTTTCTGCTAGCTTTCTCATTCAGCTAGGGCCTGCCGAGATGCTAGGGACACATTTACGGAACGTTTTAAAGAGTAGGATAAGCATAATCAGCCTTATAAGTTCCTGAGACTCAGGGCTCCTCTCTTGGAGAGAGAATGGGCCGTAATCCACCACGCGGGCCCAGTGCGGTTTGGTGGTTGTCACGTCTTCGAATTTTTGGTTCTAGGACGATGTCGGTTTCCTCACGATGTTTTCCTTAACCGTTTTGAGAGTAGTGGTGATGAAATAAATTACACAAAGTAATGCTGCCTGGCTGGGTTTGAACCCGCGACCTACAACTCGTAAGTCGGGGCCGTTACCAATCGGCCATCACTGCTCTCATCATTTTAAGATTCACTCAAAACTAATATGTTAATAAGCTGTAGGTACCTAAAATATGTATATAAATAATAAAAAAGGTTTTTAAAAACATAACACTCCTTTTTTTGGGCAGTCGTGTAAAAAAAAATGAGGTGAATTTGAAGACTAATTAACCTTCCAATCATTACCTATATATTTCTAGCATAAGATGTGTTCCTCTGCTGCAATTGCGTCCCTATGCAGCAGAGGGAAGCACCTAAGTACTTCTAAATCTCTGTCTTGAGTCTTGTGCGATGTCTGGCCATATTCCCTTCCTTTCACCTTCCTATACGAAAAATATATAGCGTGTTTAAAGTAATCAAGTAATTTGATTGTAGGTTAATGTAATATATAACCCGTATAACTAATAAAATTCTTCACACAAAAACTGCATTTATAGTGTTTTATATCAGTAGGTTTTATTTTAGTCATGAGTTTTTGCTAACATTTTCTTAATCGAATTACTCACCACAGCGTTAAGTCAGCATAATAACACTTAAACCTGTATTATTTTATCAGACTTTACAAATCAAGCAAATATGTAGGTACCTTGATATTCTTGATATTGACAAAACCTACCAGAGACAAATTGACAAGCACTTTACTGTTTTTACATAGTATCTCATAGAAGATGCACTTCAGAAGTCATTGTTACTTTTTCGTCATAGCAGCTAAATAAAAATAGATGCTAGAAAATTGTGAATCCAAGCAGGTATGCTTGCCTGGGTGGACAGCATCCTATTAAGACCACAGGACCCTTCTTTGGGCTTTTTTTTTTGGGAAAATCATCTAATGACATCTCCCGCTCTTGGGCGGGGTGGGAGTTAGTGTCAGACTGTTACTGACTAAAAACCCACTCTTGTTCCTTCGTTGCTTTTCGTACCAGGGCCGAGTCTTCCTTTCAGAAGCAGACCCTTGGCCCCAGTAGGCTTCGACCCTGCTGAGCCCCTACTGTTTGCTGACATCTCCTTGATTCGCGCGTAGAACAGTACGCGCCGTCGACGACTTGGGCTCGGTCCGGACGGGTACCGGACGGTCGGACGGCAAGCTACCCACTGCTTGCCGCAAGCCCGCGCTTACGGTGGCCGGAAATGGGATCGGAATCCCGGCGGCGGCTGGGGCGTGAGGACCGTTGCCTCACGCGATCTGCTGCCTCCTTTGCTAGCATTACTGCTTCGCAGAAGGAGGCGACCGCCTGCCACTCCTCCTCGCTCCGGACCATGGCCTGTACCAAGGCCCAGCGCGAGAGATCGCCGACCCTTCTTTAGGCTTGGAAATAATAAAATAACCTCTCCGACTCTCGGTTTACTGATTAAAAACTACCCGTTCCTTTCGTTGCCCCTTGTGTTCCAAAGCCGTGGTGACTTTCAAACTATCCTGCAACTCTGGCAGGTATCAACCCAGACCCGTAACCCGATGATACTAGTAACAATAATAGCTTGCTACTGCTGCCCCGCGCATCGGAAGGCCTAAACATATTTATTTATTTTTATTTATATTTATCCTCACTTCGGAACGTCTTGCAGCAATTACACCAATGGAGCACAATTAGTCCAAAATCTGCTACTTCCAACATCGTGTGCGCAGTGGAATGGTAGTCATGAAAGGAGCGGCGCGGCGGAGCGTCACGTCGCTCGCTTACGCAGCATCAGGCCATCGCTCCTCCAGGATTCCACATGCATCAAATCCCATACTGAACACATTTTGAAATGTCAATGCTCTTTCGATGAGTTTTTACAAAGAAAATTAATTTAAATTGAAAAATACGGAAAATTTTGATATGTCATCTTTGTCATCATTGAAACCTAATCGATTCCGGATTATCCAAAGACAATGTAAGCAAGTGCCTATAGGGCTATCCCTGCTTTAACTTTCATTTTTGCAGAGGCCGCAGGGCTCCTAAATCCCTGCGGCCTCTGAAAAAAATGAAAGTTATATTCCATTTTTATTTTTAACCGACTTCAAAAAAAAGGAGGAGGTTATCAATTCGGTTGTATTTTTTTTTTTTTTTTTTTTATCATCATTTTTTTTTTTTTTTTTATGTGTGTTACCTCAGAACTCCGTCGTTTATGGACCGATTTGCAAAATTTTTTTTTCCCTTTATAGGATATGCTTCCAGATTGGTCCCATTTTTTTCAAAATCCAGTTCTGATGATGGAATCCATGAGGAATCGAGGGAACTCCTCAAAAATTATAGGCAACCCTATGGTAATTTTAGTATTTTCATCAAGAACTTAAGCATTTACAGTCAAAAAGTAACATTTGATGAAGTGGAACTGATGAAGAAGACCAGAAATGGTCAACGGAACTTCATACTCAAATAGATATCACATTGAAGATATAGTTAAGCGACTATGACAATACAAATAAATGAATGATTCTGAATAGTTACGTTGAAAATGGTATCATCGAAGTGATCTGATGATGATGATGGAGCCGGAAGGTAGGCACTGGAACTCCGTAATTAATCAATGTAACCTAGCCGTGTTTGGACTCATTAGAATTGTCATGAGATGCACTTTGGCTATAAGGTACTATCGAACTGATCTGATGATGGAGCCGGAAGGAGGAAGGTAGGCACAGCAACTTTATAATAAAACAATGTAACCTAGCAGTATTTGGGTTAATTGGAATTGTCATTAGAAATAGGCACTCTGTTTATAAGTGTATCGCAACTAAAAAGTGTGAAATAAAAACTTTTTAGAAAAAAAAAATAACCGACTTCACTAAAAAAAACACTAAAAGGATCAAAATAACTTTAATTTCGGAAGTCGGTGTTAAATAAGAATCAAACAATACCGAGAAACACCGACATCCGAAATTAAAGTTATTTTGATCCTTTTAGTGTTTTTTTTAGTGAAGTCGGTTATTTTTTTTTTCTAAAAAGTTTTTTACTACTACTAGCTCCTGCCAGCGGCTTCGCCCGCTTGAAAGTAGGTATTCATACAAACTTTGGACCTACGTTTCACCCCCCTAGGGGATGACTTTCGGAAATTCCTCGCTTAGTGCTCGTCTACGTCATAAAAGGCTTCTAATCCCAGTAGTTTCGGCTGTACGTTGACATATCAGTCAATCAGTTTCTCCTTTTATATTTATATATACAGATGATAAGATACAAATTCATACTATTTAATGAATTAATGTTACAAAAAGAAACTGCTCTTGCTGTTGTTGCTATAAATTTTAACTGTCGCGTCCGCCTATCCGATGCCAGACGATGTCATCTCAGACGTTGAAAGAAGAGGAACTGCTTCTTGTCACGCCAAGATCTATTAAAAAGTTCGACTAGGTACGTACTATATTCACGTGATCGTCTTCTTGCCCTGTGTGCTGAGTTCGAGTTGTTTTTCGTTAACGTAATCGGAACGTTTACCGCGTTTGGCTTTCTGATTGGTTATAAGCTTGGAGCGAACCAATTGGAGCGCAGGACAACTCACTAGGCACTCTAATGTCTAGAAAGGGGGACCGTGCGATTTATGAAGAAAAAGACATCTTATGTCAACGTCAACTAAATTGAGATAAGGGTAAAGAAATTGATGGTCTTCCTGCCTTTGTCCCAATTTTTGTTAATAAAAATAAAAGTGTTTTTTGAGACCGACTCAACAAGATTTTTTCTTCCTCTCTGTCAACCGTCACGCTGTCTCTCAACTGTTGTTTCACTTTATTTTTTTTGTAGCTACCTATCAGTCCTCGCACAATCCATTCAGGGCTGGATCTCCTTGTCCATCCATACACGCTAAGAATAAATCTATATAAAAATTGGACGAATATTTAGTAATATATAAAACTGCATTATCATTGCCCAAAGTATCAATAACAAACAACGATACAACGAATACTGGTCAGTGGACCTGCGCAAGCGCACGCGATCATCACGCCACCGCTCGTTTATTTCCGGAAACTAATTAACGCACTTCATTTTAACTCTAATTTTCAAGGGCGTAAGGTCCATTATCAATGTCACACATATGCACTATATTTCAATGTAAAGACTTCTTTCTTTGTTAGAATTTAAAGTCAATGTTATATTAATGTTTTCGTGGGTTTTTAATTAGAGGTGTTATGTCGTTGGATTAAAGTGGAATATTCGTTGGCTGTAGTTTTTGGAGGACAGCCATGATAGAGTAAAGACGGTCAGATGAAAACGTAGTAGGTAGCGGCCAGATGCTTACTAATTACTTTTTTAACCGAATTCACATTTTTTTAACAAAGTACGCCGTTACCTACTTTCCTTGCAAATGCAGAAATACCACATTATATTTAATTAATAGTTTTATTGATTAATCAGCACTGACGTTTAATATAACTGTGCGTATAAATAAAACAATATTTATAACCGAGATTAAATCCATTGTTTCAATCAGTCTCCTTGGTGCTGGCACAACGACCACACATCTGTGACGACCGATAACAGAAATTAAAAAAAAAAGTTCTTAATTTAAAATAACTCGTGGCGGGAAAAGTTTTATACAGACGATCTTTAATAAAACTTTTTTTCTGTTAAAATAACACAGTCTTAAAGTGTTTTTCTAAATAAAATACCTGTTGGTTTATTAATATTTTTTTCGCGTTTACGATTTAAATTACTCTGTCCGACTGAGTTTAATGGAACTGTTACAAACGGTAGTGAAATGAGAGAGAGAGTGTTCGTTGAAAGTGAAATTTGGTTTGGCGGTGGCGTGATGTCAGACATTTCACTCACGACGTTGTAATAAACCAGTTATCTTCACAGTTATACAATGAACATTTAACTTAGACGATTTTTTAATATTATATATTTTTTATATGACAGCTACTCGTGTTTGTGATTAAAAAAAAACACTTTATGGTACACGTGTGTGTGTTTTGTTCTAAGTTTGAATTACAAAGGGGATAAAATAGGTGAGTATTTATGATAGGATTCAATGATTAAATATTGTATCATGTATTCATATGTTATCTGTTCTACTGTTAGATAAAAGAGAGTACAATGAAAAACGCTTCATCATTATGATTGACTCGAAGGGCGCACTGTTTCCGTGTACCTACACGCCAATAAAATGCTCGTAAACTCTATTGTCGATAAAAGTTATATTCTCTATGCGGGTTATTGTTCAAATCGTTCCTTATTCAAATTACTTATTCCATTTTTAATATTCCGTACTTCCATGGACAAGTAAATGAAAATCATTTTTTTTATCAATGTTTTAGTTGACCGTGGGAAACTTACAAAAAAGATAAGATTTAAAAAAAGAACATGGCAAAGATAATGAAACAAAGGCTGATCAAAATCTCAACAACTTCTTACTTCCTTAATTAAGTATCTTAAAAAAATAATGAATCATCCAACGTTCCATCCTACGTGGCGACTACATATAGGGGTTTCCTTTTAAAGGTCGTCAAGGCCACACGGTCTGGGGGAATTCAGAAACCACAAGCCACGCGGAGAATATTTTAAACTATGTATCTTCTGACCGCAGCTTTATACGGGCTAAGCTAAAAAGTGTTTTGTCATCCTATACTTCTTGGATCAAGACGTATTAATGCAGGCCAGCTAACTTTGTTCCAAACTTCCAAATCCGTTCAGCTGTTGAGGTGTCTTAATTAATAGACATCTATACTCCAATTTTATAGAATATTACGCATTTCTTCGTAGATAACGTAAGTACCTACGCACATTTTACGTGGTATTTCCAATCCCAGATCGACAAAATAAATATAAAATTAAATCATTGTTATCTTACGTTTTCCGCATGAGATAAAGAAGTGTTCAAGCAACAAACAATTTCTACGAACGTAACAGGAAAATCGTTTTTGCTGTCAATTCGATACGAAGTTGAGTGTTGTTTAGTCCAAAGACGATCATTATGCTATTGACCGAACTTTATGTCAACTATATATATATACCTATGTCCACCGGTATCAACTCATTGTAACTATGAGAATGATATGACGATATGAGACTGATAGTAGTAGGTATTAATACTTGGTCGAAATTGGTACAATCTGATCACGAATTTAGTTCTCTTCCGAACTAAATCAGCAGGCTTAGCCAAGTTGATAATCTACAATCGTTAACGCTAGTAATGTATGGGAATGACGTCATCTCGACGTTAAGTCACGTGGTCAGCCCTCCTAGCCAAGTTACAACCATTTCGTTTCGATTCTCTTTTCGTTGATCGCCTCGAGTCGGCCACGCCTTCTATTCTTTTGTTCTGACCACGTGACTGAGCGTTGAGATGACGTCAGAATAAAGGAATCGGAGGCGTGGCCTACTCGAGGTGATCGACGAAAAGAGAATCGAAACGAAAGGGTCGTAACTTGGCTAGTCCTACAGTCCATTTATAGAGTAGTATTATTATTTGAGTCCGTATAGGTCTCGACTAGAGATGGCGATTCTTCCTAAAGAAGATCGATTTTTGGATCGATTTGAATCTCAGTCTAAAGAATCTATTCAGTAATTAACTCGAGTTCTATAAGATCGATCCGTTGGTTACCGTGCAGGTACTGATTTTCACAGGTACTGATTTTGACTGGTGAGTAATCGCGTGTCCAACATTAACATAAAAATTAGCTTGAGGAAAATAGGTGTTTGGAATGTTTTTAAATAATTCCGCGGGAAAACCATTCATTAAATTCCAAAATTCCTCCGTGCCTCTGAAAGCATGTTACGCTAATGGTCCCGCGTGTCATTTGTAGACAAAGATCTACAAATGTAGATGATAGTAGTTACGGATAGGCAGAAAGAAGCTAGAAAAATTGACATTAATCTTGCCAAAGGTTTTTTTTTGTAGGTAGGAGAGCGTCCAAGAGCGGGGGACCGATCTTGGACGGTGCGAGAGGGTGTGTCAGACTTTTACTGACTAAAAACCCATTCCTGTTCCTTCGTTGCCTTTCATACCTGGGCTGAGTCTTCCTTTCAGAAGCAGACCCTTGGCCCCAGTAGGCTTCGACCCTGCTGGGCCCCTACGGTTTGCTGACATCTCCTTGAGGCGCGCGTAGAACAGTACGCGCCGTCGACGACTTGGGCTCGGTCCGGACGGTCGGACGACGAGCTACCCATTGCTTGCCGTCCGCAAGCCCGTGCCTACGGTGGCCGGAAATTGGGTTCTAAATTCTTCTCTACATCTCTCTTCCTGTCTCATGATTCACCTGCTCTCTAGCTGTGTCGTGTCACCTTTCACAACATCAGTCCATCGTATCTCCAAACAGACACAAATAAATATAAAGCTACTATTTCTAATTAGCGTATTATTCTTGTCTAGTCTCACTGCCGGGCGAGGGCCACCCTCTTCCTTTTCCACACACGTCTGTCCTCAGCCATTGCGGGCTTGTCCCTCCGGTAAGACTCAAGCTCATCTCGCCACCTGCAAAGCAACTGCCATCTGAAAATTCTAATTCAATGCCTTATAAAAATCTATTTTACAAGCTACTCGTACATAATTAAACTAAGATCCCAGAGCTGTCAGACATAACTTATTTTCACATGGATGAAACCTTAGGTTCTCAGTAGCGTCTCATGTGCTTTGAATACCTGTGTGCTTGTGGAGCTCCCCCTTGGGGCCCCTGGGCAGGTACCAATTGAGAAAGGTAACTTTTTGAAAATCGTGTTTGCAACGCATTTTTCCTACCAAACATCGTTTTCTAATAACCGTCCCGAATACTAGCATCTTAAAAAACTTTATAATCGGTTTCAAATAGTATCGTAACCTTCTTCGAAGTCCAAACGGGACGCTGAAGGTAAAATTATGGCTTGATTTCATCTTGCACCAAAAATAAAGCAAGAGATAGCAGAAAGGGGACATTGCCAAATCAGTAGTTTTACAAAAGACCAGCTGTGTTAATACATTTTATGACCTAAACTGGATTTTTAAAGGGATGGAGCTATATAGGGTGTATAAACTCCTCTATCCTCTCTTTCTCGCTTTCACCACTGACATTATTAGATCTTCAGACCTAGTTTACTTTGCCGAAGTTCAAGCTACATTCAAGAATTTGTAACTGTTGTTAAGATCGAATCTAAATGTAAAATCTTCTGTCCTTCGTGTCGCCCTGCTAAGACAATCATTTAATTGGCAGAAATAACTTGCTCACTCACATTTATTAGCATTTTTAATTTCTAAAACTGAAATAAATACGTCTGTCGGTTATATGATTTATCGTGATCCTTTACATTTTTTAGTACTTATTGAAAACCGGATCATAATTATGAAGAGATATTAATGAAGGGTCAATGCACTTTATTGCAAATTTATCTGGCGCTTACCATAGATACTCATCGCACATATCAAACATAGCGCCACGTATTTTCATGCGTAGGCGCATTCTACAAACGTGTGCACATACGTCACTAATTCGATTACCATGAAGTATACCGAGTCAGCTTGACTCAACGCTTCGTATCGATTGCGCAAACGCAGCTGATGTTGTAAACACAGCTCTATCTTGATTATTATCTATGATTAAACACAAATATCGTTTACGTATTTGAAAATCTATTTACAAATATCAATATGTATTAAAAAAGTTTTTTTTTTAATAATATAAACTAGTGCTTGACTGCGATCCCACCTGATGGTAAGCAGTGATGCAATCGTTGATGATGAGGCGCACTAGTTTATTAGGAGCCTATTCACTCTAGCCTTGAAGACACCTATTATAATCGGACGGGAAAACCGTGGCAGGCAAATTGTTCAAGTCCTTCGAAGTACAAAGCATAAACGATGAGGCGAAACGCTTAGTCCGGACCGTAGAGGTTCCATCCATATTTCCTTTGGTCACGTCATCACGCGTGAACGGCTGGAGCAATTTCCCTAATTATTATTTTTGATGTGTTTGTTATTGTCAGGAGAGGGTGCTTGCGGTAAGAAAAATTAAGAAAATTTTGCAGAAATTTAGAAATATTTCAGATAACTACGACTATTTAACTTTTGACCGTAAGACAGGACGTCTGTCGGGTCAGTTTTGTTATAATTTAAGGGTTGTTTTCCTTTCTTTTAAAGTTGTTGAGTTTATGAGCTCTCAGTATATATATATATATATATAGTGTCAAAATTAAATCATAGTTATGGAATATTAACAACTAGCTTTTTCCCGCGGCTTCGCCCGCATACATAAAATATAGCCTATGTCACTCAGGAATAAATCAGCTTTCTATCGGTGAAAAAATTTTCGCAATCGGACCAGCCCCCCTAGCCAAGTTACGATCGTTTCGTTTGCGTCGAACGCATCGCCACACCACCACGCCTCCGATTCCTTTATTTTGACGTCATTTTAACGCTCAGTCACGTTGTCAGAACAAAGGAATCGGAGGCGTGGCCTACTCGAGGCGTACGACGCAAACGAAACGATCGTAACTTGGCTAGGGGGGCAGTACTTTCAGAGGTTACCTCAAACAAAAAACTAACTTTACCTCTTTATAATATTATTTAGATTAGATTTAGAAGTGTAGATAGGCTTGCGTTTGATCACTATAGAAGTGTAGAAGATGGCTCCGAAATGGTTTCAATGTGCCCGTTCGAGTTCGCGTACTTTTTCTTCGATACCTTTACATCCACTGTGACGGATGTGTAAAAAAATACAATTGCACAAAAAATGTGTCATACGTCCGTCCCTATGTCAGTCAATCAGTTTTACATAAATCTCCAAATCAATAAAACATATTTTTAGTTTACCCAAATCTGTTTATCAATAAATATCAATAGAGCTGTACATAGATATTTATCAAATATTTGAAATGCAATCAAAAAATTAGTTTATCATGATTACGGTGTTCAACGTATATCATAGGTACGGTCATAATGTTTGCTGATAGTTTCTGTCATCGGGGCTTCGCTTGCGTGAAACTCGAAAATTGTCCCAAATGACCATGCTCTTGGGATAAAAACTATCCTACTTTATATACGGGTACCGGTAGATCACGTGGTCTACCCGTGTGCCAAGTAGCCAAATCCGTACAACCTTAAGGGCGCTTTCAATTTATGCGTTTTTTTGACGGTCTGCTGCGGTGCCGATGCGGTGCGTTGCGTACGGACGATCGTATTTTTCATACAAAGCGCGCGGTGCGGCCAACGTGCGGCGAACGTTCGATAGCAGGACGGCAACGTCACAAGCACCACGTGTAATTGAACATCGGTGTTGAATAGTGCGGTCTTGAATAGCACATCACTGGCATACAAACGCACGGCAGACAGATATGTTTTCAATTTAGGCTCTTGTTGTCGGACTGCTTAACGTACTGCAAGTCTGCAACCGACCGGCTGCGGCACGCTAAACGTGCGCAGCGGTCCGACATGAAACGTCTAAATTGAAAGCGCCCTAAGATGTGAAGACTTTACAGAAAGGCACTTACTTTCGCTTTTATAATATTAGTATACTACGAGGTGCATTCAATAAGTACCTAGCCTCATCGCCAGAGGGCGCTGTAGTTTCAAAAGAGTTTTACCACAGTGTAGCACATTCTTTTTTAATTCTTTTTTCAAATTTTCATTCCAATCCCTTCATTTGTTTTAATTTGACAACTTATGGAAGCGAACGTGTCGATCGGTTTTACAAAAATGGAAAAAGAGCAATATCGTTCGGTGATTCGATTCCTATTTTTGGAAGGGAGAACGCGCATCGAAATCAAAGAGCGCTTGGATGCTGTGTACGGTGACTCTTCTCCATCGATGGCCACCGTCAAGAATTGGTTCAACGAGTTTGCACGTGGCCTTACGTCGGTTTTTGATGAACCACGTCCAGGTGCACCGAAAACAGCTGCTACGGAGGAAAACATTAAAAAAATCCATGATTTCGTATTGGCAGATCGCCGATTGAAGGTTCGGGAGCTAGCTGAGACTGTAGGCATTTCAGAAGGAACAGTGCATCATATTCTTCACGAGGAACTCGGCATGAGAAAGCTGTCGGCGCGATGGGTGCCGCGTTTACTCACACCAGAAAACAAGCGCAACCGTAAGACCACATCGGAGACGTGTTTGGCGCTGTTTAAGCGGAATCCAGCGGAGTTTTTGCGTCGTTTTGTGACCGTCGATGAAACCTGGATCCACTGGTACACACCAGAGACCAAGGAGCAATCAAAACAATGGATCCAGACCGGGGAACGTGCTCCAAAGAAGGCGAAAACTGTAAAATCGGCCGGAAAAGTTATGGCCACCGTTTTCTGGGATTCACAAGGTGTGATCTACATCGATTACCTCGAGAAGGGTAAAACAATTACAGGGCTTTACTATGCCAATTTATTGGGCCGATTCGACGCCGAATTAAAGAAAAAACGACCCCATCTGTCGAAGAAAAAAGTGCTGTTTCACCACGACAACGCACCGGTTCACACGTCTGCCGCTGCCATGGCCAAATTGGTCGAATTACGCTACGAATTGCTGCCCCATCCACCGTATTCTCCAGATTTGGCCCCTTGTGACTTCTTTCTGTTTCCTAATCTGAAAAAATCACTCGCCGGGAATAGATATGGATCGAATGAGGAGGTCATCGCCGCCACGGAGGCCTATTTTGCAGAGTTTGACAAAAATTATTTTTCCGACGGGTTAAAAAAGTTGGAGCATCGCTGGGCTAAGTGTATCGAACTAAAAGGAGACTATGTTGAAAAATAAATTGCCACTTTTCCAAAATTTTCGTTTACTTTTTGTAGGCTAAGTATTTATTGAATGACCCTCGTAACTGTTACCTGAGACTTCATTCACGTGGTGTTTAAGAATGTTACTCTCCGTTTTTGTGGCAAATTATAGTACAAGTAGTTCTCTTATAACGCTTATATGCTATCTGTTAGTGAAAGTCCCGTCAAAATCTGTTTATCCATTTCGAAAATGTCGTGTGTCGTTCTTCCATCATCCCCGGAATTAAGTCCCGTTCCCGCGGGAAAATAAAAAGTAGCTTAAGTTACTCATTTAGAGGTATACAGAACAGGGTGTCACATACCTCCCTTTTCAATGGAGGTTTGCGGGACTTTACATCTTGTTCCGTATAGCGCCAAACTGATGACCCTCTACTATGAACGACAATAGCTATTTCCCAGTGGAAGTCCCATCAAATTTTGTTTAACTTACCGTACCAAAGGTCTTACCGTTTCAAAGATGTATTCCGTAGTTGGAAATCCCGTACTAATGGAGGTTTGCGGGACTTTACATCTTGTTCCGTATAGCGCCAAACTGATGACCCTCTACTATGAACGACAATAGCTATTTCCCAGTGGAAGTCCCATCAAATTTTGTTTAACTTACCGTACCAAAGGTCTTACCGTTTCAAAGATGTATTCCGTAGTTGGAAATCCCGTACTTATCTATCAATATTCTGTAGTAAATACAGTCTCCTATAAATGTTTCGCTGACCCTGTGATAGTGATTGCTCATTGCTTCAGACTTATCCCGCGATAAAGCGGTGAAAGATATGTTACTACAAAAATAAAAAATTAATACAGCTTGAGGCCTCATTGATGGTTAACCTTTTGATCAACACATCAACAAATTTAAAGCGTGCTCTCGGCGCCAAGCTATGATTTCATCCTTTAATTGGTCGTGTAGTGGTGACTGTGGCGTGCAGGAAATATTTTGCTTTGTCATGTATACGTGACTGTAGCAGTGAAAATGTTAAAGGGTGATCCTGTGTATTACTGGTATCACGCTGGTGCAAGTTTGTAAAAACCGGCCAAGTGCGAAGGTTCCGTTCCGTCCGTAACAAAAAACGGCAAAAAATCACGGTTTTTGTATGGGAATATTTATTTTATTCTGTTTTTAGTATTTGTTGTTATAGCGGCAACAGAAATACATCATCTGTGAACAACTATCTAGCTATAAAGGTTCATGAGATACAGCCTGGTGATAGACGGATGGACAGCAGAGACTTAGCATTAGGATCCCGTTTTTACCATTTGGGTACGGAACTCTAATAAAAGAGTTATAAAAACAACATACCTACCTACTGTAGGTTTAAAGTGCTCCCAATATAATTCTTCCAACTCAATCTGTATTGGATAGGGATGGCCATTACTAGAAAAACATTAAAAGAAAAAAAGTTTTTTCGAAAATACACAATTTTCCTTCCATAATAAAAGAACTTGCACTTTTATGAAATTAAAAGGAAATTGGGAATTCTTTTGTGTATGTTAGTCAGTTGAGGAAAAGAGCCGAAATAATAATGTTTCTTGTAATAAGCACGTCACGCACTTGTCATTCTGAACTCTGGAAGAAATTACTTTGAACAGATGAGTTAGAAAAAATATATGTTTTATTCCGCGCTCGTACTGGGCCTCAAGTCTGCCATTACAATAGTGTCAGAATGATCTGTCATTGATTTCATAATTGTTGATTTTGACAAGTTTGATAATCTACTAATCTAATTGCGTCATTATGACTTTCCAATGGTCGACCACTGACACTCCATTGAAAGAAGTGGCTTAAAATGGTAATCTCGTACATATTGACAAATTAATGTCTGACGTATGCGGAAATCTGCTAAAATTTTGACAGTTCCTTTTTGTCAGTGACCTACCATTAGAACGTCATTGTGCAGTCATTGCTTTTAATGAGCTCGATATTATCATTCCACCACAACTCTATTATTATGGCGGTAAGTCCCCTCCTCTTTGAGGAGTGGCTGGAAAGGCAACACGGCGTAATTACCTTCCGCATGACGCAGGTCCTCACCGGACACGGTAAGTTCGGGAAGTTCCTGCACCGGATTCGTGCAGAAGCGACGCCCGGGTGTCGCCACTGTGTGGACCGCCCGGAGGACACGGTGGAGCATACGGTTGAGGTGTGCCCCGCTTGGGCAGAGCAACGCCGTGTCCTCGTGGGGGCGATCGGCGGCGGCGATCTCTCGCGCCGGGCCTTGGTACAGGCCATGGTCCGGAGCGAGGAGTGGCAGGCGGTCGCCTCCTTCTGCGAAGCAGTAATGCTAGCGAAGGAGGCGGCCGATCGCGTGAGGCAACGGTCCTCACGCCCCAACCGCCGTCGGGATTCCGATCCCGATTTCCGGCCACCGTAGGCGCGGGCTTGCGGACGGCGAGCAATGGGTGGCTTACCGTCCGACCGTCCGGTAACCGTCTGAACCGAGCCCAAGTCGTCGACGGCGCGTGTTGTTCCACGCGCGCCTCAAGGAGATGTCAGCAAATGTAGGGGCCCAGCAGGGTCGAACCCTACCGGGGCCAAGGGTCTGATTCTGAAAGGAAGACTCGGCCCTGGTACGAAAGGCAACGAAGGAACAGGAGTGGGTTTTTAGTCAGTAAAAGTGACACTAACTCCCGCCTCGCCCAAGAGCGGGGGATGTCATAAGATGATATTCCCACCGAAAAAAAAAACCACAACTCTATTATGAGACCATTGACCGATCAATGATCGATCGTTATGACTTAGCAGATAATGAACTTTTAGCAAAATGACAATGGGATCGTGTTCGAATGACGAATTTATAAAAATAGCAGACTTAGGCCCCTGTATGTACGTACAAATGCTTCAAGTACACTAAAGTTGTGTAACTTTAGTGAAAGTGTCAACTTATCTGAGCCATAGTAACCGGTGGCGATGGTATTTCTTTTTTAAAACATTATTTTTTATTATCATTTTATTCTTTGACTGGCCTGTTGGTCTAGTGGTTAGTGGACCTGACTGCTATGCCGGAGGTCGTGGGTTCGAATCCCACCCAGGACAAATGTTTGTGTGATGAGCATGATAATTTGTTGTGTGTCTGGGTGTAATTTATCTATAATATGTATGTATTTAGAATTATATAAGTATGTTTAATCAGTTGTCTAGTACTCATAACACAAGCTCTGCTTAGCTTGGGACTAGACGGCATTGTGTGATAGTTGTGGAATATTATATTATTACTAGCTGAGCCGGCAAACGTTGTTCTGCCATATAAATAAAAAAAAAAAAAAATAGATGTTGGCCGATTCTCAGACCTACTCAATATGCTCACAAAATTTCATGAGAATCGGTCGAGCCGTTTCGGAGGAGTTCAAGTTCGAACACCGTGACACGAGAATTTTATATATTAGACTAGCTGAGCCGGCAAACGTTGTTCTGCCATATAAATAAAAAAAAAAAAAAAAAAAATAGATGTTGGCCGATTCTCAGACCTACTCAATATGCTCACAAAATTTCATGAGAATCGGTCGAGCCGTTTCGGAGGAGTTCAAGTTCGAACACCGTGACACGAGAATTTTATATATTAGATTATTATATTTTTAAATGGTTTACATTAGTGCTTGACTGCGATCCCATCTGATGGTAATTGATACAATCATGAAGCGAACTAATTCTTGAAGACACCTATTTATGTTAGTGATTTTCGACCCGAATCAACATATTTTAAAATATATTTTATTTAACTTGCAATGTTTGTAAGTTAGTTTGAATCAAATCTTCCTAATTTTAAAAGAATTTCTTCTATCTGCAAATCTAGCATTTATTGCCTTTTAATTTTTAGTCATTATATTCCCCAACTTTCACTCAACGCCATATAGTCCCAAACTAAGCAGAGCTTGTGCTATGAGTACTAGACAACTGATTAACATACTTATAAATATAAAAATGAACCCCTATTTCTCCTAGTCACGAACGGCTGGACCAATTTTAATAATTCTTGTTTTGTTCACCAACATACAGGGAAGATTGTAGTAGTAGAATAGGGTAGAGTTGGGTAGGGTAGGGTAGAGTAGAATAGAGTAGTCAGCTAACGAAAGCGAAGCCACGGACTAAAGCTAGTACTTGATATATTTCTAAATACATACATATTACAGGTAAATTACACCCAGACACAATAAATGATCGTGTTCATCACACAAACATTTGTCTTGAGTGGGAATCGAACTCACGACCACCGGCATAGCAGTTAGGGCCTCTAACCACTAGACTAACAGGCCAGTTAATTTGTATTTTCCTATACCTGCAAATCTAGCATTCAAATTTATTGTTTTTTAAAATATCATGTGTATGATTGAAAATTACAAATGTTCGCATGACAAATGATTTGCCTGTCAAGGTCTTCAGAGGAAACTGTCGTTAGGCTGAATCTAATCACTTAAGGTGTTTCTTTCATCATTACTGTCTCAATGTGATTGACTAATCGAAGAAAGTAAATTATTAAAGTTTATGGCAGCTTTGTTACCTTGTCTGTCTGTCTGAGAAAATATTTGTTTATTTTTTCATTATTTTTATTTTTTGTTTTATTAGAAAACGTTTTCCCACACTAGGAATTCTTGCTGTATAGTGAGTGCGTTCACAAACTTGTATAATCGCACACAAGACCCGGAACACCTGTCTGTAGGTTATACAAACATTATTTTGTCTCGTGCGGGAATTGAACCAGCAACATGTAGCGTAGCAGCCAATTGCTCAAACACTGCACCTACCGTGCCGTCATTGGCGCAGTTACTAGCTTAAGGGGTGACCAGACTTTTTTTAATTTTTTTTTTTTTACAACTATCACACAACGCCGTCTAGTCTCAAGCTAAGCAGAGCTTGTGTTATGAGTACTAGACAACTGATAAACATACTTATATAAGGTGTAAAAAAATTAACTTTAAGAATTTCGAGGGGACATTGTACTCCTCATTATGAACAACTTTTACTATGGGACCAAACCTGAAATAGCGAAAAAAAAATCAGCTGCTCCATACGTTTTGACGAGTTATGCGAACATAAATGTAGGGAACAGCTGATTTTTTTTTCGCGATTTCAGGTTTGTTCCCATAGTAAAAGTTGCTCATAATGAGGAGTACAATGTCCCCTCGAAATTCTTAAAGTTATTTTTTTTACACCTTATATATTTCTAAATACATACATGTTATAGATAAATTACACCCAGGCACAGAACAAATGATCGTGCTCATCACACAAACATTTGTCCTGGGTGGGAATCGAACCCACAACCTCCAGCTTAGCAGTCAGGGCCACTAACCACTAGATCAACAGGCCAGTCAAAGAGACTGTTGCAAACTAGTGTTCCAACCAAGGTAACCTTGGTCTATGTGTTTGGTTTGTGTTGCGGCTACATGGATGTAAACCACGCGCCAACACGTTTGTTGGTTGGGAAAACACGCCTTCTTACCAAGGGCGTTTAAGGTCATGGATTACAACTGCTGTCTACACGGATTGAAACTAGCAAGGTCACCTTGGTTGGGACGTTGGTTTGCAACCGTCTGGTCACCTCTTTATGCTGCAGGTTTCGGCCATAAAAGTTAGAAATTATTCCAAGAGAACTTAACGTGATAAAAAGTTAAAATAATTATGTCTCAATCTTCAGGTTCTATTCAGGCGTGATTGATTAACAAACATACAGACTTATATAAACACTTGCTGGTACCCGCGACTTCGTCCGCGTCAAACTCGCAAAACAATGCCATTTGGTCACAATTTCAAGAAGTTTTTTTTTTTGCGTGGGTTCTAATATAAAAAAAAAAAACACTTACACGTAGCAAACTTAAATATTAACTATAAATACTTTTATGCTAAACCTTACTATGTACATGTAATAGAAAAACTCGAAACAAAATTAACTCGGGCGTCGAAGTACTCCTCCACATCGCTGTCATCCGGTAATGTGCCCAGAAGGCTGGCAGCATTGCCACGTTGAATGGTAATGCTAATTCTTTGGGCGAAAATAAATAAATAAAATTCTTCTTCGAAAAATAAGTACTTAAATGTAAAACATCTTTTTCTCATATTTTTTTTTCCAAAATAAAAGTACCTAACCGAAGTTACTCTTTATTACATCAGCTACCAATGAAAGTTCCGTCAAAATCGGTCCAGCCGTTTCGGAGATTATGAAAAAAAAAATAAAAAATGTTATTTTGATGTTACAGACAGGCACTTCAATTTTGTTTATATGTATATAGAAGAAATATACAATATCAGTACCATGATTAGAATATAATTTATTCAGACAATATTTTAGGCAACAACACAAAATAATAAAAAAGATTAGGTACAGAAATACAATACAGTTAGGCTGAGCGTGCCCGAACCAAAAGGGTCGCCAACTCAGCAATTGCTGGGCATCAAACACCCAGCGCTGGTTTTCAGCTGGCGCCCCGTAGTGACGCATGGATGATGGTAAATAAAATATAAGCTATATAAATATAACCCCATACTTAAACTAAATCATCATCATCATCTTCCTGCCCTTGTCCCGTGTTATTTGGGGTCGGCGCAACACGTTTTTTTCTTCCATTCTGCCCTGTCACTCGTCATGCTATCACTAACTTCCTTTTCTTTCATATCACTCTTCACACAATCCAACCATCATTTCTTTGGTCCCTCTCCCTCTCCATCCCTCCACATGTAAACTCAACTCTTTTAGTAACATGCGTTTCATCCCGCCTCTTCACATGACCATACCAAGACAAACGATTCCCTTTCAACTAAACATTGAAACTAAATATTGAGTAAAATATTTCCAATGAACAGTCATTGGAATTAACTTACAATAGATTCAAATTATCTATTCTTAAGTTTGACCTCAAACAAGCGTAGTACAACAAACAATCTGTGCCAGAATCAGCGTTCTGTGTGGTAAATAAACAAAGAGATGAAATCAATCAATCAACTCGGTTTACTACTGTATTTACAGTACATAGTTGAACGTGGAAAATATCTATAGGTACACCACTATTTTTTAATTACTACAAAAAAAAAAATGGGGCTCTATCCGTTCCCGGGAGCCGTGGTGGCCGAGTGAATACGGCCCCGACTTACGAGGTCGCGGGTTCAAACCCAGTCAGGCTAATTACTTTGTGTAATTTATTTCATCACAACTGCTCTCAAAACGGTGAAGGAAAACATCGTGAGGAAACCGGCATGTCCTAGAACCAAAAATTCGAAGACAGGTGACATTCACCTACTCGCACTGGGCCAGGGTGGTGGATTACGGCCCATTCCCTCTCCTAGAGAGGAGGCCTGAGTCCCAGCAGTGGGAACATTAAAAAGGCTGATTATGCTATCCGTACCCATTACTGATCACATTTGTGTAGGCAAAAGTAAATTCATAATTAAATCATTCACAACAATTACTACTAGAAAACTACGTACGAAAATACTACCTACAGTGTTTTTCCATTTTAATCGCCATTCGTTCATTCATAATCAATAGCCTGTACAATATTTCCATAAATTGAGTGACATTTTGGGATAAAAACAAACGCTAATAACTTTGCTGTTTATGAATATTATTTATTGAGACTTAACTTAAATAATAACAAGACCTTTTCTAATAAGCCCTTTAAGTATTTGTAGTAATTAAAAATTAGTGGTGTATAACTTGCGCTAGTCATTTTCAGTCTCGACACATTCTCGAGTCCCGGGGCTAAAAAATCGAGACTTGATGTCGCAATCTCGAAAAAAACGAGAATTACTAGATTTTTTTAAATCTACCTAACCACTACTATTTCTTTATGATTATAATTATTATTTGACGTAGTATCAAGTCTCGATAATGCGATAAAACCGCTGGAATTCTCGAATTTTTCGAGACCAATGATCCCGGGGTGAAAGCCCTGTTAGAGTCACTAGTGTGTATTTGGTTCTTTGAATAAGTCCCTGTCCACGTCTGTCTGTTTATCCACTAACTCTTAACAGCGCAACGGATTTTAATGCGACTTTCACTAATGCAAATAGCAATAAACGAGGATGATATTTGTGTATAATTTATAGTAAAGTATAGTTTATAGTCGATAAACTAATGCCTCAAATACATTAGGAGACAAAATGTCCTCTAACATGACGCCCAACGCTGTTAAATTGTCCAACAACACGTCCCGCGTCACGTCGCATTGTCAAATGTTGCAGTTGCAAGTTGTAGGACACTGGGCTACGTTGCAGCGTCACGTAAATTGAGCGTTGCGTTCCTAATATAACTGAGGTTTAAATAACAATAGGTGCGTGCCTTTCATCATATGTTGCGAACTCTTTTACTCGAAATTTGGTCCATATTTCGGTGGTTTAAGTTTACAATGCTGTGTGTTTTACACGTCTGTTTTACATTTAAATTGTTCTGTTAGGCTGGATCGTTGACGGCTTGTTGCCACGAAAACAATCCGTGCCCCATAAACCTATTTCTTATAAATATGAATTATGCTATTGAACTTTTCTATCTATCGGTTTTTCGTAAGTGTGCAGAAAAGTGTCGTTTGATACGTGAACATTTATCATTGCACTCTCGTCTCTGTTACGACTGCAATGTCAAAATTTCATATTAGGAATTCCTCGAAATATCACATGCACAAACTACTAAACTTGGAACAAAGACAATCTGTGGACTATAGATAGGGCACAGGCTGTAGGTACCTTTGTTCCGTACTGTATTGGCAATTGGCATCTGTAGTATTGCAATAATTGCAATTGGCATTCCTCCCCATTGCACTGAACATTGGTTTGTCGGAAACTCGGGAGAGTGGACGTTTAGCCGGCAACGGGCTAGCGGTTTAATTTGTAAGTGACCAAACTGTAAAATAGATTTATTTATTAACTAAAACATCGCCCGCGACTACGTCTTAGTACATTTCGTAATAACCGCTTTTAAGGGTAAGTACCTAATGAAAAAAATGAATCATTATAATCTTTATCGATTTTTATTTGGACTTAGGCATTCTTTACTAGTCAAACAAGGGTGTTGAAGAGATAAGTATCTTTTTAATCTAATAATTCAGGCTTTCTGAAATACGAGCTCTAAAATGTTAGTAGATGGAGACTACTAACAGTTTAGAGCTCTTATTTCAGAGTCATAAATTTATTCGTGATTTTTAGAACTATAAAAATACCAAGACATCATAGATAAAATAATTATATGCTGCCGTTTTTAATTATCTTTATGTTGTGCGGGTGTGTTATTGTTTGTTTTTAATTTATTTTTTCATTACTCATTTTGCATGTTCTCTGCACTAAAAATTATTCTTTTACAATCCTTTTACGTTACAATTGTATTTATGTGTAGTAAATTATAGTAAGTAGAAATAGTAGTGATAACCCAGTGGTATCGGCCCCGACTTATGAATTGTAGGTCGTGGGTTCAAAACTTCAAACCCGACGCATTACTTTGTGTAATGTAATTATTTCATGGTGAGAAAACCAGCATGTCCATCATCATCATCATCATTTCAGCCGAAAGACGTCCACTGTTGGACATAGGCCTCCCCCAAATGTCGCCACAATGACCGGTCCTGTGCGTCTCGCATCCATCGGATTCCCGCGACCCTCACCAGGTCATCGGTCCACTTTATAGGAGGCCTTCCAAAGCTACGTCTTCCGGTACGTGGTCGCCATTCCAGAACCTTTCGTCCCCATCGACCATCTGTTCTGCGAGCAATGTGCCCTGCCCACTGCCACTTAAGTTTGGCGATTCTTCAGGCTATGTCTGTAACATTGGTTCTCCTGCGGATTTCTTCATTTCTGACGCGATCACGCAAGGAAACTCCGCATGTCCAGTACCTAACTAAAAATTCGAAGATATGTGACATCCACCAACTCGCACTAGGCCCATGTGGTGAATTACGGCCCGATCCGTCTCCTAGAGAGGTGGCCTGAGTCCCAACAGTGGGAACATTAAATAGCTGATTATGCTATGCTATGCTATAAATTATAGTACTCGGAAGTTATGTGTATTTTCATCTCTATACCAATACGAATTAATGTTTGTTGACAAATTCCCCGACGTCATTCAATCGAATTCCAATTTAAATTCATGTGTTTGTGATGTGACTTTGGCGTAAATTCATGAATGTGTGTGTAAATAGCTCATTTGAATTCGAATTAGAAAATAAGTTTTAAACTACTGTATTTCATACCAAAGGACTTTCAATTCACTAGTATTCTGAGAGAGGAGAGGGAGAGGGAGGCAGAAGAAAAGATGGATGGATTGTGTGAGTAATGATATCAAAGAAAAAGGAGTTAGTGATAATGTGACGGGTGACCGGACAGAATGGAAGATTAAAAACGTTGTGCCGACCCCAAATAAAACGGGATAAGGGCAGGAAGATGATGAGTACCGGAAAACGAGGTGAATAGAAACGCAGGGGTTTCCATTCACCCCTGCATTTCTATTGACCCCGTTTGACTGTATTTTGACAAGGGGTGAAACTCTGAAAACTGAAATAAAAACAGGTGTTCCTCACATTTTGTCTAATTCTGCAGATATAACATGGTTTTTATTAATTATATTTTCCATGTAGGTAAATATTTTCACCCCCAACCCATAATATCGAGCAGGAATGGGATTGCGCTTCCAAAATTAAAATGAATTTTGATAAATATATGAAAATTTGTTAAGAGCAACAGTATTGTATTAGATCAGTAATTATATGAATAATAAAAAGTTATATTTTTTAAAACGATACTAGTTGCTGCCAGCGTCAAAGTCCGTGTCTAAATAGGAAGTCGTCCTAAGGAAACATACTCCCGGAACAAAAATCCTATTTGCTATTCCAGGACATGGTATACCTGTGTGCCAAATTTCATCCATATCGGTTCAGCCGTTCGAGAGTAAAGAAGTAACAAACATTATTAAATTAAACCTCTGTATGTGTGTGTCTCTGTCGTGTGACACACACCATCACTCACAAACTTTCACCTATATAATATTAGTATGATTAACATAAATAATTTTTAATTATGGAAGAGAAAACCCATTTCTGCAAAAAACGAAACTGTCGCTTACGATCTTCTTTCTAAAAAGGGCGATAGCGTCAATGATTTAAAAATCTCCTCGTATTTTTTTTTTAAGCGAGAGTGCGTGTCAGAGTTTTACTGACAAATAACCCACCTGTGCTCCTTCAGCTGCCCTTTGCTATCTAGCACCATGGGTTTCCTTTATTTCCCCGTGTTGATCATTATTTTTCTACGTTTTAAATTTCTAGATCATCTTTAATAACATGATAACAAAACCATCGACCTACTTACGTAGAACGGTTATTCACACAAGAACCACGTTTTAGTTGACAACTTCAATTTCATACATGATCGCTTCGCTGAGGGACAGTAATGAACTATACCTATAAATAGATTATTCGACACCAAGGTACAATGTGGCCTTAAATAAATGTGTGTATTGACTGTCATTACTAATGGAAATTGGAAAACTAGTATTAGTGTTTTTTTCTTTAATTGATATAAACTAGTGCTTGACTGCGGTCCCACCTGATGGTAAACAGATAAATATATTTATTGGTAAAAATTACATTTACAAGTCACAATATATTTTAATTAAATGAAGTACTTAGTTGTGTAAATTATTGATACAATTAATTCATCAAATAAATAAAACAATTAGTAACATAAAATTACAACTATTGATTTATCATTTCATTAAAACTAATTAAATCATAGTAAAATATAAAATAATAATAAATTGATTGTCATTGAACGTAATAGATTAACATTGATTAGTCATTATCATTAGTTAATGTATTATATGATATTTTATTATCTACTATTTTCTCTACGGAATAAAACGCTTTCTGAGTGAGCCAGCATTTAAGTTTGGCCATAAAGCTACATCTCGTCGTAACAGAGGTAACCGACGACGGTAGTTGAATATTTTGGGGCCTATAATGTGCGTAAGCTTATCAGACTTTGATAATCGATGGTAAGCTGTGATGCAATCGTTGATGGTGAGGCGCACTAGTTTATTAGGAGCCTATTCACTCTAGCCTAGAAGACATCCAAATTATATTCAGACGGGAAGACCGCAGCAGGCAAATTGAAATAAAAACAGCCGACGCGAAAAAGTTCTAGCATTTCGTTTCAAGATAAAAACTTCCGCAGATAGGACTCGACCCTGGAATGGAAAGGGCGGAAGAGGACTGAAGGAACACAGATGGATTTCAGTCAGGAAAAGTCTGACATTCTCTCCCGATCCACCCAGAATGGGAGAAATAATTGTATGATTTCCCATCTAAAAAAAGCGTGTAGTAGACACTGTTACAAGAAATTTCTGAGCCTTTCATTTCGTTTATTGTATAAGGCTACAGCAAGCGTCATCGCATCGTTGTCAGCAAAGTTACTGGGGCCGTAGTCTGCTATTTTTATAAATTCGTCATTCCAACACGATTCCATTGTCATTTTGCTAAAAGTTCGTAATCTGTTAATTCATAATGGCCGATCATTGATCGATCAGTGGTCTCGTAATAGAATTGTGGTACGAGCTGTCTTGTAACGAATTAAAAGCAATGACTGCACAGTGACGTTCTAATGGGAGGTCACTGATCAAAGAAACTTAAAATTTTAGCAGATTACCGCATACGTCAGGTATTCATTTGTCATTATATACGGGATTACCATTCTGTGGCATTTCTTTCAATGGAATGTCAGTGGTTGATCATTGGAAAGTCATAATGACGCCATATAGATTACCAAACTTGTCAAAATCAACAATGATGAAATCAATGATAGACTATTCTGACACTATTGTAATATCAGACTTGAGGCCCTGGACAGACATTCTTATATTCAATTGTTTATGGCACGAAGACACTTGATTATAAATTCTTTTGTGCAAGTCCACTTTCTAAAGTTTTCTGTTTGTCATGATGATATATTTTTAATTGGCAGTAGAATTCTCAATGAACAGTATGCTGGTATTTGATTTTTTTTTTAGGTGAAAAATCATCTAATGACAAATCGCGCTCTTAGGCGGAGCGGGAGATAGTGTCAGACTTTTACTGACTAAAAACCCACTCCTGTTCCTACTTTGCCTTCATCCCGGGGCCCCGGGTTTCGCTTTCACACTACCCGTGGCTCCAGTAGGCTTCGACCCTGTCCACATTTATTAGTTTCTTATTGGCGGAGACATTATTACTAGATTGAACGTAGTCCTTCCATTAATACTCCTTCAACTTCTCTCTATCTTGGTATATATGAGAGCACGAGCTCTCAACGCGATCCATTTCACGACCTAACCGGAGCTGAGCTATAATAATAATAACATTTGACGTTTTAACACGTCATGGATACCCCTCGGTTGTTATGGATATGAAATTTAAATTTTGGAACTGGATAAAGGAATAATATTATACCGAAAAAAAAAGAAAGAAAAAAAAACATTTATTTGAGACTCGCACAGGACAAACAACAATAAAATAAAAAGTAGGTAACTACTTAATCTATAAATACAAATAAAAGATAAAAATAAAAGACATGTGCGAGGCCAAAAAGGCTCTTATCTCAGCATAATTATGCTGCGATATTTAAAAAAAAAGTAAACATAACGCAGCGCTGGTATTCTGATAGGGCCTGGTGATGCCACGGACACACTCACGGAACACAGAGATGGATAAAATAATTATATAGATAATAAAAGAATAAAATAAAATATACTAAACTTATAAACAAATCTATTTAACTTCAAAAAAGTGTAAAATAAAAGTGCTATTTAACCATTCACAATTCATATACCGGTTACGGATACGAAATTATTTCGGATTATCTGCTGGTTTCAGATAGTTTCGGTTGCGAATATTTAGAGTCAATTCAAATAGCTAGATTTATATTTTATTTCTTGTCCTGATTATTATTTGTTTGACCGGGTAAAACAAATAAAAACCGGTCGTAATCTGTCATTTACTCCACCTTGTATCTGAAAAGAACTTTCGTCGTTTATACCGCGTACATCGAAGGACTGGATCAATTTGCCTGCTGCGGTCTTCCCGTCCAACTATAATTTAGGCTAGAGTGAATAGGCTCTTAATAAACTAGTGCGCCTCACCATCAATGATTGCATCTCTGCTTACCATCAGGTGGGATCGCAGTCCAGCACTGGTTTATATCAATTAAAAAAAAAAAACACTCGATAGCTATTGAGATATTTAAAGTCTTCTGCAGACGGTGACACAATGATGCAACTTGATGCAATTTCATTATAGTTGTTTTAAAATAAAGTTTTGGATTAATTTCTATGAAAACGCGTTGTCTCATCTCGTCTCGCCTGTCTGTCAAAAGCTTTCAAGTCAAGTCAAGGTTAGTTCTCATAAAAAATTATAAAGATATCAAACTAAAAGCTACTAACACAATAAATAAACTCCAGTTAAGGTCTACCTCAAGAGCTAGCCAATAGTCATTAACTCCGATTAAATCACAGTCACAATGCATTGTTTATAACTTTGTATGCTCGTGCGCATAGTAACCGCGACCATGTAATTGACGGTTTCCGTCAGATATTATTTCATGGCATGACGATGATAACGAATGTAGGTAGTATGGATAAGAACTTGATCTAACTGCATGGAGTAAGATTGATTACTAAATATTCGTGAACTGGTTGAGCTACTGATATTAGCCCCCATTTTCTTTGCTGCTACGGCTAAGGGAATGTTCAAAAGAGTCACCGCGGCCCTCGAACGTAAAGAGCAACTGAAAGTCTACGGCTGGGCTGTAATAGTAAGTCTGACAGTCCCTCTCGCTCCATTGAGAGCGGGAGAAGTCATTTGATGATTTCCCACCCTCGAAAAAAAAAATACCCATCTTTCTGCATGGCATTTAACTAAAATTTTATTAACTATTGATCTATATTGAAAAGAAAGACATATCCTTTGTTTTGCAATAAAATAAACCCCCTAAATGACCCTACACACATAGATAAACATAGATAGACCATAGATTTAAGTTAGTGTAAAAGTTTTGTTACTAATTTGGTGTACAATAAAGTTTATTCTATTCTATTCTATAAACACACAAAGCTTCAAATTAGGGCTACCATTCGTTCATGTATTCAAAGATACTATCGATCTAGGTTCGAGACACGGACGTTCATTTTGATAGTTTAAAAACGTGGCTGTTAAAAACTGTAATATTTACCTGTTTTTTTTCGAAGTTTGACATCATCGAGTAATTTGGAGAGTGAGAGGGAGTTTCAAACTTTTACTGACTAAAATCCACCTATGTACCTTCAGGTTGCCCTTTGACGATCCGGGGCCGCGGTAACTCTTTCGAACAATTCCGTGCGCTGTAATCTTGACCTGGTGAAATGATTTTGGTCACACTTTTAGGACAGTCTTAAGGGTGACATGAAAACATGGCTTATTTTTTTAACAGTCTATTTTATTTTAATTCGCACTTCTTACTGCGTATTCTAGGCCTACCACAAGCACAAGCTTCTCCACAATTTTGGCCTGCGCAGGCCTGTTTGTACACGGAACACCGTGTTAAACTGTATCAGTGCTACCAACCACACGCACGGCCCATTTCGTTTCGTTTTCCAACTACCGTCAAACGTGGTGAATAGGAACGCAGTTTAGGTTTTTCACTTTGGTATATATTTATATTATTGATTTCTATCAAAGCATCCGTTTTTATTACAATTAAAGAATAAACAGGAGTACTTAAATGCTGGGAAAAATTGTTAATTAACGTGAAGATCCCCTTCAAATTTTTGTTCCTATTCACCCCTGCATTCCTATTCACCCCGTTTGACTGTATGTATGATTTATTGCGAAATTGCCGTCTTCCTATAAAATACTGGATGAAAGTGGAAACATTATTCATTGCAAGAAACGCATACCGCACTTCTGATAGTCTTTTTCAGTTCAACAAGATTCATTACGTTGATTTAGTAGTCAACAAGATACATTTTCAAACTAACGATCCAATGAACATTGTTGTACTGTTCGTGAGAAAACTATTTGACAATAAAGTGATTTAAGCAATTGTTCTGCAGACCACAGAGTACGAAAGTGACTGAAGACGGCAGGACTATAAAATTCGTGACATTGAAACTGCTTTTAAAGTATTTTCTTCTGTTATGGACTGCCATTCAAAAAGCCGTTTTTATACGTCATTGTGTCGTACACTAACGTCAAATTTTGAAGAACAATCATTCAACATTTTTCGCACGTGTATGAGTTAAATGGTGACAGTCTTGGCTTGGATGGGAAGTGTTGACAATGCGGCTATCCGCCGAGGCGTCTTCTTGCTCTGTGCTGCAGACCTGGGGCAGAACTACGAAGTCCTAAAGTCATCATGGTACCGGTGTGAGAAAGGGATGTGTTAGTGAAGGGAAGTGCTATTCGTCATGTAAAGCAGGGATACGTAAACGGATATAGAAATAATATTATACCGGTTACGGATATGAAATTATTTCGGATTATTCGTACATATATTAGAATTTAAAAATTATAAAAGTGAAATATCAAAAAAATAGCAAGATTTGACTTTTATTTCTAGCTTATCATTTCTTTGGCCAGGCAACACAACCTGTCGTAAACTATCATTTAGACTCCGCCTTTATCCGAAACTTTTAGTTACGATTACGGATATTTTTTCATTTCCGATCTGTTACGGTTAACTAAGGAGCTCCATAACATTCTTGCTGTAAAGCTCCGTCTCTCGCGGAATAATGATGGTATAAAGGCGTCATAGCCCTGTACCTATAACCTTCATCTTGTACAGTATGTCAACTGCAGTATGTATTAACGTATGGTCCTATTGTCTCAGCTCGCCCGTCTCGGGTACTACAAGCTGGCGGCCGCAGTGCAGGCCGACACCGAGCAGCGCCCGCGCAACGGACTCCATCACCCACATCCTAAGGAGATCAGGTACTTAAGCATTCAGCACATAATTATGGTCCTACCGTTTTACTAAGATCCAGTCATCAGTTGGACAACTAAGCTCTCGCAACAGGAGCCCCTTCTGCGAGTACCGCGAAGCTACTTCAAAACGGGTCTTTCACTGCATCTGAATCCGAAAATGTCGGTTCAATGTAGTCATAGTTCTACTTGTAGGAAGGGTTGTACACTAGATCTGAACTCCGTTCATCCGAACTCAGTCCTTGTCCGAACCGCATTTATTACAAATGAAGCATTTACATTGCACTTTTGAATTGTCAAGAAGTCAGTCAGAAAAATGATGCTAATTGCACATTCCAAAGCGTAAATCGAACACTCTTTTAAATCATAACATTTTCAATTCAATTAAAACTCGGAACTCAAATTCTGCTTGTGATTGGAGGTAATGCGGAAGTGCTTTTAGGCTCCGTCTCGGTTAAGCAGCAGAGCTATAGTACCTAAGTAAGTCAATGAATAAGCTAGGTTGTATGTTATAACTGGGTATCAGGTGAAAAGAGATTTTACAGATCTAATCATCAGGGACTTGTTAAGGCATTCAGAACTGGGTTTTATCAGCTCTTTGACATGCCTTGAATCCATGCAATTACCAATACCCTGTTCCCGTGACTGTTCTCAATTATGAGATTTTACTGAGAAAGTAATAAGCAAAATCTTGTGTGGCATACGCTTCGATGACGATCCAATAATTCCATAAACCTTTTGTTTTTGGTGGGAAAATATCAAATACCTTCTGCCGCTGTGGTTGGAGCGCGATCGCTCTCTCTGTGTTAGTCTCGGGATTGACAGATTTTTACTGACTAAAACCCATCCCTGATCCTTCAGTAACCCTTTGCGTTCCAGGGCCGTGGTGACTCTTTCAAACGTTTCTGCAGCTCTGGCAGAATTCCCTAACCCTGAAATAATATTTGACGTATTTATACTGGTTTGTAAGAACACCTACATATAATTTGTAACCTTCGTATTTCACAGAAGGTAATAAATAAGACACTAATGTATAGTAAAACCTACGAGCACGTGGATAAACTCATTAGTATTATTATTATTTTTTAATCATTCACACGCGCTTCTAAGGATGACCCCACCTTGGCAGGGGTGGGATCCTATTTATAGACAGCACTATTCAAAATTAGATGCATCAATAAGTATCCTTCATTAGCCTACTCTATTAAATTAGAAGCTTTTAACGATAGTTTGGACATTGAAATAGGCATTAGAGAGTTGTATATATTCATTCAGGGGCGCCGGGCTTTTAGAAAACCTCATGGAGGCTCATGCTCATTTGATGGACTCGAAAAAGTGGCGAAGTGTGCTTAGAGAAATGCACACTGATCGACCGACTAATAAATAAATGTCCTACTTACATACTGCGTACTTAATTACTTATTATGTTTGATAAACATATAAAATTTAACCAATTTAAAAAAATGAAATTAGTTTTAGTACAAGAAATATTATAATTTATACGTAACCTAAAAGGCGATTACTGATCTGTTTCTTGATGTCTATTCTCAGGGGTGTTCGGCACCCACTGTTTATTTCTCATGGGTGCTCGAGCCCCCGATCACCCACGGAGTCGGCGCCCCTGATATTCATAATAGATTGTGTTCTTTACTGGTTGAAAATGGGTCAGTTACTTAAGGAAGAGGAAGAAAAGATAGTCCGAAGACAAAAATCTGACGCCAGTCTTGCCAAGGGTTTTTTTTCGGTTGACAAATCATCCAATGACATCCCCCGCTCTTGGGCGGAGCGGGAGATAGTGTCAGACTTTTACTGACTAAACACTCCTATTCCTTCATTGCCTTCGTCCCAGGGCCCCGGTTTTCACTTTCACACTACCCGTGGCGCCAGTAGGCTTCGACCCTGCTGGGCCCCTACGGTTTGCTGACATTTCCCTGAGGCGCGCGTGAAACAATACGCGTCGTTGACGACTTAGGCTCCGTCCGGACGGTCGGACAATGAGCTACCCATTGCTCGCCGTCCGTAAGCCCGCGGTCTTGCCAAGGGTACTAATACTAAGCTGCGTGCGGTTAGAATGGTAGTCAACCCCGAAATACCCTGTTGGGATATGGTTAGCAATAATTTTCATAAATAGTTCCAGAACATTTGCTGATTTTGTGATAACGCCATCTATTGCTAAAAAGCTTAACCTTACTTTTAACACACACTGAGGCTCTACCACGAGTTCATAACGTGATGCATTTTACGACCTAAACCGTACTGTTAAAGGGATGGAGCTATATAGGGTGTATAGCTCCATCACTCTTTTTCGCTACATATCATGTTAAGGCCCCTGGCCACCTACCGAGCGATAGTTAAATTTATAAATTTGATTCGCGCGTTTGTTATCCAAAACTAGATGGCGTCATTGAGGCATAGAATGACAGTTTTTCTCAGACATTTCTTATGATCGCCGCTCTATTGTCTTTAAATCTGACATAAATACACTTCTGGACACATCTATTGGCCCACCTTGTATTTTCAGTTTCGTTTGGTCCTAGCTAAAATTTTATATTAGGTCGAGCAAAAAGTTTTTATGCAGTTTTGAACCTGGCACATTCACAATTTCATTCAATAGTCTTTTTTTGAATTTCGAACACAGAATTTAAAGAAACAAAAGACAATTTGGAGCCTGTTTGTTGATATCAAACAATCGAATACTAAGAAAACTTGGTTTTATTGGTTTACTTGGATTTAATTCTTGAAAAAGTGATTGATATCTTTGGTTTTGCAACAAACATTACTTATTCTTAACATTAAGGTGAGGTTCTATCAATAATCTATGGATACTTCACCTGAAGTCGCCGCCCAAGCTGTGGCACTTATTCAGGCCGGACACAGCCAAAGAAACGTGAGTGCTCAACTTAATTTAAGTCGATCTGCGGTCCGAAATGTTTATCGGAGGTACCTAGAGACTGGCGGCTTTGTTCGTCGCCAAGGAAGCCACGATCTCGGGTCACAACTGAAAGGCAGGATCGATTCATCGTGACGACCACCTTGAGAAATCGTCACCTTACCTCCATTGAGATACAAAACCAACTTCGCGACTTCCACGGAGTATCTGTGAGCGCTCGAACTGTTCGGAGAAGGTTAAAAGAACGCGATATGGTACCACACAAGCCAGCTAATGGGCCCAAACTAACGCGAGCCCACCGAACAGCGCGCCTTCATTTCGCACGCAGTCATTTAAATTGGACACAGCAAGATTGGAGCCGTGTACTCTTTTCTGATGAGTCTAAAATTGTGTTACATGGCAATGATGGAAGGAAGAAGGTCTACCGACGTAAGGGAGAGCGTTTCGCACAATGCTGCTTTGAAGAGAGGGTTGCTTATGGCGGTGGCTCATGGACTGTCTGGGGCGGTATATCCGCGAGCGGCAAAACTCAACTTGAGGTTGTTACAGGACCACGGCTGCCAACATTAAATGCTGAAAGGTACATTCGTGAGTGCTTAGAACCTCACGTGATACCATACGCGGACTATGTGGGCCCAAATTTCCTTTTTATGCATGATAATGCAAGAGCCCATGCGGCCGGCATCGTCAGGGAATATCTTCGGGATGTGAACATCACAGTTATGGACTGGCCAGCCAGAAGCCCAGACATGAACCCCATTGAGCACATGTGGGACGAGCTAAAAAGACGTGTTAGGGCTCGTCAGCCAGTTGCCCAGACGATGCAGGAGTTGAAAACTGCCATAGAAGAGGAATGGGAGATGATCCCTCAAAATTTCATAGAGCGGTTGAAAAACTCTATGCCTAGTCGTATGAGAGCTGTGGTAGATGCCCATGGAGGCAACACGCGTTATTAAATTAAACCTTTATTTGATAAAACATGTTTTTTATTCAAAAATCAATTGCCTTTAACAAGGCGCATATCCGACTTGTTAGGCGTAGCTCCATGTCGTATGGTATTCTGAATTCAAATTTAAAACAATACGATCGAAAAAGATGGTAAAATGTATCAGGTTTAAAACTGCATCAACAGTTTTTGTTCAATCTAGCAATCATATTTCGGTAGGGGCCATCGAAACCTAAACTTTCAGGTGGGCCAATAGATGTGTCCAGAAGTGTATTACTTGGTAATACGTACGCAACCTTGGTAGCAGATAGTTCTTGGCACTGAACTCCAGTAACCTAAACAGTAAACAGTGATGTCCATCACGTATCGTCCTCACTTCTCATGTTATAAACACGATACTCACAGTCAAGAACACAGGAAACGTAAAGCATAAGCCATCAATTCACTTCAGCACTATTTGTAAACAATTTGAAAGTTTTCGAAGCATCCCTTCCCGTTTATTTATTGGAGTTGTCATTATTATTGTTGTAGCTTTTGTTTGTTTCACCACTATCTAACCTAATGGTAAGCGATGGTGTGGTCGACGATGGAGCATGCTTGCCTAGAAGTAAGCTATTCCCTCTTGATTTAAAGACTCCCTAGGTTGTAGCTATCAGGAAACACAGACTCTGACAGGAAATTCAACTTCTTAGCCTGTACGCACAATAAATGTGTTCCCAAAATTTTTGTAAGTATAGTTTGTTTGTCCACCAAGTACCGGTGGCGCAACGCCGCCGTACTTCTAGGTCTAGTGGTCCGATGATGGAACGGGCTTGGCAAAATTAAATTGTGACATGCCGATGCACATTCCCCGGAATGTTGTTTATTTAATTTCTTTATTAATGTTTAATTTTATTTTATTCTTTTTATTTTTTGTTCAGTGGAATTCAAGTTACCTGATAATAAACTTGTATGAGGCCGTAAAGTGGGTCCTGGTGTCCTGTAGCACAGGTTTCTCCGAAACCTACAACAGGCACCAGCTCTCACAATGCTAATTCATATAATTATGTAGTTCTAAACTGTTAAGTACAACATAACTATTGTGAGAGAAAATAAATTATATTATTAATGTATACTATGGAAAATGGACAAGCTAGCAACTCAGCGTTGTATTTTTAGTAAGTTACTTGTACTGCAATTAATTAGGAAATCTTAAAAATTTGCATGTAAAGTTTTTTCACTTTGCAACCATCGCGGTTGCCTCGTTACTATATTTGATCCGGTATTCGTCGACGGCAACAGCATTTGCAGTTATTGTATTGTGGAAGTCAGAGTGCCTGGTGTGTGTTTGTTTTAAGGTCAGCAGGGCTCTATGCGGTCGCACACGATAGTACTAGTTTGTGTGCATTTAACTCCGGCCAGATGTTCAAGGGACTATCCATCCGCCTTTTAACGATATCGACACGTTAAATTTTAGATTGGCCCGCTCCAAGCTCTTAAGGCGTAACCTCATAAGCCCTTGAACAGCTGGCCGGATAGAGCCCCGCTGATCTTTTAATCCTTTTTATTGGCGAAATATTGATCGATTTACATATGCTATGTACATTCTGAAGAACACTTAACCAGCAATTTTTTTATAAAACATATTTCTAAAGATCAAAGACATTTGAAAGGAGTACGGAAAACAAGCTAAAAAAGAACGTGTTGTTAAAAATTTTTATTTTTTTTTCAAAAGTATTAGTCTTACGAAAAAATCATATGTTGATAATGTTGTACATGAATCTATAATAAACATATATTTTTTTCAAACCTATTGACCTAGCCGTTAACGAGGAGTAAGCTTCAGAAAGTCACTGTTTTATAGCACTGCTCGGGAGTTAGGGACTTAATCAATCAGAGAGCTAAACGCGGTAAACGTTTCGATCGCGTTAACGTAAAAATAACTCACACTCAGCACACTGATTAGATTAAATAGGTGCCTACCCTTATTCAACGGTATCAATTTAAACTGGAAACCGACCCTAACGTGGTTAGGAAAAGGCTGGGAGATTGGATCAAGTAGAATAGATTAGATTAGTAGCAGGGGCGTAGCTACCGCCGTATTAATGATACGGGGCCCTCAGCTGCAGGGGCCTCGTGTAAAAATTCTTAACATGGTGCGTAATTAATGAATAATTAAATGATATGATGTTCCTTTTTTATAGCTCACTCTGTTTGTTCTAGCATTCTGTATAAGATCACAATAATATAAACTTAACCTCTCTTCTATTTCAGAATCTATTTATATATATTCTGATAAAGAAAAGATATATATATATTATATAAAAGCGAAATACCACTCACTGATTAATCACGAAATCTCAGAAACTATAACACCTACAAACTAAAAATTTGGCAGGTAGGTTCCTTATAGGGTGTAGACATCCGCTAAGAACGGATTTTCCGAAATTCACCCCCTAAGGGGATGAAACGGGGGTCCAAAGTTTGTATAGAGAAACCGACTTTCACGCGGGCGAAGCCGCTGGCAGAAGCTAGTACTCCAATAAACAAGCTCATCGGTCTCGGTTTTACATAATGACATGAACGAAATCTATCCAGTGCATCTGGTCATCTCTGTCGTGGCCTATCGCGAATCCGTCTCATGTCTCGGTGCTAGTAAGGCCTACGTTGGAAAAAAAACCTCGATAACTTTTGATATGGGGCCCCTTTGGGACTAGCTACGCCACTGATTAGTAGTCTTGTCGTTGTTGGTGGAAATAGTAAATTTACTTACGTCCGTATATTGTGTGAAGGGGACAGCTTATTCAGCTGTTATTAAACAAATATGGAGTTGAAGTCGCTCATAGTCGGTACATAGACTGCGACTTCCTCTTTTGGCAACTGGTAATTAAATAAATAAGGTAATTTCAGTGTAGCGACATCTATGACGAAACATAAGAACTAAAATTTAAAATCCTGGCATCGCGGTATTAGGATCTCGGGTGTTGTCATGTCTGTTTATGTTGCTGTGTCTGTGTAATTGTGATTTTATATGTATGTCTTTATGAGTCATGTCACTCAAAATAAAGAAATTTTAATTAAAGTTCTTCGCGCGATTAGAACAAATTATACAACAGTCTGAAATCAACTATCGGTCAGTTGCCTGGATCAGACACAACACTCGTCTAGTCGGAGGATCCTCCCTTTTCAACAGAGGCTGTTCCACATACCTCTAAATCAGTACCCTTGACATCAGAACAGCTGACAGTAAGTTGTCCTTCAAGCGTAAAATTCGGAATTACTCTCAAACTTAATTTAGTTTTTCATCATAATTATTATTAAATATTTTAATAACGTTACGTAATGTTCGTTTTAATAATTATAAAGTATCATCTTATATAATTAGTGTAGTATTTTAGTAAATATATATATTCTATTATAATAAGTAGGTAAATAAATAAATAATATGCAGATTTCACATCAGATAAACCATCTGCTATTATATTACGTGGGACACTCGGAAAGTTTTGAGAAACTAAAAAACTAACTTCTATGGATAAAATATTTTAATTAAATCTTTTCAAAGAACTCTCCACCAGCCTCTGTACAAAGTTTCATGCGTCTGAACCAATTTTCGAAACATTTTTTTCCAGTCCGCCGCAGACACCTCTTCCACGAACGCTGCTAGCGCGTCTTCCGGCGATGAAAACTGTATCTCTTTCAGCAGATTTTTTATTTTAGGGAATAAAAACAAGTCTCACGGTGCCAGATCAGGACTGTAAGGAGGGTGCCTCAAGACTCTGACCGGTGTGGTGTCCAGGAAGTCCCTCGTTTTGAGCGCTGAGTGCGCGGGCGCGTTGTTATGGTGAAGCAGTACCTCGCGGAGCCCGGTGTTCGGTCGCTTGTTGCTCATTGCAGACAAAACATCTGGCAGGCATTTTGTGGTATACCATTTGCTGTTGATACTGCTTTGGTCTCGTAATAGAATTGAAATCAGATACCCCGTCAAAATGAAGAAACTAGCGATATAAATTTTTTCCCTGCTCTTCTCGATCGCCTCACTTTCGTTGACGTTAGTTCGTTTTGAAACAGCCAAACTGTCGACTGAGGCTTTGTTTCTGGATCGTATTGATAAATCCAGGATTCGTCACCTGTCACAATGTCGTAAACGCGCCGAGACGAGCCTGCTTCAAATTTTTTAATCATATTACGGCACCACTCCACACGGGCCTGCTTCTGAACTTCGGTGAGGTTGTGCGGCACCCAGCGGAAAACTATCCTCCTTACGCGAAGGTGCTCGTGTAGAATCTTGTGAACGCTTCCCGAACCAATCTGCAGTGTATGTTGAATCTTCGTATTTAATTTGCCGGTTTTCTTGAATTTGTTTTTTACTGCCAGCACACTTTCTTCCGTGACAGCCGTCGTAGGACGACCACTCGTTTGTTCATTCCCCAAATTAAGGCGACCGCGCTTGAACTCGGTACACCAGCGGTAGATGGTTGCTTTTGAAGGTCCTTCATCCATAAAAGCAATTTGAAGTCGATCAAATGACTCATCAGGTTTTAGGCCACGTTTAAAATCATAGAAAATCATCGCACGAATATGTTCTCGATGCAGATCCATTTTTAAATGAGACGATAACTTGATTTGGCTCTCAAAAAAATGTGGAGGGAAATTCAAAAGGCCAGTGCCTTATTCATAAAAACTTTTTTTCGCAAAACTTTCTGAGTGACCTGGTACACTCAGCTAATCGAATTTGAAAATATATCAGCTACCCACTGATTGATACACTCTATGCAGGATTTTCCGAAAGAGTTACTGTGGCCCTGGAACGTAAAGGTGCGATTTAGTCAGTAAAAATCTGACACCAAGTTCGTCTCGCCTCACCCAGAGCGGGAAAAGATATTTTAATATTTCCTACCCCCCCAAAAAAAGAAACTATTAAATGATGTTTATGTTGCAAATGGTTATAAGAACACTTACACGTCTTTTTTTTCGTTAATTTAAACTAGATGAGACCGGTGTCTCCTAGCTGACTACCCTGAGAAGAAACACCTGACCGAAACAAACTTAAAAGTAGTATTACAGCTCTGTTGGCTATAATATAGAATGTTGCTATTTTTGGTCCTTGTCTGTGTCGGTGGAATTCATAGTTAAACAGCGACTTCTTAAGTAGTCTTATTTCATTGCTATTGTAAACAGCAAGCGATCTAGCTCTGTGGCAATATTACCCTATGCTTTATTGATTAATCTGACGCTAAATAGTAAATAGTATTGACTTGATAGACTATAGAGTAAAGGTTACTGTGAACTCTCACAGAGCCTACCTATTACTAGGAAATGTAATTTTGAATCAGTTTCCTAAAGTCTGTTTGTCTGAGAAATGATTTTGTTGTTTTGTAAGCATGTTTCTATTTTATTATTTAAGTTAGTCTAACTCTATACAATCTTTGGTGCCTTATTTATTGTTTTTAAATATCGCTAGCATAATCAACCTTTATAATGTATCCACTGCTGGGACTCAGACCTACTCTAGAAGAGAGAATGGGCCGTTACCCACGTCGCGGGCCCAGTGCGGGTTGGTGCATGTCACATTCCTTCGAATTATTGGTTCTAGGACACGCAGGTTTCCTCACAATGTTTTCCTTCACCGTTTTTAGAGCAATAGTGATGAAATTACGCAAAGTAAAGTGCCTGCGTTGAAAGACCTCCACAAGGTGGCGAGGGTCGTGGGGATTCGATGGATGCGATGATGCATTAAGGCATTAAGTCCGCCTCTGTACTTTTGTGTGCATAAAGCATTTAATAAATAAATAAATGATAAAAAAACGAACGTCAGCTTGAGTTTCAACCCACGACATACAAAAGAAAGAAAGAAAAACATACAAAAACAACAACACAACAACAACAACACACAACTTGTATGTTAGGGCAGTTATTACAACTGAGCTATCATATCACTTCTCTGTCTACCATGCCCAGAATCAAATAATAAAACGACTACCCTGTCAAGTGTATCTATGCCAGTCTAACCAGACTTCTAAAAACTTGTTTCAAAATCCAGCTTCATGATTTCTAATTCTTAACACACGGTAGTTACTAAGCCTGGTTACCAATTACTCGAGTGATTATAATGTTAGTGAAAGTTCCATACCGTTTTTGAGATTAGCGGTGGATAGTGGTGACTGGCCAGTGGAATAGTGGCTACTGCACTGATGGGCCATCTTCATGCTTTCTCTGAATTAGTGTGGATAGCGGCGCATGACAGGTGATGGATGAAAGCGTTGCCTACTGTAGGTAAATCAAACAGATGCTATTGTGTTGCTTTTTACAGTTCCCTACTAAAAGGGTAAAACGGGACCCTATTACTGAGATGCTGTCCGTCCGTCTGCCTGTCCGTCTATCACCAAGCTGTATCTCGAGAACCGTGATAGTTAGACACTTCTCACAGATGATGTATTTCTGTTGCCGCTATACAAGAAATACTAAAAAAACCAGAATAAAATAAATATTTAAGGGGGCGTCTATACAACAAATGTACGAATTTTTCTCAGACCTACCACAAATATATACAAAAAAAAAACAGAAAAATCAGTCAAGTCGTTTCAGAGAACCGATACCTAACTCAGTGATACGAGATTTTTATATATTAGACTAGCATAGCGGTCCCGGCAGACGTTGCCTTGTCCAAAAATGAGGAAGGCCTATGTATATAATTTGCACTCATGCGTAGCTTGGACGGGTCACTAGCAGATTTTAAAATAAGGGCTTGCACAAAAATAGACCGCTTCCTTTATAACGTTGGCAGAAATAATTATCTGGTCTGCGGCAAGCGGGTTTTTCGCTGAAAACAAGTTGTGTTGTTGCGTCAAATTGCCTTAACCTTTAGTTCCAAAGGCCAGGTGGAATGATAAACTTCTTTTATGTAACCACCATGGACGAGTATGTGTAATAATCTGAAACTTGACGTTTGGTATGAGAAATTATAAGTCGCACATTTCTTTTTTGACCACGTGATCAAACTTCTCATTTTTAGAGTTCCGTACCTCAAAAGGAAAATGCAGAACCCTTGTCCGTCTGTTTGTCTTTCAAAATCCTTTATCTCGGGAACGCGTGGAGGTATCGAGTTAACAATATACTCAAATCTGCGGTCCCTTGAAGCTGTGAAAAAATCAAACTTCTGAGTTAACTAAAAAAAAAGATACGGCCGTTTATGTCGCAAAAAACGTATATTTCGACACTTAATGGGAATCAAAATTCATAGGATACTTCCCGTTGACCCAGAATCCTGAAATTTGGCATAAAGCAAGGTCTTATAGCACAGGTATAGGAATAAATCTGAAAACAGTAAATTCGTTGTTACCTACGTCACAAAAAAAATCCTTTTATACAATTCGGAAAAATCTTCGAGACTCCATTCCGAAAGTTTAGTTTGTACGGAACCCTCAGTGCGCGAGTCCGACTCGCACTTGCTCAGTTTGTTTAACTAAGCAACGGAAAATCGTCTTCTTTACAATGCCAACTAAATATTAAAGAGCTCGGAATTGTAGGGCACTTCGACACGGACAGGACAGGTTAAGTCGTATTAGCTTCGCTCCCGCCTTATCCTTCGTGGTTTTTATTTACTAGCTTCTACCAGCGGCTTCGCTCGCTTGAAAATAGGAGTTCCCTCAATTCCTCATGGATCCCATCATCAGAAAAAAATCCTTTCAAGTAAAAAAATAATTTTGCAAATCAATTCATAAATGACAAAGTTCTGAGGTAACAAACATAAGAAATACAACCGAATTAAGAGTATCCTCCTTTTTTGAAGTCGGTTAAAAATTTTTAGTTACTGTTTAGAGTTTAATTCACGGATGCTTCAGGTCAGGGTCGCTTTTAAACTATTAATGGACTCGGAACCGGCTTGCTATTCAGTGTATCGCGAATCGATAAGATTGGAGTAGAGCTCTAATCTAATCGATTTGCGATTAGCTATTAATTAAGAAGAACATTGAATCTAGCCAGGTTATCGAGACAGTTTGAATGTTTGTACATAGTCGTGTAATCTTTTTAACCGACTTCAAAAAGAAGGAGGATCTATGTTCGACTGAATGTATTTTTTTTAATGTATGTTCACCGATTTCTCGGTCAAGTGTGGACCGATTTTGAAAACTATTTTTTTGATTGAAAGGTTATACTTCTGAGTTGGTCCCATAGAAATATTGTTATGATCTGATGATGAACTTCTAAGATATGGAACGGAACTCCTCATAGGATCACAGCAGAACTGTTGTAACAAGTAAAATTGCTATGTTTAAACGTATACGCGATGTCTTCAAGTTTGTCTGAGGGGTACTTTTTAGTTGTGGTACCGCAACTCGAAAGTGTAAAATAAAAAATTTTTACAAAAATAAATACAACCGACTTCAATGTTAAAAAAAAAAACACAAAAAATTGCAAAACACGGAGCAAGTACAAAATAACTTTAATTTAGGAAGTCGGTGTTAAATAACGAAGAGACAAAACTATAATAGAAACAAAAGCGACTTCCGAAATTAAAGTTGAGTTAAGCACCCTACTTTAATGTCTTTGACAGGTTTTTTGACTAGAGTTTGAGAAATACTCAACTTCAAAGCTAAAGGGCGTGTTTATAAATTGAGTATTTTGAGTCGCTTCGAGAACGTCGAAAACCCTACTTTAATGCCTAATTTTGACAGGTTTTCAGCGAAAGTAGGGTTAAGAAAGTTTAAGAAATACTCAACTTTAAATGCTTAGGCCGCTATCCCACTGGCGTTTTACGAGCGTTAGCGCTTCTCCAACGTCTGCGCAGCGCCAACGTTGAGCAGATGCGACATTAACGTCGCGGTTAGAGGTGTACACAAAAAACTTGCAACGTTTACGTCGCGTCTGCTCAACGTTGGCGCTGCGTAGACGTTGGAGAAGCGCCAACGCTCGTAAAACGCCAGTGGGATAGAACTCGGGGGTAACTAATTCTTTTGTTTTGTTTTCGCTCTTGCTGCTGGCACTTTTAACTCTACGCTGCTCTTTTTAACAATTTTCTCCACAATATTAACTTTAAGGAACAGCTCGGAGTGACCCCACAATATATTGTTTTTTCTCCAAAAAAAATTTTGTTGCAATGATGCGAGCGTGTTAAGGACTTTAATGTTCTTTGTAAAGAGTTCTCTTTTGATCCGTTTACTATTAAAACCTATTCGGCACGTACTCAGCTGAATGCGGACTTTTTCAAAAGTACATAGTGTTAATTTTACCTAAGAGATGTTTAATTATGTTCTTTTTTTTATCGTGCTTATTAGTGATCATAAGTTTTCTATTACTTTACCTGTTTCTACCCGTGGGAACCTGTAATTGGCTCAATGTCTCTTATACTATTGTTAATCTTTTGTTATAGCTGTTGGTTCTCCTATGACTAAATAAATAAATAAATAAATAATGATATAATACAGCTCTTCATCCTAAAAATTTAGTCATATATATGTAATATTTGTTTCAGCAGGAGCAAACCTATCCCAATGGACAGTGAAAGCCTGGTGCTATGGAGGCGGCCCCTCACCACACTGGAATATTTCTTCAAAGAACTGATCATATTGATCTCTACGGGAGTCCAGAGGTAAACAATAATACCAATTATAATTTAGGTATCTTCAAGGCTAGAGTGAATAGGTTCTTAATAAACTAGTGCGCCTCACCATCAGCAGGTGGTATCGCAGTCAAGCACTAGTTTATATCAATTAAAAAAATAGTACATTTTGATACAAGTGCAGAAAGTTTGTCATTGCGACCGAGGCGGAATTCGCACGAGCCATAGGCGAGTGTGTTATGGAGCCGAGGGCTGCAGTGACAAATTTGCACGTGTATCAAACGACTTTTTTCAATACACTTACGAAGCAATGAATAAACGGGGGTTGACCGGTGACTAGCGGGGGTCGACGCGCGCCCAGCCTGATACGGTAAATGTAATAACATTGTAGCGGGGGAGAGAACGCGCACTTTTCTGCACTAGTGCGGAAAACAGTCTATTGCGTGCCTAAAAGCGGTGGGATAAGAGCGGGTTTTCGAGTAAGTGTATTGAAAAAAATAAACCATCAAAATCAAGAATATTTTTATTTCACATAGGCCTACATGGGCACTTATAAAACGTCATAAGCTAGTGCACGGTTCCAAATTGGTCCTTTCCTATGGAGAAGAACTGGCAAGAAACTCCATGGTTACTCTTTTAAAAAAAGTGGTCGATGTTACAATATTTTCATATTACAGTATTAATAGATATTATGTACGAAGTTTGGACCAGTCAATATTGTACACAAAAGCAAAATAAAAATAATCATATTAAAAAAGTGAGTCGTAATAGGAAGTAAATCTAAGAATTCGTAGAGTCTACAGTGTTCTCACATTCACATTATAAAAAAGAGGCTATATAAAAAAGCAAGAAAAATATGAATAATTACAACTGTCAATAAGTGAGATGACATCACAACGAGACATCTTTTTCTGAGTTTCTAACTAATTTTGACTACTTTTACTTCTGAACTTAAACAAATATAGCTAAAGGCCACAAGCAGGTGGCGCCACTAGCGTAGCTGTCAAAGGACTAGGCGGGGCAGTGACCCATGACCCCCAATCTTGGGGGCCCCCAAAATCTGATTTACCTTCTATCTTCGAAATCTAAATAAAAACACCTAAATTAAGTCAAGAGTGAATAGGTTACTTCTAGGTAAGCGCGCTCCATCGTCGACCGCATCTTCGCTTTCCATCAGGTGAGATAGCGGTCAAGCGCGAACCTATCAAGAATAAAAAAAAAAAGAAAATATAATCGGACGGGAATACCGCAGCAGGCAGATTGTTCCAGTGAGTTAATCTTTGTGTATTGTTTCAGGTTATTAGCGTACAAATTGTTGGCGCTAACGATATTAATAGCAATATTAAGCACAACTGTATGTTACTACATTAGCGGCCCACAGCAGCCTTATGTACAGGTAATTATTCCCTTAAATTTTTTTTCGTCGACCATAAGCGCTTTTAGCAAGTGTGAAAATCATCGGTCATGCTTTGTCTATGTAAAGCAGCCCTTTATTCAATATTTTTTCTATCAAATATTTCACAACTGAATTTCATGACGGTATTCCCAAACACATTTCGATTTACTAGCGTCATGCATAAACTGGGAAATCATCTAATGACTTCTCGCGCTCAAGGGTGGAGCGAGAGGAAGCGTCAGACTTTAAATAATTATACCACACCTATGTTCCTTCACTTGCGTTCTAGGACCACGAGTATCCCTTTCATACTATTCCCCACCGTTTGCTGACATCTCTTTGAGGAGTGCATGCAACACTACGCACCGTCGACGATTCCGGCCCGGTCCCTATAGGATTAGCGGACGGATAACTACCCCTTGCTCGTAGTCCGCAAGCCGGAGCCTACGAGCTACGGCGGGTAGTGATTGCTCTGCGATTCTTTTCGCCTAGGGGCACTTACGGCCTTAGAATCCCCTGCAAGCAACTCATGACTCATGACTCATGACGGCCATGTGTAGTGTGCAGTGTGCAGTGTAGTAGTAGTGTTTTCTAAAAGAATTTTTCAATTCGAACCAGCGGTTGTGAGAATAGCGAGCTTAAACAAATGAACAAACTTTTGGAGGTATGCGGAACAGAGAGTAAAGTCCCGCAAAACTCCTTTGAAAAGGGAGGATCCTCCGACCAGACGGGTGTTATGTCTGGTGGGCTACTGCCCGATAGATGATTTCGGGCTGTTCTATATGTTCCAATCGCGCGGAGAACTTTGATTGCGCGATGCAGGATTAGTTCTTTTGTGACGCCATAGATGTCGCTACAAACTCTTCAGCTTTATAATATCAAGTACTAGCTTCTGCCAGCGGCTTTGCCCGCGTAAAAGTAGGTTTTTCTATACAAACTTTGGACCCCCGTTTCATCCCCTTAGGGGTGGAGTTTCGTAAAATCCGTTCTTAGCGGATGTCTACACCCTATAAGGAACATACCTGCCAAATTTTAAGTTTGTAGGTGTAATAGTTTCTGAGATTTCGTGATTAATCAGTGAGTGGTATTTCGCTTTTATATAGGGTGACTGGCAATTAGTGTACGATACTTAAACACGTGATTGTGCTCATGATAACAAACAATTTTTATTATGGGAGCAAAGCCGAAATTGCGAAAAAAATATCAGCTGTTCAGTACATTTATTTGTGCCTAATATACTGAACAGCTGATATTTTTTTCGCGATTTCGGCTTTGCTCCCATAATAAAAATTGTTTGTTATCATGAGCACAATCACGTGTTTAAGTATCGTACACTAATTACCAGTCACCCTATATATATAGATAGATTACGATGAAGATGATGGAAGAATTCCACTGAAACCTTCACCTCCTTTATTTCCAGTTAGTAGTATCCTGCTTGGCGTGGTGGGGCTGGTGGGTGGTCCTCGGCGTGTGCAGTTCCGTGGGCCTCGGCACGGGGTTGCACACGTTCCTGCTGTACCTGGGGCCACACATCGCGAGGGTCACGTTAGCTGCGTACGAGTGCGGGGCACTCAACTTTCCTGAACCGCCTTATCCTAACGAGTGAGTACTAGTGTTCTAAGTTGAGTGTGATCACCTTTGAGTTAACGTATGTATCGACGGGTGCAAAGTAAAAAAAGTATATAGGGTGACTGGTAATTAGTGTACGATACTTAAACACGCGATTGTGCTCATGATAACAAACAATTTTTATTATGGGAGCAAAGTCGAAATCGCGAAAAAAATATCAGCTGTTCAGTACATTAGGCAAACATAAATGTACTGAACAGCTGTTTTTTTTTTTGCGATTTCAGGTGGAACAAACCTGTGGAAAAAACCATAGTAAAAGTTGTTGGTTGTCATGAGCACAATCACGTGTTTAAGTATCGTACACTAATTACCAGTCACCCTATACATATATGCAATTTTGCGATTTTGTTGTAACTTACAGAAAATAATTTTTTATAATTAACTTACTAAAAATTTATATTCTAAGGCATGGCAAATCGTCTTTGAAATGTTAAAAATGAAGAAATAATAGTTCTTTTTTTTCAAAACTATTTTTGAAAAAAAAAATTACTAAATAACTGCTTATTATTCCCTTATTATTATTATTAACTATAAATAAATAAACTATCAGAAAATCGCAAAATTGCAGATACCTTTTTTTACTTTGCAACCTACGGTATGATGTCGGGAAAAAGTTGAGCCTGTTGTATTTCATTGAGCAATTGTTGTTTGTATAATATTAGATCATCTTGAGCATTTTCTATCAATAAAATTGGGCATAGATTAGTATTTTAACAATATAACTGACCGATGTTAAATATTATGTCTCTAAAGACACGAAAGTATAAAATCCTTGTAATATTGACTTGAATATTGAGCTTTATGACAGGGGTCATAAAGCTCAACATTTTTTCGTTGTACCAGCCCGCTTATTTCAGGCAAAATACCCATGGGTTGATACATATAAAAAAACACAAAGCACAAACAAACAAAAACATTCTAAACATTTATTCATTACAATTTAAAGTTAAAAAAAAAAAAAAAACTGATACCTGAGTGTATTTTGTTTGTGTTTTGTATTATATGTACATAGTTGTTGACATATAGCTCCGAAACGTGGTCGCTTACAATGGGCCTCATCAGAAGACTTAAAGTCACCCAAAGGGCAATGGAAAGGGCTATGCTCGGAGTTTCCTTGAGTGATCGATCACATCAGAAATGAAGATATCCGCAGGATTACCAAAGTTACCCGTAGAATCGCCAAACTTAAGTGGCAGTGAGCAGGTCACATTGCTCGTATAACAGATAGTCGATGAGGACGAAAGGTTCTGGAGCGGCGGCCACGTACCGGAAGACGCAGCGTTGGAAGGCCTCCCACAAGGTAGACCGATGACCTGGTGAGCGACATTCGAGGGAGGCCTATGTCCAACAGTGGACGTCTTTCGCTTGAAATGATAATGGTGTACATACTCGTAGTTAGGTTTAGTATAAATACTTAGTTTAGTTAATATTTAAGTTATAAATCTAAGTACAATAAAGAACAATTAAATCATAAGAATTTATATTAAAAAAAAAGTTGAATCATTATTATCTCTTTCCATCTTATTCCAGCATAATATGTCCCACACAAATCGACCCGAACAACGTGGTGACGATATGGAACATAATGTCGAAGGTGCGCATCGAGTCCATGATGTGGGGTATAGGAACCGCCCTTGGCGAATTGCCGCCGTACTTCATGGCCCGGGCGGCCAGGCTGTCTGGTGGAGGAGTGGCTGAACTAGCTGCTAGCGATGACTCCAGGACTGGCAGGTAAGATCCAGATGTTTTTATTTGTAGAACATAGGTAGGAAAAAGGACAGATGTGATGTCAATATAAAATGAGCACTATGTCTTGCCGTCAACGGCGTACAAATATTCACATTACAAATTGTAATAAAGAATTGAAAAAAAAAAAACATTTAAAATTAATTAAAACAAATTCAAAATAATAATTAAAAAAACTACAAAGCAAAAACATCATTAACCCACACATACACCCATATCACGTACTACTAGTACGTGATATGGGGCATAGGAACTGCCCTGGGCAAACTGCCGCTGTACTTATGGCTCGGGTGGCCAGGCTGTACAATAATATCACAACATGATCGTTTTGACAGCACGGACGGCGTTGTGATTAAGCTGATTGCCTGATGCGCTGCATGTTGCAGGTTCGATACTCGCACAGAACAAGTATTTGAATAGTTGACTTTGACTTTACATTTTTGTGAACTCGCCCACGATACTGGAGTAAATTATAGTAAAAGGCAACAACATCTTAAAAAAAAAAATGGTTTCAATCAGGAGTTTTGCATTTAGCAACACATTTAGATTTTTATTTATACAGATTAGCTGTATCACTAAAATTTAATTTTCAGAGCAAAACAAATGGTCCAAAACCTAGTCCAGAAGGTAGGGTTCGCGGGTATCCTGGCGTGCGCGTCCGTGCCCAACCCTCTGTTCGACCTGGCGGGGCTCACGTGCGGACACTTCCTCGTGCCCTTCTGGACGTTCTTCGGCGCCACGGTGCTGGGCAAGGCCGTCATCAAGATGCATATACAGAAGATGTTCGTCATCATCGCCTTCAATGAGACGCTCGTTGGGTGAGTTGGACTTGATTAATTAAAACAAACACGTTTATGAACATAGTTTCACCTACGCCACTAGGTGACCAACGGCCCAGGGGCCAAAAAACCTGGGGCCTTTTCTTACATGGGAAATTATCAATTATCTTATACTGCTCTGGGTGGTGCAGAGGGGAGTGTCAGACTTTTACCGACTAAAATAAGTTGCTATGATTCAAAGATTCAAAGATTCAAAAGCATTTATTTCAAATAAACCATTTACAGGCACTTTTGAAATGTCAAGAAGTCAGTCAGTCAGAAAAAAAAAATGATGCTAATTGCACATTCCAAAGCGTAGATCTCTATGGAGAAGAATGTGCAAGAAACTCCATGGACACTCTTTTCAATCATGTTTTGCAATTACAAATATTTCTGTTACATGTTTCTTGTCGCTATCATGTGAGAACAATGTCAATAATGTAAAAATAAAAACTAAATATAGATATTAAAATAGCAACTGGCAGCTAAGAGATGACCAGTCTCAACTGACAGCGCCCGTTCACGGACCTGACGCGAATATTAGCACCACTCAGCTCAACCATTTTGAAGGGAACCGAATGATCCAACACACGCGCCACCATCAGTGAGACATTTGAGTGAGCATGACAAACTCTCAACTGCCATGCTCATTTATGTCAAACAAATCCAATAGTAACCCAAAAACCATAAAATAGCTCCATGGTACTCACATTTACAAAGTTTGAAAAAAAATGCTTCTACATTATACAATACTAAATACAATAATAATTAAAATAATTTTAACAAATTCAAAAAAAAAAAAAAAACATTAAAGAATAGTAATAATAGTTTCAAAACTAATCAATTTGTACCCCCGGTGGTAGTGGAGCTGGACCAGCATTGAGCCAAGCATTTTTATCTTGAATATAATCCTCCAACTTATAATATGCTTGCCTGCATAGTGTGCGTTTAATACAAGATTTAAATTTCGTTTCATTGAGTTCTAATATTTGTGGAGGTATTTTATTATAACATTTCAAACAGTACCCCATGAAAGAAGAGGCCACTTTAGCCAGTCTGAAACCTGGTTGAACTAATTGGTCCCTATTTCTTGTAACATAATTATGTCTATCGCCTCTTTTGCTTAAAAGATGAAGATTTTTTCTAACGTACATGATGTTTTCATAGATATATTGACAAGGCACCGTCATGATGTTAATATCCTTAAACAGTTCCCTTAGAGAATCGCACCGGCGGAGACTGTAAATAGCTCTGATAGCTCTTTTCTGTAGAATAAAAATTGAGTCGATGTCTGCAGCCCGTCCCCATAGTAAGATACCGTATGACATGATACTATGAAAATAACTAAAATAGACTAGTCTAGCGGTATCAACATCCGTAAATTGGCGGATTTTTCTAACAGCATATGCAGCTGAGCTAAGCCGTCCTGCAAGAGATGTTAAATGAGGACCCCATTGTAGCCTTGAGTCAAGCGTTATCCCCAGGAAAACAGTTTTGTCGACAAATTCTAGTTTTTCATCGTTTAGTATTACGTCACAATCACTACTTTTAACATTCGGTAAGGAAAATCTTATGCATTTAGTTTTTTTCCCGTTTAAAACTAGATTATTAGCAGTGAACCAGTTTTGGACCTGCAGTAGTGCGTTATTTTCGTCGTCAAAGTTGTTTCCTAAACAACTTTTATACCTATTTTATTTAAATTTTGAAGTCGGGAGGATTGAAGTTGAATGAACGAACTTTTATTTTATTTTTTACAGCCAAGTCCTTTCCTGGGTAGAAAGGATACCGTATATCGGGCCAAAACTCGAAGCCCCCATGCTGGAGTTCCTCCGCAACCAAAAGGCTCGACTCCACAAAAACGATGCGGGTACTGAGTCGCAAGGCTCAGTGCTGTCCATGTTGCTGGAGAAGTTTGTGTTGGCCATGGTGGTGTACTTCGTGGTGTCCATCGTGAACGCGCTCGCGCAGAACTACAGCAAGCGAGTCGGGAAGAAGAAGGGCAAGAAGCGGGAATAGGGCGCGCGTGCCGGAGACACACGACCTAGCGGTACGAACATTTTATTTTTTATACTACAACATAAAGAAGCTTCTTCAAGCACCCTTTGAGGCTCTGAATTCCATATTTCGACGGGTGCAAAGTAAATAAAGTTATCTACAATTTTGCTATTTTCTGATAGTTGCATGCACATGGGAACTCGTCATTCAAGTGTCAAAAATGCAGTAATGATAGATGTTTCTTCAACAACATTTTTGAAAAAAAAAATTACTAAATAACTGCTTATTAATATTAATTATCAGAAAATCGCAAAATTGCTGATAACTTTATTTACTTTGCACTCGTCGATTTGAATCGAACAGTTTTTATTTTGCTAAAGTTTTTAACTTGTATACTAAGTCCTTTAAGCCATAACTTCGTATGAATAGTTAATTTATTTACCATTAAAATATAAATGTACGCATTCTAATGTTTTTCTAGTATTTGGCATCAAATGTATCAAGTCAAACTTCTCAGCAAACTTTGCTGAGGTAGCCAAAACTACAATAAAATTCTCAGCTTCATTTTACCGAGATCGCGCCTGTTTCAATGATTCTACATATTTTCCAGTTGCGCTACAAACTTGAGATACAAAACTAAACCAATTTTACATCACAATATCAATTAGGAATCAATTTGCGAATAATTAAAACAGCCACTGAACTTCACTCGAAGAAATTCCGCCAAAAACTCGAATCGAACTGTGTTAAATTAGGTTGACAGAAAATGTAGAATAACAACACTATGATCTATATTGAAAACTTTCTGTCAAAAAACTACAAAATGGAGTTAATATACCCCCACATTTGCGGACGGTGAGCAATGGGTGGCTCGCCGTCCGATCGTCCGGTAACCGACCGGACCGAGCCCGAAGTCGTCGACGGCGCGTAGTGTTCCACGCGCGCCTCAAGGAGATGTCAGCAACCGTAGGGGCCCAGCAGGGTCGAAGCCTACTGGGGCCATGGGTGATGCGAAAGAGATCCCCGGGGCCCTGGGAAAAAAATGGCAAAGAAGGAACACGAGTGGGTTTTTAGTCAGTAAAAGTCTGACACTATCTCCCGCTCCGCCCAGGAGTGGGGGATGTCATTAGATGATTTTCCCACCCGAAAAAAAAATATACCCCCACATATTAAAAACTTTTTTACTTCATAGAAAGAAAAGAAAGAAAGAAAAACATTTTATTCGGCGGAACCAGGTGCAAGTATAGAACTAACAAATTATAAGTATTTTATGTGAAAAAATATGCGCCACATCCGCGCAAAACGGCCGAACGCTCAGCATAATGCCGTGACCACACGTAAAATGCGATGAGTCTACGGCGCTGGTTTTCAGCGTGGGTCGGTAACGGTATCGATATAAAGACGTCGGCACGGTATTGTGTGCTAATAGATTTGAATATAAATAAAAATAAAGGAGACAATTTGTTTTGGGCCCACTATTAAACGGTTACGTTTATTAATCATATTACACATGGAAAAAGTGATCATCTTATTATAATTAACAGACCAAAAATTATATAGAAATCTAACCGGAATAATGAAATAATAGTAAAAAAGTGTTACGGCAAAAAATGCTTGTTTAGGAGCGTTTTCAAGTTTATTTTAACGTGAAAAAAAATATGTTACTACAGTGCGCAGCGGTGACATCGGATTTAAATGCGTTTCAAGAGATAATAATTAATTGGTACAGCGAACTTGTTTTTAATGCTGTTATTAACGGTTAACACAAATATCAAGTAACGTATCTACTTTAAAAATCACCGTGGAACGAAACGTAATTAATAGCCCGTTGCAGATGCTCTGTGGTCCAGTTTCAATCAGTTTGACACTGACAGACAACTAGTGGTGGGTCGTTGTCGAATTTTAGACGGACGAGACGTAACCGTTTTGGCGACGACAAAAACGGTTTCAAAAAACGGTCGTCGTCGCAACTGGTTTGAAGACGAAACTATCGTTGAGTGAAGTAGTTGCAGAAAACGTTCGTTGTCGCAACTAGTTTGAGGACGGTAATAAATTCTGTACTCGTCGCGTCGTCATTTCAAAACCAGTTATTACAATGAAAAATGAACTTTATGACTGTAACCATAAAATTCATTTTTCATTGCAATAACTGGTTTTAAAAACGACGACGCGACGAGTGTGATAGTTGAAGCAATGTATTTTCGACCTTATTTTCTTAACAGTAAGATAACAATTCGCATACAGTAATTCGAAGACTGGTTTGTGCAACGAAGACTGTTTGGTCGCAGGATGGAAAACGGTTGTTACGTTGCAGAACAAAAAACGGTCTTTGAAAACTGTTCGTCGTTGAAACGTCCACCGCTACAGACAACATTATTATTGTTTCCGATTACTAGATAGTTGCATGTTTCTTCTGTTCTTTTCGTATTTTTATTAGAAAGATTTTATGAAAATGGCATCTTGTAGATACATGTATAATCCACAAAGCCGCTGTATCAATTGTGCAGCACGATTTCAACGGAATGTTGAATACTGCTCTTGCTGGATACTGTTGTAATTGTTTAGTGGGCAGACGCACTGTTGGCTGCTGTGCATATGTGATGTGTACAGTGTGGTTTTTATCTTGGGCGCGGCATCAAGGTGAGGTTGAGCCACCTGCATCTTTTTTAGATGAAATACTGCTTTTAAGAGATGACTGAAAATGATGATGATGAACAGTAATAAATACTTGTGATGTACCTATAATGTGGTTCTTTTTTCTCCTTACACAACCAGCATAAAACACATCACCTTATTATTTTATATCTACAGTCAATGGCCGGCAAAAGCTGCGCTATTTCGAAATGAATACATCTACGCATTTTCATGAATAAGTCTATCAAATCGTGTAAATCACATCAAAGTCTGTCACGTAATACAGACGTGACTTTGTTTTATACTGTATATTATTGAACAGTGCACTATTTAACTTAAAATACCAAGGAGACCTATCCACTCATTAGACAATCGCTCTTGTGAGATTTTAGGTTATTATGAGAGTCATGTTTTGACTGTCGTATTTCACGGTACTCCAGTTACTTAAAGTTTTGCTAATATTACCAATGTAATCTAGAGATTATAAGGAATAAAATAACGTGCATTTCATTGCTATACGCCACAATTTGTGGTGGGCCTATTCCCCAAACAAAAAAAATTGTCTCCTTTAAGGGAAAGTAAAAAAATGAATAAATAAAGAGTAATAATACAATATCATATTATGTATAAAGTGGCAACATTACGTTGCATCTGTGCCGAAGGACGCGATTCTGTTTACAGTTTATAGTCTATGGACGCGATGACGTAAAGAAATGCCATAATATATTGCAAAATAACAAGTTTATCCATATGATATCTGTGGCCTATTAAATAAATGGTCTCTCCTAACTAATTTTTCAAAAGATTAATTTTCGTTTGTTTATTTCCAGCGCGGCGGCGGCCATCGGAGCACTTGCGCCGACGTCGGTAGTAGCGCCCGCGTGTGTTGCGGCGCACGTTACACCCACTGATACACGCACACGCTACACGCTGCACCCTACTGCGTACCGTGTTACACCTTATATAAATCTCTCTACCGTTCTAATGGCATCATGTTATGTATCATAAGATATTATGTAAATATTAGAAAATTAGATTGAAAATTCCACAAAATGACTGGGCATTTTGTGGAATATCCTATAATAATGCTTTCATCTTACAACACAATTAAAAACATATAAATATTTTCTCTCTGGTGAGCTATAGACAATATTTCTTCCAATAATATTTATTTCTTTTATTGTAGAACCATTGACAATATTTGCTTCAAAAAGGTTTATCTATAGTAGATTTTTTTTAATTGCTTCGAAAAAAGAGGTTTTATAGCCTTACCAAAGAGCGTCGCCATTTTAAAAGGACGGTGGAAACATAATACACAATAATTTAGCTGTATATACTAGGCTATGCATATGAGGTGCGTTAATATGTTTTTCTTTCAAAATCAAATGTTGGCAACATCGAGTGTTATAGTTTGAGCAAATTCAGACATAGATGTCGCTTTTATGGACAGTTTTTAGTGTTATTTATAAATAATGAAAGGTCAGGCAAAATAGTTATAATGGGAATGTTGAATACCTTTTTGTTTGGGAGCAAATGTCAAAAATATCGGGGTTCTTTTCTTTGAGATGGTAAATGAACTTCAGGGAATGTCCGACTTTTACAGACTAAAGCCCACCCGTGTTCCTTTAGTTGCCCTTTGCGCTCTACGGCCACGGTAACTTCCTAACGATTCCGCTGGCCACCATCATTGCTCCTTTTGTTACACAAAAAGGTTTCAAACTCCCAGAAACATAACAATATCAACTTCTTACATTCATAAGTATAAAACAGCTATCGCCCGACCTATAGCTCTTGCCTTTACAACAATAATGTACATATGTAGCGTAATATATAACATAATTAGCTAATATATAGATGTAATAACACCCAATACATTATGACAGCTCTAACTCTGAATACTCAAACGAAATCCTTTCTTTTTAAATGAAAAAATGACAAAAAATCTCCGCTAGGTTACCGCCTTATAAACGGAGTTTATTTACCTACTGCTGGCGGTCACATGAGTCCGCTGTCGTCTAAACCGTAATTATTTCAATAGTGCCGCGCGGGTCACTCTGTCGGACACGCTCGTGTTTTTGACGCCCCGCCTTTCGTTTTGTTTGCGCATGAGACCAATCACCTGCAAACGTAAGACGAAATAATGGATGTCGCGTCGGTCACCGTTGTCTGACGTGGCCTGAATAAAACATTTACTGGCGGTCACCATTGTCCGATGTTGCCTGGTGGAACATTTACTGGTGGTCACCATTGTCCGATGTTGCCTGGTGGAATATTTACTGGTGGTCACCATTGTTCGATGTTGCCTGGTGGAACATTTACTGGTGGTCACCATTGTTCGATGTTGTCTGGTGGAACATTTACTGGTGGTCACCATTGTCCGATGTTGTCTGGTGGAACATTTACTGGTGGTCACCATTGTCCGATGTTGTCTGATGGTACATTTACTGTTGGTCACCAATGTCCGATGTGGCCAGAATGCAACACTTACTGGCGGTCTCCCTTGTCTGACATGGCGACTAACTTGCTAAATGTATTTTGTCATCATACTAGCAACTTAGCAATGGAATAGGTGACATCGCAATTCCGCCATGTGCGGTCTTACCTTGAGGTGTGTTTAAGTATTCAGATGTTAGATGAAAGAGTGACTAGGTTTAGCTTAGGTGCTCAAGTAGCCCGTTATATTGTTGGGCTTATAAGAATACTGGAAGACGTGACTAATTAAATATATTCCTTTTGTTATTGTGTTGTAGCAATGGGACGGCTTTTTTTTTCTACCGACAACCAATCCGTACAATAAAGTGTGGCGGGGGCGTATTTAATAATATATACCAAAATCATCATCATTTCAGCCGAAAGACGTCCATTGTTGGACATAGGCCTCCCCCAAGTGTGACCACAACGCCCGGTCCTGTGCGTCTCGCATCCATCGGATCCCGCGCCCCTCTCCAGCTGCACGCGGCACCTTTCGGTCCCATCGACAATCTGTTCTGCGAGCAATGTGCCCTGTCCAATGCCACTTAAGTTTGGAAATTCTTCGGGCTATGTTGGTAACCTTGATTCTCCATCATAATAAAATTCTACTATATAATACTATCACTGGACAATATATAGAATTAACTTCTGCCAGCGGCTTCGCCCGCGTAAAAGTACGTTTCTCCATACAAACTTTGGACCCCCGTTTTACCCTCTTAGGGGTGGAGTTTCGTAAAATCCGTTCTTAGCGGATGTCTACACCTTAAAAGGAACCTATCTGCCAAATTTTAAGTTTGTGGGTGTTATAGTTTCTGAGATTTCGTGATTAATCAGTGAGTGGTATTTCGCTTTTATATATATAGATTATCCAATTTAAAGCCCTTTTATAGAAGTGTGTATTTTACTAATAACCTTAAAATAAAAGAGAATCGAGAAATTTAAATTTTCCGGGGACAAGTGGTTTTCGGTAAAAAAAAAAAATGTCACCAGTAACAAATGTCTAACCATCAATTTTTAAATTGTTTAATATATTATTAATAAACCGAATAGTTTTATACAAGAATCTTAGAATGTCTCATTTAATTTGAAAACCTAGTAAAATATTTATTGATAGTACAGTCAGCAAAAAAGTCTTGGTTGATGTAAATACCAAAATGTATGTTATTTATTATTTCATATTGTGATTATATGGATTCCAAAAGATAACGTTTGGTGCTGTTCCTAATATAATTTAAAGTCTCCCGTCACTTTGAATAGGGTTTATACCTAGTCGGTGGTAGATATTGCTCATTTGCGACAAGAATTACATATTTCAAAAACCATGATTTTACGTGAGAACATTTTTAAGTTTGGAATAAATATATCCTCATAATCATTTTCTTTTCACTAAAGGTTTCTTTGCAAAAAAATGTGACGCAATTTGTATTGAAATATTAATGCAGTATAATTTTATCTTATGTAACATTTTATGTTTTTAAATCTCAATTTTTTACATAGGTCATCCTTGTCGCAAATGAGCGTTAAGTAATATATTTATTATTTATTTTTCACCTACATTATTATTGTTTATCGCTCTGTATTTAAGCATTAAGGGGCTAGCTAGGTAGTCTTTGTTATATGACGATTTTAAACAAGTTTTGGGATAAAATAATGTTTTTCAATAAATGAATATACTCGTAAATCAGTTGTTACGTTTAGAAAAAGAAAAAGTTTATTTATTGAAAAATGGCATGGTAACATGTAATGCCTTAGAAATAATATGTAGTACGATAGGGCGTTAAGTGTTTCAAGTCATTGAAGGCATTCATTTATAACAAAATTTGTTTTTGTATCGTCTAAGGGTCGTCGCACACGGATCAACGACTCTAGCTACAAAACGCCGCTACATATTACATATTTCCAGTAGTTTTCATACATTTTAGATAGATACGCCGCACACGGTTGTCGCCAGTGGCCGCCACACGCTACACAAGGTGGCTGCTGGCAGCTCGTGGCACTAAACGCCGGCACAAAATGCCGCCACACATCACTACGCACCAAGCGCAATTAAACCTTTGTCAGAGTCCATTATGATAGTGCGCGCATAGGTTAAAAAAACTGAGCAAGGATTCGCGCACTGAGGATTCTGTACAAACTTACAAATGTAAATACGAGTAGTTCAAATCCCGAATGGAGTCTTGAAGATTTTTTCGAATCGCAAAAAATGATTTTTTTGTGACGTAACAACAAATTTACTGTTTTCAGATTTATTCCTATACCTGTACTATAAGACCTTGCTTTATGGCAAATTTCAGGATTCTAGGTCAACGGGAAAGTAACCTATGAATTTTGATTCCCTTGAGAGTGTCGAAATATACGTTTCTTTTTGCGACGACATAAACGGTCGTATCTTTTTTTCGTTAACTTAGAAGTTTGATTTTTTCACGGCTTCAAGGCTTGCCTTTGCATGTGTATTGCCTTGGCCTTGAATGTATATAGATTTATTTTCCAACTCGATGCCTATACGCGTTCCCGAGATTAAGGGTCTTGACAGACAGACGGACAACAAAGTTATCTTATAAGGGTTCCGTTTTCCTTTGGAGGTACGGAACCTTATAAAAGTAGCAGCCACCGACCACCGGGTGGCTGTAACTCGTTTCAGCTACGTGTGTGGACGCTTCCAGCTACTCGTAGTGGCGTTTGTAGCTGCTTCGTGTGGCTCGTGTGCTTCGACCTTTAATGTCTACACGACTTAGCCTCAATTAATATTAAGGATTTACGATTGAAAGACATTTTTGTATCTCGTGTTTATAAAAGATGATTAATGATAAGTAGATCAATGATGTCCAGTATTAAAAATAAGGATTTTTTAATTGTAATAGGAATGAATTCATTGTGTAAGGTTTCTGAGGTCGCATTCCTTCTATGTAGACAGTTTTTAAATTACAGTTTGATATATGTTTTGAATTTTAAATGATATAGTTAACGTTGGGTTTGTGAAATGCTGATTATTGTGATTTTAATCTTTTCTACTCTTAGAAAATCTCATATATAACTCTGTTTTTCTCTTTGAATCTTCCCATTATTTTTTTTTATATGGGAATGGATAGCAATAGAAACCTATTTTTAAATACTCATCTAGGGGCGGAATTCACCAATAAAACTAATCGCGTTATAACTTTTGGCTCGCATAATCGCGTTTAGCCGCTGTCACTAGTGTCACTTGTCTGTATTTTTCTTTTCTTGTATTTTTACAAGTGACACTAGTGACAGCGGCTAAACGCGATTATGCGAGCCAAACGTTAAAACGCGATTAGTTTTATTGGTGAATTCCGCCCTAAACGTTTCTTTGCATATGAAAATGCTTTGTTTTAAGACAATTTACGAGGAAACCTTTCTCAAAACATTTTTACTAAAAAATAATTTGCATTTCATTCAAACCTAGAGATAAAATTGTGGGTAATTTTATGAATTAAAAATAGCAGTGTGCAAATCTATCTATTGTCTATTCTATAACTGTAGTTTTGTGGATTAGGTAAACGTAGGTCTCAAATTCTGCTAAGTTTTTCATAGAACTAAACATTTTAATATTATTCTTTAGTTCACGTTGTGGTTTTAGAATTCACAAGAATGTTTGCGATTAGAATAGATTGAAGTTACACGACTGACCAGCCAACCTTTGTATGGTCTGTAGGAACTTAAAATAAGAGATTCAATTTTATGCACATCTTAGTATTCACATTACTAAAATGTCTAAGCTAAGACACATTATTGCCTGTACGTTAATAAGTGTTTTGCACACAAGTTTCACTAAATATATCCAATAAGAAATTACGGATATCAATGAAATAAAATAGGCAAAATACACGTGCTTTTTACTTTAAATAATGTATCCAACCATGGTGCCAAATACAGAGTAATTATGTAATTTAAGTAAATATTATCACCAAGCTTAAATTCGTTTCTTTGTAGGCAGAAATCGAAAGTCTTTTTTATTAATTAGTTTTTAGCAGAATTTGAACCTAAAATTAAACTCTAGTGACATTCATTTAAAATTGTTCATATTTTAATAGTTTATCTATAATCTACATTCTGTTTAAATATACTTTAAGCTACATTCCACATTATTCTAGTTCTTTTAACTTTGTTAACAAACAAAATTTAATTTTGTGAACTTCCTGGCTGTCTTTTAGAAAATTGGCTGTAAACAGGGTAGGCTAAGAAGCCGGTTTTAAAAATATAAAGTTAATTAACAAAGTATTTATTCAAACTTCTTGGAAATAAAACTCAGAATAAAGTCTCCTTAGTGATATCAGTCACTGCCATAGTAGCACAAAATGTTGCAAAATTATTTGTAAAATAATCAGTGATTTATTCACTGATTATTTTACAAATACAGGATTGTTTACAATAGTTTATTGTAATAATGTTTCTTTTGGTCCTAAATATGTAAATAAACAAAATGTATTGGTATATTATCGTAGTTTGTACAGTCATGTGGAGTGGTACGTTAGTACAAAATATTGCTTATTTTTTTTTTTTGTAAGTTTGTGGTTTCATACTCACAAAGCAATAAATGAATGTTCACGGAATGCTGTGTTTTATTTTAAAATTTATTTGTCTCCATAAGCTGGTTTTTGTAGATTTCTACTGGTTTAATTAGTTGGTGAAACTTCTGAAACGTCGGTCGTTGTGAATAGTGGTTTACTGCATCATTTAAATTTTCGTTTGCGTCAGAATGGCTGGTTGCCTATGGCAAGCGGATAGCGCATATCGAAGTCAATTCCACGTCAACAGATCTGGGGTGGTTGATCCATAATTGTAAACGCCTACACGATTTAAATAAGACGCTGTAGTAAAAAGAACTGTTGCCTTTCTAAATTATTAGGCGCTTCTTCGTACAAATATTAATAAATCTATATTTTTTTACCTAATGTACGAGGGTCATTCAATAAATACTTAGCCTACAAAAAGTAAACGAAAATTTTGGAAAAGTGGCAATTTATTTTTCAACATAGTCTCCTTTTAGTTCGATACACTTAGCCCAGCGATGCTCCAACTTTTTTAACCCGTCGGAAAAATAATTTTTGTCAAACTGCAAAATAGGCCTCCGTGGCGGCGATGACCTCCTCATTCGATCCATATCTATTCCCGGCGAGTGATTTTTTCAGATTAGGAAACAGAAAGAAGTCACAAGGGGCCAAATCTGGAGAATACGGTGGATGGGGCAGCAATTCGTAGCGTAATTCGACCATTTGGCCATGGCAGCGGCAGACGTGTGAACCGGTGCGTTGTCGTGGTGAAACAGCACTTTTTTCTTCGCCAGATGGGGTCGTTTTTTCTTTAATTCGGCGTCGAATCGGCCCAATAAATCGGCATAGTAAAGCCCTGTAATTGTTTTACTCTTCTCGAGGTAATCGATGTAGATCACACCTTGTGAATCCCAGAAAACGGTGGCCATAACTTTTCCGGCCGATTTTACAGTTTTCGCCTTCTTTGGAGCACGTTCCCCGGTCTGGATCCATTGTTTTGATTGCTCCTTGGTCTCTGGTGTGTACCAGTGGATCCAGGTTTCATCGACGGTCACAAAACGACGCAAAAACTCCGCTGGATTCCGCTTAAACAGCGCCAAACACGTCTCCGATGTGGTCTCACGGTTGCGCTTGTTTTCTGGTGTGCACCCATCGCGCCGACAGCTTTCTCATGCCGAGTTCCTCGTGAAGAATATGATGCACTGTTCCTTCTGAAATGCCTACAGTCTCAGCTAGCTCCCGAACCTTCGATCGGCGATCTGCCAATACGAAATCATGGATTTTTTTAATGTTTTCCTCCGTAGCAGCTGTTTTCGGTGCACCTGGACGTGGTTCATCAAAAACCGACGTACGGCCACGTGCAAACTCGTTGAACCAATTCTTGACGGTGGCCATCGATGGAGAAGAGTCACCGTACACAGCATCCAAGCGCTCTTTGATTTCGATGCGCGTTCTCCCTTCCAAAAATAGGAATCGAATTTAAAACTCTTTTGAAACTACAGCGCCCTCTGGCGATGAGGCTAGGTACTTATTGAATGCACCTCGTATGTACGAAGCTCAAACTAAAATTTGTGAAAGTAGCAATTATTGATACAACAAACTTTTAGAAATTCTGCGTCCTTCATGCTGAACACGGAGGCCACCATCCATCCTGATGTCAGAATGGCTGGTCAAAAAAATATTCATATTTATCTGAATGTATCAGCTTAGGTAGCAATTATTGAATAAATGTAGCAAATATAAGCAATTTGGTAGCAATTCTTGAATATAGTTTCAGAGCCGCTTGCCATAGGCAACCAGCCATTCTGACGCTAACTTTTCCAAACTCATATTGTTGTACAATGCGTTCCAAATAAGAATAGGATCGACGCCATGTTGTGACATCACGTCATACTGTCAAATCGCAAAAAAATTGGACAAAATTGAAGAACTCAGAGATGAGCAAAATTGAAGAACTGGATTCTGATTAAACTATTTTCGTTCATAGTTCGTAAATAAATTAAATTTTTAAATTTTCTTGTTTTGCTCACCATAATAATTCTTCGATTTGACAGTATGACGTGACGTCACTACCTGTCAATCGATCCTATTCTTATTTGGAACGCATTGTAAGTAACTACACTACTAATTTAATTGACTGAATTATTTATTTAAGTGCAACTGCAACTTAAAAACGGTGTCTGACATCGACGCATTAACGAATACCATGGATCCAGTACATTTTTCTCATCGGTTTTTTCTTAATTAAAAAAAAGGAGGGATGAAACGCATGTTACTAAAAGAGAACTCTTTCTAGAGGGAGGCCAAAGAAAAGATGGATGGACTGTGCAAGAAGTTATATAGACAAAAACATTAAATATATGCGGGTGACAGGACAGAATGGAAGAAAAATCTCGTTGCGTGCGCCGACTCCAAATAATTCGGGACAAGGGCAGGAAGGAGAAGAACGAGTACTGAAAGCAATATTTAGGTATACTAGCTTCTGCCCGCGGCTTCGCTCGCGTGAATGTAAGTTTCTCCATACAAGCTTTGAGAATCAAGCTTCATCCCTTTATGGAGAGAATTTTGGTAAAGCCTTTCTTAGTGCTCGCCTACGTCACAAAAAGAAACCTTTTGCAAAATTTCACGCTCCTAATCCCAGTAGTTTCAGCTGTGCGTTGATATGTCAGTCAGTCAGTTTCCCTTTTTTTATATATAGATCTGAAAATACTCTTCAAAGTTTGTCTCTGTTTGACGGTATCTGATCTTGATCTTTTTGCAGTAACTTAGTTCTACGTTGAACACTTTCTCTTTATCATCAATGAAGAAAAAAATACAACTGAATTGAGATTTAAGTTGGTTAAAAATAACAAGATTCTAAAATCATGCTTGCAATTCCAACATCGCAAGAAGGTACAGAAAATCGGAACGTCAAAACTCGAACTGTCAAAGTGACAAATAAATTGGTTTTGAGGTTATGTCTATGTGACAATAACATCTTGTAAAATAATTGCTAATTTATTATTTCAACAGCATTTAATTAGTCGCAATGTTGCGGCGACTAGCTTGTACAGTATTTCAATCTCGTGGTATCAAACATACAGTCAATGTAAAATGGGTAAGGCCAGATTATGTGCCATCTTACAAACCGGAGAAGTCTGGGGACTTGGAAGGACTGCCTCCTATTCCTGAAAGCGCTATTGGCAAGGATTATGCTTTGACTGAGGAAATTAAAGAGTAAGTTTTGTTGATTTTCTCTTCCACGTTAAAATTGGTACCTAGCTTATTTTACGAGAAACTTACACTTGTCTCAAATTGTTTTTAAAACAGCAGTGGACATCGAAATAATGTAACAAAATAATACTTACTAAAGTAAAGGAAATTTAATTTTGATCTAATAATTATAGTAAAATGACACAAAATTCAGGTCTTTTAGTGTGTTTTTATATAAGTTCTTTTACATTTCAGTGCTTCAGAATCATTTTACGAGAAACTTCACTTGTCTCCAATTGTTTTTAAAACAGCAGTGGACATCGAAATAATGTAACAAAATAATACTTACTAAAGTAAAGGAAATTTAATTTTGATCTAATAATTATAGTAAAATGACACAAAATTCAGGTCTTTTAGTGTGTTTTTATATAAGTTCTTTTACATTTCAGTGCTTCAGAATCAGTGAAGAAGATATTCTCAGTGGCCCACCTCGGGCGCAAAGAGTACAACCGTTTAGTCAAAGAGGAGCTCATAGACAGAGTGAGGAGACATCAGTATGACCACAGCACTGCTGAAACTAAAAGTAAAACATCATTTTATTTGAATTGTTTTTGATTACTACAGGTTTTATTTAGGACTAGGGTTTTACCTACAACTTTGTTTGTTCGAGGTTTAAGAACATTACTCTCCTTTTTTGGGGTTTTCGTGTAAATAAATGGTTTCTATTTGGGTGATGTGTCAAAAAAACACTGTAAGTTACTCATTCATTATAACATTAGCTATATCCCAATGAAGTCCTGCCAAATTTTGTTTAACTCCTGCATGAAAATAAAAAGTACTTAGTCTAAGTTATTCCTTGTAATAGAAGCCATCAGTCAGTAAGTCAGTAAAAAAAAAAACTGATATTACAAGCAGACACTTGTATGTATTTATAATATTTATATAAGCAGATAATAGGTACTATTCTTTAGTTTTTAATTATAATGAAGCTACAAATGCAGATGTTGCATCAGCTATCATTATTACCATAATATTTGTTTACAGTTGCCTTCCTCACTGGTCAGATTCGGTATCTTCAAGACACCATGGATAAGTTTCCTAGAAATAAGAAAATGAAGGTAAGGGACTACGAAAATAATAAATATTTAATAAAAATAATATTATCTGCCTTGTAAATCTTATTAAGCAAATCTTTAAGATGTTTGGACATGTAATCCGCACAACAAAAGTTCTTAGTCATGATTAGTGGTACAAGGAAGAGAAGAGTGCCAACACTCTCACCGCCAGTCACTCACCAGATGGATACACTTCATTAAAACGTCTACGAAGTGTTCTTTTATCAAATGTACATGTAGTGCCATGAATAGAGAAGGATGGAAAATTCTCACAAAAGCTGCAACCAACCTATCAGATGATCCTTGACCACAACTGCTCCAGGAGTGTATGACTAAGAAAATAAATTATATTTTACTTACCCAAACTTTCTATACATATCTTATGAGCTGGTTAAATGTTTAATTCTTCTTCTTTCGTATTGATTTGTCTCAAATCTAGTCCAACCAATATTTAGCCACTTAAACCACTCTGTTGTTGGCCTCGTAAAAGTCGCGGAAGGTGCAGGTACATGCTAGGAAGTAGAGGAGATGACGCATATCTTGTGAAGTGGCATCCACACAGGCACTGTTTAGTAATATCTATCTCTAAATTATGCTCAGAGTTTCCTTGCGTGATTGAATCAGGAATGAGGATATCCGCACGAGAAGCAAGGTCACCGACATAGCACGAAGTATCGCCAAATTTAAGTGGCAATGGGCAGGGCACATTGCTTGCAGAACGGATGGCCGTTGGGGCCGAAAGGTTCTGGAAAGGCGACCACGTACCGGAAGACGTAGCGTTGGAAGGTCTCCTACAAGGTGGACCGATGACTTGGTAACGGTTGCGGGAGTCCGACGAATGCGAGACGCACAGGACCGTTCATTGGGGCGACACTTGGGGGAGGCCTATGACCAGCAGTGGACGTCTTTCGCCTGAAATGATGATGATGATCTCTAATTTCAAATATAAATAATAACATTCCATTTCTTTTTCAGCAACTGGTACAAGAAAAGATTGACAGAAGAAAGAAGTTACTGAAATTCTTGAGACAATATGACTACAAGAAGTTTGAATGGCTTTTAGAGAAACTGAATCTTGAATATAAAGGACATCCCGAGTAAGTATTTATGTTTGATTATTACAACATTGGGACTTCGTTTCAGAATTTTAAATGTGCTAATGTCTCTTATATTCTTTTTTGTACACCATGATAGATTACAAAATATGTGGATGTCTCTGTTAAAACCTAGAACTTGCTACCCCTACAACAATGAAAGCAGATGACAAGTACTTTGCTAAATAAATAGACATGGACAAAACTTACATATATTTTGAAACTGTTAATTTGTGTTATTTTTACACCAACTGAACTACGTTCATAAAGATTTTTCACACACATCACTTATAATAGCCTGTCCTGTTTAACTTTTATTGATTGACTCGAGCGTGACGTTTTATGACTTACGCGAGGAGTAAGAAGGGATTTTCCAATATTCACCCTGTAAAGGCCAACGCTGCGTTAAGCGGGCGCCCGCGCGGGCACGCGTCGCGTGACGTCGCGCGTGTGTCGTGTGCGACGATCCCCGTAGCGGAAACTGAATTATTACCTGTGCAGTTAGCGACACTTTTAACTTTAACGGTGTGCATGTAGACGTGCGGGCTCGAACTTGCTGATGGGTGAGGCCAAAAATTGCGATGTCTCATCTGACATTGTGTCCGACAGCGATTATATCAAGTACTAGCTGTTGCCCGCGACTTCGTCTGCGTTAAGTTCGTAAAACTGTACAATCATTCTGTGCTTGCAGTTTATTCTGAAAGCATCGTAATTATTTATTGTATTTTTACATAAAACGGTTAAAGGTAAAAACGTATATTACCTTCAGGATACATGTTATGTACTCTTCCAGATCCAGATGTATGAACGTCAATGAATAGAAAGAGTATGTAAGGGTCATAGCAGTTGGCATTCCTGCCTACCCCAAGGGAAAAGGCACTAGTTTATGTATGTTTCTGGTTTATGTTCTGGTAAAACAACATTGTCACAGTGAGCACGTCACAATCGCCCGGAGAATAAGATGGAGCTTACGGTGGAAGTCAGTCCCGCTTGGTAGGAGCGCCGGCGCCGCCGTGTCCTCATGGAGGCGATTGGTGGAAAAAATGTCAAACAGTAGCCTCCTTCAGTGAAGCACTACGATCAAAGAAAGTAACTGAAACTATGAGGGATAGGACATCCTGACTCCTCAGCTGTCGTTGCAAGTGATGCTCCAGGTGTTGAAAGCCGCAGGACGATTGCGGTGGAGCCGTCCAGCCATCTGGTCAAAGCAATCCCGAATCGACGGCGCGTAGTATTCTACGCGCGACTCATAGAGATGTCAGCAAATGGATAGGGCCCTCTAGGGTCAATGTCAGCTAGGGCTGCGAGATTGTTCGAAAGAGTTACCTCCCGTAAAATTTTCGCCTCAATAATGTTTCACTGAAGGGTTTAAGCCGTCAGACAGCTTTGGTAGAAGTAAACGGAGGAACATAATCGGGACAACGACCTTCAGCTGGATAACGTGCACTGATACTGCCAAAAGTCAGTGAATCCAAAAACTACCGTCATCATCAACTATCTTCCTCCACAACAGTACTTATGAAGAATTTGCGAGAGCATGCTTGCATTGATTGTTGCAGCTTGATCATTTGGGGCGTAAAAATTACTTGTTCATTTACCTAGAATTTTTTGTGTGTATTTGACTGACGTCCTCGTATATCAGACAAATGTTATTCCATAGTGGGAACTACCCTATGAAGAGTCTCCAGCTTTTGAATGAATTTCGGCGAAATCTAGAACGCGTGTATCCCCGTCCAATCGAACTCGCATATTGATGGCCAAACCGAGAGGTCACTGACGCCGATTGCCTCTATGAAGACACGGCGGTTCACCCAAGCGGGATAGATTTCCACCACATGCTACACCGGGTCCTCCGGACGGTTCGCAAAATGGTAATATCAGGGTACTTCCAACCGAATCCGGAACAGAAACCGCGTGAAATACCCTCAACAGTCCTGATCTTGTGTGTCCATAAAACAAAAAAAATCCGGTAAACAAATGTAGCAGCCGATTAGTGTTATCCCTGAGACTGGCCTCGCTCAGAGGGAGGTTCCAGTGTTGGTCACCACTCACTGCAAGGAGGTAACGTACTGATGTCGACGTAAGGCTGCAAGGAATCTGAGATACATCATACGTTGTCGAACTACGCAAACCACTTTCGACCCCGTTTTATATGAAGCAGTGACGTGACAGCTAATAATAAAACACGCCATTATTAGGCCGCAAGGTGCCATCATCCCGGAGGACACAGTGGAGCATACAGACGTGTGCCCCGCAAGGGCGGGGCACCGGCTTGTCCTCGTGGAGGCAATCGGCGTCAGTCACCTCTCGCGCCGGGCCTTGGTTCGGGCTATGGTCCAAAGTGAGGAGGAATGGCAGGTGGTCGTCTTCTTCTGCAAAGCCGTAATGCTAGCGAAGGAGAAGGCCGCACGCGTGAGGGAACGAACGTCCTCACGCCGAGCCAAGATTCCGACCCCGATGACCAGTAACGGTAGACGCGGGCTTGCGGACATCCAGCAATGGGTAGCCAGCCGTCCGGCCGTCCGGTAATTGACCGGACCGAGCCCAGTCGTCATCAGCGCGTAGTGATCCACGCGCTCCTCAAAGAGATGTCGCAAAGGGCAACTGAAGGACACGTGTGGTTTTAATCAGTAAAAGTTTGACACGCCTTCCCGCTCCAACCAGAGCGGGAGAAGTCATTGGATGACGTCCACCCTTAAAAAAGAAAAATAAAGGTGCCATCATTATCATTATCATTTCAGCCGAAAGACGTCCACTGTTGGACATAGGCCTCCCCAAGTGTCGCTATAATTACCGGTCCTGTGCGTCTCGCATCCATCGGATTCCCGCGACCCTCACCAGGCCATCGGTCCACCTAGGGGCCTTCCAATGCAAGGTGCCATGCTACCCCTTTCGAAAATTTGGCCGTGTTGTTTTAAAGTCAATAATTAAGTACATATAAGTATTTACTTTTATCGCCTTTGGTTGGTATCCCTTGAATAATCACGGTCAATTAGCTTGTTACAACCACGGGGAAAAAAGCAGTAGTATTAAAAATGCCTCCGTCTAACTCCAGTCTAACCATAAACGGTTTTCGTCCAATTTTAAACAATAGAACTGTCTGCAAATTTGGGCGATGGTCATTCTTCCGCCACTCAGAAAATTACATAAAATACACAATGCCATCTATCAAATATGAAGTTCAACTATCATTGTCATCATTATTTCTACTTTCAGTCTTTAGATGGCGTTGCGAGTATCTGAATTGCGTGTGGTGCCATATTTACTACATTATATTACGTGATTTAACTCGCCGCTTTGATTTTATTATGTGTTTTGATTAGTTCTTACAAAATATTTAGAAGATAACGTATAGAAATGTCAATTTTATTTTGAAAAAATGGTAAAAGTTATTTTATTACAAAAAAGAAGATAAAATAATAACCAAATTTTTAACTGTAGCTGGGGATCGAACTGGCAAATGTCGTTTAATATCGACATTTTGGATTATTGCTCATCCCCCATAGCAAGTAGCGTGATACTTTATAGCCTATAAGTTGCCCTGACCTATAAGGAGTATGTATGCAAAATTTGAACAGGATCGGTTCAGTAGTTTCTGCGCCAATTAATACCATCGCAAAATAATTTTACTGTTTTATTATATGTATAGATGAGCAGTTAGACGTTAAATTATATGCACATCGTATGGTTCGCATGCACACAAACACCGATCCGAACTGAAATGAAATTAGACGGTGCGTAAAATCTGAGAGTAGTGCTTTGGAAAATCGAGTTTTATGAAAAAACTGCTGCATAAATCTAATACAAATAAATTGTACAGAACTCTTCGATAATAAAAGTTTGTCGGTACCGATTTAGTTTTTGAGATTTTATACGATTTTTGTTACTTTTTTACAATTAAAGTTGCGTTAAAATCATCAAAAAACAGAAACTTTGTTGGCTTATAACTTTGTAACGGAAATTATTTTTGTTTTTCTGTTTCCGTACAGATAAAATTAAGAATAAGATAAAACCATATCATGTTTTATTTTGGATGTACAATGTGAAACTGTGGAGTAATACCCCCCCCCCCCCCCAAATTTGTATGGAAAGTGTCGACTAGTGTAACCTTAATGTATCACACACACTATTTATTACGTAGCAAAACGGGCGCGGGACGGGACAGGGTTGCCCGCGCGGGCGCCCGCGTCGGCCCTGAGGGCATGAAACGGGGATACAAAGTTGTATGGACAAACCTACTTTCATGCGGGCGAAGCCGCTGGCAGAAGCTACTAAATGTACCTAATAGAAGTTCAAATTTCAATCCCCTTTTATACTATGTTCCAGATCTTTTCACAAGCTATCCCGCATGGAATCTCTCCGCAAACTGACTGAGATGCACTGCGACGATGTTCGCAACAAAAAACTGGCCGACTACAGGAACTTGCTCGAAAGTCAACAAGGACCATACTTGCAGCTAAAATTAGATGCTCTCAAGTTAATAAGGAGTGAACAAATTGAACTGAAGCTGCCGATCACAGTTACTCAGCAAGATATCACGAAAGTTCAGCAGCAGTACGATGAGTGGAAGATTAAGGATGATATTAAACAGAAAGCTAAGAAGAAGAAGAAGAATCTTGTGTTAGAAATTTAGAATTGAATTGACTTTTGTTGTATTTTACATTATAGTTAGTGGAAAATAAGTTTTTGTTTTATTTTTTTTCATCTCAACCTCACAATAATTTATAAATGCGTAACTCTGTTATGCTTCCACGCCTAAACTGCTAAGTCAATTTTGATGATTTTTGTAATAGAAAATTGGACCTTGAAAAAGCTGCTTTTTCGTATTTGCCAATCTTCAGTCAGTTTGTCACAAGTTCAAATTCATGGTAGGGTAAGCGTGACTCTAGTGAGCCATAGGTATAGTCAAAGTCCCTTAGGAGAATGACAGGTAAAATGGCTTGACTTTTCTTTTCACGTGAATTCGATGAACTTCTTCCTTGTTGTCCTAACGGACATTCCGGAAATAATTTTAATTTGTTCATGATAAACATCATTTTGATGAAATCCATAAAGTCACTGTCTTAAGAATACCTAGTACTTAAGAGTACCGTACCTAGATAGGTACCTAAGGACTTGTCAATACTCAATATGCTTGCATCCCATTATCCAGTAGAAGTACATGTTTTGAATAAGATCTCATCTCGTGTTTCTATCTTTATATTATTATGTTTCCACTTTAAATGGTTGTCAAGATGTATTCCATGGTATCAAAATGTCTTGATGCATATGAAAGTAACGTGGACAGATTGGCTTGGCTTAAGTATAGACCTTTCTGCTTTCGATGTGATTGTTGGGTCTGTGTGACTTACCAATATAATGATGTCAGCAGCAGAAATTGCTGTCGTAGATAATTCGCCGTCTGAGGTACAAAAAATTCAGGATAGGTACAAAATAGTACTAAATATACATGGTAATATCATTCAAATACAAAAGTTAGTCTCGCCATTATGACGTTTATCAATCTGCGGTAGAACAGTAGGAAGGCACTGTTAAAGGATAGGGCACAAAACTGAACCCTAAGGGACTCCAACTCTTATGTCTTAAACTCTAGACTTCGAAAGATCCTTTTTGAAAAGAAGTAAGATTCTTTCAGAAAGATAAGTTCTCAGTGGAGAGTAGTACTGGTGAGGGAGGTTTGTCTTTAGCTTAGAGCTCAAGCCCTTATATCACACCTAATCAAAAGCCTGTTGGAAAGCAACAGAAACCGAATAAGAATTTAATTTTCTTTTTAGTGCAGACTGGATTGGTTTTGTGGTCACTTTCGTTTCGATTAAGATTGGTACGGTGCGGTATACCAGTAACCATAGACATCAGTGCCAGTAACGGTTTTGAGAGAATAGGCAGCAGGCTTTATAGGTCGAGAATACTTCGGTGGGTGACTTACTAGTTTTATGTACCTATCAATATAAATCGATTGTTTCACTCACACAAAAATACTGGCTCGTGTCTCCTTAAAATCCCATTTGGTAATGACGTTTGGAACACTAATAGTCTTTCTTGGAAGAAACTTAAATATTTCTCTAGTAATAAGGTCTTATCCGGGAGCCTTTTTAATATGTTGCATTTATATTACTCTCCAGTCTTCGCGTACCTACCTACCTACCGTTATTGAGCAAGTCTGCGACGGCTGGCGGCTCAGCTAATACCTGGTGACCTCTGAAGAAGGACCATTAGTACTTGATAAATGCGTTTAGTCAAAATTAAACAAAAAGAAATAGTTTATAATAATAATAATAATAATAATAATAATAATTTAATTTATTATTATTATTATTATTATTATTATTATAGTTTATAACCATTTTATTAATAAGTAATTAAGTACAAATTACATACAAATCTTATGATTAAAAATATTCATATAAAGGTATAAAGCGTATTGTCAAAATCAGTCAAATTTGGACGGAGTATATTTTACATAAATGTTGACATTTCGAGTATATATAGCGATTTAATATTAAAATAATGGAATGAAATACTTAAAAATAAGGAAGACGAAACTTATTTCCTATAATTTACATAGAATATGGCTTTAGGCTAAGATTTAGGCGATTAACTATAATACAGGCAAATAGCAGAGTTGATACTTGTAATAAAAACCATTTACTTCAATGATTTTTTTACGGCCTTTAAATTATCCTAATCAAACCTTACTATCTTCGGCAAGAATTTTGAATTAAAAGAAACTAGAGATATATTTGTATTCTTCGAAAGTTACCGTGGCCCTGGAATACAAAGAAATACAGATGGGTCTCCTCCCAGAACAGATATAGGTATTTGTGTGGATTAACGAATTGCATAACGTGCCTGCCTGTATTATAATTGTAAAGTCGTAAAATACATTGAAAATCGTCATGCAATTATTTGTTAACCTACAAGTAACCTTTTTTGCGAGATGTTTTTCTTTCTGTTTATTTTATTCTAGTTTCAAACAACAAAGAATAGTCCAGCTATTCTGTTTGATACCTAGAAATAACGTCGTAACGAAACTGTATGTATTTTTGTTATTTAATTAGGGCACTTCGGCACAGTGCTGATAAAAATGATATTTCTTAGAGTGAGTCTGATACTGTAGGCAACAGAAAGCTTCATGACATAATTGGCACTGTAGTACTAACACTATCCTGAATCAATATAGACCTACCACTTAAGGTGAACGCTGCAGAGTAGTAGTAAATTCATAATTTTCAGAAAAATGATATTGCATTTTTAAAAACGAACGAAAATTTGAATTACGTGGTCTACCTTGGAGCATTCAGCTTAAGCATCGATACACATGTCAGTAGCTAGCATACAAGTATGCAAGTAGCTTGAATGCTATAGTGATACACCAATCAGAACTTGTTGTTGTATACTAGCATGCCTACTGCTTGCATGCTTTTGTGCCAGCTACTAGAAAGTGTGTCGCTGCCTCAACTGGGATGGTTGTTATCATCTCTAGTAGGACGAGGAACTTCTGCTGTTGTGGTGTCGTGATGTCGTGAGAACTCGGTCTTATTACACCCTGATTGGAGTCACAAGGACCTCGGATGTGAGTAGCAGTTGTGTTTTCTCTTATGCGTTGTCGCGTTGTTTTATTTTGTATAGTACCATTTATTCAATTAATAAAACAATATTGTTGTATTATAGCTTTGTTACAGCACGCAGCTCCCTCAGTCCTCAGCTCAGTGGCGCGGTAGGTCCCCCGGGAGGCGCGTCAGAGCGCGGTGGTGTGCGGCGCGCGCGCGTAGGCGGTGGGGATGAAGCCGGAGCGGCGGCACTTGGGCGCGTGCGCCCACAGCCAGCCCTCCACCGTCTGCTGCGTCAGAGCGCGGTGGTGTGCGGCGCGCGCGCGTAGGCGGTGGGGATGAAGCCGGAGCGGCGGCACTTGGGCGCGTGCGCCCACAGCCAGCCCTCCACCGTCTGCTGCGTCAGAGCGCGGTGGTGTGCGGCGCGCGCGCGTAGGCGGTGGGGATGAAGCCGGAGCGGCGGCACTTGGGCGCGTGCGCCCACAGCCAGCCCTCCACCGTCTGCTGCGTCAGAGCGCGGTGGTGTGCGGCGCGCGCGCGTAGGCGGTGGGGATGAAGCCGGAGCGGCGGCACTTGGGCGCGTGCGCCCACAGCCAGCCCTCCACCGTCTGCTGCGTCAGGTCCGCGTACACCCACTCGCCGCGCTTCACCGACAGGTCGTCCGGCGCCTGCGCCTGCGCACGGGACCAGACACGGGGGTCAGTGTATACAGAGACGTGACGCGACAATGTGGCAAAAGGTCAGTTGTTACGTAACGCCACAAAATAGATGGGCACAGAAGTCAATCTACATACAAAGCGCGCTCGAGCAACGCACACACAGACACCGCTCACGGACACGATATCTCGACTCAATTCAGCTCAATGCGAGCTCGAGTGCTATCTGTTTGAAACACGCGTCTGTGAACTTTTTGTTGAATAATAGACCAACCAAAAAAAAACCTTACTCGTAACTGTTCAGGGGACGGTTGTTTAAATTCAACATTAAACAGTGAATTGACGTTTTTTAGGCTACCAGTTGTTTCAGAGAGGTAAGTAGATATTTGCTTGTATTTTGATGGTTTGTTTTAACGTTACACAGAACAGGCCCCGCGCCGAGAAAGAGAAGATGATTTTGTAGCCATATAATATTTTTACAATTCAGATTAGGTAGGCATTTATTATCGCGCCCAGTAGCTCTCGGACAGTTCGGCGCCACGTGCTGACCCTAGCGCGATCGCCGAGCGTAGGTATGAAAAGTGAAGTACAGGTACCGGCACGGATCTTAAGCGCTCGGCGAAAGAGTGGGGATCGCTTTGCGCATCGTACACTTAAGGCAAAAAAAATGTACACCTATTTTATTTTTTCTTTAACCTGCTATCTTTTTAATTCTGGTTGAAGGTAAGTTATAAAAAAAAAACATAAATAGTTTTAGCAAAGTCACTGTGTTCGTCTGTCTGTTTTTCGGTTTACTTAATTATTAACCATGCAACAGATTTTCATACGGTTTTCATTATCATTTAGAGAATTTCTACCGGAAGGTATTCATATTGTAGCAAAGACGAAAATTTCAAAGATTTGTAACACCCTACTTAGAAATTCTTAATATTTTACCTACTTTCGAAAGGAACTTTCTCTGTGTGCCTGTTATGCGTTCTCGGCTAAACCATTTTTGGTGACATAATAACCACTAATATAAAAACTTTTTAGAAAAAAAAAATAACCGACTTCACTAAAAAAAAACACTAAAAGGATCAAAATAACTTTAATTTCGGAAGTCGGTGTTTCTCGTTATTGTTTGTTTCTTATTTAACAAGCTCAAGATTTAATCACGAGTGTCGTCTATGATGCGATGCGCGGCGAGCCAATCACTGACACTCCCCGCCCACGCGTCTCACTTCATACCACCAAAGAGACCTGATATTTTACTTCTTTGCAAGTAACAGTCAGCGCTCAAGATCCATGCCGGGATCTGTACATACATAAGATTGACTTCTGTACCTATATAATTTGTGGTTAGTCTTTTAGTCGCGAGGCCTATTCAAAATTCGCGAGTCAGAGAGCGTCTCATCGCATTTTCAGACAGAAAATTAAATCAAAGAGAAAACGCCCTGCCCTTCGCTATGTTGCGTCTGTTGTGTTTTCTTTTGTTTTAATTTTTTAACTGAAATGTGTACAATTCTTAAAAAGTGCGCCGCACAGCGTCACGTCACGTCGGCGTTGTGTCACGGTATGAGCTGATCCTAAGCTTAATTTAGGTAATGTTTATATCTAGATTAAGTAGTTTATGCATATTTGGGCTTTTGGTAAGCAAATTGGGGTCTGTAATGCTTATTAAGGGATGGGTAAGCCGCACTCGAGCGGGTTTACCCTGAGTTGCATAATTCACATAACTCTAATCTTTTTGACATTATTATTTTTTACTGTAATGTACTTAATTAAAAGAGGAGGGTTGATAAGAGGCAATTTTCGCCCATCATAAAAAGAAAAGCCGTAGTCACACGTTATTAACTCCTTGAGTAGCGTAATTAGAGACACAATAGTAAGACAATAGCGCACGACCGCCGGCGCTCGTGCGGGGATCAACAGCTTAAAGTGTTTCGGTTGTTACCTATAACGTGTGACTGCGGCTTTTCTTTTTACCTTGTTTATTTCAGCATCCTGGAAATCTTGTTTCATACTTTTAGTTTCGTCGTTTTTTTTGTCGTAGTCGGGTTTTAGTTTTTTTTACTTTTTTTTTCATAGTTAAGTTTGTACGGAACCGTCAGTGCGCGAGTCCGACTCGCACTTGCCCGGTGTTTTTTTTTTCAATATTTAAGTTATTATTTTTAAATTGAGTGCTCCATGAATCATATTTATTTTCAGTCACAATGATACTACTCGTACACAATGTAAATTATTTTTGAATAAAATCAATCAATAAATAAATCAGCATGTAACTTACTCTGAGACAAAATGGGCCATACCCTAAAGTCACAGTATAGATATATGGAACAGTACGGAAACTACCTACAAATGTTCGAAACGGTTCACTCACACAAACATACGCATCGACGAGACTCCTAAGCGGCATTCGCTACTGACAGGACCGCGAGAAACGCTTAGGAGTCTCGTCGATGCGTATGTTTGTGTGAGTGTGCCGTTTCGAATATCTGTAGGTAGATTCCGTACTGTTCCATATGTCTATACTGTGCTAAAGTGGTAGACTGCAAAGTGTGCAAGGCTGTTCAAAACTAGGTACACATGTTTAAGATGTTATTGTAAACAATTACCTTATAATCGTAGAGCATGACTAGTTCGGTTCCGTGGTATCGTCCGTCGCTGTCTTGGGGTTGCGCGCTGCTGTTGTTGAGTTTGTTGTTCATCAACGAGTTGTTGGGATTCGTTGGCGGTGGAGATAGGACGGGCTGTGTGTTGTCTTGTTGTGTCGCTGAAAATTTTGATTGGAATAGTTTTGTTTGAATCTATATATAAAAGAAAGTCGTGTTAGTTACACTATTTATAACTCAAGAACGGCTGAACCGATTTGGCTGAAAGTTGGTGGGGAGGTAGCTTAGAACCAGGAGACGGACATAGGATTTTTTTTTTTTGAGTAGGGTGGAGTAGGGTAGAGTAGGATATAGTAGTCAGTTGCCGGGAGCGAAGCTGCGGGCAAAAGCTAGTTTAAGATAAAAGAAAATGTATTTAGCGATAATAAGACTCTCAATTGATTCCTTAGTACTTGTGTTTTTAATATCGTGCGGTTTTGATCACGCATGCGAGATTGCCTCGCACGCGCAACCCCCGCAAATGTCAATTTCATACAAGTATTTATTGTAATGCGCGGAATACGCTCGCGTGACGCGTTTTTTTGCATTTGAAATTTTCTGCATGCGGGGCAATCCCGCATGAAACGGGGGTCCAAAATTATGGAGAAACCTACTTTCAAGCAGGCGATGTCGTTGGCAGAAGCTATTACACAATAAAATAAGCCTATTGTAGTTGTTAGCAATAGGCCGAGTTGAATGAATTTCAAAATGAACATTGAATTACCTTGAACAACAGCCGGGTAGACGAAGCCGGATGGTATGAACCCTTCCTGTCCATCACTGCGCACGATCCAGTACCAGTCTGGGTCTTCTCTGTTCAGAACTAATAATAATAATAATAATCTTTATTTGTTCAAAGCGTTAGTACAAGATACACAAACTTAGGTACAGTCAGGGGTCAAAAGTGCAGTTGCACTCCATCAATGCTAAAGTGTCTAAAATGTCTTTGTAGAAGAGGGTCAATGGTTGATGCCTGATTTGATTTGTAGTATAGAATCTATATTGATTAAACTAGTTGTGGACTCTGAAACTTGTACTACAAAGAAATTTTAGACACTTTAGCATTGGTAGAGTGCAACTGCACTTTTGACCCCTGACTGTACATCAGTTGACTTATTTATATACTATAATTATATATAAAAGCGAAATACCACTCACTGATTAATCAAGAAATCTCAGAAACTATAACACCTACAAACCTAAAATTTGGCAGGTAGGTTCCTTAAAGGGTGTAGACATCCGTTAAAAACGGATTTTATGAAACTCCACCCACCACACCGGGGGTAAAACGGGGGTTGGAAGTTTGTATAGAAAAACCTATTTTCACGCGGGCAAAGCCGGTGGCAGAAGCTAGTGTTATATGTATATGAATCTATAATAAACATATATTATTTTCAAACCAATGACTTAGCCGTTACCGAGGAAATAAGCTTCAGAAAGTCACTGTTTTATGGCACTGCTCGGGAGTTAGGGCCATAAAGGGATGGAGCTATATAGGGTGACTGGTAATTAGTGACCGATACTTAAACACGTGATTATACTCATGATTACAAACAACTTTCCCAAAGATTTTTTTTTATATATCCACTAGTTTGTAGTACCTAATCAGTGAATGTACCTTCACTGATTAGGTACGTACAGCTATGGGTTTGCAAGCTGCGTGGGTGTTCTATCACTATTGTAGGTACGACGGCGTCACGCGGCTAACAGCTGAGCGGTCGCCGGTCGCAGGCGCGCGCGCGTATTTAAACAGCTGTTTTATTATTGTGATAAAACTAATGACAATATAAAAAAAGTTTCTTTGGTAAAGTTGTTTGTAATCATGAGTACAATCATGTGCTTAAGTATCGGTCACTAATTACCAGTCACCCTATATAGGGGTTGTAGCTCCATCCCTTTTTCTCGCTCGCATGCCTGGCATTTCAACACGCCATGGTAAAGCCCCGTGTCTCTGGTCACTCTCTTACCGGTGACAAACTCGCCGCGCTCGACGTCCACGTCGTTCTCGTCTCGCGCAGTGAAGGTGTACAGCACGACGTACCGCCCGGAGGGGTCTTTGCTGAACGGACACGCCTCCCCCTCGCTGCCTAACTCGGAGTGCCCGTCGTTTGTTACCCCGTCCGATACCGACAATCTGAGGAAAGACATGGGGAATCCTTTTAGCTCACCTATACTCTTAGTAGTAGTTAGTGGCTTAATCCCACAGAAAAAATGTGCATGTGAACACACAATATACCCAAGACCAACCTGTCTAGGTGAGGACATTTCAGGAGATAATCTGAACTTTATTATGTTGACGGGTATTATGAGAGCACACAACTTTCTGTACTGCACCAAAGTCAAACAATAATAATAGTAATCTAAATCTTTAAATCGGACAAAACTCATATTGTTAGTAACAATAATCTTAAACTAAGTATTAGTACAATGCGTTCCAAATAAGAATAGGATCGATTACCATGTTGTGACGTCACGTCATACTGTCAAATCAAAGAATGGTGAGCAAAACAAGAAATTTAAAAAACTTAATTTATTTACGAACTGTGAACAAAAAAAGTGTAATCAGAATCCAGTTCTTCAATTTTGCTCATCTCTGAGCTCTTTTTTGCCCAATTTCTTGCGATTTGACAGTTTGATGTGACGTCACAACATGGCAATCGATCCTATTCTTATTTGGAACGCATTGTAACTAAAATTATAGCACAGCACATGTAAACTACAGCAGTGAACGATGTATGGACAGTCCACTCTGTCAGCTATCATCCTCAGAACCTTGTTGGAGCTAGCTATGAATCGTGCTACAGCCAGCGATCCAGTGATAAATAAATAGCAAATTCTACAGTTGCACAAGACCAAGTTAATAGCGACCAAAATCACCGGGATTGGATGGTCTTACTAAAGAAATTAATTAGACAAAATTGAGTAAGTTTTTTTTTTTTCCCATCAGGTGAGATAGCGGTCAAGCGCGAACCTATAAAGAATAAAAAAAATAAAAAATTAGGTCTTAGAACTCACTGTGAAACATCTCGATGCTGTAGGTCAGTGGGGGACCGACTCCTGGGCAGCTTCTTCTTGAGGTCGTGGTGCTCGCAGGGGGCGCAGTACGAGTGAGGGATGAAGCCTTCGCGCCGAGACTCCGCCACGATCACGTAAACCCAGTCATTCTCCCGATACAATACGTTTACTATTTGGCCACGTTTTACCTGGAATAGATATTTATAGAATCTAGTAACATCATCAGCCTAACTTTTTGGTAAGTTAATGCCAACATATTAGCTGGGAGACAGCTAAGCAGATCACTTGATCTGACTAATATAGGATCAAGCCTACAATGTTAAAGTTGGTTCTATACAAAAAGATAAGTTATGCAGTTTATTGTACTGGGGCGTTGAATGGATAGTCTATCTAAATTAAGTCATATAAGATATAGTCTTTCGTCACATATCAAACAATACTGCTCAAGTAAAAAATTGTCATTTTTTACTTCTGACAGGCATTGAATACAACTCTTTGTCATGGATGGAACTATGTATTACAGTTTAAGCAATCATACAATGTGTTCCAAATACTGCCGTCATAATAAAGAAGGCCGTAACTGACATTTTTGTCAAAAATGAGTTATAAACATATTCGGAATCAGCAAAGAAAATGCTATCTTATGGTCTTACACACAAAGCTGTAACTCGTATTAGACCAGAGATATCATAAGGATTTTAGCCGTAACTACGACACAAATTCTGGTTTTTGAATCTGAAAAGCCGTAATTACAAAATAACGGCCTTTTTTGTTAATATTTTCGTATTGCTAGTTAGGAAGGCCGCAAAATTACCAATTAGGGCTTTTTAACTAAGCAAAACTTTAAATTTACTACAAAAAAAAGCCCTAACTTCACAATAAGGGCTTTGCATATAAGTATTTTGAAGGGACAAGCGCGCGGGAGTGGGCGCGGGGAGAGTATATTTGAATGAATCCGCGTCGCTCAGTTGCTAGCTAGGAGGCCACGCGAGGGTTTAGTCGATACATGTCAGATTCTACAAATGTCAGATGAGTTTAAAATGCCAGATTCTATAAATGCCAGATTCTATGAATTTCACTTTTTTTTTACAATTGCAATATGATAATTTCCTTATGTGCGTGTATAAAAATATTGCTAATTTCAAAAGTTGATGTTGTTGCTGGTTGTTGTTTTATGCATTAGATAATGTAAAATTATATTATCTAAGGTGTTTGTCAACGTTGCTAAAATTTTATGGAAATAAAAAAGTTATTGGGAAATTATTTAATAATAAAATTACAAAGTTATCGTCGTTTAGTTAAACAAAACTTGTTCTTGTATTAAGAAAAAAAAACTTAAATGATCTATAACCAACATTAAAGTCATCAATTTCGTAAAACAAACCTTCGATGCCATTAAAAAATCATCATTTTTTTGTTAAAAAACAAACATTAATCAAAATCAAAATATACAATCAAATAACTTCTACTACTATCAGAAATAAATTTGACTGCAGCAGCTGTACGTAGATTTTTTTTTTAAAAAGTCTGACATTTATTTCTCCCCCTTGAACTTAGAACTTGAAACTTAGAAGAAATTAGCAATATTTTTATACACGCACTTAAGGAAATTATTATATTGCAATTGTAAAAAAAATGTGACATTAATAGAATCTGGCATTTAGAGAATCTGGCATTTATAGAATCTGGCGTTTATAGAATCTGACATTTGTAGAATCTGACATTTATCGACTAAACCTTTAATTGGTTAGTACAAGTAAGAATTGATTGTTTAAAAACGCTTCAAGTTAACTGAAATTAGTTGTATGTACCTACTTGAATGTGTCTTGTGTAATATTTTAAGCTTGACTGAATACTTCAACTTATGAGACTGACTAAATTAATAAAGTACCAATTTTATTAAGTAAATATTCGTGGTTTCATTTTAATAAGTCTTCTTTACAATCGACACAATCGATTCGTAACTTACGTTTACTATAAAAAAAAAGGCGCAACTGCACATTTGAAGCTTTAGATGCCAGGATTTCGGCTTTCGAGTTCTTTATATGAAAAGCCGTAATTACATTATTTCACAATTACGCCCTTTCAGATAAGTATTTCACAATTTATTATTATATTTTTGCTAAAATAAAAGGGAAAAAATTGAATTAAATTAATACGCGTGTATAAATTTAAATAAATTATGGTTCATAATAACGCCTGTATTTATTAACGTTTTATAAAACAATAACCACTTACTAAAACCATTCAGTAAATCGCGGGCCTTCATTTTAGATAAAACTGTAATTATCTCGGAATCAGCATTGATGTAGTTACGGCCTTCTTTCTAATGACGGCAGAATAAGAATAGGATCGATTGCCATGTTGTGACGTCACGTCATACTGTCAAATCGCAAGAAATTGGGCAAAATTGAAGAATTCAGAGATGAGCAAAATTGAAGAACTGGATTCTGATTAAACTATTTGTGTTCACAGTTCTAAAATAAATTAAATTTAAAAAAATTCTTGTTTTGCTCACCATAATAATACTTCGATTTGACAGTATGACGTGACGTCACTACCTGTCAATCGATCCTATTCTTATTTGGAACGCATTGTACAAATACACTAGTATTATAATAGTTCTTACAGCGTGCCAATACATTTGCTACAGTAAATAATTTTGTTTTTCACTCTACAATAACGTTAGTTAATTACGTTTCACTATGTAAGTTGGGATGGCAGTACAAATGGATTAAAATAAGGTAACATGTAGTAAGTTAGTTCAATAAATTTAGTGTAGCTTTGTTGATCACAAAGAGATCTAGGAGAGCAGCACCAAAAATCTATATAATATAAAAGCAAAATACCACTCACTGATTAATCATGAAATCTCAAAAACTATAACACCTACAAACTTAAAATTTGGCAGGTAGGTTCCATATAGGGTGTAGACATCCGCTAAGAACGGATTTTCCGAAATTCACCCCCTAAGGGGATGAAATGGGGGTCCAAAGTTTGTATGGAGAAACCGACTTTCGCACAGGCGAAGCCGCTGGCAGAAGTTATTATACTATAATAGGTGTTAGTATAAAATAATATTTAGTTATCAAGGTCATCTTGGACATCATTGACGGACAAATGTCCAGAGGAGTCCTGGATGTAGTGGGTCAGCTACATATAGCCTATATGGTATTATATGAATTTAATACAATTAGCTTCACTGTAAATAACATGCCAGCAGAAAGCTGGAAAAGTTTTCCCAAAACACAGTAAAATCAAAATAAAGGCCATCTAACCTCTAACTCATCATCTACGCAAGGAGCGAAGTCATGTAGCACCACCATCTTGGAGTCAGGACTCAAACCATGCTCTTTTTCAATGCCGACCCTTACGAGGGTCTCAATGCTGGCCGAGCCTGTGATACGTCCCATGCCCGGACTTAGCCCCGAGCCGGGCCGTGATAGGTCTTTGTCTGAGTCACCACTGCTTGCTGGAATGAAAATTGGTTAATGTGTTTAGGAATCATGGAGAAATTATAATAAATAGGGAAATTGTTGTTTAATGAAACAAGTCTTATTAGGTACTCAGTTTTATTTTGAATGGTACTTTTAACCTTTTGAGTGCGTAATTAGAGACACAATAGTAAGACAATGGCGCGTGAACGCCGGCGTTAATGCGGGGATCAACAGCTTAATAGATTATTTACTAGACAAATATATATACTTTGCCCTATTTTATGCTTGAATGCCTAAATACTTTGATTTTGTGACCCGAGTATAAAATATTTAGTCTGTTTGACCAATTCATAATTCTGCAAAAAAATGAGAATGGTGTCTGTGACTCATAATACTTTAATATTGTTGCTATCAACCTAGAATGTCTGGTCAATCAATCATTTGCTATTGAATGGTTATACTCATGTAGAAGAGATTCATGCCATTTAAAATCTAGTTTTGATTTTGATTGGATAAATAGAAAGAGATGTTGAATATAAAGTTGTAAAGCTAAATCTAGAAAAAAGTTAATAATTAAACTTTGTAAATAACTTAAAAGAAGTTACTCATTCAAAAAGTGGTTGTCTGAATCATACATTCAAAAACTTTTGCATCTATGGTTATTTTTTTTATGTAGACAGCCTTTTACAATATCTAATTTAAGTTTCACACGGTCAAGGGTATTGGGCATACAGGTTGTCAGGTGAAACAGGATGAAATTACTAGTTTTATATATTTATAATTATATAGAAAGTTTGAGGTCATTGACTTGAAAAGTTCCCAATGAAAGCTCGATACTTACATTTCTTCTTCTTCCCCCTTCTAATTCTAACTGGACACAGAAACGCCATATTGTAATAAACCTAAATTAACACATAACTAACAAAATTAGGTTAAATTCAACAAGTTATAGTCACTACTTTGAATAAAATACGATTTTCTCACGATTTCCTACATGTCAAAAAAGTTCACAAAACAACTTTTTTTTATACGTTTAGTTACTGCATTCGGGTTGTGCGTTTCGTTTTTCGCAAACATTCAACATTTCATTCTTTATTTCAAAACAGTTATTTTTATAACTTTACATTAATTGATAGAATTTTTGATTTTTCAATTAAATTTTAATTCACAAAAAGTTTGTACATTTGTGAACCAATGGGTTTAATTTTTTAGTAAGTACAGTTAGTCACAACAAACTTAGTTTATAAACTTTGTTCGATAAAAGAATAGTCGTGGCGTAGTAACATTTTTATATGGTAACCCAACCCAGCCATCCGTCAAATGCCAAATATCAGCTTTGTAGATAGATTTGACAGTTATGACGTCATGTTCCAACATGGCGTAAAAATCGATCCTATTCTTATTTGGAACGCATTGTCATGATGACCATTCCTCAAAGAGAAAACTTACCATCACAATTGTGTTGTGCTCAAGTAACCGTGGCCCTGGAACGCGAAGGGCAACTGAAGGACAATAGATGGGTTATGGTCAGTGAAATCTGAAACTACCTCTTGCTCCACCTAGAGCGGGAGAGAGTATTTGATGATTTCCTACGTCAAAAAAAGTATAAGTAAATAAAGTAAATATACAGTAAATATGCTATTTTCTGATGAACAAACCATTTTAAAATCATACAACGTTGTTTTATCATAATATAGACCAGATACATAAATAAACTAACGTCTTTTCCCATGCTGTAGGCAGTAAGTCAGAACCCAACTGCTACGACCCTTACATACATAAATTATACATATACTGAAAGTAATTTGCTTTTCGGCCCTGTTTTATGTAAAAATAAAATAAATGAATTAAAATCTTTCGGTATGAATCACAGACACAGATTTATTAGTTAAGTACATCTGTTAGTTTTAGGAACTTGACGAAGACGAAGAAAGTTTATTCACGTGAGCAAGTTCAACACTTCTTGTTGAGCTACTTTTTATTAGAGAGCAGAGCCGCTGGCAAAAGCTAGTCTAACATAGTTTCAAAATATCAAGATGTTACTGTCGCACTATGATGACGTAAAAGTGTTCTCAACATAACAAAATCGATATTTATAAACAGCAGCGCCCTCAAATCTTAGAACTACCTATTTTCTTTCCGCACTGACTCTATTAGTTTTTTAGAATTATGCAAAAAGTGTTAGTGTTAGTAAGTAGGTATTAATTTTTTTTTCTAAAAGTCACGAACATTACTAATTTCATGAAAGATTATTTGCTCACCGTGAAAATATTCCTTTTTTACAAAATTAAAAACATTATTATTTTCGAAAAATGTTTATTTCACAGTATTAGGTAGGTATACATTATAACGGCAGTCGTCAGCTTAATTACTAAACTTCAAAGATACATTTGGCACATGTCATGCAAATTGGAACAGCAAAGTACAAAAATACACAGAAATTATTTTCAACAACGTTTAACTCTAATTCTATATGGATCAAACTTAACTAAGTAAATACATATATTTTTATTTTATTTTGTTGTAAACATTTATTGATATTAAACTTTACGTAACATTTAAAGTTTAATTTTCCCTGTTTAAAAGGGTTTTGTATTAGGTATCATTTGTTTAAGAACAAGAGAGCCGATTTGTGTTTTGAACAATAACTTTCCAATATAATTATATTTGTAATAAGTATATTATATATAATTTATAAGTGGGTAAATATAATTATTTATTATATCACCATACACAAATATATTCTTGATACTAGTTTAACAACTTTTACAGTCCCAGTTTTGAAAGCAAAAGAGCGCCCATTTTCATAATTAAATATATTCAGAAACGAATACTTTCTCCTCTGTTTTTTCTTTGTCATTGAACAGTGTTTTACTCTAAATATTAATAAAATATTATATTTTATTTACAAGATTATCAAGCACCCTTTTGCTTTGAAGCTCTCTTCATTATTTTTTTCCTTACACAATATATTTTTTTCTAAGAAAATACTTTTTGAATCTTTTGGGACTTATTTACTGGTTTGTCTAACGCTAATTTGCGCGTGCATTCAGCTTTAAAATGTTATAAGTACTTACATTCAGTGATAGAAAGTAAGAATAGTTGCTATCTCTGATCATATTTTTGAAGCTGACTGTACCGGTAGTTACGGATTCGTAACAGGCAAAACAGAACCATAGACAATAGACGGGTTATTTTTTACAGTGAATTATTATTTACATGCAATTTAAAGCGAAAAATAACTAAAGATGTTGTGTATCAGTTAACGAATGCCACGACTCGTGACGATGGTCGGGAAACTTTATGCAGTCCATCCAATGTTTCAATCTTCGTCCTTTTGAACTTGCTCCCAAAACTAGACTGCCTAAAAAGTCGTTTGGCTTGCCATAGTCCTTATCCCAAACTGTCAAAGTCAGATTTTGGCGGGAAAGTTCAGTTGGACGGGTTTCAAAAAGAAATTCTTCATTCCACACAGGGTTTAAGTTTCGCCATTTTATTGATGTTTTGTGCTTCTTGTGGTAGGGGTCTGGGTCCAAATGCCTGTGAAGAAAGAAAAATATCCTAATTAGGACAGATCTACGTAGTTTTGTAATATACTTCGGTACCTACTACAAGTTATTATAAAAATATCTATCCGAGATCTTCAAGTCAAATAAATTTATTAGTTGAGCTTGGAAGCAATAAGTCTTGTAGTCTTGTAGTCAAAGAGTTGGCCACACTATTTTTACTCCATACACAAAAACAAGGTCTTTTTCAACTTAGTTGGTAGTCTAAGAACTTGATGTAGCATGGAATTTTAAAAAGGAAAAAAAGTCTATAAAAAAATAGTAATTAACAACATACAATTTAACAAATGGATCCGAATATCCGTTGCTATCTTGCGAAGGCAAGTCAGCTCCTCTGCAGATGGTTACGACCAGAGCTCGTCGTTTCGTGCTGTAGCACAAAGCGAGCAGCACCCTGGGGCCAGTGGGCTCCGACCCGGAGGGCCCTGAGAGGGCCAGGCGCAACTGCGCTGGCGACTTGGTGCATTCTCGTAAGGCTACTGTCGCTGAGCCCATTTCATCGCAGCCATATCTGTAATAGAACAGTTTTTTTAAATTAATTTTTTGGTTTGAACCTCTTCGGTTGCCTTCGACTCTTTGACAATATTAACAAATTGTAACAACGCTGCAATGTTCAAGCGAATCCAAAGTAATCGTAGGTAATCACACTCATACAGGGGCGCCAACTCCGTGGGTGCTCGGGGGCTCGAGCACCCACGAGAAATAAACAGTGGGTGCCAAGCACCCCTGAGAATAGACATCAAGAAACAAATCAGTAATCACCTTTTAGGTTACGTATAAATTATAATATTTTTTGCTAATAAAAACTAGTTTAATTTTTATTTATAGGTTTTTTTTTAAATATTTTTATCAAACATAATTAGTAATTAAGTACGCATTATGTAAGTAGGACATTTATTTATTTGTCGTTCGATCAGTATGCGTTGCTCTTCGCACACTTCGCCACTTTTTCGAGTCCATCAAATGAGCATGAGCACCCATGAGGTTTTCTAAAAGTCGGCGCCCCTGCACTCATATTATAGAGCCGAAAGTTTGTGAGTAAATAATAAGTGCTTGCCAGTTGCTAGTGCTTGACTGCGATCCCACCTGATGGTAAGTACCTATCTAATGATGCAATGGTTGGTGGGGAGGCGCACTAGTTTACCAAAAGCCTATTCACTCTAGCTTTGAAGAAACCTAAATTATAATCGGACGGGAAGATCGAGCAGGCAAATTGTTGCAGTCCTTCGATATACGCGGTCTAAACGACGAGGCGAAACGCTTAGTTTGGACCATAGAGGTTTCAACAACGAATCACCGTACCTCGGGTTGTTTGTATGTTAGTTACTTCTTCACGCTTGAACGGCTTGACGGATTTGGATGATACATAGGAGACTTTTTATCCGGGGAGTATGTTCCCTTGGGACAATTTTCTAGTTTCTCGCTGGTAAAGCTAATAGATTCGTACTTCAATCAAAAAATTTTTCAATACACTTAGGTACTCGAAAACCCGCTCTTATTCCACCGCTTTTAGTCACGCAATAGATTGTTTTCCGCACTAGTGCAGAAAAGTGCGCGTGCTCTCCCCCGCCAGTTTTATTACATTTATCGCATCAGGCTGGGCGCGCGTCGACTCTCACGAGTCACCGGTCAACCCACGTTTATTCATTTTGCAAGTGTATTGAAAAAAGTCGTTTCATACAAGTGCAGAAAGTTTGTCACTTGTATCAAAATGTCCTATTTCGAACTCAGAACCTTGGAACTGCTCTTACGATGATCACAAACACTTACGAGAAGACTCTTTTTCATACATGACCGTTTCACAGTACCAAATAAACTTAATTCATTTCCGTGGTTAGTTAAGAAAACTTAAATACGACCCTGTAGGGTCTCATAAACGCGCTGAACCTATGTATCTCTGAACTGCACACACGCTTCCCCTAGTAAACATCCACACTGAAAACTTTGCCTCAACCAAAACCGACTAGCTTTGAGCATTCATGCAAGTCAGTCGCAGAATTTAATCTCGAGACGGCAAGTTGTAAGTGCAAGTTGTTGTGGTGACATTAAATAGATATTATAGAATAGCACTTTGCCAGTGGCTTGAGATTTCTCCATACAAATTTTAGACCCCCGTTTTCTCTCCTTAGGGGGTGAATTTTGAAAAATCCTCTCTTAGTGCTTGAATGAGTATTGCGTCCAACGCACGCTTCCAAATGTTTCCTACGCAGAGCAGGCTTGAGGATTATGAATTGGAAATTAGTCAATACTCACAGGATGCTGGAAGCCAGGGGATCACCTCACTGCACAACTAGCAGTAGTATTTCACGATATTTTTGGGTTTATTAACCCCGCGCGCGGGTTGACGTGCTGTTGAGTTCGAACTGTTGCTTCTTCCATCCGCCGTCAGGTGGCGGTGCGATGCGTGTGCGATTGGCGGCGAATTCAAATAAGGAAGGACAGGATGGGACAAAGGAAATCATCCTAAAGCCGGTTCAGTGCTCGTCTACGTTATAAAAGGAAACCTTGTGCAAAATATTACACTCCTAGTCGGGTGTCCAGTGTCCAGTAGTTTCGGCTGTGCGTTGATATGTCAGTCAGTCAGTTCCTCTCCTCCTTTTTTATACAACATTTAATTAGTTTTTGTATAAGCGAAACCCGAAACACGTGTCTAGTAATTTTATGTAAAGAATCTATGTACAAAATTTCATAACTGTATCATGAAAAATCACAAAGTTATAAGCTTGTTGTGTCAGCAAAAACACATAGTCACCAGGCCATCCAGGCGACTGAGGGTTTAATGTTTTGCACTTGCACCCAGCTCTTTGCTGGCGCCTAATACCCGCTATGACCTGCCGTGACCTGTGTTGTACTTAGTGTCGGTGGTGTTAAACTTGTGACCTTTTTAAATATTTTTGGGAAAAAAATATAACACGGTGTAAACACTATTGGAAATGGAATCCATTGAGTTACTGATTCTGAACAAATTATATTCAGGTTTCGCATAAACTAAAAATAATTTTGTAGATAATATTAGGAGCTCATGAAAAATTATATTATAGCGATAGGTTTTTTTTTAAGTTGGGAAATCAATGACTTATCCAGCTCGAGTGGGAGGCCGTTTACTGACTAAGGCCCGTGCCTCACTGGGACGCCATGGAGCCGCTACCAGTTCGCGCAGCCAAAAAAATGCATGCAGTTCTATAGTGTGTACCTCACCTGGCCAGTGTTGGTCACGCAGCCAATCCATACATTTTTTTGGCGTCATGACCTGGCTACGATCCCAAGTGAGAAACGGAAACACGGATTTCTGAAATTAAAATTATTTTTCGAGGTCGATTGTATTTTTTTGTAAAAAAAATTTTTAGTTTTCTCTTTTTACCTGTGGTTTTCTACAGTTAAAACTACGAGTAACTAATGAGCAAGTTCTTTGGTAAGGTAGAAGGTAATTTTTATGGTGAATATATTAATATTAATTTTTGTGGTGGGAAATCATTAAATGACTCACGCTCTTGGATGGAGCGAGACTTGTAAGACTTTCACTGACTAAAACCCACCTACTCTTTGAGGCGTGGTTAGAAAGACTTCACGGCGTCCTCACCTTTCGCATGACGCAGGTTCTCACCGAACACGGTAAGTTCGGGAAGTTTCTGCACCGGATTCTTGCGGAAGCGACGCCCGGGTATCGCCACTGTGTAGACCGCCCGAAGGACACGGTGGAGCACACGGTGGAGGTGTGCCCCGCTTGGACAGAGCAACGCCGTGTCCTCGTGGGGGCGATCGGCGGCGAGGAGGAGTGGCAGGCGGTTGCCTCCTTCTGCGAAGCAGTAATGCTAGCAAAGGAGGCGGCCGATCGCGTGAGGCAACGGTCCTCACGCCCCAACCGCCGCCGGGTTTCCGATCCCGATTTCCGGCAACCGTAGGCGCGGGCTTGCGGACGGCGAGCAATGGGTGGCTCGCCGTCCGTGGTCGGGGCCCTGGGACGAAGGCAAAGAAGGAACAGTAGTGGGTTTTTAGTCAGTAAAAGTCTGACACTATCTCTCGCTCCACCCAAGAGCGCGATTGGTCATTAGACGATTTTCCCACCTAAAAAAAAACCTACGTTGTAGGTATGACGCCATATGCGAACTAAAGATCAAAGCCTACATCCCGATATCAAAATTTTCCGCGCGATTTGAACTTATTACAACAGATGTCGGATAGTATTCTGAGCAAATACTTTGTTGGAGTTTCTAGTTCTTTGAAAGGTTTCAGCCTGGCACGGCAATTTTCTTTTTAAAAATTACGAAAGGGCATAATATAATCGTCGGTACCAGTAGGTACTTGCACCAGTTCCTTATGCAATTAGTTATGAGGGTCATTGGTAATGATGCACTTTTCGAACCAAAGCTTCGAAGTCTCAAGCATCGATGCCAACTTGCTATCCTACCGGTTTTCTACAGGCTGCATTTCAGGGAGGGTGCGTCGGGAATCATAACTGAATTTCGCCAAGCCCGTTCCATTATCCGACAATCCAACGTACGGCGATGCGCCACCGGTACATGGTGGACATCCCACCCATACGTACAATGCGATCCAAATAAGAATAGGATCGATTGCCAGGTAGTGACGTCACGTCATACTGTCAAATCGAATAATTATTATGGTGAGCAAAACAAGAAATTCTTAAAATTTAATTTACTTACGAACTGTGAACGAAAATAGTTTAATCAGAATCCAGTTCTTCAATTTTGCTCATCTCTAAGTTCTTCAATTTTGCCCAATTTCTTGCGATTTGACAGTATGACGTGGCGTCACAACATGGCAATCGATCCTATTCTTATTTGGAACGCATTGTAAAAAGCGTTTTGGGAATACAGTATATGTTCGTACAGTTAAGGAGTTTTTTTTATTTTGTAGATGGGAAAATCATTCAGTGACATACCCCACTCTTGGGCAGAGCGTGAGGGCGTGTCAGACTTTTACTGACTAAAAACCCACTCCTGTTCCTTCGTTGCCTTTTGTACCAGGGCCGAGTCTTCCTTTCAGAAACAGACCCTTGGCCCCAGTAGGCTTCGACCCTGCTGGGCCCTTACGGTTTGCTGATATCTCCTTGAGGCGCGCGTGGAGCTGTACGCGCCGTCGACGACTTGGGCTCGGTCCGGACGGTTACCGGACGGTCGGAAGGCGAGCTACCCATTGCTTGCCGTCCGCAAGCCCGCGCCTACGACAGTTAAGGAGTGGAGTCCATGCCGGAGTCTGTGTTTCAGATAGCTGCAACCTAGGGTCAATAAGTCAAGAGTAAATAGGTTACTTCTAGACAAGCGTGCTCCATTGTCGACTATTTCATCGCTTACAATCAGGTAAGATGGCAGCAAAGCGCGAGTTTATCTACACTAATATTATAAAGAGGTAAAGTTTTTTTTTTGTTTGCAAGAGGTAATCTCTGAAAGTACTGGTCGGATTGCGAAAAGTTTTTCACCCATAGAAAGCTGCTTTATTCCTGAGTGACATAGGCTATATTTTATGTATGCGGGCGAAAAAAGCTAGTCAATAATAAAAAAAAAACTGTTCAAGTGCGAGTCGGACTCGCGCAATGAGGGTTCCGTACAAAGTTACCAATGAAACCAGTTCAATTCCCGAATGAGTTACGAAGATTTAATCGAATCGTAAAAAAAAAATTTTCAAAGATTTTTTCCTATACTTTTGCTATGAGACCTTACTTCATGCCAAATTTCAGGATTCTAGGTCAACGGGAAGTACCCTATGAATTTTGATTCCCTTGAGATTGTCCAATCCAAATACACGTTTTTTTGCGACATAAACGGCCGTATCTTTTTTTTCGTTAACTTAGAAGTTTGATTTTTACAGAGCTTCAAGGGATCGCAGACCTGTAAGTACATGGTTTTAATTTCAACTCGAACCTCCACGCGTTCCTGAGATAAAGGATCTTTACAGACAGACAGACAGACCGACGAACAACAAAGTGATTCTATAAGGGTTCTGTTTTTTCCTTTTGAGGTACGGAACCCTAAAAACTAAAAAATATCAGAGTTATATCAGCTCAATATCAACTTTTTTTTTGAGGACCTTGAGATTGGTCTCTTATAGGCACGTGAAATTCCAGCCACGTTCAAGAACTTTCGTTTAAGTTACAAGTTTCTCCTGTCCTCTGTAAATAAGAGTTAAGTTGATAGCTAGGTACTACCCACGCTATATCTTCCTTCTTTGTGTTTTGGGCCACTTATAGGTAACTATTTGAAGAAAGTTGTAGGCGCTCAACTTTATTTGAAGTTGAAGGCAGTCCTACCTAGTTAAACAGTTTTTTACGTCGCTCTCTACATAATAAAATTCTGGAACTTGACAAAGTAATCTTACAAGGAAAATTCCATTCAACGTTCATTGACAGGTCTGGTCTAGTGGTCAGAGGGTTCGATTGCCACCCATAACAAATGTTTGTGTGGTGAGCACGATCATTTGTTATTTATGTATGTTTATCATAGCATAAGCTCTGCTTAGTTTGGGACTAGATGGCGTAGTGTGATAGTTGTGGAATATTATTATTATTTCACAATGATTCCTTCTGCAAACTACGATAATACATGACATGTACAGGAAATGTACTGGTCTGTCTACTTGTCTGAAGGCTTAATTCGCAGCCGAAGTCGATTAAGTTTGGCATCAAGCGATTTGGACGCTGGCATATAGTGTTGCAAGCTGAAAACGGCAGTCGCCTCGGTGTAAACAACGCTTTGGCTCAGCTACCTTCGGCTGTTCGAAGTCTAAATGAGCCATGAACGGTATCAATTCTATCCTCATCATCTGTCAGGCTTCCCTAGGGACTAGAGGCTCTTGATTGAGTATAAATAGGTTAAGGGGCAAGGCCTATTATCATAAGATATAGCTTTACCTGTCATCATCAAATAGCACAATCTCAAGTGACTTGACGGCGAGGTCGGACTCCGTAATGCCGAAGAAGTGCAGCGTCTCGTTGAACTCTGGGTTCTTGGTCTTGTGGACTGTCTTCGTGCGTAGTCTGTTGGAGTAGGATCCTTCTGGAAAGTGACAGAAGAGTCCTGTTAGTAGGAAGTTCTTTGACAAGCAGCAATCAATATACGATATTTGGGGAAGAAAATACATTTACACGCCACTCACCGGTTGCAGAGCAAATACTTTCATGGAAGGACTATGTTTTGATGTTTGATAAATTATATTTATTTTTGTAAATTTTGTTATAAGTAACATATTTTTACGTCAAGTTTTTTCATTAATTTGAAGCAGATGAGGCCCAGCTGACTACCCATTTGCGCGTATAGGGGTATTATTACTACGTAATTGCGCGTTTTTTTTACTAAAATCGCCAAAAATTAGAAATAAAATTTTGTTTTGTTTGTAGTCTGCGTTTCCTGATAGCTACAACCTAGGGGTCTTTAAGTCAAGAGTGAATAGGTTACTTCTAGGCAAGCGTGCACCATTAGGTGAGATAGTGGTCAAACGCGAGCCTATAAACAATAAATAAAAAAAAATATCTTAGGAAAAACCAAGATATAGAGACCAAAATTTTCGGCTGAACAAATTTCGTACACCCGACGACGCGTTAAGCGTTTTTCAAGGTCATTCAAATTGTACAGACGTATGTACAATCGGCGCGCGAGGACATACACTGAGAAGAAACATCGAAACCAACTTAAAGTTCAGTCTTTGAAGAGGGAGGAATCATATGTATGGTCAAATTATATGAGAATCATGTAGACAATTAGACATATGAGGGGGTATTTTGAGAAAAGGAACACAGGTTTGAGTGGACCTGTCTAGACATCGTGTTAGATATCGTGTTCAACTTAGAGATTAAAAGAGCTCAACTACTCAATGGATAATACCAAAGAAAGGAAAAGAGTATGCCGCATAAAGTAGGTAGAAAGTTAGATACTCAAACTGCCAGATAACCTTTAAATTTAAAAAAAATAATTCTTATACAGTATAGGATTATTGTTTCATTTCAATATTCCTATTATTATTTATTTGAGATAGTGGTCAAACGCGAGCTTATCAATCATAATAATAAAAAAATATTCACAACAATAAAAAAAGTGATAAATAAAAAAAATTATAACCAGTTCATCAGTTAACTGGCAATAGATAGAGAAAGGATATTGATATTTGCCAACGGAGAGATTACATGGTGTATAAATAGGAGCATCGTACAAACATCAAAAGTAAGTATAATGACAGAGCGTTGAGCGCATTAACCATCAATTTTTATCAACTCACCTTTTGGCAAAACTTCTAATCTACAAAACGGATCTGAAAGCCCCGTCATGTCCATGCCAATAAGACCTCTAGCTCTTAGCACCGTCACGGCCAGTGATGAGGTCGCATTCTCATACGCCAGCTTTATCTCTAAGGTCCCAAATCCTGCATCAGGTATCGTGGGAGGCCTTTCAACTTGTGTGGTTGGTTTCGTCATCTCTTTTCTCATACTCCGGAGACTGTAGGCACTGCCTTTGCTGCCAGTCCTTTTGAGGGCAGCTAGGGGACGCTGCGTGAGGCTGTCTTGTCGGTGGAGACTTAGGCCGCTGAATCCGTGGGATAGGATGTCTGTTTCGCTCCATTCGTAGTGGGCGTCCTGGAAAAGAGACGAGACTAATGTATAAATGTATAAGCAATTTATGGCTTGACGGACGGAAGACAATGACGTAAGTTTGAACGAGCAAAACTAACGTCTCCGTACTATTAAAATTGTTTTGATTTGCTTTGCGTTTTTTAACTGGCTAACCATTATTTACCTACGAAAAAAGATACAGACAGACTGGCAAACAGACGTCGAAGATTTAGTAGCTAATAATAAGGTCCTATAAGATTGGCACTCCTTCCAAAAAGTATCAATTGTGGATGCTCTGTACCCACTTAACCCTGGATTTAAGTATTTGAAGTCGAGAGTTTCTCAAACGCTACTTTAACTTGAAATCTAGTCAAAATTTGGCTTAAAGGTAAGTAGTGTTTGAGACGTTCTTAATTCAAAATACTCAACTCAGAAACCCGCTCTTACAAAAAGAACGAAAGTTTTTCCTAAAGTGTCAATGTAAAAGGTCTTTCAACTCTATGAATATTGATACTTCTTCAAATAAAGCTGAATCAGCGCCTCGATACAATTCCGCTTCGCTGCATAACCTGATTTGCATTTAAAATGTACTGAGATACTTTACAGCCGCCTTTCTACTAGGTTAAGCGCTTTCTGCGCTGTTTTAGCATATTCAACCCATAAGTTACTTGGAGAGTGATAGTTGATGGTCGTATTCTATCATGTATTTTAGTACTGGCTGGTTATTCTATCGATTTTTAGCATATTTTTTGTGACTCGACTGACTCGGATGTCAAATGATTCAAGATAGGTTCCATTTTCAAAAATTTATGAGTCTATTTTGAAAACATCTCACATTTTTGTTTTATTTAGCGGAATTTTTAAGTGAAGTTTAGTGGCAAATTTATTCCTAGTGGATATTGCGATGTAAAATTAGTCTAGTTTTGTATTTTAAGTGGATCCTATTGGATATTGTCCAGTTTTGTAAAAACTTAAGGTCGGGGTTAGACTCTCGGTGGCTAGGGCGTGAGGATATTCGTTCACTCACGCGTGCGGCCTCCTCCTTCGCTAGCATTACTGCTTCGCAGAAGGAGGCCACCGCCTGCCATTCCTCCTCGCTTCGGACCATAGCCCGAACCAGGACTCGGCGCGAGAGGTCGCTGCCGCCGATTGCCTCCACGAGGACACGACGGTGCTCCGCACAAGCGGGGCACACCTCCACCGTACGCTCCACCGTGTCCTTCGAGCGGTCCACACAATGGTGACACACGGGCGTTTTTTCCGCCTGAATCCGATGCAGGAAACTCCCGAATTTGCCATGTCCGGTGAGGACCTGCGTTATGCGGAAGGTGAGGACGCCACTCCTCAAATAGGGGACTTACCGCCATAATTGAGGCGTGCCCAATATGTGTGGAGTGATTGGAACAGCGATCTCGGTAAAATGGAGCTGAGAATTTTATCGTATTTCATTTCAAATACTGCAAGAACATTAGAATAGCAGCTCAGTTGGCGCAGTGGTTGCGAAATTGTTTGCTGCGCTGTGTATCGCAGGTTTGATTTCCACACAGGACAAATAATAATAATATTCCACAACTATCACACAACGCCGTCTAGTCTCAAGCTAAGCAGAGCTTGCGTTATGAGTACTAGACAACTGATAAACATACTTATATATTTCTAAATACATACATATTATAGATAAATTACACCCAGACACAGAACAAATGATTGTACTCATCACACAAACATTTGTCCTGGGTGGGAATCGAACCCACGACCTCTGGCATAGCAGTCGGGGCCACTAACCACTAGACCAACAGGCCAGTCAAATACCTACAGAAAGTTGTTCCAGGTCTGGGTGTCTTATGTATGTGAGTTTAAATGTGTGTGGACGCAGCCACGACATAATCAGTCATTGCTATAGTGTGGGGCAAAGTATAAAACAGTGTTACATCCGAATTCGAATTTAACATGTAACGAATTCGAATTTAAAAAGAATGTCCATAGAGTTTCTTGTACATTCTTCTCCATAGAGATCTACGCTTTGGAATGTGTAATTAGCACCATTTTTACTTGACTTTATTTTTTTTTGACTGACTTCTTGACATTTCAAAAGTGCCTGTAAATGGTTTATTTGAAATAAAATGCTTAGAATCTTTGAATTCTGATGAAAACAACTGGGCAAGTGCGAGTCTTAGAGAACTTTTTTTATAGGTAAGTTTGTAACTTACCTATAAAAAAAGTTTAATTCCCGAATTAAGTCACGAAGATTTTTCCGATTCGCAAAAAAAGTTTTTTTTGTGACGTAAGTACGAATTTACAGTTTTCAGATTTTTTCCTATACTTGTGCTATGAGACCTTGCTTCATACCAAATTTCAGGATTCTAGGTCAACGGGAAGTACTCTATGAATTTTAATTGATTGAGAGTGTCAAAATACACGTTCTTTTGCGACATAAACGGCCGTATCTTTTTTTTTCGTAATCTCAGAAGTTTCATTTTTTCACAGCTTCAAGGGACTGTAGACCTGATTATATAGTTAGCTGAGTTTATAATTTCTAGTCAATACCTCCTCGCGTTCCCGAGATAAAGGGTCTTGACTGACAGACAGACAGACAACAAAGTGATCCTATAAGGGTTCCGTTTTTCCTTTTGAGGTATGGAACCCTAAAAAGAGACTATTCTGTATCAAAAACTAAACTTGACAATGGCTGAACGCACAAATCGTGCGAAGCCAAAAGAAATGAAAGTAAGTTTCCATTTAAAAAAAATCTGCTTTTTTATTCGCTAAACATCTCATTGTCACAATTTTAATAACTAACTTCATGACGAGTTCAGTGTCAGTCGTGCGAGCAAGAAGGCCTGTGCACACGCGCGTTTTAGAAACGTGCGTCGACGCGACGGCGACGGTGCGCTTTTATCCTGTTAAAAGTCTACAGACTGCGTCTGACTCGCGTGTGTATCGCGTCTGTATCGCTACAAACAAACAAAAAAAAATGTTGTGTTGTTGTTGTTATGTTGTTTTGTTAAAAACAGTGTTCTATAAACACTGTTTTTTTTTTAAGCTGGGAAATCATCTAATGTTTTCTCACGCTCTAGGGTGGAGCAGGAGGGCGTGTCAGACTTTTACTAACTGAAACCACACCTTCAGTTGCCTTTGCGTTCTAGAACCACGAGTGTCTTTATCACACTTTTCCAAAGCCGCGTACGATTATACAACTGAAAGTCAACATTACACGCGTTATTCTCCAAATACCACTCGGCATTCGATCATCGAACATTTGCTCGGACGCATCGTTAACCGACAGTCTACATTTGAAAGAAATAATCTTTAGAAATTCAATTTAATGATTTTGTAACTATATTTATTTATTGATTTAAAAAAGTGTCCGTAGAGTTTCTTGCACTTTCTTCTCCATAGAGATCTACGCTTTGGAGCATGCAAATATCTTTGAGGTTGGAAATCATCTCATGACTTGGGTGAAGGGTGTGTCAGACTTTAACTAAACCACACCATGTTCCTTCCTATGTTCCTTTACCTTTGCTTTCTAGGACCACGAGTATCCGTTTCATACGTTTTCCTATGGTCCTAACAGGAGTCAGCCCTGCTGGGTCCCTGCAGTTTACTGACATCTTTTTGAGGCTAGTTTGGAAGACTTTGCGCCGTTGACGACTTGGGCGCGGTCCTTTTAGGACAAGCGAACGACGCCATTGCTTGTCGTCTGCAAGCCCGCGCTCGATCGCGATCAGCCTTGCGTGAGAGTGTCGCCGCCGCCGATCGTCTCTACTAGAACTCGGTGGTCCTCCGCCCAAACGTGGCACACCTCCACTGTACGCTCTAAAGTGTCTTCCGGGCAGGTCCGCGCAATGGTGACACTCTGGCATTTCTACCATGTCTGGTAAGACTTTCACCGGACTCTCACGGGAATGGCAGGCGGTCGCCTCCTTCTGTGAAGCAGTCATACTAGTGAAAGTTTGAACGGACATCCTCACGCCCCAGTCGCCGCGAACCCAACCTACCAGCCACGGTTAAATATATACTTTGAGTATGACAGTTTCTCTAAGTACGTACGTACGTTAGCGTTCCGAGACATAAAAGAATAGGAAGATAGTTAAAAGACTTAAGTGCTCAATAAAAATTCTAGTTGCGTGTAGGCTATTACCGTCATAAACTTATGAAGCTCATCATTTGACGTTAGCAAGAGCTCTCCACAAATTGCACAGCACTGACGGACGTTAATGTCTTCGTTAAAATTATGTGCAACCGGCTATAAACGGTTTGAAGAAACTAGGGATGTAACGGAAATGGTTATATCGGAACCGTATTTGGAAGCGGAGTTTTTAAATCTGGTTTAGCGGAATCGGAACTGGAATCGGAGGTGGAGGCAGAAACGTCAAATGAAACACTACTTAAATTAATCAAAAAGTTGGTTATGTGGGTATAAATGAAGCGCGAACTCTCAACATGCGAAATAACAAAACAAAAAAAAAGTCAAAGAATAATCGAATAGATAGAAAGCATTGGAAATGGAGGTCCCCTGCGCGACAAGTATAGACTTATTTGTACCTCCGATATAAGTTCGAAATAAAAGTTATCAGAACAAAAATTTCCGAATCGGAATTGAACCTCTGTCAACATCTCTGGAAGAAACCATTAGTTTATGAGTCGTATCAAACGGTGGGCTCTTAACAAAGTCATTTATTGTGCCAATGGAAGTGTGGTCGTTAAATCAATTAAGGATAGGGTGGTTAATTGTATGTATAGCTACCTATTTCGAGATATTGATATGTTATCGTCATTGTTATTTGCTAGGGCTACGGGAACGTTTGACTGTTGTAGAAAATCATCCAATGAGAAGAAAGAGATGACGATGAGGGGATGTAGAGTTTTTCCGTGTACTTGCAATTCACTCAGAATTTTAAAATGTATTTATTCATATAATTAAATTTAATTGTATTAGCATAGTCGGCCTTATAATGTTCCCAATGCTGGGACGCAGGCCTCCTCTCTAGGAGAGGGAATGGGCCCAGTGCGGGTTGGTAGATGTCACATGTCTTCGAATTTTTGGTTCTAGGACATAACGGTATCTTCACGATGTTTTCCTTCACCATTTTGAGAGCAGTGGTGATGAAATAAATTACACAAAGTAATGCGCCTGACTGGGTTGTATATAAGTATCTGCGTATCTTTTTTTCTCCTTCTCTGTCAAATCCATCCAAAGGTTGTCTGTAAAAAATCGCTTTTAGCGATAAGACCGCCCATAGTGACACCCTATTAATTTTAAGTTCCTAATGTAATTTGTATTTTGGTGTACAATAAAGAATAAGTATCTATCTATCTATTTGTAGACGATCCCGCATTCATAATTGAAGCCCACAATGTTATGTTTAACAAACAATGTTTATTTTACTTTTAAATAAACGTCTGTTTCCATTACAAATATTATGATTGTATTTTATTCGTACGAAAATATTTCATTTGTATATGGTTAGATACGATTGAAAGGGAAATATTAGATATCTATAACTGGTGATGGATCGAGAGAAAATTCTCTCACAGAGATTGTTTTTGGAATAAAAATATTCAGCAATACTTTTTTCGAAGGATACATTTCGAAGAACATAGATAAAATTTAACATTTATGTTTATTTGATTTTATTATTGTACTAGCTGACCCGGCAAACGTTGCTCTGCCATATATAATATCACAGAAAAGAAATAGCCTCGGTTTATTACACACAAAACATTCCATAAAAATTCGTCAAGCCTTTTCGGACGAGTTCGATAGCAAATACTGTAAACACGTGATTGTTATACATAAGAAGATACTGTTACAATTCTTAAAAAATCAACTTCACTCAATATAGGACTTGATCTCAACCATTCAAAATGTGAATTATTTTTATCTGACAGTACTGACAGACAACTGACTCTTTCTAAATTTAACACAATAGCCCCAGAAATTGAAATTATTGAAAAAAGCTCTCTTCGTCTCCTTGGGTCTCCTATTTTCGAGGATTCCTTTCCCAATTTTGTTGAGGGAAAAATTCAAAATTTTAATGATTTTTCGGAAAGATTGCTTCAAATTAACATGCTTTCGGCCATCACCTTAATTCGTTTCTGCTGTTTTGGCCCTAAATTAACATATTTCCTCCGTGCTTCTCATTTCTGGAAACATACTCATCTTTTGGAAAAAATGGACCAAATTATTTGACATACTCTTTCATCAATTTTAAATGTGGCCATGGACGATCGAGCTTGGGCTCAAGCTACTTTTAAATCTGTATTTTTTCTTAGTAAATCACACATTTTTAAACCCATCAATGATTTATTGTACAAATCATTGATGGGTTTGAAAATCATAGTTTTTGAACCAAAAAGCGCGTAAAGTATGTTTAAAAACTCGCAATATGGTCACAAAACCTTTCAGCTACATCTGCCATGCATTCTGCGAGAAGTGTACCTCCCTACCCTGCCACTTAACTAAAGTATCAGTGGGGTAGGGTAGGGAGTAGAAGTGTTTCCAAAAGTAGAAGGATTGCCAAATTTAAGTGACTTAAGTACTGCTGCGCGGTATCTTCACGTCCAACATACCACAGTGTCTTAAGACGAAAATCTATGACCAGTGCGTGTTGCCAGTGATGACATATGGCACTGAAACATGGTCGCTTACAATGGGCCTCATCAGAAGGCTAACACTCACCCAAAGGTCAATGGAAAGGCCTATGCTCGAAGTTTCCTTGCGTTATCGCATAAAGAATAAAGATATCCGCAGGAGAATCAAGGTCGCCGACATAGCCCGAAGAATCGCCAAACTAAAGTGGCAGTGGGCAGGGCACATTGCTCGTAGAACAGATGGTCGATGGGGCCGAAAGGTTCTAGAGTGGTGCCCGCGCACCGGAAAACGTAGCGTTGGAAGGCCTCCCACAAGGTCGTCGACTGGTGAGAGTCGTGGGAGTGCGGTGGATGCGAGACGCACAGGATCGGGGAGGCCTATGTCCAACAGTGGACGTCTTTCGGCTGAAATGATGATGATGAAGTGACTTAAGTTTGGAAAAGCAAGGCAACCGTAGCTTAAGTAGAGGACTTAAGCTACGGTTGCCTTGCTTTTCCTGTGATACGTTCGATGACAACTCTAAACACAAAAAAAAAAAACGTTAAAAACATTGAATAAATCGAGAACCGAAACATATCGAACAAAAATATATCTAATTCTCAATTATTTCAACTTAAGTTTAGTAGTAAAATGAAGTTTCTATTTCCGAAGACACTTTAATCATCTTAACAAAGAGTCTTTACAAACCAACTTCTAATTACGGACTTAATTTACAAAGAAAACCGACTTCAATCTGGGGCGTCTTTAAATAGCTCGGCGCGTAGCGATTACAGGATTATATGTAATCTAGTTATCAAAGGCACCTTGCTTTTGATTACTAAACAGCCTTAATTATAACCAGTTATCTAGTTCAACAATCTATATGAGAAACTGACTGACTGACATATCAACACACATCTGAAACTACTGGGTCTAGAAAAATAAATTTTTGCACAAGGCTTCATTTTATGACGTAGGCAAGCACTAAGAAAGGATTTTCCGAAATTCAGCCCCTAAGGGGATGATACGGGGGTCTAAAGTTTATATCGACGCTTGAAAGGCAAAAATTAGCAAGCGACATTGAGTTTACAGGAAAGTGATTTAAAGTTAAAATTTTTAGAAAAACAAATAGTTTAAAATGACGAACTAGTCGGATTTAGATATTATTAACATCATGGTAATAGTATCTAAATCCGACTTTTTTTTTAACAAACAATTTTTAGAGAAAAAATTAAAGAGCACTTCCTTTCTCAATTGACATAATATTAGACGTATTTATGTAGGTTTATGTTGTACACTGGATCCTACCATCGAATGTGATCTCTCTCCGTCACTCAAAGGTTTGCTGGGAGAAAACTCATTGTTGTCGGATTTAGATATTATTAACATCATGGTAATAGTATCTAAATCCGACATTTTTTAATAAACAATTTTTACAAAAAAAATTAAAGAGCACTTCCATTCTCAATTGACATAATATTAGACGTATTTATGAAGGTTTATGTTGTACACTGGATCCTACCCTCGAATGTGATCTCTCTCTGTCACTGAAAGGTTTGCTGGGAGAAAACTCATTGTTGTCGGATTTAGATATTATTAACATCATGGTAATAGCATATGTATCTAAATCCGACTTTTTTTAACAAACATTTAAAAAAAAAAAAATAATTTCAAATCGCTCTCCTGTAAAGTTTACTCAATGTCGCTTAGTAATTTTTGCCTTTCAAGCGTCGATATGAAGAAACCTACTTTCATGCGGGCGAAGCCGCTTGCAGAAGTTAGTTATTTATAAAGACTTAGGGGGCTCCTTGGTAGAATTTGCTACAGGCCCCAGACTGGCTAAATCTGGCACTGTCAGCATATAAACCGTGACTTTTACCAAATTCAAAAAATCATTGCACTGGCCACAAACGGAGAGGAGCCGTAACCAAAGACGTGGGTGTAAGCTAGCTATATAACATAATGATAGTCTCTATAACTAACGTTAGCAAGTCGTCGCGTCTCGTGGGTTACCATGGTAACGCGGTGATTGTCGTCTAGTTCGTCACTGCTTCGCTAGTTACCGAGTGTCGATGGGCATGTTTTTATAGGGGCCTCTTTAGGGGATGCAATACGACATACATTTTCACTGTTTTTCATACAACCGCTCTTACGCTATGATGTTAATACACATTTTTCATTAGATATTTTGGAAACACAGTATCCTCTGGATATTATCTAGGCTTCTATTGAAATCATTTTATAAATTTGTGTAAAGCTAATCCAGTAAAGACCTCTGAAAATCTGCTATTTTGCTTGAACTTTGACACTTCATAATTTAGTTAAAAAATTTAAAAAGTCAAAAAGTATAACAATAGAAGCCTTGCAAATTTAATCAAGATTCTAAATGACGACAATTTTTTTCAAAAACTTTTAAGGATTAAAAAAAACACGTATTACCTGGAAAACGAGTAAATACGAGTATATTCGAGTAAATCACGGAATTACCGAATGCTAACAGAGTTTTCAGGCGATATCTCTCTTTTTTCGCGTTGCCTTTTCGTCAAACATCGCGTTGGATTGCGTTAGATGAAGTAACAAGCTTTTAAACCATGCTCTATGTTGACGATAGGCGAGTGGGAAAGGACCCTCTTAAGAGCTGCCAACCCGAGATACATTTCCATACAACCGCTCTTACTTGATTATGACGTTATTATATTACACACACATCTTTCTCAAGATATTTTGAAAATACAAAATAAAAAACGACCTACGAAAATCTGCTTGCGTCTACTTTGGTCCTTCATAATGACCTTATAAATTAAAAATATTGAAAACATATATCTACAGAAACCTTACATTTATAATCAAGAAAAACGAAAAAGATTTCAAAAAAAATTTTAAGGTTTTTAAAAAAACACGCATTTCCTGGAACAAGTTGTGTGGTAGCAAAGAATATTTTTTACCTTTAGAATTTTGTAATAATTTTATAATTATTCCGACCGAATTTCGATCGCAGATTAGCTATGCAATGTATAAATAATAATACTTCTAGTCGCTATGATGGCTCCTTTTCTGTTACTGCAGTACGTCTCTGGAACTCTCTGCCACACTCTCTTCGCGATAGCCCTTCTCTAGATGTCTTCAAAAGGAAACTTAAAGAGCACTTCCCTTCATTATTGACATTATCCTGTCTTCGTCTTTCGAGATTTAAGTAAATATTCACCTGTAGTAGCTTCGCTACGCTTCGACTCACTCGCACATAGTTTAGCGCCATAGGAAAGAAAGAGATAGCACTATCTCCATAGGCGCCCGATTACCATATTAACATATTCTTCATTCGTTTCCGTGCGCGCGCGGCTACCGCACATAGTGAAAAAGTTTTTAGTTTTTTTCGGATTTTATCAGTGTTTAGTAGTGCTAAAACTTACGAAATGCCAAAAAGGAGGCATGACGAAACTGAAGAAGATAAAATGGCGAAGGAAACTAAGGAAATATGAGCAAAAATTGGCCAAGAAAAGACGGCATAGACGTATGTCAATTGAAGGTATGTACCAACTACCTACAAAAAAAAAAAAAAAACTTATTCTACGGTTGTTGTTATTGTGCAAAATACAAGAGGCCTAAATTGATAATGCCTAATTTTACCTTAGATCTAACACGAGATGTTAGACGGTACATTAAACGATCGAGTCAATACAAGATATTGACCTAGGTATTGTTTTCTTTCCTTAGAGTCAATACGAGATATTGACCTATTTTATTTATTAGAGTTAATACGAGATATTAACCAAAAAATATCGTTCCAGTATAACTGGAACTAGACAGCGGCGAGTCTAGGCCTTCGTCTCTTGACCGCTCACCTACGCCGACGCCTGCGGCGGCGGATGACATTCCCACTGACTCAGCGAGGCCAGTGGATGAGCCAGAAACCTCTGCGCGCTCTGCGTCTCCAGTACCACCTGTACTTTCTATAACGGGGGAAAATGCATCACTGCCAGCTGACTCTCCAGGTGTGACAGCCCCGGCTGATGATGCTAATACAAATGGCGATAAATGATAAATGATACTTATTCTGCAAATAGGTTTATAAAACACTTTTACACGTCATTTTTTTTTTTTGTCATTTTAAACTAGATGAGGCCGGTGTTTCCTAACTGACTACCCTGAGAAGGAACACCGAAACAAACTCAGGGGTCAAAGTCTCTTTTAAAGTCCATACAGTAAATATGTAATAGTCAAATCACATGATAATGTTCCTCCATAATGTTCCTCCTATCGCAGAACCCGAGCTCTTAATGGCTTTAGAGGATTTCGAAGCTGCAATGCTAAATGAGTCCGGAAAGTCACGTGACGTCAGGATTCTGAAGGAGCAATCGCAAATGGGATGCGTCCTGACTATTTTAGAAAGGACGATGTCGGGTATATTGACAAAATACACTGCCGACATCCTTCGTCTTCTTACAAACGCAACAAAGCTGTTGTCTGATTCTCATTCTTGGAGAAAAGAGAGATTGGAGTGACAAGACTTTTTGAGCCTTTCAAGGGTAGAAAGAGAGACAACAATCTTATTAAATCTTCGCGTGGAATACAGAAAACAGGCAATCTGATTAAGTCTGCAGCTCAAACGAGCAATTTAAACTACAAAGGCCCGCCGTCACGCCAGCCTTATCATCACTTCATTCGTGGGCAACCGAGACGCGGCGGCGGGACCAGACCAGGATCGAATTACCGCCGCCACGGAGCAATGCAGGCAATGACCCGTGTTCAAGCGCATCGTCCCCTTACCAGCACCCTGCATCACGCCACAAGGCAGTGGGAGCGGCCTCCACAACGAACGCGAAGCAGTACCTTCTCAGGTAGGTATACTCTCACGCTGGACGCTTAAAGTATTTTATTCAAGCCTGGAAAAAGATTACTGATGACAAAACAATTCTAGAAACTATTCTGGTTATAGAATTCCTTTTCTTAAGCATCATATACAGTGTCCGAATTTGGTTTTGTTGCAAGCAAATGTCATTCGTAAATGTAATCTTACCCGCGATCAATTTGTATCTAGTATTTTTATCATTTCTAAAAGTAATGGTGAAAAACGTTTAATTCTAAATTTAAAGAAATTAAATACATTTGTCGATGTTAGCCATATTAAGATGGAAGATGTTAGGACAGCTGTCAAATTAATGACACTTAACTGTTATATGGTTACCTTGGACTTGAAGGAAGCATACTTTTTGATACCTATCCACAATGATCATGTAAAGTTTTTGAGATTTTATTTTGATAATATTCTATACGAATTTTTGGTTTTACCTTTTGGATTGACCTCAGCTCCACACGCTTTTACAAAACTTATGAAACCAGTTTCTATTTTTTTTTGCGATCTCGAGGTTTTAAATCAGTATTATTCTACTTAGATGACAGTTGTTATTTCGGAGACAATTATGAAAAATGTATTAATGAAAGCATAAAGTGCCTAGTGAACTTAGGATTTGTAATAAACTATGAGAAGATTTCACTGGTACCAAGTCGATGTTGTCAGTTTTTAGGTTGTATCTTAAACTCTAAAGACATGACTCTAGATTCGAGCCCCATTAAAGAAAAGACGCAACATTTTGTCATGTACTGAAAGTATGCTAGTTAAAACGAGAATTATTATTCGTGCTTTTGCCCGCTACCTAGGTACCCTGACAGCTGCCTGTCCGGGAGTTGCGTACGGGTGGGTGTACACAAAATTTTTAGAGCGGGCCAAATATTTAGCATTAATGGATAATGATGATTATGACAAGATAAGGACTGTTCCAAATAGTTTACGCGTTGACTTGACTTGGTGGAGGTCATCAATTTTAAACACGAGTAACCCCATTAGACCAATGTCGTTTACATTAGAAATTTTTAGTGACGCACGCAGTATCGGCTGGGGTGCAGCCTCTGGAGGAGAAAGTATAGGCGGTTGGTGGACAGAAGACGAATGTTCTCGTTATATTGACTATTTGGAACTCCTTGCAGCCTACTTTTGACTTAAATCTTTCGCGAACAAGGTCATTAATTGTCACATACTCCTACGCTTTGGCAATACTACGGCTATCGCTTACATAAATAGAATAGGTGGAGTGCAATACCCATATCTCAATGAAATTACCCGAAAAATATGGATGTGGTGTGAAAGTCCACAGATATTCCTTTTTGCTTCCTACATAGCGTCATCTCAGAATATTGAAGCAGACACAGAGTCAAGAAATATTGATATTGAGTGGGAATTGCACTCTACAGCATTTAATACCATTGTTTCAAAATTTGGCAAACCTGAGATGGACATTTTTGCATCGAGGACTAATGCTAAATGTAAAAAGTATATATCATAGAAGCGTGATCCCTGTGTTTACATCGTGGACGCTTTTACTATTAAATAGGATAATGTTCTTTTATGCGTTTCCACCCTTTTCGCTCATTTTAAAAGTTCTGCAAAAGATTGTTAATGATGAAGCAATCGGTATAATTGTAGTCCCTCATTGGCCATCTCAAGCATGGTATCCAGTATTTAGATCTCTTGCGGTAAATGAAATATTAATATTTCCTCCGAATAAACATCCGTTATCATCTAATTTCAGGGAAACTCATCCTCTACATTGCCGCCTTTCCCTGGCGGTGACTTTATTATCCGGGAAGCCTTTGCACGATTGCAGGTCTCTCAATCAGCACTGACTGTAATGACGTCATCTATTTCTGGGAGCACTAAATCGCAATATGCTTCTAGCTTTAAACAGTGGTGGTTATACTGTCACGATAAGGGTTTAGATCCGTTCCTAATCGGAGTACATGTTTTGCTAGACTTTTTATCTGGTCCCACATATGGAACATTAAACAATCACCGTTCGGCTTTTTCACTTATTTCCGGAATAACAAAACGAACGTATCAAGAGATTCTTTAAGGTTGTATTTAAATTGAAGCCTTCGTTCCCGAAATATAATTGCACATGGGACCCCAATATCGTTCTTAATTATTTTGGTGTTTTATACCCCAATAGTAATTTAAGTTTGGAGCATTTGAGCAAAAAATTGGTTGTATTATTGGCTTTGTCAACAGGCCAAAGATGTCAGACGCTCTCATTAATTAGGTTACACAATATTGTAATTAATCAAGACAAGGTTTTAATCACTATTACTGATTTGATTAAGACATCTGTTATAGGTAAATCCCAACTAATTCTTGACCTTTCCTTTTTCAGACAGCGTCCTACGATCTGTCCAGCAGAGACTTTAATAGCTTACATGAATGTTAGATCAGCTAAAAGAATCAATGTAGACAATAAGTTGATTCTAACTTTTAAATAAAAAACCTCATCACCCCACCTCTTCGCAAACTATAGGGCGATGGATAAAGCAGGCTTTAGCTGCTAGTAGTATCGACACTGAAATATTCAGTGCCCATAGCAATCGGCATGCATCATCTTCTGCTGCACATCAGGCAGGAATCAGTGTCGATGTCATTAGGAGAACGGCTGAGTGGTCAGAGCAATCTGCCACCTTTGCTGATTTTTATAATCGGCCGATCGCTCAAACAAATTGTGAATTGGCAAACGCTGTTCTCAGTAATCAGTAGAAATTTTGTTAATTTCTTTGGTTATAATAATTTAAGTTTCTTGAGTTTATTATGAACAAATGTATGTATTATTTATAATAATTATTTATAGTCCTACCTATAACATTGCATATGGCTATCTCTAAACATCTACAGGTGAATATTTACTTAAATCTCGAAAGACGAAGACAGGATAATTTAATAATCAAACGAACTTACCTGAAGTGAAGTTCGATTTTAATTATCCTGTCTTCGTCGAAGAGATTTAAGGTCCCTCCCGACCCTGACATTCAGGTGGACCTTTCATTTCCCTTAACAATGTTATAGTTCGTCCAGTAGACCGGTACTCTGAACTGAATGAAGAATATGTTAATATGGTAATCGGGCGCCTATGGAGATAGTGCTATCTCTTTCTTTCCTATGGCGCTAAACTATGTGCGAGTGAGTCGAAGCGTAGCGAAGCTACTACAGGTGAATATTTACTTAAATCTCTTCGACGAAGACAGGATAATTAAAATCGAACTTCACTTCAGGTAAGTTCGTTTGATTATTAAATAATATTAGTATATACAGTATGTATTAGTATGTATAATATAATCATATATTAGACTTAGTATGTAGGTTTATATTGTGCACTGGATCCTACCCTCGAATATGTTCTCTCTCTATAATTCAAAGGTTTGCTGGGAGAACACTCATTGTTGAGTTACGCTCGCCTTTGTACATGAACTGTCTGCATCTCTATATATTATGTTATGTTTTTGTGTACAATAAAGAATTAAAGAGCAATCATAGTCCGACGGCACGGCAATCCTGCACGAACGGGAAGAGTTTAGACGCAGCACCAACAGCTTTGCGTGTTTGGAGGAAGGCGGAACAGAGAGTCCCGCAAACCTCCGTTGAAAAGGGAGGATCCTCCGACCAGACGGGTGTTATGTCTGGTGGGCAACTGCCCGGCAGATGATTTCGGGCTATTCTATATGTTCTAATCGCGCGGAGAACTTTAATTGCGCGATGCAGGATTAGTTCTTATGTGACACCATAGATGTCGCTACACGTGCTTTTCGAGGTACGGGGGTGTCACACCAGGCTACGATCTGCTCTTGTGCCAAGTTTAATCTTAATCTGTTCAGTCGTTAGACCGTGAAGAAGTAAGTAAAACATTCGCATACAAACTGTCGCCTCCATGTCACTTCACGCTCGTCATGAAGGTAAGCCAACTGGAACAAATTGGGGTTTCGGCCGGGATTTTATCGACTGCCTCTAGCTACCTGGCGTGGGTGAGGGAGGAAATTAAACAAATATTTTGTAAATTATTATGATGTGTGTGTACACTAGTTGTCTTCTGTGGTATCTCTCACTTAATAATGGTGTTACTTCGTCACGCTCGAAACGGTGAACCGATTTGGATGAAGAATTTTATACTCAAATTTCAGGACATCCTGAAATAGCATATAATAATAATATTCACACAATAATAATAATAATATTCCACAACTATCACACAACGCCGTCTAGTCCCAAGCTAAGCAGAGCTTGTGTTATGAGTATTAGACAACTGATAAACATACTTAAACATTTCTAAATACATACATATATAGATAAACTAGCGTCTGCCAGCAGTTTCGCCCGCGGATAAGAAGGTTTCTCCATACAAACTTTGGAGCCCCGTTTCATTCTCTTAGAGGGTGAATTTTGAAAAACCCTCTCTCTTAGTGCTCGCCTACGTCATAAAAGGAAGCCTTGTGCAAAATTTCACGCTCCTAGTCCCAGTAGTTTCGGCTGTGCGTTGATATGTCAGTCAGTCAGTTTCTCCTTTTATATATATAGATTACACCCAGACACAGAACAAATGATTGTGCTCATCACACAAACATTTGTCTTGGGTGGGAATCCAACCCACGACCTCCGGCATAGCAGTCAGGGCCACTAACCACTAGATCAATAGGCCAGTAAAAATACTTTTTTTTTTATCCCGGGAACATGTTTTCTTGGGATAATTTCTAATTTCACACAGGCGAAGACGCAGGCCTAAGCTAGTTGCAAATAACGTGAAGTAAGCATATTAGTATTTCATCGTCCTTTTAACCTTTTTGTTTTAAGTATAGTGAGAAATCATCGAATAACTTCTCCCGCTTTAAGTGAAGCGAGAGGGAGTGCCAAACTTACTGACTAAAACACGTGTTCCTCCAGTTGCCGTTTGAGTTCCAGGGCCACGGTAACTCCGGAACAAGCCTATAGAGGCGCAGATGTCTGTTTCATCATCATCTACATATATTTTAGCCGAAAGACGTCCACTGTTGGACATATTTCTCCCTCAAATGTCGCCACAAGGACCGGTCCTGTGTGTCTCGTCGGACATCTACATCGGATTCTCGCAACCCTCACCAAGTCATCGGTCCACCTTGTAGGAGGCCTTCCAACGCTGCGTCATCCGGTGCGTGGTTGCCACTCCAGAACATTTCGTCCCCATCGACCATCTGTTCTACGAGCAATGAGCCCTGCCCACTTCCCACTTTGGGTGACTTTAAGTCTTCTGATGAGACCCATTGTCCGTTTACCCATACAATATCTTAAACGACATTATATAATCAGAGATCTTAACCATAGGTACCTTACAACAATACTCATTAAATAAAGCGATTAATTCTAATCGTTGTAAGTCCATTATTGTCAAATCAATCAAGCTCTTCTTATTGACAGCCGCCGACAAATTGCGAAGACCACCGACCTCAATCAACAAGAAATCAATAAAAGAATGGGATTGTCTGGCCGCCCCCTCTGAGCTGGTATGACGTAGCAGTGACGCAGTATGCGTCAGAATGGGAATTTTACTTGATATTGCAGATTCTTTCTCGACTATTTAGTGTTTCTAGGGTTCTGTAACTCAGTCAGCAGAAAGTGGAAACCCTTATATAATCGAATAGAGCTGTGCTGAGTAAAAGAGCCACTTATGGTCCCATTAAAAGCAAGGCGACATCGCACCAGACCAGGGGGGTTACCATGATGTTTAAAGTAAGATTGTTTTATTCCTATTCCATTGTGGGTAAGAGATGGTGCTAGACAACCTGTATAGCTCTGTCTCTTACCCTCACAGAAATAAGAATGAAACAATCTTACTTTGAACGTCATGGTACAGGGGCAAGGCGAAAGTAAGGCCCGCAATGATAAATGATATTTATTTTGCAAGTAGGTTTTTTAAAAAAACACACGCACAAAAACAGCTGTTCAGTACGTTTATGCGTTTACGCCTAATGTACTGAACAGCTGATATTTTTTTCGCGATTTCGGCTTTGCTCCCATAATAAAAATTGTATGTTATCATGATCACAATCACGTGTTTAAGTATCGTACGCTAATTACCAGTCACCCTATATAATGTTTTATTTATTTATTACAACTTGGAAGACTTACAGCTTAAAAAAACTGATTAAAAAGAACATGTTAATCGATTAGGATTTGTTTTGTCTGTCTTTACATTGTTTTATTTAATTATTTCTTTTGTATTGTACAGTTATTAAGTCGATATGATTCGCTTAACATGAGATTCGCATTGTCTATGCTGTACGGACTTGATCCGTAAACTTAATACGCTTAAACAGTGCATTATTTTTTAAAATTACGCGGCATATGTTGCGATTGGAGCATAGTCAGTTATAAATAAAAAAAAAATACTGATTCGAATTTTAAAAATAAATAACACTCGTCATATAGATCTAGGAAGGCTGTCAAGCCGGAAGGCGCAAATATTTATGTAAAAGATTAATTTTAAAAGAATAATATTTATAATAATATAATATTCCACATTTCAAGTAGGTATCACACAACGCTTTCTAGTCCCAAACTAAGCAGAGCTTGTGCTATGACTACTTCACAACTGATAAACATACTTGTATTTCTATATACACCCAGACACAGAACAAATGATAGTGCACACAAACATTTATCTTTGGTGGGAATCGAACCCACGTTCTCCGGCATAGCAGTCAGTGCCACTAACCACTAGACTAACAGGCCAGTCAAAATAACTCCTAAATACGCGAATAAACTTATCAAACTTTTCTTTTTTTATGCACTTGCCATGTTTTCTCTTCATCACCCTTGGTTGACAGGTAGGGAATGCCTAAGGCGTTAAGTCCGCCTTTGTACCTTTGTGTTGCATGAAGTCTTAATAAATAAATAAATGAGCCGATTTTTATCTCCGATCACTACATAGTATAGTCAACATTATCCTAATACAGTTTACGATTTTCGTGTAGTGTCATTTATTATATCGTTGACGACGCTCAAAGAAAACGCTGAAATTCAGTTAAGGAAACATTTTGAAGAAACCTTCGTTTAATGATCTGAAATTGCTTAGACGGAGTGAAAATGATCCGGCGAAAAACCTTCCTCTCCCGCCATAGCCACAAAAGAGATAGGCACAGAAGTCAATCTACACACATAGCGAGGTCGAGCAACGCACACATGACACCGCTCACTTACTCGATATCTCGGACCGGCTGGAACCAGTGCGAGCGCGAGTGCCACTCGCTTGAGACACGCGTCTGTGAATTTTTTGTGCAATAATGGAGCAAAAAAACAAGTTAATATAAATGTTCAGTGGGTGGATGGCTGTTTAAATTCAACATTCAATGGTAAATTATCGTTTTTTAAGCTACCAGTTGTTACGGAGAGGTAAGTAGGGACATATTTACGTTTTAACGTAACATAGAACGGTTAGGTAGGTTGGTAAGTGGCCCGGCCCTCGGCCCCGCGTCGTGAAAGCGAACATAACTTTGTGGCCATGTAATATTTTTACAATTTATATTAGATATTTTTTGCTTAGCGCCCGGTCGCGCTCGGACAGAGCAGTGCCGACCCTAGCGCGACCGCCGAGCGTAGGTACGAAAAGTGAAGGACATACATGAGTTTGACTTCTGTACCGATCTGTTTTGTGCCATAGCCATCTAAAACTGAGATGTTGGTCCATAGCAACAACTAGTTAAGATAATTTGACGTCGGAATGACGCAGAGACGCGACAGAGAACGCTGAGACTCAATTATATTATTGCATTGAAGATAATTTTATTATTGTTCACGACGACTTAGAAGACTTTTCTGTTAATTATTTAGCATTTAAATGATAATGATAAATTATATTTATTTTGCAAATAGGTTTAAAAAAACACTTTTACACGTAAAATTATTTTTCGTCATCTTTTAAACTAGATGAGGCCGGTGTTTCCTAGCTGACTACCCTGAGAAGAAACACTGAAACAAATTCAGGGGTCAAAGTCTCTTTTAAAGTCCATACAGTAAATATGTAATGGTCAAATCACATGATAACCATTCAGAACCAGACTTGTCTGAGACGGTCTTTTGAAGAAAGAACCATACGGATTTGAGTGGACCGGTCCAGTTTAGTTTATGTGAGTTTGTTTGTACTTGTAAAAGTAAATCGGATGTCTTCCCTAGGTATAGTCTGTGTCGTTTTCGCATTGCTACTTTTGAAAACAATTTGCACTATAGTAGGCGCCAGATAAATATATACATATAAAAGGAGAAACTGACTGATTGACATATCAACACATAGCCGAATCTACTGGATAAGGAGTGTAAAATTTTGCACAAGGCTTCCTTTTAAGACGTAGCGCGTAGGTGAGAACTAAGAGAGGATTCTCCAAAATTCGCTCCCTAAAGGGATGAAACGGGAGTTCAAAGTTTGTACGGAAAATCTTAATTTCACGCAGGCGAAGTCGCTGGTAGAAGCTAGCTTTTCCCATAAAACTTTCTATTTATTTGATCTATAATAGCTTTATCCAGGGGCGCCGGCTTTTAGAAAACCTCATGGGTGCTCATGCTCATTTGATGGACTCGAAAAAGTGTCGAAGTGTGAGAAGAGAAATGCACACTGACCGACCGACAAATAAATAAATGACCTACTTACATACTGCGTACTGAATTACAAATTTTTGATAAAATAAATATGAAATGAAACCATTATATAAAAATGAAACGAGTTTTTAGTATCAAGAAATATTATAATTTATACGTAACCTAAAAGTCGATTACTGATCTGTTTCTTGATGTCTATTCTCAGGGGTGTTCGGCACCTACTGTTCATTTCTCATGGCTCGAGCCCCCGAGCACCCACGGAGTCAGCGCCCCTGGCTTTATCAATTTTTAATAAATACCAATAATCTCGGCGCGCGAGCGTGATGATGAATATTTTGGGCGACTGAATTTGCGACGCTTGCGCTCTAAGATTTAGATTTATAGTATTTTAAAAATGTTAATTCAAATTTAGAAAAATAAGTTTTAAAGGAAATGTTCTTCTATTAGAATAAGCTATTATTATAATGATAAAGGGGAAAACTTTTTATTTATGTACAATACGTATTACACGATTATTTCAAAAACACTTAACTAATTAAAACTAAACTGTTGGGGTTGAAACTCTTGGGCCGTGGGGTCCGAGTGCTCATACGCTCTTTGAAGATCTATCCAAACGCTTAGTTGACATTTCGCGTGACCTAAGGGCTGGCTTTTACCTCGGTCAGAGATTAAGCATTGGCATACAACGTTTCAATGCCACCAGCCTTTTGGGCACACTTCCAGTCGACAGCGATGCGGAGGAGTTTTATGACGCCATATTTTCGTTAGGAGTAGCCTTTAGTGTATACTATATAGTTTTAATTAATTAGGTGTTTATGATAAAGGGTAGTTAATTTACTAAAAATGATCATTTTATGAACACATAATTTCTTAATAATTTGATTTAATTTTCTTAGTAAACTAAATCAATGAATTTTTTTTTAATAACTATTTTGATAAGGATCTTAGCTCTAACTCTAACAACTTAGACAAGAATATTTTCTAATGTTATTAATAAATCACATGGTTCTACAAGGTTTGAAAATCATAATAGGTGAAATTGGAGATTTTTAAAACGGGTTGCTTTGAAGTGTTATATCATTGAATTGACTTGGAATCATAAGGTCAAATAAATTTTATATTAAAGGTATGTTATTCTTCTTTTGAAATTAGGTATTTATTGGTTTCTTTGTGTTTTGTATTTTCTGTAATATCGCAGTACTTATAACCATGAAAGCTATAAAAAAAACGTTTTTTCATATTAAGAGTTTCAACGTAGATACTATGCATTGCAAAGGGCAAACAATATCAATGTCGCATACCTACGACTATCTTTTAACAAAAAAACTCTGTGTTCTTGGTTTAATAGATTTCGTTTTAGAAATTTTGTCTTGTAGCCGCCCTAAGAAATAAAGTTATTCCTGAGATAAAATTTCTCACATGAAAGTGATTGAAACCAAAATAGACATCTCATTCATTAGCAGTTTTAAGTCGGTATACATCATTAATATTGCATATCACTTGAGTCCCATTGTTTCCACGGTAGAACTCATATTACAAAATAATGCGAGTTTTCTTAGATTTCACACAAAAATGGTTATAAGTACTGCTATATTACAGAAAATATAAAACACAAAGAAACCAATAAATACCTAATTTCAAAAGAAGAATAACATACCTTTAATATAAAATTTATTTGAACTTATGATTCCAAGTCAATCCAATGATATAACACTTCAAAGCAACCCGTTTTAAAAATCTCCAATTTCATAGGTAAAGACCTATTATTTTTTGAGCCAATTAGCGCGTAAGGAGTACTGAACGCTCTTAAATATCGATGCAAGAAAATCAGAAGCGACTTCCGATATTAAAGTTAATAAGCACTTTTTTGTTTTTAAGTACATTTTCTCTTTCCTTAACACGTCTAATGCGGAACGAGGTCTAATACGCCTCGTACGTGTCTTCCTTGTGGTGCGGCTAAGACAAACATAGTCTTCTCTGCCGTGCAGAGGCCGTAACTTCAATATGGTTTAGTTTAGAATAGAGATGAATATATACCTATGAACCCTATTAAAATAGAATACAGTGTTGTATCTACTTAAGTTCGGGGTCACTTGGGCCTCGTATCTCAATTAGCCAAAAAAATGCTTGTAGTTTCTTAAATGTTACGAGTCTAATCAAGCCCTTACCGCCATATTGATATTATCTATTACATAATTAAATAATACTACATTTATTTTTTTTTGACATATTAACTATAACTTCGATGACTATAATGTATATATAATTGTATTAAAACCATTATTTTTGACATGTAATTTTGACGTATCTATTTTATTTTTTAAATTCTATTGTAATAGTAGCAGAGATTGTTGTAGAGAGCAGTGGTGGCCGAGTGGTAACGGCCCCAACTTACAAGTTGTAGGTCGCGGGTTCAAACCCAGTCAGGCGCATTACTTTGTGTAATTTATTTCATCACCACTGCTCTCAAAAACGGTGAAGGAAAACATCGTGAGGAAACCGGCATGTCCTAGAACCAAAAATTCGAAGACATGTGACATTCACCAACCCGCACTGGGCCCGCGTGGTGAATTACGGCCGCCCATTCCCTCTCCTAGAAAGAGGAGGCCTGAGTCCCAGCAGTGGGAACATTAAAAGGCTGATTATGCTATGTTATGCTATGCTATTGTAATAATATAAAATAATTAAGGAAAAATACCTAATTTTTAATGCATGCTAAATTGGGAGGTTAAGGGCAGGCGTATGATAAAATTTCAATGCTTGAAAAAGGCTGCTAAGTCATAAGCACTAAAATAATCTATGAAATGTCAACATTGTACACTTGATTTGCAATAAACGTTTTGACTTTGGTAGTTTTCAAACGAGGTCTTAAAGACCCCGTACCACAGGAATGGAAAAATTACAAAAAATTGGTGCCACTGCCATACGTCTACCCAGTAATTGGCTAGTGGGACAAATTACAAGCCCATTTTTCTACCATTCTCATATAATTAATTTACCCAGATTTCCTAATAGCAAGAGCTTAACTCCCAGGGTGTGAACAGTGAGGGTGACAGATTTAGAGCATCTCATGAATACTATTAAGGCCAAATTACTAAGTTAATACGATTTAGTGGGAGTGGGCGTTTGCTATCTCCATTTACATTTATTTCGTTAGGTTTCATCACTCTGATATTATAAAGACGAAAATTTGTGAGTGTGTTTGTAAGTTTGTCAATTACTTCTTTACGGCTAAACGGATTTGGGAAATTTGGCACACAGGTAGGCCATGTTCTGGAATAGCACATCTAATAATAATAAATAGTAATAAAGATTTATTTATTCCATGCTTAATAAATATTATACGATAACAATTATTACAATATTCAATTACAATTTTAATACTTACCGTAAATAAATTTGATTTCAATTATAAATTCTATTTTTGTAATTACATATTTTCATAAATTGATATTAGTTTTAATTTGATTTATTTTAATGCATGGACCCCGTTCGGGTAAAAGCCTTTTTTTATAGCACATCTACACTAATATAATAAAGAAGAAAAGTTTTTTTTTTTTGTTTTTATTTTTGTTTTTAGGAAGTCTGGTCTCTATCTCTGAAAGTATTGGTCCGATAGCTAAAATTATTTCACCGATAAAAAGCTGCTTTGTTCCTGAGTGACATAGGCTTTAGTTAATGTACACGGGTGAAGCCGCGAGCAAAAGCTAGTAGGATATAATATAATATTCCACAACTATCACACAACGCCGTCTAGTCCCAAGCTAAGCAGAGCTTGTGTTATGGGTACTAGACAACTAATAAACATACTTATATATTGTAAAGGTTGTCTGCTGGGATGTTAAATAATAGATAGGATTGTTCACTAAAAACTGTATTGTTAGAAATGCTACAAATATCTATGTTGGTTGATGAAGCGAGGGAGCACGCGCGACGGCACTTAAGGCAATCTAAACACGTACTGATTTGCTTAATTAATAATTTTGATCGTTTGGCGTAGACGCGCAAAGTGATGATTTGGCTAAATGCAATTAAATGTTATGATGTGCGGTTCGCCGTACATGCTCCCGGGCGAAAATGTTATAAAAACTTATGTTACTAAGATTAATAAAAATTAAACTATATTATCCCCAATGTAAAAGTTACGTCTTTGTGGTCTAGGGGACGTAGCTTGGTCAAGTGCCGTGTTTACACTAGCATTACTAGCTATCATTTTCACTTCACTGGGCTGACGGTCAGCCACTATGCTCTGCTTTCGCGGAAGTTTCACTTGATTCACTTCACTAGAACTTAAATTATTGTTTCGCGAAAATGTCACTGTTGGTTCCGACTGCAAGAGGCTCCTGGTAGACGCCTTCCTCCTGCACCACAGGAACACCGCTGCTGCTACAATGGCCGTGCCCAACAATCCGTAGGAAATGACATATAGGTTTTTTTTTTTTTATAGGTGGGAAAATCATCTTATGACAAATCCCGCTCTTGGGCGGAGCGGGAGATAGTGTCAGACTTTTACTGACTAAAAACCCACTCCTGTTCCTTCGTTGCCTTCGTCCCAGGGCCACGGTTTCGTTTTCACACTACCCATGGCCCCAGTAGGCTTCGACCCTGCTGGGCCCCTACGATTTGCTGACATCTCCCTGAGGCGCGCGCGGAACAATACGCGCCGTCGACGACTTGGGCTCGGTCCGGATGGTTACCGGACGGTCGGACGGCGAGCCACCCATTGCCCGCCGTCCGCAAGCCCGCGCCTACGGTGGCCGGAAATCGGAATCGGAATCCGGCGGCGGCTGGGGCGTGAGGCCCGTTGCCGTTGCCTCACGCGATCGGCCGCCTCTTTTGCTAGCATTACTGCTTCGCAGAAGGAGGCGACCGCCTGCCACTCCTCCTCGCTCCGGACCATGGCCTGTACCAAGGCCCGGCGCGAGAGATCGCCGCCGCCGATCACCCCCACGAGGACACGGCGTTGCTCTTCCCAAGCGGGGCACACTTCCACCGTATGCTCCACCGTGTCCTCCGGGCGGTCCACACAGTGGCGACACCCGGGCGTCGCTTCCGCACGAATCCGGTGCAGGAACTTCCCGAACTTCCCGTGTTCGGTGAGAACCTGCGTCATGCGGAAGGTGAGGACGCCGTGAGGTCTTTCCAACCACGCCTCAAAGAAGGGACTTACCGCCATAATTGTGGCGTGCCCAAAATGACATATAGGTGAATGTCATTTGTTGATAGTGCTTGATGATTTCGATCGATCTCGTTTGCAGTGTTAGCCGTAGCCGTTTTCAGTTGTTTGATCTGTTTGTCGAGGTTTTCTAAGGTTTGGTTTAGCGGATCTACGGAGTCCGTGTAATTTGATAAGAAATGTTTACTAAATGATGGAATTCTGTTATCTGTGGAGTTTCTATTTCCGGGCCAGTTTTTATGCTGTTTCCTGAATGGGAACGAGAGTACAGAGCAAAGTCTTTGCCTTTGATTATGCACTTAGGCTTCAAACTGATTATACCAGCTCCACTGATTTGCCTGTAGGTAACTTGATCTTGACAGATGATCCTGATCGGATAAGTATTGCAGCAAAAATATAAATACTTAGATGGGTCGTTCAGCTCAATCCACATATCGCTGCACGAAGATTTGCTGACTGAGCATTGATTAATGTTGTGATTAATCTGGCAGAACTTCTCGTCAATGGGAAGATAGTTGACTGGCTTGTCGATTGAACACAAGTATGAATTTTCATTATGTTGGCATAGCTGAAGTTCCGTAAATGACATTGTTACGTAAGCATCCTTTTTCAAGTTTATTGCTACGTACTCTGTGATAGGAAGTACGTTGAGCATGTTAGTACCGATTTGATGAGGAACAGAGAGGATCGAGGTCCCGCCCGATCGCTCGAAGGACCATGTAAAGGTTGTCTGCTGGGATGTTAAATAATAGATAGGATTGTTCACTAAAAACTGTATTGTTAGAAATGCTACAAATATCTATGTTGGTTGATGAAGCGAGGGAGCACGCGCGACGGCACTTAAGGCGATCTAAACACGTACCGATTTGCTTAATTAATAATTTTGATCGTTTGGCGTAGACGCGCAAAGTGATGATTTGGCTAAATGCAATTAAATGTTATGATGTGCGGTTCGCCGTACATATATTTCTAAATACATACATATTATAGATAAATTACACTCAGACACAGAACAAATGATCGTGCTCATCACACAAAAAACACACACAAAAAACTAATACTTTAGTCAAAAAAAAAAAATTAACAACACGATATTTTTCACTTGTTTTCCCTACTCCTTTCAAACCGCTTTGATCTTTAAGTTTAAACAAAAACATATCTGGTTAAAAGTATTATTCTGAAGGAACATAGCATAATGTAAATCAATCAATATTTCGCAAAGAAAATGGTTTTAAAGGTCAGCGGGGCTCTAAGCGGGGGCACACGACAGTACGAGTATGTGTGCATTTAACTCCGGCCAGATGTTCAAGGGACTATAGGCCTTAACGCAGCTTAAAGCCTTACAACTAGATTTTTCTCCTCTTACTAACAAAACGACGTAGAAAACTGACTCCGCAAATATGACTGAAGAAAGAAGAATAAAATATGTCGGAGATACGACACTGAAGTTTATAAATAGCTTGCGTCAGCCACAGGCCACGGTTGCCCGTCGTCACGGTATATATATATGGAACAGTACGGAAACTCCCTACAAATGTTCGAAACGGCTCACTCACACCAACATACGCATCGACGAGACTCCTAAGCGGCATTCGCTACTGACAGGACCGCGAGAAACGCTTAGGAGTCTCGTCGATGCGTATGTTTGTGTGAGTGTGCCGTTTCGAATATTTGTAGGTAGTTTCCGTACTGTTCCATATATCTATACTGTGCCGTCGTCGCCGGCGGGAGACCGCCGTCGCTAAGGGTATTTAAGTATACCTGTTATACGTATAGGTATTTTTTTTTATTAAATAAGGAAAACGAACAGTAATACATAGAGTATTACATAAGGTAATTTAACAGTAGATTTAGATGTGACTAGGGGATAAAGTAGTGTCTAAGTCGCGGGCGGTATGTTGAATTCCGAACGAAACAAAGGTTGCTAAGTTTTAATCCCGAAACTAGTGAAGGATTTATATAATTAATTAATAGAAGAGAGTAGTGACGCAACGGAAGTGACTTAACGGAAGCGGAAACGGAAACAGATGTCAAAAGTAAATCTTTGCGGATACGGAAACGGAAACGGAAGTGTTAATACTATGAAGAAAAAGTGCATTTTTTTTAATAACATCAGTGATAAAGCTTGCGTAACTTCTGCAGAAGCGGAAGCGTAAGCAGAGTTCTGTTGCAACACTAGAAGAGAGAGACGAGTTAATACAGAACTCTGAGTGAAGTAAGGAAATCAAAAGACTAAAATATATATAATAAAAAGACGATATATTGAAATAAATTACATATTAGATCGATGAGACGTTTGGTTTGACAAGTGCTGTAAAGAAGAATGCCCATACCCCGTACCATATTGCGTCACAAGTATATTAATGCCAAAAATAATGTTTTATTTATATGAACAATGTACTGGAGTTTTCACCGCTTTTTTTAACCACATTAAAAAATATCGTAAAAATGATATTAAATGATTAACAATTCCTACTTCCGAAAAAAATAACGTCATTTCAGAAATCTTCACGTTCCGATTACAGTTGTCAGTTATTTTCTTAATCTAACCAAAGAGTATGTAAAGCTAACGCTTTTAATCTGACAATGATCATAAATAGATGGTTCGCCTAATTAATTTTATCTGCTATCTAAGTAAATACTAGAAAATAATTAAACTGCTAAAAATGAATTCTGTTAAATTATTTTATTTTAGCTCACCATTTTATAAAGTAAACATTGCGTATATTATAAACTGAAAACTTGACACTGTCAATTTGGTTATGACATTTTGGTATTTTGTTGTTATACTGACGTTTATATCGTTTGATGTTTTTGTACTGCATTTGAGTAGTTCTGGTAGTTTTATTGAATAATAATTAATTCAATACGTCTATAATAACTATTGACAGTGTTGAGATAGTGACTCATAGTGTTGCAAGTTGCAAGGTTTTTAAAGTGGGCGCGTGCGGTGCACGTTCGGGGCGCGCAATTCGCGCGCATGCATTTCCATTTGCTTTCTGCGGGCGCGAGGAGAAGCGCGTGGGCCGCTCGCGCGCGTTTTTGCACCGTTCGCGCATGGCGCAAAGCTGGCGTGCGAAGGGCACGATGATGGCATGGGAACGGCGCATCGCATTAACTTGAAATGCACGCACGCAACTCGCTAGCGGCTTATTCGCCAGATGAGAACACACCCAAAGAGTTATACATAGAATATACCCAAAGAATAAACACGTGAATAGATGGAGAGGGAGGCTAAAGAAAAGTCGGATAGATTGTGTGAAGAAAACGGAGTCAGTGATAGCGTGACGGTTGACAGGATACAATGGAAGAAAACAATGTTTTGGGCGTACCTCAAGTAACATGGACCAAGGGCAGGAAGATGACGACGATTTGATACTATGTACCCTAAAAATAAATGTTTTATCTGACTAACAATTACAAATTCTTTATTTGTGTTACCTTGTTAAGTACCTATGTTCACACGAGAAAGTGGCAGTAAAGCCGAATTGACGTCAATATTAGTTATATGTCACTAAAATAATTCGACTAGGTACATCAGTTTTTTCATACAAATGCATTAATAACTAATGTGAATAGATTAATATAAACACTAGGTAAATATGTAATAAAGTCTCTTTCTAAGCTAAGAGCAACGCTGTTTCATTACGACGAGACCATCGGCACCTCTCACTGTTACTGCGCCTATAAATGGTTGCCGATAGCTCTGGCCTTATCCAGCCTTAATTATTGGTCGGTCCGTGAGGTTGCGGATCGGCAGTGATAAGTCCCTTCATTCTTCCCACCTTCCGTCTGTTGCCTTAGGTTTCAAGGCAACAGGCTTCTCGCACTATTATTTATATACGTATATATTGTAGCTATATGGTTAGGGCTAGGTTGTTAGGTGCAGCTAAGGGTGATGATAGGCTACAGTCAACCCCTTTACTGTACATTTCGGTAGCTGAATGTAGAACCCACAACCTGTAAGTGATGAATTGCGTTTCTTGATTTGAGAAATCGAACTAAAGCACGTAGTAAGATTTTTTAGGTCTTAATAACTTTATAAATAAATAAGTAAATAAAAGACTGAACCATTTCGACTTTTAACAGTCTTAAGGTTCTTCAGTGTAGGCCTAGGTATAGCGTAAATAAATATGTTTGGAAAATATCCCATGCGCGATAAAAGCCTGAGCGTAAATAACGCCACAATATAGGAGCGAAGGAATCCGGGTCCTAACTTATCGCATATATCAATAATAATGTAATACACTACACAGAAATTTGGCCTAAAACGCATACCTATAGTATAGAATGCAAATTATAATAATCACTACGGTTAAAAATTGCTATGAAATATGATCAGGCGTTTTCGAACTATTTTTAATATCTCAAAAATGTGGTTAAATATTAACAAAAAAATTTTAGATAGTGAAAATTTAAATAATAACTATACTCTTGAGAGTAATTTTGGTTTGACGCAAGTTGGTACGGATCCACATACAAATTTGGGCAATCTCTTTTAAAAAACTGGGCAAGTGAGAGTTGGAGTCGCGCTTTGAGGGTTCCGTACAAACTTACAGTTTATAATTCAATTCCCGAATGGAATCTCAAAGGTTTTTTTGTATACCTATACCTGTGCTATAAGACCATAACATTAGCATTATCAGCCTTTCAATGTTCCCACTGCTGGGACTCAGGCTTCGTCTCTAGGAGAGGGAATGGGCCGTGATCCACCACGCGGGCCCAGTGCGAGTTGGTGAATGTCGCATATCTTCGAATTTTTGGTTCTAGAACATGCCGGTTTCCTCACGATGTTTTCCTTCACCGTTTTGAGAGCAGTGGTGATGAAATAAATTACACAAAGTAGGTAATGCGCCTGGCTAGGTTTGAACCCGCGATCTACAACTCGTAAGTCGGAATCGTTACCACTTGACCACCACTTCTTACTATAAGACCATGCTTCATGCCAATTTTCAGGATTCTGAGTCAACGGGAAGTACCTTATGAATTTTGATTCCCTTGAGAGTGCCAAAATATACATTTTTTGCGACATAAATGACCGTATATTTTTTTAAAATCAACTTAGAAGTTTGAATTTTTCATAGCTTTAAGGGACAGTAGATCTGAGTATATGATAGAAATTATATCAACAGTTTGTATAGCATATAATAATAGCATAATCAGCCTTTTAATTTTCCCACTGCTGGGACTCAGGCTTCCTCTCTCTAGGAGAGGGACAGTTTGTATATCTCACGTTTATTTTTTTACTTTTTTTTATACTTGATATTTTCGCGCTTGACCGCTATCTCACCTGATGGAAAGCGACGATGCGGTCGACGATGGAGCGCGCTTACCTAGAAGTAACCTATTCACTCTTGACTTAAAGATTCCTGGGTTGCAGCCATCAGGAAGCACAGATTCCGGCATGGAATTCCACTCCTTATTATATCTTGTGAACGTTATTAAAAAGAAAATATATTAAATAACTTGATACGATATGAGACACAGGTGAGAAATCATCAAATAACTTCTTGCTCTCTAGGTGAAGCGAGAGGGCGTGTCAGACTTTTACTGACTAAAACTCACCTGTGTTCCTTCAGCTGCCCTCTCTGTACGGCAGTAAAGACTGCTGTCCACGGACGCGTAGCTTCATAGACGCGTATTCGTTGTCTGAGTGTATTTTATCAATATAATATGTATGTATTTAGAAATATATAAGTACCTATGTTTACCTATCAGTTGTCTAGTGCCCATAGCACAAGCTCTGCTTAGTTTGCGACTAGATGGCGTTGTGTGAAAGTTGTGGGATATTATATTGTTTATAAAAGATTTTTACCACCTTTAGAGCCTGGAACAGTTGTCTTTATAAAACTCTGTCAAAATCAGTCCCAGGGTATCGCCCCCAAAGGACCCGGTCGCGACTCACGGGTCGAAGGGCAAAAACTTCCTTTAATCGCTCGACATTGAGGTTGAACAATGTTGTCTTTAACATTCTTATAACCACAGAGTAATGGCCAAATAGAGGTGCTGTTTCACATCATAATATATTATTCCTAGGGAAACTTAGGGTCCTACAACGCAAGGCAAAGGAGGAACATATGTGTGGTTTTAGTCAGTAATAGTCTAACACACCCTCACGCCCCGCCCTAGAGCGGGATAAGTCATTGGATGATTTCCCTCACAAGTCCTAAAGGACAAGAGACAGAAGGCGACGACGCGGTGATCTTCTGCGACAACTCGCTAGTCTCCCTTTCCCTTTCTGCAGCCGAGAATGTCAACACATTCTCGGCTGCAGAAAGGGAAAGGGAGACTACAAGTTTTTTCTCGCCTTGTATCAGGAGGCTGTAAAATTAACCGTTTTCGGAGTACAGCGCTGAGAAAGCGACTATATTATGAAAATGCACTCGTTTCCTCACCACCATCGAGGTAGAATGCAAAGCGCGTTTTATTTTACATGGTTTCCCGCTTAGGCATAATCCATGACATGTAATAAGAAGTTTTTTTTATTATTATTTCAGAGTGAATAATTTTTTATTTGAATACTGAAAAATTTATTGACCTCCGAGCTATAAGTCGTGAGATATTTGCGAAAAACTGATTTTCGTGACCTTTTGACCTTTATAACTTTTTTAGCCGGCACGATATCAATGACGATTTTTTACATCTTCATTACAACGCCATAATATAGGTGTATACAAAAATTCAGCTCACTAGAAATTTTTCCGCAGATAAAACCTTAAATGACTGGACTATATAAGAACTTTCGAATGAACTTTTAAGAAAATTTCATTTATGGTACAATAACCAGCTGAATAGAGTATTTTACTCTATATGAGAAAATATCTAAAAATATATTATTAAGATAGCTTAGGTAAAATGCAGTCGGTAAGTGTTGGTTTTAGTTCATAAAATAACAAAATAAATTTTAAAATTCAATTCAAAGTTTTCTGTTTTTATTATCTGTTATTTATCGCCTTGAAATAGTAGCTACCATGTTATTACGTCATTCTGCGGTGTTTAGTAAACTAAAGTGACATGTCAACTGATTTGCCATACTGAGCGCATTTGTTTACACAGCCAACTGACGTCACGACCGCAGAGTAAATATGGCGTCCACTGCTTTCTACATTTTCGTCAAATACGTGCGAAATTTGAAAATGTAAATTTTTAAAGCATTTTTAGGGCACTTAGCGACTGAATAAAAATTTTGTGTTTTTTTTAGTGGTTTATTAGCAAAATAGAATCTAATTGAGACACTTTTAAAAAATGAGTGTAATACCCCCTATTGTGTTCGTTGGGGTGACACTTTGTCCGCGGCGTACAAGTTGGAGTGTGGAGTGAGACAGGGTGGGTTAACCTCACCTAAGCTCTTCAACTTGTATGTAAACGGGCTAATTGCTGGGCTTAGCAGCATGCGTGTTGGATGTTGGGTAGATAATGTATGTGTTAATAACCTAAGTTATGCAGACGATATGGTGTTGCTAGACCGAACAGCTGGCTCGGTCAGGGAGCTGTTGCGTGTGTGTGAACGATATTTCACTACTTGGTGTTTGAGGCCCCCGGGAAGAAGGTGTCATCCGACCCGGTTATAAATCTTAATGGGTTACCTCTCTTTGTAGAGTACATAAGTTTAAATACCTAGGACACTTTCTTATCGGGGACCTCAGACACGAAGTGGATTATATAGATGGTGAGCGCAGGGCGTTGGCGGTCCGGGCTAATATGTTGATACACAGGTTTGCGCGTTATAGTAAGGAAGTAAAAATTGCACATCCTTCTACACGAGCGGACTGTGGGTTAGGCATACCAAGAGATCGCTAGACGCCCTGTTGTACAGTATAATAACTGTTTCAGGATGTTGTTGGGATTACCGCGTTATTGTAGTGCATCGGGTATGTTTGCATCTGCGCATAACGATGACTTTTACGCGATAATTAAAAAAAATACCAATTCGATTCTGACAATGGCGCGGTCGACTTCGAACAGCATCCTAAAGATGTTGGTGGACAAGTTCGACGCACCGTGGGTGTCTCACGCCGTGGCGGTACTGGTCAAATAAAACTAATTTATTTATTTTTCTGTGGCTAATGAAATGTTTTGTTTTGTTTAATAACATAGTTATTAAAAATTCTGTTACTAACAATTTTTGAGCCTAGTTGCCATTAATAAATAACATTTATTATTGTTATATAAATATGTCGTGGCCAGATCTTAGAGTTGATCATTTCATGACATGGCCAACGAAAACTGGCCAGATCATTTGAACGTTAACATTTGATGACATGTCAATCCTCGTTTGGCCATATTGATTTAGGATTTTTCTGATAATAAAAGGTCTAAAGAAAGTAGGCCAAACGAGGATTGAAATATCATCAAACTTTAACGTTTAAAACGGTCTGGCCAGTTTTACTTGGCCATTTCATGAATTGATCAATTTCTAAGATCGACATATATAAAAGGAGAAACTGACTGACTGACATATCAATACCAAGCCGAAACTACTGGGACTAGGAGCGTGAAATTTTGCACAAGGTTTCCTTTTATGACGTAGGCGAGCACTGAGAGAGGATTTTCCAAAATTCATCCCCTAAGGGAAGAAAAGGGGGTCCAAAGTTTTTATGGAGAAACCAACTTTCACGTGAGTGAAGCCGTTGGCAGAAGCTAGTTATAAGCAGGGGTTGGAATTAGGTAGAGTTATTCATGTACTTGCAACGAAATGTTGATGTTAATATGGATCTTCCCGGGATTGCTATTGAATAATCCCGTGTGGCCAACAATATTACAAATAATAAAAACCTCAGAGATAGATAAGACAAATAAAGCAAAGATAATTAACATTCAATTTTTATTAGTATTTTTCAATGAAAAAGATGTCTCCACGTCAACTGAGGTGAGGTAAACAAATTGATACACTTCCTCCTCCTCGAAATTTTTTCTGCTATATTTCTGATAGTGTCATAAAAAAAAATCTGCTCTTTAAAATTAATCTCGGGATTTGAGGCATATCCACTTTATTCTTTCGCTGTATAAAATTAGTACAAGTACATGAAAAACTCTACCTAATTCCGACCTCGGTAACCTTGTTCTAAGAAAAAATATATCTACTACTACTCTCTGAATTTTGGAGGAAAGTTAAGCATTTTCTCTTTAAAAAGAATTTTCAATAAAAGTTCAAATAATTGGATTTACACTTCGACGAATTGTTAGTAGAACTTTAGGAAGTTTTGGTAGCCGTGGGTTTTGAGAAGTAATACAAGTTTATTTTTCTTACAGGTAAAAAGAGACTTTTCATAATATTCACCTTCCTGGATTAAAAAAAAAATATAAGTTCGTGTATGAATATCATCACTCCTAAATGGTAAGCGATGATGTGGTCAACGAGTTTCTAGTACAATTATCAATATTTAATAACTCGCTTGCAATATTTCTTTTTTGATTGCATTTTATTTTAGTTAATAGTAAAAATTATTCGTTAGGCCGCGTTTCCACTATGTCGTCACGGTTAATTTATCGTCGGCCAACTAACGTCTCTAGCACAAAAGACCAGAAGGGTCGAAGTGCTCTGGCCCAGGGTCATCCCCATAACAAGATCGTCTCTAGCTGTTCCCATTATAACATTTGTGGCCACGACAGATAGTCGCAACAACGACACATGATTTACATCACTGTTTCGTCTTGACAACTTTTTATCGTTTTACGACTGTAGTGCTAGCCGTTCCCACTATCATGACAATCTGTTGTTACCGTAAAAAGAAGTCGTAGACGACAGATAATCGAGTTTTCCTATATTTGGACACCTCCATTTAAATATATATGCCACGACATTTAAAACTACACGATTATCTTTCGTCACGACAATGTGAGAACGCGGCCTAACTCGAATACAGAGTTTTCGCCGCGACTTTTTGAGTGTAGTTCAATGACCATTTTAATTGTTCGCAAATTGATTCCTAATGGATATTGTGATGTAAATTTGGTGTCTTTTATCTTAAGTGTCTGCACGACTGGACAATATGTGGAATTACTATCTGCGTAACTTTTTCTCCTTTTCTGTAAATTACATCCTAAGGTTGTCTGTAAAAATGGCTTTTAGCGATAAGACCGCCCATTGTGACACCCTATTAATTTTAAGCTCCTACTGTAATGTTATGTTTGGTGTACAATAAAGAGTATATCTATCTAATCATTGAAACGAGCGATCTGGGTAAAATGCCACAGAGAATGTTATTGTAGTATCTAATGCTTTCGCGGGCTTGCGGACGGCGAGCAATGGGTAGCTCGCCGTCCGATCGTCCAGTAACCGTCCGGACCGAGCCCAAGTCGTCGACGGCGCGTACTATTCCACGCGCGCCTCAAGGAAATGTCAGAAAACCGTAGGGGCTCAGCAGGGTCGAAACCTACTGGGGCCAAGGGTCTGCTTCTGCAAGAAAGACTCGGCCCTGGTATGAGAGGCAACGAAGGAACAGGAGAAGGTTTTAGTCAGTAAAAGTCTCACTCCCTCTCATCCCGCCCAAGAGCAGGGGATGTCATTGGATGATTATCCAAACGAAAAAAAAAAGTTTCGAATGCTTTAGCGAGGCTTGCCAAGAAGGCTGGCGGTACTTTTGCTGCTAAATACTGGAAATACATTGAGTGTGTATCCATCCATACGAAGAAAACGTTTTGGGAACACATTTATTATGTGCTGTTACAGCTGTGGAATGGAATTCCCTGCCGGAGTCTGTCTTTCCTAATAGTTACAATCAGGGGCGCCGACTCCGTGGGTGCTGGGGGGCTCGAGCACCCATGAGAAATAAACAGTGGGTGCCCAGCACCCCTGAGAATTAGAAATCGCCTATGTTTGTTGATGAAACAGATATTTGTGTTGGCTCTGGGTGTTTGTGGTACCCTCGTTGTTTCTGGTTTCTATAAGTAGTACAAGGGACCAGGACAATATATATGATGTTGTCTCAATTTATTATTTATTATGATTACGCATTATAAGTACGTAGTATATAAGTAGGACATTTATTTATTTGTCGGTCGATCAGTTTGCATTTCTCTTCTCACACTTCGCCACTTTTTTGGGTCATCAAATGAGCATGAGCACCCATGAGGTTTTCTAAAAGCCAGCGCCCCTGGATACAACCTAAGGGTCTTTAAGTCAAGAGTGAATAGGTTACTTCTAGGTAAGCGTGCTCCATCGTAGTCCACATCATCGTTTAACATCAATTGAGATAGTGGTCAAGCGCGAGCCTAAATATTTACAATTGCCCATCTTAAAATAGGTTGCTTTATCCGGATAATACGATAAAACAGTTTTTTTATGTGGGCAAAGCCACGGGCAGTAGCTCAATAATGTATCTGTTAACTTGTTAATCTGTAGATTATCTGATGGAGTCCGTGAAAAAAAAACGTTTACGTTCTTATATTAACTAGATAATCTGCAGACTTCCTAGGTAATTTGCAGACTAACGACCAAGTATACGGTTAAGTTATAAAACAGATTCTTTGCTTGATAAAACATTCGAATTCATTGTAATCATTTCATTTTTATTTCTAATTAATCTAAAGTTTGATGACATTTTACGTATGAAGAATTTTTATATTTTAGAGCACCCCGACATGGACAGGTTAGGCTAGAAGGCTAAGGTGGGAGCGAAACGGAGCGGAGCGCTTGCCTTAGACTTCGGGGTTAATTTTTTTATAATCACCCAGAAATAGGAGCCCCAGAGCGGTACTCCATTGAGTTAAAAGGGGACACAAGTGTTTCGCTCACTGTCTTCCGCGATTTAACGATGTAGCATCCGTTAATATGCTGATTAACTATACTCCATTCACTTCTGCATTAGACTAAAGAGGTTCATAGAAGCAGGTGTGCACAACATTTATTTTTCGAGATAAATTCAAACAATTTTAATAAATAATGGCTTCAATATAAAATTTTAACATTACATACTTAGGTAAATTTGATTATTGTAAGGTAAGTACTAAACACTTAGATAAATTAAATGGTTTTTTTTTTAAATAAACATAACTTTATTTCAAACAATTTTAATTAACATTTATACAAATAGAAGTAACTAATAGGTATTATATAGTATAATGAAAAACATTCCAGGTGCTGACAACCCCTGCTTCTTTTGGGTTTTTAACATGGACACTAGTAGTATAAGTAAGAACTAAATAATTTATTTAATTAAGCCTCATAAATTCAGGAGATGATTAGTTCAAATGAATTCATTTAAGAATAACAGTTGGTATATAATATAAGTTGATTATAATAAATTCAGCATCAATCTTAACTATAATAAAGCGCAATACACATTATATAGTATATATAAAGACCTTTTTAACTTCTGTCTTATGCTATCGCGAAGAGAGTATAGGTAAAGTGGAGAAATCTGCTACTATAAGTAAAGTTTCACACTTTAATGGATTGTACCCGGTAATTTGCAGATTACTTAGTTAATGCGCATATTATCGTATTCCGTATTCTAACGATAACAAATCGACCGACTATACATATTTTGGCGCTCTTACTTTACTCAAGTTCTACGTTGAATCTGGTAAGTATTATACCTACATACAAATCTAACTTACTTATAGCATTTAAATGAAAGCCTGATGGTGAGTGTTCTTAAGTGTACGCTAAGTAAAGGTCAATGCTATTTGCACATTAAGTTATACTTAAGTAAGTATGTTGTAACACTTAATACTTCCCATTTTAGGGTTCTTGTGTACTTACCAAAATTTTTGTTTTCACTTAATTTCATACCAATAGGTTTTATGTTTGTAAGAAGGAATAATTATCAATTAACTTCTCCCGCACTAGGTGGAGCGAGAGGGCGCGTCTGACTTTTACTGACTAAAACCTACTTGTGTAACTTGCCACTTGCCCTTTGTGTTCCAGAGCCACGGTAACTTTTAGCAAAAATCCTGGGTCTATCTCTAGATCGCATCTGCGATTCGCACTGGGCCTGAGTGGTGGATAACGGGTTGTTCCCTCTCCTAGAGAGGAGGCCTGAGTCCCAGCAGTGGGAACATTATAAGGCGAACATGGTATGTCATGCTAGACCTACCTTAGAGCGAGAAAATACTTTAAAAAAAAAGTCTACTAAAAATAAATAAAAATATTGGGCAAAGATTCTTTGGCATCTGAGGAACATGAAAGGCATAGTTTCGAAAAATACTCTTTACGAATATTTCTTACACGAATAGAGCCGCTTCAGCGCTTTGAAAAAATATAAGAAAGATAGACGAAGGTTTAAAACATTTTATAAAGAAAAAGTCTTGAGTGGCAGTATTTTTCCTAAATATTTTTGTGGTCAGTTTTATCTAAATTCTACTAATATTATACATTAAAAGCTGCATGGTTTGTTTGTTAGGTTAACGCGCGAATATAAAGAACTACCTACTGGTTCAAATTGTTTTTTTTTTTAGTGTTGGCTAGCCCAGTTACCGACGATCACGATACCCTTATTTGAGACGAACCGTCGAATCTGTCTCAGCTGGGCAGCGTTCGGGAAGCTGCGCAGTATTTTTTCGTCCAACATACCACAGTGTCTCAAGACGAAAGTCTATGACTAGGGCGTGTTGCTAGTAATGACATAAGTATAGCTCGGAAACGTGGTCGCTCACAATGGGCCTCAACAGAAGGCTTAAAGTCACTCAAAGGGCAATCGCATCAGGAATGATGACATCCGCAGAAGAACCAAGGTTACAGACATAGTCCGAAGGATCGCCAAACTTAAGTGGCAGTGGGCAAGTCACATTGCTCTCAGAACAGATGGTCGATGGGGCTGAAAGGTTCTGGTAAACGTTGGTAGACCTCCCTCAAGGTGGACAGATGACCTAGTGAGGGGAATCCGATGGATGCGAAACGCACAGGACTGGTTGTGTGCCGTTGTGGTGACACTTGGAGAAGGCGTATCCCCAACAGTGGACGTCTTTTGGCTAACTGATGATTATGATGTTACCCACTTGAAGTGTATTAGCTTTAAGTGAATCTACTTAGTATTACCCTTAACAAAACGGTGTCATATTAATGCTTAATATGAACTTTACTTAATGCGCATTATTGTAAGTCCACTGTATGTTTTAGTTAGATAATTCAATAAATCCTGTTTAGACCTACTGGTTGTCTGCTTTGCGAACCCCCAACATTACACGCTGATGATATTGGCTAGACCAAGACTGGTGTCAGAGTTTTTTTGGTTTCTGTTTCTAACGGGTTAACACGCTTTCCTAGGCACGGAGGAGTCCCAGAATGTTATGATGGTCACCCATCCACTGACTGACCTCGGCAAACGTTGCTTAACCTCCGAGATTGACCAATACGGCTGTTATTATTTAATCACTGCTGCTGCATTTGTTTCTATGGTAGGAAACCATCACAGTCTTGATGGCCCAGTGTTTAACGCACGCGCCTATCATGCATGAGGCAACCCATGCATGAGAATGATACTTTTTTTATCTAGGACATTACCGACACTCCGAACCTCGGAAGGCACGTAAAGCCGGTCGTTACAGGTAGTCAGACGCAAACAGAAAGTCTAACCATCAGTCTATCCAAAAAGTATCGTGTTGTCCAGTAACTGCATGGGTTGTGGAGGTCTGACAGGGCGTCGCTCACGTAAAACACGGGTATTCAGCCGCATCGGGTAATCGGGTTAGACTGGAAATCGCCAAGCTGGTTAGAAAAACGCTAGGGAGATAAAGGTGGGAAATTATCAATTAAGTCCTGCCGCTCTGGGTGGAGCACGGAATTTTAGAATTTTACTGATTAAAACCCACCTGTGTTCCTTCAGTTGCCTTTTGCATTCCAGTGCTGCGGTAACTTCTTCAAACAAGCCCACCGAATGCCGCTCCGTCTATGTAACGCCTAAGGGTGAAACTGTGTAAAGTGGGCGCCGCTATGCTTTGAGTGTTGAATAGCCTATTTACTGAAGAAGGTTTTAGGCTATGTAACATCACACAACGATCCACGGGAGCGGAGAGTAACCGAAGACACGGGTCCTGGGTTCGATTCCCGGATCGGGCAAAAAGTGCTATTGAATTTTTCCATTAGGAATTATCTCTGTAGCAGCCCGGAGTTTGGAAGTTGGTGGTTTATTTTTTTTTAGGTGGGAAATCATCCAACGACTTCTCCCACTCTAGGGTGGAGCCCACTCTAGGAGAGAACGTGTCAGACTTTTACTGACTAAAACCCACTCCTATGTTCCTTCTTTCCCTTGCGTTCCAAGGCCCCGGGGGTTCCTTTCAGAAGCAAACCCATGGCCCCAGTAGACTTTGGCCCTGCTGAACCCTGGTTTTGCTGACATATTTTTGAGGCGCGCGTGGAAAACTTCGCGCCTTCGATAACTCGGGCTCGGTCCAGATGTTTACCGGACGGTCAGACGGCGAGCTACTCATTGCTCGTCGTTCTCAAGCCCGCATCATTGGTGGCCGGGGATCTCGCTAGCATTAAGTCACACTATTAGCATTGCCTCTATTTCACATTACCATCATCATCATCTTCCTGCCCTTGTCCCGTTTTATTTGGGGTCGGCGCAACACGTTTTTTTCTTCCATTCTGTCCTGTCATTCGTCACGCTATCACTAACTTCCTTTTCTTTCATATCACTTCTCACACATCCATCCATTTTCTTTGGTCTCCCTCTCCCTCTCCATCCATCCACATGTAAACTCATAACTCTTTTAGTAACATGCGTTTCATCCCTCCTCTTCACATGACCATACCAAGACAAACGATTCCCTTTCAACTTTTCAGTCACTTTCAAACTTCCCCTAATATACTCATTTCTCACTTTATCCAGCATTGCCTCTATTTCACATTACCATCATCATTACTAAAATTAAATCGAAAATAATTTATAAGTATCTATAGAACGTATATCCTTTCAAATAAAAAAAGGATTTCCCAATTTTTTTTCTAAATAACAAAGAGTTACCGAAACATAAAAAAGAAATTACAAATAAATACAATCTGATTGAGAACCACCTTTTTTGAAGTCAGTTTTAAAAGGCGACTTAGGCTAAAGAGGATTATCCTTGAGAGGGTTGGAAAACAACAAGTGCTGAAGAAAAATAAATTTAAATAATAGGGGTTAAGTATGAAATTGCCGTTTTATTGTAATAGGTACTTCGAATTGACATAGAACCTTCATGGTTTGAGATTTTTGAGTGAAACTTTTTTCACATGGTACGTATGAATTTCTTCTTTTAAAACATATACAACATTCGAATATCGACTTCCAGTTGTTTTTTTTAATCAGTTTAGACAAGAAAGATGGATACTTCGAAAATTCGAGTGATTTTTGAATACGAGTTCCGACGCGGAACTAACGCGGCAGAAACAGCTCGCAATATCGATGTTGCGTTTGGAGAGGGGACTGCTGATTAACGCACCGTACGATTTTGGTTTAAACGCTTTCGTGATGGAAAATTTTGATTTGAAGAACGAACCACGTGGAAGACCGCCCACACAGGCACACAGGTGAATAACAATGAACTGAAACAGGGTGGAAGCCAATTCGAGCCAAAGTACCCAGGAATTAGCGGCATGGTTTAACGTTACCTTACCAACAATATTGAATCATTTGCGTCAAATCAATAAAATAAAAAAATATGAAAAATTAGTGCCTCATGATTTGACAGATCTGCAGAAAGAAACGCGTGTTGAAATTTGTGTTGCCATGTAGAATCGATACAGAAATGAAGAAATATTGGATCGAATTGTGACATGTGATGAAAAGTGGATTCTTTACGATAACCGTAAGCGAAAATGCAATGGCTGACCTCAGGTCAAACTCCGCAACAGTGTCCTAAATCAAAGCTTACCAAGATGTTCCTTGGATAGACTGATGGTTAGAACTCAGACTTTCAGACGGTGAGGCGAGAGAGTGTCAGACTTTAACTGACTACGAGGATATACTGGTTCGAATTGATAAATTATTTTAGTATTGGATAGCCCATTTATCGCAGAAAGCTATAGGCTATAATATTATATCACGCTGAGGAATAACCAAATACGCAGATAAAACCGCGGGGCTAGCCACGGTTTAGGCCACTTGACAGTTTTTAGGGTGCGAACTAATATCCGTCGACGCGGTGTGAGTTTATATGTTTGTGAACGCACTCATCAGTAACTAGTTTTCTTTTTTAGGGTTCCGTACCTCAAAAGGAAAAAACGGAACCCTTATAGGATCACTTTGTTGTCCGTCCGTCTGTCTCTCTGTCTGTCAAGACCCTTTATCTCGGGAATGCGTGGAGGTATCGAGTTGAAATTAAAACCATATACTCAATTCTGCGGTCCCTTGAAGCTGTGAAAAAATCAAATATCTGAGTTAACGGAAAAAAAATATACGGCCGTATATGTCGCAAAAAACGTGTATTTCGACACTCTCAAGGGAATCGAAATTTATAGGGTACTTCCCGTTGACCTAGAATCCTGAAATTTGGCATGAAGCAAGGTCTTATAGCACAGGTATAGGAAAAAATCTGAAAACTGTAAACCTGTAGTTACGTCAAAAAATATTTATTGTTTTTGCGATTCGGAAAAATCTTCGTAACTCGAATCGGGAATTGAACTGTTTTCATCGGTAAGTTTGTACGGAACCCTCAGTGCGCGAGTCCGACTCGCACTTGCCTAGTTTTTATTTATTTGTACTCTTTTATTAAGAGGGCCCTTCCCCACTCGCCTATCGTCAACGTCGAGCATCGTTTAAAAGCTTGTTGCTTCATCTAACGCGATGTTTGATGAAGAGGCAACGCAAAAAAAGAGCGATAACGCCTGAAAACTGTTAGCACGGTAATTCCGTGATTTATTCGAATATTTCACAAAACTTGTTCCAGGAAATACGTGTTTTTTTAAAACCCTTAAAAGTTTTTGAGAAAAATTTTCGTCACTCAGAATCTGGATTAAATGTGCAAGGCTTCTATAGATGTACTTTTTTATATTTTTTATATATGAGTATATTATGGAGGGCCGAAGTTCACGTAAAATAGCAGATTTTCAGATGTACTGGATTGGTTTTAAACAAATTTATATTTTGATTTCTATAGAAACCTAGATAATACCCACAAGATATCTGTGTATCCAAAATATCTGGAGAAATATGTGTATGAAAATGTACCTCGGGTTAGCCGCTCTTAATACTTGCGTGCCATTATCAATTTGTGATGTATGTATTGTACTCATAGGCTGCGCGATTGTGCGAAAGAGTTACTGTGGCCCTGGGACGGACAACAAAAAGTGCATAGGTGGGTTTAAGTCAGTTAAAGTTTGATATTCCCTCTCGTTCCACCCAGAGCGAGAGAAGTTATTTGGTGACTGTCGACCAAAAAACTAAAATGTATTTTTTACACCACCTGCTCGATAATGCTCTTTTATTATGTCCAGCCAGCATTTAAAGCAAGTCATTCTGTCCCTAGGGAGATAATGTAGTGGAATAATGAGATTTGAATTTCGAAAGGAAAAAAAAAATATTTAAAAAAAAAGAAACACATTACTTAAGTGAATTAGAATGTACGTGCATCAAACAAGTTTAAAAAAAAAAGTAAAAAACTAAAACCCAACTACGACAAAATAAACAACGCTGAAGAAGTATGAAACAAGATTTTCATAATTCGAACAGAACAAAAAGAAAAGCCGCAGTCACACGTTATAGGTACCAACCGAAACAAGTGCATAACAATAACAACTTTAATAACGTGTGACTACGCCTTTTCTTTTTGTTCTGTTCGAATTATGAAAATCTTGTTTCATACTTTTTGTAACTCCCTCGCATTGCTCGGGAGTTAATTATATAAATCTTCGTTTCGTTCAGAATTCAACATGCCGCCCACGACTTAAAGACACTGTCACATAATCTACTATTGTACTCGTGTTTGAGGAAAATTAAACGATTATTATGTAATATTATACCACAAAAATATGTACAAGTATTCTATATACGTCTGGATTATTTCTTACAATTCCACCTTCTCAATATTTTCTATAGAAATAGCAAACAAACAACAAACCTCCATGAACCCACCTACGTTTAAATCTATTTCGGTAGGCACGAGTACAATACGATTTGAATTAATTAGGCTTTCCAACAGATGTTTACGGTTTCCGACACAACGATGGGAAATTTACTGAATTTTATGGGTCAGTATAGCAGTAGGATTCTGGTTTCTGGTACCCATAATAAACCAATTCACCTATTGCTTTAGGATCGGTAAACGAAATATGAGTAATGAAACTACTATGGAGTTAGAACTTAACCGAACAAAAATATGGTCAAAATCGGTTAATTCGAGTCAGTAATTTATAAGTTAAGACGTAAGAATTGTAAATTAAAAAGCATGTGAAGCCGATGGTCCTGCGCCGACGAATCTGACCCCAACTTACGCTTTCAAACGAGATTACGTCATGGAAATATTTGAAAGTTACTTAAAATAATAAAGCTTGTTTTTTAAAAGGATCTGGTAAAAACGAAAATTTTAAATAGTTACTATGTTTTTTTTTTATAAAAATAAAATCGCGTTTACGGGGCCGTGAAGTCGACACGAAATCTGGGCCAGGGCCTACAAAATAATCTGTGACTACAACCGGCTCTTAAGAGGGTCCTTTTTCACTCGCCTATCGTCAATATCGAGCATGGTTAAAAAGCTTGTTTCTTCATGTAACGTAATCCAAAGCGATGTTTGATGAAGAGGCAACAAAAAGGCAACGCGAAAAAAGAAAGTTAACGCCTAAAAACTCGAATGTTTTACAAAACTTGTTCCAGGAAATACGTGTTTTTTCAACCCTTAAATTTTTTTGAAAATTTTTGTCGTCAATCAGAATCTTGATTAAATTTGCAAGGCTTCTATTCTTTTTGACTTTTTTAATTTTTCAGTAAATTATGGAGTGTCAAAGTTCATGCAAAATAGCTGTTTTTCAGTGGTCTTTACTGGATTAGTTTTACACAAATTTATAAATTGATTTCAATATAAGCCTAGATAATACCCACAAGATACTGTGTTTCCAAAATATCTAATGAAAAATGTGTAATAACGTCATAATGGCGTAAGAGCGGTTGTATGAAAAACAGTGAAAATGTATGTCGAGTTGGATGCCTTTAACATAATTAGGTAAAAATATTTATAGACTTTTGATAATATACGTTTATTTTTTATGTGCCTACTTATAAAAAAATAAAAAACAGTAAACTGGAAAATTTGGCAAGGAAAAATGTAATTTTTTTTTTACCTAAATAAATAGAAAAATAATCTGCGCGTGTAATCCAAACACAAACAATACAAACAATACAAAACAATAAAATAACAAATTAAATTAATATTTGCAATACAGGTTGCAAATATTATCAAGGCTGTCTGTTACAAATAGATGAAGGCCATAGGAAATGAGTCTGTAATCCGACGTACAATTACAGCCCCACGGTGGTCCTCAAAGGGATTAGCGGGGACATATTGGGGATGTCGGCAGTGATGAAAAATGTCGATATATCGACGTATCGATATTTATAAAAATATTAATATAGGCATCGATATATCTAGGAAAAGATATCGATTTTCGGTTTTAAAATAATAATTTATTAAGTTCAGTCTAGGCCAACAATAAGTACTTAACAGTAATTTTTATACCAAATGTACATTATTTTAATAAATGAGAATCTTATTAAAATTTAATAACAATATTCAAATATTTTAAAGAATTTAAATTTTTCAGGCAACCCAGCATTTGTCCGGTAATGAAAGTAAAAACATACTAGTTATAAACAATACAGTTTTTTTTTTTCCGATCGTTCTTATCTTTTACAGCTTTGAATTCCGTTAAGTATTCTGCTAATAAATTAATTTTGGAAAAAAATTGTTTTTACACGATTTTTGATATTGAATATTTTGTATCGATAAAAAAATATCGATACATCAATGTATCTGTATTTTTTCAACAAGCCTAGGACATACTGACCTATTTACGGAGGGCAGGGGGCTCCTACGCCCTTGATTTGGTTAAGTGGTCAGGTCGTTTTTATATCGAAATAGTGATTGTGCAGATGGTAGGTAAAGACAGGATAAAGTAATATTTTATTAGGGGTTAAAGTATGAAATTGCCGATATGTGCTGAAAAATTGAAATTCGTTTTTATTTTTTATTTAACATATTTATTTAATCAAAATAATTACCATTATTATCTATAAATTGCTGCCATCTAATAGGAAGGTCATTTATGCCTTTGCAATAGAACTCTGGTGATCTAAGCAAGGTTTGGCGAATACGGAGGGTGACGAATGGTTTCTAATTGCAGTTCCTGTAGAGTTAAAACGGTTTCTCGTGCTGTATGAGGTCTCGCGTTATCATGGAGCAATAATGGTGAAGATCAATTTATGAGTCGGGGCTGTTTTACTGCTAGTTTTGCTATCATTGTTCGGAATTCGACAAGATGGACATCTGCCGTTATTGCTTGACCAGATCGGAGAAAGCTATAGTGAATAACACCATGCTGAGACCACCAAACAATTATTACCATTACCTTTTTATTGGTAAGCTTTGCTTTAGGACACTGTTGCGGCGTTTGACCTGGGGTCAGCCATTGCATTTTTCGCTTACGGTTATCGTAAAGAATCCACTTTTCATCACATGTCACAATTCAATTCAATATTCCTTCATTTCTGTATCGATTCAACATGGCAAGACAAGTTTCAACACGCGTTTCTTTCTGCAGATCAGTCAAATCACGAGGCACCCATTTTTCATATTTTATTTTATTTTATTGATTTGACGCAAATGAGTCAATATTGTTGGTAAGCCTAGGTAACGTTAAACCATGCCGCTAATTCTTGGGTAGTTTGGCTCGGATCGACTTCCACCATCTCTTTCAATTCATTGTTATTCACCTGTGTGGGCGGTCTTCCGCGTGGTTCGTTCTTCAAATCAAAGTTTCCATCACGAAAGTGTTAAAACCAAAATCGCACGGTGCGTTCATTAGCAGTCACCTCTCCAAAAGCAACATTGATAGTGCAAGCTGTTTCTGCCGCGTTAATTCCGCGTCGGAACTCGTATTTAAAAATCATTCGAATTTTCGAAGTATCCATCTTTCTTGTCTAATCTGAATAAAAAAAAACAACTGCAAGTCGATAATCAAATATTGCACATTTTTTGAAAGAAGAACTTCATAGGTACCATGTGAAAAACAGTTTCACTCAAAAATCTCAAACCATGAAGGTTCTATGTCAATTCAAAGTACCTATTACAATAAAACGGCAATTTCATACTTTAACCCCTATTATTTAAAAAAAAGTCAAGTGCGAGTAGAAGCGCACTAAGTGTTCCGTACTATTATCTATACAACATTAGACACTATAGGTATTATAGTTTTTTTTAGTTTCTAGTATTTGTTATAGCGGCAATTCTATTGCCGCTACAACAAAGTATAGCATAGCATTTTACATAAGCTGTGAAAATTCCAACTGTCTAGCTATCACGGTTCATGAGATACAGCCTGGTGACAGATAGATAGACACTGGGGCCTTTGTAATATGGTCCCGTTTTTACCCTTCGGGTACGGACGGAATCCTAAAAAGGTTTTTACAAAAAATATACAACTGATTTAAATAATAATTGCTGCCCAATACTAAAAAAATTTTGATCGCTAGTTTCTTCACTTTGACGGGGTATCTGATTTCAATTCGATTACGAGAACAAAGCAGCATCAACGCCGAATGGTATACCACAAAATGCCTGCCAGAAGTTTTGTCTGCAATGAGCAACAAGCGACCGAACACCAGGCTCCGCGGGGTACTGCTTCACCATGACAACGCGCCCGCGCACTCAGCGCACAAAACGAGGGACTTCCTGGACACGAAACCGGTCAGTCTTGGGGCACCCTCCTTACAGTCCAGCGATGATGTTCAAGTGATGATCACTTTGTTAACAATGTGCATCATTGAACTGTCAAACAGCTAGTTTCGTATTGCCTATCTTCAGTGACCAACTGCAGTGACGTCATTAGCCACTGGTGCCTTTGATAGCCACCGTAACACGTTTTGACAGATGTTATTGTATCGATACTTTTAAAATTGCGATTGTGTAAGCTTTTGAAACTGTATGATAGTCGATAAAATTTTAGAGTGGTCACAATAGGGACCGTAATTTTTTATAATTCACCACATTTCCACCGTAGTTTGTTAGTCATTTGTGTGATACGTAATACCAATTTTATGAAATTGTCAGTTGACAACTAAGTTTAGTGTGCAACGAATGCTAGTTGTCAACTGTTATTGAAAAAGTTAGCCAATAGCCCCCCTGATCTGACACCGTAAAACTTCTTTTTATTCCCTAAAATAAAAAATCTGCTGAAAGGGATACAGTTTTCATCGCCGAAAGACGCGCTGGCAGCGTTCGAGAAGGCCGTGGAAGAGGTGTCTGTGGCGGACTGGAAAAAATGTTTCGAAAATTGATTCAGACGCATGAAACTTTGTATAGAGGCTGGTGGAGAGTTCTTTGAGAAGATTTAATACAAATATTTTATCCATAGAAGTTAGTTTTTTAGTTTCTCAAAACTTTCTGAGTGTCCCACGTAATATTCCAAAAGTTTCACACAACGCCATGTTGTCCCAAACTAAGCAGAGCTTGTGGTATGAGTACTAGACAACTGATAAATAATATTACAGATAAATTACACCCAGATACAGAACAAATGATTGCGCTCATCACACAAACATTTGTCCCGGGTAGGAATCGAACCCAAGACCTCCGGCATAGCGGTCAGGGCCACTGACCACTACACCAACAGGTCAGTCATTGTAACTGGTTCGATTGTATCTAGAGTACAATGTCTGGAGAGACGACGCATGACATTTCATTATAGGCACGGCTAATTACACAATTCCCATTTGACAGTTAATTGTCTTGATTGATTGCACAACCACAAACTAAAATTAGTGAGCATAGACTAAGTGACGTACTATTTTATCAGCGACTAGCTTCTGCCAGCGGTTTCATCTGCGTGAAAGTATGTTTCTCCATACAAACTTTGGAGCCCCATTTCGTCCCCTTAAGGGGCGAATTTTAGGTAATCCCCTCTTAGTGCTCACCTACATCATAAAAGGAAACCAGTGTCTATATAAAGTATATAATTATATATACATGTTACCGGAAATCTGTAAAATTCAGGTATTTTATACAATACTTAGGCAATGTATAGAATATCTGGGGCGTCCAGGCAATGTATGAAATATTATTAAATTTATTGTCCTTATCATACTTTACCTAGGTATTGTATACCTATAATTCCTTGGGATTGTTTAAAGTACCTGCTATAAATAGATGCTGGTCTATATTTATCAATATTTAACCGACCTACCTATAAAATGACGGGCAAATGAAACATGTTCTATTACTTAAAATCAATGTGTGTAAATGAAGAAAGCAGAGAAGGAATTGAAGTAATTTTAGGACACCCTGACACGGTTATGATTTTTATAACCACCCGAAAATAGAAGCCTTACTTTAAACCTCGCGGACAGAAATAGAACCTGATAATATAATTATTTCATTTTCAATTCTATTATCAATATTGACGTCTCGGTCAAAATCTTCCTTTATTATTTTTCGAGTTTTTTCTACAACTTTTGGCCAGTCTTCTTTAGTAATTTTGGCACAAGCTTCTTTTAGCAATTTCATCATTTTCTTAGTGGAGAATGGCGGCTTTTGTATTGTGGAGAGCTGCGCATCCTTTGACTTGAGCCCAGATCAACTCAATAGCATTATACTAACAATGTTAGGGCGGCGTTCTTATCACTTTGTGTCCATGCTGAAGTGCCAATTCATCAATTTTATATTTTTAGTTTCGCTGGTTTATTTTCTTTTACCAGTTCCAGCAATTCAGCTTTCAACAATTTCATGCCAGCTTCAACACCTTGTCTTTGTAGCCATGCCACTAAATCAGCCTTTTTGTCTGCTTAGTAGGTGCTTTATCTATTTGAACTGAATGGTAAGATGCATTGTCCATAATGATTATGCACTGTTCAGGAAGGTTTGATAACGAGTTAGTAAACCACTCTTTTTTTTTTAGCTGGGAAATCATCTAATAACATCTCCCGCCCTTGGGTGGGGCGGAAGGGCGTATCAGACTTTTTCTGACTGAAACCCACTCCTGTTCTTTCTTTGCCTTCGTTCTAAGGCCCGGGGTTCTCTTTCACATCACCCATGGCCCCAGTAGGCTTAGACCCTGCTGGGCCCCGACGGCTTGATGACATCTTCCGCGCGTGGAACAGTATGCGCCGTCGACGACTTGGGCTCGGTCCGGACGGTTACCGGACGGTCGGACGGCGAGCTACCCATTGCTCGCCGTCCGCAAGCCCGCGCCTACGGTGGCTGGAAATCGGGATCGGAATCCCGGTGGCTGCGGCATAAGGGGCGTTCCCTCGCGCGTGCGGCCGCCTCCTTTGCTAGCATTACTGCTTCGCAGAAGGAAACGAACGCCTACCACTCCTCCTCGCTCCGGTAAACCATTCTGTGAAATTATTTGCATCCATTTCTTCGTGATATTTTTTTGTTTTATTATTAAGCATTCACCTTTTCCCATTGGCACTTTTGAGCAAGATGCCTTGGTATTGTCCGTCCACGACTGCGGCACGGTATGATTCGAGTTCAGCTAAGTCCCATCGATAAATATGACATTGTCCCAATTTGTGATTTTTTTCATCGCCCTAAAAAATGATACTCTGTGCAAAATTAAATCATATCGTTCCATCATAATTTTCCTCTTGTCGGTTTTCACCATAATTTTCCTCTTATCGTATTGATATTTAAAGCAATTTACTCACAGTTGGGTATTCATTTCCTGTGTAATAAATATACACGTGGTTTCGAATAGCGTCTGCGTCAAATGTGTCAATACCTGTTACAGGCTAGCTTTTCTTCATATTTTTAGGCGTATGTATTACATTTTTTTCAGTACCAGAAGGCCCATACTTTTTCTTCAAGATGTTTCGAATAGTTTTTTTGCCGATCCCAAGTGCTTCTGCGACGCGATCTTGCACTTGCGTTACGGGTAATAAAGGTCCACCATTAAATGATTCGCGTTCGAAGTAATCGGTTAATATCATAACCGATTCGCGGGACTGGCTGTTGATTGTACGTCCTCTTTTCGACATGTTGAAACAGTTCGTACGATATAGCAACAAACACTAAAATCGAGTCCAAATCAAAATCTTTAAATCAATGTCCAAAATAGAAAATCCAAGGTCAACGTGATAGTAAACAGAAATAGTCCAAAAGCAAAGCCGAGTCGAGAAAAAAATATCAAACATAAACGAGCGCACAGTCAACTTTACAAGATGGACGCTAAGTCACGTGCCGCTTGGTCAGAGATAAGTCATTCTATATAAAACAGTGTCGCCCATTCAAAATTTTATTCACGGCTTTGAGCGCCAAGCTCATTCTTTTCAATAAAGATCACTACACAATATTTAATTACTATTAAAATCGAATGAAGCTGGTGAAATTTAGTAATTAATTGGTTACAACACTAGTATTTAAAAAAAAAAAGACTGAGAACGTAACTGTTTTTGAGACGTTTCGTAATAAAATTAGATATTGCATGCTACTATAAAGTAAGCGCAAAAAGAATACTCGCAATATATTCCATCATATTATTTAACGCGCCAAAAAATTGTATGTATTTTTTTTAAACACATTATGTAATTTTTTAATATTTTATTGTTTCTTTCAGTTTCGTTCCAAGTTACATTCAAGGGTCTTTCTCAAATGTCAAAACGAGCCTTTTACTTTTTAACTAGTTTAATTCAATGGTAAAGTAGCATCCTATTGGTAAATGAATTTTTAAAATCGGCCCAATAGATTTTGAGTTTATTCATTGCAAACAAAAATAGCGAAACATGTATTAGTGTGTGTGTGTGCATATCTGGCCCCCTAGCCAAGTTACAATCGTTTCGTTCGCGCCGAACGCCTCGAGTAGGCCACGCCTCCGATTCCTTTGTTCTGACCACGTGACTGAGCGTTGAGATGACGTCAAAACAAAGGAATCGGAGGCGTGGCCTACTCGAGGCGTTCGGCGCGAACGATACGATTATAACTTGGCTAGGAGGGCTGTTACTCTTTCACGCTCAAAAGGCATGAAATTTTTCACACGAGTAAACCATGTTCTGGAATACGACATAAAGTACTTTTTATCCCAGGAGTATGTTACCTTGGGATAATTTTTTAGTTTTACGGAGGCGAAGTCGCTGGCTGAAGCTTTTAAAGTAATGAGACGAAAGGTTCTGGAGTAGCGACCACGTATCTACCGGAAGACGCAGCGTTGGAAGGCCTCCCACAAGGTGGACCGATGACCTGGTGAGGGTCGCGGGAATCTGATGCGAGACGCACAGGACCGGTCGTTGTGGCCACACTTGGGGAGGCCTATGTCCAACAGACGTCCGTCTTTCGTCTGAAATGATGAGTATATTGGATTGCTAAAACGCAACATCTGTAGACATTTCAATCCTAATAAAAAGAAACAACATTACTGACATGACTTTTACAAAGTGTCAAAAAATATTCTTTAACTGTGGCCCTCATTTTTCCAAGGGTCCGGAAGCACCCAATAAAACAAGTTCAAAGAACAAAGTCAGTTGAAGTTTTTTTTTTTGTGGTTTATTTTTATTTGACATTTTTCTCTATTTGGATATTAACGATGTCACAAAAAATACGTGGTTTAATTTAAAATATTTTATTTCACATGGGCACTTATATGACGTCAGAAGCTAGTGCACGTTTCCAATCGGTCGTTTCCTATAAAGAAGAACTGGCAAGAAACTCTACGGTTACTTTTACTGACTCGCACTTGACCGGTTTTAAAAAAAAAACAGCCAAGTTCGAGTCAAACTCGCGCACGAAGGGTTCCGTACCATTATTTATGAAAATCGCAAAAAAATCACGTTTGGTGTATGGAAGTCACCTTAAATATTTATTTTATTCTGTTTTTTAGTATTTGTTGTTACATATAAAAATCGAATCGAACTGACGGCTTCCATGCAGTGATCCGTAAGAAAGTCGCATCACTGATGCACAGAACGCGGGTGAGTGGCAATAGCATCCTGAAAACAGTGGTTGAGAGTCCTTACTCCCCTATTCTGAGGCACTATGTGGAAAGAATGGTCAGATAGTTTGCTTCTTGCCATATCGTTCTCTGCACATCTTGCCTCGGTTTCACACTTCACTGTATGTTTTTATTATTATTATTTTTTTGTTTATGTAATACTAACACTAATTTTAAGATATTTTACTAACAATGTGGACCATAATGTTGTCTTAACTTGAATTAAATTAATTATAAATATCATCATCTGTGAAAATTTCAACTGTCTAACTATCTCGGTTCATGAGATACAGCCTGGTGACAGACGGACAGACAGACAGATGGACAGCGGAGTCTTAGTAATAGGTTCCCATCTTAACCTTTGGGTTCGGAACTCTAAAAACATCTGGACTAATTTTAAATATTCTTTCATCATCAGTAGAATGCTACTTTATCACCGAGTGACATACCGTGTTTTTTTGTATATATTTCCAACAGTCACGCAGGCGAAACCGCTGGTTGAAGCTAGTTCAGCATAAAACGAGGTAGGTAAGGTATAATGTTACGAGTATTTTGGGGTTGAAATTGCTCAATATTATGTAGCAAACTGCAGGGTTGTTATAGATATCCGTATTCGTAAGTGAAACTATCGGAAAGCCGAAATAAAAATATCAGTAACTATAATAATAACAATAAATTTATTAATAGAAGGAGGCAGGAGACATCTTAGCTGTCTTAATCAAAATACAATTATGTTTCCTTTGAAAACATAGAGTAAACGACGATGTCTGTGCGACAGACATCGGCGCCTTCCTTCTACAGCTTTTAGTATTATTAACTGTAATCGAAACCAATATAAAAGTTTCAGATAAAGGCCTGGCGTACCACACTGCGCCATCTTTTTCAGATTTTTTCCTATACTTGTGCTATGAGACCTTGCTTCACGCCAAATTTCAGGATTGTAGGTCAACGGGAAGTACCCTATGAATTTTGATTTCCTTGATAGTGTCGAAATATACGTTTTTTGTGACATAATTGCCGTATCTTTTTTTTCCACACATCCATCTCTGAGAATGTTGAGATGGATGTGTGGTGTGACGAGAATGGATAAAGTGAGAAATGAGTATATTAGAGGAAGTTTGAAAGTGGCGCCAGTGACTGAAAAGTTGAAAGGGAATCGTTTGTCTTGGTATGGTCATGTAAAGAGGAGAGATGAAACGCATGTTACTAAAAGAGTTATGAGTATACATGTGGATGGGTGGAGAGGGAGAGGGAGGCCAAAGAAAAGATGGATGGATTGTGTGAACAGTGATATGAAAGAAAAGGAAGTTAGTGATAGCATGACGGTTGACAGGATAGAATGGAAGAAAAAAACATGTTGTGCCGACCCCAAATAAGATGGGACAAGGGCAGGAAGATGATGATGATGCCGTATCTTTTTTTTTCGTTAACTGAGAAGTTTGATTTTTTCACAGCTTCAAGGGACCGCAGACCTGAGTAAATGGTTTCAACTCGATACCTCCACGCGTTCCCGAGATAAAGGGTCTTGAGAGACATACAGAAAGACGGACAACAAAGTGAAAACAAAGACAACAAAGGTCCTATAAGGGTTCCGTTTTTCCTTTTGAAGTACGGAACCCTAAAAAATCATATCTGTAATCGTAACCAAAACCGGTATATTCTCTCTATGTACTTATTTCTCCATTGTGTGCGTCTGTGTGCTAAATAGATGTGTTTTCTTAAACCATGGTGCAGTGCCGTTACTAGGGCGGTGCCAGCGGTGCCCAGGCACAGGGCGCAGATGCAGATTGATACAAGTGGAGACATTTTGTCATTGCAACCGAGGCGGGATTCGCCTGAGCCGCAGGCGAGGGTGTTATGGGGCCGAGTGGTGCAGTGTACGATGTACCGGTGCTCGCACCGGGCTTATAAAATGCTAGTTACGGTACTGTCATGGTGTACAAAGATGTTTTACAGAAATTGTTAGAGCATACATGTTTTGCTTGTATCGTAACACAAATACATATTATACATAGTTTATATTACAAGTTATATGTCAAAAAATTCTTCTAAGCTGTAAAAATTATGAGTGCTTTTGTTATTTTTATTTTTTTTTTATGTGGGAATTCATCGAATGACTTCTTCCACTTTTGCACGGAGCGAGAGGGTGTATCAGACTTTTACTGATTAAAACCCACTTCTATGTTCCTTCTTTGCCTTCGTTCCAGGGTCCCAGAGTTCGACCCTGCGGGGCCCAAATATGCATTTATTTTTTTCTTTCTTTCTGTATACTGTTATTTCTATATTCGTATTTATTATTTATTTATTTAAACTTCATGTACAGTGGTAGTACATAGACGGACTTAATACAACAAGGCATTCTCTACCAGTCAACCATTGGGTTAAAAAAGACAACACTGTGGTAGGTGTGCACAATAAATAAATAACAGATATTTGAAATAGAATGTAATAGTATCGTTAAATTAATTAGCTTCTAATAATAAAATACGTATACATGCTAATTTAATAAACTAATAAATACTATGATAAATATGAAATCATTGTAATTAACCTTTTGAGTGCGTAATTAGAGACACAATAGTAAGACAATGGCGCGTGAACGCCGGCGTTAATGCGGGGATCAACAGCTTAAGAGAGAACTTAAAATATAACAATTATGACGAAGACCGAACTAAGGTTGAGAGGACTTTAAGTAGTAGTCCCGAATTTTACACTTGAAGGGAAATTTACTTTCAGCTTTTCAGCGTATTCGGATCCGAAATTTTATATCCTAACATTCCTGGTAAACAGTATGCCTTTATAGAATATATTAACCAGAAATAGCCCCAGGCTACTTTGTACTTCAAACAGAATTAAGATTTTATTAAAGCCGTTATTATATTTTTCGTGGAATTTACACGACTGTAAGCTATTTCGGTCAAGCTTACAACTTTCAAAGGGATATTCTTTTGTTTTCATTTTATGTTAGTCTATGAGATTTTAAAATATCTATTACAAATATATTTGACTGGCCTATTGGTTTAGTGGTTAGTGGCCCTGACTGCTATGCCGGAGGTCGTGGAGTCCATTCCCACCCAGGATAAAAGTTTGTATGTTTGTGTGACGAGCACGATCATTTGTTCTGTGTCTGGGTGTAATTTATCTATAATATGTATGTATTTAGAAACATATAAGTATGTTTATCAGTTGTCTAGTACTCATAACACAAGCTCTGCTGTTTCATTCTGTCGTTTTGTATGATGTGAAGTTTACTACGAATTTAGTTGAGATGATGTCATCCCCATACGTTTGATTAGCTTTCTACTAGCGTTAACGAATGTATATTATCAACTAGGCTAAGCCTGCTGATCCAGCCCGTCTTATAATGTATGCTACGCCGTAGCAGCTGGCGGAGCTACGACGTAGACTATCTACGAATACTCGTAGCCATATTGTTATTGGAAATCATATGTTTTTATTTTCTGAAGTTCGTAATTTTTTTACAGTACTTTTATCTATTCAATGAGCCGATTATTTGATTTCCTGTTTCTAAACACTCAGTTAAGAAAGAAGTTAAAGTTGATAATGATCATGAATTCCTCCTATATACATTTTATTGAGAAATATATTATTAGGTAATTTTGTAATTTGGACCACGAGTATCCCTTTCATATGGGATTTATGGAAACAGTAACCATGGCCCTGGAACGCAAAAGGTTGGCATTTACATTCCACAGCCACGGTGTCACTCTTTATACAATAGCTAAAATTATTTCCTTTCAGTTCTTATAGAAAGATTTTTAGTTTTTTCATGACCTACCTATAATTTATTGTTGAATAATGGGAGAAATTAATTAGAAAGAAAATTAGGTAATTAGAAGAAAAAAGCAGATGTGAGTTTGGTTATGTTTTGGTTCATAGTTTTAGCCCTTCGTTGTTCGCACGCGTGAGGGAAAGGACTTTCTCACGCCCCAGCCGCCGGGACCGTGATCTTGATTTCCAACCATCATAGGCGTGGCCTTCTGGACGTCGAGCAATTGGTAGCTCGCGATCCGGATATCCGGTAACCACGCGCGCCTCAAAGAGATGTCAGTAAAACCGCCCAGCAGGGTCAAAGCCTACTGGGGCCATGGGTCGTCCGAAAGGGAACCCTGGGATCCTGGGACGCAAGGTAAAGAAGAGACATAGGAGTGGGTTTTAGTCAGTAAAAGTCTGACACACCCTCTCACTCCGCCCTAGAGCGAGAGCAGTCATTGGATAGTTTCTCACCTAAAACAGCCCTTCATTGTTGTTAATGATAAACAACTTAAGTAAATGCTTTTATTATTACCCGAAACACAGGGTTTTATAACCCTAGCTCGGGCAAGTCGCTAATTATACATAATTCTAGGTTAATAAAGTAAATTTTCCTTTAGTTCTTAAATACTGATAAGTTAATTATAGTTATTTCTTGGGCACTAGCATAATTATTTGTTTAAGATTTACTTGTCGCTGTTACATGTGTAAAAGATGAAATAAAGATTATTATTATTATTTATAAAATGATTACAAATAATCTCAATCGAACAGTGCTTACAGGTAAGCTAAGTTCGATAGTTCAATTTATCAAAAATACTCTCAACAATTTGAATAGAATTATGCGTACAACGTTACTCAATCAGATAAATTGTTCAATGTCGGTCGGTACATCATCCGAGCAACAAGCTCGGAGACGCGTAATCTGCGAATGACGTCACCGGGCCTATAGGCTGTATCACTGTGTATTTTTTAGATGGATTCTTTTTCCTGTTTGCATATTTTGTTTTTTTTTCTTGCTGTGACGGGTAAGAGAGCTTGACGCTTTTTTGTATCGATATTTATCGACAGTAATCGGCTTAGTGTATGTAAAAGAATAGGTAGTGATTGTGTTCATACGTGAGCCTATCAATCACACTACATAAAACCAAGTTTGCTGTGCCCCACAGGGTCCATATTGATCTTGACTATATTTCATACCACCTTGTACATAATATGGAATGCAATAAAGTATCGAGTATCGAGTATTGAGTGTAAGTTGTATTAGTTACACCATTTATAACACAAGAACGGCTGGACCGATGTTAATGATTTGTCAGATTTGTCTTCACACCTAACAGCAGAATAACTATTAAAATAACGGAAACACGTAAAAAATAGCTAAATAAGTATCCAAATACTGCAACTGTAAAATACATTCATCTTAATCATTACATCGTTCGGTAAATCATTCCATCATTCGTTGACTATTAGGCGGTGTTCGACCGGTCAGTTAGTTATAAAGACGAAAGCTTGTGTGTGAGCGATTTCGCCCACGTGAAAGCAGAAAATTAACATAGTCCCGGGATAAAAAATATCCTTTGTGGTATTCCAGGTCAGATATGGTCTTCTAGTGTACCAAGTTTAATCGAAATCCGTTCAGCCGAATAATTAATAGCCGATTATGCCTGAAAACTCTGTTGGTATTCGGTGATCTACTCGAATATTCGTAATATATTTCGAATATTCGGAATATACGTGTTTTTTTTAAAGCTTTAAAAGTTTTTGAGAAAAATTGTCGTCATTCAGAATCTCGATTAAATGTGCAAGGGTTCTATACATGCACTTATTTATATTTTTAATATATGAGTACATTATGGAGGAACAAAGTTCACGTAAAATAGCATATTTTCAGAGGTCTTTACTAAATTAATTTTACACAAGTTTATGTTTTGATTTCTATAGAAGCCTAGGTAATATCCACAAGACATCTGTGTATCTAAAATATATGGAGAAAGATAACATCATAATCACGTAAGAGCGTTTGTATGAAAATGTACTTATTATGTGTTATTTCTTATTACGAAATTGTTTGTTATTCCAAATAAACAAAATTAAAATTAATTGGTTTCAGACTGTGCTGGTACAGTTTGGATTATTGCTTGTTCTACCGATGACCTGATGAGGTTCGCAGGAAAACGATGGAAGCGAGACGCACAAGAACGGTCTTTGTAGTGACACTTGGGGAGGCCTATGTCCAGCAGTGGACGTCTTTCGGCTGAAACGATGATGATAAAACATATGTAGAGATACTTACTATACTCCATTCGCAACACGATGAGATATTTAAACTAAACTTTTTTGCTTTCCGTTCAACCGATTTTGACGCTATGATAAATGACGGCTGCAGTAAATAGTTGATATTGTAACCACTTTTTTAGGGTTCTGTACCTCAAAAGGAATACACGTAATCCTGTCTGTCTGTCTGCCTATCTGTCTGTCTGTCCCTTTCTCGGAAATACGTGGAAGTATCAATTTGAACTTAAAACCATACACTAAGATCTGCGGTCCCTTGAAGCTGTGAAAAAATCAAACTTAACAACAACAACAAAAACAAATATATTATTTTTATATTATTTTTTTTTTAGTTAACAAAAAAAAAAGATACAGCCGTTTATGTCGCAAAAAACGCGCATTTCGACACTCTCAAAGGAATCAAAATTCATAGGGTACTTCCCGTTGACCCAGAATCCTGAAATTTGGCATAAAGCATGGTCATATAGTATAGATATAGGAATAAATCTGAAAACAGTAAATTTGTTGTTACGACACAAAAAAATTTTTTTTTTTCGACTTGTTAAATTCTTTGAGACTCCATTTGGGAATTGAACTATTTACACAGATGAGTTTGTACGGAACACTCAGGGCGCGAGTGCGACTCGCACTTGCCTAGTTTTTTCTTTTAATGTCATCCATATGTCTACGGAATAGAAATAAAAAAAGATTGAACGAACAGTAAACAAAGATTTGTATAAATGTCTACTCTTGTTGTGAATGGAGTATAGTTAAAACATTCCTTATAGCATAATAGCATAGCATAATCAGGCTTTTAATGTTTCCCACTGCTGGGACTCAGGCCTCCTCTCTCTAGGAGAGGGAATGGGCCGTAATCCACCACGCGGGCCCATTGCGGGTTGGTAAATGTCACATGTCTTCGAATTTTTGGTTCTAGGACATGCCGGTTTCCTCACGATGTTTTCCTTCACCGTTTTGTGAGCAGTGGTGATGAAATAAAATACACAAAGTAAAGTAGTTACCTGGCTGGGTTTGAACCCGCGACCTACAATTCGTAAATCGGGGGCCGTTACCACTCGGCTACCACTGCTTTTAAGCAGCTCAAGCTCTCTTTTTCATTATATCTGCCATCAATTTTAAATTAACGCCAATTAGTATCAATATTACTAACAGCATCCCAGGAAAATATCTTTATTTTCTCCGTATAAAACTCAGTAGTTAGGTAGGTAATCTATCCGGTGCTATTAGTCAGTGACGTAAGATCGTTAGCAGGTTTAAAGGCTTAGTAACATGATCGTGGCGACCAGTTAGTGTACCTTGGTTAAGTAATGTTGTGAGCTATTGTCGGTTAACGAATGGGTTATTTATAGCAAGGAGTAGTTAGCAGTAGGAAATATACTAAATTAGCTTTAGTCAGCGGCTTCGCCAGCGTGACAGTAGAAAGAAAAAGAAGAAAGAAAGAAAACCAGTTTATTTACGCGAAATGACGCAATCTTAAAAACTAGCTAACAAACAAAATCATTAGATAGGGAACATATGTAAGATAAGTAGATACTTCGGAACCCGTGTCATCCCTTTAGGTGGTGAATTTTTGAAAAATCCTCTCTTAGTGCTCGCCTACGTCATAAAAGGAAGCCTTGTGAAAGAAAGAAAGAAAGAAAAGAAAAATATTACGCAAAATTTCACGCTCCTAGTCCCAGTAGTTTCGGCTGTGCGTTGATATGTCAGTCAGTCAGTTTCTCCTAATATTTATTATCGAAGGACGAGCCTATAATATAAGTCACGCTTCAACTGCTTAACGGGTTTGGGAGGAATTTAGCAAACGGGTAGACGGTAACCTAGATTAGGTTATAGGATTACTATTTGACTCGGCAAATGTTGTTTCGCCATATAAAGGAGACAATTTTTTTTGGGCCCACTATTAAACGGTTATGTTTATTAATAATATTACACATGGAAAAAGCGATCATCTTATTATAATTAACAGACCAAAAATTATATAGAAATCTAACCGGAATAATGAAATAATAGTAAAAAAGTGTTACGGCAAAAAATGCTTGTTTAGGAGCGTTTTCAAGTTTATTTTAACGTGAAAAAAAAAATGTTACTATAGTGCGCAGCGGTGACATCGGATTTAAATGCGTTTCAAGAGATAATAATTAATTGGTCCAGCGAACTTGTTTTTAATGCTGTTATTAACGGTTAACACAAATATCAAGTAACGTACTTTAAAAATCAACGTGGAACGAAACGTAATTAATAGCCCGTTGCAGATGCTCTGTGGTCCAGTTTCAATCAGTTTGACACTGACAGACGACTAGTGGTGGGTCGTTGTCGAATTTTAGACGGACGAGACGTAACCGTTTTGGCGACGACAAAAACGGTTGCAGAAAACGGTCGTCGTCGCAACTGGTTTGAAGACGAAACTATCGTTGAGTGAAGTAGTTGCAGAAAACGTTCGTTGTCGCAACTAGTTTGAGGACGGTAATAAATTCTGTACTCGTTGCGTCGTCGTTTCAAAACCAGTTATTACAATGAAAAATGTACTTTATGACTATAAACATAAAATGAGAGTGTGATAGTTGAAGCAATGTATTTTCGACCTTATATTCTTAACAGTAAGATAACAATTCGCATACAGTAATTCGAAGACTGGTTTATGCAACGAAGACTGTTTGGTCTCAGGATGGAAAACGGTTGTTACGTTGCAGAACAAAAAACGGTCTTTGAAAACTGTTCGTCGTTGAAACCCCCACCGCTACAGACAACATTATTATTGTTTCCGATTACTAGATAGCATGTTTTTTCTGTTCTTTTCGTATTTTTATTCGAAAGATTTTATGAAAATGGCATCTGTAGATACATGCATAATCCACAAAGCCGTTATATCAATTGTGCAGCACGATTTCAACGGAATGTTGAATACTGCTCTTGCTGGATACTGTTGTAATTGTTTAGAGGGCAGACGCACTGTTGGCTGCTGTGCATATGTGATGTGTATAGTGTGGATTTTATCTTGGGCGCGGCATCAAGGTGAGGTTGAGCCACCTGCATCTTTTTTAGATGAAATACTGCTTTTAAGAGATGACTTTGAAAATGATGATGATGAACAGTAATAAATACTTGTGATGTTATAATGTGGTTTTTTTTCTCCTTACACAACCAGCATAAAACACACCACCTTATTATTTTAGATCTACAGTCAATGGCCGACAAAAGCCGCGCTATTTCGAAATGAATACATCTACGCATTTTCATGAATAAGTCTATCAAATCGTGTAAATCACATCAAAGTCTGTCACGTAGTACAGACGTGACTTTGTTTTATACTGTATATTATTGAACAGTGCACTATTTTAACTTAAAACACCAAGGAGACCTATCCACTCATTAGACAATCGCTCTTGTGAGATTTTAGGTTATTATGAGAGTCATGTTTTGACTGTCGTATTTCACGGTACTCCAGTTAGATAAAGTTTTGCCAATATTACCAATGTAATCTAGAGATTATAAGGAATAAACTAACGTGCATTTCATTGCTATACGCCACAATTTGTGGTGGGCCTATTCCCCAAACAAAAAAAATTGTCTCCTTTATTTATCAAAGAAAAAATGAGGGGTAGGATAGAAGGGTAAAAAATAGCCTATGACCTATTCTTAGACCTACCAAATATACACGAAAAAAATTCATAAAAATCGGTCAAGCTGTTTCGGAGTACTTCAATAACAAACACTGTGACATGAGATTCTTATACAGAGTGTAAGGTACAGGTTTCCGCAAACTTTAAGGGTTTGCTCAGTAGACGAAACTGAACCAACTTCCACTAGATATTTTTTCAGGGAACGAAAAAAAAGTCAGCCTTTCCATACAAACCGTCCAATCAAGTTTATAATTTTGTATGGAGAGGCCGATTTTTGTTTTCGTTTCCTGAAAAAATATCTTCTGGAAGGTGGTTATAAGAACTGCGATATTACAGAAAATACAAAACACAAAGAAACCAATAAATACCTATTTTTGAAAGAAGAATAACGTACCTTTAATATAAAGTTTATTTTAACTTATAATTCCAAGTCAATCCAAAGATTTATAACACTTCAAAAAACTCGTTTTAAAAAACGGCAATTTCATACTTTAACCCCTATTATTATCAACAATTTATTAATCCTTATAAAAATAACGACAATAATAATATATTTTTTATATTTATAAATGTTTTTTATATGCTTTTGTTAAAAAAGTAGTTAAAAATGTAATTTATATATGTTTAAATAAACCGGGCAAGTGCTAGTCGGACTCGCGCATTGAGGGTTCCGTACAAACTTACTTATGAAAACAGTTCAATTCCTGAATTAGTTACGAAGATTTTTCCGAATCGCAAAAAACTTCTTTTTTGTGTTTTTTTTTGTAAACTACAAATTTACAGTTTGCCAAATTTCAGAATTCTCGGTCAACGGGAAGTACCCTATGAATTTAGATTCCCTTGAGAGTGTCGAAATACACGTTTTTTGCGACATAAACGGCCGTATCTTTTTTTTCGTTAACTTAGAAAGTTTGATTTTTTCACGGCTTCCAGGGACCGTAGACCTAAGTAATATGGGTTTTAATTTCAACTCCATACCTCCACGCGTTCCCGAGATAAAGGGTCTTGACAGACAGACGTACAACGAAGTGATTTTATAAGGGGTCCGTTTTTTCCTTTTGAGGTACGGAACCCTAAAATGAATAAAGGAGATAATAATAATATTTTATTTTATTTAATAATATTTATTTATTTATCTTCATAACTATAACAGTAGGAAACTAAAACTTAGAATATATCGATGTGATATAATAATGTTAATTTGTGGGAGACTGGGTGCCTAAACTAAGCCGATTAAGCCGTTCTTATTTTAGGACACCAGGGACTCCTCTCTACAGCATTATATCATCTGTATAATGTAATTTTTGGTAAAGTGACAGGATACCTGAATAGTTTAATTTATGTTGTGATGGCTAACAGTTCTTTGTTTTTATGTTTACATTTAGTTTTATTGCAATTGAAAATATTTAATTCTTTATTTAATTTATAAAATAGTTCTGGTAGTAGTCTAGAAGTATACAATTATTGGGAAAAGCCTGTCTTAGATTTAATGGTTTTGCATATTGCATATGGCCTTTTAATAGTTAATTTAGAAAGATCAAGAGAGGTAAGATCTGAATGTTGTCGAAGTACAGTAAAAAGGATAATAATATAGATTTTTCTAACAGTCAGAACATCGGCTTCTTGATACAGTGCTGTATTGGGAAAGAGACGTAACGTGGTTTACGGAGACAAACTTTTAGTATCAGCCTTTGGGCCCTTTCTTTTTCTAGCATTTTAGTTTTAGACCTACCCCCCCAAGTTGTTACACAATATGTCAGGATAGATTGAGCTAGGGCAATTTAATACCATTTTAAGGGTTTTACCAGTGGCTGTTTGAAAATATAAATAAGTTTTCGTACTCTTTTAGATAAATTATGAATGTGCTCATCAAATGTCAATCATTTTATCAATGGTTACACCAAGATACCGAATACTTGGCGCAGGTTGAATCTCCGAGCACCCACATTGGCTTACGGGTGGAAATGAACACTGATGAACATATAAATGAGGCTTATAATGTAAAAAGGTTTCTGCACTCCTAATTGCAAAAGGAATGTATTTAGTTTTGTCGGCACTATTACTAAACTCATGTGTATTTTGCTTTTTACTGCACATTATTTGGATGAATGGTTTAATACATGGTAATTTAGCACCGAATGTTCAGTTCGTCTAGTTAGCCAAACGAAATGCGAGATGTCCGAATCATCAGTGAAAAAATCTTGATAATAAAATGTGATTCGGACACTGTCCGAATCGTTCTCAGCAACTCAGTTCTCACACAATTCACCTAAATTTCTTTGGTCACCCACAATCTCTTGATCTATTAGTAAGTACTCACATGAGGAGATGTGATGGACTTCCTGCTCTCCGTGTTACTGGCTTGTCGCGAGAAGGTAGGCGCGTGGACGCTGAGGGGAGACCCCGGCTCTGAGTCCGTCTTGCCCTCGTTACTGCTGTTCCCGGCTTCCTGTTGGGCAAAGATGATTTGTTTTAGTTCACAGTGAGACTAGTTCAGTTGACTGGTCTGGGCCTTACCATGACATGGTAAATTGTCAAGCGTGAGAGCGAGAAAGGAGCTTTTTTTAGTATTTGATATAAACTAGTGCTTGACTGCGTTCCCACCTAATGGTAAGCAGTGATACAATCGTTGATGGTGAGGCGCACTAGTTTGTTAAGAGCCTATAAAAGCCGTGCTTCGGATCCTGCTACCCTCCATGATCAAACGTCCGACACAACAACAGCTGGCGCATCATACCCGGTATACATCGCAACACAACTGCTCAGATCCATCTTCCACCATACGGCTTCACCAGACATCACGCCGGAACACAACGGATCGCTTGGCGGCATGGCTTTGTCTGGTGGGTGGTAACTTTTAAGCCGGCAGCCGATGCTAGGGCCTACCACCGCATTTACTGCTCGTTTAGCACTACCCAGGAGACACGTGGTCAGAACTGAGTAAATCATACGGACACAAGCAGTTCATCTCCCAAAAAGCAGTTCACACCCCATAATTAATTTAATTTAACTTTGACGCGAATATTAATTTGGAATGAAAATTATTTTGACTTTTAATAGGTTTGTTTTTAATTTGTGATTTGACTTCGATTTATTTGGTTTTCTTGTATTTTCTTTTATTTGTTTGACATTTTTTATTATTTGACATTGTTATGTAATCATTTGTTAACTAATTTTATGTAACATTCTGTATATAACTTGTAAGAATTCCTTAACAATAAATTACTATCACTATGACTAAGCTATATGGGGGATGAACTGCTTGTCATCCCTTTAACAGTTCAGTTTAGGTCGTAAAATGGATCGCGGTTTAAGAGCTCGTGGCAGGGCCTCAGTTGGTCTAGCGGTTAGTCGCACGGACTGCTATGCCGAAGGTTGTAGGTTCGATTCTCACCAAGGCAAAATATGTTTGTGTGATGAGCACGATCATTAATTGTTCCGTGTTTGGGTGTAAATTATCTATAATATGTATTTAACTAGAAATAAAGAACTATGTTTATCAGTTGTCTAGTACTCATAGTACAAGCTCTGCTTAGTTTGGGATTAGATGGCGTTGTGTGATAGTTGTGGAATATTATTACATATTACTAATGCGTACTGGGCCCGTGTGGTTTTTAGTAAGAGTAAGTCAGACACTTATACTTTCTCCCTAAGAAAATGTGACATAACGAAAAATTTACTGTTTTCAGATTTATTCCTATACTTGTGCTATAAGACCTTGCTTTCATGTCAAATTTCAGGATTCTGGGTCAACGGGAAGTACCCTATGAATTTTGATTCCTTGAGAGTGTCGAAATACACGTTTTTTGTCGGTCGTATCTTTTCTCCCGCTAACTTAGAAGTTTTATTTTTTCACGTCTTCCGTTTTTTTCCTTTTGAGGTACGGAACTCTAAAAGGAACAAAAAAAGGAGGGAGAAAAGAAAAGAAAAAGAAAGAAAGGAGGGAGTATATATATATACTTTTTCTCTTCTTCTCGGTTTCACCCGAAAAGAAATCACTACGCCAAATAGCCAATGCACAATCGACCTCTGGTGGGCAAGGCTATAAAAGATCAAATCAAATCAAATCAAAATCAAATCAAATCAAAATTGTTTATTGTGGTACACAGGTAAAGATATGATGTAATAGTTTATATAATGAAGTACATCTATGACCCGCCTTTTGGCATACAAGGATTTATAAGACTGCTGCAACATTATAGCAATAAGATGCCACTGCAAAACCAAATGTGGCAACAAAAAGTGCCTCTCGCTAGTAGACCTGCAGTAGATCAGCAGCACCTGGCGCTCACAACCTGCAGAGGCGCGTGCCTCGCTATGCCCTCCACCCCGCGCCGCTGCTGCAGATGCTGTGAGTCATGAGTGTGACGCGGGGCGGAAGGCTTGGCGGGACACGCATCTAAGTTTTATCCAACAGGGATTGTCTGGACCTAGTTCTAGCCGGAATGATATCGGATAGACCTAGTTTTATCCAACAGGGAATGGCTGGACCTAGTTGTAGCCGGCATGATGAAGGCTAGACCTAGTTTTACCCGAAAACAATCGGCTCGTACTAGGTTTAACCAAGAGTAAGTGGCTACACCTAGTTCTAACCGGCTAAAACTAGGTGTAGCCGCACTTCGGGTATTAGCCGTAACATATACATATATAAGACTAAAGATTGTCATTATACTCGTATTTCTATAACCAAATAAATGAATAAAAGAGAACAAAAATAACTTGCTTGTTATGAAGAAACCCTACATGAAGATTGATTTCTTTGTTAATTTGGCCTTGTTTCTTATCGATTTTGTATCGTAAACAACATTTATTTCCAGATAAAAATATATTTTTTTACAGAGAAATTTACCTACAACATACTTTTTATACACTTAAAATAGGAGTGTTAGAGTGTTGGAGTGTGTGTTGTTGTGTGTGTTTAGGAGTGTTTTTTATGTGTATACTAAATATTTTTAAATGCTACGCTGCGGGTTGTTGTGTGCTACGCCGTAGTTTGTTGTGCGTTACGCCGTAGCTTGCAGAATGCTACGCTGTAGTTTACGGTGCACTACGCCACAGCTTGCAGTGTGCTACGCCGTAGCTTGCAGTGTGCTACGCTGTAGTTTGGATTGGACTACGCCGCAGCTTGCAGTACACTACGCCGTAGCTCGCAGTATGCTACGCTGTAGTTTGCAGTGCACTACACCGCAGCTTGCAGTGTGCTACGGTAGCGTTGTAGCTTACAGTGGGCTAAGCCTGCAGCGCGCAAGCTACGATAATACTGTAGTGTTGTACCTGCGAAGGTACGGTTGCTGTTGTTGTTGTTCTCAATACGTTTTTTCGGAACTGTCAATCTGTCCAGCCTTTTCCTAACTATTCGGCTTCCAATGGTCTAACTGGATGAAACTGAATACTAGTATTTTAAATGGATTGATAACCAATTTCACATTCACAACCATGTGACTGGATAACACAATAGCCCTTGGCAAGATTAGCGTCAGATTTCCTGGCTTCCAACTCTATCCGTATCGTCTGTCTTTTTTATGTTTATACTAGTGTTTGACTATGCTTTTCCACCTGATGGTAAGCAGTGATGCAAACGTTGATGGTGAAGCGCACTAGTTTATTAAGAACCTATTAACTTGAAGACACCTAAATTACAATCGGACGTGAAGACCGCGGTAGACAAATTGTTCCAGTCCTTCGATGTACGCGGTATAACGACAAGGCGAAACGCTTAGAGGTGTCAACAATGTAAGAAAAATAAATATCTTGAAATGACAGCCGGGATCAACGGCTTAACGTGCTTTCCGAGACCCGGAGGAATCTTAACGAAACTGAAACTAGCAGCTAGCAGCTAGCGGCCGCCAGGGACGGATCTTGTGAAAAGGGCCCTAGGCAACAAAATATTTATAAAGTAAAAGTCATCTAAAATTGATAAATTTACGAAGAAGAGAAGAAAGATTACACAGATTACACTTTAATAAAATTCTACCTTAAAAATTTTGAACTGGAATTTTAAATCGAATATTTTAACTTCGATTCTAAATACTGGAATCTGTCCAAACTCGGTCCAACGTCCACATAGAGCGTCATTGAGCTCTGATATTATTTTCAAGAGTGATACTCAATCCCTTAATTTTTTTTTTAAATTAATTAATTTATGAATTTGGATTTTTATAATAACTCTTCTGTAACTTTAGTTCTGAACACTCGAATCTGTTCAAACTTAGTTCAACGTCTACTTGGAGTGTCCTTAAGTTCTAATATTATTTGCAAGAGGGATACTCAATTCCTTCTGTTTTTTTTAAATTTATAAATTTATTTTTGTATTTTTTTGATAACTCTTCTGTAACTTTAGTCTTGAATACTCGAATCGATCCAAACTCAGTCCAACGTCTACTTAGAATGTTATTGAGCTCTGATATTGTTTTCAAGAGGGATACTCAACCCCTTCTATTTTTTTATAATTTATTATTTTACGAATTTTAACTTTTATCATAACTCTTCTGTAACTTTAGTTCTGAACACTCGAATCGGTTCAAACTAAGTTCAACGTCTACTTGGAGTGTCATTAAAGTCTGGTATTATTTTCAAGAGGGATACTCAACCCCTTCTATTTTTTTATACTTTATTATGTTAAGAATTTTGACTTTTATCATAACTCTTCTGTAACTTTAGTTCTGAACACTCGAATCGGTTCAAATTTAGTTCAACGTCTACTTGGAGTGTCATTGAGCTCTAATATTATTTTCAAGAGGGATACTCAATCCCTTCTATTTTTTTATAATTTATTATGTTAAGAATTTTGACTTTTATCATAACTCTTCTGTAACTTCAGTTCTGAACACTCGAATCGGTTCAAACTTAGTTGAACGTCTACTTGGAGTGTCTTTAAGGTCTGATATTATTTTCAAGAGGTATACTCAATTCCTTCTATTTTTTTTTAAATTATTAATCTAAGAATTTTGACTTTTATCATAACTCTTCTGTAACTTTAGTTCTGAACACTCGAATCGGTTCAAATTTAGTTCAAAGTCTACTTGGAGTGTCATTGAGCTCTGATATTGTTTTCAAGAGGGATACTCAACCCCTTCTATTTTTTTATAATTTATTATTTTACGAATTTTGACTTTTATCATAACTCTTCTGTAACTTTAGTTCTGAACACTCGAATCTGTTCAAACTTAGTTCAACGTCTACTTGGAGTGTCCTTGAGATCTGATATTATTTTCAAGAGGAATACTCAATTCCTTCTATTTTTTTTAAATTTATTAATCTAAGAAATTGGATTTTTATAATAATTCTTCTGTAACTTTAGTTCTGAACACTCGAATCGGTTGAAACTTAGTTGAACGTCTACTTGGAGTGTCTTTAAGGTCTGATATTATTTTCAAGAGGGATACTCAATTCCTTCTATTTTTTTTTAAATTATTAATCTAAGAATTTTGACTTTTATCATAACTCTTCTGTAACTTTAGTTCTGAACACTCGAATCGGTTCAAATTTAGTTCAAAGTCTACTTGGAGTGTCATTGAGCTCTGATATTGTTTTCAAGAGGGATACTCAACCCCTTCTATTTTTTTATAATTTATTATTTTACGAATTTTAACTTTTATCATAACTCTTCTGTAACTTTAGTTCTGAACACTCGAATCGGTTCAAACTAAGTTCAACGTCTACTTGGAGTGTCATTAAAGTCTGGTATTATTTTCAAGAGGGATACTCAACCCCTTCTATTTTTTTATACTTTATTATGTTAAGAATTTTGACTTTTATCATAACTCTTCTGTAACTTTAGTTCTGAACACTCGAATCGGTTCAAATTTAGTTCAACGTCTACTTGGAGTGTCATTGAGCTCTAATATTATTTTCAAGAGGGATACTCAATCCCTTCTATTTTTTTATAATTTATTATGTTAAGAATTTTGACTTTTATCATAACTCTTCTGTAACTTCAGTTCTGAACACTCGAATCGGTTCAAACTTAGTTGAACGTCTACTTGGAGTGTCTTTAAGGTCTGATATTATTTTCAAGAGGTATACTCAATTCCTTCTATTTTTTTTTAAATTATTAATCTAAGAATTTTGACTTTTATCATAACTCTTCTGTAACTTTAGTTCTGAACACTCGAATCGGATCAAATTTAGTTCAAAGTCTACTTGGAGTGTCATTGAGCTCTGATATTGTTTTCAAGAGGGATACTCAACCCCTTCTATTTTTTTATAATTTATTATTTTACGAATTTTGACTTTTATCATAACTCTTCTGTAACTTTAGTTCTGAACACTCGAATCTGTTCAAACTTAGTTCAACGTCTACTTGGAGTGTCCTTGAGGTCTGATATTATTTTCAAGAGGGATACTCAATCCCGTCTATTTTTTTATAATTTATTATGTTAAGAATTTTGACTTTTATCATAACTCTTCTGTAACTTTAGTTCTGAACACTCGAATCGGTTCAAACTTAATTCAACGTCTACTTGGAGTGTCTTTAAGGTCTGATATTATTTTCAAGAGGGATACTCAATTCCTTCTATTTTTTTTAAATTTATTAATCTAAGAAATTGGATTTTTATAATAATTCTTCTGTAACTTTAGTTCTGAACACTCGAATCGGTTGAAACTTAGTTGAACGTCTACTTGGAGTGTCTTTAAGGTCTGATATTATTTTCAAGAGGGATACTCAATTCCTTCTATTTTTTTTTAAATTATTAATCTAAGAATTTTGACTTTTATCATAACTCTTATGTAACTTTAGTTCTGAACACTCGAATCGGTTCAAACTTAGTTCAACGTCTACTTGGAGTGTCCTTAAAGTCTGATATTATTTTCAAGAGGGATACTCAACCCCTTCTATTTTTTATAATTTATTATTTTACGAATTTTGACTTTTATCATAACTCGTCTGTAACTTTAGTTCTGAATACTCGAATCGGTTCAAACTTCGTTCAACGTCTACTTGGAGTGTCCTTAAAGTCTGATATTATTTTCAAGAGGGATACTCAACCCCTTCTATTTTTTATAATTTATTATTTTACGAATTTTGACTTTTATCATAACTCGTCTGTAACTTTAGTTCTGAATACTCGAATCGGTTCAAACTTCGTTCAACGTCTACTTGGAGTGTCCTTAAAGTCTGATATTATTTTCAAGAGGGATACTCAACCCCTTCTATTTTTTACAATTTATTATTTTACGAATTTTGACTTTTATCATAACTCGTCTGTAACTTTAGTTCTGAACACTCGAATCGGTTCAAACTTCGTTCAACGTCTACTTAGAGTGTCCTTAAGGTCTGATATTATTTGCAAGAGGGATACTCAATTCCTTCTATTTTTTTTTTAATTTATAAATTTATTTTTGTATTTTTATGATAACTCTTCTGTAACTTTAGTCCTAAACACTCGAATCGATCCAAACTCGGTCCAACGTCTACTTAGAGTGTTATTGAGCTCTGATATTGTTTTCAAGAGGGATACTCAACCCCTTCTATTTTTTTATAATTTATTATTTTACGAATTTTGACTTTTATCATAACTCTTCTGTAACTTTAGTTCTGAACACTCGAATCTGTTCAAACTTAGTTCAACGTCTACTTGGAGTGTCTTTAAGGTCTGATATTATTTTCAAGAGGTATACTCAATTCCTTCTATTTTTTTTTAAATTATTAATCTAAGAATTTTGACTTTTATCATAACTCTTCTGTAACTTTAGTTCTGAACACTCGAATCGGTTCAAATTTAGTTCAAAGTCTACTTGGAGTGTCATTGAGCTCTGATATTGTTTTCAAGAGGGATACTCAACCCCTTCTATTTTTTTATAATTTATTATTTTACGAATTTTGACTTTTATCATAACTCTTCTGTAACTTTAGTTCTGAACACTCGAATCTGTTCAAACTTAGTTCAACGTCTACTTGGAGTGTCCTTGAGGTCTGATATTATTTTCAAGAGGGATACTCAATCCCGTCTATTTTTTTATAATTTATTATGTTAAGAATTTTGACTTTTATCATAACTCTTCTGTAACTTTAGTTCTGAACACTCGAATCGGTTCAAACTTAATTCAACGTCTACTTGGAGTGTCTTTAAGGTCTGATATTATTTTCAAGAGGGATACTCAATTCCTTCTATTTTTTTTAAATTTATTAATCTAAGAAATTGGATTTTTATAATAATTCTTCTGTAACTTTAGTTCTGAACACTCGAATCGGTTCAAACTTAGTTGAACGTCTACTTGGAGTGTCTTTAAGGTCTGATATTATTTTCAAGAGGGATACTCAATTCCTTCTATTTTTTTTTAAATTATTAATCTAAGAATTTTGACTTTTATCATAACTCTTCTGTAACTTTAGTTCTGAACACTCGAATCGGTTCAAACTTAGTTCAACGTCTACTTGGAGTGTCTTTAAAGTCTGATATTATTTTCAAGAGGGATACTCAACCCCTTCTATTTTTTATAATTTATTATTTTACGAATTTTGACTTTTATCATAACTCGTCTGTAACTTTAGTTCTGAATACTCGAATCGGTTCAAACTTCGTTCAACGTCTACTTGGAGTGTCCTTAAAGTCTCATATTATTTTCAAGAGGGATACTCAACCCCTTCTATTTTTTATAATTTATTATTTTACGAATTTTGACTTTTATCATAACTCGTCTGTAACTTTAGTTCTGAATACTCGAATCGGTTCAAACTTCGTTCAACGTCTACTGGGAGTGTCCTTAAAGTCTGATATTATTTTCAAGAGGGATACTCAACCCCTTCTATTTTTTATAATTTATTATTTTACGAATTTTGACTTTTATCATAACTCGTCTGTAACTTTAGTTCTGAACACTCGAATCGGTTCAAACTTCGTTCAACGTCTACTTAGAGTGTCCTTAAGGTCTGGTATTATTTGCAAGAGGGATACTCAATTCCTTCTATTTTTTTTTAATTTATAAATTTATTTTTGTATTTTTATGATAACTCTTCTGTAACTTTAGTCCTAAACACTGGAATCGATCCAAACTCGGTCCAACGTCTACTTAGAGTGTTATTGAGCTCTGATATTGTTTTCAAGAGGGATACTCAACCCCTTCTATTTTTTTATAATTTATTATTTTACGAATTTTGACTTTTATCATAACTCTTCTGTAACTTTAGTTCTGAACACTCGAATCTGTTCAAACTTAGTTCAACGTCTACTTGGAGTGTCCTTGAGGTCTGATATTATTTTCAAGAGGGATACTCAATCCCGTCTATTTTTTTATAATTTATTATGTTAAGAATTTTTACTTTTATCATAACTCTTCTGTAACTTTAGTTCTGAACACTCGAATCGGTTCAAACTTAATTCAACGTCTACTTGGAGTGTCTTTAAGGTCTGATATTATTTTCAAGAGGGATACTCAATTCCTTCTATTTTTTTTAAATTTATTAATCTAAGAAATTGGATTTTTATAATAATTCTTCTGTAACTTTAGTTCTGAACACTCGAATCTGTTCAAACTTAGTTTAACGTCTACTTTGAGTGTTTTTGAGGTCTGATATTATTTTAAAGAGGGATACTCAACCCATTCTATTATTTTATAATTTATTATTTTACGAATTTTGACTTTTATAATAACTCTTCTGTAACTTTGGTTCTGAACACTCGAATCGGTTCAAACTTAGTACAACGTCTACTTGGAGTGTCCTAAAAGTCTGATATTATTTTTAAGAGGGATACTCAACCCCTTCTATTTTTTTATAATTTATTATTTTACGAATTTTGACTTTTATCATAACTCTTCTGTAACTTTAGTTCTGAATACTCGAATCGGTTCAAACTTAGTTCAACGTCTACTTGGAGTGTCCTTAAAGTCTGATATTATTTTCAAGAGGGATACTCAACCCCTACTATTTTTTTATAATTTATTATATTGCGAATTTTGACTTTTATCATAACTCTTCTGTAACTTTAGTTCTGAACACTCGAATCGGTTCAAACTTAATTCAACGTCTACTTGGAGTGTCCTTGAGGTCTGATATTATTTTCAAGAGGGATACTCAATCCCGTCTATTTTTTTATAATTTATTATGTTAAGAATTTTGACTTTTATCATAACTCTTCTGTAACTTTAGTTCTGAACACTCGAATCGGTTCAAACTTAATTCAACGTCTACTTGGAGTGTCTTTAAGGTCTGATATTATTTTCAAGAGGGATACTCAATTCCTTCTATTTTTTTTAAATTTATTAATCTAAGAAATTGGATTTTTATAATAATTCTTCTGTAACTTTAGTTCTGAACACTCGAATCGGTTGAAACTTAGTTGAACGTCTACTTGGAGTGTCTTTAAGGTCTGATATTATTTTCAAGAGGGATACTCAATTCCTTCTATTTTTTTTTAAATTATTAATCTAAGAATTTTGACTTTTATCATAACTCTTATGTAACTTTAGTTCTGAACACTCGAATCGGTTCAAACTTAGTTCAACGTCTACTTGGAGTGTCCTTAAAGTCTGATATTATTTTCAAGAGGGATACTGAACCCCTTCTATTTTTTATAATTTATTATTTTACGAATTTTGACTTTTATCATAACTCGTCTGTAACTTTAGTTCTGAATACTCGAATCGGTTCAAACTTCGTTCAACGTCTACTTGGAGTGTCCTTAAAGTCTGATATTATTTTCAAGAGGGATACTCAACCCCTTCTATTTTTTATAATTTATTATTTTACGAATTTTGACTTTTATCATAACTCGTCTGTAACTTTAGTTCTGAATACTCGAATCGGTTCAAACTTCGTTCAACGTCTACTTGGAGTGTCCTTAAAGTCTGATATTATTTTCAAGAGGGATACTCAACCCCTTCTATTTTTTACAATTTATTATTTTACGAATTTTGACTTTTATCATAACTCGTCTGTAACTTTAGTTCTGAACACTCGAATCGGTTCAAACTTCGTTCAACGTCTACTTAGAGTGTCCTTAAGGTCTGATATTATTTGCAAGAGGGATACTCAATTCCTTCTATTTTTTTTTTAATTTATAAATTTATTTTTGTATTTTTATGATAACTCTTCTGTAACTTTAGTCCTAAACACTCGAATCGATCCAAACTCGGTCCAACGTCTACTTAGAGTGTTATTGAGCTCTGATATTGTTTTCAAGAGGGATACTCAACCCCTTCTATTTTTTTATAATTTATTATTTTACGAATTTTGACTTTTATCATAACTCTTCTGTAACTTTAGTTCTGAACACTCGAATCTGTTCAAACTTAGTTCAACGTCTACTTGGAGTGTCTTTAAGGTCTGATATTATTTTCAAGAGGTATACTCAATTCCTTCTATTTTTTTTTAAATTATTAATCTAAGAATTTTGACTTTTATCATAACTCTTCTGTAACTTTAGTTCTGAACACTCGAATCGGTTCAAATTTAGTTCAAAGTCTACTTGGAGTGTCATTGAGCTCTGATATTGTTTTCAAGAGGGATACTCAACCCCTTCTATTTTTTTATAATTTATTATTTTACGAATTTTGACTTTTATCATAACTCGTCTGTAACTTTAGTTCTGAATACTCGAATCGGTTCAAACTTCGTTCAACGTCTACTTGGAGTGTCCTTAAAGTCTCATATTATTTTCAAGAGGGATACTCAACCCCTTCTATTTTTTATAATTTATTATTTTACGAATTTTGACTTTTATCATAACTCGTCTGTAACTTTAGTTCTGAATACTCGAATCGGTTCAAACTTCGTTCAACGTCTACTGGGAGTGTCCTTAAAGTCTGATATTAGTTTCAAGAGGGATACTCAACCCCTTCTATTTTTTATAATTTATTATTTTACGAATTTTGACTTTTATCATAACTCGTCTGTAACTTTAGTTCTGAACACTCGAATCGGTTCAAACTTCGTTCAACGTCTACTTAGAGTGTCCTTAAGGTCTGGTATTATTTGCAAGAGGGATACTCAATTCCTTCTATTTTTTTTTAATTTATAAATTTATTTTTGTATTTTTATGATAACTCTTCTGTAACTTTAGTCCTAAACACTGGAATCGATCCAAACTCGGTCCAACGTCTACTTAGAGTGTTATTGAGCTCTGATATTGTTTTCAAGAGGGATACTCAACCCCTTCTATTTTTTTATAATTTATTATTTTACGAATTTTGACTTCTATCATAACTCTTCTGTAACTTTAGTTCTGAACACTCGAATCTGTTCAAACTTAGTTCAACGTCTACTTGAAGTGTCCTTGAGGTCTGATATTATTTTCAAGAGGGATACTCAATCCCGTCTATTTTTTTATAATTTATTATGTTAAGAATTTTTACTTTTATCATAACTCTTCTGTAACTTTAGTTCTGAACACTCGAATCGGTTCAAACTTAATTCAACGTCTACTTGGAGTGTCTTTAAGGTCTGATATTATTTTCAAGAGGGATACTCAATTCCTTCTATTTTTTTTAAATTTATTAATCTAAGAAATTGGATTTTTATAATAATTCTTCTGTAACTTTAGTTCTGAACACTCGAATCTGTTCAAACTTAGTTTAACGTCTACTTTGAGTGTTTTTGAGGTCTGATATTATTTTCAAGAGGGATACTCAACCCATTCTATTATTTTATAATTTATTATTTTACGAATTTTGACTTTTATCATAACTCTTCTGTAACTTTGGTTCTGAACACTCGAATCGGTTCAAACTTAGTACAACGTCTACTTGGAGTGTCCTAAAAGTCTGATATTATTTTTAAGAGGGATACTCAACCCCTTCTATTTTTTTATAATTTATTATTTTACGAATTTTGACTTTTATCATAACTCTTCTGTAACTTTAGTTCTGAATACTCGAATCGGTTCAAACTTAGTTCAACGTCTACTTGGAGTGTCCTTAAAGTCTGATATTATTTTCAAGAGGGATACTCAACCCCTACTATTTTTTTATAATTTATTATATTGCGAATTTTGACTTTTATCATAACTCTTCTGTAACTTTAGTTCTGAACACTCGAATCGGTTCAAACTTAATTCAACGTCTACTTGGAGTGTCCTTGAGGTCTGATATTATTTTCAAGAGGGATACTCAATCCCGTCTATTTTTTTATAATTTATTATGTTAAGAATTTTGACTTTTATCATAACTCTTCTGTAACTTTAGTTCTGAACACTCGAATCGGTTCAAACTTAATTCAACGTCTACTTGGAGTGTCTTTAAGGTCTGATATTATTTTCAAGAGGGATACTCAATTCCTTCTATTTTTTTTAAATTTATTAATCTAAGAAATTGGATTTTTATAATAATTCTTCTGTAACTTTAGTTCTGAACACTCGAATCGGTTGAAACTTAGTTGAACGTCTACTTGGAGTGTCTTTAAGGTCTGATATTATTTTCAAGAGGGATACTCAATTCCTTCTATTTTTTTTTAAATTATTAATCTAAGAATTTTGACTTTTATCATAACTCTTATGTAACTTTAGTTCTGAACACTCGAATCGGTTCAAACTTAGTTCAACGTCTACTTGGAGTGTCCTTAAAGTCTGATATTATTTTCAAGAGGGATACTGAACCCCTTCTATTTTTTATAATTTATTATTTTACGAATTTTGACTTTTATCATAACTCGTCTGTAACTTTAGTTCTGAATACTCGAATCGGTTCAAACTTCGTTCAACGTCTACTTGGAGTGTCCTTAAAGTCTGATATTATTTTCAAGAGGGATACTCAACCCCTTCTATTTTTTATAATTTATTATTTTACGAATTTTGACTTTTATCATAACTCGTCTGTAACTTTAGTTCTGAATACTCGAATCGGTTCAAACTTCGTTCAACGTCTACTTGGAGTGTCCTTAAAGTCTGATATTATTTTCAAGAGGGATACTCAACCCCTTCTATTTTTTACAATTTATTATTTTACGAATTTTGACTTTTATCATAACTCGTCTGTAACTTTAGTTCTGAACACTCGAATCGGTTCAAACTTCGTTCAACGTCTACTTAGAGTGTCCTTAAGGTCTGATATTATTTGCAAGAGGGATACTCAATTCCTTCTATTTTTTTTTTAATTTATAAATTTATTTTTGTATTTTTATGATAACTCTTCTGTAACTTTAGTCCTAAACACTCGAATCGATCCAAACTCGGTCCAACGTCTACTTAGAGTGTTATTGAGCTCTGATATTGTTTTCAAGAGGGATACTCAACCCCTTCTATTTTTTTATAATTTATTATTTTACGAATTTTGACTTTTATCATAACTCTTCTGTAACTTTAGTTCTGAACACTCGAATCTGTTCAAACTTAGTTCAACGTCTACTTGGAGTGTCTTTAAGGTCTGATATTATTTTCAAGAGGTATACTCAATTCCTTCTATTTTTTTTTAAATTATTAATCTAAGAATTTTGACTTTTATCATAACTCTTCTGTAACTTTAGTTCTGAACACTCGAATCGGTTCAAATTTAGTTCAAAGTCTACTTGGAGTGTCATTGAGCTCTGATATTGTTTTCAAGAGGGATACTCAACCCCTTCTATTTTTTTATAATTTATTATTTTACGAATTTTGACTTTTATCATAACTCGTCTGTAACTTTAGTTCTGAATACTCGAATCGGTTCAAACTTCGTTCAACGTCTACTTGGAGTGTCCTTAAAGTCTCATATTATTTTCAAGAGGGATACTCAACCCCTTCTATTTTTTATAATTTATTATTTTACGAATTTTGACTTTTATCATAACTCGTCTGTAACTTTAGTTCTGAATACTCGAATCGGTTCAAACTTCGTTCAACGTCTACTGGGAGTGTCCTTAAAGTCTGATATTAGTTTCAAGAGGGATACTCAACCCCTTCTATTTTTTATAATTTATTATTTTACGAATTTTGACTTTTATCATAACTCGTCTGTAACTTTAGTTCTGAACACTCGAATCGGTTCAAACTTCGTTCAACGTCTACTTAGAGTGTCCTTAAGGTCTGGTATTATTTGCAAGAGGGATACTCAATTCCTTCTATTTTTTTTTAATTTATAAATTTATTTTTGTATTTTTATGATAACTCTTCTGTAACTTTAGTCCTAAACACTGGAATCGATCCAAACTCGGTCCAACGTCTACTTAGAGTGTTATTGAGCTCTGATATTGTTTTCAAGAGGGATACTCAACCCCTTCTATTTTTTTATAATTTATTATTTTACGAATTTTGACTTCTATCATAACTCTTCTGTAACTTTAGTTCTGAACACTCGAATCTGTTCAAACTTAGTTCAACGTCTACTTGAAGTGTCCTTGAGGTCTGATATTATTTTCAAGAGGGATACTCAATCCCGTCTATTTTTTTATAATTTATTATGTTAAGAATTTTTACTTTTATCATAACTCTTCTGTAACTTTAGTTCTGAACACTCGAATCGGTTCAAACTTAATTCAACGTCTACTTGGAGTGTCTTTAAGGTCTGATATTATTTTCAAGAGGGATACTCAATTCCTTCTATTTTTTTTAAATTTATTAATCTAAGAAATTGGATTTTTATAATAATTCTTCTGTAACTTTAGTTCTGAACACTCGAATCTGTTCAAACTTAGTTTAACGTCTACTTTGAGTGTTTTTGAGGTCTGATATTATTTTCAAGAGGGATACTCAACCCATTCTATTATTTTATAATTTATTATTTTACGAATTTTGACTTTTATCATAACTCTTCTGTAACTTTGGTTCTGAACACTCGAATCGGTTCAAACTTAGTACAACGTCTACTTGGAGTGTCCTAAAAGTCTGATATTATTTTTAAGAGGGATACTCAACCCCTTCTATTTTTTTATAATTTATTATTTTACGAATTTTGACTTTTATCATAACTCTTCTGTAACTTTAGTTCTGAATACTCGAATCGGTTCAAACTTAGTTCAACGTCTACTTGGAGTGTCTTTAAAGTCTGATATTATTTTCAAGAGGGATACTCAACCCCTACTATTTTTTTATAATTTATTATATTGCGAATTTTGACTTTTATCATAACTCTTCTGTAACTTTAGTTCTGAACACTCGAATCGGTTCAAACTTAGATCAACGTCTACTAAAAGGGTCATTGAGCTCTGATATTATTTGCAAGAGGGATACTCAATCCCTTAAATTTTTTTAAAATTTGTTAATTTATGAATTTGGATTTTTATAATAAATCTTCTGTAACTTTAGTTCTGAACACTCGAATCTATTAAAACTTAGTTCAACGTCTACTTAGAATGTCATTGAGATCTGATATTATTTTCAAGAGGAATACTCAATCCCTTCTATTTTTTTAAAATTACAGTTACAGAAGAGTTATGATAAAAGTCAAAATTCATGAATTAATAATTTAAAAAAAAAAAGTTAAGTTTGAACAGATTCGAGTGTTCAGAACTAAAGTTACTGAAGAGTTATGATAAAAGTCAAAATTCGCAATATAATAAATTATGAAAATATAGAAGGGATTGAGTATCCCTCTTGAAAATAATATCAGACCTCAAGGACACTCCAAGTAGACGTTGGACCGAGTTTGGATCGATTCGAGTGTTCAGGATAAAAGTAACAGAAGAGTTATCATAAAATTCCAAATACATAAATTAATAAATTTAAAAAAATAGAAGGGATTGAGTATCCCTCTTGAAAATAATATCAGACCTCAATGACATTCTTAGTAGAGGTTGACCTAAGTTTGAACAGATTCGAGTGTTCAGAACTAAAGTTACAGAAGAGTTATGATAAAAGTCAACATTCGTAATATAATAAATTATAAAAAAATAGAAGGGATTGAGTATCCCTCTTAAAAATAATATCAGATCTCAATGACATTCTAAGTAGACGTTGAACTAAGTTTGAACAGATTCGAGTGTTCAGAACTAAAGTTACAGAAGAGTTATGATAAAAGTCAAAATTCGCAATATAATAAATTATGAAAATATAGAAGGGATTGAGTATCCCTCTTGAAAATAATATCAGACCTCAAGGACACTCCAAGTAGACGTTGAACTAAGTTTGAACAGATTCGAGTGTTCAGAATTAAAGTTACAGAAGAGTTATCATAAAATTCCAAATTCATGAATTAATAAATTTAAAAAAAAATAGAAGGAATTGAGTATCCCTCTTGAAAATAATATCAGACCTCAAGGACACTCCAAGTAGACGTTGAACTAAGTTTGAACAGATTCGAGTGTTCAGAACTAAAGTTACAGAAGAGTTATGATAAAAGTCAAAATTCGCAATATAATAAATTATGAAAATATAGATAGAAGGAATTGAGTATCCCTCTTGAAAATAATATCAGACCTCAAGGACACTCCAAGTAGACGTTGGACCGAGTTTGGATCGATTCGAGTGTTCAGGATAAAAGTAACAGAAGAGTTATCATAAAATTCCATCATCATCTTCCTGCCCTTGTCCCGTGTTATTTGGGGTCGGCGCAACATGTTTTTTTCTTCCATTCTGCCCTGTCACTCGTCATACTATCACTAACTTCCTTTTCTTTCATATCACTCTTCACACAATCCATCCATCTTTTCTTTGGTCTCCCTCTCCCTCTCCATCCATCCACATGTAAACTCATAACTCTTTTAGTAACATGCGTTTCATCCCTCCTCTTCACATGACCATACCAAGACAAACGATTCCCTTTCAACTTTTCAGTCACTGGCGCCACTTTCAAACTTCCCCTAATATACTCATTTCTCACTTTATCCATTCTCGTCACACCACACATCCATCTTAACATTCTCATCTCCGCTACGTGCAATCTTTTTTCATCCGTCTTTTTCACAGCCCAACATTCTGATCCATACAGTATGACAGGCCTTATCACGGACTTGTAGATTTTACCCTTCAACTTGAGGGGCATCCGTGGGTCACAAGTTGTTCCCGTGACCTGTCGCCATTTCATCCATCCTGCGTTGATCCGATGTGTTACGTCCCGGTCTACCTCACCATCCCCTTGGACGAGTGACCCGAGATACCGAAAGTCGGAGCAGATCGGTATGGGTGTTCCAGCGAGAGATAAAGGCACTGGATTGGAGAGACCGCCGAAATCGCAGAACAAGTATTCCGTTTTGGTTCTACTCAATTTCAGGCCAACACTCTCCAGTCTGTGCCACCATACCTCCAATCATAAAATAAAGTTATCATAAAATTCCAAATTCATAAATTATAAATTTAAAAAAAATAGAAGGAATTGAGTATCCCTCTTGAAAATAATATCAGACCTCAAGGACACTCCAAGTAGACGTTGGACCGAGTTTGGATCGATTCGAGTGTTCAGGATAAAAGTAACAGAAGAGTTATGATAAAAGTCAAAATTCATGAATTAATAAATTAAAAAAAAAAATAGAAGGGATTGAGTATCCCTCTTGAAAATAATATCAGATCTCAATGACATTCTAAGTAGACGTTGAACTAAGTTTGAACAGATTCGAGTGTTCGTAACTAAAGTTACAGAAGAGTTATAATAAAAATCCAAATCCATGAATTAATAAATTGAAAAAAATAGATGGAATTGAGTATCCCTCTTGCAAATAATATCAGACCTCAAGGACACTCCAAGTAGACGTTGAACTAAGTTTGAACAGATTCGAGTGTTCAGAACTAAAGTTACAGAAGAGTTATCATAAAAATCCAAATCCATGAATTAATAAATTTAAAAAAATAGATGGAATTGAGTATCCCTCTTGCAAATAATATCAGACCTCAAGGACACTCCAAGTAGACGTTGAACTAAGTTTGAACAGATTCGAGTGTTCAGAACTAAAGTTACAGAAGAGTTATCATAAAAATCTAAATACATAAATTAATAAATTTAAAAAAAATAGAAGGAATTGAGTATCCCTCTTGAAAATAATATCAGACCTCAAGGACACTCCAAGTAGACGTTGGACCGAGTTTGGATCGATTCGAGTGTTCAGGATAAAAGTAACAGAAGAGTTATGATAAAAGTCAAAATTCATGAATTAATAAATTAAAAAAAAAAATAGAAGGGATTGAGTATCCCTCTTGAAAATAATATCAGACCTCAATGACATTCTTAGTAGACGGTGACCTAAGTTTGAACAGATTCGAGTGTTCAGAACTAAAGTTAAAGAAGAGTTATCATAAAAATCCAAATTCATGAGCTAATAAATTAAAAAAAAAAATAGAAGGAATTGAGTATCCCTCTTGCAAATAACATCAGACCTCAAGGACACTGCAAGTAGACGTTGAACTAAGTTTGAACAGATTCGAGTGTTCAGAACTAAAGTTACAGAAGAGTTATGATAAAAGTCAAAATTCGCAATATAATAAATTATGAAAAAATAGAAGGGATTGAGTATCCCTCTTAAAAATAATATCAGACCTCAAGGACACTCCAAGTAGACGTTGAACTAAGTTTGAACAGATTCGAGTGTTCAGAACTAAAGTTACAGAAGAGTTATGATAAAAGTCAAAATTCGCAATATAATAAATTATGAAAAAATAGAAGGGATTGAGTATCCCTCTTAAAAATAATATCAGACCTCAAGGACACTCCAAGTAGACGTTGAACTAAGTTTGAACAGATTCGAGTGTTCAGAACTAAAGTTACAGAAGAGTTATGATAAAAGTCAAAATTCGCAATATAATAAATTATGAAAAAATAGAAGGGATTGAGTATCCCTCTTAAAAATAATATCAGACCTCAAGGACACTCCAAGTAGACGTTGAACTAAGTTTGAACAGATTCGAGTGTTCAGAACTAAAGTTACAGAAGAGTTATGATAAAAGTCAAAATTCGTAATATAATAAATTATAAAAAAATAGAAGGGATTAAGTATCCCTCTTGAAAATAATAACAGACCTCAAGGACACTCCAAGTAGACGTCGTACTAAGTTTGAACAGATTCGAGTGTTCAGATCTAAAGTTACAGAAGAGTTATCATAAAAATCCAAATTTATGAATTAATAAATTTTAAAAAAATTGAAGGAATTGAGTATCCCTCTTGCAAATAATATCAGACCTCAAGGACACTCCATGTAGACGTTGGGCCGAGTTTGGATCGATTCGAGTGTTCAGGATAAAAGTAACAGAAGAGTTATCATAAAATTCCAAATACATAAATTAATAAATTTTAAAAAATAGAAGGGATTGAGTATCCCTCTTGAAAGTAACATCAGACCTTAATGACATTCTTAGTAGACGTTGAACTTAGTTTGAACAGATTCGAATGTTCAGACTAAAGTTACAGAAGAGTTATGATAAAAGTCAAAATTCATGAATTAATAAATTTAAAAAAAAAATAGAAGGGATTGAGTATCCCTCTTGAAAATAATATCAGATCTCAATGACATTCTATGTAGACGTTGAACTAAGTTTGAACAGATTCGAGTGTTCGTAACTAAAGTTACAGAAGAGTTATCATAAAAATCCAAATCCATGAATTAATAAATTTAAAAAAATAGATGGAATTGAGTATCCCTCTTGCAAATAATATCAGACCTCAAGGACACTCCAAGTAGACGTTGAACTAAGTTTGAACAGATTCGAGTGTTCAGAACTAAAGTTACAGAAGAGTTATCATAAAAATCCAAATCCATGAATAAATAAATTAAAAAAAATAGATGGAATTGAGTATCCCTCTTGCAAATAATATCAGACCTCAAGGACACTCCAAGTAGACGTTGAACTAAGTTTGAACAGATTCGAGTGTTCAGAACTAAAGTTACAGAAGAGTTATGATAAAAGTCAAAATTCGTAATATAATAAATTATAAAAAAATAGAAGGGATTGAGTATCCCTCTTAAAAATAATATCAGACCTCAAGGACACTCCAAGTAGACGTTGAACTAAGTTTGAACAGATTCGAGTGTTCAGAACTAAAGTTACAGAAGAGTTATCATAAAAATCCAAATTTATGAATTAATAAATTTTAAAAAAATTGAAGGAATTGAGTATCCCTCTTGCAAATAATATCAGACCTCAAGGACACTCCAAGTAGACGTTGAACTAAGTTTGAACAGATTCGAGTGTTCAGAACTAAAGTTACCGAAGAGTTATCATAAAAATCCAAATACATAAATTAATAAATTATAAAAAAATAGAAGGGATTGAGTATCCCTCTTGAAAATAATATCAGAGCTCAATGACACTCCAAGTAGACGTTGAACTAAATTTGAACCGATTCGAGTGTTCAGAACTAAAGTTACAGAAGAGTTATGATAAAAGTCAAAATTCTTAACATAATAAAGTATAAAAAAATAGAAGGGGTTGAGTATCCCTCTTGAAAATAATATCAGACCTAGAGGACACTCCAAGTAGACGTTGGACCGAGTTTGGATCGATTCGAGTGTTCAGGATAAAAGTAACAGAAGAGTTATCATAAAATTCCAAATACATAAATTAATAAATTTAAAAAAAATAGAAGGAATTGAGTATCCCTCTTGAAAATAATATCAGACCTCAATGACATTCTTAGTAGACGTTGAATTAAGTTTGACCCGATTCGAATGTTCAGGACTAAAGTTACAGAAGACTTATCATAAAAGCCAAAATTCGTAACATAATAAATTATAAAAAAATAGAAGGGATAGAGTATCCCTCTTGAAAATTATATCAGACCTTAATGACCCTGTAAGTAGACGTTGGACCGAGTTTGGATCGATTCGAGTGTTCAGGATAAAAGTAACAGAAGAGTTATCATAAAAATCCAAATTCATAAATTGATAAATTAAAAAAAAAATAGAAGGGATTGAGTATCCCTCTTGAAAATAATATCAGACCTCAATGACATTCTTAGTAGACGTTGAATTAAGTTTGAACCGATTTGAGTGTTCTGGACTAAAGTTACAGAAGACTTATGATAAAAGCCAAAATTCGTAACATAATAAATTATAAAAAAATAGAAGGGATAGAGTATCCCTCTTGAAAATTATATCAGACCTTAATGACCCTGTAAGTAGACGTTGGACCGAGTTTGGATCGATTCGAGTGTTCAGGATAAAAGTAACAGAAGAGTTATCATAAAAATCCAAATTCATAAATTGATAAATTAAAAAAAAATAGAAGGGATTGAGTATCCCTCTTGAAAGTAACATCAGACCTTAATGACATTCTTAGTAGACGTTGAACTTAGTTTGAACAGATTCGAATGTTCAGACTAAAGTTACAGAAGAGTTATGATAAAAGTCAAAATTCATGAATTAATAAATTTAAAAAAAAAATAGAAGGGATTGAGTATCCCTCTTGAAAATAATATCAGACCTCAATGACACTCTAAGTAGACGTTGGATCAAATTTAAACCGATTCGAGTGTTTAGAACTAAAGTTACGGGGGATTAGTTTTAAAAATATTATTTAATTTGCAATTAAAATGTTTGGACTTATTACAGGAATCTTACCATCTGCGTAAATTTATTGTTTTGGCTGTTGAAACAGTACCATACAGCTCTATTTAACTTTACATTGAAAATTTGGTTCTGGGCCTAGGGACCCACACTAGATCCACCCTGACTTGTTTGGCTGCTAGCTTCAGTTTCATGGAATCTTAATGTATTTGGATGGTCGGTTACCCATCCAAAAACTGACCTCGGCAAGTATTGCATAACCTTGGAAATCAGCCCATGCGGCTGTTATTATTCTAGCTACGAGCCTTTTTTTATAGGAACGCCTATGAATTACTGCCTAAGGCCGGCTGAACAGGTTTGGTTCCCTAGTTAGGTTTCCTGATCAGGAATTCAGATTTGGAAACCTAAATGTTCTGCTTACACACAAAATGATCAACCAGGCGCACTCGTCCTTATTTTTTCCAAATAGAAAAATACCTGGCGTTTCGAAATTTTTGCCGTTCGTCCGGGTCATAAGAACGGAAAACCTGATCACGTCATTCCCGACAATGCGTTCGCGTACATTTTAGCTAATAACCAGAAAACCGAATTCGGAAACCGTACGTTTGAGGCCAGCCTAAGTACTGGTGATATATCATTCCTAATACAAAAAACGAGACGTTTGCGCTAGTCTCACGGAATTCCGTACCTGTATTCATTGGGCACGCCACAATTATGGCGGTAAGTCCCCTCTTTGAGGCGTGGTTGGAAAGACCTCACGGCGTCCTCACCTTCCGCATGACGCAGGTTCTCACCGAACACGGTAAGTTCGGGAAGTTCCTGCACCGGATTCGTGCGGAAGAGACGCCCGGGTGTCGCCACTGTGCGGACCGCCCGGAGGACACGGTGGAGCACACGGTGGAGGTGTGCCCCGCTTGGGCAGAGCAACGCCGTGTCCTCGTGGGGGCGATCGGCGGCGGCGATCTCTCGCGCCGGGCCTTGGTACAGGCCATGGTCCGGAGCGAGGAGGAGTGGCAGGCGGTCGCCTCCTTCTGCGAAGCAGTAATGCTAGCAAAAGAGGCGGCCGATCGCGTGAGGCAACGGCAACGGTCCTCACGCCCCAACCGCCGCCGGGATTCCGATCCCGATTTCCGGCCACCGTAGGCGAGGGCTTGCGGACGGCGAGCAATGGGTGGCTCGCCGTCCGATCGTCCGGTAACTGTCCGGACCGAGCCCAAGTCGTCGACGGCGCGTATTGTTCCACGCGCGCCTCAGGGAGATGTCAGCAAATCGTAGGGGCCCAACAGGGTCGAAGCCTACTGGGGCCACGGGTAGTGTGAAAGTGAAACCCGGGGCCCTGGGACGAAGGCAAAGAAGGAACAGGAGTGGGTTTTTAGTCAGTAAAAGTCTGACACTATTTTTCGCTCCGCCCAAGAGCGGGATTTGTCATAAGATGATTTTCCCACCTAAAAAAAAAAAAAAAAAAAAACCTGTATTCATAAATAGGACACCGAATTCAGAAACCGCACGTTTGCGGCCAGCCTATATTCCTTAAAAAACGTATATCAATAGGGTGACTGGTAATTAGTGTACGATACTTAAACACGTAATTGTGCTCATGATAACCAACAACTTTTACTATGGGAACAAATCTGAAACCGCGAAAAAAAATCAGCTGTTCAGTACATTTATGTTTGCCTAATGTACTGAACAGCTGATATTTTTTTCGCGATATTGGCTTTGCTCCCATAGTAAAAATTATTTGCTATCATGAGCACATTCACGTGTTTCAGTATCGTACACTAATTACCAGTCACCCTATATATATCAAATATGTTCCTCCCAGCCTGTATAATTAGGATAGTGAATCCTATGTAGGTGCTAGTGTACACACAGATCACATAGTTAAACATCCTGGTGCGAACTAATATCCGTCGACGCGATTAAGGTCGAATACCTACTCAAGTGGACGGGCCAATGTTATGTGTGAGTTTATATGTTGTGTGAACGCACTCACCAGTTCCTAGTTTCTTTTTTAGGGTTTCGTACCTCAAAATGAAAAAAACGGTACCCTTATAGGATCACTTTGTTGTCCATCTATCTGTCTGTCAAAACCCTTTATTTCGGGAACGCGTAGAGGTATTGAGTTGAAATTAAAATCATATACTCAAGTTTGCCATTTCCTAATGCTGTGAAAAAAATGAAATTTCTAAGTTAACGAAAAAAAAAGATACCGCCGTTTATGTCTCAAAAAACGTATATTTCGACAATCTCGAGGAAATCAAAATTCATAGGGTATCGTTGACCCAGAATCGTGAAATATTGCATAAAGCAAGGTCTTATAGAATAGGAATAAATTTGAAACTGTAAATTTGTTGTTATTTTACAACAAAAAAAAAAAAATTGCGATTTAGAAAAATCTTCCAGACTCGATTCGGGAATTGAACCATTTACATAGGTAAGTTTGTACGGAACTCTCAGGGCGCGAGTCCGACTCGCACTTGTCCAGTTTTTTTATTGATATGAACTAGAGCTTGACTGCGATCCCACCTGATGGTAAGCAGTGATTGTGAAACGCACTAGTTTATTAAGCACCTATTCACTTTAGCCTTGAAGACACCTAAATTATAATCTGACGGGAAGACCGCAGCAGCAAATTGTTCCAGTTCTTTGATGTACGCGGTATAAACGATGAGGCGAAACGCTTAGTCCAGACCGTAGAGGTTTCAACAATGTAAGGGTGGACACTCGTTGACGTCGTCGGGTTGTCCGATGGAAGAGTAGAAAGGCGATAGCGGAATCAAGTCATGTAATGCACACTCACCAAAATGAATCCTATAAAATACCAAAATTCAGCTAGGCACACAGCAGGCTTAGGCTAGCGACAGGGACTAAAAGTTGCTAGCCAACTAAGTTGCTCGTGTGTGTGTTCCCTAAGAATAAAATAAAAGAAAGCCGTCAGAGCCGTACATTGTGTTGAACCTCTTAATTTTTGAAGTCGATTAAAAAGCCTGAGAATTATGACGAAGGTTGACTGCGAGGAGTTTTCTGAAGCGATAAGTGCGCCCTTTGTTTGTTTTTGATTTTAATGTAAATTTTATTTATTTATTATTTTTATTTATTTGTCGTTTATTTCAGGCATTGATTAACCTATAGTAACATTATAGAATAAAACAAAATTGTTATAACATAATAAATAAATTAAATTAAATACCTACATTTAAAAAAAAAAAAAACAAAAGTACAGTTAAAGTTTTGTTACTATTTTGGTGTACAATAAAGTTTACTCTATTCTATTCTATTCTATTCTATTCTATTCTATTAGATTATATCTATAAATTATTGAAACATTGATAAAATTATTGATAAATTATTGTAAATTATTATTATTACCATTGAAGAGCATTATTAAATCAACAAAAAGCGGTAAAGGCTAAAGTAGATACTTTTGTTTTGTAAAACAAGATCACTGTTTTATCCTTTTGTAGGCCTTATTTCTAGATTGCGTTGATCGTTGCTCCAAGGAGTAGCAGACCTGTATAATAGCATAATATAATCAGCTTTAAAATATTCTCACTGCTGGGTTTCAGGCCTCCTCTTTAGTAGAGGGAATGGGCCGTAATCCACATCGCGAGCCCAGTTTGGGTTGGTGGATGTCACATGTTTTCGAATTTTTGGTTCTAGGACATGCCCGTTTCCTCACGATGTTTTCCTTCACCGTTTTGAGAGCAGTGGTGATATAATAAATTACACAAAGTAATGCACCTGACTGGGTTTGAACCCACGACCTACTACTCGAAAATAGGGGCCGTTACCATTGGGCTACCACTGCTCCCCTGCATAGCTGAGTATTTCATATTAATTTCAGCTGAATATCTCCACGCGTTCTAGAGAAAAAGGGTCCATATGGAAAGACGGGCAACAAAGTGATCCTGAAAGGGGTCCGTTTTGACCAACTAACGCAAGGTAGTAAGTAGAGTTTCCTCTCCTTGTTTGTATTTTTAAAATGTTCTCTAAATCACATGTCCGCCACGTCCTCGGCACAACAAGGATTTTCTACACAGCGAACCGTAATTTGTGTAATAAATGTATGTAAATTAAGTCTACTTGTAATGCAATACTGCTTTGAGGCTTGTATTGTGATTACCGTAATCTCGTGCCTTTGATCCTCGTGCTACATGACCAGTTTACATAGTATGAACATGGTGAAAAGGGGAAGTGACTGTTTACAGATTTTGCACGCGTCATGCTCGTGAACGGGTGCCGTCAGTTGAGACTGGTCATCTCTTAGCTGCCAGTGGCTTAATTCAATTTCTATCTTTTTAATTAGTTTTTATTCTTATTTATCTACATTGTGCTCTCTTATTAGAAGCGACATGAAATATGTAACCAAGATTTATGTAACTCATAATATGATTTAAAAGAGTGTCCATTTTACCAAATCAGAAATCAGAAACGTTTATTTCAAATAGACCAATTACAGGCACTTTTGAATTGTCAAAATGTCGCTCAGTCAAAAAAAACAAAGTGAATCTAAATTGCACGTTCCAAAGCGTAGTTCTCTATGGAGAAGAACGTGCAAGAAACTCCATGGACACTCTTTTAAATCATATTATGAGTTACATAAATCTTGGTTACATATTTCTTGTCGCTTCTAATACTATCTATATCTTACAGACCTAAACCCATTCGTGATCCTTCACCGCAGCTTTTGAAGGCCTCCCACAAGGTGGACGAATAATCGGGTAAGGGTAACGCTAATGGTAATTGACTGGCCCGTTGCGTTGGTCTAGTGGTTAGTGGCCCTGACTGTTATGCCGGAGGTCGTGGGTTCGATTCCCACCCAGGACAAATATTTGTGTGATTAGCATGATCATTTGTTCTGTGTCTGGGTGTAATTTATCTATATATGTAAGTATGTAGAAATAAATAAGTATATTTATCAGTTGCCTAGTACTCATAACACAAGCTCTGCTTAGCTCGGGACTAGATGGCGTTGTGTGATAGTTGTGGAATATTATTATAAGCATAGCATAATCAGCCTTATAATGTTCCTACTGTTGGGACTCAGGCCTCCTCTCTAGGAAAGAGCCGTATTCCACCACGCGGGCCCAGTGCGGGTTGGTGGATGTCACATGTCTTCGAATTTTTGGTTCTAGGACATGCTGGTTTCCTCACGATGTTTTCCTTCAATGTTTTGTGAGCAGTGGTGATGAAAATAAATTACAGAAAGTAATGCGCTTGGCTGGGTTTGAACCCGCGACCTACAAACTCATAAGAATATTATTATTATTTTTGTTTATTCATTAATTTAAACATATAAATTATATTTTCAAATATTTCAATAAAATAAATTAAAAAAAAAAAACATTTAAAAATATAATAATAATTATTATTTTTATATTAATCCGATGGGTATGAGACGCACTGGACTGTTCGTTCTAGCGGCACTATGTCCAATGGTGGACTTCTTTCTGCTGAAATGATGATGATGATGATGATCTTTCAGTTGCTTTTTACGTTCTACCGCTGCGGTAACTCTTTTGTACAATATCGCAGCTCTGTACTGCCCCCCCTAGCCAAGTTACAACCGTTTTATTTCGATTCTCTTTTCGTTGATCGCCTCGAGTCAGCCACGCCTCTTATTCCTTTGTTCTGACGCCATCTCAACGCTCAGTCACGCGGTCAGAACAAATGAATCGGAGACGTGGCCTACTCGAGGCGTTCGACGCAAGAAAATCGAAACGAAACGATCATAACTTGGCTAGGGGGGCTGATTCGATTACGAATGTTCTTTTTCTGGCGGAAAACTACAATGTTGCTGAGTTTCTTCAACAAAATGTCAAGTTCAAAAATTATTTAGTGTTTGATACGGAATACATTCACTCTGTTTTCCATTAGATTGTGGATGTAACACATTCTGATGCTTTTGAAGTATTTTTCAGCGAATATATCGAGTAAGCCTTCTTAAGTAATAAGGCAATCTTTGCTGAGGTAGTCAATAGTATAATACACACCTGTTTCAATATATATACATATATTATTTACTTGGATATTGTGCGTCTGTTTGTCTATTTAATTCAAGTGCTTTATTTATTGGTAGGTTTACTGTTTTCCTGGTAATTTGAGAAGATGGAAAGGCCGTATCTACTTTATATGGGATGAGTTTCCAATGGTATTATTAGTTAGTAAAAGTCAATGTAGGTATTGATCTATATCATTCTATATATATAAAAGCGAAATACCCACCACGAAAACCCAGAAACTATAACACTTACAAACTTAAAATTTGGCAGGTAGGTTCCTAATAGACATCGACTAAGAACGGATTTTACGAAACTAAGGAGATGAAACGGGGGTCCAAAGTTTGTATGGAGAAACTTATTTTCACGCGGGCGACGCCGCTGGCAGAAGTAAATTCTATATAATATTGTCCAGTGGTGCAGATACTTAAGAAAAGAACTGCACGAATTTGATATAACGCGTAGGTATACGAACTTAATAAAAAAGAAAAAAAACAATCACACACATACACCATCACACACACGCAATCACACGATCACACCACCACACACACACACACACACACATAAACGCATCTTCAATTTTTATATTTTTTAAATTAGCTAACTTTTTTTTCTTTTGTTTATTTTTACCTTTTAAATTCAAAGAATAATAATAGCAAAATATACACAAAACCTGCATTTATTAATTAATTTGTAAATTTACGGAAAGGACTGGACCTCACGACACAGGTTATCCTAGTGTGGGGGCCAGAGATATATTGTTTATTTTAGTTTATAAGTCAACTGATGTACCTAATTTGTGTATCTTGTATAAATACCGGCACGAATCTTTAGCGCTCGGCGAAAAAGTTGGGATCGCTTTGCGCATCGTAAACATCCGCGGAGCAATCACTGTACAAGGATTGCATTGCCCGCCCCCGCGTCTCACTTCATACCACTAAAGAGACCCGATATTTCATTTCTGCGCAAGTGGAAGTCAACGCTAAAGATCCATGCCGGTATTTGTACTAACGTTTTAAACAAATAAAGATTATTATTATTATTATTTGACATCACAATATCCACTAGAAATCGATTTGCGAATAACTCAATCAGACATTGCTTAACTTGAAAAAATTCCATCAAAAACCTAAAGTGTAAAGTTATATTGGGCTGTCAGCTATATCTTGTGATGAGGGTGTAACAAAGTACATTATTGCAAAGCTTCTTATCACTTCACATCAGGCAATTCCTTTTATTAAAAACTTTCAAATTCAAGTCGCAATATCACCTCAACGGTCAATATCAAAAACTTGTCAAATCGTAGTGTCTAACGTCTACATTTCAATAAGAATTTCAAGAATATTCATATACAGTCAACAAAGGAGACGTAGGCGTGGGCTTGCGGACGGCGAGCAATGGGTAGCTCGCCATCCGGCCGTCCGGTAACCGTCCGGACCAAGTCCGAATCATCGAAGGCGCGTAGTGTTTCATGGGCGCCTCAAGGAGATGTCAGCAATACCGTTTGGCCCAGCAGGGTCGATGCTCACTGGGGCCATGGGTTGTGCAAAAGAGAACCTCCGGGCCCTGGATCGAAGGCACAGAAGGAACATAGGAGTGGGTTTTAATCAGTAAAAGTCTGACACACCCTGCCGCTCCGCCCAAATGCGAGAGAAGTCATTTTCCACCTAAAAAAGGGGTTGTCACAGAGTTGAAGTTTTTATGAAAACCGGAATAAGTATGAAACATAACTCACGGTAAATAAACAACTCATTAGCATAGCATAGTCAGCCTTATAATGTTCCCACTGTTGAGACTCAGGCCTCCTCTCTAGGAGCGGAAATGGGCTGTAATCCACCACGCGGGCCCATTGCGGTTTGGTGGATGTCACATATCTTCGAATTTTTGGTTCTAGGATATGCCGGTTTCCTCACGATGTTTTCCTTAACCGTTTTGAGAGCAGTCGTGATGAAATAAATTACACAAAGTAATTCGCCTGGCTGGGTTTGAAACCGCGACCTACAACTCGTAAGTCGGGGCCACCATTGCTCTGCTACAACTCATTCATTCATCATCATCATTTCAGCCGAAAAACGTCCACTGTTGGACATAGGCCTCCCCCAAGCGTCTCCACAACGACCGATCCTGTGCGTCTCGCATCCACAACAACAACAACTCATTAATAAAATCAAAATTCATTCAAATTCAAACTTCTGAGAACCGTGGTTTCTTATCTCCTTTGTAGACTGTATCAGATGGCCAGCTTTGCAGCTCCTATAAATAAACTAAAAATAGAATCGGAACCATTACACGACTAGTTAGATTTTAATCCCCTCGGGGATATTACACTGAATATAACATTGCTACGTTCGGATTGCAAACCCCATTGGGTTACAATCTGTTTCTGATACAAATCCTTTTGCAACAAAACAGATTATTGTGTAATGAATGTTGCTGAATGATTTAAAAAAGCGTTCATGTTATCTCCCCCTCCCGCTCTGGATAGAACGGGGGGGGGGGAGTGTCAGACTTTTACTGACAAAAATCAACAACAGTTTACCTTTTTTAGGGTTCCGTACCTCAAAAGAAAAAAACGGAAACCCTTCAGGATCACTTTGTTGTCCCTCTGTCTATCTGTCTGTCAAGACCCTTTATCTCGGGAACACGTGGAGGTATCGAGTTGAAATTATAACCACTCAAGTCTGCGGTCCTTTGAAGCTGTGAAAAAAATCAAACTTCTGAGTTAACGAAAAAAAACAGATACGGCCGTTTATGTCACAAAAAACGTGTATACGTGACACTCTCAAGGGAATCAAAATTCATGGGGTTGTTCGCGTATTTCCTGGAACAAGTTTTTTAAAATATTCGAGTAAATCACAGAATTACTGAATGCTAACAGAGTTTTCAGGTGTTATCTTTTTTTTTTCGCTTTGCCTTTTCGTCAAACATCGCGTTGGATTGCGTTAGATGAAGTAACAAGTTTTTAAACCATGCTCGATGTTGACGATAGGCGAGTGAAAAAGGACCATCTTAAGTATCTTTAAAAGAGATGCGAGAAGTTGTTCCCACTCAGTATTTGTTTAATAAATAATTTGCTGTCCAACTCAAATGTATGTACCTACTATCTATTAATTACTGGTCTACATACATCACAATGCCAGACTAATTTTAGATGATAGACAGCACTAGACAGGCGCGTTCAGTTCGAGAACATAATTATGTCGAGATGGTTTGATCATTGAGTGTTCTAAATCAAAAGCAATTCGTTGTTAGTACATGGAATTTTATGTATATAGGTCACAGGTATATCATAATTCATCTGTTTGTCTACTGTCGTTTTTATGAAGCCTTTAAGGTAATTGGCAATGCTTCCCATCGTATTTGATACATGTTTAAAAGTTATTAAATGGTAGATATTTTTTTATTACTCAATCAATAAGAAAAATCAGCCTTCTTACTGGTATTTCCATTCTGTACAAGGCCACAACGAAAAGGTGTGAAACTAGTTGCGTATAGATTGGAAATCACTTTTTAATCAATGTCTTCCAATCTATACAAGAGGGTTCAAGGGTTAACAGAAAATAAGTAGATATTTACGGTGAAAGAAAACATCGCGAGGAAACCGGCATGCCCTAGAACCAAAAATTCCAAGACATGTGACATTCACCAACCCGCACTGGGCCCGCGTGGTGGATTACGGCCCATTCCCTCTCCTAGAGAGAGGAGGCCTGAGTCCCAGCAGTGGGAACAATAAAAGGCTGATTATGGTTATGCTTAAGTAGATATACTGCTCTAAGTTCCCAGATAATGGAATCCTTCTATTACATTATCTGGGAACTTAGAGCAGTGGTTAGAGTGAGCGAACAAAGCCAATGAATGTAACTCCGTCATCCCTTTCATGTTAGGTTCCTTTAAGCCCTGCCAACAGAAAAAACGACTGTCGTCACCACAGTACTGGTGAATGAAGATTAATATTGAAGTTTAAGCTCCTATTTTTGTCTACTTTTGTATGAAATTGTTTATTCGATTTCGATTGTTTAGTCGATCGACTCTGATTGCAACCATCAACCGCTTAGATCAATTCAGTATAGCCAGTTGAATCGACGATCGTATCTCAGATTCTAAATGAAGTGACATTCTATTGTTGATAATGATTAGCGAAAAATCAACATGTAAGGTATGAGCACGTGGGGCTGCTGGAATGTTTAAAAGAGTAACCGTGGCCCTGGCACGCAAATAGGGTTGCCAGGTCTTCAAACCGAAAAGCCGGACAGACCAGCCAATTTAGCCGGACATTTGAGTAAAATGGCCGACAATTTTTTTTTAAAGTCGATCTAGACTTTTTTATTATTGATCATAACAGGTTCATATTTTTTAATTCTAATGAAACAACAATAAAATTGGCTAGTCCGCTCCGCTTACGCTAGCGATACAAGATAAAGTAGAAGACATGACGAATCTAAAAAAAAAAATTAAATGCTGGACCCCGCCTAATTTGGCCAGACACACAACTAAAAAGCCTGACTCTGTCCGGCTTTATCCGGGCCAGGTTTAGTTGTGTGTCTTACTATCTATTAATTACTGGTCTACATACTTCGACAATGCCAGACTGAATTTAGATGATAGACAACGCTAGACAGGCGCGTTCAGTTCGAGAACATAATTATGTCGAGATGGTTTGATCATTGAGTGTTCTAAATCAAACGCAATTCGTTGTTAGTACATGGAATTTCATGTATATAGGTCGGATGTATTTCATAATTCATCTATTTGCATACTATTGTCGTTTTGTATGAAGCCTAAGGTAATTGAAAATGCTTCCAATCGTATTTGATACGTGTTTAAAAGTTATTAAATGGTAGATATTTTTTATTACTCAATCAGTACGAAAAATCAGCATTCTTACGCGTATTTTCATTCTGTACAAGACCAGAAGGCAAAGGTGTAATATTAGTTGCGTATAGATTGGCAATCACTTTTTACAATGTCTTTCAATCTATACAAGAGGGTTCAAGGATTATCAGAAAATAAGTAGATATTTACGGTGAAAGAAAACATCGCGAGGAAACCGGCATGCCCTAGAACCAAAAATTCCAAGACATGTGACATTCACCAACCCGCACTGGGCCCGCGTGGTGGATTACGACCCATTCCCTCTCCTAGAGAGAGGAGGCCTGAGTCCCAGCAGTGGGAACAATAAAAGGCTGATTATGGTTATGCTTAAGTAGATATACTGCTCTAAGTTCCCAGATAATGTAATCCTTCTATTACATTATCTGGGAACTTAGAGCAGTGGTTAGAGTGAGCAAGCAAAGCGAATGAACGTAACACCGTCATCCCTTTCATGTTAGGTTCCTTTAAGCCCTGCCAACAGAAAAAACGACTGTCGTCACCACAGTACTGGTGAATGAAGATTAATATTGAAGTTTAAGCTCCTATTTTTGTCTACTTTTGTATGAAATTGTTTATTCGATTTCGATTGTTTAGTCGATCGACTCTGATTGCAACCATCAACCGCTTAGATCAATTCAGTATAGCCAGTTGAATCGACGATCGTATCTCAGATTCTAAATGAAGTGACATTCTATTGTTGATAATGATTAGCGAAAAATCAACATGTAAGGTATGAGCACGTGGGGCTGCTGGAATGTTTAAAAGAGTAACCGTGGCCCTGGCACGCAAATAGGGTTGCCAGGTCTTCAAACCGAAAAGCCGGACAGACCAGTCAATTTAGCCGGACATTTGAGTAAAATGGCCGACAATTTTTTTTTAAAGTCGAACTAGACTTTTTTATTATTGATCATAACAGGTTCATATTTTTTAATTCTAATGAAACAACAATAAAATTGGCTAGTCCGCTCCGCTTACGCTAGCGATACAAGATAAAGTAGAAGACATGACGAATCTAAAAAAAAAAATTAAATGCTGGACCCCGCCTAATTTGGCCAGACACACAACTAAAAAGCCTGACTCTGTCCGGCTTTATCCGGACACCTGGCAACGCTACACGCAAAGAATAACTGAAGGAACACAGGTGGGTTTTAGTCGGTAAAAGTCTGACTGTCTCTCGCTCCACCCAAAGCTAGAGGAGTTATTTGATGATTTCCCTTGTCAAAAAAAGGAAAGTTAGATAAGAGTTCTAACTTTAGTGAAGTTTAAACTTACTGTGAATATTTGTCGAAAAATGAACACAATTATCTACTCGTATATATACAGGGTGTCTTTGAAATCGACGCATAAACGAAAACCTCGGATTCAGTACATGATTCTGGACGAAAGATTCCATCACTGAGGGGTCCAGAATCATGTACTGGATCCATGGTATTCGAATATTAAAAGGAGAAACTGATTAACTGACATAAACGCGGAAACTACTGGGATTAAGAGCATGAAATTGTGCACAATGTTTCATTTTGTGACCTAAGCCAGAGGATTTTCCAAAATTCAAATGGGAGTCCAAAGTTTGTATGGAGAAACCTACTACGTGGGCGAATCCGCTGTCAAAATTTAGTTTTCTAAAAAAGGTCGATATATTTTTAATCGATCAATATCAGTAGGTCGGCATCGACTAACCGTTATTTAGGTGTACCTAAGAAATTTAAAACCGTATCCAATAAAAAGTCCTTACCTGCAAAGATCTGGCGAGTTCTGAGTCCAGGTATCGTCCAGTAGTTCTCCTATCAGGCAGGGTGTATTTCGGCAAGGACTTGAAGAACCAGGCACCGGATTTCTTCCACATCTCTCTGGTTTCGGCGCACAGGTTGCACATGTAGGCCTCTCGCGAGTATAGTGGGGATCTGGAGCAAAAGATGAGGTTCATTGGCTAGATCTGATTTAATTCTATCTAATCTAACTAGCATTTAATGTGACCTGTATTGTCCTGCTTATTGGAGTATTTTACGGCTCACTAACACCACGACAAGCATATATAAGGTGTAAAAAAATTAACTTTAAGAATTTCGAGAGGACATTGTACTCCTCATTATGAACAACTTTTACTATGGGACCAAACCTGAAATCGCGAAAAAAAAATCAGCTGTTCCCTACGTTTATGTTCGCATAACTCGTCAAAATGTATGGAGCAGCTGTTTTTTTTTCGCTATTTCAGGTTTGGTCCCATAGTAAAAGTTGTTCATAATGAGGAGTACAATGTCCTCTCGAAATTCTTAAAGTTAATTTTTTTACACCTTATATATTCGCACTACACTACTGCTCCGATCAAACGCCGGATGGCGAATGGCAGGTGTCAAATATACATGGGCACAACATAATTATGGCGGTAAGTCCCCTCTTTGAGGAGTGGCTGGATAGGCAACACGGCGTCCATACCTTCCGCATGACGCAGGTCCTCACCGGACATGGTAAGTTTGGGAGGTTCCTGCACCGGATTCGTGCGGAAGAAACGCCCGGGTGTCACCATTGCGTGGACCGCCCGGAGGACACGGTGGAGCACTCGGTGGAGGTGTGCCCCACTTGGGAAGAGCAACGCCGTGTCCTCGTGGAGGCGATCGGCGGCGGTGATCTCTCGCGCCGGGCCTTGGTACAGGCCATGGTCCGGAGCGAGGAGGAGTGGCAGGCGGTCGCCTCCTTCTGTGAAGCAGTAATGCTAGCAAAGGAGGCGGCTGATAGCGTGAGGCAACGGTCCTCACGCCCCAACCGCCGCCGGGATTCCGATCCCGATTTCCGGCCACCGAAGGCGCGGGCTTGCGGACGGCGAGCAATGGGTGGCTCGCCGTCCGACCGTCCGGTAACCGTCCGGACCGAACCCAAGTCGTCGATGGCGCGTACTGTTTCACGCGCGCCTCAAGGAGATGTCAGCAATTGTAGGGGCCATCAGGGTCGAAGCCTACTGGGGCCAAGGGTCTGATTCTGAAAGGAAGACTCGGCCCTGGTACGAAAGGCAACGAAGGAACAGAGTGGGTTTTTAGTCAGTAAAAGTCTGACACTATCTCCCGCTCCGCCCAAGAGCGGGGGATGTCATAAGATGATTTTCTCACCGAAAAAAAAAAGATGTCAAATATTCATCATGTTATTGGCACTTGACACTACCATTATTTCAGCCAATGCACTACATGACCCAATGAGTGACTTTTCCAGCCCACAGCTCATCTGACTTGCGGTAGACATGTCCGGCCCACTAAATGCTAGGTGACATCACGAGAGACCAAGACAAACGTGGAGAGATAAACTAGTTTTTTTTATGTGGTTAAATCATCCAATGACATCCCCCACTCTTCGGCGGAGCTGGAGGGTGTGTAAGAATTTTACCCACTAAAAACCCACCCCTGTTCCTTCTTCCTTTCGGAAGCAGACCCTTGGCCTCAATAGGCTTCGACCCTGCTGGGCTCCTACGGTTTGCTGACCTCTCCTTGAGGCGCGCGTGGAACAGTACGTGCCGTGGCGTCAACGACTTGGGCTCGGTCCGAACGGTTACCGGGCTGTCGGAAAACAGACTCTTAGCAGACATATGGGCCCGCAATGGCCGAAGCCAGAAGTGTGAGAAAAAAGAAAAGGGACGCTTTTGCCCAGCAGTAGAATAAAACGGGTTAATTGATTAGAATCGTCCAAGCCTGGTATGACATGGGCAGACGATATTGTAGCCATCGCGGGTAAAACCTGGATGTACACAACAAAAGAGACCCCTGTGCCGAGCAATGGACGAAGGCGGGCCTTAGATGATAAAATTAATGACGAGAAAAACCTACCTTGTGTAAAATGCGTTCAAGGCAGAACACCGGTAAGATGATGAAATGCAATAAAGAAGGCTGTCGTAGGCAGTGTGTCCTGAACGGACCACACTGCATAAAACTGCGTAAATAGATATACAAATACGTAGAGATATGCATCTAGAGTTAGTGGTTGCGACGCTGAACAATGAGAGGGCCACGAAAATGAAGCTCTAAACTGTATTAACCTGTCTTTCTCTTAATCAGATAGAAATTTATTTATTTATTTTAGTTATCAGTAGAGCATGGGTATCTTAAGTTACGGTTTTTATACGAGAATATGAAGTCACATCCACATGTCCAATGCAATTCACTTCTGCTGTCGTACGAAACCTTACGATATTTACAACTATGAAAAGTAACAACAGAATGAAGACACTTCTAGTCATTGAGAGACATTTCTGGAATTGCTTATGGTGATCATTTAATTGGTTTTTAATGACGTTCATGTATGCATGTATGGTGGTCAAGTGAACCGACATACGAGTTTTTTAATGCCTGTAGTGACATCTATGGCGTCACATAAGAAATAATCCTGCATCGCGCAATTAAAGTTCTCCGCGTGTTTAGAACATATAGAACAGCCCGAAATCATCTATCGGGCAGTTGCCCACCAGACATAACACCGGCTGGAGGATCTTCCCTTTTCAACGGAGGTTTGCGGGACTTTACCCACTCTGTTCCTCATACCTCCAAAAAGACATACTCCATTGCGGCTGTGAACAGTTTCGGAGAAATGACGTCTCCCTACCTCACACCCCGCTGCAGGAGGATAGGTTTCGAGGTCTGGTCCTGAAGTCAGACTGACATAGTGGCGTTTTCGTATAAATACTTCAGCACTTCGATGTACCGATACTAAATCTGGCACCGTTGGAGAGACTGCAGCACAGCCCAAGTCTCAATCGAATCAAAGGCTTTCTCGTAGTCTACAAACGCTAGGCTGGGAGGCATATTATACTCCCCGATCTTTTGTATAACCTGCCGTAGCTTACAAATGTGCTCGTATGTATGTGGTCTACGGTGCTGAAGCCTTTTCAGAATTCGGCTTATTCGGGAGGCTGGAAGTCGTCGAACTTACGTGCGAGACGGTTCGTGATGACTCCGGAAAACAGGTTGTAGACATGGCTCAGAGTGAGATAGCCCTGTAATTCTTGAGCAGGGCCTTGTCGCCCTTCTTAAAGAAGAGTACTACCACACCTCCGCTCCATGCCTGTGGTATTTTTCCCTCGAGTATGACGGAATCAAACAGCTTCTGAAGGGCCTTTAGGATTAGTTTCCCACCCGCCTTCAGGAGTTCGACCGTAATTCCGTCATCACCCGGCGCCTTGTTTTTATTAAGCTGCTTAAGAGCCATCCAAATTTCGTACAGGCTGACGTCCGAGATATCTTCGGTATAGTGTCGGGTTAATCTAGCTCTTGGGTTGTTTGTGAGATCGCAGTGGGTTTGGTAATAAACGTGTACAACTGTCCATAAAATGCCTCGATCTGTCTCAGAAGCTCCGATTTGACGGATATGACTCTACTATCGTCGGTCTTCAGTTTCGTGAGCTGGCTTTGTCTAACAGACAGATCTCTTGCAAATGCCTTGGAGACCTTATTACGCTCAATCGCATCTTTAATCTTTCCGGTATTAAAGTGACGGATCGCGTTTCAAGGACTTAGAGATCCATTTATGGAGCTGCCGATTTATGCACACATCGTCTGAAGACTGCAGAATAAAAAAAAACTGCTCACTTCAGTTTAAAATAATATATTTATTACTCAATCCTTTGAATCGTCAAGAAGTCAGTCAGAAAAGTGATGCTGATTGCACATTCCAAAGCGTAGATCTCAACGGTTGTTGATTGAACAAGAGAGCTGTCATCCGCCATTATGCTACATCAACAGCTTTACCACGGATAATCACAAATACGTTTCGGTGTTGCCAGTACAATAGATCGATTGCAATGAACAATCGAATACAAAATAAATAAAATAATAATCTTGGTTACAAAAACAGAGTGCATAATCTGATTACGTATTAAAACCTAACATATACCATCCATAACCAGTAAAGAGGTTATACATATAACCTCTTTATTATCAATTAGAAATTTTATTTCTTTCTGCCTTAAACACCGAATTTTAATAACCGCCTTAAAATACTCCTTTAACATTCTTTTATTCGTCTTTATAAACAGTCATAAAGTCGATTCTCAGTTGTTTAAGAATTTAAAATAAGTTCAGCACCTATTGTTCAAGGGAACAAGGCGGAGAGCAAAGCTACTTAGAAGTTATTTCAACAAAGTTTCAATTCAGTGCGGTCATGTAACTTTGTGTTAAGTTCACTTTCTTTAAACAGGATTAAGTTTGTGTTTCTGGGTGATTGTATTGAAATGGGGTTGGGATAAGTGTTATTTTTAGCAAAGTAAAGGCGGGTACAGACTGCTGTAACGTAACATGAAAAGGACATTTCATAAGAGCAGTGCACTCTACCAATGCTGAAGTTTTATAGTCCACAACTACGAGTAGTATAATCAATACTATAGAAAAATCAAATCAGGCATGAACCATTTACCCTCTTCTACAAAGACATTTTAGACCCTTTAGCATTGATGGAGTGCAACTGCACTTTTGATCCCTGACTGTCTCCCTGACTTTATCTACTCGTATCTGTTTTCTGCATGTGTTCCGCTGTATAGATACATACAACCTGTCCACACTGGCGCTTCGTGCACACTGCGCGCCGAAAAACCCGACAAATGGTGGATCACAGCGCGAACGAGTTGTAATGCCAAGTTACGACCGTTTCGTATCGATTCTCTTTCGTCGATCGCCTCGAGTTGGCAACCCCTCCGATTCCTTTGTCCTGACCACGTGACTGACCGTTGAGATGACGTCATTCCCATACATTTGAAGTTTTCTACTAGCGTTAACGATTGTAGATTATCAACTTGGCTAAGCCCTCTGTTCGTGCTCGTAGTGTCACGGTTCGTACGCGCATGGCGTACAGACTATGGGAATTCTGTTACATTGCATGATACACTGCGATAGTGTGGACGGTAAATTCTTTCATTGCGTATTACATTTAATAAGAGGGTTATTTTGTAATTGTAAACTTATTATTTTGCACTTGTGAGGAAGTATTAACTAACTGGCCAACTTTTCGCCTCTACGGCTGAACACACGAATACACGCGTAGTCCCCGGTCTAGACCGGTTTTTTTTTTAATTAGCCTATTCTTTGAAATAGAAAAGCCTTCTAGGTATTCTTTCTTTGGGCCGAGAGGCTCGAGCTCGAGGGCTGGCCCTTGTGCTAGGTGTCTAGGTTTCTCGCCACCTCTTCCCAGATCGGCCTTGGTGGTGTCGTCCATCCTCAGAAATCTACTTTGTGGAGACTCTTGCCCAGCAGTCAATATGTTTGCGGCTGATAGGATAGGACATAAGACTTTTTATTTTAATCCTGTATTCCGATCACATGGGGTACTGAGCATAAGCGTTTACCAGTGCTGGCTGTGTGTGCTGGGTGTGGTGTGTTGTGTAGTAGGGTCACTCGGATAATAACTAATTGAAACTCTGGTTGGATGCTTTACGATATTTTAATGAACATTGGAATGGTGGAACACAGTTATTACAGACCGAGCTCGGAGAACGACTGCTCTAAACATATTATATTATTCTAGACAACCAAATTAGAGTCCAATAATGATGCAACTCTTATGCATTTAATCATGTGACCGAACGATATATGAGTAGGCACAATACTTCCCTTTCTTTTTTTAAATAAATAACAGTAATAACTCCTTCCCAACAATAATAACTCCTTTCCAACTTCCTACTCAATCTTCCTCTCCAAGAGAGGGGATCTGGGGAATAGGCCGTGTCACATGTCTTTGAAATTTTGGTTCTAGGACATTCCGGTTTCTTCACGATGCTTTCCTTCACCGTTTTGAGAGCAGTCGTGATGAGATAAATTACACAAAGTAATGCGCCTGGCTGGGTTTGAACCGGCGACCTACAACTCGTAAGTCGGAGCCGTTATCAATGGGTCACCACTGCTCTCTAAAATAAGTACTATCGATCTAGCATAGCATAGTCGGCCTTATAATGTTCCCGCTGGGGGACTCAGGAGAGGGAATGGGCCGTAATCCACCACGCGGGTCCAGTGCGGGTTGTTGGATGTCACATGTCTTCGAATTTTTGGTTCTAGGACATGCCGGTTTCCTCTGGATTTTTTCCTTCACCGTTTTGAGAGCAGTGGTGATGAAATAAATCACACAAAGTAATGCGCTTGGCTGGGTTTGAATCCGCGTCTACAACTCGTAATTCAGGGCCGTTCTCATTTGGCCACCACTGCTCTCTAAAATAAATACTATCGATCTAAAAAGAAGAAAAACGGAATCTAAGTGAAATAAGGTCATTTCTTAAGGCGTACAGTCCCTTGAAAATCTGGCAGGAGATATATAAATAGAATATTTTCAATCTCTCAAAATGGTTATTAGATATTCAAAGCCGCGTTTTCAGACAGGCTTTTAACTATGAAGTCTTTACAATGGAGCGGCTTACAGCGGCTTCAAGTGAAAACGTTTCTGACTTCAATCAATGGAAGAATTGCTTTTTAAGGCGTATAGTCCCTTAAACAATCTGGCCGGAGTTAAATACACACATACTCGTACTACCGGCTGCACCCACTTAGAGCCCCGCTGATGTTTAAAACCATTTTCTTTAAGAAATATTGATTGATTTACATATGTTCTGTACATTCTGAAGAACACTTAACCAGCATTTTTTTTTTGTGTAAACATATTTCTAAACATCAAAGCCGTGAAAAAGGAGCAAAGAAAACAAGCGAAAAAATATCATCATCATCATCATCATCATCATCATCATCATCATTTCAGCCGATAGACGTCCACTGCTGGACATAGGCCTCCCCCAAATGTCGCCACAACGAACGATCCTGTGCGTCTCGTATCCATCGGATTCCCGCAACCTTCACCAGGTCATCGGTCTACCTTGTAGGGGGCCTTCCAACACTGCGTCTTCCGGTACGCGATCGCCACTCCAGAACCTTTCGGCCCCAACGGCCATCCGTTCTGCGAGCAATGTGCCCTGCCCATTGCCACTTTAGTTTGGCGAGGTTCTGGACTGGAGTGGATTGGGCATTAATGTCAATGGCGAGTACATCACTCATCTTCGGTTTGCCGACGACATAGTAGTCATGGCTGAGACTACGGAAGTGCTCAGCACAATGCTCAATGACCTCAGTAGAGCTTCCGAAAGAGTGGGTCTTAAAATGAACATGGACAAAACCAAAGTCATGGTAAATAACCATGTAGCACCCACTCCGATCAAGATCGGAGACTCTGCACTCGAAGTTGTAGACGATTACGTCTACCTTGGACAGACAGTCCAGTTGGGTAGGTCTAATGAAAAAAAAAAACATATGTTGATAATGTTATTTATGAATCTATAATTATTATTTTTTTCCAGCCGTTACCGAGGAGTAGGCATAAGAAAGTCACTGTTTTATGGCACTAAATGGAAGCAAGGGCCTTAATCACGTCATTTCATTTATATCTCGTTTTTCGAACGAACATCTCAGGCATATCTCCTTAGGTATGCCTAAGATGTTCTGAATGTTGATTGTTAGAGATGCATTCTAGATGCGTCATTGATTGCCAATTAGCTGTAATGAGGCTTAGAGTTAATGGATTTCTAATCAAACTATTCTGCGTGATCGAATCAGGAATGAGGATATCCGCAGGAGGACCAAGGTTACCGACATAGCACAAAGAATCGCCAAACTTAAGTGGCAATGGGCAGGGCACATTGCTCCCAGAACAGATGGCCGTTGAGGCCGGAAGGTTCTGGAATGGCGACCACGTACCGGAAGACGTAGCCTTGGAAGGCTTCCTACAAGGTGGACCGATGACCTGGTAAGGGTTGCGGGAATCCGATGTATGCGAGACGCACAGGACCGTTCATTGTGGCGATACTTGGGGGAGGCCTATTTCCAACAGTGGATGTCTTTCGGCTGAAATGATGATGATGATGAATAATAATATTCCACAACCATCACACAATACCATCTAGTCTCAAACTAAGCAGAGTTTGTGCTCTGAGTACTAGACAACTGATAAATACATATACGTATATATTTCTAAATACATAATATGTATTATAGATAAATTACACCCAGACACAGAACATATATTATGATCTTGGATATATTATGTGTAAACACGAGGAGAATGTGTTCTCAGATGTGTGCATCTGTATAATTTATACATTAGCCTACAGCCAAAATTAAATCTTATAGAATGCCAAAAGTTGCTTTTTGAGTTTAAGAATTAATGCGTATGCGACACTGTTGGCCTGCGGGATTGTTAGAAAAAGTTAGCGTGACCGTGGAACGTAAAGGGCATCTAAAGGAACACGAGTGGGTTTTAGATGGTAAAAGTCTGACACACCCTCAAGCTCCACCCAGAGCAGCAAAAATTATCTGATGATTTCTCTAATAAAAAAAATGCCGGACACTGTAGTCACTAGACATCTACTACACATACTATATCCTACCCTTTTTATTTCTTCTCGCTCCACCCAGAGCGGGAGCAGTCATTTGATGACTTTACACCTCAAAAAATAAAGACCGTTGAAGTTGTGGAAAATTATAAATAAACTGTTTAAAAACAAAATTAAAAACTGGGCAAGTGCGAGCCGGACTTGCGCACTGAGGGTTTCGTATAAACATACCAATGAAACAGTTCAATACCCGAATTGTGAGTTTGTGAAAATGGTGATTTAACTACAAATTTACAGTTTTCAGATTTTTTCCTATACTTGTGCTATGCGGCTTCATACCAAATTTCATGATTCTAGGTCAACGGGAAGGTCCCTATGAATTTTGATTCCCTTGAGAGTGTCAAAATACACGTTTTTTTTGCGACATAAACGGCCGTATCTTGTTTTTATTAACTCAGAAGTTTGATTTTTTTCACAGCTTCAAGGGACCGCAAACTTGAGTATATTGGGCACGCCACAATTATGGCGGTAAGTCCCCTCTTTGAGGCGTGGTTGGAAAGACCTAACGGCGTCCGCACCTTCCGCATGACGCAGGTTCTCACCGAACACGGTAAGTTCGGGAAATTCCTGCACCGGATTCGTGCGGAAGCGACGCCCGGGTGTCGCCATTGTGTGGATCGCCCGGAGGACACGGTGGAGCACACCGTGGAGGTAGGCGTGCCTCGCTTGATAAAGGTCCAGGCGAGATAAAGGGTCTTGGCAGACAGACAGACAGACAGACGGACCGACAGCAAAGTGATCCTATAAGGGTTCCATTTTTTCCTTTTGAGGATGACGTTGGAATATGTGCACACTTCAATATAACCTCAGACCAATAAAAAAGTATAGACAGAACATTGCGCTCCTAAAAGTGAGGCACGTAATATGAAGCCGATCGGCAATATGAAGCCGGCCGCTCGGTAGTCTGCCGCTAGCAAGCGAGTGCGCGTGACGTTGTTTTGTTGAAATAATAATTACGAAATTATGCCGTCCTGTGTCATAAACTGCTGCAAGAACAATTCCTTTTTCCAAAAAAAGGCTTCTGGGATTACTTTTCACAAGTAAATAACGTTTTTGCTGTATAAATTAAATAAAATCGTAAAAATATCTGAAATAATTTCTCGGAACACGCCATTGTGTCGGTGTTGCAAGTTAAGAACATTATTTTTTCCCAAAAATAAGGGAAGTCGTATTTTTTTACGGACACTAGAACAAAGTGTTTTTTTATTTACAAGTACTGCGTCATCCAACATACGGTTACGCTGGATGACCCACACCTAATCCGATAGTCGTTGGATATATTTTATTTTTATTATATCTAAGTTTTGTGTTTTTAAAATTAATAAAAATCATTTATTTTCATTAAATGAAATTATCTTTCATTTCATACAACCAAGATAAACACTATACTACCTACACAATAATAAAACTTAACCAAAGTATATCTCTCGCACTTGGGAGTCGCAGCGCAATGCTTGCAACATTTTTTCTCTAGCACACATGTGCAAATCTACGATGTCAAACACCAAGTTACACACACAAAGCCAAAACTAGTCCTCACTTATTTCGTCGCTTTTGTTTACAACGGCTCCGTCTATACTTTTTTATTGGTCTGAGAATATAACTTTATATTTAGCCAGCATACTTTTAGCTTACTTCAGTATACTTCTCACAAGTAGACCATGTCTTGGACATAAAATAATATTTAATCCTAATGTCTACGCTAGATGTCTACGATACAGCGTAAACCCACTTAGTTTAATAGTTTTAGCGCCTATTTTTGCTTGTATAATTTCAACCTATCATAAAACGATACGTCACATATCGCGCCATTGTAATCGGCCAATGGCAGGAAACAACGATTGCTTTTTTTTGCTAAGTCACACATAATTGTAATACCGCCGTGTCCTCGTGGGGGCGATCGGCGGCAGTGATCTCTCGCTCCAGGTCTTGGTACAGGCCATGGTCCGGAGCGAGGAGGAGTGGCAGGTCGCCTCCTTCTGCGAAGCAGTAATGCTAGCAAAGGAGGCGGCCGCACGCGCGAGAGAACGGCCTTCACGCCCCAGCCGCTGGGATCCCGATCCGGATTTCCAGCCACCGTAGGCGCTGGCTTGTGGACGGCGAGCAATGGGTAGCTCGCCGTCCGACCGTCCGGAAACCGTCCGGACCGAGGCCAAGTTGTCGACGGCGCGTAGTGTTCCACGCGCGCATCAAGGAGATGTCAGCAAACGTAGGGGCCCAGCAGGGTCGAAGCCTACTGGGGTCAAGGGTTGGTTTTTGAAAGTAAAACTCGGCCCTGGACCGAAGGCAAAGAAGGAACAGGAGTGAGTTTTTAGTCAGTAGAAGTCTGACACTATCTCACGCTCCACCCAAGAGCGGGGGGATGTCATTGTATGATTTTCCCAGCGAAAAAAAACACATAATTGTAATCAATCCTATTCTTAATTTAAGCTTTGAGCAATACAGTCAAGTTTCATTTTCATCATCTTTATTTGTTCGTCTACTTTTACGCAGGCGAAACCGCTATCACAAGCTAGTCTTTCCATATATACATATCACAAGTAAGGATTATTCTGCGAGCATCAGAGAGTCAGAAGGATTATAAGAGGATATACTGGGATGCGGTTGAAATGAACTCTTTGTAACTGAAAGCATTCATGCTTACGTTTACGGTATTGTGGTTTGCTATTCACTAAAACCGAAGTTGGTTTGGGTAGAGTGAATATGAATATATAGGGTGACTGGCAATTAGTGTACGATACTTAAACACGTGATTGTGCTCATGATAACCAACAGTTTTTATTATGGGAGCAAAGCCGAAAACGCGAAAATAATATCAGCTGTTCAGAACATTAGGCACACATAAATGTACTGAACAGCTGATTTTTTTCGCGATTTCAGGTTTGTTCCCATAGTAAAAGTTGTTGGTTATCATGTGCACAATCACGTGTTTAAGTATCGTACACTAATTACCAGTCACCCTATATTTGCAGGTTTTTTTTAGGTGGGAAATCATTCAATGACTGCTCTAGGGCGGAGCGGGAAGGCGTGTCAGACTTTTACTGACTAAAACACACTCTTATGTTCCTTTTTTGCTTTGCGTTTCAGGACCCCAAGCTTTCTTTTCAGAAATGAAGCCCTGGCCCCAGTAGGCTTCGGTTTGTTGGGCCTCTACAATTTTGCTGATATCTCGTCGACGAGTCGAGCTCGGTCACCGGAAGGCCGGACGACCAGCTACCCAATACTCGCCGTCCGCAAGCTCACGCAATATGATAGTAGGTAAATACAAAATATGTGGAGACTGAACTAGTGAGGAAAGCGGCATATTCTAGAAACAACTTGAAGACATGTGACATCTACCAATCTGTAAAGGGCCCGCGTGGTAGATTACGGCCCATTGCCGCTCGTAGAGAGGATGTCTGAGTATCAGCAGTGGGAACATTATAAGGCTGATTATGCTATGCTATGGAAACGAAGTTTTTTTTAGAGAATAGAATAGAATAAACTCCGAGTCCGACTCTGAGTTCCGTACCTTAAAAGGAAAAAACGGAACCCTTATAGGATCACTTTGTTGTCCGCCTGTGTTCTGTCTGTCAGGACCATTATCTCAGGAACGCGTGAAGGTATCGAGTTCAAATTAAATCATATACTTAAGTCTGCAGTCCCTTGAGGCTGTGAAAAAATCAAACTTCTAAATTAACGTAATAAATTTCGACACTCTAAAGGGAATCAAAATTCATAGGGCACTTCCCGTTGACCCAGAATCCTGAAATTTGTTGAAAGGTTGTCTGTAAAAAATCGCTTTTAGCGATAAGACCGCCCATTGTGACACCCTATTAATTTTAAGTTCCAAATGTAATTTTTATTTTTGGTGTACAATAAAGAATCTATCTATTTGGCAAAAAGCATGGGTCTTTTAGCACTGGTATAGGAATAAATCTGAAAATAATTTATTACCTCACAAAAAAAAACATTTTTTGCGATTCGGAGAAATCTTCGAGACTCCATTGCGGGAATTGAACAATTTACATAGGTAAGTTTGTACGGAACTCTCAGGGCGCGATCCGACTCGCACTTGCCCAATTTTTTTTCTTATTGATAGTCTCGCACTTCACTACTATCTCACCTGATTTGGTCGACGATGGATAGATAGATAGAAAGATATATTCTTTTGATGGAGCACGCTTATTTATAAGTAACCTATTCATTCTTGACTTAAATACCTAAGCTTTCAGGAAACACAGACTCCGGCAAGCAATGTTACTCGGTAAGTATGTAGATACAACGAATGTGTTCTCAAAACCTTTTGAGCGTATGGGTGGGATGTCCACCATGTACCATGTTTAGTTGTCCGATGATATAATCGGCTTGGCGGAATAAAACTATGGAATACCGACGCACAGTCCCTTCGAAAAAAATACCATCGGTAGAAAACCGACAGCAGAAATCATAAATCAGAAACGTTTATTTCAAATAGACCAATTACAGGCCCTTTTGAATTGTCGAAATGTTGGTCAGTCAAAAAAAAAAGAGAAGCTAAATTGCTCCTACTAAAGCGTAGAATGGAGAAGAACGTGCAAGAAACTCTTTTAAATCATAATAAGAGTTACATATTTCTTGTCGCTTCTAATATGTGAGCACAAGGTAGATAAGTAACAATAATTTAAAAAAAAACAAATTAAAAAATAGAAATTGAATTAAGCCACTGGCAGCTAGGAGATGACCAGTCTCAACTGACGTCACCCGTTCACGAGCATGACGCGTGCATCAGCCCCACTCAGCTCAACTATGAAGAGAAATGAATGACCCAATAACACGTGCCACCATCAGCGAGACATTTGAGTGAGCATGACAAACTTGCTAGGTTGTCGGTTTTCTATTTTGGTGTCGATGTTCAAGACTTTGGAGCTTCGGCTCGACAAGTGCATCATTGCCGATGATCCTCTTGGCTCATTTATCAATCGACTCCAGTGCTTCAAGCTGGTATCTGGCAGATTCATCTCAGAGATGAGAGCAGTACTCCATACACGATCGAACTGGCTCTTGATAAAGTTTAAACAGCCGACTAATTCAGCCTCCTAAGGTTATTTGGCCCCAAAGGATATTAAGCCATCGACTAAAACGATTATCGAATTGGTTCAATGTTCGCTGAGTTGCCATCCCACATGTCAGTAATCTCTTGAGCCAAGTCAAGATACATGCCTGTTTAGGTATAGGCAGAGCACACAAACAGTCTTATTGTCTGTCTGTCTGTCTGTAACCTCTTCAAGTTCTGGTGGCCGAACTTATTTGGAGGTAACTTGGCACACTAATAGACTATTATTTGGAACTTTAATAATATAGAACATAAGTTACTGTTTACCCCAGGAGTAGGTTCCTTAGGGATATTTTTTGTCTTTCACGCACGAGAAACCGCCTGCAGACACTGGTATTATATATGCAAGCGGAGTGCAGTCCTCGGATATTACTGAGGTGCACTTTCTTGTTTGTGTGATAAGAGTGAATGAAGATGACGTTTGTTGTATGGGCTCCCATTTTTTTAATTGTTTTTTTTTCGGTTGGGAAAATCATCTAATGACATCCCCCGCACTTGGGCGGAGCGGAATATAGTGTCAGACTTTTACTGACTAAAAACCCACTCCTGTTCCTTCTTTGCCATTTTTTCCAGGGCCCCGGGAATCTCTTTCGCATCACCCATGGCCCCAGTAGGCTTCGACTCTGCTGGGCCCCTACGGTTGCTGACATCTCCTTGAGGCGCGCGTGGAACACTACGCGCCGTCGACGACTTGGGCTCGGTCCGGACAGTTACCGGACGATCGGACGGCGAGCCACCCATTGCTCGCCGTCCGCAAGCCCGCGCCTACGGTGGCCGGAAATCGGGATCGGAATCCCGACGGCGGTTGGGGCGTGAGGATCGTTGCCTCACGCGATCGGCCGCCTCCTTTGCTAGCATTACTGCTTCGCAGAAGAAGGCGACCGCCTGCCACTTCTCCTCGCTCCGGACCATGGCCTGTACCAAGGCCCGGCGCGAGAGATCGCTGCCGCCGATAGGCTCCCATAGACCGGTATAGAACCGATCTGTTACAGGAGGCGCCGCTGACGCGGGCACTACGAGCTCTCAACCTCATAGCTAGTGACACGGACATGAGTCAATTGTCAATTTACAATAAAAGCCTTATTTGTAATAACTAATAAGTTATAAAGTAATTTAAATAATATATATAAATGTATGTATGTTAGATAATCAAGCAAAAAAAAAACTAAAAATACTCTATAAATACGATACGGTTACCCTGTAATGATAGTTGTAAGTTGGAAATAAATAAAGTTTTTTATGACGGGAGTGCTATCCTTTCGCATAATTTTCTTTTAGGGCACCGCTGGTAAAAGCTAGGCGTCTATAAAACTACAGAAAGGTTACTTACCTATGTGTAAGGTTTTCTATGACACATTTGGAACAGGCCGTATGTCTGCAGATGGAGCACGTCCTGAGCGGTGCGAGGAGTCGAGATGCCTCGCCACAGAGCAGGCAGGTTCGAGGTGCAGGGCCTTGTGCTGAGCGGCGCATTCCTGGACAGAATCAAACCACTTATTGATAAATGATATATATTTTACAAAAAGGTTTTCAAAAAAACACTTTTACACGTCAATTTTTTCGTCAATTTAAACTAGTTGATTCCTATCTGACTACCCTGAGAAGAAACACCGAAACAAACTCAGGCGTCAAAGACTTGGGCATGCCATAATTATGGCGGTTAGTCCCTTCTTTGAGGAGTGGCTGGAAAGGCAACACGGCGTCCTTACCTTCCGCATGACGCAGGTCGTCACCGGACATGGTTAGTTCAGAAGGTTCCTGCACCGGATTCGTGCGAAAGAAACGCCCGGGTGTCACCATTGTGTGGACCGCCCGGAGGGGTGTGCCCCGCCTGGGCACACCTCTACTATATCCGCCGATCGCCGCCACGAGCACCGCCGTGTCCTCGTGGCGGCGATCGGCGGCAGCGATCTCTCGCGCCGGGTCTTGGTACAGGCCATGGTCCGGAGCGAGGAGGAGTGGCAGGCGGCCGCTTCCTTTTGCGAAGCAGTAATGCTAGCAAAGGAGGAGGCCGCACGTGCACGCGCGAGGCAATGGCCCTCGTGCCCCAGCCGCCGGGATTCCGATGTCGATTTCCGGCTACCGTAGGCGCGGGCTTGCAGACGGCGAACAAACTGATTAATCATGAAATCTCCGAAACTATAACACCTACAAACTTAAAATTTGGCAGGTAGGTTTCTCATAGGGTGTAGACATCCGCTAAGAACGGATTTTACGAAACTCCACCCCTAAGGGGGTAAAACGGGGTTTGGAAGTTTGCATAGAGAAACTAACTATCGCGCGGGCGAAGCCGCTGGCAGAACCTAGTAAATAATATAATACAGTTACAACAAATATTCATATAACATTCTCTCTAAAGTCATTTTCTTCAGAAGCCTGTGATTAATGAATGAACTGAATTGGAAAGCGTGGGATGATTAATTAACTGTTTTATCGTTAATGGTCCGAGTCGCACAGTTTAATTGAGAGCTGCGCCTTTATGAGCTGTTTGCAGACTTATGAAATGGAAGGAATTTATATCTCTTAAGAAGAAGAGAGAGCTAGTTTAAATGATGATTTTTAGGGTTCCGTACCTACCTCAAAAGGAAAAAACGGAACCCTTTTAGGATCACTTTGTTGTCCGTCTCTCTGTCTGTCAAGACCCTTTATCTGGGGAACGTGTGGAGGTATCGAGTTGAAATTAAAACCATATACTCAAGTCTGTGCTCCCTTTAGGCTGTGAAAAAATCAAACTTCTGAGTTAACGAAAAAAGGTACGGGAAAGTTACAAGGGAACAAAATTCATAGGGTACTTCCCGTTGACCTAGAATCCTGAAATTTGGCATGAAGCAAGGTCTCATAACAGAACTACATTTTCAGATCTTTTTATTGGTGTTTTCAATTTTAATTAAAGTTGTTACAAGTAACAAAGCAATGGGTAGTCCGTCGAGCCCTAGTAGTCGACGGCACGTGGAACACTTCCACGCGTGCCTCAAGGAGATGTCAGCAAACTGTGGGGGTCCAGCAGGGTCGAAGCCTACTGGGGCCATGGGTTCGTTTTTGAAAGGAAAACCCAGGGTCTTGGAACGCAAGGCAAAAAAGAACATAAGAGTGGGTTTAGTCAGTGAAAGACTGACACGCCTTCCCGCTCCGTCCTTGACCGGGAGAAGTTATTTTAAGATTCCCCACCTAAAAAACAAAAGCAGTTGGGATAAAAGTGAGTTTTCGAGTAAGTGTATTGAATAAGTAATTTACATGAATTATAAAAGATAGATAAGAGCAACCAACTCGAGGTACATTTCCATACAACCGCTCTTACGTGATTATGATGTTATTACACATCTTTCTCTAGATATTTTGGATACACAGATATCTTGTGAATATTACCTAGGCTTCTATAGAAATCAAAAAATAAATTTGTGTAAAACTAATCTGGTGAAGACCTCTGAAAATATGCTATTTTACGTGAACTTTGGCCCTCAATAATGTACTCATATTAAAAATATAAAAAAGAACATCCATAGAATCCTTGTACATTTAATCGAAATTCTGAATAACGAAATTTCTTTCTGAAAAACTTTTAAGGGTTTAAAAACATGTATTTCCTGGAACAAGTTTTGTGAAATATTCGAGTAAATCACGGAATAACCGAATGCCAACAGAGTTTTCAGGCGTTATCTCTCTTTTTTCGCATTGCCTCTTCATCAAACATCGCGTTGGATTGCGTTAGATGAAGTAGCAAGCTTTTTCGTTGACGATAGGCTTGTGAGCTCAATTATGTGCAGTCGTGTGACTTGCATATCCAACTTTGACCGAAGAACTCCGAACAATAAGCAGACATGTCAGAAGGTCGTTAACGACTTGATAAATGATAGTCGTGTGCTTTAAAGCTAGGCCACCACTAGCTTAAAATAGTTACGTTTTTGGACTAATCCCAACCTTCGTTTGTAAAGAAAAAATAAAACTTTGTGACTCACTACTAGGTAGCATTAGTTTATAACAATAAAAAAAAAATATTAACATAAATTAACTAAAATAAAAATTTAATAAAAACACCATTTAACGAAATTACCTGTGCGAGGCCAAAAAGGCTTCCATTCTAAAAAATCTATATATATAAAAGGAGAAACTGACTGACTGACATACGCACTGCTGAAACTACTGGGACTAGGAATTTGAAATTTTGCACAAGGCTTCCTCTTGTATTTTTTGTTCTGTGCTTCCTCTTATATATATCAAGGTTTTCTCGATACTCACTGATTTACTGTATAATTTGAATAAATTTTATTATTATTGCATTTATTAATTTTTATATACATATCATTTACATTTTTATTATTATTTTTATATATTTTATTTATCTCAGGACCCTGAGGTCCTGGACCTTTGGGAGGCGTACGAGGAGCCGAAGCCAACTCGCAGAGGCCTTTTAGATAATTATTAATGGAACATGATATTATTATTATTATTATTATTTTTATGTATTTTATTTATCTCAGGACCTTGAGGTCCTGGACCTTTGGGAGGCGTACGAGGAGCCGAAGCCAACTCGCAGAGGCCCTTTTAGACGCTTTAATGGAAAGTGGTACAAACCGGTGATTATCCCTGTACGTACTATGCTAGTTGCATCCAAGGACAACCCCCGGTTGGTGGGAAACTATTGCGACATTTGGAAAACTAAGATATAACGCTATGGTTTTTGGAGTCTTAAGTGGACTGGTAACATGGAACTATGTCAAGACTATGGCCCCTGCCTGAACAACGTTATTAATATGCATCGAAAAAAGGCAGGGGGTGACTTGCACACTCAATAAATGGGCCCCCAAAAAACGGCCGCTAGCACGAAGTGACGTAGCAACAAGAGGGCAACATATTCTGAGGTGCTTGAGGAGTGGAGAGGTATACCACGGCTATCAGGACAATCCCGGAAGTACGGTCAAGATCCCTACCAGCACCTTACTGGATTATACATCCTTCTCCCGAGCACGTTTGCTCTTGCGATTCTCCACTCAAGCCAGCCAATAAAGGCAAGAGAGAGGTGGGAGCTCAGTTCCTCGTCAGTGTTCACTACGGCCGGCCAATAAAGGCAAGCCGGAGATGAAGAACAAGAATTCTCCCGGGAGATCGGGTCCGTGGGGTCGCTAATGCCCAACAGTTCGCCACAAAACTGCACTGCGGATTGTATCTCTCTTAGTCTGGCCCCTCACCCTAGGCATATTACGGCAAAGCAAACTTTACCGATACAGACCTAGGGTAGGAGCACGCAAGCCCCACCACGACGTCAACGTAGAGATACGGCGATGGGGTTATATTATTATTATTATTATTATGACGTAAGCGAGCAATAAGAGAGGAATTTCCAAAATTTACCCCCTGAAGGGATGAAACGAGGGTACAAAGTTTGTATGGAGAAACTTACTTTCAATCTACTTTGATTTGACAGTTGTTGGTTCTAATATAGTAGAAAATCGTAGGCCGTCACCTCAGCCGTAGCGTGCTACGCGGGGCATGCTACGCAGCTTGCTACGCCGTAGTGGCCATTGTGCTACGTCTCCAATGAAGAAAGATTAAAATTCTAAGAAAATTCAATACTGTAATCAAAAACCTAACACGCAAAACAGTTTTTTTGTACCAAGTATATACATACCAATCTATACTAATATCTATACTAATATTATTATAAAGAGGAAAGATTTATATTTTTGTTTGTAATGAATAAACTCGTCGTCGTATAATGATCTCCATTCACCCTCCAACAGTATTGACATCTTTGCCGGCAAGTTATTGCAATTTCGTAAGCAATTGCTATTGACCCACAGTAGTTACCATTAATATGTTGAAAACCACATTAGATTTAATTACTTTTTTTTTGTTTCTTGTAATTCCTTTTTATTTTTGCAAGACTTGAAATTTAAATTAATGCTGTGCACAATAAGTGACAAATTCACTCTAGATTTAAGATTGATTGTTGTATATAAAAATGTACTAGTGAATAAGTCGTTGGTGTGCTATAAATAAATAAATAAACTCAAAAACGACTGAACCGATTTTGAAAATTCTTTCACCAGTGGAAAGCTGAGTGACATAGGCTATATATTTTTTACTCTCATGCGGGCAAAGCTGCTGGCAGCAACTAGTTATGAATACAAGTGAGAATGATATGTAAAAAGACGGTAAAAGAGTCGGCCATCGGCTGCCACGGAAATGAGGATATGCACTACATATATACAATGTACATTTGTTTGACATGTGAGCGTGGCGAGTACTGGACGATCCCGCTTACGTTTTCATTTAAAGTAAGCGTGTGTATTTTTGTTGTTAGGTATAGTACTTGTGTGTAGAAGTATTTTTGTTTGAAAAAGTTCGCAATAGAAAATAGAATTAAAAAAAAACACTCTACTGACCCTCTTCGCCACTACGTCATCAAGTTTCTCCGCTCACTTCAAGTGACTGCTATGTCGTCTCTCTATAATCTTACCTTCAAGTCTCGCCACCAGCCTCCCGACCCTCTTAGCTTCCACTTCCTCTATTTTCTCCGCTCTCTTTACTACTGCTGCTATGGCTTCTCTCTCGCTTGGGGTGAGAGGAGGTTCGCTTCGGGCTGCACTCCATCCTGTCCTCAACCTGGGGGACAAAACAACAACTAATTATATTCAGACATACAATTCGTCGACATGTTACTAGACCTGAAAAGACTCATTAAGGATATAGTCTATGGAAACTTATTTAAAAAAAAAACTAGTAGCGACATCTATTACGCCACATTGGAACTATATTCTAAAATTCTGAATCGCGGTAATTGAGTTTTCTGCGGTATTAGAACATTTATAGAATCGGGCAGTTTATCCAGAGCAGACATAACACCCGTCTGGTAGGAGGATTCTCCATATTCAATGGATGTTTGTGGGTCTTTGCACACTGTTCCGCAGACCTCTAAAAACTCAGGTATAGATGGGATTGTAAAGGAATCTTGCATCCACCTTAACTAATGGGAACTTCTGCAACAAAGCTGTACCTTCAATAAAAACGGCAACAAAAAATGAGACACTTAATGTATTTTCCTGCTGCCAGTACGTTAGGGTCGCCACACACGGTCCACCGGCCTCAACCACAAAACGCCGCCACTGGCATATTTCCTATAGTTCTCATACATTTAATATATATTCGCCGCACACGGTTGACGCCGGTGGCCGTCACACGCTACAAATCGCCGCTGCTCGCTTCTTGTGGCCCGCACTGGTCACTAAACGCCGATACAAAACGTCACACGCCATTCGTGCATTTAAGGCTCGGCGCAAATAGGCCACCGACCACAGCCACCGGTGTCTGTCGCGCGCTACCGCCACATTTCTAAAAGTGTCAGAAGCGAGCGACAGCCACCGGTGTCTGGAAGCCGCCACATTTTATAATCCGCTCGTTGCTGCTTTCCGATAGATTTCCGATATGAATGTATCAACATCCATTGAAACGTCGTGCTCCATGATGGTACGCGTGCGATACGTAGAACGTCGGACGGTTAGGCTCGGCGCAAATGGGCCACCGACCACAGCCACCGGTGTCTGTCGCGCGCTACCGCCACATTTCTAAAAGTGTCAGAAGCGAGCGACAGCCACCGGTGTCTGAAAGCCGCCACATTTTTTAACCCGCTCGTTGCTGCTTTCCGATTGATTTCCGATATGAATGTATCAACATCCATTGAGACGTCGTGCTCCATGATGGTACGCGTGCGATACGTAGAACGTCGGACGGTTAACTGCGCGGGGGGTGGAGCAATGCGACAGTGGCGGGTGTCGGCGGTTTGTGTGGCACTAGTGACCACTAGTGGCGAGTCGCGGACACTACTGTAGCGAGTGGCCGCCACCGGATACACGTGTGCGGCGCGTCTATACAAAATATATTAAAAAGTGTGTTAAGTCGCCGTCGCTGGCCACCGGTGGCTGTGGTCGGTGGCCCATTTGCGCAGAGCCTAAACCTTCTTCGTCAGAGTCCATTATGATACTGCTCGTATGGGTTAAAAAAAGTAGCAGCCACCGGCCACAAGTGGCGGTCGCACGCTTCAGCTTCCTTTGTGGCCGCTTCTAGCGTCTCGTGGCGGCGTTTGTGGCTGTGGCATATTGCCCATGTGCGGCGACACTTACTTGTACTGATGAATGCTATGGGCGATTATGGTTTCAGTGTCATCTGTACTTTAAGCAGAAGAACAGCAATAATAGGAAAAATTAATAAAATGCTTCCTGAACGATATTTCAAGGTCGGAAGGCGAGAACACTAATGAAACTCACTTTATGTTTCCAGTAGGCGTATAATTCTATTAAGAATCTCAAGAATTCACACTAACAAAAAAAAAACTCCAATCCTCTTATACTACCGGCGGTAACGTAACCATAGCGAGATCTAACTCGACGTCAACGCCATCTATCGAGCACGTCGGCAACTCTGAACATTTTGATGGTTTAAATTAGATCTCGCCGTGGCTTCGTCGTCTACCTGAACATACCGCCCACCAAGGACAGATTGCAGACTGTCCTTCTCTTAATCTAAACCGCCCACCGTGCGGGGTGCGCAAGCACAAGCCTGAATATAACCATAGCCTTTGTGAAGGTATACAAAACAAAAAAAAACTTACAAACTAGATGAACAAGACATGTTATTCTTAAATTATACCTCACAACAAAGTTTAAGATGCTACAGGAAGAATAGCCAATTTTGTTATAGGTCTCTTTATCAGAGAACCTTTAGTTCTGACAGTAACTACTCGAGTGATTCCGTCGGGCCCAGGATGTTTTAACTCAATCCTTCCCAGCAACCACTTGCCAGGAGGTAAATCATCCTCTTTTATCAGAACTAGGCCACCTACGGCTGGTTCTGGATTTTCATGAGTCCACTTATGGCGTTGTAAAAATTGATTCAAATAATCCTGTGACCACCGCCGCCAAAAGTCCTGTAACATTCTTTGGGTAAGTTGCCACCGTCTGAGACTAGAAATGTTAGCCCTTTCGAAATTCGAATCAGGTACAAGGACGAGTGGTTCCCCAACCAAAAAATGTCCCGGAGTTAACACTGTTAACTCATTTTGATCCCCACCGGAAAGCGGTCTCGAGTTGAGGCACGCCTCAATTTGCGCCAACACCGTCGTAAGTTCTTCAAACGTTAAAGTAGAATTCCCTATAACCCTTCTGAGATGGTATTTAGTAGACTTTATTCCGGCCTCCCATAGTCCGCCGAAATTTGGAGCGTGAGGAGGAATAAAGTTCCACTTTGTACCATTATTTGCCAAGCACTCAACCAATTCAGGAATTAATTTTGATTTTTCTTCATTGAATAATTCCTGAAGCTCCCGCGCAGCGCCAACAAAATTTGTGCCGTTGTCACTGTGTAGTTCTGCACAGTGTCCACGTCTGGCCACGAACCTCTTAAAAGCGGCCAAGAAACCTTTGGACGTCATGTCACTGACTGCTTCGATATGAATCGCCCGCGTCGACAGACAGATGAAAAGCGCGATGTACCCCTTGTACGATTTATTACCACGCCCTTTAGACATTCTGACGTTTATTGGGCCAGCGTAATCGACGCCACTGTACAGAAAAGCTTTATTTGGTGTAACACGAGGAGATGGTAGCTGTCCCATTAGTTGGCTTCGAGTTTTATTCGAATACCGAATGCAAGTAACGCATTTTCTAAAAAAAGCTTTTACTAAAGGTTTGACTCCTACAATCCAATACCGAGATTTTAAGTAAGCGATCATAGCCTGAGGCCCTCCATGCATCGTTTTTTGATGCGCCTCGCTTATGAGAAGCTTCGTGAGGAACGAATCTTTAGGTATAAGTATTGGATGTTTGCGATCGTAACTCAACTGAGACATCTCTAATCGACCGCCCACTCTAATTACCCCCTTTAAATCTAAAAATAAATTTAACGATTTATACTTTCTTCCCTTTTTTCCTAGAGATCCTTTCTTCTTAAGTTCTTCTATTTCTTCTTGTAGCTCTTCTTCTTGACTCTTTCTAATGCATATTTCCATCGCCTCCCCGAGTTCCGCAGTGGACAACTGTTTATTTCTCTTCTTGTTAGCACAATTAATCCTTAATAGCAAGAACTTCCTACAGTAGGCCACTACTCTGATCATCCTTAAAAGCGATGAAAATCTTTCCCAAAAAGAAATGTCAAGGATACCCGAATGGACCTTCACTTCCTCCAACTTAGTAATCAAGTGTTTAGGTTTTTTATATTCTACCACTGATTGTCTTAAGAACTCTGGTCCATTGAACCATATTGCCGTATTGTCGAGTTCTCCGGGAGCCACGCCGCGAGAGGCACAATCCGCTGGATTTTGTTTGGAAGGAACGTATGACCAATATTGTGTATCCAATTGGGTTAAGATCTCAGCTACGCGATTGGCTACAAATGTTTTCCAACGGTTTGGATGACTACTAAGCCATGCGAGGACAATTTCGGAATCCGTCCAAGCGTGCACATCTGATACATTTACATCCAGAGTTTTAGCAACGTCCACCATCAACTTAGCTAATAGAACTGCTCCACATAGTTCCAACCTAGGTATTGACACCTGTTTGATGGGAGACACTTTAGTTTTCGAGGTAACTAACGCCACATGTATGTTACCCTCTGCATCTATAACTCTGACGTATACCACTGCAGCGTAGGCCATTTTTGAGGCATCCGAAAAACCGTGCAGCTCCGTCTTTACATTGCTGGATTTAGTGTTAAGCCAACGTGGGATTTTAACATTCACTAAAGAAGATAAGTCCTTACGGTAAGTAATCCATTCTTTTAATAAACTGTTGGGCACTTCTTCGTCCCAACCTATACCTGCTAACCATAGCTTCTGTATCAACATTTTAGCTATAATGATACTAGGTGACAACCAACCTAACGGATCGAAAAGTCTAGATATATCCGATATAATTTTTCTTTTAGTTACAGGTTCCGTTGGGAGAGGCAGTTCTACGGAGTACTGGAAAACATCAGCGCGAGGATCCCAGGTAAGTCCGAGTATTTTCGTAATATTATCTATTTTATCTAGGTTTATTTTTACTTCCTCAGCTTTATCCCTTTTGCTTTCTCTTATCTTATGTAGTAATTCTTCACTGTTACTTATCCATTTTTGCAATTGGAATCCCCCTTTAGCTAAAATAGTTTTTATTTCTGTATGAATTTTATATCCTTCATCTACGCTTTCTGCCCCTGTCATTAGATCATCCATGTAGAAATTATTAAGAATAATTTTAGCTGCTAATGGATAATCCTTCCCTTCATCATAAGCAACCTGATGTAAAGACCGCACTGCTAGAAATGGCGCCGATGAAGTACCAAATGTAACCGTTACTAACTCAAATTCTTCAATTTCTTTTTCAGGACTGTCCCTCCAAAGAACTCTCTGAAACATTGTATCATCCCTATTGACCAGAACCTGTCTATACATTTTAATTATATCAGCACCTATACAAATTGGATGTATTCTCCAACGCATAACCGTATGTCGTAATTCTGCTTGTAATGTCGGGCCAACCATCAATTCATTGTTTAGCGATACCCCATTTATTCCCTTGCAGGAAGCGTCAAATACCACGCGCACCTTAGTCGTCAGCTTATCTTCCCGGATTACTGCGTGATGAGGTAAGTACAACCCTTTATTCTTTTCTTCTGCAGATACCTTCACCATATGGTTAAGTTCTATATACTCCCGCATCACCGCTGTGTAATCCGCCTTTAATTTGTCATTCCTTGAAAGGTTGAACTCTAAACTCTTTAACCTTTTTTCGGCTATGAACCTAGATTCACCATCCTTGCAACTTTGTTGACCATCTCGGAACGGCAATCGTACAATATAACGCCCGGTTTCATCTCGCTTTGTGGTATTTGTAAAAATATTCTCACATTCCACTTCTTCTTTGCTCAGTATTTTTTCAGTTCCTGATGGCTCCGCTTCTAGCTCCCAGAACTTACGTAAGAAGTCATCAGTCTGAACATTGGAATGCATTACAGTTATACAAGGATATGAATTTATATCCATCAAATTTTCTGTACCGACAACACCCGAAAGAATCCAGCCGAATTCTGTTTGTTGTGCTACGAGTGATCCACTAGTACTCTTTTTGATTCCATCTTGAATAATTTGGCTGAATATCTCAGCACCCAACAAAACGTCAATTTTGTTAGGCCTATGATACTCAGGATCTGCCAAATCGTTTTCACTCAATTTTACCCATTCTACCCTGGTTGCTGTTACAACTGGGAGAAGGGACGTGATGGACTTCAAAACGTATGCATTCACTTGAACGTTGTAATCTGGATTCACTCGAGAACGTAGATTAACAACCACGGAAGAATTAGACATCACTGTTTTATTACCGCCTACACCTGTTACACGGTGTTTTGTTAAAGATTTCTTTAACCCTAAATATTGAGCCATTGACTCAGTGATAAAAGATCCTTGGGATCCTTGATCTACTAATGCCCGAACCACACGATAGTTTCCATCTTTCGACTTGGCCTTCACTAAAGCCGTAGGTATTAAAACCGTATCCTTACAATTTCCTGTCGAAAGGCATGAAACTATTGGCTTAGTAGATCCCTCCGCTTGTACAGCGGCTTTTTGAGATTCCTCCATTGAGGTACTATTCCTAGCAGCAGCTGATGCTGCTTCCTTCTGATCAACGCCCGTGATCTCACCAACAGACCCAGAACCACCGCTAGGGTGGACTAATGTATGGTGGCGTCTTTTACATATATGGCATTTGACGGTGTTTCTACAAAATCTGGCAGAGTGGTTACTTCCCAAACAAATGAAACATAGCCCCTTTTTTTGTACAAAATCACGTCGAGTATCGTTACTTTCTTTAGAAAAACCTTTACAAGCAGTTACCTTATGCGCGGCAGAACAAAAAGGGCAAGATAACTCAGCTTTTTCTTTGCCTACCACATGGAATGATTGCGAACTCTTTTGAACCTGAGCTTTATTGTCTAAGTTTTCTAAACCTCGAAATCGGCCAGTTAAAAACTCAGCAAATTGAGTAAAGGTAGTCAAATCATCTGTTGAATGTGAAGCTGTCTTTAATTCCCAGGCCTTCCTGGTGTCCTTATCCAATTTGGCACTAACAATGTGGATTATTAGGATGTCCCAAGAAGAAACATCTACCCCTAGATTTTTTATTGAACCTAAGCAATCAGATGTGGTGCTAAGTAATCTTTTTATTTCAGAGGCTGATTCTACTGTTAAACTCTTTTGATTAAACAAACGCTTTAAAATTCCATTTGCCAAAAATCTTTTATTGTTGTACATTGCTTCTAATTTTGCCCAACTAGCTGTATAATTATCCGATGTTACATTAATATTTCTTAAAAGTAGCTCTGCATCTCCGGTTAAGTACCCTTTAAGGTAATATAATTTCTGCGCATCGTCTAGAGTATTATTGTTGTGTATTAATCCCACAAATAAATCCCTAAACGTCTGCCACTCACTATAATTTCCAGAGAACACAGGTATCTTAACCTCAGGTAATTTAAAGTTTCTAAATCCTGTACTACAACTAGCTCCTGGACTAACATTATACGATTCACTAGACATTTTCATATTGTTTAATTGTTCTTTTAGCTCGCTTTTAAACTGTATATAAAACTCTTCGACCTCATCATACAAGCCATTCTTAAAATAATTTGAACTAATTAAATCAGACTTTTTTACTTCACTAATTATTTTTACATGTGTTGTGTGGAATAATTGCCATTGCTGTTCTAAGTTTTCAATCCTAGTTTCTATATGACAAACAGTTAGACGCTCTCTAGGAGATTTTTTAAAGTTAGATTTTGACTTCAGCATTTTAGCTTTAATATCTTCTTGAATATCGTTAAGCGACTCCATTTTTAATTGAAAACACAAACTTGGTCAGATCACAAATATAAAATACACAATTTTCTAGCAACTACACAACACTATAAATATCTAACACTATAACTTAATGTCCAATAAACACGCTCAATAACACCTTAAAAGTTTCTTTGAAGCACTTCGAAATTTTTCTAAGTCCCAGATAATGTTTAAAATTTTACAAGTGTTTTGGACTTGTATTTTTTAGTAAAATCGGGCATAGGTTCCCCGTCTCAACCACTTTTGCCTTAAATTAGTACAAGTCCAAACTACTATTAACAACGGCTAAGTTAATTAGCTAGTGAATTTAAGGTTCAAGTTTCAATGCACTTTCTTGAATTGTTGAAGTTAATTTCTTCTTAGTAATAAGGTCGAAAATGTACTCACGATTTTTCCACTATGCACTCACTGACACTGATACTCGATGTACACGCCGCCTTGTGGCGACCTCTGGTGGCCACTCCGCGAACTCCTCTGCCTGGCTCCTCCACACAACGTCACTCCTCCGGCACCCAGCCGGATCCTCTGCTTCGATGACGTCACCGCTGACGCCTCGCTGTAGGGATGCTCTGAGCAGCAATCCACTGCCCAGTACTGACGTTGTGGGGCGATAATCACCGCCACCACTGATGACTACCCAAAAAACACCTTCACGCCAATCCGGCTCGAAGGACCATGAACGTTATTTCAAGGTCGGAAGGCGAGAACACTAATGAAACTCACTTTATGTTTCCAGTAGGCGTATAATTCTATTAAGAATCTCAAGAATTCACACTAACAAAAAAAAAACTCCAATCCTCTTATACTACCGGCGGTAACGTAACCATAGCGAGATCTAACTCGACGTCAACGCCATCTATCGAGCACGTCGGCAACTCTGAACATTTTGATGGTTTAAATTAGATCTCGCCGTGGCTTCGTCGTCTACCTGAACACTTCCCTAATTTGTTCGTACAAAATATTATAAATATTATATATGTCGGTGAAGTCAATAGTACGGAAGCTTGAGAACGAATGAACGAGCTAAGTGAAAAGTGACACATGTCACTTTGACAGAATCCGCGCTGACGTTTGCACGAACCGAGCAGATAAAAGTGCCGACCGCAGAGGTCCGGAGGTCTTTCCTTTGTCGGCAGCCGTGCGTACAACGTCCAGTCTCGGGGACTGTCCCACGACTGAAGTGAATACCTAAAGCTTGCATCATAATAAATCAGTTGTGTGATCTGGAATAGTTTGTTTATTGCTCGATACCCAGCCATCGCCCACAAAACAGGGTCCCTGGACAGAGCTTCCATGATGATCGGCATCCTCAGCCGACATATACATAATATTTTGTAAGAAAAATATTACTGCACGAGTCAAAAAGGAGCCATGTCATCACAATCACAAACTGCGAAAGAAACAATATGTAACAGTGTCAATTATCTGATAACAGAAGTGACGTATCTATAACAAGCCAGTTACAAAAACGACACTTATAATTAATATTTTTTTTCTTAATGACTTTGGAGGGCGTGTCAGACTTTTACTGACTAAAATCACACCTATGTTCCTTCTTTGCCTTTGCTTTCCAGGACCACGGGTTACCCTATCGGAAGCCAACCCAACAGTTTTGGGGTGATTCTTTGAAACCGAGAGAACATCTCATTCATCTGGCCTAGCTTTCGTACCTATCTATTTTGTTTCTTAAGCCACTGGTCGCAAATGAGTGCCTTTGATACATATAATGATCGGGGAAAACTAATATGCAAATAAAAATATCAAATAGTAAAGAAAAAACTAGGCCAGACGAATGAGACACCCTCTCGGTTTCAAAGAATCACCCTTTGGTCCTGCTAGGCCTTTACGGTTATGCTGACATTTCTTTGAGGAGCGCGTGGAACATTACTCGCCGTCGTCATTGACTCGGGCTCGGTTTGGAAGGTTACTAAACGGCCGGACGGCGAGCTACCTATCACTCGTCGTTTGCTAGTTTGGTGGCTGGAAATCGGCGACTGCGGGGCGTTAAGATTTCCGTTCCCCCACGCGTGCGGCCGCCTCCTTTGCTAGCTTTACTGCTTCGCAGGAGTTGACCACCTGCCATTCCTCCTTGCTCCAGACCATAGCCTGTACCAGGGCCCGCCGCGAGAGGTCACTGCCGATAGCTAAACAGATAAGGTCCAAAAAGTTCCTTAACCGCAACTCAAGGTAAGTGACCTCTAATCTCATTCAAAACGTGCTTAATCATAGGTTAAACAAAGCAAGAATCGATTAACTTAATACCTTGGCGTCTCATATCTGTAACATCAAACACGGGCCAGTACACGCCGGTGCACAGTTGTTATCAGGCCACGGATTAGTATATCTTCAGATCAATATTATGACATAAATAGCGAGGGGAACGCATGGTCATGTGAGTTACGTCGATTGCGTGGGTGGTTTATTTTGCACGTATGTTTACAAGGTTACTGGTATCTTTTGGTTTGAGTTTGTGCTCTTGTTGAAGAGCACAACGATCTCCTAGTTTATAACACATGTATGTATATAAAGTAACAATCTGAAAACTGTAAATTTGTAGTTACGTCACAAAAAAAAACTTTTTTGCGATTCGGAAAAATCTTCGTAACTCAATTCGGGAATTGAGCTGTTTTCATAGGTAAGTTTGTACGGAACCCTCAGTGCGCGAGTCCAACTCACACTTGCCCGGTTTTTTTTTTTCATATTTGTTTACTAGATCTAAAAAATATTTATTTCAGCAAACAAAAAAATTGCATGCATATTCTCTATACCTGACCTCTCTATTTACCCTGCACCAGTATCATTCCTTTTAAGCTTGTAATAACTCCGTCAACGGTAGGAATAGCTCTGATATTAAACTTTCCTGAAAGAAATCTTGCAATATCAATGTTAGATAGGTACTCGTTATACTGTAGTAAGAAGGATAAGCCACGTGAAGATTTATCTGAATATCTATCGAACTCACACGTGCACGTTAAGCTCAAAATTATTCTGTAGGTTCTATTCTTCTCAATTAATATTTGTATATTCCTAGTATTGTGTCTGTTTCGAGTAAATGTTTTCTATTATATTCTATTCCATTTCATTCTATTCCTTTTACGGTTCCGTACCTCAAAAGGAAAAAAGGGGAACCCTTATAGGATCACTTTGTTTTCCGTCCGTCGGTCTGTCTGTATGTCAAGACCCTTTATCTCGGGAACGCGTGGAGGTATCGAGTTGAAATTTAAGCCTGCGGCCTCTTGAAGCTGTGAAAAAATTAAACTTCTGAGTTAACGAACAAAAAAGATACGGCCGTTTATGTTGCAAAAATCGTATATTTCGACACTCTCAAAAGAATCAAAATTCATATGGTACTTCCCGTTGACCTAGAATCTTGAAATTTGGCATGAAGCATGGTCACATAGCACAAGTATAGGAAAAAAATCTAAAAACTTTAAATAAGCAGTTACATCACAAAAAATAATACTTTTTGCAATTCGGATAAATCTCCGAGGCTCCATTCGGGAATTGTAGATTGTACGGAACCCTTAGTGCGTGAGTCCGACTCGCACTTGCCCGGTTTTTTTAATCATCATTCATCATCATTTCAGCTGAAAGACTGAAGAATGAAGAATGACTAGTCCTGTGTGTCTCACATCCACCTTGTGGGTTTTTTTTCATCACCTCCACCGTCAAAGACAGTGTAGAGACGCGAGGAAACCGGCATATCCTAGAATCAAAAATTTGAAGACATGGGACAGCCACCAACACACAATGGGCCTGCGTGTTGGGTTACAGACCATTCCCTCTCAAAGATAGGAAACTTAAGTCCCAGCAGTGGGAACATTATACCTAGGCTAGTAATGCTATATAGTAAAAAATATGTTCGTTTCTACATAGGTATATAAGAATTATTAAGATTATGATTGTTTTTTTTTATTTTGTGATTAGCCTGCATCGGTCTTCCAGTCCTGTATTCAGTTATATCAGTATTATAATTTAGGTGTCTACAAGGCTAGAGTGAATAGGCTCTTAATAAACTAGTGCGCTTCACCATCAACGATTGCATCACCTTACCATCAGGTGAGATCGCAGTCAAGCACGGGTTTATAAAAGAAAAAACTGGGCAAGTGCGAGTCGGACTCGCGCTTGCCCAGTTCCGTAAAAACTTACCTATGAAAATAGTTCAACTCCCGAATTGAGTGACGAAGATTTTTCCGAATCCCAAAAAACTTTTTATTTTGTGACGAAACTACAAATTTACAGTTTTCAGATTTTTTCTATACCTACTTGTGTTATGAAACCTTGCTTCATGCCAAATTTCAGGATTCTAGCTCAACGGGAAATACCTCATGAATTTTGATTCCCTTGAGAGTGTTTTTTTTTCGTTAACTCAGAAGTTTGATTTTTCACAGCTTCAAGGGACCGCAGACCTGAGTATATGGTTTTACTTTCAACTCGATGCCTCCACGCGTTTCTGAGACAAATGGTCTTGAAAGACAGACAGACAGACAGACGGACGGACAACAAAGTGATCTTCTTCTTCCGTTTTTTCCTTTTGAAGTACGGAATTAGGTAATAAAAATGTTATACGTATTTCTTAACTGCTTTAATTATTCCTTAGAAGTTCAAATGTTATTAGGAAGTCTGTGAAAAAGGATCTCATACATTTCTGAGTGGTTAATTTGAAATACTTGAAACACGAGTAATGTTCATAATCAACTGGAATAGGCGGAGTAGATGTTTGTTTTTATTCGAGCAGTGAACAATACATATACTTGGCTACCTTATTTTGTGTCAACTAAAATAAAGCCCGATATAATTAAGTCGGTGTTTCCGGTATTGTTTGTTTGTTATATTCATTAAACCCCGAGCGAACTATGGCGTTCGAACGTCATTGTCTTTCTATTATGTCTCTAATTACGCTACTCAATAGGTTAACACCGACTTCCAAATTAAAGTTATTTTGATCGTTATACTGTATTTTATTTTTTGTAATGAAAAAAAAAGGCAAGTGCGAGTTGGAATCGTGCACTGAGGGTTCCGTACAAACTTACCTATGAAAACAGTTCAATTTCCGAATTGAGTTATGAAGATTTATTCCAAATAGAAAAAAAAACAGTTTTTTTTGTGACGTAACTACTGACAAATTTACAGTTTTTAGATTTTTTCCCCTATACTTGTGATATGAGACCTTGCTTTATGCCAAATTTCAGGATTCTAGATCAACGGGATACCCTATGAATTTTGTTTTTTTTTTTATTCTTGATAGGTTCGTGCTTAACCGCTATCTCACCTGATGGAAAGCGACGACGCGGTCGACGATGGAGCGCGCTTACCTAGAGGTAACCTATTCACTCCTTCCTTCTTTATTGATTCCTTTGAGAGTGTCGATATACACGTTTTTTTTCGACATAAACGGCCGTATCTTTTTTTTTTGTTAACTAAGAAGTTTGATTTTTCACAGCTTCAAGGGACCGCCGACCTGAGTACATAGTTTTAATTTGAACTCGATACCTTCACGCGTTCCCGAGCAAAGGGTCTCACAGACAGACAGACAGACTGACGGACAACCAAGTGATCCTATAAGGGTTCGGTTTTTTCCTTTTGAGTTACAAAACTCTTAAATCTTTATATATAAAAGGGGAAACTGACTGACTGACATATCAAAGCACAGCCGAAACTACTGGGATTAGGAGCGTGAAATTTTGCACAAGGTTTCCTTTTATGACGTAGGTGAGCACTAAGAAAGGATTTTCCAAAATTCACTCCCTAAGAGGATGAAGCGGGGGTCCAAAGTTTGTAGGGAGAAACCTACATTCACGTGAGTGAAGCCGCGGCCAGAAGCTAGTATAACATAAATCACATAATACAAATCATTATCATTAAAGGATTATATATTGAGATAGTATGTTCAAGGTCTGGGTGTCTAGTATATGTGAGTGTATATGTTTGTGACCGCACCTATGACACAGGAGTGATTCCTAGTATGTGGCAAGGTATTTTTTTTAGTGGCAATCTACCGAGACTAGTATTACAGTCTCTTAGGTGGCTTTTGCGCAGCGACCACGATCGTAGATATAATTTATCGAGATTTTTTACAATAAATAAAGAAGTTTTTTGCGCAGCATAAGACACTACTGGGGTAGCGTTGCCAGGCTTCCGGATAAAGCCGGACACAGACAGGCTTTTTGGTTGCGTGTTCGGCCAAATTAGACGGTGGCCTGCCTGTCCGGGTTTTGTACAGCTTTTTAAATTTGATTCATCATTTCCGCTCAACCCGCCTCACTTTGTAAACGGACTAGCACTGTTACTGCAATTGCAAATTGCAAAAGTAGTTACAACTAACTATTATTGCAATTAATATTGTAGTGAATTATTAATACTCAAGAAGACATATTCATTTAATTTTATGATTGTTTCATTAGAATTTATGTTATTGATTTCATGGTATAGGTCTATCTATCTATTTCTGCTTTAATACCGCAAGGATTAAGGATGCGATTGAGCGGAATAAGGGCTCTAAAGTATTTGCACGAGATCTGTCTATTGGGCAAAGCCAGCTCACGAAACTAAAGACCGACGATGGCAGAGTCATATCCGCCAAATCGGAGCTTCTGGGAGAGATCGAGGCTTTTTATGGACAGTTATACACGTCTATCGCTAAACCCGCTGTAAATCTAGTAAACGACCCAAGAGCTAGACTGACTCGACACTATACCGAAGATATCCCGGACGTCAGCCTGTACGAGATTAGGATGGCTCTGAAGCAGCTAAAAAATAACAAGGCGTCGGGTGAGGACGGAATTACGGCCGAACTCCTGAAGGCGGGTGGAAAACCGGTCCTTAAGGCCCTTCAGAAGCTATTTGATTCCGTCATACTCGAGGGAAAAACGCCACAGGCGTGGAGCAGGGGCGTGGTGGTACTCTTCTTTAAGAAGGGCGATAATGCCCTGCTTAAGAATTATAGGCCCATCTCGCTTCTGAGCCATGTCTACAAGCTGTTTTCCAGAGTCATCACGAATCGTCTCGCGCGCAGGTTCGACGACTTCCAGCCTCCCGAACAAGCCGGATTTCGAAAAGGCTTCAGCACCGTGGACCACATACATACGCTGCGGCAGGTTATACAGAAGACTGAGGAGTATAATCAGCCTCTCTGCTTAACGTTTGTGGACTACGAGAAAGCCTTTGATTCGATTGAAACTTGGGCTGTACTGCAGTCTCTCCAACGGTGCCAAATTGACTATCGGTATATCGAAGTGCTGAAGTGTTTGTACAAAAACGCCACTATGTCAGTCCGACTACAAGACCAGACCTCGAAACCTATCCTCTTGCAGCGGGGTGTGAGGCAGGGAGACGTTATTTCTCCGAAACTGTTCACGGCAGCAATGGAGGAAGTCTTCAAGGTTTTGGAATGGAGAGGGCTAGGCATTAATGTCAATGGCGAGCACATCACTCACCTTCGGTTTGCCGACGACATAGTAGTCATGGCTGAGACTACGGAGGAGCTCAGTACAATGCATGGTGACCTCAGTAGAGCTTCCGAAAGAGTGGGACTTAAAATGAACATGGACAAAACCAAAGTCATGGTAAACAGCCATGTAGCACCCACTCCTATCAAGGTCGGGGACTCTACACTCGAAGTTGTAAACGACTACGTTTACCTGGGACAGACGGTCCAGTTGGGAAGGTCTAACTTCGAGAAAGAGATCAATCGTCGAATCCGACTCGGCTGGGCAGCGTTCGGGAAGCTGCGCGGTATCTTCTCGTCCAATATACCACAGTGTCTCAAGACGAAAGTCTATGACCAGTGCGTGTTGCCAGTGATGACATATGGCTCCGAAACGTAGTCGCTTACAATGGGCCTCATTAGAAGGCTTAAAGTCACCCAAAGGGCAATGGAGAGGGCTATGCTCGGAGTTTCCTTGCGTGATCGAATCAGGAATGAGGATATCCGCAGGAGAACCAAGGTTGCCGACATAGCACGAAGAATCGCCAAACTAAAGTGGCAATGGGCAGGGCACATTGCTCGCAGAACAGATGGCCGTTGGGGCCGAAAGGTTCTGGAATGGCGACCACGTACCGGAAGACGTAGCGTTGGAAGGCCTCCTACAAGGTGGACCGATGACTTGGTAACGGTTGCGGGAGTCCGATGGATGCGAGACGCACAGGACCGTTCGCTGTGGCGACGCTTGGGGGAGGCCTATGTCCAGCAGTGGACGTCTTTCGGCTGAAATGATGATGATGATGATGATCTATTTCTGTATGGTTTCCGCACTTAGTCCTATGTGGACCATTGTACGTGGGCCATGGCGGCCATAATCTTAGGTGGGCTTATTCCAACCAGCCCACCTCTCTCCAAAAACAGATAAGACCTCTCAGGTTTTTCAGGATATCAATAAGGGAGTTTGGGGATTCTAAGGTTCGTGTGCGTATTTCAGTGACACCTGTGCAGTCTAGGAGCACATGTGTGATTGTCTCCTCCCCCTCCAAACATGCTCTGCACAGGGGACTGTCTGTGATGCCTATTGTGTGTCATGGTATAGGTACTAACGGTCCAAACAGACGTCCTGGCCAAAAGTTGACTTGTCGCTTTTCGTCAGAATAAAAATTTCAGAACCCATTTGCAGCGCCATCTACCGGGTCCAAAAGTATTTTCAAACCATGCAGGGACCTACTCAAATATATACACAAAATTTCACCCAAATCGGTCAAGCCGCTAAGGAGAAGTTAGGTGAAGAACAAAAACCAATTCAAATGCATTGGCCTTGACCTCAACCATTCAAAATGTGAAATTTTTATTTCAGACAATACCGACAGACAATCGATTCTACAGAAATTTTATGCAATAGCTCCAGAAATCAAAATTTTAGATAAAAGTTCACTGCACCTCCTAGGTTCTCCAATTTTGGAAGACAGTTTTTCTTTATTCATTGACGACAAAATTGAACGTTTTAACAACATTTCGGAAAGACTATCCAAAATTAACCTTCATTCGGCTTTCACCCTCATACGGTATTTGTTGTTTGGCACCAAATTTCATGTATTTTCTCCGCTCTTCCCCTTTATGGAAGCAGCCACATCTCTTGGACAAAATTGATCAGACCATTCGATATACCCTGGCTACAAGCTACGTGGCTTCGTTTTGGTGGGCTCGGCATCCGCAAAATTTCTAGTGTAAGCCTACCGGCGTTTCTGTCTTCGGTCCACAGCACTCAACAGTTGACCAATAGAATTTTGACTCCATCATTGGTTAGCTGTGAGGTGGCTTGGCCGATGCCGTAAGCGCCTGGAAAATGGCTTGCCCGGACAAGGCGTTGCCCGAGAACCCATCTTCCCAGAGACAGTGGGATGAGCCGCTCTGCAGTTTGGTACGGAATAACCTTATTAACACGTCTACCAATACTGCTGAGCGTGCCCGCCTACTGGCTGTGGGTGAATGGGAGTCGGGCCTCTGGCTACAGACACTACCGTCGCCCAACATAGGTACTATGCTGAGTGACACCACCATCCGGATCGCTACATGCCTGCGATTGGGTGTTCCTAGCGGAGCTCCACATCGGTGTCAATGCGGTGAAGCAGTCGACCGCCTCGGGCACCATGGCCTATCCTGCAGTAAAATCGCTGGTCGGATAGCTAGGCACGCAAGCATTAATGACATCATCCGTCGAGCTCTTGTCACCGCCGGGGTGCCAGCTGTTTTAGAACCCAATGGCTTGGCACGCGACGATGGAAAGAGGCCAGACGGGATGACCATAAGGCCCTGGAAGTTAGGTAGGCCTTTGGTGTGGGATGCAACATGTGTCGACACCCTTGCGCCATCCCATCTTCTGAGTACGGCAGGCTGTGCTGGGGCGGCTGCTGCAAGTGCAGAAAACCTCAAACGGCGTAAATATAATAACCTCATCGGAAGTTATATGTTTGAGCCGTTTGGGGTTGAAACACTAGGGCCATGGGGTCCGAGCGCTCATCGAGTTGTCCGTGATATCAGCAAACAACTGGTCGACTCTTCGCGTGACCAGAGGGCTGGACTTTTCTTCGGACAAAGAATCAGCATTGCTATCCAACGTGGCAATGCTGCCAGCGTTATGGTCACTTTTCCCATTGATATCGATGTGGATGAATTTTTTGATGCCCAATAATTTCTTTTTCTACCCGTTTGTAAATATTATTATTTTTAGTTAGTATAAATTCCTATTTATTTATTAATATTCATTAGTTTTGATGTTCGTTAGCGTAATTGAATAATTATATTTTTATTGATAATATTGTAATATTATAATAAATCTAATAGAATAACATAATATGATAAAAAAATACTTGTTTTACTTTAGAGAAAACTTATTGTCGTGTTAAACTAAGACTAAAAAGTAAAGGGCGTCCATCCCTTTTAGGTCGTAAAATGGATCGGTTTAACAGCTTACCACGGCCCTAGCCTTTGGTCCGGTTCGGTGACAGTATTATTGTCTTTGGTCTCACGTGTCTGTCTCCTATCTCGTTGGGACTATTAGATTTTTTACTGAATAAAACCCACCCGTATTCCTCCACTTGCCCTTTGTTTTCCAGCGCCACGGCTACTCTTTCGAACAATGCCTCAGCCCTGGGAAGTTTAGGCCTTGACTACATTTAGATAATAGAATCCGTGTCTAGACTTTTATTCCAATGACATTTAAAGGTCAGCTTTATTTTATTTGTGGAATATTGTACTGTAGTCTTTTTATTTCAGAATGATGGGGTGACCATACGGTTGCAAACCAACGCCCCAACCAAGGCTACCTTGCTAGTTTCAATCCGTGTAGACAGCAGTTGTAATACATGAACTTCAACGCCCTTGGTTGGGTTACGTGTTGACGCGTGGTTTACATCCATGTAGCCGCAACACAAATCAAGGTCACCTTAGTTTTTTTTTTGTGTATCTTTTCTAACGCAGACATGATGGTCCGCGCCATTTTTTAGTGTTCTTTGTTTATAAAAGTTTAGCAATGGCATTCTGTCGTGCCCTCATCTTAACATTTAGCTTAATAAAAAACTTTTCACAAAAAAATACAACCGACTTCAAAGTAAAAAAAAACACTGAAAAGTGCAAAATAACTTTAATTTCGGAAGTCGGTGTTTCTATAATAGTTTTGTCTCTTCGTTATTTAACACCGACTTCCGAAATTAAAGTTATTTTGCACTTTTCAGTGTTTTTTTTTACTTTGAAGTCGGTTGTATTTTTTTTTTGTGAAAAGTTTTTTATTTTACACTTTTTAGTTATGGTACCACCACTAAAAAGTACCCCTCAGCCAAACTTAAATACCTTATAGCCAGAAAACATCTCATGACAATTCTAATAATCCCAAACACGGTTAGATTACATTAATTTATTACAGAGTTCCGGTGCCTAACTTCAGGCTTCATCATCAGATCTTCGATATATTCACCCTCTACTTTCAGTCAGTCATCGACTACACGTATAAACAAAACAATTTTACTTGTTACGACGGTTCTGCTATGATCCTATGAGGAGTTCTATTCCATATCTTCGAAGTTCATGATCAGATCATAACAATATTTCTCAATTGACCGAGCAATCGGTGAACATACATAAAAAAAAAACATACATTCAACCGAACATATAACCTCCCCCCCTAGCCAAGTCACAAACGATAAACGTAAACTCTCAGTAGTCTTTAATAGATTTTCAACTTTATGTTATTGGATATAAAGTTGAAAATCTATTTAAGATTACATAGTGTTTTCGTTCGTTCCGGTCGCTAACGCTCAGTCCTCTTTAATAGATTTTCAACTTTATGCTCTTAGGTATAAAGTTGAAAATCTATTGGAGATTACTAAGCGTTCACGTTTATCGTTTGCAACTTGGCTAGGGGGGCTCGTCCTTTTTGAAGTCGGTTAAAAACTACGCGAGGCCACCTCAGACTCATATTTTTTTTTTTTTTGTTTTGCTTTTTTTTTGTCATCTTTTTTTAAATTATAGTTTTTGAGTTAGTAATTTATTTATACAAATTACTTTTATTTAACAATAGAACTATAGTCACATCAGTATATCAAAACTATAGACATATCACACCTTCACCAGGTCACCTTGGTTGGAACGCTAGTTTACAATCATCTGGTCACCCCTTAAAAATAAGCATGAAAATTGTACATTTTGATATAAGTGGAGTAAGTTTTGTCATTGCGACCCAGACGGAATTCTCAGAATTCTCTAATTCAAAACTCGAATTACAAAGGCGCTGCTGGATAGACAAATTTTTCCTGCTGAATTTCTTGTATTCTGTTTAAGATCTCTTGGAGTTAATACATGAATCGAGAGGTACATTGGTACAAGTTACTCTCAGTATTATTTTTATGTTGGTGTTCCAAACGTAATAAAACCGAGGGCCCCACTGGAAGGACGTAGCCACGTGGCGATTAATTTTTTTTTGTTTTTTTTTTTTTAACTATCTGCGAGTTGGTTTCGGCTCCTCGTACGCCTTCCAAAGGTCCAGGACCTTAGGGTGCTGAGACAAATAAATGTATAATAATAATAATAATAATAAGGGTGCCGGTGGGCTACTATTTTTTTATATTTTTATTATGTTTGTTTTTAAGAAATATATAATAATATTCCACAACAATCACACAACGCTGTCTAGTCTCAAGCTAAGCAGAGCTTGTGTTATGAGTACTAGACAACTGATAAACATACATAAATATTTCTAAATACATACATATTATAGATAAATTACACCCAGACACAGAACAAATGATCGTGCTCATCACACAAACATTTGTCCTGGGTGGGAATCCAACCCACGACCTCCGGCATAGCAGTCAGGGCCACTAACCACTAGACCAACAGGCCAGTCAATTGTAATTTCTATCAAAATAGTTGAGGTACAATGCGTTCCAAATAAGAATAGATCGATTGCCATGTTGTGACGTCACGTTATACTGTCAAATCGAAGAATTATTATGGTGAGCAAAACAAGATTTTTTTTAAATTTAATTTATTTACGAACTGTCAACGAAATAAGTTTAATCAGAATCCAGTTCTTCAATTTTGCTCATCTCTGAGTTCTTCAATTTTGCACAATTTCTTGCGCTTTGACAGTACGACGCGACGTGACGTCACAACATGGCAATCGATCCTATTCTTATTTGGAACGCATTGTACATTCGACTTTGTCAGTAAATACGTGAGGTACATTGAACAAACAAAGCAATGTCACTAGTTTTCTTGGTCTAGCTCGAGTGGCCCTGCTGGATAGAAACACATGACTCTAATCACCTAAGCGCCCCGGACGCTAAAGGAATCATTCACACTCAATCAATGGTACTGGAGGAAAAAACCATTAATGGTCTTATCAATACACTTCCTCGAAAACTGACTCTTATCGCACTACGATTAGGTTCAACATGCAATGTATATCACCCTCGCGTTTTTATTTTATTTATCACAACAAGGGTTTTATTTTTTCTGATTTCGTCACAGGTAACAATAAATCACGGTGATTTTTTTTTTCAAAACATAGAGGCGCCCATTTTTAAGGCCCTAATATTTAATGAAAATTTAAATTGTGTTTATGAACAGAATATCATAAATAAACATGATTATTTATTTATCTGTGTTCTAAATTTGAATTTCTTAGTTTTTAACATTAATATCACTACATAGTATAAAACAAAGTCACTTTTCGTGTCTGTCTGTCCCTATGTATGCTTAGATCTTTAATACTACGCAACGGATTCTGATGCAGTTTTTTTTAATAGATAGAGTAATTCAAGAGGAAGGTTTATAAGTATAATACATGCACATTATAGTAGAGGAACACTGATGATTTTAGAGGTTTCTAATGTGATGTCGTAAATAAACACATTTTTTTTCGCTTACATTGCAAACTCTGGCTGAACCCTAAGAGATAGATCAAAATAATGTACTACAGTATTGTACACCTTAAAAAGATCTACAAAAAAGTCCGCGATGGTATATGTCTATCTTTTAGGTATAACCCACAATAACCATTTTTTATCCTTTACTTTTTACGAGAAATAATGGCTTATTTACGAAGCGATTTTAAGCAATACAGCATTAATCTTTATCCAATTAAGTACCTTAAATACATTGTGCATTTAATATAGATCAATATGGTCGTTTACAGCGTGTAATTTAAGTGCATATTTTCGAAGATATTAAAGATTTAAAATGCAGGGACATAGCGGTTGCGGTAAATAACTTGATTCTTTCAAAGATTAATACTCGGTTACTTCCTGATTGGTCCCATTTTTTTCAAATCCAGTTCTGATAATGGAATCCATGAGGAATCGAGGGAACTCCTCAAATATTCTAGGCACTATATAGTGATTTTGATATTTTAATCGAGAACTAAAGCATTTACAGTCAAAAAGTAACATTTGATGAAGTGGAACTGATGAAGAATACCAGAAATGGCCAACGGATCTTCACCCTCACATAGATATCACAATGAAGATAGTTAAGTAACTATGACAATTTAGATAAATAAATGGTTCTGAATGGTTATGTTGAAAATGGTATCATCGAAGTGATCTGATGATGATGATGGAGCCAGAAGGTAGGCATTGGAACTCCGTAATTAATCAATGTAACCTAGCCGTGTTTGGGCTTATTAGAATTGTCATGATATGCACTTTGGCTATCCATCTGTCTATTTATGTATGGTTTCCGCACTTAGTCCTATGTGGACCATTGTACGTGGGCCATGGCGGTCATAACCTTTGGTGGGCTTATTCCAACCAGCCCACCTCTTTCCAAAAAATAGAGTAGGCCTCTTAGGTTTTTCAGGGCATCAATAAGGGAGTTCGGGGATCCTAAGGTTCGTGTGCGTATTTCAGTGACACCTGTTCAGTCTAGGAGCACAAGTTGGCTATAAGGTACTATCGAACTAACCTGATGATGGAGCCGGGAGGTGGATGGGGACTTCATAATAAAATAATGTATCCTAGCAGTGTTTGGGTTAATTCGGATAGTCATGAGAAATAGGTACTCTGGCTATAAGTGCATCACAACTAAAAAGTGTGAAACAAAAAACTTTTTACAAAAAATAAATAACCGACTTCACTACAAAAAAAAAACACTAAAACGATCACAATAACTTTAATTTTGGAACTCGGTGTTAAATAACAAGCAAACAATACCAGAAACACCGACTTCCGAAATTAAAGTTATTTTGATCGTTTTAGTGTTTTTAACCGACTTCAAAAAAAGGAGAAGGTTATCGATTCGGTTGTATGTTTTATTTATTTTTTTGTGTGTTATCTCTGAACTCCGTCGTTTATGGACCAATTTTGAAAAATTTTTTTTCGATCCATGATGAATCGAAAGAACTCCCCAAGTATTAAAGGTCCCATTTTTTTCAAAATCCTGTTCTGATGATGGGATCCATGAGGAATCGTGGGAACTCCTCAAATATTATAGGCAACCATATAGTGATTTTGGTATTTTCATCGAGAACATAAGTATTTACAGTCAAAAAGTAACATTTGATGAAGTGGAACTGATGAAGAAGACCAGGAATAGCCAACGGAACTTCATACTCACATAGATATCACAATGAAGACAGTTAAGCAACTATGACAATACAAATAAATAAATGGTTCTGAATAGTTATTTTGAAAATGGTATTGTAGCGACATCTATGGCGTCACATAAGAACTAATCCTGCATCACACAATCAAAGTTCTCCGCTCGATTAGACCATATAGAACAGCCCGAAATCATCTATCGGGCAGATGCCCACCAGACATAACACCCGTCTGGCCGGAGGATCCTCCCTTTTCAACGGAGGTTTGCGGGACTTTACACTCTGTTCCGCCTACCTCCAAACTGGTGACCCTCGACAAAGAACGTCAGCGCAGCCTTTGTTCAGCCACTACTTCGTGACGTCATCATCACTTCCTCAAGCTTTCGCGCAGCGAGCCATACAGCCAGCACCCACGGCTATAAAAGGTGTCCTGACCACCAGCTTGCATACCTGTTCATTGTCATCACCCTCAGCCTCATCAGCGACCTTGGCGAAGCACACTTCACCTTCGGCCAGTCACATGAAGAGCCACGAAGAACCTCTCCAGATCGACGCAAGCAGTCAAGCCACTACGTCGCACAGCACCGCTCCGACTCACTAGAGCCAGCGGCACTACTCCGATTCACTGGAGCCTGCAGCATCATCCCGACTCACTGGGAAACCACCACCCCGACTCACTGGGGCATCATCCCGACTCACTGGGGCATCATCCCGACTCACTGGGACATCATCACCCCGACTCACTGGGGCATCATCCCGACTCACTGGGATAGCACCACCCCGACTCACTGGGGCATCACCGCAGACAGTTCCGACCCACTGGAATCAACCTGCCACTGGCCTGGCACGCATCAAGAAGCATCAAGAACCATGCGATCTCCGATCTCTGGAGGGGAGAAATGTAGCGACATCTATGGCGTCACATAAGAACTAATCCTGCATCGCGCAATCAAAGTTCTCCGCGCGATTGGAACATATCTGAACAACCCGAAATCATCTATCGGGCAGTAGCCCACCAAACATAACACCCGTCTGACCGGAGGATCCTCCCTTTTCAAAGGCGGTTTTCGGGACCTTACTCTCTGTTCCGCCTACCTCCAAAGTATCATCGAAGTGACCTGATGATGATGATGGAGCCGGAAGATAGGCACCGAAACTCTAATTAATCAATGTATCCTAGCCGTGGTTGGGCTTATTAGAATTGTCATTAGATGCACTTTGGCTATAAGGTACTATCGAACTGATCTGATGATGGAGGAAGGTGGAACGTAGACTCAGGAACTTCATAATAAAACAATGTAACCTAGCCGTGTTTGGGTTAATTGAAATTGAATTCTAATACCATCCAATTTACCGTTCCAATATAAACGCCTACAATTTCCGCTAAAGATATCTTTTGCAATAACAATCAATAAATCGCAGGGTCAAACTTTCAACGTTGCAGGCTTAGATTTGAGCGTTGAATGTTTTTCACATGGCCAATTATATGTCACTCTTTCAAGAGTAACCTCAAAAGAAAACATGTTTGTATCAACTAATGACAAAAAATCTATGAACGTTGTGTATAAAGACATTCTGTAGTATATTTAATACTAGCGACTTGCCCTGGTGCAATGCTGGACAAAACCGCATCAAAATCCGTTGCGTAGTTTTAAAGATCTAAGCGTGCATAGGGACAGACAGCGGGAAGCGACTTTGTTTTATACTATGAAGTGATCAGCATTGCACCCGTGCGAAGCCGGGACGGGTCGCTAGTATATTATAATAATACAATATTCACACAACGCCGTCTAGTCCCAAGCTAAACAGAGCTTGTGTTATGAGTACTAGACAACTGATAAACATACTTAAATATTTCTTGGGACCATTTTCTATTTGCACGCGGGCAAAGCTGCTGGTACCAGCAGTTTGAAATAATTTCGCCCGACAATCTACTTTTAGGGAAATCACACTAAAATTTGACACTTTTGTGGGCGTCAAGGCGGCTAGTCGATTTCAATCACTATCCTGTTACTATGTCTAGTTATGGACACACCCAGTTATTTTATTAAATGTGTTTTGTCAAGTATGCAAAAAACGATGTAGGTAGGTACTTAACTACAAAAAAAACCGGGCAAGTGCGAATCGGACTCGCGCTAAGAGGGTTGCGTACAAACTTAACTATGAAAACAGTTCAATTCCCTAATTGAGTTACGAAGATTTTTCCGAAGTGTCCGAATCGAAAAAAAAAATTTTTTTGTGATGTAACTACAAATTATTTTATAGTTTTCAGATTTTTTCTAATACTTTTTTTTTTTTTAGGTGGGAAAATCATCTAATGACAAATCCCGCACTTGGGCGGAGCGAGAGATAGTGTCAGAGTTTTACTGACTAAACACCCACTCCCGTTCCTTCTTTGCCTTCATCCCGGGGCCCCGGGCTTCGCTTTCACACTACCCGTGGTCCAATACTTGTGTTATGAGACCTTAGCGTAGCATAGTCGGCCTTATAATGTTCCCACTGTTGGGACTCAGGCCTCCTCTCTAGGAGAGGGAATGGGCCGTAATCCACCACGCGGGCCAAGTGCGGGTTGGTGGATGTCACATGTCTTCGAATTTTTGGTTCTAGGACATGCCGGTTTCCTCACGATGTTTTCCTTCACCGTTTCTTCAGAGCAGTGGTGATGAAATAAATTACACAAAGTAATGCGCCTGGCTGGGTTTGAACCCGCGACCTACAACTCGTAAGACGGGGCCGTTACCACTCGGCCACCATTAGAGATGAGACCTTGCTTCATGCCAAATTTCATTTCAGGATTCTAGGTCAAGAGAAAGCACACCCTATGAATTTTGATTCCCTTGAGTGTGTCGAAATACACGTTTTTTAATTATTTATTTATTTAAACTTCATGTACAGTAGTGGTACATAGCCGGACTTAATACAACAAGGCATTCTCTACCTGTCAACCTTTGGGTTAGCATAGCATAGTCGGCCTTATAATGTTCCCACTGTTGGGACTCAGGCCTCCTCTCTAGGAGAGGGAATGGGCCGTAATCCACCACGCGGGCCCAATGCGGGTTGGTGGATGTCACATGTCTTCGAATTTTTGGTTCTAGGACATGCCGGTTTCCTCACGATGTTTTCCTTCACCGTTTTGAGAGCAGTGGTGATGAAATAAATTACACAAAGTAATGCGCCTAGCTGGGTTTGAACCCGCAACCTACAACTCGTAAGTCGGGGCCGTTACCACTCGGCCACCGCTGCTCCTTAACTTGTTATTTTTTTAACCTTTGGGTTAAAAAAATAAAAATATTTAAAGAAAAACAAAAAACCCGACTGCGTCGAAACAAATTTTAAAAAATACGTAAAAAAATTAACTTAAATAAAAACTAAAAAGAAACAAACAAGCCCAGTAGTTTAGAATTCTGTTATGTAATACTAAATAACTACACAATTTAAATAGTTTTATAATCGATACACACATAAAACAAATCATAAATTCTAATGCAGAACAGACCGACTCACAGTCGGGGCCCATTTTACCAATCAAATCTTCCCAAGGGGCCCCGACTGTGAGTCGTTCTGTTCTGCATTAGAATGTATGATTTGTTTTATGTGTGTATCGATTATAAAACTATTTAAATTGTGTAGTTATTTAGTATTACATAACAGAATTCTAAACTACGGGGCTTGTTTGTTTCTTTTTAGTTTTTATTTAAGTTAATTTTTTTACGTATTTTTTAAAATTAGTTTCGACGCAGTCGGGTTTTTTGTTTTTCTTTAAATATTTTTATTTTATTTTATACTTTTTAGTTACGATTCATTGACTTCGTTATAAGATGGTAAATTTCGCAATCTAGTCATTTCATTGAGGGAGTTAATATCGTGGCGATTATTAAGTAACTTGCGGTGGTCTAAACTACTGATGATTAGTCCCTCTAGAGACCTAACTCGGCTCAAAGCTACATATGCTTGACCTTTAGCAAAAATGCGTGAACTTAAGTCAACCACAGCTCGGTCCAAAAGTCCAAAGTAGTTCCTTGGAGCTTGTGTACAGTTACACCCCAGCACAATATCAATGGCAACATTTTTCGCTCTATTTTACCCTGTCCGCGAAGTGCATCGAATTCTGTCGTCGATGGTTCGATTTTGACTCCTACTCCAGGAACATTGTTTATAATTGCTTTGTCGTCAAATTCTATATAAACAGTTTGTGGCAATTCTCCGGGTTCCAATTGGTCCCTCCGAAGAGCTGGCCACTCAATTGTCCTTATAACACCCATTGCTCCGTTAACAAGACCATGGGTAACATTCAAATTTCTTCGTAACATAACTCGTGATCCTAAACCGATTGTTAAATATTTAACGATTCCTCCAGTTTTGTTAGGATCATCAGAAACATATACCTACATCTTTCGGTTTTTGACCATATGTTTTCGATTCTACTGATATATCAACTGCATGTAATTTAAACAACCTAGTAGTTTTTGCCAATATAGTTGTCATCTTTTGCTTATGTTCATCGACCTGTCTAGTAGATGGGAAAACTCGAATGATTTGATTTACAAACGTGCATCAAATGAACAACGCCATCAATCGAGTTTGGTGGTAAACTTTTTTTTACCAAAAATATTTGTTCTTCATGCTTTTTCACTGTTTTTTTTATTTGTGTATCGTTTATACTTGAAATGAAAACTTAAATCAATAAGTAAGAAAATTAGCGAGAATGATTGTTTTGTTAAACAAATTTAAATCGTTATATATCCTAAACTATTATTTAAAATGAAAAATGATAAAAGGAACCTAAAGATGATTTTAAAATACCTATTCAACGACATCCCACTTGACATAGTTCATCGACTTTTTTTTTTTCATTTTGACAATATGGCGTCTGGTTGTAGCTGTGGTGAATTTTGATTACTGTCATGTCTTTAGTGACACTCGCAAGGTTAAGACGAATCGATTGACGTAAGAATTATCAAAATCGGCCTACGCATTTGGTCTCTAGAACGCCACATAGAAACAAACATACATACATACATACATACATACATACATACATAGACTGATAAACACATTACCCTCCTTTGCGTCGCGCAGTCGGGTAAAAAGACAACACTGTGGTAGGTTTGCTTGCACAATAAAAAAATAACAGATACCTACTTCAAACAGAAAAAAAAAAATTATAATAATAAAATACTATATAAGGTGTAAAAAAATTAACTTTAAGAATTTCGAGGGGACATTGTACTCCTCATTATGAACAACTTTTACTATGGGACCAAACCTGAAATAGCGAAAAAAAAAATCAGCTGCTTCATACGTTTTGACGAGTTATGCGAACATAAACGTAGGGAACAGCTGATTTTTTTTTCGCGATTTCAGGTTTGGTCCCATAGTAAAAGTTGTTCATAATGAGGAGTACAATGTCCCCTCGAAATTCTTAAAGTTAATTTTTTTACACCTTATATAGGGTGACTGGTAATTAGTGTACGATACTTAAACACGTGATTGTGCTCATGATAACCAACAACTTTTACTATGGGAACAAACCTGAAATCGCGAAAGAAAAATTAGCTGTTCAGTACATTTATGTTTGCCTAATGTACTGAACAGCTGATATTATTTTCGCAAATTCGGCTTTGCTCCCATAATAAAAATTGATTGTTATCATGAGCACAATCACGTGTTTAAGTATCGTACACTAATTGCCAGTCACCCTATATATTTTATCAAAATAGTTTTTTTTACCAAACTTAAGTGGCAGTGGTAGGGCACATTGCTCGCAGAACAGATGGTCGTTGGGGACAAAAGGTTCTGGAATGGGGACCACGTACCGGAAGACGCAGCGTTGGCAAGCCTCCAACAAAGTGGACCGTTGACCTGGTAAAGGTCGCGGGAATCCGATGGATGCGAGACGCACAGGATCGGTGATTATGGCGACACTTGGGGCAGGTCTATGTCCAACGTTGGACGTCTTTCGGCTGAAATGATGATAATGATGACAAACCTCAACATATGCAGAAAAGCTCTAATACTTTGGTTTGTACAGGAACCCTTTTCACTGAATATAGTGACAAGTTTACCTTGACAGTTCTTTGTGGCGCTCGTAGCAAAGGATTATGTCGGCCATAATGTCAAGTTCAGTACGTTTGAAATTACTTAGTTAATTTGGCGTAAGTGTTGTACAGTCATGAGCAATCCATACTAATGTTATACATGGCCTTGGTACAGGCCATGGTCTGAAGCGAGGAGGAGTGGCAAGCGGTCGCCTTCTTCTGCGGACCAGTAATGCTAGCAAAGGTGGAGGCCGCACGTACACGCGCGAGGTTGTGACCCTTACGCCTCAACCGCCGGGATCCCAATCCCGATTTCCGGCCACCGTAGGCAAGGGCTCGCGTATCTCGGCTTGCGGCATCGTCCGGTAACCTTCCGGACCGAGCCAAAGTCATCGACGGCGTGTACTGTTCCACGCGCGCAAACCGTAGGGGCCCAGCAGGGTGGAAGACTACTGGGGCCAAGGGTTTGTTTCTAAAAGGAAAACTCGGCCCTGGGACGAAGGCCAAGAAGGAACAGGAGTAGGTTTTTAGTCAGTAAAAGTCTGACACGCCCTCGCGCCCCGCCCAAGAAATAATAATAATAATATTATACATGTGAAAGTAACTCTGTCAATCTGTCTATCTGCGACTTTTTATTCGTCTTTGACTTCTCGTCCGCAATAACCAACATCACGCGGCCGTAACCCCTGGCAGACGCTAGTAAGATAACCATAATAACTAGCTTTTGCCAGCGGCTTCGCTCCCGTCAACTGACTACTATATCCTACTCTACCCAACTCTATCCTACTCTACCTTACTCTACCCTATTCTACCCTACTCTAAACTACTCAAAAAAGTATCCTATGTCCGTCTCCTGGTTCTAAGCTACCTCCCCACCAACTTTCAGCCAAATCGGTTCAGCCGTTCTTGAGTTATAAATAGTGTAACTAACACGACTTTCTTTTATATATATAGATATTCTACAACTTTTACACAACGCTATCTAGCCCCAAACTAAGCAGAGCTTAGAGCTCACTTATAACATCACATTATAGATAAATTACACCCATTCACAGAACAAATGATCGTACTCATAACACAAACATTTGTCTTGGGTGGGAATCGAACCCACTGCCTCTGGTATAGCAGTCAGGGCCACAAATAACTAGACCAACAGGCCAGTCAAATATTTGTCACATTTTCAATTTATCTTAACTTCTGCTGTTCAAGAAATAAGTGTACGACAAAAGGTTTTTAATTACATAACCATGAAATAGGACATTTGGAACCAATTATCGTACACATATTTCTTGATAAAATAGTTATGATAGATAGGAAATGTGACAATGTTTAAATTGTTGGATACTACTACCCGGCCCATGAACATGGAGGGAGCGGACATTATAAAACTACTGCAGGCGTCGGGATGGACTCACAAAACACATGCACAGCCCATTTCGTCCTTCCGTCCTGGCCGCCGAGGCCCGCCGCAGTGATATACCCGTCAAGGTCTACCCCGTCCCTTGCCTGAGCCTGTAGTCCAAAATCCCCTTAATAATAATAATCTTAGTTCGATCCAGCCTTTCCCTTGCTGCCCTCCCCAAGCGACACACTAATGGCCTGCCCCCCTAGCCAAGTCACAAACGATAAACGTAAACTCTCAGTAGTCTTTAATAGATTTTCAACTTTATGTTATTGGATATAAAGTTGAAAATCTATTGAAGATTACATAGTGTTTTCGTTCGTTCCGGTCGCTAACGCTCAGTAGTCTTTAATAGATTTTCAACTTTATGCTCTTAGGTATAAAGTTGAAAATCTATTGGAGATTACTAAGCGTTCACGTTTATCGTTTGCAACTTGGCTAGGGGGGCTGTTCACGACTTCGGTCTTAGCGACGAGCGCCTCGGTGAGCGACACGGCTATGAGCGGCGTCTCGTGGTGTGCTTCAAACATTTTCATACTTTTGTTCTTACCGCTCGTCGCCCCGCGCTTAGCTACCGCTCACAGCAACAAGGTCGTGAACGGGCCGTAAGCCAAGATCCGTACCTCACTCATAACGTGTAGTCGTTTAGTTTTGAAGTTTAGTTAAGTAAGCCCTGGCTGGAAGCTTTGATTTTCGTTTGCCCCCACAGACCAGTCCGGCTACGCAGTCAACAACCTCTTAGGTTGACTTGCGACAAAAAAAATCCGGGCAAGTGCGAGTCGGACTCGCGCACTGTATCGTATCTCAAAAGGGAAAAACGGAACCCTTATATACCACTTTGTTGTCCGTCTGTCTGTCTGTCAAGACCCTTTATCTCAAGAACGCGTGAAGGTATAAAGTTGAAATTAAAACCGTATAATATATAAGTTAAATTTTGATAATTATAATTAATTTTTATTTTTTTCCTGACATTGTATTAATTTTTTATATATATTTTGACATTTTGTAATATTTTTAAACTGTAATATTGCTGACATTTTATTGTTTTTATTTTTTGCATGATTTTTATACTGTTCTATTTTATTTATTTTTTGGCAATTATCATTTGCGGACATTGTTTCTAGGAGATTTTGTATTTACAATTAATTTAATTTTGATAGTAGGTACCTATACATATATTGACATTACCATCGCTATTTTGTATGCCTTTCGGCGGAACATTGGATGGACCAAACATATATAAGATCATTGTACCCTTTGTTCACAAAATTAATAAATGAATTGAATTAAATTGAAGTTTGCGGTCCCTTGAAGCTGTGAAAAAATCAAACTCGAGGAAAAAAAGATACGACCGTTTATGTTGCAAAAAAAATCGGTTGTCTGTAAAGTTGGTTTACTGACGATAGTTGAACGTGACAACGTGTTAAATTTATTTGTACGCATAAATACAAATAAACAATTAACACGACATTCACTTTTCACTGCACTTGATACTTGACGAAAACATGTAAATGTATTATTCTATAGCAGTTGTCACGACGCAGACGCATCGCTCACTCAAGTAGGAGAGAGACAGATGTCGAACACTGCCGAACGCGGAGGCCGAACGCGCTCTCGCTTGCACTTCAAGCCTTAAATGGAACGTCTCAGAGCGAGGTAACGCCGCATGCGTCATACTTTTTCGTGCGTGCAGCCGGCTCCATCGAATTATAAGACGTTGTCACGTCAAAACGTATATTTCGACACTTTCAAGGGAATCAAAATTCATAGAGTACTTCCCGTTGACCTAGAATCCTGAAATTTGGCATGAAGCAAGGTCTCATAGCACAAGTATAGGGAAAAAAATCTGAAAATTGTAAAGTTGTAGTTACGTCACAATTTTTTTTTTTGCGATTCGATAAAGTCACTCATTTGTAACTCAATTCGGGAATTGATCTGTTTCCATAGGTAGGTACCTAAGTTTTACGGAACCCTCAGTGCGCGAGTCCGATTCGCACTTGCCCGGTTTTTTTATCGTGATTTTGTTTCTGTCCTAATTATATCTTGTTGCTCGAGACTAGACATACGGTACAAACTGTGGATACAATGTTCTGTTTTTGAGTTCAAAGCCGTATGAGTTGTAATTTTACAAATTGTAAGTACTTGTGGGTTAATATTTCTGCACGACTTTGTGCTTAGGATCGCTACGATTTTAACAAAAACTGATGTTATTTTTCAAAAATAGAACGCGGAGGAAGCAGTAGAGGAAGCGTAGCCTACCGCCGCATCAATGGGTTCCCGGGGTACAAGGGCCCCGACATAGGCAAAAACAATCTTTTTTTTAGGTAAGAAATCATCCAATGACTTTTCTCGCTCTTGAGCGGAGCGGCGTGTCAAACTTTTATTGACTAAAACCCAGACCTTCCTTCTTTGCCTTCGTTCCAGGGCCCCGGGGTTCACTTTCGCATAACCCATGGCCCCAGTAGGCTTCGACCCTGCCGGTTGACTATGGTTTGTTGACATCTTTTTGTGGCGCGCGTAATTCCATTTTCGAACTCGGTCGGCACGGACGATGACAAAACCGTCTTTTCCATCTTTCTTCAGTAAGTGGATATAGGCAGTGCTATAAAACAGTGACTTTCTGAAGCTTACTCCTCGGTAACGGCTAGGTCAATTGGTTTGAAAAAAATATATGTTTATTATGAACTCATGTACAACATTATCAACATATGATTTTTTCGAAAGACTAATACTTTTGCCAAAATAAAAAAAATTAACAACATGATATTTTTTCGCTTTTTTTCCCTACTTCTTTCGACTTTGATCTTTAGAAATATGTTTGCAAAAAAAAAATATGTACATAGATGTAAATCAATTAATATTTCTCAAAGAAAATGGATTTAAAGGTCAGCGAGCCTCTATCCGGGCGCCCAGATGTTCAAGGGACTATACGGGTGTTTCATTTTTTGTTGATTTTCGATTTTCATTTGACTTTGCTGGAATTCTTGATACAACTCATGCACAGTGTTCATATACCAAAAATCACCATAATCGGTTAATATTTAGAGGTTGCACAACGCCTACGAAGTTGTCTCATACAATTAGTATGTCATCAGTGTAGGGCATTTTTTTAATATTATTATTTTTTACAGTGGAGGGTAGTAAGTGTTACTAGTGTGTTATATGTAAACCAGTAAATTATTTTATTTTGAAAATTGAAACGCTGCCGCTAGAAAAGACACTTTATTTATACTTTGGAGGTATGCGGAGCAGATTGTAAAGTCCCGCAAACCTCCGTTGAAAAGGGAGGATCCTCGGAACAGACGGATATTTTGTCTAGTGTAGAGAACTGATCCATAAATGATTTCGGGCTGTCGTATATGTTCAAATCGCGCGGAGAACTTTAATTGAGCGATGCAGGATTTCGTATTTTAATTCTTATGTGATGCCATAGATGTCGCTACAATACCTTGGTATTAATAATTATTAAAATAAATTACATCATAGGTACTCAAGGCTGCGGTCACCTCCTTCTGCGAAGCAGTAATGCTAGCAAAGGAGTAGGCCGCACGTGCACGCGTGAGGGAGCGGCCCTCATGCCCCAGGCGCCGCGGTCCCGATCTAAATAGGCGCGGGCTTGCGGACGGCGAGCAATGGATAGCTCGCTGTCCGACCGTCCGGTAACCGTCAGGACCAAGCCCAAGTCCTCGGCGCCGCGTTATGTTCCAAGCGCGCCTCAAGGAGATGTCAGCAAACCGTAGGGGCCCAGTAGGGTCGAAGCCTACTGGGGCCATGGGTTCGCTTCTGAAAGGAAAACCCGGCCCTGGTATGAAAGGCAAAGAAGGAACAGGAGTGGGTTTTCATGCAAAGCTGGGGCGGTTTGCTAGTCTACATTATGAAGTTATAGTTAAGTCTCACAAAGGTTTCTGTGGTATTTTAACGAGTGAAGTTCAAATGTTGTTTTAATTATTCACAAAAACCCAAGTGGATATTATAATGTACAGTTGGTGTAGTTTTGTTTTTCAAGTTTCTGTTCAGCTGTACAATATGTGAAACTAAATCATTGAAACAGGTTTTATTTTAAGGTGAATGACTTCAAAAGGTGGCAATGACTTCTCTCGCTCTGGGTGGAGCGGGAGGGCGTGTCAGATTTTTACTGACTAAAACCAAGTCTGTATCCATCAGTTGCCCTTTGCTTTCTAGGACTAAGGGTTTCATTTGAAAAAAATCCTCGCGTTCCTAGCGGGCATCGGCCTTGCTGGGCTCCACGGTTTGCTAATATCTCGAGCGCGTGGATCACTACGAGCTGTTGACGATTGGACTCAGTCCGGTCGATTACCGGACGGCCGGACCACGAGCTACGCATTGCTCGACGTCCGCAAGCCCGCATCTACCGTGGCTGGTTGTCGAGGTCGGAATCTCGGCGGCTGGGGCGTGAGGACGTTCGTTCCCTCACGCGTGCGGCCTCCTCCTTCGCTAGCATTGCTGCTTCGCAGACGCAGGCGACCGCCTGCAATTTCTCGTCGCTCCGGACCATAGCCCGAACCAAGGCCCGGTGCGAGAGGTCGCTGCCACCGATCGCCTCCACAAAGACTCGGCGGTGCTCCGCCTGCCACGCCGTAAGTGTATTGAAGAAAGTCGTTTGACACACGTGCAAATTTGTCACTATAGCACTCGGTTCCATAACACTTCCGCCTTGGTTGCAATGAGAAACTTTCTACAATTGTATCAAAATGTAGGTACTTGTACTTGAAATTTACACTGGCTAAATGCATAAACCTTGAGAAGTCAAAAAATAACTCGGCAAGTACCAGTCGGACTCGCGCACTGAGGGTTTCGTACAAACTTACCTCTGAAAACAGTTCAATTCCCGAGTTAATTTACAAAGGGAAATGCCCATTTGATAAACAAGTTTTGGCCAAGTAATGCCCAAGAAAGAAACCAATGATAGGTATTAGGATTGATATCGTAGATAAAGAAATAACCGCTATTTTTTACCTAGAACTTGGTGGAACATCACAAACTGTAAATAGAAATTAATGAAAAAAAATATATGCACAATTATAGTTTTCAAGTTTTTATTCATTTTCATTTATATAAGTTATAAGTACATCATCTAGGAATTGGGCTGGGGGATTTATTTTTAATAAATCGATTTTTTTCAATAAGGGTTCCAGTCCCTATTTTGACAGGACTTACGACCGATAAAGGGGAAGTATTAGACACTGCAATAATCGACTGAGTTTTGAATAATTCTTCTTTTGTTTTCCGAGGTTATTATAACAGATAAATATTGGCAAAATTTAAGTTGTAAAATTAGTATTTTTATTGTATTTATCACATAGATGAGCAAGTACATGGCCAAGAATAGGCGATTCCCTTTACAATTTTCATATTTTTTCCTATACTTGTGCTATGAGACCTTGCACCATACCAAATTTCAGGATTCTAGGTCAACGAGAGGTACCCTATGAATATTGATTTCCTTGAGAGTGTCAAAATACACGTTTTTTGCGACATAAACGGCTGTATCTTTTTTTTCGTTAACTCAGAAGTTTGATTTTTTCACGGCTTCAAGGGACCGCAGACCTGAGTATAATAATATGGTTTTAATTGCAACTCAATACCTCCACGCGTTCCTGAGATAAAGGGTCTTGACAGACAGACAGACGTCAAAGTGATACTATAATTTCGTTTTTCCTTTTGAGGTACGGAACCCTAAAAATATAGCACACTAATATCACAGTATAGATATATGGAACAGTACGGAAACTACCTACAAATATTCGAAACAGCACACTCACACAAACATACGCATCGACGAGACTCCTAAGCGTTTCTCGCGGTCCTGTTACTGACAGGACCGCTAATATTCTAAATGTGGAAGTTTGTGAGTAGGTATGTATGTGTGTTACTTTTTTACACTCGAACGGATGAACGGAATTGGATAAAACTTGGTACACCGGTAGATTATGTCCTGGATCAGCATATAGGATACTTTTCTATCTCCGGAGTATGTTCCCTTGGGACCATATTCTACATTCACGAGAGCGAAACCACTGGGGCAGCAGCTGATTTATTTTTAAGGTGGGTAATCCTCCAAAGACTTCTCACTTTCCAGGGTGGAGTGGGACGGTGTGTCAGACCTTTACTTCTAGGACCCTTCTTCCCTTTGCGTTCTCTATTAATAAAATAATAATATATTTATTTGCTAAAAACACGGTATACAAGATGGTAAACGAAAACAATTAGGAGCAAACATGTTTTGCTAAGTATTAGCATGCAAATATTTGTTATGTACATAGTAACATACAGAGATATTTGTCAACACACCATTATCGACAATTTTTTTGGTATTAAAGTTCTAAGTTTGGCTGGCCTGTTGGTCTAGTGGTTAGTGGCCCTGACTGCTGTGCCGGAGGTCGTGGGTTCGATCCCCACCCAGGACAAATGTTTGTATGATGAGCACGATCATTTGTTCTGTGTCTGGGTGTAATTTATCTATAATATGTATGTATTTAGAAATATCTAAGTATGTTTATCAGTTGTTTAGTACTCATAACACAAGCTCTGCTTAGCTTGAGACTAGACAGCGTTGTGTGATTGTTGTGGAATATTATTATTATTAAAGGTCTTCGACTTTGAAAACAAAACACTTAATAAACAAATCAAAACCTTTTTATCTATATTTATATTTTAAACATTAGTTTCGCGAGTTTCCTTTTCAAAAATTTCCCCCAGCTAGTATGTCATAAAACACAACAACCGTGTCCCAAGCATTTTTGGCCATCAAAGCGGGATACTAAAAAAGAAAAACACATTATATTGATTGATTGAAAGCCTGTCATCTCGCCGTATTATCGTGAAAGGCAATTGAGTGAATGTTTCAGTGCGTCGTAACTCTTCGCCAAAGTGAGGACGCACACGTTTTATGTTTGCTGGTAATCTTTGTGATTGCTGACGTGTAGGGGATAAACTATTCTAACATGGCCGAGGTTGTGAGTGATTATAGTTAGGTATAAAGTAAAGACAAACTGAGTCCACGTATTTTTTTTTTTAGGTGGGAATATCATCTATGACATTCTCCGTTTTTGGGCGGTGCGCGAGGGCGTGTCAGACTTTTACTGACTAAAAACCTACTCCTGTTCCTTCTTTGCCTTTCATACCAGGGCCGGGTTTTCCTTTCAGAAGCGAATCCATGGCCCTAATGGGCTTCGACACTGCTGGGCCCCTGCGCCCCAGTCGAAGACAAATAAAAAGTCGCAGATAGACAGATTGACAGAGTTACTTTCACATGTATAATATCAGTATTTTTTTTAGGTTAGAAAATCATCCAGTGACATCCCCCGCACTTGGGCGACGCGGGAGGGCGTGTCAGACTTTTACTGACTAAAAACCCGCTCCTGTTCCTTCTTTGCCTTCGTACCTGGGCCGAGTTTTCCTTTCAGAAACAAACCCCTACGGTTTGCTGACATCTCCTTAAGGCGCGCGTGGAACAGTACGCGCCGTCGACGACTTGGGCTTAGGCCGGACGGTTACCGGACGGTCGGACGGAGAGCTACCCATTGCTCGCCGTCCGCAAGCCCACAAGGTACACGTGTAGGTATCTCACTAACATTATAAAAACGAAAGTTAGAGTGTTTGTGAGTGTGTGTATGTTTGTTTCTTCTTCACGTTCCAACGGCAGAACGGATTTGGGTAAAATTTAGTACACGGGTAGACCATGTCCTGGAATAGCGCACGTACTTTTTATTCCGGGAATATATTTATAATTATCATAGGTCGGAATTAGGCAGAGTTATTTAAGTACTTATACCGATTTCATACAGCGAAATAATAAAGAGGATATACCTCAAATACCGCACACACACACACAGCACCGCACCGCACACACAGCGCGCACAGGACCGTTCATTGTGGCGACACTTGGGGGAGGCCTATGTCCAGCAGTGGACGTCTTTCGGCTGAAATGATGATGATGTTGACCTCAAATCCCGAGATTAATTTTAAAGAGCAGATTTTTTTTATGACACTACAGAAATAGCAGAAAAAATTTAGAGGAGGAGGAAGTGTATAAATTTGTTAACTTCACCTCAATTGACGTAGAGATTCGAGATCATTTTCAATGAAAAATTGCATTAGGCGCCAGCGCACAGCTGAGTGCGGGAGCAAAACAACCCCTCAGTCGCCCGGATGGCCCAGTGACCATGTATTTTTGCGGACAACCAGGTAACACAACAAGCTTATAACTTTCTGATTTTTCATGATACTGTTATGAAATTTTGTAGATAGATTCTTTACATAAAATACACACGTGTATCGGATTTCGCATGTACTAAAAATAATGTTGTATATAATTTTCTTTTCTCACGCCGGCGAAACCATTGGCAGTAGTTAAGTAGTCAGTAAAAGTCTGACCCTCCCTCTTAATCCATCTAGAGCGAAATGTCAATTTAACCTACTTACTGTCTGGGGTCATAGATATTTCCAGGAAAACTTCAAGCGCACAGCACAACGACTTTACAGCCACTAGACGCCTCATGCTTGAACTAGCGCACCAAAACAATTCTGTCAACTAGTCGAGGTACGGGGAGCGGGATACTACGTTCTGATTGGTAGAGACATCAAATTTATAATCATATGTGTTGACAGACATGCGTCGCCTGTTATTAGACGTCTAGTGGCTTTAAGGTCGTTGGCACAGCAGGTCAAGGCCCAAGGCAACAAGAATAATTCCACGTGTAACATACTTAATATATGGTTGATATTTGATCTCTCCGATTTTTGAATACCCAAATTAATTTTCTATAGAACATGATTATATGATATATATCTTGCAAATACAGTTTTTAAAAACATTTTTACACTTTAATTTTTTTGTCACTTTAAACTAACCTTTTTAGGTAGACATTTTTTTTCAAGAGGAAGGTTTATTTGTATAATACATGCATAATATAGTAGAGAAACACCTATATAATTATAGAGGTTTCTAATGTGATGTCGTAAATAAACACATTTTTTTTTGCGCTTACTTAAAGACATTCTGTAGTACCATCATTCATCATTTCAGCCGAAAGACGTCCACTGCTGAACATAGGCCTCCCCCAAGTGTCGCCACAATTAATGGTCCTGTGCGTCTCGCATCCATCGGACTCCCGCAACCGTTACCAAGTCATCGGTCCACCTTGTAGGAGGCCTTCCAACGCTACGTCTTCCGGTACGTGGTCGCCATTCCAGAACCTTTCGGCCCCAACGGCCATCCGTTCTGCGAGTAATGTGCCTTGCCCATTGCCACTTAAGTTTGGCGATTCTTAGTGCTATGTCGGTAACCTTGTTTCTCCTGCGGATATCCTCATTCTTGATTCGATCATGCAAGGAAACTCCGAGCAAAGCCCTTTCCATTGCCCTTTGGGTGACTTTAAGTCTTCTGATGAGGCCCATTGTAAGCGACCACGTTTCGGAGCCATATGTCATCACTGGCAACACGCACTGGTCTTTCGTCTTGAGACACTGTGGTATATTGGACGAGAAGATACCGCGCAGCTTCCCGAACGCTGCCCAGCCGAGTCGGATTCGACGATCGATCTCTTTCTCGAAGTTAGACCTACCCAACTGGACCGTCTGTCCCAGATAAACGTAGTCGTCCACAACTTCGAGTGTAGAGTCCCCGATCTTGATAGGAGTGGGTGCTACATGGCTGTTTACCATGACTTTGGTTTTGTCCATGTTCATTTTAAGTCCCACTCTTTCGGAAGCTCTACTAAGGTCATCGAGCATTGTACTGAGCTCCTCCGTAGTCTCAGCCATGACTACTATATCGTCGGCAAACCGAAGGTGAGTGATGTACTCGCCATTGACATTAATGGCTAGCCCTCTCCATTCCAGAACCTTGAAGACATCCTCCATTGCTGCCGTGAACAGTTTCGGAGAAATAACGTCTCCCTGCGTCACGCCTCGTTGCAAAAGGATAGGTTTCGAGGTCCGGTCTTGTAGTCGGACTGACATGGTGGCGTAATTGTACAAACACTTTGGCACTTCGATGTACCGATAGTCAATTTGGCACCGTTGGAGAGACTGCAGTACAGCCCAAGTCTGTGTTCTGTAGTATAAATTATATATTATATTACAAAACACAAAAAATCCAATAAATACCTAATTTCGGAAAAAGAATAACGTACCTTTAATATAAAGTTTATTTATAACTTATCATTCCAAATCAATCCAAAGATCCCACTTTAATGCATCCCGTTTTAAAAACGGCAATTTAATACTTTAACGCCTATTATTTAGTATCAGCATTACACCCGTGCGAAGCCGGGGCGGGTCGCTAGTAAACAATAAAAAAAAACTTCACAAATCAACTGCAAAATTTAACGTTATTCAACTATATATTCCAACCATTAATTTTAACATTCTGTCGATTTGCTAAATCAATTACGAGCGAGTTCGTTTCATTAAATTCATATTGTTTGATTTCCGTTCTCAGTTGCAGCTCAAATATACACTGGTTTAATTAAACTGCGATTTCATTTCATTTCGACCAAAATTAATTCAATGAAATCATTTTTTCTTTCCAAACTTTTATCGCGGTTTTTTTTGAGATATGTAGTCATCCAATTACTTCTCCTCTTCTCTCTCTTTTACATGGAGCGAAGAATCTGACCTTCACAACACAGTAACAGGGCCTCAAGTCTGCTATTACAATAGTGTCAGAATGGTCTATCATTGATTTCATAATTGTTGATTTTGACAAGTTTGGTAATCTACTAATATAATGGCATCATTATGACTTTCCAATGGTCAACCACTGACACTCCATTAAAAGAAGTGGTAATCTCGTACATATTTACAAATGAATTATCTGACGTATGCGGTAATCTGCTAAAATTTTGAGAGTTCCTTTGATCAGTGACCATACTACTAGTATTAGAACGTCATTTTGCAGTCATTGCTTTTAATGAGTTCGATACTGTCATTCTACCAAAACTCTAGTACGAGACCATAGACTGTTCAATGATCGATCATTATGAATTAGCAGATTACGAACTTTTAACAAAATGACAATGAGAACGTGTTGGAAAGACGAATTTATAAAAATAGCAGACTTAGGCCCCTGGTAAGACGACCGCTTGGCTAGGCTGGTGTCCGATTTTCTGGTTTAAGACTATCCGTATCGACTTTTAAAGATGTTGAAATGATAATCGGAACCAAAGGCTTCACGTGCTCTTCGAAAAAAAATATTTGACGATTTCCCATTCTCCAAATGAAATCGGTCAAGTGCGAGTCGAACTCGCGCACCGAGGGTTCCGTACAAAATAGTTCAATTTCCGAATCAAGTCCCGAAATATTGTGATGTAACTAGGTTTTCAGACAGTTTCCTGTATGTGTGCTTTTCAGTGACAATTGAATAAGATCTTGCTTCTTGCCAAATTTCAGGAGTCAACGGGAAGTACCCGTTGACCTTCTCCTCTCCTCTTAAGTAGTAGTAAGTAGGTTTTGAAATCCTCGCGAGTGTCAAAATATACGCCTAAACGGAGCATACGACCTTATCGTTGCAATTGCGTTGACTTTAAAGTTTGATTTTTTTATATTCCAAAGGGTAGCAGACCTGAGGATTTGATAGATATTAATTTCAGCTTACTACCCCCACGCGTTCCTGAGCATAAGGGTCTTGTCAGATGGACAACAAATTTATTCTATATAGGTTCTGTTCTTGCCGACGCTACGGAACCTTAATAATAGTAAAGACAACAAGAGAGAAAAATGTTTATTTGTGCCTTACATAACAAATACATATAAAATAAAAACGATGGGGGTGAAAGGTTCTGGATCTGGAGTGGCCACCACGTACCGGAAGACGTAGTGTTTGAAGACCCCGTGGCGGGACAACTTAGATATCTTCCGTATAAAATGGCAAGATGTGGCTCAGAGCCGGAAACAATGATAGGAATTTACCCAGCAGTGAGATGGTGGTCAAACGCGAGCCTATCATTAATAAAAAAAAAGTGAGATAGTATAAGCTAGATAAATAGATAGAAAAAAGGACAGTGTAGACCACTCAACATTGAACCCAAAAGCACAATTAAAATAATAAAAAAACTGAATCGGAGACTCGTATATTAAGTGAGATGTTAAATGGCTGTCTACACAATGGGCTAGAGGAACAAAGCCAAGTGGCAAGGACGGTACGGTCAAAAACATACCATCCATTTTTTACAATAAAACTAAAGTAGGTTTTAAAATGGAAGCCGCAATTTAAGGCCCTAGCTCCCGAGCAGTGGCATAAAACAGTGACTTTCTGAAGCTTACTCCTCGGTAACGGCTAGATTAATTAGGTTTGAAAAAATAGTATAGTATAGTCAACCTTTTTAATGTTCCCACTGCTGGGACTCAGGCCTCCTCTCTCTAGGAGAGGGAATGGGCCGTAATCCACCACGCGGGCCCAGTGCGGGTTGGTGGATGTCACATGTCTTCGAATTTTTGGTTCTAGGACATGCCGGTTTCCTCACGATGTTTTCCTTCACCGTTTTGAGAGCAGTGGTGATGAAATAAATTACACAAAGTAATGCGCCTGGCTGGGTTTGAACTCGCAACCTACAACTCATAAGTCGGGGCCGTTACCGCTCGGTCACCACTGCTATAGATTCATGTACCTACAACATTATCAACATAATATATGATTTTTAACGTAAGACAATACTTTTTTAAAAAAAAAACATAAAATTTTTTCGCTTGTTTTCTCTTTTTCAATCGGCTTTGATCTTTAGAAATATGTTTACACAAAAAAAAATAGCTGGTTAAGTGTTCTTCAGAATGTTGTACATAAAAATGTAAATCAATCAATAGTGCACAAAAAAAAAATGGTATTAAAAGTCAGCGAGGCTTTCTGCGGGCACTGGCGGCAGTACGAGTATGTATGCAATTAACTCCGGCCAGATTGTTTAAGGGACTATACGCCTTTTTTTTTAGGTGGGAAAAACATCTAATGACAAATCTCGCTCTTGGGCGGAGCGAGAGATAGTGTCAGACTTTTACTGACTAAAAACCCACTCCTGTTCCTTCTTTGCCTTCATCCCAGGGCCCCGGGCTTCGGCACCCAGGCGTTTCTTCCGCACGAATTCAGTGCAGGAACCTCCCTAACTTACCATGTCCGGTGAGGACCTGCGTCATGCGTTAGGTACGGACGCCATGTGGTCTTTCCAGCCACTCCTCAAAGAGGGGACTTACCGCCATAATTGTGGCGTGCCCAGCACTGGGTTGCGACAGTCGCTGTCGCCATTCCAGCATGAGATCCCGCCGGAGTTCTTCTCGCCATGCCGCGACTTGGCGCGGCAGCAGAGTTTCGCCCGGGCATTGCATCTCCACGCGCAGATCGTGCATGCGTGCAAGGACTGTTGCTTCCAGATTCCATGGTGGTTGGCCAGCAAGGAGGCTCGCCGCTTCACGGGAAACCGTGCGATATCCCCGCACCATCCGGATAGCCATGACCCTCTGGCATGCGTTCAGCTTGGCCGCCGGTCGCTTTCGCAGCGACGGCGCCCATACCGGCGCCCCATAAAGGGCCATGGACCTAACGATTCCTGCATAGAGTTTCGGGCAGGAGGCGTTTGGACCCCCTAGGTTGGGCAGGAGCCGCTTGAGGGCAGCCCCAGTACGATCCAGTTTGGGGGACTATACGCCTTAAAAAGCAATTCTTCGATTGATTGAAGTCGGAAACGTTTTCACTTGAAGCCGTTGTAAGTCGATCCATTGTAAAGACTTCATAGTTAAAAGCCTGTCTGAAAGCGAGGCTTTGAATATTCTAAAAACCATTTTAACCACTTTCTTTCTTTCTTTTTTAGAGTTCAGTACCTCAAAAAGAAAAACCGGAACCCGTATAGGATCACTTTGTTGTCCGTCTGTCTGTCTGTCTGTCTGTCAAGAACCTTTATCTCGGGAACGTCTGGATGTATCGAGTTGAAATTAAAATCATACACTCAGGTCTGCGGTCCCTTGAAGCTGTAACAAAATAAAACTTCTGAGTTAACGAAAAAAATGATACGGCCGTTTATGTCTCAAAAAACGTGTATTACGACATTCTTAAGGAATCAAAATTCAAAGGGATCCCGTTGATCTAGAATCCTGAAATTTGGCATAAAGCCAAATTTCATTTTATGTCAAGGAGACACTTGAGTTCCCTGACTACGTATAATAACATAAACCTGTATATCTTACAAGCGTTTCAATATTGAATTACATATTAGATGAAGCCTAAAAAAATCAAGGACAAATAATTCAAGTTCAGCTCCAGATTCCTGACAAATTCAATCATCGGATACTGACTGATTGGGTTACAAAATAAATCTTTTCAGATTTATCATTATTTATGCGTTGACTTCGTGTCATATATAATAATATGTAAAAAATTTCTTTCTACTGATGTTAGAAATGTGAATATGCGTTGGTTTGGAGAGCAGTGGTGGCCGAGTGGTAACGGCCCTGACTTACGACTTGTAAATCGCGGGTTCAAACCCAGCCAGGCGCATTACATTGTGTAATTTATTTCATCACCACTGCTCTCAAAACGGCGAAGGAAAACATCGTGAAGAAACCGGCATGAACTAGAACCAAAAATTCGAAGACATATTATGTGACATTCACCAACCCGACCTGGGCCCGCGTGGTAGTGTGCCAGAACGCAAATGTACGCGGGACACAATGGCTTTTTAATTGTGTCTGTAATTCGGCATACGTAAGGTTAAATAAATTATATTCTTTTCTTTTTGTTTTTTTCTACCAACTAATGCTGCGTTTTTAGGGTTCCGTGCCTCAAAAGGACAAAACGGAACCCTAGTAAGATCACTTTTTTGTCCGTCCGTCTGTCTGTCTGTCTGTCAAGACCCTTTATCTCAGCAACGCGTAGAGGTATCAAGTTGAAATTGAAACCATTTATTCAAGTCTGCGGAATAATGACAAATTAATTTATATACTCGTATAAATGCTGTGGTCTGCGGTCTCTTGAAACTGTGAATAAATCAAATTTCTAAGTTAACGAAAAACAAAGATACGGCCGTCTATGTCTCAAAAAACGTACAGATATATTTCGACACTCTCGAGAATATCAAAATTAATAGGGTACTTCCTGTTGACCCGGAATCCTGAAATTTCGCATAAAGCAAGGTCTTAAAACACAGATATAGGAATAAATATGAAAACATCAAATTTGTTGCTAGGTCACAAAAAAACAAAAATTGCGATTCGGAAAAATCTTCGAGATTATACGGGAATTGAACTATTTATAGTAAGCTTGTACGGAACCCTCAATGTGCGAGTCCGACTCGCACTTACCCAGTTCTTTAATATGCGGTCGCCATTCCAGAACCTTTCTGCCCCATCGATCATCTGTTCTGCGAGCAATGTGCTCTGCCCACTGACCCTTAAGTTTGTTAAGTAATTATCATTTCCATTCAAGAGTAGAGAGACAGGAAATTGGATTCTGGCTAGATTTGAGAAGACAAATCACAGTATAAACAACTTAATTTCAGTCTGTTTCCTTTACTGTCCCGTCTGAAGTTTCAGTTGTCATTTCTAAATTACACTTCGCTGAAGTTTACCATAAATCTTGTTCTGTTGATATTTCTGCCCACGTACTAATGTTAACTTAATACGGTAACCTCAAAGGATCAGAGTTCTGGAGCTGGTCCTTTGACGCGCAGATTATAATTACCCCTACAGTGAGTTGCGGGATTTAATTGCTTGGCAATCATAAATTTGGTTACTCGGTAGATCAGCTGATTGGCCAACTTTTAAATGATTGATTAATTTGTTTACTTAACTCAACCAACAAGAATGTTGGGCTGTGAAAAAGACGGATGAAAAAAGATTGCACGTAGCGGAGATGAGAATGTTAAAATGGATGTGTGGTGTGACAAGAATGGATAAAGTGAGAAATGAGTATATTAGGGGAAGTTTGAAAGTGGCGCCAGTAACTGAAAAGTTGAAAGGGAATTGTTTGTCTTGGTATGGTCATGTGAAGAGGAGGGATGAAACGCATGTTACTAAAAGAGTTATGAGTTTACATGTGGATGGATGGAGAGGGAGAGGGAGACTAAAGAAAAGATGGATGGATTGTGTGAAGAGTGATATGAAAGAAAAGGAAGTTAGTGATAGCATGACGAGTGACAGGGTAGAATGGAAGAAAAAAAACGTGTTGCGCCGACCCCAAATAACACGGGACAAGGGCAGGAAGTTTATGATGACTTAACTCAACCATGAACTGGTAATATTTTACAAAATGTATAAAAGAATATTATCTTTCTATACATTTAGTTGTTTATGTGTTGATTACGAAACATTCTGGAGGGGCCACCACGTACCAGAAGACGCAGCGTTGGAAGGTCTCCCACAAGGTGGACCGATGTCCTGGTGATGGTCGCGGGAATCCGATAAATGCGAGACGCACTGGGCTAGTCGTTATGGCGACACTTGGGGGAGCCCTATGTCCAACAGTGGGCGTCTTTCGGCTGAAATAATGATGATGATGATGATGACTTAGTTTATGTTTTCCCGTCCGATTATAATTTTGGTTCAAGGCTAGTGTGAAAAAGCTCTTAATAAGCTACACCATGAACGATAGCATCACTACTTACCATCAGGTGGGATCGCAGTAAAGTACTAGTATATATCATTTAAAAAAAAAAAATTTTACACTTTAATTGTATAAAATAAAAACACTCGCTAATTTTGTTTGAGTTTACTTGTCTAATCTATATGTATAAAAGCAAAATACCACTCCCAGATTAATCACGAAATCTCAGAAACTGTAATGCCTACAAACTTAAAATTTGGCAGGTAGGTTCCTTATAGGGTGTAGACATCCGCTAAGAACGGATTTTACGAAATTCCACCCCTAAAGGGATGAAAGGGGTCCAAAGTTTGTATGGAAAAACTTACTTTTACGCGGGAAAAGCCGCTGGCAGAAGCTTGTTAATAATAATAATAGGCAACAAAAAAACTAACATTGTGTGGGAGACAGAGATTTACTTATATCTTCTTTTTCTTCCTGCCCTTGCCCCTTTTTATTTGGGGTCGGCGCAACACGTTTTTTTCTTCCATTCTGACCTGTCACTCGTCACGCTATCACTAACTCCCTTTTCTTTTATATCACTTCTCAAACAATCCATCCATCTTTTCTTTGGCCTCCCTCTCCCTCTCCATCCATCCACATGTAAATTCATAACTCTTGTAGCAACGTGCGCTTCATCCCTCCTCTTCACATGACCATACCAAGATAAACGATTCCCTTTCAACTATTCAGTCACTGGCGCCACTTTCAAACTTTCCCTAATATACTCATTTCTTACTTTATCCATTCTTGTCACACCACACATCCATCTTAACATTCTCATCTCCGCTACGTGCAATCTTTTTTCATCCGTCTTTTTCACAGCCCAACATTCTGATCCATACAGTATGACAGGCCTTATCACGGACTTGTAGATTTTACCCTTCAACTCGAGGGGCATCAGAGGGTCACAAGTTGTTCCCGTGACCTGTGGCCATTCCATCCATCCTGCGTTGATCGTCCCGGTCGGGAGAGATTTACTTATATATTTATTATAAATTCATGCAAAACTTATTCTTTTAAATTCACTCCGTCTTACACAGGCTTATAAACCAAAGAAAGAATACTTGCTAATATACTGCCTCCCAAGGTACAGGTTTTGGCCTAGTTTGGGATACAGCAAGCTATGTACTTTTATTAAATTAACTGGCCTTGTTCCAGTTACTAATTTTTAATTTTGTTGTATTAATATTATTTAAGAAAATATTATTACTTAACGCCTGACGCTGGATTTTTCTCTACCAGTCAACCTAGGGTGACGGAGAGGCAACGAAGCAGCTGTATTAAAAAAGAAAATTATGATTTACTGCCACGGGTAGTGTGAAAGTGAAACCCGGGGGGGCTCTGGGACGAAGGCAAAGAAAGAACAGGAGTGGGTTATTAGTCAGTAAAAGTCTGACACTGTCTCTCGCTCCGCCCAAGAGCGAGATTTGTCATTAGATGATTTTCCCACCTAAAAAAAATCTGTTAAAAATCTAAACATGTAAAAGAAATTGTCTACGTCTACGGGAATGTTATAAAAGAGTTCCCGTGACCCCGGAATGCAAAAGGAATGAAAGAACACAGGTGGGTTTTAGTAAGTAAAAGCCGGACACACCCTCTCGCTGGACCGCGGAGAAGTCGTTTGATGACCTTAAAAAGGACCACTGTATTTTGAATATTTCGGCAATTTCAATGGCTGATAAAATGTTGCTTTGTTGGACCTCAGGGTCAGGATTGAATCGGGAAAAAGGTTTTTTGTACGAATTTAATCCTTTAACCGTTTGTGTCGGTACGTTCGACGAGTGTTTTTTAGTGTCATTTTGGCCAGGGTCGTGTATTTGTTTTGACTGGATACTCTATCTCGTTTAGCTCTTCAATCCCCATAGGTGACAGAAGAGCTGACGATTTGGTCGTGGATGTGCGATCCTGGTGGAATAATTGCGAGAGTGTTTGTCGGATATCTTCGACGTAGGCGGTTAAAAGATTAAAAACTTAGACCTACGGGGTTACCATGACGTTCAAAGTAAGATTGTTTCATTCTTATTTCAGTGTGGGTAAGAGACAGAGCTATACAGGTTGTCTAGCGCCATCTCTTACCCACACTGGAAATAAGAATGAAACAATCTTACTTTAAGCGTCATGGTACAGGTCCTAGACTAACATTAAAAAAAACTGGGCAAGTGCGAGTCGAACTCACGCACTAAGAGTTCCGTACAAACTTAATGTAAATAGTTCAATTCCCGAATGGAGTCACGAAGTTTTTTCCGAATCGCAAAAGTTTATTTTTTTTGTGACGTAACAACAAATTTTCTGTTTTCTGATTTATTCCTATATCTATACTATAAGACCTTGTTTTATGCCAAATTTCAGGATTCTGGGTCAACGGGAAGTACCCTATGAATTTTGATTCTCTTGAGTGTCGAAATACACATTTTTTGCGACATAAACGGCCGTATCTTTTTTTTTAGTTAACTTAGTAGTTTGATTTTTTCATAGCTTTAAGATACCGCAGACCTGAGTATATAGTTTTAATTTCAACTCAAAACCTCCACACGTTCCCGAGGTCTTGACAGACAGACAGACAGACGGACGGACAACAAAGTGATCCTATAAGGGTTCCAATTTTTCTTTTTGAGGTACGGAACCCTAAAAACATAAGAAAACCATATTCCATAATGTTTGACCCTCGTGTGCAAATAACACCAATTATGGAAACTAGGTTAGCTGTTAAGCCATACCCGTATGTAGGTACAGATATTGTAGTAATATTGCAATTTTCCAACACAATGCGTGAGTTGAACTCTAAAGCTAGAACTACACTGCGCACACGTGTGCCACACACACCGATCTAGGCGTGTCAGTCTCCATACATTTTATATGGAAACTAGACTTGTAGAGCTACACTTGATCCACGCCACGCGACGACGTTCTACGTACAAATCTGGAGTGTTACACGTGTACGTCGGTCCAATGTAGTTCTAGCTTAAAGCTAGAACTACACTGTGCACACGCACACGTGTGCACACCACACACGCGGGTCTGAACTTTACCTCTTTATAACATTAGTGTAGATTTGCCCACATCCGTACCTCACTACGGAGTCATCATAATTTTAAATTGCACACTATCTTTGTATGAAAAAGTCAAAACAAAAGTCTTACAGTGCCCTCCGAGTCCAATTTAATAATGCGTTCAGGATGCTGATGGGGCTGCGGCGATTCTGTAGTGCATCAGGGATGTTTGCTGAACATTGCGTCGACTGCTTTTACACTACGATGCGTAAAAGACGCGCATCGCTGGTGCGTAGAGTGCGGTGCAGCGCTAACAGCATCCTTAGCATGATCTCTAGTCGGCTGGACTGTGACTACATGAGTCATTGTTCCGCCATTTGTCATGGAATGGCACAATAGTGATTTTATGTTTTGTTGTGGGTAGTTTTAAGTATTACTAACACTAGTCTATATGAACATTGTTACTAACAAATTGGACACCATGGTCTGAAATTGTACTGTATGGTGTCGGAGTACTGTATGGTGTCGGACGTAAAGAATAGCACCATCCCATTTCTTCCCGTGGGTGTCGTAAGAGGCGACTAAGGGACATTTTTGAGACTGTTAAGCACCCCAGGTCACCGCGTGGTGGCGGGTAAACCACCAGCAACAGCATTCCCAAAGAGGGTTAGTGTCAGGCAGGCGGCCGACTGTAAAACAGTAGCCATATCTCTTACAACATGACGAGTATAAATGGAATGCGCGATAGGGTTAGGGCGTACCCCACAGGCGACGCGCAGGGGCAGCACCCGGCTCCTGTGGGAAATGGACTAGGGTTGTTGCACCATCCCGGGCGGGGGCAACGTAAGAAGCTAGCTTGGGAAATGAGATTGAGGTATGCAAGTTGGAATGTAGGAACAATGACTGGAAGGGCCAGAGAGTTAGCGGATGTATTAAAAAGAAGACGAATAAACGTGGCGTGTTTACAAGAAACTAAATGGAGAGGAACAAAAGCGAGAGAAATTGGTGAGGGATATAAGTTTTATTACTGTGGAAGTGATGGTAAAAGAAATGGTGTAGGAATAGTGTTAGACAGCAAATTGAAAGAAAGCGTGATGGAAGTACAAAGGATTAATGATAGGCTCATAGTTGTGAAGATTATATTAGAGAATGTAATGTTGAATGTAGTTAGTGTGTATGCACCACAAGTAGGATGCGATGAAACGGTGAAAGAGAAGTTTTGGGAGGATTTTGATAGAGCTTTAATGGCCATCTCTGTACATGAGGAATTGATTGTTGGAGGTGACTTTAATGGACATGTAGGAAGAATGAGAGGTGTTTATGAAAGAGTACATGGTGGATGGGGTTTTGGAAGTCCGAACAGTGAAGGGGAGACGCTGCTGCAATCCGCTACTGCATTTGACCTGGCAGTAGCCAATACTTGGTTCCAGAAAGGAGACGAACACCTGGTCACGTACAAAAGCGGTAACCACAAGACGCAAATAGATTATTTCCTGGTTAGGCGTAACCAACTAAAGCACGTCAAAGACTGCAAAGTGCTGCCAGGAGAAGACCTAGTCTCACAGCACAGGCTCCTGGTTATGGTGTCAGTAGTCAAGACACATAACAAAAAAAGCAAAGAGCGTCCTCCTCCTAAAATAAAATGGCATATGCTGGAGAAGAGTGACTGTGCGAAGAAATTGAGAGAGCGAGTGGTAGACAAAATGATAGAAATGGGAGACATGAATGATCGAAGTATAAATGAAAGCTGGAATGAGATTGCTGAGTGTATCAGACATGCAGCGAAAGATATTTTGGGAGAGACGAGAGGAAAGGGTACAATAGATAGGGATACATGGTGGTGGTCGATAGATATACAGAATGTGTTGAAAGAAAAAAAGAGGAAATTTAAGGAATGGCAGCGTATAGATCCGGAAAACACTAGCTTAAAGTCTGCAAAAAAAAGTGAATATGATGCTTTAAAGAAAAAAGCCAAGAAAGCCGTGGCAATAGCGAGAGCAAAAGTACAGGACAAACTATACGACACACTAGATAGTCCGGCAGGCCAGAAAGATCTATACCGGCTTGCTAGAGCAAGAGAGAGAAATGCGAGAGATGTTTGTCAGATAAGATGTATAAGGGATGAAACTGGAATGATTCTATCAGAAGATAGTAAAATCAAAGAGAGGTGGAAGGACTATTTTGAAAGACTGATGAATGAGGAAAACAACTGGAATGGGATTTTAGAGAGCAAACCAGTGAACGTGGGTTTAGTGAGAATGATTAGTATGGATGAAGTCAGAATAGCTATAAATGGAATGAAGAATGGTAAGGCAATTGGTCCAGACGGAATACCAGTTGAAGTGTGGAAGTTGCTGCGAGTGGATGGATGGATGTGGTTAGCTTTGTTCTTCAATAAGTTGTTGCAGGAAGAAGCCATACCTGATGAGTGGTGCAACAGTTCCCTGGTGCCCATCTTTAAAAACAAGGGTGATGTGCTTGAATGCAACAATTATAGAGGAATAAAGCTAATGTCACATACTATGAAAGCCTGGGAGAAAGTTATTGAAAGGAGGCTAAGAGAAGAGAGTGAAATTTCACAGAACCAATTCGGTTTTATGCCTGGTCGGGGTACAACGGATGCCATTTTTGCTATACGCCAGCTGTGCGAGAAATACAGAGGTGCGCATAAAAACTTGCACATGGTATTCGTTGACCTCGAAAAGGCATATGACCGGGTACCTCGTGAGGTTCTGTGGTGGGCCCTTAAGGAGAAAGGTGTGCCTGGGAATTATGTGCAGTTGATCCGAGCGATGTACAGCCAATGCAGTACCCAAGTCCGGTCTGCAGTGGGCAACACTGGCAGCTTCAGTGTGGCTGTCGGCTTACATCAAGGGTCGGCCCTCAGCCCTTACCTCTTCCTGATGATAATGGACGCTCTGACGTCGGGCATCCAGGAAGAGGCTCCCTGGTGTATGCTGTTTGCCGATGACATTGTGCTGGTTGCCGAGAGTGGCCTTGAGGTCCAGAGCAAATTGGAGGTGTGGTGGCACAGACTGGAGAGTGTTGGCTTAAAATTGAGCAGAACGAAAACCGAGTACTTGTTCTGTGATTTCGGTGGTCTCTCCGGTCCTATGCCCTTAGCTCTCGCTGGAACGCCCATACCAATCTGCTCCGACTTTCGGTACCTCGGGTCGCTTATCCAAGGAGATGGCGAGGTAGACCGAGACGTATCAAATTGGATTAATTCAGGATGGATGAAATGGCGACAGGTCACTGGAACAATTTGTGACCCACGGATGCCCCCCAAGTTGAAGGGTAAAATCTACAAGTCCGTGATAAGACCTGTCATACTGTATGGATCAGAATGTTGGGCTGTGAAAAAGACGGATGAAAAAAGATTGCATGTAGCGGAGATGAGAATGTTGAGATGGATGTGTGGTGTGACGAGAATGGATAAAGTGAGAAATGAGTATATTAGAGGAAGTTTGAAAGTGGCGCCAGTGACTGAAAAGTTGAAAGGGAATCGTTTGTCTTGGTATGGTCATGTAAAGAGGAGAGATGAAACGCATGTTACTAAAAGAGTTATGAGTATACATGTGGATGGGTGGAGAGGGCGAGGGAGGCCAAAGAAAAGATGGATGGATTGTGTGAACAGTGATATGAAAGAAAAGGAAGTTAGTGATAGCATGACGGTTGACAGGATAGAATGGAAGAAAAAAACATGTTGTGCCGACCCCAAATAAGATGGGACAAGGGCAGGAAGATGATGATGGTCTGAAATAAAGTGTTATTATTATTATTATTATTTGTAAAGATTCAAAGCATTTTATTTCAAATAAACCATTTACAGGCACTTTTGAAATGTCAAAAAGTCAGTCAGTCAGAAAAATGATGCTAATTGCACATTCCAAAGCGTAGATCTCTACGGAGAAGAATGTGCAAGAAACTCCTCGGACACTCTTTCTAATCATGTTATGTATTACAAATATCACTGTTACATGTTTCTTTTCGCTACTATTATGTGAGAACAATGTAAATAAAGTTAAAATAAAAACTATATAATATATATATTAAAATAGCCACTGGCAGCTAAGAGATGACCAGTCTCAACTGACAGCACCCGTTCACGGACGTGACGCGAATATTAGCACCACTCAGCTCAACCGTTTTGAAGGGAACCGAATGATCCAACACATAATATAAGTAGGTACCTATTACAAACAATCGTTCTAGAATTTTCATCTAATAATTTTAAATTACTTATTAATTAGAAGCTTAAGAATGAATCAAACCATAGGTACACTTTGATAAGCGAAAACAATAATGATCGTATTTCCCGAGACTTATCTCAAATATTGGTCCTTTGATTCGCACGAATAGCTCGCTCCATAGTCTCGTGGGAGCTCAGCATTCTTAACCTTTTGATCTTCAAACTGTGGGCGGAAGTACATAGGTACCTACTCCTCGCATATACCTTCCATTCACTTACATATCTAAGAAAGTGCTACAAATTTCCACTACAAACACATCAATATGTCGTATATTCGTTAACATTATTTGTCATAGAAATAATGTTAACAACATAATATTATTCGATGTAAACATTGGCAGGGTTGGATCTAAAACGTACGTCTACTACGCGAAGCTTCATAGACGTGTATTTGTAATTAAATTATTAATTTAATATACATATTAATTTTAAAAAAATATATTTTTTTTAACAAAATCATTTAAAAACATTTAAGAGTACCGCTTTCTGAATCAAGCCCTTGATCCAGCCGCCTAACGCGAGCCTCCTAAGGTGTTGGTCGAAGCTCTTGGCTATTAAGCCATTGCCCGACACGACTATCGGTACAATAATCGCCGAGTCCACATCCCACATGTCGACAACCTCGCGAGCCAAGTCAATATACTTAATTTGTTTATCTTTCTCGGCTTTCACGAGGTTCTCGTCATGCGGAACGGCTATCTTTGCACGCCTCTCGCTTCGGTCCACCACCACTATATCAGGCTTATTGGCTACAATAATTTGATTCCACAAGAGAGTACTTCAGAGCAAGTCGCTGATGGATAATCCTGGCTACAAGGTTGTGTCTATGCAAGTACTCCCCGTTAGGTAGACCAGAACAACCAGAGATAATGTGACGAATTGATTCTCCCGGTCAATGACATGCCCGACAGATGTCAACCGTACCGTCCTTCACAATAAATCTCCGGTTATTCGTCATTACTTATTATTATTATTATAAAACTCTATCGACGAAGCGGCAACGTCGTGCCGTCATGTCGTTGTAAGGCTTACTATCCCGAACGCGTAACTTCATAGACTCGTATTCAACATTATGCGCTTGGTGTACTCCTGCTCACAGCTTGTTTGAGTTTCATAGCTTTTTATGTCAGCTGTGAGCAGGCGTACCTACACCAAGCGTATAATTGGGTACGCCATAATTATGGCGGTAAGTCCCCTCTTTGAGGCGTGGCTGGAAATACCTGACGGCGTCCTCACCTTCCGCATGACGCAGGTCCTCACCGGATACGGTAAGTTCGGGAGGTTCTTGCACCGGATTCGTGCGGAAGAAACACCCGGGTTTCACCATTGTGTGGAACGCCCGGAGGATACGGTGGATCATACGGTGGAAGTGTGCCCCGCCTGGGCAGAGCACCGCCGTGTCCTCGTGGGGGCGATCGGCGGCGGCGATCTCTCGGCCATGGTCTAGAGCGAGGAGGAGTGGTAGGCGATCGCCTCCTTCTGCGAAGCAGTAATGCGAGCAAAGGAGGAGGCCGCACGTGCACGCGCGAGGCAACAGCCCTCGCACCCCAGCCGCCGGGATTCCGATCCCGATTTCCGGCCACCGTGGGCACGGGCTCGCGGACGGTGTGCAATGGGTAGCTCGCCGTCCGACCGTTTGGTAACCGTCCGGACCGAGCTCAAGTCGTTGGCGGCGCGTAGTGTTCCACGCGCGCCTCAAGGAGATGTCAACAACCGTAGGGGCCCAGCAGGGTCGAAGCCTACTGGGGCCAAGGGTCTGATTCTTAAAGGAAGACTCGGCCCTGGTATGAAAGGCAACGAAGGAACCGGAGTGGGTTTTTAGTCAGTAAAAGCCTGACACTATCTCTCGCTCCACCAAAAAGCGGGGGATGTCATTGGATAATATCCCACCGAAAAAAAAAACATATAATGACGAATATATATATACGCGTCTATGAAGTTCGTGAACAGTAGGCCTAACATGGCGCCGCATTCGCCCTCCGGATGCGGAGGCCATAGAGGCGGAGCTGTACGAGGGATACAGAGTGGCGAAGCGCACCCTCCGAGCGGAGATACGGCGAGCCAAACTGCAGGCCCGCGACGTGTGGTTGGGGACTCTGAACGGAGACCCATGGGGACGCCCCTACAAAATGGTGCGGGATAAGCTCCGCGCCTGGGCTCCTCCGCTGACACAGAGTCTCCGGCCCCAGCTCGTGGAGGGTGTAGTGAACGCTCTGTTCCCTTCGAGAGAGGCGCCTCTCGCGGTGTCCGACGCGGACCACGACGGCGACGACGACGACGACGATACTCCGGAAGTGACCGAGGTAGAGATGAGTGTGGCGGTACGAAGGCTAAACGCTAAAAATACCGCCCCAGGACCCGATGGCTTGCCTGGGAAAGCCTGGGTCCTGGCCATGGAGGAACTCGGGCCTCGACTAAGAGGGCTGTTCAGCGCATGTTTGGAGAGGGGCCAGTTCCCACTTCGTTGGAAGACCGGGAAACTGGTCCTTATCGCAAAGCCGGGGCGCCCTGCGGACTCTCCATCCGCATACCGGCCCATAGTGCTGCTCGACGAGGTGGGCAAGCTCTTTGAAAGAGTAATTGCAGACCGCCTCGTCGCGCATTTAGCGCGGGTGGGGCCGGATCTTTCGGACAGCCAGTTTGGCTTCCGCAGGGGGCGCTCCACGGTGAACGCCATCATGCGCGTGCGAGCCCTCACCACGGGGGATGCGGTGTCCCGGGGCAAGGTCGTAGTGGTGGTGTCCTTGGACATCACCAACGCCTTCAACTCCCTGCCCTGGAGTAGCATTAGGAGGGCACTCCGGTATCACCAGGTGCCCGACTACCTCCGTCGTTTGATCGAGGCCTACCTGAAGGACAGGTTTATCATCTACCCTGGTCACGAGGGAGAGTGGAGACGGCGAGAGATGTCGTGCGGTGTTCCGCAGGGATCGGTACTATGGCCGCCCTTGTGGAACATCGGGTACGACTACGTGTTGCGCGGCGACCTCCCCGACGGGGTCAGCGTGGTCTGTTACGCAGACGACACGCTGGTCCTGGCGCAGGGGGAGTCGCACCAGGCGGCGGCTGAACTAGCGACACGCGGGGTTGCGACAGTCGTGGACAGGATCCAGGAGTTGGGACTCGAAGTGGCACTGCACAAGTCCGAGGCCATGTGTTTTCATGGCCCTCGGAACGCGCCACCACCGGGTTCCCAAATAACGGTAGGAGGGGTTCGCATCGACGTCGGGTCGACGATGAAGTACCTAGGACTTGTCCTCGACAGTCGGTGGAACTTTGTGGAGCACTTTCGACGTCTGACTCCCAAACTGGAACGGACCAGGGCTGCCCTAAAGCGGCTCCTGCCCAACCTTGGGGGTCCAGACGCCTCCTGCCGGAGGCTCTACGCGGGAATTGTTCGGTCCATGGCCCTTTACGGGGCGCCGGTGTGGGCGCCGTCGCTGCAAAAGCGACCGGCGGCCATGCTGAACGCTTGCCAGAGGGTCATGGCCATCCGGATGATACGGGAATACCGCACGATTTCCCGCGAAGCGGCGAGCCTCCTTGCTGGCCTGCCACCATGGGATTTGGAGGCAACAGTCCTTGCATGCTTGCACGATTTGCGCGTGGAGATGCAACGCCGGGGCGAAACTCTGCTGCCGCGCCAAGTCGCGGCATGGCGGACAGAGTTCCGGCGGGATCTCATGGTGGAATGGCGACGGCGACTGTCGCAACCCAGTGCTGGGCACGCTACAATTATGGCGGTAACTCCCCTCTTTGAGGAGTGGCTGGAGCGGCAACACGGCGTCCTCACCTTCCGCATGACGCAGGTCCTCACCGGACATGGCAAGTTCGGAAGGTTCCTGCATCGGATTCAGGCGGAAGCAACGCCCGAGTGTCATCACTGTGCGGACCACCCAGAGGACACGGTGGAGCATACGGTGGAGGTGTGCCCCGCTTGGGCGGAGCACCGCCGTGTCCTCGTGGAGGCAATTGGCGGCAGCGACCTTTCGCGTCGGGCCCTGGTTCAGGCTATGGTCCGAAGCGAGGAGGAATGGCAGGCGGTCGCCTCCTTCTGCGAAGCAGTAATGCTAGCGATGGAGGAGGCTGCACGCGTGAGGGAACGAAGGTCCTCACGCCCTAGCCGCCGTAATTCCGACCCCGACTACCAGCCACGGTAGACGCGGGCTTGCGGACGTCGAGCACTGGGTAGCTCGCCGTCCGGCTGTTCGGTAATTAACCGGACCGAGCCCAGTCGTCAACAGCGCGTAGTGATCCTCGCGCTCCTCAAAGAGATGTCAGCAAACCGTAGGGGCCCGGCAGGGCCAATGCCCGGTAGCTAGGACCGCGGAGAATTTCTGAAAGGGAAACCCGTAGTCCTAGAACGCAAAGGGTAATTGAAGGATACAGGTTTGGTTTTAGTCAGTAAAAGTCTGACACGCCCTCGCGCTCCACCCAGAGCGCGAGAAGTCATTTTGATGATTTCCCACCTAACAAAAAAAAGGCCTAACATATCACATGTGCGTTTCGACATCCTCGAATAGGAAAATATTCAGGAGAATATCATCCGATGTCACTTCATACGAGGAAAATATGTTTTGTTTTTTTTTCTCTTACAATAATAAATCCATCGCTCTGTCTCGCACACGAGTGCTAGCATTATACTGAGTGGTCAACGTTTTGCGCGGATGTGATGCATGTTTTTTGTAGTTATATATCTTTTTTCTTATTGTACCTGACGCGAAGGAGTACTCCTTCATTTTGGTACCTACAAGTTGAGAAAGTTTGTCATTGTGACTGAGGCGGAATTTGCCCGAGCCGCAGGTGAGGGTGTTATAGAGCTGAGTGCTGTGCAGTGACAAATTTCCACGTGTATCAAACGAATTTTTTCAATAAGTACACTTACGAAGAAATAAATAAACAGGGTTGACCGGTGGCTCGTGGGAGTCGCGTAGCGCTCAGCCTGATACGATAAATACAATCAATTGTGGAGTGGGCGTACTTTTCCGCACTCGTGCAAAACACAGTAAATTGCGTACCTAAAAGAGGTAGGGATAAGAACGGATTTTCGAGTACCTAAGTGTATTGAAAATACCTTTTTTTTGTTTCCAAAACTTCAAACAGTGGATGTTGATGGGTAAAGCCGTTTTGTTAATATGCAGTTCAATACCCGAGTCGCTCCATTATATTTTGCTGCAGTATCCATGATACAACGAAACAATGAAACCTTTTCTCTTTTATTTTCGCACTAGCCGCTTCAGCTTTTGTGAAAAGTTTCCAATTTTCTAGGATACAATTTTTTACGCCATCCTTTTAAAGTGACAAAGCTGTCTCTCGTATCTCTTTGTTAAATTACATCTAGGTACATCAGGTTGATAAGTTTTCCGTGAACAAAATATAGCAAACAGGAGTCTTTTTCATTTTGTGATCGTTTTCCGCACAGCGTCAGTCTTTTAGTGTAAATTAAGTTCCGTGCAGTTTTCAAAGCACGAGCTCTTTCTCAAGCTATTTATAACATTTATAATATTAGATATAGTAACGACAATCACGTCGGGGTCACCAGTTTGGAGGTAGGCGGAACAGAGTAAAGTCCCGCAAACCTCCGTTGAAGAGGGAGGATCCTCCGGCCAGACGTGTTATGTCTGGTGGGCAACTGCCCGATAGATGATTTCGGGCTGTTCTATATAATTATGTTCTAAACGCGCGGAGAACTTTGATTGCGCGATGCAGGATTAGTTCTTATGTGACGCCACAGATGTCGCTACAATATCTATATATATAAAAGGAAAAACTGACTGACTGATATATCACAGCCGAAACTATAGAGCCTAAGAGCGTGTTTGCACAAAGTTTCCTTTAATAAAGTAGGCGAGCACTAAGAGGATTTTCCAAAATTCACCTCCTAATGGGAAGACGAGAGTCTGAAGTTTGTATGGAGAAACCTACATTCACGCGGTCGCGGTCGGATACAAAGTCGCTGGCAATAGCTAGTTTCAATAAAATCTGTTAAAAAAACAAAAAATACACTTACCTACTCGAAAAGCCGTTCTTATCCCACCGCTTTTAGGCACTAGTACAGAAAACTGCGCGTGCTCTCCTCAACACAATTTAATTACATGTATCGTATCAGCCCTCGACTCCATAACACACTCGCCTGCGGCTCGTGCGAATTCCGCCTTGGTCGCAATGACAAACTTTCTGCACTTGTATAAAAATGTACTATTACCACTTCTCTTCTAAGTACATAAACCGCTATAAATACATGAACACACGACCAAGACAAATTCTAGCTAGCCGTATCATCCCAGAAACGTAAATCCGTCGAGGTTATATCACCGTATTACATATCAGCATGATATACGCCATTATTACGACAAGCCGACGAGGCGTAGTGTTACTGTCACAGAACACTGAGCCCTGATAGAGGCGGCACTGTCAATAATTTTCATGCAATCCAGGCGTGTCACCGTGTGCTGTACGACATAAATGACGCATACCTTCGGTACTAGCCCGAAATCCGACATTATTACGGACAAGCCGACGAGGCGTAGATTTGCTGCCACAGAACGAGGTGAGTTGCTAGAGGTGGCACTATCAAAACTAATAGGTGGCAGTCCAAGCGTGATACCGTGCCTTCCGTGCACTCGTAATATGATACAAGTGACATATAGATATCAGCCCGAAATACGCCAAGCCGATGAGGCAGACTACTTCCTTTTTAATTTTAAGTTCTTGCAGTCCATTCAAAGGTTGTCTGATAGATTTCACTGTCATCGAAAATACCACCATTGTACCCGTCGATTTAAGAGTTTATTTGTGCAAATAGTTGTGTAACTATTTTGGTATACAATAAAGTTAATTAAGGAGGCGAGACGCACAGGTCCGATCGTTTTGGTGACACTTGGAGGAGACCTAGGTCCAGCAGTGGACGTCTTTCGGTAGTAATAATGACGACGATGATGATTAAAGATGATTTTATTGAGCAGCTTCCAGGGAAAGACTAAGCAAATAAATTGCCGTCTTTAAGAGATGCAGCTTCCAAGAAAATACTAGATTAGGCAGATTGACTGCCGTCTCTAAGCGATTCCGAGTTCTATGTCTACAGACATTCGATATGAATGAGAAACGATTTATTGGGGAAAATAAATTACGAACAGACTTCAACGATGTTGTGAAGAATGTTTATTGAATACTCGCGTTTATGATGAAGATAAATTGATTGTAATACCATCGAGTTCTTATAACAACTGTGTATTATGATTATCTAGTGGATAGATCTCGAGGCGAAACAGTCTGTAATAACCAGAGATCAGAATTACGTAGAGTTAAACATGTACTTACACCGATTTCATACAGCGAAAGAATAAAGTGGATCTCAAACCCCGAGATTAATTTTAAAGAGCAGAGATTTTTTTATGACGCTATCAGAAATATACATAGCAGAAAAAATTCTTCCTGCATGAATGACGAGAAGTGTGTAAATTTGTTAACCTCACCTCAGTTGACGTAAAGAGATCTTTTTCAATGAAAAATAAGAATAAAAGTTGAATGTTAATTCTCTTTGTTTTATTTGCCTTATCTATCTCTGAGGTTTTTATTATTATTTATTTGTAATATTGTTGGCCACACGGGATTTTTCATTAGGAATCCCGGGAAGATCCATATTAATATCAACAATCCGATGCAAGTAAAGTCTGCTGCAAAAGTGCATAGGAAGTACAGAAATAAAATCGTGTGAAGCGAGAAATGACGCCATCTAGCGTAAAACCTGATTGAAATGTTGCTATCGACAACATTACATTATACTGTTAATAGATGGCGCCGCTGTGCTTCAAATGATTAATGCTTAATTAATGCTTATTTTTGTACTTTCTTTTTGTTTCTTCAAACATTGAAATATTTTATAATTTCTTTTAAAGAGATGAAGATATTAAAATTGAATATCAATTTATAAATATTTGATTATCTATGTGTTAGTTTTCAAACTTGAGAGGGTAGGTTGAATATGGATTTACTTATAAAAAATAACTAGTAGGTAGTATAAATAATACTTAGACCAAAGAGTTATGACTAAGCTCAATTGGTTGTTCGCTAAGTTAATTTCGATTATCTCGTTCCAGCGCCTTTCGTTCAATTTTATTTTTAACCAGGTGTATTGTCTACTTATTTTACCAAAATGAGTAAATATGCATTGTTATATAGATTTAGTAAAAAGAACTCAATTAATTGCTATGCATAATCAAGGTAAAAACTTGTCAGAAGTAACCAGAGAGACCGGTGTAAACGTAAGTAGTTTTTTTTAACGCTTTTAAACAAAAGTCTCCTATATAATAATCATTATTGGATATTATATAGATATTTCTGTTTTATTGTTGCAGAGAAAAACAGTTGTTCTATGGATATGATGATTTGAAGAAGAGGGTTCTTTGAAACACCATCAAAGAGCTGGCAGACTAAAACTAATAAACATGTTGCAGCATCAAACCATGATAAGGGAGTACGAAGAAAACGGACGTCGGTCGACGAACCACTATGCTATATATATACTTATTCTCTGTATTAACTGGAGACCTTGTTATGTGTGTTTAACGTAAGCTGTTGATCCCCGCAGTAACTATTCAGTAATCTGTGTCCCCGCATTAACGCCGGCGTTCACGCGCCATTGTCTTTCTATTCTGTCTCTAATTACGCACTCAAAAGGTATCCGTATTTAAAACAACTTAAAAAAGTTATGAACACTTGATGTGTTGTTGTGCAATTTTATAGTTTTTAGCCTACATTTTTAATCCTTTTGACCTTTGTGATAAAATTATCTGGTATTTTGTTTGTTTTTGTTAAGGTTACATAAGCTTCAAACCTCTTTCCAATTTTGGAAACGAATACTTAAGCTATGGCCTCAATAAGAAATTATATATAATATTATAATCTTATTCGGTGATTAATAAACGGTGATTGTTAAATTGTAAGAAATAAACATATTATTTTTTAATAGTGCCTTTTGTCAACTGTTTACCTGCATTTTTTTCATTTTGCTGAGTAACTACCCACTTGAATATTATATTACAAATAAATATCCACTTGTTAGCTTTGATATAATATTCCTTCCAACTTCTTTTGTTACTTACAAAAAGACTTCAAAAAAACTTACAAAAAGTGTGAGTACTACGTGAGATTTGAACTCATGGCTCATTGATTTACGCATCTATCTGCACATGCTAAACCGCTAGGTCAACATGACTCTAATTTGAATGATGAAATTATGAACTACAATCAGTTGTTGACGGCAATGATGACGCATGTGTCTATTATTTGTTGAACTAAAAGTCAAGTTTATACTTTGTGAGATTGCCTTTGCTCGCCACTTAGCTGTGAAGAAACCAACGCTATCTAGTTTAATTTTCGAAAACTTGAACTCTAACGTGCAAGGGAAAATAGGCGTTAAGGTATCTAAGCACTTTTGATGGGTCACTGTACATGAATACTAACTATACCTAATTCCGACGCCTGGTGATTACTGCCTTTTTTTTAAAGTGTGAAATCATCAGTGACTTCTCTAGCTCTGGGTGGAGGTTTACTGACTAAAACCACACCTGTATCCTTAGGTTCTCCTTTGCGGCTTAGTATCACGGGTTTTCTTTTCAGAAAATCCCGCGGCCCAAGCGGGCATCAGCCCTGCTAGGCCCCCACGGTTTTGCTGACATCTCTTTGAGGCGCGCGTGGAACACTACGCGCCGTCAACGACTCGGGGTCGGTCCGAACGGTTGACGGGCGGCGAGCTACCCATTGATCATCGTCCCGTAAGCGCACGCCTACGACGATCCAGTGGATAGGTCTCGAGGGGAAACTGATTACTGGCTTAAGTTCAGAACAAACACAACTTGCTTTTATAAATAAAAAATAAACAAAATAAAAATCTTTTATTTTCAGGCATTAAAGCCTATAGTGATTTAGTACTGACCAATTTACTTAAGGGGATGCAACTCGACATACATTTTCACTGTTTTTCATACAATCGCTCTTACACGATTATGACGTTATTACACATTTTTCATAACATGTTTTGGAAACACAGTATCTTATGTTCTAGTGTGAACTAGCGACTTGCCCGAGCTAAGTTTATAAAACCTGAGAATTAAATTATGCTTGTAACGTAATCTTCTGATTGGTGTGTAAAAGGGTGGGCATTATTTTAGTTACGTGTAGTACCTACCTACATAGATTCCTTCTTTTTTTGGTTCTTTTTTTTTGTAGGAATCATCAATAATTCCTCGCGCTCTGCGTGGAGTTAGAGAGAGTAATTCAGACTTTTACTGTTTAAAAGCTACCGGTGTTCCTTCAGCTACCCTTTACGTCCTGGGCCGCTATTATTCAGCAAACTCCACCCAAGCTAGCTAGTTCTATAAGGGGGGTAAAACGGGAGTTGGAAGTTTGTATGGAGAAACCGACTTTCACGCGGGCGAAGCCGCTGGTAGAAGCTAGATATATCATATTTTTACATGGAAAATCATCAAATGTGCAGGAGGGAAAGTTTTACTGACCAAATCACACTGTGTTCCTTCTTTGAATTCGTTCCAGGCCCCCGGGGTACACTTTCGCACAACCCATGGCCCCAGTAGGCTTCAACCCTGCTGGAGTGGAGAGCTGCCCTAGGTACGGTTTTGGTGACATCTCTTTGAGGCGCGCGTGGAATATTACGCGCCGTCGACGACTCGAGCTCGGTATGGACGGCGAGCTACACATTGCTCGCCGTCCGCAAGCCCACGCCCACGGTGGCTGGAAATCGGGGTCGGCATCCGGCTGGGGCGTGAAGGCCGTTCCGTCACGCGTGCGGCCCCCTCCTTCGCAAGCATTACTGCTTCGCAGATAGAGGCGACCGCCTGCCATTCCTCCTCGCTCCGATCCATGGCCTGTACCAGGGTCCGGCACAGACAGCGATTATGGGTCAACGACCCATACCGCAATGTACGGCGATTTGAAGTGGGGGCAATAACTATCCAATAGCCACCCAGTGGCGACTGGGAATTTAATTCCCTCTTGCCACCTAGTTGCAATCCACGTGGGGGCGACTGGGAATACACCCTGTCCTCCACAGCTCAGCTCAACAGACGTGTACTTTCATTAACAGCTGTTAAATTGAATGTCAGTAAACAATGGAATCTATAAATAAATTAGTTTGTTGAACAGGAACCGGATGTGACGAGCGATAGCGTAGCAAGGACACCGGCATGAATTGATAATGCTGTCATCTTTGGTGAACGTGTAGTTACATACGTGTGGAATGTTGTTTCCATTTTGGGAAATTGTAAAGAAATTCTGTTTTTTTTTTATTTAAAGAAATAAAAAAAGAACACATTTTTTTTTGTGACTTGCACAGGACACAATAACAATAAAATAAAAAATGTAAAATTAAAACTAAAAATAGAAAAAAAACACCTATGCGAGGCCAAAAAGGCTCCTATTTCAGTCACATCTTCCTGCCCTTGTCCCGTGTTATTTGGGGTCGGCGCAACACGTTTTTTTCTTCCATTCTGCCCTGTCACTCGTCATACTCATCTCATCTACTCATCACTAACTTCCTTTTCTTTCATATCACTCTTCACACAATCCATCCATCTTTTCTTTGGTCTCCCTCTCCCTCTCCATCCATCCACATGTAAATTCATAACTCTTTTAGTAACATGCGTTTCATCTCTCCTCTTCACATGACCATACCAAGACAAACGATTCCCTTTCAACTTTTCAGTCACTGGTGCCACTTTCAAACTTCCCCTAATATACTCATTTCTCACTTTATCCATTCTCGTCACACCACACATCCATCTTAACATTCTCATCTCCGCTACGTGCAATCTTTTTTCATCCGTCTTTTTCACAGCCCAACATTCTGATCCATACAGTATGACAGGCCTTATCACGGACTTGTAGATTTTACCCTTCAACTTGAGGGGCATCCGTGGGTCACAAGTTGTTCCCGTGACCTGTCGCCATTTCATCCATCCTGCGTTGATCCGATGTGTTACGTCCCGGTCTACCTCACCATTCCCTTGGACGAGTGACCCGAGGTACCGAAAGTCGGAGCAGATCGGTATGGGTGTTCCAGCAAGAGATAAAGGCACTGGATTGGAGAGACCGCCGAAATCGCAGAACAAGTATTCCGTTTTGGTTCTACTCAATTTCAGGCCAACACTCTCCAGTCTGTGCCACCACACCTCCAATCTGTTCTGGACCTCTAGGCCACTCTCGGCAACCAACACAATGTCATCGGCAAACAGCATACACCAGGGAGCCTCTTCCTGAATGTCCGACGTCAGAGCATCCATTATCATCAGGAAGAGGTAAGGGCTGAGAGCCGACCCTTGATGTAAGCCGACAGCCACATTGAAGCTGCCAGTGGTGCCCACTGTAGACCGGACTTGGGTACTGCATCGACTGTACATCGCTCGGATCAACTGCACATACTTCCCAGGCACACCTTTCTCCTTAAGGGCCCACCACAGAACCTCACGAGGTACCCGGTCATATGCCTTTTCGAGGTCAATGAATACCATGTGCAAGTTTTTATGCGCACCTCTGTATTTCTCGCACAGCTGGCATATAGCAAAAATGGCATCCGCTGTACCCCGACCCGGCATAAAACCGAATTGGTTCTGTGAAATTTCACTCTCTTCTCTCAGTCGCCTTTCAATAACTTTCTCCCAGGCTTTCATAGTATGTGACATTAGCTTTATTCCTCTATAATTGTTGCACTCAAGCACATCACCTTTGTTTTTAAAAATCGGCACCAAAGAGCTATTGCACCACTCATCAGGTATGGCTTCTTCCAGCAACAACTTATTGAAGAACAAAGCTAACCACGTCCATCCATCCACTCGCAATAACTTCCACACTTCAACTGGTATTCCATCTGGACCAATGGCTTTACCATTCTTCATTCCATTTACTGCTATTCTGACTTCATCCATACTAACCATTCTCACTAATCCCACATTCACTGGTTTATTCTCTAACACCCCACTCCAATTATTTTCCTCATTCATCAATCTTTCAAAATATTCCTCCTCCTATTTCAGTATATTAGTATATTTATTTTTTAGGGCTCCGTACCTCAAAAGGAAAAAACGGAAACCTTATAGAATCACTTTGTTGTCCGTCTGTCTGTCAAGACATCTCGCCCAACTAACATTAGGTGCTAATGTAAGAGTTAGAACATATGTATAAAAGAGCTAAACAGATCCTAAGGTCATCAAAAAGTGCTATCACATTGGAGTTATAGCGAACTATAACTGTACTATACCCCTGAAATGGGCACAAATTCTTATGGTCTTAGGTTCCACTATGACGATGAAGTGGAGTTACAGAATGAATTTAAAAGATATATTAGAGCAATTTTGGAGGTACAGTAGCGCTAACTGAGACTTAAAGCGCTGTAAGAGTGATATTTAAGTGACTAAGGACTCCTCAAGCGGTATGGTAGAGCTACATGCTGCTTACTGACACTTTAAGCGCTCTATAGGGAGCAAATGTATGAATATAAACTCCGTAAGGGGTATAGTAGATCTATGATGTATCTTACTTACTGTTTGAGGGTTAGAGAGTGGCAATAAGGTAAATTGTAACAACTTAAGTTGCGGTATAGATCTACAATAGGAAATTTTATCGTCTAAGGATATTATTTTTACCTTTTTATGGCTATATGCAGCAATATTATGTTGTTATTATAACAGATGCATTTGATGAAATGCGATATCCCTTAGCAAAAAACCAAACATTTTGTTTACGAAAATAAATGGCGGAGTTGAGTGCTAAAATTTTATGTCATTGTTAGTGGAAACTGAAGCGGAATTTTCATTGCGAAGGTAAGTAAACTGTGAATATGTGTATATATTATTAGCAAATAATTGAAGGGCCCACTTTTTGTTGTGTATTTATCTAAAAAAAATGTTTTACTTCACATGGAGCAAAACATTTTTGTACTAAATATGTAATAAAACTTTGCCTATTGGCTTAAAAGTGTTTTTTTTCCCTTTTATTAGAACGCTAGAAAAATAAATATCTTCATTGTATTTAGTTTTTGTTATGTACATTTTACTGTTTTTAATTAACTTCATAATCTTAAAATGGTGGGCGCATGAATTTGGGGATCTGTAGTCATTTCCCAAAACCACTACCTAGCCTACCCACGAGTCGACTAGTACACGTTTCTCCTAGCTGGACAGCACAATTGAAAAGATTTGTAATTTGAATATTTACACGTCCGTGTTTGTCTACATTTTTAAATACTGTAAAATTTTTGCCAGTTAGAGCCTTTGAATATTTGTTTTTAGCAATGGAATGTTATTGGAACGGACGGGAACGGATCTTTTCGGATTTATACTTACGAATAGTAAGCCTAAATCTACTATTTTCTAACCATTGTAAGAGTCCGGTGCCTGAAGTAGGTTTTTGAGAAAAACCTGTGGTACAGGTCACCAGAGCCAGCAAAAAAAATAGTGGACAATTATTAGACGGCCTTGAGTGTCAGTAAAATTATGGTGGAAGGAACGCAGACCATTATTAGGGGAAAGTGAAAATAAACCTGATAGTAAGCAATGATGTAATCGACGATGGCGCACGCTTGCCTAGAACCTATTTACTCTTGACTTACAGACACTTGGACTTTGAAAAGGGCGGACCACGACCGCATTAATGCCTTCGAGATGTGGTGCTGGAGGAAAATGCTTCAAATTCCCTGGACTGCTTTCTGTACGAACCTCTATCTTACGTGAACTGTACATCAAAATCAGACTGTCGACTACCTGCATGCGCAGAGTACCTACTGGAGTTCTTTAGCCACATTGCCAGGAAAAATAGCCACAACTTTGAACTGCTCATCGTAACTGGAATGATTGATGGCAAACGACCAAGAGGCGATCAGGGCAGATCAGGTCCGCTCCACACTGGACGCCCAATTCCACGTCGCACTTCATGACGTTAAGAACAGTCACAGATGGCGAGATACCATCAATAAGAAGCTAATCCAGCGGGAACTTCACGACCCTCAGTAATGAGGAATACGACTCGAGGAGAAGGAGGAGGAAAGACAAGTGTCTTTCTAACAAAGATAGCGACAAGCTAAGTAGCTTGTAGGTATCAGGAAACACAGACTCCAGCAGAGAATTCCACTCCTTGGCTGTACACACGATGAATGAATTTACTATCAGCCAGCTCATAATAATAATAATTATTATTATTATTTTATTATTGATAGGCTCGCGTTTGACCACTATCTCACCTGATGGTAAGCGATAATGTAGCCGACTATGGAGCACGCTTGCCTAGAAGTAACCTATTCACTCTTGACTTAAAGACCCCTAGGTTGTAGCTATCAGAAAACACAGACTCCGGCAGGGAATTCCACTCCTTAGCTGTACGCATTATGAGTGTGTTCCCAAAACGCTTTGTACGTATGTCCACCATGTACCGATGGCGCAACGCCGTACGTCTAGTGGTGATAATACGCCGTGTTGACACTTCGCGGGCGGGGTTTTACAAAGGCCTTGGACAGAGGATAAGCATTGCCATACAGCGCAGCAATCCCTCTAGTCTTTTGGTAATATTACAAGTACATAGAGATGCGAGGAGTATTATGAGATGAGCGTATTTTAATCATATTTTATGTCAAAAACATGGCTTTAACAAAATGTAATTGAACTTTGCCCGTGTTATATTAAATTAAGTAAATTAGGCGGGGTGAAATCTCAAAAAACAGAATATTGCTCCAATTTTCCTAAGATAGCAGAAAGTAGGTCAATCAAAAAAAGTTTATTGACAGTTCAAAGAAGTTTGTTAAACCTAATTTTAAATTGTTAATGAAGGCAATTGAGATATTTTTTGTTTTATTTAGATACTAGCTGTTGCCCGCGACTTCGTCCGCAAATAACCATTATATTTCTAACACAATTTGTTTTTGCGGATAAATCATAAACCAAAACTTTACTTTTCTTATAAAACTTCTCTGTAAACCAAATTTCTAGTCCTACTTTCAGGAGCCGAAATGTACAGAGATTCAGGACTGGTGAAGCGGGAGCGAGCGATATACAGCTATCCGTGTGAGAAGCAGCTGCTGTCCTGAGATCAACACCTGCAGCCTTTAGATTATTATTATTGCGAAGCATACGCTTACAGGGAACTGCACACTCTTGAATTAGAAGAGGTAATTGTGAGAGATTAGTGGTATTCGGGGTATAAACACTGTTTCCTCGACGCCACAACCCTTTAGAATTTCCACCTCAATAATATTTGAGAGATGACTTTGAGCTAGGCCCAGTTACATAGTTTAGGTGGAATTAAATTCCGTAGCAGCATGATCGGGACACCGACCTTCAGCTGGATAGTGTGCGCCGGGAGTCCACTTGCCGTTCCAATACAGAAACTCTCCGGGATAATATATAGCGTCATCTTGCTCTACAACAGTATTTATAGAGGTATAGAAATACCACTTCGTTCGCATCAATTTGCGAGAGAACGCTTTCGTTAATTGCTGCAGCTTGATCATTTTTGGGTGTTAAAATGGCCCGTTCACACACCCAAGAATTCTCTTGTAGCGGTATTCGACCTACGTCCCCGTACACCAGACAAATTAGTTCTTCAATAGTGGGAACTACTTTGCTTAGAGTCTCTGGTAGGCGCACTTCAGAGCTCTCTTCTGGTAAGTTGCCTTCACCAAACTTTTAAAAGAACATCCAAGAATCCTTGAGTATATCCGCCCAACTGAGCTCGCATGGTAATGGTCAAGCGCAGTCTGTAAACTCGTGACCATAGATTCAATCGTTTCAACGAAGCATTCACCTCGTCAACCCTAATTTCTCGCGACACCACAGGCAAAGTTTGCCGAAAATCGCAGCTAAACAAAACAGTGACACCTCCCATCACATCTTGATTCCTGCGTATGTCCTGCAGGGTTCTGTATACAGCCTTGACTACTTTTCTATTCGCCACAGTACATTCATCCCATACGATTAAAGAGCAATCTTTGAGTACCCAACCATTGTCACAGTTGCGTGATAGCCCACACACTGGCATTTCGTTGCTCTCTAAATCGATGGGAATGTTAAACATTACGTGCGCTGTTTTGCCCCGTGGAAGCAGTGTGGCAGTAATTCCAGAAGAGGCAGTCGCAATCACTATTTTGCCTTGTCACCTTATTTCTGCAAGGATGCCAGTGGCAATGAATGTTTTTCCTGTTCCACCTGGAGCATTAATGCAAAATATTTTACCCTGGCTGAGCCTAACGCGACAATGTTAAAAATGCAGGGACATTTTGTTCTGAGGTGAGTCGTGATCATTGACGATATCACCCCGATTTCCTCGACCTTGATATGCCAATGATTGCGGAGCCGGTAATCCATATTCGACCAGTCCAGTGGATTGCCACCGATGGAAATGACCACGTCTTGAAGTGAACCTAGACAACTATTCGAAACGCGTTGTTCTGTTCAATGTCACCCTCAGTAGTACACCTTAAAGCACGTAAAAAGTCTTCGGACAGATGATGGCGATAATTTACCCACAACCGACCTTTTTTTTTCGATGGGATAATCATCCAATGACATTCCCCGCTCTTGGGTGGGATCTGGTAGCAACAGGCCTTGCTCACATGCACGATCTGCGCATGGAGATGCAACGCCGGGGCGAAACTCCGCAGAATGTGGTCTTTCCAGCCACTCCTCAAAGAGGGGACTTACCGCCATAATTGTGGCGTGCCCAGCACTGGGTTGCGACAGTCGCTGTTGCCATTGCACCATGAGACCCACAACCGACCTGGGTTTGTGACTCCACAAAATACTAAAATAATGGCAAACAAATGTCGCAGTCGTCTGGGGCTATCGGTGATGCTGGCCTCCGTCACTGTCAGTGTCGTCCCAGTGTTGATCGTGATGACGTTGGGGCCCGTACAGTGTGAAGCAATCATCGCAAATAATGACACTATCCATTATTGGGATGAACGGTGTAAACCCTTCCCAATGCGCTGTCTTTAAAGTGATGATCGAAGTTCTGAAGTTAAATTTAAAAATAATAAGATGTAGTACTGTAAAAGAAATCAATTAAGTTTTTAATTCGCTTTGATATTAATACGAATTGATTAATTTCTAGAGATACAAATAATACGTATAAAAACTTACTTCACAGATGAATTGTATTTATTAATTTTATATACATTTAAATCTAATAATAACGTAATTAAAACTAACTTACAAAATAAAAATAAAAGCCATAAAGTACTAAAAAAAAGCAATAATATAAATAAAAAATAAAAGAAAACAATCACAAAAATTACGCGAGGTTCGAACTCGCAACATAGCAAACGCGGATCCGTCACTATACTACTGCGCCACGGTCCTTGCATAATTTAGATCTAAATAGCCGTTCTTAAATACACGTCATTGCTTGTCTGCTTGACTCCTTATACAAAATAGCGTGATGATTTTCATTTTTGACCTTAAATTCCTAACCAAATTTTAAAAAAAAGTTTATTTTGTATCTCCGGTTCCATTTTAATATGAGTTTTGATGGGTTTTTACTGAAATATTTCGAAAAATATCGAATAAAAATGTCGATGGCAATTTAAAAATATATAAAAAGCCATTTTATTATTGTTCTGGAAATATCATTCTATATTATGTACAAAAAAACACTAAAACAATCACAAAAATATTAACTCTACCTGAGGATCGAACTTAGAGCGATTGTTGTTCAATTGGAACATTTTGGAATATTGCTCACCCCCCATAGCAAAAAGCGTGATAATATGTAGCCTAACAGTTGACCCGGCCTATAAGGATTATGTATGCAAAATTTGAACAGGATTGGTTCAGTAGTTTTTGCGCCAACTAATACCAACGCTCCACCATTTTACTGTTTTATTATATGTATAGATTAAGTAGGTAAATATCTCATTTATTCGCATATTATCAGACTTTTCTTTTACGTACGTTGCTCTAGGAATTACTCCTTCACAAACAGTGAAACTCACGTACTCTAGACCGTAGGCCGTTTTTTTTTTAGGTGGGTAAATCATCTAATGACAAATCCCGCTCTTGGGCGGAGCGAGAGATAGTGTCAGACTTTTACTGACTAAAAACCCACTCCTGTTCCTTCTTTGCCTTCGTCCCAAGGCCCCGTGTTTCACTTTCACACTATCCGTGGCCCCAGTAGGCTTCGACCCTGCTAGGCCCCTACGATTTGCTGACATCTCCCTGAGGCGCGCGTGGAACGGTACGCGCCGTCGACGACTTGGGCTCGGTCCGGACGGTTACCGGACGGTCGGACGGCGAGCCACCCATTGCTCGCTGTCCGCAAGCCCACGCCTAGACCGTAGGCCGTACGAATATTTGTTCTAGGCGGGAATCGAACGTTGTGTCGTCGTATTTACTGATCCGATTTCGTAAATTCTACCATTGACATAAAGCTAACCTACCCAATTGCTGAGGGCCGAGTATTTCCTTGTGTGGAGCAACGCTTTAAAAAAGGAACTGGGCAAGTGCGAGTCGGACTCGCGCACTGAGGGTTCTGTACAAACTTACCTATGTATAGTAAATAGTTCGATTCCCGAACGGAGTTTCGAAAAAAATTCCGATATAATAACTTTAATTGCGGAAGTCAGTGTTAAATAACAAGCAAACAATACCAGAAACACCGACTTCCGAAAAGTTATTTTGATCGTTGTAGTGTTTTGTTTTTTGTAGTGAAGTCGGTTATTACTATTTTTTTTTTTGTAAATATTATTTTTATTGGTTCATTTGATTGATATAAAGCTAACCTACCTAATTGCTGAGGGCTGAGTATTTCTTTGCGTAGGGCAAAGCTTAAAAAAAATTTACCTTATTATAGACATATCTTCTTCTCAATAATAATAAACAATCTTTACATTAATTTAGATCTGTCCGGTTCCGTGCCTCAAAAGGAAAAAACTGAACCCTTATAGAATTACTTTGTTGTCCGTCCATCTGTCTGTCAAGACCCTTTATCTCGGGAAAGCGTAAAGTTATCGAGTTGAAATTAAAACCACATACTTAAGTCTGCGGTCCCTTGAAGCTGTGAATAAAAAAGATACGGCCGTTTAAGTCGTAAAAAACGTATATTTCGACACTCTCAAGGCATTCAAAATTCATAGGGTACTTCCCGTCGACCAAGAATCATGAAATTTCATTGAAGCAAGGTTTCATAGCACAAGTATAGGAAAAAAATCTGAAAACTGTAAATTTGTAGTTACATCACAAAAAAAAAATCTTTTTTTGCGATTCGGAAAAATCTTCATAATTCTATTCGGGAATTGAATTGTTTTCATAGGTAACCTTGTACGGAACCCTCAGTGCGCGAGTACGACTCGCATTTGCCCGGGTTTTTTTATTATTGTTTATAGGCTCACGCTTGACCACTATCCCACCTGATGGAAAGCGACGATGTGGTCAATGTTATTTATTATTTAACCAACATGGTACCTATGTAATTTTTATTTCGGTCAACCAATCACAAGATTAGAGTACATCAGATTTGGCGATAGATCTTCTGATCAAACACTTCCCACGGATCAAGCAAAGCTCATCAAATGAAAGGAGTGGGAGGACATATTTACTAACCACACTTTCGAAATGTGTGATTGATTTGACGATTAAGATTTTAGACGTGAACATTTTTCAGTTGGTTTTTGTTCACAAGAAAAAAACGGTCAGAAAAGTAAATAATAATCTCATAATCAGGGGTCGGAATTAGGTATAGTTATTCATGTACTTGCATCGAAATGTTGATATTAATATGGATCTCGTCGGCCACGCCTCCGATTCTTTTGTTCTGACGTCATCTCTACGCACAGTCACGTGGTCAGAACAAAGGGATAGGAGGCGTGGCGTAGCTCGAGGCGATCGACGAAAGAGAATCGAAACGAAACGGTCGTAACTTGGCTAGGCCTGCTGTTTATGATAAACTATACCTACAATTAAGACATTCTGATTCTGGCTCGAGAAAAGAATACCCGGATGAATTTGTGGGAGCCTTCGCCCGGGATTTGGAAAGTAACTAAAAGGCTAACTAAAAGCATTCCCAACACGACGATCTTGTTTATAAAGCTTCACTGTAAATTATACTCTTTGCAGCTAACAAAGCAACCATTGTTGTTTTACAATAAATGTATATTTTGATACAAGTGCAGGAAGTTTGTCATTGCGACCGAGGCGGAATCCGCACGAGCCGGCCCGTAGGCGAGTGTGTTATGGACCCGAGGGCTGCAGTGGCAAATTTGCACAACTTTTTTCAATACACTTGCGAAGAAATAAATAAACTGGCGTTGACCAGCGCCTCGTAGGGGTCAACGCGCGCCCTGCTTGATACGATACATGTAATAAAATTTTGGCGGGGAAAGCACGCGCACTTTTCTGCACTAGTGTGGAAAACAGTCTATTGCGTGCCTAAAAGCGGTGGGATAAGAACGTGTTTTCGAGTAAGTGTATTGAAAACGGTTTTGTGCACTAGCACACTATGTATTCATATTGCGTACAGCTAAGGAGTGGAATTCCTTGCCGGAATCTGTTTTTCCTGATGGCTACAACCCGGGAATCTTTAAGTCAAGAGTGAATAGGTTACTTCTATGTAAGCGCGCTCCATCGTCGACCGCATCGTCGCTTTCCATCAGGTGAGATAGCGGTCAAGCGCGAACCTATCAAGAATGAAAAAAAAAAAGAAATTTTCTCTAGCTGAGGTAATTAATATAGTGACAGCTAGATATTCTGTTACCGTCCTCAGAGTATGCAGGTTTATTAGTGAACTGTCTCCTGCAGTTTCACCCGCGTCTTCGGTTACTACTCCGCTCCCGTGGGTCCGTAGCGTGATGTTAGCCTTTAGCTTTCCTTGATAAATAGGCTATCTAACATGAGAAGATTTTTTTCAATTCGAACTAATAGTTTCTGAGACTAGCGCGTTCAACCGAACAAAGTCTTCAGCTGTGGTGTTCACTATAATCACTATTTAGGAATTTGGGTTTATAAATGAAACAAGTAACAACCAAATTATCAGTAAGTAGGCGCAACTTCAGAATGACGTCTACTCGTCCTCGGGAACGGATCGAGTGTGCCCACGACGCCACACCTCAGTCGGTCTACAATTAATGTGTATACCACATCTCTTCCTTTTTATAAAATGATTTAGATTTCAAGATATTTAGCACTCAGATGATAATTTACAATATTCGCTGGTTCGGTTTTGAAGTACTATTACAGTATTATAATAACTAATAGCTGCTTCCAGCGGCTTCGTTTGTGTGATAGTAAAGAAAACTGCCCCCCTAGCCAAGTTGCAAACGATAAACGTGAACGCTTAGTAATCTCCAATAGATTTTCAACTTTATACCAAAGAGCATAAAGTTGAAAATCTATTAAAGACTACTGAGCGTTAGCGACCGGAACGAACGAAAACACTATGTAATCTTCAATAGATTTTCAACTTTATATCCAATAACATAAAGTTGAAAATCTATTAAAGACTACTGAGAGTTTACGTTTATCGTTTGTGACTTGGCTAGGGGCAAACTTACCTATGTAAATAGTTCAATTCAGAAATGGAGTCTCGAAGATTTTCCCGAATCGCAAAAAAAGTTTTTTTTTGTGACGTAACAACAAATTTACTGTTTTCAGATTTATTCCTATACCTGTGATAGAAGACCTTGCTTTATGGCAAATTTCAGGATTCTGGGTAACGGGAAGTCTGTTCCCTTGGGATTTTTTTAGGGTTCCGTACCTCAAAAGGAAAAATTCGGAACCCTTATAGGATCACTTTGTTGTCCGTCTGTCTGTCTGTCTGTCAAGACCCTTTATCTTGGGAACGCGTGGAGGTATCGAGTTGAAATTAAAACCATACTCAGGTCTGCGGTCCCTTGAAGTTGTGAAAAAATCAAACTTCTAAGTTAGCAAAAACAAAAGAAACGGCCGTTTATGTCGCAAGAAACGTGTATTTCGACACTGTCAAGGAAATCAAAATTCATATAGTACTTCCCGTTTTGACCTCGAATCCTGAAATTTGGTATGAAGCAAGGTCTCAAAGCACAAGTAGGTATAGGAAAAAAATCAGAAAAGTGTAAATTTGTAGTTACGTCACAAAAAAAAACTTTTTTTACAATTCGGGCAAATCTATCGTAACTCAATTCGGGAATCGAACTGTTTTCATACGTAAGTTTGTGCGGAACCCTCAGTGCCCGAGTCCGACTTGCACTTGCCCTGTTTACTATGTAAAGATAAAGAAACATTTGAAGATAAATCAGCACATGACACGCAGTTCCTTATTCACAAAACACTTCACCTTTTCAGCCGAAAGACGTCCACTATTGCACACAGGCCTCCCGCAAGTGTCGCCACAAAGAACGGTCATGTGCGTCTCGCATCCAACGGATCCCCGCGACTCATACCAGGTCATCGGTCCACTTTCTGGGAGGTCTTCCAGCGCTGCGTCTTCCGGTACGTGGTCACCACTCCAGAACCTTTCGGCCTCAACGACCATCTGTTCTGCAAGCAATGTGCCCTGCCCACTGCCTTTTAAGTTAGGCGTTTTTTTCGGTTATATCGTAATCTAATATTGGTACCTACTCCTGCAGATATCTTCATTCCAAAATTCACAAGCATATTATAATAGCATAATCAGCCTTTTAATGTTCCCACTGCTGGGACTCAGGCCTCCTCTCTCTAGGAGAGGGAATGGGCCGTAATCCACCACGCGGGCCCAGTACGGATTGGTGAATGTCACATGTCTTCGAATTTTTTGTTCTAGGACATGCCGGTTTCCTTGCGATGTTTTCCTTCACCATTTTGAGAGCGGTGGTGATGAAATAAATTACACAAAGTAATGCGCCTGGCTGGGTTTGAACCCGCGACCTATAACTCGTAAGTCGGGGCCTGTAACACTCGGCCGCCACAGCCCTCAAAGTATTAAAATTCACGAAGTATTAACTAGTATTAACTAATAAAAAATTCTAGAAATCTAGAAGATAACCCCTTAACAAGATCAAACAAGAATCGTAATTTTAAACTTATATATCTAATTTATAGACATTGATTAAGAAACTTGGCTCATTACGTTCTGAAGTTAGCAATGAGTTTGGTCGGCTAGGTGAAGCCAAGTTACTCAATTAAAAGCCGCGATTGCGAGACAAATTTACCTATTTTTCACCGGCACAATAATAGTATCTACCGGTATAATACATACATACATAATCAGCCTTATAATTTTCCCACGGATGGGACCAGTTGAGACTCAAGCCTATTCTTTAGGACAGGCAATGGACCGTAATCCACCACGCGGGCCCAGTGCGGGTTGGTAGATGTCACATGTCTTCGAGTTTTTTATTCTAGAACATACCGGTTTCCTCACGATGTTTTCTTCACCGTTTTGAGAGCAATGGTGATGAAATAAATTACACGAAGTAATGTGTCTGGCTGGGTTTGAACCCGCGACCTTCACGAACACTGCTCTCTACTATCTGTCTCTACCTGTATAATGTTAGTTTAATTTTCATCGGTGCAGTAACAATCAATCTGTACAATGTCAGTTTAATTTTATACTGGCTCTGTAACAATATCAACCTGTATAATGTCAATTTCATTTTCATCGGTGCAGTAACAACATCAATCTGTACAATGTCAGTTTAATTTTATACTGGCTCTGTAACAATATCAACCTGTATAATGTCAATTTCATTTTCATCGGTGCAGTAACAACATCAGTCTATATATTGTCAGTTTAATTTTATACTGGCTCTGTAACAATATCAACCTGTATAATGTCAATTTCATTTTCATCGGTGCAGTAACAACATCAATCTGTACAATGTCAGTTTAATTTTATACTGGCTCTGTAACAATATCAACCTGTATAATGTCAATTTCATTTTCATCGGTGCAGTAACAACATCAGTCTGTACAATGTCAGTTAAATTTTATACTGGCTCTGTAACAATATCAACCTGTATAATGTCAATTTCATTTTCATCGGTGCAGTAACAACATCAGTCTATATATTGTCAGTTTAATTTTATACTGGCTCTGTAACAATATCAACCTGTATAATGTCAATTTCATTTTCATCGGTGCAGTAACAACATCAATCTGTACAATGTCAGTTTAATTTTATACTGGCTCTGTAACAATATCAACCTGTATAATGTCAATTTCATTTTCATCGGTGCAGTAACAACATCAATCTGTACAATGTCAGTTTAATTTTATACCGGCTCAGTAATAATATCAACCTGTATAATGTCAATTTCATTTTCATCGGTGCAGTAACAATCAATCTGTACAATGTCAGTTTAATTTTATACCGGCTCAGTAATAATATCAACCTGTATAATGTCAATTTAATTTTCATCGGTGCAGTAACAACATCAGTCTATATATTGTCAGTTTAATTTTATACCGGCTCAGTAATAATATCAACCTGTATAATGTCAATTTAATTTTCATCGGTGCAGTAACAACATCAGTCTATATATTGTCAGTTTAATTTTATACTGGCTCTGTAACAATATCAACCTGTATAATGTCAATTTCATTTTCATCGGTGCAGTAACAACATCAGTCTATATATTGTCAGTTTAATTTTATACTGGCTCTGTAACAATATCAACCTGTATAATGTCAATTTCATTTTCATCGGTGCAGTAACAACATCAATCTGTACAATGTCAGTTTAATTTTATACTGGCTCTGTAACAATATCAACCTGTATAATGTCAATTTCATTTTCATCGGTGCAGTAACAACATCAATCTGTACAATGTCAGTTTAATTTTATACTGGCTCTGTAACAATATCAACCTGTATAATGTCAATTTCATTTTCATCGGTGCAGTAACAACATCAGTCTATATATTGTCAGTTTAATTTTATACTGGCTCTGTAACAATATCAACCTGTATAATGTCAATTTCATTTTCATCGGTGCAGTAACAATCAATCTGTACAATGTCAGTTTAATTTTATACCGGCTCAGTAATAATATCAACCTGTATAATGTCAATTTAATTTTCATCGGTGCAGTAACAACATCAGTCTATATATTGTCAGTTTAATTTTATACTGGCTCTGTAACAATATCAACCTGTATAATGTCAATTTCATTTTCATCGGTGCAGTAACAATCAATCTGTACAATGTCAGTTTAATTTTATACTGGCTCTGTAACAATATCAACCTGTATAATGTCAATTTCATTTTCATCGGTGCAGTAACAATCAATCTGTACAATGTCAGTTTAATTTTATACCGGCTCAGTAATAATATCAACCTGTATAATGTCAATTTAATTTTCATCGGTGCAGTAACAACATCAGTCTATATATTGTCAGTTTAATTTTATACTGGCTCTGTAACAATATCAACCTGTATAATGTCAATTTCATTTTCATCGGTGCAGTAACAATCAATCTGTACAATGTCAGTTTAATTTTATACTGGCTCTGTAACAATATCAACCTGTATAATGTCAATTTCATTTTCATCGGTGCAGTAACAACATCAATCTGTACAATGTCAGTTTAATTTTATACTGGCTCTGTAACAATATCAACCTGTATAATGTCAATTTCATTTTCATCGGTGCAGTAACAACATCAATCTGTACAATGTCAGTTTAATTTTATACTGGCTCTGTAACAATATCAACCTGTATAATGTCAATTTCATTTTCATCGGTGCAGTAACAACATCAATCTGTACAATGTCAGTTTAATTTTATACTGGCTCTGTAACAATATCAACCTGTATAATGTCAATTTCATTTTCACCGGCACTATAATAACATCAGCCTGTATAATATTGTATGCCTTTTATAATGTTAGGCTTGTTGAAAAAATATCGATACATCGATATATCGATATTTGTTACTTCGATATATCGATATTTTCAGCCGATATATTTTGATCCGATACATCGACATATCTGTTACCGGCCAAACTAGATTTTAAGATAAACTAGTTTCGCCTAGGCCTAATCCGCAGTGTTAGTCCAAGAGCGAGCGACGCGAGATCGGAATTTTAGGGCACCCTGACACGGACAGGTTAGGTTAGAAGGCTAAGGCGGGTGCGGAGCTAAGCGGAGCTCCCGCCTTAACCTTCGTGGTTACTTTTTTTTTATAACAAACCAGAAATGCGTGTAGGGAGAACTGGCTTGGCCTAGGCGAAACTAGTTTATCCTAAAATCTAGTTTGGCCGGTAACATATCGATACAAAATATTCAATATAGAAAACCGTATCAAAAACTATATCGTTTTTCAAAATTAATTAATTATCAAAATATTTAACGGAATTCAAAGCCATAAAAAATAGGAACGAACGGAAAAAATAACTATTGTCTATGACGAGTATGTTTTTACTTTTATTACTGGACAAAGGCTGGTTTGCCTGAAAGAATAAATTGGTTTTCAAAATATTGTTATTTAGTAGGATTAAGATTCTCTTAAATTAAAATAATGTACGTTTTGTATAAAAATTACTATTACCTACCTGCATAATTACTATTACCTTCATGCATAGATAATATAATAAATTACTATTACCTTCATGCATAGATAATATATTTACTAATTGTAATATAAAAAACACATCCATAATTAGTGGCGCGAGGTCTGACTATACTGGTCAACTCGTATCTTTCGAGTTAGTCAAAACGTTACAATTAGATTCACCTGCAGAATTTAGACCGCTTACTAAAAATAAATTAAATTATTTTAATAATAATGTTCTTAATAGTCTCTCAACGGCCAATTTTGATTCGCAAGACCCCAATGTAAACCATGGTACATTATTTTCTACAGTATGCCAAGAATTTAATAAGGCGTGTCCAGTTAAAAAAGTTCAAATCAATAATAAATCCAAATTTAATGAATGGGCTACTGCTGGAATAAGAAAAAGCAGAGATACTTTATATCAGCTATACCATGAAAAATCCTTGTCATCTGATCTTAACTTGCATAACCACGTTAGAATGTATTCAAAGATATTCAAAAGAGTCTGCGCCCAAGCTAAATCTAAATCAATACCTAAGTAAGTTAATTGAAAATTCTAATAATAAAATAAAAGCTGTCTGGAAGGTGATAAACAGGGAAACTGGAAAGACAAACCAACGAGATCGGAATGAATTGTCGCTAAAAATTGATAATAAAATCATCTCAGATAGGTCAAAAGTGGCTGAGACGTTAGAAAACTTTTTCACCAACATCCCAATAGAAGTTACGAAATCTCTCCCTTCTTCGTCTTTGTTAGCTGAATCTTTTTTAACCTTTTGACGTGCGTAATTAGAGACACAATAGTAAGACAATGGCTTGCGGGCGCCGGCTACCGCCTGAGCGTTAATGAATTAAAAGAACATTTCACTAAGGATATACCAACCTTTAAATTTAAGCGTATTTCTGTTGAAACAATTTTAAAAACATACAAAAGTCTTGACATAAAAAACACTGAAGACTTATGGGGTATATCCGTTAAGGTTCATGGAGATATTATTGATACTATTGCTCCTGTTCTAACAGGCATATTTAATCAATGCTTAGACAGCGGAATGTTCCCTGATTTAATGAAACATAGTAAAGTAGTACCAATTTTCAAATCAGGTCGATTGCATTACCACTTACCATCAGGTGGAATCGCAGTCAAGCACTAGTTTATATCAATTAAAAAAAAAAAAAGGTAGTAAGAGTGATCCCTCTAATTATAGACCTATAACTGTGCTTCCGCATTGAGTAAAATCTATGAAAAAATCATGCTCGACCAGATGTTGTCTCATTTTAATTCAAATAGGATTTTGCATAGTCATCAGTTTGGCTTCACGAAAGGAAGGTCAACGACGGATGCAGGAGTGAAACTCATCAGTCCACATCTTGGAATCCTGGGAGAAGTCCCAGGATGCTATTGGCATATTCTGTGACCTCTCAAAAGCATTTGACTGTTTTGACCATAATACTCTGATCCGTAAATTACATCATTACGGAATTCGTGGACGAGCTGCTGATCTTGTTTTTTCCTATTTATCTTACTGGCAGCAAAAAGTATCCATTAATGGGGCGACGTCCTCGGGGTCTTTAGTAAAGATGGGCGTGCCTCAGGGTTCAATTCTTGACCCTTCCCTTTTTCTAGTTTATATTAATGACCTTCCTTAAATGATGGCTAATTTATCCGATATAATTCTGTTTGCTGATGACACTTCTCTTATTTTTAAAGTAGATAGAAAAGATGGGGATATCTTGCATGTCAACGAAAGTCTGGCTGTTCTTTCGAAATGGTTCGCAGCTAATAATCTCTTATTAAATGCGAATAAAACTAAATGTATAAAATTTTCATTACCGAATGTCCCTCAAATTGGCGTCAATCTAATTCTTGACGGCATCAAACTTGATGTTACTACGGAAACTGTGTTTTTAGGTATAACTATCGATTCTAAACTGCAGTGGGGCGCTCATATTAGAACTCTTTCAGGTAGATTAAGCTCAGCCGCATATGCAGTAAGAAAAATAAGTCAATTGACAGATGTAGCCACAGCTAGGTTAGTTTACTATGCTGATTTCTACAGTATTATGTCTTATGGCATTTTACTGTGGGGATCTGCAGCTGATGTAGACTCAATTTTCATATTACAAAAGAGAGCAATCCGGGCTATTTATAAAATGGGTCCTCGAGAGTCCCTCAGAAATAAATTCAAAGAAATCGATATACTGACTCTGCCTTCTCTTTAAATTTTAGAAAGTATTTTGTATGTTTTGTATTGCTCACTGGCTACACTTCTGGGGGGAGCTGATAAATATTGGCGAACTATTGGCAACAGAAGAACAAAACAAACAACAAACATAAGAAAAAAAACAACTGCCCCCGTAGCCAAGTTACGATCGTTTCGTTTGCGTCGAACGCCTCGAGTAGGCCACGCCTCCGATTTCTTTGTTCTGACCACGTGATTGAGCGTTGAGATGACGTCAGAACAAAGGAATCGGAGGCTTGGCCTACTCGAGGCGATCGGCGCGAATGAAACGATTGTAACTTGGCTAGGGGGGCAGGGCTGAGTTTTCCTTTCAGAAGCAAACCCTTGGCCCCAGTAGGCTTCGACCCTGCTGGGCCCCTAAGGTTTGCTGACATCTCCTTGAGACGCACGTGGAACAGTACGCGCCGTCGACGACTTGGGCTCGATCCGGACGGTTACCGGATATTCGGACGGCGAGCTACCAATTGCTCGCCGTCTGCAAGCCCGCGCTTACGTTGGCTGGAAATCGACCGGCGACTGGGGCGTGAGGGCCGCTCCCTCGCGTGCACGTGCAGCCTCTTCCTTTGCTAGCATTACTGCTTCGCAGAAGGAGGCGACCGCCTGCCACTCCACTTTTCCTCGCTTCGGACCATGGCCTGTACCAAAGCCCGGCGCGAGAGATCGTTGCCGCCGATCGCCCCCACGAGGACACGGCGGCGGTACTCTGCCCAAGCGGGGCACACCTCTACCGTATGCTCCACCATGTCCTCCGGGCGGTCCACACAGTGGTGACACCCGGGCGTTACTTCCGCACGAATCCGGTGCAGATGGTGATAGCCATAAGTTGTGAGATACCTATATAGGATTCCATAAGTAGTGATAGCCATAGGTAGTGAGTACACGTAGTCAATGGAATGACTAACCACGTCCTCCTCTCCGCGAGGATATCGACATGTCCATCTCTCACGGACCCATGTGCTTGACCCATGTTGCAAACTATATGGCGTCCGTGTTCGCAACACAATTATTTTAAAAGGCAACACTGCTGACAACCCATATATCCGTGTGACAACCAGATGCGCCGATAGTCTGTGGAAGACACGACTTTGACAGCTCTGCATCCGGAAAAAAATGGGACTTCTCTTTTTCTGCTTTCTTGCAACGACAACTAACTTAAGAATTATTTGAAATTATATAAAGAAAGACGGCGTTGTGCGATAAGCTTCTTCGTCTTAACATCGTCAGGCCCAAACAAGGTTGGGCCTGACGAGGTTAAGACGAAGAAGCTAAGACAGCAGAGGCCCTATCATACCCTACCATGACTGGTAGGGCCCCTGGTATGTTAGCCTGTTTGCAGTATAATAACAATAATAATATTCCACAACTATCACACAACGCCGTCTAGTCCCAAGCTAAGCAGAGCTTGTGTTATGAGTACTAGACAACTGATAAACATACTTATATAATTCTAAATACATATATATTATAGATAAATTACACCCATTTGTCCTGGGTGGGAATCGAACCCACGACCTCCGGCATAGCAGTCAGGGCCACAACCACTAGAGCATCAGGCCAGTCAAAAGTATAACAATAACATGAAGTGAACATGTAATCATGACGAGCTTGCACCTATAAACTTAATCAGTAGGCATGACGTCACTCGTTAACCCACGTGTTATGAAATAACTGTCGTCATCGTTTAGCCAAATACTGCAATATTGGTATCATTATAAATATCAAGCCTTTACACGAAGTATGTCGTAAGCAAAAGACAGCTCTTTTTGCATAATGGGGGGGGGACCCATACGCTTAAAATCTTTTGGGAACACATCTACATACCCTATGGAACTAAGACTCAGGAGCATAGCTACCTCCGTATCAGCCGTATCAATGATACGGGGCCCCAAGCTGCAGAGGCCCCGTGTAAAAATTCGTACCATGGTATCCACAACATTCAATTCTCTTATTGACGAGAGAAGCGTAGTTAAAGAATTACTAAATGATAGGATGTTACATTTTTATAGCTCGCTCCGTTCGTTCCAGTATTCGCTACATAAGATCACAACAAAAAATTAACCTCTCTTCTATTCCAGAATACTCCAATAAACGAGGTCATCGGTCTTGACGAAATCTATCCAGATAGTCTGGTCATCTCTATCGTAGCCTATCGCGACTCCGTCTCATGTCTCTGTGCTAGTAGGGCCTACGGTGTCTTCAGGGATGTGCCGTATCAGGCATTGCACAGAAGGGGTTCCGGAATGGTCTTTTGAGAGGTAAGGGGCCCCTTCTACGTGTTGATGGTGATCACCGAGGTGGTTTTAGTGAGGTAATAATCCCACACTCCCCGGACTTATCCCCAAAGTCCGGGCGCCTTTTGAAGGTTTCCCCTCGAAAACAAAAAAAAAGGGCCTACGGTGTAAAAAAAAGCCTCGATAACTGTTGATATCAAATTATTTCAAATTGTATCATGCATTTATTTTACTCAGTTTCTCATATTATTTGTTGTAATGAAATATATTTCTTGTTATTTCACTTTGATTTAAATGTTGCTGTTGCTATTAATCTTAATATATAATTTATATTATTAAACTGACTGAAAAAATAAACTGACTCCTGAAATACAGGTATTAATACAGTCTCACTCTGGAGTTAGAGCTTCAATAGTTTGTAAGGTTGTTTAAAAGAAATAAAAAATTAAAAAATATTATTCATTGTGCGTACAGCTAAGGAGTAAAATTCCCTGCCGGAGTCTGTGTTTCCTGCTAGCTGTAACCTAGGGATCTTTAAGTCAAGAGTGAACAGGTTACTTCTATTCTAAGCAAGCGTGCTCCAACGTCATGGAGCACAATAACCTGATTATTTTACTCCATGCCCATCTTCGACCACATCGTCGCATCGCTTTTCATTAGAGACAGAGACAGTATGGTCAAGCACGAGCCTATCAATAATAAACAAGTGCGAGTCGGACTCGTGCACTGAGGGTTCCGTACAAACTTACATCATCACATACAGTTCAATTCCCGAATTGTGTTATGAAGATTATTCCGAATAGCAAATTTCAGATTTTTTCCGATACTTGTGCTATGAGACCTTGCTTCATGGCAAATTTTGGATTCTAGGTCAAAAGGAAGTACCCTATGAATTTTGATTCCCTTGAGAGTGTCGAAATACAAGTTTTTTGCGACACAAACTGGCGTAACTTTTTTTTTTCTTTAACTCAGAAGTTTGATTTATTCACAGCTTCAAGAGACCGCAGACCTGAGTATTTAGTTTTAATTTCAACTCGATACCTCCATGCGTTCCCGAGATAAAGGGTCTTGACAGACAGACAGACAGACGGACGGTCAATAAAGTGTTCCTATAAGGGTTCCGTTTATCCTTTTGAGGTACGGAACCCTAAAAAGGAGGTTTTCTCTTCGTAATTAAAACATATTTATGATAATACGTTAATAGGAACTATTTTAATAGATTAGTAGTTGTGTAAATAACAAATCATATTTTTTTGAAAGATTATGTAGTCAGTAGCAAAAAACGCGATGCACTTGTTGAGTCAAAGCTCCAAAGCCTTGGGCATCGCCGCCGAGTTGCTAGCCTGTCGGTTTTCTATCGTTTACATTTCGGGGAGTTTTTTTTTTTTTTTATACGTGGGAAAATCATCTTATGACAAATCTCGCTCTTGGGCGGAGCGAGAGATAGTGTCAGACTTTTACTGACTAAAAACCCACTCCTGTTTCTTCGTTGCCTTCGTCCCAGGGCCCCGGTTTCGTTTTCACACTACCATGGCCCCCGTAGGCTTCGACCCTGCTGGGCCCCTACGATTTGCTGACATCTCCCTGAGGCGCGCGCGGAACAATACGCGCCGTCGACGACTTGCGCTCGGTCCGGATGGTTACCGGACGGTCGGACGGCGGGCCAACCATTGCCCGCCGTCCGCAAGCCCGCGCCTACGGTGGCCGGAAATCGGGATCGGAATCCCGGCGGCTAATGGGGCGTGAGGACCGTTGCCGTTGCCTCACGCGATCGGCCGCCTCCTTTGCTAGCATTACTGCTTCGCAGAAGGAGGCGACCGCCTGCCACTCCTCCTCGCTCCGGACCATGGCCTGTACCAAGGCCCGGCGCGAGAGATCGCCGCCGCCGATCGCCCCCACGAGGACACGGCGTTACTCTTCCCAAGCGGGGCACACCTCCACCTTGTGCTCCACTGTGTCCTCCGGGCGGTCCACACAGTGGCGACACCCAGGCGTTACTTCCGCACGAATCCGGTGCAGGAACTTCCCGAACTTCCCGTGTTCGGTGAGAACCTGCGTCATGCGGAAGGTGAGGACGCCGTGAGGTCTTTCCAACAACGCCTCAAAGAAGGGACTTACCGCCATAATTGTGGCGTGCCCAACATTTCGGGGAGTGTGCACTGGAATTGCACAATGTAATTCCGCCAAGTCCGTTCCATCATCGGACCACTAGACGTACGGCGTTGCGCCATCGGTACATGGTAGACATCCCACCCATACGCACAAAACGTTTTAAGAACACATTTATTATGCGTACAGCCAAGGAGTGGAATTCCTTGCCGGAGTCTGTGTTTCCTGATAGCTACAACATAGGGGTCTTTAAGTCAAGAGTGAATAGGTTACTTCTAGGCAAGCGTGCTCCATCGTCGGCCACATCATCGCTTACCATCAGGTGAGATGGTGGTCAAACGCGAAACTATCATTAATAAAAAATAAAAAAAAAATTAGATAAAAATTTTAGACAACTTTTAGATAAAAGACATGTCAAGATTGTTTACATTCAGTTAATTACTTATACAGATGAAGTATAATAATAACCACGATTATTTCCTGGATGCTGAATAACATTATTTTTATTTATTTTATAATTTATGTACACACCTTAACAGAAGAAGATAGATCATTATAAAAATTGTACAGACACTGCTTATTTAAAAAAAAAAAACTTCCAGCAGACTTGCGAACAAGAAAAGAAGAGTTTGTGAAATCTTAAATTACAGTAGGTAAATAATAAAATATTAATAAATAGGTACCTACTTTTAAAACTAGTTTTTCATTTTTCTTTCTTTCTAGAATCTACAAAACTCGTCCGCCTTGAGTACAAGTACTTTATCAGACACTCTAAATACTCAAGGCTGACAATTTCAGACCCTGGAGGTAGGTACCTAAGTCCAGGTGGCAGGTTGCCTTACGATGATTCAGAAGGCATAATAATGAAACTGTAAGTAATTAGTGTGACCCAAGATTCGAATCCAGGACTTCAGGATATCACGCAACAACAAAATAAAATAACATTCACGACGTTACTTTATGGACGACTGGTTTAGGTATATAGTTGGTACATAAGTACTGGTTGTACTTATGTACCTACCAACTATATAAATCAGTTGTGAAAAATAAAAGCAAGAAACCCTGAAAATAATTCAGCTTGACATATAAAACAGATGAAAACGATAAATTGAACAAACATACATAAGTGGATAAGGCAGATTCGGAAACTACGGCTAGGTTTTGAACGTTTGAACCTTAAAAGAATCCTGAATCCAAAATTTCACACATAAGGTATTGTTTGTTAAAATTCTCCTCTCGTTCGTATTTAATCTAAAGTCCTTGGATCAAAGGAAAACGTATTTTTAGCTACCAACCAAAATAATGTAGTCAATTTAAAACTTATCAAACCTTCCAACTTTCAATCAAGGAAAATTTTGCTAAGTACATTTTTAGCGTCAAGGCGAAACAAAATTTGTACACAATAGTTATTTTGAATAGTTTTAAAAACACGAATTTATAGCCAGAAATAAAATTCATCGCGCGTAAAAAATTAATTAACATCTAAGGGACGCCAAAAGTCCAAAATAAACAAAACACTACAGCTGTGAGAAGTAACAAAAGTTTGTAAATTACTTACTTGGCTCTCAAAGACAACTGCCGATCATTCGGACACACATACTTATTGGCTTTACTTTGAAAATTCATTGCACAGTTTGAAAAAAAAAACCACGATAAAAAAAATATTTAAAAATGTTCGAGAGCGCGGGAAAGTAGCGCCGCGCGTTCGCGCCTGTTGATTCCGTTCAACTGTTGCTTCGCGCGTGGCGACCCATAATAATCGATATTTTAACAACGCTCTTGAAAACTAACAATATGTTGCGAGCAGCGACATCCTTTTATCAGTGTGATAAACATAACCATGTAAATATAATCCTCACATGTGAGTTTATGGGCAAGTAATGGTAATGCGCAAAGTATGAAAGTTTTTTTGAGATTTGGAGCAGGATTTTGAGAAAAGAGGCAGTTTAGTATATTCAATTTCTTATTAAAAGTTGCTATAAATACATTACAGTTGAATAGCAACTTATTGAAATACATTTCATAAGTATAGTAGGCTTAAAAAATACACTAAATTACAACAACAGTAATAACAATTTAATTTTTGAACAATTGTAAAATTTGAACAAATGTTCGGATATGACGTCAATGTAAAGGAGAGCTTACACATGACACAGTGATACCAGTGTGATATTATCTGATAATAAATTATACGATTGAATACATAAAAGCAATAATAATCAAATATTACGCCTTATCAGATTAGTCAAAATACTATTTTGTTACATAAATAGAGTCATTGTTATTTGTCAGAAAGTCTTAAAATACAAAGTACATCCCAAATGATAGGATTTATGTTATATCGACTGGTCAGTGTATCCAAACGTAGAAAGAGACGTGTATGTAGCTCTGGCTCGTTCTCCTTTTGACACTAGTGATGCGCAGAGGAAAACATAACTGTGAATTAAATAACGTTGAAAATACCGAATCCAATATTATACGAAAATACAGTTTTTAAAATGTTTTTTTTTTTGTATTGTGTATCATCTTTCTGACATTGTCCCATCGGCGCTTTAACTGTTGCGACGCTTCGTTTGACAAAGATTTGTTAGCGGCCATTCATTTACTACGTAAGACGATTTTTACTAGTTTTTGATCCCCTTCAACCTTTAAATAAGAAATAATAAGAATAGGCCGACCCCTCCCCCCTGTTTAATATCTATTACGTACAAATCTAAAAAAAAAAATGAATTTACGTTTGATCAGTTTTGATGTTTATTTAAGTAACAATTTTTAGAAACGTTTACGCCAACAAATAACGTTTAGTTCACAAGCGGGAAGGCAAAGTCTCGTTGCCATGGAAATAGTTTACCTAAAGGCATCCGAGCGCACATCAGCACTGGCGCGTTTGCCTGCGCTTTTTCAAATCTTAACATTGCGTATTTTTGTGATCTTACGTAAGAAGAAACCCCTTGTGAGAAAAAATAAGACATGGTTCACCACGTCCCGCCTAAATCGTCATACCTAATAAAAGTATGGCCCCTAAGGCCCTTGCTCTTTTTGCTGTGCATTATATTAGAATCAAAAGTAGATATATCAAATGGCAAACGAGACACAAAAGTCGTGAAAGTAAATTGAAGAACTGAAATTCTACAGGGAGCCAAAGATTAAAAAAAAAAAATGAATTGTATCCCAATGAGATCAAGTGCTTATTTCTTTAAAATTCAGCGCTGTAGTAGCCAACGTTTTCTTGCTCCGCATTTTCTGTTATGTATTTCTATCGGAAAATAATAAAAAAGGCTGATACCCATTCAATTTTAACTTAAAAATACCATAATTTAATAACGACTACAATAATAATGGTAATAAAAGCCGTAATAAAAGGAATTCATACGGAGTAAAGAATATTAGTTATGTACTTTCCCAATATTATTATTTATCTTATTTTAATATTAATCTTATTTAAGGGCATAATAATCTTATGGATTATCTACATCAGTCTTAATTGTCAAAAATACCAAGAGCTGTAAACCTATCTTGTTTCATACAATTTGATTATTAAAATTACACATTGATTTCAGGAGAGCAGCGAGATTTCATTCTGAAATAAACTGCAGTAATTGCGCGAGGCCCTGTTTACCATAGAGATGGGCCTAAACGTTAAAAAATAATAACACTGCTAAATGTTAAAACTAATTAACACTTAAAATTAGCAGTTATATTTAGCAACTGTTAATTTTAACAACAGGCTGTTGAGAACTAACCAAACTCTCAGTTACTGTACAAGCACTTTGTTGTTGTGCCTGTTGAATATTAATCGTAGGATGCTTAAACTTCATGTGGGATTTTAAATTTGAAACTGAGCTCTTGTATCTTTTTTTTACGGTATCGCTGTCCGTAAAAAAGTTCTATATTTCACTTCTTTTTATTATTATTTTTTTATTAGAAAGTATTCTTTTTCAAACGTTTACAACTACACAAACAGTCAAACAATTGAAAATTCACTCACAACAACACTCATAATCATTACCTACTACCTAAATAAAAAAAACGTAAATATACTTCGTAACGAAGATCAGTTTTCAGTTAATTAAATTAAATCAACTAAATAACAATCCGTCTGACTTAACATTTAACACAAAATAAACAGTTCACAGTTGCTAAATTGCTAAATGCTAAGTTGAAAACATTTCAATAGAGACGGAACAACATTTTGTATCCTTTCCTTTCTTTTGCCTGCAGCCTGCAGTAGTGGGTTAGAGCGAGACAAATATATATCAATCGGTGTGTGGACTGTGGTGCGGTTCACAGATCTAGTAGGATAAAATAGTGTTTACATGTGAGATGTGAATGTGACTGCTATATTTAACAGCTATTTTAAAATTTATTTAACAGGTGTTGACACTAAAAAAATATAGCAGTGTTAATTTAGCAGCTTATTAATTTTAGACCCATCTCTAGTTTACCATCACCGCCTTGTCCCATGTTTCTTGACGTCGGCACAAAACGTAGTTACGTTGAAAAAATAAGTTGCGATACTTACCCATTTCGTTTAAAATAACGACTATATAAAACCACGTTATCGTTATTGAGATTGAGCCAGAAACAAATAAAACCGTTATTTACATTTGGCTCTGCCCTACTCTAATCAATTTGACATTTCACTTTTTCAGTAATGATGGCGCACTTGCGAAAGGTGTTTAGTTTACTGTAACTTTTATTTTTATGTAGTGCCGTGAAGTGAAAACAAAGTGATTTTAATGCCGTACCGCAGGCGCTTCTCCGCCAAGATGCCAGATTTCGACGACGAAGTCACCGTCGTCGATGTTTACGACCTGGCATCGGACATTGGCAAAGAATGCGAGATAATTATCGAAAAATACGGCCCTGACGCCGTTACAGCGCTGCTGCCGAAGGTGATTAACGCGCTAGAGCTGCTGGAGAATCTGGCGGTGAGGAACGAGAAGGAGAATCAAGCGCTACAGGAGTTGACGGCCAAGATTTCTCAGTTGGAAAACGACAAGATTGAGAAGGCTGAATATAGGCAGCGTTTCGAGAAGGTAGGTGGTAGAGGTCACTGTTAGGCAAATAGGTGTTATTAGTTGCTGTAGTGCGTGTTGTGCACCGAATACACGAAACATTGATGTTTCGTCACCAGCAAGTGCATCGGTAGCGTTGCAACAGAGCCGTTCGGGCGATGGTATTGCGCGACCGTGTCCACTACGAAGCCACCGTTCACGTCTAAATGATAATTGGCCTCTATTATACCCATTTTTTGTGAGTACACATAGTTTTAAATTTCTTTTCATATTTAGAACTTTGTTGGTATTTGACGGGCTTCTTGTTGGCCAGTCTTGTTTCTTTTTTTTATATAATTGATTTGAAACGTTGTTTGGTATCCTATTTGTTGGTTCACTGCTTGAAACTAATTTTAAAGAACTGTAAAAGGGAATTTAGCTATGATCGGCATGATGTAATACCTTCTTTCTGTTCAAAACATTATGCGAATATATGATAATTTATGTCATTTTTATGATTAGTTTGCTCTGTAAGATTCTCATACTTTTTCCTCTAACATTCAACCTCTTAGTGACTCAAATAATGAACATTAGTCCATCTCGTTACAAAGCTGACTCATAAAAAATGTCTATTGTATTGCGAGAGTTAAGTTTATTTTTATAAGAATTACATTATTCACTTGCATGAGAAAATTAAAAAAGTACTAAACATATTTTTAATTTAATATGCAATTGACTACAAAAGTAAGTTAAATCATTAAACCCCAAGCTCCCATTTTCTTTCTATTGTGCCTCTAATTACGGTACTCAAAAGGTTAAACACAATTATATAAAATACCACACAGGATTTCGTATATAGTCTTTCTTCCGATTACCCTACTAGCAGTGTAAAACAAGTTAATCGTAATTCCTATGTAATTACTAGCTGACTTAGCAAGCGTTGTTCCGACATATAAATTACCAAAGGCAGAACTGCAGTGGGATTAGGACGGTAAAAAATAACCTATGATCTATTCTTGGACCTACGAAATATACACCAAAAAATTTATAAACATCGGTCAATCTGTTTCAGAAGAGTTTAATAACAAACACTGGTTGGTGGATGTCACAAATCTTCTTTTAATTTTTACACCCAGGAACATGTAGGTTTCTTCACCATTTTTAGAACAGTGGTAATAAAACAAATTATACAGTTAATGCCTGTCTGGGTTTGAAAAAGAAAGAAAGAAAAACTGTTTTATTTGCCGGAAAACGTGCAAACTTAAAACTAACATATTGCATTTTGCATGACAAAAATATAATGAAAAATAAAATATATGTGCCACGTCCGAGCAAAACGGTCCTACGCTCAGCATAATGCTGTGTGCACACAAAATGCGATGAATCCACAGCACTGGTTTTCATCGTGGGCCGTTTGAACCCAAGTCAGACTATTTACCACTGGGCCACCACTACAATAACACACAATATTCTGCATGAAATTATTATCATAGATATTGCGTTTAGAGCTGTCATCATCTGCGGGCTCACGGCCAATAACATCCACATGTTAGTCAGCAAAAATAATAAATGGTTAAAAAAAATGATGTGTTGTGAACAGTAATTTAATTATTTATTTAGGATCTTCAACAAAGGATGTACATAATATCTGTATCTTATAATTAGTGGTTCAGGTATCTTGTTGGTGTACCTACTCCTTCACTTATTGGAGACCACAGCATGCACAAAAATAATTTAAGCAACTAAGCTATCAAAAATAAAATTACAAATACATTACAAACATGATATAAATTAATAAAGATAATATTAGTAATTATTAAATACTGAAAAATAATATTCATTATTTTTTTTTAATCTTTTTATTGTATTCAGTTACACAAAAAAAATATCAGAATGACATCTTATCAATATCTAATTTATTAATATGTTACTTGACTCATAAGAATCTGTTCACACAGGCTCAAATTTTGTACATAAACTTTCCATGTTTATTGTCCATTCTGTTAGTAAAAACTGCATCAAAATCTGCGGTTTTCCAGGAGTTAGTGGATCTACAGAGAAACGGAAAGAGGATGTTTTAAACCAGGTTAATAAACCTTCTCTGTAATAATAAAATAGTAATTAAAAAAAAAAAGTAGAAACAGGTATTTTTAAAAAGATATTTAATTTTTGATAGCAAACATTTAAAAAAAAATGTGACAATAAATAATTTATTTATTATTGGTCTAACTCAGGTTGTATTACTTGTTTCATTCCTTAGCAAGTTTTATAATATGAGATAACGAAGCCATTTTTTTTTTTGGGGTTCTGTACTCAAATGATCCAAACAGAACCGTACGACAGCAATAAGCTCATCCTTCTGTCCTCCTAGTATTCGTCCATAGGACAAGCAGTTAAACAATGCAAGCTACGGTTTTCATACTTGCACTGTTAACCAAATTATAACCAAAAACAATAATGTATTTTTTTTAAATAAAGGTTGTGTGTAAAATAATTGTCCCCTTGCACTTGGGGTATAGTCACGGTAATATTATCTATACAGTATTCCAACTTCATATAAACGGTCGAAACGCGAGCTATACCTACGCGCCTCGATCTCGAGGTGCGCTCGGGATGCAGACAGTCGCGTCTGTGCCGCGCGATTTTTTCAATAAAAATAAGTTCAAGTACATATTTATATATTTATAATACTAGCGGTCGCCCGCGGCTCCGCCCGCGTGGATGTCGGTTACCGCTGGCCTTGGTGACGCCCACTTCGCAACGGGCCGTGCAGCAGAAATCGTAATATTTTAATTTCGCCATAACTTCAAAACCAAACGTCCAATTTTAATCATTCAAAAACCAAATATTATCTCCATAAACTGTTCTTAGTGATGAAATCATTTATTTTGATAAGGATTAATAGCATGAGTAAAATAAACGCGTTTAAATGTAGTCCAAAAAAAATTCAAGATTTTTAAATAAAAAAATGGTTGCTGTGCCTCACTCGACATAGATGGGTATAGTGTGTCGCGGACTTTTTTGTAGATATTTATAAGATCTACAATTAATTAGAACATTTTATGGTTCTATCTTTTATAGTTTAGGCAGCGTACGCAAAATAAGTAACTTTTCTGGTTGATTTTTTACACCTTGTGTCCGAAAAACCCAAATATCTTACGGAACCCTATTTTTTTCCAAAATAAAATATAGCCTATATTACTCGTGGATAATGTAGCTTTCGAATGGTGAAAGAATTTTTAAAATCGGTCCAGTAGTTTTTGAGCCTATTCAGTACAAACAAACAAACATACAAACAAAGTTTTCCTCTTTATAATATTAGTGTTTTCGCCATAACTTCAAAACCAAACGTCCAATTTTAATCATTCAAAGACCAAATATTATCTCCATAAACTGTTCTTAGTGATGAAATCATTTATTTTGATAAGGATTAATAGCATGAGTAAAATAAACGCGTTTAAATGTAGTCCAAAAAAAATTCAAGATTTTTAAATAAAAAAATGGTTGCTGTGCCTCACTCGACATAGATGGGTATAGTGTGTCGCGGACTTTTTTGTAGATATTTATAAGATCTACAATTAATTAGAACATTTTATGGTTCTATCTTTTATAGTTTAGGCAGCGTACGCAAAATAAGTAACTTTTCTGGTTGATTTTTTACACCTTGTGTCCGAAAAACCCAAATATCTTACGGAACCCTATTTTTTTCCAAAATAAAATATAGCCTATATTACTCGTGGATAATGTAGCTTTCGAATGGTGAAAGAATTTTTAAAATCGGTCCAGTAGTTTTTGAGCCTATTCAGTACAAACAAACAAACATACAAACAAAGTTTTCCTCTTTATAATATTAGTGTTTTCGCCATAACTTCAAAACCAAACGTCCAATTTTAATCATTCAAAGACCAAATATTATCTCCATAAACTGTTCTTAGTGATGAAATCATTTATTTTGATAAGGATTAATAGCATGAGTAAAATAAACGCGTTTAAATGTAGTCCAAAAAAAATTCAAGATTTTTAAATAAAAAAATGGTTGCTGTGCCTCACTCGACATAGATGGGTATAGTGTGTCGCGGACTTTTTTGTAGATATTTATAAGATCTACAATTAATTAGAACATTTTATGGTTCTATCTTTTATAGTTTAGGCAGCGTACGCAAAATAAGTAACTTTTCTGGTTGATTTTTTACACCTTGTGTCCGAAAAACCCAAATATCTTACGGAACCCTATTTTTTTCCAAAATAAAATATAGCCTATATTACTCGTGGATAATGTAGCTTTCGAATGGTGAAAGAATTTTTAAAATCGGTCCAGTAGTTTTTGAGCCTATTCAGTACAAACAAACAAACATACAAACAAAGTTTTCCTCTTTTTAATATTAGTGTAGATGTAGATGACGAGTAGGATATATTGTGCTGTTTTTGGTTGCATGAATTCTTCATTTAAAACCAAACATATAAATTGTAAATTAGCTGCAGGTATCTATAACCAAGTAAAAGATATTCCTTTTTCTCCACCTTGTCCATGTTTCCCAAAACAATTTTTAATTAAGCTTTAGAATGCGGATTTTTCTACTTTAAAATTTAATAATAAAGCATTTCGTAGGTACATCTCAGTCGAGGCGCAAATATTTTTCGGTCGCAAATATTGAACACTTCCTAATCAATTCACAAAGTATTTTATTTGTTTATATAAAAAAAGTATATTTACAATCACAAAACTAAATGGAAACACAAAGTAGGCAAATGTAATTAAAATGCTGGAGGTGGGCAGCCATAGCGCGGGCAGCCCTATCGCATGTTTACGTACCGCGCGGCTGTAGGCATTTATTTCAAAGATACGGCCGAGTTACAATACTGTATAGATAATATTACCGTGGTATAGTATAGCATATTTGCTCATTAAGTAGGCTAGAACTGTATTTTTAATTTTCAAAATTAATGAAAAACAGCGAGTGGCAGTTCAAGTAAACTTTTCGAAAAAAAAATTTTTTTTGTAACTTTAATTTGACGTGAGAACTGGAATTGTTGGGGGCAGAGGATGTAAATAATTACACAACACAATGGTCACGCTTGAAAGGCCTCAGCCAATTTATTTAACACGTATAAAAATACAGACTTCACATAACACGTGTAAATATCGAGTCCTTTACGTACATACGCGTGACGCTAACTCACAAATAGTTCACAGTTACTTTACAATACTTCACTGACTCTAATACGTTAGATAACTTAGGAAATCTGGAAATCTAGGGCCGCTCCAGGAGCGTAGGGTGCCAAGACAAACTGTCGCAGTGACGCTTCGAGTCGAACTGCAGAGAGAGAACGTCGTCTTCAACGAAAGTGCAGCTTAAGTACTTTTTCAGCCGGTCGCAAGTCGTGGGAGAGAGTCCCTTTTCCTCTAGTCTATTTCCTAATCCTGTTGAGGCCGGCTGACGTTCACCTCCCGACCCCCCGCATACGGCAAGCACACCATTGGTCATCAATAGTGGCGTGATTTTCTCCATTGTAATCCACCAATAGAAACCCAGATTATTCTTAACGGTTTTTCTGTACTATTTACTTCTAAGAACCGCATTATGTACTTCTAAGAACTCAGTACATAGCCTTATATACTATCCCAGTAGCTGATTGGACAATAGTCTGGCCTCTGATAGGCTTGCTCTCTATTATGTACAGCGCCTATGTACATACATTACGCGTCTATGAATGACGTAATGTTGATTATATTTAGTGATTCTAAATTACATGCTCGTGTCCGTAACAGCCTCCCCCCGGCGTAGCAACGCGAGCCTAACTTCCATCGGCCAGGACAACGAGCCTTCTAACTGGGCGTCTGAAAACGCCTCCACGCGTCTGTACCTCAGCGCTGCGTATGACACCATCAGGTCCTTGTATGGTGCGCACGATCTTCCCATATGGCCATACATTTCTCGGCAGTTGACCATCCGCAATGACTACTATATTTCCCGGTGCGAGTTGCGTGCGTGAATCTCGGACGTCGCCGCGCGGTGTCAACGTTGGTAGGTATTCGTTTATCCAACGAGTCCAGAACTTGTCCGCTAGCGCCTGTGTTGCGCGCCATGTCTTTCGATCGGCGACGTCGCACTGCCCTGTAGTTGGTAGTCCAGTAGCCGAGCCTAATAAGAAGTGGTTCGGCGTGAGCGCCTCCTCGTCGCCAGGTTCAACACTTACGTGTGTGAGGGGTCGCGAATTGACGGTGTGCTCGATCTCGATTAGCAACGTGGAAAGTACCTCCTCCTTTGGTGCGCGTTCCTTCAACACGGCCGACAACGCCGACTTTACACTTCTTATTAGTCGTTCCCACGCGCCGCCCTGATTTGGGGCCCCGGGGTCAATGAACCGCCATTCCATATCTTGCTTAATTGCGAATTCATTGAGGTCATTCGCCCACTGCTTATATGCCTGTTGGATTTCAACATCGGCTCCTCGAAAATTAGTCCCGTTATCGGACATCATAGTTTTAGGCCATCCGCGCCTAGCCGCCATTCTTCTTAGCGCTAATATAGCTGAATCGATGTTCAAACTTGGCAACAACTCTATATGTATTGCTCGCGTGACAAGACAGGTGAACAACATACCCCATCGTTTCTCATGCCGTCTTCCTATTGTGACTGTCATTGGGCCGAAACAGTCTACTCCGCAACGGGTGAACGACCGCAGGTGGGTGTCCAATCGTTCAATAGGTAAGTTCCCTTTGACGGGCCGTATTGGCGGCTTCCTTCGTCGCTTACATGTCACGCAATCTCTTATCAGTGCGCGCACTGTCGGTCGAACCTTTAAAATCCAAAAGCGTTCCCTCGCTTTGTTCACTATATATTCACGTCCCGCGTGATGATCCCGTTCGTGAATCTGACGTAAATATAGTGACGTCATCGGATGTTTGCCTTCCAAGATGGGTGGGCACTTCCTATCTTGAGAAACGTTCGCGGCATTTATGCGACCGTTTAAACGAATGACGTCGTCTTGAAAAATCGGGTCCAATCGGTAGAGTCGACTGGTCCTGTCTACTCTCCTACCTACAGCGAGTCGCGCTATTTCCGCTGGAAAGCACTCTCTCTGAGCCTCCCTTATCAGTAGCAGCTCGGCCTCCTGCTTGTGACGCAACGTCAACTGGGTAGCGCGTTTGCGGCATTTGTCGACGAACAGCAGGACATACGCAGTCGTTCGTAGTAATCGTTCGTATGACGAGAAACGAGTCGTGTCGACGAGGCTGGTGATGCGCGCTATGTGCGCGACGATCTCATCACCCCCCTCTCCCTGCGCGATCTCCGTTGGCCAGATGTGTTCTGGTCCGCCCAGGAAGAGGGGACCAGTGGACCATCTGCTGTCGCTTTCCAGTTGTATCATTTCGGGCCGAGTTGCGTCATCGGCTACTTTACTCGCGTACCCTTTTTCCTTGAGGTCATTGACCTGTGACACGTGTGCTTTTTTGAAGTCAGCTGACTTATCCATTTTCCTTTCAATGGTGTCGAGTCTACGAAAGGTCATATCGTGACTCGGTGGTAGGTGTGGCTCATCACTCCGCCACGGCAATCCTACCTCATGGTGACCGTTGACCAGCCGAGCAGTCTTCGTGAAAATATCCTGCGCCCGTTCGTCTGCCAGCACTGTTCTCGGCTGGTAAACTGTCCCCTGAGCGTCGATCGAGATATGCGATGTGGTGAGGTCCTTTAACTCTTCGCAATCCTTGGATATTTCCTGTGGGTGCACGTGCAATGCTGTCCCGCTACTCGCCTCGAATCCAGTTACGCGCCGTGGTACCGTTCCGTGTACCACCCATCCTAGCTGCGTAAGTGAAGCGGCTGGCTCGTTCTGCCGTCCCGTGAGCAAAGTTCGCGACATTATCAAATGCCAATTATCGGCGCCTATCAATAGGCGTGGCTTCGCATTCTCGTAACACACGTCACGTGCAGGTATACGTTTCATGTGCTCGCAGCGTAGATAGCTCGCTTTCACGGTCTGACTAATTATATTTAAGCGTTTAACAGTACGCGCGCGTATGTTAAAACACTCTGAGCGTTTTCCCTTGATTCCTATTTCCACGCAACGACTGTCGTTCTCTTGTCGCGTGGCCGTAATCCCGTGGACGCGTAACGCTCGCTTAGTTCCTTTCGCGCCCATTTCGTTAGCTATCTCTTCGTCGAGTAGCGTAACAGTGGAGCCCTCGTCCAGTAACGCATGCGTCTCTATTTCCTTACCGTTAGGCCCCCGCAACGTTACTGGGCACACTTTGAGTAACACCGCGCTCATTTCGCTGCCGGCATGGGCAGATGCGGTGGTCGCCGATTCTTCCCTCACGCTCCTGGTCCCACAGTTGGTGGAGGCGCTAGCCGCGTCCGACGTTCGGTCGGCGGTGTGGAGTAGCCTATGGTGCGATCTACGACATTCCTGCTCTCCGCACTTCCTCGCGGTACACTTGAATCGACGATGTTTACTCGCCAGACATTTGAAACATGCTCCAGTTTCCTTGGCCCATTCCCATCTTTGTTGGACCGTCATGTCACCAAGTTTCTTGCAGCTTGGCGTGGCATGTCCCTCGCCACAGCACAAGCACGTCTTCTTAGCCCTCTCTCTCTCGTCCTCGCCAGGTCGCTCGGCGGCGGCGTACGTTGCGGGTACGCGCGCTTTGTTCCTTCTAATGACCGCTTGTGCTCTGGCGGGAGCTTGCTGACGCGTCGCTTCCTTTGAAGTCGTAGTCACGGTCGACGAGTACGCGTATCTTACGGCCCGATCAGCTTCCCTCATTAGGTAGCGCGACAGCGTAACGATCTCTGCTTCCACGCGACTACCATGCTCTTGGGCGTAATCACACCAACGCGCGCGCATGTGTGGGCTGAGCTTCTCTACTACGTGTCTGGACAGCATTGGGTTTTGTAGGTACCCCCTATCATCCAGACACGATAGCACGCTGACGATGTTCTGCAGCTTTATCGCGAACGCGTTGAGTTCAGCGGCCGTCGTACCGAGTCGCGGTAATTTTCTTAAATCGTCGAGTGACTTGTCGATTATAATCTCGGGACGTCCGTAACACTGTTCGAGTGTATGCATTATCACGGCGGGGTCAGCAGCGGTGCAAAGTAGCGCGGACACGGTCTCTCTCGCTTCACCTTTCAGGCTGTTGCGTAGGCGCGCTAAGTTCTCTCCTCGTGAGAATCCATACTCTCGTGTCGAGTCTCGCATTGCTGACTTGAACAGCAACCACTCGTGCGGCGCTCCCGTGAAAATGGGCAACTCTATCGCTTGACGCGGCGGCGGTCGATAACGTGTCATCCTATTTAACGCGTCGGCTAGCTTATCGATATCTCGGGATCGAGATCGAGATCGAGATTTAGATTTATGTCGCGACCTAGGCGGTGATCGGAACCTAGGTTCGCGGGGCTCCTTATTCTCTACGCGGGGCGGCTCCTCTCTCGGAAAGTACGCGCGTTCTCGCTCCTCATACTGTGGCGTACGCGGCCTCGTAAATTCCTGCCTACCCCGGGCGCGCTCGGCTTCCTCCCCCCGTATGTGAACCGGGGCGGGTGCGCGTATCGCTGACGACGTTTGATCCGGCGGAGTCAGCGATGGTAATCCCTCGTCCCCCGTAGGCTGCGCGCATTGCAGCCAATTATCGATTCGATTATCGGTGTCCGCGACGTCCTGGGCTATATCACTATCTCGATCTGTTTCCTCGCGAATGGTAGCTACATCTATCGCTAATCTCTTCTTAACCAGCTCGGCTTCGAGTTGCAATTCCTGGCGGCGTATCGCGGCGAGGCGCTCCTCAGCATGTAATTCTGCTTGCCTAATGCGCAGTACAGCACTAGCGGTGGATTGGCGCGATCGTACGGATTGGACGGGCGACCTACTATTTATCCTATCAACGGCGGGCGCGGGCGCTGGGATGGCGGTCGCGGCGGCGGCTGACGTTATAGCATCCATCGTAGTGTTCTCGGCTGTCGGCGCGTTCGTAGGCACTGTTGCAGGAACTGGTACAGACGCGGGAATCGTAACGCGGGGGTTAGCGCGTGATAATATTGTCGCGCGGGACGACGGTGACGCGGGGGGGTCTTCAAACACGCGGGCTTGCGTATCTTCGTTCTTCTGGCTTCTTGTAGTCGGCATCCTTCCTCCTCGTTTGGCACCCTAGCTCTATCAATGCCCTAGCGGCCCTATCAGACCTACCGGAGGGCCCTATGAGAGGGATATGCTCCGGCAGGGATGGAAAATGTGCAGGAAATGGAAAGGTGGGGACTACCCTGCAGAGAACTACACGCGCTACGAGGTGCTCAGCAACCGGTGGGAACGACCGGTTGCCTCGGCAGTGCCTACAGTCCGGCCCTCGCAACGTGCGCAGCCTTACAGGCGCAGTAGTGCTGTTCAACCACGTTTGGTTGGCGACACCGCACAATATGTCGCACCGCCTTGAAACGGCGTTAACTCAGGCACGCACCTTTGACACCGTTAGGTGGCACGTACCTGAGCCGCGGTCCACCCGCTTAAAAGGTTCTTGACGCGACGGCGTAAAGGACCCGTGGATCCCTCTCTGCAGCTCGACACGACGGCTTGACACGATGACTTGACACGACGGCTCTACACGACGCTGGCGGCTCGAAGTTCCCGACGTGGCGACAATCCTAAGCACCTACTGGGTCGGACTTGCTGCGTTCCTGTGTTCCTTTTCAATCTTCAGAATAGGTATTCTTCGTAACGTGACTTGCTGCGTTCCTTTTCCCACTTGAAGCGTTCCTTTTCAATCTTGAAAGCTTTCCTCTTCTTTCTTGAAAATAGGTTTCTTCGAAACGTAACTTGCCGCGTTCCTATTCTTACTTGCAGCGTTCCTGTTCGAGCTTGAAGCGTTCCCTTCTTCAATCTTCGACACCCAACTGTATTTCTTCACGTCTCCCCAAAGACGCACAATAAGCCGCTCGATATTCCTTACCAAAGGACCAGTATCCGGCTCTCGAAGGACCAAAGTTCCTCTGTTGGGGGCAGAGGATGTAAATAATTACACAACACAATGGTCACGCTTGAAAGGCCTCAGCCAATTTATTTAACACGTATAAAAATACAGACTTCACATAACACGTGTAAATATCGAGTCCTTTACGTACATACGCGTGACGCTAACTCACAAATAGTTCACAGTTACTTTACAATACTTCACTGACTCTAATACGTTAGATAACTTAGGAAATCTGGAAATCTAGGGCCGCTCCAGGAGCGTAGGGTGCCAAGACAAACTGTCGCAGTGACGCTTCGAGTCGAACTGCAGAGAGAGAACGTCGTCTTCAACGAAAGTGCAGCTTAAGTACTTTTTCAGCCGGTCGCAAGTCGTGGGAGAGAGTCCCTTTTCCTCTAGTCTATTTCCTAATCCTGTTGAGGCCGGCTGACGTTCACCTCCCGACCCCCCGCATACGGCAAGCACACCATTGGTCATCAATAGTGGCGTGATTTTCTCCATTGTAATCCACCAATAGAAACCCAGATTATTCTTAACGGTTTTTCTGTACTATTTACTTCTAAGAACCGCATTATGTACTTCTAAGAACTCAGTACATAGCCTTATATACTATCCCAGTAGCTGATTGGACAATAGTCTGGCCTCTGATAGGCTTGCTCTCTATTATGTACAGCGCCTATGTACATACATTACGCGTCTATGAATGACGTAATGTTGATTATATTTAGTGATTCTAAATTACATGCTCGTGTCCGTAACAGGAATATTGCTAATTACGCTAAAGATAGTTTCCGAAACTATTATAAACATTACGGAAATAAACTTTTTTTTTTAATACCAACAAACTCAATTTTCCGTCTGCTTAATTAATTGCTACTGAACCCTGAATGCTTGAGACCCAACAGAGAATGAATTAATAAGACCTAGTTTTTTTTTGTTAGTCTAGTTTAGAATGCTATGTGTTTATTCAAAAATCTAGTTTTGAAACTGACCAATTTGAAACAACAAAATAACCTTCTTTTTTGAGGTGGGAAATCATCAAATGACTTCGCCCGCCCTAGGACGGATCGTGAGGGCGTGTCAGACTTTTACTGATTAAAACGACTTACAAGTTGCCCGCGTGGTGGATTATGGCCCATTCCCTCTCCTAGAGAGGCCTGAGTCCCAGCAGTGGGAACATTAAAAGGCTGATTAAACTAATATGCTATGTTCCTTTAGCTGCCCTTTGCGTTTTAGGACTACGGGTTTCCCTTTTAGAAGTCGACCTATGGCCCTAGTAGGCTTCGGCCCTACTGGACCCCTACTACGGTTTTGTTGATATCTCATTATTTATCGAGGACTCGGGCTCGGTCCGGACGGTGAGCTAACCATTGCTCGTCGTCAGCACTACACGCCTACGGAGGCTGGAATCCGGAATCGGAGTGCCGGCGCGGCGGCGGCTAGGGCGTGAGGATGCCCGTTCCCTCACGCGGCTGCCTCGCCTTCGCTAGCATTAATGCTTCGCAGACCGCCGCCCATTCCCCAACGCTTCGGACCATGGCCTTTACTAGGGCCCGGCGCGAAAGGACGCCGTTGCAGACCGCACCCACGAGGACACGGCGGTGCTCCGCCTTAGCGGGGCACACCACCGCATGCGCCATTGTGTACTCTGGGCGATCCGCACAATGGTGACACCTGTGCGTTTCTTCCGTACGAATCCGATGGAGGAACCTCTCGAACTTACCATGTCCGGTGAGGACCTGCGTCATTCGGAAGGTGAGGACGTCGTGGCGTCTCTCCAGTCACTCTTCAAAGATGGGACTTATCAACAAGTAACCTAAATAGTTCTTATATGAAAAAAAAAAAAAACTCCAATTAGAAGAGAATGTCTGGTTGGCTTCCTTCCTCTGGATAATCCTATCTCCTGAAATCAGAACATAGGATACCTTTTATCCGGGGTGTATGCTCCTTTAGGACATTTTCTCGTGGGCAAAGCCGCTGTCAGAATCTAGTCTAATAACTCGTAAAATACACTGAATAAAAAAGAACAAACTAACTAATCGTAATAGAATAACTTCACAAAGAACAACTTGTCTACTTCCTGAGAGCACCAATCAGAAGGCATAATCAAAAAATTTAATCTAATAATGTTATGTAAGCTGTCTTTGGTCAACTTAATAGGTAATTGTGTTTCAGACGGTTATTAAATAAGTGAAAGGCAATACTGACTATTAAGCTCGGCTAGTGAAAGCTTGGATGGCAGGTGATTTCAAGTAAAAGTATTTGTAAGTTTTGTAAGCTGGTTTCTTAAAAGTCTCTCCGTACTGGGTTATAGTAGGTACAGTCAGTTGGTTCGAAAAATAACGGTTACCTACCTAAAACTGTTTTTTATTAGGCGCCATTTTTCCAATATGGCGGCGCGAGCGGCAAAAATACGAGGTGGCAAAGTTGAAATTCGGAAAGAGCACATCTCAAGAAAATTATAAATTTTCTAAATTCCCGGAAAACTATCAAATGACTGTATAGTATTATTTGCTGTAAAAATATTTCGCCAATAAGAGCGCCCAACCCGACATGACTACCCATACAATTCGGTCTTCCGCGATTATGACGTTAATTCACATCTTTCTCTAGATATTTTGAAAACAGATATCTTCTGGTTATTATCTAGGTTTCTTTCTTTCTTCACACAATAATAAAAGAAGAAGAAGGAAACAGAAGAATAGTACAAAGGTGATGCTTATTTCTAAAGAAATCTTTTCCAGCATACCTGCGAAAGGAGACTTGGAGAAAATAGAGATGGACACTGTGTGTAGAAGTAAAATGAAAATTGGTATACACAAAATACATAGTTATCAATGAAATAATATAACATGCAAAAAAAGATTAACTATTATAATTATATACATACACCTACACATATACATAGTAAAATAAATATCACAAAAATACATAGTAAATACTGATATGCAACTACGAAGAAATAGAACGATAGTGTTCTTTCACAAGAAAGAATTGCAGTTTACCTTTCGAATACCGTAATTAGAGACACAATAGAAAGACAATGAGAGAGTGAACGCCGGCGTTCGCTTGGGGTTTAATGAAAGTTTCTATTGAAAACAAAACATGCAATTGTGTAAAACTAATCTAGTAAAGACCAGGTTCCAGGATCTCGGTATCTCTTCCAAAAAATCCCGTGGCCCTAGCGAGCTTCGGCCTTTCTAGGCCCCTACGGTTTTGCTGATAACTCTTTGAGGCGCTCGTGGAATACTACGCGCCGTTGACGACTCAGGCTCAGCCCTTACTGCATTCCTAGCCAAGTTGATAATCTGCAATCGTTAATGCTAGTTGAAAACTAATCAAATGTATGGGAACAAAATGTATTTAATGTCTTTGTATGGGAACGACATCATCTCAACGTAACGTGGTCAGAACAAACGAAGAGAAAATTCGTAGCCAAGTTCACATCGTTTAAAATGATCGAATGAATTGTTATCGTTTCTACAATGTTTAACGCTACATCCTTTGTTATTGTAGAACGACATTGTAGAACGAGCGGCCGACTCAGGCGCGTCAACATGGCTACCAACTTATCGTTTTCTACAATTGCTGACACCGAGGCGTTACCGATTGGAGAACGGAATTCGACACGAAACGGTTTTAACTTGGCTAGGGGGGCTGGACTGCCAAACGGCGATCTACCCATTGCTAGTTATCCACAAGTCCGCGCCTACGGTGGCCTAAAAAAAAAGACAGTCGACAGATGGCAATTTTGTCCTGGTGATAACACGTGTCGAAAACCGAAATTATCTACGAATCAAATTAAAAGGCTTCTAAACGTACATTTTGTACTTCAATTTCTAAATTTAGGTACATAAATAAAAATTTATAGCTGTTCGTTAGTCTCCCTAAAACTCTAGAACGGCTGGACCGATTTGGCTAATTTTGGTCTTGAAATATTCGTAATAATGCAGGGAAGGTTTAAACGGGGAAAAAAGATGGAAAACGATCACGGAAAAAAAATTCGAATGCGACGCCATTTCGAATTATGTCATTTTAAAATGTATTATGCTAGTTCTGGTAATACCAGTAGATGGCGTTATCCTTTGACAGTTTAGCTAAAAGGTCAACAATCATTGACTATTAGGCGGTACGAAGTGTTCCGGGTCAGCTAGTTTCAAGATAATTGCGTTAGTTAACATGGTGCTTTCAGATAAGCACTTAGCGCAAATAGAAATTTTTCAAATAATCAACTTATTAGATTGTGGAGAGAGCTTACCAGCTAAGGTGCAATTAAGTGGGATGGCAACCAATCACGTTATTGCCGAGCATTTATTTGTAAGTTTGCTTTCGCGGCGAGGAATATTATGGGCTTCTTTAACACACATTATACAAACCTTAATCATTTGGTAATTGAACTAGCGATGCTTTGAAGATTCTTCCCACTCAAATTCCTATTCACATTGGATTCAAATAAGTTTCATTTAAAAAAATTCTTATTTTGATCACCCTACCTGATTTGAATTGACAGCTTTGACGTCACAACCTGGCGCTAAGTCGATCCTATTCTTATTTGAATCGCATCGTACATCATATTATACTATGATCGTGTTAGGAACGTATCAAGCACGGAAATGAAAACGACACAGTCTACAACTCCCTCTCGAACGTAGCATCCGTATATCACTGGGCTTCATCCGAGTATCACGCGCGTGTCATAACCGCACGGTTCCCAGCACCCACCAAAAAACGTATCAAGCACGCAAATAAACACGACACATTCTCAACACGCCTTCTCGAATGTAGGATCGCATATTATCCGAGCATCATTCGATTACCGCGTGTCATAACCGTACGGTTTCCATCACGGTTATAGTATGGTATTTTTAATTCACATAATAATATTTCCGATACGATTTCATTACGACCTGTGTTTGTGATAATTATGACAGTAACAGTTGGGTTAAGCCAATAGAATCCTACGGAGGTCAAACAATCAGTGTTTGGATTTATTCGCGACGTTTCTTTGGATTTTTATTAAATTAGTTATTCTGTTTGTCCTTGCTAGTTTTGTACCATGATCGAAAGGTCTCAAGTCGTTGCTGTAACTGTTCATTTCCTGCTAAAAAGACCACCAATTTTGGCGGGCTTAAACAAGGCAAAAGCGCGCGGTCAGAATTTGATTGTCGTCTATCTGAGGCACAGCGTAATGAATCAAGGCATCCTTATTATACTCTAGTCTAGTTTGTGGTTCTTGTACCTCAGTCTTACTCGCTAGTCGTCTGCCAAGCGCCTATTCTCATCTTCATCATCATCATAAAACCGAAAGCCGAAAGGCCTCCCCAAGTGTCACCATAATGACCGGTCCTGTGCGCCGCGCATCCATCGGATTCCCGCGCCCCTCATCAGATCATCGGCTCACCTTGTGGGAGGCCTTCCAACGTTGCGTTTTCCGGTACATGGTCGTCACTCCAGAACCTTTCATCCCCATCGACCATCTGTTCTGCGTGCAATGTGCCCTGCCCATTGCCGCTTAAGTTTGGCGATTCTTCGAGCTATGTCGGTAACCTTGGTTCTCCTGCGGATATCTTCATTATTGATTCGATTACGCAAGGAAACTCCGAGCACCATACTCGTCTACCATATCACGAACTAATTAATTATCTGTAGCAACAAGAAACACCCATATTTTGTAGTTTTCTCATGGCCATATGTTTATGAAAACAAGTGAGATGTGTGGAGGGAGTATGCAAGCATGTCGTGTATGTACTCGTAATTATATGTAATTTGTTCAAGGATTTGTATTACGTTTGTTTATTACTGTAACGTTAGTTTTAACCGTTATTATACACCTTTGTTTAGTAATCTTTTGGAGGGATAAAACGCATGTTACTAAAGAGTTTTGAGTATATATATGGATGGACGGAGAAGGAGGTCAAAGAAAAGATGAATGGATTGTTTGAGGAGTTATATGAAAGACTAGCTTCTGCCCGCAGCTTCGCCCGCGTGAAAGGTTTCTTCATACAAACTTTAGACCCCCGTTTCATACCCTAGGGGCTGAATTTCGAAAGATCCTTTCTTAGTGCTCGCCTACGTCATAAAAGGAAGCCTTGTGCAAAATTTCACGCTCCTAGTCCCAGTAGTTTCGGCTGTGCGTTGATATGTCAGTCAGTCAGTTTCTCTTTTTATATTGTATATAGAAAATGGAGTTGTGGTGTTCACTAAAATCACTATTTAGGGATTTGGATTTATAAATGAAACAACCAAATTATCAGTAAGCAGGCACAACTTCAGAATGACTACTTGTTCTCGGGAACAGATCGAGTGTGCCCACGACACCACACCTCAGGTGGTCTACATTTAATGTGTATACCACATCTCTTCCTTTTTATAAAATGATTTAGATTTCAAGATATTTATTTAGCACTCAGATGATAATATACAATATTCGCTGGTTCGGTTTTGAAGTACTATTACAGTATTTAGGATTTCTAATGTGTATAACACAGAAGTTAATGATAACCTGACGTGTTGGTTCCTAAGGAAACTAGGGATGGTGATGAACAGATGATGTTTAGTAATCTTTTGTTGTGTATTTTTTTTTTGGTTTTGTGATTTCTTTGTGTTTTTGACCAAAGACGTTGACGTCTATCCAAAATCGAAGTTTTCAAATCTTCATTTTGTGAGCCAAATGATGATCACTGCTGAATATAGGCGTTCCCAAACCAATACCGGATTTTTTAACAGCGTTCATTCCACAGTGGGGCCGCGCGGTGGATTATGGCTCATTGCCTCTCCTAGAGTCGAGACCGGAGTCCCAGCAGTGGGAACATTATAACGCTGATTATGCTATTTTGTTTATGATCTTTGATTTTTAGTTCATGCCTAATAGTTTTCGTTAATATCTGCATTAAGACTAAAGTTTAGGTCTTAAAAGTTCGACGGAACGCCCGCTGGTATTCTGAAAATATCACAGTGGCAATCAATCATCCTTTAGTTTTGATAAGGTTGGTGCTACGCGAAATTGACCTTTAATGGGGTTTCATTTAACTTCCACTACCACCGGGGGTACAAATTGATTAGTTTTGAAACTATTATTACTATTCTTTAATGTTTTTTTTTTTTTGAATTTGTTAAATTTGTAATGTATTAATGTAGTTAATTATTATTGTATTTAGTATTGTATAATGTAGAAGCATTTTTTTCAAACTTTGTAAATGTGAGTACCATGGAGCTATTTTATGGTTTTTAGGTTACTATTGGATTTGTTTGACATAAATAAGCATGGCAGTTGAGAGTTTGCCATGCTCACTCAAATGTCTCACTGATGGTGGCGCGTGTGTTGGATCATTCGGTTCCCTTCAAAGTGGTTGAGCTGAGTGGTGCTAATATTCGCGTCAGGTCCGTGAACGGGCGCTGTCAGTTGAGACTGGTCATCTCTTAGCTGCCAGTTGCTATTTTAATATCTATATTTAGTTTTTATTTTTACATTAATGACATTGTTCTCACATGATAGCGACAAGAAACATGTAACAGAGATATTTGTAATTGCAAAACATGATTGAAAAGAGTGTCCATGGAGTTTCTTGCACATTCTTCTCCATAGAGATCTACGCTTTGGAATGTGCAATTAGCATCATTTTTTCTGACTGACTGACTTCTTGACATTTCAAAAGTGCCTGTAAATGGTTTATTTGAAATAAAATGCTTTGAATCTTGAATCTTGCTTTTGTCTGCGTCTGTAATGGCTGTTATTACCTTTTACTGGCTTAAGCCCTCATAGTTGTGATGCTGCCATTGTCTTGTTTCGGACTATCCTTGTGTTACACAAGGATAGTCCGAAACAAGATGTGTACCTATTTACTGCTGTTTTCTATATGTCGACAATTCCTTCAATAAAACAATCTAGATATTACTATGACTCATACAGTATGAACTTTTCGCAACCTTGAGCATCAGAAAAAATGCAATATATTTTTTCAACGTTTAAAAAAAATCAACTAAACACATTCGTCATTCACAGAATATTTTAATTGAACCTTTTTCAATATCTTTGTATGAATGAGAAGTCGAGGAACCGTTTAAAACGGCCGTTGGTCGGCGATGCACTGAAATAGAAACAAAAGAACTCAGTTGCTATGCGATTGAAGACGTAAGGGATGTACCTCTACCGTAGGGGCCCAGCAGGGTCGAAGCCTATTGGGGCCCATGGGTTCGCTTCGGAAAGGAAAACCCGGGGTCCTGGAACGCAAGGCAAAGAAGGAACATAGGAGTCGGTTTTAGTCAGTAAAAGTCTGACACGGCTCCGCCCTAGAGCGAAAGAAGTTATTGAATGATTTCCCACCTAAAAAAAGGATGTACCTCTACATTTAACGTTATTTATGTGGGATTAGTTAGATTGGAGCCAAATAAAATAATTAAATTAAAAAAAAAAAAAAAAATAATTAATAGTTTAAAAAACTAAAAAACACGCTTTTGGATTTAAGTCACGTGACTATTTTTTTTCGTTTTCCTGACAGTAAACCCTTTCATTTGATACCCATATCATGAGGGTGGATTTCAAACAGCCAGTCCGCCAACTTGGGGAGGCCGCCATATTGGATTTGTAATGACGTTTCTTAGCTAGTCATGTATTGTCATCAGAACTCAGAGCGTGTGCAAAATTTCATCCTAATCGAAGACCAGGAAGTGGGTCAAATTAATATTCCAAGATTTTCTTACAAACATAGTTACAAGTGAAGCTAATAAAAGCGTGTTAAAAAAAAAATTCAAATAACTTTAATTTGCTTTTCTTTCGTTATGAATGACGTCCTAATATGTCATTCTATCTCAGTCTCCCTCTTGTATCATCTTACATCATCATCATTTCAGCTGAAAGACGGACACGGACGGTTTCTCTTGGACATAGACCTCCCCCAAGTGTAGTCATAACGACCGGCTCTGTGCGTCTCGCATCCATCGGATTCCCTCTTCTCTAAGTTAAACAGATATACCAACCTACCCAGCTCGGAGTTAGAGTTAGTTGGGTTAAATCTAGGGTAGCTACTCGAGTTATAAAAGAACGGCCCTGGGTTGCAACTCGAAGCATTTTTGAACGGTTGGAGTAGCGACTCTACTCTAGTTATTTTTGAATGCAGGGCTAAGATACATATTGGTGTGATGCGTTCGCTGAGTTTCTTTTTATATTTATAAACAAATTTTAATAGACAGTAATGTACGTGAATATAACTTAACAATGCAACAAGAATTTATTTACCAGGTCTAGTATGTACTGTGTTGAATTGAATAATTACGTACTCGGTTTCCGGCTTGCATGCATGACTGGACGCTTATTGCATTCTACGTTGCACTGGAGCTGAAGATGACGATTTTATTGAGTACAAATCATTCTTGACAGATTTAGATCATCCTGTCACGGTTTCATTGAGCCGTATCGATTATGGGGTATGACTGTGATGTAAGATGGCTTAATTTTAGCAGTTTATTGTCAACGATCTAGTACGACGATGCTTACTGCTTTGATGTATTTTTTCAATTATATTTAAACCAGTGCTTGAATGCGATCCCACCTGATGGTAAGCTGTGATGCCATCGTTGATGGTGAATCGCACTAGTTTGTTAAGAGCCTATTCACGCTAGCCTGCAGGACATCTAAATTATAATCGGAAGGGACAAACACTCGCCGTACGTCGGGTTGTTCGATGGTATTTCACCTTTCGGTGATGGCGGAATCAATCAAGGTCTATAATCTTGGAGGACTCTTATGATCTTGAAATGGTGACAGGTCACTGGAACAACTTGCGACCCACGTCTACAAGTCCGTGATAAGACCTGTGATGATGTATAGATCAGAATATTGGGATGTGAAAAAGGAAAAAAGATTGCATGTAGCTGAGATTAAAATGTTGAGATAGATGTGTGGAGTGACCACAATGGTTAAAGTGAGAAATGAGTGAAAGTGATGACTGAAAAGCTGAAAGGGAATCGTTTATCTTGATATGGTCATGTGAAAAGGAGGTATGAAATGCATGCTACTAAAAGAGTTACGAAATATAGGCCATATTGAGTCACAAAGCAGTTTTGTTACAGTTAAAAAAAAACTTAATATATTTAATACTTGACATAAAAACAGGTTATAATACCTACCTACTCAATTATGAAAGCAATGCCTTAAAAAACATATCTACATATAACAAGTCGGTCGATCGTGGCATTTGCAGCGCAGCGCGAGAATCGCGCTTGACACCGGCGACAGCGTCCCATGGTTTGAAAATTTTATACCCGGGCTACAAATGAGCGCCCGCCCGGAAGCTCCCCTTTAAACCTGGCTAAGTCTTTGTACACCTAGACGGATAGTAACCCTACTCTTACAATTATGGTGTTTTGTTCCAAATTTTGTACTGGTTTCCCTATTTCATTGTTGACCGTAGCAAACCATGTTTACAGACTGTAACATGTATTCTCAGTTTGAATAAAAAAGCATTTGTTTTAAATCTAAAAAGCCACATGGCATTTTCTCGCCCAAACAGATGCGGTTTTAAACATGAGTGTTTATCTATAGCATGTATGTATTTAGAAATATATAAATAAGTGTTTATCAGTTGTCTAGCACAAGCTCTGCTTAGTTTGGGACTAGATCTCCTTCTCGAATCGATGATTTTCTTTTCCCTCAGAGTTTTTGGGCTGAGTAGCTTTTTTTATGTCCTCTAAATTGTAGATGTAGGGACACTTTGACCACTCTAATAAATGGGCCATCGTCTGGTCAGGAGCACCACACTCGCACTGGGTGGGACTAGGTGGCGTGGTGTGATAGTTGTGGAATATTATTATTCCTTCGCCTAAACAGATGCGGTTTTAAACATCATAGTATGCAGAGATTTCGAGATAATAGCTTTGTTACATATTCAGTTTCTCGTTTAACGCCAGCTTAGCACATAAAATTGTTCATTTGTCACGTAATTATTACTATCTGCAGATCTAAAATGAAGTTCTGCAACATTTTTGAATAAGTAATGTATCCAAAAATGTTCTCATGCTAATTTAGTCTCAAATATTTGTTGCATCACATACTTGTGAGCTCATACTGGGCATTTAGCAACATTTAGCTGTATAGTTTGGTTTATGTTTTAAATTTTGCAGAAGTTAGGGATTTTCAACATGTAGGTATTCTTTTCTTGGGGGGGACGAGTGAAGCTAGAACTACATTAGACCGACGCACACGTGTAACACGCCTTATTTGTACGTAGAACGACGTCGCGTGGCGTGGATCTAGTGTAGCTCTACAAGTCTAGTTTCCATATGAAAGGCATGGAGACCGACGCGCCCAGATCGGCGTGTGTGACACACGTGTGCGTAGTGTAGCTCTACCTTGCGTCACAGGATCGGTCGTTGTAGTGACGCTTGGTGGAGGCTTAAATGTTCAGCTGTGGGCGTCTTTCGACTGAAATGAATTGGAAATGAGCTTTCCTTTTTTTAGCAATTTTGCGAGGAATTATCTCGAAGTCTCCTTACTAGGAGAGGGAATGGGACTTAATTCACTACGTGGGCCCAATGCGAGGTAGTGGATGTCACATGCCTTAGAATTTTCGCTTCTGGGGCATGGGTTTCCTACCGATGTCTTCCTTCACTGTTTTGACAGCAGTGGTGATGATATAAATCATCATCATCATTTTAACCGAAAGATGTCTCCTGTTGGACATAGGCCTCCCCAAGCGTTGCCATAACGACCGGTGCATCTCCCGTCCATCGGATTCCCGCGACCCTCACCAGGTCATCGGTCCGTCTCCATCGACCATCTATTCTGCGAGCAATATGCCCTGCCCACTGCCACTTAAGTTTGGCGATTCTTCAGGCACGGACTTCGGAATGAAATAAATTGCAAAAAATAATTGCCTGCCTGGGAAACTCGTAAGTCAGGGCCGTTACCACTACACCACCACCGCTCTCAATGAGAGCATAAACTAACTACTAAAAAAATAATTAACTACACCATTTTTACATCTACTTACATAGTTAGAAATTAACCAATTACCAAAGGGCCAATGAACAGAACCGTACTTAATACGTACATTCATGAAGCCGTTACCAAAAAATTACAGCTAACACGTTCAATGAATACTTAGTAACAATATCGAAGGCCAGCATTTTACTTTTTAACCGACTTCAAAAAAAAGGAGGAGGTTCTCAATTCGGTTGTATTTTTTTTTTTTTTTTTTTTTTTTTTTTTTTTTTTATCATTATTTTTTTTTTTTATGTTTGTTACCTCAGAACTCCGTCGTTTATGGACCGATTTGCAAAATTTTTTTTTCCCTATACAGGATATGCTTCCAGATTGGTCCCATTTTTTTCAAAATCCAGTTCTGATGATGGAATCCATGAGGAATCGAGGGAACTCCTCAAAAATTATAGGCAACCCTATGGTGATTTTAGTATTTTCATCAAGAACTTAAGCATTTACAGTCAAAAAGTAACATTTGATGAAGTGGAACTGATGAAGAAGACCAGAAATGGTCAACGGAACTTCATACACAAATAGATATTACAATGAAGATATACATAGTTAAGCGACTATGACAATACAAATAAATGAATGATTCTGAATAGTTACGTTGAAAATGGTATCATCGAAGTGATCTGATGATGATGATGGAGCCGGAAGGTAGGCACTGGAACTCCGTAATTAATCAATGTAATCTAGCCGTGTTTGGACTTATTAGAATTGTCGTGAGATGCTCTTTGGCTATAAGGTACTATCGAACTGATCTGATGATGGAGCCGGAAGGTAGGCACAGGAACTCCGTAATTAATCAATGTATCCTAGCCGTGTTTGGGCTTATTAGAATTGTCGTGAGATGCTCTTTGGCTATAAGGTACTATCGAACTGATCTGATGATGGAGCCGGAAGGAGGAAGGTAGACACAGGAACTTTATAATAAAACTATGTAACCTAGCAGTATTTGGGTTAATTGGAATTGTCATGAGAAATAGGCACTCTGTTTATAAGTGTATCGCAACTAAAAAGTGTGAAATAAAAACTTTTTATAAAAAAAAAAATAACCGACTTCACTAAAAAAAACACTAAAAGGATCAAAATAACTTTAATTTCGGAAGTCGGTGTTAAATAAGAAACAAACAATACCGAGAAACACCGACTTCCAAAATTAAAGTTATTTTGATCCTTTTAGTGTTTTTTTTAGTGAAGTCGGTTATTTTTTTTTTTATAAAAAGTTTTTATTCATTTCATTATCGTAAGTACAATAAAGTGTTAAGCAATGTTTTTACATAATGTTCCGTTACGGTTGGGAGGACTGAAGGTAGGTGGACTGACGTAGTTGATGACAAGACCCCCCAAGTCTTTTTTTGAAATATTATTATTGATAGGCTCACGTTTGACCAGTATCTCACCTGATGGTAAGCGATGATGTGGTCGACGATACTGCATGCTTGCTTAGAAGTAACCTATTCACTCTTGGTTTTAAGACTCCTAAGTTGTAGCTGTTAGGAAACACAGATTTCGGCCGGAATTTGGGGCTTCTGACTACTTTCTGCTAGCTACTGTTTGCCGAAGCTCACCCCGGTAATAACTTTATAGTCTATTTGATCACTCGATGATTGTAGGTTAATATTGGAGTGATTTGAAAGAAAATGGGTCACTGATAGCAGCGTGACCGTTGACAGGAGAGAATGGAAGAAAAAAAAACGTGTGTCGACCCCAAGTAACATGGAATAAGAGCAGAAAAATGATAATTGTGTTTCTTTTTTATACGAATCCGCATGATCTACACAATATTGTAGGCGGTGTGTAAATATATTATGAAGTAACGAGCATATTATGAACCGTCAGCATTGGTCCCTTTTGAAGGTTCTTTTATTGCTCATTAAAAGTTAACGTTTTGAATACATTTGGTTTTAATGGACTGTACCTTAGACCTTTGGTGGTAGTCACCATAAATATGTATGTTTCGCCTCGTGTTTATTCTACCGCGCGAACATTTGACTGCAGCGGTCTGCAATGAATAGGCGCTTCACCATCAAAGATTGCATCACTGCTTACCATCAAGCACTAGTTTGTATTAATTAAATAAAAAAAATGAATTAATAAGGAGTTATCAACTAAAAGTCACTATGGTCAATGGCAGCAGCTATGAAAAAAAATTTAAGTGGTTTTATTTTAAATAGGATATAATAATGATACATTAGAATAAAAACTTTTTACAAAAGAAAAATACAACCGACTTCAATGTAAAAAACACTGAAAAGTGCAAAATAACGTTAATTTCTGAATTTGGTGTTTCTTTATTAGTTTTGTCTCTTTGTTATTTAACACCGACTTCCGAAATTAAAGTTATTTTGCACTTTTCAGTGTTTTTTTACATTGAAGTCGGTTGTAATTTTTTTTTTGTAAAAAGTTTTTTTATTTTACACTTTTTAGTTATGGTACCACCACTAAAAAGTACCCCTCAGCCATATTTAAATACCTTATAGCCAGAGTGCATCTCATGACAATTCTAATAATACCAAACACGATTAGATTAAATAAATTTATTACCGAGTTCCGGTGCCTAACTTCAGGCTTCATCATCAGATCAGTTCGATATATTCCCCCTATTCTTTCAGTCAGTCATCGACTACAAGTATAAAGCAATTTTACTTGTTACGACAGTTCTGCTGTGATCCTATAATATTAATAATTTTCTTTATTTCGAGCAACAAGACTCATATTATGAGGACTCTTTGAGGAGTTCTGTTCCATATCTTTGAAGTTCATGATCAGATCAAAAGAATATTTCTATGGGACCAACTTGGAAGCATAACCTTTCAATCCAAAAATTTTTCAAAATCGGTCCACAATTGGCCGAGAAATCGGTGAAAAAGAAAAAAAATTGAAGTCGGTTAAAAAATTACTAGGTATCATTCATTATACTCTCCTTATCAATCCAGATCATTGATCAGACTAAAATATAATCGTAGGGCGTGTACGAATTTCGTTCTTGTTCTTTGCCAGTCCTCACACATTTTTTTTTAGTTTTTGCCTGCTTCTTCTTAGGGCTATATTTCACCGGGACACCATGGCGGCGCGACCAGTCGCCACTACCAATAAAATGTATACAGCTCTATAGAGAGTTACTCACCTCGTGTCCGTTTGGTTGCGCAACCAATTTGGTGGCCCGACCAGCTCGGACGCCAGTGATGCCCCCACCAAAGAGTATGTTGGGGCTATATTTCACCGGGACACCATGGCGGCGCAACTGGTCGCGCCGCCATGGTGTCCCGGTGAAATATACCCTTATCCTCAATCAGTATTTTCGATAGTCGGTGGCCCCCAATAGGGACCGATTGTTTTGAATCAATAATGTTTTGTTTTTTTTTACTGATAACACTGTATCTAATGTTTATTTGCATTTTATTCAAGTCATATCAGTGACTGGCCTGAATGTTGTCAGTTTTATCTCCAGTACCTATCGTTGATAAAAATTTTAATCATGCTCTGTTTTGTGCTGAAATGTATGCAAACTTGTCAAAAGTGTAATATTAGTTTTCTCTTCATTTTCATAATTATATTATATATTTTTTTAATTGATATAAACCAGTGCTTGACTGCGATCCCACCTGATGGTAAGCAGTGATGCAATCATTGATGGTGAGGCGCACTAGTTTATTAAGAGCCTATTCACTCTAGCCTTGAAGACACCTAAATTATAGTTGTTCGGAAGACCGTAGCAGGCAAATGGCATGGATGTGAATTAGGAAGCGCGAAAATGGTCTCTTACACGATCTTCAGAAGTTCGCACTGGAGCAGCGGTATTGCTAGACTCAAATGGACCCAAAGGAGGTTTAAAAATTAGCTAAAAACACCCAATAATACTTTGTCTGACCCGTAAATAGAAATAAACTGGCAAGTGTGAGTCGGATTCGCACGAAGGGTTCCGCACCGTCCGTAGCTAAAAACTGCAAAAAAATCACGTTTGTTGTATAAGGGCCGCTTTAAATATTTGTTTCACACAGTTTTATAGTATTTGTTGTTATATTCGATCTGGGCGCGTCGGTCTCCATACATCTTATATGGAAACTAGACTTGTAGAGCTACACTAGATCCACGCCACGCGACGTCGTTCTACGTACAAATCAGGCGTGTTACACGTGTGCGTCGGTCTAATGTAGTTCTAGCTTTTGGGTCCCGTTTTACCCGTTGGGTACGGAACCCTAAAAACTGACATACTGCGATCAGCTAAGCGGTAACATAATTTCTCTCCTCATTTTCAATCTGTTACAATTATGCCTAGCAACATAATGAGATGATGTAGCAGATTCAGCTAGATGTGGTTAACAGACTAATTTGAGCTGATCTAATTTGTTGGAGAGCGCTCTCGCCTTAATTGGAGCCGACATAGCTACCTAAGTACTTACTAAAGCACTTTAAGTCGTTATGAGGAGAAGATTACATATAATATATTTATAGAATACTAGTAAAGTTTATCTACAACTGGTTATTAGTTTTAAATGATCAGAGGAAAATTGGTCTGTCGTAAATGGTCAGAAATTAACCAGCGGCCACTGGACTGGACTTAGGCAGTATGCGCCTGGTGGCGGGGACCTTTGGTCACTGCTCACTGAACAAACATCTCCACACAATAGACATCACAGATAGTCCACTGTGCAGAGCGTGCTAGGAGACGGAGGAGACAATTACGCTTGTGCTCCTTGACTGCACTGGACTGATACACGAATACGAACCCTAGGATCCCCAAATTCCCTCGCAGACTCCCTAAAACTCTGGGAGGCCTAATCTGCTCGTTTTTCATTTATTTTAATAAACATTGGATTGCATCAAATTACACCAAATTAAATTAATAAAATTAACGAATTGCATTTGAATAAAAAAATCTGTTGGAGAGTGGTGGAATATACCCGCCAAATGGTCCAGCTAGAACTAAGTGCGAAAACAAAAATCTAATTGAGAGATGGTGATTATTCATCACGCCCTAATGAAAATGAAGAGCGAAACTTCGACGTGGCACAAGTCTGTTTATTTGGAGACCCATCCCAAACTACTCTTGTAAGAGCTAATATCCGGAATTTCACGTGACCAGCCCTTCGTGTTGTGTTACTTTGGTTAACTGGTTGAGTAGTGTAATTAGAGACACAATAGTAAGACAATGGCGCACGAACGCGGGCGTTCGTGCGGGGATCAACAGCTTAATATATACTCATAACTTCGCACGATTTTTAGTCTTACCGCAAAATTGCAGATCGACGAAAAGGACGAACTACACATAAGGTTCGCAGATTCGTAGCATCAAGTGCGTCATTGTTTCCTACTTTCGCTTCTTCCACGTTTTAATATTCATCTTGAATACACGTGAGTCGGTTGGGTTCGGTCACGTCGCTTCCACTGACGTCAAAGGGGACGAAAATCGCCTTAAATCCTTTCCGAAACGTGACTAAAGCGGGAACTACAATAGACCGACGCACACGTGGGCCACGCCTGATTTGTACGTAGAGTCGCGTCGTGTGGCGTGGATCTAATGTAGCTCTACAAGTTTAGTTGCCATTTATAATGCATGGAGACCGACGCGCCCAGATCGGCGTACGTGGCACGCGGGCCACGTCCAATGTAGTTCTGCCTTTAACTATCTGCGAGATTCTCTACGTCCAAGTTTTAACAACACCGATTAAATATTATTACGTCTTTACAACATAAGTAAATAGTAATAAAGTGGATCGATTATAAAATATTGCAATTTCACCTCAGCATTTTCTACAGTTACCTCAAACCACAATAAAAGCAGTCCGATTCTAACTGAATCAATAAATGAAGCAGATATCAGAATGATCCTAATGGCTCGCCCGTCGGCTTCATCCAATGATTGATGTGCACAACTGAAATACGATTAAAATTGATCACCTCGGAGCCTATCTATCGCCGTATTTGATGACGAGGAAAATATTATTGAAGAGATGGTATTGAAATGAATTATGTAAGTACGAGGAAAATAAAACAAGGTGGAATTTACATGACTGGATGTATTTTACATGACTTGATTCTGCCTTCATCATTCTACCATCGAACGACACGACGTACGGCGAGTGTCCACCCTTATATTAATGACACCTCTACGGTCCGGGATAAGCGTTTCGCTTGGTCGTTTATACCGCGTACATCGAAGGACTGAAATAATTTGCCTGCTGCGGTCTTTCAGTCCGATTATAATTTAGGTGTTTTCATGGCTAGAGTGAATAAACTAGTGCGCCTCACCATCAACGATTCCATCACTGCTTACTATCAGGTAGGATCGCAGTCAAGTACTAGTTTAGTGGAGGAAATTGACCCTGCGACTTGGGAGACACAAGCTTAAAATTGGCCTGAGTGAAGACGTGTGCAGCGGCACGTATAGGCCTTTGAAAATAAAAGGAGGTTGGAACTAGACCAAAAACGCGACGACCTCAAAGCTAGACCACCAACAGCTATAATTTACCACATCGTTAATGGTGTTCTAACATGTCCGCTCTGTGCTCGGAGTTTTTGGACCAAAGTTGGATATGCAAGTCACATGAGGGCACTTAACAGAGCAGCACATCAGGGCCTCAAGTCTGCTATTACAGTAGTGACAGAATGGTCTATCATTGATTTCATAATTGTGGATTTTGACAAATTTGGTAATCTACTAATAATGGCGTCATTATGACTTGCCAATGGTCAGCCACTGACACTCCATTGAATGAAGTGGCATAGAATGGTAATCTCGTACATAATGACAAATGAATATCTGACGTATGCGGTAATCTGCTAAAATTTTGACAGTTCCTTTGATCAGTGACCTACCATTAGAACGTCATTAAAAACAATAATAAACTCGATATTGTCATTCTACCACTCTAGTACGAGACCATTGACCGATCGATGAACGATCATTATGAATTAGCAGATTACGAACTTTTAGCAAAATGACAATAGGGTCGTGTTGGAATGACGAATTTATAAAAATAGCAGACTTGGGTCCCTGGTCTCACAACCACCATAAGGAGCCAAGGAATGCGGTCGCTGTGGCCGAAATCGGCTAGGTGGCATCATCATTATCATGGTAGATAACCGCTCTTTTTGATCAAGAGTAGGTTCTACGCTCTAAAACTAAGATCAAATTTTAGGAATTGAGGTTAACGATTGAATAACACAGTTAATCCTTATGCTTTGGTGAATGATAAAGGCTACTTACTATCTTGTTTATAAAGGTCACGCAAGTTGAAATTTGGTTAAAGATCAAAATATGTGACATAATTCTTTGAGGGTTTTATTTGAATGTTCTATTTGCAATTTCCTTCAACAATTCGGGAAATGAATCCATTCAAATAAGACCCTCCGACGCAGATAATGAAAGTTTGAAGAGTTTGATTCATTTTCCAAGTGCTCCCACAAATTGCTTACTGAGTATTTTTACTGATCTTGTTTTATTGGAATTCTTATCAGGCTTATATATCGTCTGACTAGCTTCCGCCAGTGGCTTCGCCCGCGTCAAAGCAGGTTTCTCCATATAAATTTTGGACTCCCGTTTCATCACCTTAGAGGGTGAATTTTGCAAAATCCTCTCTTAGTGCTCGCCTACGTCATAAAAGGAAACCTGATGCAAAATTTCACGTTCCTAGTCCCAGTAGTTTCGGCTGTGTGTTGATATGTCAGTCAGTCAGTTTCTCCTTTTATATATATATGTTACAGTCATAGTGATTAAATAGATATTATACATAATGACTGGTCATTATATATAATAACAAAATTGACTAGACAATATGATAAATTAATCACTTCATCCGGATTTTATTCATAATAGCGGGTCAAAGTTAGCCAAAGTAATAAATACGGTCTAACTGACTTGTTACCCCTCCCCCCCTCCCGCTCTTCATCCCACTGCCGCGTCGCGTGATCGCCGCCATCTTGTAGCTGACGCAAACAGTGGTCGTCATCGTTTTGTTATGAGAGGTCGCGCCGCGCGTGCCGCAATTTCCGCGAGTTTTTACATTCGTATCAGTGTCTAATAATGGCAGATGAAATGAAAAAACGTTTCTATGAAAATATCACTGTACTCATTGCAAGTAAAGGAAAAAATAATCAGTTGTTTACATGTGATCAATATTTGTCTTTAATTTCAAAAGTTAAAGAATCAAAGAACAAGGTTATTAAGAAAACACCTGAAGATTACCAGCGCCTATCAAGATACGATGTCGTCAAAATTGGAGCATCAGAAAAACTAATAATTCCGGTGAAAAACGAAGGTGATCCCATTATTTACTATGCTCACTTAGACGAAACTTTTCAAATAATCCACGACTGTCATATTAGTATTGGACACGGCGGTAGAGTCAGAATGATGAAAGAGTTAAAATTAAGATATAAAAATGTAACTGCTGAACTCGTCACAGTGTATTTGAATCTGTGCGAATCTTGTCAGAAAAAGAAAAGTTTGCCAAAAAAAGGTCTTGTTGTAAAACCGATTATCAGCAACGAACTTAATTCAAGGTGCCAAATAGATCTCATAGACATGCAATCACAAAGTGATGGTGATTATAAATTCATCATGGTCTATCAAGATCACCTAACAAAATTCGTGCAGCTGCGGTCTTTAAAAAGTAAGCGAGCAGAGGAGGTAGCGTATCATTTACTGGACATTTTTACTACATTTGGAGCGCCTAGTATTTTGCAAAGCGATAATGGTAGAGAATTTGCTAACAAAGTGGTCAAAGAAGTCTGTGCGATGTGGCCGGAATTAAAAATCGTACATGGCAAACCCCGACATTCTCAATCACAAGGGTCTGTTGAAAGAGCTAACCAAGATATAGAGAAGATGCTTTGTACTTGGCTGGAATCTAACAAGACGACGAAATGGTCTGAAGGATTACGCTTTATTCAATTTATGAAGAACAGAGCGTATCACGTAGGAATAAATCGTAGCCCTTACGAAGCAATGTTTGGCTGTAAAGCTAAAGTTGGATTAAATAGTCTTCCTAAAGACGCGCTAGTTGAACTGTCAACAGAAGAAGAGCTAGAATCTATATTGAATGAAGACGAAAACCAGTTGAATGAGGAGAGGCAAACCGAACCCAATATAACCGACGCTGTGATTAATGAAGATGATGATACTAAAATTTCAAACACTGATTCGCAAAATGAGATTCCGGATAATCTGACAGGAAACCCTGATAACGATACCGAAAACCAAGGAAATACTACAGATCCGTCAAATATAACGCAAAGTGGCCAGGAAATAGTAATTGCTCTTGATAAAAAGAAAGAAGACATTGGAAACATCAGAAAATTAGTTGGACAATCTCTGAAAAAACAAGCAGATAAAATGTTGACTCTATCTTCGCAAAAATATCCTGCTGCTAATATAGGCGATAACGTAGTAGTAAAAATTCCTGACGTAGACCGTGCCAAAGCCGATGATAGAAACATTATCGCTGTTATAATTTCTCAGGAGACAGAAGGAATGTATAAGTTAGGCACCAAGCATGGGATTCTAAATCAACTTTACGCAAGAAATCAGTTCACTGTCTGCAAAGAAACTTTTATTACAATTGATATCGTTCCCCGACATGAAGTTACCATCAGAGAATGTGCAAAAAAAGAGTCACATCTTGGCGGCCAAGGATTTCAGCACTGCAATTGTACTGGAGAATGCGTTTCTAATAGGTGTAAATGTAAAAAGTCAAACCTCATGTGTAACTCAAAATGTCACAAGAGCCTTACTTGTAAGAATAAATAAAATGTTATGACCCAGTTAATTCATGTCAGTTCATTTTAAATATTTTATTATTATAGTCTTTAAAGAGAGATACCAAATAGGTACTTTTACTGATCTCTGTGTTCTTTTTTATTTTTTTTTAATGGCTAGTGAGCTTTTCTACTTTTTAAAGTTAAATAACTTTAAAACAATTTGATTTAATGTAGAATTATTATCTATGGCAATGTTATTTTAATTCTTAATATTAAAAGTCAAACCTCTTGTGTAACTCAAAATGTCACTTGAGTCTTACTTGTAACAATAAATAATACTTGTGACTCAATTAATGAATGTCAGTTCATTTTAAATATTTTATTATTGTAGTCTTCAACGATAGATACCAAATACTTGTATTAATCTCTGTTCTTTTTTGTTGTTTTTAACGGCTAGTAAGCTTTAAGTTTACTTTAGAAAGTTTAATTACATTATAACAATGTTAATTAATGTAGAATTATTATCCTATGGCAATGTCATTTTAATTCTTAATAAAAACCTTAACAGTACCTACTTGTTTTATTACATTAACCAAGTCTTGGAAGATATTATATAAAATTGCTAGTTAATGTGATTAATTCCGTGTCAATTATCACTTTATCTAAATTGAGTAGACATTATAAATAATGGCTAGATAATATACATAATATCCAGATTAATTACTTTGGCTGTAACATATAGATTCAGAAACATATTGGGAATGACAACAATATACGGAAGTGCGTTTTTCAACTTGAAACGGTCTTGTACTATGCATCCCAAACCGGCTCCTATATTTATGGCTCGAAGAATGTTTTTATCCTCTTTCGATATACGACCTCGGACCTCGGCGAAATTCGTAAATTTAAAAAGAAGGTTACATTACATACCTACCCACATATTTGTCGAAGAAATGTTTGTCGCTACCCACCTATTTGCTAAAGAGAGCAGATCATTGCTGCACGTTGCGATACTATGACAGTTTAGTAAAGTAAAATTATACATACTTGACAAAGTCATTATATACTACATTTCATGTATTTTACATAATCACCGATTGCAATCACTTTGCGGTAATTTTTAAGAGCTGTGCTTAAGAAATAATTGTCTACTTGGATGTTTGAGTAAAAAAATATCATTAGGCTTGAAATGCTCGGTTAGTTTTGTTACTGACTGGTCAATATGTGTAATGAGATGACTGTTCATTAAACTAATCGTAGACTGGCAAAGTTAACAGGTGTAATTTCTAATGTTAAGTTTTTATTTTCTAGTGTAAGTCTTCTTTGTTCGTCCCTGCTCCCATTATCTGGGGTCGGGTGTCCTCACAATTCTGCGCCAGGACAGTCTGTCCTGGGTTGTCGATTTTGGCAATTGGGTTTTCTTTAGGTCTCTCTCGATGTTAGACCACCAGTAACTACGTACAGTCTTCTTTGTCCGGCCCTGCTCCCATTATCTGGGGTCGGGTGTCCTCACAATTCTGCGCCAGGACAGTCTGTCCTGGGTTGTCGATTTTGGCAATTGGGTTTTCTTTAGGTCTCTCTCGATGTTAGACCACCAGTAAGTACGTACAGTCTTCTTTGTCCGGCCCTGCTCCCATTATCTGGGGTCGGGTCTCCTCACAATTCTGCGCCAGGACAGTCTGTCCTGGGTTGTCGATTTTGGCAATTGGGCTTTCTGTAGGTCTCTCTCGATGTTAGACCACCAGTAAGTACCTACAGTCTTCTTTGTCCGTCCCTGCTCCCATTATCTGGGGTCGGGTCTCCTCACAATTCTGCGCCAGGACAGTCTGTCCTGGGTTGTCGATTTTGGCAATTGGACTTTCTTTAGGTCTATCTCGATGTTAGACCACCAGTAAGTACATACAGTACGAAACTATTTATTGATTGTTTATTAGTTTAGGTTAGGCATAACACAGTTGTAAAATTATGCAATTCTTCTCGGATTGTGGGTGGTTTGTAGACACGTCTTGTCCAATCAATACGAAACAACTATCTCAGTCCTTGAACATTACTGCTCTTAAATATTGCAAATCATAAAGATTATTCCATTTCACATTCTTACTGTAGGTTTTATGTAACATCAAGATAAACACATTAACTGGTAAATGCTGTAAGTCCGTGCTCAGTATGCGTAACTGTAACCATTGTTTGTAAGGAACATACCTACCTCAACAGCAGTAATAAGTAGCGGTTGTGACCTTGACCGGTGTGATATTGAAATCTAGTTTTGGACCAGACTTCTGTTAATGAAATGTCAGGGTTTATTTTAGAGACGTGTGTAGTGAAATTTGACAAATTATTGAAATGGAAGATACGAGTAGAGAAAATCTAAATAGTAAATACCCAGTACCCACCTTTTATTTCTAGCGGTTACCAGTACGCTGATTGTGTGTTGTTTTTACGTTAACGCATTCGAAACGTTTACCGCCTTTGGCTCTCTGCCCCTCTAGCCAAGTTGCAACCGTTTCGTTTCGATTCTCTTTTCGTCGATCGCCTCGTGTCGGCCACGCCTCCGATTCCTTTGTCTTTCTAACGTCATCTCAACGCTCAGTCACGTGGTCAGAACAAAGGGATAGGACCGACTCGAGGCGATCAATGAAAAGAGAATCGAAACGAAACGGTTGTAACTTGGCTAGGGGGGCTGATTGGTTAAGAGCTTGGAGCGGGCCAATCAAAAAACTGTACGTCATAAATGTGTCGATTGCGTTAACGTAAAAAAAACTCGCACGAGGCCTTATGGTTACCGACATAGCCCTTAGAATAAAAAATCGTGGTAGTAGGCACATTGCTCGCAGAACAGATAGTCGATGGGGTCCAAAGGTTCTGGAGTAGTGACCACGTACCGGAAGACGCAGCGTTGGAAGGCCTTCCACAAGGTGGACCGATGACCTGGTGAGGGTCGCGGGAATCCGATGGATGCGACGCGCACGGGACTGGTCGTTATACCGATACTTGGGGGAGGCCTGTATCCAACAGTGGACGTCTTTCGGCTGCAATGATGATGATGATGATGATGATTTCTTGCGGTTCCGTAAGGTGAAGTACGGGTCCGAGATGGGTCCGAGCGTGGCCCTATTCTCGATAGATTGCGAAATAGTTGGATTTTGAGGCAATAATTTGACTAAGTTTAACAAAGTGGAATCTCCGATTTTAGCAACTATCCGTTTCCTTGAAATTATAATACTCCCATACACTTAAAACAAAATAAACCAAAAAAAAATCAGCGCCATTTAACCAGTCACCTTAACCTTTTGAGTGCGTAATTAGAGACACAATAGTAAGACAATGGCGCGTGAACGCCGGCGTTAATGCGGGGATCAACAGCTTAAGTCAGTTTAGTCGCCTCGTGTCATGTATTATTCATATATCTCACTCCAAGGTTCAGTTGAAAACTAGCGTCAGGCAACTGCTACGTAGTGGCCTGGCATTATGCTGAACTGGACCTATTTGGCGCAGCCGTGAGACACAATGTTGTTTTTATTTTTAATTTTTTCTGTTTAAGTTTATACATACTTGTTTGTTCAATGTGTGTTTTCTTTCTTTATCTCTATTAACAGTCGCAGTCATCGCATTGTTCATGATCACTTCTTTCCTAGTCATAACATCTTCCTGATCACAATCCATTTAATTCCTTTGGTCTGTTTATTTTTTTATACAATCAATACTTTTGCTGTGACATTCTTCTCATTGCTTCGCATCAACATCAGTCATCATATATTTTCAAAGAGCATAGATAGATAGATATACTCTTTATTGTACACCAAAAATACAAATTACATTAGGAACTTAAAATTAATAGGGTGTCACAATGGGCGGTCTTATCGCTAAAAGCGATTTTTTACAGACAACCTTTGGATGGATGTGACAGAGAAGGAGAAAAAAGATACGCAGGTAGTTCGTGGTGTACTATTTATATATATACAATACATAAACTAATAAATTTCATATAATACAAACAATATACCTATATATTTAAATATATAATTATGAAAGCAAAGAAATGATGTACGTAATGACGACATTCAAGAGGAAAGGTAGTGATCCTTAACCATATTTTTAAAAATCGTGAGTGTTTGAGCTTGCCTTACTGACACGGGCAAAGCATTCCACAGCCGCACTGCTTGAACTGTAAACGACTTGTCATAAAAATTGGTGGAATGGCTTGGCATCTCTAGCCCCAAGTTTTCCGAAGAGCATAAGCAGTACTTAACGCATAGTTAGCCAGATGAAACTGAAATTGCAAGAAATATAGTATGATCTCATCGCATGCCTAACCACGCACAATGGACCGAATGGCAGTTAGACCTAATAACGGAGTCCCTAAGTTTACTCGTCTGAAATCGTCTGCTTAATTTTTTCCCAAATACATTGGGGTTGGCTTCCATTGCATCCAGTATTTTTTTTACCATCTGCCATTTATTTATTTACTAACTGTTCCGAGGTTTGCTTATTAGTCGATTCCGCAGGTCGTAGCGTGATGTTAAATAGTCTATACTATTTTTCATGAATCTGGCTATATCATACAGAAAGAATTATATCAATCCGATTGGTAGTTCTGGAGATTATTTTATTTTTTATTTTATTTTATTTTAATAAGTACAGTGACAGACTACAGATTAATACAATCAGCACAGTTAAAAATAACATGCAGTACATAAATCTGAAGTCCAATTATTGCTGTACACAGCACTCGAAAGTTTAATATGCTTCAGAAACAGAAAAGACACTGTAAAGGTGAAGTATTATGGAGAAGTTACTAAAGTACACTAATGTAATTACATTTTATATAAACAATTTCTAAATTCGTTAAAACTGTTCAAAAACAAGTCTACCTTAGGCCATATTATATTATATTATATTCATTGCACATTCTATATAACGGGTTATTCTCAGAAACATTATTGTTACTAGCGGGAACACTAAATAATTGTGGAGTGCGCACAGATCGAGTTGGTATTTTAAAGTTTAACTGGTCAAGTAATTTAATGTCAAAGGAGCCATTAATGCAATACACTTAAATCACTAACCCATCTCATAGATTTCTTAAACAATTGCTTGATATACGTACCTACTTACAGCTTGCACCAATGCGTATAGCAAGCTAACATTGAGCGTAGTTTCATCGTTACACATAATTATGTCAACTTTTGGTTCTTGAACAATCAGGGCGTTCAACAGATTGGGCTTCTGGACTGTAGGGGCATCTTCTTATCTTCGGTGTATGGTTTCCGCATTTAGTCCATGATAGACCATTATACTTGCTATAGGAGGCATATCGAGCATTTATTAGTTTCCTGATAGCTACAATCTAGGGGTCTATATGTCAAGAGTGAATAGGTTATTTCTAGGCAAGCGTACACCATCGTCGACTACATTATCGCTTACTATCAGGTGAGAGATATTGGGCAAACGCGAGCCTATCTATACGCGAGTAAATCTCTATATCATAATAATGAAAAGATTCATGTAGAAGTACGGTTTCACGACCCAACCGAGTGTACCATCCATAACGGAAAAAAGACAGCTAAAACCCTGCACGTGCCAACGCATATTCACGTGAGCTCTAATCGGCTTCCCGAGCGGACTGAATATGGATTTCTAACGAATATAGGACAAAGGCATCGTTTTAATATTCCATACTTTCCCAGGTACTATGCTGATGTATTCAGATTGATCCCGCCTGTGGTCGGCTATGAATAGAGCTCCCTGTTCCTCGAGCGTGCTCTAAGAGCCGACTAAATTGTTATATGAAGATGGACAGGGGTTATAACTTCGTAATAACATTATTCAGCGGTTACTGTTTGTTGAGGTCGGAGAGGGGACGAACGCTCTATAGATGGTTCATTGTGATTCTATGCGAAAACTGGGTTGTGGCAGAGGCGGATTAACCCAGCGCGGGGCCTGTAGCAAATTCGACCAAGTAGACCTATTAAATACTTCTCATTCTTATTTCAATCACCAATAACCCCGTGGATTTTAAGATTTGGTTAGGTACATGGAAATGGTACGGTAATGAGGGAAATATAAGAGATTGACCCTCGGTTTCTGATTTAAGCATTCGAAGTTGAGAATTACTCAAACTCTACTTTGCCCTGAAAACCTGTCAAAATTTGCCAGTTAAGTATGGTTGGAGACGTTCTTAACTCAAAATACTCAATTCAGAAATCCGCCCTGACTATCATATTCAATGATATAATAATCAGCTGTATTCGGATTTCGATATATTTATATAGACTAGATTTTTTTGCGTGCAGGATCCTCGAACACGCGGGGCCCCCGATTGCACGGGGCCTGTTGCATTTGCTACTCTTGCTATATGGTTAATCCGCCACTGGGTTGCGGGATTGTCTAAAAGACTTACCGTGGCCCTGGAATGCAAAGGGCAACTGAAGAAACACGGGTGGGTTTTAGTCAGTTGAAGTCTTACACTCCCTCTCGCTCCACCCAGAAGTTATTGGAATACGATTTTATTTGAAAAAAATGAGCAATCTTGAATAAAAGACAAAGTAAGCATCGTCGTCATAAGTCTGCGTATTGGAAAAGTTGCCGAATTCTTTTTAATGAAATACTTTTTTTTATTTGATTTTCTCGTCATTTTAAAGGCAAAGTAGGACCACTTGCATTCTGATTTCGCAATAATGACAAGAATATCTTTGTTTTCAATATTATGTCACAACAATAGTTTGCCATCAACCGGGGGTTATCCCTGGTGCACTTGATAGCGCGTACAGGGTCGCTTGGTACCATGTTGCATGAAAAGAGATCTTTGCGAGAAAGATTCGGCTCCTCGTACACCTTCGAAAAGTCCTGGACCTCAGGGTTCTGAGACGAATCTGAATATAATAATCAAGCTTTTTTGCTCCTGCGGATTATGAACTTTTTCTGAAACTTCGACCAACCAATTTATGTTGATTAATCTGGAAAAAGGGCATGCCATCGTTTGCACAACTTCTTTCATAATATATTTTTTTGTTCCTCGGACTTTGTCCCAAAATATACCAAAACTAAACCAACCGAATATTTGATGCTGCCAATCAGAAAACGGTTGCCTGAACTTAATGAGAAGTGACGTCATTTAGATTTGTGAGACTCGAGGGAGGGTCGGTCTGTAGCAACGGTTATGTCTAGATCTAGCTGATTTATTATGACTGACATTTGATTCATATTTTATGATATTAACACCAATTTTCTTTGGCTTGAATTTTCTAACAAGTCTGAGATAGTCTAGGTCGGTAGGGGATAGGTAGGTAGGTAGGTAGGTAGGTTCTTTGTGTTTTGTTATGTTTTCTGTTACTGGGTCAATAGATTCTTTATTATATATTTATCGTTGTTCTTGTTACCAATATGTTTGTTTGTTTTTTCTTATCTTCGGTAAGAAGCACACAGCTTTGACGATAATATAGTTTTAAATCTCTCTTAAGCTCTTTGATGACAAAAACTGCTTTTATATTGGAGCATCCTCTTAAGTGTTTACTGTTTCCAATCTTTTTCTTCTTACCGTAACGATGACAAAATAAATTGTTTGTAAGGTGAATTGATCAGAGAATTATGTAGAAAAGATACTCCGATTTTTTTTTGCTTTTGTATCACAAAGTAATTTTATAAAAAATCGCAAATAGAAACCTTTTTTTACTCAAATGCGTATAATAAAAAGTAAGTTTGGAATCCTTTCAAATCTGGTAGAAGGGGAAACTGTCAAGTAACAAAATAAAAATGCAGACACTGAAATGTGACGTCACCGCCATTAGGTTACGTCGTGTGTACAAAAGAGAGCAAGATGTCCCCACTTCGCCCCACTCTTTCTAATATCAATATTTTAAATGTTGATTGCTGCTTATTTAATAGCTAATTTTGATGCTGTAATCAGAATATTTTTCTTTTTAGTGTTATTTTTTGTTTAATTTAAAATGTACAAAAATAAAACGGAAAATATCTGTATAACCAATTTTGCTTATTTGGAATCAATACACAGATGATATGATGATATATCACCGTGGGTGATGCGAAAGAGATCCCCGGGGCCCTGGGCAAAGAAGGAACAGGAGTGGGTTTTTAGTCAGTAAAAGTCTGACACTATATCGCGCTCCGCCCAAGAGCGGGGGATGTCATTAGATGATTTTCCAATCCGAAAAAAAAGATGATATATCACAGACTCACAGTTCAACCGTTATGTTCGTTGCGCCACAATAAGTCTATACAAACAAGCTAGGTAGTTAATTAACCGTCTATGGGAGAACCTACGTCCAGTTGTAAACAGACTGTTATGTATTTGATTATGCATTCATTCATCAATCAGCACGCTCTGTTGGGCCACGACTAATTAACTGTGATATTGTTTCGTCTTAGGCTTCCGCAGACAGGCACGACGCGCGACGAGACTATGTCGCAACGATGACAAAACAAAAAGGGGAATTATAAAAATAATAATAATAATAATAATAATTCGTTTATTTTTCTCACCACAATATCACAGAAATTACAAAACTAAGACAATGACAATAGACAATAATTGGGTGCATACTGTGGGAGACTGGTGCCTAAGGTAGGCTTTTGGCCTGTATTTCAGGTCACCAGGTCTTCCCCTCTTTTAATGGATGTGATTACAATATTGTATATTCATTAATATCTTTCAGACATGTTATAAACAAGTTTTGTAAATATTGTGCTCTGTTGTTCGTGAGTGTTTTGTGTATGTATGCATGTGTATGTGTTTGTGTGCATGTGCATCTGTGTTTGTTCGTTTGCGTGGTACCACTACTCCGGGATATAAAATATTTCTTCTGTCGCAGTATAATTGAGCTGTTGAAGCCAATTCGTAACTTTCATTTTACAATGTTTTTTTGTTAGATGAAATATGCCTAGGGTGCCGTTTATTTTATTGTAGAGTAAAACGAGCGAATAAAAAAAAAAAACTTAGCGACTGATGATGAGATACTGTTTTAATAACTTGAGCGGTAGCGGGCGACCAACCGCGCGTGAGCCGAGCGAGCGAAGCGAGCGGTGCCGCGGTAGCGACCGGCGAACGCTACGTCCAAGTCGCTCGCACATTTTATTTTACCATTTTCTAATTATCTGGGTTTTCGCAATATCCGAATTATCAAATTACCTTGTGACATACATAATACATAAATATCGATATTTAGGACATTCGAAACCCTTCATTTAAGATAAAATGCCGCTCAGTATAAATCATTTACCAAATATTGAAGAAAATGCAGGACGTATTATGTAGCTTCTCATTTTGTATTTTAAGTAACTCAAATTAATGTTTGTAAGTTGCTGTTCTGTTGATTTCTCGTCACTCGCAGTCAGTCGCTCACTTACTAATACTATAACCTAAATTAATTATTTTTGTCACTTAAAACTTTAATTTACAGTCACTCGTTTAAATACTACCCAAACAAAAATGTCCATTTTAATTTACTAGTGACTAAAAGACGTGGGATTAGCGAGGCCTACGTCCAGCATCATCATCATTCCAGTCAAAAGACATCCACTGCTGGGCATAGGCCTCCCGCAAGTGTCGGCACAATGACCGATCCTATGCGGCTCGCATCTGTGGGATTTCTGTGACCCTCACCAGGTCGGCGGTCCGCCTTGTGGGAGGCCTTCAAACATGCATGCGCCAGCATTTGACTATTATAGGCGGTTAATAATGATGCTCGCAGAACGGATGGTCGTTGGGGCCGAAAGGTTCTGGAATGGGGACCACGTACCGGAAGACGTAGCGTTTGAAGGCCTCCTACAAGGTGAACCGATGACCTGGTAAGGGTTGCGGGAATCCGATGGATGCGAGACGCACAGGACCGTTCATTGTGACGACACTTGGGGAGGCCTATTTCCAACTTTGGACGTCTTTCGGCTGAAATGATGATGATGACAGCTGACTAAGGTGTCAACGGCCTCGGTTGTCATGCCATATCGATTCCCGGTTCCGCTAGTCAATTTGATTAATTATCTTCTCCCTAACCTTTTCCCAACTTGCTTAGGGTCGGCCAGGATGCGGCTGAATACCTGTGTTTTGCATGGAGCGATTGCCTATCAGACCTCCATACGCCACTTACTGGGCTACATGATACTCCTTGGATCGAATGATGGTCAGACATTCTGGCATCTGTCTACCTGTAACGACTGTCAAAGATCTACGAATGACAACCGGGACCAAGGCCTTACGTGGTTTCTTAGGCACGAAGTGTCAGTCATGTCCTAAATAAACTTGAAGAAGTACATATGAATGAAGAAATTCATGAGAAACATGCATCGTCGCGTTGCGTCTGTCTGCGGGGTACCTTCATGCACATCGTCAGTGAAACTGGGCATCTGTCACGAATGCATATTTTATTGTGTTTTTTTTCGAAGCGCAAGTATGTAAGAAATTATTCATTTGTATTGTACGAGTAGTTATGATTAGCTAAGAATAATTGATACAATGATCTTAGGGCTACTGTGATTTTTTTGTTGTTGAGAAACTATGTATTTTAAATGATGTTTATTACGTAAATAGGTTATGAATAACACGTACACGGGAAATCATCCAATGACTTCTCTCGCTCTTGAGCGAAGCGAGAGGGCCTGTCAGATTTTACTACTTTCAGCTTAAGGCCAGCTAAGGCTATGACATTGACCGCAACCTCAGCGTCGGCATTGACCAAATTTAAAGTCAAACAATATGCAGGATCTACCTCTGCCTTATCTGAAAATCGATTCAGTCGAATGCCAAGTTAATGAACTTCGTTCGGTGTTTTAGTAATTTGCATAATCAATTAATTACTGTTTTCAATGACTTTGAAAACAGGTTAGAGGACATTTGAAGTCAGTTATGATCAAACCTTGCTAACTTTTGCAGTGCTCAAGTTTTGAAAAAATGCAACTCAAGTTAGTCTAATGAGGATCGTATTAGAAAACCCCAGTGAGATATAATAAAAAGGGTTTATGCGAATAAACGTTTTTTGTCTACGTGGGTGGAGCGAGAGGAAATGGGGGACTTGTACTTATTAAAACCCAGTGTTCCTTGTGTTTTGTATTGCGAGAGCCACGGTAACTCTATGGCGTCCATTACTCAATCATGCAGGCGTCAATCAATTCCATCAATCATGATTGATGTTTGAATGACGGAATTTTATCGCCATTAGTTTTTCTTCATGCAAACGTCAACCATCGCATTAGACGGTAGCTTTTAAGTCAATCAAAAAATTTACTGTGGCAAAACTGACAGCAAAACCTATCGTTTAATGGACGCCTATCGAACAATCCGCAGTCCTCAGAGGCTCGCCTAGGTGTATACCTACTTAATACTTGAATTTCCTTTTAGTCTTTCCTTTATTAGTAGATGATACCTACGTACGATAACGTAGACACGCCCAACAACGTCCAATAAAAGTTTAATGAAATTGCATCGCTTGTGTCGCAACGTTTGCTAAGCACAAACGAACCAACGAATGGGGGTTTAATTTTTTAACGGACCGTCTAGTTAACCGTAGCTTGTTTACCAACCAGTGTGGATCCGGTTAGATTAAACTCGGTAATATTTAGGGCTACTCGAGCCTGTGAATTTTAGGGTTGATGAGAATGGGGCTTTGTGTGTTTAGGGATTTAGGCTGGGATGACGTAAGATATGATTGATGTTCTGGTTTTAAAATGGAAAATTTAATCCATTGTACAGTAGTGTACACGTACAGTCACAAGCAATGAGATACATTAAAACATTTTCAATCTATCTTAACTGCAACTCTTTCTGCTGCATATTAACGATCTGCTGATGCCCGGTATATATGGGTATGCAGATGATAGCACAGTTGTAGAGAGATACCTTCCAGGTGCTCGGGCTAGTAAGGAACTAATCCGGTCCGAACGAGAGGCTATGGTAGAGCGTACGAATGTCTCACTTCAGGCAGTCTCCATTGGGGCGAAACCAATCTAGTAGAATTCAACGCCACCAAAACACAAGCGTGTCTGTTCACCGCCAAAAGGAGCCCGTTCACCTTGGCTCCTGCTTTTCGGAATGTATCCCTGGAGTGCACCGACCGCCTTCAGCTCTTGGGAGTTGAAATTTCCTCAGACCTAAATTTTGGGCGGTTCATTGAGTCCAAAGCCAAGGTAGCTGCTAGAAAACTAGGCGTTCTTGCAAAGGTCCGACGGTACTTCACACCGGGACAGCTTCTAATTTTATACAAAGCTCAGGTCCGATCGTGTGTGGAGTACTGCAGTCACATATGGGCTGGTGCTGCAAAATGCCATCTAGCAGCTTTGGACTCAGTGGAAAGGCGTGCGAAGAGGCTAATTGGGGATCCAGATTTGGTTAAGTCCAATCTACAAAGCCTCGAGCACAGGCGCAGGGTAGCCAGCCTATCGGTATTTTACAGGTTGCATTTTGGAGAGTGTGCGCGGGAATTGCATGACTTGATTCCGCCATCTCATTTCTACCATCGGACAACCCGACGTACGGCGAGTATCCACCCTTACGTTGTTGAAACTTCAACGGTCCGGACTAAGCGTTTCGCTTCGTCGTTTATACCGCGTACATCGAAGGACTGGAACGATTTGCCTGCTGCGGTCTTCCCGTCCAACTATAATTTAGGTGCCTTCAAGGCTAGAGTGAATAGGCTCTTAATAAACTAGTGCGCCTCACCATCAATGATTGCATCACTGCTTACCATCAGGTGGGATCGCAGTCAAGCACTGGTTTATATCAATTAAAAAAAAAAAAAAAACCTGCTATTTATTTTTACTAGCTTTTGCCAGCGGTTTCGCCGGCGTTAAAGTAGGTTTCTTCATACAAACTTTAGACCTCCGTTTCATCCCCTTAAGGGGGGAATTTTGGAAAATTCTCTTAATGCTCGCCTATGACATAAAAGGCAAGCTTGTGCAAAATTTCACGACCCTAGTCCCAGTAGTTTCGACTGTGCATTGATATACCAGTCAGTCAGTTTCTCCTTTTATATAATTATGTCGTGGCCAGATCATAGAAATTATTCATTTCATGATATGGCCAACTAAAACTGGCCAGATCGTCAAACGTTAACATTTGATGATATGTCGATCCTCGTTTGGCCATATCATTGATGTAGGATTTCTATGATAATGAACAGTCTAAAGCCAAACGATCTGGCCAGTTTAACATGGCCATATCATGAAGTGATCAATTTCTATGATCTAGCCACGAAATATATATATATTGCTCGTGACTGTACTCATATGAATGATGTCCAATATTGTTTTTTGAAGCAGATTACAATATTGGAATATTCATGAGTCAATGAATATTCCAATTATGTATGCCAATAGATATCACGAATTTTCAACCGGGCGTAACTGATCGGAAAATTCATTGAACAAAAAATAAAACCTAGCCAGAAGTTTTAGAAAATTAGTAACAATAATAATACTCCACAACTTTCACACGACGCCATCTAGTCCCAAACTAAGCAGAGCTTGTGCTATGACTACTAGATAACTGATAAACATACTTAAATATTTCTAAATACACACATATTATAGATAAATTACACCCAGGCTCAGAACAAATGATCGTCCTCATCACACAAACATTTGTCCTGGGTGGGAATCGAACCCTGACCACTAGACGAACAGGCCAGTCTTCAATGATGTCCTTTATTTTCAAATTATCAGGGTAGTTTTTTAAGTCTCTTTTTTATTTTACAGGAAATAGAAGCGATTGAAGAACAATGGCGGACGGAATCAGCAGAGTTAGTGACGGCAGTGGCGCGGCTACAGGACGAGAACAAGCGTCTACGAAGGACTATAAATGCGCCTGCAGACGGTAAGGACTATTATACTTTCTTTCTTTCATCTTCTTCTTCTTTTCGATTCGATGGTAAACTCGTCAAACTGTTTAGGCCCAATAGGTGGCTACATTAATAGCAGCATCGGTAGCACTTATCAAATCCTCCAAAGTGCAGGTGTATGGGCACTTGGGGCATTCTAATATGTGGCTCATGTTTTGAACAGGAGCACCGCACTCACATTGAATATCCGACGGGTCTATAAAACCCCATTTTGCCAAGTCGTGTTTGCAGCGGCCTACCTGGGTTCGCAAACGATTTAGTGCTTTCCATATAGGCCACTGCAAATCGCGCCCAGGCTGGAGATGTTCTTGGAGTTTCAAGAAGTCGGATGGTGGTAGGTGATGCTCTTCCCAAAGCTTTATCTTTCATCATCAACCATTTGTCCCATGATCTTTGGGTCCGCTGATCCAAAAATCAGACAGAGATGGTAGGGTGGCACTACATTGGTAGCGCATCGGTATTGGTGTCCTATCTACACACGCACACATAAACATGCTAGTGACACAATCAAGATTTGTCAAGAACTAGCTGACCCGGCGAACTTCGTACCGCCTAATAGTAAGGATAACGCCATCTACTGGCATTACCAGAACAGCATAATTCATTTTATAATGACATTTTCATTAGAGATGGCGTTGTATTCGGGTTTACTTTTCGTGATTTTTTTTCCATTTTTTCTCACCGTTTAAACCTTACGGGTAGTGTGAAAATGAAACCCTGGGACGAAGGCAAAGAAGGAACAGGAGTGGGTTTTTAGTCAGTAAAAGTCTGACACTATCTCCCACTCCGCTCGAGAGCGGGATTTGTCATAAGATGATTTTCCTACCTAAAAAAAATCGTTTAAACCTTCCCTGGACTATCTCGAATATTTCAAGACCAATATTAGCCAAATCGGTACGTACAGCCTTTTTTGAGTTTTAGCGAGACTAACGAACAGCTATTCATTATAATTTATATATATAGATAGATAATCATATAATAAAATTTGACCGTTGGGTTCGATTCCCACCCAGGACAAATGTTTGTGTGATGAGCACGATCATTTGTTCTGTGTCTGGGTGTAATTTATCTATAATATGTATGTATTTAGAAATATATAAGTATGTTTATCAGTTGTCTAGTACTCATAGCACAAGCTCTGCTTAGTTTGAGACTAGATAGCGTTGTGTGTTAGTTGTGGAATATTATTATTATATTTATTTTATTTTAATCAAAATAGGTAATTTTTAACCTAAAATAATTCTTGATTATTTTAGGAAAAAACCTACCTATTTTAAAAATAACTGAAATCAATTCTGTACCCGATACTGAACATAATACTTGCAGGATGTGCGTTTATTATGTTATATGTTGTATATCGACCGACACTAACTTGTAGCTCCAACCCCTCATACACCATATTTCAGCGGTCGTTCATTCTAAATATAGAGGAAAGTTAGTGGCAATATTTCCCGCGCCCACATCTTTTCTGATTAGTTTCGACCGGGTTTTGGGCCAAGTGCTTCCCAAGAGACTGGGGTGTACTGTCAACATCACGTTTGATCTTGGTAGACCTTTTATTTCGAAGTTTGGTTGTCGTAGCGTTTTATTGCGCGGTGGACTGTACTTGGTTGTTTTCAATTTCAGAATAAAAAAAAAAACGATAAACATATTGTAAAGCTTATTAGCTATTTAAGTTCGATTTTGAAGAATGATGAATGAATGATGTCAGCAAAACGATAGGGGCCAGGCAGGGCCGAAGCCTACTGGGTCCATGGGTTTTCTTTTCGGAAGTCAGAAAGGGAAACCCATGGTCCTGGTATCCAAGGGCAAAGAAGGAACATGGTGGGGTTTTAGTCAGTAAAAGTCTGACACGTACTCTCGCACCGCCTTAGAGCGGGAGTCTAATTTAATCAGTAATTTGTTTTCAAATCTCTTTTTAATTGTTTGTTTCATTTTCAGTCAACCAATCATAGGATTTGTAAAAGGATTAACCGATCAATTTCTTGATTAGATTCCGGAATTAGGGGATCGCTCTGTGTTTTTATGATGTTTCAATTTTTTTTTATAGCCCTGTTCACATTCAAATATCATGTCATAGCAAAAAGAAAGAAACTTCACTGGATAGTCAATATTATTATAATTTTATAATAATAATTGTGAACCAATATTTCGACACCACAAAGGAACTAAAATTCTAAATCCTACATCGCGATATTAGAGTTTTCTGCGCGCTTAGAACATATACAACAGTCCGAAACCAATTATTAGGCAGTTGCCCGGACCAGACACAACACCTGTCTGGTCGGAGGAACCTCCCTTTTCAACTATGGTTTGCGAGACTTTACACCCTGTTCCGTGTAATACCTTTAAATCCCCATACATCGTTTCTCATTAGGTTTGCGTCCAAGTGTTTCTCCAGATACATCCATTGATTTGTTGATTTTGGCCCAAAAAGTTGATTTTATTTAATGTTTAACTCCATGTATTATTCTTCAAACTTGGCATCCATACAACCCACCCACCATCCATTTCCATTATTCCAATATTTTTATTTTTCCATTATTCTTAAGGCACAAGTGAATAGGGTCTTAATAAAAACTAGTGCTCCTCATCATCTACGATTCCATCACTGCTTACCATCAGGTAGGATCGCTCGCAGTCAAGCACTAGTTTATATCAATTAAAATAAAACCAATAAAAACAAAATAAAGATAGTAGAATAGTTTTGGAGATACAAGAAATCAATCTGAATTCACTTAGAAGAAAAACTCACATTGATCATTTCTTATAAATCTCTTTCTGTTCAGCCCACCTAGCCAAGTTACAACCGTTTCGTTTCGATTCTATTTTCGTTGATCGCCTCGAGTCGGCCACGCCTCCTATTCCTTTGTTCTGACCACGTGACTGAGCGTTGAGATGACGTCAGAATAAAGGAATCGGAGGCGTGGCCTACCCGAGGCGATCGACGACATCTCGATACAGATGTCGTACAGTTTGGTATATTTTTTTTATAGAAATTAATTCACAGTCGATTGTAATCGTGCACAGAGGGCTTTGACAACTCTAAACTATTATTAACGTTGGTTATAATAATATCAACTCATTCAATATTGTTCTATTCGCTAAGGCATCTTAAGCCACCGATCACAATGCTTAGTCATTGTATGTTTGTGATTATGATGCTTTGAAGGGAAATAAATTTCCTCTGTATTTTAATTCACCGCTTAAGTAATAAAACCACTTAAGAGCGTATCTTAAGAGGCTCATTTTTCACTCGCCTATCGTCAACATCGAGCATGGTTTAAAAGCTTGTTACTTCCTCTAACGCAATCCGAAGATGTTTGACGAAAAGGCAACGAGAAAAAAGAGAGATAACGCCTGAAAACTCTGTTAGCATTCGGTAATTCCGTGATTTACTCGAATATTTTACAAAACTTGTTCCAGGAAATAAGTGTTTATTTTGAAACCCCTAAATGTTTTTGAAAAAAAAAATGTCGTCATTTAGAATCTTGATTAAGGCTTCTATTGTTATACTTTTTTGACTTTTAAATTTTTGAGTAAGTAAATTATGAAGTGTCAAAGTTCATGCAAAATAGCAGATTTTCAGAGGTCTTTACTGGATCACTTTTACACAAATTTATAAATTGATTTCAATAGAAGTCTATATAATATCCACTAGATACTGTTTCCAAAATATCTAATGCAAAATGTGTAATAACGTCATAATCGCGTAGGGCGGTTGTATGAAAAACAGTGAAAATATATGTCGAGTTGCATCCCCCTAAGTGGTTTTCTTTTCGTTCCTTAAAAATCAAAACTAGTGTTCACTAGAAGACTCGATGGACGTCGTTCTTTTGCGAACGTGCTATTCTATTCAATTTTTTATTAATGGCAAATAATGTCGATGTCGAGTATTCTGACAATGTCAAAAGTAAATTGGATAAGCAAGTGTGTATATCGAATCGTTAACAGAAAGAATTAGAATATCAGAAACATAGTAACTGTATTTTTTTTTTTCAATTCGATCCAGTTGGTATTTCCTAAGATTAGCGCGTTCAAACAGACAACCTCTTCAGCTTTATTATTTTACTAGTGTAGATGCTTCGAGCGCACGGCATTTTATTCTTTCAGATAAAACTAAGAATGTTTGCAAGCATTCTCGCTGACTCGATTCTCTCCGGAATTTGTATGTTAAAGGCAAACGACTGAAATGGAATATTTTCTTGAGTTTCTGAACAATGTGTGCTCAAATTCTTATGTTTTTACCCTCTGTTAGTTCTTGTTTTAAAGTTTTATTTTCAAGAAAATTCTGTCTGACATTCGTGAAATAATATTTTGTCGGTTCAGCTGAAAGGTTATATTTCTTTTTTCTTCTTTATGGAGGATGTTAAGGCTGCATATCGTTGAGGGATTATTCTATTAAACGTAGGTTCCTCCATATAAACTTTAACCTTTTGACGTGCGTAATTAGAGACACAATAGTAAGACAATGGCTTCCGGGCGCCGGCTACCGCCTGAGCGTTAATGAATTAAACACCTGTTTTGTCCTTTTAGGGAGGAATTTTGGAAAATCCTCTCTTAGTGCTCACCTACGTCATAAAAGGTAACCTTGTGCAAAATTTCACGTTCATAATCTCAGTAGTTTTGACTGTGCGTTAATATGCCCTTTGCTCCATAGTTCGGTCTTCGTCAGAATTGTTATTAAGTTCTCTTAATGATTTGATATTTTTCATAGTATTTATTAGTTTATATTTTTTTTTCTGTTTGAAGTGTCTACGTGTGTGTGTGTGTAAGTGTGTTTGTGTGTCTAGTGTTGTGTGTGTGTGTGTGTGTGTGTTTATTGTGCAAACCTACCACTGTGTTGTCTTTTTTAACCCAAAGGTTGACTGCTAGAGAATGCCTTGTTGCATATTAAGTCCGCCTATGTACCACATGTATACATGAAGTTTTTATTAAATAAATAAATATTTCAGTCAGTCACTAGTTTCTCCTTTTATATTATGTAGTTTAGTGGCCCTGACAAAAGCAACTGAAGGAACACATGTAGGTTTTAGTCAGTAAAAATTTGACACGCCCTCTCGCTCCACCCAGAGCAGGAAGAGCTATTTCATGATTTCACAACCTAACAAAAGATGTCACTAGGCCAACAGCTGTCTAACATAACTGGTGGATGAAAAGGATATGATGCCACATACGGAACCGAAAGGAAAATGGCACAGATTGATGTAAGAGAACCGCCATTGTTGTAGTTACTCAATTTTAGATAGTATCGTGGTTGGCAACTAATGGTGTCTATGATGTGAACGGCACGTTTTGTGACTTGACTGGTCTTTATAGGGTTATGGTGACTAAATACTCTTATTGTTGGGTAATGGTGACTAAATACTGATTTTGTTAGTCAGGCATCGATCTGTCTTATTTTTTTTTATTATTATGGATAGGCTCGCGTTTGACCATTATCTCACCTGATGGTAAGCCATGATGAGGCCGAAGATGGAACACGCTACACACAACAACTTAAAGACCCCTAAGTTTTATTTAGTCATTCATTGTTCCTTCAGTTGCAATTCCTTCGAACATTCCCGCAGCATAACTTAGTTATATATAACGCCTGATTAGCGTGGACTGGCCTGGACTCAACTTCATTGACGCGGTAATGTGAACTCGACCAGACCACTTCGCTAATTATCGCGATAAGTACCTCTGACAGCAGATAAGGGTGTCATATGGACATGCTGTTAGCGTTACTACATTAGGATGCTAAACTAGTATCTATAATACGCATACATCGTCTTCTATCATCTACGTATATAATTATATAAAAGGAGTAACTGACTGACTGACATATCAACACACAGCTACACAAAAAAGAACTCGTTCGTATCACAAAAAAAAATGTAAAACCGATCGGCGCGAAAAATGGCGCGAAAAAATGAATATATTATAAGAACGACAGATTCCAAATTCAAATGTAATATTGTTTTTTTTTTTATTGTAACAGTATTTATGGCCAGACTCTAAGCACTCTAAGTAAGTATGCGTTTCTTGAGTATTTATGTCATAATCGTCAACGGAATGACCACTATTAGCGTGTTTTATACAGCAAATGACTAAATGCATCAAAATTTATAGCTATTGTTGCATTATTTTTATATTTCTTTAGATTTAATAGGTTTATTTTTTGCAATACACAACTACATTTTTTTATTAGTTCACCTTTGTATTAGTACAGGTGACATCATTTAATGACTTATTCATAAGTAATATTATGATTCATTTCATTACAGTCGCCTCGTCTTACAGAAATAGCCAAATGTTCTTCACTTAGGTACATATTAGTAATTTTAAGGCATAATAAATTGCATGTAAGTTCCAAAATAAAAATAAAAACTTCACAAAAGTACGTCTGAAAACTTTGGCAAGTGTTACCGTCCAAGGGGATGCTTGGACGGTGAGCAATGGGTAGCTCGCCGACCGCCATTCTGGTAAGGATCAAGCCCGAGTCGAACGGCGCGTTTATGATCCACGCACGCCTCAAAGAGGTGTCAGCAAAATTACCGTGGCCCTGGATAGAAAAGGACAGCTGAAAGAACAACGGAATATAGGTGATGTTTAGTCAGAAGTCTGATAATCCATTTCGTTCCACCCAGAGCGGGAGATGTTATTTGATGAATTCCCACCTCAAAACAAAAAAGGTGTGAATAGAAATAAAAACTTTAAAATCGATTATCACGTTATCTTTTTCGAACTATACCGCAGCTCTGGCACAGACAATAAATCCTGGCTCAAAAACACAAATTGACAGATTACGCCTGTCGATGGCAGATGCAAGTAGGTACCTGGCCGTGTCCTCGTGGGGGCGATCGGTGGCAGCGATCTCTCGCGCCGGGCCTTGGTACAGGCCATGGTCCGGAGCGAGGAGGAGTGGCAGGCAGTTGCCTCCTTCTGCGAAGCAGTAATGCTAGCAAAGGAGGCGGCCAATCGCGTGAGGCAACGGTCCTCACGCCCTAACCCGCCGCCGGGATTCCGATCCCGATTTCCGGCCACCGTACGCGCGGGCTTGCGGACGGTGAGCAATGGGTGGCTCGCCGTCCGATCGTCCAGTAACCGTCCGGACTGAGCCCAAGTCGTCGACGGCGCGTAGTGTTCCACGCGCGCCTCAAGGATATGTCAGCTACCGTAGGGGCCCAGCTGGGTCGAAGCCTACTGGGGCCATGGGTGATGCGAAAGAGATCCCCGCGGCCCTGGAAAAAATTGGCAAAGAAGGAACAGGAGTGGGTTTTTAGTCAGTAAAAGTCTGACAATATCTCTCGCTCCGCCCAAGAGCGGGGGATGTCATTAGATGATTTTCTCACCCGAAAAAAAAAAAGTACTTAGGTATCTACCTGAGTTTATTTTTTTGCTGGAATTTTACGAGTGTTTAAGTTAGCCGCGGTGACTCTTTTGAAGGATCGCAGTCGTGTAATAGTCTGCAAATCTATATACATATAATAAATCTGTAGAAGTTTTTGTGCGCGCATCACGTAAAATGTACGAAATTGATGTAGATAACTTTTATACATTAAAATTTGTGTGTAACTTGATATATTACTTAGGCTGTTTTTCATCGCAATCGGTTGACTATATCGAAAGATATACTACATTTAGTGACTGTTAGGCGGTACGAAGTTCGCCAGATCAGCTAGTAGACAATATAATCCAGTTTCTATTTGATATCTTCACAAATGGATGTCTCTCAATCTGGAAATCTTTTAATCGACTGTGGTCCCAGATTGACCGTTGAAAAACAATCTGACCAAATGGGGCTTCCTCGACCCATCTCTAAACAGTGCCAGTGGAGCCGCTGCACAGGACATGCGTCACCTGCTATCCTGCACAACCACCTGCACTTTTCAGGGTTTACACGAGGCCAATAAAAGCTGTACAGGTTGCCAATACTGGTCAGAAAAAAAACATTGAGTCCATCGACACGAAAAGAAGAAGACAAATGGATGTTACAGATTTATTGGTGTTTAAGAGATAAGAAGCGTGAGATAAAGTTCCACCACTGGGATTCCAGAGTCATGTACTAGATCCATGATGCACGACGCTCAAACGGTAATCGTTTGTGCGTCGAAGTGTCTGAGACCTGGTTATTTTAATTTCCATAACCAAACTCTCCCAATCAAAAAGACACCTTATTCTCCCATACTTAAATCTCAAAACTCCTCAGGCTCAAGCGCACCACCGTCTCCAGCCAGGGAACATGACCAAGAGGTCCTGTCACGGCTCAGCAGCACGGCTGAGAAGCAACGAGCCACGTTACGTCATCAAGAGTTGCAGCTACAGGAGAAGCAGCAGCTGATTGACAGTGTGAGTTGTTACACTAATATCTATTATAAAGGCGAAAAGTCCGCGCCTGTGGTTGCTGGGAATCGCCATCGCCTTAAGACTCCGGACGCCCAGCCCCCCTAGCCAAGTTGCAAACGATAAACGTGAACGCTTAGTAATCTCCAATAGATTTTCAACTTTATACCTAAGAGCATAAAGTTGAAAATCTATTAAAGACTACTGAGCGTTAGCGACCGGAACGAACGAAAACACTATGTAATCTTCAATAGATTTTCAACTTTATATCCAATAACATAAAGTTGAAAATCTATTAAAGACTACTGAGAGTTTACGTTTATCGTTTGTGACTTGGCTAGGGGGGCAGGTCGTCTTCAAAACAATATAATATGCAAAATAATGTTTGAAATACGTCTCCTTAGAATTCATGGCGCGTAAAGCTACGTTTATGTAGCGAGCGTGTTAGTAATAGCGTTCTTTGTCATGAAACTTCTCAAGCCATTGACGGATCAAATTTAGTTTGGAAGAATTTCTTATTGATGCTCCTTTTCCCAGAACATTCCTACAAATGGTATGCCATTTATGACAAATCGTGTACTCGATAACATGGAAATGTTGTCGTCAACGAGAATGGTGGACTTCCATGGAAACTTTCCTCCCCTAATTAACCCCTTTTAGTGAAAAATTTAATAAGGATTCCTTGTGCAAAAATGCTTCTATTATTCTTCGGGTTAAGCTAGACAACACGCAGGTCTGTGTGAATGTACGGTTTGTTAGTAAGTAAAGACTTTTTTGGTGTGAGAAATTGACAAGTAAATTCTTCCGCTCTAGGCAGAGCGAGATAGTGTCAGACTTTTACAGACTAAAACCTAGTTCCAGGCTACGGTAACTTTTTTGTAACAAACCCACAGAGAGCTTGGATTTTCTTTATCGTAATCGAATGCCACAGATCCTCAAAAACTTTCATAACACATAAAAAACGGGTATTGAGATAAAAATGCAGTTATATTTGCGTTTTTATTTATTTATTTATTTATTTAATCTTCATGCAACATTATTGTACAAATGCGGACTTAATGCCTGAGGCATTCTCTACCAGCCAACCTAGGGTGGTGAAGAGACAATATGGTAGGTGCATAAAAAGAAAATTATATGTTTTTATTTATTTATTAAAACTATATTAATACTACTATTTTTTATTTAAAAAATAACTTATTTACAATACTAAAATACATATATATGCTAAAATTATAGATTAATAAATAAAAAAATCTATAATCTATAATATATAAAAAAATAAATAATTAAAAAATATCTAGTGGCTAATTATAAAAAATATCAAATCATTAAGAGTACTTAATAACAATTCTGACGAAGTCCAAACTAAGGTTGAGAGGACTTCAACTAGTAGTTCCGAATTTCACGCTTGAAGGAAAATTTACTTTCAGCTTTTTTGATGTCAAGGGTTTTTATTCTCTACCGATCGACAAAAGCGCCCTAGCTATATATAGTGTGCGCAATATTACCTGAAAAATTAATAGACTATCATAACCCAATTTTTCCTGATGTTACAGTTTTTTTAAAACATGTGTGTTACTTTTTTTTTCGTGGAAAAACATCAAATGTTTCATCCCGCCCTAGATGAAGCGAAAGGGAATGTCAGTCTTTTACTGACTATAATCTACCCATGTTCCTTCAGCTGCCCTTTGTGTTCCAGAGCCGCGGTAACTCTTTTAAATTAGCCTAAAGCCGCGTTCCCACTTTATCGTGAGACAAATAATCGTGTAGTTTTTAGAGTCGTGGCTTATATATACAATATTTAAATGGAGGTGTTCACATAAAGGACGACACAAATTACTGTCGTCTACGACTTTTTTTACGGTAACGACAGCTTGTCATGATAGTGGGAACAGCTAGCACGACAGTCGTAATAACGATAAAAATTGGTCAAGACTGAGCCACGACAAACTGTGGTTATAATTGGAATAGCAAGAGACAATTATAAGTAGTCGTCTGACGATAAATTAACCGTCGTCGTCATCGTGAGTTTTAAACTTCATTTGTATACATTGGGAGGTATGCGGAACAGAGAGTAAAGTCCCGCAAACCTCCGTTGAAAAGGGAGGATCCTCCAACCAGACGGGTGTTATGTCTGGTGGGCAACTGCCCGATAGATGACTGCAGTTTGGCAGAAGATAATGTGAAAATATGTATGTAAATTTTCTTGAATAAACCATTTAAAAAAAAAATGATTTCCGGCTGTTCTATATGTTTTAAACGCGCGGAGAACTTTAATTGCGCGATGCAGGATTAGTTCTTATGTGACGCCATAGATGTCGCTACAACCGTTACCACATAGTGGGAACGCGGCCTAAGAGTACAACATAAAACGATTACGATACCAGCTCCTACCAATTTCATATAATCTACAAAATTGTCTTGTAACGACACACAAGTGAACTATAGTTTCCTAACTAAAGAAAAAATAACCCTGTAATAAAGTTTTGACATCCCCCCAAAGGACTTCAAAACGTCTTTTGACCCGAAACGAATTTGTCCTGAATGCCTAGTACAAGTTTGTTTGTCGTTAAAGGGATGCAACTCGACGTACATTTTCACTGTTTTTCATACAACCGCTCTTACGCGATGATGACGTTATTACACATTTTTCATTAGATATTTTGGAAACACAGTATCTTGTGGATATTATCTAGGCTTCTATTGAAATCAATTTATAAATTTGTGTAAAACTAATCCAGTAAAGACCACTGAAAATCTGCTATTTTGCATGAACTTTGACACTTCATAATTTATTCAAAAATTAAAAAAGTCTATAAAGTATAACAATAGAAGCCTTGCAAATTTAATCAAGATTCTGAATGACGACAATTTTTTTCAAAAACTTTTACGGGTTTATAAAAAAACAAATTTAGTAAAATATTCGAGTAAATCACGGAATTACCAAATGCTAACAGAGTTTTCAGGCGTTATCTCTTTTTTTTTTTGCGTTGCCTTTTCGTCAAACATCGCGTTGGATTGCGTTAGATGAAGTAACAAGCTTTTAAACCATGCTCGATGTTGACAATAGGCGAGTGGAAAAGGACCCTCCTAATGCATTCGGCACGTTTATAGTATACCGTTCGGCGCTCCGATTGGTCCGCTCCAAGCTCTTAACCAATCCGTGCGTTGAGTGCGAGGTGTTTTTACGTTAACGCAATCGAAACGTTTTCGTTTGACTCTTTGATTGGTTAAGGCGTATAGTCCCTTGAACAACTGGCCGGAGTTAAATGCACACATCCTCGTTCCACTGCCGCCTGCGCCCACATAGAGCCCCGCTGACCTTTAAAACCATTTTTTTTTGGCGAAATATTGATTGATTTACATATGCTATGTACATTCTGAATCTTCAGGTGGGATGGGGTCGGCACTGGTTTATATCAATTTAAAAAAAAAACTTGTAAACATATTTCTAAAGATCAAAGCCGTTTGAAAGGAGTAGGGAAAACAAGCGAAAAAATATCATGTTGTATATGAGTCTATAATAAACATTTTTTTTAAACCTATTGACCTAGTCGTTACTGAGGAGTAGCCTTCAGAGAGTCACTGTTTTATGGCATTGCTCGGGAGCTAGGGCCTTAAGAGAGCTTTTAGCAGGCCAATCGGAGCGCCGAACGTCATTAACGTGTCGATTGCGTTTACGTTTAAACAATTAGCACTAAGGACTCTGAACAAAATTACGAGTTAGAACTTTTCCATTGTAGTTTCAAGTGACAAAGTCTTTGTAATATTACTTGTTCTCGCATTTAACGTTAACTTTTTAGCTGTAAATCCTTCAGGACTTATAACTCTGTTTAAACTTTGTAGCTTTAAAAGATATGGAGGCTCCTTTTTGGTGTCTTTCAACGAGACATTTTTGTTTCATCAAAGTTTCTTAATTGAAGCTCAACTTATTATGTACATTTTTTTTCTGTGCCTGACTGGTAAGGTACTACAGTGATTTTAGTATTCATGTTATTAAACTACGAATTTCGGATTTGCTTAACTCAATTCCGGCAAGTCCGTTCCATTATTGAAACACTACACGTACGTCGATATGCCACCGGTTCTTGGTACAGGCCATGGTCCGGGGCGAGGAGGAGTGGCGGGCGGTCGCCTCCTTCTGCGAAGCAGTAATGCTAGCAAAAGAGGCGGCCGATCGCGTGAGGCAACGGTCCTCACGCCCCAATCGCCGCCGGGATCCCGATCCCGATTTCCGGCCACCGTAGGCGCAGGCTTGCGGATGGCGACCAATGGGTGGCTCGCCGTCCGACCGTCCGGTAACCGTCCGGACCGAGCCCAAGTCGTCGACGGCGCGTGCTGTTCCACGCGCGCCTCAAGGAGATGTCAGCAACTGTAGGGGCCTAGCAGGGTCGAAGCCTACTGGGGCCAAGGGTCTGATTCTGAAAGGAAGACTCGGCCCTGGTACGAAAGGCAACGAAGGAACAGGAGTGGGTTTTTAGTCAGTAAAAGTCTGACACTATCTCCCGCACTGTCATAAGATGATTTTCCCACCGAAAAAAAGAAAAAAAAAACTGGTTCATGGTAGACATCCCACCCACACGCACAAAATGTTTTGGTTTTCGAATATGTTAATTCGCGTACAGCTAAGGAGTGGAATATTCTGCCGGAATCTGTGTTTCCTGATAGTTACAACCTGGGGGTTGAATAGGTTACTTCTAGGCTAGCGTGCTCCATCGTCGGCCACATCATCGCTTACCATCGAGTGAGATAATGGACAAACGCGAGCCTATCCATAATTAAAAAGAAGATGAGTCTCAGTGAATCTTTAGAATAAAGATCTTACCTTACCTAGTAAACGTCTTCAGCCTATGGCCAAGTCTATATTTAGGCTGAAACCTTTTCATGAGACTCCCAGCCTAACTTTAGCGCGACTATAAATCCCGCCATTCCCCATTAAGGCTCGAACGAGGCACTGTAAACATTATCTCAAGTTAACAACCTAGTCTTTATGAGTACAGCGATAAGGTTGAATGTCGCACTAAAGTGAAATGAGGCTGTAAAGACAGTCTTTAATGGGGTTGATAACAAAAAGTCTATTGCGTCGTGTAGTTTAGTGTTTCGAATGCCTAAATAGGTGTTTATATGAAGGAGATCAATGCTGAACAAGCTAGGTTTAATATTAGCTTCGCCCGCGTGAAATAGGTTTCTCCATGCAAACTTTGGACCCCCGTTTCATCCCTTAGGTGGCGAATTTCGGAAAATCCTATATTGTTTGGTCACTACAATTAGTCTGACTGCTGAAATATAACTTTGTAATAGTTACCTTTAAAAATCAGACATGTAAAAATAAGTAAAGTTCATTATTATTTTTTTGAGCTTTAAAGTGTCTGACAGAAGTTTTGATCCATGGAAAGTGTCTGACACTTCTGATACTACTTTAGAATAATATCCTACAAAACATCTATAAAAATCAGCCATAAAAATTTAAGTTAAGTAACTCGTTATGTTTAGTTCCCTTTTTCACCTCGTACTGCCAAAGTTCTCCAAGGGGGAGCTCCACAAGTACACAGGTATTCAAAGCACATGAGACGCTACTGAGAACCTAAGGTTTCATCCATGTGAAAATAAGTTATGTCTGACAGCTCTGGGATCTTGGTCTAATACCATAAACACTGAAATTGGTTTTATTTTGCTAGCTTTTAAATTAACAAAGATGTCACTGAAACTCCGGAAACTTTTCTTCAAATAGCTCCTTAATTAACTAAGATATAGAGCTGATATCTACTCAATCCTACTATTAGCACAGAACTATTAGTAACCTCTACAATATTTATTTAATTCTTTATGCACACAAAAGTACAGAGGCAGACTAAATGTAACATAGATTACGATATTGGTTCCCATCGGGGGTAGTTTTGCTAAAAGTACGGCTTGACCCTTTCACACTCCTAGTCACAATAGTTTCGGCTGTGCGTTGATATGTCAGTCAGTCAGTTTCTCCTTTTTATAAATATAGTACGATGAATAGACGTACACAGAAATATTATGTAGATACATCGTATGTCAAAGGCTTTTCAATACGAACTAGACATAGAATGTGAGAAGAGCAGGCTGGAAAGTAAAATGGCCATTTCTGTAGCAAAGAAGCATTCTTAGCGAGTATTTTGATGCATTTGCAAGCTTCTCGTCCCTATATTAGGGTAGTGTAGTCTTTGGACGTATGAAAGTGTTCATATGCACGTTCCACATTTTTCAATGAGAACCTTTGCAACCGAGTTCCTTTTTCGTATTGAAACAACTTGAAGTGAGGTTTTAGACATAGATGAGGTATTCATTCTGGATGGCGATTATGACGGTATGTCACGTAGAGCGTATATCCTACATATCTCACTACTTACTATTCTTCATAACCATTTCAGCTGAAAGACGTCCACTGTTGGACATAGGCCTCCCCAAGTGTCGCCATAATGACCGGTCCTGTGCGTCCGTAAGACGCAGCGTTGGAAGGCCTCCCACAATGTGGACGCATGACCTGGTGAGGGTCGCGGGAATCCGATGGATGCGAGACGCACTACTATTATTAAGGCGAAAATTTGTGTGTAAATGTGTGTGGAGGAACCACGGGCGCTCAGAGTGGGGACTCTCTTCGCCCACGAGCATGGGCCTCACGTGCTGCCGTGCGCAGTGAAGCTCAGGGGAGACCGTTGCACAGTTTCCTCAGGGATGTGCCGTTGCACAGAGGGTGTTCCCGAATGGTATTTTAAGAGGTAACGGCGCACCTTCTATGTGCTAATGCTGATCACCGGGGTGGTTTTAGTGAGGTAAAAATACCACAATCCCGGGACTTATCCCCAAAGTCCGGGCGCCTTTTGAAGGTTTCCCCTCGAAAACAAAAAAGAAGTTATGTGGGTGGAGCCGCTGACATAAGCTAGTAGACCGCTAGGGCCGATGCACTCTAGAGCTGCGGGAGGGTTCGAAAGAGTCACCCCTGCCTTGAAACACAAAGGGCAACTGAAAGAGCATGTTGGTTATAGTCCGTAAAAGTCTTGACTCTTCCTCATGGGTGTAGACCCAGAGCGGGAGAAGTTATTAGGAAATCAAATGATTACTCAATCTCAAAAACAAAATATGGTCGTAAGTACGAGTATATCTAATGGAAGTTTTAAAAGGCCGAATAAACCAATATTCCTATCACCAACTTTTATAACTTCTTCAAATAATGAAAAGTAAAATTCAAATCGCGCCTGGCATCCTTATTTTTTGATCAAATAACTTCTTCCGCTCCGGGTGGAGCGCGAGGGCGTGTGAAAATTTTACCGACTAAAAACTTATTCAAATAATGAAAAACTGGTCAAGTGCTAGGCGGATTCGCACACGAAGGGTTCCGTACTACAATATTAAAAACGTGCAAAAAAAAAAAACTCAAAATGTCATTTTTTGTATTTTATAACTTTTATTTTATTTGCTGAAGTAGCGGCAATAAAAATCACATTCTGTAAAAACTACAATTCTTTACTTTTTACGGTTTATGAGATACAGCCCGCTGACAGACTCACGGATAGACGAACGGACAGCGGAGGCTTAGTAAAGGTAGAACACGTGGGTTAAGTACACCGAAATGGGCGCGTCGGTCTCCATACATTTTATATGGCAACTAGACTTGCAGAGCTACATTAGATCCACGCCACGCAACGCGCCGTTACGTATAAATCAGGTGTGGTCCACGTGTGCGTCGGTCTAGTGTAGTTCTCGCTTAATAGGTCTTGTTGACACCCTCTGAATACGGAACCCTAAAAAGTAAAATTCAATTCGCGCATAGCATTTCTGCCGATAGCTTGCGATTGTTAGTGATAGATTGGTTCAATAAGGCCCGTCGCTGCGCACATCCCTTCCATTTTATTGAAATGTCTCTCTCTTTTATTAAAATTCTTTGGAATATTTTCAAGCGCTGCGCGACTGTGATGTTATTATTCAGAATGTGACACAATCTTTTACGAGATAAGATGGTTTTGTTGATACTTGATTGGTTTGTTAGGCAAATATTTTTTTGTCTGTGGAAGTGTACGTCTATGAAAGAAACACTTTTTTCGGAAGTGTACATCTATGGCTTACTTTTGCTAAAACATTAAGGGTCGCGTGGCCTTAAACTTGGCTATGAACTACTTTGCTTGGCTTGGCTTGGCTTATGCTTGTCTATTTTATTCAAATCTATTAGCACACAATACCGTGCCGACGTCTTTATGTCGATACCGTTACCGGCCCACGCTGAAAACCAGCGCCGTAGACTCATCGCATTTTGCGTGTGGTCACGGCATTATGCTGAGCGTTCGGCCGTTTTGCGCGGATGTGGCGCATATTTCTTCAACATAATGTACTTATAATTTGTTAGTTTTAAATTTGCGCCTTGTTCCGCCAAATAAAATGTTTTTCTTTCTATATAAATTCTTGTTAACCGGTGTTGTCCAAAAACTGTGTAATGGTCTATCCAATAGTTGGCTATGTTGTAGCGACATCTATGACGCCACATAGGAACTAAAATACAAAATCCTGTATCCGCACGATTAGAACATAATTATATCTATAACAGCTTGAAATTAACTTTCTGACAGGCTGCTCAATGCTCATACGAGTAGCTTAATTAAGTTCATGTTGTTACGTTCTATGTTCGGCTAAATGTAATTTCTTTTTTTATGTATGTTTTTCGATTTGTCGGTCAATTGTGGACCGAATTTGAAAATTTTTTTTTGATGCTTCTGAATTGGTCCCATAGAAATATTGTTATGATCTGATCATGAACTTCGAAGATATGGAACAGAACTCCTCATAGGATCACAGCAGAACCGTCGTAACAAGTAAAATTGCTTTGTTTATACGTGTAGTCGATGACTGACTGAAAGAAGTATGATGAAGCCTGAAGTTAGGCACCGGAACTCAGTAATAAAGTAATGTAATAGCGTGTTTGGGATTATTAGAATTGTCATGAGATGCACTCTGGCTATAAGGTATTTAAGTTTGGCTGAAGGGTACTTTTTAGTGGTGGTAAGTACCATAACTAAAAAGTGTAAAAAAAAATATAAGTAACCGACTTCAATGTAAAAAAAACACTGAAAAGTGCAAAATAACTTAAATTTCGGAAGTCGGTGTTAAATAACGAAGAGTCAAACTTATAGAACACCGACTTCCGAAATTAAAGTTATTTTGCACTTTTCAGTGTTTTTTTTTTACATTGAAGTCGGTTGTATTTTTTTTTGTAAAAAGTTTTTTATACTTTATAAGGTCCGATGGGACTGGCATCTACATTTGTAAGAAAATCCCTAATTCAAAATAAAGCGAGAGAAAAAAAAAGCTATCGGACAATTGCCCAGACCACAACACTCGTCTGGTCGGAGGATGCCCCCTTTTGCTGTGAAGTTGGTGGGACTTTACACCCTGTTCAGTATACCACTAAAATGTTTTCAAACTGCATTCAGTTACTATCCCATTATTATCATACAAAACCGTAGAAGTAATCACATTACTCTAATGTATTTATTTATTTAACCAGAACGGCAAAATGATAATTACACTGATTAGATAAGACACATTAAGCTGTTGATCCTCGCATTAACGCCGGCGTTCACGCGCTATTGTCTTACTATTGTGTCTCTAATTACGCACTCAAAAGGTTAAAGATGAAACAACACAAACATGATAAAACCTCTCACTCAGTCTTCTGTCAAATCACTAGACTTTCAGTCAGTATCTCCTTTCATTCATCAACGAACAGATCTAGTCCAGGACTGGATTCAAGGAGAGCGCGAATGGCACTCAAGCGATTAACATTCGCGGAATAAAGCTAGGAACTACATTAGACTGACGCACACGTGTAACACGCCTGATTTGTACGTAGAACGATGTCGCGTGGCGTGGATCAAGTGTAGCTCTACAAGTCTAGTTTCCATATAAAATGTATGGAGACCGACGCGCCCAGATTGGCGTATGTGGCTTGCGTGTGCACAGTGTAGTTCTACCTTTAGTGACATTGTTTTTTTTTTTCGGTGGGAAAATCATCTTATGACTTCCCCCGCTCTTGGGCGGAGCGGGAGATAGTGTCAGACTTTTACTGACTAAAAACCCACTCCTGTTCCTTCGTAGCCTTTCGTACCAGGCCCGAGTCTTCCTTTCAGAATCAGACCCTTGGCCCCAGTAGGCTTCGACCCTGCTGGGCCCCTACGGTTTGCTGACATCTCCTTGAGGCGCGCGTGGAACATTACGCGCCGTCGACGACTTGGGCTCGGTCCGGATGGTTACTGGACGGTCCGACGGCGAGCCGCCCATTGCTCGCCGTCCGCAAGCCCGCGCCTACGGTGGCCGGAAATCGGGATCGGGATCCCGGCGGCGGTTGGGGCGTGAGAACCGTTGCCTCACGCGATCGGCCGCCTCCTTTGCTAGCATTACTACTTTGCATAAGGAGGCGACCGCCTGCCATTCCTTCTCGCTCCGGACCATGGCCTGTACCAAGGCCCGGCGTGAGAGATCGCCGCCGCCGATCGCCCCACGAGGACACGGCGTTGCTCTTCCCAAACGGGGCACACCTCCACCGTGTGCTCTACCGTGTCCTCCGGGTGGTCCACGCAATGGCGACACCCGGGTGTTTCTTCCGCACGGATCCGGTGCAGGAACGTCCCGAACTTACCATGTTCGGTGAGGACATGCGTCATGCGGAAGGTAAGGACGCCGTGTTGCCTTTCCAGCCCCTCCTCAAAGAGGGGACTTACCGCCATAATTACGGCGTGCTCAGCACTGGGTTGCGATAGTCGCTGTCGCCATACCTTTAGTGACATACGTAACGCAACCTTACGGCAACGTGGCACCGTAAATAATATTTATGCCGTCTTGCCCAGCTTTAGTTATGAGGGATAAAATTTGCACAGCTCTTCATACAAACTAGGCGAGTCGATGGTTCCGTGTATGGTTTTGCAAGCAGTTACAAGCTGATCAAAAACTCGTCTAAATTGGAGCGAAGTAAAGCTAAAGACCTAATAGAAATTTGGTTGAATACAAATACGGATAGTCCCCAAAACTACGTTTGTAGAAATACCTTAAATATGCTTTTGGATTATTTCTATCACAAGAATTCTCGTAGATAAGTATTCCAAACACAAGAGCCTTGAATCTTGTTTATTTCTAACAAGTTGTGTTAAATAAATATTATAAAGGAGATTTATGGGCGTTTTGTATATTTGTTAATCCTTCGCACCCAAAATGGCTGAACGGATTCGGATGACATTTGGCACAAGGGCTCTTAATAAACTAGTGCGGTTCACCCTCAACGATTGCATCACTGCTTACCATCAGGTGGGATCGCAGTCAAGCAATAGTTTATATCATTAAAAAAAAAACTATAAGTATCCTGGAATAAAGACATGATCCATTTTATTGTGGGAGTATGTTTCTTTAGGATCATTTTCTACTTTCACGACAAAGCGGCTGATAGAAGCTAATATAACATTATAAGGAAATATTCACACAGCATTCTCTTCCACTGATTTATTAACCAGATAATCGTATTACATAAAGAGTTCGAGGCTAATGGGAAGTTCCCTCATCGTACAAGTAATTGCTAATCGAATGAAAATCAAGCCGTTGTGCAAAGTGCCGGTAATGTAGCGGATGGCATACGGAACTGCATTATTAGTAGGCTCGTCTAAAACCATATCATGGAGTCGTGTGTTTATATCTTGATCGATTTGTGTGTGTGTACATTTTACTGGTTCCCTGGTTCGTTTGAAATACAATTGAACCCGGAAAGGTGGTGCTGCAGGCGGGTTATCAATTTTTATTTTGACGAATAAGTAGCTTACGTACAGGATAACGTCCTTCGGGACCGCTATTTGTGATATAATCCTTAATCATGATATATAGGTTCTTTTTTGCTAGCCTTTTCTGTGTCACTCCTGGGCAAAGGCCTACCTCCATTACTTCCATTTTGGAGGACTGGAGCTCTGGCTAAATCTGTCCAGTTCGTCCCACCATCTCCTTCGTGGTCTGCCGCGACCCCGTCTCACTAACACAGCCCACCTTTCAGGGCACCACCCCTGTGCTACTTTGATCCACAGTCGGTCAAGCGTGCGTCAGACAGACATTTCGGGGAGTCTGCATTCGTATTGCACAATTTTATTCCGCCGAGCCCGTTCCATTGTCGGACCACAAGACGACCGGCGTCGCACCACTGGTACACTGTGACATCCCACCCACAAGTACTAAACGTTTTGGGAACACTATTATTAATAGGCTCGCGTTTGCCTACTATCTCACTTGATGGTAAGCGACAATATGGTCGCGATAGAGCACGCTTGCCTAGAAGTAACCTATTCACTCTTCAAAGTCAAAGTCAAAGTCAAAGTCAAATATTTATTTGCAGATAAATATGGTTATAAAAGTTCTTACAATGGTTATATATAATAGTTGCTTAACATATTTAATCATAACATAATGACATGCAAATTTTTTACAGGTAAAATTAATTAATTATTATTCCAATTGTAGTACAAATAAACAAATTATTATTAATTAAATTTGAACTGAAGGAATTCTTTTATAGTATAAAAGGGATTCTCAATTAACCACCTGCGTAAGGCCCTTTTGAAGCGGACCATTGGAAGTTTCTTAAATCGGTCTGGAATCTTATTATAAACTTTAATGCACATGGGGTAACAACTTCGCCTATATAGATCCGTTCTCATTTTAGGATTAATCAACCTATTAGGAAATCTAGTTCTGAACGAGCATTTATCTCCCAGTTTTTCAAACATCTCTGGATGAGATTTGGTAAATTTACATATTTCCTCAATATAGATACCTGTTAATGTCAGTATTCTTAGTTTCTTGAACAGTGGTTTACAGGATGTGAGTGGGTCTACATTACAAATCTTGACTAAAGACCACCAGGTTGTAGCTATTTCCGGCAGGGAATTCAATTTATCCTAACAAATCAAGGTTTACCCAGACCACCTGTCGTCCGATAGGCTTGCCTAGAAACCAGAGATGTTACAGAGGTTTGGTTCCGATTCGGAAAGGTCGGATTTTACACCTCCGATTCCGATTTCGGTTCCGACAATTGGAACTATATCGGAAGTACAAACAAGTTTATCTCCGCCCGTGCCTTCTGTCGATTACTCTTTCACCTGTTGTTTTGTTTAATAGTGTTGTGAATTCGCTTTCATTTATACGAGTACTTAACCGAGTTTTTTTTGTTGTGTTTCAATGAGAGCAGTAGTGGCCCAGTGATAACGGCTTTTCGAGTTGTAGGTCGCGGGTTCAAACTCTGGCTGACTTACTTTGTGTAATTTATTTCATCGCTATTGCTCTCAAAACGGTGAAAAAATAATGGTGAAGAAACCGGCATGTCCTAGAACCAAAAATTCGAAGACATGTAACATCCACCAACCCGCACTGGGCCCGCATGGTGGATTACTGCCCATTCCCTCTCCTAGAGAAGAGGCTTGAGTCTCAGCAGTGAGAACATTATAAGGTTGATTATGCAAGCTGTATGCTGTGTTACGTTTGACGCTTTACCTCCGACTCCGCCTCCGATATACGCTCCGATTCCAGTTCCGATATTACTACTTCCCTTACATGCATTTTGGAGAATGTGCGCAGGAATTACATGACTTGATTCCGCCATCACCTTTCTACCATCGGACAACCCGACGCACGGCGAGTGTCCACCCTTACGTTGTTGACACCTCTACCGTCCGAACTAAGCGTTTTGCCTCGTCGTTTATATCGCGTACATCGAAGGATGGAACAATTTGCCTGCAGCGGTCTTCTCGCCCGATTATAATAAATGTCTTCAAGGCTTGAGTGAATAGGCTCTTAATAAACTATTGTGATTCACCATCAGTTGAGATCGCAGTCAAGCACATTATATCATTTAAAAGTAAAAAGCTAACAGGGTTTCTCGTAGGCTAGAATTAGAAACCCCCAGCCACAAATCACCTTATCACTTCCATGTGGCCATGTATTCCGGTGTTTACATACAAATAACTTCGATACAAGGCTACGCGGGTATCACCAAGGCCAACCCTGGGGAGTCCACTCGTGTTATCATTATCAGTTACTGTCATGTTGGTGTCTTGTTGATAAATCGTTAACCTTGTATAGTAGTAGGTAGAATCGGCTTGTTTGAAGTTATCTGAAGAAGTATTGTGATAATAGAGTGCATGTTCATTTTCACGGAGATGGAAATAAACTTTTTTTTTTAAATTAAATGTCCGACACAAGTAATTGCACCTGTGTCCTGTGCATTCACGAAGATATAAACTTACATACACAAGGCAACCAGTCCGTAACAACTATTTGTAGGCTATTCAAATACTTGTTCTGTGTGGGAATCGAACCTGCGACACACAGAAGAGCAGTCAATCGCGTAACTGCTGCACTAACTGTACCGTTATTTAGCTGAATCAGTCAAGATGACTATATTTACCCTTACACCGGTCTTGCAATAGGTATTTCTCAGTTACTGGGTTGTGGAAATCAGCTGTATCTGGTTACAGTAGGCGCGGGCTTGCGGACGGCGAGCAATGGGTAACTCGCCGTCCGATCGTCCGGTGTCCGGTGACCGTCCGGACCGAGCCCAAGTCGTCGACGGTGCGTACTGTTCCACGCGCGCCTCAAGGAGATGTCAGCAAACAGTAGGGGCCCAGCAGGGTCGAAGCCTACTGGGGCCAGGGTTCTGCTTCTGAAAGGAAGACTCTGCCCTGGTATGAAAGGCAACGAAGGAACAGGAGCGAGTTTTTAGTCAGTAAAAGTCTGAGACACCATCCCGCCCCGCCCAAGACTGGGGGATGTCATTGGATGAAAAGAAGCTGTATCCTAGACTTTAAGCCAACCCCAATATACTTGCAAAAAGGCTAAGAAAATGAAATAATAAGCTTTTAAACCATGCTCGATATTGACGATAGGCGAGTGAAAAAGGACCCCTCTTAAGTGAATTGTATTCTAGTTGAGAAATAAATGTCTGAAACCGAATTGTAAATAAATAAATGTATTTAACATTGGAAATTCATATCCGAAGAACTTGCGAGTTTGAGAACCTGTAGACCTTTGTTGCCTTTTTGAAACTTGAATTTATATTTAGCTTAATCACAACCAATAACTTCTACAATCAAAACTTTCACACTTATACCTATCACTGTTTCAGTCCATGCAAATTCTGCCCTTACAAAATGGCGCTTAACAACCCACCCCTAAAGATCAGAGCGCAAAGGTCACAGCATAAACAGCCAGTTGTAATGAAACATTTTTAATATAACATTATGAAAATCTCGTTTCGCGTGACCTTCATAGTTATTTACACCTTGAGTTATTATGCTTGGGTCCTGATGAGATGTAGAGGCCGACCAAAAATTCGGTTTCGGAAAAAGAAATGGTTTCGGCAAAAAAAGAACTTTTTATTTTATTATGGTTAGGCTCGCATTTGACCACTACGTCATCTGATGGTAAGCGATGATGTGCCCGACGATGGAGCACGTTTGCCTAGAAGTAACCTATTCACTCTATACATTCACGGTTTTATTTTCGGCTGGAGTTTCGGTTTCGGTCAAAAAGTGGCCGAATATTCTAATCGACCGAAACTAGCGTTGTTGAGCTGATGTTTATGATAGATCCTTAAAAAAGGACTGAGTCGTTCGCCTATGTATATTTTTTATGTAATCAGTGATTTAATTTTATTTGATTGTTTAATGTTTTATGAGTTATAACTATATAATTAAGCATAACTATATCGAAATATAGTTAAGAATAACTGTTTAGGGTTTAGGTTTCTTGCGTTCACGAATGTGCTAACCTCTATGAGCACAGCTTCGTCTGGCCTAGGGGGTTTCAAAATATTATTATAAAGACTGTTTTTAGATACCGAATTTATTTCCGCGTTAAAATCCCACGAGAAAACCGTTCACTTGGGCCAGTGCGCAGTCACTGCCCCTTCTCCAATTCGTCTCGCTCACATGGATTTTGCTTACTATACACTCTGTCTTACGTACTTACATGCGTCCCTACAACTGTATTACAATTACAATATTATTTTTGACAGTTTTTCTATTACCACGTCAGTTTCAGATTAGGTTACGGCCGAAACTGGAAGAAGACCCGAACATTCGGGTGGTTTCGGTTTCAAATCGTGTTTCGGTCCGTCACTAGTGAGATGTATGATGAGGTTCATGATGGAATTAGAAACTTTTTGGAGCAGACTAAAATAGACGTAGATTTTCATTTCTTATTTAGCTGTGGTAGCCAACTTGGTTGATTTTATCTTTTTTTATGTTATTAGTGTTTTGATAACTAAATAAAACATCTAATAGGAATATTTTTTAATGTAAATGTGCCAGGGTAGACCGCGAAGTTGAAATTTTCATTTTGCAGGTCAGTTTCAGGTTTTATGTTAGTTAAAATATGATTCGGACATCTTATTCATTCTAAGAGAGGGGGTGGCGGAGTGGCCACGGTCCGTTACGTGTCTTAGAATTTTTTTGGTTCTAAGACACACGATGTTTTCCTTCGCCATTTTAAAAGCAGTGGTGATTTAATTTTCACAAAGTAATGCGTCTACCAACCTACGACGTAGAATTCGTAAGTCGGGCCGTTACCACTGAGTCAACACTGTTTTCAATTAAATTAAATGAATTAACTTCATTATAATATTTTAGGCATTTTTATTTCCGAGTTTCCGACTAACATAATGGATGTTTTCTTTGCGTGTGAAATAGTTTCAGCACGCTAGCTTTAAACACAAAGTTCTTTCAAACACGTGTCAAAATACAATTGTTTTAATATCAGGTATTTAAAAATTCATTTATTTGTAGTTATAAAAAACCAAAAACTTAAAAGGTTTAAATTTTTGGACAGTTTTTGCAATTTACACCTCAATATCGGAAAATATGGTAACAAAAATTATGTTAGCCGTAAAAACATAGAATAAACTTTATTGTACACCAAAATAGTAACAAAACTTTAACACTAACTTAAATCTATGGGTACAAAGGCGGTCTTATCGCTGACAGCGATATCTACCAGACAACCTTAGGATGGACTGTAAGAACTTGTAACACGTGTATGTATTTACACAACTATATTGAATAAAACCATCATCATAACTCTCTAACTTAGAGACAAGGTAAAACGCCGTTTTTTTAAATTAAAATTACACATTTTAGCTATTATGTTATATTTAATTAATAAACTCGGGAATCTTTAAGTCAAGAGTGAATAGGTTACTTCTAGGTAAGCGCGCTCCATCGTCGACCGCATCGTCGCTTTCCATCAGGTGAGATAGCGGTCAAGCGCGAACCTATCAAGAATAAAAAAAAACACAAAAATATCTCAATAATCTAACAGTCAAAACAAACTAATTATTATTAGAATGTATAAGACACATTCTAATAATATCAGCAGTTTAGGATTACTTTTGGATTTGTGCCTTTTCCACATGAAAATTGATCTTCATGTGGCGTAGACTGAAGGATTTTGTCAGGACTTTAAGTACCGGGCAAAAGGCCAACACTGAACATCTGTGATCACCGAATTGCTTGCCAAAAGTGCTTGTTATGGCTTTTGTTCCGTAGACATCTTCAATTTTATTGGTCAATTCGAAATTCTAAGATAGTAGGAACTATTGATATAAATGATAACATGTATATATGATCTACCGGGGCCTGGGTTTTAGTTAGTAAAAGTCTGACACGCCCTTCTGCTCCGCCCAAGATCGGGAGAAGTCATTGGATGATTTCCTACCTAAAAAAAAACCTGAAAAAGTGATTCGATTGTTTAGAAATATCTATCTATAAATATGTAACTGCAGGAGAACCAAGGTTGCCGACATAGTCCTTGGAAATCATAAAATGACTGCTCCCTCTCTAAGGTCAATAGATAGCCGATATAGTAGATAGCAGACAGACAGATCGACATAGCCCTAAGAATTGCCAAACTTAAGTGGCAGTGGGCAGGACACATTGCTAACAGAACAGAATAAAATAATCGATGGGTCCGAAAGATTCTGGAAGGGCGACCGCGTACCGCCGAAGACACAGCGTTGGAAGAGCTACCAAAAGATGAACAGATAACGTGGTGCGGCTCGCGGGAATCTGCTCGATGTGAGACGCACAGGCCAGGTGTTTGATGACACTTGGGGGGAGGCCTATGTCCAACAGAGGATGCCTACGTGCCTACTGTCAACAACTTTTCTATTCCTTTCCCGGTCTATGTCCTGCAATTGACGATTTTCCACTGGGAATATTATGATGATTATTCCATTCTAGCATGGCACATCTCACTCGATGGTAAGCGATGTGGTCGACGATATTGCACGCTTGCCTATAAGTTACCTATTGACTTAAAGACCTCCTAGATTGTAGAGACTCCGGCTGCGAATTCCACTCCTTCTTTTCAGTCTGTACACTCTTGCCAGAGTGGTCGTGGTTATCACTGTGAATCACGATGAGTGATCATCTTGGTAACACGGCGCCATTCATCGCGGACTGCAGCTTTCCGAGTACATTCATAAACCGAGCACTTAGTCACAGTATAGATATGGAACAGTACGGAAACTACGTACAAATGTTCGAAACGGCACACTCACACAAACATACGCATCGACGAGACTCCTAAGCGTTTCTCGCGGTGCTGTCAGTAGCAAGAAACGCTTAGGAGTCTCGTCGATGCGTATGTTTGTGTGAGTGTGCCGTTTCGATTATTTGTACGTAGTTTCCGTACTGTTCCATATCTATACTGTGACTTAGTTGCGGCCTTGATCTGGTCTGTCCATCTCATTGGTGATCTACCACGTGGCATAACATTTTAATTTCTTTGTGTATAATACACGCTATACAAAAAGTTGAATCCGAAGTAAGACATATTGTTATCGTAATACCTGCTATAAATCTTGACATGAGGCTTAGGTCTATTTATTCATACTGATAACCAAATATCTACTACAATATTTACTTACAAAATGCAATACAAGATGCATAACGTTATCGCTGATAATATTAAGTCGACACCTGATTGATATTTAGCATTTTTATCAATTTGGGTCAGATTTATATGTGTATTGAACCAAGCTTAGCCCCAACTGATTTATAATGAATCACTGTAGAGAATTAAGCTGTACTAATAAAACACTAAAAAGTGCACGATAAATTTAATTTCGGAAGTTGGCATATGGATCTTAATCGAGGTCGCTAACAGTGAGCCTCATCAGAAGGCTGAAAGTCAGCTAAAAGAAAATGGAAAGGACTATGCTTGGAGTTTCCTTACGTGATCGAACCAAGAATGAAGATACCCGCAGGATAACCAACGTTCCAGACACAGCTCAAAGAACCGGCAAACTAAGTGAGTGATCGAAGTACGAGCCTATACCGCGGTTTTAAAGAACGTCGATTTTACTCGCGGCTCGTTGGTGCTGATCGACTAGCGAGTAATACAGTCGTATCGTAGTCGAATTGAGGTTAACATATCTCGTTCGGAGTCTGAAGCTATGTGTTATCTTGGTATTATAGCATACCACGAAATTAAGAAAAAAAAACGAACGATGCGCAGTTTTTAACGACAAGCCGAGTAAAAAATGAAGCAAACATGACGAGCCGCGAGCCAGGCTCGTCAACTCACAAAACCGCGGTATTGCAATGATAAACCGGCGAGCTATACCGACGAGCCATAAGACCGCGGTTTTACTCGCTCGTCGATCCCTAAAGTGCCTAAAGTGGTAGTATATGCCCATATTACTCGCAGAACAGAAGGTCGATGGGGCCGCAAGGTTCTGTACTATGTCGAACACTAACAAAAAGACGCAGCGTTGGTAGACCTCTTACAACGTGGACCTTAAACCAGGAACGGGTCGTGGGAATCTGATGGATGCGAAATGCATAGGAACGGTTGTTGTGGCGACACTTATTAAAGAACTTGCACACTATTATTTTAAGTTTAACTAAAAAGTGTAAAATAAAAAACTCTTTACAAAAATATACTGTTGAGATTAATACAAAAAAAAAAAAAACAGTAAAAAGTGCAAAATAACTTTAATTTCGCAAGTCGATATATATAAAAGCGAAATACCACTCACTGGTTAATCACGAAATCTCGGAAACTATAACACCCACAAACTTTTAAATTTGGCAAGAACGGATTTTCCGAAATTCACCCCCTAAGGGGATGAAACGGGGATCCAAAATTTATATGGAGAAACCGACTTTAACGGTACGAAGCCGCTGGTTGGAGCTAGTAACAAATAATGCCATGACCTGGAATAGCAGAATGGATATTTTTTTATTTTCGGAATATGTTCCCTTGAAATAATTTTTTGCTTTCATGCAGGCTGTGCCGCTGCCAGAAGCTATTCCGATATGGACCCATAATCTCATTGATGGTCACTCACCAATGTCCACCCACGGATTGACCGTACCCAGCTTAGTCCCTGGTACCTCTTCAGGAAAGTTTCTCCATACATATAAAATTACACCGTCGACATTTACACGGTAATAAAGACCTCATTACGATAGCACTTTATGTGTCTCGCATAATAAACCTTGATGTTCCTACCTGTGTAAAAATTTTATACGTTTCGGGATCAAAAGGATCTTATTCATATCATGTTCTGAAGTTTCCATCTTTTACGACGTGTTTAAATTGCTAATATCCCTTTAAAACTACGCTTTGGCACAGTTTATTTGTAGCAAGCAGAAATCTCTAAAATCGAGGAGATCGATTTAGATACGTCCTCATTTATTAAAATTTCAAGGTATAAAGGCGGACTTAATAAGGCCTTAAGCATTACCTACCGAGAGGTAGAGAATAACGCCTAGCCCCTCAAGGAAACCTAGGTTGACTAACCTAGGCTTCCTCGCGGAGGCGATCGGCGGCAGCGACCTCTTGTTCCGGGCCCTTGTCCGGAGCGAGGAGGAATGGCAGGCGGTCGCCTCCTTCTGCGAAGCAGTAATGCTTGCGAAGGTGGCTGACACACGTGTGAGGGAACGGACTTCCTCCCGCTCAAGCCGCCGTGATCCTGACCCCGATTTCCAGCCACCGTAGGTGTGGCCTTGCGGACGGCGAGCAATGGGTAGCCCGCCGTTCGGCCGTCCGTTAACCGGCCAGACCTAGCCAGACTCGTCGAAGGCGCGTAGTGTTCCACGCGCACCTCAATAAGATGTCAGCAAAACCGTAGGGGCCCAGCAGGGCCGAAGCCTACTGGGACCATGGGTTGGCTTCCGAAAGGGAAACCTGGAACGCAAGGCAAAGAAGGAACATACAAGTGGGCTTTAGTCAGTAAAAGTCTGGCACGCCGGCCCATTCCGCCCTAGGCGGGAGCGTCCGCCTATCAGAACTCTAAAACCCTACTAGCTACACTTTAGAGGTAGGTATATGGAACACTGTGTAAAGTCCGGCAAACTTCCGTTAAAAAAAAAAAATAGTTTAATAAACTAAAAAACACGCTTTTAGCACGCACTAAAAATTACAAAATTGGACGTCCGCCATATTGGATTTAAGTCACGTGACTATTTTTTTCGTTTTCCTGACAGCAAACCTTTCATTTTATACCCATATCATGGGGGTGGATTTCAAACAGCCAATCCGCCATCTTGGGGAGGCCGCCATATTGGATTTGTACTTAATGACGTTTCTTAGCTAGTCATGTATTGTCATCAGAACTCAGAGCGTGTGCAAAATTTCATCCTAATCGAAGACCGGGAAGTGGATCAAATTAAGATTCCAAGATTTTCTTACATGCATAGTTAGTTACAAGTGAAGCTAATAAAAACGTGTTAAAAAGGAGGACTCTCCGACCAAATGCTTGTTGTGTTTGGTCCAGGCAACTACCCGATAGTCGATTTCGGACTTTTGTAGTTCTTCATCAGTTCTTCATATCACTCTGAGAAGTTTGATACCGTGGTATGCAAAATAGTTCCTATGTGGCAACATATATATCGCTACAACATGATGCACGTTGGTTAGATAAGTCAGACTCATCTTAGACTATAAGCTAAGTTCATAGTCTTTGAACACTATCGATCATACCTTCTACAACATTAAATTAAACTTTAACTTCAAGCATCAAGGTTTATTTCAGAAATACTACATATAATGTCAAGTGTTAATAGGTTACCTAAAGTATCAGGACCTTAAAATACTCGATCACCACTTCCACAACTGAAACTTAACCTAAACTTCAAGCACTAAGGTTCATTTTAGTCTTCGTAAACATAATGTTAAGTGCTTCTGATCCCGCTGCAGTTTTAGGGTCAAGAGTCTGAAATAGGTTAATGCGGTACGTACTCGACTACTTGTTTTGCATTGAGTCGTGTTGCATTCGCTGCATAAATTATAGACTTCTGTAGGTTTCTGGTCAGCTTTCAGACTGAGCGGCGGGTGAATATTTCATTTATACGCCAAGAGGCGCACTAATTGCTGCATTTCGTCTGTGGATGAATACCTGCTTAAGTCAGGACTTGTTTTTAGTTATAGGAATAGGACATACGATAGGGCTTTTTATCTCGGCAGTTTGGCAATATTCGCAGCTTTTTGGACGATATTTTAACTGACGAAAATAACAGCTATCTGCATTGCTTTTTATTTTCTACTAGCTTTTGCCCGCGGCTTCGCTTACGTACATAAAATATAGCCTGTGTCACTCAGGAATAAAGCAGATGTCTAGGTATCAGTGAAATAATTTTGGCAATCAGACCAGTAATTTCAGAAATTACTTCCTACAAACAAAAAAACAAACTACTTCTTCCTAATATTAGTGTAGATGTAACAAGTTATTTGTAAAAGACTTCTTAATGATACCTATAGGCTCTTGTCTACGACAGCTCTTGCTCTCGTATCAATTCGAAGCTTAAGTTAAGTTCCTGTGTCCCCCAGATGGGGTAGAGGGCTTCCACAGTACGCCGCCATCCCGTTCAGTCTTGAGCTTTCTTGAGCCACTCATTTCGCTCCAGGTGTTCCCTATGTTCTTCGCCTCTGCGATGATCGTTCGTCGCCAGGTCTGTTTAGGCCTTAAGCAGAACGTGGTCGCCCTACTAAGCCTTAGGGCGACGTTTACGCTTCCCCTGAGGATTCCAGTCTAAGGCTTGCCAGGCTTGCTTTAATATGTTCAGGGTCCCTTCAGAGCGTGTGTCCGATCCAGTTCCACTTGCCGCGTTTGAAGTGCTATCTTCTTTCTGGAAATGCAGCATTGTAGTGTTCCGATTTTAAGGCTATATTGGTGCCGGTAAATTTCAGACTTGTGAGATATTTCAATTGATATTGCAGGCTGCTAGAATGCCTATATATCGGAGGCATTGATCATAGTCTATGGAGTGGAAGTACATGTAATATTGTTTTTTATTTCTCCGTTATAACTTATCTCATCTGTTAATGTGGTCGTCGGGCCTCCATGGCGGCGCAACTGGTCGCACCGCCATGGTGTCCCGGTGAAATATAGCCCTAAGGCCCTGTGTGTCACGCATCCAACGCATTCTTGCGACCCTCACCAGCTTATCGGTCTATTTGGTGGGTAGGCCACCCACGCTATGTTTATTACGCCATAGCATAAAATCTCCTTCCTCTAATTCACTTAACCAAACGGCGTGAAAATAAATTCTATTTCAATACCCTAAATGTGTGTGGAACGACCTCGTAAACCTTAACTAGTTTCGTGTAAGCAATCACTATCTGGCTGTGTAGGCTGTAAATCTGGACTAGGTGTGGGCCGGGCCGAATTCAATACCTGCACATGTGAGGTGTGTCTTGGTGATAAATTGAATATGTTATGCATAGATATAAGAAAGGAGGAGATATGTTAAGTAGTAAAAAATGTACCGGAACACGATGTCTCCAGTTTCCCTACCACCACCGACACTACTACACATGCAGCAATAGTTACGCAGTCGCGCACACATCCGCAATTCAAAAATCAGTCCATACTACACAGTCAATTATAAACCTTCTCTCTTTGACCACAGCGTGTATTTTCCATGCACCATACAAATTACACACAAATAAAAGTCGATGTGCTGTGCAAAAGCAATTTATTTTACATTTACGCTAGTGATTGACTAAATAGAAAAGTTATCGAAATTCAATTTTTTGTTGTGCTATTTTTTTTTGGGTCACAAATATAAATGAATTAAAAATCAATATGTCCAGAAAATAATATATATTAATAATAGAACAATGAAAATTGTTTTCATAAAACTCAAAAACCTTTATTTTACTTTGTAACTAATTAGGCTTTTTTAAATTATTTTTATTTTATAATTAATTATATTAATTAGGCCATTATACAGAATTTTAGAACCTCAATGTCCAACACTAAAAATTTCACACGCGCTATTTTTCGCACATTTTAAGTTCCGTACCAAATTTTCAAATAAATTATTTGGTTTACTAATATTTTAGTAAAACTTAAGTAATAACAAACATTATCACCAAATTTCAAGCTCATAGCTCGTTTATCGTGCTTTTTTTTATAATATACCTAAACTAGTGCTTGACTGCGATCCCACCTAATGGTAAGCAGTGATGCAATCGTTGATGGTGATACGCATTAGTTTATTAAGAGCCTATTCAATCTAGCCTTGAAGACACCCAAAATATAATCAGACCGCAATAAGCAAATTGTTCCAGTCGTTCGATGTACGCGGTATAAACGACGAGGCGAAACGCTTAGTCTGGACTGTAGAAGTTTCAACAACGTAAGGGCCACCCTTACGTTGTCGAAACTCGCCGTACATCGGATTGTCCGATGGTAGAAAGATGATGGCGGATTTAAGTCATGCGATTCCCGTGCATACTCTTCAAAATGCATCCTGTAAAATACCGACAAGCTGGCTACTCTACCAGGCTTTGCAGCTTTGACTTAACCAAATCTGATCACCAATTAGCCTCTTCGCACGCCTTCCCACTGAGTCCAAAGCTACTAGATGGCAGTTTGCAGCACCAACCCATATACGATTGAAGTAGTACGTACTCCAGACAGGACCTTTGCTTTGTATAACCTTAGAAGCTGTTCCGTCGCGTGCGAAAATTGCGTCTTTCGGGAAACTCAAAACATAAAATAACATTTATTTATCATTTTTACCTAAGTTACTGCTAAACCTGACCATGTAAAAGGCTTTTGTTACAAAAAAAATAGTACAGAGCTTGTTAAATATATGAAATACAACACACACCCATGCATAACAAATAAAGTCGTTAATATATTCTGCCTGAATCATGCCTATTATTATAGAGCATTCGAAGCTTTTGAAGACTATAGGGCCTATTACACTACGCGATATTCAGCACACGATATTAAGACTGTCTTATTTTTTGTTCCGAGTAAGACCGGTCTAACTCTTATTACACTACGCGATATGTCGAATCATAGACTAAAACTGTCTGAATATCGAATGGTGTAATAGGCCCAAATATCAAAATCAGAAAAAGCAAGGAAATAAAACGATATCTTATGATAACTCAAACCAAATAATTGTCCTCCGTCTATTAACTTACAATTTAACCAACTTACTTTACGACAGTTGCTTACGTATTTCTCTACTACTCTGTAAAATAATCAAAATAAATAAAAATATTTACATTATTTCACTTCGGATATCCAACCAATCGATATTATTGTCGATAGTCTACAATAGTAGATCATACAGGCACATCATTAACTCACCGCAACTAACAGCGGCCGTATTATGAAATAAACCGCACTGATAAAGTATCGCTATGTTATTTTTACATTGCTTGTTCAGTTACTGAGCGTTAAAATTAGTTAGTGGTAAAAGAGCGATGTATTTACTGTATGAGTAATACAGTCGCCTTGATATTTGAAAACAAAAATAACGTAGTAGCAGCAAGGGATATTAGAAGATTTGTTGTTTTTACTGATTTTAAAGATAAATATAGTATTAAACTTGTATTTACATATGGTAAGAGATTCCGTGATGACCCAGGCTTCTCTTATTGCTTCGGTTCTTGCAAGAAACCACTGCACAACACGGCATTTTAAATTTGTTTACGATCACGTATCGCGAATCTCCCAAGTTTATAACTGACGGCCATTTGCCCGTGTATGCCGTTTTTGCGCAAATCGCGCGGACATGCACACGCCCCCTTGCCACTTCTCCTGTTTTTTATATTTCTATGATGATATGTGAGGTTAATATTGTAGGCAGGTTCTGGATTTCTACCTATATCTTACTGGGCGTTGTGTTTGTGGTGTTGCATTTTTGTCTGTTTCTTAACACTTGTTTTTCCCCTCTAGTCCTTAAAAACACTTAGGCACTTACTGGCTGAAATGATGATGATGATGATGAACCGACCTGTGTCCTTCAGTTGCGTTCCAGGACCACGGTATCTCCTTCAAAAGTTCATGTATCCCTAGCGGGAACCGTTGGTGGCCTACGGGATTATTCGAAAGAGTTACTGTGTCCCTGGAACGCAAAGGGCAACCGAAGGAACACAGATGAGTTTTAGTCAGTAAAAAAATCTGACTCTCCCTCTCGCTCCACTGAGAGCTGGAGAAGTCATTGAATGATTTCAAACCCACCTGTGTCCTTCAGTTCCCCTTGGCTTTTCAGGATCACTGTATCCCTTTTAGAAATTCCCTGTGGCTTTTGGGTTATGGTTACGCAAATGATAGAAAGAAAGAAAAAGAGTTTATTTACGACAAATATGGCACAACTTAAAAATTTATATATTTATTATTATAACATAACCTATAAAAGAGTGAGTTATGCGACACATCCGCGCAAAACGGCCAGCGCTCAGCAAAATGCTGGGGCTCATGTACTGAACACAGCCACAGCGCTGATTTTCAGCGCCAGCCAGTAATAATAATAATTGATGATGAAAAGACGCTTTTATCAGTAACTTATTTATGTTTTAATAATTACTACTGCCATTAATAATCTAACGACAACAGCTGCGAGACGAAAATTTCGTCAAAATATTTATCTTTATCATCACAAACAAATTAACCTTTAGAGATCCTACACTTTCTATGGCTGGCAATTTGTTTTCATTAAAGTTCACTTAAGGCTTCATCTATTTTCATCAATTACTCCGCATAAATCTTCAAGTGTAGGCGGCTGTACACTCGCTGAATGATAAGATTGAGGTTTAGATTAAACTTTCGGGCAAATTTTGGCGGATTTTGTTGATTTTTAAACTAAGTGAAAGTTTAAAAATCAACAAGATCCGTCAAAATTTGCCCTAAAGTAAGAAATTATAATGATTAAGTTATCGTTTTATCCACACACATAAAAAATGATTGTTGTATCACAAATGATTGCATTCATATTCAAAATTGTGGTAGCTCTAGTAAGTAATTAACAATAATTAAGTTAGGACAGAGCAGTGGTGGCCGAGTGGTAACGGCTCCGACTTATGAGTTGTAGGTCGCGGGTTCAAACCCAGCCAGGCGCATTACTTTGTGTAATTTATTTCATCACCACTGCTCTCAAAACGGTGAACGAAAACATCGTGAGGAAACCGGCATGTCCTAGAACAAAAAAATTCGAAGACATGTGACATTCACCAACCCGCACTGGGCCCGCGTGGTGGATTACGGCTCATTCACTCTTCGAGAAGGCCTGAGTCCGAGCTGTGGGGATATTAAAAGGCTGATTATGCTATTATGTTAAGTTGGGACAGATACATGAACGTATTGCAAACGAATTGAAAGGAAATGTCAGAAAGAAAACAAGCTACCGAAAATATAAAGTACGTTCGCGTGAACGTCGCTTATTGCGAAGGAAGCCAAATAAAAAGTAACCTATGTCCTTCTTTGGAGTGCAAGCTTACTCCGTATCAAATTTTATCACAATTGGTTCTGTAGTTTAATCGTGAAAGCATAACAGACAAAGTTACTTTCATATTTATAATTATTAGTTTGGATTCAAATATTGTACAGATACCGGCATGGATCTTGAGCGCTACCTTCCACTTGCGCAGAAGCGAAATATCGGGTCTCTTTAGTGGTATGAAGTGTACGATACGCAAAGCGATCACCACTTTTTCGCCGAGCGCTCAAGATTCGTGCCGGTATCTGTACCCGAAGTTTACACATAAACATCAGAGAAAGCCTACACCTCAAGCCAAAGCTACAGTCCTCCAATCAGCTGGTGAAGGTACCAGGTACCTACTTGTGACGAATATTTGGCTTCCTTGCTATGTCCCCAAACGATCGGCATACGATAGGCATTCTTAGGTAGCTGTAACGTCTGTGAGTCATGCTAACAAGGGGGAGACATTCCATCATTAGCATAAATCCATACTGAAGAAATGACTCAACTTGAAAAGGGCTGGATCTTCGGGATTGCGGTTGTTACCTATAAGATTTTCGAAAATATCTTTGACTCAGTAATCATCCAACTAATTCGGCATTATTATGGCCTAGTCACTTTGTCCATGGCTTAGATAATGGTAACTAGTCATGGTTTTAATTCCCAAGTAGTTACGGAATTATGTGTATAAGGATCAAGAAAAAAAGTTCAAACTTGTAAGCCATAATTTGTGATAACTACTGTGGTGTTCACCACCTTTTGGGAATAATTAGCTAGTGCAGAAAAAATTTTAAGTTTGTAAATATCCATACTTGTAGCTACATCGGCAATTTATTTATTTTTATAAGTGTTAAATCAGCAAATTGTGTCAGACTTTTACTGGCTAAAACCCACCTGTGTTATTCAGTTGCCCTTTGCGTCCTAGGGCCACGTTAACTTTCGAACAATCCCGCAGACAGCAATACCACAGTAGGTATAGATAAGATATGGAACAGTACGGAAACTACCTACAAATATTCGAAACGGCACACTCACACAAACAACGCTTCGACGAGACTCCTAAGCGTTTCTCGCGGTCCTGTCAGTAGCGAATGCTGCTTAGGAGTCTCGTCGATGCGTATGTTTGTGTGAGTGAGCCGTTTCGAACATTTGTAGGTAGTTTCCGTACTGTTCCATATCTTATCTATACTGTGGCAATACAGAACTTAACACATATAAGCATTGTTTTTTTACATCTCCCTTATCCTGTGTCACTGCTTTGTGAACACTTCTTCCAAAATCATCACGGCATCCTTTTCCTAAACCACCTCCCAACCAGTTTTTTCGGTAAGCATCTATGTCGATTCGCCACTTTGACAAAACAGAAACGTTTCTAAAAAACTTCTACGCACCAAAAACCACATCCTTTTATTTCAATTCGACCAAATGTCCCGAAACACTACACTACCACTACACGGCCCCATATCAGTTTTCGCTCAAGCATTCACTGGAAAACGATGTCTGTTCGTAACGACCGACGGCTGACCGTGACGCAGCTAGTTCCGATATTTGCCGCACTTTACTGTACGTACGCAGGATATAGAATTTTCGATACCCGCAAGCTTTTATAGAACAGAGCTATATTTTCTTTGGAATTGGTAGAGGAAGTCGTGAGGAAGAAGAGGGTTTTTTTGTCATTGGATATGATGCGATTGAAGAATAAAGTTCGGACTTTTTAGTCTTTTTTTTCGGTGGGAAAATCATCCAATGACATACCCCGCTCTTGGGCGGACCGGGAGATAGAGTCAGACTTTTACTGACTAAAAACCCACTCCTGTACCTTCGTTGCCTTTTGTACCGGGGCCGAGTCTTCCTTTCAAAATCAGGCCCTTGGCTCGGATGGCGAGCTACCCATTGCTCGCCGTCTGCCCAGGCGGGGCACACCTTCACCGTATGCTCCACTTCTTCCGCACGAATCCGGTGAAGGAACCTCTCGAACTTACCATGTCCGGGGAGGACCTGCGTCATACGGAAGGTGAGGACGCCGTGAGGTCTTTCCAGCCACGCCTCAAAGAGGGGACTTACCGCCATAATTATGGCGTGCCCAAGGACTTTCGTCTGGAGATAGTTTCAGTATTACTAGTTTTTTGATAAGACGAATTGATGACTTGGTTAAGGCCACGGGAGTCTTCTCGACGCGAGAATCACGTGGCGAATTACAGCACTTCGGGTAGGTCTATCCAGCAGTGAAATTGTTACGGTTTAATGATGATGATGATTTTGGCATGATAGGTCTTAATTCGACTGCAAAATTGCAGAGGCCTATTATTAGTGGTATTCTGGGTCTCTTGTGTAAGTTTACATGTTTGTGATCACATCCACGATACAGCACCCTCCCATACTGTTCCCTCTTCTAAAGAGAGGAGGCCTGAGTCCCAGCAGTGGGAACATTAAAAGGCTGATTATGCTATGTTATGCCACGATACAGAAGTAATTCCTAGTGCGAGGCAATGTTTAAAAAATAATAAGACTCAATGGTATGATCAGCATAATAATCATGGATATGGTCTATTGTGGAGAAACCGGATCGGAAACCGGCCTGTTCGACAGGTTGAAGCTTATCAATTTTCGGGCTTATTCTGTTTTGCAGTTTTGGCTTGTATATACTAGAAAGAAGGCTAATTGGTCTATAGTTCCCTATGTCCTTTGGATCCCCCTTTTTGTAAAGTAGTATTTATATCTGACCTTTTCCATTGTTCCGGTGCCTGACCTGAGTCTAGAGCCTTGTTAAAAAGGTAGCTTAAAAGATGATAATAGTGAGTTCAGATCTGTTCTGTAACTCATATTTTTCAACCCTGTGGTTGTCAAATCGACAATTCTAGAACAAAAACTACTCAATACGGGTAACCAATCACAGCACCCAAGGGAGAACCTACTAGTTAATTGCGTACCATCGAATTTGTAGGTATACAGCTAACTTGACTGGCGCAGCCGGCGGCAATTTGGCCGTTTCCGGCAACACAACTGGTTACTTTGGGAGCCAGTCTTGTCCCGCTCCTTTATTTAAGGTGGCAAAGACATCTTTTTCCTTTTAAAACTGAGTGGGGCTTCAATTTGCTCCAAATTTAAATTTTAGTCGTTTTTAATATTGAAAGTGGTGGAATTTTTCCTGAAAGCGGTTTATTTTTTTCGATTCCATTTTCCTTCCATTACAGGCAGTAAAGGCTTGACGTTTTGATATTTATATATAGAGGTATCTAATGGATTGTTCGAATATACCAAAAGAGAGGCTTTTTACGTTATGGTAAAGTACAATGGTGGTTTGTAAATTGTTCTGCCTGAAATAGCCAATCCTTGAAATCAAAACTATCCACATTAGTTCAGTTTAAGCTTGTTAACTGTGCGAATTCTGAAATGTGTGCGATAATTACTGAATATTTTTAAGCAATTCGATGCACGCACCGGAAAACGCAGCGTTGGAAGGCCTCCCACAAGGTGGACCGACGACCTGGTGAGAGTCGCGGGAGTGCGGTGTATGCGAGACGCACAGGATCGGTTGTTGTGGCCACGCTTTGGGGAGGCCTATGTCCAACAGTGGACGTCTTTCGGCTGAAATGATGATGATGATGATGAATTCGATGCAAGATGCACGAATAAAGCAAAAACTTTTACATTTAGCAAACTCTAAGGAAGAAGAGCTCATCGTTGGTCTTGTCATTTGTAGAACTTTTGACAGACGTTACGGACAATCAGAAGCCAGAAAATCTGTCATTAGTCTTACCAAGGGGTATCGTGTTACCCAATTCCTGGTGTATGGAGGTTAGATAGACCGTCACTCCACCACCACCCACCGTACCATCCACCGTAGATTAGTGTAACTGATATATTACTTACACGAACTTTAGGTGTATAGAGAACTCTATAGAGTTGATGATAGAATGACTAGTTGGTCATGCTGTATCCGCATGACCAGTTGGAAGTTGACCCCTACAAAGTTGGGAAAAAGGCATGTAGTTTGATTGAAACTAACGAACTTTTTATTCAACAGTCCAGTGGGAACTTCCTTCAGTTGTCTTTTGCGTTCTATGACCACGGGTTTTCTTTTCAGAAGTCTACCCATAGCCCCAGTAGGTTTTGACCCTGCTGGGCTCCTACAGCTTTGCTAGTTAAGGGCGCCCTTTGCGGTACCAAAAGTGTTTTTGAACTTGATGGTGACCATGTACAAAAATAAAATATGATTAATGTCATAGGGGTTTTTACTTTCTTGGTCTTTTCAATCCACGCTCGAAAACGTACCCTTTGGGAAACCTATTTCCAACAATTGAATCGTCATGTTTATGATTTCGGGATTTGAGAGAAGGTATTATCAACTCAATATCACTTACACGAACTTTAGGTGTATAATTATTATACTCTACATGTTTCGACCTCTAGGGCCTTACCATGACTTTTAAAATGTCAGTCGTGCGAGCGAGAGAGAGGGATGCAGCTATAAACCCTGTATAGCTCCATCCTACAACACACACACACACTCTCTCTCTCTCTCTCACACACACACACACACACACACACACACACACACACACATACACACACACACACACACACACAAACATACACACACATACACAGTTCAGTTTAGGTCGTTAAATGGATGGCGTTAAGAGCTTGTGGTTTCTGGTCATCATAGGCTTAAGTGGATGATTGATCGTCCTACCTCATAAGTCGTCTCCGCAGCTGAGTTCAACCCTAGCAGCTCTTTAGATTTGTGAACTCAATTTGTCACTGTCTGCCTCAATCCGCTTAGTTCATGAACCGTCTACTGTTATTTCGTAAATAAGCCCTAGCTTTTGAATTAATTTAACCAGTTTTAATCTACTTACTGGAGGCTTACTTACTCAACAACAACAACTACGAAACTTACCGCTCATTAAAAAAAAAAATCTTGGGGGAACGATGATAAGTACTTGTATATTTTCTAACTAGCACTCTACCAGCGACTTCGTTTGCAAACAAACCATAAAAACTTTAACATCCTTTAAACTGAATTTTGATAGTAGATTTGGAATCACACAAAAGAGTAACCATGGAGTTTCTTGCCGGTTCTTCTCCATGGGAAACGACCAATTTGGGACCGTGCACTAGCTTCTGACGTTTTCTAAGTGCCCATGTAGGCCTATGTGAAATAAAAACATTTGAATTTTGAAAAACTATTAATGACAGTCTTTATTATTCACTACCTTCAGCCAGCGGCTTCGCCCGCGTGAAAGTTGGTTTCTCCATACAAACTTTGGACCCACGTTTTTTTTCCCCTTAGGGGGGTTAATTTTCGAAAATCCTCTAATATCTCTCCTCTTCTCTAATCTAATCTTCATATTTTTTTAACGGCACACAGTCACGATTTGACACAACCCAACGACTAATCAGAACATTATACCTTCCTTTTAATTTTGAATTGGGGAAAAAAACGGGGGTCCACCGTATTTTTCCCCTTAGGGGGGTTAAATTTCGAAAATTCTCTAATATCTCTCCTCCTCTCTAATCTAATCTCCCTTGTTGGGCAAAGGCCAAACCTTTCCAGACATTATTCTTCAGGTTATAAGCAGAGGTCGGAGTAGGTAGATTGAAAAAAAACCGGAACTTGGGTAGGAATTGTATTAAAATAAGCAATATTATATTCTCCATATTTTTTTTTAACGGCACACAGTCACGATTTGACACAACCCAACGACCAATCAGAACATTATACCTTCCTTTAAATTTTGAATTGAGTAGTAACACTACCAACATTAACAATATTTAATTTAATCCGGCAATACCGGAATTACTTTCCGGAAAAATGGCTTATCCATGTTATTCTTTCTGTGTGCATTTATGAAAGTGCCAAAAATCAATCTACCTACTCCGATCACTGGTTATAAGAAACTTTTCTACTTTCACACGAGTGAAGGCGCGGGCATAAGCTAGTTAGTCTATAAAAAGAAAAGCCTTTACAAATATTCTTACCAACTCTATAAATATCACAAGAACACGGTTCCTTCTAAAGGTTATCCTAGTTATTGGCGTCAAGGGAATCGGCCTTTACTGTGACCGCCGACTGGCCAAACAATTTATATTCTATGGAGTTACGAAACAATTTGAAAATAATCAATATTAACCCTCGGTTTCTGATTTAAGCATTCGAAATTGAGAATTACTAAAACTCTACTTTGCCCTGAAAACCTGTCATAATTTGGCAGTTAAGTATGGTTTGAGACATTCTTAACTCAAAATACTCAATTCAGAAATCTGCCCTAAGTCATTTTCCTTGAGTAAAACAGTCTTGTACATTCTAGGTTAGTTTCATTTATTTATTTAATCTTCATGCAACAAAAGCACAAAAGCGGACTTAATGCCTTAGGCATTCTCTACCAGGCAACCCTAGGGTGGGGCATAAAAATAGAAAATATTGTTTAGAAAACAAGGGTTACAAAAGTATATAAATGGTTAAAATAAACTTATATATCTATCTATATCTATATATATCTATACTAATATTATAAAGCTGCAGAGTTTGTTTGTTTGTTTGTTTGTTTGTTTGTTTGTTTGTTTGAACGCGCTAATCTCTAGAAGTACTGGTCCGATTTGAATGATTCTTTCAGTGTTAGGTAGTCCATTTATCGAGGAAGGCTATAGGCTATGTTTTTTTTTTTGAAAATTAGGGATCCGTAATAAAATTGCTATTTTGTAACACAAGGTGTAAAATCGAAAACCTATTTTTGCGTGCGCTGCAAAAACTATTGACAATAGAACAAAATGATGTACTACGGATTTGTAGATCCCATTAAGACCTACAAAAAAGTCCGCGAGAACATATATCTAGCTATCATGGTTTAATCACAATAACCGATTTTGTGTTCAAAATAATATACTAATATTATAAAGCTGCAGAGTTTGTTTGTTTGTTTGTTTGTTTGTTTGTTTGTTTGAACGCGCTAATCTCTAGAAGTACTGGTCCGATTTGAATGATTCTTTCAGTGTTAGGTAGTCCATTTATCGAGGAAGGCTATAGGCTATGTTTTTTTTTTTTGAAAATTAGGGATCCGTAATAAAATTGCTATTTTGTAACACAAGGTGTAAAATCGAAAACCTATTTTTGCGTGCGCTGCAAAAACTATTGACAATAGAACAAAATGATGTACTACGGATTTGTAGATCCCATTAAGACCTATAAAAAAGTCCGCGAGAACATATATCTAGCTATCATGGTTTAATCACAATAACCGATTTTGTGTTCAAAATAATTATTAAATCGTCTGAAGAAAAAAAAACTACGTTAAATATGTATCGTAATATTAATCTTTATCGAAATTAAGCATTATGTTATCAACAGTATTTATGTAGAAGTAAAATACTTTTTGTTTCATCTCAATCGGATATTTCGTTTAAAAGTTATCATGTGTGTAAGATGTTAAGAGTTGGTACCGGGCCATAGAGTTTTTTATCAACATAAAATCCTGTAATAATCTTTTTCGAAATATATTTGTTGATGAGATCAAGAAGATGCAGTCCATTATCCACAGGAATTTCTTAATTCTTTAAACCCGAGTGGCCTCCCCCCACATTCTCTCAAGTTAAAAATTGGTGCCCCAATTATTTTACTTAGAAATCTTAAGCTACCAAATTTATGTAACGGGACTCGACTTCAGGTTAAATTTCTTCGCAATAACGTGATCGTTGCAACAGTTTTGACTGGTCCAGCGGTTGGTCAAACAGTACTTATACCTCGGATCCCAATGATTCCAAATGATTTGCCTTTTCATTTTAAAAGAGTCCAATTCCCAATCTTCTGCCGTAACGATAAATAAATCACAGGGGCAAACATTTAAATATGTAGGATTAGATTTACGGCAAGACTGTTTTTCGCACGGCCAACTATATGTCGCGTTGTCAAGATCAGGTTGCGGAAACAATCAATATATTCTTCTGCCACAAGAAAATAAAACGAAAAATATAATTTAATCAGAAGTACTTTAAAATAATATTTTAACCCGGTTTAAAGTGGACGGACACTCCCGCCTTTAGTCGTCATTCTTATGTGTCTGGCTGAATGTCGAACAGATAGACAGCTATTGCCTGCGACTTATACAATTTAACTTAATCTATATTTTTCTTAATATTATTCTGAAAAGTTTGGTTGTTTGTTATGAACGCGGTAATCTCGGGAAATACTGATCTGATATGAAAAATGTTTAAATATTCAATAGTCCATTTATTGAGGGAGGCTATATTTATCTCGGTATTTCCACGGAAACGAGAAAAACGCGGGTGAAACCGCGGGGCACAGCTAGTATATATATAAAAAGAAGAAACTGACTGACTGACAAGTCAACGCACAGCCGAAACTACTGGGACTAAGAATGAAAAGCCAATGTCGGAAAATGGCGTCTTTTTTTTTCGAGCGGCCATCAACCAAACCTTGTTTTTTAAATACAAAATAGTATAATAAACCAAACTTACTATGGCAAGTATATCTCTAAACTCAGTCCGAACTGAGTTACGGGAGCTTGAAGTTGGCTAGTATTTATTAGCTTTATAAGTAGGCCATTTTTGTTTTATAAACACAAGCTAAGTGAGAAGTTGCAAAAAAATAGTTTCTTTGTTTCTTTAATTGTGTTTTAACCTATTATTATTAAACTGTTAGGCCTCGGTTTCGAAGTCAGCAGGCGACGCGGACGACGGTGGCGGCCTAAGGGCGTCCTCGCCAACTTCACAATCCTGTGTGAAACGAGTTTGATACTATTTCTTTTTTGAAGAAAAATAAGTAATAGTAAAACCCAACCAGACAGGTCTTATGTCTGGTGGGCTATTGCCCGATAGATGATTTCGGGCTGTTCTATATGTTCTAATCGCGCGGAGAACTTTGATTGCGCGATGCAGGATTAGTTCCTATGTGACGCCATAAATGTCGCTACATCAGTGTGGAGGTATGCGGAACAGAGAGTAAAGTCCCGCAAACCTCCGTTGAAAAGGGAGGATCCTCCAACCAGACGGGATGTTATGTCTGGCGGGCTACTGCCCGATAGATGATTTCGGGCTGTTCTATATGTTCTAATCGCGCGGAGAACTTTGATTGCGCGATGCAGGATTAGTTCCTATGTGACGCCATAAATGTCGCTACATGCAATGCAATGATGCAATTTCTCACATACCTTGCGCTTAAAAGACAAAATATCCTATAAATCTAATAAATAAAATCAGCCAACTTCTATCTCTTGTAACTCAGTTCGGACTTAGTTTAGAGGTATTCATGCCATAGTAGGTTTGGTTTATTACATTATTCTGTAATTAAAAAACAAGGTTTAATCGATGGCCGCCCGAAAAAAAAAAGACGCCACTTCCCAAACTAAATCCGGCATTGTCCTTTTACACAACGTTTCCTTTAATGATGTAGGCGAGTACTAAGAAAAGATTTTTCAGAAATTCACCCCCTAAGGGGATGAAACGGAGGTCAAAAGTTTGTATGGAGAAACCTACTTCACGCGGGCGAAGCCGCTGGCAGAAGCTTGTTTGATATAATATATTTTTATACTTATGATTATATATATATTTTTTAATATATATTATTTGAAATTATGGGACACGAAAAGGTGAAGAGGCTTCACCTCTTCGTGTAATTTATAATTCTTTGTAATTTATATATAAGTATATTAATATTATATATTATTTATTTTTTATTTATATATATAATTTTCCTATAATTTCAATTCAATTAATACGCTTCCAAGAATTTTTTTGCAAAAATCCACGACTTCAGCGTAACAACACATAGAGGGTTTTGTATTCTTCCGATCTAAAAATAGACGTGTCAAAATGTATAAACTCTCCCGAATTTCAACACTGACAATATCTTATCGCCGAACAAAATCAATTACATTGACGCCCTAACATTTTTATCTTTCCGTTTCTGTCAAAAGATAAATTCCCTATGATATACTTCTCGACTTTACTATACATAATACATAGTGACATCACGTGTTTTTAGAAGATATTTGAGTTAAAAATTGTATTTTTTTCTTGAGTGTGTGTGTGTGTGACTAAAAATGGCAATTTTGGATACTTTGCAGTTGTCAAATCAAGTGGAGAAGTTGGCACAAGTTAGCCGGGACCTTCGGCGGAAGCATAAGCAAATACAGAATCAGGTATGGCATTTTTAGTACTTTTTGAGACGTTGGTTGTCTGTACAGAAAGCTCGTGATTCATTTTGACAGGAGATTGACGTTTGACGTCACACGTCATACCTACATGGGAAATGTCATGCTGACATTTCTTTTTTTTATGATGCGCCAAGCTTTTATTATGTGCCAGTAAAAGTGATGTTTATTTTTAGACGTAATTCGTTCCTTTGTAATTTTCTTCCAATTGAGGACTCTGTACAAATAAGTTTCGTCTCTGTAACCTAATTCTATCCTACTTTATAACAAGCTTTTCCTCTTAAAAATTTTAAAGAGGGACTTTGAAATTCAATCTTAATTGGATTAAACCATTTTTATATATCTTATATCAAAGGATATAACTGTCTATGCTTATTTAGATTTATGCACATATTTACTTGATATAAATGCTTCTAACAACACATAACATTATTTACCTTTTGTATTTTTATTCTGGTAAAATTTCACCGACAAAACTTATTGAATTGAGCGTAAAATAAGATATCAATGTAGAGTAAGAGAGGGCCATACTTTGTATAGCATAATGTTTACAGTTGTTTGTTTGTTTGTTTATTTAATTAAATAAAAGTGAAAATTAGTGTGATTACTGCTGTATAAAATCACATATTTTTTGTACTTCTTAGACTGCGTTTCCACTATGTCGGTTAATTTATCGTTGGACGACTATCGTCTCTAGCTGTTCCCATTATAACAACCGTTTGTCGTGGTCACGACAGATAGTTGCAACAACGACACATGATTTACGGTTTAGCCTTGACAATTTTTTATCGTTTTACGACTGTCGTCCTAGCCCTTCCCACTATCACGACAATCAGCGTATCGTGCGAAATCGTAAGTTAGCGTCAGATTCGCGATTTTTTTTTTTATCGAGCCAACAAATATATGTTATGTTTTGAATTTTGCCCGGTGGTTGGTCATATAGTCAATTTTAATAAAATAATTTTTCATGGTGTTCTCCTTTAGATTTGTGGATTTCCAGAGGTTTAAAAAAGTTCGAAATGAGTAGAACCTGACCTTAGGAGAATCGTATTAAGGCCACAGATGGAATGGTGGCTCATTTTAACGTCAGGGTGAAATGCTTACATACTGAAACAAATTAGACAAATGCCTTGGCCCCCTAGCCAAGTTACAACCGTTTCGTTTCGATTCTCTTTTCGTCGATCGCCTCGAGTAGGCCACGCCTCCTATTCCTTTGTTCTGACCACGTGACTGAGCGTTGAGATGACGTCAGAACAAAGGAATCGGAGGCGTGGCCTACTCGAGGCGATCGACGAAAAGAGAATCGAAACGAAACGGTTGTAACTTGGCTAGGGGGGCTTTTCTGTTAGCGTTCCTACCAAACGCTAAATATAAAATGTATGGAAATGACATTACGTGCAGAGAATCAAGTGTCAAGTGACGTGACAGGTAATGTCATTTGTTTAAGCCTGCAGGCCGGTTATTTTGTAATAGCTTGTATTATGTTTTATTTCGCACTGGTGACTCGCCCCAGCTACGTTCGGGTGCAAATTATACACATAAACCTTCCTCGTCTATTGCTCTCTCTATTAGTGAAAACCGCATCAAAATCGGTTGCGTGATTTAGGAGGAGTTAACGGGTAAACAGACAGACGCGGAAAGCGAGTTTGTTTTTTTAAGGTTTCGAACCTAAAGGGTAAAATTGGTACCCTATTACTAAGCCTCCGCTGTCCTTACGTTTCTTCCGTCTGTCAGGGGGCTGTAAGTATCTCATAAACTGTAAGAGGTAGAGTATTCAAAATTTTTACAAAATGTGCATTTCTGTACTTAACAACAAGAAAAGAGAAGAAGTTGGAAGGCCTCCCACAAGGTGGACCGATGACCTGGTGATGGTCGCGGGAATCCGATGGATGCGAGACGCACAGGACCGGTCGTTGTGGCGACATTTGGGGGAAGCCTATGTCCAACAGTGGACGTCTTTCGGCTGAAATGATGATGATGATGATGTACTTAACAACAAATAATAAAGTTAAAAATTAAAGGCCGGTATTTTTTCGGCGTTGTTTTGCTCGATTTTAATATTGTAGTACGGAATCCTTTATGTGCGAGTCCGATTCGCACTTGGCCAGTTTTTTTGTTTAACCCCGTTCGTAACCGCAAACAAATAATAGAAGTTTCACCCCTTCCCTTTATACTTTTTCTTCTGAAGTTTCACCACGCACAAATACACCTGTCGGGAACAGGGACAGAAAGTAACCTTTTGTTCCAACTGGGGAGCGGTTGCGTCGCATTATCTCGTGTTAAATACACAAGTTATTTGGAGTATTTTTAAGAAGGATAGATTTCCCCCTTAAAAATTGATTAGTATAATATTCCATGGTTAGTTAGTCGCGCGGGCCTGCGGACGACGAGCAATGGGAAGCTCGCCGTCCGGTCGTTCCGTAAGGACCGAGCCCAGCCATCGACCGTGCGCAGTGTTCCACGCGCGCCTTGTAAGAGATGTCAGCAAAACCGTAGGGGCCCAGCAGGGCCGATACACGCTAGGGTAGGGTCATGGGGATTTTCTGGAAAGGAAACCCGTGATCCTAGAACGCAAAGGGCAACTGCCCCCCTAGCCAAGTTACGACCGTTTCGTTTCGATTCTCTTGCGTCGAACGCCTCGAGTAGGCCACGCCTGCGATTCCTTTGTTCTAACCACGTAACTGAGCGTTAAGATGACGTTAGAACAAAGGAATCGGAGGCGTGGCCTACTCGAAGCGTTCGACACAAGAGAATCGAAACGAAACGGTCGTAACTTGGCTAGGGGGGCTGAAGGAACATAGATGGGTTTTAGTCAGTTAAAGTCTGACACGCCCTTTCGCTCCACCCTAGAGCAGAAGTCATTAGATGATTTCCCACCTCCCAAAAACCCCCTCACTTTATACTTTATCTTCAGAGGCTTCACCACGCACAAATACACCTGTCGGGAACAGGGACGAAACAAGGACCTTTTGTTCTAATTGGAGAGCGGTTGAGTCGCATTATCTCGTGTTTTTTGGAGGTATGCGGAACAGAGAGTAAAGTCCCGCAAACCTCCTTTGAAAAGGGAGGATTCTCCGACCAGACGGGTGTTATGTCTGGTGGGCAACTGCCCTTTAGATGATTTCGGGCTGTCGTATATATTCTAATCGTGCGGAGAACTTTGCATGCACGATGCAGGATTAGTTCTTTTGTAACGGCATAGATGTCGCTACAGTTTAAAAACCAAGTATTTCGAGTATTGTCTTACACATTAATATTATAAAGGCGAAAGTTTGTGAGCGTGTGTGTATGTTTATTACTTCTTTACGCTCGAACGGCTGAACGAATTTGGCTGAACTTTGGCACACGGGTAGAACCTGTCCTGAAATCCAGCTACCTCTTTCTGGGCCGACCTCGATGGCCCTTTCCCTCTGCAGAAGCCCTTGTGAACTTTTGGAAATTAAATGCTAAGAAAATTTAAGTACATAGAATGCGAATTTTCTCTCTGCCCCCCTAGCCAAGTTCCGATCGTTTCGTTTGTGTCGAACGCCTCGAGTAGGCCACGCCTCCGATTCCTTTGTTCTGATCACGCGACTGAGCGTTGAGATGACGTCAGAACAGGAATCGGAGGCGTGGCCTACTCGAGGCGTTTGACGCAAACGAAACGATCGTAACTTGGCTAGGGGGGCTGATATTCTTTTAACCGAATATCGCACGTCCGTTTTTATTCAGATTTATTTCTATAGAGCTAGGTAAATAAGGTTTAGGTACAGTGACCCATCAAAAGTGCCTTAACGCCTATTTTCCCTTGCACGTTAGAGTTCAAGTTTTCGAAAATTAAACTAGATGGCGTTGGTTTCTTCACAGCTAAGTGGCGAGCAAAGGCCATCTCACAAAGTATAAACTTGACTTTTAGTTCAACAAATAATAGACACATGCGTCATCATTGTCGTCAACAACTGATTGTAGTTCATAATTTCATCATTCAAATTAGAGTCATGTTGACCTAGCGGTTTAGCATGTGCAGATAGATGCGTAAATCAATGAGCCATGAGTTCAAATCTCACGTAGTGCTCACACTTTTTGTAAGTTTTTTTGAAGTCTTTTTGTAAGTAACAAAAGAAGTTGGAAGGAATATTATATCAAAGCTAACAAGTGGATATTTATTTGTAATGTAATATTCAAGTGGGTAGTTACTCAGCAAAATGAAAAAAATGCAGGTAAACAGTTGACAAAAGGCACTATTAAAAAATAATATGTTTATTTCTTACAATTTCTTAATCAAATTTAACAATCACCGTTTATTAATCACCGAATAAGATTATAATATTATATATAATTCCTTATTGAGGCCATAGCTTAAGTATTCGTTTCCAAAATTGGAAAGAGGTTTGAAGCTTATGTAACCTTAACAAAAACAAACAAAATACCAGATAATTTTATCACAAAGGTCAAAAGGATTAAAAATGTAGGCTAAAAACTATAAAATTGCACAACAACACATCAAGTGTTCATAACTTTTTTAAGTTGTTTTAAATACGGATACCTTTTGAGTGCGTAATTAGAGACACAATAGAAAGACAATGGCGCGTGAACGCCGGCGTTAATGCGGGGATCAACAGCTTACGTTAAACACACATAACAAGGTCTCCAGTTAATATAGAGAATAAGTATATATATAGCATAGTGGTTCGTCGACCGACGTCCGTTTTCTTCGTACTCCCTTATCATGGTTTGATGCTGCAACATGTTTATTAGTTTTAGTCTGCCATCTTTTTGATGGTGTTTCAAAGAACCCTCTTCTTCAAATCATCATATCCATAGAACAATTGTTTTTCTCTGCAACAATAAAACAGAAATATCTATATATAATATCCAATAATGATTATTATATAGGAGTTTTTTGTTTAAAAGCGTTAAAAGAAACTACTTACTTTTACACCGGTCTCTCTGGTTACTTCTGACAAGTTTTTACCTTGATTATGCATAGCAATTAATTGAGTTCTTTTTACTAAATCTATATAACAATGCATATTTACTCACTTTAGTAAAATAAGTAGACAATACACCTGGTTAAAATAAAATTGAACGAAAGGCGCTGGAACGAGATAATCGAAATTAACTTAGCGAACAACCAATTGAGCTTAGTCATAACTCTTTGGTCTAAGTATTATTTATACTACCTACTAGTTATTTTTTATAAGTAAATCCATATTCAACCTACCCTCTCAAGTTTGAAAACTAACACATAGATAATCAAATATTTATAAATTGATATTCAATTTTAATATCTTCATCTCTTTAAAAGAAATTATAAATTATTTCAATGTTTGAAGAAACAAAAAGAAAGTACAAAAATAAGCATTAATTAAGCATTAATCATTTGAAGCACAGCGGCGCCATCTATTAACAGTATAATGTAATGTTGTCGATAGCAACATTTCAATCTGGTTTTACGCTAGATGGCGTCATTTCTCGCTTTACACGATTTTATTTCTGTACTTCCTATGCACTTTTGCAGCAGACTACATAAGAATTCCTTAAAAAAATCGACTTTTATTGATGGTTTCTCAAACTCAGCATGAAACCCGTGGTCCTATAACGCAAAGGGCAACTGAAGGACACAGGTGTGGTTTAAGTCTAACACTCTCGCTCCGCCCTAGAGCAGAAGAAGTCACTAGATGATTTTCCAGATCAAAAAAGGTTTGGTTTTAGTAAGTAAAAGTCTGACACGAAGAGCGGGAGAAGTCATTGGATAATTTCAAACTTAAATAAAAGAAAGAAGCGTGGTCTAGCATAAATTTGTTTCACAAGGCTTCTTGTGTCGTCCGTGTTGGTAATGAAATACATGGAAGATCATGTCTGCACGTAAATTATTCATGCTTCATTTTACATACATTAGGGTGTAGTCTGTCCCTATGTTAGTTATAAAGATAATTTAATTTTACAAATATAGGTAACAGTGAAAGATGATAAAAACATTATAGGTAACAGATTCAGCCGTATTTTACCAAGTAGGCATGCAAAATACATATAAAATTTAACATAATTACTACCACTAAATACAATTTTAAAATATTACACAATGAAATACAAAACAAAGAGAATTTTTAAACTAACTTAAATAATCTTTCTCATTCAGGTACCTACACACTTATATCAAGGCCAATCGCCATCCCTAGCCATTGTGTAAACCCCGTTTACACAATGGCGATTGGCCGAGTTTGGGACCACGTGTAAACGCACCATTATATTTTCAACTTTTTATTTATTTTTTGTCTTTTAAAAATTTCGACGATAAAACGAATCTTTCCTCGTATGAAAATATTACAGTAAAGATATAAACAAACACAAATAGACTAATCCACTTAGTTCTAGTCGATAAGTGTGGGGGAAAACCTTCGACTATATTTGACACACATTTGAAATTAGCTACTTTATTCGATTTATTGCTACACTTTGACAGTGAAAAGGAGGGCAATGTGTTTAATCGCATGTAGGCAAAATTAATGTATGCAAGTAATGTTATGGAGGCCTAGACTACCTTTGAAAGTTTCGTAAGCTATTTTGTTGCTAAGACCTACTACTATTTCAGTTAAAGTAGCTGTTGCCGCCGGCAACAAACTAAACTCTGGCATATCGTCGTTTGCACCGCGATCGTGAACATGTATATTTTTCCGTATAGGACAGAAGTGCTCTGTGACCCAAAATAAATTAGTACTCATATAAAATTTTGTTAAGAGTAGTATCATTGAGACTCAAAATTATTTTGGTTCTTGTAGCGTTTGTTTCAAAAATAATAACTTAAATGTTGGGAAAAACGACAAAAATGTACAAAAAAAGGCGAAACACTCTGTTTTTTTTTTTATTATTGCCAAAAGCAATAATTGCTTTGACTTACTATATTATTTATCACGTAATCACTAAAGTTATCAAAAAATAAAAGTCTGTTTGTATTTCTACTACTACACCGGACCCCGAATTATTATTTATAGGACCTAGCTTCATGCCAAATTTCAGGAATCTAGGTCAACGGGAAGTATCCTATGAATTTTGATTCCCTTGAGTGTCGAAATACACAGTTTCTGCGACATAAACGGCCGTATATTTTTTTTACGTTAACTCAGAAGATTTTTTACAGCTTCAAGGAACCGCAGACCTGAGTATATGGTTTTAATTTCAACTCGATACCTCTACGTGTTCCCGAGATAAAGGGTCTAGACTGACAGACAGACGGACAACAAAGTGATCCTATAAGGGTTCCGTCTTTTCCTTTTGAGGCACGGAACCCTAAAAATATATTTCTTTAACTAGTTATACAATTGCATTTAAGAATTGTTGGAAATGAAACTTTTTTTAGTATAGGATGGGCGAAAAATTTCTCTTATCAACCCTCCTCCTATCACTCGATTTCCGAGTTACAATTTACGCAATTGTAACTCGCAACATGAGCAATATCAAACGACAGCGACGCCATTGAATAATGTCATCGAAATGTCATTCCTAAAACGATTACGTGGGTAGCTCAGTACCTTTCACTCAATAGGTACAGATAGCGGCACGAATCTTGAGCGCTCGGTGAAAGAGCGGGGATCGCTTTGCGCATCGTACAATATCGGCGAGCCAATCACTGTACAAGGATTGCACTCCCTGCCCCCGCATCTCTCTTCATACCACTAAAGAGACCCGATATTTCACTTCTGCGTGCTTCTGCGCAAGTGGAACTGTAGAAGTCAGCGCTCAACATTCGTGCCGTTATCTATATGTGCAGGAAAGGGATGGATATATGAATTGCAACATCCAGACAAAAAAAATATTGCGAATAAAAACAACGTAACCATTGTTATTAAAATTAAAAAAAAAGAGTTTGTGTAACGTTGTGACTTAATTTTAAGAAAGATAAAGAAAGAAGATCATTCGTATATAGAAAATTATTAAGAATGCATCTTAAAAATCATAGCTTTTCGAAATATTCATAAGCGGTGGCTGGAATCAATTTAACGTAAAATCACCTCTTTTTAGTTTGTATGTCTGTATGTTCCAGCTACATCTCAATAATACTGAACGGATATTGACGGGGTGTACCTTGTATGAAAGCTTTATGTCCAACTTAAAACCTGAGGTATGTACCATTACGACTTGTAATAATGGGATGCCAGGCGACAGGACCATCAAATACATCTGCCCCCCTAGTCAAGTTACGATCGTTTCGTTTGAGCCGAACTCCTCGAGTAGGCCACGCCTCCGATTCTTTTGTTCTGACCACGTGACTAAACGTTGAGATGACGTCAGAACAAAGTAATCGGAGGCGTGGCCTACTCGAGGCGTTCGACGCAAACGAAACGATCGTAACTTGGCTAGGGGGGCTGTGATGCCTAATCACTACATAGTATAAAACAAAGTCGCCACTGTCTGTCTGTCCCTATGTATGCTTATATCTTTAAAAATACGCAACGGATTTTGATGCGTTTTTTTTTAAATAGATAGAGTGATTCAATAGGAAGGTTTCTGTGTATAATACATGCATAATATAGTAGAGAAACATTGATAATTTTAGAGTTTCTAATGTGAGGTCGTAAATAAACACATTTTTATGCTTACATTGCAAACGCTGACTGAGCCCTACGAGATAGATCAAAATAATGTACTACAGTATTGTACACCTTAAAAAGGTCTACAAAAAAGTCCGCGATGGTATATGTCTATCTCTTAGGGATAACCCATAATAACCATTATTTTTTCCTTTACGTTTTTCTAGAAATAATGGCTTATTTACGAAGAGATTTTAAGCAATACAGCATTAATCCTTATCCAATTAAGTACCTCAAATACATTGTACATTTAATATAGATCAATATGGCCCTTTACAGCATGTAGAGTAATTACAATGAATATTTTCGATACATATAATATTATTTACATATCGGTTGCAGCGGTATGTATCAGAATTGCACCCGTGCGAAGCCGGGGCGGGTCGCTAGTAGGAAATAAAATTCAAAATCCTGAATCGCGCTATTAGAGTTATCCGCGCGATTAGAACATAATAATATAAAACCGTCCGTAATCAACTATCGGGCAGTCACCCGGGCCAGACACAACACCGGTCTGGTCGGTGGATCGTAACTTTTCAACGGAGGTTTGCGGAACTTTACACCCAGTTCCGCATACCTAAAATTCTAGTCTAGCATAAATAAAATTATATAAGTTAAAAATCTCATGAAACTTTAGTTAAAATTCTTCCATTCTTCTTCATATTCAAAGTTATAAAAAAGTCCTCTCAGGCATCAGTATACCGAATTCGGTACACCTCGGTACCAACTAACTTAAACCTTATTTTTACGTAAGTAATAAGGTTTAAGTTAGCTGGTATGTATTCGGTACACTGGTGCCTTCGAGGAGCAAAAATAAACTTTATTGATGTGAATATTTTCCCTTGATTCCAGATGCGCTTGGTATGCGAGGAGCGCTCGGAGCTGACGGCCATAGTACAGTCACAGCAGAGGGACATTGCCGCGCTACAGCAAGACAGTGCACAGAACAAGGTTGGTGACCAAAGGCTCTATTTTACCATATTATAAATGCATTTCGATTTAAATCCTCAAATTTGATTTCAAATAAATTCAATTAAAAATATATATGTTGCAGCCAAAACTCTTAACCAGTCAAAAGTACTATTGACTAGAAAAATCAGTCAAAAGTACTTTTGACCGTATGCTTTAGTCAATAATACTTTTGACTAAAATAACAGTTAAAAGTACTTTTGCCCAATAGAGCTGGTTAAAAGTACTTTTGACTAAGTGATTCCGTCAAAAGTGGTTTTGACTGGTCGTATAAGTCAAAACTCTTAAAAAGTTAAGGTTGTCGATAAAAAAAAAAACGACAAACGCACTTAAAAACTTTTATATTACTCATTATTAGTGGAGAACGTGCTGATATTAGAAAAACAATGAGTGACTACGAAAAGAAAGAACGCTTTTTGCAAAGAATTTTAGAGATAGAAGATATGAAAGATAGTCATTTCAATGTGATGATAAAATAAAAATTTGAAAAGTTTGCAATGGATGTGGAAGACGTGAAATTTGATGAAAAGAAAACACCATTACAGTACAGTAAACAGTAGAGTTAATAGTGCTTTTGACTGATGCTTTATTGCAGTTAAAACTACTTTTGACGAAGAGCGTCAGTCAAAAGTACTTTTAACCGCAAATTTGCAGTCAAAAGTACTAATAACTAATAATTTTCAGTCAAAACCACTTTTGACCAACCTGTTCAGTCAAAAGTACTTTTGACTGATTTTGCTAGTCAATAGTACTTTTGACTAGCAAAATCAGTCAAAAGTACTTTTGACTGGTTAAGAGTTTTGACTGCAACATATATATTTAATTAAGTTTATTTTAACTTTTCTACCCTTGTTTTCTTAATTATATTTTCTTGTTTTTCTATGCACTTGCCGTGTTGTCTTTCCACCACCTAGTTCCGGTTACCTAGTCTTTGCCTAGGTTCTGAGCATGTCGATGGCAAAACTAGTTAAATTCCTTGCCTGGCCCAGTATTTGGCCACGGTAATGCCTTCCACTAATGCTGTCATTAGGACCATACGTGAACAGGGCACGTGATGCAGGATGGAAGGTGGGACATGGTCTGGAGAGAGGCCGCACGAACACTGAAGATCAGAATCGTCCAAGAACCCTCATGACATGTAGAGAATGCCTAAGGCAACAAGTCCGCCTTTGTGTCTTTGTGTTGCATGAAGTTTTAATAAAGAAATCTTCAATATTAGTAGGTTGGTTTGGAATACAACTTTCATAATCAAGCCCAAAAATGTATGGACGCTGAATGATCTAAAACTGTTTCTTTGGGGCTTTTTAGGGTCATCCTGAACTCCTGAACGATTAGAAACAATAGATTATGGTTTATGTTAGGAATTATTTATTTATAAACTATACACAAAGGTACAAACACGAACTTAATGCCTTAAGCATTCTCTACCAGTTAACCAAGGATTTCGTAAAACCAAATTCTACCTTCATCTTTCCACTGTCATTTACAGAAGTGCCCAACATGCGGCGTGGCAACTCCTGATGGCACTGACGACGACGACCAGTCATCTAAACCGACCTTCAGCGTGCGAGAGCTACGCGCCATCCTGCACGAGCGCAACGAGCTCAAACTGAAGCTCAGCCGCGCCGAGGAGCAGCTGCACGCGCTGCAGACTGACCAGCAGCCTGACAGGTAAGGTCCTCTTCGATAACCTAGGCCAGGCAGTTCGTTAGACCTCGATGAAGGCCACGGCGTTGCACTACTCAAGTACACCGCCGTGGCCTTGACGCGGAGGTCGACGCTGCGGAAAATCTCACGCTTCCAGACGTGGTTCGGTCTATGGTTCGATACGAGAGCGCGTGGGACACCATCGTCTTGAAGGAGACAGCGGAAAGTTGAGAGAATGCTAAAATCGGACATTCCAATTTATTGAACTAACTTAAATGATTATCTTGCCACGGGTAGTGTGAAAGCCAAACCCGGGGCCCAGGGACGGAGGCAACGAAGGAACTACAACACTATCTCTCGCTCCACCCAAGAGCGAGATTTGTCATAAGACGATTTTCCCACCAAAAAAAAATTATTAGCTCAAAATCATGTAGTATTGGTATAGGGCTTAAGTAAAGCGCTATACTTTGACACTATAGTTAGAATCATGAACAATCAGAATTAGAAAATACCATCTTTGACTTAATATTGCCCCTTCCACTGACAAGAAAATAAACTAAACTAGCAAGTTAATAAAAATATTGTTTTCAGCGCTCTCGTGAGAATATGGCTTTGTTTGTCATCATAACATCTGAAGCCAAGAAGGATTGACACAAATAACTGACCATTATGTTTTATTTCTTTCCAGTGGCTCCGACACATCCCCGTCAGTGAGCACAGCGCACCCCGAGGAGGAGGAGGCTCCCGTGCAGGGCCCGCTCCCGGCCGAGCCTGACGACGCGCCCTGGAAGAGGAATAGTGGCATCAGGAAGTTGTGAGTACACACGGCTTTTGTACCTTAGGTTCTTCGTCTCAACTGGGAAGGTTATATATGCTTGTACTTCTATCACCTTAATCGGCTGCGTCGGATTTTTCCGACGAGCGTTTTCGTGTCCTATTTGCACGGTCGTGTGTGCGACTAAGTACTCCATCTCGTTTAACTTTTCAATCCCCAAAGGTGACAAGAGCTGATGAGATGGAGTAGTTGTCGGATATGTCCGACGAAGCCGGTTAAAGGATTAAAAAATTTGGTGTTGCGGAACTTAATATTTTTGGAGCCGAGCATATAATAGTTCGTTCGTGTGTGCACAACCCGGCTCGAATCGTAGTTATCAATGCGATTCAAATATGAATAGGAACGTCAATGACCTCTATCTGTCAAATCTTACTCAAAAAGTACGGTGTGCAAAGAAAATTTATTTGCGTATCAATAACGATTTTTTCTAAGTACATTATTTAACCGAGTCTTAGTTAAATTTAAATGAAGTTTTGGCGAATAGCGGATGGTAAAGAAAACACAGTAATTGCTGAATATGAGGAATATATTTATTGTCAATTTGTGGCTATTTACATTCACATTTTGGGTGTCGCAAGTAGTGATGGTATTATTCTTACTTTTGCCAAGTGGATTTGGAATTAATAAAATATATCTAAATATCGCACTACCCGAGGGTTTCGAGGCAGTTAGTTCCGCATCTATAAATGGGTGGCGGCCGCGGTGACGCGTTCAGTGTGTAGCCCGTGCGCCTGGTGAGCGCACCGCTACAAAGTTTTATTGTTTAATCTAAATTAGCTAAATATATTATTTAAGTCTTCTTTGTTCTTTTCATTCGCCATTACTCAGACACTTCACACAGTGATGTAGAGATGAGCGGAATCGAAGAACTAGTTTCTAATAAACTTTTTTCGTTCATGATTCGTAAAATAAATTTAATTTAAAAAATATCTTGTTTTGCTCACCTTACCTGACTGATTGGATTTGACAGCTATGACGTCACAACATGGCGCTAACTCAATCCTATTTTTATTTGAATCCCATTGTACGTAGATATTGTAGCTTGTATTGTTGTGTTGGCCCAGAGACCCTAACACGAACTATTAGCGCAATCCATTTTACGACCTAAACTGAAATGTTAAAAGGATGGAGCTATATAGGGTGTATAGCTCCATCCCTCTTTCTCGCTCGCATGACTGACATTTTAACACGACATGGTACGTCCAATGGTAAGCGAGCGTTAGGTACACCCTTTATAGCTCCATTCTTTTAACAGTTCAGTTTAGGTCGTAAAATGGATCGCGTTAACAGTTCGTGGTAGGGCTCGTGGTAACGCTGCAGGGCGGGCTCGCGGCTATACGTCACTGACGATTAATGTTTCAAAAAGGATATACACCTAAATACACATAGCACATAATATAAAGTTTTTTGGTGCTGACTATGATTAAAGGAGTTGCTGTTGATTCGGACACAATTATACAGGGTGTATTGGACATCGACGCACGAACGAATACACCCCAGTGGTGGATTTTCTCGGTGGATTATTCGTAATTAAAAAAAAAAAATCTGTACTTTTTTGAATATAAACTGTGTAAAATCGTTGTACGATGAAAAAAAAAAAATAGGAAAAAGCCGACGAAAAATTCCACCACTGGGGGATCCAGAATCATGTACTGGATCCATAGTATTCGTTTGTGCGTCGATCTCAAAGATGCACAGTGTCCGAATTGGCACATTTTTATTTCAATATTTGTTTCATTGACGATTCGATCACACACTGTTTAGTAGTCATATAAAAAGTTTTAAAATATGATATATAGGGAAAGCGTTACCAAAGCTATTTTATATGCCGGATTTAAGGCGGCAACTTCGGGTAATCTTTATATTATATTTTAAAACTTGTTTTTATCTCACTGTACTAAACAGCTTCAAAGGTGGTGTCCGAATAGTCAGTAAAAAAATATTAAAAATCTAATATGTCGATTTGGACACTGTCCGAATAGTCAACAATTCGAATAAAGCATATATAAAAAGGCTAATATAACTTATATGCAGTATGGCACGCATTGAAAAGCATGTTCTGTAGTAAAAGATTGCAAACATAATATTTTTGCATGCCACTGAATGTTTTTCAAATACAATCAAAGAAAACAGATTGCTGAGGATAAATGAAAGAAGACTGGCGGCATTGCCACGCTGTATGGCAATTGTCGCCAGTGTTTTGGGCACATTACCAGTCGACAGCGATGTGGAAGAGGTTTTTAACGCCATATTTTAGTTTGTTTTTAGTTAGTTGCAATTAGTGTAGGGTTTTTATTACTTGTTTTTTATTTCACTGTAATTATAGTAAAGATTAAAAAAAAAATGTAAATTATTAAAAATATCATCATGATTTCTATCATGGCAATCGATCCTATTCTTATTTGGAACGCATTGTAGTATTGTATCAATAATATCGGATTTTTTGCTATTTTGTTCCGTCTTTTCTTGTGGTGGTGTTGTAATAAAAATTGTGTAGTTAAACAATCACATATCATATCATTAAATGTAATAACTAACTCTTCATTTGTATATTAACTCTCACACAGAAGAACAGTCCTCTACATATATTAAAAAAAAAAAAAAAAAATTACAAAAGAAATATATATTTGATTTTTAATTTATATTAAAGATCCCTATGACTGCTCTATGGCTCCGTCTTCTGTCTGGCTCGCACTTGTCTATGGGAAAACTATCCGTATTGTAATGTCCATCTCCTAACCTTAAACTTCAGCTTATATTTGGTTCTGGTACATTCTTCTCGTATTTTTTTTCCTATAAGAAAGCATGAAAACTTAGCCCTAAGAAACTTTTTGGTTATTTTATTCAAAATTTCTTTGTTTTTAGGTGTTTTTGTGTAGTTAAAAAAAATATGGAAAATGCAACCAGGGCCGAAAGAGATGGCGCACGATACGACAATTTGCTGCACCGTGTTGCATGTTTAAATACGACATACGACACTTATACTTCACTTGTCATGAACGCTTCACGCTTGACCACAATCCCCGATCCTATCCCTTTTTTGTTTAACCCACTCACATTTTTTATGTCCAGCACTTTTCATTTATTTTTTTTAGTTCATTTAATTCTTGCTAATTAATGTACGGTCAGCAAGATCATTTTTGCACATTTTTTTTCTTCATATTGTTCTAAATATAAAAGATATTTTTTCCAGTACTTTCTGAATGTGCTGTAGATCAATGCTATTTTTTGTAACATACAAATATTATTACTATTTTTAACAATTTATTTCTTTTAATATATAGGTAGGAAATGAATGACCTTGATTTGAAGAGATATCTAAAATCAGTCACGACTCCGATCGACACAAAAAATAATTTTGTGATCGAACTTAGTCGCATAAACAATTTAAACATCGACCTTGGAAAACATATTTTATGATTAAATCGAATCAAAATCAAAAAGATATTTTAAATACTACAACTGTACTTGGATCTACATTTTATGAAAAAAGAAAAAAAAAAACTGACCATTTTTATTTTTTCCCCCTTCCCTATTTATTTTTTCCCCCTATTTTGTTGACGTTTGTTTGTTCCCCCGCGCGAAGGTTCCGCCTCGTGTCGTCGCGCGCAGAGGGTCGTCGCTCGCCGCCTCCAAGAATCTCTTTCGGCCCTTGGTATTGAAGATGTATTGCTTTGCGGTACGTTTGGGGGAAATGGGGGACGCTTTGAAGGGGGCTGACGATTGCCGAGTTATGGGAGTCTTGGGGGAAAGTTCGTGTGGCTTTGGAAGGCGCGTAGGTAAGATGGGTTCGAAAAATAAAGGTTGTTTATAGTGAATGCTACTTCGGAAAGCTTATTGCAGATCACTGACAGGTTCTATGTTCATTAAAATATGATTGTCTAACGTAACAAATATATATTTACTGAGGTACAATCATTAATATCATCAATACAGCCCTCTCAGTTCAGCTAACCCTACTAGATGATTTTTTCAAGAAATATCTATTCAATAGAGTTAGACGAACTGAGAGGGTTGTTAGATTTAGGCGTGGGCAAAGTGTGTCCTCTTTGCGATTGGAACATTTGCATCTGAATCACTGAAATGTTCCGAAACAGTGATATGTATCATTTGGAACATCGGCTCAAAAGATACAAACGGAACATTTGAAACATCGGCTCACAAGATATAAACGGAGCATTTGGAACAACGGCTCAAAAAATACAAACACATACAGTGACTGTTATGAATCGTGATCTGTTACGTTGCGCCATTTAAACCAACAGTTTTATTTAATTGAATTTTGATTTGAGAATAATTTAAAGCAGATCTTTTTATTTCAGTTCATTAAAATTTACACTATTTACGTTTTAATTTGAGTGTTCCAATTGTTCCAAATGTACATTTAAAACATTACTGCTGTTCCAATCTTTCGGAACACTAAAATGTTTTGGAACAGTGAGTCGGTTCAGTAAAGTTACACACGCCTAGTTAGATTTAAATGATTTAAACTTCAGTAAATAATTATGCGTTACGGTCGTAAATCTATTAGAAGTCGAATATAGAACCTGACAGACGTGTAAAATGTAAAAAAAAACTTAACAATAATTGAAATTCGCGAGTTACCCGAGTGCTTATTGGGGTATTATTCTACAACACTGCGCATACCATTATGGGCGAATATTAAAATCTATATTTCAATTTAAAAGATAGATTTTGATATTTTTTTCTTACGTAACCAGGCCACATATTTGATAAGAACTTGAATAGGTTACTTCTAGGCAAGCCTGCTCCATTGTCGGCGACATGATCGCTTACAATCAGGTGAGATAGTGGTCAAACGCGAGCCTATTCATAATAATAATAAAAATAGAACTTTCAGGCATTTTTTCAGAATAAACACGGTTTAAAAAAAACGCGCCATTAAAACCAAGATATCATGCTTTAACACTTTTATTTCGGTAGTCAATTATTCAATCGTCAGCACTTTTCAAATCGTCCCCTATTTCGATGAGCAGTTTATAATAAACATAATAATAGCTTTCACATTTACACAGTGCAGTAGATAGATATAAAAAATAAGATTTATTTTATAAGGAGTTTATTAGGAAAATATGTACTTACATTTTCTACTATCAATTTTCCATTTAACAGCGAATTATTTTAAATGTGTTAAAGTAATATTCCGAAAGTAAGCTTACAAGTTAACATATTACTTATTTATTTTTACAAATATACGTATATACAATATTATTTTTAGGATATGCGAAACCTGAATATAGTTTGTTCAGAATCAGTAACTGAATCGATTCCAATAATTTTTACACCATGTTCTATTTTTTCTCAAAAATATTTAAAAAAGGTCACCACCACATTAAGTACAAAACAGTTTACGGCATGTCATAGCGGGCATTAAACGCCAGCGCACAGCTAAGTGCGGGAACAAAACAACCCCTCAGTCCCCGGGTGGCCCGGTGACCATGTATTTATGTCGCCAATCAGGTACCATAACGGGCTTATAACTTTGTGATTTTTCATAATACAGTTTTGAAATTTTCTACATAGATTCTTTACATAAAAATACTAGACATGTGTTTAAGGTTACGCGTATACTAAAAATAAGGTTGTATATCACTTCCACCACTCTTAATCGGTTTTGTGCAAATAAACTTTCTCTTAAAAAATCCGCCAAAACTTGGTGAAACAAGCCTATAAAAAATGACGTATATTTACATACAATTTTGTTTTTTGTATCCACAGTTTTCGCAAGCTCTTTGTTGAGTCTGATCTCGCCGTGGGCGGCTTCCAGCGCCGCTCCCTCTCATCGCTGGCTCGCAGCTCCCCCGCCCCCCCTCCCCCCGGCGCGCACTCCCCGCACCCCGCAGGTGCCCCCTCCACCACCGCGTAGGCACAGCATCCCTCCCTCACGCACCTCCCACACCCTCCCACGACCACATCGACGATACTCCGACATCAGGCACCAACTTGACCTCAGACAAGAATTACAAGACCTCAACCTCGGGACACAAGAATTCGACAGCTGGCTAGGAGACAAATTCGAAGAGAACGATGAATACGAAAATGGTTCTTATGATGAAAGGTTTGAGCACGATATTCCATTGCAGCGGTCGGTCTCCCTCGATCGAGGTATTGACATCTTCAATCACTTGCAGACTATAGGTTCGACTTCGGAAAGTTTGGATTCGCTGTGGACAGTAGATTCAGAAGGAAGAGACAGTATGACAGATAGATACAGGAGTTTCGAAGATATCCCCGCTTCTCCGTACAAAGCGAGAAGTAGGCGCGCATCTTTTGGTGTGGAAACGTTCTCAGAACGAGATCTAGCGTTAGCGGTGTTGAATGAAAGCTATAAGGGTCTGGCTAGTACAAGCGGTAGTGTGTCCCCGCAGATAAGGAAACTAAAAAGATGTTTCACGTTCGCTGGGACTTTTGAAAGTATTAAGGACCGATCCGTAGAAAATTTGGTCCCAAAAGAAAGATCGAAACTTAGACTAGAGATCCCGAATACGAGGAGCTGCCCCGTCAGCTGTCCCGTTTCACCAGAGGTCAACCGGCTGAGGAACTTATTCCGGAATTCTGCTGATGATGTTGAAACGGATTTGTCTGATGATGAAGACCAAGACTTTAAAGTGCAGAAGCCGTTCTATAGGAGCATTTCTGTTGACTTGAACCAAGGAGAGGGAAGCAAAGTGCAGCAAAGACGATCTGGTGTCCAAGATATGATGACAAACTTGAGAAGAAAAGTTCTAATAAAACAAGAGTTCAAAAGTAGCGAAAACCTTGAAAGAAATCGAGGTTCGCCAGAACTAACCCGATCTTCAAATCTTCGTAAGGGCAGCTCATTTGTCAAACTAAAAAAGAATATTTCGTTCCCGGGCAACACTGACTCAAACGTCATCGTGCCCACTATAATTATATCACGCGCGCAATCCCGCAGTGTTGCCAAAATATCAAATACTTCCAATTACGTAGAAATAAGTAGGAATTGTGACTGTCGAATATGTAAAGAGGGTGAGGCAAAATACTTCTTACGGAGTGTGCTAAGTAAGTTGTTTGTTAAAATTGTTTCTTGTAATAGTAGAAAATTGTATTGGGACGAGAATAATAACCTGAGTGACAGTGAGATGTACAAGTGTTTAATGAATGTACTGAAGTTAATGCTAGGACTGTGGTTGAGACATCTTGATCATAATTAGTGGGCTAATTACATCCAATTTCAACGAAACTATGAAATAGTTTTCTTTAAAGTTTAATATTTAAAGGAAACTCTGTTTTCGTTCTAAACTAGGAATCAGTCAAGGTGCCATTTGAACCTCGGCTGCAGGCTGCGGATGCAGGCAGCACATGCGGCGGCTGCATGAAGCAGGCTGCAGCTGCACGTCTGGTTTTCTATGTATGGATTTTTTGAAAACATTCCGAACGCGGCTGCGGCCGCATGTGCTGCCGCGACCTGCAGCCGCAGCCGATCGCAGACCAGTAGTGCTGCGGCCGCAAGTCGATGCGCACGTAGTTACGTCACTCCAGCCTGTTTAGACAAATCCAAAAAAATCGCTACTCGGAGTCGATAGCGCTCATATTGGATTGAATCGTAGATTTGCGACTAGCAGCACGTGCAGCGAGTCTCGGAATCACTCCAGCCGAGGTTCGAATGGCACCTTTATTATTGTGTCTATGACGAAAATGTGTTGTTGTATTTATCTAAATAAAACTTTAAATATTGCTATCTCTTATTACTTTGTTACAAGAAAGAGATGGAAGATATTTAAAACTGTCAAATTTTATTTATTTATATGGCAACTCACGTTAAAGTTTGACAGCTCTAAAATCGTTACGTCTCTTTCTAATGTCACCTTATAATAAGAGATAAAAATATTTAAATTAATCAGTATTTTAAGAATTAGATGATATTAACAGTCGGGGTTTAGAATTATAATATGTTCTAGTGTTGTTCGATGTTACTGTATTAGCAGCTTTTATCTTTTTACTCTCAAAGAAGTTTCTTCTATAATTTATTTATGCCTTGATAGGCATATTAAATATTGGGTTTGCGAAAAGCAAATGTTTGTCACTGTGATTTTTATTTATTTTCTTATTACCACAGTAAAGTCGGGTTACTTTGACCCAAGCTTGTTAATCAATAGGAACGCGGGTCACTGTGTTTACCATGTTTCGAGCTTGGGTCAAAGTAACCTGACTTTATGATATTTTATGTTAGGTAACGCATTAGGCTGTTCTACTATCTTGTTCGCATTGGTAGCTAAACTATGGCTACAATTCACAGTGATTGCATCTATAACATTTTGTCTGTGTCGTGGGCTTATTAAGAAGGCTAAAGTCAGACTGCGATTACTTGCCATGTGCCATGTATCCTGCAAAGACAGCGAAAAAATATCAAACACAGTACTCTAACATTTTGTCTCTGTCGTAGACTTAAGGGCGGAATTTACCAATAACTAATCGCGTTTTAACGTTTGGCTCGCATAATCGCGTTAAGCCGCTGTCACTAGCGTCACTTGTCTGTATTTTTCTTTTGTTGTATTTTTACAAGTGACGCTAGTGACAGCGGCTAAACGCGATTATGCGAGCCAAACTGTCACTAGCGTTACTTGTAAAAATACAACAAAAGAAAAATACAGACAAGTGACACTAGTGACAGCGGCTAAACGCGATTATGCGAGCCAAACGTTAAAACGCGATTAGTTTTATTGGTGAATTCCACCCTTATTAAGAGGGGTAAAACAAACTGCGATTACTCGCCCTGCCCGCATGCGGGTAGCTCGCAAAGACAGCGAGAAAATATCATACACTGTACTCTAACATTTCAGACCAATCCGACGCAAGCGTCAATAATAATATAAATTCTAAAAAATAACATAGAACAGTATAGCAGTCTAATGCGATATCCGACAATAATCTCGCATCTTACGTAGCAACATTAAAAAAAATATGAATATTCTAGATTATTGTAAGTACAATCTTAAGATTGTCATGAGTGTTAGCGCCTTATTCTTCGATGTAATGTATTCTTGTCAATTTCCAATGACTCTATATGAATGGAAAGGTAAACTTTTTTGTATTGGAATTTTAATGAGAATTACACTTCGGGACAGAAAATGTGACCAACAATTTAGAAATGTTTTGTTTTTCCTACATGTGGTTTGAATTGTCTTATTTTTGTGATTCAATATCTGTTATTCGCGATATGTGTTGGTTAAAAATATGATAATGTGACTATCAATATTTGTTATATGTTTAATAGTTGTTCTAAGTCTAGGTGTCTTCTGTATGTGAACGCACCCACGTTACCAGAGTAATACCTAGTGTGGGTCAATAAATATATATTTTAATTTTTATAACATTTAACGAAGAATCGCTAAACTTAAGTGGCAATGGGCAGGGCACATTGCACGCAGAACTGATGGCCGTTGGGGCCGAAAGGTTCTTGAGTGGCGACCGCGTACCGGAAGACGCAGCGTTGGATGGCCTCCCAAGATGTACCGTTGACCTGGTCAGGGTCGCTGGAATCCGATGGATGCGACACGCACAGAACCGGTCGTTGTGGCGACGCTTGGGGGAGGCCTATGTCCAGCAGTGGACGTCTTTCGGCTGAAATGATACTTACTTACATTCAAACTTACATTTAGGATAAACGAAGATATAAACTTTTTCTTCTAGAAATGTCCCGTAATGTTATCTTATGATTAACATAACTGTCTTACGAAACTGAAATTATTTGAGAATCGTTTGCAAATAAGTGGCGAATTGATCTATCCCACCTGATGGTAAGCAGTGATACAAACTTTGATGGTGAAGCGCACTAGCTTATTAAGAGCCACTCTAGCCTTGAAGACACCTAAATTAGAAGAAAGCTGCTGCGGGAAGACCGCAGCAGGCAAATTATCTCTTCAATGTAAATGTTCTTCTATTTTACGAGAAATTATCCATTCCCGATTTTCGTTTTATCAGTTTCGTAAAGCAATATTGACACAATGTTTCTCATAAAAGAGCGACTGTTATCGTGTTTTACTTGACTTTTAACTGTATGTATGAAGTATACTAAACTTTGTATGTGATATCGCAGCGATTGTAAATGTTCTTCCATTTTACGTAAAGAAACTTTAGTTCTATTATAGATGGACCCTCTGTAAGTTTAAGAACGTACTCGGAAAAATAATCGAAAGTTGTCCATCCACGATAGAACTTTAGTTTCCAAAATAATCATGTACCATTTATAAATGGTGTCTTTACTATACATTTTGTTCGCGTAAGAGTGAGTGCCATGAATGTTGGGCTAAATTAAGGCCAAACATAACATATCTCCTTCGGTCTCGATATGTAGGCTACGGACATTTTGTATTCGCTTAATCGTACACTTTCGGCCAAATATATATACACTTTTCATCGTGCACTGCTGGCCAAAGAAATGGTTAACTGTTTCTTTAGAAAACAGTATATAAAATGTGGTTTTATATTTGTGGACCATCAGTATTTTTCCCTCTTGGCCTAAATATATTTTAACGTATTGACATGATTGATTAGTTTTATTCCTTTCATATTTAAAGTATTAAGTTACCAAATAAAAAATAGCCTAAATCTTTCATAGTTTTGAGGTTGTTTCGAGTATAGCAGTTGTAGATTTTGAAAAAAATATGTGTTCTGGTGCTTACAAATGCTACTTTCATAAACTGCCATCTTAAATACGTTGCTGCTATAGTTTTTATGGTGCTAAAATAGCGTTGCTTCATATCGATAAATCCAGAAAAAGAAACATCTAAATGGTTACAAGTCTATTACTGCTTACTCGAAAACATATTTATTTCACTAGATAATACAAATTGTAGCACATCGACAATAAGACACGTTATTCAAATACATTTGAGGAAATTTTAGAAATGTCTAGACTAGGAACCCAGTTGAAGTTTGACAAGAATAGACAACCATTTTAGAAGTAATAGACCAGATGATAGAGTAATGGTTAAGGATTTTTCCGGATTTACACAAATAGGGTACTCTTTCAATTTCATGTGTCGGTATTGTGTTTGGGAAGGCATTCGACTGAGAAAGGGACTTTTATAATAATATTACTCAAAAGTAAAATATTGAAAGAAAAAATTTTTAAAGGTTTTTTTACATAGCATGGGTAAGATGACAGCAGGACGAAAATATGCATTTTTAAGATGAGAGAAAAGGATACTACATTGTATGAATCTGACAGCTGTCACTCGCACCATCCTATACTATAGCAATTGTAGTGTATAATTGCTTGCTATCTTTTTAATTGATTTCCCTAAAAAACACGAATTCAATGTCAATGTGACATTGACAGAAATAGTTGACAATTATATTTTTCTTTTTATTTATGAAATAACTTGCAGTTTGCAAAACAATCAACAAAATGAGATATATTTTAACCTCCTTATCTAGTGATAGTATATTTATTAACTTAATTAGAAAAAAAAAAACCAAATATCACGGAATTTTTTCCGATAAGCTCTTTCCTCAGTCGAGCCTATAGTTTTTCTATGTAGCAAAATAGTGGTAACTGACTGATAATTTCAAATATTCTTGCCATTTCCCAAACATGATAACGATGCGACTATTTACTATGATGTGAAGTGCCTACAGCTCATCACGATAATCACATCTTGATATATATTATTATAGCTGTTTCTTAGTAGTTTTTAACGGTTATTTATATAAATAAAAAATATTGTACTATCCGTATCTCGAGTGGGCAATTTTTTATGTCCGCCAGTGTAGGTTTAGATGATCATTCCGTAATTTTAAGCAGTCTGTTTTTTCTTAATTTTTATTTTTTAATTCTAGTCACAGTGCTGCTGGGTACTAGATTTTAGGGGTTGATTACTGTGATTAAGTGATATTTTTGGCGAGAATTGTAAACGCAGTGCATTTTTTCTTTAAAAAATCCAAAAAAAAAACCAATAAAAATTTCTTGTAACATATTTTTAATTTTACTTTAAGTTGTGCTGGTAAACTATTTAATAATAATTATTTAATTTAAAAAATATAATTTTCGTCAAAAATATCTCTTTATTAAATTCAAAACACATTTCCAATGGGTTATCGGGAACACAGGCACTATAGTTTGATACCATTGCCTACTCAAACTGATTAATTTCATTAAAAAGTTATCACGTAGTGATCTATAAAATATGTTGTAAAGACATTGGTACCTAATGTATAATTGTAATATTTATAAGTTGACAGTGTCAAAATAATTATATCATCTGTTTATATTGTATGCTGTTTTTTTATTTAATTCTCCATAAATTCGCGGGTTCAAACCCAGCCAGGCGCATTATTTTGTGTAATTTATTTCATCACCACTACTCTTAAAACTGGTGAAGGAAAACATCATGAGGAAACCGGTATGTCTTAGAATCAAAAATCAAAGACGTCATCCACCAATCCGCACTGGGTTCGCATAGTAGACTACGGCCCATGATTTTGTCATCATGTAAGATAGAGTTTGAAAATAGATTTATTCTGGTTAGGACGGGACAAATCGTAATTAACATACATACTAGCTTCAGTTAATAAACTTACGTATGAACAGTTCAATTCCCGAATTGAATTACGAAGATTTTTCAATTTTTTTTTTGTGACTTAACTACAAATTTACAGTTTTCAGATTTTTTTCCTATACTAACTTGTGCTATGAGAGCTTGCTTCATTCCAAATTTCAGGATTCTAGGTCAAAGGGAAGTACCCTATGAATTTTGATTCCCTTGAGAGTGTCGAAATACACGTTTTTTGCGACATAAGCGGCCGTATCTTTTTTATTCGTTAACTCAGAAGTTTGATTTTTTCGGGACCACAGACTTGAGTATATGGTTTACGTATTCTCGAGATAAAGGGTCTTGACAGACAGACAGACGGACGGACAACAAAGTGATCCTATAAGGGTTCCGTTTTTTCCTTTTGAGGTACGGAACCCTAAAAATGTCGTAGTAGGAGGCCATATAATTCATAATGGGGAATGTGGGTGGGGGGTCGTATAATTATGTTTTTGTCTTGCAAAATGTTTGCAATATGTTAGTTATAAATTTGCGCCTTTTCAGGCAAATAAAATGTTTTTCTTTCTTTCTTTCTTTCTATATATCATTGATACGGCGGTAGCTACGTAGATCCATAGCATGACATGGAACGTGGGCCACCTTCATGTAAGTTCACCTGCAGTGACAACAATGTCATCTGCCTATCTCGCTGTCGGAAGACCATCAACGGCTAAGAGTTAACTCATCAACTCACCATCATTTTCTCTATCAGGAAGGTTACTAAAGTTAAGGCAACACGATACCTACCTCCTTGGATAGACCTATGGTCAGACTTTATGGCGTTTGACTACCTGTAAAGACTTGCAAAGATCTACGAATGACAGTCGAGACCAACTAACGTACGGCTTTAGGTACGGGGTGACCCAAATAACAGTAGGAGGAGTTCACATCGGCGTCGAGTCGACGATGAAGGACCTGGGACTCGTCTCCGACAGCCGATGGAATTTCGAGGAGCACTTTAGACGTCTGGCTCCCAAACTGGATCGGACTGGGGCTGCCCTCAAGTGGCGGCTCTACGCTGGAATCGTTAGGTCCATGGCCCTTTATGGGGCGCCGGTACGGGCACCGTCGTCGCTGCGAAGCGAGGAGTGGCTGGCGGTCGCTTCCTTCTGCGAACGAGTAATGCTAGCAAAGGAGGCGGCCGCACGCGCGAGGGAACAGCCCTCACGCCCCAGCCGCCGGGATTTCGATCCCGATTTCTTGCGGAGGCGACCGTCCGGACCGAGCCCAAGTCGTCAACGGCGCGTAGTGTTCCACGCGTGTGCGTACGCGCAGCGGAATGTTGTTGAATTTAAAGATTTTAATTATGCAGATATTTAGTGTATGACGTCGTATAATTGTGTATGGTAAAAAAAAATTTGTGCACGCAACCATTGTGGAGAAATTCACCAAAAACTGATTCCGCTGGGCGAACGTTGTCCTGGCGGAACTTTTTTTAATCCATAGACTTTAGAAGAAAAGAGATGTGTCCAAAAATTAGTGTGTATTTGTGTGTAATTGTGTATGTATGAATAAAACTAGTGCATGCATAAATTTCGGAGAAATTCAAGTTTCCGCTACGCGAACGTTTAGCCATTAGCTAGTTTTCATATAAAGCGCTTACATAGAGAGCTGTATATTTTTACATACGTTGTTTTGAATTTTTTTATATTTGTTTAAAAAACAGATTTAGAAAAAGTCGTAGGGCTTAAAAGATAAAAATATAAACGTAAAATACGCTTATTAGGTCTTAGTTCTTAAAGTATGCACTTTGGGGTCTAGATTTTCACGTTTATACAAACCTTGTAAGTGTCTGCAACATGTTGCCAAGTATCAATGATGTTCCGTTAGTAACTAAAGAGTTATAGGACAAATTTACCATGAACAGATCACTGTTTACAAAGCAGTCAAATATCGAGACGTTCTGAAGGAATTGCATGGTAATATGTATGTCAATAATTAGTGTATTCATTCAACTATTCTTATGCAAAATTTCATGTCATTAAATTCAGTAATTAAAGAAAAACAATTATAATACTGACGAAGCATCGAAAACCTACATAACCCGACCAAGTTCGGATGGCTACCAAAAAGCGGCCGTGCCATATATCTAAGAAACGTTCTTAACCTTCCAATATAGTATTTATTAATATGGTACAGTTGCGTACACAATCGTTAGGAAAAAATAAAACAATTGCATTTCTTGAATGAAAATTATTTTTTTAATAATAACGCCACTATCTACGATAAAAACAAATCTTCAATTAACAAGTACTTCTCTATTTAAATATCCGCGTAAAAAATATTTTTAATTACATATAATACTTAATTTTATAATAACGTTAACAAACGCTTGCAATGACAGCAATAGACTTAAATGTGTTTTAACTAAAATAGATTATGAACTAGCTTTTGCCCGCGACTTCGTTCGCGTGGATGACGAAACTTATGGTAAGTATAATATTTCGAGCTTCAATAAAAATTAAAATCACATCACATAACTAACCTATTCAGTTGTTTAGATTTGATCAACATTAAAAAAGTGCTTATAAACTAAAACATTGGTATAAAAAAGGTATTTTCAAGAAAATATTAAATATTAAGCGCATACTTAAATAAAGTACCTACGTAAATAGTACCTACTTTCTGTCATAGTCAAATACATTTAAAAAAGTAGGTGTACAAAAATAAATGACCTATAAATTATATCGAAACAACAATTGTGTTATCACCTATACCAATTCAATACCGGTATTATACTGTAAATTTTGGGATGTTACCTAAATATATTGCACGGCCGCTTTTTTGTAGCCATCCGAACTTGGTCGGGTTATGTAGGTTTTCGATGCTTCGTCAGTATTATAATTGTTTTTCTTTAATTACTGAATTTAATGACATGAAATTTTGCTTATGAATAGTTGAATAAATACACTAATTATTGACATACATATTACCATGCAATTCCTTCAGAACGTCGTGATATTTGACTGCTTTGTAAACAGTGATCTGTTCATGGTAAATTTGTCCTATAACTCTTTAGTTACTAACGGAACATCATTGATACTTGGCAACATGTTGCAGACACTTACAAGGTTTGTATAAACGTGAAAATCTAGACCCCAAAGTGCATACTTTAAGAACTAAGACCTAATAAGCGTATTTTACGTTTATATTTTTATCTTTTAAGCCCTACGATTTTTTCTAAATCTGTTTTTTAAACAAATTCAAAACAACGTATGTAAAAATCTACAGTTCTCTATGTAAGCGCTTTATATGAAAACTAGCTAATGGCCAAACGTTCGCGTAGCGGAAACTTGAATTTCTCCGAAGTTTATGCATGCACTAGTTTTATTCATACATACACAATTACACACAAATACACACTAATTTTTGGACACATCTCTTTTCTTCTAAAGTCTATGGATTAAAAAAAGTTCCGCCAGGACAACGTTCGCCCAGCGGAATCAGTTTTTGGTGAATTTCTCCACAATGGTTGCGTGCACAAATTTCTTTTTACCATACACAATTATACGACGTCATACATAAAGAATTTCTGCAACAAACTACTTAAAAACTTAAAGATTGCCTATGAAAGGACGGAATTCCAAAAAGCTAAAAACAATCCTAAAGCTATGTGGAATGTTATTAAAAATATAACTCATAAGCATCGAACCGCGGTTTCGCCTACCGAGTTACTTGATGCTAATCCTGACAAGATCTCTTCAATAAATTATGTAAATGATTTTTTCGCAAATATAGGCAAAAGTCTGGCAGATAAGTTCGCGACAATGTCATCTAGCGAAAAGCCCGCATGCGATACTCCAATCGGCTCTTTCGTTCTTCTACCGACTGACGAAGCGGAGGTCGAAAGAATTATTATTGGTTTGCGATCAGATGCCGCAATGGGCTGGGATGGAATACCGTCACGCCTCTTAAAGTCTTGCTCACGTGCTCTTGTCCCAGCAATAACTCATGTTTGCAACAGAGCCATTAATACAGGCTGTTTCCCAAAAGCTTTTAAAAAAGCACTGGTACATCCAATCTTCAAGAGTGGGGACAGGCACAGTGTTACCAATTATAGGCCTATATCTGTCTTACCTGCCCTCTCAAAAATTTTAGAGAAAATTCTGAATACTCGGTTAACTAACTTTCTGGAATCACATCATCTCTTAGCTAATAACCAATTTGGTTTCAGAAAATGCAAATCGACTGAAGACGCTGTTAGCTCTTTTATAGACTGTACGGTAGCTAAGCTCGATGCCAGAAAGAGGTGCATAGGTATTTTTTTGACCTATCCAAGGCATTTGACACTGTGTCTGTTCCACATCTTTTAACAAAACTAGAGGCTATCGGTGTTAGGGGTGATACCCTCGAAATCTTTCGAGATTATCTTGCTGATCGGGAGCAGTGTGTCAGGATTGATGGGTTGGTAAGTGATGTCAAAACAGTGAGTTTTGGTGTGCCTCAAGGCTCAATACTTGGACCAACCCTTTTTCTTGTTTATGTCAACAATTTGTGCAAACTTTCCCTGACAAATTGTTCAATATTTGCGTATGCTGATGACACGGCTTTACTTGTGCATGGTGATAATTGGACTGAGGCAATAAATCACGCCGAAAACTCATTGGCGGCAGTGATGAGCTGGCTGTACAACAACCTTCTTACTGTAAATCTGTCAAAAACTACCTTCTTACCCTTTTCCTCACAAACCGTTGCATTACCTGCCCCTGATTCAATTATTCTGAGGGCTCATTCTTGTTCTCTAAATGCACAGTGTTCCTGTCCTCCGTTAGCAAGATCGACTACCGTTAAATATCTCGGAGTACAAATTGATAGCTTATTGAATTGGAAAACTCATATTTATTGTGTTGTCTCTCGGGTTCGTAAACTTCTATATATTTTCAAAAAATTGCGATACTCTGCAGATCACACTACTTTAAAAACAGTTTATTACGCTCTGTGTCAGTCATTACTTATATACTGTATAAGTGTTTGGGGAGGTGCAGCCAAGACTATCCTTATAGACCTTGAACGAGCACAAAGGGCAGTCCTGAAGGTCATGACCTCCAAACCTTTCAGGTATCCTACAGTCAGTCTATTTAGAGACTGTAAAGTTCTATCTGTTAGGCAGCTCTTCGTACTTCATGTAATTATGCGTAAACACATGTCGCTGAAGTACGATGCCAGTATTCGAGATAAGCGCCAACGCTATAGGGTATGCCCTACTCCAATTTGTAGGACGGCACTTGCTCGGAGACATTTCTACGGTATCGGAAGCCACTTATATAATAAAACCAACAAATATTGCTCTATTTATAGCTCTAAATTACAGGAATGTAAGAGAAGGGTTTATGACTGGTTACTGTTGCAGAGTTATAATGAAACAGAGGAGCTCTTGAGGTTATAATCTCAGTAATCTCAGTAATACACGACCTAGACCTGTGCCATGGCGTTTGGAGTGAGATTGTTTCATTCTTATTTCCGGTGTGGGTAGGAGATGGCGCTAGACAACCTGTGTAGCTCTGTCTCTTGCACGCGCTGGGGTGGGAGTCGAGCGGTCTTGCTTTGAACGTCATGGTAACCCCCCTACACATGAACAGTCTGTGCACAAACTTTACACTACTTCATAAAGTCACAACATCACATGTACCCTCATGCACCACACTTGCATAAATGAAAGGATCAATTTTGATTTTTACCTTTTGGCTTTTGGCTTTGGAGTTTTTTTTTTTTAGCGTGAGAATCCTGGTACCCATAACACAAGTTAAATCTTTCCTTGGGTATCAGATTCATTACAAATACTTACTTGTTACTTCTGACTCTAATTGTTCTTGTTCTCTAATATCTGTTTGTTCTATGTGTTGTTTGTAAGTGTTTGAGTGTACAAAAATTTTTTGATTCAATAAATTATTATTATTATTTATTATTATACACTAAATATCTGCATAATTAAAATCTTTAAATTCAACAACATTCCGCTGCGCGTACGCACACGTTCCACGCGCACCTCAAGGAGATGTCAGCAAAACTGTAGGGGCCCAGCAGGGTCAAAGCCTACTGGGGCCATGGCCCATGGGTGATGCGAAAGAGAACTTCGGCGCCCTGGAACGAAGGCAAAGAAGGAACGTGAGTGAGTTATAGTCAGTAAAAGTCTGACACGCCCTCCCGCCTCACTCAAGGGCGAGAAATGTCATAGATGATTTCCCACCTAAAAATAAAGGTACGGGGTGACCATCTTTTTTTAAGGTCTGAAGTACCTATCTGTTTTGCTGTGTGTACCTGTTTAGCCGTTAGTTAATTGTAATAATGTAACTACTACTACTTTATGCTAATACCTGTTCTACTAATTTGTCTATTATGGTGTAGGTAACAATTTAATTCAATAATGTTCACCTCGCGGTGAAGGTGGTGCGACGATCTGACCATGTTCACGGGGCAAACTTGGCCAGAAATCGCCCTAGACAGAGAAGTTTGGAAGGAGAAAGTGGAGGCCTTTGCCCAGCTGTGGGCTATAAAAAAAATGTTTCGAGGGGTTAATTACCTAATGCCTGAAATAAACGATAAATAAATAATAATAACATAGGCTAGTTACCAACAGCCGTTGCTCAATAAAAAACATGTCGTTAATAAAGATTAAGAAGTTTAAACACTTGTTTTTCTTTTTAATGTAATGATGATGTCTTGCTTCTCCAATAATAGCCACTTAGATACTAAATGTATTCATAAGTTGTGTGTAATGTGCTTGCAGTCTGCACTAGTGAACCCATTGTACAAATGAGATGTCAATCGATTCGTTTTAGTAACGCGCGTGAGCGTATTACAAGCGATAATGTTGGTACATTCTAATTTTACGAGTAGGTTGGTACACTCGACAAAATTGAAAAGAGCTCTTGGTTAAGACCATAGAGAAATAGTAGTTAAGACGGATGTTCCAAGATAGCCCCTGAAATCAAATTTTGACAACTTGTTAGTTATTTAGTTACAGCCGCCTTTTTTCATATTTTTATTTCCAACATTTGGGGTTTGAATAATATGTTAATTGGTAGGTAGGTTTTTTTTTAGTTGGGAAAATCATCTAATGACAAATCTCGCTCTTGGGTGGAGCGAGAGATAGTGTCAGACTTTTACTGACTAAAAACCCACTCCTGTTCCTTCGTTGCCTTCGTCCCAGGGCCCCGGGTTTCGTTTTCACACTACCCATGGCCCCAGTAGGCTTCGACCCTGCCGGGCCCCTACGATTTGCTGACATCTCCCTGAGGCGCGCGTGGAACAATACACGCCGTCGACGACTTGGGCTCGGTCCGGACGGCGGACTACCCATTGCTCGCCGTCCACAAGCCCGCGCCTACGCTGGCCAGAAATCGGAATCGGAATCCCGGTGGCGGTTGGGGCGTGAGGACCGTTGCCTCACGCGATCGGCCGGCCACCTTTGCTAGCATTACTGCTTCGCAGAAGGAGGCGACCCCCTGCCACTCCTCCTCGCTCCGGACCATGGCCTGTATCATGTTAATTGGTAGGTAGGTACGTACCTATATTGTATTGTAATCGTCTCCATGAGCCATGACACTCAAAGGCCAGGTAGGTTGTTCCTGAATTCGAGGACTTAGGTAGGTACCTATCTACCCAGAAGATATAGGTATCTTTACCTACTAAGATCCTTAAGTTACCCTTTTCAAAAGCCATGGTTACTCTTTCCAACACTTAAATATTTGAAATAAGTTCGTTGACTGCCTTCTAAAATTAAACTTTTATGTTCAACCTTAGGTTTAGCATGGACTGTTTTCCTGTTGGGAGGTTCTTAAGTAATTTATTTGCAGTCATCGACCTCTGAGACTATCGGAATTTGTGACTGGTGCGCTAAACGATCTTATAGGTTAAGTATGACCCATGCCTCACTGGGATACCATGGCATGGCGGTGCTGCCAGTTCGAGCAGTCAAAAATACATGCAGTTCTATCGTGTGTGTACCTCATTTGGCCACTGTTGATTACGCAGTAAATTATGCATTATTTTAATCTAGCTTCGCTACAATGGCGTTCCACTATAGCACGGCCTTAAGAGCTGTGGATAGATGACCATTCATTACCTACAAACTGAGAAACCTGAGTCCTCCATGCTTCAAAACGCAGGTTAAGCCGTCAGTCCCGGCCTGTCGTTTGTACCTTTGACAGTCTTTAGGTACTTATGGAAAGTCAGAAGCCCCAGAAATATGACAACTAAGCAGTCTTGCCATGGGCACAGAATAAGAAATAGTACAAGTACCATGGGGAATCTTAGATTTGGAGATCAGAGACGCAGTTCCTCCGTGTAAAATATATCCGATTGGCTGGATCCGGTTAGACTAGAAGTCGATACCAACTTATTTATTTAAAAAAACGGCAAAGTGCGAGTCGGACTCGCGCACAAAGGGTTCCGTACCATCCGTTGCAAAAAAAACTGCGAAAATAGTACATTTTGATACAAGTGCAGAAAGTTTGTCATTGCGACCGAGGCGGAATTCGCACGAGCCGTAGGCGAGTGTGTTATGGAGCCGAGGGCTGCAGTGACAAATTTGCACGTGTATCAAACGACTTTTTTCAATACACTTAGGAAATGAATAAACGGGGGTTGACCGTCGACTCGTGGGGGTCGACGCGCGCCCAGCCTGATACGATAAATGAAATAAAATTGTGGCACGGGTTCTTTTCTGCACTAGTGCGGCAAATAGTCTATTTCGTGCCTAAAAGCGGTGGGATAAGAGCGGGTTTTCGAGTGTATTGAAAATCACGTTTGTTGTATGGGAGCCCCACTTAAGTAGGTATTTATTTTATTCTGTTTTTATTATACATTGTTATAATTATCGGCAACAGAAATACATCAGCTGTGAAAATTTTGCTATCACGGTTCATGATATACAGCCTGGTGACGGCCATACGGACAGCGGAGTCTTAGCAATATGGTCCGGTTTTACTCGTTGGGTACGGAACCCTAAAAACAGCCAGCTATCTTATTAACCAGTGATAGTCACAGTTATTCCGTCACAACGTCAAGATGGTTATCTGCTGACAATCGTTATTTACGAATGCAATCTTTTAGAAAATCAAACTTGATTAACAGGTCCAATACCTACTGAGTGACGGGACTTTGTACCTATTTTTTTGCCTGCTTTTGTGGCGTTAGAAACAGTGAGTTTAGATGTCAAACAACTTCAAGGAATATTTTCATGAATATAGAAGAGCAATTCTGGTATTTTTAGGGTTACGTACCTCAAAATAAAAAAAACCGGAACCCTTGTAGGATCACTTTGTTGTCCGTCCGTCCGTCTGTCAGTCTGTCTGTCAAGACCCTTTATCTCAGGAACGCGAAGAGGTATCGAGTTACTCAGGCCTGCGGTCCCTTGAAGCTGTCAAAAAAAAAATCAAACTTCTAAGTTAACAAATAAAAAAGATACGGTTTTTATGTCGCAAAAAACGTATATTTCGATATTCTCAAAATAAACAAAATTCATAGAGTACTTCCCGTTGACCCAGAATCCTGAAATTTGGCATAAAGCAAGGTTTTATAGCACAGGTATAGGAATAAATCTGAAAACAGTGAATTTGTTGTTACCTATGTCACAACAAAAAAAAATGGTAATTCTAAAAAATCTTCGAGACTCCATTCGGGAATTGTAGTTTGTACGGAACCCTCAGTGCGCGAGTCCGACTCGCACTTGCCCAGTATTTTTTTGGAGTATTTCACAAATAGATAAGTATCTATCTATATATATAAAAGGAGTAACTGACTGACTGACATATCAACGCACAGCTAAAACTACAGGGACTAGAAGCGTGAAATTTTGCACAAGGTTTCCTTTTATGACGTAGGCGAGCACTAAGAGAGGATTTTCCAAAATTCACCTCCAAAGTGGATGAAACGGGGGTTCAAAGTTTGTATGGAGAAACCAACTTTTACGCGGGCGAAGCCGCTGGCAGAAGCTAGGTAATAATAAAAATGTCACGTAAAAAACAACCGACATTCAGTTTTGCTACACCGTCGACTCATTGACCCATGGCTCGCCGTCCGCAAGTTCGCGCATATAGTGTCCGGAAATCACCCTGCTACTCCCGACGCCCGGGGCGTCTCCTGCGGCGGGAGCGGCTGGGGCGTGCCATCTTCTTCGCTTGCATTACCTACTTCTTTGCAGAAGGACGCGACCGCTTGCTATTCCCTCTCGCTCCGGACCAAGACCTGGACCAAAACCGGACGATACGCACAATGGTGACACCCGGACGTTTCTTTCGCCTGAATCTGAAACAGGATCTCCTAAACGAACCATGTACGTTGAAGAACTGTGTCAGGCGCAAAGTGAGGACGCTGCAGCGTCTCTCTAGCGACTTCACAAATAGGAGACTTCCCGCCTCTATTGTGGCGTGCTCAACGCTGGGTTGCAACAGTCGCTGTCGGTTTACCACCATGAGATCTCACCGGAGCTCTGCCCGCCATGCCGCAACTTTTCGTGGCAGTAGAGTTTCGGCCCAGCCCCCCTAGCCAAGTTGCAAACGATAAACGTGAATGCTTAGTAATCTCCAATAGATTTTCAACTTTATACCTAAGAGCATAAAGTTGAAAATCTATTAAAGACTACTGAGCGTTAGCGACCGGAACGAACGAAAACACTATGTAATCTTCAATAGATTTTCAACTTTATATCCAATAATATAAAGTTGAAAATCTATTAAAGACTACTGAGAGTTTACGTTTATCGTTTGTGACTTGGCTAGGGGGGCTGTACAGAACTTAACTTTCGATCATGATGGATACCTACACCTGCTAAAACTTACGCCTGCCATTAATACAGTTCACTTACAACTCAATTATATTGATGTATGAGTGTCGTTTCTGACTGGCTCGCATTTCACTTGTCTTGAAAGTTAATGGTAGGGGGTGATTGCTTCGAGCTATGTAATTTGTTATAGTTTTAAGTTGATCTTTCCTTGTATGTGCCATAGATGGATGGACCTGTTTGTCTATGGAAGATACTGGAACTTAATTAATCATAATTTGCCTTGTTTTTCACGTTTTTTTGATATTGATATGACAGGACCTAAAGTGCGATTACTCTTGGACTGCATAGAAAATAATGAGATGTGTAAAGAAATAATGCCTGCAAATATGAAACATATTAGCGTTTTACTGATTTTTTTTTTTTGTTGCTGTGTTAATTTGCAATCAGTCGTTGACTATAAGCAAATTTGTGAAGTGCGTTGTGTCATATGCCAAGTGTGCCTCCCAGCGCAGACAACTCCTCAATGTAAATGAATAAACCTGGTCTGGTCCCAGGATCAGGCGCCGTTTCAAGCGGGTTTCATGCCTGGTACGTATTAGCTGGATAGCTAGATCATTAGGATGATTTGCTAGCCTCTTCTTGTAAGTTTCAGAACTGTACTGGATTTCTTCTTTCACAGTGCTGATTTGTAGGTTCCCATGTATCTCGGCAATTAGCATTTACTGAAAATGAACGGGTTTGTTTATAAAATTAAAACACTAGGTATAACGATAAAACTTTGCTTGTAGGGTAATCTAACAAACAATCAGAATGATTGCATGTATATTATCCGTTTTTTTTTTATTCGATAAAATAAATTTTTCGAGACATCTTCGTGATTATTGTCTGTCATACTAAATTAACTATATTATGTTTTGAGCACACTATCCATCTAGCATTTATCTTGAGGAATAACATACCTACTTATATTTTTCTGATTCTGCTTACTGCTTATGAGTTTTATAAAACGCAAAAGTTTATGATCCACTATCATAAACTTTTGCGTTTTATAAAACTCGCTATTAGCTGTTGTAGTCCTCTTCAAATAAAGTCAGAATTAAATGCAACACTAGCCTTATAATATTCCCACTGTCCTCCTGGGACTTGGACTATATGAGAGGCAATGGGTCTCTTAATCCACCACGCGGGCCCAGTGTGGGTTGGTGGATATCACATGTCTTCGAATTTTTGGTTCTAGGACATGCCGGTTTCCTCACGATGTTTTCCTTTAGGTACTTGTTTTGAGAGCAGTGGTGATAAAAAGAATTACACAAAGTACCTAATGCGCGTGTTAGTTATCTTTGGTTTGGGTTTGATGTGCTTGAAACTCCGTTTAGTAGTTTTTGAGTTTATTGCGCTCATACAGACGGACAGACCCAGTGGGGGGACTGTGTTTTATAATTTCTAAACAAGACATCTTAATAAGTCCTGAGTTAATCTTAATAAATACACGTTAATGACGTTCGGCGCTCCGATTGGCACACTCCAAGCTCTGTACCAATCAGAGAGCCTAACCGTCCCTTAGCTAACAACACCGCATAAGTCATTTTTACAAACTTTACAGGAAACGAAAAAAACTGTGCAGTGTTGAGAGGCCAGCCAACTTGCACGCTATCACTGCTTTTCGAATTATGGCTTCTGATTGGCTGAAATCTATATCATGTGACCAATGGTTAGACGCGCAATGAGCAGCTTCATCTAAAGGCATTCAAATGTTAAAACCGCCAATTTTCGACTTGAGCGGTGTTGTAAGCTAAGGGACGAAACGCGATAAACGCATTGCATTCAGCGCACTGATGAAAGAGTCAACAGTACCTAGTACGCACACATGATGCAAACAATGCTTCCTCTCTAAAAGGGTGTCCATAAAACAGGGTCAAATCAACCCTGACCACTAGACAAGAATCACAAAATCAAACAATCATAAAAAAATGCTTGAGGCCTAAGAATACCTTGCCTTCCATTGTGTGCTAAGTAATATCTAAAGCCATTTGTCAAGTAAAGGCCTATTCAAAGAGTTTTTGCGACAACGGTACCTACGTTACCTGTGGATGCCGGTGGGTGAGCTACCGATAACTGTACGTTGTTCGTAAGTAGGTACGAGTAGTAACTGGTTTAGAAATCATTATGGATGAAATTAAATGTGTATTAATCATCGAGATATAAGTACTAACGTACTAGAGAAGACACCGTAAATTCCTACTTTGTCTCGTTCAACTGCGGCGATCGCGCCGCACTTTGTCGAAGAAAACGCGTAAGTGCCGTGATTTACATGGCGCTTTGCCGAGAATAAATACACTTCCGCAGCAAATCTAGCGCTGTGGTAAATTAGTTACGGTTTAGACGAATTGTTATTATTTTAGCGCTGCAGCGAACTAAAGATTCAAATTACGAAAATAGGACAATTCAGTTATTTGACGTAGCTTCTCTAGTACGTTAGTACTTATATCTCGATGGTATTAATATTTGTGAGACAAATAAAATTCACGTGTGCAATTTTTTTTTCCACATCTTTCACACAACGCCTTCTAGTCCCAAACTAAGCAGAGCTTGTGCTATGAGTAACTAGACAACTGATAAACATACTTAAGGTGCTACGGCTGCAGGCTGCGGATGCAGGCAGCACATGCAACAGCTGTACAAAGCTGGCTGCAGCTGCACGACTGGTTTTCTACGTAGTAGTAATTTTTGTAAAAGTAATTTCGAACGCGGCTGCAGCCGCACGTGCTGCAGAGCTTCGGCTGCGAGAGCTGCCGCGACCTGCACCCGCCGATCGCAGACCAGTAGTGCTGCGGCCGCAAGTCGATGTGCACGTTGGCACGTCACTCCAATCTGTTTAGATAAGTCCGAAATAATCGCTACTCGGAGCCGATAGCGCTCATATTGGATTGAATAATATATTTGTGTCTGGCAGCACCTGCAACGACTGCGTATCATGCGTATGCTACCTGCATTCGCAGCCTGCATCCGCAGCCTGCATCCGCAGCCTGCAGCCGAGATTCGAATGCCACCTTTATATATTTCTAAACACACTCATGTTATAAATAAATTACACCCAGACATAGAACTAATGATCGCGCTCATCACACAAACATTTGTCTTGGGTGGGAATCAAAGCCACAACCTCCGGCATAGCAGTCAGGGCCACTAACCACACGACCAACACGCCAGTCAAATGGTTGAAATTAAAAATATGATATGAATTGTCAGTGAATTATCACTCACGTGTATTTTTTTCAGCCGACCAACGCTTGAAATATATTTTGGCAACTGGAACGAGAAACCGAGAGTAAAAATTTCTATTCAGCCAGTGCAAATAGCACCGTTCTATTATATAGGGTGACTGGTAATTAGTGTACGATACTTAAACACGTGATTGTGCTCATGATAACCAACAACTTTTACTATGGGAACAAACCTGAAATCGCGAAAAAAAATCAGCTGTTCAGTACATTTATGTTTGCCTAATGTACTGAACAGCTGATATTTTTTTCGCGATTTCGGCTTTGCTCCCATAATAAAAATTGTTTGTTATCATGAGCACAATCACGTGTTTAAGTATCGTACAGTAATTGCCTGTCACCCTATATATAACTGGACTCTGAGGGTCGAAAGGCTGGATCCGCGCCATGATACCAACGAGTTCCAACCCACCATCTACAGACCTTTTTGAGAGAGGACTTTAGGCCAAAAGGTGTCGTGTATTGACGTTTCCAAGGAAGGCTACGCGACACCACGCAGCAGAACACGACGCCGATGTTACGTGAAAAATTATTGTTTGTGTTATTTTTAATATGTATTAGTTTATTTTGTTTATAAGATTGTAATATTATGTATTTTATCTATGGACCTTAGTTGCCTGACAATAAAGAAATAATAAATAAATAAATATGAAATTTATCTGTAGTAAGACTGGCAAAAAATAAGTTGAATGTACCTTTATCTACTTTTTACTTACAGTTAATAAAGATAGAGGTGTGACGTAGTGTATGTATTACTAGTTGGTGCTAATAATACAGTAAAATGTCAAATTGCAGAATCTCATTTGGGCACAATTTTGAGAAGTTCTTTTTTTCGTGGAACCCTAATTCTTTTTCTAAAATAAAAACCTCCTAATAGCATTAGCTCTACCAGTGAAAGTCCCGTCAAAATCGACCCAGCCGTTTTTGAGATAGAATTTTTGGAGCAGATAGCTTAAACAAAGAGACAGACAGACCGCCAGACAGACAAACAACAATTAAAAACATTGTATGGTTACAAGTACCGATCCAATATACTTTCATATTCATTTAGACACATATAGACAAATTATCGAAAAAACTTAGCTCTGCAGCATACGCTGTTAGACAAATTCGAAATTTAACTGATGTAGAGACTGCCCGTTTAGTTTACTTTAGCTATTTCCATAGTGTCATGTCGTACGGTATTCTACTGTGGGGAAATGCCGCCGAAATACAGTCAATTTTCGTTTTACAGAAAAGGGCTATTCGTTCGATTTATAAATTAAGTCCCAGATACTCCCTCAGAGATAAATTTAAAGATATCAATGTAATGACTGTACCCTTTACAGTATATTTACGAGAATATTTTGTATGCACATAAAAATATAAACATGTTTAAAAAATACAGTGATGTTCATAATTTTAATACTAGGAACAAACACAAATTTGTGGTTCCTGCAACTAGGCTCAAAAAAATAGGGGGCTCATTTAGATTGGTGTATACACTTCTATAATAAACTCCCTAGTCATATTCAACAACTAAGCCTTAATAAATTCAAATCATTTGTAAAGCGAAAACTTTGCCAAATGGCTTTTTACACTATAAAGGACTATGTTGAGGACGAAAAGGCTTGGGATTGATCTGCTCCAATACGCACTACAACTGTTGTCTTATTATTATTATTATTTTCTTCTCTTTCTTTTGTTTTATTTTCAATTGTGCTTTTTATTGTTGTTTTTTTTTTACAATCTTACATTGTAGATTGTAAAAAAAAAATATCTTTATTTTGCAATTTGACATTATTTTTATTTTTTATTTTTTTTCAATTAAATTTTTGACATAAGTATACATATATTTACTTTACTAAGTATTACATTTTGTAAACTATATATTTCCTTTTATTATTGTGAACGTTAGAACTATGTTGGTTCCTTGGTTTCCTTGGTTTTTTTTTTGGTATTGTTCGTCAAGTCGTTGAGCTCCTTAGTAGCCCTGAGTTGAGCTTTGCGAATACTGACAAATGCTTGCACTGACTGGACAGGTCCACTCAAATCTGTATGGTTCTTTCTTCAAAAGACCATCTCAGACAAATCTGCATGGTTCTCATGTGATTTGACCATTAAATATTTACTGTATGGACTTTAAAAGAGACTTTGACCCCTGAGTTTGTTTCGGTGTTTCTTCTCAGGGTAGTCAGCTAGGAAACACCGGCCTCATCTAGTTTAAAATGACAAAAAAAATTGACGTGTAAAAGTGTTTTATAAACCTATTTGCAGAATAAATATCATTTATCATTTATTTAGTAAAAAAAAACTTTATTTTGATCATACAAACGGACCTCTGTATGGATGTATAGATAATTATAATAATTCATACATAACAACATATACAAATACACCAAAACTAGGAACAGTGTTATTAAAATAACTATGACATCATAAATCTGGCACGCTGTAAGGCTTGATTTAATCTAAGCCTACACTGAGAGAGATATAATCAAGGTTCTGTACTTACCTTCTAGATATAGGTAGCTAGAAATTCTAGGCATGCTGATATCATACTTTGTTTTTAAGAGACAGGAAAACTAAACATTTTGACTTCACTGAGAACAATAATTTTAAACACGAAGAAGTATGAGTAAAACATGTACTTATAGGTGTTCTGTGTGCTGAGTTAGACTTGTTTTCACGTTAAGAGCATTCATCCGTTAAAACCACGCAGAAGCCAAAATCAATGATTTCCGACGGAAAATATAACAATAATGTGCACTACAATACTATTAATTATTTAGTATCACTGTAGAATAGAAAGACTAAACATCTGAAAGACCTCGGCCGGTACAAAGCGCTGACGCGATTTCGGGTCTATTATATAGTGATATTAAATAATTAATTGTAGTGTAAACAAATAAGTTATTAAAAAAATTATTGTACCATGTCATAGATCGTAAATGCGTTCAATTAATAAGTCTAAAAAAAAACAAAAATGCCTCATATATTATCCTAAACTAACACGTTTAATATCTCCAAAAACGGCTAAAAATGACAGTTTTGAGATTACTTTTCTTGAATGAAAACTTACAGCAATCGTGTTTTTTTTTGCGCCATGTACTAGTCAATGTTATCATTTTTTTTTTAAGTAAAATGTTGTAAGTTTACCATACACGGTTTATCTACTATCTCGCATCTGCGTAGACCGTCGACCGCTAGTTTTAAAAATGACTTGGATAAGAACTGTTCTAATGGGAAAACTATACGATCATTTGAAAATGTTTTTGGAACATACACTAGATTATGAAATTCCCAATAATATGACGTCAATATCTTATCTAGAAATTAAACACATTATTGTTATATTGTCCGTCGGAAATCATTGATTTTGGCTTCTGCGTAGTTTTAACGGATGAATGCTCTTAACGCTATTGAAACGTTTACCACATTTGGCTCTCTGATTGGTTAACAATTTGAAGCGGGCCAATCAGCCCCCCTAGCCAAGTTACGATCGTTTCGTTTGCGTCGAACGACTCGAGTAGGCCACGGCTCCGATTTCTTTGTTCTGACGTCATATCAACGCTCAGTCACGTGGTCAGAACAAAGGAATAGGAGGCGTGGCCTACTCGAGGCGTTCGACGCAAACGAAACGATCGTAATTTGGCTAGGGGGGCAGAGCTCCAAACGTCCGTGCCCTCTGGTAGATATCGCTATCGGCGATTAGACTGCCATTGTACTCAAAGATTTAATTTTGTGTAAAAGAGTTGGGTCTTTAACTAAACAAAAGCGTTGAAAGAAGTATTTGTGTTGGCGATTATGATAATTTAGCGATAATAAGACACTCCATTGATCCTTAGTACCGGAATCGGAGAAACGTGATGTTTAAGACGTCACGTGAGCGGAATCGTTTGGAGGGGCGACGTTTACGGACGGCAGTCTCTTTGGCAATCCGTTGAGTAGTTCGGACACTCGTAACGAGTTTTTTTTTTTTTTATTGGTTTAAACCAGTGCTTGACTGCGATCCCACCTGAAGATTTCTGATAGATCACTGGTTCTATCAGATTACATACACCAAAGTCTGTACAACTTAATTATATCTACTGTGAAATTGATTTTGAAGTGAATTATTATTTTAATTCTACGCCATTAACCCTTTACCAAAACACTTTACCGATGGCGGCTGTACCGCTAATTTATCGCAGTCGCCTTCATATGCTTGAGGAGGTTCTCAAGTCGTCTGATTTTTTCTTTATATTTTTTTTTTATCTTGTTAAGTATCACATTATAACAGGTTTATTACTAAAAACTGTCACAAATCCAACACCTGATACGGAATTGTTCGAAAGAGTTATGTACCTCGGCTTTGGAACTAAAGTGGCAACTGAAGGAACGCATGAGTTTTAAGCAGTACAAGTCTTTACAGGTATGCGGAACAGGGTGTTAAGCCATACATACCATCATTGAAAAGGGACGATCCTCCCAGACCAATATGTCTGCCCGATAGATGCTTTCGGGCTGTTCTATATGTTCAAATCGCGCGGAGAACTCTAATTGAGCGACGCAGAATTTCGTATTTTTTAGTTCTTATGTGGCGCCATAGATGGCGCTACACCAGTCTCCTCTGGAGATTGGAGATCGATGGTTCTTGATGTATCATTATACGTGCCAGACCAGTGGTAGATTGATACTAGTGGAGGTGGCATGGAAAGGATCCGAGACATCCCTATACGGACCGTAACCCTTCATAGGACTCTCACTAAGGGTCATCAACCAAGCATTGAAACGGGCTGCGTTAGAGATACACAGCACACACTGGCGCAACACAACAGGCCGGAAGCAGACAAAACTATTTCTTAATGACATAGATAAGGCCTGGACCCAAAAATTATGGAGATACAGCAGATCACAGCTCCAAACAATCACAGGAGTCTTCACGGGGCACTATGCCAGCAACAAACAGCTCCACAACATGGGACTAGCAAGCGACCCGACTTGCAGGATCTGTGGAGATGCAGAGGAGACCATATTACACTTGCTGTGCGACGGTCCAGCACTAGGCTCCAAAAGGCTAGGGTATCTGGGCCAACCATTCCCAAGACGAGAGGACTACAGGCTCAGCCCCATCAAGGCCATACTGGGACTCATGAAGGAGGTGCACAGAGGGAGGGAGGGGCATAGCACAAAAGATCCAGAAGGGTCGAAATACTCTGGCCCAGGGCCAGTCCCACAACAAGATAAGATAAGTGGGGGTGGGGGTGGTTCCATCCAGAGAACGCAAAGGGCAACAGAAGGACACAGGTGTGCTTTTTTTAGTCAGTAAAAGTCTGACACGCCCTCTCGCTCCGCCTAGAGCGCGAGAAGTCATTAGATGATATCCAGAATTAAAAAAAAAACCCTAAAAAATTGATTGGAACTTCTAATAAAAATGTGTCCGGCTTATGAATCGAACCACGCTCAGCAGAAGCGGTCTTGAAACAATGTCAGTTTAATTTATAAGATTGACTGCTAATTAGATCAATCGTCACGATTGCGCAGGTCAGAGGTCAGAGAGCGCCTATACGGGTCAATGTACTAAGGATACCATCTAACTACCTATCACTGGCACGCAAACATTCTCGCATCCATCGTATTCCCGCGACCCTCACCAGGTCAGGCCACCTTTTGGGGGTTTTCCAACGCTGCGTCTTCCGGTACGTGGTCGCCACTCCAGAATCTTTCGGGCTACCTATGTCGGTTAATTAAATAATATAGAAAATACTTGCATGCCGTAAACCAAAATACGCTATAAACTTAGCTTGTTCCTCAATAGCTTTTTAGGGTTCCGTCCCCAAAGGGTAAACGGGACCCTATTACTAAAACTCCGCTGTCTGTCCGTCTGTCACCAGGCTGTACCTCATGAACCGTGATAGATAAACAGTTGAAATGTTTCACAGATGATGTAGCTATTTATGTTGCCGCTTTATCAACAAATACTAAAAAACAGAATAAAATTAATATAATATACATTAAAAATCACGTTTTTTGCTACGGACGGTACGGAACCCTTCATGCGCGAGTCCCACTCGCACTTGGCCAGTTTTTTGTTGTTAAATACAAGATTTAACAAAGACTGCTCCGTGATAGTCTAAATTGTATGCAATTAATAGTTATTTCAGCGCATTTCGCGAGTCCCACTCGCACTTGGCCAGTTTTTTGTTGTTAAATACAAGATTTAACAAAGACTGCTCCGTGATAGTCTAAATTGTATGCAATTAATAGTTATTTCAGCGCATTTCGCGAGTCCCACTCGCACTTGGCCAGTTTTTTGTTGTTAAATACAAGATTTAACAAAGACTGCTCCGTGATAGTCTAAATTGTATGCAATTAATAGTTATTTCAGCGCATTTCGCGAGTCCCACTCGCACTTGGCCAGTTTTTTGTTGTTAAATACAAGATTTAACAAAGACTGCTCCGTGATAGTCTAAATTGTATGCAATTAATAGTTATTTCAGTTAATCTAAAGTAAACTTTCTAACTATCCTAATCATGTTTTTTCATTTTTTTTTTCGGGTGGGAAAATCATCTAATGATATCCGCTCTTGGGCGGGGCGGGAGATAGTGTCAGACTTTTACTGACTAAAATCCCACTCCTGTTCCTTCTTTGCCATATTTCCAGGGCCTCGGGGATCTCTTTCGCATCACCCATGGCCCCAGTAGGCTTCGACCCTGCTGGGCCCCTACGGTTGCTGAAATCTCCTTGAGGCGCGTGTGGAACACTACGCGCCGTCGACGACTTGGGCTCGGTCCAGACGGTTACCGGACGATTGGACGGCGAGCTACCCATTCTTCGCCGTCCGCAAACCCATCCTTATCATGTGCAATATGATTTCAATTAACAACGATCTCAGACACAATTTCAAACAAAATCCTGGTGAACGGACAACTATCGACATAATTTTTAACCGACTTCAAAAAGGAGGAGGTTATATGTTCGGTTGAATGTATGTTTTTTTTTTTTTTATGTATGTTCACCGATTTCTCGGTCAATTGTGGACCGATTTTGAGAATTTTTTTTTTGATTGAAAGGTTATGCTTCCAAATTGGTCCCATAGAAATATTGTTATGATCTGATCATGAACTTCAAAGATATGGAACAGAACTCCTCATAGGATCACAGCAGAACCGTCGTAACAAGTAAAATTGCTTTGTTTATACGTGTAGTCGATGACTGACTGAAAGTAGAGGGGGAATATATCGAACTGATCTGATGATGAAGCCTGAAGTTAGGCACCGGAACTCTGTAATAAATTACATAATGTAATCTAACCGTGTTTGGGATTATTAGAATTGTCATGAGATGCACTCAGGCTATAAGGTATTTAAGTTTGGCTGAGGGGTACTTTTTAGTGGTGGTACCATAACTAAAAAGTGTAAAATAAAAAAAATTTACAAAAAAAATACAACCGACTTCAAAGTAAAAAAAACACTGAAAAGTGCAAAATAACTTTAATTTCGGAAGTCGGTGTTAAATAACGAATAGACAAAACTATTATAGAAACACCGACTTCCGAAATTAAAGTTATTTTGCACTTTTCAGTGTTTTTTTTACTTTGAAGTCGGTTGTATTTTTTTTGTAAAAATTTTTTATACCCATAATAATCTCCGCTAGTGCAGCACCACTTATTATCGACACAAATATGTGGGAACAGCACTATAATAACGTCGGTATGTCTATGGAGACGGTGACGTATAATTTACTGAATACGTGTTGATCTGACGGTCAACGCAGCGGTATGCCTAATAAGGTTGCTGGTTTAGAAATCCTTGATGGATAAAACTACGAATTAAAGAATGGCTTCATTTTGATAGACAGGTATAAATATAATATATATATTTATTGTAGAAGATAGAAAGATACGAGGAGGGGGAAGACCTATATAAGGCGGTGCAGCACCAGCACCGCCCTCGCCGACACTGCGGGACAAAGGCTCTGCCTGTACCCCGCCTGCCGCGCCCCCTTGCGGTGACGCAGCGACTTCCACCGCCCTCTTTTTTCACTTGGACCTCGCTGTGGGAACAGCTTTGTCAGGACGTCACTATCGGTTACATTTTTAATTATTATTTTCTGTGTATCATTTTGACTTGTTGAGTGTATTTTTCATTTAAAGTGTTTTTTTGTTATTTTGTTAATTAATTAAATTGTTGGAAGTTTCCTTCGTGTATTTGAATCATTTCCTGTAGGTATTTCTAAAAATTATTAAAAAAAAGTCACTTCTGGTCAAGTTTCCGAGAATATAATATAATATTCCACAACTATCACAGAACGCCGTCTAATCTCAAGCTAAGCAGAGCTTGTGTTATGAGTACTAGACAACTGAAAACATGCTTACTCGTATATATTTCTAAATACATACATAGTATAGATAAATTACACCCAGACATAGAACAAATGATCGTGCTCATCACACAAACATTTGTCCTGGGTGGGAATCGAACCCACGACCTCCGGCATAGCAGCCAAGGCCACTAACCACTAGACCAGCAGGCCAGTCAAATTTACTAGTGTGACTCGTTAGTAACGACCTCATGGGTTCGGATCCATTATTTTGAAGTAAAGCATCCAAATCTGCTATTGACAATAAGCCAGTAACGACAGCTATTGCGCAACATAGGAAATAAAAGCAAAAATCCTTTATCAGGGTTTAAGAATTCAATCAAATAAAAAAGTAGTAGAGATTTGGGGATTTTTAATTTAAAAAAAACCTAATCAACAACCCCAATGACAGTTTTATTTAAAAAAAAACTGAGCAGGTGCGAGTCAGAGTCGCGCACTGAGGGTTCCGTACAAACTTGTAAATAGTTCAATTCCCAAATGGAGTCCCGAAGATTTTTCCGAATCGCAAAAAAGTTTTTTTTTTTTTGTGACGTATAACCAAATTTACTGTTTTCAGATTTATTCCTATATCTGTGCTATGAGACCTTGCTCTATGCCAAATTTCAGGATTCTGGGTCAACGGGAAGTACTTACCCTATGAATTTTGGTTCCCTTGCGAGTGTCAAAATATACGTTTTTTGCGTCATAAATAGCCGTATCTTTTTTTTTTCGTTAACTTAGAGGTTTAATTTTTTTAGAACTTCAAGGGACCGCAGACTTGAGTATATGGTTTTAATTTCAACTTGATAACTCCATGTATTCCCGAGATAAAGGGTCTTGACAGACAGACAGACAGACGGCCAACAAAGTGATCTTATAAGGGTTCCATTTTTTTCCTTTTAAGGTACGGATCCCTAAAAACACAATGAAAATAAAACTAGAAGAAGCTATCGCCTCGGCTGAGTTCGAATCAGATCCATGGTACATGGTAAATAACCATAGCATTATTAGTACTTACCTGTATTGTTTGAAACGCATATTTTTAATGGAATGCGTGAAATTAATAGATTACCTACACATACACTAGCACATTATTTTAAGTCAGTAAACTTGGCTCATTTGAAATTATCAATTATTAATTCAGTAGCTCAGAGGTGTAAGAACTTATTGCTTAGAACTTTAATTATTTTCAGCGTATTTTTGGTTGACAAACAGCGGTAGTGGCCCAGCGGTAACGGCCCCGACTTACGAGTAGTAGATCGCGGGTTCAAACCCAGTCAGGCGCATTACTTTGTGTAATTTATTTCATCACCACTGCTCTCAAAACGGTGAAGGAAAACATCGTGAGGAAACCGGCATGTCCGAAAACCAAAAATTCGAAGACATGTGACATCCACCAACCCGCACTGGGCCCGCGTGGTGGATTACGGTCCATACCCTCTCCTAGAGAGAGGAGGCCTGAGTCCCAGCAGTGGGAACATTAAAGGCTAATTATGTTTATACTATAGTATATAGGGTGACTGGTAATTAGTGACCGATACTTAAACATATGATTGTACTCATGATTACAAACAACTTTCCCAATGAAACTTTTTTTTATATTCTCATTAGTTTTATCACAATAATAAAACAGCTGTTTAAATACGCACGCGCGCCTGTGACCGGCGACCGCTCAGCTGTTAGCCGCTTGCGCCGTCGTACCTACAATAGTGATAGAACATCTGCGCAGCTTGCAAACCCTTAGGTGTACGTACCTAATCAGTGAATGTACCTACAAACTAGTGAGTATATAAAATAAGTTTCTATGGGAAATTTGTTTGTAATCATGAGTACAATCACGTGTTTAAGTATCGGTCACTAATTACCAGTCGCCCTATATATTATATTTGTTCCGTGTGGGAATTTAACCCGCGAAACGCAGCGCAACAGCTAATCGGTGCCATCAAAATCAGATCGACGCAACAGCAAAGCCCTTTACAGGTGCAACTGTCCATAAGTATTTATCACTTTCTACCAAAAGACTGGCCGAAAAGCGAAAACTTATGAAGCAGATACCATCAAAATTCTTATAAAAACCCAGCACAAATATCACAAAATAAACAGTTAAGAGATAAGATATTCAAATCGATTAGTATCCATCAGATACTATGGCAACAACCTATAATTTGGCCATATCAGGCGAGCCGCCGGCTCGTGAGACGCACCGGACCGGTTTGGGACAGGTTGTGACATACATACAAACTTTCTTCGGTTCACAAAATTCGGCCCACGCTGGTGACAGATCTACTGAATACAATTAAATGTGTTTCTAGGGTTCCGTACCTCAAAAGGAAAAAACGGAACCCGTATAGGATGACTTTGTTGTCCGTCTCTCTGTCTATCTGTCTGTCAAGACCCTTTAACTCGGGAACGCGTGGAGGTATCGAGTTGAAATTAAAACCATATATTCAGGTCTGCGGTCCCTTGAAGCTGTGAAAAAAATAAGATATGGCCGTTTATGTCGCAAAAAACGTGTATTTCGTCACTCGCAAGGGAAAGTGTATTACGTCACAAAAAAAAAATTTTTTGCGTTGCTTTTTGTGAGTCCATTCGGGAATTGAACTATTTACATAGGTGGGTTTGTACGGAACCCTCAGGGCGCGAGTCCGACTCGCACTTGGCCAGTTTAATTTGATCTGGAGATTTTATACGCTCATATGCACCGACCGATTCAAGTTTTCGCACTATCTTACAAATTTTTTTTTTGCAGCGCTTTTACTGCTTACGATTCCCTTTTATCTCTAAACAAACCAATAACTGGGTAACACGATACCCATGGCAAGACTAGATTTTCGCCTGGGAACAGAATTGATCAGAAACAAAATTGAATGATTCATTCATTTGTGCGATCAAAGGAACTGTCAAAATTTTAGCAGTTATCCGCATAGGTACGTCAAATATTAATTTGTCATTATGTACGAGAATGCCATTCTATGCCATTTCTTTCAATGGAGTGTCTGTGGTTAACCATTGGAAAGTCATAATGACGCCATTATATTAGTAGATTACCAAACTTGTCAAAATCAACAATTATGAAGTCAATGATAGACCATTCTGACACTATTGTAATAGTAGACTTGAGGCCCAAGTCTACCTCGGCGGCGTTTTCCGTCCTCAGACACCCACTTTGTGGAGATTTGCCCAGCGGTCAATACCAAGGCCACTCAGAAAGTTTTGCGAAAAAATGTTTTTATGTTTAAGGCACTGGCCACTCGTAATTATTTAAAAAAAACTGGGGTTATTAAAAATTAAAAATACCATTGTTCGAATTTTGAATTTCCCTCCACATTTTTTCGAAAGCCAAATCAAATGATCGTGTCTCATTTAAAAATGACGCATGAAACTTTGTATAGAGGCTGGTGGAGAGTTCTTTGAAAAGATTTAATAAAAATATTTTATCCATAGAAGTTAGTTTTTTAGTATCTCAAAACATTATTTTTTTGTTTTTTCTTTCTTTTTTTTTTGTCCCACGTATGCATCTACAAATTAGCATCGTTTAATATGTCTACGTAATTATTGACTAATTAACGCTCGTTTGTCACATTCCAGTTAATTGTGCAACTCGGCTTGTTTATTGAAGTTATATAAAGGCTTTTAGTGGAAATATAATAGTGTTATGTAGTGTGTGTATCAAGTTATTGATGGATTTCACCTTCATGATGCAATGGATGTGTCATGAAGGTGATCTTTGAGATTTTCGGGTCGAAATGCCTGCACTGTCCGTCTGTCAACGGGGTGTTTCTCATAAACCGTTAGAGGTATAGAGTTGAAATTTTCACAGAATTTGTATTTCTATTGTCGTTACATTATCAAATAATAATAAAATTGTAGTTTATATATTTTTTTAATTTGATGTAAACTAGTGCTTGACTGCGATCCCACCTGATGGTAAGCATTGATGCAATCGTTGATGGTGAGGCGCACTAGTTTATTAAGAGCCTATTCACTCAAGCCTTGAAGACACCTAAATAAAAATATAATAAAAGTAGAGTGAAAGAACACACACACAAATGTCAATGGCGAGTACATCACTCACCTTCGGTTTGCCGACGACATAGTAGTCATGGCTGAGACTACGGAGGAGCTCAGTACAATGCTTGGTGACCTCAGTAGAGCTTCCGAAAGAGTGGGACTTAAAATGAACATGGACAAAACCAAAGTCATGGTAAACAGCCATGTAGCACCCACTCCTATCAAGGTCGGGGACTCTACACTCGAAGTTGTAGACGACTACGTTTACCTGGGACAGACGGTCATGTTGGGAAGGTCTAACTTCAAGAAAGAGATCAATCGTCGAATCCGACTCGGCTGGGCAGCGTTCGGGAAGCTGCGCGGTGTCTTCTCGTCCAATATACCACAGTGTCTCAAGACGAAAGTCTATGACCAGTGCGTGTTGCCAGTGATGACATATGGCTCCGAAACGTGGTCGCTTACAATGGGCCTCATTAGAAGGCTTAAAGTCACCCAAAGGGCAATGGAGAGGGCTATGCTCGGAGTTTCCTTGCGTGATCGAATCAGGAATGAGGATATCCGCAGGAGAACCAAGGTTGCCGACATAGCACGAAGAATCGCCAAACTAAAGTGGCAATGGGCAGGGCACATTGCTCGCAGAACAGATGGCCGTTGGGGCCGAAAGGTTCTGGAATGGCGACCACTTACCGGAAGACGTAGCGTTGGAAGGCCTCCTACAAGGTGGACCGATGACTTGGTAACGGTTGCGGGGGTCCGATGGATGCGAGACGCACAGGACCGTTCGCTGTGGCGACGCTTGGGGGAGGCCTATGTCCAGCAGTGGACGTCTTTCGGCTGAAATGATGATGATGATGAAAGAACACTATCTTTCCATTTCGTTATCTTTCCATTTCGTCGTAGTTGCATATTAGTTTGTATGTTAGTTTTATTATATTATTTAGTGTGTATTTTTGTGATATTTATTTTACTATGTGTATGTATACAATTTTAATAGTATATCTTTTTTTGCGTGTTATATTATTCTATTGATAACTATTTTGTATGTAGGTACTTATTTTCCTATTACTTCTACACACAGTGTCCATCTCTATTTTCTTCCAACTCTCCTTTCGCAGGTATGCTGGAAGAGATTTCTTTAGAAATAAGCATCACCTCTGTACCTATTTTTCTGTTTCCTTCTTTTAATCTTTTTTTTTTGTGTGTGTACATAAATGGTTAAATAAATAAATAAATAAATTATAAACGGATGGGAAGACCGCAACAGGCAAATTATTCCAGTCCTTCGATGTACGCGGTATAAACGATGAGGCGAAACGCTTAGTCCGGACCGTAGAGGTTTCAACAACGTAAGGGTGGATACTCACCGTACGTCGGGTTGTCCGATGGTAGAAATGAGATGGCTGATCTGAATGACGATGAATCTGATGACGAGAGTGACTCCTGTATCGTGGAGCGTTCACCTTATTTAGAAGAATAGAAGTCTTGCAAATTTAATCAAGATTCTGAATGAAGAATTTTTTTTTCAAAAACTTTTAAGGGTTAAAAAAAAAACACGTATTTCCTGGAACAAGTTTTGTAAAATATACGAGTAAATCACAGAATTACCGAATGCTAACAGAGTTTCCAGTCATTATCTCTCTTCTTTCGCGTTGCCTTTTCGTCAAACATCGCTTTGGATTACGTTAGATGAAGTAACATGCTTTTAAACCATGCTCGATGTTGACGATAGGATAGGATAGGATATATATCGGGATAGGTGAAAATAAATAAAAACTTGTAAAAAGCGGGTGAGTTCTGACTGAGGATGAGTACCTTTAAACGAAGGCCTGTTAGTTATAAATAAGGTTAGTATTCTAACAAGCTACTCTAAATTAATAAAAACAAGCTGTAATATAAATAGTTCATACCAAGTTTAGCCTCGAGCAAACTCTTATAACTGTTGTAAAGATATTACATAAATTAGTTATAAATTATTTTTTATGCTTATATACCGTTTAGTTGTATAGAATATACGACGTGATTGATATGGAATTCGTGTGACCCGCTTGGATGAATTTGATCGAATAATAATTATGAATATTTTAGACTAAATTAATCGGTACGTAAGCACCCATGATGGCCTTAGAATGGTAAGTATTTATATGTAGCCTGCAGGTCATCTAGTTTTTAGGGTTCAGTATTGTGAATAAAGAAACAAAAATATTTATTTGGCTATAGCCACCAGGTGCACACAACACTAATAAAAAAACCAACCAAGTACAAGTCGGACCACCGCACCAAGGGCTCCGTACAAACATACCTATGTAAATAGTTCGATTCTGGAATCAAATCTCGAAGATTATTCCGATTCGTGAAGTAACAACAAAGGGTTTTCAGAATTTATCCTTTAGGTACTCGTGCTACGGATCAACGGGAGGGGCGGGAGATAGTGTCAGACTTTTACTGACTAAAAACCCACTCCTGTTCCTTCATTGCCTTTCGCACCAGGGCCGAGTCTTCCTTTCAGAATCAGACCCTTGGCCCCAGGCTTCGACCCTGCTAGGCCCCTACAGTTGCTGACATCTCCTTGAGGCGCGCGTGGAATAGCACGCGCCGTCGACGACTTGGGCTCGGTCCGGACGGTTACCGGACGGTTGGAAGGCGAGCCACCCATTGCTCGCCGTCCGCAAGCCCGCGCCTACGATGGCCGGAAATCGGGATCGGAACGGGAAGTGCCCTATAGATTTCAATTTCTATGCAACTGTCAAAATATGCGCCTAAACGCAGCATAAACGGTCTTATCATTTGATTGCGTTGACATCAAACTTCTAATTTTGATTTTTTTTCACTACTCCAAGAGATAACAGATCTGAGTATATGATATGAATTTCAGCTTGATATCTCCACACATTCCTGAGGAAAAGGGTTTGACAGTCAACCGACGGACAACAAAGTGATATTATTTTAATCAACTAAGTTCTGGTTCGGGTTTTTTGTATAGGCGGGAATCAAACCCTCCATATCTAAAGCTTAATAACCCAGTCACTGCCCCTAACGAACCTCTCCTAATGATCAAATATGATCGACTTTCACACCATCGCTACCTCTAATCTCTGATTGATACGAATTAGTAAACCATAAACTCCGCACCATTTTTTTTTTTAATAGTATCCTCTAAATACCATAGACAGTAAAAATCACAGTTCGAAATCATAGAGAAATCTTTAATTGGCGCCATAAAAATAGTTTTGTATTCGAAATTTGATGTTTAGGAATAAAGTATTCGTGGTATTTGGCAACCAGTTCTTAGGAACAGGTATGTTTCTTGTATTTTTTACTATGAATTGCAACAGGTCGAATTTGCAGGTGTGTGTGAATTATACAGACAGGTTTTAGTTTCCTAGATGACCTAAAAGTTATGAACACTATTTTATAGGCATTGACTGGCCTGTTGGTCTAGTAGTTTGTGACCCTGACTGCTATGCCGGAGGTTGTGGGTTCGATTCCCACCCAGGACAAATGTTTGTGCGATGAGCGCGATCATTTTGTTCTGTGTCTGGGTGTAATTTATCTATAATATGTATGTAATTAGAAATATATAAGTATGTTTATCAGTTGTCTAGTACTCATAACACAAGCTCTGCTTAGCTTGGGATTAGACGACGTTGTGTGATAGTTGTGAATTATTATTATTATTTTTAGATTTACGTAGTTTTTGTTAAAAAGTACTTTCCTTTTTTTTTCCTTTCACTTTTACACGATGTCTACATCTCTTCTTTTTTCCAATTTTTCTTTTGCAGGTATGCTGGAAGAGATTTCCGTAGAAATAAGCATCACCTATGTACCTATTTTTCTGTTTCAGTCTTCTATTCTTTTATTATGTAAGTGGATTGAAATATAAATAAACAATAATTAAAAATTAAATATAAAATAATATTTAATAAAAAATAATAATAATAATAATTAAAAAATAAAATAAATATAATATAATATTTAATTAAATATATTATATTAATTATTATTACTATTAATTATTAATAATAATTATTGGTGCATGGATTGTATTATAAATAAATGAATAATAAAAAAATATTTAGAGGTCATGTAAACTGCTCGGAAGTGGTCACAAAATTCATTTTCATCAGTCTCGCAAGAAATGAGGCTCTAAGTCGCTGAAATATCTTTTTTTTATAAAATTTAAAAGTAAACAGCTTCAATATAAAACTTAGGTGATGCAGGTACACAAAACATATTTACAATATTGTATCCCACAGCGCTGTTTACAGATTAGCTGGGAATACATAATTCAATCATTAGGATGTATTATACAAGAGAAGTAATAAAACAAAATTAATTATTAAATATCGTCAAATTTGATTTATATTTCAGTACAGAAAACATAGCTTACGCGTCTTATCAATAGGCCTGAAATATTGAAGAGAATGCAGCATTCCTTCAAAAGCCCGCTGAAAAATCACAAAAAGCTTAGACTAAGCTAGATCTACAACTAAACTAGACTAGGCTAAGATTCTAGCTATGTTTACAAATAAAGCATTTTACTTTAGAATTATCTACTTGAAGTACAGCGACTTATATAACAGGGCTCTGTTTCTACCAACGCTGCTTTTCAACATCAACATACGTAAACGCATACTTGTTTATTTGGTGTGTTAACGTTTGGCAAACGTTCGGCACGCATGAATGTGGAATAGCTAGGTGGAGCGTAGAGAGGTGTTCTGTGCGACTACGAATAACGAGGACGCGAGATGTTATGTACGACGACCGAGTGAGCTTGACACTTTGAGATGATTTTTTGTTTAAGAAAAATCGATTGTGGTTGTCATTGAGTTGTTATATATGGTACTAGCTTTTGCCCGCGTCTTCGCCCGCGTACATAAAATATAGCTTATGTCACTCCATAATAAAGCAGCTTTCTATCGGTGAAGCAATCGGACCAGTACTTTCAGAGATTACCTCCTATAAACAAAATAAAAACAAACGTTAGCTCTTTATTTGAAAAATTTAAATTAGATTCATGAGTATAAAAATTACAACCGACTACAGAAGAAAAAAAAACACTTAAAGTTTTGTTTCGTCTTTATTTAACATCGATTTTTAAAATTAGTAATGAGTATTTTTAATTATCATCATTTCAGCCGAAATACGTCCACTGCTGTATATAGGCCATCCCCAAGTGTCGTCACAACGACTGGTCCTGTGCGTCACGCATCCATCACATTCCTGTGACCCTCACCAGGTCATCGGTCCACCTTGTTGTACTTTTCACATATCAACGCTGCGTCTGCCGGTACGCGGTCGCTACTCCAGAACCTTTCCTTCCCTTTTATATCAATTTTTATTATTGACTTGGTAGTTTTTTTTTTTACATTGATGTCGGTTGTATTTTTTTCAAATGATCCCTACCCCTCAGCCTTAGCTTAGGGCGTCGCTTGGGTAGGACAGCAGAGGACGGGCTGGATTGAACAAGACAAAGTGTGAGACTTACTTCAGCATTTTTTCATATTCTCATTTCAATTTCAGCTCCAGATAAGTTCAGATACTGTACCACAGGTACTTCTCTGCTTAATACAACAAAAATACAGGCGCGATGTTATGTAAATTTCAAAATAATATTTCGAGTGCTGTGATATTAATCCTTTAATTTGTTTAAGCGTTGAAGCATGAAATAAACACACGAAACTAAGTCATGATGTCTGGAATCCGAGTTTCTTCACTCTATTAACTTTCATTTCACAAACAATCATGAATCAGGCAAGGATTTAATTAATCGAAAACAACATTCGTGTTTTTTTAATGAAATCCTGAAAAAAATTAGTAACTGCTTTTCCATACCATATATTATTATACATATTTACCATAATATGATTGCTTATACAGTTTCAACATATTTGATGACAAGGATTTAGACCGATTCCTTGTCAGCACCGGCTTACGTTGTAGCTACTGACTTTGAAAAAAAATATGGAACCGCCCATTTTTTTTTTATATGTGATGTTATGGTTTTGATAATTATGATGATTTAATAACTGGACAGTTTTTGTCAGAACTGGAAGAAAGAAGCGCAGGCGTGTGCTAAAAATAGTAAGAGTGGAGCATTTGTCTCAGAGTGGGATAGAAAATGATAGCAAACGTAAAAATATATCCTCACATTTTACTCACTGCGGGGTAAAGGCCTCCCTCAAGTTCTTATTATAAACTGACTTCAAAGTCTCTGCGTTATAGGTAAATCGCTTCTGTCGTAAGTCTACAGAAAGAAATTTCTTTTGAAATAAACTACACCATAGAGCTTTTTTATCTGTATCTATCTCTCTTCCACGGGTAATGTGAAAGCGAAACCCGGGGTCCTGGGACGAAGGCAAAGAAGGAACAGGAGTGGGTTTTTAGTCAGTAAAAGACTGACACTATCTCCCGCTCCGCCCAAGAGCGCGATTAGTCATTAGATGATTTTCCAACCTAAAAAAAAAAAACCCTCTTTTCGTATGTGTGTGCGCATATAAATGAATAAATAAATGACATACGATCTTCAGACTATCACCTTGGGCCAATGCCGGTTATGCAACAGTTAACAAAAATAAAAGGAGTAAATAAGTCATTACCTAAACCTGCAGCGGGAGTTGTACGTTTTCCTAATATGATTATTATTTTAAGTATTCAAGAAGCCTTACCTGCCAAGTTCAAGGGTAAGTATTTACTAAACAATGAAGTTAGCGTGAATTTCCTTAATTATGTTTAGTTTGTACAACAAGCCGGTAATGCTAGCTTCCTAATAGCAATTAATTATAGCCATTGTTAATTTTATGAGGCGGTGATTTCAAACGTTTAACACATTTTCAGTAATGATCCTTAATTTTAAGTATATTATGTTTTATGTTTTTTTTTTAATGATTAACGTAATTATGAGATTTTTTCTTCGGATATGTACAAGAATTTAAACGAAAATATGTGAACCTAGATATACTAACATTAATAAAATAAAACGTGTACATTTTACAGTGATTCTTAAAAAAATATGTCCCATCTATCGTAAAGTATCAAGATCGTTACGTTCATCTAAAAATAAGTAAAGGTGAGGTGCTCAGACGCAGCGAGTGACGTGTCTTCTCACTTCTCTTCCTCCAGTCAGCCGCGAGCCGCCGCCCGAGACGGACGTACGTACTTGACAGTTCTCAATGAAACGCAACTAATTTATTAATTGGTGTCGCTAACTGTGCTTGTTCCACAACATTTATAAACACATTCTAACGTTACAAAATCAAACATTTCGGTAAGTTTTGTGAATAAAAACCTAGTTTTCAAGGACAGTGTTACAACGGATTTGTAAGAATATTTCAAGTGTTTTTTTTTTTCGGTAACAATTTCTGTACGATTCCGGGATTGCCATTGTGGATTGAAAAGGTTAGTTACAAAAACGTTTAATCTTATTGATTAGTTAAGGTTTTTTGTTAGTTTTAGTTTGTAGTTAAGCTGTGCGGTGAACTTAGCTAACTTAGTACAGTTAGCTTAGACGGAACTTAACTATTTGAATGTGTGTGTGCTGTGTGTTGTAAAGCCATTTTCTCTGAAGAGAATTGTGTTTTAAAGTTAAGACTGGAAGGTCAACGCATGAAATAACATTAAAAAAGAACTGTTTTGAGATGGTTCAGTGAAGAAGGTTAATAACCTTATTCTAGTGGTGATTGTAACCTCATTGTCTTTACGACTTAAAACTCAGAAAGTGAAGTTAATTCACAGACTCGAAATCTACGTTTTCTCAAGGATAATGTACGGAAACTGGGCCAAGTTTTAATTGAAGTCGGAATTTTAACTTTCACACGAGTAAAAGTGAAGAAATTGTCGTTTTGCGAATGTCAATACGAGTTTTGAGGCCGTTTAGGTGTTGTATGGGTAAATTGAGGTGATTGCCTATCGGATGGGCCGGTTTGAAACTAGCGGATTAAGATTCTTCAGTCGAACTATAATGAATTTTTAAACGCTGATATTTTAGGGTTAAGTAATCGATTTTTTATAATGTGGGAAATCATCAAACAACTTCTCACGCTCTGGGTGGAGCGAGAGGGAATGTGGGACTTTTACTGGGTAAAACCCGCCTTCCTCCAGTTGCCTTTTGCGTTCCAGGTTCGCGGTTATTCTTTCGAACACTTCCTCAACCCTGGGGCCTTACCATTTACTTATTGACACACAGCATTACATACAGGATTTTTTTGTGAAAAATAATATTAAAATCGAAACACTGGTATGCATGCCTATTATAGGAAAAATGTGTAATAACGTCATAATCGCGTAAGAGCGGGGCTGTATGAAAAACAGTGAAAACGTATGTCGAGTTGCATCCCCTTAAGAGCTCATGGAAGGGCCTTTGGTAATAGGTCTTTGGAGATGGATAATATTGTATTTTGATTCACCTGCTAGACTTTGCAGCGTTTGAGATTTAGTAATACATAGACCAAGATAGTTTTAGATCTAGTGGTTTCTGTGCGAGTTGACATTACAAAATCCTTAATGATTTTTACATTGAAGTAGATTTCACATAGCAAGTCAACAGAAAATTACTTCATCTAACTAACCTAGAGATTATGACATAGGCTGCTGGAATTTTATAATTTCATTTAAAACTAAACACAATTATCTTAAAAATATACCCATCAAGCCTATTTTCAAGTAGACTTCTTCAATCTTTAGTGCAGCATATCTTGTTTTCATCTAGGCCTATTACACTATTCGATATTCAGACAATCTTAGTCTATGTTTATCTATTTATCTCATCGTTCTGTTTCATTCCTTTACACGACATTGGTGAAAGTTGAGTTGTTGGTGTTGGTTGAGTTGGTGTTGGTTGTTGTTGTTGGTGTCTTCAAGGCTAGAGTGAATAGGCTCTTAATAAACTAGTGCGCCTCACCATCAATGATTGCATCGCTGCTTACCATCAGTTGGGATCGCAGTCAAGCACTGGTTTATATGAATTAAAAAAAAAAAAGTTGCTCTTTTTCTGGGGTGACGCTACATAGACTAAGATTGTCCGAATATCGAGTGGTGTAATAGGTGCTATAGGCCGAGTTCCTTCTTCTTTTTTCGGGTAGTGGAGGTGGGGAACGAGAGGGAGTGTTAAACTTCGATTGACTAAAACCCACCTGGGTTTCTTCAGTTGCCCTTTGCGTTACGAATGATCCCGCAGTAGGCCGAGTTCCTGGAATGAAAATTATCTCAAAAACGATGTGACAACTTGTGGGCAGGGAGGCAAAACGTGTGTGACGAATTTTCGAATCAATTTATTTTTGACTGATCGATAATTTATTTTTAGTAACCGAATGTTAACTTATGGAAATGACTGAATGACGATCACTAAACTTTTTGTTTATACTTTCAAGTTTCTTTCAAAATACAAAATATTTATTTCACGTAGGCCGGGCACTTAGAAAACTACAGAAGCTAGTGCACGGTTCCAATTGGTCGTCTCCTATGGAGAAGAACCGGCAAGAAACTCCATATGTTTACTCTTTTAAAAGAAATTATTGTGTTTTACAATATTAAAATATTAATAGGTATAAGAGGACAGTGTAGAGATAATATACCAAACTAGCTTATGTTAGCGGTTTCGCTCGCGTTAAAGGAAGTTTCTCCATACAAATTTTGGACCCCTGTTTCATCCCCTTAGGGGGTGAATTTTGGAAAATCCTCTCTTAGTGCTCGCCTACGTCATAAAAGGAAGCTTTGTTCAAAATTTCACGTTCCCAATCCCAGTAGTTTCGATTGCGTGTTGATATGTCAGTCAGTTTCTCCTTTTATCTATATACCTACATATATATAAAAGCGAAATACCACTCACTGATTAATCACGAAATCTCAGAAACTATAACACCTACAAACTTAAAATTTGGCAGGTAGGTTCCTTAGAGGATGTAGACATCCGCTAAGAACGGATTTTACGAAACTCCACCCCTAAGGGAGTAAAACGGGGGTTGGAAGTTTGTATAGAGAAATCTATTTTCACGCTGGCGAAACCGCTGGCAGAAGCTATTATAATTATATAGATAAGTAAATTAAAGATAAAAAATAACATTACCTGGTAGGAACCTAATGAGATTCTGAAGTAAATTGTCATTAAATACGTTAGTGTAAAAGATTTCTCTTCGCCAATAGCTAATAGGAAATGGTTACAATAACCGTACCCGATGCGATTAGCATACCGGCGTGGAAACTGGTCGGGTTGAACGAATCCACCGACAGGGTGAGATGTGTCACTGTGGGTGAAGCATTTGGTTGCTTGACTTGGTTAGTTACTGAGCAGTTAGTTTTTTTTTAATCCTTTAGCCACCCGAGTCGGTATGGTCCGACAAGTGTTTTCGCATCGTATTCGCCAAGGTCGTGTGTTTGCGACTGAGAACTCCATCTCGTTTAGCTCTTCAATCCTTATCCTTCAAAACAAACGATTTTTATTATCATCACCATCATCATCATTTCAGCCGAAAGACGTCTACTGTTGGACATAGGCCTCCCCCAAATGTCGCCACAATGACCGGTCCTGTGCGTCTCGCATCCATCGGATTCCCGCAACCCTCACCAGGTCATCGGTCCACCTTGTGGGAGGCCTTCCAACGTTGCGTCTTCCGGTACGTGGTCGCCATTCCAGAACCTTTCGTCCCCATCGACCATCTGATTTTTATTATAAACTAAACTAGTAATGATATATCCTTCAACTATTACCAATAAGAATTTGGCCGTTTGCAATTACTTTCCATACTAATGCTGACATACAAATATTTGTCCAGTGCAGGTATCGAAATCGCGACAAGTAGCATACATAGCAGATGGTCGCTCAACCACTGCGCCAACCGCTGTCTTCAACAACTGTTACCAACGTATCGTGTCTAAAACCAATATCTTATCTTAAATCAATCAACAGAGGATCTAGATACCACACATAACAATAATTAGGTACTAGTAAAAGATACCAGATATTCAGTGGCGTAGCTAGGTAACCAATGAACCGGGGGCAAAAAAAAAACGGGTCTAGTTCATAATATCGACAGTCACTACATCGATGGTCGCTGTATCGAAAACGTTCCATCGACGGGCTAATGTACATATGACAAATTCCGTCTTTTTGTTCGCAGGTGTTGGTCGATGTAGCGTACCATCGATTTGGGGTACTGTCGATACATTAGCCCGTCGATGGAACGTTTTCGATACAGCGACCATCGATGTAGTGACTGTCGATATTATGAACTAGACCCAAAAAAAACTGGGTCTATTTTTTACATGGGAAATCATTAAGTAACTTCTCCTGCTCTAGGTGGAGCCAGAGGGAGTGTCAGACTTTTACTCACTAAAACGAGTCGCAATGATTAAAGTAGTGTTGCAACATATTTTATTTAGATTTTGAAGGTGGGAGAATTTTTCGGTAGTTCAATAAGATGTATTCAATAATTTATTAATAATACAATATTTTTGGTGTCTTCAAGGCCAGAGTGAATACTCTTAATGAACTAGTGCGCCTTACTATCAATGATTGCATCACTACTTCATCAGGTGGAATCGCAGTCTAGCACTAGTTTATATCAATTTAAAAAAAAGAAATTTTGCTTTTTGGGGTCCCCAGAGTTTGGGGGCCCCGGGGTGTTGCCCCGTCTAACCTTTTAGTAGCTACACCAGTACAAATATTACACTGTTTCCGTATACCACATAAGTGAATCTTAACGAGCGATAATGAAGTAATTAGCGCCTCTTACATATACGTATTTACGTCTGCTTGTAAGCCAGTACAAGATCATAAATCTTTATTTCTATTTTAATAGCTAAGTACACGCTATGGTGGTCTGGGTGGTTGTGGCTTCACTAGTGCGTAAATATTCATAACAGTGGTATAAAATATGCGAAAGTGAGTCTTCTGTCTGTCTTGTAGGTTTTTTTATATGTTATGATGAGTGAGGGCCAAAACTGCGTTTAATGGACGCCCGCGCGGTCGACGAGACTACATGCACACCGTTAAAGTTGAACTAACGACACTGCGCAGGCAATAATCCGGTTTCCGCGACAGGGACCGTCTCACACGACACACCCGTTTTGTCACGCGACGGATGCCCGTCGCGGGCGTCCGTTTAACACAGTTTCGGCCCAGAGAGGCAGATTTGTCGTTGGAAAAAACATGGACACGAGATGGTTTGCTTAAAAAATATGTCAACTTAATAGTTTCTTTATCATCGTTAGAGGGAAAGTTTGCGTTCATTGTGATATTCCCTACCGGAGTCTGTGTTTCCTGAAAGCCAATCTAGGGGTCTTTAAGTCAAGAGTGAATAGGTTACTTCTAGGCAAGCGTGCTCCATCGTCGCCCACATCATCGCTTACCAACACGTGAGTAGTGGTCAAAAGCGAGCCTATCAAAACTAATAATAATAAAAAAAACTCAGTTATATGACGATAGTAGATACTATTATGACGATAATACTATTAATCTTGTCACTAAATTTGCCTGAATCGATGTAGCAACTTATAAGAGGTAATAACCACTTTCCATCAAGTTGACTGTCGCTGTCCATCGACAAAAAACTACGCGAAGTTTTTCTTCTCTTTTATAATCTGTGTAATGCCTAATCTATCTTTCACTAACGACTTTTTCACTTTCCGATCTTTAGGACTTTCTCTATCAGAACTAAGACTCGTATAGTATGAATATACATAATATGACTAGCCCCTTTAGACATAGCGTGATTAGATAGCATTAATATGATTTTGTTGAAGGATTTCAATAGTGAAAGTTTGGTGCATTTGATTAGTCTAGTGTTTTCTTCAAGTTATATGTAGACGTTAGGTTATAAAATAATATTGGTTTTGAAGTTTGAGTGATATTATGTTATGTGAAGATTCTTTGTCAAAATCTGGCTGTATGTATACATATGTCGTGGCCAGATCTTAGAATTGATCGGGTAATTCGTCAACTCGTACCGCATACCTACGGCCCATATGGTACGAGTTTTTAAAATAAAAATAAATTATATTTTCATTGGTCAACTCGTCCAACGTTTATTTTTGTATGGAACTTTAAACCTTATCAACGTTTGGTACAGTTAGTAACACAATGATCAAGTGATCGCGAGTATCATGAAGTCATGATATGACCAACTAAAACTGGCCAGATCTTTTAAACGTTACCGTTTGATGATATATCAATCCTCGTTTGGCCATATCATTGATGTAGGATTTCTATAGTAATAAAAGGTCTAAAGAAAGTAGGCCAAACGACTATAGACATGTCATCAAACTTTATCGTTTATCTGACCAATTTTACTTGGCCATATCTTGAAGTAATTGATTTCTAGATCTGGCCACGACATACATACTAACTACTGCCTGCGGCGTCACTCGCGTGATAGTAGAAAATTGTCATAATAAAATTCTTTAATATAATAATTTGGTTCAAATAATATATACCTATTCAAAGCGCAATAGTACTTTGCAATTTCATAAATCCTGGGATATAATCGTCATGTTCATGATTCCGGGATTTGATAGGAGGTATTATGCTTTCACGAACTTTAGGTACGTCTGCATAGATTATAAAATATAATTTCCACGGGTAGTATGAAAGTGAAACCCGAGTGGGTTTATTAGTCAGTAAAAGTCTGACACTATCTCCCGCTCCGCGCAAGATCGCGATTTGTCATTAGATGATTTTCCTACATTAAAAAAAGCATTTTATTTAAAGGGTATTTATCGAAGAACCTAAATAACAAGTTCTTCATAAAGTAGTCTGTAAATATCGAAAATAAGCAAATCTTTCCTTATATATATCGAAGAGTGCATACACTACTTATTTCGGTTATTAGAAACTTCTTGTTATTAGAAATAATCTACTGACATCATCATCTCCTTAGCCTTTTCCCAACTAGCTTGGGTCGGTTTCCAGTCTAACCTGATGCTGCTGAATACCCATGTTTTACATGGAACGACTGCCTATCAGACCTCCACAACTCAGTTACGAGGCAACACGATACTCCTTGGATTGACTGACCGTCCGATATTCTGGCGTTGGACAACCTGTGACGATTGTCAGAGATCTACTGTCCCGGTTGTTTTTACAACCACACTATTGGCTAACTTTTTCAGTAACAGTTGACAACTAGCATTCGTTGCACATTAAACTTAGTTGTCAACTGACAATTTCATAAAATTGGTAAATTACGTATCACACAAGTGACTAACAAACTACGGTGGAAATGTGGTAAATTATTAAAATTTACGGTGCCTATTGTGACCAATCTAAAATTTTATCGACTATTATACAGCTTCAAAAGCTTACACAATCGCAATTTTAAAAGTATCGATACAATAACATCTGTCAAAACGTATTACGGTGGCTACCAAAGGCACCAGTGGCTAATGACGTCACTGCAGTTGGTCACTGAAGATAGGCAATATGAAACTAGTTGTTTGACAGTTCAATGATGCACATTGTTAACAAGTGATCATCACTTGAACTGTCAACAGAGTTACGCAATAGCCCCGCAGGACCAACCAAATAATCAAATCAAAATTGTTTATTTGTCTGATTATGGTATAATAGATGTTACAGTTTTGGTTCCAGCATATCCTGCCATACTATGGCATACAAATATTTATATTAAAATGAAGGCTTAATCATTAACGTATTAATTGGTAAATATGAATCAATTAATAAAATATAGATAAATATTATAATAATAAAGATTGAAATTGTATTTAATTAATAATAAGTCATGTCATTAATATTAAATAACTATGTTATTATTGGATATGGTAGAATAGAGCCTATTTTTATGTATTATATTACTAGCGACATATCATCTAAATATACTTTAAGTGTCGCCACAACGAACGATTCGGTCGTCTCGCATCCATCCTGAGTGGGCTGGGCACATTTACTGACATACAAAGTAAATATAACGTAGTCCAAACTGCAATAATTCAAGCCGTGTAACTTCATTAGCGCTGCAGTATTTGCGTTATTAAGCGATCGTTCACGCCTCTGCATTGCTCCGACAATTTGTGTGTGCAAAGTTATTCCGTACGGTCAACAAAACAATTTGGTATGAAGGCAAACAATAAAAAGAACATTAGACAAAATAACTGGTAATTGTTTGTCTAATAACTTTTTAAACGTACGAGTAAGTTACTAATGGTCGAATATTAAAACAAAACTCAATTTCGAGTTGGTGTACAGTCTTGTTCTGTATTTGATATTTTAATGAAGGGGTTTTTAAATATTTTTTTTTGTGCTGGGAAATCATCAAATAGCTTCTTTCGCTCTAGAGAGGAGCGAGAGGGTATCTGCCAGTTCTGCTAGTGTTTAATAATTGTATGTTTTATAAAATCCTTTTTAAATTTATCTACACTATCTAATATTATAAAGAGGTAAAGTTTGTTGTCTTAGTTTGTAGGAGTTAATAACCGTTAGAAAACTGCTTTATTCCTGAGTAACATAGGCTATATTTTATGTACGCAAAGCCACGGGCAAAAGCTAGTTTTAAATATTTTTATTAAACATTTAATTCAAGAGCACTGAAAGGTCATACAGCAACTACACCAACGTAGCATAAATTCCTTTATCCACTTATTTCCATAATCATTATTATAAGCGGGTCACATACAATACCTCTTTTGTTGACTGTACGTACAGATTTTGTAAGTACATTGCATTGATCGATTGCCTGTAGGCCGAGGCATTGACTGGTGATAGCAAGGTCACTAGTTCAATTTTAAAATGGTTTGCCACACAGACTATGGTGAATGAGGGGTTGACGTAATCCAAGCCCGCTACTCACGACGAGTAATGGGACGCCATCTGACCGTCCAGTAAGGACCGAGCCCCAGTCGTCGATGGCACGTAGCGTTTCACGCGCGCCTCAAAGAGATGTCAGCAATGTTTTGCTAGGGGCCTAGCAGGGCCGATGTCAGCTAGGGCCATAGAATTTTCTGAAAAGGATTACCGTGGTCCTAGATCGCGAAGGGCAACTGAAAGACATAGGTGTGGGTTTTAGTCAGTCTTCGAGTGAAGTTCAGTGGCTGTTTTAATAATCACAAATTGATTCCTAAGAAATTACATAAGTCCACTTATCGACGGTGAAGTGCCAATACCTTCTAACTAACATTTTTCCAGAAAATTACTTTTTAGCGCTTTTAATTCAAATGTGTGTTTCCGCATGTATGTGTGAAATCTCTGAAGCGAATATTTAGTTGCAACTGCACCAAATTAAATTGTGGAAACACTTCCTAACTAAACCAACGTGTCAATTATTAGTACTACCTCCTAACGTTTTTAAGACAACATTTTTTTGACTTCGACAGTTAGGAGTTCTTGTCACTTCGCCGTCGTTATGTAATTTCTAGTTGGACACTATGTGGAATCATTGAAACAGGCACAATCTCTGTAAAATGAAGCTGAGAATTTTATGGTTGTATTGAGTACCTCACCTAAGCTTGCCGAGAAGGCTCGATACATTTGCTGCCAAATACTGAAAAAACATTAGGACGTGTTACATCCGCATCATAACGGAAAACAAAGTGACTGTATTCTGTATCAAAACTAAATACTTTCTGAACTAGAAACATGCTAAATGCACGTAATTTTCCGATGTTTTTTAACACAGTTATTGACTTGCGTAAACATTGTTTTAAATCACATAATACTATAAAGGGGAACGTTTGTGAGTGTGTATGTTACTCAATGTGTTTATTACTTAATCACGCAAAAAAAGCCGTTCCAAGCTTTTTTTACAATGGATAGACTCATATTTGACCGCTATCTCACCTGATGGTATGCAATAATGTGGCCGATGATGGAGCAGGCTTGCCTAGAAGTAACCAATTCACTCTTGACTTAGACCCTCAGGTTGCTATCAGAAATCACAGACTCCGGTAGTGAATCCACTGTTTAGCTGTATGCAGAATAAAAGTGTTTGTACGCATGGGTGAGATGTCTACCATGTATCAGTGGCGCAACGCCGCGCGCCTTACGCCTAGTGGTCCGATGATGGAATGGACTTGGAGGAATTAAACTGAACGGATTTGGGTGAAATTTGGCACATGGGTAGATCATGTCCTGGAATAGTACATAGGGTACTTTCTATCCCGAGAGTATGTTGCTTTAGAACAATTTTCTACTTTGAAGCCGTTGGTAACAGCCAGTTAAACCATAATTATTCTACTCCAATTAATATAATAACTTAAAGTTAATTAATACGCATTCCGTATCAAATTAAGTTCAGTTTAAGCTGTTGATCTTGAACTCGAAGGCGTTAAGTGACAGTTAAATATAGTTGAGTTCAAGAACGTCTGGCTCGGTTAGAATGTCAGCAGGTGATCAAAAGGTTGTGCGTTTGAATCCCGTCTCATGAACTTTGTTGTGAACTATTGTTCTAAAAGTTCAGGTTATTTGGCAACGATAGATTTAGAAAGATTAAATTAACCACACTTCACACTGAAAGTTAGCATGTATATGTATGTATTCCTTCACGCTTAAAAGGCTGGCCGGATTTGGATAAAATTGGGCACACGGGTAGTCATGGAATAGAATACTTTTTCCCGAGAGTAGGTATATTTCCTTGGGATTATTTTTTTATTTTCATGCAGGCAAAGCCGGTGGCAAAATGAATATTATTATTATTTTCATGAATTTATTTATCTTGAGAGCAGTGTTGGCCGAGTGGTAACGACCCCGTCTTGCGAGTTGTAGGTCGCGGGTTCAAACCCAGCCAGGCGCATTACTTTGTGTAATTTATTTCATCACCACTGCTCTCAAAACGGTGAAGGAAAACATCGTGAGGAAACCGGCATGTCCTAGAACCAAAAATTCGAAGACATGTGACATCCACCAACACGCACTGGGCCCGCGTAGTTGATTACGGCCCATTCCCTCTCCTAGAGAGGAGGCCTGAGTCCCAGCAGTGGAAACATTAAAAAGGCTGATTATGCTATTTATCTTAAGACCCTGAGGCCCTAGGCCTTTGAAAGCCATACGAGGGGCCGAACCAACTCGCAGAAGCCCTTTAGATAATTTACATGGAACGTGATACCAACTGACGATTATATAAATGAAAAAAACATTTCATTCAACCAATTTCAATGTCCATATTATTGTTAGTGACTGAATGAAGTACAAATATTCAAATGTATACATTAGTTAATTACTCATTCATTATCCCTGTACGCGCTTTGCTAGAGTACCCAAGGACAATCGTTGGTGGGAAACTATCGCGACATATGGAAAATAAAGATATAAGGCTTTGGGTTTTGGGACGCTTAAGTGGACTGGTTGCTAAGAACTATGATAAGATTATGGTCTCTGCCTGAACAATAATAATAATAATATTCCACAACTATCACACAACGCCGTCTAGTCCCAAGCTAATCAGAGCTTGTGTTATGAGTACTAGCCAACTGATAAACATACTTAAATATATTTCTAAATACATACATAATTATTATAGATAAATTAGACCCAGACACAAAACAAATGATCATGCTAATCACACAAACATTTGTCCAGGGTGGGAATCGAACCCACGACCTCCGGCTTAGTAGTCAGGGCCACCAACCACTAGACCAACAGGCCTGTCAATGCAATGCAATGGGCAATGTTATTAATATTCATCAATAAAAAATGCAAGGGGTGACTTGCACACTCACTTATTATTATTATTGCTGCATTGTTATCGCATCGGAAGAGCCTTAAACATCATCGAAAAACGATTCATTGTAATTGTAACAGTCGAACAACAAATAAATAATAATAACAACAAACACAAGAATGTTGTCTGTTTGTATATGTAACTGAAACAATCACCGTTATTGATTGAATGGAAGTGTCAATGTTGACAGATGGGGCAATGTTGCTATGAAGTATAAATTGGTCATCGAATTGGTATGTCATTCTTTGCACTAATATTTATAAAGGCCAGCAATGTGCTGACGGATTTATTAGAATTGTACCAACAGAACTCACCTTTTTATTTGGTGCTCGCTGATGGTGGCACGTGTTATTGGGTCATTCAGTTCCCTTCAAAATGGTTGAGCTGAGTTGGGCTGATGCACTCGTCATGCTCGTGAACGGTTGAAGTCAGTTGAGACTGGTCATCTCTTAGCTGCCAGTGACTTAATCCAATTTCTATTTTTTTAATTTGTTTTTTTTTTTTTTTTTTAATTATTATTACTTACCTACATTGTGCTCACATATTAGAAGCGACAAAAAATATGTAACCAAGATTTATGTAACACAAAATATGATTTAAAAGAGTGTCCATGGAGTTTCTTGCACGTTCTTCTCCATAGAGATCTACGCTTTGGAACGTGCAATTTAGCTTCACTTTTTTTTGACTGACCGACATTTCGACAATTCAAAATTGCCTCTAGTTGGTCTATTTGAAATAAACGTTTCTGATTTCTGATTTATTTATTTAATCTTCATGCAACATAAAATACAAAGGCGGACTTAATGCCTTGGGCATTCTCTACCAGTCAACCTATCATATTAATAAATTTGTACCATTAATAAGCTAGTTAAAATCGTTGTTTAACCAATAAAAATAAGAAATCGACGAAAGTCCGATCAGTTTATTATTTTACTAATAGTTTCGCGGAACAAAAGACATCAACGCGAGATATAAGATGAATGGAATAGAATGAAATCATAATTATGATTTTTATAAAAAAATATTATTAATATTACGTTAATATTAATGGTATTGTATTGCAATATATTAATATAGTGATTTATTTGTATTGTTAACACAAACGAATGGTAGATGTAACGATCAGAATAACAATATAGCTAGCTTGCTATGTTATTACGAGATTCTATCAACCATAAATTAATTAATTAGCTCTCCTACTAATTTGAAGTCTGTATGTTTGAATATCACAACTCAACAGCTAAACAGATTAGTTTAAAATTTACCATACAGACAGACTGACAGACCACTTGTACTACTTTTCACTTTTTTTTTTACTTTTTTTTGTTGATGTTGTACTTGTTTTTTTTTTATTTCTTGTACTATACTTGTACTATTTATTAGTTTTGTTTTTATAATAATTATGTATTAATTTATAATTGTTTAAGATTATTTTATGTATTTTTTCTATGCCTGAAATAAATGTTTATTATTATTAATATTGATATTGGTTATTGTAGGGGGCAGAGGATGTAAATAATTACACAACACAATGGTCACGCTTGAAAGGCCTCAGCCAATTTATTTAACACGTATAAAAATACAGACTTCACATAACACGTGTAAATATCGAGTCCTTTACGTACATACGCGTGACGCTAACTCACAAATAGTTCACAGTTACTTTACAATACTTCACTGACTCTAATACGTTAGATAACTTAGGAAATCTGGAAATCTAGGGCCGCTCCAGGAGCGTAGGGTGCCAAGACAAACTGTCGCAGTGACGCTTCGAGTCGAACTGCAGAGAGAGAACGTCGTCTTCAACGAAAGTGCAGCTTAAGTACTTTTTCAGCCGGTCGCAAGTCGTGGGAGAGAGTCCCTTTTCCTCTAGTCTATTTCCTAATCCTGTTGAGGCCGGCTGACGTTCACCTCCCGACCCCCCGCATACGGCAAGCACACCATTGGTCATCAATAGTGGCGTGATTTTCTCCATTGTAATCTACCAATAGAAACCCAGATTATTCTTAACGGTTTTTCTGTACTATTTACTTCTAAGAACCGCATTATGTACTTCTAAGAACTCAGTACATAGCCTTATATACTATCCCAGTAGCTGATTGGACAATAGTCTGGCCTCTGATAGGCTTGCTCTCTATTATGTACAGCGCCTATGTACATACATTACGCGTCTGTGAATGACGTAATGTTGCTTATATTTAGTGATTCTAAATTACATGCTCGTGTCCGTAACAGCCTCCCCCCGGCGTAGCAACGCGAGCCTAACTTCCATCGGCCAGGACAACGAGCCTTCTAACTGGGCGTCTGAAAACGCCTCCACGCGTCTGTACCTCAGCGCTGCGTATGACACCATCAGGTCCTTGTATGGTGCGCACTATCTTCCCATATGGCCATACATTTCGCGGCAGTTGACCATCCGCAATGACTACTATATTTCCCGGTGCGAGTTGCGTGCGTGAATCTCGGACGTCGCCGCGCGGTGTCAACGTTGGTAGGTATTCGTTTATCCAACGAGTCCAGAACTTGTCCGCTAGCGCCTGTGTTGCGCGCCATGTCTTTCGATCGGCGACGTCGCACTGCCCTGTGGTTGGTAGTCCAGTAGCCGAGCCTAATAAGAAGTGGTTCGGCGTGAGCGCCTCCTCGTCGCCAGGTTCAACACTTACGTGTGTGAGGGGTCGCGAATTGACGGTGTGCTCGATCTCGATTAGCAACGTGGAAAGTACCTCCTCCTTTGGTGCGCGTTCCTTCAACACGGCCGACAACGCCGACTTTACACTTCTTATTAGTCGTTCCCACGCGCCGCCCTGATTTGGGGCCCCGGGGTCAATGAACCGCCATTCCATATCTTGCTTAATTGCGAATTCATTGAGGTCATTCGCCCACTGCTTATATGCCTGTTGGATTTCAACATCGGCTCCTCGAAAATTAGTCCCGTTATCGGACATCATAGTTTTAGGCCATCCGCGCCTAGCCGCCATTCTTCTTAGCGCTAATATAGCTGAATCGATGTTCAAACTTGGCAACAACTCTATATGTATTGCTCGCGTGACAAGACAGGTGAACAACATACCCCATCGTTTTTCATGCCGTCTTCCTATTGTGACTGTCATTGGGCCGAAACAGTCTACTCCACAACGGGTGAACGACCGCAGGTGGGTGTCCAATCGTTCAATAGGTAAGTTCCCTTTGACGGGCCGTATTGGCGGCTTCCTTCGTCGCTTACATATCACGCAATCTCTTATCAGTGCGCGCACTGTCGGTCGAACCTTTAAAATCCAAAAGCGTTCCCTCGCTTTGTTCACTATATATTCACGTCCCGCGTGATGATCCCGTTCGTGAATCTGACGTAAATATAGTGACGTCATCGGATGTTTGCCTTCCAAGATGGGTGGGCACTTCCTATCTTGAGAAACGTTCGCGGCATTTATGCGACCGTTTAAACGAATGACGTCGTCTTGAAAAATCGGGTCCAATCGGTAGAGTCGACTGGTCCTGTCTACTCTCCTACCTACAGCGAGTCGCGCTATTTCCGCTGGAAAACACTCTCTCTGAGCCTCCCTTATCAGTAGCAGCTCGGCCTCCTGCTTGTGACGCAACGTCAACTGGGTAGCGCGTTTGCGGCATTTGTCGACGAACAGCAGGACATACGCAGTCGTTCGTAGTAATCGTTCGTATGACGAGAAACGAGTCGTGTCGACGAGGCTGGTGATGCGCGCTATGTGCGCGACGATCTCATCACCCCCCTCTCCCTGCGCGATCTCCGTTGGCCAGATGTGTTCTGGTCCGCCCAGGAAGAGGGGACCAGTGGACCATCTGCTGTCGCTTTCCAGTTGTATCATTTCGGGCCGAGTTGCGTCATCGGCTACTTTGTTCGTGTACCCTTTTTCCTTGAGGTCATTGACCTGTGACACGTGTGCTTTTTTGAAGTCAGCTGACTTATCCATTTTCCTTTCAATGGTGTCGAGTCTACGAAAGGTCATATCGTGACTCGGTGGTAGGTGTGGCTCATCACTCCGCCACGGCAATCCTACCTCATGGTGACCGTTAACCAGCCGAGCAGTCTTCGTGAAAATATCCTGCGCCCGTTCGTCTGCCAGCACTGTTCTCGGCTGGTAAACTATCCCCTGAGCGTCGATCGAGATATGCGATGTGGTGAGGTCCTTTAACTCTTCGCAATCCTTGGATATTTCCTGTGGGTGCACGTGCAATGCTGTCCCGCTACTCGCCTCGAATTCAGTTACGCGCCGTGGTACCGTTCCGTGTACCACCCATCCTAGCTGCGTAAAGTGAAGCGGCTGGCTCGTTCTGCCGTCCCGTGAGCAAAGTTCGCGACACTATCAAATGCCAATTATCGGCGCCTATCAATAGGCGTGGCTTCGCATTCTCGTAACACACGTCACGTGCAGGTATACGTTTCATGTGTTCGCAGCGTAGATAGCTCGCTTTCACGGTCTGACCGGTTATATTTAAACTTTTAACGGTACGCGCGCGTATGTTAAAATACTCTGAGCGTTTTCCCTTGATGTCTATTTCCACGCAACGACTGTCGTTCTCTTGTCGCGTGGCCGTAATCCCGTGGACGCGTAACGCTCGCTTAATTCCTTTTGCGCCCATTTCGTTAGCTATCTCTTCGTCGAGTAGCGTAATAGTGGAGCCCTCGTCCAGTAACGCATGCGTCTCTATTTCCTTGCCGTTCGGCCCCCGCAACGTTACTGGGCACACTTTGAGTAACACCGCGCTTATCTCGCTGCCGGCATGGGCAGATGCGGTGGTCGCCGATTCTTCCCTCACGCTCCTGGTCCCACAGTCGGTGGAGGCGCTAGCCGCGTCCGACGTTCGGTCGGCGGTGTGGAGTAGCCTATGGTGCGATCTACGACATTCCTGCTCTCCGCACTTCCTCGCGGTACACTTGAATCGACGATGTTTACTCGCCAGACATTTGAAACATGCTCCAGTTTCCTTGGCCCATTCCCATCTTTGTTGGACCGTCATGTCACCAAGTTTCTTGCAGCTTGGCGTGGCATGTCCCTCGCCACAGCACAAGCACGTCTTCTTAGCCCTCTCTCTCTCGTCCTCGCCAGGTCGCTCGGCGGCGGCGTACGTTGCGGGTACGCGCGCTTTATTCCTTCTAATGACCGCTTGTGCTCTGGCGGGAGCTTGCTGACGCGTCGCTTCCTTTGAAGTCGTAGTCACGGTCGACGAGTACGCGTATCTTACGGCCCGATCAGCTTCCCTCATTAGGTAGCGCGACAACGTAACGATCTCTGCTTCCACGCGACTACCATGCTCTTGGGCGTAATCACACCAACGCGCGCGCATGTGTGGGCTGAGCTTCTCTACCACGTGTCTGGACAGCATTGGGTTTTGTAGGTACCCCCTATCATCCAGACACGATAGCACGCTGACGATGTTCTGCAGCTTTATCGCGAACGCGTTGAGTTCAGCGGCCGTCGTACCGAGTCGCGGTAATTTCCTTAAATCGTCGAGTGACTTGTCGATTATAATCTCGGGACGTCCGTAACACTGTTCGAGTGTATGCATTATCACGGCGGGGTCAGCAGCGGTGCAAAGTAGCGCGGACACGGTCTCTCTCGCTTCACCTTTCAGGCTGTTGCGTAGGCGCGCTAAGTTCTCTCCTCGTGAGAATCCATACTCTCGTGTCGAGTCTCGCATTGCTGACTTGAACAGCAACCACTCGTGCGGCGCTCCCGTGAAAATTGGCAACTCTATCGCTTGACGCGGCGGCGGTCGATAACGTGTCATCCTATTTAACGCGTCGGCTAGCTTATCGATATCTCGGGATCGAGATCGAGATCTATGTCGCGACCTAGGCGGTGACCGCGACCTAGGTTCGCGGGGCTCCTTATTCTCTACGCGGGGCGGCTCCTCTCTCGGAAAGTACGCGTGTTCTCGCTCCTCATACTGTGGCGTACGCGGCCTCGTAAATTCCTGCCTACCCCGGGCGCGCTCAGCTTCCTCCCCCCGTATGTGAACCGGGGCGGGTGCGCGTATCGCTGACGACGTTTGATCTATCGCAGTCAGCGATGGTAATTCCTCGTCCCCCGTAGGCTGCGCGCATTGCAGCCAATTATCGATTCGATTATCGGTGTCCGCGACGTCCTGGGCTATATCACTATCTCGATCTGTTTCCTCGCGAATGGTAGCTACATCTATCGCTAATCTCTTCTTAACCAGCTCGGCTTCGAGTTGCAATTCCTGGCGGCGTATCGCGGCGAGGCGCTCCTCAGCATGTAATTCTGCTTGCCTAATGCGCAGTACAGCACTAGCGGTGGATTGGCGCGATCGTACGGATTGGACGGGCGACCTACTATTTATCCTATCAACGGCGGGCGCGGGCGCTGGGATGGCGGTCGCGGCGGCGGCTGACGTTATAGCATCCATCGTAGTGTTCTCGGCTGTCGGCGCGTTCGTAGGCACTGTTGCAGGAACTGGTACAGACGCGGGAATCGTAACGCGGGGGTTAGCGCGTGATAATACTGTCGCGCGGGACGACGGTGACGCGGGGGGGTCTTCAAACACGCGGGCTTGCGTATCTTCGTTCTTCTGGCTTCTTGTAGTCGGCATCCTTCCTCCTCGTTTGGCACCCTAGCTCTATCAATGCCCTAGCGGCCCTATCAGACCTACCGGAGGGCCCTATGAGAGGGATATGCTCCGGCAGGGATGGAAAATGTGCAGGAAATGGAAAGGTGGGGACTACCCTGCAGAGAACTACACGCGCTACGAGGTGCTCAGCAACCGGTGGGAACGACCGGTTGCCTCGGCAGTGCCTACAGTCCGGCCCTCGCAACGTGCGCAGCCTTACAGGCGCAGTAGTGCTGTTCAACCACGTTTGGTTGGCGACACCGCACAATATGTCGCACCGCCTTGAAACGGCGTTAACTCAGGCACGCACCTTTGACACCGTTAGGTGGCACGTACCTGAGCCGCGGTCCACCCGCTTAAAAGGTTCTTGACGCGACGGCGTAAAGGACCCGTGGATCCCTCTCTGCAGCTCGACACGACGGCTTGACACGATGACTTGACACGACGGCTCGACACGACGCTGGCGGCTCGAAGTTCCCGACGTGGCGACAATCCTAAGCACCTACTGGGTCGGACTTGCTGCGTTCCTGTGTTCCTTTTCAATCTTCAGAATAGGTATTCTTCGTAACGTGACTTGCTGCGTTCCTTTTCCCACTTGAAGCGTTCCTGTTCGAGCTTGAAGCGTTCCCTTCTTCAATCTTCGACACCCAACTGTATTTCTTCACGTCTCCCCAAAGACGCACAATAAGCCGCTCGATATTCCTTACCAAAGGACCAATATCCGGCTCTCGAAGGACCAAAGTTCCTCTGTAGGGGGCAGAGGATGTAAATAATTACACAACACAATGGTCACGCTTGAAAGGCCTCAGCCAATTTATTTAACACGTATAAAAATACAGACTTCACATAACACGTGTAAATATCGAGTCCTTTACGTACATACGCGTGACGCTAACTCACAAATAGTTCACAGTTACTTTACAATACTTCACTGACTCTAATACGTTAGATAACTTAGGAAATCTGGAAATCTAGGGCCGCTCCAGGAGCGTAGGGTGCCAAGACAAACTGTCGCAGTGACGCTTCGAGTCGAACTGCAGAGAGAGAACGTCGTCTTCAACGAAAGTGCAGCTTAAGTACTTTTTCAGCCGGTCGCAAGTCGTGGGAGAGAGTCCCTTTTCCTCTAGTCTATTTCCTAATCCTGTTGAGGCCGGCTGACGTTCACCTCCCGACCCCCCGCATACGGCAAGCACACCATTGGTCATCAATAGTGGCGTGATTTTCTCCATTGTAATCTACCAATAGAAACCCAGATTATTCTTAACGGTTTTTCTGTACTATTTACTTCTAAGAACCGCATTATGTACTTCTAAGAACTCAGTACATAGCCTTATATACTATCCCAGTAGCTGATTGGACAATAGTCTGGCCTCTGATAGGCTTGCTCTCTATTATGTACAGCGCCTATGTACATACATTACGCGTCTGTGAATGACGTAATGTTGCTTATATTTAGTGATTCTAAATTACATGCTCGTGTCCGTAACAGTTATATTTCTACATTCCTTTGGGATATTTTCAACTGTCACGCAAGCGAAATAGCTGGTATTAACTAGTAATATTTAAAAGACCACCCGTTCCACTTAACCATAGGCAAGTCTTATAACATTTTATCTGTTGATACATAGGCTTCTTGTATCATCATACAACATAGGTCATAAGATAAAATAAAATTAAAAATATTATTGATAGGCTCACGTTTGACCACTATCTCACCTGATGGTAAGTGATCATGTCGCCGACAATGGATCACGTTTACCTAGAAGTAACCTATTCATTTCAATATTTAATATTTCAATATTTAAATACCTCATTTTTGAGTTATATATCTTTATAATTAAGCGAGGAACAAGGTTACCGACATAGCCTAAAGAATTCTCAAATTTAAGTGGCAGTGGGCAGGGCACATTGCTCGCAAAACAGATGGTCGATGGGGCGATAGGTTCTGGAGTAGCGACCACGTACCGGAAGATGCAGCGCTGGAAGGCCTCCCACAAGGAGGATTGATGACTTGGTGAGGGTCGCGGAAATACGATGGTTGCGAGACGCACCGGACCGGTCGTTGTGGAGACGCTTGAGGGAGGGAACAGTGTCTTTTGGCGAAGGTGGCGATAATGATGTCAGAGAAAGCAAGCCGTAATCTTGGTGGATGTCACACGTCTCGAATTTAATGGATCTAGGGTTTGCTCACGATGTTTTCTTTCATCGTTTGAGACCTTTTCCACTTACAATCGTGTCTTCTTCTTCTTCTTCCTGCCCTTGTCCCATATAACTTGGGGTCAGCGCAACACGTTTTTTTTCATTCTATCCTGTCACCCATCGTATTATCACTAACTCGCTTTTCATTCATATCACTCCTCAAACAATCCACTTAAAATCGAGTCTATTGGATTGGAAAATAAAGAAGAGCGATTTACATCCAGAGTACTTTAATCAGCAATAAAATATTGCTCAACTGTTCAACAATATTATAATTATTTATAATTAAGTCTTAGTAATAGCCCAACAGTACATAATCTATTACACAGTGAACGTGCGGCGCGTGACAGGAAGGGCACGAACCGCCGTGTTTAATATATCTACAGGGTGTTAACGTTTGCTAAGATTATTGGTGGTAGTAAACTTCTTGATACTTTCTTTTTTATTTAATATTATAGGATTCGTGGTTATTTTTTTTAAACCACCCAAAAGAGCATATTTTAGTGCACAATTAGTATCTTTGATGGAGCAAAGGCATATTTGGTAGTAAAAAACAGGAATAAATTGAGGAACATTTAAATACTCTCATTAAAAACTGTATTTATTATTCGAGGCTCTTTTTACTTTACCTTGAGATTCCTTTAATCTTCTTATTTTGTCAGATTCAAATTATTACGTATAATGTATGTTTTTATACAAAAAAAAAACTGAAAAAAGTAAAAATTTTGGAAAAAAATACTACAACAACATATATCAGATCTTACAAATATTTCAGAAAAGAAATAATACTTTGAATGTAAAAAGAAAACAATATACAGAAATGATTAAAGAGTAGAGATGAAATATGAAACTAGACACCATTTCGATCGTAAAGATAGCTAGCGCGACTTTCCTAAAACTATAACATTCCTAGACTTTCCTAAAACCATAAAGTGTTGTATCATAATTTCGCGAATAATCTGACGATCAGTTTAGTTGAAAGTTGTAGAACATGCAACCGACGCCCACACGCTGGTGAAGCCACTTTCTTTCACACGGCATGCTTGGACATGGACATTTTTTTGTAAAATATTTAAATGCTTGAACTGTATATTATTAAACTACCTTTTGCCAGCGGCTTCGGCCGCTACAGTAGAAAATATATAAGCCTATGACACTCAGTGATAAAGTAAAATTGTACTGTGGTGAAAGAATATACAACATTATGTTTAGTATATGCGAAACATGAATATAATTCGTTCAGAATCAATAATTGAATCGATTCCAATCATTTTTACACCAACTATATTGTAAATCTGTACTTTTTTGTTTTTTTTTTTTTTTTGTGTTGTTGTTGCCTATTGTATTGCCTGCATCGAATAAATACTATTCTATTCTATTCTATTCTATTTACCATATTATATTTTAATCCAAAAATATTAAAAAATGGTCACAAGTTGAACACCACCGATACTAAGTACAATACAGGTCACGGCAGGGCATTATGCACCAGCGCACAGCTAGGTGCGAAACAATCCCTCAGTCACCTGGATGGCCCGGTGACCATGTATTTGTACGCACAATCAGGTAACATAACAAGCTTATAACTTTGTGATTTTTTATGATACAGTTATGAAATTTTGTACATAGATTCTTTACATAAAAATACTAGACACGTGTTTCGGGTTTCGTATTTTTTTTTAATTGATAGAAACCAGTGCTTAACCGCGATCCCACCTGATGGTAAGCAGTGATGCAATCATTGATGGTGAGGCGCACTAGTTTATTAAGAGCCTATTCACTCTAGCCTTGAAGACACCTAAATTATAGTAGGACGGGAAGACCGCAGCAGGCAAATTGTTCCAGTCCTTCGATGTACGCGGTATAAACGAGGAAGCGAAATGCTTAGTTCGGACCGTTGAAGGTTCAACAATGTAAGGGTGGATACTCGCCGTACGTCGTCGCATATACTAAAACTAATGTTGTATAAAATCGGGCCAGTAGTTTTTGAATTTGCTCTTTACAAACAAAAATACTAAAATGCTAATCTTTTCTCTTTTTAATTATTTGTGTCAGACAGTATAGATTATCATTATGATCAAGATACGATTGTCTATTTGTATTTGTCTCTCTACAAACTTAACGCGTAACCTTAAACTATGTGGCAAGCACTACTAACTACTGATACTAAATAAAAAGAAAATAATCTTCTAACTTCGAAAAAAAAGCATAATAAAGTATACGGAGTAGTACTTCGACGCCAAAGTATGTTTTGCATATGTATAAATAGAATTATCTAAGTAGTTAAGTTATATGTAAATATATGTGGTTAGTTAATATTTAAGCCTTACAATAGGTATTGTAAAGTTCAAATTATGCAAGTTAAACAATTCCAAAGAAACATAATCTGTGTTTTTATAAAACTTTTGTAAATTTTCGAAACAATTCTTTTTTCTGTCCGTATTTCTTACGAATTATACCAAGAACTTTTTTTTCCATTCTTTAGTTCGCAGAGAATGACTTCAAATAAATAAACTGTAATTGACATTTCGACCACCCCTGAGCCACATAAAAATGCTTCATTCAAATCTCTGTAAGGCTTGACTAGCCTTAAATTACTTCAAACGACAGTGAACTCTATTTCACCTGATTAAGGTTACAGTTTGGTTTTATATTTTGGTTTGTAAACCGACTAGAAAATTAACATGAGCATAAAATATTAAGTAGCACTTTTGTTTTTATTATGTTCTAGGTACTGGATTTGAAATCTTATTTGTTGCGTTATTAAGTTCAATTTTCTTTGAGGTTTTCTTAGACAATACGCAGTAAGATGTAGTTAAATTATTCAAGTTATAAGAACGTTGCATGTCTGTGTGTATATCTAGTAAAACAAGCTTCACTATGGTTATGTTGCATTGTTTGTGAATTGAAACAGTAATGATCTACTACAAAAAATATTATTTAACAAAAAGTTGTAAATCTTCCAAGGCTGCTAGATACAGGATCGTAGCGACAATTCGACAATGACGCAACAAAGAATTCTTGAAGAAATTGTTCTTAATTATTTTATCATAATCTATATATATAACAGCGAAATACCACTCACTGATTAATCACGAAATCTCAGAAACTATAACACCTACAAACTTAAAGTTTGGCAGGTAGGTTTCTTATAAGGTCTAGACATTCGCTAAGAACAGATTTTCCGAAATTCACCCCCTAAGGGGATGAAACGGGGGTCTAAATTTTGTATGGAGAAACCGACTTTCACGCGGGTGAAGCAACTGGCAGAAGCTAGTATTAATATTAATTATATCTCTCGAGCAGTGGTGGCCGAGTGGTAACAGCCCCGACTTATGAGTTGTAGGTCGCGGGTTCAAACCCAGCCAGGCGCATTACTTTGTGTAATTTATTTCATCACCACTGCTCTCAAAACGGTGAAGGAAAACATCGTGAGGAAACCGGCATGTCCTAGAACCAAAAAATTCGAAGACATGTGACATCCGCCAACCCGCACTGGGCCCGCGTGGTTGATTACGGCCCATTCCCTCGGCTAGAGAGGAGGCCTGAGTCCCAGCAGTGGGAACATTATAAGGCTGATTATGCTATTATGCTTATGATATGTATCTCTAGTTAGAACAGTTGAGAAAATACATGTTGACTTATCGCCGTCTGCGGAAGCCAAAAAAAAGATAAAAGTATCAAGATTGTTCATAAAAAAGAGGGTATATTTGAACAAGATAAGAAAACAAATAAATCATAAATTATTTAGTTTGATCGTTCTGTTATTTGACAAGTAAATATTGACAGAGTGAAACAAGAAAAACAATTCTGAGACGTGTTTAAAGAAATTTTTAACACATTTCACTAAAATCAAATTGACTGTAGCAACGAATAAACAATCAAATATGAAGTAGTTATGTTATGAAAAAAAGATTTGTAATAAGAGCTAGTTTGTGTTACAGTTTTTTTTTCTCTTTTGAAACTGTGGTCTCATTAAATCTAAAATTACTTTGCATTACATTCAGAAGTTTATAGACTTAAAATTGCTTGTGAGTACCAATTTTAGTCAGCCTCTATAAAAATTATACAGGTTCGCATACTTACAGACAATTAACTTTTATTCATAGTGTTTCCATACCTATTTTGTTTTTCATGGTGGAATGGCGACAGCGACTGTCGCAATCCAGTGCTGGGCACGAAATCAGAAATCAGAAAAACGTTTATTTCAAATACACCAATCACAGGCACTTTTGAATTGTCAAAATGTCGGTCAGTCAAAAAAAAAATACAAGTGAAGCTAAATTGCACGTTCCAAAGCGTAGATCTCTATGTAGAAGAAAACGCCATTATTATGGCAGTAAGTCCCCTCTTTCAAGAGTGGCTGGAAAGACAAAACGGCGTCCTCACCTTCCGCGTGACGCAGGTTCTCACCGTACATTGTAAGTTTGGGAGGTTCCTGCACCGGATTCGTGCGGAAGAAACGCCCGGGTGTCACCATTGTGTGGACAGCCCGGAGGATACGGTGGAGCATAAGGTGGAGAGAGTATGCCCCGCTTGAGCAGAGCACCGCCGTGTCCTCTAATATAACATGCATGTGTTATACACTTAGCCTTTCTCATGAATCATTCTGTCTATTGAGTTTTTGAGTTTGTCGCGTTCATATAGACAGACGGACGCGGTGAGAGACTTTGTTTTATAATTTACATACAAACTTAGGTTTAAAGAAACTTTATTCTTAGTCAAAACATAACATATCGCTTACTTGAGAAGTTGTTGTTGTTCTTATTGAAGAACAATAACAACCACAATGAAAACAATAACTTGCGCATTTATAATATTAGTATAATGTAAGGAACGCATGCAGTAACGAAGTGACGAAGCTCATGTGGTAAAATTACTTGTAGCTTGACATTGAGTTCTTCTAAGTCTTTCTAATTAGTGAAAAAACAAAGGAATCCGAGTAACATGTAAACTTAACACACAAGTTTGTAATGCGCGCAAGATAACACGATCTACAACGCCACACGCCATGCTAATGTTTTAAAACGACGCGCGACGTCAAATTGACGCTTACAAGCAAAATGAATTAGTAGCACGCAGCTGATTGCATGAAATTATAACACTTTCTATGAAATTGGTAATTGAAATCGTAGTTCTGAATCTTTCAGCAAAATAACTGTCGTTTTCGTAACGACTTTGTAGTTGTCGCTAGTCGACAAAGTGACTTTCTGCGACAAAGTATTTTTTGGGGTTCCGTTCCTAAGTCGGTAAAAACGGAATCTTTATAAGATCACTTTATTGTCCGTCTGTCAAGACCTTTTTTCTCAGGAACGCGTGGAGGTTTGAAGCTAAAATTAATATCAAACCGGTCTGCTACCCCAAGCAGTAGTGAAAAACAAAACTTTTAAGTCAACACAATTTGAAGATTTGTGCTCCGTTAAGGCGCATATTTTTACACTCGTTACGGAATCAAACTTACTTTACTTACTTTGTTGACCTAGAATCCTAAAATTTTGCATAAAGCAAGGTCTTACAGCACAACTAAAGGAAAAAAAAATTAAACCTGTAAATTTGTTGTTAAGTCAAAAAAAAAATACTTTTTTGCAATTCGGAAAAATCATCAAGACTCGTTTTTGATGATTATGAATAAAATTGTTGTTATTTCAAAAACCCATGGACCACCATTGACACACTGAAATTCGAAACTCCTGCATAATATCCAGTTTAACTAAAGTAGATAACACCGCATTAAGGTTAATTGAATGTTCAAAAACACCGCCGAATATCTGTTATGTATGGAGATAAGATTGTACGTGAAATGATAATTTGGGGACATGAAGTTGAACAGCTCACTTTCTATATTTCTTCGTTCAAGATTTTCTGGGCTTGAATAAAAAAATAAAATTGATATAGACTAGTGCTTGACTGCGATCCCACCTGATGGTAAGTAGTAATGCAATCGTTGATGGTGAGGCGCACTAATTTATTGAGAGCCTATTCACTCTAGCCTTGAAGACACCTTAATTATAATCGGATGGGAAAACCGCAGCAGGCGATGTACGCGGTATAAACGACGAGGCGAAGAGCTTGGTCCGGACCGTAGAGGTTTCAACAACGTAAGGGTGGATACTCGCCGTTCGTCGTTGTAATATGCAATCCAGTTTCATGAAATTCTATCGATTCCTTAATAAAAATATTTCGAATACGAAATCTCTTTTATAAAACAAATTGATGAGTGCAAATTGATAAAAGTTTTTTACAATTTCTGTTTTACTAATAGATATCATATTCCAGATGCTTTTTTTTTAAATTTATTTCAAAGCAATTTTGTTAATTATTGCACTTTTAACACATGAAAGAAGTGTATTCTTTCCATTTTGTATAATGTGCTTTTTTCCCATTCTACCCATCGTTACCTCAAAGAACGGTTCCAATTTCTTTGCAACTCCCACATGAAAGTTCTTAGGTCATCAGATAATTGAAACTTAAAATGCCAATGCATTCAACTATTTTCCTGGATAAGTCTTTTACTGTCCAGGCCACTCGTCTATGGAATGCATTGCCTGTGGCAATAAAACGTGCGCAAACACTGCGTGTGTTTAAAATTAAAAGGCTTATGAAGGAACATTACTTGTCACTGTGATCTTGTTTTTGTCTTACCACTAAGGGCGGAATTCACCAATAAAACTAATCACGTTTTAACGTTTGGCTCGCATAATCGCGTTTAGCCGCTGTCACTAGTGTCACTGTGTGTTGTAAATATACAACAAAAGAAAAATACAGACAAGTGACACTAGTGACAGCGGTTAAACGCGATTATGCGAGCCAAACGTTAAAACGCGATTAGTTTTATTGGTGAATTCCACTTTTATTCTCTTACCTATATACATATATGTTGTATGTATGTGTATATGTATCTATTTTAGTATTAAGTACCGATATAATGTTTGTTTACTTTTATATTTGCACCAAGTGCAACCCCATTTTGTGATTTCTCCCAGGCAATCTCTATCCACACCAGGTTGCCTGGAAGAAATCGCCGAGTGTATTGTTTTTTTATTATAAGGTTTCCTTTTATAAATATTGTAATCTTGGTGTACAATAAAGTGGTTATAAATAAATAAGAAGATTTGACATGTCAATCACGTATTAGCGTGTATGCAAATTGCCACAGACTATAAAAACGAATTGCTCAAATTGTGCTACGGGCGCGTCGTGGCGTTGCCACTTTATATAAATGTATTTGTCACCTTATTTTTTTATTTTTTTATAATTCATCTGTATTTTTATTTCCTTTTAAGTTTGTTAGCTAGTTTTAAGAGCGTCATTTCACGTAAAGAAACTGCTTTTCTTTCTTTCTTTATGTCGTGGAATGTAATGTTTTAGTCATCTTCATCATTTCAGCCGAACGATGACCACTGTTGGACAAAAGCCCCCAAATGTCGCCACAACGATCGGTACTGTGCATAAGTGCATATCGGTCCACCTAGTCCAAATTTTTAGTTATTGCAGTTATCAGAAAATCGCAAACCATCAGATAACTTCTTTCACTACAAGTAGCCTTCTCTCTAGGAGAGGGAATGGGCCGTAATCCACCACGAGGCCGCGCGAGCCCAGTACGGATTGATGGACGTCATATATGTCTTCACTAAGGTTCTAAGTCATGCCGGTTTTCTCACGACGTTTTCCTTCACCGTTTTAAGAGTATTGATGATAAAATAAATTACACTAAGTAATGCGCCTGGCAGCAGTTGAGAGCAGTGGTGGTCGAGTGGTAACGGCCCCGACTTACGAGTTGTAGGTCGCGGGTTCACACCCAGTCAGGCGCATTACTTTGTGTAATTTATTTCATCACCACTGCTCTCAAAACGGTGAAGGAAAACATCGTGAGGAAACCGGCATGTCCTAGAACCAAAAATTCGAAGACATGTGACATTCACCAATCCGCACTGGGCCCGCGTGGTGGATTACGGCCCATCCCTCTCCTAGAGAAAGGAGGCCTGAGTCCCAACAGTGGGAACATTAAAAGGCTGATTATGCTATGCTTATGATTATGCTAATGCGCCTGGCTGGGTTTGTATTCGCGAGCTACAATTCACAAGTCGGGACCGTTACTACTAAGCTGCCACTGGTGTTAAAGTTCAATAACCTGTCAAAATCCAACAAATCAGATTCACCTTTGTGTTTTATTCATCGCACGATTGTATTATCAATTCATTTTGGACACCATTAATGTGGTAGCGATGAAAAAAAAAAACCACTAACTATTGTCTATTATCAAATTTTTCCAGCCTTGTAGGTACTAAAAACACTATAATTTACAAAATGAATCCACCAATTTCCAACTAGCCGCCGAAAGCACGTGCATACCTAGTTATTGGAAAGTAACTCCGCAAAGTCCGCAGCCATTACGTAAGACTTTCAAGTCTTTGTGATCAACTTGTTACGTCTGATACGGACAAGTTCGAATCATTTGATTCAAACAGATGCGTGGATACATGCCTTTTTACACGGTTGTTATTTTGTGACTTTTGACTATATTGTCTGTGTGAGTGATTTGTGATTTTTTCTTCTTTGGAAACCGGTTTTTTGGGTGTTGTTATGTTGTGTTTTTTTTTTGTGGTCGCTATAGGATGGGTCGGATTTGATGGGAGGATATGATAATGTTTTGATGATTACAATTTTTTTTTTGTTATTTTTATTAAACACCTACGTAGTTTGTTACTCCTTTGCGCTCAAATGGTTGTACGGGTTTGGAAGATATTTAGAACATGATTGATTAGACCATGTCCTGTAATAGCACATAGGACAAGTGTAAGTGTGTGTGTTGGTTTAAGTATTTGTGTGTACATAAATAAATAGGATGCCGCTAAGCCACTGACAGACAGTGATTAGTCTGAACTGATATTGTTAAGAGGAAATATTTGTATTTTTGTTTGTAATGAATAAACTCAAAAATTACTGAACAGAATTTGAAAATTCCTTCACCAGTAGAATGATACTTTATCACTGAGTAATAAAGGCATGGATGGATACGAGACGCACAGGACCGTTCATTGTGACGACACTTGAGGGAGGCCTATGTCCAACAGTGGACGTCTTTCGGCTGAAGTGATGATGATGATGATGAATAAAGGTATATATTTTCTGCTTCCAAGCAGGTAAAGTCGATGGCAGAAGTTAATATTAAACAGATCAAAAGAGCATTAATTTATAAGAGTGTCAAAAAGTAAATTTCTCCATAACGGTTCGGTACACCCTTTGGAGCGAAAAGAGTGGTTTTGCATAAATTTGTAAGCATAATTACCAATATTAATAGCCGGTTTCTCTAACCAATCAAGGAAGTGGTCCACACAAACACGTGTCATGTATTCAAGCTGCACGCAATAAATGACTTACATAAGTACATAATAATGATTAATTATAATTATTTTTCTTTTTTAACTTGGCCATATTATTTTTTCACATTCACAAGACACCCAGACCCGGATCACTTATCTGTAGTTTTAGTTTTTTTTTTAATTATTATTACTTATCTACATTGTGCTCACATATTAGAAGCGACAAGAAATATGTAACCAAGATTTATGTAACTCATAATATGATTTAAAAGAGTGTCCATGGAGTTTCTTGCGCGTTCTTCTCAATAGAGATCTACGGTTTGGAACGTGCAATTTAGCTTCACTTGTTTTTTTTTTACTTACATTTTGAAATTCAAAAGTGCCTGTAATTGGTCTATTTGAAATAAACGTTTCTGATTTCTGATTTCTGTAGGCCATACAAATATTTGTCCCGTACGGGAATCGAATCCGCGACACAGCACAGCAGCTAATCGTTTAACCACTGCGCCACCCATGCCGTCATAATTATTATTAACTCTTCGGTTTGCATGTAATGGCGGCGCGTTTCCTTGTGACGTCTTAGCGTCCTGTGTTTGATATGTTGGTAGCGTGCGCATGCGCATCCGTTCATAAAACTGTTGTTTTTTTTGTCCATGTGCACTTGTTTACTATTTTAAAAATCTTATGAAACACATGTGTTATAGCAATAAAGAAAAAAAAAAATTAAGCATCTAAGGATCCGTTTATACTGAATGAGGTATTAAACCCTAAAAATATATTCAATCTTTTTCATTACACCCAATTGACATAATATTCCATTTACCACCCAACCGTATACACTTAAAACCACCATAAACGACAGTTAACCTCCAAGATGTCACAGCCTATATCACAAGATGATTCGAATTGAATTACGGCAGCCATCTTGGAAATGTAGGCCCCGCTTGTCTGAGATCGTTGGTTGAGACAAACGACAAATTACTGGGCTTATCTTATCTTATTATAGTTAGAGGAAAGCGGTGAGATGGGTCAATGACATTGCAAAGGTCAAATGTAGGAATAATGATAAAATAAGTTTTGATATACCCATTGCAGTGATGTTCTAGTGCCCCGACTTACGAATGGTAGGTCGCGGGTTCAAACCCAGCCAGGAGCATTACTTTGTGTTATTTTTTTTATCTCTCTCAAAACGGTTAAGGAAACCGGCATGTCCTAGAACCAAAAATTCGAAGACATGACGTGATACACCCGAAACACCGATGATAACAGAAAAACTGACAAAAAATAAAAATAATATTTCGATCCAGTTATTCCTCAATATATTTCGATATAGTTGCGGTCTGTATCCTAACTAGCAGGATAGTTATTAAAATATAGGGATCATTAGATTCATTTTAAGTACTGAAATCACATAGATTATATCAATTTAAAAAAAAAGCAGCCAAGTGCGAGTTCCATACAAAAAACGGCAAAAAAACACGTTTCTTGTATGACCTGGTGATAGACGGACAGACAGACGGACGGACAGCAGAGTGTTAGTAATAGGGTCCGTTTTATCCTTTGGGTACGGAACCATAAAAAAGATGACAGCCGCAGTAAGGTAAGACTTAATTTTAATTCCGGGAGTAGGTATGTTTCCTTGAGATAATTTTCGACTTTCACGTAGACAAAAACGCAGCTAAAAGCTAGTTAGCCATATAAAAGTGATTACCAGAAGAAAGCTGCAACTCTGCACTGTATGGAATTACCTGAGATTGAGTATGATCATAAAGTTGTGACCTGCGAAACAAGTTTGCGTTTATAATACATTTATTTATACACTGTGGCCTTAAGACGACATTCCACATTGATAATGTAATGCTTTAAATTTGGATGCAGTTGGCATTATATTTAATTTACGTTGGGTACCAATGTTGTTCAAGAAAAGAGGGGACACTACGTCGAGTCTATGCTATGTAACATGCAGTAATGTGGGTGAAGGAGATGGCCGCAACCGGTAGGGACCAGAAATCTTCACGCCTTAGCAGCCATCACAGGAGATGCCCCGGGCATCGGAAGTCACAGGGCGATCCCTAGCCACCGTAAGCGCGGGCTTGGGGGCGACAAGCAATGGAAAGCTCGCCGTTCCAGTAAGAACAGAGCCCGATTTGTCGACGGCGCGTAATGTTTGCGCTGATGCTCGCTAAAAACGCGGGAATTTTTCAAAGAGTATCTGTGGTCCTGAAACGCAAAGGGTAACTGAAGTTCACAGGTGTGGTTTTAGTCAGTAAAAATCTGATACGCTGTCTCGCTCCATCCTAGAGCTGGAGAAGTCATTGAATGATTGCCCATCTCAAAAAAAAGTTTGTTTACATTACGATATAACTTTGGCGATATAAGTTCTGGGAACTAAGTCCGTATCCGGTAATTTCCATTGCCAAATAGGTAATTTAAGATTTTCTATGGTTGGTAATAAAAATCTAAACAGGGTTATCAAGTTTTTGTAGTAAATACACAAACAAGAGTAATAAACCTTGATAGGTTAATTTAGGTAATAAAGAAATCGCAATTACGGATAAACTTGAAAATACATTAATAAATATAAAATAAAAATCTACTGATTACTTTCGTAAGACTATAACATTGTATTGAAATCCGAGCGTTGATGAAACTCGGCATCCATTCATTTCTCTTTCGGCATGGTGGACAGAGTTCTGGCGGGATCGCATGGTGGTATGAAGACGGCGAAACAGGGTGCACTCGGATGTCAGCATTGTGCGGATCACTCGGAGGACATGATGGAGTATGGCTATGGGAACTTTTGAAAAAGTGACCATAGTTTTATTGACAATAACATACCTGTGTTCCTTCACTTGACCTATAAGTCGCCGCAGATAAGAACACCGCTCTCCATTTTATTTATCTAGGATAAGTTAGCAGACATACCAGCAATTTGTTCTACATAGCCTCTTGTTTAAAAGTCCCTCATTCACTCAGCTACCTGCCAATCCAATTGGACTGAACACAACAGCATTACAGCGTCTCACATACTCTCAAAGCCCAAGGCGATCCGCAGATGGACGCAAAACGAGCGCTTTCACCTGCGCCTGCGATGACTCGCCTGTTTCAATACATTATATTATTATAAGGTACTTCAGTTTGAGCTCATTTTATGTGCTGGTTTGTAATTTAGAGAACTACGCTTGATTAGGTTTCACTAATGATAATTAAGTAGCTAATTTCCGTGTTTTTTCTGTGCGGAATTTCATAGTAAACTTGTTTTTTGTTCCGGTGCTGAAATGGTTTTTTTGTTGTTTGATTTAGAGAATTTTGTAGTTGTACCAGCACTTTTAGATACTACTTTTTACATACACGGTTTGTGTGGGACCCAGCCGAGAGAAAAAACCGGCTGTCAATCACATTTTTTTTTTAATTTTTTTTTTGGTTGTTACTCTTTCACGCATAAACGGCTGATCGGATTTAGATGATATTTGGCATATAAGTAGCTCATGTTCTGGAATAGTAAAATCTAGAACTCGGGAGTATGTTCCCCTGGGATAATTTTCTACTTTCAGAAGCTAGTATCACACTGATATTATAAAGCGAAAAGTTGGTGTATGTTATTTAACTCTTCACGCTCAAACTGCTGAATGGACTTCGATGAAACTTAGTACACGGGTGGTCGGTAGACCATATCTTACGTATACGTTGCATCCCAGGAGTATGTCCTCTAGAGACAATTTTCTACTTTAACGGGGGCAAAACCGCTAACAGAGGCTAGTGTAGCGACATCTATGGCGTCACATAAGAACTAATCCTGCATCGCGCAATCAAAGTTCTCCGCACGATTAGAATTAATACGACAGCCCGAAATCATCTAACGGGCAGCTGTTCACCAGACATAACATCCCGTCTGGTCGGAGGATCCTCCCTTTTCAACGGAGGTTTGTGGGACTTTACTCCCTGTTCCACATACCTCTAAACTTATATAAAGGCTAGCTTTTGCCCGCGGCTTCACCCGCGTACGTAAATTATACCCTATTTCACTCAGGAATAAAGCAGCTTTCTATCCGTGAAAAAAATTTAGCAATCGGACCAGTACTTTCAGAGATGACCTCCTATAAACAAAAAAATAAAATTTTACCGGTATAAAATATTAGTGGAGATTACATGACTTGATCACCTTTCTACCATCGAGTATTACGTTGTTAACATCTCAACGGTTCGGACTAAGCGTTTTGCCTCGTCGTATACACCGGGTACATCAAAGGATCGGAACAGTTTGCCTGCTGCGGTCCTGTCCGATTATAATTTAGATATCTTCAAGGCTAAAGTAATTAGGATCTTAATAAACTAGTGCGATTCGCCATCAAAAAGCGCAGTGAAGCACTGGATGATATAAAATCATTAAAAAAAAAATAGGTAAGGTAAGTTAAAAATGCAACATACTTAAGATCACTATTCAGACCGGTTTAATGTTAAATCGTTAAACAAAGCAGACTTGTTTTATTGACCATTCTTACTATCAACCAACTCTCCACACTGAACGATTATAATGACAATCGAATTTCATTGTTACTACTGAATGACAACTTAATAGTGAGAACGGTAAAGGGCGCGAATAGGCATTTTGTAAATGCATATTTAAGTACATTTTCTCAAGTTTATTTTTTATTTTGTAGCTGTTACCGGGAATATCGTAATTTTATAATAAATCGCGTGAAATTGTAAACTGTCTCTTTTTGCTAAGGCAAATTGAAGCTATCGAATTTGGATTGAATTCGCTTTATTAAAATCTAGCTGATCCAACAGATACCCGTCTACGGAGTTTCGCTAGCTAATTTAATTTGAAACTGAATTTGTCATACAAAAAATTAATAAGAGATTTTAATTTAATTAATTGCAACACTTAATTCTTTATTTTAGACCAAAACAAGTTAAAATATACATTGATAACAGAGTTTATGTATACTCTGCCGCAGTCTGCTCTCAATACGGTGAAGGAAAATATCGTGAGGAAACCGGCATGTCCTAGAAACAAAAATTCGAAGACATGTGACATCCACCAACCCGCACTGGGCCCGCGTGCTGGATTACGGCCCATTCCCTCTCCTAGAGAGGAGGCCTGAGTCCCAGCAATGGGAATATTATAAGCGTGATTAATCTGATTATGCTATGCACCCAGGGGAAGCCTACTGGGGTCAAGGGTCTGCTTCTGAAAGGAACACTCAGCCCTGGTATGAAAGGCAACGAAGGAACAGGAGTGGGTCAGTAAAAGTCTGACACTATCTCCCATCTGCCCAAGAGCAGAATTTGTCATCAGATGATTTTCCCACCTAAAAAAAAAAGAATTATGCTATGCTATTTTACTCTGCCCGGAAAAATACGTTTGTTATTAGGACAACTTCTTTACTTTGTGACCCGTTAGTTACCCTGTTTTTCTTATGACAAAATAGGATACACATAATTATCACACAACTAATACAGGTTAAGTAGTCATTGTACCTAAACCGATTACAATGCGTCATTCATAAAGAAATGATGTTTGTGTATGCGAGTTGAATTTTTTATCTAAACTAATATTATACAGCTAAAGAGTTGGTAGTATGTTTGTTTGAACGCGCAAATCTTGGGAACTACTGGTTCGCACTTATAAGTAGGTGACTTATAAGGTGTTGGATAGCCCGTTTATCGAGTAAGGTATTTATAGGTTATATAACATCACGGTACGACTAAAAGGAGATGAGCAGACACAATGGAAAATGCGGGGCACAGCTAGTGTAACAAGACATAAACTATCCTTCTTGGGTTACTTTGAGCACGTTGAACTATGGGTCAACTTAGAGTCTAAGTTGACCCATAGTTCAACGTGCTTGTGCTACATTAGTCTAAGTCTTAGACTGTATTCATCGCACATAGAAAATTAGGTTATTTCTAGGCATGCGAGCTCCTCCGTCGACCACATCAAGTGAGATAGCGGTCAAACGCGAACAAGTGCGAGTTGGTAAATAGTTCAATTCCCGATCCGAGTTACGAAGATTTTTCCGAATCGCAAAAAAGTATTTTTTTTGTGACGTAACAACAAATTTACTGTTTTCTGATTTATACCTATGCTATAAGTCCTTGCTTTATGCCAAATTTCAGGATTCTGGGTCAATGGAAAGTACCCTATGAATTTTGATTCCTTTGAGTGTCGAAATACACGTTTTTTGCTACATAAACGGCCGTATCTTTTTTTTTCGTTAACTCAGAAATTTGACAGCTTTAAGGGACCACAGACCTGAGTATATGGTTTATATTTTAACTTGATACCTCGACGCGTTCCCGAGATAAAGGATCTTGAAAATCTCTTTGGTATTTGAAAACGAAAAGCATTCTAAATCAAAATGTCAGACCATTCAAGGTTGAAAATATTCAGTAAATGTTACTAGTAGTTAAAATTTACATTAAATAATTATGTAAGTACCTAATAGTGACATAGAGTTACGATTTTTATCTATTTTGTTTACGACTCACAGTTTTATCTAATTTACATAAATGTTTGGATAAAGATAAACATCTATGCTTTGATGTTTGTAAGTGCGCAGTTTTATTATACAAATTGGCAACATTTTTTATCTACTGGTTATTATACCAACGTTAGATCACATTAAAAATTACTTCTTGAAGTGATTTTGAGACTTCCGCCTTTTATAAATGACAATTCAATGTTTTTCTAAATGTATAAATTTGAGTGTTTTCCTGCGCTTATTTTTGTACTATATTTTAAACTAAACAACTAGTAAGACTAAAAATGGGATTGACCCACAATGGCCGAAGACAGATGTGTGTAGAAAAAGGAGAGGAGATGCCTTTGCCTTTGCTTTGGAGTGGGACTGAATTCACTGATTAGGTCGTTCCTCTTGAAAATAATGTAAATATCGTATTTACCTTTGAAATTATTAAGTTTCTCAATTTTCTTTGATTTAAAGTTTATTAGTATACCTAAAACGCTTTCCGCGTCTGTCTGTTTATCCACTAACTCCTCCTAAACCACACAATGGATTTTGATGCAATTTTCACTAATAGAAAGAGCAATAAATGAAAAAGATTTACGTATATAAAGAAAGAAAGAAAGAAAACATTTATTTGAGACTTGCACAGGACAAACAACAATAAAATAAAAAGTAACTACTTAACCCATAAATACTTAACTTAAAAATAATAGAAAAAACAATATTAAAAATAAAAATAAAAGACCTGTGCGAGGCCAAAAAGGCTCCTATCTCAGCATATGCTGCGATATTAAACTAAAAAGTAAAAATAACGCAGCGCTGGTATTCTGATAGTTATATATAATTTGCACCCGAGAAAAGCCGGGGCGCAACACTAGTCTTGTTTATAATTTTAGCAAACTTTGACCTATCATAACCAATTTATTTATAACTCTTTTTCTATTTTGCAGATCGGCCGATTTTTCCCGTTTGACTTGTAAGTATATTATCTTTACTTCTTAGTTCAGAAGTGACGGCTTCCATGCAGGGATTCGCAAGAAAGTTGTATCACTAATGCAGAGAAAGCGAGTCAGTGGCAATAGCATCCTGAAAACAGAAGTTGAAAGTCCTTACTCCCTAATCCGAGGCGCCATGTGGAGAGAGAATGGTTAGGTAGTTTACTCCTAGCCAGGGGCGCCGACTCCGTGGGTGCTCGGGGGCTCGAGAACTCATGAGAAATAAACAGTGGGTGTCGAGCACCCCTGAGAATAGACATCAAGAAACAGATCAGTAATCGCTTTTAGGTTACGTATAAATTATAATATTTCTTGATACTAAAAACTAGTTTCATTTTTATAATGGTTTCATTTCATATTTTTATCTAACTTAATTAGTAATTAAGTACGCAGTTTGTAAGTAGGACATTTATTTATTTGTCGGTCGATCAGTGTGCATTTCTCTTCTCACACTTCGCCACTTTTTCGAGTCCATCAAATGACGTGCTCAATACCCATGAGGTTTTCTAAAAGCCAGCGCCCCTGCTCCTAGCTATATCGTTCGCCGCACATCTTGCCTCAGACACACTTCACTGTATGTTTTTATTTTGGTATCTTTGTTTGTGTACCACTTACTAACACTAATTATAGGGTATTTTACTAACAAATATGGTCCTATTGTTGTCAATTTCTTTACTTGCTAGAATAAGGTACATAAGTTGTAACAGTAATTTTTTTCAGCATACCCTTTATTTGTTTTTTTAAAATAAAATTATTATTAAAGGATACAAATGTTAGTGCTTCTAACACTTAGGGTCCCCGTCCACCGACCACAACCACAAAACGCCGCCACTATATATATATATATATATATTTCCTACAGTTCTCATACATTTTATATGTATTCGCCGCACACGGTTGACGCCGGTGGCTGCCACACTCTTCAAATCGCCGCTGCTCGCTTCTTGTGGCTCGCACTGGCCACTAAACGCCGTCACACGCCACACGTGCATTTAAACCTTCTTCGTCAGAGTCCATTATGATACTGCGCGTATGGGTTAAAAAAAGTAGCAGCCATCGGCCACAACTCGCTTGTGGCCGCTTCTAGCTTCTCGTGGCGGCGTTTGTGTTGTGGCATGTGGCCCATGTACGGCGACACTTAGTACTCAAGTTGAATGCCCTAACGATAGTGATGAAATCACGAACATGTTTCGAGAGACAAGTAACATGTCCAACACGGATGTATGGAGTGCTAACTACAGACTTCGATTTGAATATTGACATTGTAATGTTATAAATGTTTGTCCATTTAATTTGCTGTATTAAACAGTGACGTAGGCCATTGTTTGCCTTGGTTTGGCTAGCATAGTAAATAGTTTTCGAATTGGCAACTGTACACTTGACTATAACTTTCCAAGATTGGTAATATGCCAACTTGATAATCAACTTTGAGAATCGCATCACATAAGTACGTCTGTTTATTCCACTACCGAAAAAAAACACATTTTCTGTTTTCTTAATTCTTTATAGTACACGGTGATACATATAGTTTATGTACAAAGGCAAGCTTAACTCAACAATGAGTTTTCTCCCAGCAAATCTTTGAGTTACAGAGAGAGAACACATTCGAGGGTAGGATCCAGTGCACAATATAAACCTTATATAACTAAATCTAATATACAATTATATTATACATAAGTAAGTCTAATATATAATTATAATATACATACTAATATATAGGGTGACTGTAATTAGTGTACGATACTTAAACACGTGATTGTGCTCATGATAACCAACAACTTTTACTATGGGAACAAACCTGAAATCGCGAAAAAAAATCAGCTGTTCAGTACATTTGTGTTTGACTAATGTACTGAACAGCTGATATTTTTTTCGCGATTTCGGCTTTGCTCCCATAATAAAAATTGTTTGTTATCATGAGCACAATCACGTGTTTAAGTATCGTACACTAATTGCCAGTCACCCTATATAATTATACTATACATAAGTCTAATATATAATTATAATATGCATACTAATATATACTCTTAATATGTCAATAATGAAAGGTTTTTTTTTTTATTTAAATATTTTTCTTTCTCTCTTTCTCACTGTAGCTATGATGGTAAGGTGTTATAGAAAAGTTGACGGAGACTTAGACTTTGTTAAGCAATAAATCTGGAAATACGCCTCCAAGGACCTTACTGTGTCGTGTTCAAATATCAGTCGTACGAGCGAGAAAGAGAGAGCTATACACCCTATACAACATTACTTTTAGTACACGTGTCTAGTATTTCTATGTAAAGAATCTATGTCCAAAATTTCATAATTGTAACATGAAGCATCACAAAGCTATAAGCTTATTATGTAACCCGGTTGTCCGCAAAAATACATAGTAACCAGGCTTTCCGGGCGATTGAGGGGTTGTTTTCCTCCCGCACCCGCGGTCGTTGACGGCGCGTAGTGTTCCGCGCGCCTCAAGGAGATGTCAGCAAACCGTAGGGGCCCAGCAGGGTCGAAGCCTACTGGGGCCAAGGGTCTGATTCTGAAAGGAAGACTCGGCCCTGGTACGAAAGGCAACGAAGGAACAGGAGTAGGTTTTTAGTCAGTAAAAGTCTGACACTATCTCCCGCTCCGCCCAAGAGCGGGGGATGTCATAAGATGATTTTCCCACCGAAAAAAAAAGATGTGCACTGGCGTCTAATCCCCGCTATGATCTGCCGTGACCTGTGTTGTACTTAGTGTCGGTGGTGTCCAACTTGTGACCTTCTTTAAATATTTTTGAGAAAAAAATAGAACATGGTGTAAAAATTATTGAAATCGATTTAGCTACTGATTCTGAACAAACTATATTCAGCTATATATACCAGCTCCATCCCTTTAACAGGTCAGTTTATGTCGACAACTGAATCGCGTTATGAGGGTAGGGCCTCATAGTTACTAACCTGTATACCAGTTACCACAAGCACATATCAGCATGTCTACTGGTACAGACGGCACATTCATCAGTGAAGTAATGTGCACTTCTACGTGATTAGCGCTATTACATGATTCCGTTGCCGACGGTACGCCGATGTAATGGAAGTAATGAGTGCTGCACTCGCTACACGTTAGTTCAAGTTTGTGATGAGAGATTTCACTGATTAGCTGTTGATTTGATGTTATTTATTAAAAAAAACTTTTTACAAAAAAAAAAAATAAGTACAACCGACTTCAAAGTAAAAAAAAACACTGAAAAGTGCAAAATAACTTTAATTTCGGAAGTCGGTGTTTCTATAATAGTTTTGTCTCTTCGTTATTTAACACCGACTTCGGAAATTAAAGTTATTTGCACTTTTCAGTGTTTTTTTTTTACTTTGAAGTCGGTTGTATTTTTTTTTGTAAAAAGTTTTTTATTTTACACTTTTTAGTTATAGTACCACCACTAAAAAGTACCCCTCAGCCAAACTTAAATACCTTATAGCCAGAGTGCATCTCATGACAATTATAATAATCCCAAACACGGTTAGATTACATTAATTTATTACAGAGTTCCGGTGCCTAACTTCAGGCTTCATCATCAGATCAGTTCGATATATTCCCCCTCTACTTTCAGTCAGTCATCGACTACACGTATAAACAAAGCAATTTTACTTGTTACGACGGTTCTGCTGTGATCCTATGAAGAGTTCTGTTCCATAACATTCAACCGAACATATAACCTCCTCCTTTTTGAAGTCGGTTAATTATGTTGAAGTATTGACTTCAATTTAAAAGGTCTAGATAATGTAAGATTCTATTCGTCATCATTCTTTTTTCCAAAAGATGTCTACTGCTTTGTTAGGGTTCCGTACCTCAAAAGGAAAAAACGGAACCCTTATAGAATCACTTTGTTGTGCGTCCGTCTGTCTGTCTGTCAGACTCTTTAGCATTGATGGAGTGCGACTGCACTTTTGACCTCTGACTGTACAATAATCCGAAATCAACTATCGGGCATTTGCCAGACACAAAACCCGTCTGGTCGGAAGATCCACCCTTTGGGACTTCACGGTTTTACTATCATCATCATCATTTCAGCCGAAAGACGTCCACTGTTGGACATAAGCCTCCCCAAGTATCGCCATAATGAACAATCCTGTGCGTCTCGCATCCATCGGATTCCCACAACCCTTACCAGGTCATTAGACCACCTTGTAGGAGGTCTTCCAACGCAACGTCTTCCAGTACGTGGTCGCCATTCTAGAACCTTTCAGCCCCAACTGCCATCCGTTCTGCGAGCAATGTGCCCTGCCCATTGCCACTTAAATTTGGCGTACCTTCGGGCTATGACGGTAACCTTGGATCTCCTGCGGATATCCTCATTCCTGATTCGATCACGCAAGGAAACTCCAAGCATAGCCCTTTCCATTGCCCTTTGGGTGATTTTAAGTCTTCTGATGAGGCCCATTGTAAGCGACCACATTTCGAAGCCATATGTTATCACTGGCAACACGCACTGGTCATAGACTTTCGTCTTGAGACACTGAGGTATATTACTATACTTAGCCTTGATTTAAGTCGACAATTTACATGAAACAAACAGACTTAGCTAAGACTATCGTTACTTAAGCCACACGAGATAAGCTGATATAAATCCTGTTAACTCAAGGCGTCACTTAATCTTCAGACAAAGTTTAAGAATTACCTTGTTTAGCTTCATTTATTTATTTATGTTGTGAGTGGAGCTCGTCTTCTTGAAGGTTAAGCAATAATAATAATAATCCTTTATTATCAGGCAACTAAGGCCCGTAGACAAAAGACATAAATAATCTTACAAAATAAGCAATGCCTGCCAAGGTCAGCCCGTAGATGTGTGACCATCCATTACTTATAGAGACCAGTACGCACTTCAGAACGCGCATTAAGCTATTGGTCTTGGCTGCCTTTTTAGATCTTTGGCAGTCGTTAATCGTAGTCACAAAATTTGAAGGGAGACCGGGTCTTTCCGAAGGGGTAATAAGGTATCAAGTTACTGGGTTGTGGAGATTAGATACGCAGTTGCTACATGTAGACTGGCAGAGACGTTGCGTGGACTAATTTAGACGTGGGCGAAGGTACATAAGCCAGGCCTTTTTATTTCATAAATTCGAAAACGAGACAGCAACTGTCGCAACCCGGTGTTCGATCACCTCGTCGGTTACTATTAGGTAAAATAGTGGTCTAACGCGAGCCAATCAATTATAAAAAAACCCTCGTTCTTAAAGAGCCCGTAAAAAAAAAGGGTGACTGAAATATTACTGGTGAGTTTTAGTCAGTAAAAGTTTGACACTCTCGCTTCAGCTAGAGAGGGAGAAGTTCCCGAAACGTTCACTAATAAAAAGGCGAAACTTTGTGAATGTTTGTTACTTCTTTATGGTAAAAAAAAAGAAAATAATTTAAAAAAAAAAACAAAGAAGAAAAGAATTTTAGAAATTCTATGAAACCCCGCATACCTAACCGCGTCGAATTGTCCGAATCTGGAAGAACTCCAGTATTCATACTGGAGTTCTGGAAAAGTTCTAAAATTCTTTCGATTCGTTCGACGCGTTCGGCTTGGATAAGTACCGTTCACCAACTTATTGAGTAGCGTAATTAGAGACACAATAGAAAGACAATGACCGAGCGAACGTTCGCGCGGGGTTTAATGAAACTCGAACGGATGGGCCAATCGGAATGACATTTGGCACACTGGTAGAACATGTCCTAAAATGACATATATATGTAGGATACTTTTTGTACCGGGAGTATGTTGTTACCTTGGGAATTTCTCCGTGGACGACGCCGCTGGCAATAGCAAGAATAAAAAAAAAAATTGTTAGGAAAAGGTTAATCCGATTGATTTTTCATTGTGACTTACATAGCTACTTACATCTAGATATCAATAGTTTTCGTCTACATGTAAATAATTATTATCTATATACATATAGCTTTCAATTAATTCAGGTTCAAACCCAGCCAGGCTCATTACTTTGTGTAATTTATTTCATCACCACTGCTCTCAAAACGGTGAAGGAAAACATCGTGAGGAAACCGGCATGTCCGAAAACCAAAAATTCGAAGACATGTGACATCCACCAACCCGCACTGGGCCGGCGTGGTGGATTACAGCCCATTCCCTCTCCTAGAGAGGAGGCCTGAGTCCCAACAGTGGGAACATTATAAGGCCGACTATGCTATGCTATACATATAGCTAGTTATAACATTCTACAAGACGTTTGCTCATCAGTCCATCATCATTCCATGCATTCAAGTACAATCATTAATGTGTATCTAAGGCCGAGTATTCACTAGACAAGAAATTAACAATTCTTTGCTTGCAATATCGTTGTATTTTACTACAAGAGGCGAGTTTTTTCAAAATCTTGTTTTTTTTAGGGTTCCGTCACCTCAAAAGTAAAAAACGGAACCCTTATAGGGTTCCGCACCCTTATATCGTTTTCGATTTTTGTTTCGGGGTAGGATGTAATCAAATAACTTCTTCCGCTCTGGGTGGTGCGAGAGGGCGCATCTTTTACCGACTAAAACCCATCCATGTTTCTTTAGTTGCCCTTTGCGTTCCAGGGTCCTCTCAGGCACCAGTGTACCAAATATGGTACACCTCATACGAGCTAAATTAAACCTTATTACGTAAAAATAAGGTTTAAGTTAGCTAGTACCGAGGTGTACCAAATTCGGTACACTGGTGCCTGAGAGGTCGCCGGTTGCAGTAACAACTCCCGCAGCACGTTGGATACTCAGCCTAATGTTAATTTTTATTTAATTACGTGGTCTGGTTAATAAAAAATAACATGCAATCACAGCGTAGATTAAAGATGAATCAGTTTGTTCATAATTATAGACTCTCAACGATTTGTTATTAAATAGAAGCAAGCATGCCCATAACATTTTATGTGTCGATCAGAATGCAACTTTCCTCTATAGATATTTATGTAATTTGTTTTGATTGAGAAGGCGATTGGTGATACAGATGAAAGTAACTATTTCGAATTTACATTTTATGTAATTATTGCATTTGGGTTACCTATTGACATTCTGGAAAATCTAGCAGTTTTTTTATGTTTTTTTACGTCAAAAAATGTATAGGTGTTATAAATCAGAAACGCCAATATTACTAGCAATTACGCGTCAGTCAATAAAAAAAAGAATATTTTGCATCGAGAACAAGGCTGTATAAACCATAGGTTCAAGCACATACGCTGAAAATGTGTAGTTTAAAAATAAAAAAAGCATAGTCACTAAACGGTTCCCACACAATTTATTATTATATCACCATGCACTGCAAATACGCAGTTACGTTCGAAAACGTGTGAAACATAAATTCGTGAAAGCTGACCAACCAAAGAGTTTCAAGCAAATAGTTTTACACGTAAAACTCTACTTTCATTTCCTGACGTATCGTGTTTTGGCGCGCGTTTTGACAGCTGTCAAATTAAAGTTTTTTATGTCGCGTTCGAATTAAGGTTTTGATAATACGGTTTTCAATTATAGTGATACGTTTGATTAAATTAAATAAGTGTGCATGTGAAAAGAAAGTAAGTTCCGAGATGTAATTATGTTGCCATGTCGACTACGATTTTAGCCGCATGTGAAAGATCTTAATAAATTATCTGTCTAGTGTGAACCGGTATGATTAGAAAATTAATATCCGAATTATTAAAATTATGATTCATTTTATTGTATTGATTAATTCTGATTTGAAATTTATTAATTTGATAAGTTTGGTAGTGACCTTCTGAAGAACTATCACATCTATCACTCACATAAGTAAACTAAGGTCCATTTTGCACTCACAAAACATTATCAGAACAGTAATCTATAACTGTTCTCACGAAATAAATCTTAAACCATTAAAACTTAACCTAAATTCGCAACTAAGCTACGTTTTATTACATCACAGTTAAGAACACAGCAATCAAAATGTTTGTTTATAAAAACGGGTTCAACTAGCACCAAGCCTTAGTAGTTAAGAGTCAGGTTTATTTACTTCGATTATCATGTCCTTGTGAAGATTAGACTTCATGGTAAAAGGTTGGTGAATCATCTGATAACGGAACGTAAACAGATTTTTTATCTGTGCAGATTAAAACAGTTTTATGGATATACAGTTGTAGATATGTGTACCTTGAAAGGACTTTTATTTTTTCTCTTTCACCTGGGCAAAGGTCTTCCTTTTTTTCTCCCAAACCTCTGTCTTGTGTGATTTCTGGCCAAGTCTAACTCGCAAATGTTTACGGGAAGGAAATAGGTATAGGTAGAAAATTTTCATCATCATCATTTCAGTCAAAAGACATCCACTGTTGAACATAGGACTCCCCAAGAGTCGCCACAATGAACGGTCCTGTGCATCTCGCATCCATCGCATCCCCGGTACTCTCACCAGGTCATCGTTCCACCTTGTGGGAGGCCTTCCAACGCTGCGTCTTCTAGTGCATGGTCGCCACTCCATAACCCTTAGTCCCCATCGAATATCCGTTTTACGAGCAATGTGCCTTGCGCACTCCCACTTAAGTTTGGCTAAACATTTTGCTGTATAGGAATTGCAAATGTACACTTGGAACAATCCAACAACTCATTTTCATAGAAATTGTTTCTTTTCTAAGGCTGTTATATATTCGTTTCTACGAAAAAGTATTAAGTGTCAAATCTTGGGTGGGAGTGGGAAAGGCACATTGATCGTAAAACGGATATTCGATGGAGCCTGAGGGTTCTGGAGTAGCGACCATGCAGCAGAAGACGCAGCGTTGGAAAGCCTCCCACAAGGTGGAACGATGATCTGGTGAGAGTAGCGGGGATGCGATGGATGCGAGATGCACAGGACCGTTCATTGTGGCGACTCTTGGGGAGTCCTATGTCCAACAGTGGATGTCTTTTGACTGAAATGATGATGATGATTAATTGTTTGCCGTTAAAATGACATGTAGGTAAATAAAAACATTTTTTTTTGTATCAATGTATTTCAGATTATAACAGGTTAGATATCATACACGAAAATTAGCATAGTTATCAAGACAACTTTTTTCTTTCATAACCAAAGATCGATCCTTTTTCTTCACATAAAAGTTATGTGATTCACCGATTAATGTCACAATTAATATAAAATAACACTATTCCTAAGAATTTATTTAGAACAATCTAACAATCACTCAAAAAAAAAAACCAACACACGCCATCTCACAATAGAAAACAAAATGGCGACAGGTGATTATTTTTTTAATTACTGGCAAAGGTCGCAATGACATACAGCCATAACAGATCATAATGACAAGATTAATGACGCGATCTTGATAAGGAAAGAGGTTAGTTCCAACGTAAAAGCGGTTTATCTAGATTAGCAAGGTTTTAATAAAGTGGTTATTAGTGTTAAATGCTTATCTGTTCCTTGTCTGTCCGTAAAATATATGATTTAAATATTATTTTATTGTGAGATTAACTTTCTGATTAATTTTGATGTGCTTGTGATGTGTTAACACAGATTTGTGTGTTGTGTGATTTTGTAATGGGCTAACAAGTTGCACATATTACAATAAATGTAGACACCAGGCGTCTTATCATGACTTGTTAAAAGGTCAGGCTTGCGAGCGAGAAAGAGGGATGGAGACATCCAGGGGCGCCGACTTTTAGAAAATGATAAATGATAAATGATATTTATTTTGTAAATAGGTTTAAAAAACACTTTTACACGTCAATTTTTTTTTTCGTCATTTTTAAACTAGATGAGGCCGGTGTTTCCTAGCTGACTACCCTGAGAAGAAACACCGAAACAAACTCAGGGGTCAAAGTCTCTTTTAAAGTCCATACAGTAAATATGTAATGGTCAAATCACATGAGAACCATGCAGATTTGTCTGAAATGGTCTTTTGAAGAAAGAACCATACAGATTTGAGTGGACCTGTCCAGTCAGTGCAAGCATTTGTCAGTATTCGTAAAGCTCAACTCAGGACTACTAAGGAGCTCAACGACTTGACGAACAATACCAAGGAAAGGACATTTGGTTAGGCCGCAGAAAATACTCAAATTGCCAGACACATCAAAAATTACTGAAAAGGAAAAATAAAAAAATAACAATCAACATAGTCCTCACGTTCACAATAATAAAAGGAAAAATATAGGTAGTTTACAAAATGTAATACTTTAGCAAAGTAAACATTTTTGTCAAAAATTAATAGAAGAAAAAAAAAAAAAAAAAGTTAAATTGCAAAGTAAAAATAATCTACAATATCGAATTGTAATAAATAATAAAAAGCACAATTGAAATAAAAACAAAAGAAAAAAAAATAATAATAAGACAACAGTTGCAGTGCGTACCTACTGGAGCAGGTCAATCCCAAGCCTTTTGGTCCTCAACATAGTCCTTTATAGTGTAAAAAGCCTTTTGGCAAAGTTTTCGCTTTACAAATAATTTAAATTTAAAACCTCATGGGTGCTCATGCTCATTAATTTGATGATTCGAAAAAGTGGCGAAGTGTGACAAGAGAAATGCACAGTGATCGAATGTCTTACTTACATACTGCGGAACAACGAAGGTACCACAAACACCCAGACCCAACACAAATATCTGTTTCATTACATATGTTTGTTATATGTGTTGGTGCGGGAATCGTACCCGCAACCCTGCGTCTTAACCGGCGCTATAAACCACTTCGCTAAACGGGTCGTCGGGTAATGAAAACCACCCATCCTTAAAACGCAATCACTGATCTGTTTCTTGATGTCTATTCTCAGGGGTGCTCGGCACCCACTGTTTATTTCTCATGGGTGCTGGAGCCCCCGAGCACCCACGGAGTCGGCGCCCCTGTAGCTCCATCCCTTTAACAGTTCAGTTTAGGTCATAAAATGGATCGCGTTAAGACTTCTTCTTTTTTTTTATATAAATATTAACCTACATTTAATCTTTACGTATTCATTCATAATTCGTTAGTGTGTTGTCGTGAAATATTTTTAACACTTTTCACATCGCTAAATTAAAATTCTATTCATGTAAGTTTCCTGACTCGCATAACAAAAAAACTTCACACTCCAAAAGAATTAAAATAGAGAGTTGTATCAATATTTATAGAAGGAAATTATGTATGTATATTGTCAGGAACTCAGGAGTCAGGAAGAAAGAGTATTCAAATCAAATCACTCGTTCATGAATAAAAGGAATTAATAAGGAATTTGTGCGTAACATCTTAATTATGTGCGTGAATAAATATGCAAATTATGTCTATGTAAAGTGGACTGTACCTAATTAGTGTTATATGATACTGGAACATACGGAGTTTTCGTATTTAATTTGCGGAATGCTAGCTAAGAAAACTTTTCTTTAGATAATGCTTAAAATGTTATCTGAGAATATCACCCACAGAGAGTAAATAGCAGGGGCGTAGGTACCACTGTATTAGCTGTATCAATGATACGGGGCCCCCAGATTACAGGGGCCCCGATGTATGCAAAAATTCGCAATATGTTATCCACAACCTTAAATTTCGAAGTTCCAATTTTACATATAAAACTAAAATCGTTCTGGCATTCTCACAGTAATAACACATTTTGATACGGGCCCCCTGTGGGGCTAGCTACGTCACGGTAAATAGCGTATAACTTTAGCATAGCATGAACAGCCTCATATTGTTCCCACTGCTGGGGGCCTGGGGCACAGGCCTTCTCTCTAGGAGAGGAAATGGGCCGTAAATACACCTCGTGGGCAAAGTGCGGGTTGGTAGATGTCACATGTCTTCGAAGTTCTCCTTCATCGTTTTAAGAGCAATGCATCGTTTAAAGGTGTTTTTAATATGGTACGGTTTCGATCACGCATGCGGGATTGTCCCGCACGCATAACCCCCGCAAATGTCCTTTTCATATAAATATTGTAATGCGTGGAATACGCACGCGGGACGCGCATTTGTCGTCCATTTTACACAACCACAATTTTTTGCATGTGGGGCAATTCCGCAAGTGTGATGAAATTCGTACAATATTAAAAACACCCTTAATGGCCTACCGGCACAAAGTAAACCGCTTGCCAGGGTTTGAACTCGCGACCTACAACTCGTAAGTCGCTTCCTTTACCACTGGGTCACTACTGCTGCACATTCATGCATTATTGAATCAACTTTTACATATTATCAAACAAAGTCTTTTTACGCGTCTATTTTTTATTATAGATAAGCTTGCATTTAACCATTATCTCACTTGATGGTAAGCGATGATGCTGTCGACGATGGAACACGCTTGCCTAGAAGTAAATACACTCTTGACTTAAAGACCTCTAGGCTTTAGCTATCAGGAAACAAACACCGGTAAGGAATTCCACTCTTTAGCCATACGCACAACGAATGTATTCCCAAAACATTATCTACGTATGTTGGTCTGAATCCTCTATCTCCTCCTAAACCACGCAACAGATTTTGATGCGGTTTTTAACTTAAAGAAAGGGTTTACTGCAACAGTGATAGTTTTTGACGTTGTCGGAGTCGGAGTCGGAGTCGGAGTCTGTGTTTCCTGATAGCTACAACTTAGGGGTCTTTAAGTCAAGAGTGAATAGGCTACTTCTAGGCAAGCGTGCTCCATCGTCGACCACATCATCGCTTACCATCAGGTGAGATGGTGGTCAAACGCGAGCCTATAAAAGTATATAATTTGCGTCAGTTCAAAGCCGGGGCGGATAAATTTCCTCCTACAAGATCGCACAACGGGACTGATTCCACCACACCCGAGGCTACTCGATCTAAAATCACTCTTACTATACATATACCATTAACATGCACGCGATGGAGTGAAAACAATTGCTACATGTATAATGTATGTATGTACTTTCTACTAAGAAACATTTCATTGCATTCTTGACCTCGCGTTAAATCCTGTTCTCTGAGTTAAACTGTTGGCAGTTTGCGAATTTCACTTGTTTTTGGCAAATGATTTACGTGGACTAGCGTCTGTCAGCGACTTCGCCCGCGTGGAACTAGGTTTCTCCATAAAAAACTTTGTACCCTAGTTTTATCACCTTAGGGGGTAATTTTTGGAAATTCCTCTCTTAGTGCTCGCCTACGTCATAAAAAGAAACCCTATGCAAAATTGCATGCTCCTAGTCCCAGTAGTTTCGTCTATGCGTTGATATGTCAGTCAGTCAGTTTCTCCTTTTATTATATATATATATATATATTTATGACTCATTTTTATCATCATTTAAATATAGACCTTCAAAGTTGATTGTCAAAATAGAATAATAATAATAATAATAACGTTTATTTCTCATCACAAACCAAAATATACAGACAATCTTACAATAAGAAACATTGCTAACAATTTTTGGTTGTGGATCGCTGGTGCCTGTGGTAGGTAGTAACACCTGTAATACAGGTCACCAGGTCCCCACCTGTTCCGAGTTACATAGTTAGTAGCTTACATATCAATTCAGCAAGTAAGACAAATTACAAATATATAGTGAGTTTAAGAATGTCTAACTACTGAACCAGGAAATACCCAATTCCTTTTGAATGATTTTTTTTATCTTCATACCCCAAATCTGTTATTTCCACAGAAATCTAAGATTTCTGTGGTTATTTCACTTGGACTCTAAAATAAACGAAGAGATGACCTTTATCAGAACGAGAAGACAATTGCGTATCAGCTCTTTGCATTGCACAGGTGTCACTGATGATGATGCCGATTTTGGTCACAGTCTGACCGCATTCTTTGGCTCTTCAAAGTGGTTGTAAGCTCAGATATGCTGATCTTTTATGCGCCCTTGAAAAACTCCGAGCACAGAGCTGGCATACCAGAACACCATTTACTGCATGATAAATTATAGCTGTTGGTGGGTGGTCGGTGGGCTTCGACTCTGCTGGGCCCATTTCTTTGAGGCGCACGTGGATCAGTACGCTCCGTCGACGATTTGGGCTCGGTCCGGACTGTTACCGGACGGTCGGACGGCGAGCTACCCATTGCTCACCGTCCGCTAGCCCGCGCCTACGGTAGTCGAAAATCGGGATCGGAATCTCGGCGGCTGGGGCGTGAGAGCTGCTCCCTCGATATTTTATACTGAGTTTGGCATGAACGCTAACAGCAAAGTAATTTTTCTAAGTATAATCACACACACAAACTATTGAACATCAATTAATTAATTCATAATTTTATTGACTAATTTATATAATGACTACTTTGACATTGAATTTATATGCAAAACTATGTTTGTTGAAATGTACTTACTTATATAATTCTAATGTATAATAATCACGGTTTTGCATCTCTTCCTAAAAATTTGTACGTCACGATATGCGGCTGAACAAGCTAGAACTTGTACTTATTTCATTATTATCTTGTGTGCAATGTATCATGTACACCATGTTTAAACAAATAAATATTTACCTACTTACTTATCAATATCTTAGGGCGCCTTCAAATTAGCCGCAAAGTGGCGCGCAACGGCAGCACTACCGCCGCGCTTGGTTTGTTATTCCATGTAAATACAGCGCGACTGTAGCGCTGGTGTAACGCAGCAGTGGCGCGTTTTCTTTTTAAATATGGAATACCACGCGGCACTTTGCGGTCATAATACTCCAATCACAATGCAAAACATAATACTCCGAACGATCAGCGATGTCACATGGTATGTGACCAACCAAGAAATTCACGAGCATTTGAAAATGCCTACGATAAAGGAGGAAATCCAAAACGTAACCTTGAAATACCGGGAGAAGCTAAAGAAGCACCCGAATACGTTAGCAGCACAGCTCACGATGCGTAGCTACGTAAGGCGTCTTAAGCGAAAGGACATCATATAGTTAGGCGATGAGGAGACGTTCCCAATGGGGGACGCACTCAAACTGACATAGCGCACTCACCAAATTTGCTCATAGTGTCAAACACTGATCGCAGATTTAACAAAGAGAAAAAAAACTTTGCGGTCAATTTGAAGGCGCCCTTACTTGACCAACTGCCATGTGACCCCCTCGCCAAAGATGTCGGTAGGTACTTCATATTATAGCGTGTTTACCGTTTGGAATACTACTCGCCGTATATGGATCTCACCGTAACGATATATTAGTTGTTGAACTTGACCAGTCTAATTTGGCATACGGTGGAATATGACATGTGTTTTGATATTTTAGCTTCATAACATACATATTATTTAAAAACTTAACTAACTAAATTTACTTATCAATACTATTAAATAATTTAAAATACGGTGTCATTAAATTCTTCCGCATCGCTATCGACTAGAAACGTACCCAAAACACCGGTGTTGTATGGCAATGTAATCTCTATTGTGTGTGTCTAATATGTGTGTGTGTTGTGTGTCTCTTGATCGAGGTAAAAGATACATTATTAGTAAAAATAGTAACTATAAGAGATCTTTGCTAATGACCTTTTGCTAGGAAAGTATGGTCATCTCACTTCTTCCCGTAGACGCGGCTTTAAGACGACGAGCAATGGGTAACTCGCCGTTCAGCCGTTCAGTAAGGATGGAGCCTGAGTGGTCGACGGCGTATAGTGTGTACGCAAAGAGCAACTGAAGGAGTACAGGTGGGTTTTATTCAGTCTGTCACGCTCTCTTGCTCCACCCCAGAGCGAGAAAAGTCAATAGATAATTTCTTACTTCCAAAAAAAATTGTGAGATAGTGGTCAGACGCGAACCTATTGGTAATAAAAAGTTTTTTTTAGCTTTCAACGCCATTGCGACATATCAAGTTATGTTGGTGCCAGTATTTTTTTCGCGTCTTATTTATTATGCGGTAGGTGTTACGATATGTCATCAGCATAGGTTTCTTTTTTAGATACGAGTTATATTTTAAAGTTTTAAGTAGGTAGATACTGTAGTGAATTTTGTCAAAATAAATTATGTGGAATCATTACTACCGACCTTATATGCTTAAATTTAAAAACTGGACAAGTGCGAGTCGGACTTGCGCACTGAGGGTTCCGTACAAACTTACCTATGAAAAAATTTTCAAAATCGGTCCACCATTGACCGAGAAATCGGTGAACATACGTAAAAAATAAAAATAAAAAACATACATTCAACCGAACATATAACCTCCTCCTTTTTGAAGTCGGTTAAAATCAGTTCAATTCTCGAATCACAAACCGTCATAAACCACCGTATCTTTTTTTTTTCGTTAACTCTGAAGTGATTGTTTCACAGCTTCAAGAATTCGCAGACTTGAGTATATAGTTTTAATTTCAACTCGATACCTCCACGCGTTCTTGAAAGAAAGGGTCTTGACAAACAGACAAACAGACAGACGGATGAACAACAAAGTGATCCTATAAGGGTTCCGTTTTTTTCCTTTTGAGGTACGGAACCCTTAAAAGGACTATGAAAACTTATTTGAGCTTGTCATTCCATCAGTGATAACGTCATTTCGATAGTGAATGTCATACATTTCGGATATTTTTTCCTTTTTTCTTTGCACGGTTTCTGCATTTAGCTTGTGTCAAGTTTAGAAAGTATTTCGTTTTTTATACAGAATAGTGGTTGCAACACATTCTCATGTTTTTGCAGTATTTGTCGTACTACAATAAATTTCTCAGCTCTATTTTTTTTTAATTGTTAATCGGTTTGCGCCTGACGCCACTATATTATCAGAATCACGCCTGTTTCATTATTGAAACAGGCGCGTTTCCAGTCCACATATTTTCCAGTTGTGTTGTTGACTTGAGACATAAAACTACACTAATTTTACAGCACAATATCCATTATGAAACAATTTGCAAAAATTAAAACGACCACAGAACTTCATTAAAAAAAAATCCCGCCAAATATTTGTAAACAGATTCTAAATTCAAACGAGTGTTCAAATTCAGCCAGAACTTTTTTCTACCAGCCGTGGCATTTTGGCAATCGTTACCCTCAAAAGAATTTATGATAATCTGGACTTGGACATGGGCAAAAACTTGGATATTACTTAGATAAAACACACAAATAGTTATGGAGCTGTTTATGTCAATTATATCTTGCCAAATTAAATTGCTATTGGGATTGGTAAATACTGTCGATGTCATTTTTCCAACTATAACTGTAACTGTGAGCTTGATTTGAAAAAGAGTATATCCTCATATTTTTTTAAATTTTGAAGATTTCATTCTTCCACTGTTGCTGTTCCATTTCCAATAATACAGGCCTTCAGTTTCCATGTGACTATGAATCAAGTTTTTGCACTTATAAATTACTAAGGTCGATCATGTCTTTAACAAGATCTATTGGAAGGTTAAACAGGAAGGTTACGCACATAACTGCATGACTATTCAGTCATTCTCATTGGTACGCATAAATATTTCGGTGTCAAGATCAATCAGTATTTTCTGGGATGCCAAATGTAATAAAAAAAAGATGCAAGGATTCTAGATCACCTGACATAATGTCACTGATAATCTATTATTCGTGTATCTTTTCGTGTGGTAAATAAAGTTATATTTTGAGCCGCTCTTCGTGCATCGTCGCGTCTAGGTGTGGGTGTGAACTCACCCGTACAAATAAAGGTAGTTAAAGATATGTACAGGTATCGGCACGGATCTTGAGCGCTCGGTGAAAGAGTGGGGATCGCTTTGCTTACGCATTTTTTCTTTTTTTTAAGTGTACATTTACCTCTGTCTAATAAGTATTTCATCATACCACCCAATCCTTCCGCATCCGACCCGCATAACTTCGTTAGACCAAATCTTTTTGAAGTAATTTTTCAAACCGAAAAATCTAGCACATAGCCGCAATTACATAAACGTTAGTATTACGTTATGTTCCACATATTCAAAGCCGAATTGAATGTTCCATTGTAAGTTTGTGTGCCATTGCATGCTATGGCGCTATAATATGTTAACACGGTGAGCAGGACTGTTAAGGCAAATCGTGTCGGAAATTGAGGATACGTACGAGTTTGTTGATTCCGTCTGACATTTGGAGATCTTTGACAGCTGTTGTTGTGGGTCGTCAGCCATTTTGATTTTTATATATTTTTTTAATTACAACAACTTCCTAAATACTATATTCCACAACATGGGTTTTTTTTTATTATTGATAGGCTCGCGTTTGACCACTTTTACCACGTGTTAAAATTGTCAGCGTCAGAAAATCGCAAAATTGCAGATAGATTCTTTCACTTTGCACCCGTCGATTTATTTCTTCTGGGTGGATCGAGAGAAAATGTTAGACTGTTACTGTCTAGGACTCACCTATGTTCCTTCAGTTGTCCTTTGCGTTCCAGGACCGCGGTAACTCTTTCGAACAAACCCGAAGGCCTAGCAGGACCTGTTAAACTTGCTGACATCTCTTGAGGCACACGTGAAACATAGTCGAGGTCTTTCACTGTCGAGACTCTGGTTATAAGACCATTGTTCATACTGTAGTCGTACTGTATAGGATTCCGCATGCGGCCAAAGCTTATTATTTGGCATTTGGAGATGTTAAATTCCATCTTGTTGGTGGTGACCCATTCACTCAGGGCATCTATATCATGCTGGAGAGCTATACAATCCGACACAGAGTTAACATTGGCAAAAATCTTTAGGTTGTCGGCATAAAGTAAACATTTTGCATGTCTTATTATTTGTGAGAGATCGTTAATCATAACACGGGACCTAAAATGGAACCCTGACTCACGCCTGATCGTGTATGATAAGCATGTGAGTCGTATGAGCCAACACAAACAAATTGCTGGCGGTCCCAAAGATAATCAGAAATAAAAAGAAGAAGACTAAAAACATCCTATGGCACTTAACTTACGTAGCAAGATGTCATTATTAATTCTATCAAAAGCCTTCAGCAGAAATCAAAATACAGCATATCCACTTGCTGTCCGCCGTTCATTTGAGTAGAAATAGGTGAGTGAATTGGTCTTGACTGACTTTTTATTGCAAAAACCATGTTGCTCATTGCGCATATAAATATCGACTTGCCTTTGAATTTCCTTGTACAAAATATGTTCAAATACTTTAGCAGGGGCCGACAATATGGCCATAGGCCTGAAGTCCTCAACAGATGACATAATATAATGTTAACGAGTGAATATAGACGATGATGATGTACAAAAACAAATTTATCCCGGCTTAGGATGTGTTTTGTTTTTATTTTTATCAATAAGCATTGAGGCACTGTAAGGCGAGATATTTCAAAGACCAAACTAGTTTGGAGCATAATATTTTGGTACATATAATAACAGCAGTGGTTACGTTTTGTGATATCTTGGTTAAATCATTTTATGGTTGCCTAAATTAATAACGCCGAAAAGTTCCTTCCGTAGCTCTTTGAGTTTCAGGGTCACGATATCTCTTTTTTTAAAAAACCTTTATAAAAGTAAGATCCTCATTTTTAACCCTGACCCTTCAAATCCAATTAGGTACACTATTTAATTTTGGTTCGGCCCGGTTCTTTTTTTCGGTTTTATACCAATATTATAAAACTGAAAGTTTGTTACTTCTTCACGCTCGAACAACTGGACGGGTTTTGATGAAACTTGGTGCACAGGTACGCCATATACTGGAGCCATTCCAGGATGCCTACATTCCAGAATCCTACATTCCAGGGTGCCTACATTCCAGGAAGCCTACATTCCAAGATGCCCACATTCCAGTAAGCCTACATTCCAGGATTCTACATTCCGGGATGCCCACGTTCCAGGATGCCTACATTCCAGAATGCCTACATTCCAGGATGTACTTTTTATCCGGGGAGTAAGTTCACTTGGGATAATTCGCTACTATCACGTGGGCGAACCCACTGGCAGGAGTTAGTTGTTAAAAATAAATATCTTTTAACCTAATTAAAACTTATCTTCTTATCTCTTTGACCCCTTACCATCATCATCATAATTTCAGCCGAAAGACGTCCACTGTTGGCCATAGGCTTCCTTCAAGTATCCCCACTACGTCTCCTGTGCGCCTCGCATCCTTGGTTTCCTGCAAATCTCCCCCCCGGGGTTTATGACCCCTTACCAAGGCAACATAATTTACTTTCTCCCAAAAATTGATGTAGGTACCTAAAATAAATATAAAACACGATCAACCTGTTTTGTAAATACAATTCTTTGTGATAACTCACTTGTGCGCTTGCTCGTACATTTCGGGGTCTCCTTTTTATGGTGTAGGTGTGTCCTGCACGATAATGGTACAGGTTCGATTCCTGATCGCGTGCCGTCTTTAGGAATTTTAATACTCTTCCTTTTTTTGTAGCGAGTTTTTTGGTCGAATGTGTTGAGGATCGGGTGTCGGAATTTAAGCTTAAAATGGGTTATTTGAAGCCGGTTTTCGGGTCATGGTTTGATGTTATTTTTTATTAAGTATGAAGTTTTGTTGTTGTACGTTTTAATGTTTTTTTTTTCTACTTTTGGGTGTCCTTTTGAGTTCACTCTCACTGAATACTTATTTTTTAATTATATAAACCAGTGCTTGACTGCGATCCCAGCTGATGGTAAGCAGTGATGCAATTGTTGATGGTGAAGGTACCAGATTATTAAGAGCCTATACATTCTAGCCTTGAAGACACCTACATTATAATGGGATGGGAAGACCGCAACTGAATATGTGCAAAATACTTTACTCGATTTTGTTTTGATAAGTATTTATACCAATTTAAATAGGACTGGGTAGGACTTATCTGCCGCATGTCTAACGAGCTATAAGCCCATTATAAAATGCAGGATTGGTGCCCGGACACAGCGACACGGGGGCGCGGTAGACCACGAAGGAGATGGCGGGACGACCTGGATGTCTTCCTTAAGAATAAGAAAGAGAAAGCGAGGAACCGTGATCGTTGGAAAGAATGGAAGGAGGCCTTTGCCCAGCAGTGGGACAGGGTTCCTGACGATTTGGACACAATATATTCGGACACGAGTGTCCGAATGTCGATTCGGACACATTTTATTTTCAATATTTTTTCACTGACGATTCGGACACCACCAAATTTATTGAAGCTATTAAGTACAGTCAGATAAGACTTATAATATAAAACAAAATATTTCCCGAAGTTGCTGCCTTAAATCCAGCCTAAAATAGTTTTGGTAATGCATTTTTCCCCATGGGTGAGCAGTGGTGGCCGAGTGGTAACGGCCCCGACTTACGAGTTGTAGGTCGCGGGTTCAAACCCAGCCTGGTGCATTACTTTGTGTAATTTATTTCATCACCACTGCTCTCAAAACGGTGAAGGAAAACATCGTGAGAAAACCGGCATGTCCTAGAACCAAAAATTCGAAGACATGTGACATCCACCAACCCGCACTGGGCCCGCGTGGTGGATTACGGCCCATTCTCTCTCCTAGAGAGGAGGCCTGAGTCCCAACAGTGGGAACATTATAAGGCCGACTATGCTATGCTATTTTTCCCCCATACATTAAATTTTAAAACTTTTTATCTGACTGTACTAAACAGTGTGTATCCAAATCGTCAGTGAAAAAAATATAGAAATAAAAATGTGTCAATTCGGACACTGTGACCGAATATAATGTGTCCGAAGTCAGTAGTCGCAGGGACAATACGGACTAGCTAAGATAATAAAAAACTTTTTACAAAAAAAAAAAATAACCGACATCACTAAAAAAAATACTAAAAGGATCAAGATAACTTTAATTTCGGAAGTCGGTGTTTCTGGGTATTGTTTGTTTCTTATTTAACACCGACTACCAAAATTAAAGTTATTTTGATCCTTTTAGTGTTTTTTTAGTGAAGTCGGTTATTTTTTTTTTTTGTAACACTTTTTAGTTGCGATACACTTATAAACATAGTGCCAATTTCTCATGACAATTCCAAATAACCCAAACACTGCTAGGTGAATAAAAAAAATTTTGCAAATCGGAACGACGGAGTTTTGAGGTAAAAAACAAAAAAAAATGATGATAAAAAAAAAATACAACCGAATTGATAACCTCCTCCTTTTTTTGAAGTCGGGTTAAAAGTAATTCCACACAAGTGAAGCTGTGATCAGAAACTAGTAAATCGATATTTCACCCAGTATGTAAATATCACTTTCGTTCAAATTCCAGTACTTTTTACGCGTAGTTTTCATAAAAATGTTAGCCACGAATCCATAAAAGATAGTGCTCGTAAACAATCTACTTTTTGCTGAGTTAGAAGTCGAGATGCGTGAGAAAAGTCATCATTATGCAGCCGTTAATTAGATTAGTGGAATATACGTGTGACTAGTTTAATTAGCGGTTTATTTTTAACTTTAGTTAATGGTTTAATGTTATACTATTAACTGTTGTGTTTACCAAATCAATTTTCAACATACGGGCGAAATTTTTCGGTTAAGAAATTACCTCAATAATGTCATTACGGAAGTGCCAATAAATATTAGTATTTTTTTTTGTTTTGTATGTATTTGTGTTACAAGTCGTCGACGGCGCGTACTGTTCCACGCGCGCCTCAAGGAGATTTTGATACAAGCGAAAAAAAATTATCATTGCGACCGAGGCGGAATTCGCCCGAGCCGTAGGCAAGGGTGTTATGGAGCTGAAGGTTTTTCAATATACTCACGAAGAAATAAATAAACGAGGGTTAACGTGCGACTACTGAGGGTCGCTTAGGGCCCAGCCTGATAATACGATAAATTCGTTAAGTTGAGGCGGGAACGAGCTTGCACAGTTTTCCACACTAGTGTGAAAACATTGATTTGCGTGCCTAAAAGCGGTAGGGGTACCAGCGGTATTTCGAGTAAGTGTATTGAAAAAGTTATTTATGTAGACGCTATGTTTGCTGGCCATAGTGACAGAGTAACTATCAAGCAAGTTGATTGCCATGAGCTCATCGTGATGTCATTATACACAATCTTCCTTTTACCTGTTGTATTTTGTATGCAGATTTTAAATTGTGATGAAAGAAAATGTTAGTGCGTAGCGTTGTTACAAAACTTATAATAAAATGACCATGAATATGAGCGAAAAAATTCAAGGTTGCTTGAAGAACAATCTGACAAACAACCAGAATGATTGCATGTGGGTTTTTAATCGATAAAAGCATTTTTAGAGGCATCTTCACGATTTTTTCTATCGTACTAAACTAACTGTATAAATATTTTGAATACACTATCTATCTAGCATTTATCTTGAAGAATAACATATATTTTTCTGAATCTGTTTATTGCAGTGGATTAAAAACTTTGGCGCATTATAAAACTCGCGATTGAAGGTAGAACTAGATCGATGCACACGTGTTACACGCCTGCCCCCCTAGCCAAGTTGCAAACGATAAACGTGAACGCTTAGTAATCTCCAATAGATTTTCAACTTTATACTTAAGAGCATAAAGTTGAAAATCTATTAAAGACTACTGAGCGTTAGCGACCGGAACGAACGAAAACACTATGTAATCTTCAATAGATTTTCAACTTTATATCTAATAACATAAAGTTGAAAATCTATTAAAGACTACTGATAGTTTACGTTTATCGTTTGTAACTTGGCTAGGGGGGCTGATTTGCACAAAGAACGACGTCGCGTGGCGTGGATCAAGTGTAGCTCTACAAGTCTAGTTTCCATACAAAATGTATGGAGACCGACGCGCCCAGATCGGCGTGTGTGACACACGTGTGCGCAGTGTAGTTCTAGCTTAACTCCTATAGTCCATTTAATGTAGCGATACATACCTTTTTTTTTTTTATTTGATATAAACTAGTGCTTGACTGCGATCCCACCTGATGGTAAGTGGTAATGCAATCGTTGATGGTGAGGCGCACTAATTTATTGAGAGCCTATTCACTCTAGCCTTGAAGAGACCCAAATTATAATCGGACGGGAAAACCGCAGCAGGCAAATTATTCCAGTCCCTCGATGTTCGCGGTATAAACGACGAAGCGAAACGCTTAGTCCGGACCGTTGAAGTTTTAACAACGTAAGGGTGGATACACGCCGTACGTCGGGTTGTCCGATGGTAGAAATGAGATGGTGGAATTAAGTCATGCATTTCCTGCGCACACTCTCTCCAAAATGCATTCTGTACCTACAATAAGGGCCTTTTTTTTTTTTAGGTGGGAAAGTCATCTAATGACAAATCGCGCTCTTGGGCGGAGCGAGAGATAGTGTCAGACTTTTACTGACTAAAAACCCACTCCTGTTCCTTCTTTGCCTTCATCCCGGGGCCCCGGGCTTCGCTTTCACACTACCCGTGGACAATAAGGGCCCTTACTATTACGTCTTAAAATGTCACGATTGCGAGCGAAAAAGAGGGATGGAAACTGTAAAATACAACATAAGTTTTAGTTTATGCGAAACCCGAAACACGTGTCTAGTACATCTATGTAAAGAATCTATGTACAAAATTTCATAACTGTATCATGAAAAATCACAAAGTTACAAGCTTGTTATGTTACCAGGTTGTCCACAAAAATACATGGTCACCGGGCGATCCGGGCGACTGAGGAATGGTTTTGGTCCCACACCCAGCTGTGCGCTGGTACCTAATGCCCGCTATAACCTGCCGTGACCTGTGTTGTACTAAGTGTCGGTGGTGTCTAACTTGTAACCCTTTTTAAATATTTTTGGGAAAAAAAATATGACATGGTGTAAAAATTATTGGAATCGATTCAGTCACTGATTCTGAACAAATTATATTCTATAGTTCAGATTTAGGTCGTGAAAAAGCTCGCGATAGAGCCTCAGTAAATCCCTTGCTCGCTCCAAAATGCTCGGTCTCACCGACCGCGACCGATTTGTCAAGCACTTGGCCGACTTACGGTATCGAGTCGCCAATTACTGTGAATCGATTCTTCCGGAAAATCGATATAAATTGTTGCATAATCGGTATCAAGTGCGATTCGGGTTGCATCGAGTTTAGGTAAAGTTGTTCGTGATGTTTTGGTGTCATTGGCTCCATTATCGCAACTGAATTGTTGCAATATGGATTCTTGATAAATTTCTTTTGTTTTTATTTTTCTTGGTAATTTATGATGACAGTAATATTGGGTTACCTTTGCGACAAATTGTATGTAATGTTTTGAAATTCTTGCGTATCTGTTTAGGTAGGTAAATAATTTATTTGCCTTCGTCAGTCATAAATGGTTTGGTTACTTTTAGAATCAGTGCAATATGCTTAACAAAGACTGGGCAAGTGCGAGTCGGACTCGCGCACTGAGGATTCCTTACAAACTTAACTATGAAAACAGTTAAATTCCAGAATTGAGTTACAAAGATTTTTCCGAATCGCAAGAAAGTTTTTTTTTGTGACGTAACTACAATATTATACATTACATTATACTTATGCTATGAGACCTTGCTTCATGCAAAATTTCAGGATTCTAAGCAACGGGAAGTACCCTATGAATTTTGATTTCCTTGAGAGCGTCGAAATATTTTTTTTTTTGCAACATAAACGGCCGTATCTTTTTTTTCGTTAACTTAAAAGGTTGATTTTTTGACAGCTTCAAGAGACCGCAGATCTGAGTATATGGTTTTAATTTCAACTTGATACCTTTACTTGTTCCTGAGATAATGGGGCTTTACAGACAGACAGACAGACGGACAGACAACAAAGTGATCCTATAAGGTTTCCGTTTTTTCCTTTTGTGGTACGGAACCCTAAAAACCAATAAATATTATTAAAAATCTTAAACTGTCATACAACTGATACTTTTTGCATAGTAATCACAACAATTCTGTTTTTTGGAATAACCATTCCTTTTCATCAAATTAGAAATAGCGGGAAAAAAACTACACAGAAATATATCAAAACTATACAGTATTTGAATTAATTATCTTCGGTCCAAATTTAAATAAAGACAAAAAAAAAAGATACTTTTATAAGAAATCACATTGTTTTGATAGTTATCACACTATAAATTTATTATAATTATGTATTTCATTATTTTATGGTAAATAATACCTAATTTTAATGATACTTCCTTATATTTTAAATGTCTATTATTTATTTATTGTGCACATTTACTGTAGTGTAGTCTTTTTTAACCTAAATATTGACTGGTAAGTAATTTCTTATGTACCACTAACGTACATAAATAAAACACTGTTCGAAATTAGCCCACACGTACTCCTAGTCTCTCATACAACCTTTCATCATATAAAACTAAACACATTCAACACTCAACCAGCCCAGAGAAATGCATGGAGTTGCTCATAACTAGTAATTTGCTGGCTTTCGTCGGTCCTGACCTCTGGTGGCGAAAGTCGGCAAGGTCACAGCTATTGATAAGCTAGCCGGTCTGTGTTTATGCCTAGATTAAACATATATAAGCTTGGGTTTAAGGCATTAGCTCCCGAGCAGCATCATAAAACAATGTCTTTCTGTAGCCTACTCCTCAGTAAGGGCTAGTTCAATAGGTTTGAAAAAAATATATGTTTGCTATAGATCCATGTGGAACATCAACAGCATAAGATTTTTCGTATGACTGATACTGTTGCCAAAAAAAAAAAAATTACGTTATGATATTTTTCGCTTCTTTTCCCTACTCCTTTCAAACAAGTTTGATCTAAAGAAATATGTTTACACAAAAAAATTGCTAGTTAAGAGTTCTTCAGAATGTACAGTCAGGGGTCAAAAGTGCAGTTGGACTCCATCAACGCTAAAGGGTCTAAAATGTCTTTGTAGAAGAGGGGCAATGGTTCATGTCTGATTTGATTTGTAGCATAGAATAGCGTCGTATTGATAAAACTAGTTGTGGACTGTGAAACTTCTACTGCAAAGAAATTTTAGACACTTTAGCATTGGTAGAGCTACTGCACTTTTGACCCCTGACTGTACACAGCATAATATGTAAATAAATCAATATTTCGCAAAGAAAATGGTTTTAAAGGTCAGCGGGGCTATATGCACAGGCGGCATCAGTACGAGTATGTATGACTTTAACTCCAGCCAGATGTTCAAGGGACAATACGCCTTAAGACTAGATGTTTGTTTATAACTTTTAAATATGTTTTGTCTTTAGAGAAAGGTGTTGGAGTGAAAACTGTGTGTCGTAAACTTAGTATTGATTTATAGTCTAAGAAAACTATAACTTTACAAGTGATTTCGTTTAGAAACTTTGTATTCCGTTTAAGTATAGGGAAACTAATTAAGTTTATCTGTGTTTTCTTTTTTTAGTATCGATATTAATTAAGTTTTAGTGATGTTATGAGTAATAGGAAATATTTAACGGCATTAAGACTTAAAAAACGAGGTGCATGGGCTACACGTTACAATTTCTCTTGTATTTTTAGTGCGTTCCCAAAGAAAGAAAGAAAAAAAGAAAGAAAGAAAGACAGAAAGAAAGAAAGAAAGAAAGAAAGAAAGAAAGAAAGAAAGAAAGAAAGAAAGAAAGAAAGAAAGAAAAAAAAGAATGTATTGTGTACCAAACATGTAATCACACGTACTTAAGACACTCAGACCCAGAAAAACTATCTGTTAAGGTCATAAATAGTTGTTCCGTGCGGGAATCGAACTCGTGACATGCAGCGCAGCAGCCAATCTCTCAACCACTGACCTAGCCGTGACGTCAAATTTATTACATTTACGATGCAGTTTTTGTGCAGTAAACATTACCAACTGACTGCGTTGTACACTTGCAGTCGGTGTGCAGTTCTGACTATAGGTACAGACTAATGCACAAAATCCGTCTATATCTTTGGCCTCCATCTCGCTCTCTATCTATCAGAAATCTTTGTGTCCTAGAACCACGGGTTTCTCCTTTTTAGAAATTCGCCGTGGAACCTGCGGATATCGGCCCTTCTGGTCAGCTACGGTTTCGCTGACATCTTTTTAAAAGTCGCGCGTGGATCATTACACGCCCTGTCGACGACTTGGGCTCGTATGGATGAAGGCTGAGATGTGAGAATGTTACTCTGTTAAATATCTGTTAAAGAGAGAGGGAGGCCAGAGAAAAGATGGTTGGATTGTGTGAGGAGTGATAATATGAAAGAAAAAGGAGTTAGTGATAGCGTGACGAGTGATAGGAGAGAATGGAAGAAAAAACGTGTTGCGCCGACCCCTAATAAAACAAGACAAGGGCAGGAAGATAATAATGAAGAGGATGAATCCGCTGGTAGAATGGTGAAGAGCTATTTACCCACATATATTCACATCTCTAAGTCACATGAGCTTCATCGAACACCAACACATCACAGCCCCATATAGAACCTCGCACTCCAGGACACAGCATTACCAGCGCCAGTACCACTTCTAACCCCAACTACCGTAAGAGCAGGCTGTGTAAAAACAAAACGCCTGAGCTAAAAGGAATGTGACCGGTCGAACTAGCCTTGCTTGGAGGGCGACTGGTCAACAACTACTCGACTATGTTGGTAGACTCGACGATTACACAGGTTCTGTATTGTTTAAACTTGTATTTTGAGCTAGTTGGCAAGGGTAAGGTTGATTTGAGTTTACTGGTTTTTTTTTTATCATCGACAAGTGTAGGCAGTGGTTTTTTAGGGTTCCGTATCTCAAAATGCCGTTTATATTGCAAAAACGTATATTTTGACACTCTCAAGGGAATCAAAATTCATAGAGTACTTCCCGTTGACCCTGAAATTTGGTATGAAGCAAGGGCTTATGGCACCAGTATAGGAATAAATCTGAAAACTGAAAATTTGTAGTTACATCACAAAAAACTTTTTTCTATTCGGAAAAATCTTCGAGACTTGATTCGGGAATTGAACTATTTACAAAAGTTAGTTTGTACGGAACCCTCAGTGTGCGAGTCCAAATCGCACTTGTTTTTTTTACTATTGATTGACTCGTGCTTAACTGCTATTTCACTTGATGGAAAGCGACGATGTGGTCGACGATGGAGCACGCTTGCCTAGAAGTAACCTATTCACTCTTGACTTAAAGACCCCTAAGATGTAACTATCAGGAAACACAGACTCCGGCTGGGAATTTTTAGGAACTCCTTAGCTGTACGCAAAATGAATGTATTCCCAAAACGTTTGGTGCGTATGAGTGGGATGTCCACCATGGAACCACCCGCATAAAAGTAGAAAATCATCCCAAAGGAAAGGGAAGGGTGAAAAGTATGCTATGTAGTATTCCAGAACATGGTCTACCCGTGTACCAGATTTCATCGAAATCCGTTCGAGCATGACGAAGTAACAAATACACACACACACACACTCACAATCTTTCGCCTTTATAATATTAGTCTAACTAGCTGTGCTCCACGGTTTCACCAGCGTCCTTGGTTAGTGCTCCACTCCTATTGGTCGCAGTATGATGTTATACAGCCTATAGCCTTCCTGGACACAAGTGGTTTTAGTCAGTAAAACCTTGAAACTTTCTCTCGCTCCACCCAGAGCGGGAGAAGTTATTTGATGAATTTATCCCCAAACAACAAATTGGATGCTATAGATTTTGGTTTAGTCTTAATTTACTTTATGTTATTAAATTGCAAAATATGGTTTAAATGATAGGCTCTTAATAAACTAGTACACCTCTCCATCAACGATTGCATCACTGCTTACCATCAGGTGGGATCGCAGTCAAGCGCTAGTTTATATCAATTAAAAAAATATTGTACAACTTCAGTAAATTATGCCAACGCCGACGTAATTTTTTTTTTTTCAGATAATAATATAATACAAACGCAGTCCGTTCGTTCACGAATTCCAGACAAAAAACCATTTGCAAATATTCAAATGAAGTAAACAAATAAGAAACGACAACAGATCGTGCTTAATTCACGACCATGAAGCTCACTCAATGGGCTGATGCAACTGATGACGCAACATCCGCTAAATTAACACGCTAGGGCTACGGAAGATTTCTAAAAAGGATACCCGTGGTCCTTGAACACAAAGGGCAACTGAAGGCCACAGCTGTGGTAATGAGGTTTTAGTCAGCAAAAGGTTAACACGCCCTCTCGCTCCACCCTAAACGGGAGAAGTCATTGGATGTTTTATCACTTCAAAGAAAAAGCTATACAAATCTTACAACTCCATACATACATCACCTTCACAATGTCAATACCAATACATAATCGTATTGGATACACTGTAACATTGAGTGCAGTATAATGGTGACAGTCGGTTTTCTCTCACGTTCGCTAGAGGTCGCGGGTGACGCAGGTGCTAATGTGGGTAGGGCGCGCAATCAATGTTGATTGTTAATTAGTCAATCTTTAGAGTATAACAGGATTATGAATACTAAAACACGATTTTTATAGAGGTTTGGTTGTATAAAGTTAAGTCGATGTTGAGTATTTGTTGAGTGATTATAAATCTGTCTAATTTTGGGATACAAATATATTATACACCCCTATTTTTTAATTAGTACAAAAAAAAAACGCTGGGCTCTGTCACCCGTTACTGATCATATAATATGTAGTCAAAAGTAAAAAAGACGAAAGCCCAAAATTGTCCACGAATATTTGTCAGAATTGGTAAATTCATAATTGAAACTGATTCATATATTTGCTACTAGAAAATACTACGCTCAGTGTTATTCCATTGTTTTTCATTCATAATCAAAAGCCTGTACAATATTTCCATAAATTGAGTGATATTTTGGGATATAAACAAACGCTAATGCTGTTTATGAATATTATTTATTGAGACTTTACTTAAATAATAACAAGACCTTTTCTAATAAGCCGTTTAAGTATTTGTACTAATTAAAAACTAGTGTTGTATATGTATTAGTTTATTATTTTGTAAGATTATTTGAGTCAACAGATAAACATATTATATTTTATAATTAATATTACACATACACACATATATTTTTTTTTAGTATTTTATCTATGGGCCTTAGTTGCCTGTTAATGGAGGATTATTAATAGGTTTTTTATTTAAAAACACAATTAAGATACCAGGCCTTACCACGAGCTCCTAACGCGATCCATTCGACGACCTGAAATGAACTGTTAATACAACTCCATCTATATAGGGTGTATAGCTCCATCTGTCTTTTTCGCTCACACGCTTGATATTTTAACTAGTCATGGTAAGGCCCCAGTCCTTTTTATGAATCAATAAAACTAATATAATAAGAAAGAAAATGAGCGGAAGGTTCAATAAAAAAAAGAAAGAAAAAAAAAGAAAAGTAAAAAAAAAAAGACGCAAGACAATAAAAATTAGACATTATTCTTAATAAACTTAAGGAACCTAATTCTCTAAAATCTTTCGTCTCCTTCGTATCTATTGGCTAGTTACTACCCGCGACTTCGTCCACGTCGAATTTATAAAATATATAAATATCGATTTTGCTCAAATTTTTTTTACATAAAACCATCGTCATCATTCGGAAGTCGAAAATTAGTCGCAACAAAAGACTGAATGACACAGTCAAAAAAAAGTGTAATGTTAAAAAAGTGTGTGAGTTTGTGTGTAGTGTGTTAAAGTATAATGTTTGTGTGTGTGTGTGTTTGTAAGACAAAGAAACAAAGAAAAGACGTTTATTTGGCACACACATTGAAATAACAATTATAGAAACTTACCTACTCAAATAAATCAACATTGTGTGTCTCACGGCTGTGCCAAAGACCTGTCATTTTGACATCACAAACAAACACTTTTACATTTATTTATGTGTATTACTACTATAGATAGCAGATGTGTAGACAGAATATTATTATTATTATTATAAAACGGCATTTCATCTTCTAAAACAGAATAACCCTTCTTGCAGTCAGGTAAAAACATTATTCTCACGTGTGAACAACAACTAATCTCTCTGATTCTGAATCTTACATCAGTAAAATTTACATATTTATGACACGACCAAGAGGTTTGTATGTCTATTCATCATCACGATAACATAAAATACTTATTTTTAATGATTTTTATTGGTAAATCTTTACATCAAAAATATGACAGGTTTTGTTTTGCCCATACATACAGAGATTGAATTAACTTTGTCAAAATGCTGCAAAAAATAAATAAATAGGAAGTAAAAAAGAGCATACGCAAGAGTGAGCCAAGTGAGCCCGAATAATTTTGCACCCCGCCTCGGATATGCTAGATCTTGATTTTTAAGATATGAATGAAGTTTTTTTAGCCGCAGGAGATGATGCATGTACGCCATATTCCACTTGTCTCCCGGCGCCCATGTATAACTCCTAACTTTATCTTTAAATATGTAATTCTTCTGTACGTGTGTTTTTCACCTAACTCCTTAAACTTGACCGATTTGGATAAAACTTTTTGTGTATATTTGACTGTATCTCTGGATGGTTTGAAAATACAATTACACTCAGTAGATGGCGCTGCAATTCGGTTCGCATTTTTGTTCTGACGAATAGCCAGCTTTCGGACACGACAACGTTTGCCGGAACCGCTAGCTTATTACAAAACTCAAGCAATATCGCAGCCAAAGGCTAGTCCACACACAATGTATTTTTTTTTTTATTCTTGATAGGTTCGCGCTTGACCGCTAACTCACCTGATGGAAAGCGACGATGCGGTCGACGATGGAGCGCGCTTACCTAGAAGTAACCTATTCACTCTTGACTTAAAGATTCCCGGGTTGTAGCCATCAGGAAAAACAGATTCCGGCAAGGAATTCCACTCCTTAGCTGTACGCACTATGAATGTGTTCGCAAAACGTTTCGTGCGTATAGGTGGGATGTCCACCATGTACCGGTGGCGCATTGCCGTACGCCTGGTATGCAATTGCGTTTTTCCTTGATTTCTATTATCCAATAAAAAACATTTAATCCAGCTATAACGAGATGAAACGAATCAATTTAATATTTCTTTATACTAAATTATTATCAAACGGATATACCCAATGGATAAAATGGAGACTTTTTCAGATTTCTCGTATTCAATACTGTATCTTCAAAAGCATTCGTTTTTATCCTGCTGGGTTAAAGAAAAGGTTTTTTATTTGAAAATTAAAAATATCACAGAAATATTCTTTGATTTCGATGACCATTTAATTTTGGCCTGTGGTGTAAAAAGGATTCATTCATGAATACAATGAACTTATAGACGCTATTGAAGACACAATTCGATACGTCTACAATGCAAGAAAACCTCGCTTTTTTTAGAGGTTTTTTTTTAGGTGGGAAAATCATCTAATAACAAATCTCGCTCTTGGGCGGAGCGAGACATAGTGTCAGACTTTTACTGCCTAAAAACCCACTCCTGTTCCTTCGTTGCCTTTCGTACCAGGGCCGAGTCTTCCTTTCAGAATCAGACCCTTGGCCCCAGTAGGCTTCGACCCTGCTGGGCCCCTACGGCTTGCTGACATCTCCTTGAGGGGAAGATCACCAAATATTTTCTCCTGAGTAAAGCGAGAGGGCGTATCAACATTTATTTATTTATTTATATAAACTTTATTGTACGGAATACCAGTTGAAGTGTGGAAGTTGCTGCGAGTGGATGGATGGATGTGGTTAGCTTTGTTCTTCAATAAGTTGTTGCAGGAAGAAGCCATACCTGATGAGTGGTGCAACAGTTCCCTGGTGCCCATCTTTAAAAACAAGGGTGATGTGCTTGAATGCAACAATTATAGGGGAATAAAGCTAACGTCACATACTATGAAAGCCTGGGAGAAAGTTATTGAAAGGAGGCTAAGAGAAGAGAGTGAAATTTCACAGAACCAATTCGGTTTTATGCCTGGTCGGGGTACAACGGATGCCATTTTTGCTATACGCCAGCTGTGCGAGAAATACAGAGGTGCGCATAAAAACTTGCACATGGTATTCGTTGACCTCGAAAAGGCATATGACCGGGTACCTCGTGAGGTTCTGTGGTGGGCCCTTAAGGAGAAAGGTGTGCCTGGGAAGTATGTGCAGTTGATCCGAGCGATGTACAGCCAATGCAGTACCCAAGTCCGGTCTGCAGTGGGCAACACTGGCAGCTTCAGTGTGGCTGTCGGCTTACATCAAGGGTCGGCCCTCAGCCCTTACCTCTTCCTGATGATAATGGACGCTCTGACGTCGGGCATCCAGGAAGAGGCTCCCTGGTGTATGCTGTTTGCCGATGACATTGTGCTGGTTGCCGAGAGTGGCCTAGAGGTCCAGAGCAAATTGGAGGTGTGGTGGCACAGACTGGAGAGTGTTGGCTTAAAATTGAGCAGAACGAAAACCGAGTACTTGTTCTGTGATTTCGGTGGTCTCTCCGGTCCCATGCCCTTAGCTCTCGCTGGAACGCCCATACCAATCTGCTCCGACTTTCGGTACCTCGGGTCGCTTATCCAAGGAGATGGCGAGGTAGACCGAGACGTATCAAATCGGATCAATTCAGGATGGATGAAATGGCGACAGGTCACTGGAACAATTTGTGACCCACGGATGCCCCCCAAGTTGAAGGGTAAAATCTACAAGTCCGTGATAAGACCTGTCATACTGTATGGATCAGAATGTTGGGCTGTGAAAAAGACGGATGAAAAAAGATTGCATGTAGCGGAGATGAGAATGTTGAGGTGGATGTGTGGTGTGACGAGAATGGATAAAGTGAGAAATGAGTATATTAGAGGAAGTTTGAAAGTGTCGCCAGTGACTGAAAAGTTGAAAGGGAATCGTTTGTCTTGGTATGGTCATGTAAAGAGGAGAGATGAAACGCATGTTACTAAAAGAGTTATGAGTATACATGTGGATGGGTGGAGAGGGAGAGGGAGGCCAAAGAAAAGATGGATGGATTGTGTGAACAGTGATATGAAAGAAAAGGAAGTTAGTGATAGCATGACGGTTGACAGGATAGAATGGAAGAAAAAAACATGTTGTGCCGACCCCAAATAAGATGGGACAAGGGCAGGAAGATGATGATAAACTTTATTGTACACCAAGATTACAATAAACCTTATAATAAAAAAAATACAATCAGTGGCCTTATCGCACTCGGCGATTTCTTCCAGGCAATCTGGAATGGATAGAGATTGCCTGGACACAAAATGGGGTTTCACTTGGTGAAAATATAAAAGCAGTATAATCAGCCTTTTAAAGTTCCCACTGCTGGGACTCAGGCCTCCTCTCTAGGAGAGGGAATGGGCCGTAATCCACCACGCGGGCCCAGTGCGGGTTGGTGAATAAAACATGTCTTCGAATTTTTGGTTCTAGGACATGCCGATTTCCTCACGATATTTTCCTTCACCGTTTTGAGAGCAGTGATGATGAAATAAATTACACAAAACCGTTCCACTCGGCCATCACTGCTCTCAATATAAAAGTAAACAAACATTATATAAGTTGCCCTCTGCGTTCTAGGGCCATGGTCACTCAAACGATCCCGCAGCTCTAGCAAACATCAGCTCTACTGCCACGTTGCCAAGTCACAAACGATAAACGTAAACTCTCAGTAGTCTTTAATAGATTTTCAACTTTATTACATTGGATATAAAGTTGAAAATCTATTGAAGATTACATAGTGTTTTCGTTCGTTCCGGTCGCTAACGCTCAGTAGTCTTTAATAGATTTTCAACTTTATGCTCGTAGGTATAAAGTTGAAAATCTATTGGAGATTACTAAGCGTTCACGTTTATCGTTTGCAACTTGGCTAGGGGGGCTGAGCCTCTTCAGTTTTGCTGACAGCTCATTAAGGCGCGCATGGAATACTACGCGCCATCGACTCGGGCTTGATCCTTACCAGACTGCGAGCTCCTTATTACTCGTCGTTCGCAAGCCCGAAGTATTCCGTGCCGGATTGCTGACCTAAGTACAGGTTATTATATAAGGTGAAGAAGCGTGAAGAATAACTAATTTGATCCAAACAAGGCCCTAACAGATAGCACGTGTATTATGCCAATGGGTCAAACATCCATTCAAACTTCTAAATTCTTTTGTGACTGACTGACTGACAGGAAAAGTACAGCCTACCACCGAGTATAGAACGAGAAATTCAGCCTTGATTTTGTCCTACAAACATAAATTCAAATACTATCACATCCACCAATCTGCAATGGGTCCGCATTATTTTAATTTTAATATTCTGATTTTAATTTTAATGTTGACTCTAATTTTAATTACGTATTGAATTTTATTTTAATTGTATTGACATTGAATTGATTTGACATTTTTGATTGTAATATGGATCGAGGTTATCTGAAATAAATGAATTTATTTTATTTCTCTCTGTCTCACTTTAGCTCTCTCTTTAAAAAAACAAACGTTGCCGCATACTAGGAATTACACCTGTATCGTCAGTGCGTTTAAGAACATATAAACTCACGTAAATAAGAGACCCCGGGGCCATGGAACGAAGGCAAAAAAGGAACAGGAGTGAATTTTTTTGGTCAGTAAAAGTCTGACACTATCTCCCGCTCCGCCCAAGAGCGCGATTTGTCATTAGATAATTTTACCACCTTCTAAGTGCAGACTATACAAATATTTGTTCCGCGTGGGAATCGAACTCGCTTCATACAGCACAGCAGTCGATCGCACATCCACTTGCACGTGTAGCATTGCTAAATAAAATAAGAACGATCTTTTTGACCTGATTTTTTTTTTGTTTTGCGTTTGCAAGCACGACATCTCAGCGTGTGGTCCTTATTCAGGGTTCCTTAGGTCGAACGAAGATTTTTTGGGTTTATCCAATAAGATTTTTTAATGGCCTCAATTCGTTGTTACTCCCAGGAAATTAAACACTAAGTAGCACAAAGTTTGAAGTTTTGGCTCCGAGAATCTTCGAAAGAGATATCGTGGCCCTAGAACGCGAACAGCTATTGAAAGAACACGCCCCTTACGCTCCAGACAGAGTGGGAAGAGGAATTTGATGATTTCCCACATCAAAAAAAGGATTTTAAGTTAGTATACAAACAGAATTGTTGATGTATAATACTACAAAGCCTTGGAGCACAGGCGTAGAGTAGCCAGCCTTTCGGTATTTTACAGGATGCATTTTGGAGAGTGTTTATGGGAATTACATGACTTGATTCCGCCATCACCTTTCTACCATCAGACAACCTGACGCACGGCGAGTGGCCACTCTTGCATTGTTAACACCTCTACGGTCCGAAATAAGCGTTTCACCTTATCGTTTATACTGCGCACATCGAAGGACAGAAACAATTTGCGTGCTGCGGTCTTCCCGTCCGATTATACTTTATGTGTCTTCAAGGCTAGACTGATTAAGCTCCTAATAAACTAGCGCGCTTCACCATCAACGATTTCATCACTGCTTACCATCAGGTGGGATCGCATTCAAGCACTAGTTTACATCATTTAAAAAAAATCTATACATAGACACCTATTTTAATACGCTCGTCGAAAACCCGTTAGGATATTAAAATATTCACTACTGTGTCTATATTATAACGGTCCCTTGTCAATATTTTTTATGCCTAGTTGACTGTCACAATAACCTAGTGTAAACTATGAACTACATAAAGATATCACCTCGTAATGTTGTCATAAATACTGTATTTTAAAGCCAGTTTTTTAGTCTATTAGATATAGTCTATGGTAGCCGTCTGTGGTGAGTTGGATGTGTTGTTTGAAGAAAATGGTTAATGTGAGAAATGAGTAGATAGGGCAGGGCATATTGCTCGCAGAATATGATGGGGATGAAATGTTCTGGAGAGGCGACCACGTACCAGAAGACGCAGCGTTGGAAGGCCTCCCACAAGGTGGACCGATAACCTGATGAGGGTCGCGGGAATCTGATAGATGCGAGACGCACAGGAGCGGTCGTTATAGCAACACTTGGGGGAGGCCTTTGTCTAATAGTGGACGTCTTTCAGCTGAAATTATGATGATAATGATGAGAAATAAGTACGTTAGAGGAAGCTAAGGAGTGGAATTCCTTGCCGGAATCTGTGTTTCCTGATGGCTACAACCCGGGAATCTTTAAGTCAAGAGTGAATAGATTACTTCTAGGTAAGTGCGCTCCATCGTCGACCGCATCGTCGCTTTCCATCAGGTGAGATAGCGATCAAGCGCGAACCTATCAAGCATAAAAAAAATTTGAAAGTAGAACCAGTGACTGAAAAGTTTAAAGGGTTTATGTTGGCATGGTCATGTCAAGAGAATGGATGAAACGCATGTTACTAAAAGAGTTTTGAGTATATAAGAGGATGCATGGAGGGAGAGGGAGCATCACGCCACCACAGCGTAAACTGAGTCGTCAATACCGTTATAATGGAGGAGGTAAAATACTTAATAATAAATAACTTTTTACTTTGCGATTAACTTTTAAATTTTGAAGAAACGGAGTCTGTTTCATGCATTGTCATTGATTGTAAACGCTTTTTTACAGAAATAGGAAATATTTTGGCACAATTGAAAAACAAAAATACAAACGAATTTTAGTCAGCCAGAATACCTATTACTTTAAATATAATGTTCAATAGCATTTAAGTAAAAAAACCAGGCGAGCGCACCGAGCGTCCCGTACAACTTATCTATGTAAAAAATAATTGGAGTCCCGAAGAGTTTTCCGAATCGCAAAATAGAAAATAAAAACACTAAAAATAACATTATTTTGTCACGTCACTTTCGGTTACATTTCAGGATTCTAGGTCAACGAAGTACCCTATAGGTTTTCATTTAGCATAATCGGCCATATCTTTAACTTACGTTGACTTAGAAGTATAATTTTTCCACTATTCCAAGGGGTAGTAGAGCGGATTATTCGATATTAATTTAGCTTAATAATAGGTCTTTAGCTATGAAAATGCCGTTTAAAACGGGTTGCTTTGAAGTGTTATTTATATCTTTGGATTGACTTGGAATTATAAGTTCAAAAAAACTTTACATTAAGTGCGTTATTCTTTTTTCGAAATTGTTTTCTGTAATATTACCTCCATGCGTTCCAGAAAAGAAAGTTCTTGATAGACGGACGGACGGAAAACCAAGTAATCCTATAAGGGTTCCGTTTTAACCGAGTGGAACCCTCAAAATAAGAAATAAGCTTAGGTACAAAATCTACTTGTCAATTATTCCCTCTCCACAATGCCCACAGCGCTCTTTCATGTCGATACGTTGAATCAATCAATCCATCAATCAATTATTTGACGCGCTGATTGATTGAGTGACCCGTTACATTCTCGCTCCGATGAATTCATCGGAACTAATTCTGAATTATGGAGCTGTCTGTATTGAATTGATAGAATGTGGACCTGTATATTTTGTTGTATTTGAAAAGGTTTGGATTAGAGATGGCTGATAGAGTACCTAATTACGAAATGGAATTTTAATTTTAATTATAAGATGGTACAAATAGCGCAGTGGTTGAGAGATTGGCTGCTGTGAAGCGTGTCGTGGGTTCGATTCCCGCATGAAGTAAATATTTATATGACGTACAGAAAGTTGTTTCGGGTCTAGATGTCTAGTGTGTATGAGTTTATATGTTTGTGAACACACCAATGATACAGGATTAATTCCGAGTGTTACTGAAACTGGAGATATATGTGACATTGATTGATTGGCTTGGGAAAAGCAAGTAAAAACCGGTGCGAGTGAAGACATCATATGCAAACCTTTGAAGATAAAAGGACGTCTGAATGAGATCACTACTGTGAAGATCTCAAAGGTAGACCACCAACAGCTATCATATATTTATATAAAAGGAGAAACTGACTGTGACATATCAACGCACATTCGAAATTTCACGATCCTAGTCCCAGTCTATATCCTTTCAAATTAATGATAGACATATTAATATATCTTACTAATCGACGCTAAATTTGGAATAATTCCAAAGCCATTAGAGCGTGGGACGATAATCTGTATGTTTTCTTTAGCAATGGAATAAATCAACAAATTCATAATTGAATGATGAATTTGTAGTTCGTTAAGCATTGTGTTAATCTTAGAAAAAAACTTTTTTAGGGTTCCGTATCCAAAGAGTAAAAACGGGACCCTATTACTAAGACTCCACCGTCCGTCCGTCTGTCACCAGGCTGTATATCTCATGAACCGTTATAGCTAGATTGTTGAAATTTTCACAGATGATGTATTTCTGTTGCCGCTATAACAACAAATACTAAAAACAGAATAAAATAAATTGCGTAAAAAAGTTGAATAGATAATAATAATAATAAAGCCTTTTATTTCTTATCCTTGCCGACAAACATATTTATATTTTAAATCTTTTTTTTTGCAAGAACTTTTATTTTTTCTTAATTTAATCTAGTTTTTATTACGAATAGGAACATCTTGAGTATGGACTATACTCAAGAAGTTCCTCTAGCTTATAGTTGTATAGATAATGGTAATCGCCAAACTTAAGTGGCAGTGGGCAGGGCACATTGCGCGCAGAACAGATGGTCGATGGGGACGAAAGGTTCTGGAATGGCGACCACGTACCGGAAGACGCAACGTTGGAAGGCCTCCCACAAGGTGGACCGATGACCTGGTGAGGGTCGCGGGAATCTGATGGATGCGAGACGCACAGGACCGGTCATTGTGGCGACATTTAGGGGAGTCCTATGTCCAACAGTGGACGTCTTTCGGCTGAAATGATGATGATGATGAGATAATGGTACGGAACCCTTCGTACGCGAGTCCGATTCACACTTAGCCGGCTTTTTTAGTTCATCTTGTAAGAGTGAGTTGCACCAACTAACTTTAACGATAACTGATGCCTCATTAGCCGTCAAATCTTTGGTTAATTAAAATACGGGTTGCACCAAATTAGCAATGCTTAAATTGACTTCACATAATTTTGTTAACAACCTTGCTGAACGAATTCTATTTATTAAAATGTAGGCATTTGTTTTCATTTAATATTTCACGGTTATAAGATGTTACAAAAAGTCTATTATACAATTTTCATGCCTCTACAGGTACTTGTCACACCGGTAAATATTGATTTTCAATTTTGTTTAAACATCGACTAGATGAGATTTTTTAAACTACAAAAAAAAACAAGTTGTCTGTGTAATATCAATTAATAAATTTACCTACTGAAAATTTTTAAAAATATTTGTAGAAGGTGTTTTTTTATTATCGATAGGGTTTGCGATTGATAACTATCACACCTGCCCCCCGAGCCAAGTTACAACCGTTTCGTTTCGATTCTCTTTTCGTCGATCGCCTCGAGTAGGCCACGCCTCCGATTCCTTTATTCTGACGTCATCTCAACGCTCAGTCACGTGGTCAGAACAAAGGAATAGGAGGCGTTGCCGACTCGAGGCGATTAACGAAAAGAGAATCGAAACGAAACGGTTGTAACTTGGCTAGGGGGGCTGATGATAAGCGGTGATGTAGTCGACGATGGAGCACGCTTGCCTAGAAGTAACCTATTCACTCTTGACTTTGAGACAGTTAGAGACTCGCCAGTCGCAGCAATCAGGAACCACAGATTCCACTCCTTTGTCCCAAAACCATCGATGATGATGTTTTTCGATAAGTTAATAAATCCTTTATTATGAAATTTCCTATTATGAAACAAAGACACTCATCACGTCTGTCTGGCTATTCGCGATTAACTCAATAACTACTGAATCGATTTGCATGCAGTTTTTACCAATAGTCAGACTGATTCATGAGAAAAGTTTAAATTCTGAGTTCTTTATTGTACACAAAAACATAACATAGTATACGGTGATTTGACAGTTCAAAGGCGAGCTTAACTCAACAATAAGTTTTAAGTTATACCTAAAGAAAGTACATGTTTGACATTAGAGTCTAATATATAGTTATATTATACATATTAATGTATTCTGATATTATGTCAATAATGAAAGGAAGTATTTTTTCCGCTTTTATTTCATGTTCTATTATTGTGTATAATACAAATGTTTAATGTAATAAAGAAAAGACGAGAATTTTAAGGCTTTGTACCACTCGAGCTAAACTGGGGCGGGTGGCTTATTTATAAAGAAATATAATTCCTCGATGCACGTGCCATTGAGCAGATATCGTTGTTTGCTACTCCGCTCCGAGGTCGACAACATTTTAATAAATTCTAATAGCAATATTTATTATTCCTGATTCTTTGTTTTCTTTGTTTGAAGAATACAGTGAATGTAAGTAATGATTTCCTGTACATATTTAATTTATTAGTAGCGAACTCGGTAGTAGGTAGGGCTTCTTTTAGAAAGTGGTTACCGTGTGTATGGCCCAGAGGTAGCCAAAGAGTTATCGCGCAATAGGCAACTGCTGGAATACAGGTAGGTTTTAGTCAGTAACAGTCTGACACGCTCTCTCGGTCCACCCAGAGCGGGATAGTTATTTAACGATATACCAACTAAAAAAAAAATCAGACAACAGTTTGATTCCCGAATTGAGTTACGAAGATTTTTCCGAATTGCAAAAAAGTTTTTTTTTTGTGACGTAACTACAAATTTACAGTTTTCAGATTTTTCCTATACTTGTGCTATGAGACCTTGCTTCATCCCAAATTTCAGGATTCTAGGTCAGCGTGAAGTACCCTATGAATTTTGATTATAATGAAAATTAGCTCACGGGTAGAGCATGTTTTAGAACAGCAGATAGGATACTTTATATTCCGAGGATTTATGTTCTCTTGGGATAATTTCCTTCCAAAACGCCGAAGAAGCTAGCTGTGGCAAACATTTCCTGAAATATATTGGAATATATATTGTCATCAGATGAAATTGAACCATCATATTGATTGAGTATAGAATCTTATCTGTTAAATATATTTCCGGTCACAAATCATCTGAAGAATTCCTCACATTCCTTTTTTATCTTTTACTCAGATATTTCAAAACAACTAAAAAATTGGGTTATCAGGGTTATCCAATACATGGAATGGAAGTGTGGAATTCCCAATCTGTCATCTGTCAATTTTTATTTATATTCAGCCGATGATTTTACAAAAACGGTATATTTATTTAAGTGTTCTTCAATCCTACTTTCGTTATACTACCCCAGCCTACTTGAATTTAAAAGGTGTGGTCAAACGTGAATAGTGTGGTGTCAAATCAATTTTTTTTTTAGGTGGGAAACTCATCTAATGACAGATCCCGCCCTTGGGCGGAGCGGGAGATAGTGTCAGACTTAAAAACCCACTCCTGTTCCTTCTTTGTCTTCGTCTCAGGGCCCCGGGTTTCACTTTCATACTACCCGTGGCCCCAGTAGGCATAATATATGTAGTTAGACCATGACCTGGAATACGACATAAGATAGTTAATCCGGATAGTTTTAATCCGGAAATATGTTTCATGCAAGCGAAGCGAGCAGTAAGTAAATAATTTTATTGAAATAAATCAACAATAAAAATAACAACAAGTCAGTATAATACCTCAGCTGCATTTCGCTTTGTTGATCCATTTTACTTATCGACAACACTGCTGATACTCAAACGGAACTATCTTGTAGATAAATAAAACACGTATGAGGACTTAGCTAAGAATTCCGCTATTTCTTAGACACTAGCTTGGATTCAAGTTTAAACTTTAACTCGTACTCAATAAAGTTCAAATCACCCTGTATTTAAAATAGCTAGCAAACATCAAATATTTATTTTAAACTTTGTGCGTAAGAGAATAGAGTTGAATTTCTCTTGATTGAAATGTTGAAAACAAAGTTGTAAGCTGTGCTAATGGGTACAAAAACTTCAGCAAAGATATCACGACTGAATCTTCACGCTCTTATCGTTTACGGTGCAGGCAGACTTTGTGGCTATCAATGCTTGTATCGACACTGTTCCGTGTTATATACGGGATTAGGGAGTCATATATTTCATACTACCCATCTTCTTGGCTTGGCAACATTAAAACATTTTTTTACTAGCCTTTGCTGTCCCACTGCTGGGCAAAGACCTCTCTTAAGTCCTTTCAGACATTCGTTTCCCGCGCCGTCTCGAACCAGTCCTCGTGGTACGCGTCCAGATCACCTCACCACCTCTTTTTAGGCCGGCTTCGACGGTGGCACGGCGCTTTCCCTCTACAGGAACCCATTGCGTGGGGACACTTGCCCAGCGGTCACTGTGCATGGGGTTGACGTGACCCGCCATATCCCATTTGAGCCTGACAGCCTTTTTGCCCACGTCTATTCCGTATACTGTTCTTTTTACACCCAGCATGCTACGCTCTATAGCTCTCTGACAAAACCCATGGCAAAGTTTTGCAAACTAAATAAGATTCTATAATTTAGTTCAAATTCTTAAATCCCAAGATTTAATCGCCATGTTTATGATTGCGATATTTTAGAGGATTTTTTGTTAAATATAATTCCACTTATTCCGATCTTTGCCTATGACACATATGACCGTGATTTTTGCATTAAATGGTCAAATTTAGCGTTATTCTTATGAATATACGAATTATCAATTATTAAAACATTATTTACTGTTAGTAACTGTGATCCCAAGTTTCAAAAAAACACATTTATTTTAAGATTACCACACAAACATAGCGCGCGTGGCATCGATTGGGTGCGCAAGCGCCGGTCGTTGACAGCGCAGGCGCGCCATGTGCCGCGCGCCTTTTTATTTAGCAACCTTCGATAAAGTGCGGCTTGTTGGGTAATACGTTGCTAAGTATATTGTATGAGTAACAAAGTTTGGTTAATTTTGATTTAGAGGGAAATACTTTTGTTTATATTAAACAAGCTTCGGCCAGCGGCTTCTCATGCGTGGAATTAGATTTCTCCATACTAACTTTGGAACCCCGTTTCATCTTAGCATTAAGATGAAAAGGAAGCCTTTTGCAAAATTTCATACTCCTACTCCCAGTAGTTTTGTCTATGCATTGATATGTCAGTCAGTCAGTCAGTTTCTCCTTTTATAACTTTAGGAGAGGACTGGCCACGTCGCGTGAATGCACCTGGACAGAGGACGGTGATGATCATTCATTGGACGCTTGAGGGAGGAATATACCGTCGAAGTCGATCATGATGAAGGTGGAGTGACGATATGATTATGTTTGCGGGTTAAACTTGGCCAGTGATCGTGTAGGTTTGGAAGGAGAGGGGGAGCAGTTGTCCAGCAGTTCGTTGCATGAAAGCTAATAAAAATAAAGTACATAACTTAGTAACTTTTTATTCAAATACTTTACTTCGAGCATTTAGTACAACCTCATGATTACAACAGCTGTAAGAAGTTTAAAACGAGAGGCTATAAAATAAACAAATGAAAATCTATCAGCAATAATGTGGCGATGGTGACAGTCATAGACAACATTTTATGGAATCGGGAAATGATACCAAAATGTAATACGCCGGAATTGCACGCCTTTTCATACTATCAGCGATGAAATCATCGCTGATAGTATGAAAAGGCGTGCAATTCCCTGCCGGAGTCAGTGTTACCTGAGAGCTACAACCTGAACCTATTCACTAACACTAAGAGTGAATAGGTTACATCTAGGTAAGCATGGTCCATCATTGATCACATCATCGCAAGCATGGTCCACCGTCGATTACATCATCGCTTACCATCAGTGGTCAAGTGCGAATGTATCAATAATAATAAATGAAGTCGGTTAAAAACGCTCAGAGCCTCAGGTCTAGCCTAGCAAAAACCATTCTATTAAATTGATTACGTACCATCTATACTGCATACGTGTACTCTATACTGCTACGTACATATCTATGCTGCAACTATTGTAAGACCTAAACATTGGTAATAGTATACTTAACAAACCATACAAATACATAGAACTTGTATGGTTTGGGAAGTATACTGGTATATCTCTCTCTCTGGTCTATAAAATTTTAAGAGTTCCCTTGATTTTTCCAGAATCTCATCATCATCATTGACAGGCCTTTTGGTCTAGTGGTCAATGTCCCTGACTGTTACGCCGCGGGTCGTGGGTTCGATTCCCACCCAGGATAAATTTTTGTGTGATGAGCATGACCATTTTTTCTGTGTCTGGGTGTAATTTATCTATAATATGTATGTATTTAGAAATATATAAGTATGTTTATCAGTTGTCTAGTACTCATACCAGAAGCTCTGCTTGGTTTGGGACTAGATGACGTTGTGTGAAAGTTGTGGAATATTATTATTATATTATTATTATAGTCGATTGACTCGACACTATACCGAAGATATCCCGGACGTCAGCCTGTACGAGATTAGGATGGCTCTGAAGCAGCTGAAAAACAACAAGGCATCGGGTGAGGACGGAATTACGGCCGAACTCCTGAAGGCGGGTGGAAAACCGGTCCTTAAGGCCCTTCAGAAGCTATTTGATTCCGTCATACTCGAGGGGAAAACGCCACAGGCGTGGAGCAGAGGCGTGGTGGTACTCTTCTTTAAGAAGGGCGATATGCCCTGCTTAAGAATTATAGGCCCATCTCGCTTCTGAGCCATGTCTACAAGCTGTTTTCCAGAGTCATCACGAATCGTCTCGCGCGCAGGTTCGACGATTTCCAGCCTCCCGAACAAGCCGGATTTCGAAAAGGCTTCAGCACCGTGGACCACATACATACGCTGCGGCAGGTTATACAGAAGACTGAGGAGTATAACCAGCCTCTCTGCTTAGCGTTTGTGGACTACGAGAAAGCCTTTGATTCGATTGAAACTTGGGCCGTACTGCAGTCTCTCCAACGGTGCCAAATTGACTATCGGTATATCGAAGTGCTGAAGTGTTTGTACAAAAACGCCACTATGTCAGTCCGACTACAAGACCAGACCTCGAAACCTATCCTCTTGCAGCGGGGTGTGAGGCAGGGAGACGTTATTTCTCCGAAACTGTTCACGGCAGCAATGGAGGATGTCTTCAAGGTTTTGGAATGGAGAGGGCTAGGCATTAATGTCAATGGCGAGTACATCACTCACCTTCGGTTTGCCGACGACATAGTAGTCATAGCTGAGACTACGGAGGAGCTCAGTACAATGCTTGGTGACCTCAGTAGAGCTTCCGAAAGAGTGGGACTTAAAATGAACATGGACAAAACCAAAGTCATGGTAAACAGCCATGTAGCACCCACTCCTATCAAGGTCGGGGACTCTACACTCGACGTTGTAGACGACTACGTTTACCTGGGACAGACGGTCCAGTTGGGAAGGTCTAACTTCGAGAAAGAGATCAATCGTCGAATCCGACTCGGCTGGGCAGCGTTCGGGAAGCTGCGCGGTGTCTTCTCGTCCAATATACCACAGTGTCTCAAGACGAAAGTCTATGACCAGTGCGTGTTGCCAGTGATGACATATGGCTCCGAAACGTGGTCGCTTACAATGGGCCTCATTAGAAGGCTTAAAGTCACCCAAAGGGCAATGGAGAGGGCTATGCTCGGAGTTTCCTTGCGTGATCGAATCAGGAATGAGGATATCCGCAGGAGAACCAAGGTTGCCGACATAGCACGAAGAATCGCCAAACTAAAGTGGCAATGGGCAGGGCACATTGCTCGCAGAACAGATGGCCGTTGGGGCCGAAAGGTTCTGGAATGGCGACCACGTACCGGAAGACGTAGCGTTGGAAGGCCTCCTACAAGGTGGACCGATGACTTGGTAACGGTTGCGGGAGTCCGATGGATGCGAGACGCACAGGACCGTTCGCTGTGGCGACGCTTGGGGGAGGCCTATGTCCAGCAGTGGACGTCTTTCGGCTGAAATGATGATGATTATTATTATTATCAGTCCCTGAACTGATGACCTTGGAATTAACTGGGAAGTAAATTCTTTCAAACAAAAAATGATTTTTTTAAATCGATCAAGGCGTCTTCGAATAATCGAGGAACATACAAAACACCGAATTATAATACTTCTCCTTTTTTGAAGTCGGTTAAAACTCTACCATACCACATCTTCTTCTTCTTTTCGTATCGATGTATTTTAACTAAATTTTATCTGACCAGTATTTGGCAACCTCTACGGCTCTGTTATTGGCCTCGTATAGATCCTGAAAACTGCAGGTGGTTTTGCAGAATGGACAGCATAGCAAATGACGCATGTCCTGTTCAGCGGCTCCACACTGACACTGTGTTAGAGATGGGTCGAGGAAGCCCCATTTGGCCAAATTGTTTTTTCAGCGGCCAACCTGAGTCCGCAGTCGGTTAAGAGATTTCTAGATTGGCCACTGCAATTCGCATCCACCATACCACTAAATTAGTACCAAACAGAACATACCACCACGAACTAACATACAAAGTCGTGCCAGAAAGAGCGTGAGCGACTTTTTACAGGACAGTACAATAACATTTTTTGTGCCAGTTCCAGATCTGTACAGAGTAATGACTGGTTCATTTGGGTTCTTTATAAGAACCATTAGTGTTTATTTTTTTGCTTGAGAATTAGATTGTGCTTCGAATTTATTGCGTTTTAAGATGGTTGGGATTCCAAAGTGTTTGGTTAGTTATTTCAATTTTTTGTGAGGTGAATACACTTTAAAGTGGCAGACCGATGTACAACGATATTTATCAATTACACGTCTATGAAATAGATTTCCAGATCATTATCTCGAAGTCTGGAACGATAATGTAACTACGAGTATTTAGGATCGAATAAAGAAGTTCAATGTGCCTAGCCTTTTCGCAATTATATTGAGGCAAGCCCCCCTAGCCAAGTTACAACCGTTTCGTTTCGATTCTCTTTTCGTTGATTGCCTCGAGTCGGCTACGCCTCCTATTCCTTTGTTAACCACGTGACTGAGCGTTGAGATGACGTCAGAATAAAGGAATCGGAGGCCCCCGATTCCTTTATTCCTTTATGAGGCACTCGAGGCGATCGACGAAAAGAGAATCGAAACGAAACGGTTGTAACTTGGCTAGGGGGGCAGTTTTCAGTCTAACCAGTATCGGTATTAACAACCTTGCACAGTACTTAGAAAGTCTTATAGCATAATCAGCTTTTAATGTTCCCACTGCTAGGACTCAGGCCTCCTCTCTAGGAGAGGGAATGGGCCGTAATCCATCGGATGTCGGACATGCCGATTTCCTCAAGATGTGTTTCTTCACCGTTTTAAGAGCAATGGTTTTGAAATAAATTACACTAAGTATCAGAACTATTTGGTTTTGTTGGGGTTAGATTAGAACCCACTACGTACAAGCGGTACAAGTTCTAACAGGCCTGTTGGTCTAGTGGTTAGAGACTGACTGCTATGCCGGAGATCGTGGGTTCGATTCCCACCCAAGTCAAATGTTTGTGTGATGAGCACGATCATTTGTTCTGTGTCTGGGTGTAATTTATCTATAATTAGTATGTATTTAGAAATATATAAGTATGTTTATCAGTTGTCTAGTACTCATTGCACAAGCTCTGCTTAGTTTGGGACTAGATGGAGTTGTGTGAATGATGTGGAATAAAAAAAAAGTCATAAGTCGGGGGTCACCACTATTCAGATTCCTACACCCGACATAATATATTCTATACCGAAGACCTCTCCAACTGGAATCCGCCCATTAACACATAAAACGTAGGAACTAACCAAGCCCTAGCCGGTCGCAAGCACTAAGTCCTAAGCACCGTTAACTTTCCTGTCTAGAATGAGTGGTTTGTACCTGCGTACCTAGGCACCTAGGTTACCTAGCTATGCCTAGGTATGGCTAGCGGACAGCTGACAGTTAGCTTTACGCTTATTCGCTTAATGGGAAGATGAGGCGATATTGTGGACGGAGATAATTGTACGTTCGTGTGATAAGTTGTGGGCTTTTTATGGTGGATGAGTAGTGTTTTGGGGGTTATGGAAAGATTGTATGGGTTTGCGGAACCGTACCGGTAGCTCTCTCTTTAATTGATTTAATTTAGCTTTTTAATTATTGGAATTGCTGGAGTTAATGTTCCTTTAAAAGTTATGTTGTCAATTAGTAAAGACCAGATGAGCTTAGGAATACAAAGTTAATTACAACAGTCAAAGTTTTGTATAGGCATTTGGATTGTTGTTGTGGGCTCTAAAGTTTATGTCAATTCATCACGTCTCAAGTCATCGAGGGACTGGAACGACTTGCCTGCTGCGGTCTTTCCTTCCGATTATAATTTAGCCCCCCTAGCCAAGTTACAACCGTGTCGTTTCGATTTTCTTTTCGTTGATCGCGTCGAGTCGGCCACGCCTCCTATTCCTTTATTCTGACCACGTAACTGAGCGTTGAGATGACGTCAGAATAAAGTAATCGGAGGCGTGGCCTACTCGAGGCGATCGACGAAAAGAGAATCGAAACGAAACGGTTGTAACTTGACTAGGGGGGCAAGTGTCTTCAAGACTAGAGTGAATAGGCTCTTAATAAACAAGTGCGCCTCACCATCAACGATTGCATCACTACTTACCATCAGGTGGGATCGCAGTCGAGCACTAGTTTATAACAATAAAAAAAAAGTATCTTCCTCAGACTAACGAAGAAGTGCGAATTTAAAACATTCACAAGGAAGTGTTTTGAACCTTGAATTAGATAAGGATTTGTCGTGCGTTTCTGTACGATTTTACTTAAAATAATACTACGTGCGTGTAAACAGTGAATTGACACATTTTTAAGTGACCAAGCAGTTTTGTAACGTTTTGAAAGCCGATGGTCAAGGGAACTTTTAAACTTAGCATCGATCTCCAATAATATCACCTTGTTTGGCTTACTTAGTGTGTTACTAATTAATCCAAGGTCAAGTGTCTAAAATTATAGTGAAATTAATCCGGTACTCTCGGCTCGGTACATTGCTCGCAGAACGGATGGCCGTTATAATAATAATAATAATAATAATAATAATAATCATTTATTTTGCTAGAATATGAGTAAAGTAATTAGCTGGCAGGTTTAAACATTGTCCGTCATATTCAACCACAATCAGGTGTGCAAAAATGTCACATATTTAAGACGCAAACTCAATAAATTATATCAAATATCAATAAAATATGTAAATTCAATGTCAATAATAATTTAAAATAATAATGTCGACATAGAAGCTATACAAATACAAATGTCAAGATAAAAACTATGCAGTTAAAAATGTCAAGGTAGCTATTAGAAACTAATGTCAAATAGAAAAAAAAAATTGATTTAAATGTCCAAATGTCGAGATAGAAACTATACAATCACAATGTCAAGGTAGCCACACTATACAATTAAAGATGTCATCTAGTAAAAAAATTTAAAGATTAAAATGTCCAAAACGTCACCATACAATTAAATCACACTATACAATTAAAGATGGTCATCTAGTAAAAAAATGTAAAGATTAAAATGTCCAAAACGTCAAGATAAAAATTATACAATTAAAAATGTCAAGGTAACCACTATACAACTAAAGTTGTCAGCTAGTAAAAAATTACATAATTAAAATGTCAATAAAATTTAAATAAATCGAAAAATATTAAAACTAATTACAAACAATTCATATCTTCTCCGTCAAATATTCTGAAATACTATAATATGCCTTTTCTACCAAAAAAGTTTTCAGCTGTTTTTTAAACTTATTAACGTTTAATTCCTTCATGTGCCTTGGTAAGTGGTTGTATACCATTGGCGCCATGCAATATATACTTTTACGCATTAATGCTGTATTGCATTTCACAATACGTAATCTATTTTGATCGTGTCGACTACGCGTATTAGTTATAGTGTCAGACAGCTTCGGAAAAAGTTTAGGGTTAGTTTTAACGAAGACAGCAATTTCGTATATGTACAGCGATGGAAGTGTGAGAATTTTATATTTTGTAAAGTAAGGCTTGCAACTTTCTATGCACTTTAAACCGAACATTGCCCTGATGCATCTTTTCTGCGCCTTGAACACTAGTTCTCTATTCGTGGAGTTACCCCAGAATATTACTCCAAATCGTAGTAATGAGGCCACAATGCCATGGTACGCCGTGACAAGAGCGGCCTCGCCTATAATAGGTGCCAGTTTGTAAAGAGCATAGGCGGACGAACTAATTCTTTTAATTAATTCTACTGTATGATCTTTCCAGTCCAGTCTATGGTCAATTGTAATACCTAAAAATTTTGTCATATTTACTTGATTTATCATATGGTTATTATAGTCAATATTTATTTTATTAATTAAACGTTGGCTAAATAACATCAATTTGGTCTTGTCTAGATTTATTTTTAAATTATTATCTTCTAACCATTTTACTATGGTACTTAATGTTTTATTGACTTCACTTTCGTCTATTTGTTTATCCATACTGCTTATTGTAACTGTGCTGTCATCAGCAAACAGTGACATATGGTGTTGAGTCACTTTTGGCAAATCGTTTATGTATATAATAAACAAAAGCGGGCCCAACACGCTGCCCTGTGGTACGCCATACTCAATTGTCCGATGATCTGATCTGTATATTTGTTCGTGTTTCGTCTTATGATCTACTTTGCGTATTTCCACATATTGTTTCCTATTTTTTAAATATGATTCAATTAACTGCAGGACGTTCCCTCTGATTCCGTAAGCGAATAATTTGTCAAGTAGGATGTTGTGGTCAACATAGTCAAACGCCTGAGTCATATCACAATAAATCGAACATACGGGCAATCTTTTATCGACATTTGTGATGACTTTATTTATAAAATCATACACGGCCATATTAATGGTTTTATTTTTTCTAAATCCTTTTTGGTCTTGAGTTAATATGTTTTGTTTTTCTAAATATTGGTATATTTGTGAGTATATATACTTCTCAAATACTTTTGAAAGTATTGGGATAAGTGCAATGGGTCTGTAAGATTCCATATCTTCTCTATTATTTTTCTTAAACAAAGGTTTCACAATAGCAGTTTTAAGCTTACTTGGATATGTACCACTTGTAATGCATAAATTGATAATGTGGCTTAAATGTCCACTGATATTGTCTGCTACCTGCTTAATCACTAGTGTTGACAAGCCATCGTTACCTACACTACTGGTATTTTTTAATGATTTTATTATAGATGCTATGTCATTTTTTGAACTCGGAGCCATAAACAGAATTATTGCGATTTTCTATATATTTTGTCGTTTTATTACTTTTATTGCTATTTGGCTTGATCTTTTCAATAAGGAAGTCGTTAAAAGCTTTCGCTATGTTATGTGGGTGTGTCAGTTTGCTATCTTTTGTGGTAATACATGAAATGTCATGCTTAGGCAAATTTGATTTTGAGCGATTAATAATATCCCAAGTAGCCTTCGATTTATTAATGGCCGACTTGATTTTGTAGTTATTCTGGGCTCGTTGAGTTAACTTAATTATGCGCTTGTATATTGCAGAATACTTTTTAAAATCCACTTTATCTGTGTGCTTTCGTTGCAGGCGATAACGCCACAAGAGTGCCCTTTTCTTTTTGCTACATTTTAGAATGCCGCGGGACAACCACTGCGGTCGCTTGTGTGATCTCATTGTTATCACCTTATATGGAAAACATAAGTTATAAAATAGAGAAAAAGTTTCCAAGAACAGATCATAGGCATCATTTGGGTCTTCAGTTTCATATATTTCCGTAAAAGAAAGATTTTGCAAGCATTCTTTGAATTTTTTAATATTATTTATGTTATAGTCGCGTCGTTTAACATACCACTGTTTAAGCAAATATATCCTTTTTGTTGGACATTTAAGTATTTGGCAAGTGTGATCTGATAGAGCAAAATCTATTACGTCATGTTCACATTTTTTACTTAGATTATGGGCAAAATTGTCAATACAAGTGTTACTGTTAAGTCTTGTCGGTTGTCTTATAGCTAAATTTAAATTATAGTTCAACAATCGACACTCCAAGTCTAATGAGAGGTTGTTACGTTTTAAAATATCAATATTAAAGTCACCGCATATTATAATATTTCTTTTATATTTATTTGTAATATATTGTAGTAGCTTTTCCAAGCGTTCAAAAAATATATTTAAATTACTTGAGGTTGGTACCCTGTAAATACAGACTACAATGGTGCCAGTTTGTGTTAATTCGATAGCACAACATTCAAAAGCACTACTTATTGCCATGTTTTTTATGTCAGGTATTTCCTTCCAGTAGTGGCCCTTTTTTACCAAAATGCAGGTTCCACCTCTTTTACAGTCCCTTCTACTAAAACATGAGGCAAGTTCATAGTTGGGGATCGAAAGATAGTTTTCGTAACCATGCATCATAAAATGTTCAGAGATGCAGATGACGTCGATGTTAATTTTCTTTATTAGTAGTTCATGCAGACAAACGCTAAGGGCGTCCGCTTTATTTAGTAGCCCTGCAATATTTTGATGTAGTATGTTTACATGACTGTCATAGAAAAAACAGGTTATCGTCTTTTTCGTTTAAAGATATTTGTTCTTTTATGTTGTCACTTGTTAATGGTTGTAAGTCGTATTTTTTGATGCCATAAATAAATTCGTCAATGTCTTTGAAGATCGTGTTCATACCAAAGTTATTCAATAACCCTGTACGTCTGTTAAACATTTCGTAGTCAAGATTTTTATTTGAGTCCAGGAAGTATGCATGTTCATGTGTCGTTATGTCAAGATACAGCAAGTTTACGAAATTTTCAACTCTCCAGTTGTACATGTTTTTATAGAAGTCATATTTGTATGTTGGAGCGCATATGATAATATTTGTATTATTAACTTTTAGTAGAGTTGTCCTTATAATATGTATTAACTGGAAGTAGTCTTGCGTTGTGTAAAAATCTTGCTCACCTATCATAATGATGCAAAAATCGCTCATGGTAAAAGTTGCTAATTTATTTTCTAAGTTACTCATTAACTGCTCAGTGTTACAGTTCGGCAATAAATAATGGCATATGTTTTCAGAGTGTTTGTGTAGGGTTTTTTCTGCGATGTTTCTGATTTTGTTTCTTTTGTTTGTACTTATTAAGCATATTTTATAGATATCTTTGTTTTGTCCTGAGGTTATCGGTCTGGAAGATATTATGTTTTGTGTCACAGGTGATGAGGTAGCTTCTTTCTGCTTGTGCGGTTCGCGAATCTCGTCAAATGTTTGTAAAGTGCCTGTTTGAGTGTATTTAGTCTTTGTTTCGGGTTTTTTGATCGGTGTATGTGTTTTAGATTTCTTAGCGGGGCTGTGAGCGATTTTTTTGTATAGGCTATTTTTTTTCTGCAATTCTTCATTTATTTGCTTGATATTATTATTTTCTAGTGACAATGTTTCAATTTCTTGGTGCGCGCTATTTAATTCCATCTTAAGTTTATTTATTTGTTCCGTCAACTTCGCAATAATATTTTGTTGTGAGTCGTCTATCTCATCGCTGGATATATCGGGTAGACTGTTTGTTGTATCGTCTAGTGTGTCATTTTTCGATTCATTTATGACGGTATTTGAATCCAATTTTGTACGGTTACGATTACGGAAAGTGATGTTCTCTAAGAAATTCATTTTTAACTTGTAGTTTACTTATTTGAATTTTTAGTAAACACAATTAGAAAACTCAAAAAGAGTCGTGCGATCTGCGAGTCTCGAACCTGCGCCTTCTTGTGTACAGCGTTGAATAGACCGCGCGTTATTACGCTAAGCCAAATTGATTGTACAAGAATTGGTGAAATTTGTATTCCCTTTATGAACAATGAAGGTTTTAAATCAAGATAGTCGTTAGCTCTTACTCATAGCATAGGATTTTTTTTTTTTTTCCATATTCCGAACTCTGTTTTTAAGAGAATTTATTCACTTTTTTTTTAAGTTTTGTCACTTTTTGTTACTGATTGTCACTTTAAACTTTAATAGTAATAGTATTTGATTACCTACTTCTGTATAACTTTTTTCCTGCACTTATTTTTTTTTTATTGTTCCATAAAATGTATTGTTCACAATCACACACTCTTATCAGGGTATAATACACTGATTTATAACGTTTATCTATAGAAAAAAGTCGTAGACATAATTTTAAATTTTAAAATAAACACAGAGCTTATTGATTTACTGTTACTCGCGTCGCTTCGCGGGTAGAAGCCGTTGGGGCCGAAAGGTTCTGGAATGGCGACCACGTACCGGAAGACGTAGCGTTGGAAGGCCTCCTGTCACTTGACACTTGGGGGAGGCCTATGTCCAGCAGTGGACGTCTTTCGGCTGAAATGATGATGATGATGATGAATCCGTTACTTACTGCTTTAGGTGTTACTGACTTCAGAGGTGCAGTGATCCTTCGTGTACTATATTTTTTTTAACGGAAGGGTATCGTCAAATAACTTCTCCCTCTCTGGATGGAGCGAGAGGGAGAGTCAGACTTTCCATTCGTGTTCCTTCAGTTACTCTTTACGTTCCGTGGCCGCGGTGACTATTTCAAAGAAACCCGTAACCCTGTATACACTACAGTACCTTAAATATGCTGTAGTACTTACACCTAAAAAATCTTGAAGAATGGCGTCAAAAAATTTCTCCGCATCAACTGTGTGTGTGCCTTTTTTATTTATATAGGGTGACTGGTAATTAGTGTACGATACCTAAACACCTGATTGTGCTCATGATAACCAACAACTTTTACTATGGGAACGAACCTGAAATCGCGAAAAAAAAATCAGCTGTTCAGTACATTTATGTTTGCCTAATGTACTGAACAGCTGATATTTTTTTCGCGATTTCGGCTTTGCTCCCATAATACAAATTGTTTGTTATCATGAGCACAATCACGTGTTTAAGTATCGTACACTAATTGCCAGTCACTCTATATACAAAAAAGAATACAGGATTATCCATATTAAATAGCAATCAAAAACCAAGGTTTAAGCCTGTGCTATTATGAATCAATCTCAATATCGAACTATACAATAATACATTTCATGCCTAAAATACTAGCAGTCATGTAAGCTTTATTTTGTGACATGAATAAGTCAAAACCATAGTTTGCTCTTCATTTTACTATAACAAGTTTTTTATTTAGCTTCGATTGTTAACTTACCGACAAAATAATTTATTTTATCGATAAGTAAACGACAATAAAAAAAATAGCACACAGGTACTCTTACTTTCCCAGCCTGTTGTGAATACCTGTTATCAATATCACCTAAAATACTATGACACCAATATCCAAAAACGTTTCAGTGACGAACAAAAACAACCGCGAGAACGAAACTTTCGCTCCCTCCACTATTATGAACTTCTCGCTTAAATCGCTATACATGTCTAGTTTTGTTAGCCTTGAAAGTAACGTATGTGATTATAAACAAGCATTGGATGATGAACATGCTTATTCGTCGTGTGATGGTAGCTTCATTGCGTGGTAGGGTTGTGCTTTCACAGATATTTGTAACCGTGTCAGATTTTTATGTAATCATTTTGGTAGAATTTTTCGTTGAGAAGATTTCATGTAGTTTCATCAGTTATTATTATAAATATGGAATTTAGAGCTTGGAGTTTTTGGCGGGATTGGTTGAATGAAATTCAATGACTGTTATAATTATTCGCAAATTGATTCGTAGTGGATATTGTGATGTAAAATTGTTGTAGTTTTGTATCTCAAGTGTCTGCGCAACTGGACAATATGTAGAATCATTGAAACTGGCGCTATTTCAGTCAAATATACCTGTCCCCCTAGCCAAGTTACAACCGTTTCGTTTCGATTCTCTTTTCGTCGATCACCTCGAGTAGGCCACGCCTCCGATTTCTTTATTCTGACGTCATCTCAACGCTGAGTCACGTGGTCAGAACAAAGGAATAGGAGACGTGACCGACTCGAGGCGATCAACGAAAAGAGAATCGAAACGAAACGGTTGTAACTTGGCTAGGGGGGCTGAGAATTGTATTGTACTATTGAGTACTTCAGTAAAGTTTTCCGAGAAGGCTAACTCGATATATTTGCTGGCAAATACTGCAAAATTAATTTAATATTAGAATGTGTTACATACACATTATAATGCACAACAAAGGGACTGTACTCTATATCAAAAACTAAATACTTTCAAAACTTGACACTGGCTATATGCAGAGAGTCTTGAGAAGCCAAAAGAAAGAAAAAATGTATGCAGCCATATTCCATCCGCTGCTGAGTACAGGTCTCTGGTGGTATTATGCTTCTTGTAGTCCTTAATTAGCCACCCATCAGCCCCTAACGACCATCTGTTCTGCGAGCAATATGCCCTGCCCACTGCCACTTAAGTTTGGCGATTCTTCGGGCTATGTCGGCAAACTTGGTTCTCTTGTGGATATCTTCGTTCCTGATGCAATTACGCAAGAAAACTTCGAGTATAGCTCTTTCCATTGCTTTGGGTAACTTAAAGCCTTCTTTTTGAATTACAAATATGTGTAGGGTAATTTAAAACATAAAATATGAAATAACGGTTCACATTCTCAATGCACTTAAGCGGTACATTTATGTATCTCAGTAGAAATAATATTCAGCAATCCTATAACCCGTGACAAACATAGCATAGCATAGTCGGCCTTATAATGTTCCCACTGTTGGGACTCAGGCCTCCTCTCTAGGAGAGGGAATGGGCTGTAATCCACCACGCGGGCCCAGTGCGGGTTGGTGGATGTCACATGTCTTCGAATTTTTGGTTCTAGGACATGCCAGTTTCCTCACGATGTTTTCCTTCACCGTTTTGAGAGTAGTGGTGATGAAATAAATTACACAAAGTAATGCGCCTGCCTGGGTTTAAACTCGCAACCTACAACTCGTAAGTCGGGGCCGTTACCACACGGCCATCACTGCTCTCACTCGGCCATCACTGCTCACCGTGACAAGGAGGTAAACTTATTCAGGTTTTTCCTAGAATCTGGCCACAACTTTGCCCATTTCAGTCATGATTATTAAACATTACCCTGAAGCTACAGTCTTGAAAGTTAACAAAATAATTACATACCAAAATAATAGATAGATACGTGTGAAGATCAACGGTCTATGGTCAGAGCGTTGACCTCAGCAGTCACAGACAAGATGTTCGCGCCTTAGGCCGTAGTGATGTGCAATTAGCGGCTAAGTCGATTATGATAAGATGATTATATGGTTTTATTCGTCTTGATTGAAGAGATTGGGTTTTGAATTGTTTAGCTTTAAAGCTTTGGTAAGAGTATGTGGACTTTAATCGTGTTAAATGAGCCCAATAAATAAATGTTACTTCATCACGCTAATGTTATAGGTGAAAGTGTGTATTTATATGTGTGTATATGCTTGTTATTCGTTCACGTTCAAACCCTTTGGATGAAATTTGGCACACTAGTAGATTATATCCAGGAATAGGGACATAGGATAGCCTGTGCTTCATAAAATATATGAATGAATATGTTGAAATCATACCTTATTGTTTTTGTACATTTTTCGGTACATGTATCAAGAAAATCTTCATTAGTAAGTAACTTTTAGTAGAAAATACATATATTAGTGTAGGGTTTAGGTACATGTACCTACTGTGACGTACCGTACGTGTGTAGAATCGCCGAAGTAAAGTGGAAGTGGGCAGGGCACGTTGCTCGTAGAAAGGATGGTCGATGGGGCCGTAAGGTTCTAGAGTGGCGACCACGCACCGGAAAACGCAGCGTTGGAAGGCCTCCCACAACCTTGTAGGAGGCCTTCCAACGCTGCATTTTCCGGTCGGTCCACCTGGACCGACGACCTGGTTAGGAATATGTCCAACAGTGGACGTCTTTCGGCTGAAATGATGATGATGATGATGAGTGTGACGTAAAGAAAGAAAATTCGAAGTGCACAAGAGAAAGAAAGAACGTTTATTGCGCAGATACACAAATACGCTAGAGTAGAAGGAGTAATAGAAATACGAGTAAGAGGATGGCAAAGGTAATTTCGATACATTGGTTACAAAAAAAATATGAATACTTTCTGGCCAGACTAAAAAATGATGATTTCGTATCCGCAATAGTTTCCCGTTTTTTGTTGTCTTCTATTTTAAGCCTTTCGTGGCTCTTCGTGATCGCGGTCACCCACGGATGGGCGACCGATGACCACAAGAAAACGTGGACAACATAAGTAATTTGAACGTTTTGCGCTGTGGCTGAGCAATATCAATATGCAAACAAAAAAATTGCATATTTTTTTTGTTACTTAAATTACATATGTTTTAGCTTTAAGAGGGTCCTTTTCCACTCGCCTATCGTCAACATCGAGCATGGTTTTACCTTTCGAATACTGTAATTAGAGACACAATAGAAAGACAATGAGAGAGCAAACGCCGGCGTTTGCTTGGGGTTTAATGAATTTAAAAGCTTGTTACTTCATCTAACGCAATCCAACGTGATATTTGAAGAAAAGGCAACAAGAAAAAAGAAAGATAACGCCTGAAAACTCTGTTAGCATTCGGTAATTCCGTGATTTACTCGAATATTTTACAAAACTTGTTCTAGGAAATACGTGTTTATTTTAAACCCTTAAAAGTTTTTGAAATAAATTGTCGTCAATCAGAATCTTGATTAAATTTGCAAGGCTTTTATTGTAATATTTATTTGACTTTTTTAATTTTTGAGTAAGTTATGAAGTATCAAAGTTCTATATAAAAGTATCAAAGTTCTGTATAATAGCTAAGAGTCTCGATCAACAGCTTAGGACGAGACATCCAACCGCCTAACGAGAGCCTCGTTAGGCGGTTGGATGAAGGGCTTGATTCAGATAGCATTACCATTCTATTTATTAAAATATTTGATGAGTATTGAATTTTCTGCAATTTCTTTCATAGCGTCTCTAAGTATGTTTTTAAAAACTTACAAACACACTTAGGGACGCTATATATGCTAATAGTCCTTTATCTCCGGTCATCGACCCCGCGATAAGCGGACCACTAACCGGCAGTCTACGTCGATGTCGAACGTAATTGAATTTTAATCGAAATAGATAAAGGTCTGTGTTAAAAGGGATATTATGTTATAGTAATCTATTGTTATTAGCATTTTTATTGTATCTATATATATATATATGACGGCGCCAGGAGTGGCTGAGCGATATAACCGTCATCATTTTGATTCAGTGGTACTGGGTTCATTGCGAAGGAATTTTCAATAACTATGCACTTGAGTTTTCCAGTTAGTTATAATGTCAGTTTCACAGTTCATAATTAGCTATAATCTCACTTTTATAGTTCACAATAGTGTTGTAAGTACCTATACTAAATAATTACGAATATACGGGGGTTAACCGACAGTTTCGTATCAAAGGTTCGACCCTTGAAGCCGTGCAAGCGATACTGTCATACTGCTCCCGCTTCCCGGGTTACAGACCCTTTAATATGACTCTGCCCACGTGGCGCCTTAACACATGACGTCACGGCGTTAGACCCTTTAGTAGGTACCATAATAATAACAAAACAAAGACTCTATAGTTAAATCTCGTTCTCCACGACACGGCCAACCTGACAAATTACACGTCCTCGTGTACTCCTGTAACCAAAATTCAGATTAGAAGCAACAGTACAACCTCGGCCAACCTGACCAAGAACAAGTACAATAACAATAGACAATTCAATGTCAACATTTGTTAGAATCAAATCTAATCAAAGTATCAAAAGGTACCTCTAAGCCTCAAAAGTATCATTATCATTTAGGTACACTAATACAAAACACGATTAGATCACATACAACTCTCATGGCTGAGCTGTCTCAGCAGCTAGTGACAAACCTTGCCACCCGTATCGTCATTGCTTCAAGCAACAAACACTTCTCTTATAGAGTCCACGACTCCCAGGCCATCACATGACCAACATAAAATAGTTTCCTCAGAAACCCAGGCCCCCGCCGCACCACTTACTGCCCATCGCGCCCTGAACAACTCACGCGTGAATTGCAGTTACGACTACAGATAAGTGCGTGCAGTGCGACCAAACTTCAGGCCAACACATGACCAACACAAAAATATACAGGCCCCCGCCGCACCACCAACTGCCCATCGCGCCCTGAACAACTCCAACCGAATTGCAGTTACGACTACAGATTGGTGCGTGCAGTGCGACCGAACTTCAGGCCAACTCTTGACCAACACAAAAATACACAGGCCCCCGCCACACCACCAACTGCCCACCGCGCCCTGAACAACTCCAACCGAATTGCAGTTACGACTACAGATTGGTGCGTGCAGTGCAACCGAACTTCAGGCCAACTCTTGACCAACACAAAAATACACAGGCCCCCGCCACACCACCAACTGCCCATCGCGCCCTGAACAACTCCAACCGAATTGCAGTTACGACTACAGATTGGTGCGTGCAGTGCGACCAAATAGCCATGGTATGTATCTACTTTCCTCTGGAGGTATACTCCTCATTGTCTTCTACATCAAATAAATCTAGCTCAGCAGGAGCGCTACTTAGAGGCATCTTTCGTATACGATTGTGAGAATACTCATAGGCTCGGTTACCACTCAATGGTTTCAAAGATAACAATCGCTATCAAATAACTCTACTACTTTGAAAGGACTTTTTATTTTTGATTCAATTTAGTCTAGTTTCTCTCTTCATTTTGAATTAAAACTAAATCACCAATATCAAATTTTACTAATTTAGCTTTATCTTCATCAAATTTAAATTATTCGTACTTACCACTTACTTTTTTTTTTACATGTTCGTTGCCGCTTTATCTCTTCTCTCGCAAACATTTATTTTTCGTTTCACAATCAGTTACAAGATTTAACGGTTTAGCCGTCAACACGACCTGTCAAAAGTTCAAGGGCCTTGTCCCTGTTTGAGTTTATAAAACTTTAAAACACCCTTTTTTTTCGTTATTTGCGTAAGGGTCGGTCACATTGTGATAACGGGATTTTTTTTCTGTCGTAATTTATGTCGGGTCATTCCGACTCTTAGAATTTGTGAAGAACATGGCATCTCAATGGGCATAAAACATTGCTTTCGCCATATGTCGGATATAAGTGCGGCTTTGTTTCCCATAAAACACAGGCTAAATGAGTTCGTAAGAGGCCCAATATTGCGTTACACTATTTCAAAACGGATAAGGGTTTTTTGTTATTCTTAAAACTAAATGACAAGCTGTCACATCGTAAAATACACATTTAACGTACTTTTTAGTGGCTTGTAGTTTTGAGGTTTACGCGGCGAATAGAACAATTCAAAGCAAATTGCACATCTTCCAAAGCTTCTAGCGTTTCTAGAGATGTAAGCATACCCTATACTGTGCTCATCGCCTGCTTTCAACTTACCCGTTAGCGTGGCTTAATCATGTGGTGATAAAATGCAAAGATAAACTATGACACAATCTTTGCTAGTGAAACGATCTACTATAACCCGTGTCAGGGCTCCGAATAAGAATACACTAGATTTAAGGACTCCGATCACGCAGGGTGCGTAATTTTTTTATTTACCAAAGTACTCGACTACATACATCTCATTATCGACCTTTTGAAAAAGTATATTACTATATCCATCGGCACTTGCATCGGTATGTTATTCAATAAGAAAGTCCAGATTTTAAAAAAAGGCAAAACTGATTTAGTAGTTATAGTTGATCTTCTAATTAAATTGTTTAATGGTGGTCAGTAGAAATAACAGTGTTATAGTTTAAGAAAAGCTTTTAACAAACTTTCTGAAATATGAGGCGAGGCCAATGAATTGTGTAAGTTGATGAATATTCTCAGGAGTAGCTAGCTTAGTTAAAGCTAGCAAGTCTATCTTATAAGAATTTAAGAATTTGGTTTAAATCATCAATCATAACGATCAGCACAATGTTAGTCGAGTCCACAGATCCAGAAAAATTATATAATAAATATACGGATTGGGTGGCATTTCAGGAGCTTCTTGAACAAAGGGTGCAATTGAGAACAGCTCTCAAAACAAACGAAGACATTGAGAATGCCACCAAAGAAATTACAACGTTAATTCAAGAAGCCTGCTGGCTTAGCACACCTGCTATAGACACTCAAATAAGGCATACTAATTATCCTTTTGAAGTAAAAAAGGCTGTCCTCGAGAAGCGTAGGCTGAGGCGGATTTGGCAGCAAACTAGACTGAGTGAAGATAGAGCGCACTTCACAAAAGCGGCTGAACAATTGAAGAATATGCTATCCAATTGGCACAATGACACTCTCGAATCGCAGCTAGAATCACTTACAGCCACTGCCTCGACCAATTATTCACTGTGGAAGTTTACAAAAAATTATGACAGACCACAAACAGCCAAACCTCCTTTAAAAATAAACGGAGGATGGGCGCGTACATCACAAGACAAGGCAGAAACATTTGCCCAGTTCCTGGCAAATGTATTTTGCCCAAATGAGGCTAGTGACACGGACACTGAAAAACAAGTGGATGATATTATTGATCAAGACCTGCAAATGTCGCCACCGCCAATCCCAATTACTGTGCGCCAGGTCTGGAGAGCAATCAACAAAGAACTTAAGGACAAGAAGGCTCCCGGATTTGACCTTATCACGAAGGAAATACTACTTCATCTCCCAAAGAAAGCTGTAGTATTCATTACAATGCTCTTTAATGGCATATTAAGAACACAGTACTTTCCCAAACTCTGGAAGGTATCACAGATCCTAATGATCCACAAAATGGGAAAACCGGCTAACGAAGTCACCTCTTACAGACCTATTAGCTTGCTGCCAATCCTATCTAAGGTGTTCGAGAAACTATTACTACACAGAATCCTACCTGAACTTAAGAAAAATAATATAATTCCGCACCACCAGTTTGGCTTTAGGCAGCAACACTCAACTGTAGAGCAAGTTCACAGAGTAGTAGATAAGATAAGAAAAACATTAGAGGAGAAAGAGTATTGCTCTTCAGCCTTCTTGGACGTGCAACAGGCTTTTGATAGAGTCTGGCACAGGGGCCTGCTTTGCAAAATCAAGAAGACCTTACCTCATAGCTACTATTTACTATTTGAGTCCTACCTCTCTGAAAGAATATTCCAAGTGAAAGAAACTGAGTCCACCTCTAAGTTCTACCAAATACAAGCAGGTGTGCCACAGGGTTCAGTACTCGGACCTGTGCTATATGTAATATACACGTCTGACCTACCAGAGGAGGAGGATGTAACTACCGCCACATTCGCCGACGATACCGCCATCTTAGCTAGCGACAAGGACCCTAAAACAGCAACACAAAAACTACAAAAAAGTCTTGACAACATCACTAAGTGGCTTAAGCAATGGAGAATAAAGGCCAGCGCATCAAAATCTGTACATGTAACCTTCACACTGCGCACAGGAAATTGTCCTGCTGTACAAATGGAAAACTACACGCTTCCTCACCATGACAACATACGTTATCTTGGCCTCCACTTAGATCGACGTTTAACATGGAGTCACCATATCAAAACCAAGAGGCAAGAACTCAAAATTCGATACAACCATCTGTCATGGCTACTGGGTCGAAACAGTAAGCTATCTGTGGATAACAAATTACTCATATACAAGAGTATACTAAAACCTGTCTGGATGTATGGCTTACAGCTCTGGGGCAGTGCTAGCGACTCCAACATTCTAATAATTCAACGAATGCAGAACATGATCCTTAGGAACCTTTGCAATGTCTCATGGTTCATCACCAATACTGAAATTCACCAACATCTCAGGATGAGCACTGTGAAGGAGGAAATTCACAGAGCTGGGGAAGTATACCTCGGGAGGCTTGAAAGACATCCCAATGCATTAGCTGTAAGGCTGACAACTCGAAGCTACAAAAAAAGGCTAAAGAGGAAAGACATTTTGATCGTATAGATTAATATGGCCCACTGAAGAGGAGATGCCTTTACTGAAAGACACACTCAAAGCGACAACATCTCACAACACATCTGCTTATAGCAACAGCTGATTGCAGATAAAAGAGAAGAAAAAAAAAAAAAAAAAAAAAATCATCAGCACAATCTAGGCACATATAGACAAAAGACAGCCCGCCGTAGCTATTTGATCTGCTATGCAAGGTAGACGGACCCTTTCTGGCACGATATTCGAGTTTAATTCGCAATTATCTATGATCATACGTTCAGAACCATCATGCTTCTTAGCGAAGAGAATAGGGCTTCCAAACGTAGACCGGCTAGAACAGTTCATATTGGAATCGAGTAGTTTCTTGAATTTGAAACAAACTACTTCTCTTTCGTTTGGACTAACCCTATATGTATGACCGGCGATAAACCATACGATTCGGTCTTAACCTTTTGACGTGCGTAATTAGAGACACAATAGTAAGACAATGGCTTGCGGGCGCCGGCTACCGCCTGAGCGTTAATGAATTAAAGTCTGATTTTTAACTAACCGGATGTAACTCGAGTGCATGATAAACCGTCAATAAAAGCATGTGCAAATTCTTTAAGTAAAGACGTCAGTTGTTCTTTATTCTGTCTCTCTGTCAGACTATCTGTATCATTCTATACCATTAAAACGAAAGAACGATTTAGGTATAGAATTACATAAAGCAATCGATTTTTGTTATGAATAATCAAAGAAGAATAAGTAATTTGTATTGTGAACCCTCTCAAGATTTCGTGCCCAACACATATTTCAAACAATCGTCTGGCACCACTTGAAATAAAATGCGTAAGCCACCATACGTAAAAACTTCACATAGGATTTGTTCGCTACGGTTTATGTTAGTGGACCAATCGACACCGTTAATATAAACAATCGTGTACTTACGTAGCCCTTCGAAGTTATGACTGATGGACTGCTTAACAAAGACCATTCAGCCCCGGATTCAAAATAAAAATTGTACGACTGACCAGATTGCTCCAACTTTCCGCATATACCGGATATTTGACCACTATTGAGACGTCGCGTCGCTCTGCAACCGCGCTGCCTGCGCCTGCGCTGCTGTAGCTCAAGCTGCTCGTCGATGCCGTGCCTCCCGCGCTGGTCCCGCAGCTACAGCTTGCTGCTATTTGTTTACTTTCACCTTCCTTCGACTTGCCGTTGTTTCTTTCTTTCTGTTTTTCTTGATTTGAATCACTCATAAAGTACGAGAAATAGATCACGAACATGCGTCCACGTCATGCCTACGTTTGATATTTGTGATAACCATGATAAAACATTGCCTTTCAGGGCTTTGCTGAGGGCTATGACGAGAGATGAACCCTGCAGGAGGCGTTCATTGAGACCGATATCACTTTCACTGTAACACACTAAGCGCGTGGACCAGAATCAGGCTGTTTTGGGTTGATTTCTGGCAGCGTAGTTTCAGACGTTAATGTTGGTATTTTTATGGTTTCAATTAGTTTCATCACATTTCTTTGTTGCACCTCAAACATTGCGCGCCAGTGGGAAGCAGATCCAGATCCCACTTCTGATGACGGCGCCAGGAGTGGCTGAGCGATATAACCGTCATCATTTTGATTCAGTGGTACTGGGTTCATTGCGAAGGAATTTTCAATAACTATGCACTTGAGTTTTCCAGTTAGTTATAATGTCAGTTTCACAGTTCATAATTAGCTATAATCTCACTTTTATAGTTCACAATAGTGTTGTAAGTACCTATACTAAATAATTACGAATATACGGGGGTTAACCGACAGTTTCGTATCAAAGGTTCGACCCTTGAAGCCGTGCAAGCGATACTGTCATACTGCTCCCGCTTCCCGGGTTACAGACCCTTTAATATGACTCTGCCCACGTGGCGCCTTAACACATGACGTCACGGCGTTAGACCCTTTAGTAGGTACCATAATAATAACAAAACAAAGACTCTATAGTTAAATCTCGTTCTCCACGACATATATATATAAAAGTCTAGCAGCTGCCAGCGGCTTCGCCCGCGTGAAAGTAGTTTTCTCTATACAAACTTTGGACCCCCGTTTCACCCCCTTAGGGGGTGAATGTTAGAAAATCCTCTCTTAGTGCTCGCCTACGTCATAAAATGAAACCTTGTGCAAAATTTCATGTACCCAGTCCCAGTAGTTTCGGCTGTGCGTTGATCTAACTGACTGACATATCAACGCACAGCCGAAACTACTGGGACTAGGAGCGTAAAATTTTGCACAAAGCTTCCATTTAAAACGTAGGCGAGGACTAAGAGAGGATTTTCCAAAATTCCCCCTCTAAAGGGATGAAACGGTAGTCCAAAGTTTGTATAGAGAAACTTACTTTTATGCGGGCAAAGCTGCTGCCAGCTAATAAGATATAAATACGTCTAGCTGTTTAAGAGATAACCGTAAACGAACAGAAAACACACCTACCGTGTAAATAACAAAACAAATAAAAATGTGTAAACAGTTAAAGCAAACGAGTTCCGCAAGAGGTTAACATAAAATTATCTGCAGTAACACAGACAATTAAACTTTATAACCATACTTAACTATTATAAACACTACTTGTGAACTAATGTGCATAAGTTTCGTGCAAACAAATAAATATCATGTAAATTTATGTTTTCCATTTTTCTTTGTTGCAGATCTTCGAACCACCAGACCACAGTTTTATATTGAAAGGTAAATATTTTTTATTTTTTTTAACCTTTCGAATACCATAATTAGAGACACAATAGAAAGACTGGCTGCGCTTGGGGTTTAATGAATTAAATTATATAAACCAGTGCTTGACTGCGATCCCACCTGATGGTAAGCAGCCGGGATTCCGATCCCGATTTCCGGCCACGGCGCGGGCTTTGGGACGGCGAGTAATGGGTGGCTCGCCGTCCGACCGTCCGGTAACCGTCCGGACCGAGCCCAAGTTGTCGACGGCGCGTACTGTTCCACGCGCGCCTAAGATTGCTGAGCGCCTACGATTAGCTGACATCTCCATGTCAGCAAATCGTAGGGGCTCAGCAGGGTCGAAGCCTACTGGGGCCACGGGTAGTGTGAAATCGAAACCCGGGACCCCGGGATGAAGGCAAAGAAGGAACAGGATTGGGTTTTTAGTCAGTAAAAGTCTGACACTATTTCGCGCTCCGCCCAAGAGCGGTATTTGTCATTAGATGATTTTCCCACCTAAAAAAAAAACCTGATGGTAAGCAGTTATGCAATCGTTGATGGTGAATTGCACTAGTTTATTAAAGAGCATAATATTCCCTCTAGCCTTGAAGACACCTAAAATATAATGGGAAGACCGCAGCAGGCAAATTGTTCCAATCCTTCGATGTACGCGGTATAAACGACGAGACGAAACGCTTAGTCTGGGCCGTAAAGGTGTTAACAACGTAAGGGTGGACACTCGCTGTACGTCCGGCATATTATTAGAATACTAAGTTATGTGTGACGGCAACGACCTTTGCGCTAGGCCTTGATACAGGCCATGGTCCTAGCGAGGAGGAATGGCAGGCGGCCGCATCCTTCTGCGAAGCAATAATAACAGCGAAGGATGCGGCCGCACGCGTGAGGGAACGACCTTCCTCACGCCCCATTCGTGGGGATCCCGACTCCGATATCCAACCACCGTAGGCATGAACTTGCGGACGGCGAGCAATGGGTAGCTCGCCGTCTGGCCGTCCGGTAACCGTCCGAACCGAACTCGAGTCGTTGACGGCACGTAGTGTTCCACGCGCGCTTCAAGGAGATGTCAGCAAAACCTTAGGGGCTCAGCAGAACTGAAGCCTACTGGGACAATTTTAGAATAGAATAGAATAGATTCTATTCTAGTAGGCCACGCCTCCGATTCCTTTATTCTGACGTCATCTCAACGCTCAGTCACGTGGTCAGAACAAAGGAATAGGAAGCGTGGCCGAATCGAGGCGATCAACGAAAAGAGAATTGAAACGAAACGATTGTAACTTGGCTAGGAGGGCTGGAACGCTAGGCAATGAAGGACCATAGGTGTAGTCAGTATAAGTCTGACATGATGGAGCGGAAGAAGCGATTGGATGATTTCCCACCTTAAAAAAATTCTATTGTACGATTCCCACAAAAACCACTAAACGTTTTACATAAGAAATAACCCGTTCACCGATATCTCTAGCTTTTAAAACGAAAGCCCCGTAGAAGTGACGTCAGACTTCCGGTACCGGAAGTGACGTCATGACAGCTGTCAATTGAATATGCGGTCTATTAGATTATGTAATATCATTATTTGAGTTATTAATAATAGTAGGTTCTTTCCATCGTGTTCGTGATATGTTTGACAAGTGGAAGATGGCGCGAAGGTGGGCGGCCATTTCTAGTGACGCCATTTCATGTTTGAAAAATTATTATTTAATATTTCCTGTAATTTAGGTGTTAGTTCCTTCCGTTAATATTATAGGTTGAGAATAAGTAACAAGCTTATTGTTTAGTTCGTGAGATTTAAAAAAAATAAAACTGATTAGAAAAAACACAGGTAAGTACAAACTTGCCAAAGCTGCTAGATTGTTCGAAAGAGTCACCACGGCCCTAAAACGCAAAGGGTAACTGAAGAATAACGGGTGGGTTGTAGTTAGTAAAAGGTTGACTCTCCTTTTCGCTCCACCCAGAGCGAGAAAGTTATTAGATGGTTTTCCACCCTAAAAAAAGGAAATCACAAGCTTAGCCACTCAGAGGGCTCTTCCCTGTCAGCTGCTCAGAGTTAATTTGCGTGAACAAATCAGAAATGATGGGGTGGAATGAAAGATAAGTAGAAAAAATATTTTAAAAAAAGGAAAAAAGAAAGAAAGGAAAGAAAAGAAAAAAAAAGAAAGGATGAAAAAGAAAGAAAGAGAAAAAAGAAAAGAAAAATAAAACAAAGGAAAAATGAGAGACAGAGAGAAGAATAAAAAAAGAACTTTGCACCCATGGACTTGATCAAAAAACACATTTCTTATCATCATCATCATCATCATCATTTCAGCCGAAAGACGTCCACTGCTGGACATAAGCCTCCCCCTAAGTTTCGCCACAATTAACGGTCCTGTGCGTCTCTCATCCATCGGACTCCCGCAACCGTTACCAAGTCATCGGTCCACCTTGTAGGAGGCCTTCCAACGCTACGTCTTCCGGTACGTGGTCGCCATTCCAGAACCTCACTTCTCAATCCTCTCGCCAAGCTGTTCACCACCACAGAATCTCCGTTTCATTACCGCGCACTTCCTTACTACGGCCAGTGTTGCATTTCCTAACTATTGTGGAATAAACGTTCAACTACTCACAGTTCCTAGTTAACTGTATTCAGATAAGCAGGCTAATGAGTTAGCTATTATACTTACTAACGAAGACATCTGTAGGCATCATTAGGTGATCATTATTATTGACGCCTTTATAATATTAATATTATTCCACAACTATCACACAACGCCGTCTAGTCCCAAGCTAAGCAGAGCTTGTGTTATGGGTACTAGACAACTGATAAACATACTTATATATTTCTAAATACATACATATATAGATAAATTACACCCAGACACAGAACCAATGATCGTGCTCATCACACAAACATTGGTCCTGGGTGGGAATCGAACCCACGACCTCCGGCATAGCAGTCAGGGTCACTAACCACTAGACCAACAGGCCAGTCAAGTCGGGCCAGTCAGGCCCTTTAAACCATAGATTAGTAACGTTTTGTGTGTCGATTCAGAGTTGGGCAATTTAGTTATTTGCAAAGGTTCATTTGACTGGCCTGTTGGTCTAGTGGTTAGTGGCCCTGACTGCTATGCTGGAGGTCGTGGGTTCGATTCCCACCCAGGACAAATGTTTGTGTGATGAACACTGTGTTCTGTGTCTGGGTGTAATTTATCTATTTAGAAATATATAACTTGTATGTTTATCAGCTGTCTAGTACTCATAACATAAGCTCTGCTTAGCTTGGGACTAGACGGCGTTGTGTGATAGTTGTGGAATATTATATCATCACACAAACATTTATCCTGTGTGGGAATCGAACCCACGACCTCCGGCACAGCAGTCAGCTGTCAGGGCCAATAATAATAATAATATAATATAATATTCCACAACTATCAGACAACGCCGTCTAGTCCCAAGCTAAGCAGAGCTTGTGTTATGGGTACTAGACAACTGATAAACATACTTATATATTTCTAAATACAATAGATAAATTACACCCAGACACAGAACCAATGATCGTGCTCATCACACAAACATTGGTCCTGGGTGGGAATCGAACCCACGACCTCCGGCATAGCAGTCAGGGTCACTAACCACTAGAACAACAGGCCAGTCAAGTCGGGCCAGTCAGGCCCTTTAAACCATAGATTAGTAACGTTTTGTGTGTCGATTCAGAGTTGGACATTTTAGTTATTTGCAAGGGTTCATTTGACTGGCCTGTTGGTCTAGTGGTTAGTGGCCCTGACTGCTATGCTGGAGGTCGTGGGTTCGATTCCCACCCAAAGGACAAATGTTTGTGTGATGAACACTGTGTTCTGTGTCTGGGTGTAATTGATCTATAACATGTATGTATTTAGAAATATATAACTTGTAAGTTTATCAGTTGTCTAGTACTCATAACATAAGCTCTGCTTAGCTTGGGACTAGACGGCGTTATGTGATTTTTTTATATTTTTTTATTAGCCTATACTGTCCCACTGCTGGGCAAAGGCCTCCTCCAACTTCTTCCAAGTATTCCTTTCCTGAGCCACCGCGAACCAGGCCTTGCGGTCGGCATCTAGGTCGTCTCGCCACCTCTTCCCAGGTCGACCTCGGAAGTGATAGTTGTGGAATACTATATCATCACACAAACATTTGTCCTGGGTGGGAATCGAACCCACGACCTCCAGCACAGCAGTCAGGGCCACTAACCTTTAGACCGACAAGCCAGTCAAAACACGTAACATATATTTAAAGATTCCGATTGCTCAGTAAGTAAAAGAAAAGAAAGAAAGAAAGAAAGAAAGTAAAAACAAAAAATAAAGTAAAATAAGTAAGTAGTTAGTAAGTGGTGGTGGTGGTGGTGGTGGTGGTGGTGGTGGTGGTGGTGGTGTGGTGGTGGTGGTGGTGGTTGGTAAGTGGTTAGTGGTAGTAGTAGTAAGTAGTTTGTGAAAGTAAAGTTAACCATACAGCAATGATTCAGGTACTGACAATTGAACCTCTGCGCGAATACCCTAAGGATGCCGTTGGAGCTAGCCCGAAGTCTGCGCACCGTTTTCGCATAGTAGAATAGAAACAGTCCATTGTACGCGCAGCTCAAAAATAGTTAAAACAAAATTACTTAAATAGTTTATGAGTGTGTTTAGTTTATTGCTCGCAAAACAGAGGGCCGTTGGGGCCGAAAGGTTCTGGAGTGACGACCGCGTACCGGAAAACGCAGTGTTGAAAGGCCTCCTACAAGGTGGACCGATGACCTGGTGAAGGTTGTGGGAATCCGATGGATGCGAGACGCACACGGGACCGTTCATTGTGGCGACATTTGGCGGAGGCCTATGTCCAGCAGTGGACGTCTATCGGCTGAAATGATGATGATGATGATGATGAGTTTATGAGCTAAATAACTCATAAACTATTTACTTTGTGATAAAATTATTTCCTTATCCATAATCACAAAACCAGCAAAATCACGCTCCTTATCAACAATAAAAACCTTCTTATCTATCCACTTCAGTAAACCAAGCATGAATAAAATAACGGAATTATTCCGTGGAATGTGTACGTTTCGCTGAAGCATTTACTACAAAAACTCCAGTAGTTAGTGCATGTCTTGTTTTAATTGATCGAACGCAGTTTCCGACTTTCATTTAGCGCTAAATCGTATGAAAAAGGAATGGGTAGGCGCCTTGAGTAGCGTAGTGAAGTTTCAGTAGGTCAAGTTTGAGATGTCACTAGATTTTGTTTTTTAAATTTTGCCGCATTATAGAAAATACACATGTACTGTGGGTTCTTTTTTTTAGAGGTGGGAAATAATCTAATGACTTTTCCTGCTCTAGGTTGAAGCGAACAGGCCAGTCAGACTTTGTCTAAAACCCTTGGGCAACTAAATGTTCATTCAGCTACCTTTTGCGTTCTAGGACCACGAATTTCCTTTTCAGAAATTCCTCACGACCCTAGCGGGAATCGGTTTTGCTGACATTTCTTTGAGATGCGAAGACTGGGGCTCGGTCCTCAACAGTCGGCCGGACGGCAAGTTACCCATTGCTTGTCGTCCGCAAGCCCGCGCCTACGGTGGCCGGAGATCGCTCTGCGACTCCCAACGCCCGGAGAGTATCCTGTCGCGACGGGTTGGGGCGTAAGGATGTCCGTACCTACATGCTGTACTGTGGTTGCATTCTCAAACATGTAAATTAGTCTACTCCAAAATTAACTACCCCCTAGCCAAGTTACGACCGTTTCGTTTCGATTCTCTTGCGTCGAACGCCTCGAGTAGGCCACGCCTCCGATTCCTTTGTTCTGACTACGTGACTGAGTATTGAGATGACGTCAGAACAAAGGTAGTCGTAACTTGGCTAGGGGGGCTGATGTTAGATCTATCGTCAGATTTGAAAAAGTTTACCAACACTGAATGATTTTATCAATATCACTAATCTTAAACAGCTTTTAGAAGAATCGTCTGATAGAACAGAAAGAACTATTTAATTGCAAATTATAGGACATACGAATAGAAACTTCGCTGTTCAATTAAGTAATTTGAAAATCGAAATAAAATAAATAAGTTTTCAATTTAAGATTACAATCAAACCAGTAACCCAGTTTCCATTCAATACCTCAATAGTAACTGACATTGTAAACAAAAGTCGTTCATATAGAGCACAATTCTGACTTGTATTGCTGTTAAATCTTGTACTGTGGCATTGTTTAGTTTTTCATTAACATCATAATAAGTGCTTAATTTTATTGTATTTTTGATCGACTTTTATTGTTAAATGAAGTTGTAGGATTATTCAAATGAGATACTTTGTATGGAAACTATCACTTTCTTTGTATGGAGACGTAGAAATCAAATGAGGAGCATGCGCAGAGGAAAGTTTTAATTATACATTTAAGAATGTGGCAATAAAAATAGGAAAGACCAAAGACACGATTGATAGATTATCGAACAAAATATTTGATGACAAATTTTTACTCATTAAAATATCATCTTTGACAATTGTATAATCATAAATAGTGACTAAAATCGATTAAACATCTAGATCCGGCCATCCTGTAGACGTGAGCTTGGGGATAGCGAGCAATCGGTAGCTCACCGTCTGTCAATTATGTTGCTGGTGCTGCCAGGATCTACGGCAGCGGACGGTACAAATATGTATACGGCCTATAGACACTTTTTCCGGGCATAGGTGTCTTTTGTATGTATGTTTACATGTTTTTTTTTGTATTAATGATAGGCTCGCGTTTGACCACCATCTCACCTGATGGTAAGCGATGATGTGGTCGACGATGGAGCACGCTTGCCTAGAAGTAGCCTAGTTTGTGATGATACAGGAGTGTGGGGAATGGATTTTTAACGAATATATTCATTTCTGCTATTTCTACGTGTACAGTGATATTATAAGTAAAAGTATTTCTGTCTTCCGTCGAAGCTTAATGACCCATTGTTGTCGGTTAGTCACGGTTTCAGCACGGTGCGGGTACGATTCCCGATGTTTTGCTCGCTGTTGCATTTGTACGTGACTCCGAATAGAAATGGTTTGTTTTCGTAGGATTATACAAATGCGACCCGAGTGAGGTTTCGTATTGCTAAATCTTTTAAATATTTCTCGATATTTAAAGTTGTTTTAGTTTTTAAAACCTACTAGCTTTAGCCATGACAAGAATTATTTTTCTCGGGATAATATGTAACTATACTGACTGGCCTGTTGGTCTAGTGGTTAGTGACCCTGACTTCTATGCCGAAGGTCGTGGATTCGATTCCCACCCAGGACAAATGTTTGTGTGATGAGCACGATCATTTGTTCTGTGTCTGGGTGTAATTTATCTATAATAAGTATGTATTTAGAAATATATAAGTATGTTTATCAGTTGTCTAGTACTCATAACACAAGCTCTGCTTAGCTTGGGATTAGACGACGTTGTGGAATATTATTATTATTATACTTTCACACTGCTCGGCAAAGGCCTCCCCCAAATTATTCCAGGTATTCTTTTTCCGAGCCACATCGAATGGCATGTGTTTTTATGTGAAAAAAAAAACACATGCAATATGCAAACACATAAAAACACATGCAATAAACATTTGTTTAATAAAATAATAATCACATCTAATAAAATAATAAGATTTTTTTTTTTAAATATCTTTATCAAACACGAAATCATTTATAATTGAAAGGAAAGATTTGTATTTTTGGGTTTTTTATAATTATATTTAGATTTTTCTTTGTAACGAATAAACTCAAAAACCACTGGGCAGATTTTAACCCTTTAACCGCTTGTGTCGGAGTTTTCCGACGAGTGTTCGTGTGCTATTCGCCAGGTTCGTGTGTTTGCGACTGGGTACTCTGTCTCGTTTAGTAGGAAAAAACCGATGACAAATTCTACCACTGGGGGGTCCAGAATCAGAAGTCAGAAACGTTTATTTCAAATAGACCAATTACAGGCACTATTGAATACTCAAAACGATCATGTCATGTACTGGATCCATGGTATTCGTTTATAGAATAGAATAAAACTTTATTGTACACCAAAATAGTAACAAAAACTTATAAACTATCTTAATCTATGGGTTTTTTTTTTGGTGGGAAAATCATCTTATGACATCCCCCGCCCTTGGGCGGGGCGGGAGATAGTGTCAGACATTTACTGACTAAAAACCCACTCCTGTTCCTTCGTTGCCTTTCGTACCAGGGCTGAGTCTTCCTTTCAGAATCAGACCCTTGACCCCAGTAGGCTTCGACCCTGATAGGCCCCTACAGTTGCTGACATCTCCTTGAGGCGCGCGTGGAATCTATGGGTACTATGGCGGTCTTATCGCTAACAGCGATATCTACTAGACAACTTTAGGTTGGACTGTAAGAACTTGATATAAAAAAGGGGGTAGACTGCGGTGTACTGCAAATTAAATTTAATAAAAATATATATAAGACTATACATACATATAAAATTATATTATATAGCTATTATATATAAAAGACAAAAAACAAACTCATGAATATTATATATATATGCGTCGATGTCAAAGACACCCTGTATAGATATATATAAATATAGATAATAATGATATAATAAAGTGTAACTATTCAGTATTAGTTACATAAGTAATAGGAAATGATCGTAACAGTAACTGACACAGGGAGCTCGGAGCTAACCGCAGACTGTGTCGTAAAAACTCTCACTGCGACTGACATGGAATTCACTGTGATACGATTAGATTGTTTATTAAAGTAAGTTAATTAAACTATGAGTATAAAAGATATTCATGTGGATGGATGGAGAGGAAGGCCAATGAAAAGATGGATGGATTGTGTGAGGAGTGATAGAAAAGGGAAACTTTGAATAAAGCCACTTTTAGTTTTGTATTTGTCAGTTTATAAGTTCTTGCATAAGCCGACTGAACTGAAGTGCTTGAGGAGTGGAGAGGTATACCACGGCTCATCATCATTATCATCATCATTTCAGTTAAAAGGCGTCCACTGTTGGCCATAGGCCTCCTCCAAGTGTCGCCATAATGATCGGTCCTGTGTCCGGCCGCATCAATCAGATTCCCGCGCCCCTCACTAGGTCATGGGTCAATTTATGGGAGGCGTTCCAACACTGCGTTTTCCGGTACGTGGTCACCACTCCAGAACCTCTTATCCCCATCGAACATCTGTTCTGCCAGCAAAGTGCCCTGCCCACTGCCACTTAAATTTGGCGGTAACCTTGGTTCTCCTGCGGATATTTTCATTTCTAATGTGAACACGCAAGGAGACTCCGAGCATAGTTACCATTGCCCTTTGGCTGACTTCAAGCCTTCTGATGAGGCCCATTTTAAGCGACCGCGGCTATCATTATTATATGACTTATTGTTATTCGGTCCCCTAATGTATCTAGGACTTAATAACCAGCACGTTTTCACCAGTAATTAAGAGTTTAAAGAAACGAGACGTTACTGACAGTGAGAACGTAGTGACCGAATTGCCTCGATCTGCTGCATTGTTCCAGCGCATTGTTTGAGCATCAGAGGTGAAGGTAGCTTGATGTATTGGTGTCATCTGTAGGATACAGGTTTAGATTTATAGGATTTGAAGTGAGGTTGTAGGTATCTTTCTCATAGTTGTAATATACAGGGTGTATTTGTTTGTTTGTTTCCTATTTATTTAAATTTATAATTTTTAATTAATTTAAATGACTTTTAATTATTTTTAATGACGCATAAACGAATACCATGGATCCAGTACATGATTCTGGGCCCTCAGTGGTGGAACTTTTTGCCGGTATTTTCCTAGTTATTTTTTAAATCTTTACTTTTTTTCTTTTAAACTGTATAAAATCGTTATTCTAAAATTTTTAGTGAAAAAAAAAAATGAATTACTTTTAAAATTAAAAATGTCATCGGGGTTGATTATAATAACGATTTCTACCCTGATGACTTTTTAATGAATTTTTTTTTGTTTTTTTTTACTAAAAATATCATCGGGGTTGATAACGGTTGGTTAGAATAACGATTTTACAGTTAAAATTTTCCGCGATGTTCCGCGCTTCAATTGTTAAAGTAAAAATTCAAATAAGATCCTACTCATCCTCTCTTTAAAAATAAACTAGTAAGTACCAACATAAAAAACAATTACATACATGACCGTACTAAATGTCAATCCCGTTTAGACTCCCTACAATTACCGACGTATGATATTTTTTTTTCTACCGACGCGACGCGAGCACGCAACACAACGGTGTTACACGTAACTAAAGGCTAAAGGCTAGGGCACACGGTACTGGAATCACCGGTGTTATTGAGTTATAAAATATACTAGCTTCTGTCTGTGGTTTCACCTGCATGAAAGTAGCAAATATATGCCTATGTCACTCGGTGATAAAGTAGCATACTATTAGTGAAATAATTTTCAAAATCGGTCCATTTTTGAGTTAATTTTGTATTTATTACAAACAAAAATCTAAAGCTAGGACTAAATTAGACCGACGCACACGTGCAACACGCCCGATTTGTACGTAAAACGACGTCGCGTGGCGTGGATCAAGTGTAGCTCTACAAGTCTAGCTTCCATATAAAATTTATGGCGGCATGTGTGGCACATGTATGTGCAGAGTAGTTCAACCTTTAATCTTTTCTTTTTATAATACCGAAAGAATCAGTTTCTAGTATCGAAACATCGTTGCAAAGATTTCTTTAGTTTTATGTCTATATCGTCTATCTGGTGACAAATTATTACTGGTGAAGTCGAGGTTAAAGACCAAGTGGAACATTGCATACACTAGTGAGACCAAATCTTTTTACATTAAGTTACAATGAAAACTGCCACCAAATTTGTCAAAAAAAATCTGTTCCATAATTGATATATCTTTCAAATTAAAATCAAAACTGTTTTTATTATTTCTCATACATTTCGACATCTTGAACCGGTGATTCCAGTGTCGTGTGCGCATAGCTTTACCCTTCAACTAATAATGTTAAAATTGCCGCACTCGTGCCGTTATAGCCACAGTTACCGGTACCGGTGACGCAATGGCGGTCAACTTGTACTTAATTGTTTGACAATTAGCGCTGTTATTTCTTGATTGTTTATTATTTTATAATAATGAGGTATTTTTACGTTAATTAAAAGGTGTATGGTGATTGTACAGAAGTGAGAAGATTGGTATACATCGTTTTTTTTTTTTATTATTGTTGATAAGCTCGCGTTTGACCACCATCTCACCTGATGGTAAAGCGATGATGTGGCTGACGATAGAGCACGCTTGCCTAGAATTTACCTATACACTTTTGATTTAAAGTACCCTAGGTTGTATAGCTATCAGGAAACAGACTCCGGCAGGGAATTCATATTCTTTAACACAATTAATGTAAAAAATAATAATAAAAAAGATAGAATAATTGTTTATAAAAAAAAGGATTGTAATATTAATTTATTGATGATACCAGAGACATCCTTAATCTAACAGTCGAAAGCACTTTTTTTGAGCTGGTCGTAGGAGAAGCATACGGTGGAGGTGTGCCTTGCTTGGGCGGAGCAATGCCGTGTCCTCGTTTAGGCGATCGGCCTCATGACAAAAACCTAGCGAACCCGTACAGTTCCGGTCACCGATTACTATCACTTAAAGAACTTTTCAAGCTGATTACAAAACTCTAAACGCTCATAAACACGTAATATTTCGTCAACACGGCACGGAACGGAAACGCGCACAAAGGGTGTTTTTTATTTATTTTATTTTCGTCTGGTAATAATTCTTTAGCTAGTGCTCATTGTGTCACAAGTCGTGCCCCGGGGCAGTGCGTTACTCCTTTATTTAGAACTACGTTCCGCCCGTGGTTTCGCCTGCATGAATGTAGAAAATAAACGCCTATGTCACTCAGTGATAAAGTAGCATTCTACTGGTGAAAGATTTATTTATCTTTCTCTGTCGGAGATATCCGACGAACACTCTCGCACTTATTCTGTCAGGTTCGCATCACCACGACCAACCAAATACACCATCTCGTCAGCTCTTTTGTCACCTATGGGGATTGAAGAGTTAAATACTTTTGGAAAAAATATAACATGGTGTAAAAATGATCGAAATCGATTCAGTTACCGATCCTGAACAGACTCAGCTTTCGTATATACTAAAAATAAGGTTGTATATTAAATTTAGTGTAACTTAATATATTACTTAGTTGTTTCATCGCAATCGGTTGACTATATCGATTTAATATTTTGTTCTTCACCTGATTAATTGTAATAATATTCCTTAATGGTCTATTTTTACCCTTTCAATATTTTTTTTTATTCTTTCCTTACACCACTTTCTAGTTAATCTAGTTTTATAAATGCCGTGAAACTCTGTAATTGGTTTAAGTGATAATTGTCATCATTCCGCTATCAATGTGCAGCGTGTGTAGACCTCACTTTTACATGATCTTTCACGCAGCTGTTTATTGATAGTGGGGTGAACCTTCTTAACCCATGTAACTTTACAAATAAACTGTTGAGTTTCCTAAAATAAATAAATAAATATCGAAAGATGTACTACATTCATTGAATTACAAACATTAAAAGGCTATGCTATGCGTATGCTAAATAAATACGTGTTACGGTAGTAAAGCATATTTAATGAACGAACTAACAAAAATGAAAAATAAAGAACCTGACTACAAAATGCAAAAAAAATATGAAAATTTAAAATTTCGCGTTAGTTCAAGCAATTTTTTCCGTTCATCATAATTATCATAATCATTTCAGCCGAAAGACGTCCACTGTTGAACATAGGCCTCTCCCAAAGTCTCGCATCCATCGGATTCCCGCGACCCTCACCAATTCATCGGTCCATTTTTTCCATTATCTGGAACGAAGTTTCCTTCAAAAGAATTAAGAACTTACCTAGAAAGAAAAGAAAGAAGAAAGAAAAACATTTTATTTGCCGGAAAAGGCGCAAACTTAGGTATAACTAAACATATTGCAAACATTTTGCAAGACAAAAACATAATTAATCACAAATAACAAATATGCGCCACGTCCGAGCAAAACGGCCGTACGCTCAGCATAATGCCGTGTCCACAACGCAAAAATGCGACGAGTCCACAGCGCTGGTTTTCAGCGTGGGCCGGTGACGTTATCAACTAACAGACCTGTCTTAGTCACTCTGTTAAATTTGATACTGATAACCACGACCTTAAACACCCGCAGGGCCAACAGCCAATGTAATGTATTATATATATATATTTAGGTTCTTGTGGCAACACTGATAGCATCAACACTGCTAACGTTACGGTCCGAGTTAAAAATTACGGAAAAGTGAAAATTTCGTTTCAAAAACCCTTACACTCCACTTCACTGTGTAAATTAACATCGTGGGATCCCCCATTGTTGTTATCTGCGAGGAACGCTACTGCCTTCGAGAGAAAATATAGCCGCAAGTACTACACTATTTTAAACTTTTCTATAATAACAGTGACAAATTGTCAAAGTACCCACATTCGGCCTCATTTTTTACTGTCAACTTCAAATGACAGCTGTCATTGTCACACTGCGACATTGACACTTGACAGCTGTCTGATATAAGGGTTGCCAGGTAATTGTAATCTCCCCATAATCGGGGAAGGGCGGTTTTCATAAATAATCTATTATTTTTAATCACACTATGCCGCAAATAAAACGCACACCGCCGCCCAATACACCTAAACAACGAATTGAAGTACTATCAGAACCCGAATTGACTGGATGCGATGATGGAAAAACTAAAAATGTAAATACCAGAAAACGAATGCGACTAGAAAGGACGAGCGGCGTTTCGACCCAGTCTAAAGAATCGAGCTACGATGTGTCCCAGTTTGAAGAATTAAAGTCTACAATTTTGTCATGGAAAGCCGACCAGGATATTATACTGAAGAAGCTAGTTGCTGATGTAACTGAACTAAAGCTTCAAAACCAGAGCATCAAAGACTCAAATGCTGAAATTGTCAAATCTATGAATTTTATAAGTAATAACTATGAAGACATGAAGAAGAAATTAGATGAATTGGAAAGGGAGAAGAAGAGCCTGCACGAATGCATTCTCGGGCTGGAAAACAAAATTAAAGACATCCAGTTTATGTCGCGTACTTCCAGCATAGAAATTAGGAATGTTCCAGCCAAAGATAAGGAAACCCAATCGGACTTGATGGCTGTAGTAACGGGTCTCAGCGCAGCGGTGAATGTTAAAATTGAATCGAACGACCTACGAGACGTATATCGCATACCCGGCAAAAAGGGCACGAATAGAGGCATTGTCGCAGAGTTCGCCACAGTAAGCATGAAGACTAGATTACTCTCTGGAGTAAAAAGCTACAACAAGAACCAAAACTCGGAAAATAAACTAAACACCGAGATGATCGCTATACCGGGGAAACGTCAACCTGTTTACGTTGCGGAATTTTTGCCTCCTTCTACAAGGCAGACCTTTTATGTGGCACGAAATTTTGCTAAGAACAATAAATATGACTTCTGTTGGGTTGGGAATGTATTAATTCGAAAAGAAGTGGGTGCCAAGCATATACACATTCAGTCTGAAAAATGTCTCCTCAAGTTAAAACCTCGGCCTTGACTATGTAATCGTAAATTAATTTATTGTTATTTCAATTTTTTATTGTGTAAAGTAAAAGTTAGCATGTCCTTAACTTATTTTTGTAATTATCATAAACTCAAATGTATAATTTTAATCGTTGGAGATTTTTGCAAAGCGTATACTCTCACACATTTAATACTCAAATTCAAAAAAACTACGTATACATACACTTATCCATGTATGGGCACATCCTGGCCTAAACTGCAATATATTGACTTCCATCCATATCACTTGAATTTCAACATACACTTACAATTTTCGGTTGATAGGGTTGTATCCTTCTCATCGCACTTCTGTTTATTTACAGTGACAATGATTCAACGTTTCTACTGTTTTCTTGTACTCGTACCAAATGGCTAATCTGGATTTTATTAACAGTGAACTAGACTCACTAAATGTTTCTAAATCGCTTAAGTGTCATCCTGAGAGCTGCTTGCAGTTCATAAAAAACCCAAATAAAGGATTAAAAGTACTGCATCTGAACATACGAAGCATTTCTAAGAATTTCGATGAGGTTGCAGTGCTCATGCGGCGGTTGGGTTTCCAGTGTGACGTGCTTGTGCTCACTGAGTGTTGGTTAAGCAAACTTTTACACCTTCCGACCCTGGATGGCTATACATCTTATTCAACTAAAAACATATATAATCAGAATGACGGATGCGCGATTTATGTTAAATCGTGTCTTAAAGCAGAAGTAAAAGAACCACCTTTTGCTGATGCAAACTGTCTCATTTGTTGCGTAGACGACATTACAATAGTAGCCATTTATCGCTCTCCATCATTTAAAGACATAAACAATTTCGTTGATAGTCTTGATAACATTCTCAAAGTGCGCACTCCTACTGTTGTGCTGATCGGTGATGTCAACATTGACATAAAAAATGATAATAGCGATAATCACTCAGATGAGTATCTAACCTGTGCTGCCTCAAACGGGCTTCTCCCAGCCCATTTGTTTCCGACACGGCACGAAAACTGTTTGGATCATATTCTACTAAAAACAAATAAATCCGCGACATCCTTTGTTATAGAAACATCCATTACAGACCACGAACCACTTCTTCTATTTCTTCAAAGTGGGAATGTAAACATGGAGTGTCAACGCACTAAGACAGTTATAGATTACGACTCTGCCATGGAGAATATCAAAAGTTTTGACTGGTCTCCAGTGCTAGCAATCTGGGAACCAAATCAAGCCGCGGATACTTTGGTGGAAAATCTTTCATCTATTGTTAAAAGGCACACACAGGAGTATGCCGTGCCTAGGAGTAAGCGTAATTTAAAGCCCTGGGTAACGCCGGGGTTACTTCGTTGTATCCGTCACCGTGACCGCATGCATGCGAAACTCAGAGTGTCGGAAGATAATCCACTTCTAAAAATTACGTATACGCGGTATCGTAACTTCTGCAATTCCCTATTGAAGAAACTCAAACGCGCATACGAAAAGGAACAATTTAGCAAGGCGAAAAATAATGTAAGAGCTACTTGGGATGTCATTAAGAGAGTCTCAGATCTCCAAACTTGTAGCCCTCCTTCCTTTGATCTGTTACAATTGACAGAAACTCCAAAGAGTTCACTCAATTATGTCAACCACTTTTTTGCGAATATCGGCAATAATTTAGCTTCTAAAATTCCACAACCCTCGATGGGAGCCAACTTTGTGGCTGATTCCAACACTTGTGGTAATTCAATGGCTCTTCTTGAGGTAACTGAGAGTGATGTTGATTCTATCATTCTGGGGCTAAAGTCCGATTGTGCAACTGGCGTGGACTGTATACCTTCAAAAATAATAAAAGCCTCTCGATGTGTTTTGGTTCCTATTATTACACATATCTGTAATATCTCTATTAGTGCTGGTGTCTTCCCGAAGGCTTTTAAAAAAGCTCTAGTTCATCCTATCTATAAGTCTGGGCGCAAAGATGACGTAAGCAACTATCGTCCAATTTCTGTACTAACAGCTTTGTCGAAGATTTTGGAACGCATACTGAATAGAAGTCTGACCAGTTTTCTCAAAGCAAACAGTATCCTAGCCGATAACCAATATGGTTTCAGAAATGGAGTAAGTTCCGAAGACGCAGTTATGGCTTTATCGGATCACGTAGCTAGGACGCTTGACGGAAAACACAAGTGCTTGGGAATTTTTCTTGATCTAACAAAAGCGTTTGATACCGTTTCTGTACCAGCCTTATTGAGAAAAATGGAATCCATTGGAATCCGGGGTCACACCTTGAAAATCTTTGCGGACTACCTCAGCGACCGTACCCAAAAGGTGAAAATCGGGTCGCACATAAGTGAGGACCTCTCCATCACATATGGTGTTCCACAGGGCAGCATTCTGGGGCCTACCCTCTTTCTCATTTATATAAATGAGCTTTGCAAACTGCCTTTAAAAAATTGTCAGATTTTTACATACGCCGACGATACCGCCCTCGTGATAAATGGTTCTAACTGGTCTCAGACATACCATAATGCCGAAGCTGCGCTTTCTAGTGTGATGACCTGGTTGGCCTGTAACTTGCTTACTTTAAATCTTGACAAGACTGTGTACATTCCTTTCTCCATTAGGTCAAATTTGAGCCCACCAAACTCCTTTACCCTGCAAGCGCACACTTGTGTTTCACAAACGCAGTGTAGGTGCTTTTTAATCAATAAATCTTCTTCTGTACGGTACTTAGGAGTACTCATGGATCAGCATCTAAACTGGCACCCACACATAGATAAAGTTACGTCTCGAATTCGTAAACTCGTCTATGTTTTCAAGAAACTTAGAAACTCTGCTGACCATGATACGCTTAAATTAGTGTATTTTGCTTTGTGTCAGTCCGTCCTATCATACTGCTTACCTGTGTGGGGAGGCGCCACGAAAAACTGCTTCATCCGTTTAGAGAGGGCACAGAGAGCTGTGCTGAAGGTGATGCTATTTCGACCCCGACGATATCCCACTGTACAGCTATATGCTGACTGCAATGTACTTACAGTCAGGCAACTCTATGTGCTCCTTTCGACTCTACGCAAACACTCTACACGTCCCCCAATGGAGCCGACTGGTAGACACAAGCATAACGTTTTCTCTTGTGAACGTCATAGAACGGCCTTCGCAAAGCATCAATTCTATGTTGTTAGCAGTAAATTGTACAACTCCCTAAACAAAAAGCTAAAAATATATTCGTACACAAAAACAGAATGCAAAAATAAACTTAAAGATTATCTCCTAACCCTTACTTTTAATCGCACGGAGGACCTTCTGCTGGGCAATTTACACTGATGCATACAAAACACCCTTATACTTACACTATCACACACAATCATATTTTACGCTTTATGATATCTTTGCAATGATATTTTGTTAGAAATTTTAAATAAATTTAATTGAATTGACATTTTTAATCTTATTGTTGATTTGAGTTTATTATTATTTTAATTTTATTATTATTTAATTTGATTTTTATTATTATTTTAATTTTATTATTATTTAATTTGATTTTTATTATTATTTTTTTTCTTCAATTTAAATCATATTTTTCTGTACCATAATTTATTGTACGATGGCTGCCGACTGATTTATCTGGCTTATTTTATTTGATTTGTTGCTACTAGGATCTCTGACTCCTAAGCCACAGGGACATACACCTAGTTTGGGAGTCAGTGCGTTAAAGCATAGGTAACCTTAATTATTATAAGCTTTTGTATAATGAATGTCTATGAATTTTGTAATGAGAGGCTTATGGTGAAAATAAATTATTATTATTATTTTCATTTTCAATATTTATCTCAGGACCCTGAGGTCCTGGACCTTTGGAAGGCGTACGAGGAGCCGAAGCCAACTCGCAGAGGCCCTTTAGATAATTATAATGGAACATGATACCAACCGACGATTATCCCTATACGCGCTATGCTAGTGCACCCAAGGACAACCCCCGGTTGTTGAAATACTATTGCGACATATGGAGAACAAAGATAATAGGGCTATGGTTTTTGGAGTCTTAAGTGGACTGGTAACATGGAACTATGTTAAGACTATGGCCCCTGCCTGAACAACGTTATTAATATCCATCGAAAAAAGGCAGGGGGTGACTTGCACACTCAATAAATGGGCCCCCAAAAAACGGCCGCTAGCACGAAGTGACGTAGCAACAAGAGGGCAACATATCCTGAGGTGCTTGAGGAGTGGAGAGGTATACCACGGCTATCAGGACAATCCCGGAAGTACGGTCAAGATCCCTACCAGCACCTTACTGGATTATACATCCTTCTCCCGAGCACGTTTGCTCTTGCGAATCTCCACTCAAGCCAGCCAATAAAGGCAAGAGAGAGGTGGGAGCTCAGTTCCTCGTCAGTGTTCACTACGGCCGGCCAATAAAGGCAAGCCGGAGATGAAGAACAAGAATTCTCCCGGGAGATCGGGTCCGTGGGGTCGCTAATGCCCAACAGTTCGCCACAAAACTGCACTGCGGATTGTATCTCTCTTAGTCTGGCCCCTCACCCTAGGCATATTACGGCAAAGCAAACTTCACCGATACAGACCTAGGGTATATTGGAGCACGCAAGCCCCACCACGACGTCAACGTAGAGATACGGCGATGGGGTATTATTATTATTATTATTATTAATGTGTAACACAATAAATTAAGTAAGATAATGTTCGTACAACGTGATGCCCTCAAGGCTTTTCCGATCAAGATAGTGAGAAAGTACTAAACTCTTTTTTACATCAGTAATTAATTACACAATACAGGTAGGGTTGCCTTTTTGATGAAAAATAACGTATAACAATTTTGAATTTTTTAGTAGAGAAAATTAAAAAAATACAAATTCTTTTTTATTTATTTATTTCTTCTCTTGTAGACAATTTTTGATGCGATTCTAGCACACACTAGGAGTTTTTCATTAGATACCCTTACATTTTTCAAACATATTCGTGTTTCAACGTAGAAGCATTGATTTTACTTGAGTAATTATTCATATTAGTGTTTCATTTTACTCATGACAGTAAACATTGAAAATAGAGTATTTTCATACACTTTATTTTTATGAAAAAGTATAAAAACCTATATTTTCCAAAAATAAAGTAGCATAGCATAGCGTAATCAGCATTTTAATATTTCCACTGCTGGGACTCAGGCATCTGGGGGAGTCCGTAATCCACCACGCGGGCCCAGTGCGGGTTGGTGAAAATCACATGTCTTCGAATTTTCGGTTCTAGGACATGCCGGTTTCCTCATGATGTTTTCCTTCACCGTTTTGAGATTAGTGATAATACACAAAGTAATGCGCCTGGCTGGGTTTGAACCACAACCCACGACTTCGTAAGTCGGGGCCATTACCACTCGGCCACCACTGCTCTCAAAAATAAAGTAAGAAACGTTATTATTATAAAGTATAGTTGGCAACCCTAAATACAGGGCTCTGACGTAATCAATCTAAGATAGCAGACAACAGTTACGATGACAAAACAATGAAGAGGTATGAATTAGTGAACTTTTTCGTATTGTTTTTAGAGGAAAAGTTAATTAACTATTTTCTTGTTGATGTTCTGTTGATTCGATTCTTGTTTCTCATATTGCAACGTTGATTGATACATTTTTAATCGATTTCAAATACGTTTCTTAATTTTTGACGCACAATTTGTTTTCTTTTTCTACTTTTATTGGGCAGGTATTGCAGCAAACTTTATAATGACAAAAAAAGGGGCGGCATATTTGGCGTTGTACTAAAGGAGGAGGGTTGATATGGAGCGCTTGTTTCAGAAATAATAAATAAAAATTGAAAAAAAAAAAAAAACAACAAAAAATGTACAAGAAACAAAATATGAAACACTCTCATAATTGCTTTGACTTACTATATTATACAACATTATTTTAAGTATTATATGTGAAACCTGAATACAGTTTGTTCAGAATCAGTAACTGAAGCGATTACAATAATTTTTACACCATGTTATATATTTTTCAAAAAATATTTAAAACAGGTCACAAGTTGGAAACCACTGACACTAAGTACAACACAGGTCACGGCAGGTATAGCGGACATTAAACACTAGCGCACATCTAGATGCGGAGTAAAACAACCCCTCAGTTGCCCGGGTGGCCCAGTGACCATGTATTTATGCGGCCAACCAGGTAACTTAACAAGCTTATAACTTCGTGATTTTTCATCGTACAGTTATGAAATTTTATACACAGATTCTTTACATGAAAGTACTAGACACGTGTTTCGGGTTTTGCATATACTAACAATAATGTTGTATATCAAGTAAAAATATATATCTTTAACTATACAAATGCATTTAAAAATAGTCGGAAATAGAAACTTTTACTTTTTGAGTGTGTGAGGGGCGAAAAATGCCTCTCATTAAGCCTCCTCTTTTCGTAATCATTCGTGTATTTGTCTGTTAATTTTTTAGGGTTTCGTACCTAAAAACGAAAAACCGAACCCTTTGTTATCCGTCCGTCCGTCTGCTGTCAAGACCCCTTATCTCAGAAACGCGTGGAAGTATCGAATTGAAATTAAAACCATACACTAAGGATCTGCGGTCCATTGAAGCTGTGAAAAAATCAAACTAAGTTATCGAAAAAAAAAGATATGGCCGTTTATGTTGCAAAAAACGTGCATTTCGACACTCTCAAAGGAATCAAAATTCATAGGGTACTTCCCGTTGACCCAGAATCCTGAAATTTGGCATAAAGCAAGGTCTTATAGTATAGTAGTCTGTAAATTAGTAGTTACGTCACAAAAAAAAAACTTTTTCTAGAATTCGGAAAAATCTTTTCGTAACTCAATTCGGGAATCGAACTGTTTTCAAAGGTAAGTTTGTGCGGAACCCTCAGTACGCTATTCCAACACGCACTTGCCCTGTTTTTTTTTTTTTTAATATGGATAAGCTCGCGTTTGACCACTATCTCACGTGATGGTAAGCGATGATGAGGCCGACGATGGAGCACGCTTGCCTAGAAGCAGCCTATTCACTCTTGACTTAAAGACCCCAAGGTTATAGCTATCAGCTTTTTTAAGAAATTCGTAGAAAAAGTGAGTTGAAAGCTTCACTGACTTTTTAAGGCTTCGTCAAACTTAATGACAATAGCGTTTCTAATAACATGTTTAAGTTAATGGCTTATTAGGGCCCTGCGTTGGCGTTAGAACGCCATGCTGTTATTAGCTACACAATCGTGTCATTCCGACCTACACGGCTTCGGTAATTTAGCTCTTAGCTATAATAGCTGTTCTGAAACCTTCGCAAATAACTTAGGAATAGCTTTCCCTTTTGTTATTAGCATATACATACAATATCAACTAGCCAAGAGAGCTAGTACGTGACTTAAAAAAAAAATCATCGCGTTGATGTTGTTGTTCTTGTTGTTGGTTTCATGTTGTTGTTGTGTTGTTGTTGTTCATGTTATGTTGTTTTGTTGTTGTTGTTATGTTGTGTCATCATGTTTTATCTCATGCTAGGCCCTTTTTTCTTGTGCTGGATTCTAGATTTATTATTATTATATATTGTTTGTCTGCTATAGATAAATGCATAACGGAGCATCGGGCGTATGTATGAATGGTTAAATAGTGCTTTTATTACACACTTTTTTAGTAGTTTAATTGATTTGTGTATATGTTTAGTATATTTTATTTTATTATTTTGTTCTATAAATATTATCTTATTTGTTTCTGTGTTCCGTGAGTGTGTCCGTGGTATCACCAGGCCCTATCAGAATACCAGCGCTGCGTTATTTTTACTTTTTAGTTAAATATCGCAGCATATGCTGAGATAGGAGCCTTTTTGACCTCGCACAGGTCTTTTATTTTTATTTTTTAATATTGTTTTTTCTATTATTTTTAAGTTAAGTATTTATAGATTAAGTAGTTACTTTTTATTTTATTGTTGTTTGTCCTGTGCGAGTCTCAAATAAATGTTTTCTTTCTTTCTTTCTTTTCTTTCTTTCTTTTATTATGAGCCTGTTGTGTCTCATTTCTGAGTTAAGGCCTCCCTTTCATTCTTCCACTCTTCTCTGTCCTTAATCACTTCTGGTCAATCTTTTAGGTAGGATTCCAAAACGTCACGCCATCTCCTTCTGGGCCTACCGCGTCGCCGGCTCCTGCCCCCCAAGCCAAGTTACAACCGTTTCGTTTCGATTCTCTTTTCGTCGATCGCATCGAGTAAGCCACGCCTCCAATTCCTTTATTCTGACGTCATCTCAACGCTCAGTCACGTGGTCAGAACAAAGGAATAGGAGGCGAAAATAGAATCGAAACGAAACGGTTGTAACTTGGCTAGGGGGGTTGGTGTATGGGATCCAGGCAGATATGGCCCACCCAGTTCCTTTTTAGTTTTACGGCCGAGTTGCCTACGTCTGCGATTTGATTTTTGGGACGAAGTATGCTGTTCCTAACGCGGTCTATTCTTTTGACCCTGGCAATACTTCCTTCCATTGCTCGCTGGCAGATCCCGAGTGCGGATTCTAGATCATAGTTAATTTTTTTACGAGGATTCAGTAATCAAATAATTTCTCCCGCTAGTGATTAGAACCCACTCAGTTGCCCTTTGCGTTCCATTACCACGGTGTCTCTTTCAAAAATTCTAGTGGCCCTAAAGGGTTTCGATCCTACTGGGCTCCTACGGGTTTATTGACTGCAGGCCTAGCCAAGTTCTAACCGTTTCGTTTCGAATCTTTTTCTACAGTCGGTAACGCCTCCGATTCCTTTGTTCTGACCATGTGACTTAACGTTGAGATGATGTCATTCTGATGATTGTAGATTGTAAACTTGGCTAAGCCCTCTGGCTATTTTGGATATTACTTTTTACTAATATTTGAATATTGAAAATTGTACACCAATCCAACTAGATGGCTATTACCATTATAAAATTCATTGATTGTTCTAAAGTTAGATACTACCATATTTCCAAAGAGAATGCGGATTACAAAGATAATCGTAAAACAAAAAAGAACTAGCTCTATTAACCTGATTTTCCACGGTCCATCGCTCGATACAGCAACCACGATTAGAAGTTGGTAATTTGATGGAATTGTTTCTATTATTACGGTACCTATGTGATGGCCGTTATTACTTTTAATATCGTGTGTGTTTTAGCGGTAAATTTAATAAATGAATGGACAGGTGGAATGATGAATTAGAATGCCACCTTCTCTTACTATATAGGGTGACTGGTAATTAGTGTACGATACTTAAACACGTGATTGTGCTCATGATAACCAACAACTTTTACTATGGGAACAAACCTGAAATCGCGAAAAAAAATCAGCTGTTCAGTACAGTTATGTTTGCCTAATGTACTGAATAGCTGATATTTTTTTCGAGATTTCGGCTTTGCTCCCATACTAAAAATTGTTTGTTATCATGAGCACAATCACGTGTTTAAGTATCGTACACTAATTACCAGTCACCCTATATGTAAGTGGTGAAAAAGGGACATAGAATGTGAGGTTATGTGATACGGTTTTTTTTTTAAGGTGCATCTAATGACTTCTCCCGCCCTAGGGTGGAGCGAGAGGAGCGTGTCAGACTTTTACTGACTAAAACCACACCTATGTTCCTTCAGTTGCTATTTGCGTTCTAGGACCACTGGTATCCCTTACACACTTTTCCCCATGGTTCTAGCAGGCATCGACTCTGCTGGAACCGGTTTGCTGGCATTTCTTTGAGGCGCACGTGGAACACTCGGGATCAGCCCTTATAGGGCGACCGGACGGCGAGCTACCCATTACTCGTCGTCCGCAAACCCGCGCCAAAGATCGCTCTGTGATTCCCGACGCCCAGGATTTCTTTGGTCGCGACGGCAGGGGCGTGAGGTTGTATGTTCCCTCACCCTTGCGGTCGCTTCCTTCGCTAGCATTACTGCTTCGCAGCAGTATGCAATTGCATTCCATTCTGACTTCATCTCAACGCTCAGTCACGTGGTCAGAACAAAGGAATCGGAGGCGTGGCCTACTCGAGGCGTTCGACGCAGGAGAATCGAAACGGTCGTAACTTGACTAGAGGGGCAGGCGCAGCACCAACAGCCCCCCTAGCCAAGTTGCAAACGATAAACGTGAACGCTTAGTAATCTCCAATAGATTTTCAACTTTATGTTATTGGATATAAAGTTGAAAATCTATTGAAAATTACATAGTGTTTTCGTTCGTTCCGGTCGCTAACGCTCAGTAGTCTTTAATAGATTTTCAACTTTATGTTCTTAGGTATAAAGTTGAAAATCTATTGAAGATTACTAAGCGATCACGTTTATCGTTTGCAACTTGGCTAGGGGGGCAGCTTTACCTGCCTTCCGAGACACGGGGGTAATCATTCCACCAACTTCCAAACTCCGGGCTGCTATAAAGTTAATTTTATTTTTCGATCACTATCACAGTTAAAAAAACAGGGCAAGTAATAATAATAATAATATTCCACAACTATCACACAACGCCGTCTGGTCCCAAGCTAAGCAGAGCTTGTGTTATGGGTACTAGACAACTGATAAACATACTTATATATTTCTAAATACATAATAGATAAATTACACCCAGACACAGAACAAATGATCGTGCTCATCGCACAAACATTTGTCCTGGGTGGGAATCGAACCCACGACCTCCGGCATAGCAGTCAGGGCCACTAACCACTTGACCAACAGGCCAGTCAAAAGTGATAGTCAAACTCGCGCACTGAGGGTTCCGCACAAACTTACCTATGAAAACAGTTCGATTCCCGAATTGAGTTACGAAGATTTTTTTTTATAAAAAGTTTTTTTGTGACGTAACTACAAATTTACAGTTTTCAAATTTATTCCTGTAGCTATTCTATAAGGCCAGGCTTTATGCCAAATTTCAGGATTCTGGGTCAACGGAAAGTACCCTATGAATTTTGTTTCCTTTGAGAGTGTTGAAATGTACTTACTGTTTTTTGCGACATAAACGACCGTATCTTTTTTTCCGTTAATTTAGAAGTTTGATTTTTTCACAGCTTCAAGGGATCGCAGATTTGAGTATATGGTTTTAATTTCAGCTTGATGCCTCCACGCGTTTCTGAGATAAAGGATCTTGACAGACAGACAGACGGACAACAAAGTGATCCGGGTGTGTGATAAGGGTTCCGTTTTTTTCCTTTTGAAGTACGGAACCCTAATAAAAGCACATCAAACGTGATGATCAAATCGGTGCATCATCTAACGGTGTCCCAACCGGGGCTCGCCAAATGCTAATAGGTACAAGACAACTGTAGTGTATAATTTGATTTTGTTTTTCGTGCTGCTCCAATGCGGTTTCTGGGTGATCGCTCGTAGAACACCACCGTACAACATTTAGTTTTAAATTTAGGAAGATTCAAGTCGGTTTTATTTTTTTTTTAGGTGGGAAAATCATCTTATGATAAATCACGCTCTTGGGCGGAGCGCGAGATAGTGTCAGACTTTTACTGACTAAAAACCCAATCCTGTTCCTTCGTTGCCTTCGTCCCAGGGCCCCGGGTTTCGTTTTCACACTACCCGTGGCCCAGTAGGCAAGACTGAAGACGGTAGGTTTTTTATATCCACGATATATCTTGTCTGTCAATCAACGCAATGCGTAATTACAAACGTTGATCCCCAGAAACCGCGAGTAACTACGATACAACATACAAATTATGAAGTAAAGACAATTACAGGTTGCCAAATTCCTAATGTCATTGACAAACGTGTTGGTTGCTAGCAACCAATTATAATGATCCCAAGGCCGGTTGCCCAATCTCACGTGAGATATTTTTTATTAGCTCGATTTTCACCGTTGTTCTGGGTTTATGGTTGTTTAAATATTAGCTGTGTTGTTAGTAATTAAGTTGTGTAAATAACCATCTTTGTTTTATTGTTGTAATAAGCTTGTTTGCAATGAAAGAAGTGATGATAAGAGTCATTATGACCACTCTTTTGAGTGAAATATTGAACTACAAACAACAAATTAGATTGCGTAAGGTGGGATGTTTACTAGTTTAAATTGTTTCTGTACAAGCTCGTTAACACATTGAATGGTAAGAATTTACAACGCAAATTCAGTACCCACCATAGACGATCAACCTCTCGCGCCGAGCCCTGGTACAGGCCATGGTCCGGAGCGAGGAGGAATGGCAGGCGATCGCTTCCTTCTGCGAAGCAGTAATGCTAACGAAGGAGGCGGCCGCACGTGTGAGGGAACGGACTTCCAGCATCCGGGATCCCAACCCCGATTTCCAGCCACCACACCGTAGGTATATTGAAAAAGAATTATGCAAATAGATCCAGGCATCTTAGAATGAATAATCGGGGAACATATAAAACGTAAGATTCTGACGAATTGAGAACCTTCTCCTTTTTAACCGACTTCAAAAAAGGAGGAGGTTATCAATTCGGTTGTATTTTTTTTTTTTTTTTTTTTTTTATCATTATTTTTTTTTTTTTATGTTTGTTACCTCAGAACTCCGTCGTTTATGGACCGATTTGCAAAATTTTTTTTTCCCTTCATAGCATTTACAGTCAAAAAGTAACATTTGATGAAGTGGAACTGATGAAGAAGACCAGAAATGGTCAACGGAACTTCATACTCAAATAGATATCACAATGAAGATAGTTAAGCGACTATGACAATACAAATAAATGAATGATTCTGAATAGTTACGTTGAAAATGGTATCATCGAAGTGATCTGATGATGATGATGGAGCCGGAAGGTAGGCACTGGAACTCCGTAATTAATCAATGTAACCTAGCCGTGTTTGGACTTATTAGAATTGTCATGAGATGCACTTTGGCTATAAGGTACCACGGAATAAAGATAAAAACTTTTTAGAAAAAAAAAATAACCGACTTCACTAAAAAAAACACTAAAAGGATCAAAATAACTTTAATTTCGGATGTCGGTGTTTCTCGGTATTGTTTGTTTCTTATTTAACACCGACTTCCGAAATTAAAGTTATTTTGATCCTTTTAGTGTTTTTTTTAGTGAAGTCGGTTATTTTTTTTTTCTAAAAAGTTTTTATTTCACACTTTTTAGTTGCGATACACTTATAAACAGAGTGCCTATTTCTAATGACAATTCCAATTAACCCAAATACTGCTAGGTTACATTGTTTTATTATAAAGTTGCTGTGCCTACCTTCCTCCTTCCGGCTGCATCATCAGATCAGTTCGATAGTACCTTATAGCCAAAGAGCATCTCACGACAATTCTAATAAGCCCAAACACGGCTAGGATACATTGATTAATTACGGAGTTCCTGTGCCTACCTTCCGGCTCCATCATCAGATCAGTTCGATAGTACCTTATAGCCAAAGTGCATCTCATGACAATTCTAATGAGTCCAAACACGGCTAGGTTACATTGATTAATTACGGAGTTCCAGTGCCTACCTTCCGGCTCCATCATCATCATCAGATCACTTCGATGATACCATTTTCAACGTAACTATTCAGAATCATTCATTTATTTGTATTGTCATAGTCGCTTAACTATATCTTCAATGTGATATCTATTTGAGTATGAAGTTCCGTTGACCATTTCTGGTCTTCTTCATCAGTTCCACTTCATCAAATGTTACTTTTTGACTGTAAATGCTTAAGTTCTTGATGAAAATACTAAAATTACCATAGGGTTGCCTATAATTTTTGAGGAGTTCCCTCGATTCCTCATGGATTCCATCATCAGAACTGGATTTTGAAAAAAATGGGACCAATCTGGAAGCATATCCTATAAAGGGAAAAAAAAATTTTGCAAATCGGTCCATAAACGACGGAGTTCTGAGGTAACAAACATAAAAAAAAAAAATAATGATAAAAAAAAAAAAAAAAAAAAAAAAAAAAAAAAAAATACAACCGAATTGAGAACCTCCTCCTTTTTTTTGAAGTCGGTTAAAAAGTAGTAAGGTACTATCGAACTGATCTGATGATGGAGCCGGAAGGTAGGCACAGGAACTCCGTAATTAATCAATGTATCCTAGCCGTGTTTGGGCTTATTAGAATTGTCGTGAGATGCTCTTTGGCTATAAGGTACTATCGAACTGATCTGATGATGGAGCCGGAAGGAGGAAAGTCGACACAGGAACTTTATAATAAAACAATGTAACCTAGCAATATTTGGGTTAATTGGAATTGTCATGAGAAATAGGCACTCTGTTTATAAGTCTATCGCAACTAAAAAGTGTGAAATAAAAACTTTTTACAAAAAAAAAATAACCGACTTCACTAAAAAAAAACACTAAAAGGATCAAAATAACTTTAATTTTGGAAGTCGGTGTTAAATAAGAAACAAACAATACCGAGAAACACCGACTTCCAAAATTAAAGTTATTTTGATCCTTTTAGTGTTTTTTTTTAGTGAAGTCGGTTATTTTTTTTTTTGTAAAAAGTTTTTTTTGAAGTCAGTTGTAAAGTGCAACGTTTTTAGGGTTCCGTAGCCAAATGGCAAAAAACGGAACCCTTATGGAATTGTCATGTCTGTCTGTCCGTCCGTATGTCACAGCCACTTTTTTCCGAAACTATAAGGACTATACTGTTGAAACTTGGTAAGTAGATGTATTCTGTGAACCGTATTGAGATTTTCACACAAAAATAGAAAAAAAACAATAAATTTTGGGGGTTCCGCATACTTAGGACTGAAACTCAAATTTCTTTTTTTATCAAACCCATACGTGTGGGGTATCTATAGATAGGTCTTCAAAAATGATATTGAGGTTTCTATTATCATTTTTTTCTAAACTGAATAGTTTGCGCGAGAGACACTTCCAAACTGGTAAAATGTGTCCCCCTCCCCCCTTGTAACTTCTAAAATAAGAGAATTAGTTTGAACGAGATCTAGTAAGTAGTTTTTTTTTAATACGTCATAAATAGTAAACCGCAATTTACCTACTTTCAAGTTTGTACGGAACCCTCAGTGCGCGAGTCCGACTCGCACTTGTTTTTAACAAGTTTTTTAAACTTGTTATACGAAGGGCTCCACTTTGTCTATTATACCACTTAAACCGCTAAATAGTATCATTTAACAGCATTACAAATGCCTACAACCCACCTATTAGGTAACACGTTGCGTCCACACAAAACATTGCCGAGGAATCTGCCAACTGTCCGCCTTTGTATTCGATCAACGGATGCTAATAGCCATGTGTGCTGAATGCCAAAATTTGACGAGCTTTATTAAAACAGGGCAAATCGAAAGACGTGGATGAAATAAAAAATTGATATCTTGCTGTTGTAAGTTAGTCTTATAAAAAATTGAAGGCTTTATTTTATTTTATTTGTACAGCTAACATGTAATATAATTTATAATAATAATATAAAGAGAAAAGATTTGTGTTGTTGTATGTTAGTTAGTTTATAATGAATAAACTTAAAATTTCTGAACCAATTTTAAAAGTATTTATTCTCAATCATTTTAATAAAAACACCTAACTAATTAAAACTATATATACACTAAAGGCAAAAACTACTAGCTAAAATATGGCGTCATAAAATTCCTCCGCATCGCTGTCGACTGGAAGTGTGCCCAAAAGGCTGGCAGCATTGCCACGTTGTATGGCAATGCTTAATCTCTGACCGAGGTAAAAGCCAGCCCTTGGGTCACGCGCGTCACGGTTATTTTAAAAGTTGTTTCATCACTAGAATTTTACTTTACCACTTTTTCACAATTTTTTTTAAAATTAATTTTAATTAATTGATATAAACTAGTGCTTGACTGCGATCCCACCTGATGGTAAGCAGTAAGGCAATCGTTGATAGTGAGGCGTACTAATTTATTAAGAGCCTATTCACTCTAGCCTTGAAGACATCTACTCGTAAATTATAATCGGACGGGAAAACCTTAGCAGGCAGATTATTCCAGTCCCTCGATGTACGCGGTATAAACGACGATGCGAAACGCTTGGTCCGGACCGTAGAGGTTTCAACAACTAAATGACATAGGCTAAAAATTTTCTAGTTTCACGCTCGCGAAGCCGCTGGCAGAAGCTACTATCGAATATAACATCAGGGTAGATCATGAAGGACTGCGGGATTGTTCGAAAAAGTCACAGCGGGCCTAGGACGCAAAAAGTCACCGCGGCCCTGGAACGCAAAGAATCACCGTGATTCTGGAACATCTTTATGATCCTGGAACAACCTTATGATCCAGGATCACGGTGATTCTTTGCGACTCTGTAGTCACCGTGATCCTGGAACATAAAGAGTCACCGTGATCCTGAAACACAAAGAGTCACCGCTGCCCTAGAACACAAAGAGTCACCGAGGTTCAGGAACGCAAACAGTCACCGCTGCCCTAGAACGCAAATAGCAACAGAAGGAACTCGGGTGGGTTTCAGTCCGTAAAAGGCTCGAAAGCCGAAGGTCGAAGCCGAGGTTCGAAGGGTCGAAGCCTACTGGGGCCAAGGGTATGATTCTGAAAGGAAGACTCGGCCTTGGTATGAAAGGCAGCGAAGGAACAGGAGTGGGTTTTTAGTCAGTAAAAGTCTGACACTATCTCCCGCCCCGCCCAAGAGCGGGGGATGTCATAAGATGATATTCCCACCGAAAAAAAAAGTCTGTAAAAGGCCGAGGATCCCTCTCGTTCCTCCCAGAGCCGGAGAAGTTATTTGAAAATTTGCCAACCTCAAAGAAAGGCACATCATGCTTCACATGAAACATCCACGAAATGTGTTTTCTACTTATAATTCAGCTCAAGTTTGAAGAGTTGACTTAGAGATAAAATGCTCGTAAATGATCCGTTACCAACTTATGTAAGAATTCAAAGCTACGTAGAAGGAATTACAATATGATTTAGGTATTTTTGTTTACCTCTACGGTCCTGACTAAGCGTTTTGCCTCGTCGTTTATACCGAACATCAAACAACCTGACATCGAAGGACTGGAACAATTTGCCTGTTGCGATCTTCCCGTCCGATTATAATTTAGGTGTCTTCAAGGCTCCTAATAAACTAGTGCGCCTCACCATCAACGATTGCATTACTGCTTGCCATCAAGTGGGGTCGTAGTTCAAGCACTAGTTTAAATCAATAAAAAATTGTTGCTAATCGCATTCTTAGGCTTACTTCTAGAGTATTCTCGTCACACCACACATCCATCGACCGATGACCCGGTGAGAGTCGCGGGAATACGATGGATGCAAGACGCACAGGACCGTGCGTTGTGGCGTCACTTGGGGGAAGCCTATGTCCAACAGTGGACGTCTTACGGATGTAATCAAATCAAATCAAAATCTTTATTTCTTAACAAAATAGTTTACATTAGTAGATGATTGGAGCCACCTTTTAAGCATGTAATGCCAGTATTAGGAGACTTTGCTCTTCCACATCAATATACAATTATATATATACATATTTTTTAATAATTACGATATAACGCATGCTTGTTTGTTTGCGTGTGTGTGAGGGTGTGTTTGTATGTGGGTTTGTGTGTGATGGTGCGTGTGTGTGTGTGTGTGTTTGTGCATGAGTATGTGGGTGTTTGAGTGAAAATGTATGTTCGTGTTTTATATTATTTGTTGTAAAAGGGCCTCAGTGTCTGTAATAATGATGATGATGATGATGACAAGTCCACCTCTTCATTCTAGATGACTACATGCAGTAATTACTTATGCAATAAAGATGCATCTGCGGTAGATGTATAATTAATTAGCTTTGTAGATCTGTGTCAAAATCTCTAGACAGTTATGAAACTTCGAGCGGCATTCGTTAATATTATATTTATGTTTGTAGATTTTGTTATAGATATATAGTTCTCTATTAATTAAGCTCAAGAAAAAATGATTTACTATATAATGTTTTATGTTTTGCGAAAGATAGAAGGAGTGTAGCTAGGTCTTCGCTTATTCGTAGGTCAAAAATACTTGATGTTCTCTCAACCTATAATAATAATCTCCTATAATTTAGGTGTCTTCAAGGTCAGAGTGAATAGGCTCTTAATAAACTAGTGCTCCTCACCATCAATGATTGCATCACTGCTTACCATCAGGCGGGATCGCAATCAAGCACTGGTTTATATCAATTTAAAAAAAAAATCTTAGTTAGGTTTTCGTCGTAATTATTATATTTTAAGTTCTCATAATGATTTGATATTTTTTTATGTATCTCTTTTATAATTTTAGCATACATATGTATTTTATTATTATAAATAGCTTTTTTTTTTATGTTTGAAGTAAGTATCTGTTATTTGTTTATTGTGCCAACTTAACACAGTGTTGTCTTTTTTAACCCAAAGGTTGACTGGTAGAGAATGCCTTGTTGCATTAAGACCGCCTATGTACCACTACTGTACATGAAGTTTAAATAAATAAATAAAAATGAATAAGTAACTTGAAAGTTACATATAAGTATTACCATAGCTGTCCCCAGCGCAGCGTTTTTAACCGACTTCAAAAAAAAGGAGGAGGTTCTCAATTCGGTTGTATTTTTTTTTTTTTTTTTTTTTTTTTTTTTTTTTATCATTATTTTTTTTTTTTATGTTTGTTACCTCAGAACTCCGTCGTTTATGGACCGATTTGCAAAATTTTTTTTTCCCTTTATAGGATATGCTTCCAGATTGGTCCCATTTTTTTCAAAATCCAGTTCTGATGATGGAATCCATGAGGAATCGAGGGAACTCCTCAAAAATTATAGGCAACCCTATGGTAATTTTAGTATTTTCATCAAGAACTTAAGCATTTACAGTCAAAAAGTAACATTTGATGAAGTGGAACTGATGAAGAAGACCAGAAATGGTCAACGGAACTTCATACTCAAATAGATATCACATTGAAGATATAGTTAAGCGACTATGACAATACAAATAAATGAATGATTCTGAATAGTTACGTTGAAAATGGTATCATCGAAGTGATCTGATGATGATGATGGAGCCGGAAGGTAGGCACTGGAACTCCGTAATTAATCAATGTAACCTAGCCGTGTTTGGACTCATTAGAATTGTCATGAGATGCACTTTGGCTATAAGGTACTATCGAACTGATCTGATGATGGAGCCGGAAGGTAGGCACAGGAACTCCGTAATTAATCAATGTATCCTAGCCGTGTTTGGGCTTATTAGAATTGTCGTGAGATGCTCTTTGGCTATAAGGTACTATCGAACTGATCTGATGATGCAGCCGGAAGGAGGAAGGTAGGCACAGCAACTTTATAATAAAACAATGTAACCTAGCAGTATTTGGGTTAATTGGAATTGTCATTAGAAATAGGCACTCTGTTTATAAGTGTATCGCAACTAAAAAGTGTGAAATAAAAACTTTTTAGAAAAAAAAAATAACCGACTTCACTAAAAAAAACACTAAAAGGATCAAAATAACTTTAATTTCGGAAGTCGGTGTTAAATAAGAAACAAACAATACCGAGAAACACCGACATCCGAAATTAAAGTTATTTTGATCCTTTTAGTGTTTTTTTTAGTGAAGTCGGTTATTTTTTTTTTCTAAAAAGTTTTTATTAACCGCATATTTGGTTACTCTCGGCTACTATTCGTCATAGCGTGATAAAGGTACTCGTACATAGCCTATGACCTTCCTTGATTTCCAACATTAAAAGATTTTGAACCTGTAGTTTCTGAAATTAGCGCGTTCAATCAAACTCTTCAGCTTTGTAATATATCTATATATAAAAGCGAAATACCACTCACTGATTAATCACGAAATCTCAGAAACTATAACACCTACAAACTTAAAATTTGGCAGGTAGGTTCCTTATAGGGTGTAAACATCCGTTACGAACGGATTTTACGAAACACCAACGAAACCCGGGGCCCTGGGACGAAGGCAACGAAGGAACAGGAGTGGGTTTTTAGTCAGTAAAAGTCTGACACTATCTCCCGCTCCGCCCAAAAGCGGGATTTGTCATTAGATGATTTGCCCACCTAAAAAAAAAAACCCCTAAGGGGGTAAAACGGGGGTTGGAAGATTGTATGGAGAAACCTATTTTCAAGCGGGCGAGGAAGCTGGCATAAGCTAGTAATTTATATGCACAAACGCGTATAAAACAGAATTCATTAAGATAACATCATCACCGGTAGGTATCTACATGATAGACATCCCACCCGTGCATACAGCCAAGGAGTAGAATTCCCTACCGGAGTCTGTGTTTCCTGATAGCTACAACCTGGGGGACTTTAAGTCAAGAGTCAATAGGTTACTTCCTTCCCGTCGCTTTCCATCAGGTAAGATAGTGGTCGATCGCGAGCGTATAAATGGTAAAAAAGCATCGAAGGACTGGAACAATTTGCCTGCTGCGGTCTTCTCATCCAACTATAATTTAGGTGCCTTCAAGGCTAGAGTGAATAGGCTCTTAATAAACTAGTGCGCCTCACCATCAATGATTGCATCACTGCTTACCATCAGGTGGGATCGCAGTCAAGTACTGGTTTATATCAATTAAAAAAAAAGAGCATATAGGACCAATTCTTTCATTCTTATACAATCATCACAAAACTTATACTTAACGTAAAAGTACGGCATTATTATAAAATAATAAACAATCAAGAAATAACAGCGCTAATTGTCAAACAATTAATTATAAGTTGACTGCCATTGCGTCACCGGTACCTTACCAGTATTGGTGACTGTAACGGCACGAGTGCGGCAATTTTATAAAATTTCTCCTTTGTTTGTTGCAGTCCCCCAACAATGACATAAGCCCACAAGATGGCGCTACGGTTAAAGAAAGACATAAAGAAGGCGTCGTACTACGTGTGGTTCCTGGGTGCGCAGGAGTCTCGCGGTCTGCGCGGCGAGGAGTTTGCTCTGCCTGCCATCAGAATCTTGGAAGAGAGGGCACGGGATTTGGAGCCATTTAAAGTTACTCTACAGGTTGGTATTGCTTTTTTTTACTAGTATTTAAAAAATATTAGTGAAAAGAGTGTGTTAGGATTGCAGCAGTTTATGACTGTATGTATTTTTTTTTTTTAATAAAAAGTTACCCCTCTCTTGGAACTATTCCTGTATGACCCCATACATATAATATATATTAAAAAATCATACAATCATGGGTCATAAAACTTTTAACATCCTTTGAACGAACCGTATTTTGAGGATTTTACAATAATATTCAATATTCATTTTGATTATAATTTATGCCAAGTTCCAAGTTTATTAACCCAAGGAATAAGATTCTCCTATGTAACCGTTAACACTGTAGCGACATCTATGGCGTCACATAAGAACTAATCCAGCATCACGCAATTAAAGTTCTCCGCGCGATTAGAACATATAGAACAGCCCGAAATCATCTATCGGGCAGTTGCCCACCAGACATAACACCCGTCTGGCCGGAGGATACTCCATTTTCAACAGAGGTTTGCGGGACTTTACACTCGGTTCCGCTTACCCCCATAACACCACTTAATCGTTTTTAAGGATAGTACAAAATAACAGATTTTCAGAGGTGTTTACTATCCAGTAAAAACCTCTGAAAATCTGCTAGTTTTAGTACACAGTTTTATGTTTTGATTTCAATGGAAACCTAGATAATATCCACAAAATATCTAGAGAAAGATGTTTAATAACGTCATAATCATGTGAGATTGGTTATAAGGAAATATATTTCGGGTAGACCGCTCTTAGGCCCGTATTACAGAACCTTACTCAAGTACTACTTAAACTGCGTTCAACCGATTACTGCTTGAGCGAAGAATCTCGACTTAGGCGTTCAGTTTATTTTAGAACTATCCTCAAATTCAAATCAAACGAAACTACGCTTGAGTAGAGATTTTGATCTCTGATTTAAATCCACAATTTCCATGAGATTCTATGCTCAAGCGTGGTCTCGACTACACTTGCGAAAACAAAGATCAAATCTCGCCTCAAGCAGAGATTCTGAGCTGATTGTGATTTTAAAATAAGGACACATTGAATGGAGCTCACTCAAGCACTGTTTTATAATACGTAAAAAATGACATTTTAAAGTGACACTGCTCAGGTGATTATTGATTGTAGTTTCTCTGCTCAAGTCAAGTTCTAAAATGAAAACTCCAACTGAGACTCGTTTTAAGTAATGCTTGAGTCTTGATTGTAGTTCTATAATACGGGCCTTAAAGTCACCATTGTGTTTCAATGGATATCCTGTTACCTACAATAAGAAAACAAACATCTCGTCTGGTAGTGACTGAGCTATTGACTGAGCTTGGGGTCAAGGGTATATTTCAAGTATGAAGCAAACATTTACATACAACTACTGATACCGGATAGTTCCGGGTCTGGGTGTTATGTATGTGAGATTTGTGTCTAAAAACACACGATTCAGGAGAAAATCTCGTCTAGTAGTAGTACAAAGCCTCGAGCACAGGCGCAGGGTAGCCAGCCTATCGGTATTTTACAGGTTGCATTTTGGAGAGTGTGCGCGGTCGGACCACCGTACCATCGGACAACCCGACGTACGGCGTGTATCCACCCTTACGTTGTTGAAACTTCAACGGTCCGGACTAAGCGTTTCGCTTCGTCGTTTGTACCGCGCACATCGAAGGACTGGAACAATTTGCCTGCTGCGGTCTTCCCGTCCAACTATAATTTAGGTACCTTCAAGGCTAGAGTGAATAGGCTCTTAATAAACTAGTGCGCCTTACCATCAATGATTGCATCACTGCTTACCATCAGGTGGGATCGCAGTCAAGCACTGGTTTATATCAATTAAAAAAAAAAAGTACAAAGTTCACACTAATATTATTAAGGCGACAGTAATAGGTTTGTTATGTTGAAGGTTAATCTGAAAGTAATTTGTGACTTTAGGCTTATATTTTACTAAAAAAACAATGATGTTACCAAATTATAAAGAGTTCTAAAACACGCAAGTGGCCTTAATCACATTTCACTCTAATATTATAAAGACGAAAGTTTATGATTGTATTGTTTATTGATGCACTCGTTGAGTCGAGGCTTCAAAGTCTTGAGCATCGACGCCGAGTTGCTAGCCTGTCGATTTTCTACCGATTGCATTTCGGGGGGTCAGAATTGCATAACCTAATTCCGCCTAGTCCGTTCCATCATCGGACCACCAGGCGTACGGCGATGCGCCACCGGTACATGGTGGACATCCCACCTATACGCACAAAACGTTTTGAGAACACATTCATTGTGCGTACAGCTAATGAGTGGAATTCCTTGCTGGAACCTGTGTTTCCTAATGGCTACAACCCCGGAATCTTTAATTCAAGAGTGAATAGGTTACTTCTAGGTAAGCGCGCTTCATCGTTGACCGCATCGTCGCTTTCCATCAGGTGAGATAGCGGTATAAAAATAAAAAAAATTGTACCTACGTGTTTCTCATTCACACTGATACTGCTGAAGGGATTTGGATGCAATTTGGCACACGTGTAGACCACGTGCGTCTCGCATCCATCGGATTCCCGCGACCCTCACCAGGTCATCGGTCCACCTTGTGGGAGGCCTTCCATCGCTGCGTCTTCCGGTACGCGGTCGCTACTCCAGAACCTTTCGGCCCCAACGGCCATTTGTTCTGCGAGCAATGTGCCCTGCCCATTGCCACTTAAGTTTGGCGATTCTTCGGGCTATGTGTCTAACCTTGGTTCTCCTGCGGATATCTTCATTTCTAACGCGATCACGCAAGGAAACTCCGAGCGTAGCCCTCCGGTCATTGTGGCGACATTTGGGGAGGCCTATGTCCAACAGTGGACGTCTTTCGGCTGAAATGATGATGATGATGATGATGTAGACCATGTCCTTGAATAGCACATAGGATAATTTTTACCTCTGGAGTATGTTCCCTTAGGGCATTTTTCTAATATCACGCAGCCGAAGCCACCGGCAGCACCTAGGGCTTTCAGCATAGTCGGCCTTATAATGTTCCCACTGTTGGGACTCCGGCCTCCTCTCTAGGAGAGGGAATGGGCCGTAATCCACCACGCGGGCCCTGTGCGGGTTGGTGGATGTCACATGTCTTCGAATTTTTGGTTCTAGGACATGCCGGTTTCCTCACGATGTTTTCCTTCACCGTTTTGAGAGTAGTGGTGATGAAATAAATTACACAAAGTAATGCGCCTGGCTGGGTTTGAACCCGCGTCCTACAACTCGTAAGTCGGGGCCGTTACCACTCGGCCACCACTGCTCTAGGGCTTTCATAAATTTATATAAATATTATTACGGAAGTACTTTACAGCAGTTTACCAGATCCTGACTTTCTACTATCTCTCCGATATTCTCACGAAATGCCTTCGAGTTTCGTCACATCTGGGTGTGTTATGGCAATAAGGAAAAATAATGAGTTTATAGTAGCAAGGGCGCGGCCAAACACACTTTGTCGACATACATACCGACGAAAATATCTCTGTATATTGCCTTTTTTTATGTAATTTTGTTTTCACACGGTTGACATTATGTGACCTTACAATGCTTTGCTTTATGTATGCCAGTGGCTTCCATTAGATATGTAAAATGGCGTATAGTTCGCAAGTTGAGGCCCTAGAAAGTTATGAAACTCATGTCATTTAATAAATAAGGACACAGACTTGCTAGATCGCTGAAACATTGTGTTAGAATAGTATGACTTTTTTATTTGATGCGAAACCAAAAAAATCATTCACAGCGCATTTACTAGTAAAAAAATCCTTATTAATTCAAGAAAATTAACTTCTTTTAACGGTTAGAATATCATAGCATTTTCAGAGGTGGCCCAATGGTGCCAATGGTATCAGTCCCAACTTACGAGTAGAATGTCGTGGGTACAAACTCGTTTTACTTCGTGTAATTTATTTCATTATCAGCTGTCAAAACGGTGAAGGAAAACATCGTAAGAAAACCGGCATGCCCTCCTACATGTGACATCTACCAATCCCTGAGCCCACGTGGTTATTACGGCCCATTCCCTCTCCTAGAGATGAGATCTGAGTCCCAGCAGTGGGAACACAAGACAACACAAGACAAGACAACACACAACAACAAGACACAACAACAAGACAAGACAAGACATTACAAGACTGTTTACGATACTCTACACAATTTACCAAACAATCGTCAGTGTTTGATTCATAACAAAACATATTCCATGCTATTTCAGTTCCGTTCCGCCAATAGCACTGACAGCGAAAGTTTTACCATCATTCTAATTGATTTGTTTGTTCTCTTACGTTACCGACTAACATTACTCTACGTTACTAACAAAGTTATGTAAGCTGAGGTTCAAGCTTCCTCTGTTCCGACTTGCCTTCGTTGATTGATGGATTGTATTGAGGGAAATTATGTCCGTATTGTCGAGTATAAAGGTCAAAATGAGCAGTATTGTGGTGTTCATTAATTGGTTAGGCAAGCATGGTGATTGTAGCGACATTTCCTGGGCCTAAGAGATATTTTTATCATGGTATAACATATTACCAAGTTAATTTTAAAGAAATAAAAAATGATATTTAAAAAACACTTTCTTTTACACTTCAATTTTTTCGTCAATTTTAACTAGATGAGGTCGGTGTTTCCTAGCTGACTACCCTGATAAGAAACACCGAAACAAACTCAGAGGTCAAAGTCTCTTTTAAAGTCCATGCAGCAAACATGTAATGGTCAAATAATTGAGAACCATGCAGATTGGTGTCTGAGATGGTCTTTTGAGGAAAGAACCACATAAATTTAAGATAAGATAAGATAAGATAAGATAAGATAAATTTATTAGCATAAAAACATGTACAACTATAGTGAGGCCCTGACTCCTGTGATAAGTGGAAACACCTGTGTTACTTACAGGAATCAGTGTTTTCTCCCAAATATTTAGTGCACTAATACTAAAATGCAATTAAAAATTGAATTAAATACATTGTAGATATATTTATTTTACAATAAACATTGAAATAGGACGATATTTGATTAGATCAGATTTAGAAAACAAAAATTTCATTATTATTATTGTTAAAATAGATGTGTATTAAATTAAGAATTAAAAGAAATAAATTATTGAAAGTAAAAAAGAATAAAAAAAGAAGATAAAAACTTAAAACTAATACAATTGTTTTATTAATATGTATTGTCAAATAGATGTGAATACATGGGTGTGTGTATGTGTGATGATGTGTTATATGGTGTGTATGTGTATATTTGAGTGGACCTGTCCAGTCAGTGTAAGCATTTGTCAGTATTCGTGTAGTTCAACTCAGGACTACTAAGGAGCTCAACGACTTGACGAAAAATACCATAGAAAAGACATTTGGGTAGGCCGCATTAAGTACTCAGAACTGCCAGATATTACGTTAAAATTACAGAAAAGGAAAAAGTAATCCACATAGGACCAGCTCCATCTTACAGCTTATCAAACTTACACTTAATCCATCATCTTCTTTCCCCAGGTATCCCACAAAGGCCTGAAGATAATCCAGAATGTGACTGCTAAGGGCAAGCAGCAGACGATCAAGCACTTCATCCCGCACGGCAGCATCACCAGCGCCGTGGTGCAGTCGGATGTGGTGGCGTGTGTGTTGCTGTTGTACAACCCGCTTACTGGGTGTCCCGTCCATGTGCATGCTTACAGGTTAGTATTGTCAGCGTGGATATACACCAGTATTTTCTAAATAGTACTAAAAAAATGGGACTCCGTTACTGATCATATTTGTGTATTAAAAAAAACGAAATCCCAAAGTTGACCACGTTGATAATTGGTAAATTCATAATTGATTCAATCATTCATAACAATTGCTACTAGAAAATAATACGCGCAGTGTTTTTCCATGTTGATCACCTTTAATTCATTCATAATAATCAATAACCTGTACAATATTTATATAAATTGAGTGGCATTTTGGGATATAAACAAACGCTAATAACTTTACTGTTTACGAATATTATTTATTACATAACTTTCGTGGTCCATTTGAAAGTTCTTGAACCGGCTCAGAACCCAAGTAGAAAGGTGTATCTCCAACCTTGCTAATGGACTGATCAAGGGTAGGGTGCGGATGGGCTGTAGGAACGTTTAAAAGAGTGGTCCTAGAACACAAAGGGCAAAAGTCTGACACGCCCTTTCGTCCCACCCCAAAACGGGAGAAGTTATTGACGATTTTCCACCTCAATAATAAAAGGTGCAGATATGGATTCGAGTTGCAAACTGCGTTCCACCTCCTATCCTGCACCCCTAGCCAAGTTGATAATCTGCAATCGTTAACGCTAGTCAAAAACTAATCAAATGTATGGGAATGACATCATCTCAACGTTAAGTCACGTCAGAACAAACGAATAGAAAATTCGTAGCCAAGTTCACATCGTTCAAAATGATGGAATGAATTGTTATCGTTTCTACAATGTTCAACGCTACATCCTTTGTTATTGTAGAACGAGCAGCCGACTTAGGCGCGGCAACATGGCTACCAGTACCAACTTATCGTTTTCTGCAATTGCTGACACCGAGGCGTTACCGATTGGAGAACGGAATTCGACACGAAACGGTTGTAACTTGGCTAGGGGGGGCTGGTCTCTGTGTCCTAAAACATGCAACCAAAGTGATTAATTTTTTTTTTGAGGTAGGAAGTCATCAAATAATTTCTCCCGCTCCGGGTGGAGTAAGAAGCGTAAGGTATTAACTGATTAAGACACATCTGTGTTCCTTCAGTTGCCTTTTGCGTTCTAGAGCCGCAATAACTCTTTTCAAGTGACTTTCGTAACCAACAGCTTAATGTGTTCAGCAGTATGTTTTTTTATATGATATAAATTAGTGCTTAACTACGATCCTACCTGATGTAAGCAGTGATGCAATCGTTGATGGTGAGGCGCACTAGTTTATTAAGAGTCTTATTCACTCTAGCTTTGAAGACACCTAAAATATAATCGGACAGAAAGACCGCTGCAAGGAAATTGTTCTACTCCTTCGATGTATGCGGTATAAACTGCGAGACTTTTAGCAAAAAAAAAATCGAAATGTCCGTTAGCTTGTTGACATACTTACATACTTAAGTTTCTTCTACTATATTAGATAACGGTATGTTAGGTACTAACATACCACAATAATTTAAGCAAAACCTTCAAAATATACCTCAAACAGGGCACGATTAATTGACATAAAATAAATCTCTTCATTCGTCTTCAACACCGATAATTTAAAGACAATTTATAGACAGACTTATTTGACAAATTAAAGCCCTAATGTCCACCATTAATTATTAAGCCTAGGTTAAGTAGGTTTAGCCTTTTAAGACGCAATTTATAACACATTAGTGATATTTAGAGTCATGTGTTTACCGCGTGTATCAAAACACCACGTCTATTTTACCTCAATACCTACTACTACCACTAGGTAATAACATACAGAGATTATGCAATACAGAAAGGGATCAGACAGAACCGCGGGAGCCCCAACAACACCCTAAAGGCGTTATTATACTGTATGCAAAGAATGTTCTATGGCCTCTGCGAATGTCTAACCCAAAGGCTGCACGTGTATAGAAAAATTCACATGTCTATAAACGACATACAAATATAGTTATCTCTATTATCTATGAGTTGTAGAAAACGAATGACCTTTTAGCACTTTGTAAGGTCATAACGTTAATGTCAAGAGTGAATTCACCGACTGGTTTCAAATTGTCGATCTAGGTGTGCAGTCGCACACCGCGAGATTTAGCGGTGACGATCTCACTCAAGTCTATCATTGTTTGCACACTGATGCTATTCATAGACGTACCAAGACATATAAAGTGCCCCTGATTTAAAAAAATGTCAAGCTCCATATTTTTCAATACACTTACTCGAAAAAACGCTCCTATCCCTAATTTCCTACTGTTTTACACGCACGATGAGAATGAGATTCAAGCACGCGATTTACTGTTTTCCGCACTATTGCGAAAAAGTGCACAAGCTCACCCCCACCCACCACAATTTATTGTATTTATCGTATAAGACTGGGCGCCACGCAACCACCGCAAGTCGCTGGCCAATCGTTTATTTACTTTCAATACACTTACTCGAAAACCCGCTCTTATCCCACCGCTTTTAGGCACGCAATAGACTGTTTTCCGCACTAGTGCAGAAAAGAGCGCGTGCTCTCCCCGCCACAATTTTATTACATTTATCGTATCAGGCGGGGCGCGCGTCGACCCCCATGAGTCGCCGGTCAACCCCCGTTAATTCATTTCGTAAGTGTATTGAAAAAAGTCGTTTGACACACGTGCAGATTTGTCACTGCAGCTCTCGGCTCCATAACACACTCGCCTACGCCTCGGTCGCAATGACAAACTTTCTGCACTTGTATCAAAATTTACTATTCTTCGTAAGTGTATTTGAAAAAAAAAACAGCACTCGGCTCCATAACATCCTCGCCTGCGGTTTATTTTTATTTGATATAAACTAGTGCTTGACTGCGATCCCATCTGATGGTAAGCAGTGATGCAATCGTTGATGGTGAGGCGCACTAGTTTATTAAGAGCCTATTCACTCTAGCCTTGAAGACACCCAAATTATAATCGGATGGGAAGACTGCAGCAGGCAAATTGTTCCAGTCCTTCTATGTACGCGGCTTAGTCCGGATCGTATTCCCTTCAAAATGGTTGAGCTGACTGGTGCTAATATTCGCGTCAGGTCCGTGAACGGGCGCTGTCAGTTGAGACTGGTCATATTCTCTTAGCTGCCAGTTGCTATTTTAATATCTATATTTAGTTTTTATTTTTACTTTATTGACATTGTTCTCACATGATAGCGACGATAAACATGTAACAGAGATATTTGTAATTGCAAAACATGATTGAAAAGAGTGTCCATGGAGTTTCTTGCACATTCTTCTCCATAGAGATCTACGCTTTGGAATGTGCAATTAGCATCATTTTTTCTGACTGACTGACTTCTTGACATTTCAAAAGTGCCTGTGTGGTTTATTTGAAATAAATACTTTTGAATCTTTGAATCGTAGAGATTTCAACAACGTAAGGGTGGATACTCATCGCACGTTCGGGCGAATTCTGCCTCAGTCGCAATGACAAGCTTTCTCAACTTGTTTCAAATTGTTCTATTTTTTTTTTATTTGCTTCACGGTAGGAATCACTCGTGGGTGTGCTCTCAAACTAGTGGGCTTGAATCTCATTTACAAAACTAAACCTACGACAGCAAACTAACAACTCATTGCAGGTTCAGCTATTTACCTAGAAACCTCAATCTATTGTTTCCTAGCTCTCGTTATCAGCTTATCTCGGCAGCCATATCAACAACAGCATACAGAATCCAATTTATTTTACATCAGTCAATACATAAACTGGTTTTTATTTTTTATCACACTTGGTTTTAATATTATGGGGTTAGTAGAACCAGATTAGTTAGTAGAAACTGTTTTTTTCTTTTTATTTTAATTTTTTATGTGGGTAGCGTCCATGATGCGCAGGGTGCATGGGAGCGGCAACAGCATTTTGAGTGTGATAAGCCGTGTTGCGCCACTTTGGCATACTGCCCTGCGTTCAAAAATGAAGTTAGAGTTAACTCTATTGAAGGCATCAGGGTAGATACTCGACGCTCGCATTTTACCGCGAACGTAGAGTTCAACTGTCAATGTCAAAGAAAGAAAAGAAAAGAAAGAAAGAAAATTGTGTTTATTGGCATTACAAAAAGAAGAAACAAAACACCTTAAAATTAAACATTGAGTAATGCCAAAAAGGCCTCAGCTCAGCATAATGCCAAATGGTAACACAAGGCCACCACCTAACGCTGATTTTCAGCTGCAGCCCTTGGGTGCCATATACTTGAAAATAGGAAATATTCATTAAAATCTAAAAAGGTTCTGTGCAGAAACCAACTAAAAGAAAATGTTGCAATTCTTATTTATAAAACAGAACAAACAACTGTCATTCCTGCCGCTCACACCAACCTACCCTGCTCGGAGTTAGAGTTAGTTGGGTTAACTCTAGGGTAGCTACTCGAGTTATAAAAGAACGACCCTGGGTTGCAACTCGAAGCATTTTTGAGCGGTTAGAGTAACGACCCTACCCTACTCTGATTATTTTTGAACGCAGGGCTGGGTTTGATGGCATTTTTGGTGGCAATTGATTTCAATAGAAGCCTAGATAATATCAAGTGTGTTTCCAAAATATCTAATGAAAAATGTGTAATAACGTCATAATCGCATAAGAGCGGTTGTATAAAAAGCAGTGAAAATGTATGCCTTTAAGACGTTTTCGTCCAAGCAAAACTTTAACATAAACAAACTTTCTACACAATCCATGGCATCACACCACAACTAAATATTTAGCACAAAACCTCACACAAAGGGAGGCATCTTCATCTGACATTTGACATTTAGTGTTGCAACTCCTGCGCTATCCTTGTGCAACATTGTAAACATAGCGTTCATTATTTATGTTGCCAGCAACAATATCGCAAAGGTTCTATGCAGGAAATAATAATTATTGTTATTTTAAATGGAAATTGGATATTTCTGAGCTGAGTGAATTGACTAAAGTATTGGTAGGTACTCCTTCAATACTTACATGTTTTATAAAATTATTGGCAGACTGTTTAGTTCTTGTATTAACTAGCTGTCTTCCGCGGTTTCACCCGCGTCTTTGGTTAAAGCTCCACTTTCGTGGGTCACAGAAAAATATGTTCTAAATCGACTAGTAGTTCCAGAGATTTGTACATTTAAACAAACGAAAATCAGCGGCTTTCAGAAAATCATCCCAACGGAACATACTCCCGGGATAAAAAGTATTATATATAATTATTCCAGGACATGGCCTACCCATGTGCCAAATTTCATCCAAATCCCTTCCGCAGTTTCAGCGTTTCTTCAAGCTAACATAAAATCACACACTCTCACAAACTTACGCCTTTATAATATTACGCATTGTTTTTTCGCTGTTATAAATTTGCGCCTTTTCCGGCAAATAAAATGTTTTTCTTTCTTTCTTTATTAGTGTGATTAGTGAGATGTGACGTGTTTTAGAACTCTTTATAACTTGTGAGGCCAAAGTAACAAATTACTTTCAGATTATCCTTCAACATAACGCTTGCATTACACGTACAAATCTACTACTTTAGGATTTCCATCTCAATGTAGCAATGGCTGACATATCACGTTTGTGCGCCCGCGCATCTAGAGGTCACAGCGACATCTAGCGGAGACCTGTAGAGAATTTGTTACGAGACACACTTCTTTAATTTATGGTTATTGGTTGGATTAGAAGTAGGTATTTGTTATGTTATTCGTTTAACGAGTTTAACGACAGGTGCTAAACTGCTAAGGCCGGGGTTAAAAGGTTCGGAGAGAAATTTGAATTTAAATTTTCAACATTTTTATGTAAAACATTGTTTACGAAAATAAAGTAAGGTGATGAAAGATGGGCTGCGAAAATGTTCGAAATAGTTATTATGACCCTATAACGCAAAGTGCAAATGAAGGGACATAGGTAAGATTTGTGTGTGTCAATAAAAGTCAGTAAAAGTCTAACATGCCTTCTCGCTCCACCCTAGAAAGGGAGGCTCATTTGATGATTTCCTACCTCAAATAAAAAAAAGGTTTCAGGGGCCTTACCATAACGTGTTAAAATGTCTTTTAACAGTTCCGTTTAAGTCGTAAAATGGATCACGATAAGAGATCATGGTAGCACTCCTGATCTTTAAATATTTTTATCTTCTTTGATTCAAAAATTATTTATATTTTTCATAATTCGCAAAAAAGCGTTCGGAGTCACAAACGCAAATTATTTAAAAAAGAAGCTTAAGGACTAAATTACTATACATACATTCCTAAAGATTTTTTTCACTTGGTTTTCTAAAAAAAAGATTAATTACCGAAAATTAAGAGACACTTGTAATATGTCAATAAATAGAAATTAGTTAATTATTTTCTCAGTCCCTACAACTTTTCCCTCTTCAAAACCGCTTATCTCAAAGAAAATAGAACAACCAAGGTCATAAACCCCGCTACACATATTTAAACTGCCCACTCTATACGTAAATCTAATCAGTATCGCGATGCCTGTTTACGACAATCATCTAGACAGGTTGATATCGAACAGAGCAGCTGTGATTGTAAATTAAAAGCTGACTCGTAATAGCTGCAAAAAGACTTTAAAACCGGTAGTGACTGGCAATAACCTAGGGAAATAGGGCTGTGTCTTTTCTAAGGATTCACTTGTTCTGAAGGTTAAGTTTTAAGTCAAAAGTTAATCAACTTATAGGTTGACTGATAGAGAATGCCTGGTTGCATTAACACGTTCAGTGTTGCACGAGGTCTATTAAGCCTCGTATACCTACCTTGCGGTGTGGAGGCTGTAACTTCAATTTGGTTTAGATGCCCTATTAAAACAGAATGCAGTGTTGTATCTACTTTAATACGGGGTCACTTTGACCTCGTACTGCACTCAGAAAAAAAATTTAGTTTCTTAAACATGACGGGGTTTAATAAACCTCTTACCGTCATAATGATAGTTTTCAGACGAGGGCTTAAACGCCCCGTACCGCAGGAATGGTAATACACGTATTTCCTGGTACAAGTTTTGTAAAATATTCGAGTAAATCACAGAATTACAGAATGCTAACAGTTTTCCGGCGTTATCTCTCTTTTTTCGCCAACATCGCGTTGGATTGCGTTAGATGAAGTAAAAAGCTTTTAAACCATTCTCGATGTTGACGATAAAAAAAGCGAGTGAAAAAGGATCCTCTTAATATGGTGACTCCAGAGGTGTATTTTGTTCTCAAGTAAAACAACACAGAGATGGAATACCGAAGCTATCAAATTAATTTACAGTTAGTATTAGTTCAAACTACTTTGACCTCTACTCTTCATCATAATGTCAAGATAAAATTAATTATACTTGGCAATTTATGTTAAGACAGTTCTGCACGATTATTAATTAACAGAAATTTTGACTTTATATTTTTACAATCCATATATATAAAAGCGAAATACCACTCACTGATTACTCACGAAATCTGAGTAACTGTAACACCTACAAACTTAAAATTTGGCAGGTAGGTTCCTTAAAGGGTGTAGACATCCGCTAAGAACGGATTTTACGAAACTCCACCCCTGAGAGGATGAAACGGAGGTCCAAAGTTTGTATGTATGTTTGTTTGTATGTTCACACGGGCGAAGCTGCAGGCAGAAGCTAGTAGATTTAGAAAATAGAAAATAAAAATGCTCGCAAGTATTTTTCTAAGGTTAAATTCATAATTTAAAAGATTTTCAATAACATCCACAACAAGTACTTTCATAGTGACAAATGTTCGCATTACTTTTTAATTATTTTCGACCTCTTTTTCACCCTTTAAGGGTTGTATTTCAGAAAATTCCTTCTTTGTCCTCGTTTAGGTCAATAAAACAACACCTGTGAAAAAAACAGCTTTAGTTTAGGCTAGTCGTTTATGAGTCAGTGAGAAAAGTCTTATATTTTTATATACATATTAGCTGAACCGGCAAACGTTGTTCTGCCGTATTTACGTATATCAAAGAAAAAATGGAGTGGGGTAGAAGGGTAAAAAATAGCTTATGAGTCTCAGACCTACACAAAATACAAAAACACATAAATCGGTCAAGCCGTTTCGGAGAAGTTCGATATCAATAACAAACACTGCGTTGGAAGGTCTCCCAAATCCGATGAATGCGAGACGCACAGGAGCGGTCGTGGAAGTCACACTTGGAGGTGGCCTATGTCCAACAGTGTACGTCTTTCAGCTGAAATGATGATGCAAACACTGTGACACGAGATTTTTATATTTTAGAGATATAGATTGATAAAGGACAGCCCTACTAACTAGTTCCTCACGCTTACCTTCTAACGAGCTTGCGTTAGAAGCTCCGTATAATAGAAGCAGTTTTGATTAGAATTTAAATGAAAATCATGAAACTTGTACTTGAACAGTAAAAATACAAGCTGCACTACACTTATGGCAATTTTATAAGCTAGCTCTCGACTCGAGTTTGTTTTTTTTTAAAGTAAGAAAGGAGGTTTTAATTTAATTTGCAGCCATTTTGTTTTAGCTTGAAATGTTCGTGGCTCTACCCCGGGATTGTCTTTGCCACCTACTTTTAATACTCTCAGGATTTTGAAAAAGGAACTATCCATGAGGCCTAGACAAATTAGCATTATTGACGAGAGCTTTTGGCGGGAAGTTTTCGAGTGACGTTCATTGGTATTTTAATTATTCGCAAATTGATTCGTAGTGGATATTGTGATGTAAAATTGGTCTAGTATACAAAAGTATCTCAAGTGTCTGCGCTACTGGGCAATATGTGGAATCATTAATTTCTAGTGGACATTGTAAAATAAAATTAGTGTAGATAATTTTTATTTCAATTGTCTGCGTAACTGACCAATATGTGGAATCATTGAAACAATTGTGATTGCGGTAAATTGGAACTGAGAAATTTATTGTAGGGACCGCTTAGTTTTCTAATAAATAAATCAGCTACTTTTTTTTTCGGTGGGTAAATCATCTTATGACATCCCTCGCTCTTGGGCGGAGCGGGAGATAGTGTCAGACTTTTACTGACTAAAAACCCACTCCTGTTCTTTCGTTGCCTTCCGTACCAGGGTCGAGTCTTCCTTTCAGAATCAGAACCTTGGCCTCAGTAGGCTTCAACCCTACTGGGCCCCTACAGTTGCTGACATCTCCTTGAGGTGCGCGTGGAACAGTTTTTTCGAGTGCATTAAAACAGCCACTGGAGTTCATTCGAAAAAATCCCGCCAAAAAAAACTCTAGACAAAATGACATTTCATCACCTGTAATGGTTATAAAAAAGTTTAAATGTATGGAATTAAAATACTAAGATGTCACGTAGTGCAACCATTTCTCATTTGTGACAATCGTTAGTACTGATAGAATGTCTCCTTTTCTAGAGCTCAAAACACCCTTAGGTGGTTTATTTTTTAATCTTTGCTTGTAAGCAGTCTAAACACCATTGGCATAATAATGAAAAAATAAACTTTTCTCAAACTAATAAATAATAATAATAATAAATTTGTTTATTTTCCACCACAAAGTATTACAGTCTTTTGCATTTAATAAATTTTAGTTGAATATAGGGGTGGACTGGAGCTTAAACTAGGGCAACCCTTTATTTCAGGTCTCCAGGACACTCACCCGCGATTTGAACATACTGTTAGATAACTATATGAAAACAAAGTACAGGTACAGGTAGGTACAACAAACTTAAATGTCAGACATATTAAATGTCAATCAAAAATTGTGTTGAAAGTTCATTAGTTGGTACGTAACAGTTAATTAAATTCACTTGTTTCATTAAGGGTAGAGCGACAAACGTCTTTAATAAATCAATGACATTTTTTAAAGAATTTTCTAATCTTACCATTTAGATAAATCACATCTGTGGACACTAAAAATCTTCAACCTCCATCTAGCTTTAAAAACTCGTTTTCAATATCAAATTGATGATAAATTAATTAGGGACGGCCTAAGGTGCGGCAAAACCACACCATTTCAAAATCAAGGATAGCTTTCTAATGAATACAAATAAAAGCATTTCTAGCCCAAAGGTGAACAGGTCAATCACTGGTAAATACTATTTCCATGTCATTAAACGACTAAACAAATAAAAAACCCATCCATCGATCGCTGTCCATACAACTAGTTTTTGTAATACCCTTTCACCGTATCAATGGTCACGTATACGCGAGTAATTCACGCCGTTTGACAGCTCGCGACTTTTGACAGCTGTTCTAAAATGGCTGCCTTCGATAAAAAATACTTTCACTTATATTTCGTCGCCACAAATAAGTTTTGGTGGCAACAATAGATACGTTTGGGTGATATAAAAAGAAGATAGTTTGTTAATGTTGCGAGAAGTGAAAATTTAAAATGGCAGCCTCGTTTTTTTTTTCTTTTTGGCACTGACGGTGTTCTGTTCTGCCTTGTATCAATATTTTTATTTATGAACTCAATTTGCTGTGACACTCTCAATTATTGTGGACGTCATTTTAAGTTGTTACAAGCAATGACAGCGCACAAACATGTCAAATTATGCCACAGATTATAAAATAATATGATTGGTCTCTGTAAGGTCATTATGATATCATCATGACAAAAATTTTGGATATAAATATTAGCTTACCGGAACTGAGCAATAAGAGTTATCTAATTTTAAAGGTATTTGATAAATAAACATATTTATAAAACGCCTGGAAGACAAATATTTTGACAGCCTAAAAATATTTTTTCAACACACTTGAAAACCCGGTCCTACACCTACCGCTTTTAGGCACGCGATTGACTGTTTTGGCACTAGTGCGGAAAAGTGCGCCGGCTCGCCCTCACCACAATTTATTACACATATTATATCGTATCAGGCTGGTCGCCAAGCCCCCACGAGTCGCTGGCCAACCGCCATTTATTTATTCGTAAGTGTATTGGGAAACATCGTTTGATACATGTGGAAATTATTCAACGCAGCACTTGGGTCTACAACACCTTCGACTGCGGCTCCATTAATTTCTATGGAACTCGTATTGTTACCTTTCTCTGGAGAGCTCACGATAATCGGTTCAGTAGTTTAGACGTGAAAAGATAACAAATAAACAAACTTACTTTCGCATTAATAACACTCGTTGCTGCCAGCGGCTTCACCCGCAAAGAAAAAAGTAGAAAATTGTCCCAAAGGAACATAATTCCGAGACAAAAAGTCTCGAGAATCCTACGTGCTATTCCAGGACTTGATTTACCCCAAATTCCATCCAAATCTGTTCAACCGTTCATGAAGAACTTAACAAACAACACACACACATTCAGAAACTTTCGCCTTTAAAAATATTAGTTTAATTAGTTAGCACTAACCGCAAACTAGGCAGGCATGTACATGATACCACACCTATCATTGTACCAAAAACACTCCCTCTTATTTCTTAGAAGACGCATCTTTACCTTGACATTCACAAGAGAATGCCACCAGGTCATATGAATCAGACAGATTCGTCTGAGGTCACGCTAAGCAGGATCATACTATTATTATCACATCATCAACCATTATAAACTGACCTGCCCCTCATTTGCATGCTCATCTTTTAATAGAAATTAAATATCTTTTAATGGAACCAATTCTAGTAATGCATGATTGACGAGGCACGCTAGGGTCGATGCTTGCTCTACGGAATGGTTCGAAAAAGACACCGCTGCCCTAAAATGCGAAGAGTAACGAAGTAATGAAGAAACACGGGCGGATTTTAGTTAATAAAAGGCTGTTCTTGGTGGAACGAGAGGGAGTCGTTCCACCAAGAACGGAAGAATTTATTAGATTATTTCACAAAAAAAAAAAACTTTGACAAACAAGAAGAAAAACTTTCACTGCCGTATGTTTCGAAAAAATATTAATTTAAAACTGAAATATATTGACTTTATTTTACAAAAATTTTTGTATTGACTACAATAATGTTCCTACCTATTTAACTATAATTTATCTTAATTTATAATTAAGAATAATAAACTATTTGGTACGCTAAATATGGCAAAACGACAAAAATATTTTGCCATAAGTATGATAAGATACATTATATAATGTCGTGGCCAGATCGTTTAAACGCTAACATTTGATGATATGTATATCCTCGTTTGACAATATAATTGATGTAGAATTTCTATGATAATAAAAGGTCTAAAGAAAGTAGACCAAACGAGGATTGAAATATCATCAAACTTTAAGATTTAAAACGATCTGGCCAGTTTTACTTGGCCATATCATGAAGTGATCAATTTCTAAGATCTGATTTATTATTGACAGGATCGTGTCAAGCACGAAAAAAAATAAAACTTATTATATTCTTTATTGTACACCACATAAACAAAAATACAGGACAAACATAATTAAAAATAAGTGTACAATGGGCGGTCTTATCGCACAGGGCAATTTCTTACAGACAACCTTTGGATGGACTGAAAAAAAGGAGATAGATTTAGGGCTGTCAGTGTACAACATCAGAAAAATACTAATAAGACATAATAACACAAATACATACATACAATAACGTATAACAATATTCAAAATAATCCAATAGAATAGTTGATATTGACATATTTTCATAGATACCTTTAGATTATGGAAGAGAAAACCTTCCTGAAAAGGTTCGACATTATTATCGAAGTACCAAAGTAACAGTACATGAGTTGTTCACTTGGTTGTAACACTTGGATACAATAGGAACCTTGGAGTTGTCTATTGTGAACAGCCGGTGACAGGCGCCTGAGTAGCGCCTACAGTACGAGTAGCCTTCGGATCACTGTGAGATGTCTGTGCATGCCTTTATTTGGATATAGCATGGATTTGGTTTTGAATAGATGTGGAAAAATGATCAATTACTATTACAATATATGTCATATTTATAGAATAGAATAGAAATACTTTTATTCGGGACAGACACAGCACAACGGTTATAAACACAAAATAAAAAAGAACGAAAGTACAAAGTGCGCCGAACGTGCCCGCACCGAAAGGGGGTCCACCTCAGCATTTGCTGGGCGTTAGACTACCAGCGCTGGTTTTCAGTTAGCACCCCGCAGTGACGCACGGACTAGGGTAAACATAAGAATATATACCTAATATACTCGTATGTAATTGAAATAAATAAAATAATTTATAATAATAATAATAATAATTTATTTTCAAGATAATACAATCCATATAATATACCACACCACCATACCACAGCCACCATACTGTATATTCATTTATGTCATTCTAGCATTTTGTCAGTGGCTTCACCCGCATGAATGTTGGAAATTATCTCAAGGGAACATATTCCCGGGATAAATTCTCTAAATCTCTGAGTTCAGAAGGTTTAATATTTTTCTTAAAAGCATTTTTTATGATAAATTATGTAGAGTTTTGCTTATTTTTAGCACCCCTAAATCATATAATAATGCTAATTTAATGTATGTATTTAATGTATGTATATAAGTGTGTGTGTGTGTGTATGTGTGTATGTGTGTATGTGTGTGTGAATAAAAATGTTTTGCTTATTTTTAATATTTGCATGCCAACTCACGGTGAAATGTGCTCAAAAAATATATATTACTATCTCTTACCGCATTTATTGCAAAGGGTATTTACCCGACAGCAAGAAGGATTATTTAAGTTTTGACTTTAACTCTGAAAAGTATCCTGCGTCTTATTATAGAAGGACATGGCCATGGCTACCCATGTGCAAAATTTCATTCAATTGCGTTTATCTGTTTAAACGTGTACAAGTAACAAAAATATACACACAAGCTTTCGCCTTTATACATATAATATTGTGTAATTGTTAAAAAGTTACCGTAACCACGCAGAACAACTACTGGATACTGGGTAGCGGTGTTGTATGCGTTGGTAAATTACAATTTCCAACAGGTGGGTTGCCAAAGTACAAATTAGGTCTATTCTAATACACGAAGCCAAAGGTTACCCAACAGTTGGCATTTATACATTCTACGTACTACAAAAAGTACAAATACTACATAAATATATCAGTATTTTGTTAACATAAACGTTCTAGAGAATTTTACCCACATATAGGTCAATAAATATAGGTACTCTTTATTGTACACCATAAAAAATTGCAGTAGGAACTTGACTGACCGACATTTTGACACTTCACGCCCGAACAGCTGCTCAAACTTTATCAAGCGCAAGTTCGATGGTGTATGGAGTACTGCTCTCATTTTTGGGACAAATCTGCCCGATACCAGCTTGATGCACTTGAGGCAATTGAGAGGCGAGCCAGGAGGATCATTGGCAATGATGCACTCGTTGAATCGAGGTTTCAAAGTCTTTAGCATTGACGCCGAGTTACTAGCCTGTCGGTTTTCTACCGGTTGCATTTCGGGGAGTGTGCGTTGGAATTGCATAACCTAATTCCGCCTAGCCCGTTCCAACATCGGGCCACCACAAAACGTTTTGGGAACACATTCATTGTGCGTACAGCTAAAGAGTGGAATTCCTTGCCGGAATCTGTGTTTCCTGATGGCTACAACCCGTGTATTTTTAAGTCAAGAGTGACTAGGTTGCTTCTAGGTAAGCGCGTTCCATCGTCGACCGCTTCGTCGCTTTCCATCAGGTGAGATAGCGGTCAAGCGCGAACCTATCAAACTAAAAAAAATAAAAATAAAAAGTGCCTGTAATTGGTCTATTTGAAATAAACGTTTCTGATTTTTGCTTAAAATTAATAGGGTGTCACAATGGGCGGTCTTATCGCTAAACGCTATTATTTACAGAGTAACTTTGGATGTATTTGCCTTGGAAGGAGAGAAGATACGCGGGTAGTTCGTGATGTACTGTTTACATATATATAATAGGTACATAACTAATAAAATTCACAAACTGAATGCAGCTGAGATCATTCGCCTATAAAAGCTTCGTGGTTCATTGAATAAACATTGGCCAATTGAAATTCTTGTAACGTAAGTTTAAACAAAATAAACAAATCAATTACCTTCTTCGTTAAAGGTCGCAGTTGCAACAGAATTGAGCACAATATTGTATTGAGTAGCACTTTGTTTATCTTCTTCACTTAAAATGATGATAAAATATAATAATACTAGTTGCTGCTTGCGGCTCCGCCCACGTTTAATTAGTACATCCCACCTTTATAAATTATAGCCTATGGGTTAATCTAGGATATAAGCTACCCTGGTACAAAATTACATCCAAATTCGTTTAGCCGTTTGGGAGTGAAGGAGTAACAAACATACACACACACACGTAGATGTGATAGTTTATGATAATTGTTTATATGTTTAGTATACTTTATTTTATTCTTTTATTATCTATGTATTATTTTATTCGTCTCTGTGTTCCGTGAGTGTGTCCGTGGCATCACCAGGCCCTATCAGAAGAATACCAGCGCTGCCTTATTTTACTTTTTTGTATAGGAGCCTTTTTGGCCTCGCACAGGTCTTTTATTTTTAATCTTTTAATACTTTTTATTTTAATTAAGTATTTATGGGTTAAGTAGTTACTTTTTATTTTATTGTTGTTTGTCCTGTGCGAGTCTCAAATAAATGTTTCCTTTCTTTCTTTCTTCCTACAAATACAAACGTTCGCCAATATAATACTGGTTGTCACCAGCAGCTTCTCTCGTTTGATATTAGAAAATTATCCCAAGAGAACCCAGGATAAAAAGTATCTTAGATGCCAGCCGTTTGAGCGTTAAGAAGTAACAAAAATACAAACAGAAATTGCAGATAAAAGTGAGGACATGAAAAAAAAAAAACAAAAAAAAAAATAAATAAAAAATTTAATAACTAACAAAAAATAATAACTATCTGCAGTAATATTCTATAGAGGTAAAGTTTGTTTTTTTTTATGTTTTTTGTTTGTAGGCGATAATCTCTGGAAGTACAGGTCCGATTGCAAAAATTTTTTCACCGATAGAAAGCTGCTTTATTCCTGAGTGACATAGGCTTATATTTCGACGGGTGCAAAGTAAAAAAAGTTAGATATTTTAAATTGCAGATATTTTTTTTTTACTTTGCACCCGTCGATTTTATGTACGCGGGTGAAGCTGCGGGCAAAAGCTAGCATATATATATATTTTCATTTCATTAAAATTGTATCTTTACTGTTGAACTTAATGACGTCTAAAGTGAAAAATAAAAATGTATTAGATCTAAAGTTCAAAGACATTACTATCCTTTATCTCAAACACAACGATCAGGAATGTGCAAGATCCAAGTGACAAGCGACTACCTTGACATTAAAATGTCAACATTCCTTTATCGAGCGAGTTTCGTACATCGGATCGAATCGTGTAACTTCGGGTAATCTACGTGTGTGCTGCCTGTGCGCATGTGCAGTGCCGTAACTAGCCTTTTCTACGCCCGGTGCCAGTTTCTGTGCACCCCTAAAAAAATTCCGAGCTGAGTAAGTTTAATCCGCCTGACGCAGGTCCTCACCGCACGCAAATAAGTGTTTCTGGAGGTACGAATTTGGCGGGAAAAATGCTCGGGTGTTACCATTGTGCGGATCGCCCAGAGTACATGTTGAAGCATAACGTGGAGCTGAACCGTGTCCTTGTAGGGGCGATCGACGGTGGTTACTTTAGCGTCCGGTCCTGCCCCTCTAGCCAAGTTACAACCGTTTCGTGTCGAATTCCGTTCTCCAATCGGTAATGCCTCGGTGTCAGCAATTGTAGAAAACGATAAGTTGATAGCCATGTTGACGCGCCTGAGTCGGCCGCTCGTTCTACTATGTCGTTCTACAATAACAAAGGATGTAGCGTTGAACATCATTTTGAACGATGTGAACTTGGCTAAGAATTTTCTATTCGTTTGTTCTGACCACGTGACTTAACGTTGAGATGATGTCATTCCCATACATTTCGACTAGCGTTAACGATTGCAGATTATCAAGTTGGCTAGAGGTGCAGGTTCAAGCCATGGTACGGAGCAAGAGGTAATGAGAAACAGTAACCTCCTTCTGATGAAATAAATGATACAAAACTTGGCATTTGTTTGATCTTTTCTGTGCCTGTGTGTGTGGGTCTGCGCCCTGTGCCAGGGCATTGCTGGCACCGCCTTAGTTACGGCTCTGCTCATTGATGCGTTGCGTCACCTGTCACACCGTCTTCTTAAAGAGGATTAAAATTGATAGGATCATTTAAATATTCATTCAATAATTAAAATTAATGGATTAAGTGTCAAAAGTCGATTGTTTTGTTGTAAGGTAATCCGATGCGATGATCTGTGATTAATCATATTTATCGAGTGTCTTATATCAATCTGTGTGGTCCTTGGCTAAGAATTTACTATAAAAACGACCCTTACCAGTGCGCTGAGTGCGAATTGTTTTAACGTTAATTCGATCGAAACTTTTACTGATTTTAGCTCTCTGATTGGTTAAGACCTTGGATCGGGCCAATCAGACCACCGAACGTCACAAACGTGTCGAACGTGTTAACAAAAAAAAACTCGGACTAGACACTCAGGTCATCAGTCCACCTTGTGGACGGCCTTCCAACGCTGCGTCTTTCGGTACGCCGTTCCCGTTCCTGCCCCCCGAGCCAAGTTACAACTGTTTCGTTTCTATTCTCTTTTCGTCGATCGCCTCGAGTCGGCCACGCCTCCGATTCCTTTGTTATGACGTCACCTCAACGCTCAGTCACGTGGTCAGAACAAAAGAATAGGAGGCGTGGCCGACTCGCGGCGATCAACGAAAAGTGAATCGAAACGAAACGGTTGTAACTTGGCTAGGGGGGCAGTACCTTTCGGCCCCATCGACCATCTGTTTTTCAAGCTTATTGACATAATTTATCCTATTAGTCAATTTAAAAAAGGAAACTAGATGAAAATATACATAGATGACTCTAAAGTCATAAAATTCAAAATCTAGGTTTCGTATTCTAGTTTCACTGCCAGGATATCAATTAAAATAAATATAAAAAGTCTAGTTTAGTTTGGATGTTGAAATTGGTATATTATGTAATGTATTAGTTATGCATTATGTTAATAGTGATAGTTATAATTTAGATAACCGATTAACAAGAATGTGGTTATTTTATTCAATTAAATTTTGTTTTCATTATTTATTGCATACCTATATCAAAACAAATTATAAGTATAAAAGACTGAGTTGAGTGTTCTCTCAGCAAAAATTTGAGTGATAGAGAGAGATCACAATAGAGAGTCGGATCCAGTATACAATTTAAAAATTACAAATAATACGAATAAAATATAATACATGTTTAAACCTACCTACTGCATTGTTATGTATTACGTAATTTTGAAAGAAAATGCTCTTTACTTCACTCTTGAAGACATCCAGAGAAGATCGTGTATCATTACGTCACATTCCATTCCAGGTTATGCCAATGGCTTTCTCCGCGTGATTATCATAAGGGACAAATCCACATGCGTTTCATTACTGGTCAGTCATCACGCCAGGTGGCTTGATGTCCTAAAGATCTGGAATAAAATTCTTTAAAATTATATTTTCCTAAAAGTTACTTTAGATCAGGGTTTCTTAATTTCTAAATCTATGAATAGATTTTTTGGACATTGATAGTGACATTGTCCTAATCTATTAGAGGAACACATTCATTGCGTTTTGGGAACACATTCATTATGCGTACAGCTAAGGAGTGGAATTCCCTGCCGGAGTCTGTGTTTCCTGATAGCTACCACCTAGGGGTCTTTAAGTCAAGAGTGAATAGGTTACTTCTAGGCAAGCGTGCTCATCGTCGGCGACATCATCGCTTACAATCAGGTGAGATAGTGATCACGCGAGACTGTCAATAATAAAAAAAGGAGAACAAATATTACATAATTCTTTTATTGATTTTCGAAACGAAAAAGTAAAGTATGATGAAAAATACAAACGCTCTGGGTGAAGCGAGATGGAGTACCAAACTTTTTCTACTGTCAAAATTCACCTGAGTTTCTTGTAGCACAATCGGCTTCTTTTACACTTCGGTGTGAGACACATCCATTGTAAGCGCTTATTAAGACGCATACGCATGCTATCAATTTTCTCGTTAATTACTAACCTTACATGAGTAGGTAGGTAACAATCATTGTTTGAAATAACACAACAGGTGACGAGACGTCTTATAAAGAATTTAACCTTTGTCATCAATGTGTTCTTGAAGTATCGAAATAGAATTTTATTGCAAAACGTTTGTTTGTACCTAAATGAATGAATGAAAAAATTGAAAAGAGCCAAAAACATAACCAACTTTCTGGCAAAGTCGGGTAAAAAAAACTTAAAAATCTTTTAGGTAACTTAGAAAGTTATATATAAGTCTTATTTATGTGGGTGTATATTGTACACTGGATCTTAACCTCGAATGTGATCTCTCTCTTGCACTCAAAAGTTTGCTGGAAGAAAAAATCATAGTAGAGTTAAAGACTCATGCCCATTTGTTACCCAAAAAATGCAGAAACAGTAAACTACCAAACTACTCAACTCAAATAAAGTAAATCCTAAATAATTATGATTAGAATTATGATATTGATTTGAAATCTTACAAAGGACTCAATAAAAATGTCAAAATAAGATTTTTTGTTGATTATTGTGTCATTTATTCTAGTATATATATATTTAATGTCTTTGTTTATTCTTTTCATTAATGCTAGTCGCTCGGGTATAGAATCTTTTCGGCCACGTCTTATTATTTTTACATATTATTATTCCTTTGCAATGTAGATGTTTTACAATACATGAATTAAGAAAAAGCTTATTTTAAGTTATTTCAATTCTTCTAACTTAATTTCTATTTACAGCCAACCTATAAGTATACGTCAAAAAAATTACCTAAGCCTTACTACAAGGTTGTTTAAATAGCAATGTACCAACCCACAACAATACAAAGGACAGAGCCAGGTTACTGCCTACCCACGAACCAATAACAGGTTCAATAGGCAATAGGCTCTGCATCTCGTATACACAACAATATGACATTCATGTACGGACCACCAGTTGTCAAACGTGCATTAATCAGAAGCTTTAAATATTAAATGAATTATACATTCAAGTTGACGCCATGCTGTGTGGCATTTGGATAGAATGTGGTCTTTGCAACGTGATTTACTTATGGAACTATTATTTTTTACTGGTGAAAATGTTTTAAATTAATATCTTAAGTTATTTCTCTGACAGACCCGGTTATTCTACTTAACTTTATTTTGAGGGTTAGAAATTGTCAACAAGATACTCCCACTCTGGGTAGAGTAAAAGAGAGTGTCAGACTTTTACTGCCTAAAACCTACCCATTTTCCTTCGCTTTAAGTGGAGCAAAACGGAGTATCAGACTTTTACTAATTAAAATCCACCCGTGGTCCTACAGTTGGCCTCTGCGTTTCACGGCCGCGGTGACTCTTAAATACGATCTTGCTGCCTTATATTATACGACTTTCCGCCTAAACTAGTGTCCAGAAGTATGACATTTTCTACCTCAAAAAAAAAAAAACAATTTATTTGCGGGAAATTACGCAATCTTAAGACCCTTCTTTCCTTATCCCTATTTGTTTGAAAAGGACATTGACCATTCTTGTATGGGAGTTGGACTAAGTGCTTCCAAATAGTTCCTGAAATCAATTTAACCAAAAAAAAGGTTTAACCCCTTCTGCAGGCGAAGCTATTTATGGATTCGTAAATTTTTCAATTTTATTATCTACTTTTTAACAAAAGATTAATAAAAACCTGTATTGCATCTTAAAATGCGACTATTTATCAAATAGATCATATTGTCCTTTATACAAAAACTTCTTAGCTTGTAAAAACCTTAACACTCTCATCTTTCTTTCTATGACTTTTTTATTCAGCCTCAGCTTGCATATGGACATTAAAAATGTACAAAACAGGGGTATATTAGAAAAACTTAAAATATAACCAAAAAAACTTTTATTACCATCTAAATCACGACTCTAACTCGGCAACCATCTGTCACTCTGCTCTCATTCTCGCATAAACAAAGTTGTATAACCAGCCAGTTATCCGATGACATAACTCTATGCTAATGCATAATGCTCTATAGTTTATGGTAATCACTGGGCCGGCCCACCTATGCGTGGTCCTTCTTGCAACACATCCGTTCGGAGTAGATACCGGTAGGTTGCGATAGAGGTGCTCGACCGTAATCAGATTAGCCATGACACCTGTGAACTCTGGCATTTTAACACTAGGCTGTATATTGTTGACGTCTTTGCGTTGAGCTCTAGCTGACATTGGATTTAACAGGTTTAGTACGGTACGAGGTCTAATAAGCCTCGTATGTGTCTTCCTTGCGGTGCGGCTATGAAAAACATAGCCTTCTCTGTCGGGCCCGGCCGTAACTTTAATTTGGTTTAGTTTAGGAGAGATGAATATATATTATCTAAGATGCATCTTAGATTTATTGTAGTTAATACGGGGTTACTTTGACCTCGTACAGCACTTAGCCAAAAAATCTTTTCGTTTCTTAAACGTTACAGGGTCTAATAAGCCCATGACCACTATAATGATAGATAGATCCATCGATTCTGATAGTTTCCAAACGAGGTCTTAAAAACCCCGTATCGCAGTATTGGGAATAATAAGTACCGCTGTCAATGTGTTAAGATATATAGTAAGTACCTAACAATCTGTAAGCGATACCTAACAATTGTCTTAAGTCCAATTTGTTTAAAATTACTTACTTAGATTGGTACCACATGACATTTGGTTGCATCAATCTCTCATTATTTTTTTTTACTTTTGGCCTCGCAGTTTGTGCATTTAGCCAGTGACAAGTTTAAAAAGTATTTTTTTAAACAAAATACAGTCACTTTGTTTTCCATTAGAATTCAGATGTAACACAGACTAATGTTTTTGCAGTTTTTGTAGTAAATATACCGAGTTAGCTTTAATAGTAAGCTTCACTGGCTTATTTTATTAACAATTAAATTCGCAGCTCCTCGATTTTTTTTTTAAATTCATGTAGACCAGTGCCTGACTGCGATCCCACCTGATGGTAAGCAGAGATGCAATCATTGATGGTGAGGCGCACTAGTTTATTAAGAGCCTATTCACTCTAGCCTTGAAGACACCTAAATTATAGTTGGACGGGAAGACCGCAGCAGGCAAATTGTTCCAGTCCTTCGATGTACCCGGTATAAACGACGAAGCGACGAAGCTTAGTCGGGACCGTTGAAGATTCAATAATGTAAGGGTGGATACTCGCCGTACGTCGGGTTGTCCGATGGTAGAAAGGATATGGCGGAATCAAGTCATGCAATTCCCGTGCACACTCTCCAAAATGCAACCTGTAAAATACCGATAGGCTGGCTACCCTGCGCCTGTGCTCGAGGCTTTGTAGATTGGACTTAACCAAATCTGGATCCCCAATTAGCCTCTTCGCACGCCTTTTCACTGAGTCCAAAGCTGCTAGATGGCATTTTGCAGCACCAGCCCATATGTGACTGCAGTACTCCACACACGATCGGACCTGTGCTTTGTATAACATTAGAAGCTGTCGCGGTGTGAAGTACCGTCGGACCTTTGCAAGAACGCCTAGTTTTCTAGCAGCTACCTTGGCTTTGGACTCAATGGGATCGATTCGGGAATCGATTTATATACATAGGCAAGTTTGTACGGAAGCTTCGGTGCGCGAGTCCAACCCGCACTTGACTAGTTTTTTTGTTTTATTTTATCCCAGTCAATCGACACAAGCTTTTATTAGTCAATGTCTTAAAACACAAAATTAAGAAAAACATCGGTAGTCAGACAACTTATCAACTGTCACCACTGTTGTACTAAAAAAAGATTCAGTAGAAATCAATCCAAAAACACAAAGAATTACAAATGTAAGGCCACGTTCCCATTATGTCGTAACGGTTAATTAATCGTCGGGCGACTATCGTCTCTAGTTGTTGCCATTATGAGAACTGTTTGTCGCGGCCACGACAGGTAGTTGCAACAACGACACATAATTTACCGTCACGGTTTATTCTTGACAATTTTTTATCGTTTTACGACTGTCGTGCTATTACCACTATCGTTCCCACTATCATGACAATCTGTTGTCACCGCGAAAAAAGTCATAGACGACAGTTAATCTTGTCGTCCTATATGTGAACACCTCCATTTAAATTTAAAAGCCACGACACTTAAAACTACACGATTATTTGTCGTCACGACAATGTGGGAACGCGGCCTATCGAGTAAATCACTACACAATCTTCAAAAAGGTGTCGTTCTCAGTCAATACTCCCTTTTTTTTAAATCACTTATTTTCAGGCATCTTGGTCCATAGACTCATATCTTTGCAAATATGACCCTATTTTACCGCCTATTGGCACAACTGTCAAAGTTGACAGATGAGGCCGGGGTGCGGCCATATTATTGTAATCAACTTTGACATTACCTCGGCATTCGGGGGCGGTCGGCTTTCATTCGGGTGATCTCGGAATGCGCATGCGTGACTACACTTGTGCAATGCATACTTTGTCAAAGTACGATCGTGTTTGAAAGACACGAACGATGATGGATGTTGAAAATGGATTTATATTGTAATATTTATCTTGACGTTTTGCATGAGAATTGGACATCTTGCTGTTAAACAATAGCTTTGTGCAATAGTATTTAGTTAGTGGCACGACTGTGGATTGTGAAGTCGCTATATTACAAATTCTATAGAATGGTGCGGGTGACAGCTCTTGGATTCATACAGTGTAGGCTATCTATCCTATTTTTTCATCTTAAAGATACATATTTTCGTCCTGCTGTCATCCTACCCATGCTATGTAAAAAATACCTTTGTACAGACGCCTGTAAAAGTGCACTTTCACAGGTCATAGTACATTACTTCGCATGATAAATAATAGTTTAAAAAAATTAAAAAACACGCTTTTAGCACGCACTAAAAATAACAAAACTGTCCGCTATCTTGGACGTCCGCCATATTGGATTTAAGTCACGTGACTACTTTTTTCGTTTTCTTGACAGCAAACCCTTTCATTTGATACCCATAATTATCATGGGGTGGATTTCAAACAGCCAGTCCGCCATCTTGGGGAGGCCGCCATATTGGATTTGTAATGACGTTTCTTAGCTAGTCATATATTGTCATCAGAATTCAGAGCGTGTGCAAAATTTTATCCTAATCGAAGACCGGGAAGTGAGTCAAATTAAGATTCCAAGATTTTCTTACATACATAGTTAGTTACAAGTGAAGTTAATAAAAGCGTGTTAAAAAAAAAGCATGTTAAAAATATGCAGGAACCTTCATTCTGAAAACTTTCAGTTACTTAACTTACTACTAATGGGGTGACCAGACGGTTGCAAACTAGCGTTCCAACCAAGGTGACCTTGCTTTATGTGTTTCGTTTGTGTTGCGGCTACATGGATGTAAACCACACGCCAACACGTTCGTTTCTAACATGGTTGGGAAAAAGCGCCTTCCAAACAAGGGCGTTGAAGGTCATGGATTACAACTGCTGTCTACACGGATTGAAACTAGCAAGGTCACCTTGGTTGGGACGTTAGTTTGCAACCGTCTGGTCACCCCTTAAGTCTAGAGCTAAAAATCCCAGGCAATGCAATCTAACACTTAATGCAATAGTGGATTTATTAACTATCAATATAAGTTTCTATGTCTGACAAATCCAAACTATTGCCTATGCTTACACTCCGCTCTGAATGGAGCAAGAAGGAGTGTCATGGGTAAACCTACCTACCTGTGTTCCTTCAGCAGCCCTTTGCATTCCAAGACCGCGGTAACTCTTTCGATCAGTCCTGAAGCCCATCCTAAACCCATAAGCTTCAAATCTGACCAATATCTCCTTGTCAACAGATGCGACTCGGATCATACAGCAGAAATGCTGTTCACGCACCTCCAAGCGCTGATAGAACGACCAGAAAACCAGAAGAAATTCGCGGACATCGAGCGCAAACTCCAAATGCGGGGGGCCTTACCGTCTTCTAAGAAACCTCCAGATTCGTCCCTGGGCAGTGAAGTTTCGAGGGAGTCGGACTCGGGGAGCAACGAGGAAAGATGTGTAGCCAACTTATATGACAGTTTGGCTGCTGAGCTGAAGCAAAAGTTATCGACAGGTAAACGGGGTTTAGGTCAGTCAGTTTTTTCTTAATTTTTCGTAGGTAGATGTGGCTTGCTTCTCAATGCGTTTGTGCACTATTTGGTACGTAGTTTGAAGCTTTTTTATTTTATTTATTATGCTGAATGCTGTGCTGCAGATGATGTTATAGGCATAAACTTATTTGAGACTAGCTGACCCGGCGATCTTCGTATCGCCTAACAGTTAATGAATGTAGTATATATTTCGATATAGTCAATCGATTGCGATGAAACAAAGCCTAAGTGATATATCAAGTTAAACACAATTTTGATGTATAAAAGTTATCTACATCAATTTCGTAAATTTTATGCGATGCGCGCACAACTTAAATCTTCTACAGATTTATTATATTAAATATGTATAGATAGACTAGCACCCCTAGCCAAGTTGATAATCTGCAATCGTTAACGCTAGTCGAAAACTAATCAAATTTATGGGAATGACATCATCTCAACGTTAAGTCACGTGGTCAGAACAAACGATAATTGATAGAATGAATTGTTATCGTTTCTACAATGTTCAACGCTACAATCCTTTGTTATACAAACGCTACATTGTAGAACGAGCGGCCAACTGAGGCGCGTCAACATGGCTACCAACTTATCCTTTTTTACAATTGCTGACACCGAGGAGTTACCGATTGGAGAAGGGAATTCGACACGAAACGGTTGTAACTTGGCTAGGGGGGTAGTTGTCCTCCGCGGTTTTGCCCGCGTTTTTAGTTACTGCTTCGTTCCTATTGGTTGTAGCTGAACATTATATAGCCTATCGATTTTTCTATAGATGAGCTATCCAAAACTAAAATAATAATAATATTTCAATTCGAACCAGTAGTTTCTGAGATTAACGCGTTCAACTAAACTCTTCAGCATTATAATAAATATTAAAATACCTATAGACTTGGATTAGCTGGTCTCAATTGACACGATTTGGAGTATTAGTTACTTATACTATTTTAAAAGACATTATTCGTTTTCGGGGATACTATAAAGTTATTTAGGAGCCTAGGTAAACAATTGACTTATTTATAAAAGAAGTTTTTTTCTAAAAGTTTAAATAACTTAATTAAGTTAGTGACTTCATAAGTGTGCTAATATTTAATATATTTATTTATATTTGTTAGCCAATTTAAGCTTTGCGGTCGCAGCAGATTTCAGTTCTACTTTTGCAACCCCATTCACATGCTTACAGCCTTACATAAATGGATACATATATATTGAGAATATTTTCAAAAAGTAAAATTAAAATTTCTGGTTCCACTATACTGTTAAGGTCCTGTTTTAGAAATCAGTGACCAGCATCCGCATCCCTTATGTATAACAAACTGGCAAGATTTTTTTTATAATTTCCCTTCTCAACTCACCCACCCCCAAAAACCCAACTCACTCATCCCCAAAAACTCCAAACTCACTTCACCCCCAAATCTTCCAGGCAAAAGCCCCATCCTGCTGCCTCCCCGAGACTACGACACGGTACACCGGCAGAAAGGCAACCTCTCCAACATCGATACGCGGCGCTGCCTCAACCAGAATATTGTGGGGGTGAACGCGAGACGCAAGCTGGAGTCTTCAGGGGGCAGTTCTGGTATAGGAAGCGATCTGGCCCCCTCACCGGAGAGGAACGAGTACAGACAGCATGATAATCATAGTACAAGTGGTGAGTTTTAATGCATTGTTTTAGTTATAATACTTTTTTTTTTAGTGGGATGTCATCAAATCACCGAATCGACTGCACCTATTGTTATAAAAGGGAGTTTTTTTATTTTATATAAACTAGTGCTTGACTGTGATCCCACCTGATGGTAAGCAGCGATGCAATCGTTGATGGTGAGGCGCATTAGTTTATTAAAAGCCTATTCACTCTAGCCTTGAAGGCACCTAAATTATAGTTGGACGGGAAGACCGCAGCAGGCAAATTGTTCCAGTCCTTCGATGTACGCGGTATAAACGACGAGGCGAAACGCTTAGCCCGGAGCGTAGAAGTTTCAATAACGTAAGGGTGGAGTGTCAGATTTGTACTGCCGAAAACCCATCTGTGTCCTTCAATTGCCTTTTGCGTTCTAGGGTCACGGCTGCCCTTTCAAACGTTCCCACAGCCCTAGCAGGCTGATGCCTGCCCAAAAAGCGAATACCCTACTGGGCCCCATCAGTTTTGCTTATATCACACTACGCATCATCGAATCGGGCCTGGTCCTTACTGGACAGGTGGACGATGAGTTTTGCTCGTCATCCGCAAGCTCATGCCTTGGTGGCCGGAAATCGCCCTGCAACTTTTGATGCCCGGGACGTCTCTAGAAGGGTTGTTTAAGTCAGCTGTGTTGTCCGTGTGGCGTGATGGCTAATGGCTCAGTGGTTTAAACCTTACTGCTCATGCTTAACGGCATGACAAATCCGGGGAATTGTCAAAGTGACTGTATCAAGTTTATTTGACCATCACTGACCGGGAGATCAGACAGGACCAAACGGCTTTATATGCTTCCTGAGGCACGGGGGTGTCACATCATCAACTTCTAACTCTGGGCTACTATAGATGTAGTTCCTATTGGAAAAAACCCAATTACATTTTTTTCCTCGACCCAGGAATAGAACCTAGGACCAGCGCAGCAGTCATACTTGCAACCACGACATTTTTTTTTTGTTTTTGGTGGGAAAATCATCCAATGACATCCCCGCTCTTCCTTTCTGTAGCAGACCCTTGGCCCCAGTAGGCTTTGACCCTGCTGGGCCCCTACGGTTTGCTGACATCTTTTTGAGGCGCGCGTGGAACAGTAGGCGCCGTCGACGACTTGGGCTCGGTCTGGACGGTTACCGGACGGTCGGACGGCGAGCTACCCATTGCTCGCCGTCTGCAAGCCCACGCCTACGGTGGCCGGAAACGAAAACGAAAATACTCAGAATCATTTCATACTCTAAAATAAACATCTGAATATCAACATACCACCACATAAGCCTTCATTTTTTTACCCTTCATACTCAAGAACGCGGAAACACATTTTTTGCTCCAACCATGGGTTCAGACTCATCTTGAAAATATGGAACAAAAAAACAATCGACAATCATTCTGATGATTATACACTAAACTGCCTAATCGTATTATTAAGTTAGTTTTTTGTAGCTAAATGGTAATAGTTTTATTTACTAGGCAAGGCACGAAAACGAATGTACTCGTATGAATCTTCATGTGGTTATAATAGACGGAATAGAGAATTTAACTGGGGTTTCTTTAACAAATATTATCTCGTGGTTGCCGCCCGGAGGACACAGAGCACACGGTAGAGGTGTGCTCCGCTTGGGCAGAGCACCGCCGTGTCCTCGTGGGGGCGATCGGCGGCAGCGATCTCTCGCGCCGGGCTTTGGCCTGTAGGCTATGGTCCGAAGCGAGGAGGAGTGGCAGGCGGTCTCCTTCTTCTGCGAAGCAATAATGCTAGCAAAGGACGAGGCCGCACGCGTGAGGCAACGGTTCTCATGCCCCAGCCGCCGCCGGGATTCCGATCCCAATTTCCGGCCACCGTAGGCGCGGGCTTGCAGACGGCGAGCAATGGGTAGCTCGCCGTCCGACCGTCCAATAGCCGTCCACACCGAGTCTAAGTCGTCGACGGCGCGTACTGTAATTTTTCAATACACTTACTCGAAAACCCGCTCTTGTCCCATCGCTTTTAGGCATGCAATAGACTGTTTTCCGCACTAGTGCAGAAAAGTGCGCGTGCTCTCCCCGCACAATTTTATTACATTTATTGACGGATGGCGCGCGTCGACCCTCACGAGTCGCCGGTCAACCCCCGTTTATTCATTTTGTAAGTGTATTGAAAAAAGTCGTTTGAAACACGTGCACATTTGTCACTGCAGCCCTCGGCTCCATAACACACTCGCCTACGACTCGTGTGATAACCGCCTTGGTCGCAATGAGAAACTTTCTGCACTTGTATCAAAAGGTTAGAGTGAATAGGCTCTTAATAAATTAGTGCGCTTCACCGTCAATAATCGCATCACTGCTTACCATCAGGAGGGATCGCAATCAAGCACGGTAAATTAAAAAATCCAAGTATATTATTAATAATATATAATAATATATATAATATTTTAAATCCTAGTGTGGGTCAATTTTATTTTTAATTAAAAAAAACTCGGCAAGTGCGAGTCGGACTCGCGCACTGAGGGTTCCGTACAAACTACAATTCCCGAATGGAGTTTCGAATATTTTCCGAATTGCAAAAAAGTACCAATTTTTTTTTTGTGACGTAGGTAACAACAAGTTTACTGTTTTCAGATTTATTCCTATAGCTGTGCTACAAGACTTTGCTTTATGCTAAATTTCAGGATTCTGGGTCAACGGGAAGTACCCTATGAATTTTGATTCCTTTGGGAGTATGAAAATATACTTTTTTTTTTTTTTTTTTTTTATTCTTGATAGGTTCGCGCTTGACCGCTAACTCACCTGATGGAAAGCGACGATGCGGTCGACGATGGAACGCGCTTACCTAGAAGTAACCTATTCACTCTTGACTTAAAGATTCCCGGGTTGTAGCCATCAGGAAAAACAGATTTCCACTCCTTAGCTGTACGCACTATGAATGTGTTCGCAAAACGTTTTGTGCGTATAGGTGGGATTTCCACCATGTACCGGTGGCGCATTGCCGTACGCCTGGTGGTCCGATAATGGAACGGGCGGCGCTTTCTTTGCGACATAAACGGCCGTATCTTTTTTATTCTTTAACTTAGAAGTTTGATTTTTTCACAGCTTCAAGGGACCGTAAGGTACCTTAATAAGCATAAGCATAAGGTTTTAATTTCAACTCGATACCTCTACGCGTTCCCGAGATATATAGACCGACAGACAGACGGACAACAAAGTGATTCTATAAGGGTTCCGTTTTTCCTTTTGAGGTACGGAACCCTAAAAACTCTAAAACGTTTCCGCAGTTCAAAATATTTTTCCAAATACACGTAACCAAGTTAGTAAAATTAAATGTGGTCATTTGTCGTGACCACCCAATTTGCATCACCGACAGATTGGTACCAAAACCTCTGGATTCTGAATAACTTATAAAACCGATTACGTAGCGTTTTGTTATTTATTACTGACTTATGTTTATGTAATATTGCTGTATGTATGTCTGTCTGTTATTAAAGAAATTTGTGTAATTAAATCAATTATTTCTTAAGAGTATTGCTTACTTTTCTGGGTAATGGTGAATGCGATAGGCAAGAGCGTTACCGTATCGCTAGATGTCGCTTCACTCAACATTTTTAGGGTTCCGTACCTCAAAAGTAAAAAACGGAACCCTTATATTTATTAGTGTGATATTGGAGAAAACCCTTTTTTTTGAGGTGGGAAATCGTCATAGCCTCTCCCGCTCTGGGTGGGCGAGAGAGGGTGTCACATTTATTGACCGAAACCCGCCCGTGTTTATTCAGTTGCCCTTTGCGTTCTAGAGCCACAATAAATCTTTCGAACAATTACGGCCATCGGTCCTAGTGGGCAATGGAGAAAACTGTAGCATAAAAAATAGCTTGTTTTTTAATGTAAAATTACCTCCAATTTACAAACAAACACGCGGTCTACACATAGTCTAATATAATCCAATTCACATTCATATTTCGATAGCTTTCATGTAATGAATCCGCCTGCACTCAAATGTCATGAAAAGTTGCGCGCGCGCAGCTTACGACATTGTTGGTCAACATTCACTGGTATGTGTGTCTTAAGAGATTTTTTATTTTAAATACCTTATATTCACTTCCTGTTTGGAATGTTGAATTTATTAGGTTAATTGATTGGAATGTCATTTAAGTTTTGTAGAAACTGAGATTTTAGAAGGGAAGTACCTACATTAAAGGAACAAGAGGAAATATATTTTATCGGACTACTAAGGAAGGGTTATGTTTTTCTTAATTCTTAATATACTACTCTGTCAATAAAGTACCGGGAAAAGATCAATAATACACAAAATGTTTGTTTTTGGTAAAATCGATTCACCGTAAGCCTTCTGTAACATTTTAAGTGACTCTGAACACGAAATTCCATTGGCAAGACAAACTCTTTGTTAAATGTTTTTGTCCATTATCGAAATTCACAATACATACTAGATATGATATAACTAAAAACAGCACTGTATTTAATATAAATAACAGATGAAACTCAAACTCCGCGCTAAAATGGAAAACAGTTATGCCAATCTACCAACAACAAAAAAAAACAAAAATTCGAATTTGGGACCATAAACAAATCATCCATTCCCGATACTTTTCTGACTGAATGTATCAAAAACACTTAACTATAATTACACTAAAACTAAAAAGTAATAATCAAAACAAACTAAAATATGGCGTCGAAAAACCCCAATACATCGCTGTCGACTGGTAATGTGCCCAAAAGACTGGCGGCATTGCCACGCTGTATGGCAATGTTAATCCTATATCCAAGGTAAAAGCCAGCCCTTGAGTCACGTGAAGTGTCAACAAGACATTTAGACAGATCTTTATATGATTTGTGAGCCCACGATCCGACAATTTCAACCTCAAACGGCTCGAAAATATAACTTTTGGTGATATATGTAATTTTTTGTAAATAGAAAAAGTAGAAAGTGTATATGGGCGCAAAACCATTATTTGATAAGTGTTTAATTTGATCACTTCCTGTTTATTTATTTTAATATTGCAACATCCTGTTGAATGTATTAAGGATTTAATTTGATAACTTCCCTTTCGATTATTTAAAATATTACGACATCCTGTTGAATTTATACAAGGATTTCAATTGATAACTTCCTTTCGAATTACTTTAAATATTGCAACATCCTGTTCAATTTATGTCAAATTAAGTGACGACTTCCTTTCTAATTCTTAAAAATATTGTAGCATCTGGTTAAGCTTGTGAGGATTTAACCTGACCACTTCCTTTTTATTTCTTTAAAATATCAGAGCATCCGGTCACATTTAAATAAGAATTTATTGTGACAATTTCCGTTTCGTTTATTTATTTTAAATATTTTTCTACCTTCATAGTGAATTTTTATGCTTGTCAATTTCTGTGTATAAAAACCGATGTAATGTGATTAGAAAGGCACTCTTTCGCCGCCCATGGAATAAACACCTTGAACTGGAGTAAGGTATTTCTTTATTATCACTTCCTGCCAATCTATATTGTTGTGACTGTGTATTTTGTGCGACGTCGACACCGATGGCGATCATACGCCGACAGCAGCGGTGGGATCCAGCCCGCTCCTACTGAAGTCCTCTGGATTCCGGGTCAAGCGCCGTGACTGCAGCACTGTCCGCTACCCTTGTGCCTTCTCGGGATTATGGCAGCAACCTACTGCCATTCGATTCCGAGGTGGGCGCTCACATCAAGGACTGGTGTGCCAATGTTGACGAAATCATTACAACTATTGGCATACTGAAAGGAAGACCGAAGACCTGGGCTAACATGTGGTCTCTGCAATATACCACATGGAAGCAAGTCAAGCAGGACCTGATTCAGACGTTTGGCGAAGAGTTCCGGTATGCTGACGACGTCCAGTGGTGGCGCGACTGCACGTTGGAGCAGGCGAGCAGACACGCGGTTTACGCAACCAAGGTATGGACGCTCTTCAAGTGAGTGCAGCTAGAAGCAACAGCTGGTGAGGTAATTGATTCTCTTGTCACTGGTATTTATCCTGATTTTATGAAATGTGTATTGTAGTTTGACACTCCTGACTCTTTGCCCACACTAGTCTCCATTTTCAAAACTTTCCGTAAACGTGACCAATCAAAAACTAACGGTACAAACATAAATTATTTAAACCAAAAAACCTTCGTTCATAGTAGGTATTGTTGTCGTTTTTAGTAGCTGTCATTGTCGTTTTTAGTAGTTGTCATTGTCGTTTTTAGTAGCTGTCATTGTCGTTTTTAGTAGCTGTCATTGTCGATTTTAATAGCTGTCATTGTCGATTTTAATAGCTGTCATTGTCGTTTTTAGCAGCTGTCATTGTCGTTTTTAGTAGCTGTCATTGTCGTTTTTAATAGCTGTCATTGTCGTTTTTAGTAGCTGTCATTGTCGTTTTTTGTAACTGTCATTTGAAAATGACATTCTTAGTCCTGACTCGTCGGGTCAGTGTTCCATTCGTTTTCAATGCTTCTGAACGTAGTATTTCCGCAAAGTTTTCACGGAGACGGCTCCGAAAAACCGCAAATTAGTTGATTTTTAAATATTGCTAGAAAGAATTCTTGTTTTCATAAACGAAATAACGAAAGATTGAAATCAACCACCTGAAAGTGAAATTTTGAGTTTTTTGTAAAAACATCTGTCAAAATTGAATTGATTTCAATCCTGTGTAAATTTGTGGGTTTGATAGTTCGATTCAAACATTGTTGGGTTGTAGGATCGACTGAATGGATTGTTGGGATTGGATCAATTGTTGGATCGATTGTTAGAGCAATTGAATCGAATCTAAAATCAATATTAATTTGCAAACGTTCAAAACCTCTATTTTTCTGAAGCTAATTTTTAAAAAATCCAATTGTGAAACACATAACATTTGGGCCACTTCCTGTATAGTTCTTTCAAACAGGAACAGAGTACACCGTTGATCCTCCTCTGCCTTGCGACGTACTAAGGAGGAATCTTAGCTAAAAAGGTTTCGTTATTCGTTTTTCAAAACTATCCCATAAAACGATTTGGGAGATGTCAAAGGTTGTGTGGGTGAATCTTGCTCTTTGGGTTAATAAACTTAAAACTTAGCACAAATTCTAATCAAAATTAATAGTAAAGACTGTAATTATTACCCTCAAAATACGGTTTAAGGGTTGTTAAGGTTTTCTCGCGAATGAAGTCGCTGGTAAAGTGCAAGTCCCTGTTAAATTCATAATGAGGATATCCTGTTGCAATAAGTTGATATCTTGTTTCAAAAGTAATTTTACGATTAATCATAACGGTTGGCATCTCGTAAAACAAGAGCTGGACACAATTGAGCAACTTAGTTTTGTTGATAGGATTGGTAATTGCGTTGCGCTTTGATAAAATTCAAATCGAAAATAAAAACTCTTAAACATGATTGCGTCACATCTTCAATATTAGTTAAATATATAGCCTTCTAAACGAAATAATATTAGAAAAAGTAACGGTAAACCTTACAAATAAACGGTAATCGTTTGAATTGGTGTTGATAACTATATAGTTATAATCAGACCAAATTAGTCCAATTTAATTAAAAAAGACCCTCCCGGGTATTGATTATCACAATCCACACATCTAATAAATAGCTAACGATGCTGGTCGGGCAAACTGTCAGGTTGACATTTGAAGAGCTTCATAAACAGTGGCAATTAGAGATTTGCAGTTGACTATACTTATTTTACGTCAAAAAGTACGTGAGTTTCCCATGTTTGTGTTGCTTTAACGTATTGCCACTGTGTTTCAAGCTTTCATGTAAATTAAGGATGGACGAGCGATAATTTCGAGACAAGTTAAGATTTGATACGAACAAAGATGAAATGAGATCTTTTGAAAAAGGATGTCTTACTATATCGGCACGAAAGACAATGGCAAAATTTGATCAAAGATTTAGAAGTTTCTATTAAAATTTTACAAGTATTGCTAAATAGTGCTATAAAGTGAAGCATGGTTACAGTTATTATTTAAGATGTTCCGAAAAATCGCTGTTCATGAATCTGAGTTTTTGATTATAATGAACCGACCGTATGGGCGGAGAATTTGTGAATTAGATTTATCGCATTAACTAGTCCCTTTTCCCACCTATTACGTTGACTGATCACCAGCGTATCCTTTTTCCCGGTCTAGAGCTGATCCTATGCGGGTGATGCCATAAGAGATGGCTAGATCCAAGGCGGGTGATGCTGTTAGGGGGGCTATATCCTATGCGGGTGATGCCATGAAGGAATATGGCTAGATCCAAGGCGGGTGATGCCGTAGATAGGTTTTTTTAAATGTGACTTGGCTAATTGCTATGAAATAAATTATATTGATTTCTTATTCGAATCTATTCAAACCATTAACCATTCTTTAAGCGCGATCTTAGATTTATTAGATTAATTAGTCCCTTTCCCACCTATTACGCTGGCTGGCCACCATGCGTATCCTTTTTCCCTGTCTAAGAGCTGATCCAATGCGGGTGATGCCATGAGGTATGGCTAGATCCAAGGCGGGTGATGCTAGTTAGGGGGCTATATCCAAGCGGGTGATGCCATTTGGTATGGCTAGATCCTAGGCGGGTGATGCCGAATTAGGGCTAGAAGGCGACTGATGCCGTGTAATGCCAATCAGCCAATTCACACCAAATATTTGATACTGTAATTTTTGGCTAACCCTATGTGGGTGACGCTGATAAAATGTTTGATACTGTAATTTTTGGCTAACCCTATGTGGGTGACGCCGATAAGATCTTTGATACTGATTGATTTTGGGCTAACCCTATATGGGTGACGCCGATAAAATGTTTGATGCTGTGTAATTTTGGGCTAACCCTATGTGGGTGACGCCGATAAGATGTTTGATACTGATTGATTTTGGGCTAACCCTATATGGGTGACGCCGATAAAACGTTTGATGCTGTGTAATTTTATGGCTAACCTGATATGGGTGACGCCGATTTTATGTAAAATGATTGTATAATGTAGAAGCACTTTTTCAAGTTTTGTGAATGTGAAGTACAATGAAGCATTTTTATTAGGTTACAACTGTTTGACTTTATGAGCAGTGCAGTTGAGAGTTTGTCATGTTCACTCAAATGTCTCGCAGATGGTGGCACGTGTTATTGGGTCATTCAGTTATCTTCAAAATGGTTGAGCAGAGTGGGGCACGCGTCATGCTCGTGAACGGGTGCCGTCAGTTGAGACTGGTCATCTCTTAGCTGCCTTTTTCTTAGTTTAATTTCTATTTTTTTAATTCGTTTTTTTTAATTATTATTACTTATCTACATTGTGCTCACATATTAGAAGCGACAAAGTTGTAACCAGGATTTATGTAACTCATAATATGATTTAAAAGAGTGTCCATGGAGTTTCTTGCACGTTCTTCTCCATAGAGATCTACGCTTTGGAACGTGCGATTTAGATTCACGTGTTTTTTGACTGTTCAAGGGTGCCTGTAATTGATCGGTTTGAAGTAAACGTTTCTGATTTCTGAATATCGGATGCTCTATAATGAAGATTAAACCTAATGTGAGTGATCTGAATTGATGTAAATTCCTGTACAGCGCAGAGAGCGCGCTGAGATCAGAATGGCCGTATGGGCGCAAAACCATTATTTGATAAGTGTTTAATTTGATCACTTCCTGTTTATTTATTTTAATATTGCAACATCCTGTTGAATGTATTAAGGATTTAATTTGATAACTTCCCTTTCGATTATTTAAAATATTACGACATCCTGTTGAATTTATACAAGGATTTCAATTGATAACTTCCTTTCGAATTACTTTAAATATTGCAACATCCTGTTCAATTTATGTCAAATTAAGTGACGACTTCCTTTCTAATTCTTAAAAATATTGTAGCATCTGGTTAAGCTTGTGAGGATTTAACCTGACCACTTCCTTTTTATTTCTTTAAAATATCAGAGCATCCGGTCACATTTAAATAAGAATTTATTGTGACAATTTCCGTTTCGTTTATTTATTTTAAATATTTTTCTACCTTCATAGTGAATTTTTATGCTTGTCAATTTCTGTGTATAAAAACCGATGTAATGTGATTAGAAAGGCACTCTTTCGCCGCCCATGGAATAAACACCTTGAACTGGAGTAAGGTATTTCTTTATTATCACTTCCTGCCAATCTATATTGTTGTGACTGTGTATTTTGTGCGACGTCGACACCGATGGCGATCATACGCCGACATGTACAATTTTAAAAATAAAATAATACATAATTTTTTTTTCACGTGTTTTTGAACGTTTGGAGGTAGGCGGAACAGAGTGTAAAGTCCCGAAAACCTCCGTTGGAAAGGGAGGATCCTCCGACCAGGCGGGTGTTATGTCTGGTGGGCAACTGCCCTATAGATGATTTCGGGCTGTTCTATATGTTCCAATCGCGCGGAAAACTTTAATTGCGCGATGCAGGATTAGTTCTTATGCCATAGATGTCGCTACAAATGTATGTTTGTAAAATTTATTAAGTTCTTTGTTTTTTCGAAATGGTTGGATGGATTTAGATAGTAAGGTATAATCAGATTCCTCGCAAAATCCAAGGGTCCTAAAGTACTTAAGCTAAAAAGAATCATTAAAGTATATTTCATCAAACACATGGGGACACTTTACTTTTTTTTAACCATTAAAAATGTCATTAATTTCATTGAGGGAGGGAGGTTGAGACGAGTGGAAAAATCCATACAAATATTCTCGTATACTGGCAAAAAATCTCATAGGATGCAATCTCATTTAATGGCCGGTACCCGAGTCTAATCAACGACGCATATAATAGCTTGAATATAAAACGTAACATATTATTAATATCCAATTACTGTATGCGAGTTGTTTTCTATCGGAAATTACGTCATAAAACTGTTATTACTTAGAACATGGTATCAAGTCATTGTGTGTATTCTTTGTTATTGTTTGATAACAAAATAGATTATATCAGAACGGAATTCGAAGCAGATGCTTTGAGAATGCTTTAATTAAGTATAGAAAACACACATGGGTCTCATCAGAAGGTTTAGAGTCACCCAAAAAGCAATAGAAAGGGCTATACTCGAAGTTCTAATGCGTGATAGAATCAGCAATGAAGATATCCACGGGAGAAACAAGGTTACCGACGTAACCCGACGAATCGTCAATCTTAAGTGGCAGTAGGCAAGGAACATTAAGCTAGAACTACATTAGACCGACGCACACGTGTAACACGCCTGATTTGTACGTAGAACGACGTCGCGTGGCGTGGATCAAGTGTAGCTCTACAAGTCTTGTTTCCATATAAAATGTATGGAGACCGACGCGTCCAGATTGGCGTGTTGCGCGTGGCACACGTGTGCGCAGTGTAGTTCTATCTCTACTCGCAAAACAGATAATTGATGTGGCCGAAAGGTTTTGGAATGGCGACCGCGCATTGTAAGACACAGCGTTGGAAGGCTTCCCACGAGGTGGTACGTGTACCTGGCGAGGGTCTCATATCCGATGAAATGCGAGACGCAAAGAACCAGTCGTTGAAGAGATTTGAATCCAATTCACATTCATATTCCCATAAAATTCTACGGCCTTCGAGAGAACGGTCTATCCGTGTGCTAAATTCCGTCCAAATCTGTAACAGGCGTTAGAGCGTGGAGGAGTAACAAACACGGCAAGCGTGCTCCATCGTCGGCCACATCATCGCTTACCATCAGGTGAGATGGTGGTCAAACGCGAGCCTATCAATAATAAAAAAAAAAAAACACAAATTACAAAATTTTGCCTTTAGGTAGAATATTAGCGTGATTTCATAAAGGTACTTTACTGCCTAACCCCACATAGATAGCTTGAAATCCTTCTGATCAATAGATCAGAAAATGCAATGCAAACGACGCCAGTTTTCCAGAAGGAATACCTTCTGGAAAACTGGCGTCGTTAAATATAATTATGACAATGTCTTACGAGCTCATATCATAACAATTAATGCCATACCTAACATGGTGTAAGCTGTGCATACCTATAATAGGCATGCATACCAGATACTAAATTTTAATATTATTTTTCACAAAAAATATGTGTATGTAATGCTGTTGGTGTGCCAATAAATAAATAAATAAATAAATGTCTTAGCTAATTTTTCCAAAAAAAAAAAACAGAAAAGTTCGCGAATAATATTCCATCCTTAGTACGATTAAAGACGTACTCAACTTTCAAGTTGATTAGCATAGCATATCATAGCATAGTCGGCCTTATAATGTTCCCACTGCTGGGACTCCCCTCTAGGAGAGGGAATGGGCCGTAATCCACCACGCTGGCCCAGTACGGGTTGGTGGATGTCACATGTCTTCGAATTTTTGGTTTTAGGACATGCCGGTTTCCTCACGAAGTTTTCCTTCACCGTTTTGAGAGCAGTGGTGATGAAATAAATTACACAAAGTAATGCGCCTGGCTGGGTTTGAACCCACGACCTAACTACAACTCGTAAGTCGGGGCCGTTACCACTCGGCCACCACAGCAATTTGGTAGTTGATTAGCAGTTGAATCTTATTATTAGTCCCACAGCTGGCCAAAAGCTTCTCTCTGTTCCATCCATTGTTTCCAGCTCTAGGACACTTTTTGCCAATTCCACTCCTTCGTGGTCTGCCGCGACCCAGTCATGCGATTTCTGTGCATCAATTTAATCTTAAACTGAATGCATTGGATTAGTAAAACGAACATACGTACACGGTGACGAACCCATGTTATATGTATTAGCATGTTATATGTAACCCATGTTATATTTATAAGGAACAAAAAATGTTCTTAAGAAATTGACCTAGGTACTTTTAAATTTTTTGAACTTCGATGGTTAGCAATAACCATTCCGAATCTATTTTTTTAAATAAATGTTTTGTTATCTAAATTAACATACAAATCACCAAGTTTTTCAAACACCCTCTAACAAAAAGGAACATTAAAACAACATACATTGCCATTATTACGAATCTACGTTTGTTCTCAAATAGTTCAAGAACGTAACCTTCAACGTGTATCAAAGAATTGAGACACCTAATGACTCGTGAAACACATTCACACCTCACTTTATAGCTGACCTACTTGATTCAAACAAGACAAGGGAAATAAAACTCTATTTTGAAAAACATAGAGTGGAAAGTTAAACGTCTGTACAGTGTAGACATGGTTGATTCTATTAAAAAGAGTTTGAGAAGCAGTGCGTTCTCTTTCAAAGGTTTTGACGGTTATTTGAAACACAATTTTTGAACAGAGATACTCAATGACAAATGCAAGCTGCTAATCTATCAGGGTTATTTTCTAATATTTTTATTTTTTAAATAACTGGCTTTTTTATTGTTAAATACATAACATGGGGGTGCATACGACGCGTAGTGTTCCACGCGCGCCTCAAAAAGATGTCAGCAAAACAAAAAATCTACCTAATTCGAAAGATTAAAGAGAAAATAAACCCTTCACTCTATAAAAAAAAAGCTATAAAAGGCGCCAGATAAACTTTCGATAAAGTACATTGACCTTTTCCTAATATCTTTGCGTAGATACACGAAATACAAACAATTAAATGATTTTCATTACTGGAAAATGTAAAGGATCATGATACTATGTCGATTCAAGAGAGCTTTATATCTTAATTAGCTTGCAGAAGCTATTTAAGATATAAACCTCTCTTAAACATACTTTTAAACAGGCGAAGCTGTTAGCAGTAACAGCTTCGCCTGTTTAAAAGTAGGATTCTCCATACAAACTTTGGACCGCGCCGTTTCATCCCTTCAGGGGGTGAATTTTAGGAAATCCATTCTTATTCTTTGTATACATTATTAGCTTCTGCCCACGGCTTCGCCCGCGTGAAGATAGATTTCTCTATACAAACTTTGAATCCCCATTTCATCATTTTAGAGTGTGAATTAAAAAAAATCCTCTCTTAGTGCTCGCCTACGACGTAAAAGGAAACTTTGTGCAAAATTTTACGCCCCTGGTCGCAGTAGTTTCAGCTGTGCGTTGATATGTCAGTCAGTCAGTTTCTCCTTTTATACATATAGATAAAAAGAACCTTTAGGTCCAAGGATTTGGACTGAGTGTAGATGAGTCGGTGAGTGAGTTAAGTACTTTCCGAATTTTAAATTAAGAACGTCATTACGACTGTCATGTAGGAGGGTCAATGACCGTTTTTCCAAGTGTGTCTGGCGCCTACCATAGTAAATCTAACTAACCTCAAAAGCGAAGAATACGCAAGTTTTTCACATGCATAAACACCAAATAAGCATTTTAGTAGCTCCCACGCCTCACGCTTGAAAACAATACTGTGCAACAGAGATGGAAGATAGTTTTCCATTATGAACATTAGGTTTTCTCAAAGAGGAAAAAATGGCGATTGTCTAGCAAAGGTTTTCAATGAACGACCTTCCTAGTCACAGTCATGATTCTTTTGTTCTTAGTGGTTATTTTTTTAAATGTGTGTGTACTATGGTAGTATCTTTGACAGACTTTGTTTACAAACAATCTTTTAATAATAGGTAATCATATTTATTGGAATAATAATTATTTTTCAATACGTGAACACCTGACTACACGAAAACCCGTTCTTATCCCTACCGCTTTTGGGCACGCAATTTAGTGCGGAAACCATTTATTGTATTTATCGTATCAGGCTAGGGGTTAAGCACCCCACGACTCGCGCATCAGCCTCCGTTTATTTATTTCTTCATAAGTATATTGAAAAATGTCGCTTAATACACGTGGAAAGTCAGTGCAGCACTTGGCTCCACAACACCCTCGCCTGCGGCTCGGGCGATTTCCACCTCGGTCGCAATAATCAACTTTCTCTACTTGTATCAAAATGTACTATATCTCGTTTTCGAAATACCTTGAGGAAGGAGGTTGGTGCTTAACTCTTTGTCATTCTTTCATTTTCTCAACGCCTTTAGAAAGAAGGATGGGTCTTTACATAATTAAAGTTCCGTCTTCATGTGTCTGTGTTAACCAATGTTTTTACTGCACCACACCTTCATTGCATAACTTTAATTCCCCTGATATCAATCATCATCAAATAACAAATATTATAATCAATCTAGATTTAGTAGGTCATACACTAAATACTAAAAATTACAAAATAGTCAACATTTGCAAGCAATCACACACTCGCCCATTGGTTGAGTAACTTGTTATGTCATTAGCAGAGATTGGATTATGTGGAGTATGGTTACCTAAAGTTTGAATGATTATGATTCCGGGATTCCGAAGGAGGTATCTATCGTTCTTAGAATTGATCACTTCATGATGTGACTGGCCATTTCATGAAATGGTGCTATTTCAGCCAAAGGCATAATTGTTTCATGATATTGATCGTCAAACATGGCTGATCATATCGTAAAATAGTTACCTACGTTGTTCACCGCTAGAGTCCATTGTTCCTCAATGTATTCCTCTTTTCTACTAATAAAAGTGAATAGTAACAAAACTTTGGTTAGGTTTTTCACTTTGGTTTTTCATTTATATTATTGATTTCTATAAAAGCATCAGGGTTTCGTACCTCAAAAGGAAAAAAACGCAACCCTCATAGGATCACTTTATTGTCCGTCCGTCTGTCTGTCTGTCTATAAGACAATTTATCTCGGGAACGCTTGGAGGAATCGAGTTGAAATTAAAACCATATACTCAAGTCTGCGGTCCCTTGAAACTGTGAAAAAATCAAACATCTGAATTAACGAAAAAAAAAGATACGGACGTTTATGTCACAAAAAACGTGTATTTCGACACTCTTATGGGAATCAAAATTCATAGGGTACTTCCCGTTAACCTAGAATTCCGAAATTTGGCATGAAGCAAGGTCTCATAACACAAGTATGGGAAAAAATCTGAAAACTGTAAATTTGTAGTTACGTCACAAAAACAACTTTTTCAAAAAAAAACTTCGTAACTCAATTCGGGAATCGAACTGTTTTCATAGGTAAGTTTGTACGGAACCCTCAGTGCGCAAGTCCGACTCGCACTTGCCCAGTTTTTATTAGAATTAACGAATAAACAGGAGTACATAAATGCTGGGAAAAATTGTTAATTAAAGCGAAGATCCCCTTCAAACTTTTGTTCTGAATTCCTAATTCATTCTCCCCATTTAACTATATGCTTTTGTTCCATCAAAAATAGTAATTGTGCACTAATATATGCTCCTCTGGGTGTGAGATGGCGGGGTCGGTGCAGTTAAACCTGTGTTCCTCCAATTGCCCTTTCCATTTGAAGGCCGCGGTAATTCTTTCGAACTCACTGATGTCCACACAAGCTATGCCTAGCTACCTAATCTTCATATGCTAAGAACCACAACATCAGCCCCCCTAGCCAAGTTACAACCGTTTCGTTTCGATTTTCTTTTCGTTGATCGCCTCGAGTCAGCCACGCCCTCTATTCCTGTCCTGACCACGTAACTGAGCGTTGAAATGACGTCAGAATAAAGGAATCGAAGGCGTGGGCCTACTCGAGGCGATCGACGAAACGAGAATCGAAACGAAACGGTTGTAACTTGGCTAGGGGGGCAGGTCATAAAACGTGAGAAGTAATCTCTGCACAAAAATGTGCATTAGTTTGGTACATTTGTGCTACTTAAAAATGAGAGTTGTCTAAAACATTAATTACTAAAATTTTAATGTAAAAAGTGTAAATTAAATGAAAGTAATTTGATGTGAAATGCTATTGTTCTCATGTTGAGGCACAGTTTAACACATTTGTTGAATTTTTGGTAAACACTTTTGCAGTAAGTTTAAAATATATATTGTATATATTTAATAACTAATATTGAAAGGCCACTTTGGTATGTTAAGACTAGCAAGACTAAATCCGATGAGTAGGTTAATAAAGAGTTCATACAAAATTCATTTACCACTTTTTAACAAAAAGGTAATTTGGACAAGCGGACGACGACAAAAATAAGAGAAGACACAACTATTAATTAAAGTTTAACAAAATCGAATCTTTGCAACAACGCGCTACGCGTCGCTTACGATGTTCTTGACTGGTTATTCTAATCGTGTATTAGAATAGTTCCATTTAAGAGGACCCTCTTAAATGGAACTATTTCTCTTTTTCACTCGCCTATGGTCAACATCGATCATGGTTTAAAAGCTTGTTACTTCATCTAACGCAATCCAACGCGATGTTTGACGAAAAGGCAACGCGAAAAAATAGAGATAACGCCTGAAAACTCTGTTAGCATTCGGTAATTCCGTGATTTAAGTACTTACTCGAATATTTTACAAAAGTTGTTCTAGGAAATCATGTTTTTTTAAACCCTTAAAAGTTTTTGAAAAACATTTTCGTCATTCAGAATCTTGATTAAATTTGCAAAGCTTCTATACTTATTTTACTTTTTTATTTTAATCTTTGAGTAAATTATGAAGTGTTAAAGCTCATGCAAAATAGCAGATTTTCAGAGGTCCGAATTAGTTTTATACAAATTTATAAATTGATTTCAATAGAAGCCTAGATAAAATCCACAAGATACCTAGGTACTGTGTTTCCAAAATATCTTATGAAAAATGTGCAATAACGTCTTATTGCGTAAGAGCGGTTGTATAAAAAATAGTGAAAATGTATGTCGAGTTCGATGCCCTTAACATATTGTCATAAATATCTACTGTTTAAGTAGGAAAGAAAAAAATCCCTTTCAAACTTTCCTTTCCTTTTTTGTTTTTTTTTTTAGAAATTCCTGCTAAAAACGCAAACTGCTATGCTATTCCTACAACTAAAACAATCCTATACACTAGTGTGGAATTGCCAAACGTAAAGCTAACAACAGCTGGCAAACTGCAACAAATGCAATCTAAACTATTTCGCAGTACAAAAGTTGTTTAAACCGTACAGCTACACACAATGCTATGAAAATCATTATAATAATATTTTCCCATAAAGCACAGAGCAATCAGAACAATATACTTTAACAATGAAACGAAACTGAGCACATTGCCCGAGTCTCATGAAATTGGCGCGCTTTTACACAAAATGGCGCCGTGGGAACATCACATGGTTGTCAAACGGTATTTTTAGAATTCCTTACCTAAAGGGTAAAAACGGGACCCTGTTGCTAAGACTCCACTGTCCGTCTTTCACCAGGCCGTATCTCATGAACCGTGATAGCTAGATAGTTGAAATTTTTACAGATGATGTATTTATGCTGCCACTATAACAATGAATAAAATAAATATTTAAGTGGAGCTCCCATACAACAAACGTGTTTTTTTTTTGCCGTTTTTTTGCTACGGACTGTACGGAACCCTTCGTTTGCGACTCCGACTCGCACTTAGCCGGTTTTTTTTGGTTAATGATTATTGATCCGGGAGATAAGAATTTAAATAAAATATTCATTATTTTATGAGACGATTACGAAAATCTCGGTCAAGCTTGTTAGAAGTTTCTGTACGCAATGAAACGGTATTTCAGACATTATATAATTGCGACTGAATTCGCTGCCAGAGTCTGCATTTCCTGATACTATAATCAAGGGCTTTACTATGACGTGTTTTTTTATAAAGTGGGAACTCATCCAATGACATCTCCCGCCATTGGGTGGGGCGGGAAGGCATGTCATACTTTTACTAACTAAAGCCCCGGGGTTCTCTTTCGCATCACCCATGGCCCTAGTACGCTTCGACCCTGCTGGGCCTCTACGGTTGCTGACATCTCCTTGAGGCGCGCGTGGAACACTACGCGCCGTCGTCGACTTGGGCTCGGGCCGGACGGTTTCCGGACGTTCGGACGGCGTAACTAATTAATTATGTGATTCAGATATAAGTCTCTTTATTGAGTAAATGACCATGACTATTGTACCTGTATGGGACAATCGTGGCGGAATGCAATCATTTGCAAAATGCTGTTGGTTCTACCGCGCATAATAATCAAAGTCGAACGTCTATCACATTGAGCGTTCATCAAAACAGTTACCAATCCAACAAAAGGTCTAATTATGATATATATCGACGATAATAGGTATAGTAAGTCTATAAAAGCTAAAAGGCCACGTAATTTGGATACGGCAGACTAACAAAAAGCGTGCAGACGGCACGACGGCGCTGCTAGATCAATAAGTACTTTCCATACAAACCAAGCGTGTCATTGACATTGTATACTCGTACTAAGATACAACATGACATAACAATCAGGAGTTTCTGAAATTATGTTCACCAGGTGGCAGCATTGAGTCGTCAGGTCCAGGCACCTGTCAAAACGTTTATGTTACGTTGAGTCGATTTGGTTGCTCGCGAGTGTAGTTCATTTGTTTACCATTAGAATATGGATGTACACATTGTATTTTTTTTTTCAATTCAATATCTTTATTTTCAGACTAGTGTCCATATGGTGTTAGTAAAAATACATAAAAAAAGAAACTTAAGGATAAATGTTAGTACAAGCTTACTCTAATACATATTGGAATAAATTATTTTTTAAGATTGATTTGTATCCACTGCCTCCATATAGGACTATCCAATTTACAAGCAATTACCCTCAGGTAGCTGTTGGAACTGTCCCTCACCCTGCGCATCAGCGATGCCGCCCGCTTACGGATTATGGCATGGAAGCCATCCACTTGTGCGGACTCCGCAAACATCGCTGACGCGCTGCAATAGCGAGGCCTACCCATCAGCAACTAATATTTTTGTAGTATTTGGCAGCAATGTATCAAGTCAACCTTCTTCGGCACACTTCGCCGAGGTAATCAACACTACAATAAAATTCTCAGCTCCATTTTACCAAGATCACGCCTGTTTCAATGATTCCACATATTGTCAAGTTGCGTAGACATTTGAAATACAAAACTATACCGACTTTACATCACGAAATCCAATAGGAATTAATTTGCGAATAATTAAAACACCCACTGAACTTCACTTGAAGAAATTCCGTCAAAAACCTCCGCTCTCTCTCTCTCTCTCAATCTTTTCTTCTTCTTTCGAGTCGATGGTCAAAATGGGTCACAGTCACAGGGCCTTTGAGCGCATTTTTTTTTTAATTTCCCTACTGAGTTAACGCCAATGACAGCAGTGACGTTCATACCTGATGAACGCCTCTAAGTGGAAATATAGCGGGCATTGCAGTATGTGCTATCACTGATAGAAAATCACTTTGTCTATGGTCTTAGGACGATGATGATTATCATTCTCTAGACGCTGACAGCGCGAGGATTCGATGCTCTATGGATAGACAGCATACATATCAGAGCTATTAACACTACAGTTTGAACGGGTCAAGGCTCAATCAAAAACAGAGTAACTGTTTTATGAACCGCTATTTATAAATACTCGTACAATCTTGACAGGTGCGTGACGGAAGACGCACGGTATAAAGTTTCGTCTTCATCTTAAGGGGAGGTTACACTCATTTTGAACTTTTTTCAACCTCCGGAAATCCACAAATATAAATGAGAAGACCATAAAAAAATATTTTATTAAAATTGACCATAGACCAAGCTCTGGGTATAAGTCAAAACATGATATAAATTAGTTGACTCGATAAAAAAAAATCACGAATCCGACCTTAACTTATGATTTCAATCGTGTATACCTACGAGATTAAGTCACGGAAATATTTGAAAGTTACATAAAATAATAAAGCTTATTTTTTAAAAGGATCTGGCAAAAACAAAAATCTTGAATAGTTGACAGTAGAAATTGTAATAAAATCGCAAAATTGTGTCGCATTCTTGCGACGCGCCTGTCTGCTGCAGTCTTTATTCTTCGGAACTTTTAACATTACACATCAATCAAATCGTTAGCACCAATAAAATTATACGAGTTAATAGCTACTAAGCAACATTGGAATTAACAAAAAAAAAACAAACTCGACTGTTCGAAAATATTACTTTCATTTAAACTTTTGACAACCCTACGTCAAAAAAAACAACCGTCGAAAAGACTACAGGTTCTTATCTATGTCAATTCTTATTTAAAAACATGTTGGCAAGTGTTCCGGAGATGGGATCCCGTTAAACGCAAAAGTGAGACCACTATAAGGTACGCCGAACGAGTCGAGCGCATATAATTATAAAAGTAGGCTAGTAAGTTGTATTTCAGAAATATTTTTATGAGTTTTTAGTCGATGGTGCTAAATACATAGTAATTTGTTGTATTTTCGGCTGTTGTAAGCAAGCTTTGGTGTGTAATGCCGTTACATACACATTGTTGGCTAATCATGACTAGGCCATACAAACATATTGACGATTTCGGGGAATTTGCAAAATTTTTATCTCCCAAATTATCTAAAGCGGTGTTTAGGATGACAATAAAAAAAATCGGTTGTCTGTAAAGTTGGTTTACTGACGATAGTTGAACGTGACAACGTGTTACATTTATTTGTACGCATAAATACAAATAAACAATTAACACGACATTCACTTTTCACTGCACTTTATACCGAACACTGCCGAACGCGGAGGCCGAACGCGCTCTCGCTTGCACTTCAAGCCTTAAATGGAACGCCTCAGAGCGAGGTAACGCCGCATGCGTCATACTTTTTCGTGCGTGCAGCCGGCTCCATCGAATTATAAGACGTTGTCACGTCAAAAAATTGCGTTAGATATAAATCTAATACAGTTTTTTTAACTGTAGGCAAATGGTTTAATATTATGGAAAGGTCTATCCTCAGAGTTTCCTTGCGTGATCGAATTAGGAATGAAGATGTCCGCAGGAGAACCACGGTTACCGATATACACGATATATTTGTTATTTACCACTTATTAAACATGTATATATTACAATTAGTCTTTAGTGTAACAACAATGGCTATTATTGTTTGCAACAATGATAGTCAAACAGTATTACCTCATTACGCGTTCTTTTGGTAACCTCACTCTCGGACTCCACGAGACAGGCTCGACCTAGTGTGGAGTTCAACAGTAATTTTTTGTTTCCTTTGTGTATTTTTAATATAATATGTATTTGTATATCTAGGCATAAGTAGTATGTAAAGGAAATGTAAAGCACGTGTTTTCTGGCAAATAAATCATATTATTATTATTATTATATGAAATAACCTAACACTAACAACTAAATAAATAATCAAACTTTTCTACCGTACACTCTCAATAAGGTTCAGTTGAAAACCAGCGTCAGGCAACTACCACGAAGTTGTCTGGAATTTTTGCTGAACTGGACCTATTTGGTGCAGGCGCAAGACACACAATGTTAGTTATGTGTTTACATGCTGTTTCTCCATTGTGTACGTGTGCCAAATAAAATATTTTTCTTTCTTTCTTTCTTATACAGGCCAAAGAATGCCAAATCTAAGTGGCAGTAGGCTGAATACACTGCTCACAGTACCTATAAATGTTTGGTGGGGCTGTAAGTTTCTGTAGTAGCGTCTACGCGGAAGACGCAGCGTTGGTAGTTAACCGATGGATGTAAGACGCACAGGACCGGTCATTCTGGCGACGCTTGGGGGAGGCCTATGTCCCATAAAGTACGTCTTTTGGCTGAAATGATGATGGAGAAATCACCTTGGTTCGGTCTTCGTCAGAATTATTATTAAGTTCTCTTAATGATTTGATATTTTTCATTGTATTTATTAGTTTATAATTTTTTTTATTATTATAAATAACTATTTTTTTCTGTTTGAAGTATCTGTTATTTATTTATTGTGCAAACCTACCACAGTGTTGTCTTTTTCAACCCAAAGGTTGACTGGTAGAGAAGGCCTTGTTGCATTAAGTCCGCCTATGTTGGTACATTAGTGGTCTACTGTACTGTACCTACATGAAGTTTAAATAAATAAATCATTGAGTGATAAGAGTTTGACGGACACGATGTATGTTGGAGAGCACAGTTGACGCTGTAGTTGAGCGATTAGCTGCTGCGCTGCCTGCAGGTCGCGGGTACAATTCACACACGGAACAAATATTTGTATATGGGTGTTTTTAATATCGTGCGGATTTCATCACGCATGCGCGATTGGTCCGCATGCAGAAAAATTCAAAATGAAAAAAGAACGCGTCCCGTGTATTCCACGCATTACAATAAATACTTGTATGAAATGGACATTATATAGGGTGACTGGTAATTAGTGTACGATACTTAAAGATTGTGCTCATGATAACCAACAACTTTTACTATACTTAATAACAAACCTGAAATCGCGAAAAAAAAGCAGCTGTTCAGTACATTTATGTTTGTCTAATGTACTGAACAGCTGATATTTATTTCGCGATTTCGGCTTTGCTCCCATAATAAAAATTCTTTGTTATCATGAGTACAATCACGTGTTTAAGTATCGTACACTAATTACCAGTCACCCTATATGTAGGGTTACGCGTGCGAGGCAATGCCGCGTGCGTGATCAAAACCGTAAGATATTAAAAACACCCTAACACATAGCTAGTTTTTCCAGGTCTGACTGTATAAGTTAGTTTACATATTTCCGAAAACTCTCACGATACAGGAGTTACTCCTAATGAGGGTCAGAGTTTTAAAAAATGTATGAACATTAAGTTATACTTTTTGGCTCAAGTAACAGCAGTTTGTTCGTGCAATAATGCGGAACAAATCTTATCTGCTAAGACCTGAATATTCTACGTAACATTTGGACTTGGTTTACCGTTTAGCCGACTATCATAGCTGCAGCCGGGTCTGCGTGCAGTATTGTTGTGCGTTTAAAAATTTGATTAGAACATTGGAAGGCTAAAAATATAATGAGGATATTTTATGACTATGATTTTTTTTTATTTCTGTTAAACAAGTTTAACCTATAGATGTGAGCAGAGGACTAGAGAAGTGTCACTTTGACAGTGACACTTTGAAAGTTACACTTTGATTGTGTCACTTGTCTTGTAATTTAAACAATCGCTACGGTTAATTGAATAATACTATGTTTAGACCCTCTAGAAAACCCACATTTCATTAACAAATGTTGTACATCAATACTCACCAACCATTTTCTCTCTTTCCAGAGGAGGACTGGGCAGAGAGCACCGCGTACATGATGCACGAAGCGTTCGACGCGTCTCCGCCCCGGCGCGCGCCCTCCCCGCGCCGCGCCTCCCCCGCACGCCGAGCGCTCTCCCCGCGCAACTACGAGCGCGCCTACCCCGACGACTTCTCCGACCAGTTCCGCGACCAACTCGCCCCCTTCCGCGACCAGACCTTCGAGCGGAGGTTCCGCCATGAATCACTTGAACGCGTCAAACCAGAAAAACCCGTAGAAAAGTTCCAAGATGACACAATCAACTACAGGAGACGATACGTCGCGGAAACCAAACCATCCAACAGAAGCATCGACAGGGTCGAAGATCGGAGGTTTGGCAAACTACAAAGAGGCGCCAGCGAAGGCAGCCTCAAAGTCGCCGAAGCGTCTCCGAAGGACAGATTCAATGTAGCTAAAGAAAAGTTCATGAATCTGGAGCGAGAGAGGTTCAACAAAGAGCTGGAAGCGCACATGGCGATGAGGAGGAGCATGCTGGAGCGGAACAGTCGCTCGACTTCTTCCCCCGAAGAGGAAAGGAGGGACGAGCGACAAGACCGGCACAGAGACATTAGCTCCCGCAGAGAGCCCGAGCGCTCTCATCGCGACATGGAGCGCCACCGTGAGCCTGAGCGGCGCAAAGAGAGCGACAGGATGCGCGACGTGGAGCCCCGCGACCTGCCGCACCGGGAGATGGAGCGGCTCCCGCGCATCGGCAGGAAGCGCGACGACGTCAAGCGATACGAGTACGGCGCCGAGGAGTACCTCAACAGGATCGAGCCGAAGCCGCACAGAGACGAGTTCGACAGCTTCGAGCGACGCGGCCGGCGGGAGCTGGACAGGCGCATTGAAGAGGACGAGATTATCGAGCCGGTGATCGAGGACAGGAGGCGAGACTGGAATGACCGGCAGAGGGCGTTCAGTCGCTCGCGCCTGCTGGACGACCAGCGCCAGTCGTATGTTGAGGGTGACAGAGAGCGATACTACGACAGGGACTACCGAGATTTCCGTGAGCTCGCGGACCGACAGCAGAGCAAGTTCCGCCACAGCTACGCGGAGCCCATACCGCGCGGACGACTCGGTACAGTCAGACCGTACTGAATGCCATAATAGATTCATAGATGTTAATTTTGGAATATTGAAACTATAGAACCAAAAACCACATGTTTTGTTGAAGCTAGACGAAGGTGAAAGCCTGTTAGATTGTTGACAATACCTGATTTATACGTTAAATAAATATATTAATGGACACAAAAGTTAACACACTCCTGGGTTATAAATGGCGGCAGAATTAAGAATAATACCTGTGTCTGCGGGTCGGATCGTAAGCCAGCAGTGTATTAATTTTAGAAATAAGCAACAAATCATATAAGTGCCTCTATGAAATAGATTTGTATTTATAAATACTCATAAGTGCGGTAAATGTCACAGATATAATAAATACTTAACTTTTGTAAATATTAATCAAGTACCTTTTGTTATTTTATAGGTAGAACACCAATTCGAGACATTGTTATTTTATACAATATTGTTATGGAAAATGTTATTTTTTTTATCACAGAAATATAAATAATTACGTTATTGGAGATAGAGAATTAACATTGAAATAAATCATTCAGTTCAATTTATTGTTAATTTTTTCAAAATTTATTTTGTGTTTCTTTCGGAAAATATTTCAATTTAGTTTTTGGATCGTTTCACTGGGAATTAAAATAATGTCAATAATTCTAATAACATACATATTTTTAATTAAAAAATTACATAGTCCTTTAGCTCAGTCTCTTTAGCTTAGTTTACAGGTTTTAAACAAAGTTTTTTTTTTTTAACTTTTTCCAGTTTTAAAAACAACAACAAAAAAATATACTTACCTACAGTAACTTACTCGTTAATAAATGAATGATAAATGATAAATGATAAATGATATTTATTTTGTAAATAGGTTTAAAAAACACTTTTACACGTCAATTTTTTTTTTCGTCATTTTTAAACTAGATGAGGCCGGTGTTTCCTAGCTGACTACCCTGAGAAGAAACACCGAAACAAACTCAGGGGTCAAAGTCTCTTTTAAAGTCCATACAGTAAATATGTAATGGTCAAATCACATGAGAACCATGCAGATTTGTCTGAAATGGTCTTTTGAAGAAAGAACCATACAGATTTGAGTGGACCTGTCCAGTCAGTGCAAGCATTTGTCAGTATTCGTAAAGCTCAACTCAGGACTACTAAGGAGCTCAACGACTTGACGAACAATACCAAGGAAAGGACATTTGGTTAGGCCGCAGAAAATACTCAAATTGCCAGACACATCAAAAATTACTGAAAAGGAAAAAAAAAAAAAAAACAATCAACATAGTCCTCACGTTCACAATAATAAAAGGAAAAATATAGGTAGTTTACAAAATGTAATACTTTAGCAAAGTAAACATTTTTGTCAAAAATTAATAGAAGAAAAAAAAAAAAAAAAAAAAAGTTAAATTGCAAAGTAAAAATAATCTACAATATCGAATTGTAATAAATAATAAAAAGCACAATTGAAATAAAAACAAAAGAAAAAAAAATAATAATAAGACAACAGTTGCAGTGCGTACCTACTGGAGCAGGTCAATCCCAAGCCTTTTGGTCCTCAACATAGTCCTTTATAGTGTAAAAAGCCTTTTGGCAAAGTTTTCGCTTTACAAATAATTTAAATTTATTAAGGCTTAGTTGTTGAATATGACTAGGAAGTTTATTATAGAAGTGTATACATTGGCATCTAAATGAGCCCCCTATTTTTTTCAGCCTGGTTGTAGGAACCACAAATTTGTGTTTGTTCCTAGTATTAAAATTATGAACATCACTGTATTTTTTAAACATGTTTATATTTTTATGTGCATACACAATATTCTCGTAAATATACTGTGAAGGTACAGTCATTATATTGATTTCTTTAAATTTATCTCTGAGGGAGTATCTGGGACTTAATTTGTAAATAGAACGAATAGCCCTTTTTTGCAATACAAAAATTGACTGTATTTCGGCGGCATTTCCCCACAGTAGAATACCGTACGACATGACACTATGGAAATAGCTAAAGTAAACTAAACGGGCAGTCTCTACATCAGTTAAATTTCGAATCTGTCTAACAGCGTATGCTGCAGAGCTAAGTTTTTTTGATAATTTGTCTATATGTGGGCCCCACTGCAGCTTAGCATCTAGAGTTATGCCCAAGAACACTGTATTATCTTCAGGACTAAACTCTTTACCTTTTAATTGCACACTAGTTTCTACTTGCCTAACCTGAGGCATGGTAAACTTTATACATTTAGTTTTTTTTTCATTAAGTAGAAGGTTATTTACATCAAACCAGTGTACTATTTTTGAAAGTGCTATATTTATATCGTCAGTAACCGGCTGCTGACGTTTAAGTTTAAACAAAAGTGAAGTGTCGTCTGCAAACAACACTATGTTATGGTTATCCTTTATGAGGTAAGGTAAATCGTTTATATATATAAGAAACAAAAATGGGCCAAGAATTGAACCCTGAGGGACACCCATTTTTACTACAGATCCAGGAGATCTTTTTCCGTTTACATCAACTCTCTGAATCCTTTCACTCAGATAAGATGTAAGAAGATCCAGGGAGGAGTTCCGGATTCCGTAATGGTGTAGTTTCCTGATTAATGTTTCATGGAGAACGCAATCGAAGGCCTTTGACAAATCGCAAAAAATGCCCAGGGCATCGCATTTGTCTTCCCATGCATTATAAATATGTCCTAAAAGTTCAACACCGGCATCGGTTGTTGAACGACCCCTTGTAAAACCAAATTGTTTGGTATGCAATAATTTATGTCTGTAAAAATCAACGAAACTCAGTGAAACGATCTCATATGTTTATAATTTATTTATAAGCTAATGTAGATTGTAAATGAATATGTATATCATGTTTTATGAAAGGATTTTCAACAATAAAAAAATTAAACAATATTTTTTAAACCTTTTTATTCTTTTCTTTTCGTGTCAATGGATACAAATTATTTTTTTGCTGACCAGTATTGGCAACCTGTACAGATCTGTTATTGGCAACATGTACAGCTCTCTTATTGGCAACCTGTACAGCTCTCTTACTGGCAACTTATACAGCTCTGTTATTGGCTACCTGTACAGTTCTGTTATTGGCAACCTGTACAGTTCTGTTATTGGCAACCTGTTTAGCTCTGTTATTGGCAACCTGTACAGCTCTGTTATTGGCAACCTGTACAGCTGTTATTGGCAACCTGTACAGCTGTTATTGGCAACCTGTACAGCTCTGTTATTGGAAACCTGTTTAGCTCTGTTATTGACTTCCTGTACAGCTCTGTTATTGGCAACCTGTACAGCTCTGTTATTGGCAATCTGTACAGCTCTGTTATTGGAAACCTGTTTAGCTCTGTTATTGACAACCTGTACAGTTCTGTTATTGGCAACCTGTTTAGCTCTGTTATTGGCAACCTGTACAGCTCTGTTATTGGCAACCTGTACAGCTGTTATTGGCAACCTGTACAGCTGTTATTGGCAACCTGTACAGCTGTTATTGGCAACCTGTACAGCTGTTATTGGCAACCTGTACAGCTCTGTTATTGGAAACCTGTTTAGCTCTGTTATTGACAACCTGTACAGCTCTGTTATTGGCAACCTGTACAGCTGTTATTGGCAACCTGTACAGCTCTGTTATTGGAAACCTGTTTAGCTCTGTTATTGACAACCTGTACAGTTCTGTTATTGGCAACCTGTTTAGCTCTGTTATTGGCAACCTGTACAGCTCTGTTATTGGCAACCTTTACAGCTGTTATTGGCAACCTGTACAGCTGTTATTGGCAACCTGTACAGCTCTGTTATTGGAAACCTGTTTAGCTCTGTTATTGACAACCTGTACAGCTCTGTTATTGGCAACCTGTACAGCTCTGTTATTGGCAACCTGTACAGCTGTTATGGGCAACCTGTACAGCTCTGTTATTGGCAACCTGTACAGCTCTGTTATTGGCATTTTGGCAACCTGTACAGCTGTTATTGGCAACCTGTACAGCTCTGTTATTGCCAACCTGTACAGCTCTCTTGCAACCTGTACAGCTCTGTTATTGGCAACCTGTACAGCTCTGTTATTGGCAACCTGTACAGCTGTTATGGGCAACCTGTACAGCTCTGTTATTGGCAACCTGTACAGCTCTCTTGCAACCTGTACAGCTCTGTTATTGGCAACCTGTACAGCTCTGTTATGGGCAACCTGTACAGCTGTTATGGGCAACCTGTACAGCTCTGTTATTGGCAACCTGTACAGCTCTGTTATTGGCAACCTGTACAGCTCTGTTATTGCCAACCTGTACAGCTCTCTTGCAACCTGTACAGCTCTGTTATTGGCAACCTGTACAGCTCTGTTATTGGCAACCTGTACAGCTCTGTTATTAGCAACCTGTACAGCTCTGTTATTGGGACCCTGTACAGCTGTTATCGGCAACCTGTACAGCTCTATTTGCATAGCAGGTGACGAATGTCCTGTGTAGCGGCTCCACACTGGCACTGTGGTCGGGATGGGAAAATGAGAAAAATGAGGAAAGACATTATGCCCTATTTTTGTAGCGGCCAACCTGGGTCCGCAGTCGATTTTGAGATTTCTAGATTAGGCACTGTAGTTCGCGTTCAAGGGTGAGATGTTCTGATGGGGTGATGAAGTGTGGAGGATCAAAAAGGCCTTTTCATCATTGCATCAGAGTTCTACTAGCTTCGTCAGTTTTCAATTATTCTACATATCCTGCGAATACAACACAATACAATATCAAAATAAACGGAATAATATATAAAACTAATCATCTTGTGTCTTTCCTGTACGTAATTGCATGGCACAGTTTTAAAAAAAAACGTGTATATTGCGAAATTTGATGACAAAAAAGGAGAAATCAATGCTTACGTAAACGCCACCTATATGTTCGGAATATAAGTTCTATATAGGTAATACTGCAGACTAAAATAATGAGGGATCCAGTCAAGAATGTTTCCACTTAAATACTCGTAACTTAGACTAACTTCGAGGCACTTTCTGAAACCTTACACGGTAGGATTATGTCACACTATATGTAGCTAAGTAAACGTACACGCAGCTACCTAAATGTACAGTAAAGGGTTTGACTGTAGCCTATCAACAACTCTAGCTGCACCTAACAACCTAGACCTAACCCTATGTGGCAGGCGGTCGCCTTCTTCTGCGAAGCAGTAATGTTGGCAAAGGAAGAGGCGGCACGTGCACGCGCGAGAGAGCGGCCCTCACGGCCCAGCCGCGAGATCCTGATCCCGATTTCCGGCCACCGTAGACGCGAGCTTGCGGACGGCGAGCAATGGGTAGCTTGCCGTCCGATCGTCCGGCAACCATCCGGACCGAGCCCAAATCGTCGACGGCGCGTTAAGTTCCACGTGCGCCTCAAGATGTCAGCAAACCGTAGGGGCCAACAGGATTGAAGCCTACTGGGGCCAAGGGTCTGCTTCTGAAAGGAAGACTCGGCCCTGGTATGAAAGGCAACGAAGGAACAGGAGTGAGTTTTTAGTCAGTAAAAGTCTGACACGCCCTCGCGCTCCGCCCAAGAGCGAGAGATGTCATTGGATGATTTTTCAAAAAAGCCCGGACCATATAATTACAATATATACGTATATATTATATGGTGCAGGAAGCCTGTTACCATGAGACCTAAGGCAACAGATGCATGAAGGGTGTATAGGATGGGATTTTCTCACTGCCGACCCGACCAATAACTAAGGCTGGATAAGGCCAGAGCTATCGGCAACCATTTATAGGCGCAGTAACAGTGAGAGGAGTCTCGTTGTAGTGAAACAGCGTTGCTCGTAGCGTGGGACTTTATTACAGATTTACATGGTATTCGAAGAAATTTATTTTAAGGCATTTAGTACCTAAGTGTATCAGAAACTTAAATAATAACTAAACTATTTATACTAAAACCGAACTATGTACATACAAACTATAAAAACTATTATAATAAACCTAACTATGTACATATAATACAAAAACACCTATTACACTCAGGCGTCGAAGTACTCCTCCACATCGCTGTCATCCGGAAATGTGCCCAGAAGGCTGGCAGCATTGCCACGTTGAATGGCAATGCTAATTCTTTGGGCGAAGAACGAGCCAGCCCTCTGGTCACGCAAAGTGTCGATCAGACGGCGTGAAATTTCCTTAAAAAGGAGACGCGCACTCGGACCTGACCAAGCGTTTCGACCCCAAACGGCTCAAAACTGTAATTACCAATAAGATTACAGTATTTGCGCCGTTTGAGGGTCTCAGCAGCCGCAGCGGCAGCGCCGGCACAGCTCGCCGAACTAAGAACATGGGATGGCGCAAGGGTGTCGACACAGGTTGCGTCCCACACCAGAGGTCTCTTCCCATCGTCACGTACCAAGCCGCTAGGTTCTAATACGGCAGGTACGCCAGCGGTGACGAGAGCTCGACGAATAATGTCGTTGATGCTAGCGTGCCGTGCTATGCGGCCTGCGCTCCTGCAGCAGGACAGGCCATGGTGTCCGAGGCTGTCGACAGCTTCGCCACAGTGGCACCGATGTGGAGCAACACAAGGTGCGCCTAAGCGTAAGCAGATTGCGAGCCGAAAAGAGGCGTCATCCATCATAGTGCCTATGGTGGATGACGGGAGTGCCTGAAGCCACAAACCCGACTCCCATTCCCCTACAACCAGCAGACGCGCACACTCAGCAGTACTTGACGACGTAATCATTAGGTTGTTTCGTACAATACTGCAGAGCGGCACATCCCACCGTCTCTGCGAGGACAGGTTGTCGGGCAAATCCGTGTTGGGACAAACCATTTTCCAAGCGTTCAACGCATCGGACAAGCACGGTACCTCAACATTAACCAGTGAGGAAGATAAAATATTCCTGGTTAAAGTTTCAGTACTGTGCACCGAGGAGAGGAAAGCTGGTAAACTTATACTTGAAATTTTGCGGACGCCGAGGCCACCTAGCCGGATGGGAAGAGTGGCTTGCTGCCATGCTCGGTCGTCCAAGGCCACATTTAGGATCGAAGATAGTGTGTTCCTAATAATTTGATCGACTTTTTCCAAAAGTTGTGGATGTTTCCAAAGATGGGAGGAGCGAAGGCTATATGTAAATTTTGGTCCAAAACAACAGTACCTATCGAATGAGTGTGAAAGCCGAATGCATGTTGATTTTGAAAAGTCTTTCCGAGACGTCATTAAAATTTTGTATTTTTTGTTCTATGAATGTTGGAAAAGATTATTATTTATATTAATCTATTTACATGTATGAGTATAGCATAGCATAGTCGGCCTTATAATGTTCCCACTGCTGGGACTCAGGTCTCCTCTCTAGGAGAGGGAATGGGCCGTAATTCACCACGCGGGCCCAGTGCGGGTTGGTGGATGTCACATTTCTTTGAATTTTTGGTTATAGGACATGCCGGGTTTCCTCACGATGTTTTCCTTCACCGTTTTGAGAGCAGTGGTAATGAAATAAATTACACAAAGTAATGCACCTGGCTAGGTTTGAACCCGCGACCTACAACTCGTAAGTCGGGGCCGTTACCACTCGGCCACCACTGCTCATGTATTAGTATATTAGTTATTAATGAATTTGTGTGAAAGAACTGATGTAGTCGAATAATTTTAGTGACAAATAACTAATATTCTATATATTCCCACATAATACTAACCATACTAACACTATATAGAATTTATAACATAAATATTGTTAATACTCGCGAAAACTGTTTGTTAGAGCATTAAGTAAATATAGAAATGTTAATAAAACCTAAGGGTGGAGTCCTGGTGTCCTGAAATACAGCTTACTGTACCTTCCTACCTTTAACCTAGAAAATGTAATTATGATGTACCTATTGTGGCGAGAAAATAAATTTTATTATTATTATTAATATTAACGTCAATTCGGGTTCACTGCGGTCACTGGCCTGCTACCATGTTCACATCCTCGCGTGAACACGCAGAAAAATGTATATAAGGCCTTAATCACATCTATTAACATCGATTCGCATTTTATCTATCGGAAATGGCAACTTATTACGTTCTTGCTTCCACTAGCGGCTTTCATCATCATTTCAGCCGAAAGACGTCCACTGCTGGACGTAGGCCTCCCAAAAGTGTCGCCACAACGAACGGGCCCGTGCGTCTCGCATTCATCGCATCCGTGGCCTCATCAGAAGGCTCAAAGTTACCCAAAGGGCAATGGAGAGTTAGCAGCTTTGGCCGTATAAAAATCGGAAATTATCCCAGGGAAACAGACCCAGAACAAAAATACCCTCGTGTGCCAAATTTCTTCGAAAACCGTTCAGCCGTTCGAGCGTAAAGAAAAACAAACATACACAGTTTCCGAGGGTTAAAATGATAAATACATACTGGCTTCTGGCTTCCTTTTGACGAGTCTACTTACCACACTTTATGTGGCGGCTTTAAAGTGAGCATGATCGAAAATGCGTTCTGATGCATACTTACTTAGATTAACGCATAAATTAACAAAATACTTTATTAAAAAATTATTTAATTATTAAAAACTTGGAAAAAAAAATTGAAATTGTTTTGACGCTCGGGTATCAACCCCGCGACACAGTGCAGAAACCAAATCGCCCATCCACTGCACCAATCGTGTCACCAATTCGATGTCGCACATTAGTATCGACTTATACCTATTTACTGACGTTCTAAATTCTATGCTCTACTAGAACCTAAAACCTTATAATTATAATAATTATATAGACTTCCGTTAGTTAGACACATTTTTCTAAGCTTGGCTAATGAGTCATTAGCAAGAAATTCTTTGATCAAGAATTTATTAATTGCATTGCAGACCAGTTTGAAAGTACCTACTACATATTACCTAAGTAGCTTCACTGCTCAGGTGTATAGGTAGAATTTGTGTCTTTAACCGACTTTAAAAACGAAAGAGGTTCTATATTCACTGTCTTTTTAAGGTTCCGTACCACAAAAGGAAAAAACGGAACCCTTATAGGATCACTTTGTTGTCCGTCCGTCTGTCTGTCAAGAGTAAGACCTTTATCTTGAGACTGCGTGAAGTTATCGAGTTGAAATTAAAACCATATATTCTGGTCTGCGGTCACTTGAAGCTGTGAAAAAATCAAACTTCTAAGGTAACGAAAAAAAAAGATACGGCGGTTTATGTCGCAGAAAACGTGCATTTCTCTCAAAGGAATCAAAATTCATAGGTTACTTCCCGTTGAACGTCATATATATAGTTATAGGAATAAATCTAAAAACAGAAAATTTGATGTTACGTCACAAAAAAGAGTTTTTTTTTGCGATTCGAAAGATATTCGGGAATTGAACTACTCGTATGTAGGTAAGTTTGTACGGAACCCTCAGTGCGCGAGTCCAACTCGCACTAGCCCAGTTTTTTCAATTTAGGTCGGATCTGGCAAGAAGAAACGCTCGGTTGTCACCATTGTGCGGATTGCCCGGAGCACGGTGGAAGGCTGCCCCACTTGGGTGGAGCCTCATCGTTTACTAGTGGAAGCGATCAACGATGGTGACCCGAGCGCCCGGCCCTGGTTCAGGCCATGGTACGGAGAGAGAAACAGTAACCTCCTTCTCATGAAATAAACGAACTTTTCCTTGATTTGATCATTTCTGCGCCTTAGCAGGGCCTGCGCCCTTTACTTGGGCACCCCTGGCGCCGCCCTAGTTACGGCTCTGTATAAAAGGAATGTACCAGCAAAGTACTTGAATGTACCTTTAATTGAATCCAATGTACCTTCATGAAACAAGAACAATTATACCAAATAATAAAATACCAGTAAACAGTAGGTACCAGTAATACCAGTAACAGATTCACCATCAACAATTTTATCACTGCTTACCATCAGGTGAGATCGCAGTTAAGCACTTTATATCAACTTGAAAAAAAAGAGAGCTGTAGTCCTGACTAAACAAAATTGAAAAGAGTGCCATGGAGTTTCTTGCACATTCTTCGCCATAGAAATTTAATTTATTTATTTAATTTATTTTAATGTATGATCCAATGTTGATTGATGTAAATAAATAAATAAATAATAATAGAGATCTACGCTTTGGAATGTGCAATTAGCATTTTTTTTTGACTGACTGACTTCTTGACGTTTCAAAAGTGCCTGTAAATGGTTTATTTTAAATGTTATGAATCTTTAAATCTTGAATCTTTGAGTCAGAATTTCAGGTGGAATACCTACTGATAAATTAATATAAGAGATATCTCACTGCTGAGATTCAGGTCTCCTCTCTAGGAGAGAATGGACCGTAATCCACCACGAGAGGTCCCAGTGCGGAGTGGTGAATGTCACATGTCTTAGAATTTTTGGTTCTAGTCCAGTTTCCTCACAATATTTTCCTTGTTGTTAGATATCTTATGGTTACCTAATATTTACCAGAACAATCAACGCTAAAAAAAATTATCATCATTCAGCCGAAAGACGTCCACTGTTGGACATAGGCCTCCCCCAAGTGGCGCCATAACGACCGGTCCTGTGAGTCTCGCATCCATCGGATTCCCGCAACCTTCACCGGTCCGGAGTCGAGGGTAGACGGGACTGCCGGGGGACAAGAGGCCATCTTTTCGTTGGGTTGCCATAATCGCCACGCTTGGCAAGCAGTTTGGCGATTTCAGTATGGTTTTTGAAATGCACAGAGAATGCTGCCCTTGGTCGCCTCTTACGACACCCACGGGAAGAGATGGGATGGTGTTATTCTTTACGTCCGAAAAAATAATGTGATGGGTAATTAGCAGTGATAGCAGTAGGTATATTGATTTTTGGTACTTGTATCATAAATGCACACAGAAAGAATAATATGGATAAGCCATTTTTCCGGAAAGTAATTCTGTATTTCCGGATTCAATTAAATATCGTTAATGTTGGTAGTGATATTATTACTACTCAATTCAAAATTTAAAGGAAGGTATAATGTTCTGATTGGTCGTTGGGTTGTGTCAAATCGTGACTGCGTGCCGTTAAAAAAAATTATGAAGATATAATATTGCTCATTTTAATACAATTCCTACCTAAGTTCCGGTTTTTTTTTTAATAATCAACCAATTCCGGAGGAATGTCCATATTATTATGTACGTTTCGGATCAATGACCCCAATTCAATCTACCTACTAGCAAATATGACTAGGTACGTATTGAGCTTGCCAAGTGAGTAAAGATTGGTAAATGTTCACATGATGTATTTCAGAAAAGGAAACCCGCAGAAAACCCTGGTCCTAGAACGCAAAGGGCAACTGAAGGACACAGGTGTGGCAGTCAGACAGTGAGTAAAAATCTGACACGCCCTCTCGCTCGACCATAGAGCGAGAGTAGTCATTGAGTGATTATTCACCTCAAAAACACATATAAATATTTAGCATTAAAAATATAAACAAAATGTATGTAGTTGCATAATTATTGATAAATTTATTGATTTAAAATGAAATATAATATTAAAAATATAGGTATTCATAACATTAAAAATACAGATGTCACTTACATAACTACATAAAATCATTAATTTGGCATTGAGATACTAATTGACAGAAATAGGTAGGCCCTGTACCAATTGCAGTTTGATAGTATAAGAAAAGTAGCGTAGGGTCGATAGGGTAAGGTAGGGTAGGGTAGGGTAGGGTAGAGTTCGCCGCGGGCCAAAGCTAGTATCTAATAAAACGAAGTCGCTTTATACTATAACTCCTAAACCACGCAATGGCTATTGATGAGATTTTCACTAATAGAAAGAATAATAGACGAGATAGGTTTATGTATAATATATCAGTCATATCTTATAAAATGCTGTATTACAATTTGGCGCGCCAGATTGAAAAACATAGCTGTAATATAATGCGGCTACCTCATGGTCAGCCGGATTGTGGTGGCGATACGTTCTACAAAGTGGTGTAAAACGTTTAGTTGTATTGTCAGTGTAGGGTGACTATAAAGTACGAAAAACCGATCTGAAAAAAGCTTGGGTAAAGTTGACAGGGCCCTCCTATTTCTGTCTGCGAGGTTTAAAGTAACCTAATTACTAGTAATAACATAAACCCATAGATAACTATATATTATATCATATATTATTATCAGTCAATTCATAGCACATTGTAATATAACATCTTAACTTACCCTAATAAAGGCACAAGTCCACTCACTGCTCACAGTAAAACTACGCATCGTCACCGCGTTTTGGATCACGTCATAATTGCTATTGTCGTTCCAAAAGCCGTGAACGTGACCATTTCTTGATGCATTACGATAGCGATTTTGACGTGATATGGAACGCAGCGTTGTACAATTTCTAGAAAATTACTAAATATCAAAAATCTTAAACATAAATAATTTTCTCCATTAACACTGAAAATAGAGTAAAATTAACTGTCTTTTAAGTCGACATTATTTCTAATCAGTATTAAACGGTGTATATGTATATGCAAGAGGGTGCACCGAAGTCAAAAATTTAACTATCCCTCCTTAAAGAGGTTAAGTTTTCTTTTGAACATATCTACTAAACAAGTTAGTATTAAGAATCAGTTTGTCGTCTTATGCAAAACGATTAACACTAGAAAGACCAAGGCCGTCAATTTGACCGCACGGCGATTTCATTCTTAAATATTATACAAACTATGTTTTTGTTTCTTTTAATATTTTATGACTGTTCCTAATTTGTTATCATCAGCCCAAATCTATGTAAAAAAAACATTACATCATATGTGGTATATGAGATTCCTTTACAAAATACATACTAAGACCGCACACCTATATGACGGCAGCGATAAAAACAGTAAACAAAGTTTTCTACAAACTAATGAGGGTACTTTTGTTTCATTTATTTTGAATTCTGAGCAAGTTGTTATTGTCTAGGTTGTATACATTACCGTTTCTACAATATTTCACTACCGGAATTTGTGGTTTTGAAATTGGAACAACCCTATTTCAAAAAGGGATTTTATTTTTTTAAATAGACACGGAAGAGAAACGTAAATTAATAAAGCTAGAATATGGAATCAGTTTTGGAGTGCAAGTCACAAATTAAAAAAAGAAATCGTTTTTCCAATTGTACCCTTAACATATCAAATAAAATAAGTATATTAATTGAGACTCTCAAAATATGACATTTTGAGAGTCTCAATTAATATACTTATTTAAATGTTTTTTATGTACTTTTTTCATAGTTTAAAGCTATGAAAATTAACCGACCCTATCAGTAGTTAGTAGTACTATTGAGTTTAACTTTTTTTTTATAAAAAACATAAAATTGTTTTTTACCCATAGATTGCATAGAAACATCTAGTCAACAGAAAATTATTATGAAAATATTCAAACTTAAAAATGTTCTTCTGTAAAATTATATCCTTGTCGCAAATGAGCGATTATTAAAAAAAATATATTCGTTCGGCACCATCTGTACTCGAGATGAACTCGCACTGATTTGGGTAACGCCTTTATGCTCACAGCGCTTAAATTATTTGCCATTTCTTGGTCTTCTGAGCCCTGGTACCCCGCGCCACTTGGCACTTTAGTCTTGGCTTTTACGCCTCTGGACAGAGGAGAATAGTACGCAGTGTTAATTAATTTTGGTAGTACAGCTTAGTTTGCGGAATACGAATTTCTTCGTTAATATCTGCAGAAATCAGTCCACTTTTCATCGATCTTCGTAATGAAACACTTAAAACTTACTGTCGGAACACGAATTTCTTTGTTCACTTTTCTCTTTGTCGATCCCCTTAATAAAGCACTTCAAACTCAATGTCCCATTATTGACGAAAGTGCTAGCGAACTCTACTGGTAACACCGCGCATTCTCCTTTTAGAAAAACTTGTTCGATATTATCGATGGTGGAGCAACAATTATCCTCGTAAACGTATTTCCTGCTAGTGTCGCTTTTTTTGTAGACATGTATTTCATACAGACATTTACTAGTGCTATGTTTCGGGCCAATAAGCTGAACAGTCATGAAAATTTTTCTGTTGACTTCGGATATTTTCATGTGGAAAACAAAATGGTAGCCGTTTTCGATGAGCTTGACGTAACGGCGGTTTCTGTGGATGTTGCTGATCCGAATCTCGGAACCCACTCCAGATGTAAAGCAATTTGGATGCACATCTTCAAAATGACTCGATAGATCTAATAGTTCACCTGAAATAATAAGCCTATTAGAAACATAGAAAGAAAAAATATTATCTTCTACAATGGGTAGATAATATTCTTTAAACCCTTCTAATAAGACTCGTATAGTTAGGAGGTTCCTCTCTCTGGTGCCCTGACCGCCGGAAGCTTGAACTCTGTTCCCGGTACCGGCGGGCTACTATTTTTTATATTTTTTAATGTTTATTTTTATTTTTTATTGAAATATTTAAAAATATAATTTAAATGTACATATAAATGAATAAACGGAATAATATCTCATTTGTTAACGTTCCGGCCGTTTAGATTATAGGGCCAAAGAAATGACATTGTTGATTTATGACCCCACGATTGGCCGCGATGAACTACATTGTTCTAGAGTGGCCTTGAAACGTCTTTTTCTAGAATATTCCCGGCCCCGGCGTAGGTATACAAGCGTTCTTCCCGACCGGGAGTGAGTCAGTTTTGCTTCGACATCGATACAAGTGTTAACTGTGACAAGTGAAAAGCGATATTCTCTAAAGGTCTCTACACACCAAAGCCACAAAATAGATAGGTACAAAAGTCAATCTCATGTATGTACTTCACTTTTCATACCTACGCTTGGCGATCGCGCTAGGGTCAGCGCGTGCGCCGAACTGTCTGAGTGCGACCGGGCGCGGTGATAAAAAATAGGCCTACCTAATCTGATTTGTGAAAATATTACATGGCCAAAAAATCAACTTCTCTTTCTCGGCACGGGGCCTGTTCTGTGTTACATTAAAACAAACCATCAAAATACAAGCAAATATCGACTTACCTCTCTGAAACAACTGGTAGCCTAAAAAACGTCAATTCACTGTTTAATGTTGAATTTGAACAACCGTCCACTGAACAGTTAGAATAAGGTTTTTTGGTCCATTTTTCCACAGAAAAGTTCACAGATGCGTGTCTCAAACGTATAGCACTCGAGCTCGCATTGAGCTGAATTGAGCCTAGATATCGTGTCCATGAGCGGTGTCTATGTGTTCGTTGCTCGAGCGCGCTATGTATGTAGATTGACTTCTATACCTATCTATTTTGTTACAAGGCCCCGGTTTCACCCGGCGGGTTATTACTGGCAGGCTAGCCCCGGTACGATAGACGCAAAACCGCCGGCGCCGGCGGCATTGGTGTGTATAGACCTTAATGATCCTTCCGACCTACATCTAAAAAACGCATCTTTCCACTATTCGGACTGGGTCAATAGGTTGTGTTATTTTGCTATATTAAAATAAAGGGGATAGTCCATAAGAAACACCTAAAAAGAAAAACAAAAAACTAATAATAAAAAAAAGAAAAAATATTATTATTGTTTTTTGTGTAATTCAGTGCGGTGTATTTTTAGAAATTTTGAAAACTGTAAGTGCCTTTTTGGTGTTTCTTAATGATCCTCTTAAAATCTTACCTTTCCATTTGCAGTTTCCAAATACTGAGCCGACAGGACAATCGTGTTCCTGGTAAGGACACTTTTTCACATGAGTCTCCATTTTTGATAACTTTATATTCAGTTTGCAACCATCAAATCTGTGAGGGCACGGCACTCTCTCCTGAAATGTTATAAGAAAATTATTTATATATTTTTTTAACTTTGTCTCACACTATTCATGTTTTTGTATTGTTGTAATATTTAACGTGTTTGTAATTTCAGATACAATTTATTGTTAATGAATAAATGACTATGACTATGACTATGACTAGGAATTACTCCTGTATCGTGGGTGCATTCACGATCATGTAAATTCACATACACAAGACATCCAGACCCTGAACAACTATCTGTAAGCAATACAAATATTTGTCCCGTGCGGGAATCGAACCCGTGACACTCAGCGCAACATTCAATCGCTCCCTCAACTCGACTACTTTATTTGAGGTGGGAAATCATGTGGGGTTGGGGTGGGGCACGCCACAATTATGGCGGTAAGTCCCCTCTTTGAGGCGTGGTTGGAAAGACCTCACGGCGTCCTCACCTTCCGTATGACGCAGGTTCTCACCGAAGACGGTAAGTTCGGGAAGTTCCTGCACCGGATTCGTGCGGAAGCGACTGAGGGTGTCGCCACTGTGTGGACCGCCCGGAGGACACGGTGGAGGTGTGCCCCGCTTGGGCAGAGCAACGCCGTGTCCTCGTAGGGGCGATTGGTGGCGGCGATCTCTCGCACCGGGCCTTGGTACAGACCATGGTCCGGAGCGAGGAGTAGCAGGCGGTCGCCTCCTTCTGCGAAGCAGTAATGCTAGCAAAGGAGGCGGCCGATCGCGTGAGGCAACGGTCCTCACGCCCCAACCGCCGCGCTGCCGGGATTCCGATCCCGATTTCCGGCCACCGTAGGCGCGGACTTGCGGACGGCGAGCAATGGGTAGCCCGCCGGCCGACCGTCCGGTAACCGTCCGGACCGAGCCCAAGTCGTCGACGGCGCGTATTGTTCCACGCGCGCCTCAGGGAGATGTCAGCAAATCGTAGGGGCCCAGCAGGGTCGAAGCCTACTGGGGCCATGGGTAGTGTGAAAACGAAACCCGGGGCCCTGGGACGAAGGCAACGAAGGAACAGGAGTGGGTTTTTAGTCAGTAAAAGTCAGACACTATCTCCCGCTCCGCCCAAGAGCGCGATTTGTCATAAGATGATTTTCCCACCTAAAAAAAAAGGTGGGAAATCATCAAATGAGTTCTCTCGCTCTATGGTTGAACGAGAGAGCGAGTCTTTTACTGACTAAATCCCATTTGTATCCTTCAGTTGCCTTTTTTGTGGTGTGACGAGAATGGATAAAGTGAGAAATGAGTATATTAGAGAAAGTTTGAAAGTGGCGCCAGTGACTAAAAAGTTGAAAGGCAATCGTTTGGTTGGTATGGTCATGTGAAGAAGGATGAAACGCATGTTACTAAAAAAATTCTGAATATACATGTAGATGGATGGAGAGGGAGAGGGAGGCCAAAGAAAAGATGGATGGATTATGTGAGGAGTGATATGAAAGAAAAGGAAGTTGGTGACAGCGTGACGTGTGACAGGACAGAATGGAAAAAAAAAATCGTGTTGCACCGACCCCAAGTAATATGGGATAAGGAAGAAGAAGAACCAGAACCACGGTCACTCTCATCCGATGGATGCGAGACGCACAGGACCGTTCATTGTGGCGAGACCTGGGGAGGCCTATGTCCAGCAGTGGACGTCTTTCAGCTGAAGTATACAATAATAATTAGCTTGACCTAGTGGTGATAGATCGACTAGAGCGTCGCACAATGATTGTTGATATAGCGGTCACTCATGACGAGAACCTCGTGAAAACTGAGAAGGATAAACAAACTAAGTATCTTGACTGGGCTCGCGAGGTTGTCGATATGTGGGAAGTGGATACAGCAGTCATTGAGCCGATAGTCGTGACGGCCAATGGCTTAATAGCCAAGGGCCTCGAACAACATCTGAGGAGGCTCGCGTTGGGCAGTTGGATCAAAGGCTTGATCCAGAAAGCAGTACTTCTGGACACAGCGCATATTGTTAGAAGGTTCCTCTCTCAGAAGCCCTGACCACCGGTAGCTTAGACCCTACTCCCGATACCGGTGGGCTATTTTTTTTTAAATATTTTTCTAGGTTAACATTTAAAAATGTAAATGAAATGTTTATAAATAAAATAATAATAATTAATATGATGATGAAAGTTCCACCAAAGGAAAAAAAACTTGTACATACGTGAGGAGAAAGGTCATGCTTAGTATCATAACTTCTCCAGAAGGTAATGGTCCCATTGCAGATGCCACAGTTTCGCAAACTATCCCTGCAGTCATTACAGGAGTTATGTCCTTTGTAGCACTTAAAAAAGTGCTGTGTCGATTGTTTGTAGCAGGTGTGACAATAGCGTGCAGCTTTTCTGGGCAAGTCTTGAGTTCTGGTGGAAGAAAATGATTTTCAGATTAATAATCACTATAAATATATACAATTCTTCTCCACGTACACGTTTATCACTTAACTCCTCCTTAACGGCTTGACCGATTTGGGGGGCTATTGCGTAACTCTATTGACAGTTCAAGTAATGATCACTTGTTAACAATGTGCATCATTGAACTGTCAAACAGCTAGTTTCGTATTGCCTATCTTCAGTGACCAACTGCAGTGACGTCATTAGCCACTGGTGCCTTTGATGGCCACCGTAACACGTTTTGACAGATGTTATTGTATCGATACTTTTAAAATTGTGATTGTGTAAGCTTTTGAAGCTGTATCATCATTCATCATCATTTCAGCCGATAGACGTCCACAGCTGGACATAGGCCTCCCCCAAATGACGCCACAACGAACGAAGCAATGCGAATGAAGCTGTATAATAGTCGATAAAATTTTTGAGTGGTCACAATAGGCACCGTAAATTTTTATAATTTACCACATTTCCACCGTAGTTTGTTAGTCACTTGTGTGATACGTAATACCAATTTTATGAAATTGTCTGTTGACAACTAAGTTTAGTGTGCAACGAATGCTCGTTGTCAACTGTTATTGAAAAGTTAGCCAATACCCCCTTGGATGTCATTCTGTGTGTATATTTGGATGATTTGAAAATACAATTGGACTCGGTAGGTGGCGCTGTAGTCAGGTTCTTAATTTTTTTTTCTGACAAAACGCCAGCTTCGGGCAGGACAACGTCTGCCGGGACAGCTAGTAGTTTATATTAGTTATTGTTACAGCAGTTGTTGAGCAGTGGTGGCCGAGTGGTAACGGCCCCGACTTACGAGTTGTAGGTTGCGGGTTCAAACCCAGCCAGGCGCATTACTTTGTGTAATTTATTTCATCACCACTGCTCTCAAAACGGTGAAGGAAAACATCGTGAGGAAACCGGCATGTCCTAGAACCAAAAATTCGAAGACATGTGACATCCGCCAACACGCACTGGGCCCGCGTGGTGGATTACGGCCCATTCCCTCTCCTAGAGAGGAGGCCTGAGTCCCAACAGTGGGAACATTATAAGGCCGACTATGCTATGCTATGCTATTGTTACAGAAGAAATTTAAACATTAAGGTGTTTCTATAGATTAAACCTAACTTTGACAGCACGGTTAGCGCAGTTGATAGGCTGCACGCACGGAACGAATATTAGTACAATAATATTTTTATTTTTAATAAAAAAAATAACTAAGTACATTATTTATGTATATAGTACAGCAAAATAGCCATTAACACTAAAATACGTTAATCCTTTCACTCTGTCTTGTCACAGAACCGCAAACTTTCTAATAATATTGTCTTCCATTCATCAGCAAACAAATCTAATCCAGGGTTGGTCTCCACGAGCGCGTTGAGCATCGTTAGCATACGCGGTATAGGGGAGGTGGAACGAGTTACAGTGCGACAAAATGGGACATTAAATAATTTATGCTTTCTAGAGCGATTGTAATTATTCGGAACAAATAATTGACACAACTTTGCATGTAAGTCGGACGCATGAGTGTAACCATTAATAATTGTATAGGCTGGTCAACAGCCCGCCTAAGCTTTAATAAATTGCAATTTATGCATCCTAATAAAAACATAGTGCGATACATATATGGATAGTATCCGAATAATCGCTTATATAGGTACCAGAGAAAAGCTTTTTGAACTTTCTCCAGCATGAGTGTATATGTAACTTCACGAGGATTCCATACACAAGCGCTGTTTGAAGTTTGCTCCGAACTAGAGCATTATTATAGCTTTATAACTGTTTGGTTTTTAAAAACTTGACAGTTGCGTAAAATAAATCCTAAACGTCTAAATGATTCTTTAGCCAGGCTTATTATGTGCTTATGGAAAATTAGTTTGCTGCCAAATTGGACACCGAGGTCTTTCACTGTCGAGACTCTGGATATAAGACCATTGTTCATACTGTAGTCGTACTGTATAGGATTCCGCATGCGGCCAAAGCTTATTATTTGGCATTTGGAGATATTAAATTCCATCTTGTTGGTGGTGGCCCATTCACTCAGGGCATCTATATCATGCTGGAGAGCTATACAGTCCGACACAGAGTTAACATTGGCAAAAATCTTCAGGTCATCGGCATAAATTATATACAAAAACACAAAACACTGAGTGTGAACTCTTCCATATCGCTCTCATTCAGAAGTGTATCCAAAAGACTGCGGCAGACCCAAAAAACCACCATTGCCATTCTACGTGGCAGTCCACGTTGAATGGCAAAGCTGATTTTATGGGCGATGAACGAGCCAGCCCTCTGGTCACGTAGTGTCCACCAGATGCGTGTAATTTCCTTGAAACGGAGACGCGCACCTCAGTCCTAAGCGTTTCGAAGTTCGTTTCGATTAATCATGGGGTCATAACCTTTTTTTTTTACCTCACTAAAACCACCTCGGTGATCACCATCAACACGTAGAAGGGGCCCCGTTACCTCTCAAAAGACTATAAGGGAATGGGAGTGACTCGTAAATGAAACACGTAGTTAGTCGTTGATGTCTGAACAAGATCTGTATATTTTCTGTAATTATTGCCTATTTATATTTACATTTGTACTAGTGGAGGTAGTGCTTAGTCTAACATATTTGCAAGCGTGCGTCATTATTCCTCCGACAGAGGGCTCTTGAAGCGACGTAGATTGAACGCACTGAACGAGCCGCTCACCGCGCATGCGCGGCTTAGTACAATCTTGTCGCGAATCTATAAATACGACTCGCTCGCTCGCACGGTTCTTTTCGCGGGACGACGTCACCGAGTGAAGACCTCCGCTGCGCGAGGCCACGTGATCCATCTGTGCAGCTGCGATGTTTGAAGTGAAGATCATGGAGGGTGCTGGAGCTTCTGATTGCGCTTATAAGCTATTCCTGTTTCTTGATGTGTCGAAAAACGTATTGCTTCATTGTTTCTATAACAGACATCGTCGTAAACGTGTTACTTCACTATTTCTGTACAGGAATGTCGTAAAACGTGTTGCTTCATTATTTCTATAACAGACATTGTCGTAAACGTGGTAATTGGTTCTGAGGTATTGGTAACGTGGTAATGTATTCTGAGGTACTGGTAACTGTGACAGGTACTGTGTCACTACATCACTCCCCCCTTAAGTGAAGCGTACGTTCGGTTTCACCGTGCGGCCGGTTCTTGTTACGTAGGAGTGATTGGGCGGTGCGCTCGATGTTGGTACTGCGGCTGGCACGTTTTGATGATCTTGCGTTGGCGGACGTGAAGCAGGTGGCGGCAAGCGTGAGATTGCTGAAGGGTGTGTCTCATCTTCGTTGTACAGGTGTGCCGGCTTCAATCTGTCGACTGACACGACGGCGGTACGAAGAGGTAGCTGTAATGTGAACTGCTTTCCATCTTCGCTGCGGTGTAAAATCTCGTACGGGCCGTCGTAAGGTGGTGTGAGCGGTCTGCGCACGCTGTCGTTGCGCAGAAACACGTGCGTACATGTTGCGAGATCCTTGTACGAATATTTGTTGTAGATGTTTCGCACAGTATCGGTCGTTGAACTCCAGGTATAGTTAGTCGGGTGAAGTTGAGTTTGGGGTTGTTCAAACACGATCGTAGTTCGGAGTCGTTTTCGTATTCTTGGACGAGTTGATTGTAGTCGATAGTTGAGTTCAGTAGTTCGATTTCTTCTATTCGTGATAACGCGTCGGTTGCTTCATTTCTATCACCGTTGATGTATAGGATGTTTGTGCAGAATTGACTTATATAGTGAAGTTGTCGTTCTCTTCTTGGAGTGTCGCTGCTACTCGGTGGTCTTGTAAGCGCGTACGTTAGAGGTTTGTGATCGGTGTAAATTGTAAGGTCGTTGCCCTCTATTAGCCGTCGTAGATGTTGCACAGCGGTGTACTTAGCTAATAGTTCGCGATCGTACACGCTGTAGCGTCGCTGAGTGTCGCTCATCGTTTTTGAGTAGAACGCGAGAGGTTTCCACACGTTGTCGACTTTTTGTTGCAGGACGGCGCCGATGCTGGTATTCGAAGCGTCGGTGAATAAACATAGCGGTGCGTTTGGTATTGGGTGTGTCAGCGTAGTCGCCCTGAGTATATATGCTTTGGCGGCAATATTCGAAGGCTTCATCGGCTTCAGGCGTCCAGGCGATTAGTGATTTATCGTTCTTCTTGCTGTTGTGTAGGTACTTGTTGAGTAGGGTTTGATGTTCGGCTTGATGGGGTAGGCAGCTGCGGTAAAAGTTGATCATGCCTAAGAATCTTCGTAATTCTTGAATTGTAGTTGGTTTTGGATAATCGACTATGGCTTGGATGCGATCTTGTGTGGGTTTGATTCCTTCTTGTGTGACTTCATATCCAAGAAATTGTATTTTGTTAGTGCCGAATTCGCATTTTTCGATGTTGAGTGTGACGCCGTACTTGTTCAATCGTTCGAGAACTTGATGTAGGTGGCGCTGATGTTCTTCTTCATTTCGTGAATAAACAAGTAAATCGTCGACGAAACAGAATACGATGTCGTCGAGTCCGCGTAGTACTTCATGCATGAAACGTTGAAATGTTTGACCGGAGTTGCGTAGGCCAAACGTCATGCAATTGAACTCGAAGAGGCCAAACGGTGTGATGATGGCGGTCTTTGCGGCGTCTTCTTCATGGATTGGTATGGAATAGTAGGCCATCTTCATATCCAATTTCGAAAAGACTTTTTTCCGTGTAGTTGGTAGGTAAAGTCTTGCATTCTCGGAATTGGGTAGCGGTCGGGCACAGTCACGGCGTTAAGTCTTCGGTAATCGCCGCATACACGTAGTGAGCCATCTTTTTTCTTGACGACGTGTAATGGGCTGGCCCATGGGCTTTTCGAAGGTTTGCAGATACCCATCTCCATCATCTTCTCAAATTCAGTTTTTGCGGCTTTGTACTTGTCCGGAGGAAGGGGACGTGGCCTTGAATAGATGGGTTGGCCCGTTGTTTCTATGCGATGTTTAACGTCGTGTTTTGCAGGAGACTTGGTCGACATGGGTCGGAGAACATCAGGATAATTCTTCAGTATGTCATGGTAGGCATGGTTACGGTCGATAATGTAGACGGCTTCTTCTGTTGTTTGTATTTTGATGGCGTTTACGCTGAGATCGGTAACGCGATCGATAAGTTTTCTTTGATGTAAGTCGACTAGTAATTTGTGATTTGCTAGGAAGTCTGCGCCTATTATTGATGTCTTGACGTCGGCGACGACGAATGTCCATTTGAAACTTCTACGTAAACCTAGGTTGAGCTCGAGTGTACGCTCTCCGTAGGTACGTATTTGTGTGCCGTTTGCTGCGAATAATTTGTAGGTACTTTCTGCCGGTTTCGAATATTTCTTGTTTCTTGCTGCTAAGACTGATATATCGGCTCCGGTGTCGACAAGAAACTTTTCTTTGCTGTTCTTGTCGATGATGCATAGGCGGAGGCTTCGTTGATTTACATCGACTTCCGCCACAGTCGATGTATATTCTAGTTTTCCTTCGTTTTGGAACACGGAGGTTCACATTTGCGCGCGTCTTCACCGAATCGGTAATGATAATAGCATTGCCAATCAGCGTCGCCCGGCTTGCTTGACCCACGAGAATTTTGGCGCGAAATGCTGCGTTGCCGCGTCGACGACGGGTAGCGGGAACGGGGGCGATGGGGGCGGGTGTGCGCCGCGCGTTGTTGCCAGCTTGTGCGTAGTTCGGCGATTTCCAGTGATAATTTTTCGATTTGTTTCGACAGCAAATCCACTTGTAAATTCGTGATAGCTAAGATCTGATGGCCTTCGCAGCTTGATGTGGTTATTGTGGTTGCCATGGAGACTGCGGCTACTGATGCTGGCTCGAAGTGCTCCATCATTTTATCGGCCATTGCAGAGAGAACTTCGAGTGTGGATTCTGTATTTACTGAGAGAACGGCGCGAACTTGCGTGGGCAGCTGATTGAGCCACATAACTTTGAGCGCCTCGTCTGTTAGGAGTTTACCGCTCAAATCGCGCATCTTGCGAAGCAGCTGGCTCGGTTTCTGGTCGCCAAGCTCGAGGCCGCCGAGTAGTTTTTGCAGCTGGCGATGATCCGATTCTTGGTATGTTGATATCAGCCTGTTCTTCAGTGTGCTGTATTTGCCAGTAGAGGGTGGATTCAGTATGATATCAGCAATTTGCTCCAAATCGCTGCACCCCAGCAGCGGAACGACCAGGTTGAACTTTTGTTCCTCTCCAATTTTGCTGGCAGCGACGGCAGCTTCGAACTGCGCAAACCAGAGTCTCGGGTTTTGGCGCCAAAATGGTGGTAAACGTGCGGGCAGTGATATTGTGGCAACATTGCCCTTTTCTGTTGCTGTTGCATCGCTGAATTCTTCAACTTGTTCCTTTGACATGATGATGAAGCTTGCTTTGATCTTGACGATTCTTCAACTCTTCAGAAGGCAGGCGTCTTGATTTTCCAGCGGGGTCACCAATATAAGGGAATGGGAGTGACTCGTAAATGAAACACGTAGTTAGTCGTTGATGTCTGAACAAGACCTGTATATTTTCTGTAATTATTGCCTATTTATATTTACATTCGTACTAGTGGAGGTAGTGCTTAGTCTAACATATTTACAAGCGTGCGTCATTATTCCTCCGACAGAGGGCTCTTGAAGCGACGTAGATTAAACGCACTGAACGAGCCGCTCACCGCGCATGCGCGGCTTAGTACAATCTTGTCGCGAATCTATAAATACGACTCGCTCGCTCGCACGGTCCTTTTCGCGGGACGACGTCACCGAGTGAAGACCTCCGCTGCGCGAGGCCACGTGATCCATCTGTGCAGCTGCGATGTTTGAAGTGAAGATCATGGAGGGTGCTGGAGCTTCTGATTGCGCTTATAAGCTATTCCTGTTTCTTGATGTGTCGAAAAACGTATTGCTTCATTGTTTCTACAACGTGTAACAAATCGGGTATATACATCGAGAAGCGCTGAAGATTACAGGTGGTATAGAGTCTCTACACAAAGTTTCAGCTCAAAATAAATTACTCAAAGAATTGATACCAAATTCTTGGTATCGTATGATTCTTGAATTCAAATCATAACAAACGTGTCACGACACTACGAGGGTCAATAACATTCCACGTCACTTGCTAATATTACGAAACATTTCTTCTGTAAATCTGATCGCCTAGTACCTGTCTACCTAATTTTGATGATGCGTTTACACGTGGGCCCAGCCTCGGCCAATCGCCATTGTTTAACCGGGGTTTCCCCGTTTACACAATAGCTAGGATTGGCCGCGGCCCGCGGCGCGCGCTTGCATGAGACGCTCTGTTCGCCTAGTAGGTACCTGCCTACCTAAAATTTTGCCTCAAAAAATATCTTTCCATAGTCCGAGCAAAGTAAATATTAAAATGAAAAATAATAATTCAACTTACATTTTTAAAGATGTGGTTCGATGTGATGACCGTGGTACTGAATACACAAGGCCGCTCGCCTGTGTATGGCCGCCTGAACATTGCGTAGCATGTCTGGTGTTACTGTCCTGAAAGCGGCTTCGATTCACTCTCTCATTTGCTCCACTGTATCACACGGCATTGCGTACACAATGTTTTTAATGTATCCCCACAAAAAGAAATCTAATGGAGTTAGGTCTGGGGATCGCGGGGGCCAAGCCACGTGTCTGCTACCACGCCCGATCCACTGACGAAAGCGCATATCCAAATACTCCCGAACATCACGTGCGTAGTGTGCCGGTGCACCGTCGTGTTGAAAGATTAAATTATTTTCCATCACGAGATTAGCGTACCCTACAATTGATAATTCTGTGAGCGCATCATACAAATCGTTCCTTAAAAAATTTAAATAATTTTGACCGTTTAAGCTATGCGGCAAAAAAATTGGCCCTACGACAACATCTCCCACGATACCAGCCCACACGTTCAGTCGCCATTGGTGTTGAAATGATGACTCCGTCGAAGCATGAGGGTTGGCGTGAGACCAAACATGGTCATTGTGGATGTTGCTTATCCCCGCTCTCGTAAATGACGCTTCATCTGTCCACAGCACTCTTGAGCCAAAATCTGGCGAAGCTTCTACCTGATTGCAATACCACTCGCAAAAGGTCACGCGAGGCAAAAAATCTGCAGGTGTCAGCTCCTGGGTGCGACGGAAGTGGTATGGGTGCTGACCGTCATTGTGCAACACTCGCCATACTTGCATATGGTTTGAGGCATCCAGCGCTAATGCAGCTCGCCGAGTGCTAGTACGTGGGTTATTTTCAAAATGCTCCAGTACGGCTTCCTCAAATTCTGGATCGATAGTGTTCGAGCGACCCCCTAAACCAGGAGCGTGGAAGGAACCGGTTTGGTGCAAACGATGTACCATCCGATGGAAACACGCCACCGAAGGAAGCTGTCGACGCTCAGCTTCTGGCCTACCCTCGATAAATCGGCGACGATAAAGTTCGCGAGCAGCTCGCACATTACCGTCCTTTCTTCCGACACACAACATCATCTCATAATATTCACTATTACTTAGCGCCATCACATACGATTGTCACAACCACAATAAATCCAAATCACAAGCACCGGAACGGATATGCGACTGCAATGTACGATTATTGGTCGTCCACTAATGCAAAATTTGACTTTATTTATTTACCTAATTTCACTTTAGGCTAGCCTTTCGGCACGCTCAAAGATGCCGCTAAAGGGAGTAGCCGAACGAACGATAGAAACATTGCCATCTCTCTCACATAATACACGCAGGCGGCGCGTGCGACTGGGACACAATATTTTATCGTATTCAATATCATACTGAAAGTAAATTAGGGGTCTGTGATTGCGGCCGCTGTTCAATTCAGCAATAACAATTCTCGTTTCTTATGGACTCCTAGTACTTTTGCATGTTTTTCATTTATTTTGAAAGACTAAACTGGCTAAACTGGTACTGTACCGGCTGCTGAGTTTTTAAGCTTATAATATTTTTGTAGAAAAGGTTTAATTATGTCTAAGAAGTAATTACGCAAAGACTTATGTGCGCAAACGTATAGTTTTTTAGAAAAAAATTTTGTTAAAATTGATATTATTTCGTAACATTTGACAGTATTTTGAGAGGTTTCATGGGTTTCATTTACTTTGTAGGTACTTGTTGGTAGTATCTATGACAAAGGTATTAAATAACGTAAAACAATAAAAAAGTAGGTATTTCTTATTGTTTCACGTAGATACCAGATAGGTAGGTACCTAATTATTCCATATCCATACGAATACCCTTACCTACCTACCTAAGTAGGTAAAGTCTCCTCTAAAAGCGGCGCGGGTCGCACGCTTGCGTGTCTAATATTTTGAAAAATTAAATGAGCTGCCCGGCACACACTCGCTCTAGTTTTTGGGCATGGCTTGTAGTTCACAAACATTATTTTAAAGAGTGTGTCACTATCAATGTATGCGTTTTAAGTTAAACTAAATTGTACAAAAAAGTCGATTTAAATCAACGATTTTTTTAAAATCATTTGATTTTAATCGACATTTAAATTACTTATTAATATCTATTGATTCAAATCATCTCAACCCTACAAAAAAGTAACAACTTATTAAAGTCCTCTAATTAAATTAAATTCAAGAACGGAACCCACTAGGAGTTTATTTGTACTAGGAGACACATAAGTTTCATAGAAATGATATTTTGGGTTCAAATATTATGATATGAAATCCTTTTTCGTGGCGTATTTCATCAAGTAATTAATTTCTCGCAAACTAAGTACCTACCTATGGCGGTAAGTCCCCTCTTTGAGGAGTGGCTGGAAAGGCAACACGGCGTCCTTACCTTCCGCATGACGCAGGTCCTCACCGGACATGGTAAGTTTGGGAAGTTCCTGCACCGGATTCGTGCAGAAGCGACGCCCGGGTGTCGTCACTGTTTGGACCGCCTGGAGGACACGGTGGAGCACACGGTAGAGGTGTGCCCCGCTTGGGCAGAGCAACGCCGTGTCCTCGTGGGGGCGATCGGCGGCGGCGATCTCTCGCGCCGGGCCTTGGTACAGGCCATGGTCCGGAGCGAGGAGGAGTGGCAGGCGGTCGCCTCCTTCTGCGAAGCAGTAATGCTAGCGAAGGAGGCGGCCGATCGCGTGAGGTAACGGTCCTCACGCCCTAACCGCCGCCGGGATTCCGATCCCGATTTCCGACCACCGTAGGCGCGGGCTTGCGGACGGCGAGCAATGGGTGGCTCGCCGTCCGACCGTCCGGTAACCGTCCGGACCGAGCCCAAGTCGACGGCGCGTGCTGTTCCACGCGCGCCTCAAGGAAATGTCAGCAACTGTAGGGGCCAGCAGGGTCGAAGCCTACTGGGGCCAAGGGTCTGATTCTAAAAGGAAGACTCGGCCCTGGTACGAAAGGCAACGAAGGAACAGGAGTGGGTTTTTAGTCAGTATAAGTCTGACACTATCTCCCGCCCCGCCCAAGAGCGGGGGATGTCATAAGATGATTTCCCACCGAAAAAAAAAAGTACCTACCACCTATTGTACGGCAACCGACATAAATAGGATTAGGTACGTGTAAGAAAATTTGTAGGTATGTTGTTACTAAATTAGGTATTATTTATTGTGTTGTAGGTACCTACTCGATTCTATGGTAGATTACTTTGTCGATAATTGTTACGTTCACTCATTTGTTTGTTGCTATCCTATCTACGTAAAACAATAAAAAAGTAGGTACCTATTTCTTATTGTTTTACGTAGATACCAGATAGGTACCTAATTATTCCATATCCTTACGAATACCCTTATCTACTTAGTCTCCTCTAAAAGCTAAACTAAATTGTATTAATTTCTATGTTCTATGAAAAAAAGTTTTGATTTAAATCAACGATTTTTTTAAATTATTTGATTTTAATCGAAATTTAAATTACGTATTAAAATCAATTGATTCAAATCATCTCAACCCTGCAAAAAAGTAACAACTTATTAAAGTCCTATAATTTAATTAAATTCAAGAACGGAACCCACTGGGAGTTTATTTGTACTAGGAGATACATAAGTCGCTTAGAAATTATATTTTGGGTTCAAATACTATGATATGAAATCCTTTTTCGTAGCGTCTTTCGCACGTTCATCAAGTAATTAATTTCTCGCAAACTATGTACCTACGTATGTATGTATGGCAACCGACATAAAAAGAATTAGGTACGTAAGAAAATTTATAGGAATGTACTTACTAAATTAGGTATTATTTACTGTGTTGTAGGTACTCGATTCTATGGTAGATTACTTTGTCGATAATTGTTACGTTCACTCTTGCTATCATATACGTAAAACAATAAAAAAGTAGGTATTTCTTATTGTTTCACATAGATACCAGATAGATACCTAATTATTCCAAATCCATACGAATACCCTTTAGTCTCCTCAACTAAAAAAAAAAACTTCTTTCTTCTCAAAACTATTTTCCTTTGAAAAATTTTGTTAAGAAAAATAAACATCCGGAACCCTTTATCCACCGTTTGAAGAAATACCAGGAGTAAGAGGTTTGTTTTTATTCATGAACAGTTCACTGACACCGATCAGCTGACTTTTTGCTAGTGATGTATTGGTTTCAGTTTGAAATGTTCGGTTTCTGGTATCATGTGTATTGAAATAATTCATAACTTCCTACCATGTAAATATAATGTTAGAAAACCCTTCCCGTATCGTTTGTTATCTTATCAAGAAGCCGTGCACTTGGTATGTATATACCCTTTCGGTTACAGGTTGTATAACAGACATCGTCGTAAACGTGTTACTTCACTATTTCTGTACAGGAATGTCGTAAAACGTGTTGCTTCATTATTTCTATAACAGACATTGTCGTAAACGTGGTAATTGGTTCTGAGGTATTGGTAACGTGGTAATGTATTCTGAGGTACTGGTAACTGTGACAGGTACTGTGTCACTACAAGACCATTCCGGAACCTCCTCTGTGCAACGCCTGTTACGGCACCTCCCTGAAGGATAGGAAGGAGGGTTATCCCTGTATAACGGTCTCCCCTGAGCCTCACTGTGCACGGCAGCACGTGATCACTGTGCCACCGTCTTCCCTGGAATCACTCGACGGGCGAGCAGAGTCCCCACTCCGTCCGTGGTTCCAAAGTCCCACTTGTATTGGATGGTGCAAGCGGGGTTTCGGCGTGTTAGGCATCGGGGCGGTTGCCTCCCCGGGTTCTTCTCCGAGTGGGATCGGCTCTTTCACGATCTCTCTCGGCAGCCTCCTTCTGGACCATCACGGTCTCACAGAAGGAAGCAACTTCCCTCCAGTTTTCTGACTCCGCCAGCATAACCCTCACTACTGCTGGCAGAGACAGATCTCGCCCAATCCTGGCGACCAGGACTCGTCGCTCAGTGGCCCACGCTGGAGTCTTCCAGCGTGTGCTGTGCTGAATCCAAATTGCCGCCGCAATGTTGGCAATTTGCCGTGGCCTCTCGCCTAATTCTGTTCAGGTACTCACCGAAGCAACCATGCCCGGTCCCTGCCACCACCACCACCACCTGAGTGAGTCTGTAGGAGATGCGCTCCTTTCTTATCAGACAGCCTTCGAAGTGCGGCAGAACGGCGTCGAGAACGCGCTTGCACGAGAATTGCGGCTGCTGTAGCCGCTCGCGCCAGCTCTCGAGCGCGTGTCACCGTTCCTGCCGCCTCAGCCTTACTACAGCGATTCCCGGCACGCTATTGCCACTTTGGCGTATACCACGAATCCGATTGTAGACTCTCGCGTTGATATCCGCCAGGAAGTCCAGTGGCGGAAAGCGTGCCAGAAGAGTTGCCGCCTCGAAGGATACCGTTCGGGATACGTGCGATGGCCATTTTCCGCTGCAAACTATTAATTTTAGTTCTGCAGACACCTGAGAGTCTATTTGACTACACAGGTGATGGGGTCATAACCTAATAGCAGATGGATTTTTAATTTTTTTTATTTGCCCAATAGTGTCCTGCTGGTCCAAAGTTTCTCTTCTCCTTTCAAACCTCTCTGTCTTGTGCGATCTCGGGCAACGTTTCCCACCAACATGAGCAAATCGTCGCGAACGAACTATAAAGTCGAAAAATGTTCCCAAAGGAACATACTACCAGGATGGAAAAGCCTATAAATCCTATGTACTATCCTGAGAAAGAAGAGGTAATTAACAATCATAAAGACTTAGTTAGCTTTTGCCTACTACTTCGTCCGCGTGAATGTTATAGCGACCTCGAAGTCAAACCCAGATAAAAAGTAGCCAAGCTTAGTCCTTACCAAATTATATCAAAATCGATTTGGCAGTTTAAGGTCCGGTGCTCATTATCGGCATCGGCAAGGAAAAGGATCCTTCGGTATCCCTACATGCAACCGTGAAAGCGTAATAGACAGACTTACTTTCAGATTTATAATATTAGTACGGATTAATTGTTATCTTACCTCGAAGTGGGCTGTTCATGGATTTTCATAGCAGCCTCTTCTTCAAGTCTCCTCTTAGCAGCTTCTTCTTGGAGTTTTCTCTCGGCAGCCTCTTTTTCAAGTTTTTTCTTAAAAGCCTCTTCCTGTAGCTCTCTTCGAGCAGTATCTTCTTCTAGTTTCTTCTGGAAAGCATCTTCGAGGTTTTTTTTTTATCTGCAATCTCTTTTTTAAGTTTCATTTTCAAAGCCTCCTCTTTTAGCTTTCTTATAACTGTCTCTTCCTGCAGCGTTCTTTTAGCATCGTCTTCCTGGCGTTTTCTCTCAGCAATCTCTTCGAGGTACATTTTCTTAGCAGCAATCTCTTCTTGGAGTTTCTTCTTGGCAGCAATCACTTCTTCATTTTTCTTATTAGCAATTTCTTCTTCCAGTTTCTTTTTAGCAGCCTCTTCCAACAGCTTTTTCTGAGCAGCCTCTTCCATCATTTTTTTCTTGGCAGCTTCTTCCTCAAGCTTTCTCTGTACAGTCATATAGGCTTCTTCCTGGAGTTTCCTCTGCATGGCTGCTTTAACAGCCTCTTCCTGAAGTTTTCTCTGTGCAGTAATATAGGCTTCTTCCTGGAGTTTCCTCTGCATGGCTGCATTAGCAGCTTCTTCCTGGAGTTTTCTCAGCTTAGCAGTCTCTTCATGGATTTTTTTGTGAGCAGCAAGAAGAGCTTCTTCCTGGAGTTTTCTTAGCTTAGCAGTCTCTTCATGGATTTTTTTGTGAGAAGCAAGAAGAGCTTCTTCCTGTTTCTTTCTCTGTGCAGATAAATAAGCTGTCTCTTTTTCGAGTTCTCTGTATGCAGCAGATATCATTCTGATATGCCCATCTTCATTCTGACATGCCCTCTTGGTTGCAGATAATTGTTGCCTGTAAAGAAAATAAAAAAATCAGAAAAATAAAATAAAAGGCCTTCGAAATCTAAAAGTAGTTCTACGATATTTAGAAATACAGTTTTAGATAATCTGTAGGGCCCTGATCACAAATTCAGAGACTAACCGGCGACGTGACGGTAACGTGATCTAGACGTGACTTATGTGTTTGACCTTTAAAATAAGTAGACCTGTGACCTTTAAAATAAGTCGCATATACATATAATCAAATAAATAAAAATAAAAAAACAATCATGGTTTAATTTCAAATGTAATCAATATGAGTCCATATTGATTTCTTGATTGGTTTCCGAAATAAATGAATTTTATTATTATTATACATATTTTTATATATATAATATATTTTTTTAATTCTTTTAGCATTATCATATTTACAAGTATTTGGAGCCTCCTTTTAAGCAAAATAGTGCCTGTATTAGGACACTTCGCGCTTCCATATCATTGCCGTACTTATACTAAATGTAAATTACAAATACAGCATAATTACGTAAATGTGATAGAACCGTAGTAAGTATATTGGCAGTGTAGGTTACCCAAAAGGTACGTAAGTTAGTTTTAGGTACAGCAACTAAAAAAAAACAATTTTTTACACCACCTGCTCGATAATGGCATTTTATATGTCATACAACCATCACTTAAAGCAAGTCATTCTGTCCCTAGGGAGATAATGCAGTATGGGCGATCCCTAGGGAATAATGAGATTTGAATTTGGAACGTCAGAAACGTGAATACAAATGTAGGTACGTGCATCATAAAAGTTTATTCAAAATGTTAACTGGCCACTAACAAAAACAATTATGCGTGGTTACCAACTGACGAGTTTCTAAAAAAAAGTATTGAAAGAGCGGGAGTGCTAGAGAAAATTGAAACTTAATCATAGAGTAGTGAATTTTGTATGTTTCAAATCTCAAAACATGTTTAGTGATAGTTAAAATTAACATGTAAATAATACTTATATTTCTCTAGTGTATGATTTGTTTGACTAAATTGTCTTTTAATTACCTCACAGATGGTGTAAAAAGTAGAGTATCCAACACGGGGATAAAACTGTCTTTGTCTTGGGCGGCTTGAATTCCTCACTTCACTCAGGTTTTTTTATTAACTCCCTCGCAATGCTCGGGAGTTAATTATATAAATCCCTCACTCACGTTCGGGATTAAAATTAGCAATCTTTGTTTCGTTCGGAATTCAATATGCCACCCGCGACTTAAAGACACTGCTTTATCCCCTAGTTGCATAATCTACTATTTTAGGTATTTAATCATCCAATGACTTCTCCTCCAGGGTGGAGCGAGAGGGCGTGTCTGATTATTACTAACTAAAGCCACAACTGTGTCTTTGACCACGGGTATCCCTTTCAGAAGTCAATCCATGGCCCCCGTAGGCTTCGGCCCTTCTGGACCCTTACGGTTTGCTGACATCTCTTTGAGGTGTGCGCCGTCGATGACTCAAGTTCGGTCCTTACGGCGATCTACCCATTCCTCATCGTCCACAAGCCCGCGCCTATGGGGACCAGAAATTTATCCTGTTACTCCCATCGCCCTTGGCATCTCCTGGGGCGACCGCTAGGCCGCAAAGATGTCCGTTCACTCACGTTTCCGTGGCAAAGAATTACACTATTCAACCAACTTAATCATAAATTTATATTGTTAATATGAGATATTAACAATATAAATTAATAAATAATGACTATAAATGTAGAAAACCTTGATTTATCTACTTATAATCTATTGAACCTCAACATTTAACCTGGCCCCAGGGAGAGTGGAAACGGCGAGAGATGTCGTGCAGTGTTCCGCAGGGATCAGTCTAGATCTAGGACCGCCCTTGTGTAACATCGGGTACGACTACGTGCTGCGTGGCGACCGCCCTAACGGTGTCAGCGTGGTCTGTTACGCAGACGAGACGCTGGTCCTGGCGCAGGGAGTCGTACCAGGTGGTGGTCGAACTAGCGACACGCGAAGTTGCGACAGTCGTGGAGAGAATCCAGGAGTTGGGACATGAGGTGGCACTGCACAAGTCCAAGGCCATGTGTTTTCACGGCCCTCAGAACGCGCTATCACCAGCCTTGCTATTCTGAAAAGTTTATTTGCGAAATCACTTCTGAATCCGCAGTGAAATCATGGTGAAATTAAAGTTTCGTATTCTGAAATGGAGTGAATTCGACACTGGCGCCACCGAGTGATGATCAAAGTGAGAGGAACTAAAACGGTTGAGTATTTTGACATTTATCTACAAATTTGTCTATAGGATTTGGTATTCTGAAATACAATTCGCTGAGTGTGACATTCGAGATGATTTGTGAAATGAGTTTCGAAATGATTTACCATTTACAGAATAGCACGGCTGGTTTCCAAAAACGGTAGGAGGAATTCACATCGGCGTCGAGTCGACGATGAAGTACCTGGGACTCGACCTCGACAGCCGATGGAATTTCGAGGATCACTTCCGAAGTATGGCTCTCAAATTGGAATGGACTGGGGCTGCCCTCAAGCGGCTCCTGCCCAACCTAGGGGGTCCAGACGCCTCCTGCCGGAGGCTCTACGCAGGAATCGTTCTGTCCATGGCCCTTTACGGGGCGCCGGTATGAGCGCCGTCGCTGCGAAAGCGTCCGGCGGCCAAGCTGAAGGCGTGCCAGAGGGTCATGGCCATCCGGATGGTGCGGGAATACCGCACGGGTTCCCGCGAAGTGGCGTGCCTCCTTGCTGACCTGCCACCATGGGTTTTGGAGGCAAAGTCCCGGCATGGCGGACAGAGTTCCGGCGGGATCTCATGGTGGAATGGCGACAGCGACTGTCGCAACCGAGTGCTGGGCACGCCATAATTATGGCGGTAAGTCCCCTCTTTGAGGAGTGGCTGGAAAGACGTCACGGCGTCTTCACCTTCCGCATGACGCAGGTTCTCACCGGACATGGTAAGTTCGGAAGGTTCCTTCCACACGAATCCGGTATTCGTGTGGAAGAATCGCCCGAGTGTCAGCACTGTGTGGACCGCCAGGAGGACACGGTGGAGTATACGGTAGAGGTGTGCCCAAATTGGGCAGAGCACCGCCGTGTCCTCGTGGGGGCGATCGGTGCGTCGTTTCCACAGTGTTTTAGAAACCCTCAAAATCGGACATGACTAAGTTAATACCATGAGTCTATGGTGTTTCATATTTCAAATGCAAGAGTTAAACTCCCATGTGCGCAATTTACTTCGTTTGTGAGAAAAAAAAAATGTTAAAGTTAGTCATTTTTTAACTCCCTAAAAACGAAAATTATTATAAAAAAATACATATGTATGAGGGTTTGTAAACTTGATTTATAGCTGATTAAATTCATTATTATGAGACACATATTTTGTATTTTATTTCATCCCTTCAACTCTAGTAGTTCCAGAGATTTTTTTTTTTCATTATTACCATCAAGCAGTAACTATAAAGGAACCAAAGAAAAGGAAAACGATTGTGCAATGCCAACGTTACCAACAGTATTGGTATACTAAGAAGTATTGTATGCGATCCTTCAGATGTGTAAAATGTGGACAATCCCATAAAACGTCCGATTGTCTTAAACGTGACCGCAACACACCTGCATTGTGCGCTCTGTGCAAGGGTCTCACCCTGCTAACTATAAGGGTTGCGAGATCTATAGAGAAATCCTAGCTAGAAAAAGTAACAAAAATAAAAACACATTAAACGCTAAACGTCAACTAGCAGCTAACACCGTCAAAAACCTAAACAAAAACCCATTGAAACTCGACCAGCAACTATCATATGCAGATGCTTTAAAACAGGCACCTCAAAACAACTACTCAACCCAAAGTAGTTCAATCACCCACCACCCAGGTCAAATAAGTCAGTCACTAGAAGACATAATTATAAAAAACAATGAAAAATTTGACCTCATCCTTTAACAAATGAGCACTCTTATGAGTCTCATAGCAAAACTAGTCGATAAGCTAACATAATGTCTGCACTACTACTACTATACCTGGAACATCAACGGGCTAACTCCAAATAAACATGAAGTGGAGTTACTTATCACCGAGGCCCACTGTACTGGTACATCAGTGATAAAATTCTTGGACTATTCATGCTATGTCACAAAACACCCCGATGGAACAGGCCACGGTGGAACAGCTGTGATCATACGGAATACAATCAAGCACCACCTAATGCCATGTTACAAAACAAACCACATCCAAGCTGTAGTAGCTTGGATGTGGTTTGTTTTCATTGCTGTGCAGGATAAAACTGGAGATTTCAATGTCTCTGCAGTATACTGCCCACCTAAACATAAGATCAGTGAATCCATGTTCTCTGACTTCTTCGATACTCTTGGGCATCGTTTTATTGCAGGAGGGGACTGGAATGCCAAGAATGAACATTGGGGATCCAGATTAACGACCACTAGAGGACGCCAATTAAAAATAAGCGTAGACAGGAATCATCTTCGAACTACTTCCTCCTGTGAACCGACCTACTGGCCAGCAGATCCTAAAAAAATTCCCTATCTTCTAGACTTCTTTGTTATGAAAGGGCATTGCAGGCACTTCATTAAAACTGAATCCTGCTAAGACAGCTCGTCCGATCACACTCCCGTAATTCTAACTGTCAGCACTATGCTAGTGAAGCCCTCAAACCCAGAAAAGCTTTATAATAAGAATACAGATTGGATATCGTTTCGGGAATTCCTGGAAGAAAAGATTGAGCTTAAAGTAGCTCTCAAAACACAGGATGACATTGGGAAAGCTACTAAATACATCACAACTCTGATCCAAGAATCCTGCTGGATAAATACCCCTGCCTTAAACCCTCGCGTAACACATGATATCCGCCCTATAGAAGTCAAAAGAGCGTTTTATTACGTTATTCTTGAGAAACGTAAGCTGAGAAGGATTTGGCATGAAACTCGACTAAGGTCTGATATACTCAATTTCACAAAAGCGGCAACAAACTTAAAGAACATGTTAAAAAACTGGCACAACAATACTCTCGAATCTCAACTGGAGTTACAGCTACTGCGTCCACCACTCACAGTTCACAAAAGACTACGATACGCAAATAGCTAAACCTGTAAAAACCAAACAATGGGTGGGCGCGTACGTCACAGAATAAGGCAGATACCTTTGCATATCACCTAGCCAATGCCCTTCATCCGAATAATGCAAGCGACCCAGGTTCGGAGAATGAAATTGATGACATTATTAATCAGGACTTGCGAAGTCTGGAGGACGATCAACAAAGAGCTCAAAGACCAAAAAGCGCCAGGTTTTGATCTGATCACAAAAGAAGTACTACGCCAACTTCCAAAAAAAAGACATCGTCTTTATTACCACACTATTCAATAGCATGTTAAGAGTACAGTATTTTCCAAAACTCTGGAAAGTGTCACAAATTTTAATGGTCCATAAATTGGGAAAACCTGCTAATGAAGTGACTTCTTACAGACCCATAAGCCTACTGCTGATCCTGTCTAAGGTTTTTGAGAAACTTTTGCTAAACCGACAATTACCCATATTGGAGAAAAATAATGTCATACCAGAACATCAATTTGGTTTTAGACTGAAACATTCAACAGTGGAACAAGCACACAGAGTCGTGGATAAAATAAGAAAGTCTTTGGAGGAGAAAGAGTATTGCTCTGCAGTCTTCCTCGATGTCCAAAGGGATTTTGATAGGGTCTGGCACAAGGGCCTCCTTAGCAAAATAAAGAGTAACCTGCCTCTTAGCTACTACTTGTCGTTCGAGTCTTACCTCTCAGAGAGACTTTTCCAAGTGAAGGAAGCTGAGTCTACGTCTGACTTTTACCAAATAGGGTCTGGTGTGCCGCAAGGGTCTGTCCTGGGACCTATATTGTACATCATATACACGTTTGACCTACCAGGAGAACAAGATGTCACTACAGCCACATTCGCCTACGACACTGCTATCTTGGCAAGCGACAAAAACGCTGTGATCGCAACGCAGAAATTGCAAAGAAATCTGAACGATGTAACAAAGTGGCTCCAAAAATGGAGAATAAAGGCTAGCGCTAAAAGTCTATGCATGTTACTTTTACACTGAGGCAAAGGAACTGTCCTCCAGTTCAACTAGAGAATACCACTCCCTCACCAAGATAGTATTCGATATCTTGGTCTACACCTGGATCGACGCTTAACATGGAGGCATCACATCAAAACAAAAAGACAAGAGCTTAAAATACCGCTATAACCACCTATCTTGGATACTGGGCCGTAACAGCAAACTATCTGTCGACAACAAATTGCTAATCTACATAAAAAACTTTTTACAAAAAAAAAATAACCGACTTCACTAAAAAAACACTAAAAGGATCAAAATAACTTTAATTTCGGAAGTCGGTGTTTCTAGGTATTATTTGTATCTTATTTAACACCGACTTCCGAAATTAAAGTTATTTTGATCCTTTTAGTGTTTTTTTAGTGAAGTCGGTTATTTTTTTTTTGTAAAAAGTTTTTTATTTCACACTTTTTAGTTGCGATACACTTATAAGCAGAGGGCCTATTTCTCATGATAATTCCAATTAACCCAAACACTGCTAGGTTACATTGTTTTATTATGAAGTTCCTGTGTCTACCTTCCACCTTCCGGCTCCATAATCAAATCAGTTCGATAGTACCTTATAGCCAAAGTGCATTTCATGATAATTCTAATAAGCCCAAACACGGCTAGGATACATTGATTAATTACGGAGTTCCAGTGCCTACCTTCCGGCTCCATCATCATCATCAGATCACTTCGATGATACCATTTTCAACCTAACTATTCAGAATTATTCATTTATTTGCATTGTTATAGTCGCTTAAGTATCTTCATTGTGATATCTATACGAGTATGAAGTTCCGTTGACCATTTCTGGTCTTCTTCGTCAGTTCCACTTCATCAAATGTTACTTTTTGACTGTAAATGCTTAAGTTCTCGATGAAAATACATAAATCACTATATGATTGCCTATAATATTTGAGGAGTTCCCTCGATTTCGCCAAGATTCCATCATCAGATCCCGACTTGGTGACTATGGGACCATTTGGGAAGTATACCCTTTCCAACAAAAAAAGATTTTTTCAAATCGGTTGGCAAGCGACGAAGTTATGCGCGAACAAACATAAAAAAAAAAAAAAAATACAGACATCCGAATTGAGAACCTCCTCCTTTTTTAGAAGTCGGTTAAAAAGTGTCTTGAAGCCTGTCCCGATGTATGGTACACAACTCTGGGGCAGCGCCAGTAACTCTAATATAATCATACTGCAGCGAATACAAAATATGATACTGAAACCTGTGCAATGTCCCATGGTTTATCACGAACACGGAAATACACCACTATCTCAATGTCCCATGGTTTATCACGAACACGGAAATACACCACTATCTCGAAATGAGCACTTTGAAGGAAGAAATCCTCCAAGCTGCTACGACATACCTGGGTAGGCTGGAAAATCATCCTAACCAATTGGCTGCTAACCTGACAACTAGAAGCTACACTAAGAAGCTAAAGCGAAAAGACATTATCTATATATATAAAAGAAAGTCGTGTTAGTTACACTATTTATAACTCAAGAACTCATCTATGGGTATGCAGATGATAGCACAGTTGTAGAGAGATACCTTCCAGGTGCTCGGGCTAGTAAGGAACTAATCCGGTCCGAACGAGAGGCTATGGTAGAGCGTACGAATGTCTCACTTCAGGCAGTCTCCAAGTGGGGCGAAACCAATCTAGTAGAATTCAACGCCGCCAAAACACAAGCGTGTCTGTTCACCGCCAAGAGGAGCCCGTTCACCTTGGCTCCTGCTTTTCGGAATGTATCCCTGGAGTGCACCGACCGCCTTCAGCTCTTGGGAGTTGAAATTTCCTCAGACCTCAATTTTGGGCGGTTCATTGAGTCCAAAGCCAAGGTAGCTGCTAGAAAACTAGGCGTTCTTGCAAAGGTCCGACGGTACTTCACACCGGGACAGCTTCTGATGTTATACAAAGCACAGGTCCGATCGTGTGTGGAGTACTGCAGTCACATATGGACTGGTGCTGCAAAATGCCATCTAGCAGCTTTGGACTCAGTGGAAAGGCGTGCGAAGAGGCTAATTGGGGATCCAGATTTGGTTAAGTCCAATCTACAAAGCCTCGAGCACAGGCGCAGGGTAGCCAGCCTATCGGTATTTTACAGGTTGCATTTTGGAGAGTGTGCGCGGGAATTGCATGACTTGATTCCGCCATCTCCTTTCTACCATCGGACAACCCGACGTACGGCGAGTATCCACCCTTACGTTGTTGAAACTTCAACGGTCCGGACTAAGCGTTTCGCTTCGTCGTTTATACCGCGTACATCGAAGGACTGGAACAATTTGCCTGCTGCGATCTTCCCGTCCAACTATAATTTAGGTGTCTTCAAGGCTAGAGTGAATAGGCTCTTGATAAACTAGTGCGCCTCACCATCAATGATTGCATCACTGCTTACCATCAGGTGGGATCGCAGTCAAGCGCTGGTTTAAATAAATTAAAATAAAAAAAAAAAAAGGAACGGCTGAACCGATTTGGCTGAAAGTTGGTGGGGAGGTAGCTTAGAACCAGGAGACGGACATAGGACTTTCATAATAAATCATAGTAAATATTCAATAAAGATGAGTACCTACTTATCTATAGCTATTTGTCAGTGAAAGTCCTTCTAAGTCGGTCCAGCCGTTTCGAAGATGCCCATTATCCCTGGGAATTAAGATGAACTACCTCCCGCGAGAATCAAGACGCCGCTCTCGAGAAATAAGTCCCGTCCCGCAGAAATGTAAAAATTAGATTAAGTTACTCATTATAACATTAGCTATATCCCAATAAAAAGTAGCTTAAGTAACTGCTTGTAACATTTGCTATACGTCAGTGGATGTCCTGTCAAAATCGGTCTAGCCGTTTCGGATGTTAGCCGGAACAAACTGATAGCTAATTAAAAATTTCAAAGTTCACGTTTATGTTATAGGTATTGAATACACTTTGATACATTTAGTGAACAAATGTTTTTTTGATAATACAATTACAAACAGACACTTCAATTTTATTTAAGACACAAAAAAGCGAAGCAGATGACAAGGTAGGTTTGTGAACGTTGTACGCCTAAAATAGAGTGAATAAATAATGATTTAAACTTTATTATATATTACCTTATAATTAATTATAAAGTGTAAAGTAAAAAAATAAATTTAAAAAATAATAATAAATCCCGACTGCAAAAAAACTTACTTACTTTAAATAAAAACTGAAAAGAAAAAAAAACAAGTTCAGTCCAGTAGCGTAAAAACCAATTTAATTAAAACAAAACTGCAACAGTCGGGACCCATTAAAATAATCTAGACTAAAATCATTCCATAAAATATGGAACTGTACGTGAAGTGGACATTGTTTTCTGATTGGATATCAAAATTTAACTTTCTAGCTCATCTGGAACTGAATTTATTAGGTTTTTGATCTTTTTGTCAATCAATTAGTAATTAAAAAGGAAAATTTTGAACACTAATGGTAGGTAATTATAAAACTGTTCAAGCGTTTAAGCAGTAGGTAACATAAATAGCATAGCATAATCAGCCTTTAAAATGTTCCCAATGCTGGGACTTAAGCCTCTCTCTGAAGAGAAAGGGCCGTAATCTACCAAACGGGGGTAAAACTGTACTATACTGGACAGCGAAATAATGGGTTTTTGGGGTCGGCGGGGGAGGAGGGAGTGTCCCCTTCCCCCCCAAATCTCCTCCTGAATCTAGGAAACGCATACTTTTGGAGATATTCAAGATTGAAATTTTGAGGTTAGGAATCAAAAAATCGTACATATTAAGCATTTTTGGGGCAGATTTGAGGGTTTTAGGGGAGAGGATCACCCTCGATCCCTTGGACCATCCCCCCACTGTAGCAATTGTATACTTTCATGTATTTAAAAATGAAAAAAATACATTTTGTTGTCGAAGAGCGCTCTACCATGGTATAAAAATGTTTATGCACTGAAATCTAGTTTTCTGGGTGGTTTAAAAAAAAAATAACCCTAACCTAACCTCTTACAGTAGCAATTGTATACTTTCATGTATTTAAAAACAAAAAAAAATAAAAAAATTGTTGTCGGAGAGCGCTCTACCATTGTGTAAAAATATTTGTGATCTGAAATATAGTTTTCTGGGTGGTTTAAAAAAAAATAACCCTAACCTAACCCCCACAGCAGCAATTTTATACTTTCATGTACCTATTTAAAAATGAAAAAAAATTATGTTGTTTTGTCGGGCAGCACTCTACCGTTGTATAAAAATATTTGTGCACTGAAATATAGTTTTCTGGGTGGTTTAAAAAAAAAAACCATAACTTAACCCTCCACAGTAGCAATTATATACTTTCATGTTTTTCAGTTATTATTATCATTCGGCTACATTATTTGTAATTTTTAATGTAAATTAAAGTAAATTTGAGTTTTGTTAAATATTCATTGTGGCTGTATAAAGTAATACCTTTGTCATAGTACTACAAACAAGGTAAAAAGTGAACGAAACCGGTCAAAATTGCGTCAAATATTACGAAAAATTATCTATTTTCATTTTTTTTTTTCTCAAAAACTATATGTTTCCTAACATTGAGACTTTGCATAATTACTTTTTAGACATAAACCTTTTCAATAAAAAAATATGAGCATAAAACTCGCTGTCCAGTACCTATAGTACAGTTTAGCCTTAGTTTCCTCAAGATGTTAGCTTTCACCGTTTTGAGAGCTATGGTGATGAAATAAATTACACAAAGTGATGTGCTGGCTGGGTCTAAAGCCACAACCTACAACTTGTAAGTCAGGGTTGTTAACACTCGGCCACCACTGCCCGTAAGCTGTAGGTATATGAAATTAATTCAGGGTGGGTACGGGTTTGTATCTTGTTAGTCTCAATATATATATATAAAATAAAGGTATGTTTATGTTAAATAGGTGTTGAGTTATGAAGTTAGAGGTCAAAAAGGGTCCAAATAATAATATTACACGCAGGTGCTGCTCGCCAGTTCCCTGTTCTTAGCTTGAACTTAGCTTGACAATGGAATATTGTTGGATACAAACTTCAAGCTTGCAGTAATATCGTCCTAACCACTCAGCAAGTTCAATAAATATCTACTGTTTTACAAAATGTATTTTTTTTATTAGAAAAGTATAATTTTAAATTAGTAATTTAAATATTTTAATTCTTATATTTAACATGATTTGGTAAAAAAAAAATTGGTGGGTAGAAAGGTACCTACCTAATATGAATAAAATAAAGTAGTAGCTCGCGAAAACAAACTGCCAAAACAACTACGAAAATTATCACTTTTTTAAAATAGTCTCCCCAGTGGGGGAGAGGGGGAGGTGTTTGACCCCTAAATCCCCACTTACTACGTTGCTGCAGGCAAAGTTTACAAAACTATCACATGAATATCTTAATACCTAATTATGTGTAGATATTTTTATATACTATAATTATACTACTTTATCAAATCTAATCTAAACCCGTACATTCCTTCACGGGGTGATGAGGAAGTGCATACAGGCGCTGCATTACGACCAACTCGACAATGCATCACGTAAATTGATCTGAGCACGTAAAACAGAACTCCAATTTTGAAAATAGAAACAAAAACGAAGTTCCGCCATCATGGCGACTAATTATTATGTTATTTAAAAAGTTTGTCTTGAGGAAACCATGTTGCAACGACATTAAAAAAAATTGGGATAAGCAAATTATCGAACAATCTTATAGTAAACTGGTACTTACTGCGGTGGATTGTCTGACTTTGATCCCTTGGCCCCCATGTTTACTTTTATATAAACTTCAAATCCAACGTAACATAGGTATTCACCACTTCGTTCATGTATTATTATTGAGAGACACGTGTAACATGGAACTATGTTTAATGCAAAGACTAGCACTTAAAAATTAATTAGTCATGCATGTTTCTGTTATCAAACAAAGCAAAGAAACAAAGTACGTTAATAACGAGTGTCATCAAGCTGTTTCTTACTTTCTTTCTAGTAGTACCAAGTAGTACCTAGGTACCATAGAGTAATAGGTCCAAGTGGGGTACATGTACAAGTAATTCCTAGAGACATAGACAAGTATTGAATAGTGCAGAATGAAGGTATTTACTTGTAAATCTATCGATAGTTAATTTTCAACACACGTTTGAGTCTATGTCCTATGTCCCTATTTATGCCAATGTACAGCTGTGGACGTCTTTCGGCTAAAATGATATGACAAATAAATTAGACATCGTAAATTAAAATTGTATTTTATCAATTAGTTTGATTATGATATTTAGTTTTGTGCTAAAGATAGGTACACACATTTGGTATTATTTTTTTAGATTTTGAATATTAGGCCGTAGCGATAATTTTTTTTTCTGTCTCTAGTAAGTAAATACTTATTGAATACAGTAAATATACGTTATTTACTAAAAGTTAGTATTTACTACCTAACTCTTCACTACTTTCAGAAAAATTTTTAATCGATAGATTATGGAATCCATTGATCATAGCTACAACACCACATATTTTCTATGCTAGGGGAATTCCGGGAGTTATTACAGTAAGTATCTTAGTTTTCCTAGCTCAAACCAACGGGCTTAAACAAAGTATCTTATCGACACATAACTAATGAGATTTCAATTAGGCGTTTTTATTTCGGAATTGTATTAATCGGTATTTTAATAATCGGAATTCGTATTTTTGATGTTTCGAATTATCATTAAGTCCGACTTTTTGTTATTCGATCTATTGAAACTCGGTATTTTGAGAATAGTAATGAGGATCAATCACATAATAGCAAATCCCATTTTTACTAAGTACATCGTATGTGTAATAATTTACTGAGCATTTAATTTTTTAAATGATTAAAATCCGTTAAGAAATGGTGAATTTATTAAAGTTTTTCTGAACGGATATGTACTTAGAAACGCGCGCTCTCGCTGGGCTATTTACGATGACGTCATCTGCTATGATCCGTGCGACGAACGGCTTGATCGTAGGGGCATTTCACGTGGAGCGGACTATTAAAAAATTTCTTTGTTTCCGATTTTAATAATATATGAGTACGTTATATATGTCTGTATGTATGTATGATTTACGAGTTATGAGGGTTTGAAGATTCGATGAACTCTCAGGTATGCGCTACTTCGAATGCTATTATCCAGCTTATGGAAGTTGAAATTAAATAAATGAGGTAATGTATTTTATTCTATAATTAATGAGGTTTTTTAACTAAATATTCTATAAAGAAAAAAAAAATATTTTGTGGATAAAAAAAAAACAGTTTTTTTTTAATATTCATAAACCTGGACTACTTTAATCATTTTATTTTCTTTGTAATTAAAGCTCTTAGTGTTAACATATCGCTCGTTAAGTTTCACAATGGACTTAAAAGTCGCTTAGGAGCCAGATCGATTACAGTGGTGGAGGTTGACGCTTATACAAAAACGCCACCATGTCAGTCCGACTTCAGGCCTCGAAACCTATCCTCTTGCAGCGGAGTGTGAGGCAAGGAGACGTCATTTCTCCGAAACTGTTCACGGCCGCAACGGAGGATGTCTTCCAGGTTCTGGAGTGGAGAGGGCTAGGCATAAATGTCAATGACGAGTACATCACTCGCCTTCGATTTGTCGACGACATAGTAGTCACGGCTGAGACTACGGAGGAGCTCAGTACAATGCTCGGTGACCTCAGTAAAGCTTCCGAAAGAGTGGGACTTAAAATGGACATGGACAAAACCAAAGTCATGGTAAACATCCATGTAGCACCCACTCCTATCAAGATCGGAGACTCTACACTCGAAGTTGTGGACGACTACGTTTACCTGGGACAGACGGTCCAGTTGGGTGGGTCTAACTTCGAGAAAGAGTTCAATCGTCGAATCCGATTCGGCTGGGCAACGTTCGGAAGGCTGCGCGGTGTCTTTTCGTCCAATATACCACAGTGTCTCAAGACGAAAGTCTATGACCAGTGCGTGTTGCCAGTGATGACATATGGCTCCGAAACGTGGTCGCTTACAACGGGCATCTGAAGGCTTAAAGTCACTCAAAGAGCAACGGAAAGGCCTATGTTCAGAGTTCCCTTGAGTGATCGCGTCAGAAATGAAGATATCCGCAGGAGAACCAAGGTTACAGACATAGCCCGAAGAATCGCCAAACTTAAGTGGCAGTGGGCAGGGTACATTGCTCGCAGAACAGATGGTCGATGGGGACGAAAGGTTCTGGAATGGCGACCACGTACCGGAAGACGCAGCGTAGGAAGGACTCCCACAAGGTGGACCGATGACCTGGTAAGGGTCGCGGAAAGCCGATGGATGCGAGACGCACAGGACCGGTCATTATGGCGACATTTGGGGAAGGCCTATGTCCAACAGTGGACGTCTTTCGGCTGAAATGATGATGATGATGATGAGGTTGACGCTGCCTAATCGTTTCACTGGAACAATGACCAGGCCACTTTCCTGATATCTGTGTATTATTATTAAAAAAAAGGTTTAAAACACGGCAGTATTGTCATGATATCTGATTTAAAATACGACACTGCAACATTTTTCAACTTTCGATTTTTTTTACATTAGCTTCTTCAAGACCAAAACATAACATAAAAAATATATATTACTAACCTAACCTATTCCAATCAAAATCAAGATTTTGGAGTAGAAGTTGAAAATTAAAAAAAAAAACAGATTTTTTTTCTGCAAACAAAAATATTTTTTTCGTTATAGAATATTTAGTTAAAAACCTTATTAAATGAAGAATAAAATCCATTACTTAATTTATTTAATTTCAACTTCCCTAAACTGGATAATGGCATTTAAAGTAGCGCATCCCTGAGAGTTCGTCAAATCTTCAAAACCTCATAACTTTTTCCTCCTCCAACCTCATCGAATTTTTTTAGTTGTCCGCTTCACGTGAAATGCCCCGTATTCATTCGCCGCCGCCGCGCGCCGGTAGAGACCGATCGCGATAGAAGACGTCACAGCGAGTCGAGTTCATTCTCGGGCGCGTTTCTGGAACTAATATACTAAAATTGCTGTATCTTCGTCATTTTTGATCCGATTTCAATAATTTCTTCACAGTATTTACAGTTTTTTTTTTTGACGCTATAAGTCTGCATACTCCACAAAAATCATGACTGATCCTCGTTATAAACGTTAGGAATATTGAAATTTAGGAATTATAAAAATAGGAGTAAGAGTAAGAATAAGTCGGAGTTGTTATATTCGGAATTTTGAACCATTCGGAATTACGAAAATCGGTATTTTGAAATTCGTATTTGTGACTGTCGGAATAAAGTTTTTCGTATTTATGTAGTGTATGTACCCCGCAATTACACAATACATGCGTCCCGGCCATTCGCCTCGCCATTCGCCTCACTATTCGCTTAGCCATTGGCCTCGCCATTCACCTCACCATTTGCTATATCGTTCGACGAAGCCTAACTACTCGCGAATGTGTTCTTCGAATGCGAATGAGTTTAGAGAAAGTGTACTTAATAATTACCATTTAATTTAGATATCAAATAAGTTTATTTTTTGTCAACTTTAAATACGTTTTTTTTAATGGCAGCACTGAAAATGAAGATGGGGGAGTTTTGTATGAATTTGATGAACTTTATTGGTTTAGTATAATAATATTGTACATAAATAAATAAAGCAACAAGCGGTCATGCGATTTTAGCCATAATTTGTGTCATTCACCCACTCCTGTTCCTTCTTCGCCTTCGTTCCAGGGCCCCGAGGTTCACTTTCACTTAACCCATGGCCCCAGTAGACTTCGACCCTGCTGGGCCCCTACGATTTGCTAACATCAGACTCAGGATCAGTTCGGACGGTTACTGGACGATCGGACGGCGAGCTACCCATTGCTCGCTATTCGCAAGCCCACGCCTACGGTGGCTGGAAATCGGGGTCGCGATCGCGGTGCCTGGGGCGTGAATAAGTCCAATTCTTCACGCGTGCGGTCGCCTCCTTCGCTAGCATTACTGCTTCACAGAAGGAGGTGACCGCCTGCCATTCCTCCTCGCTCCGGACCATGGTCGCTTCATCCCCTAAGGGGTGATTTTTGGGAAATCCTTTTTTATTCTTTCTATACAGTATCAGCAGCAAATTAATCTCTGTGCAAAATGTCAGCATCCTAGGTCCAAAGGTTGAAGCTGGGCATTGTTAAGTCAGTGAGTGAGTCAGGGCTTTGCCTTTCAAATTTTTATATTTGTATGGCAAAGTCCTTATTTAAGTCCATTTAATAAATTATTAATATATTCATAAAATATTTGCCTTTTAATTACTAGCTTTTGCACACGGCTTCGCCCGCGTATATAAAATATAGCCTATGTCACTGAGGAATACAGCTTTCTATCAGTGAAAAAATTTTCGAAATCGGATCAGTACTTCCTTAGATTAACTACTACTACAAAAAAAAAAAAACTACCTCTTTATTATTAGTGCAGAAGTGTAGATTATACAGAATTTATGTGGTTCTACTGATAAAAACCATCTGAATGGTGAGCAAAACAAGAAAATTTAATTTATTTACGAACTGTGAACGAAAATAGTTTAATCAGAATCCAGTTCTTAAATTTTGCTCATCTCTGAGTTCTTCAATTTTGCCCAATTTCTTGCGATTTGACAGTATGCCGTGACGTCACAACATGGCGTCGATCCTATTCTTATTTGGAACGCATTGTACGTAATATTGGTTTCTATTGTTAACTAGTTGACGCCCGCGGTTTCACCTCTATGAAATTAGTTCCTTCTGAAGCGATTTCCATACAAAATTATCTATTTTGAATGGGTCCGTAACTTTTCTTCATTTATCCATTTTTCTTACTGTTTTCTTGGATATTCTCTTTTTTTTTCTTTTAAACCACCCCTGTGTTAGAGTGAAAAAAAAAAACAAAAAAAAACAATGAATTCAGTCAAGCCGTTTTTTGTTGTTTGGCGAAGAGCATTTGATTTTTATATTATGGATTATTATTACTGTAGAAAGCAAACATTTTTTAATAAAAAAAAAAAATAGTACAATGGAGTACATACAAAGGAATTGAATATGACATTCCCATGTTATGGTAATCAATTATTACCTATAGGTACTTCTAAAATATTAAAATTTGAACCAGGGCCGCGGTGACTCTTTCGAACAATGCCACAATTTTGTAGCCACAACCCATTATTTTAAAGGCCTGCGCAGACGACGGACTTTTCTCCGCGACGGAGAAAAAAATACGCTCCTCGAATAAAAAATCCGCCACAGATTTACCGCGAACTCAACGCACACAATGTGCGTGTTTATCGTCGTGCATACGTACGTCTCTCTAATTATACATAAAAAGGTACTCTGTGCTCTTGAGCGCACAACGCGGACTAAAGTCCGCCATGTGTATTGCTTCGCCTAAGTGACAAGAGTTTTTTTAAGCTATTGCATAGCTTCTATCGAGGGCCTTGAGCGCGGGGACCGAATCCAGAAATTCCGTAACGAAAAAAACCTCACGCTCCCCACTCCGACGGGCACGAAGGTGTGGCTTGAAGGCCGACAGAGACCGAACACCTATTTTAGAAAAGTCGTTAACGACCTGTGTGGCGCATTGGTACAGCGTTCTACCTATGTTATCATCGTGCCTCGAGTTCAAATCTCGTCTTTTTTTATTATAATAGATTATAGTAATGTTCTATGATAACAACTGAACATACTTGTAGCAATTTATGAAGTAAACAAGAAAAAAGCTATTGCATAGCTTCTATCGAGGGCCTTGAGCGCGGGGACCGAATCCAGAAATTCCGTACATGCTATGCAATAGCTTTACCGCGGCAGTCCCCGAGTGCCACACGTATTTTTTTTTTCGGGGACTCCCCCGTACTTTTATCCGGTTCGTTCTCTACATGTCCTCGGTTATTCGGGGGACTTTTTGTACGCGGTACTTTTAATCCCTCGTTTGCGTTAATCGATACAGTTGTAAGCGATCTATTTAAGCGGACAATAAAGTCCGCGGAAAAAAACTGTTGTCTGTGCAGGTCTTTATTATTATTATTTTTATACACTGTAAAAAGGCGGATTTTAAGCCTTAGGCATTTTCTATATTTTTTGTTTTTTTGGATGCAAAAAAAAACTTCAAAATTATTATTATTATTATATCATTGTATTTACAAAATATTGCACTTGGCATGACGCACTGACTTAAAACTAACACATATTGCACAAACATTGCACCAGTTACAAGATCGACAGTTTTATCTTAACATAAAATATTACATACATACAAGAAAAAGTTATAATGGAATTAAAATTAACATCATTTTACAGAACGTTTTTTTTATACAATATATTTATGTATATCATGTATTTTGAGGCGTATAGACATGGTGTCTACTTTTAAAATGTGTAATTTTGGCCAAGTCTTTTAGGTTTAAATCAAAGTATAGGATATTATATTTAAAAAAATAAGTCACTTACCCATAATAGAACTTTAGATAGGTACGTTCTTAAGTAGGTAAGTTTATGTAAAATTGATTTAATTTCATTAAGTGATAAATAGTACATTTCACTAATTATATAAAAAAAAAATATTTTCAAGCACTAGTCTCACCTTCAGTTTTAATAAATCCATTTTCAGATATATAATAAAAACTAGATAACAAGGGATTCTTTAAAAACTTGGCTATACACTGCCGTGCACCAAAAATTTTTCTCTAAAAATACCTTATAAATCTTAGTTTTAATATAATTATCTTTAAAATAATTATTTTTACATTAAAATTGGTGAGACAGGCGCCTAACATTATAAGTTACATATTAAAATAAAAGGAAAATTGCTATTAAAGTTCCTCAGGCGTAGGCCGAGAATAATCGCGAGTAAAATAATACAATACCGACTTTTATATTAACAAAGTTAAACCAGTCTCATTACAATAAAAATAGACTTATTTAAAATATAACTAGGTACAAGAATTGGAATTCTTAGTTTCATTTTAGGAAATAAAATCACCCCTGTAGAGCTAAAACGCAGTAGGCCTAAATCTAAAAAAAAGTTTTTATACTCTTTCGTTAAAAAAAAAAAAAAAACTTTTAGTGATTGTAACGATCACATAAATTTCATTACATTTTTAACTGCACATCCATTTTTTTTTATGGTATGAAATCATTAATGAAATTCTTCCACTCTGTGTAGAGCGAGTGGGCGTGTCAGACTTTTTCTGACAAAAACTTTCCCATATTCTTTCATTTGCTCTTTACCTTCCAATACTGCGGTGACTTTTTTGAACACCCTATAGCCATATTTATTTATTTTTAACTGCATTCTCTTGAATCCTGTATCTGTTTAAAATTATATAAAAGGAGAAATTGACTAACTGACATATCAGAGAACAGCCGAAACTACATGGACTGGAAACATCAAATTTTGCACAAGGCTTCCTTTTATGACTTAGGGGAGCACTAAAAAAGGGGTTTTTGGAAATTCAAACTGTAAGGGGGTGAAAAGGGGAATTTCGTTTGTATGCAAAATCTCATCCCATGTACCAGTATACTTGTACCTACTTATCGTAAACAAAGTAAATAATAAAAGTGGTCACTTTTTCTTTTTAGAACTACCCACCCCCAACAGAACAATTTAGATTGTATGGAGGATTCTTATTTTTTAGGTTGAATAAACTTAAAACTTGGCACAAATTCAAATCAAAATGAATAATAAAAACTGTCATTATTAGTTTTTTAAAATTACCCTCAAAATACGTATACAGGGTGTTCAAGTTTTTATAAAAATTTTCTTCTACAACAACAAAACATTTTCATTAAGGACTCACCCACTGAGTTTGTTCTCTACAGAGACGATTGGTCGAGGTTTATGAGTTTTTAACCATCCTGAGCATCACGTATCTAGTAATCTATTACACAGCTTACATAACACAATTCTCGAATCAGATTCGGTAAGTATTAATCAGGGTTTAACATATTTAAAGGTGCATCGCACTTAGCTCAGTTTGGACTCTAGTTTATACTTTATTCCAAAACTTTTTGTCGAAACGGTAAACAAACCGGTGGCCCTACCACGAGCTCTTAACGTTAAAGAGATAGAGCTATATAGGGAGAGCTCCATCCCTCTTTCTCACTCGCAAGTCCGACATTTTAAGACTTCATTGTAAGGCCTTTGAACAATTTTTTTTCTAAGGTTGGTTACCTTTTCTTCCTCTAAGTGGAACGATAGGGATTTACAGACTAAAACCCATGTGTTTCTTCAATTGCTTTTTGCTTTCCAGGGCCACGGTAACTCTTTCGAATATTCCCGCAGCCCATATTTTCTGACCCATCTGTTTACATTTTCGACAACTAAACTTGTTAAAAAATAAAAGGCCCATTTTGACATTTGAGAAAAACCCTAGAATGTAACTTGGAACGAAACTGATAGAAACAATAAAATAATAATTAGGGGTCCGGTGTAGCTGTTTTAGCTATTTGAGTAGTAGCTACACTATACCGGACAAGCCGCTAGGTAGTCAAAATACAAAATAGACGATTTTTATCGATTTTATCATATAGTTGAATTTTATACATAAGAGATCTTAAAGTCGCAACGACGAAATGTCAAAACAGGCCTTTTATTTTTTGACAACTATAGTTTTGGAATAGAGTATAATAACGTTTAGAAGCGTTCAGTTTCAAAGTCAGTAAGTGTAGTGTTCAGTTCACAATAGCGAAGTAGAGACAGACTAGACCATCGCCTACTAGCACTAAGTTATTACTAAATACAGGATGTGTATTAAAAACTAAAGTAAACTTTGAAAAGTTTTGTCAAAAGAATTAATATTTATTCTTCTGAAGAGGATTTTTTCTGGTGATTATGAAATTCTCGACAAAAGAAAAAATTCTAAATGACCGCACAATTGATAGACTCATTTTTTAAAGGCTAATCCTATAAGTCTATCAATTAATGGGGTCCTAATAATGTTTTTACATCTCAATCTTACGTGGTTCAATACACACCCTGCACACTAAATAATTCTATGTATAAAGGTTATTTTCAAAAATAAATAACTACATACATAGTTTTTACATTAACATTCGATATACTTTATAGCCTTATTTTAAAATAAGGTGGTATACGTGTATGAGATACAAAACTTAGTTAAAACGTGAATATACAAGTTTTTTTAATTATTTATTAAGAAAGCATGTCTGTCACGATCTACTATGGCTGCATTTACACAATGCCTTTTTGTAAACAAGGAAAAAAAATAGTAGAAATTGTTTTAAAATTATTATTCTTTAAATAGAATAGTTTCTCAAAACGTGATATCGCATTAGCTATACTATTTTGTCAATTAAAATCTTATTGTTAAATTAATATGTATTTTCAACAATGTTACAGTCCATTCTGTTTAAGATTAGACATTTAAATAAACCATTTTACGTCCGTTCAACCGATTTTAACTTTTAATGCGTTTGCGGCATGATAAATGGCGGCTGCAGTAAACAGTTTGTATTGTAACTACTTTTTGCTTTTAATGCCACCCTTACGCCTACGGAATAGAAGTCAAAATTGGTTAAACATATATCATAGTATCTTTGGGTATACAAAAAAAAAACACAAATCACTCTGGAGACTAAAAAGCACTGTGTAAATGTAGATATCTTTCATAAGTATTAAACTTTCAGAGTTCTGGCACGATATTCCGACCAATCTATGGAACTTTCTTTATCGGAATCAATCCGATGATGTCATCAGACGTCAATAAAACGCCTTCAAAATGACGCATTTTTTCATTTCGAATTTATTGAACCTATAAAATAATTTTGTCAAAAAATATTGCACTTTTTTGCTAAAATATAAAGTAATTATCTAAAAATATTGCACTTTCCAAGCTTTTGGAATAATTTTCATTAATTTTGGTTTCATTTTATATTTAGGTTTTTTTTTTACAATATTATTGTGGAACAAAATTGTAACACCCTATAGTTTCCACAATTTTTCTCAAAAATTTCTCAGTAAGTTGTTGACAATGGCCATGAATTTTAGCTTCTATTAATAATAACGATAGTAATTATTTTTGATTCACAATCGTTTATTATTATCGAAGCTATTAGGTTTTCTGACATTATTTGGATGCATTGACATGATATTTTTCGAAGTATGTAAGAACAACGTGATTTTTTTACTAAAAGTCAGCGCTTCCAAACATTTTTTCGAATAACGCGAAGAAAAATGTGCTACAGCAAATGCGAACAGCAATTTTTTTTTACAATTATATTTTTCATAAATTCTGTTTTTGATTGATAAGTAATGTATGAAAAAAAATAAGATGGTGACAGAAACACGTTGTATTTAATCATGTTAATGCATTCAAATCAAAGACAGTGGAATTACTTGTACAATTGTTTTACGTAAATCGTTACTATTGATTCTGTAACATTCGTTTGAAATATCAGGCCACGCCTTATTACGTTGCTCGCTGCGATTATTTTTTTTGAGTTTGTAAAGTGCAAAATTATTACTTTAATTTTTTTATACGTAACACTGTTACTTCAAATATTTAAAAGTCAACATTTTAATTATAAGTGTGTTTTCTTTAGTGTTAAAATGTAAATTAATTAAAAATGTTTTTTTATTTAATATATAAAAACCGCAATTTGTCAAAAATAAAGAAAATCAACGTAATAAGGCGTTACACTTAGCCTCCGTGTTAGGGTAAGTACCCTAACGTGTCTTCTAGGCTGGCGTTCCTGCTGAGGGGCGCGTGGGCGAATAGCGCGGCGGCGGGGACGCGCTGGCGAGGCCCGCACAGCGGGGGCGCCAGGCCAGGGGGCCCCGGCGCGCGGGGGGCCCCGCACAGAGAGCGCACGTCCGTGCGCTGCGATAGCCGCACGTCGGCGAACAGTGCCGCCATCTCTGCCGACTTCTTTACGGAGAGGGCCTCCTGCGAGCCCGCGCCCGTACTGCGAACTGGAAATAAGAGGTTTTTTTTTGATAATATGGCATAGTTCAGCTCAATCTGAGTATACAACAACGTCTTTGAATAGCAGTCGACAGCGATGTGGAAGAGTTTTTTGACGCCATATTTTAATTTGTTTTTAGTTAGTTATAAATTAGTTTAGGGTTTTTTATTATTATTTTTTGATTTTACTGTATAGCTGGTTAAGTGTTATGTTTAAAATTAAATGTTAATCGTTTATCAACTAAAATGATAGATTCACAACATCTTACATTGAAGTAAAGTGTAAGAGATAAAGCGGCCAGTAGTCAAGTCTGTGTTTACCATATTAGTGGCAGAACGTACTTTGGTTCAATCTGTGTTTATGTCGACTTTGGCCAGACTAGTTTTACAAATATTGGCCTATGGTATATTGACCTATGGTATCTGACACGTAAATAATTAATAGACTACCTAGTCGATGAACACGATTAGGTGTAAGAACCGTGCAGATAATAAAGTATAAAAAAGAAAACTACAAAATATTGAAAAATAATAATATACATATAAACCCACACACCCGCACCCACACTGGGCCCGCGTGGTGGATTACGGCCCATTCCCTCTCCTAAAGAGGAGGCCTGAGTCCCAACAGTGGGAACATTATAAGGCCGACTATGCTATGCTATGCTACATATAAACCAAACAAAACATATTTTTTTTATGTTAATCTTGTAAATATGAACCTAGATGATTAGAAATTGATTTTGTAAATAAAACCTAAATACGCCAGCTTTTTTTTGATATATTTATAAGTTTCTATATTTTTTATTAAAAAGAAACTATCAGTCCTAAGCCTGTTAAACCAAAATACTCCACCTTGATCGTCTCAATATTACTTATAGGTACGAAGGAAGACTTGCTAGATAAGAAAACGTCAAAAAACTTTAGACGCCTAAATACTCGTGGACCTAGTTTTTGGAATAAGTATTTCGGTGGACGCGTACTTCTAAGACTCAGTACGCATTCTACCTAGTATATCTCACCTCTACTGTAGCTATCAAGAATCACAGACTCCTGCAGGGAATTTAACTCTTTAGCTGTACCTACGCACAGTGAATTAAATGGTACATAAAATGTTATGGAATGAAATAAAGCCAGGATATGCCCACTAGTAGTATAATTCTGGGTATGGTTATCGACATAGCTCGAAGAATCGCCAAACTTAAGTAGCAATAGGCAGGGTACATTGCACGCAGAACAGATGGTTGATGGCGATAAAAGGTTCTGCAGTGGCGACCACGTACTGGAAGACGCAGCGTTGGAAAGCCTCCCACAAGGTGGACCGATGACCTGGTGAGGGTCGCGTGAATCCGATGGATGCGAGACGCATGCTTGGGGGATGCCTATGTTCAACAGTGGAAGTCTTTCGGCTGAAATGATGATGATAATGATGCTCACCAGTAAGCCGCTGCATGTTCCTTGCTCGTGGCTTGTTCTGTAGCAGCAGCTCGTAGTCGAGCGCCACGCTATCGGAGCTGCGCGCGCGCCGCCCGCGCTCCGAGCGCCGCCTCCCGCCCGCGCTGCTACCCAAGCGACTGTAACATTAGGTACAATTATTGGTAAACGTTATGAACTCAGATTCAACATAAATTGTCACTGTTTTTGTCATTTTTCATTAGATATTTTGAAAACACAGTATCTTGTTGATATTATGTAGGCTTCTATTGAAATCAATTTACTGTGTAAAACTAATCCAGTAAAGACCTCTGAAAATGAGCTATTTTGCATGAACATCCACACTTCATAATTTACTCAAAAAATAAAAGGTCAAAATGTATAACAATAGAAGCCTTGCAAATTTAATCAAGATTCTAAATGACGACAATTTTTTTCAAAAACTGTATACAACATGTTTTGTAAAATATTCGAGTAAATCACGGAATTACCAAATGCTAACAAAGTTTTCAGGCGTTATATCTCTTTTTTCGCGTTGCCTTTTCGTCAAAGATCGCGTTGGATTGCGTTAGATGAAGTAACAAGCTTTTAAACCATGCTCGATGTTGACGATAGGCGAGTGAAAAAGGACCCTCTTAACACTAGAAGCGCGGTTGTCCCAAATTTGACTTATTCCTTTGTTTTTCCTGCTCTAGTTTTATTATGTGTAAAACAAAGTACACCAAAATATATATGACATAATAAAACTATTGTATTATGAATTACCAGTTTCATTTATATACCATCTCTCCATATTACTGTAGCAAAAAAGCAATGGCCAAAATTGACTTTGATATAGTCCTTGCTTCTAATATTAAGAGCGTCCCACCCAAAATACATTTCCATACAACCGCTCTTACGTGATTATGGCGTTATTACATATTTTTCTCCAGATATTTTAAAAACACACTATTTTGTGGATAGGTATTATCTAGGTTTCAATTGAAATCTTAATATAAATTTGTGTAAAATTAATCCAGTATAGACCTCTGAAAATCTGCTGTTATGCGAACTTTGACCCTTCATAATGTACTCATAAATAAAAAAATAAATAAAATGTCTTCATTCTGTAACCGTACGAGTTAAATACCTGTCCTCAAACTAGAGATCTGTCCTCAATCTAGAGGCCTGTCCTCAAGCTAAAGGTCTGTCCTCAAGCTAGAGGTCTGGTTTCAAGCTAGAGGTCAGGCTTCAAGCTAGAGGACTGTCCTCAAGCTAGAGGCCTGTCCTCAAGCGAGACACCTGTCCTTAAGCTAGAGGCCTGCATAATTGTGGGAGGCCTACAGTTACTTGACAATATCTAATATCTCACCTCGTCCTCCCACTCTTGTCATCATGTGTCCTGATTCTGTCGCAGTAGGTGTTAGAGGGGCTGCGAAGGTACTCCATGCTGTGGGAGGCCTGCACCCTTCGAGGCCCGGTGCAGTAGCACTTATTGCTGTCCGCGCAGCTTTCTGAATCGCACGAGCAGTAACTGAAGTCGCCGTCATAACATTCTCTGAAATTACATAAATATTTCTTTTGATTTACGAGTATATTATAATATTATGAAGGTATATTTTGAATTTTAGTTCCTTTGTAGCATCACAGTTATTGTTATTGTTGTTGTTATTGTTAAATAACGAAGAAACCAAATTATTATAGAAACACCGACTTCCGAAATTAAAGTAATTTGGCACTTTTCAGTGTTTTTTTTTTACATTGAAGTCGGTTGTATTTTTTTTCGTAAAAAGTTTTTTTTCATGATACGGTTATGCAGTTATAAAAATACTAGACACGTGTTTCGGGTTTCGCATATACTAAAACTATTGTATAAAATGACGAGTTCGACCACGAGCTCTCAATCTATAATATAATTGTCATGCGCTACCAAAATGTCTCGTGGTCAATCTCTTATATTTAGACTTTTCGACAATCTTTATTGCTGGTATCAAGTCGCTTTGTCAGAAGCATCTTGTGATCTGTCAAATGACTGTTCACTATTTAGGTACCTACAGTTCGGTTGGCCCTCATGAATATCTTGAAATATATATTTTTTGTGGCCAAGTCTTAGAAATGATAACATCATGATATTCCCGACCATTTCATGAAATGGTTGCCGGCTAAACTTGGCCAAAATTATTTAAACGTTAATGTTTAATGATAATTGTCATTCCATGTTTTCAGGCCTGTATTGATTACATCAAATAACGCTGCTGTGTCCGTAACTATAATTCACTGCACTTTTATTTTCTATTTGAAAATTTAAATTCACCTTTGTTAAAGAATAATTGTTAGCCGCCATGTTAAATCACAAAAACGAAGCGAAGTTAGCACCTTTACCGGTAGACAACATAAGTATTTTACGATATGATTATTCAAGTTTGACCAGATCATGAAATAATCTTGCGTTCAGATGTCCATATCGTTAAATACAGAGTGTTCATTGATTTGGTTAACCCATATAGCCAGTGAGCACTGTTCTATATCATGAAATACGACCATTTCATGAAATGTTATGGTATGTCAGGTCCGGGCAACTGTTCTATATCTTCTATTCGTACGAAGAACTTTAAAATCGCGATGCAGGATTTTGAATATTAGTTCCTATGTAGCGTCATAGATGTCACTACATCCACATCATGTAATAGTCAAATTTTGACCATATCATGATGTAGTGACACTGACATCGAACAAGGCAGTATCTCGGATTACAGTCCAAACAAAATTTAAACATAGCACTATCACTTTTTGATTCATTTTAAAAAATTACAGAATTAATTTATTTAATTAATGTTACAACTTTGTTCGTTGCGGGTGTCAAAATGTAAGACATATATGATAATGTGATCTGCTAACAATTTCACAAAATCGTCAAACAATTCTACTAATCAAGCCAAATATTTGGTGAAATTAATTCCTAAATAACTCTTAATTCAGTGCAGTAACTCACACGTCCCACCCGTCGGTCACGCTCTGATAACCCTTCACACATTTCATTTCTACTAACAACCAGTTAACATTAAAATCAACCATAACATCAAGCAATAAGGTCGAGAATGAACTGTTAAAAAGGATATTTAATATAATTAATACTACTATCTCCACAACTCCTATTGGTTGAAGTGTCCAAGACGTCGAAAGTAGAGAAATTTTTCATTAAAAACAAGTAAGATAATAATGTGTCTGTTTTTATGAATATTTTTGTATCGTAATGTTTTAGTTTTCTTAATTTTTGTGGTAGGGTTTTTAATTGCTGTTAATTTTCACCCTATTACCTTCTTTACTTAAGTGGTTACTTTCAATTGAAAACTGTTTCTCTTTCTGATTACGAATTACAATATTTTTTTTGTTAACATATTCATGTAATTAAGAAAGTAGACATATTTTTACACGACAGCCCAAAAAAGGAGTGTGTGTGTGTGTGAATAAACTAAAAATCAAAAAACAAAAGAGAGTTAATTTATAGAAAAGTGAAGAAAGTAGTCACTCATTGACTAAACACGGAATCACGGAAACTACTTGATCTACAAAACTGAAATTTTCATCGCAGTCGGGGGACTTCTTATACTATAAGTATTTTACAGAGTGATCCCCCGACTGCGATGAAAATTTCAGTTTTGTAGATCAAGTAGTTTCCGAGATTCCGTGTTTAGTTAATGAGTGACTACTTTCTTCACTTTTAAAAATTAACTCTCTCTTGTTTTTTGGTTTTTAGTTTATTTTTTTGACATGGCAGTCGTGTTTTTTATTTTATTTTTTAATTATTTAAAAATGTTTTAATAGCAACTATAAATACAGGAAATTCTATTCTACTGGGTGTCTCAGAAAATAAATTACATATATATTTCTATATGGCGTGGCCAGATCTTAGAAATTGATTACTTCATAATATGGCCAAGTAAAACTGGCTCGTTTTAAACGTTAAAGTTTGATGATGTTTCAATCCTCATTTGGCCTACTTTCTTTAGACCTTCTATTATCATAGAAATCCTACATCAATGATATGACCAAACGAGGATTGACATATCATCAAATGTTAACGTTTAAACGATCTGGCCAGTTTTACTTGGCCATATTACTCACTTCATGAGTGATCAATTTCTAAGATCTGGCCATGACGTATATATATATTTGTTATTTTTTTGAGACATTGTGGTACGCTCTTAAGTTATATATAGGTTTTTTTTCTACAACTATCACACAACTCCGTCTAGTCCCAAGCTAAGCAGAGCTTGTGTCATGAGTACTAGACAACTGATAAACATACTTAAGTATTAATAAATACATACATATTATAGATAAATTACACCCAGACAGAGAACAAATGATCGTGCTCATCACACAAACATTGGTCCTGGGTGGGAATCGAACCCACGACCTCCGGCATAGCAGTCAGGGCCACTAACCACTAGACCAACACAGGCCAGTCAAACAGGCCACATACATAAATATATTTGTTATTTTTTTGAGACTGTAGTACGCTCTTAAGTTATATATAGTTCTATTATACACAATTATAAATTTCGTCCCAATAATCTGCAGCAGCATAGTGCGGTCACTTTAGTTAAATGTCAATGACATAAACATGTCTGCTATTGCGCAAACCGCTAAAATTCACTTTTAGTTTATCGCAGCCATTATCACAAACGTATATAAATTACTTTCGATATTCTAGTAGCAATAATCATTTGCTTCTCGTAAATCTTTAAAGTTTGCGAAATATTGTGTTTTGATGAAATCTGAACTGGTGAGCTAATGATGTTTCTCGAATACATTTATTCTTATGACTATGAGATACAAAAATCCTTGAATATTATCATCATCTGTCTACCTGCCTTTCATCCAATGACTTCTCCCGCTTTAGGGTGGAGAGGGAGGGTTTGTCAGACTTGTAGTGACTAAAAACTCTGCATGTGTCATTAAGTCTTTGTGATCCAGGACCGCACAGTAACTCTTTAAGATCAACCCCCAGAAGACAATACCCCTTGAAAATTCCATTCAGAATAACTAGAGATTCTTTTGCACAATTTCTTTCGTATTAGAGTATGGTCAAATTGTTGCTAATCAAGCTTATCATTATGAAGCAATAGTAAGAATCAACGTAACTAATAAATTCTGTAATAGCAACAATTCTGATATAATTAATCAAACTGCAGACAGTAATCTGGCAATCAATACGTTACATAATTATTACTTTGTACCCCTACAATTTGTCATACAATCTTTGTTTCTTTAATTATGGTTCCACTTTACACACTTGAATATAAGATGACAAACTTAAGTGTTAAATAATAAATATAGTAGGCATATAGGTAGGTAGATAGTCATAGGCAGTCTCTCTTATATTTAAATATATTCCTGTCATAAAAACTTATAACACTTGAGCAGTGGTGGCCGAGTGGTAACGGCTCCGACTTACGAGTAGTAGGTCGCGGGTTCAAACCCAGCCAGGCGCATTATTTTGTGTAATTTATTTCATCACCACTGCTCTCAAAACGGTGAAGGAAAACATCGTGAGGAAACCGGCATGTCCTAGACCCAAAAATTCGAAGACATGTGACATTCACCAACCCGCACTGGGCCCGCGTGGTGGATTACAGCCCATTCCCTCTCGTAGAGAGGAGGCCTGAGTCCCAGCAGTGGGAACATTATAAGGCCGACTATGCTATGCTATGCATAAAAACTTGGGCTGGTTGTAGCGACATTTATAGGGCCATATACGAACTAATAAATTCGAAATCCTGTTTCGCGCAATTAGAGTTCTCCGCGTGATTTGAACATATTATTATACAACAGGCCAAAATCACCTGTCGAGCAGCTGCCTGAACTGTTGGAGAACCTCCCTTTAAAATAGAGGTATATGAGACTTTACACTCAGTTCCGCATACCCTGGGAGTATGCCCCCTTAGGACGACTTACTACTTTCACACGGTTCTATATACCTATCATCATCCTCATCATTTCAATCGAAAGACGTCGTCACTGTTGGACATAGGCAACTACGTATCGGAAGACGCAGCGTTGGAAGGCCTCCCACAAAGTGGACCGATGCCCTTGTGAGGGTCGCGGGAATCCGATGGATGCGAGATGCTCAGGACCGGTCCGGGACTTGGGGCCTATACACCTATATAAATACAAAAAATTATACTCACTTTGAACAATCTTTGCAGCTCTTGCTTTTACTCAAAAGTTTAGTCTTCGCCGAGTCCTTGTTCTCCAACGCCGAGCAACAGCACTTGGATTTACTCCCGCCCTTCAACGAGCAGTAACATCGGTCCACACAACTCTCAGACTCGCATTCAGAGCAAGACACATAACCACTAGAACTGTTTCTGTTTTGACATCCTAATCTATTGCTCAGGGTAAGAAAATCCGAGTCCTCTGACGTCGATGTCCTTTCTCCCGGTCTGGATTTTCCAGTTCTTTTTGAAACATGGACAATCTTGTCGGATCTTTTGGAATGTCTTTGTCTGGATCCCTGTCGCTTTGGGGGAGGTAGCATGGGCTCTTTGGGACGAAACTGCCGCAAATCGTAGCTGGAGGTAGACACTGAGCTTTCGGAGACAGGGTCTTTCGCTAAGTTCTCAGAACCGGGTGTTTTGGTCTCTTTATTCCTTATGTCTTTGCCGAATGGCATTCGGAAAACCATCCGAAGACCGCTCGCGCCTTTTAGTATCTTTCGTCTTTTGTTTTGAAACATGCTGTTTCTTCTTAGGATCTTTTTCTTTTGTTTCTTCATTATTGCTTTACTGTGCTGAAAGATTTCGTCTTTCGTTAAGGTTACTGCTAGTTTCAGTAGGAATTCTTTGTATATCGGCTTCAGATCATTGAAGGACATCCCCTCAGCGTCTATTATGGCATTTAGGATCTCGTCCATCGAATGCAAGTTCTCCTGAACTTTGAATTCATTAAAAAGTTCATTGAACCCTAACGGTGAGCCGCCTCCTTTCTTACCGTTGTTTCTGAAATTTAAAATGATAGTTAATTACATAAATTAATATCAGTTAGGTTTGGGAATAGCATGAATATGCTAGGAACGGGTTTGAAAGTAAAATCGTTAATTATATTAAACAGTATTTGCCTTTTCTCCGATACCTAACACCACAATGATTTGTAAGATTCGCCTAGCTTAATTGAAGTAACCTAAAATAATAATTGAGTCAAAGTTTACAGAATAGACCAGATTTAGCCAGTCACTGATCAAATTAATGACAACACAAATGTAAAAAAAGTAATAAAATTAACAAAAAAGCCGAGTACGTTGGCTTTCTCAATAAGGATGTTGCAAGTGTAATGATAGTTAAAAATAACTCGGCGGCGTATTGGATCAGAGGAATGTAGCGGACGCGCTTGTCTAGCCACAATTACGCGCATGCGAGTGCGCGCAACACTCCACTAAGCACGGTTTATGCGCCTCTCGTTACAGAAATTTGAACGAACATATTGATCATGTGAAAAACTTAAGATGTCAGCGTGCATTGGGTAAAAGGAAATAACAGCTCAAGCGTGCCGACGAAATTGCTAAGAGCGAAATTTCAACACTTGATTTATATGCCAGAACTATTTAGAAATACATACCTGTGTCCAATTGACTTGTACCTAGTGAGTCCGCCCGCGTTCAGGAAGCTGCCCGAGCGCGGGATGGCTACTTTAGTCAGTATATCCCCAGATTCGTTTATAGATTTTCTTCCACTTTGACTTCTCCGTAGAGGCTCTTTGGGGGGCTCCGGTGGGGCTTCCAAAGGCGGCTTTATCGGTATCGGAGGAGGTAATGTCGGTGGTCTCTGCAAACTTTTCCGTCGTTCTAACTCTCTAAACAATTCTATTTTCTCGGAAACCTTGCTTCGAACGGACGATTCATTGCTGGGTTTGAGGTTCTGAATCTGACGAAGGCCGGAGTTCTGAGCCTTTTTGACGGACTTCTTCGAGCCCTGCGTATCGCTGCCACTTGTGTCGTTATGCTTTATAGAATCCAACTTGGCTTTCACTTCTTCTACTGTGATTCGTTTCGCTTCGGCGGGATGGATCGACGGAGGTGGCGGAGGGCGTGGCAGGCTCTCTGAAGATAACTTCTTCGTTCGCTCCAGCTTGGGCTTCTCTGAGTAAGATTCGCAGGCGGAGAACCCATCTGCTCTATCACTGTCGCCACTCATTGAAGACGTGCTTCTCTTCTTGCGCGGCGGTCTGATTGGTATTTCGTTCGGCGACATGCTGCTTCCAACGCTCATACAGCTGACTCCGTTTCGATTCTTGAGCTTCTTCTTGTCATTGTGACCCTGCCGGCTCATGTGCGCCATCAGCGATTTGTATAACGTGGCCGCTATCACGATAGCGTCCTCGGTCGTCTGACATACAAACCCATGACACTCCAGCTGCTTCGCGACGCCGATCTTCCTCATCACAACAGCGAAAAGGGGTGAATGCGAGTTTTCGTTGTGGGAGAGGATATACTTCTTGTCTGGTGACTCTAAAGTTTTGAAAAGGGCTTGTCGGTCGATGTTATCAGGATCGGTGATAAGGGGCAGGAAGGCGTAGCAGAGATCATGGTCGTCTTCTTCGGAGGGTTGGACCACGAACTTAACGGCTGACCAGACTGCTATCGTGGGGAAGGGGTTGAGTTGATCGAGGTCGCCTTTGTCTCCTTTATATCTTACTTTGAGTCCACTTTTTGATATTTCTAATCGTCCGTTTAGGGCGTTTTTATGGCGATTGCTTCTCCTATACGTGAAGTATAGGTCTTTCAAGGGTGTCTGGAGTCCTGAGAGGCTAGTGACCTTACTGTGCAGGGGCGTGGAGCCGAGGTAGTGCACATTGAAGACGTGCACGCCGATGGACTCGACCGCCTGCTTGGACTCGCCCGCCATGTCCGCGAACATCCGCTCTATGCGATCCTGCACTGTATTGTTGACATTACTGACTTTGCTCTGGCAGTAGCCGTCGTCATCTTCGTAGATCGTTACTTTGCCTTCGTGCGTCGAATTGACCTGCGAACAAAAAAAAAGATCTCTTGAATAATTTGGTCTTTGGTCAAAATGTACAAATATTTTATGTTTCATGTTTCATGTCGGTGTATGGAGAAGGAGAGAGGTTAAGGAAAAAATGGATGGATTCTGTGAGGAGTGATATGAAAGAAAAAGGGAAGTCAGTGATAGCGTGACTGACAGGACAGAATGGAAGAAAAGAACACATTTCGTCGACCCTAAGTAACATAGACAAGGGCAGGAAGATTACGATAAAATAATTTGGGTACACATAACACTTGAAAATTAATTTTATTTTTCAACAAAATTATCAGAAAACACAATTTTCTAAAAAAAATACAATAAATCCAATAAGCACATTAGTACATCCGCGTATGACTTAGTATATAATATCAATTATATATATCTTTACATAAGTAGACCGTGCAGGCTTGCCTACCGCGATGTTTGATGAGCGAAACGTTTATATTAATTGTCTTTATTAAATTAACTAACCGTAGAAATCTATCTTTAGCAAATTACTCAGTAGCAGCCAAGAATCTGCTAGTATTATGCCAAGTTGATATCAATCGGTCAGTCTCTTAATTGGCATCCATGTGAAATGTAGAAGTCACTTCTGCCATATCCATTGAAAACAATAGTTCAAATGTTATGACATTAACGGTTTTTGTAGGTTGGTAAATCCTCCTGCTTTGGGTAATAGTAAAAATAAACCCGCTAGGCAGTTTTGTGGCGAACTGTTGGGCATTAGTGACCCCACGGACCCGATCTCCCGGAAGAAATCTTGTTCTTCATCTCCGGCTTGCCTTTGTTGGCCGGCCGTAGTGAACACTGACGAGGAACGGAGCTCCCACCTTTCTCTTGCGTTTATTGGTTGGTTTGAGTGGAGATTCGTAATAGCAAACGTGCTCGGGAGAAGGATGTATAATCCAGTAAGGTGCTGGTAGGGATCTTGACCGTACTTCCGGGATTGTCCTGATAGCCGTGGTATACCTCTCCACTCCTCAAGCACCTCAAGATATGTTGCCCTCTTGTTGCTACGTCACTTTGTGCTAGCGACCATTTTTGGGGGCCCATTTATTGAGTGTGCAAGTCACCCCCGCCTTTTTATCAACCATAGCCCTATTATCTTGGTTTTTCATATGTCGCAATAGTTTCCCACCAACCGGGGATTGTCCTTGGGTGCACTAGCATAGCGCGTACAGGGATAATCGTCGGTTGGTATCACGTTCCATTAAAATTGTCTAAAGGGCCTTTGCGAGTTGACTTCGGCCCCTCGTATGCCTACCAAAGGTCCAGGACCTCAGGGTCCTGAGATATATAAATGCATAAAAATAATAATAAATTTTTTGAATCGTTGTAATAATAGTACCTTATCTTAAGTTTAACGACATTACGTCTGTAACTATTTGCAACCTTCAGTTATGAAGTATACGGTGCAGCGAGGAGTATCAGACTTTAACTGACTAAAATCCATCCACAACCATGCTAACGGTACATTGCTAGTCGATGATATGGGGACTCGTAGAAAAATCTTATTCCTTGTAGTAAGTTTATCGAGCTCAAAATAAACGGCCAGTTTTAATGAGATGACTGAAATTCCCCTGTGATTTTGACGAGTCACGGAAAAAGTGTAGATACTCCTGAAAAATGTTGAGTTTTTAATATATTCTGAGGGCGTAACCTATCTGAATTCCTCCCATCATTTCATTTACTTAGAAATCGTTATAACTGTCATAAAGATAAATGGATAACAATTCGATTTAATAATAATAATTTTTATATTGTAAGGTCAATATTTTATTAAATAAATACTGGTTAATTTAACTTTGTATGTAGTTCGTAAGAATAAAATAATCTAATTACTTACTATTTCTTTGATTTTTAGGGTTCCGTACCTTAAAAGGAAAAAACGGCACCCTTATAGGATCACTTTATTGTCAGTCTGTCTGTCTGTCTGTCAAGACCCTTTATCTCGGGAACTCGGTAAGTTTGAACTGAACCCTCAGTGCGCGAGCCCGACTCGAACTTGCCCAGTTTTTATTTATTTTAGCAGATTTTTTTAACAGAAATTGAATATTATGAAGCTGTGTTCTATAACAATGATGTCTCACAACAGCCCACTTACTTAACATACTTCCTCTGATGGTTACAATATCTCCGAAGAACATATCCATTGTGTTAGATACCACTAATTACAGGGTTTTTATAACTTAATTAACATTTCGACATCAGCAACCATTGGGCTTGTTTGTCGTAATCATTACATATATCTTACACATGTATGTAATTTGTAACTACCTCGTCTTGATCTAATACCCTTTGCGATCCATTGTAACTATTTTGTTAGTTACAGATGTAATTATTTCATAATTAAGGTTTATTTTTTTAGGTTAATAATTGTGTCTTAAGTAACAATACTCTCTTCTGTATAAATCTAGCTTCATCTTTGTCTGGAGCAACTGCAAATTATTTATTATTATGGGTTAGTCTCAGAAGGAGCAGTGGTGGCCGAGTGGTAATGGCCCCGACTTACGGAGTTGTAGGTCGCTGGTTCAAACCCAGCCAGGCGCATTACTTTGTGTAATTTATTTCATCACCACTGCTCTCAAAACGGTGAAGGAAAACATCGTGAGGAAACCGGCATGTCCTAGAACCAAAAATTCGAAGACATGTGACAACCACCAACCCGCACTGGGCCCGCGTGGTGGATTACGGCCCATTCCCTCTCCTCGAGAGAGGAGGCCTGAGTCCCAGCAGTGGGAACATTAAAAAAAGGCTGAATATGCTATATGCTATACAGGGTGACTGGCAATTAGTGTACGATACTTAAACACGTGATTGTGCTCATGATAACAAACAATTTTTATTATGGGAGCAAAGCCGAAATCGCGAAAAAAATATCAGCTGTTCAGTACATTAGGCAAACATAAATGTACTGAACAGCTGATTTTTTTTTCGTGATTTCAGGTTTGTTCCCATAGTAAAAGTTGTTGGTTATCATGAGCACAATCACGTGTTTAAGTATCGTACACTAATTACCAGTCACCCTGTATATCTCAGAATCCTGGGGGGTTCTAGACCTTTGGAAGGCATTCGAAAGGCCTGTCAACTCGCAGAAGCCCTTTGGACAATTTTTGTGTAATGTGTACCGTTATTATTATTTTCATGCATTTATTTATCTAAGGACCTATTATTATTATTATTTAGTACAGCGAAATAACCAGTAATACTAAAATAAGTTAATCATTTCTCCCCATCTTCTCACAGAACAGTAATCTTTCTAGGAAGATCTTTGTTATTAGAATTCTTCCAATCAAGTCTAATCCAGGGTTGGTCTCAAAGAGCGCGTGGAGCATACACGGTATATGGCAGGTGGATCAAGCTACAGTACGACAAAATGGGACATTTCAAATGAGAACCAGTTTCCTCAACTTCCAACGAAGTGGAAACTGGCTCTTCTTCAAGCTTGCGTTTAGGAACCCCCTTAGTCGTAGTCCTGTCCTCCTGAGGCCAGGATTTCCCAGATAAGCCGTCGTGTTCTGGGTCGTTATTTTTGGCGTTCAGCCTTCGTGCCGCACCTCCGGATCAGTAGCAACTTTGCGGGAGATTTGTTTCCTTTCATTAAAATGATTGTTCACATTTATATTCAGGCCTCAGAAAAATGCTCAGTGGGCCGCATCTTTGAAATCGCTCATCAACATTTCAACCGAAAGACGTTCACTGTTGGAAATAGGCCTCCTTGGAAATAGCAGGTGAAGCCACTGGCCACAGCCAACTGGGGCCATGGGATGACTTTCGAAAGGGAAACCCGTGGTCTTGGAACGCAAAGGGCAAAGAAGAAACATAGATGTGGTTTTAGTAAAAGTCTGACACTCCTTCCACTCAGCCCTAGAGCTGGAGAAGACATTGAATGATTTGGCACTAAAAAAACACCTGTTTGGTTGTATGTTAAAAATCGCTTTTAGCGATAAGACCGCCCATTGTGACACCCTATTAATTTTAAGTTCTTATTGTAATTTTATTCTTGTTGTACAATAAAGATCTATCTATCTAGTATGCAGTGGTGGTCGAGTGGTAATGGCCCGGACTTATGAGTTGTAGGTCGCGGGTTCAAACCCAGCCAGGCACATTAATTTGTGTAATTTATTTTCATCACCACTGCTCACAAAACGGTGAAGGAAAACATCGTGAGGAAACCGGCATATCCTAGAACCAAAAATTCGAAGACATGTGACATCCATCAATCCGCACTGGGCCCGCGTGGTGGATTACGGCCCATTTCCTCTCCTAGAGAGGAGGCCTGAGTCCCAGCAGTGGGAACATTATAAGGCTGTTTATGCTATGCTTATGCTATCTAGTATGCAATAATCCACAGATATTTACTGATTAGACACAAACGCAGCACTAAATAGCCGTTATAAATGTTAAGACGCATGAGCAATAAGGTGATATGAAGAAGCATTACATGCATATAATATCAATATAATAAACATTGATGACGAAGAGCACATTTCTAATGAATACGTCAGCTTAGACTTAACAGGTGTCACCAAGAATTTCCACTTCACTTGCGTAATGATTGTGATACACGTGCGTTTGTTAGGGTACGTTTACACTGGTTTCCACCACTGAAGCGGAACTGGGTGGAGTGGAGTGGAGTGGAGTGGAGAAGAGCAGTGAAAAGTGGAAAGTGTTTCCATTAAAGTGGAGCAGGATGCAGTCGATTTAAGCTACCCTGCGTTTTGGGCTCTCCGTTCGGCGCCCGACTCCGTTCTGTCTGGCTCAAGGCCGCGTGGTTTCCTTTTCAGACATTCCCTATGGCCCTAGCGGGCATGGGCTCTGTTGGGTCTCTACGGTTTTGGTGACAACTCTGTGAGGCACGCAACTCTATGTTACTCACTTCCAGGAACTTAAGGTAAATACATTCTACCTATTCCGGTCCCTGATAAGGAGGCCGGTTTGAGGTTAAGTTAATCCTTCACCGCCTGCATAGGATTAGTCCGAAGTGTGTTTTAGTTTCCTATTCGCCAAGGTCGTGTGTTTGCGACTGGGTACTCTCGTACTCCATCTCGTTTTGCTCTTCAATCCCCATAGGTGTCATATTGGTGGCCGACTTACGAGTTGTAGGTCGCGGGATCAAACCCAGCCAGGCGCATTACTTTGTGTAATTTATTTCATCACCACTGCTCTCAAAACGGTGAAGGAAAACATCGTGAGGAAACCGGCATGTCCTAGAACCAAAAATTCGAAGACATGTGACATTCACCAATCCGCACTGGGCCCGCTTGGTGGATTACGGTCCATTCCATCTCCTAGATAGAGGAGGCCTGAGACCCAGCAGTGGGAACATTAAAAGGCTGATGAGATGGAGTATTTGGTCGTGGATGTGCGACCCTGGCCGAATAGACGCGAGAGTGTTTGTCGGATATATGCGATGTAGGCGGTTAAAAGGCACCGCTCAGAATACAACATCATCATCATCATCATTTCAGCCGAAAGACGTCCACTGTTGGACATAGGCCTCCCCCAAATGTCGCCATAATGACCGGTCCTGTGCTTCTCGCTTCCATCGGATTCCCGCGACCCTCACCAGGTCATCGGTTCACCTTGTTCGTGGGGGGCCTTCCAACGCTGCGTCTTCCGGTACGTGGTCACCATTCCAGAACCTTTCGTCCCCATTGACCATCTGTTCTGCGAGCAATGTGCCCCGCCCACTGCCACTTAAGTTAGGCGATTCTTCGGGCTATGTCTGTAACCTTGGTTCTCCTGCGGATATCTTCATTTCTGACGCGAGAATACATGTAATGGTCAAATCATATAGAACCATGCAGATTAGTGTCTGAGGCGGTCTTTTGAAGAAATAACTACATAGAATATGAATTGGTTAGGTGGTGTAGAATGATGAAGATTACCTTAGTTTCTCTATCTTGCTGCACCGGCGCGTAGAGGTGGCTGGTGAGGGAGCGTGTGTCGTCGAAAAGCGCGTCGATCTTGTGCTTGTAGGAGAGAGAGGAGATGGACGGCGCCCGCGCACGTCGGGGCTCTCGCTCGTCCTCGCGCGCGCCCAGGCGGAACCCGCCCAGCGGCGCGCTACCATTGTCGCACGTCACCATCTGGGGACAACATGGATGACTATAAGTAAAGAGCGTATTATATATAATGGATACGGTATATATAAAAATTAATAGCTATTCGTTAGTGTGGCTAAAACTCAAAAACGGCTGGACCGATTTGGCTAATTTTGGTCTTGAAATATTTGAGATAGTCCAGGGAAGGTTTAAACGGTGAGAAAAAATGGTAAAACAACACGAAAAAAAATCCGACTACAACGCCATCTCTCATTTAAAATGTCATTATAAAATGAATCATTCTGTACTGGTAATGCCAGTAGATGGCGTTATCCTTACTATTAGGCGGTACGAAGTTCGCCGGGTCAGATAGTGGTAATAAATTCGTTAAACCTGTATCTACACGGAACAGGTTACGGAGATATGCATCGATTGCTTCTAAGGTACTCTACGTAAGCGATGCGCGTCAATGCTGAGCAGAGTGCGGGCTAGTCGCATCGCAACACCCTATTAACGCCCTAGCACCCGAGCAGTGCCATAATACAGTGACTTTTTGAGGCATACTCCTTAGTAACGGCTTGGTTAATATAGCTTTGAAAAAAAAAGCATATGATTTATTCGTACGATTAATACATTTGCCAAAAAAAAAAAAAATTAACAACATGATATTTTTTCACTTGTTTTCCATACTCCATTCAAACGGCTTTGATCTTTAGAAATATGTTTACACAAAAAATAGCTGGTTAAGTTTTCTTCAGAATGTACATAGAATATGTTAATCAATCAATATTTCGCAAAGAAAATGGTTTTAAAAATCAGCGGGGCTCGATGCGGGCGCAGGCGGCATTACGAGTATGTATGCATTTAACTCCAGTCAGATGTTCAAGGGACTCGACGCCTTAAGTATAATAGCCAGTACATTGGACTGTCTGGACATGAGTCGATGTATTAATGATAAATAGAAAGACGTAGGTATATACACAACAAACCATTACACGAGTGTAAAACAATTATTACTGATTGGATAAAAACTCTAAATTACGCAGACACTGAGGCCCTATTACAACAAATAAAATAAAACAGGAACATACATTTCCCTCAAACACCCGCAAACTCATGCACAAACACACACACACACAACCACACAAACGCGCGCGCACCATCACACACAAACACACCCTCACACACACACAAACACACAAGCATGCGTTATTCTTAATTATTAAAGAAAATATATATATATAATTGTATATTGATGTGGAAGAGCGGAGTCTCCTAATACAGGCATTACATGCTTAAAAGGTGGCTCCAATCACCTACTAATGTAAACTATTTTTAACCGACTTCAAAAAAAGGAGGAGGTTATCAATTCGGTTTTATTTTCTTTTTATTTTTTTTTTATCGTTATTTTTTTTTTTTTTTTTTTATGTGTGTTACCTTAGAACTCCGTCGTTTATGGACCGATTTGCAAAATTTTTTTTCCCTGTACAGGATATGCTTCCAGATTGGTCCCATTTTTTTCAAAATCCATTTCTGATGATGGAATCCATGAGGAATCGAGGGAACTCCTCAAAAATTATAGGCAACCCTATGGTAATTTTAGTATTTTCATCAAGAACTTAAGCATTTACAGTCAAAAAGTAACATTTGATGAAGTGGAACTGATGAAGAAGACCAGAAATGGTCAACGGAACTTCATACACAAATAGATATTACAATGAAGATATACATAGTTAAGCGACTATCACAATACAAATAAATGAATGATTCTGAATAGTTACGTTGAAAATGGTATCATCGAAGTGATCTGATGATGATGATGGAGCCGGAAGGTAGGCACTGGAACTCCGTAATTAATCAATGTAACCTAGCCGTGTTTGGACTTATTAGAATTGTCATGAGATGCACTTTGGCTACAACGTACTATCGAACTGATCTGATGATGGAGCCGGAAGGTAGGCACAGGAACTCCGTAATTAATCAATGTATCCTAGCCGTGTTTGGGCTTATTAGAATTGTCGTGAGATGTTCTTTGGCTATAAGGTACTATCGAACTGATCTGATGATGGAGCCGGAAGGAGGAAGGTAGACACAGGAACTTTATAATAAAACAATGTAACCTAGCAGTATTTGGGTTAATTGGAATTGTCATGAGAAATAGGCACTCTGTTTATAAGTGTATCGCAACTAAAAAGTGTGAAATAAAAACTTTTTAGAAAAAAAAAATAACCGACTTCACTAAAAAAAACACTAAAAGGATCAAAATAACTTTAATTTCGGAAGTCGGTGTTAAATAAGAAACAAACAATACCTAGAAACACCGACTTCCAAAATTAAAGTTATTTTGATCCTTTTAGTGTTTTTTTTAGTGAAGTCGGTTATTTTTTTTTTCTAAAAAGTTTTTATGTTAGAAATAAAGATTTTGATTTTTTTTTTCTTTTCTTTTTTTTATTAATTCTAACGTGAGTGATAATATAGGACATGGGCAGGAAGATGATTTATTTATTTTAAAATTTACGAGTATGTACACACATAAATATATTATACAGAAGAAGATACATTATTATAAAAAAATGTACAAAAGCACACCACAAAGTTGATGATGTTTGATTCCTAAGTCAGCAATTGTGTAATTGGTTATGAATAGATGTCATGACACATACTCGGTTCTACTTTTTTGAAAGACCTTTCACAAAAGAGTAGAGCCCTCTGTTCAAAACCCACGAAGTCACCAGCGTTCACGTTTATCGTTTGCAACTTGGCTAGGGGGGGCCAAGTTGCAAACGATAAACGTGAACGCTTAGTAATCTCCAATAGATTTTCAACTTTATACCTAAGAGCATAAAGTTGAAAATCTATTAAAGACTACTGAGCGTTAGCGACCGGAACGAACGAAAACACTATGTAATCTTCAATAGATTTTCAACTTTATATCCAATATCATAAAGTTGAAAATCTATTAAACACTACTGAGAGTTTACGTTTATCGTTTGTGACTTGGCTAGGGGGGCAGACCTTGTTTCCACCTGGGGATCGCGTGGCACTTGCATTCAGTTACAGACACGATGATCGATGGTATTCGTTTCGATTGATTGGTCGAATGATCGATGGATCCGTAATAACGCTTTTTGCGTATCTACTGTATATAATAGCAATTTTAGTAGCGTTTACGTCGGAAACCGGTAAGTTGGTTTTGCACTATTTAACCTATCAATGTTAGTCTAGTGTGCAATTTGGTTAAACGAGGTGTTTCGTAGAACTCTAGACACTATTAATTCCAACACTTATTATACCCGGGCCTTGGTACAGGCCATGGTCCGGAGCGAGGAGGAGTGGCAGGCGGTCGCCTCCTTCTGCGAAGCAGTAATGCTAGCAAAGGAGGCGGCCGATCGCGTGAGGCAACGAACCTCACGCCCCAACCGCCGCCGGGATTCCGATCCCGATTTCTGGCCACCGTAGGCGCGGGCTTGCGGACGGCGAGCAATGGGTGGCTCGCCGTCCGATCGTCCGGTAACCGTCCGGACCGAGTCCAAGTCGTCGACGGCGCGTAGTGTTCCACGCGCGCCTCAAGGAGATGTCAGCAACCGTAGGGGCCCAGCAGGGTCGAAGCCTACTGGGGCCATGGGTGATGCGAAAGAGTTCCCCGGGCCCTGGAAAAAATAGCAAAGAAGGAAAAGGAGTGGGTTTTTAGTCAGTAAAAGTCTGACACTATCTCGCGCTCCGCCCAAGAGCGGGGGATGTCATTAGATGATTTTCCCACCCAAAAAAAAAACACTTATTATATAGCTTGTTTGTTATCTCCGAATCTTGTTTGAGTAAACCATGTCCTGGAATAGAGGACAGTTTTTTTTTAGATGGGAAAATCATCTAATGACAAGTCTCGCTCTTGGGCGGAGCGGGAGATAGTGTCAGACTTTGACTGACTAAAAACCCACTCCTTTTCCTTCATTGCCTTCGTCCATGGACCCCGGGTTTCGTTTTCACACTACCCATGGCTCCAGTAGGCTACGACCCTACTGGGCCCCTACGATTTGCTGACATCTCCCTGAGACGCGCGTGGAACAGTGCGCGCCGTCGACGACTTGGGTTCGGTCCGGACGGTTACCGGACGGTCGGACGGCGGGCTACCCATTACTCGCCGTCCGCAAGCCCGCGCCTACGGTGGCCGGAAATCGGGATTGGAATCCCGGCGGCGGTTGGGGCGTGAGGACCGTTGCCTCACGCGATCGGCCGCCTCCTTTGCTAGCATTACTGCTTCGCAGAAGGAGGCGACCGCCTGCCACTCCTCCTCGCTCCGGACCATGGCCTGTACCAAGGCCCGGGTATAATAAGTGTTGGAATTAATTTATCAATCATCCAATGATGATCTCCCAAGCTTCGTCGAGCGACTGTATTTTAAAGCATTTATTTTTTAGACAGATATTATGGTTTAGACGGATATTGTCATACAGAGAATTATTTAGACTTTCAAGGAAATAGGATTTCCTTAAAGATCTCTTAAAATGTTTCGTTATTTATTTTTATCGGTCAACCATCAATTGTATAAGTCACCGGATAATGTGATCGCCTCCTTCTGCGAAGCAGTAATGCTAGCAGAGGAGGAGGTCGCACGTGCACGCGCAAGGAAGCGGCCCTCACGCCCCAGCCGCCGGGATCCCGATCCCGATTTCCGGCCACCGTAGGCGCGGGCTTGCAGACGGCGAGCAATGGGTAGCTCGCCGTCCGACCGTCCGGTAACCGTCCGGACCGAGCCCAAGTCGTCGACGGCGCGTACTGTTCTACGCGCACCTCAAGGAGATGTCAGCAATCCGTAGGGGAAGCCTACTGGGGCCAAGGGTATACTTCCGAAAGGAAGACTTGGCCCTGGTATGAAAGGCAACAAAGGAAAAGGAGTGGGTTTTTAGTCAGTAAAATTTTGACACACCCTCACGCCCGCCCAAGAGCAGGGGATATCATTGGATGATTTTCTCACCGATAAAAAAAAACCGGAAAATGGGAAATATGCAAGTATTTTTTTATTTTGCTAAGTTAAATACCTTTTAGTTCTAGTGAACATCATCATCATCATAATGTCAGACGAAAGATGTACACTGTTGACCGAGAAAAAGAATTTATAGTTTTACTAGATTTTTTGTAAACTAACGGATTCTAAAATTACGCACGGTGAATGAAATGGAACACTGCATGTTTAAATCACGATAAATACAATTGTACTTCATCGGTTAATAACTATGGTACATTGAAATTTAGAAAAACCGATACCGTCCGATCATGTTTAACAAGTTGACTACATAAGTGAGTAACCACCCATTTCATATCAAGATCTCTTTGTGCTTCGGAAAGCACTTTAAACAATGCATCGCTATGGTCCTCGCTGTCAGATTGAAGATCTTTATCGGTCGCTACTGCAAGTCAGAGAGACGAAAGTCTGACATCTCGCCTTGCCACGGTATTAAACAGTAGAATCATTGATGATTACCATACCACATCATTATTATAAGAATGCCCGATCTAGACCTGTTACACGATAAACTACACGAGTTTAAGAAAAAAATCGAGAGTATAATAGAAATTTGAATTTCAATCATTTAAATTGTATTAACATCTGAATTATAAATAAAATTTATTTATAGCTTTTTAATAATTGTATACTTTTATGTACTTTTGTACTGTTTTAATTGTAAAATATATTTGGCGTATGGCATTTAGTGTGTCCTTATTGTCACGTACATCAGACCAATAGTGAAGCAATAGTTTTTCTGTAATGTTAAATGTTTGTGTACCAGTAATCTTAATAAATAAACTGTAACTGGGTACTGGATGTAACATAGCCGACCCCAACATTGCTAGAAAAAGCTCCAGTCGGCTTTGCAAAAAGAGTCATCTAATGCCACTCATTATGTTAATTAGAGTTTCTATTTTAAGTGTAGTCATATTAACACTAAGAACTTAATTTAGCTTCATAACAAGCCGACGAAAGCCTTATTAATCGAACTCATTTATTCACTTCGAAATATCGATAAAAATATTTTTTTAACAATTTTTTAACAGTCAATTTTAATCCGATCAAAAACTGATGATTTCGTAATCTAATTAGTCAGTAGAAAGAAATGCAGCAATTTTGTGAATCACATTGGTTGATTTCACTTTTCATAAATAAGTTTCGCATTAAAATTGTTTTTATGACTTAAATTTACATTTTTGGTGTAAATTTTAATACTTTGATATAAACAAAGTAGTCTAATAATAATATAATTAAATGGAGTAGAGAGCCAAATAAATTATTTTAATTAGTAAGTTTAAACTGACCAGCCCCCCTAGCCAAGTTACAACCATTTCATTTCGATTCTCCTTTCGTCGAATCGCCTCGAGTCGGCCACGCCTCCGATTCCTTTATTCTGACGTCATCTCAACGCTCAGTCACGTGGTAAGAACAAAGGAATAGGAGGCGTGGCCGACTCGAGGCGATCAACGAAAAGAGAATCGAAACGAAACGGTTTTGACTTGGCTAGAGGGGCAGTACGTGTTGTCAGTGAAGACATGATATGGCTACGAAACGTGGTCGCTCACAATGGGCCTCATCAGAAGGCTTAAAGTCACCCAAAGGGCAATGGAAAGGGCTATGCCCGAGCATAAGGAAACTCCGAAGTTTCCTTGCGTGATCGAATCAGGAATGAGGATATCCGCAGGAGAACCAAGGTTACCGACATAGCACGAAGAATCGCCAAACCTAAGTGACAATGGGCAGGACAAATTCCTCGCTGAACAGATAGCCATTGGGGCCGAAAGGTTCTGGAGTGTCGACCGCATACCGGAAGACGCAGCTTTGGAAGGCCTCCTACAAGGTGGACCGATCCTCACCGGACATGGTAAGTTCGGGACGTTCCTGCACCGGATTCGTGCGGAAGAAACGCCCGAGTGTCACCATTGTGTGGACCGCCCGGAGGACACGGTGGAGCACACGGTGGAGGTGTGCCCTGCTTGGGCAGAGCAACGCCGTGTTCTGGTGGAGGCGATCGGCGGTGGCGATCTCTCGCGCCGGGCTTTGGTGCAGGCCATGGTCCGGAGCGAGGAGGAGTGGCAGGCGGTCGCCTCCTTCTGCGAAGCAGTAATGCTTGCAAAGGAGGCGGCCGATCGCGTGAGGCAGCGGTCCTCACGCCCCAACCGCCGCCGGGATTCCGATCTCGATTTCCGGCCACGGTAGGCGCGGGCTTGCGGACGGCGAGCCATGGGTGGCTCGCCGTCCGACCGTCCGGTATCCGTCCGGACCGAGCCCAAGTCGTCGACGGCGCGTGCTGTTCCACGCACGCCTCAAGGAGATGTCAGCAACTGTAGGGGCCCAGCAGGGTCGAAGCCTACTGGGGCCAAGGGTCTGATTCTGAAAGGAAGATTCGGCCCTGGTACGAAAGGTAACGAAGGAACAGGAGTGGGTTTTTAGTCAGTAAAAGTCTGACACTATCTGCCCCGCCCAAGAGCGGGGGATGTCATAAGATGATTTTTCCCACCGGAAAAAAAAAAACAAGGTGGACCGATGACCTGGTAAGGGTTGCGGGAATCCGATAGATGCGAGACGCACAGGACCATTAATTGTGGCGACACTTGGAGGAGGCCTGTGTCCAACAGTGAGTAAGTTTATATAAGTATGGCATTTTTTTATTTTTGTAATATTATTGGTTTTTATATCCTGACATCAATTAATAGTTTCCGATCGGAAACAATTACTTATAAATTACTTACTAATGAGATACATTTCCTCTACTTTCAAATAATTTGGAAATTACTTCGTAAGTGTACCGAATATTTTAGTGTTGTGCTGTTTAGTGATCATTCTTCTTCTTCCTATCCTTATCCCATATTACTTGGGGTCGGCACAACACGTTTTTTTCTTCCATTCTATCCTGTCACCTGTCACACCATCACTAACTCCCTTTTCTTTCATATCACTTCTCACACAATCCATCCATCTTTTCTTTGGGCTTCCTCTCCCTCTCCATCCATCTACATGTAAACACAGAACTTTTTTAGTAACATGCGTGTCATCCCTCCTCTTCACATGACCATACCAAGACAAACGATTGCCTTTTAACTTTTCAGCCACTGGCGCCACTTTCAAACTTCGTCTATTATACTTATTTCTCACTTTATCCATTCTCGTCACATCCATCTCAACATTCTCATCTCCGCTATATGCAATCTTTTTCTTGATATTACACGGGCAGAAGATTACAAAGGCGAAAGTGTTGTTGTGAATATGTTTATATAAAAAAAATAAAAATAAAATATTTATTTGTTATTTCTTCATGCCCAATCCATTCAGCTGGAACGGATTGGGATGAAAATTGCACACAGGTAGACTAAGTCTATGTCTACGTATGTTATGTATAACTATGTATGTGAGAGCAGTGGTAACGGCCCCGACTTACGAGTTGTAGGTCGCGGGTTCAAACCTAGCCAGGCGCATTACTTTGTGTAATTTATTTCATCACCAATGTTCTCAAAACGGTGAAGGAAAACATCGTGAGGACACTGGCATGTCCTAAAACCAAAAATTCTAAGACGTGTGACATTTACCAACCCGCACTGGGCCTGCGTAGTGGATTACGGCCCATTCCCTCTCCTAGAGAGGAGGCCTGAGTCCCAGAAGTGGGAACATTAAAAGGCTGATTATGCTAAACTATGTCCTGAAATACCACATAGGATTTTTTGAATATATTTCTTTGGGACAATTTTCCACTTTCACGCGTTCGAAATCGCATGCAGAAGCTAGGAATAAATAAAACTATGTACTTAATATACCTAGTGTATCTAAATACTCACTTTTTGAGAAGACTGTGGGCCTTGGGCCCAATATTTATAAGCATATTGACACACCCTCACCAACTACCGTGAACACCTGAAACAATCATAATTACCACGTCAATTAACGTATAAAAGTTTGAAAAATTATCTAGGATATTTATTTTTTACACATAGGTAGGTACATCTTATTAAACGCCAGCAAGGTGCACTCAAATAAAAAATCAAAAATAGTTGGAGGTAATCTCTAAAAGTACTGGTCCGATTGTTTAATCTTTTGCACCGATAGAAAGCTGCTTTATTCCTGAGTGACACAGGCCATATTTTAGGTACGCGGGCGAAGCCGCGGGTAAAAACTAGTATTTAATAAACTACCTAAATCCATAACCACTTCAAAAGATCTAAGATACTTAAAAGAAAAACCCCCCATAAATTCCTACTACAAAATGTATAATAAAGTATTAATGAATATCTAGAAGATAAGTGACAAACAGTTATTAACTCCATATTCTCCGATTTATTTAGTAGCAGCCTATTTCATTTACTAAAAATTGTTTTAAGTGACTTATTTTCGTTTTATTTTAAAAAAATATTTTGTTTTTATAATGATGCGTTATATTTTATATAACTAAAGATTTAATTATAGAATATATGTAATGTTAAACAAGTAATAATAGAAACTGTTCCAACACAGTCTAGAACTATATTTTGGTAAACAATATTTATATGCCCAGTAAGGCAACACATAGTGAAATGATATTTTGTAACTAACACCATATACCTACCAAAACATTATACCTTTGACTTTAAAAAAACTTTCTAGCCACATATGTATATACAATTAAAAAAAAAACATAATATTACATTTGATTTTGAATTTCGTATCTGTCATTCTTATATAGTATGCTAAAATCAAAACGATGCTCACAGAAAATTTTACTATTCTACATCTCAGACTATTCCTTGAATCCATTTCTCTCTAAGGTTCCATAAGCCGCGAGAGACATTTTCAAAATTATGTGGTTGGCACTTAGTAACATGCCCATATCCTGCAGTAACCACAAATGGCTTGAGGGACACCTCAAGCCTCGCCTTCATTGAGCCTTCAAAATAAGCACGCAAAAGACAATCTACAGTGTGGAAAAATAAGTCGGGCCCTAGAGGGAAACTACATTAAATCCTTAAGCTGGCTCATTTTACTTATAGGAGACATTCCTTTGTTTTTAAAAAGAAACAAAACTGCGTTTAAAGATTTTCTAAAACTCGCATGCCTCGCCCAGGACTCGCACCAATAAAAAATAAAATAAAAAAACACTCGCTATTTTATTATACTAATCGATAGGACTATTATTCAGGATAAATTTTCTCTCATAAACATTTGGTCTTACTCTCGTCTGTCTTGCAAGATATCCATGAAATAATGGAACAAAGAAAAGGTTAAAAAAAAAACAAATAATCGCTATTTTATTATACTAATTATAATATAACAGCGAGTGTTTATTTTTTTTTAATTTTAGTTGATTCGAGTTCCGGGCGAAGCAAACGAGTTTTAGAAAATCTTTAAATGCAGTTTTGTTTCTTTTTAAAAATAAAGGAATGTCTCCTTTAAGTAAAATGAGCTAACTTAAGGATTTAAGGTAGTTTCTCTCCAGGGCCCGACATTTTTTTTCCACAATGTATAGTAAGGAAATTAATAACTACTTATGTCCTAGCAATTTAAAGTTTATTTATCTGTGAACAGCTCTGTGGACTATATTATTATTTAAGTAAAGTCTATGTTATTAAGTTTATACTTACTATAATATAAAGCTGAAGAGTTTGTTTAGGTATTTGAACGCGCTAATCTCAAGAACTACTGATTCGAATTGAAAATATCTTTTATTATTGGATAGCCCATTAATTGAGGAAGGCTATATGTAAGGTATATAATATCACATGAGAGCGGATCAGTAACCGAAGACGCGGTTAAAACCGCGAGGGACAACTACTTTTACAATAATAACGTAAAAATTTGCAACCAGTTTCTCATTATCACAAGGTTATCAACCTACCAGATCGTTGACATCTCATCTTTTAATTATACATAATAATAATATAAATCTTAATAGACAAGCGATGTTGATCTATACAAAAGTGAATATAAAGGAGAAATCGAGAGTTTTACATCGCGAAATATAGCTGATTGAATTTTATGGTTTTAAGATGTATTTTTTTTCATATATTTACATATTTTTTGCATTTTTAATTATTATGATATCAAAATAACAACACATTAAATATTTATATAAAAAAACTGGGCAAGTGCGAGTCGGACTCGCGCACATTGGGTTCCGTACAAACTTTCCTATGTAAATAGTTCAATTTATTCCCAAGTGGAGTCTCGAAGATTTTTACGAATCACAATAATGATTTTTTTGTGACATAACAACAATTTTACTGTTTTCAGATTTATTCCCATGTCTGTGCTATATGACCTTGTTTTATGCCAAATTTCAGGATTTTAGGTCAACGGGAAGTACGCTATGAATTTTAATTCCCTTGAGAGTGTCGAAATATACGTTTTTTGCTACATAAACGGCCGTATCTTTTTTTTCTTTAACCTAGGACGTCGATTTTTTTACAGCTTCAAGGGACCGCAGATTTGAGTACATATATGGTTTTTGATTTCAACTTAATACCTCCACGCGTTCTCGAGATAAAGGTTTTGACAGACAGACAGACAGACGGACGGACAACAAAGTGATCCTATAAGGGTTCCGTTTTTTTCTTTTGAGGTTCGGAACCCTAAAAATAGGAACCCACCGCTATCAGAAACAGGGTTCAAGCTACTAGTGGTCAGGGGCCATGACGTGTTAAAATATAAGGTGTGCACGCGAGAAATATGAGCTGTACACCCTAAATAGCTCCATCCCTTTAACAGTTCAATTTAGGTCGTAAAATGGATAACGTTAAGAGTTCGTGGTACGGCCTCAGGGCTTCAAAGAGAGGAAGCTCCTCACAAAACAAGCCGTGTACATGAGTATCGCTTTCTGAATCAAGCCCTTGATCGAGCCGCCTAACGCGAGCCTCCTCGAGGAGTGTGTGAGTTAAGAAATAAATGAAAGTGTTGTTGGGTCTATTGAAATTCCTCGCGGATGCATCGAGTGTTGAAACCTAGGTTTTGTCTGCGGTATCGGTTGAGATCGGCTATCATCTATTGACTGATGACTATTGGTTTGATCGCGATTAAAAATAGCCATATCACGTCTCTACGAAATCTAACTTTGTGCCGGATAAATTGAATGGATAATGATATAGCTCATTGGTATTTTCCTAATATATTGTCAGCGTCTGCTTCTTCAAAAATAAACAATGAACAAAATTAAACGCTAGCATTATTCGTGCACTCATATAAATTATATTTTTAAATATTCCACAGATGTAGGGCATAGGTATAGGGTCCAAGCTAGGTACCGGTGCTTAGGGTGCCGGAGAAAGAAACCACCTAACTTATACGAGCCATGTCCTGAAGTACTGCTATCCGCCTAAAGGGAGCTTTCTGAGGTGTTGATTGAGGCTGGTGACTATTAAGCCATTGACTGACACGACTATCGGTAAAATGATCACTGAATCCACATCCCATATTTGTCGACTACCTCGCGAGCCAAATCAAGTTAATTTTAAGCCACATTATTGATAATATGTAATTTATATGCTGATTTGAAAATAATGTTTCAGCTGGTCTTGTTACATGTAATTTTGCAATATGTTTTTAAATTGGTTTGCGTTCACGTAATTCACATATAAGGTAAAAAACCGAAAGGCCGACGAAATTAAAGGCCTGTAGCAATTGGTCTTGATAGCAATGTAATTGAGTTTAAAAGAAATAATTATTATCAGCAACGGGTAAAAAAAAGCACGAAAAGTCATTGGTCCCGGTTGTCATTCGTAGATATTTAACAGTCGAGGCTTCAAAGTCTTGAGCATCGACGCCGAGTTGCTAGCCTGTCGGTTTTCTACCGGTTGCATTTCGGGGAGTGTAGTGCGTCGGAATTGCATAACCTAATTCCACCTAACCCTTTCCATCATCGGAACACCAGGCGTACGACAATGCGCCCCCGCTACATGGTAGACATCCCACCTATACGCACAAAACGTTTTGAGAACACATTCATTGTGCGTACAGCTAAGGAGTGGAATTCCTTGCCGGAATCTATGTATCCTATGGCTACAACCCGGGAATCTTTAAGTCAAGAGTGAATAGGTTATTTCTAGGTAAGCGCGCTCCATCGTCGACCGCATCGTCGCTTTCCATCAGGTAAGATAGTGATCAAGCGCGAACCTATCAAGAATAAAAAAAAAAACAGTCTTTACAGATAGTCAGTCGTCTGAAAGTCTGACCATCAGTCTATCCAAGGAGTATCATTGTTGCCGAGTAAATGGGTTGTGGATGTCTAATAGGCAGTCGCTCCATGTGAAACACGAGTACTCAGCCAGATCCGTTTAGACTGGAAACCAGTTAAGAAAAGGCCAGGGATGATGAGCAGCGAGTACTAATGATGATGATTACATTGACACAGTCAGTATTATTTTCCTTGGGGTTAAGGGGTTTTATTGTTCCTTGTAGAACATATCAAACCCATTGTAGGTACTATACTACCGTAGGTGGTCGGCGAGCAATAGGCAGCTCGCCGTCCAACCGTCCGGACCGAGCCCAAGCCGTCGACGGTGCGTACTGTTCCACGCGCGCCTCAAGGAGATGTCAGCAACTGTAGGGGCCCAGCAGAGTCGAAGCCTACTGGGGCCAAGGGTCTGATTCTGAAAGGAAGACTCGGCCCTGGTACGAAAGGCAACGAAGGAACAGGAGTGAGTTTTTAGTCAGTAAAAGTCTGACACTATCTCTCGCTCCGCCCAAGAGCGCGATTTGTCATTAGATGCTTTACCCACCTAAAAAAAAACTTGTTCCGAACACAATAAGTATTAAAACAAACTTAAAATAAAACTGACTGCAAACGAAAGTTAAAGCAGGAAAATGGCAAAAAAACAGTTTTTTTTTTACCTGATACAGACCACTTTGTGTTTATATAACTCCGAGAACAATATGACTCGCGGCCATGACCTGACCTGACGCCTACTAGCATCCGTCTGACAATTCTCTGGCTATTTCTCAATCTTATATTATATAATTGATTTATGTTTACTTTTTTAGAGTTCTGTATCTACCCAAAGGGTAAAAACGGGACCCTATTGCTAAGACATCACTGTCCGTCTGTCACCAAGCTGTAACTCATGAACCATGATAGCTAGACAGATGAAATTTTCACAGATGATGCATTTCTGTTGCCGCTATAACAACAAATACTAAAAACAGAATAAAATAAATATTTAAGTGGGGCTGCCATACAACAAACGTGATTTTTTTTGCCGTTTTTCGCTCGATATTAAAATTGTATAACGGAACACTTCATGTGCGAGTCCGACTCGCACTTGGCCAGTTTTTTTTATTTGCCTTCTTCTTTTCTAATCGATGGTTTTTTTCCCTCAAAGTATTTGACCCCATTAGGTGACCACGTTTATAGCGGTGTCAGTGGCATGTGGTCCTCCAAATTGCAAGTATAAGGACACTTTGGACTACTCTAGTAAGTGGACTATCGCCTGGCCAGGTAACAGTCTCCCATTTTGCCAGGGTCAATAGTCTCCCATTTTGCCAGGTTGTGTTTGCAATGGCTTACTTGGGTGCGCAGTCTATATTGATCGCTTTCCATAAAGGCCACTGCAGATCGCCTCCGAATCGGCGAGCAATGAGTAACTCGCCGTCCGATCGTCCGGTAACCGTCCGGACCGAGCCCAAGTCGCCGACGGTGCGTACTGTTCCACGCGCGCCTCAAGGAGATGTCAGCAACTGTAGGGGCCCAGCAGGGTCGAAGCCTACTGGGGCCAAGGGTCTGCTTCTGAAAGGAAGACTCGGCCCTGGTATGAAAGGCAACGAAGGAACAGGAGTGGGTTTTTAGTCAGTAAAAGTCTGACACACCCTCCCGCCTCCTCCCTCCGGGGGATGTCATTGGATGATTTGCCCACCGAATGGCAGATGTTTCTGGGGTAGGACGAAGTCGGGGTGGTGAGTGCCTAATAGAACATTATAAATATTAAAATATCTTAATTAAAAGTTTATACATTTCTAAATAGGTCTAGATGAAGGACGATGTCTACAGTAGGTAGATTCTATGTACTTGTTTCTTCATTGTGTGTCTCTGTGTGCTATAAATAAACGTTTTTTTTTCTTTCTTTCTCCCTTACTGAATTTACCTTTTGATAATAGTGATATTCAAATACCAATAAAATATAACGTGAACAAAGTCAAAGTCAAAAGCATTTATTTCAAATAGACCATTTACAGGCACTTTTGAATAGTCAAATGTAGGTCAGTCCAAAAAAAAAAAAAGTGAAGCTTTGCACGTTCCAAAGCGTAGATCTCTATGGAGAAGAACGTGCAAGAAACTCCATGGACACTCTTTTAAATTATATTGTGAGTTACATATCTTTGTTACATATTTCTGAACACACGGCAGGCTAAATCTAAGCTACTTCAAGTGCCACGCAAAAATAACTTTTATGGCAGGCGTGCAGCTTCTTATTCAATACCCAATCTATTAAACCAGATACCTGTAGACATCAGATGCTTATATAATAACAGAAACATAAAGCGTAAGTTGAAGGAGTACTATATTCAGTTAATTGGACCTTGACAGTTTTAAATAGCGCGTTGACCAATTGTCAGGTTGTGACGGCACGCTGAGACAGACCCCAGGGTCTAATTGTGTGCCTTTTCTAAAAAGAAAACCCTTGTTTTTATAAATAAATAAATTTGATTTCAGTTGATTTCAGTTGCGTCACTCGTAGAGATTGTATTTCAAATTCCTAATCGCGAAGAATATGAAATTGCCAACTTAATAATATTACATGATTTATATCACAAATGAATAACCTTGAACACAAATCATCGAGATGTCATAATTATTAATATTATATGAATTTAAACCGTAACATAATAAATTGTATCACATCGACCGATTTCAATAACTCAATGCATTTTTAATATCAAGGCTAATCTTTATATCTAGGTTTTTAGAGTGTGGAGTTGTATAGGGTTAGCTAATCGTTGTTTCGTATCTTTCTAGAAATTTTATCTTTTGGAAGATATTTTTCTTCCAGCCCCCCAGCCACGTTACAACCATTTCGTGTCGAATTCCGTTCTCCAATCGGTAACGCCTCGGTGTCAGCAATTGTAGAAAACGATAAGTTGGTAGCCATGTTGACGCGCCTGAGTCGGCCGCTGGTTCTACAATGTCGTTCTACAATAACAAAGGATGTAGCGTTGAACATTGTAGAAACGATAACAATTCATTCTATCATTTTGAACGATGTGAACTTGGCTACGAATTTTCTATTCGTTTGTTCTGACCACGTGACCTAACGTTGACATGATGTCATTCCCATACATTTGATTCGTTTTCGACTAGCGTTAACAATTGCAGATTATCAACGTGGCTAGGGGTGCAGTTACCTAAACATTAACCTGCGATTGCTAATACTTTATCTTCATAGAATAGAGATGGCTTCGTTCAAAATTATGGATTTAACAGGTCAATCCGATCCTTAAATACACTGTTCAGATCATTCATAATTCCTATTCAACAATATGTGTTGTCGCTTTTATTTCATATCATCCTTCTTTTTCAAATTAGAGCAGGTATGTAACGGATAACACTTCATATACATAGGTTCTGGATGGAGAGAGGGATTTCAGGTTTATGGAATCCGAGAGTCGATATCCCACGGATTCCACATCACCCTTTGTTTCTGAAGGTGTGAAGCATCAAACAACTTCTCCCGCTCTGGGTGGAGCAAAAGGGTGTTTAGGCTTTGCTTACTAAAACCCACCCGTGTTCCTTCAGTTGCCCTTTTTGTTGTTTTGTTGCTCCAGTTGCATTCCAGGGCCACGTTGACTTCTTCAAACAATTCTGCAGGCCTGGTAGGTTCGGCCCGGGCGAGATGATGCGGCTCTTGGCGATGCGCGTAGAATACAACGCGCTGTCGGCCCAGGCCTGGGACGGCGAGTTACCAATTCCCCCAGCGCAGTGATCGGGATCTGCCCTGCGACTCCCGATGCCCAGGGCTTCTCTTGCGGCGGCTGGGGTGTGCGGACGGCCGCTCTCTCACGCTTTTCGTCGCCCCCTTCGCACGCATTACTGCTACGCAGAAAGAGGTAGAAGAAGAGCCTGCATATCATGGTATCTCGTTCCATTTCATAGCGAGGACCACGACCGGTACGATGGCAACCCTAATGCTAAAAGTTAAAACAGATTGCACCACTAAAGACTCAATTATCGAGAATGCAATCATTTTGATTTATTATGATAACATCCGCATTGAACAATAAATTGGGATTTTTCGATATAGTGCCTTATTTTAGAAACAATCATGGGTTATTATAATATATTCTCATAAAAGTAGATTTATTGTCTATTTAATTGTTTACAATTTCAAACTAAGTTCATGTTTTAACAAAATCTCTGTATATATATAAATGAGTTAAATATTAATTTACTACGAATCTTTACAACCTATAACCACGTACATATATAATATGTTACCGGCAATCTGTATAATCCGGTATTATATGCAATACCTAGGCAACCTATACGTGTGAAATGTATGAAATATTATTTATTTTGTACATTGCCTAGGTATTCTGTACAATACCGAATGCGCAGCCAGTAATATGTGTAAAAGACGAGAGCAGGGAAGGAGGTGACGTAATTTTAGGGCACCCCGACACGGAAGGGTTAGGTTAGAAGGCGCCTTAGTTTTCGTGGTTATTTTTTTTAAAACCACCCGGAAATAGAAGCCTTATTTTTAACCCCGGAGTTTTGACTCGCTTGAGGCATTAGCATTAGCATTATCAGCCTTTTTTTAATGTTCCCACTGCTGGGACTCAGGCCTCCTCTCTAGGAGAGGGAAAGGGCCGTAATTTACCACGCGGGTCCAGTGCGGGTTGGTGATGTCACATGTCTTCGAATTTTTGGTTCTAGAACATGCCGGTTTCCTCACGATGTTTTCCTTCACCGTTTTGAGAGCAGTGGTGATGAAATAAATTACACAAAGTAATGCGCCTGGCTGGGTTTGAACCCGCGAACCTACAGCTCGTAAGTCGGAGCCGTTACCACTTGGCCACCACTGCTCTCGCCAACCACCCGGATATAGAAGCCTTATTTTTAACCCCGGAGTTTTGACTCGCTTGAGGGCCTCAAGATAATAAGTTACCTATTATTGAAACTAAGCTTCAAGACCTTTTAAACCACACGAGCGGCTTGTTCGCCTCACAGTAGAGAATTAAACAAAGCTAACATTTCCACTTCTATTGTTCGCAAATGATTACCTTGCCATTTCACGTTTCAAAACCAAAGGATTATTTTCTTTCCGCATCATTGAGTAAGCTTCGACTTTCTTTGTGACAGTGTATAGACACAGCTATTGTAAGACAAACTTCGTCTAGAAGGGCTTATTCATAGAGATTATTAAAAACGCTTTTATTTTATAAAACATGTATATAACATAATATGACGTCACCAACACACCAGATGTGAATATTTCAATACTTTTATGCTGTTATTTGTATCTCATTTTAAGTGAACTGTAATTGTTCATATGAGAATAAATTCTTTAAACCTAACGCTTTTATTTTTTCTTTAATTCTTTAATGTAATGTATTACAAAACTAGATGGCTATAGATGATGATGATGTTTAACTAGGTGGTATGGTTCTAGAGTGGCGACCGCGCACCGGAAAACGCAGCGTTGGAAGGCCTCCCACAAGGTGGAACGACGACCTGGTGAGGGTCGCGGGAGTGCGGTGGATGCGAGAAGCACAGGATCGGTCGTTGTGGCGACGCTTGGGGGAGGCCTATGTCCAACAGTGGACGTCTTTCGGCTGAAATGATGATGATGATGATGATTACAAAACTTAATTTGATAATTCATGTACTAAAGCAAGCTTAACTCAACAATGAGTCTTCTCCCAGCAAACCTTTGAGCGACACAGAGAGATCACATTCGAGGATAGGAACCTGTGTACAATATAAACCTACATAAATCCAAATTTATATATATATATATAAATTTAGATTTTTTCAAGTTAATGCTAGAGTCGAACCCAGGATTGGTATTCAGTCAGAGTGTAGTAGATTACGACCCATTCTCTCTCCTAGAGAGAGGCCTGAGTCCCAGCAGCGGGAACATTAAAAAGGCTGATTATGCTTAAGCTAATAGTAGAAATCAAGTATCTTGACTTGACTGGCGAGGTGGTCGACATGTGGGATGTGGACTCGCTGATCATTTTACCGATAGTCGTGTCAGCTAATGGCCTAATAACCACGATTCTCGACCAACACCTCAGAAAGCTCTCGTTAGTCGGTTGCATCAAGGACTTGATTCAGATAGCAGTACTTCAGGTCATGGCTCGTATAGATAGTTACTGTACCATATATCGGTGGAATATTTAAAAATATAATTAATAACAATATAATTAATAATTTTCTTTTTATTTTTTTATCTCAGGACCCTGAGGTCCTGGACCTTTGGGAGGCGTACGGGGAGCCGAAGCCAACTCGCAGAAGCCCTTTAGATAATTATAATGGAACATGATACCAACCGATAATTAATAATTATTATTATTTTTATAATTTTGTCCATTGTTTATTTTTCAAGAATCAGACGCAGAGATATTAGGAAAAGATCAATGTGATGATGTGATGTGATGTGTGTGTGTGTGTGTGTGTGTGTGTATGTGTGTGTGTGTGTGTATGTGTGTGTGTGTGTGTGTGTGTGTGATGTGTGTGTGTGTGTGTCAATGTGTGTGATATTCCAAATTTGTACAAAGTATAGAACTTAGATGTCGTAGAGACATGATATAGCTATTTTTTATCGCGATCAAACCAATAGTCACCTATTTAAATAAAAGGAGAAACTGACTGACTGACATATCAACGCACAGCCGAAACTACTGAGGCTAGGAGCGTGAAATTTTGCACAAGGTTTCCTTTTGTGACGTAGGCGAGCACTAAGAGAAAGATTTCCAAAATTCACCCTCTAAAGGGATGAAACGGGGGTCCAAAGTTTGTATGGAGAAACTTACTTTCACGCAGGTAAGCAGGCTAGTTAGCCAATAGATAGTAGACGACCTCAACCGATACCGCAGACAAAACCTAGGTTTCAACACTCGACTCATCCGCGAAGAATTTCAAAAGACCCAACATCACTTTCATTCATTTCTTAACTCTGAATTATTCATAATACCATTTGCAACATAAATTAGATCACCATAATGTAAATGATAGAGTTGATAAGCCAAGCCCCGGTTTCTTGAAAGTTTAAATGCTTCGTAATTAAAATGCTGACGTCTGTTTATTTATTTATTCAAAATTACGTGAACAACACCTTTTTCTTTTTTGGCGTGGGAAATCATCAAATAAGTTCTCTCGCTCTGGGTGCAGCAAGAGGGAGTGTCAGACTTTTACTGACTAAAGCTCACCCATGTTCCTTCAGTTGCCCTTTACAACACTGAATAACATCTTAACAGCTATAAAGCGTCAGAACATAGATAGAGAACACGAAATTCATGGAATATTAAAGTTTAAGAGATCAGTTTTTCAGCATTAGTTCAGATTAAAGACAAAAAACTTTGTTGAAATCGGTTGACTGTCGTTCGTACAGGTGCGACAATCTTGTATTTAATTCGACTAGAGTGCTAGACGAACTGAACATTCGGTGAAAAATTCCCGTGGATGTGCTTGCGATTTTCGTATATTATATTTATTTACTGCATACTAATTGGAGAAATGGTTAAAAGATAATTTTAACCATTTCTCCAATTAGTATGCAGTAAAAAGGAAAAAACAGATATATTTAATAATTATGTTGACAAACCTGCTTATTTTGATAAAGATTAATAAATTGTTGATAAATGATGGTTAAACATCATCTGACGATTTTAATGATTTTCTATTGCATTTCTTAAATCATAATATCTCTCGAATGGAATGTCCAAATTTAATTATTCATAAAGTAATAAACAGGCACTAAACCAGACTAAATTATAAAGTAATTTATTTTGTTAAGGATTAATACCAAGGTACCAATAAAATTCCTTTTCTGGAGGCGGCGAATAAATTTAATGTTTAAATTGAAAAAAGTAAATATTGTGACATAACTATAATAGTTAGACATATGGTGTCGCGACCTTTTTTGTAGATAATAATGTGTTTTACAAAGTTGTAGTACATCATTTTGTTCTATTAACAATAGTTTTTGCAGCGCACGCGATATAAGGAAATTTAAAGACAATCACACAAAGCAATTCACAACTTGGGTTACCTTATTGCAGTTTAATAAGAAACCCTACTGTTTTTTAATGTAAAATATAACCTATGTTACTTAGTGATAAAGTAGGATTCTGCTCGTGAAATAATTTTCAAAATCGGTCCAGTAGTTTTTGTGTTTATTCATTACAAACAAAAATCCAAATCTTTTCTCTTTATATTATTGGTATAGATTGCGTTGGATGAAACAAAAAGCTTTTAAACCATGTTCACGTTGACGATAGACGGGTCAAGATCGAGAACCCTCTTAACTAATTCACGACTCGTGAACTGCGCTCAAGTACAGTGACACCAATATTGTCCAATATTTTTACAGCCATAATGATATTACTGTTAAAATATTTATTTATTCATATTTTACACACAGTGTAAACACGGTTTCAAACAACGTTTGACTTAAAGAATACATATTTACATTCTATAAAATAAGCTCGCTTTCCGCGTCTGTCTGTTTATTAGCTAACTCCTCCTAAACTACGCAACGGATTTTAATGCGGTTGTGACTAATAGATAGAGCAATGACCACGGAAAGTTTATAGAATACCGTTTATTTATAAAAGTGGTTCATTTAAAGTAAAATACATAAAAACAATTATAACGCAACGATAACGCTAACGCAATTTTAATTTCACTCATGTCTTTTTTCACGTCACTAGAACACATTATCATCATTTCAGCTGAAAGATGTCCACTGCTGGACAAAAGCCTCCCATAACTGTCGCCACAATATGATCAGTCCTGTGTATGTATGTATACGTCTCGCTTCCATCGGATTCTCGCAACCCTCAGAAGGTCATCGGTCTACCTTATGGGTGGCCTTCCTCTCATGACACATAATACAAAACACACAAAATACACTCAGGCGTCGAAGTACTCCTCCGAAAAATCATCCGAAAACCCATCCGAAAATGTGCCCGGGTTGGCAGCATTGCCACGTTGAATGGCAATGCTTATTTTTTTGGCGAAGAACGAGCCAGCCCTCTGGTCATACAAAATGTCGATCAGACGGCGAGAAATTTCTTTGAAAAGGAGACGCGCACTCGGACCTCATGACCCTGCAAGCGTTTCGAACCCAAACGGCTCAAAACTTTAAGTTTAATTTTTAATAGATTACTAATATATTTTAGATTTGATTATAAATGTAGTTTTAGTTTTAAGTATAATATTTGTTAGCTGCACTGTCGCATTAGGTTAAAGCCTGTAAAGATAGCTGTAAAGAAATAAATAAAAAATGAATAAATAAACTCAAAAATTGCTGCACGGATTTTTATGCGCATTAAATGTATATTATATTCATATTATAGAAAATAAAAGCCGTAAATTTCAATGTTTTTTAACACGCGTGCGGGTCGCTAGTACCATAATAATATCGTCATTTCAACTTAAATTTATTCAGAATGGCCCTTACCATAAAGGTTTATTATAATTTGCTTTCGTTTCAAACGCGTAAGGCGTTTTAATTGCATATTACTTGACCGTGTTTTCTTCTAAAATAACCGAAAGACGCTCCGTCATCTCACTAAGCAAACTGAATAACGGTGGCTATGTAGCTATGTAGATATGTCTGTTTTAAAATTATATGCTTTTAAATTTTATGAATGAACCGGAGAAGGATATTACTAAGGATATTACGAAAGAAGCTATGGCTTTGTTTAGGGCAACTGAAGGACACAGGTGGATTTTAGTCAGTAAAACTCTGGATAGTGAGAATGGAAGACTAAATAGTGTCAGGTCAGAACTAATTATCAGGTCAGAATTAATTAAGGTCTTTATGTAGATGTCGTGGCCAGATCTTAGAATTGATCACTTCATGATATGGCCAATTCATAAAACGATCTGGCCAGTTTTACTTGGCCATATCATGAAGTGATCAATTTCTAAGATCTGACCACGAAATAGACACCGCCATCAGTCCACGCTGAAAACCAGCCGGCATTACGCTGCGCGTTCAGCCGTTTTGCACGGACGTGGCGCATATTTTTCCTATAGAATGTTTATAATTGGTAACCTAGTCTTAAAATTGAATCGTTTAACGCAAAAAAGTTCCTTTTTCTTTCTTTGCTTTCTTACAGGTTAGGTTATGTTAAGTTAGTTTTGAGGTGGACAATTCATGAAGTGGCCAACCATTACGTGAAATGGCCAATTCTACAATATGACTACGACAGAAGCATAAGTGCTAGTAACTAACACTGTACAACAGTAGTTAGTTCTGACCTGACACAATTTAGTCTTCGGACACGACAAAGAGAAAATGCTAAAACAAATATATTCCTTTACCTAACACAAACGTTCACAAACACAAAGCAGTGTTTGTGCACACATGATTAAGAAACAAAATCAATATATTGCACATAGGAAAGTATATATTTACAACGTTTTGTTTGAAAGCAGGAAGCTCAATACATTTTAAATTATTGAATAGTGGACACATTTCGATTAGCAAAAATTAGACATAGTTTAAGGAGTTTGTTTAACTAATTAATGATAATGTAAATAAATAAAATAATAATAAAATGTATTTATTACCACAAGAATTAAGGTACATTGCACTGATTACAACTAAAGTTCTTAATAATTATTTAAGCTTAGGCTAAAGTACAATTAGGTCGACCCTGTCCCCTAAACTAGGCTAGGCCTGGTTCTTAGGGGGCAGTATCCGGCTATACAGGTTCGTTTATAAAATAAGTTTATTGCTGTAGAAGTGCAAGTGGACTGTGTCAAAAGGGTGAAGTTTAAAGTTGTGGTAAACCTTAGTGTTAGTGTGATGTGTGAGTGAGTTTGTGTTTGTGCGTGATAATATGTTTGTGAGTTTGTTATGTAAGAACTGATTGCAATAAGTGTACATTTGTAGTGTGTTGTAGAAGTTGGAGTCCCCAACAATGTGTAAAAACAACTCTTGATTACATAGTGTGGTTATTAGGTGATGTATGTTAGAAGTGATTCCGTTTTATTATAATTCTGTTTCAGCAGCCATTCTATTATTCTATGTTTCAGTTTGGACCTTGGAAGACCAATGATGTTTAGTTCCTTTTGAGCTGTGTTATAAATGTAATCGTGTTATAAACATTATATTATTAATTTTGACATTTCGGTCTACTCTTTGCGTGACCAGAGGGCTAGGATTTTCTTTAGTCAACAAATCAACATTGCTATTCAACGTGGCAAATGTGGCAATGCTACTTTTTCCATTGACATCGATGTGGATGAATTTTTTGATGTCCAATGAGTTCGTTTTCTACCCGTTTGTAAGTACATATTTTTAGTTTGAGATTGTATACCTATACCTACATATTAAGCAAAAATATTGATTAATTTAGATTTTAATAATGTAGTTATATAATAATTAGTACCTATGTGTGTTAAATCGCAGTTGATAATGAGGCGAGCTGCGGAAAACAACTTTTGTTTGAAGACGATGTTTTCTTAGCGTTTTTATACCAAGTTTTACTTTGTCCTCAAGACATGTTTTTTCATAAATCTATTTTACCTTCTTACTTTTTTAGTAAGTCTGAGCCTTTAAGGCCGTTATATTATTGGTCTACATTGCATAAACTTATTCCAAAACAATATAAATAAAATAGAAATCAATTTAAAAAAAAAATAAGATGTTTCCCAAACCAAACTGTCAAGTGTCAAACCACCATGTTTATTCTTAATTCAAAAGTTATCAGACAATTGAAAAAACTGCCCTAAAATTAAATGATAAAATCAGATAAAGTAAAAAAATCTCCGGCGCAATAAGAATGATAGCCGAGCATTGAATCGCATGTAATAACGGCGTGCACCGCTAACTGGTGCTGCTACCCTGCGCGACGGACGAGAACCGTTACGCTTACCCTACTTGCCTCGATCTCGGACAGCCCATATCAACGACGTACAACGAGGAAATTAAACCATTACAATTTAAATTATGAGCTTATAAAATAGGAGTATTAAAATTGAGTTTTATGAAAACTTAAGTCAGTTTAAACCTAGTCAGCTAAAATACATGCAAGTATGTAAACTACAGGTACATACTTATAAAATACTTAATAAAAAAAATAAAAAAAATTGTTTGGTCCGTTAGTTATATTAGAATTTTTAGGGTTCCGTACCTCAAAAGGAAAAACGGTACCCTTATAGGATCACTATGTTGTCCGTCCGTCCGTCTGTCTGTCTGCCTGTCTGTCAAGAACCCTTATCTTGGGAACGCGGAGAGGAATCGAGTTGAAATTGAAACCATATATTTAGGTCTGCGGTCCCTTGAAGCTGTTAAAAAACGTGTATTTCGACAAGCCAGTAAGAAACAAAATAAAAAGATTTTCGTATCTAAACTGTAACTATTATAGCATATTGTCCATAACTATATTATTATACAACAGACCAATTTCGAAATTCAAACAAAACTAGTGTTTGTAGGTATATTTAGTTTTTATTGCTTGCTGGCGACGAAACTAGAATGCGAAAGTTTTGAGTTAGTGTCGTAATGTCGAAAATTTTGAATTTTACGACTTAATTTAATGCTCAATTTCACCAAAAACTTGATCCAGTTAGTTGATAACGCGATTTTAAATAACATAATGTAGGCGCCAGATATAAGATATAATAGCGGCCATTGACTCTACTACATTTAATATTTATTTTTTGTCTTAAAAAACGGAAATTAAGATATCTGTCGCAATCTTTTTGCACTTTCCATTTCGATTCAGAATGTTTTTATTTCACATAGGCTTGCATGGGCACTTATAAAACGTCAGAAGCTAGTGCATGGTTCCAATTGGTCGTCTCCTATGGAGAAGAACCGGCAAGAAACTACATGGTTACAATTTAAAAAAAAATTACAATGATAATAACTGCAGAAGTTATTGACACTCGCCACTGTAATGAACGTGATATAAAGGTTCTAACTTAGGTAGGTATAGTACAAGGAAAAGCCACACTGTAAAGTTCAAAGTAATTACAAGAAAAATAAATGTAAGCAACGAACTATAATTAACAGATTAATTGAAATTAAATCAAATCAAATTGAAAATAACAGATAAAAAAACAAAGCAAAATTAATACTTAATAATATGTATAAGATCAAAATAAATTTACAAAAAATGAAATTAAATACGAATCTAAAATTAAAAGAATAAAACAAAGCCGCTTTCCTCGTTTTCGCGTTGTCTGTTTATCCCCTAACTCCTTCTAAACCACGCTACGAATTTTAATGCAGTTTTCACTACTAAAAAGAGCATTAAACAAAGAAAGTATATGTATATAATTTACACCCGAGTGAAGCCGAGGCGGGTCACTAGTGGAGTAATAGACAGCCTAGTAACTAGTTATTTTTTATTTATTTACTTTATTAAAAATTTGCTTACATTATGCATTACAAAAATTCTGCTAAACTGTAAAACAGTTTGTTGGCAGTTTTTCTCGTTTCACATTTTTACAAATTTTGTTAAGACGTGAAAATAAATGTATGCTAAGCTAACAACATGATATACCATATCTACTAATACACGAAATCAAACAATCCCACATTCTACATCCATGGACCATTTTCACTGTTCATACACAATCCTGTTAATCTACGGACACAGTGACAGATAATGTTTTTTTAGTAATTTTTTAAGTTGGTATTTAAATTTAGCACATGATAACAAGTTTGGGGGTAGCTCATTCATAAACATCGGTGTAACATATTTCCTCGTGCGCTTCGCACGGGTTTAAAGTCGGAAATTGATCCTCGGGAATGGGAACTTCCAGCAAAAAGTGGCTTGTATATGACGTATCTGTCATGGCCAGATCTTAGAATTGATAACTTCATAATATGGCCAATTAAAACTGGCCAGATCGTTTGAACGTTAACATTTGTTGATATGTCAATCCTCGTATGTCCATATCATTGATGTAGGATTTCCATGATAATAAAAGGTGTAAAGAAAGAGGCCAAAGGAGGATTGTAATATCATCAAACTAAGGTATTCCGGGTCTGGGTGTCCTTTGTACGAGAGTTTACATGGTTCTGAACGCAAACACGATACAGGAGTAAATACTAGTGTGGGGCCAACATCTTTAAAAAAGACCCATACCACATTATAGATATATGGAACAGTACGGAAACTACCTACAAATGTTCGAAACGGCTCACTCACACAAACATACGCATCGACGAGACTCCTAAGCGGCATTCGCTACTGACAGGACCGCGAGAAACGCTTAGGAGTCTTGTCGATGCGTATGTTTGTGTGAGTGTGCCGTTTCGAATATTTGTAGGTAGTTTCCGTACTGTTCCATATATCTATACTGTGCCCATACGCCAGTCTTTGTTGCATTTTTCAATAAATGTGACAACCCTAACAATTTAACAACAATAAATAGCTCGCCACTTATTAATACTTAAATAGATTTATTATATCTATGATCAGTTTGACTTAATTGCTAAGTTATCTTATTCATGAACTATAAATTCAAATCATTTTTATTACTTTAACACTAAACCTGATTAATATCATAATTAAAATAATGGCTCATTAATCATTTCTGCTAATGAGCTAATTTATTATTTGTGTTCTAATTGTGTACCTTGAGGAGCTATGGTGGCCCAGTGATAACGGCCCCGACTTACGAGTTGTAGGTCGTGAGTTCAAACCCAAATAGGAACATTACTTTTTGTAATTTATTTCATCAGCACTGCTCTCGAAACGGTGAAGGAAAACATCGTGAGGAAACTGGCATGTCTTAGAATCAAAAATTTGAAGACATATGACATCCACCAATCCACATTGGGCCCGCATGGTGGATTACGGCCCATTCCTTCTCCTAGAGAGGAGGCCTGAGAGCAGTGAGAACTTTATAAGGCTGATTATGTTCCGTGATTGTTTGTAGCGTGATTTTATATAATATAGCCATCTTCAATAAATGTGCTATCCAACACAAAAATCATTTTTCATTTCGGACCAGTAGTTCCTGAGATAAGCGCGTTCGAACAACAAACAGATAAACAAACTCTACAGTTTAATGATATTAGTATAGATAAAGCCACAATATCAATTAACGTTAATCGCACTAATTTGCAAATAACAAAGCGTAGTGTGATCTCTAATTAAAATTGTAAATTGTAAGTCGCGTGTCAACGAGCCATCAATTTCTTTGAAGTATCGAGTAAAGACAGACACATTAACTTTTTATTTAGCTCCATCAACTCCATGTATTAAATAGCATTCAGCCCGAAAAGGTATGTCTTAACAGATACCCTTAAAATTGGATATAATACGGTTCCATGGTTTTTTAGGGTTCCGTACCTGAAAGGTTCTAACGTGACTCTATTAGAGATAACGCGACAGTTATTGGCCATTTCAACTTTGACGGCCTACAATAGGCAATAATCAGAAAAAAAAAGTAATAAACAAGGTTCTATAGTATAATCCAAACAAAAAAAAAAAACAAACAAACAACCAACAACTAATAAACTGCATTAATCAGTAAGCAGTTTTGAATCTACTGTTCTGATAAGTTATTGCTTACTTTAGCCCGTCAAAGTTGAAATGGCCAATAACTGTAGCGTTTACCCTACTAAGGGCGGAATTCACCAATATGGCTCGCATAATCGCGTTTAGCCGCTGTCACTAGTGTCACTTGTCTGTATTTTTCTTTTGTTGTATTTTGCAAGTGACACTAGTGACAGCGGCTAAACGCGATTATGCGAGCCAAACGTTAAAACGCGATTAGTTTTATTGGTGAACTCCGCCCAAAGCCTCCGCAATCCGTCTGTCTGTCTATGTGTCTGTTATAAGCCGGCTGTATCTCATAAACCTTAAGAAATTGAGAGTTGAAATTTTCACAGAAAGTGTTACATATCTATTTCTAAATAGCCATAACATATAGAAATAAAGCATTATGTTTATAAACTCAAACAATTCTATTTTGACCTTAAAAAAAGAAACGAAAATAGATGTGGAATGTCACTTTTGACAGGTTTCTGTTCTTTCGGTTTCTTACAGTAGTAATTGACTTGAGCGTGAGCACTGTTTTTGCAAGATGGCATAGACAATGACGTCAAAAAGTCGTTGATGGTCGCATTTACGGTCTTTCGGAAACGCTAAAAGTGGTTTTTGACGTGATTCGGAACGCTGTATTAATCGTTCAAAAATAGAAAGCAGCATTCTATTGAAGAAAGAATTTTTTTAAACCGGTCCAGTAATTTTTGAGTTTATTCATCACAAACATACAAAAATAAAAATCTTTTCTCTTTATAATATTGGTCTAGAAGTATAGATGACAGACAATAAAAATAAGTTAAAATTATAATCTAATAATAAAAATAATACTTAACATAGACTTAACATAGTTCCTGGTAACCAGTCCACTTAAGACTACAAAAACCATAGCCCTATATCTTAGTTTTCCATATGTCGCAATAGTTTCTCATTAACCGGGGGTTGTCCTTGGATGCACTAGCATAGCATACAGGGATAATCGCCGGTTGGTACCACGTTCCATTATTTAAAAGCGTATAAGGGGGCCTCTGCGAGTTGGTTTCGACTCCTCGTACGCCTTCCAAAGGTCCAGGACCCCAGGGTTCTGAGATATAATAACTCATAACGAAAAAATAATACATAAAACTAAAAATCTTTCAAAACTCACTGATGGAGAGGGTACTATGTAACAACACCTTTACAAAATTAAAGTTATCTTACGTTAGTGAGTGTTTGTGGAACACCCACACCGGGTCAACGATGGGTCAAAATACACATCGATTGAATATTCCAGATTCCGAGATCTATGTAAATGATATCAATATTACCACATCTGTGTTATTCGTACCTCTTAGAATATCTGTTACCCTAGTTATTTAGTACATGACGTCACTATATATTGCACAGTAGCACTGTCAATTAATTATGTAAATGATATGTTTATGTACTCGTAATTTTCATTATATTCCGTTTCCACATTGGACGTTTTATTGTAGTTTTTTAGGGTTCCGTACGACAGTCAGCAAAAACGGAGCTAATGCACGTTTGTCTCTTTCACAAATGTCATTAATGAAAGTACTCACTAATGTAACCAGGGTATTGTGACCAGTAGCGTAGCTAAACGTGGGCGAAGTGGGCCCTCGCCCACGGCCTTGCACCCTAATGGGCCTCGCACAAGCGAGGGCTCTTTAAGAACGAGGGTTTTTTTTTATAAATGATAGGCTCGCGTTTGACCACTATTTTACCTAATGGTAAGCGACGTATGGTTGAATACCGGGTTGCGACAGTCACTGTCTCCGTTTTCGAATTTATGAAAGAAAAAGGCTTCGCTGATGTGCCTTCGCCCACGTCTAAATTCGTCCACGCTACGCCTCTGATTGTGAAAGCCTTCCTCAATAAGTGATGATCTTCAATCCAATCAAGTTTCAATATACCTATTAGGAATAGTGGACAAAAAGGGTAACAAATAATTCCCTGACTTCACCAGCTCTGGTTGGAGCGAGAGAGAGAGAGTGTCAGATTATTACTGGCTATAACTCACCGTTCAGTTGCCCCTCACATTCAAGGGCCATGGCAACTCTTTTGAACAATCCAGCAGTCCAGGCATATAATATAATAATACCACATAACTACATTTTAAAACAGCGAAAAGTCATCATTACCTTCCTGCCCTTGTCGTCGGCGCAACACGTTCTTTTCTAACATTCTTTCCTGTCACCCGTCACGCTATCACTAACCCTTTTCTTTCATTACACTCCTCACACAATCCATCCAAAATAGTGAAAAGTATGGCTACATGTTAAAATAACATAATCGGAAAAAAATCCTTATCCAATACCTACACACCTTCGTGGGGGCGATCGGCGGCGGCGATCTCTCGCGCCGGGCCTTAGTACAGGCCATGGTCCGGAGCGAGCAGGAGTGGCAGGCGGTCGCCTCCTTCTGCGAAGCAATAATGCTAGCAAAGGAGGCGGCCGATCGCGTGAGGCAACGGTCCTCACGCCCCAATCGCCGCCGGGATTCCGATCCCGATTTCTGGCCATCGTAGGCACAGGCTTGCGGACGGCGAGCAATGGGTGGCTCGCCGTCCGACCGTCCGGTAACCGTCCGGACCGAGCCCAAGTCTTCGACGGCGCGTGCTGTTCCACGCGTGCCTCTGGGAGATGTCAGCAACTGTAGGGGCCTAGCAGGGTCGAAGCCTACTGGGGCCAAGGGTCTGATTCTGAAAGGAAGACTCGGCCCTGGTACGAAAGGCAACGAAGGAACAGGAGTGGGTTTTTAGTCAGTAAAAGTCTGACACTATCTCCCGCCCCGCCCAAGGGCGGGGGATGTCATAAGATGATTTTCCCAGCGAAAAAAATAAAATACCTACACACCTAAAATGCAACATTTATTTTTATAGTTACACTCAACATGTTATGCAACGAAGTTCATAGGGAAAGTACTGTTTCCATAAATACATATTCCAAAAGCTTCGAACATACTGATATATTGACTTTCTCGTCCAATTCGTTGCCCTTAGATTAAATAATAATTAAGTTGAAAAACTTGTTTTATGACTCTCGAAGTCTCGAATCTATAATTACGTGCGTTATTTGCATTTTAAACAATTTGGAGATCATTTTTAAACACTTTTCTATATAATAACAGAGCTGGTCGTACTTTATCAAGCGCTAGTTCGATTATGTATGGAGTACTGTACCTCTACCATGAGTTTAAAGCAATAGTATTCGTCGCTACTCGATATCGACGCCGTAAATATTTTGTATGGCAAATTTTGCAGCGCCTCTAGCGGTCACTTGCAGAACCAAAATCGGTAGTATGAGTCATCAAGTACAAAACCTATCGAATAAGAACTCGCTAGCGACTAAAGTTTTTAGTAGTTTCCTATAGAAAAACGGTACCATGAGTAACAAATTTGACAGGTGCTATCGAAGCAAACCGTTACTACAGTAGTAAAGTAACTCACTAGCATATTGAAGGGTGAAAATGATGTAAAGCGTGTCGTGTAAAACAATATTTTATTTATTTGTGCATAAATATGTCCGGTAAAACTTATTTAACGTAGAATATGTTAGGTACGGCTGCATATGAAGACGAACGACGCGTCAAAGGAAATTTCCAAGCGACTAAACGAAAGGCACTTGAACATATTAGTTAAAATAATTTCATCAAAGAATATAGGCTCAATAAAGGGGCTTTCGAGTATTTGTGTGGTCTGCTAAGGGTTTATACAGATTTGAAATTTACACAAAGAGTAACACTTGAATCGAAAGTAAATTAGAAATAAGAATGTTATAATAACTTACTTTTATACATGCACTTCATAATAGAAATACCACTTTTCACTATGCGCATTGTTATTTTACGTATGAAATCTCTCTTTTTCCCATTCAATAATTCACAAACACAACAACACTGAACCATCAAAATATTTCTACAACTACAATATTTCATTTTCAATAGGCCGGGTTATACTTAGAGAATTGGTGTTTCAATTTGGTAGGATTTGTAGGTCTATCTGCCTTACTCTGTCTTTTACTGTAGTTAGAAAGAGAGCAAACTTGAGTGTGAAGTTAGATACGATGCGGTTTTTGTACCAACGTAAACACTCGACACCGTTTAGACTATCGAGTTGTCGCTAGCGAGTCCGTTTGACTCATGGTACGAGTTTAATAGTAATCTATTCGATGCGCGTTTATTCGATATCGACTACGGTGAGATGGTGTAGTTTTTCGATAGTAACTCATGGTAAGGGTACTGCTGACCTCATCTTAGGAATGGGTTTTACATCACATTCGGACAGCGTCATAGCAACACCTCCTTTATCATTAGTTAAGGTGGTGGCCCCAATAAACGTATCAAATGAATTACTCAGTATTACTTTCCCCTCGAGCGTCGATTGTACATATGGTTGTACAACTTGAATGACCTTGAAAAACGCTTAATTGTCATTCTATACACATGGGTGTACGAAATTTATTTGGCCGAAAATTTTGGTGAAATTCAATTTGGAACCGTACACTAGCTTCTGACGTTTTATAAGTGCCCATGTAGGCCTATGTGAAATAAAAACATTTGACTTTGACTTTGACTTTGGTGAAATTTTGAAAATCTTCGTTTTTCCTAGAAAAATCCAGAAAAAGTTTTTATTTCTTTTTTTTTTTTTTGGGTGAATTTACTTTACGTAATAGTAATACCCATCATTCAGCATCTCTCATATAGTTTGAAGTTTCTAATTAATATTAGTAATCTTTAAGTCAAGAGTGAATAGGTTACTTCTAGGTAAGCGCGCTCCATCATCGACCGCATTCTCGCTTTCCATCAGGTGAGTTAGCGGTCAAGCGCGAACCTATCAAGAATAAAAAAAAAAAAAAAATGTTGGCTTTAAGTTGTCGTATAATGAACACTTAGGAATGCATTCGTTAGCCTAACTGTATGTAATCTACGCAAGAGGCGAAGCGACGTATGTTTACATTGCTTCTAAGTACTGTTATTACAGTCAAGACAAAAGTACGAGCGCAATGACAACACATTGGGAATTTTATTTGATAGTCTTGACCTTATTTTTTAGGGTTCCGTCATCTCGGGAACGCGTAAAAGTATCTAGTTGAAATTAAAACCGTTTACTCAAGTCTGCGGTCCCTTGAAGCTGTGAAAAAAACAAACTTCTAAGTTAGAAAAAGAAGAAACGGCCATTCATGCCGATAAAAACGTATATGGTAAAACTATAAAAAAAAAACACTCTCAAAGGAATCAAAATTTATAGGGTACTTCCCGTTGACCCAGAGAATTTTGCATAAAGCAAGGTCTTATTAGCACAGGTATAGGAAAAAATCTGAAAGCAGAAAAATTAATGTTACGTCACAAAAAAAAAATCTGTTTTTGCGATGCGGAAAAATCTTCGAGACTCCATTCGGGAATTAAACTATTTACATAGCTACGTTTGTACGGAACCCTCAGTGCGCGAGTCCGACTAGCACTTGCCCAATTTTTTCTTCGAATCCACGACACGCAGCGCAACTGCCGATCGCTCAACCACTGCGCCAATCGAGCATGAGAATAACCGATAGATAATATAGAACAATAGTTACCATCATAAATTAATTAAGTGTGAACACAACATATACTTTGATCACCTCGCGCAACTCATATAAAATCAGTTGTCTGCTCGTAAAACTTTGACAATGCAGAAAATATTATACGACAAAAGATTCATAAATCACACATAATTTATTTCATTGGCTATGTTACGACATGATATAGTCACACTTAGTGCTGAAACAATGTCATATTATGTCTTTAAAACCATGTCTTATAGACCGGGGCTGGAAGGAGTTGAGTGTGCATTATAAGAAGACCGCATTCTATGCATAGTTTTGAACTCAGAAAAGCATTCAAATTAGGGATGTCGGCAGTGATGCAAAATATTGATATATTGATGTATCGATATTTATAAAAATATTAATATCGGCCTTGATATATCTAGGAAAAGATATCGATATATCGGTCAAACTTTCCGAGATTTTCAGTTTTAAAATAATAATTTATTTAGTTCTAAAACTCAATAACAATATTCTAATATTATGAAGTCAAATTTATTATTTCATGTGAACCAGCATTTGTTCGGTAACGAAAGTAAAAACATACTGGTCATAGACAACACAGTAATTTTTTTCCGTTCGTACCTATCTTTTACGGCTTTGAATTTGTTAAATATTCTGCTAATAAATTAATTTTGTAAAAAAAAAATCGTTTTTGATACGATTTTCAATATTCAGTATTTTGTATCGATAAATCGATATATTGGATTAAAATATATCGGCTGAAATATCGTTATAATAAAGCAAAAATATCGATTCATCGATGTATCGATATTTTTTCAACAACCCTAATTCAGATTGTGATTTTGGATGTTGCGAGGAGGTTTATTGTTCCATTTTTGTTTTTACACCACCTTAGATATCAAGTAGGTAACTAGATGAACTCAAAAAATGCTTCAATGGTCATCTACAAAGCCTGGAGCACAGGCGTAGGGTAGCCAGCCTTTCGGTATTTTACAGGACGCATTTTGAAAAGTGTGCGCGGGAGTTACATGCCTTGATTCCACCATCGGACAATTCGAAGTACGGCGAGTGTCCACCCTCACATTGTTAACACCTCTACGGTCCGGACTAAGCGTTTCGTCTCATCGTTCATACCGCGTACATCGAAGGACTGGAACCATTTGCCTGTAGCGGTCATCCCGTTCGATTATAATATAGGTGTCTTCAAGGCTAGAGTGAATAGGCTCTTAATGAACTGGTGCGCTTCATTATCAACGATTGCATCACTGCTGTCCATCAGGCGGGATCCTAACCAAACAGTAGATTATATCATTAAAAAAATTGATGATTTCACACCCACAAAAAAAGTTATGTTGAAGTTCTTATCTTGACTTGGCGTCAAAACCATCCGATGTAAGAAATCGATGATAAATTAAGAGTTATGCCGAAATTCCGATCGATGTCCATTTTATAGATAACGGTGCACAAGAATGTCTTCTTGCGGTATTGGTCTTGTTATCGTATTTATGTCACGGTGGCTTGAGTACGGAGTTAATTTTCTGTGATATTTTTATCACAGAAAATACAACAACAACAAACAACAACAAAAACACAACACACAACACAACTCAAAAATGGGGGTGTTTATTTTTAAACACCCCCATTTTTGAGTTGTGAAATCGAAAAAGAAAAGGGAGTTAGTGATAGCGTGACAGGACAGAATAGAAGAAAATTTATGATGATGATGAAATCATCAAATGATGAGAGCAAAGCCGTGGGCCAATACCTGCTAAGGCTGTGGGAACGTATGATAGAGCTACCGAAGACTAATGAAGGAACATGAGTGGATTTTAGTCGGTAAAAATCTGACAGAATTTTTTTTTTTTTTTTATTATTGATAGGCTCGCGTTTGACCACCATCTCTCCATCCACCAGAATTATCTGGACGCGTACTTTGAAAACTGGTTTAAGACGGCGCGTGAGAAGAAAGTCTGAAAGGACTTGGGAGAGGCCTTTGCCTAGTAATGGGATAGTAAGGGCTAGATAAAAAAGTCTGACACTCCCCCTCGCTCTTCCCAGAGCGGGAGAAGTTAGTAGTTAGTAAGTTTCCCACCAATACAAAGACCAATAATTGTCATACTCGTAAATTACAAGATCGATTCACGCTTCATTTTTTCGTGTATTTAGGCGTGTCTTTTTGTAAAGGGGTGACCAGACGGTTGCAAACCAACTTCCCAACCAAGGTGACCTTGCTAGTTTCAATCAGTGTAGACAGCAGTTGTAATCCATGACCTTCAACGCCCTTGGTTGGGAGGCGCCTTTTCCCAACCACTGGACGTGTTGGCGCGTGGTTTACATCCATGTAGCCGCAACACAAACCAAACACATAAGCCAAGGTCACCTTAGTTGGAACGCTAGTTTGCAACCGTCTGGTCACCCCTTAACTGTTCTTAGAATAGAATTAGAAATCGAAACAATGACACTTCAAAAGCTACCGGTTTCGAAAACGTTTCGCATTTTGAATTACCCATTGAGCGAATTTGATTAGCAAATCGTGACTCTCATTATGTTTGAGTAGTCTTGATGATTCTTTACTTACGAGTTCCGTTTCATTTCAATTATAATTTGTTGTGTAGCCATTGTATTATGCATTACCAGTTTTATCTGTGAAAATACCCTGTATCGTTCAAATGAGGGCCATTTAATAATAATATTCACACAACGCCCCCATCTAGTCCCAAGCTAAGCAGAGCTTGTGTTATGAGTACTAGACAACTGATAAACATAGTTAAATATTTCTAAATACGTACATATTATAGATAATTACACCCCGACACAGGACAAATGATTGTGCTCATCACACAAACATTCGTCCTGGATGGGAATCGAACCCGCGACCTCCGGCATAGCAGTCAGGGCCACTAACCACTAGACCGACAGGCCAGTCAAACAAATACAGGGTGGCCAACTCGAATGTAAAGATCTTATCTCGTATCGAAATGGTGGCAAAAAAAAAAACGTTGGCAAAATAGTTGGTAAAAATACGTGGGCAAAATAGGTGTCAAAAAAACGGTGGTAAAATACATCAGCAAAAAAGCAAAAATAGTGGCAAACAGTTGTCAAAAATGGTGGCAATACATTGGATCATATATTTGTGTTACAAAGAGTTCCAAAAATTTGTTTGCCAAATATGTTATCCTGATAATCATATCTTATTTTCTACTAATAATATAAACATGAAAGTAGTAATTCAACACGGGCAAAGCCACTATCAAAAGCTATTATAAAATATTTATGAAAGTATTTATTTGATAAAGAAAACCACATTATTCCTGAGTATCACACTCTTTCAATCCTGAAAACATGCACAATTCCTGTCGGACATGTCACACCAGCGAAGATACTGGAAAAAGCTAGTAGAAACTATGATTTGATTATTTACATTCACTTTCCATAAATCATTGAATCATTTTTATATGTATTATAAAACCGACGACTAAATTCAATACGGCAAATACCATAAATTTAAGTAATAAATCATCACCTAGCAATAAACAACTACGTAATCAAGGAAAGTGAAGCCATGTCCCCACAATTCAATAAATTCTTGGAAGTGCCATCTTAAGAATCTGCCCATATTTGACCAGCTACACTGCGCACACGTGTGCCACACACGCCGATCTGAGCGCGTCGGTCTCCATACATTTTAAATGGAAACTAGACTTGTAGAGCTACACTTGATCCACGCCACGTAACGCCACGCGACGTCGTTCTACGTACAAATCAGCCCCCCTAGCCAAGTTACAATCGTTTCGTTCGCGGCGAACGACTCGAGTAGGTCACGCCTCCGATTCCTTTGTTCTGACCACGTGACTGAGCGTTAAGATGACGTCAGAACAAAGGAATCGGAGGCGTGGCCTACTCGAGGCGTTCGGCGCGAACGATACGATTGTAACTTGGCTAGGGGGGCAGGTGTGTTACACGTGTCCGTCGTTCTAATGTAGTTCTAGCTTCATCCTTCTCATACTTCTGATTTGGTTCATTCTGACTTTGACTTCTCTCCGCATTACAAAAGTAATATTTAAATTTATGACCTTGTTTTTCTTTAGGAAGGAAATCATCCAATGACTTCTCCCGCTCTTGGGCGGAGCACAAGTCAGACTTTTACTGACTCTTGTGTTCCTTCTTTGCCTTGCGTTACAGGACCCCAGGGTTCCCATTCGGACCACCCACGGAAATTATAGAAATTATAGGACTGTCGCACTCTGCGACGGTATCAGGATCTTTAATTACTTCTTGCAATGAAACACTTTTATTGCATTGACTTGTTTTCTTTACTGGATCTTTCTATATTATTACATCACTTTACAACGGTTGCGTCCGGACTGAAAAAACTAGACATTATTTTGTTATATTCAATTTTTAAACCTATTCTAGAACAACAAAATCCTTAGAAGTACATTTTACATGCTAGTTCGTTAACTCGTGCGATCTTCTTTCGATATCACAGGACCTAGGTTACTGTTTTATCCACGGAGTATAATCCCGACAATTTTCGTTTATTCATGCGGGCATAGTCGTTGGCTAGTACAAGCTAGTACATTAATAAAGCCGGTAGCCTACAATCCACCCTTGCACCGTTAGGACAAAATGTAACGCCACAGAGTACAGTAAGCTGGGCAGTGGGTTTATATGCTATCATACTGGTTCTATCTAGGCTGTGGTATCGCGTCCCATGTGCTCTGAGCACTTATAATGAATTTATCTATTAAACACTTGACAGAAATGCAACACAAAGATACGAAGGTGGACATGATGCCTTAGGCATTCTTTACCAGTCAAATTAGGTTAGTTAGAGAGACAACATGGCAGGTGCATAAAAAAAGAAATTATTATATACTTACCAATCTTGACTGGCCTGTTAGTCTAGTGGTTAGTGGCCCTGACTGCTATGCCGGTGGTCGTGAGTTCGATTCCCACCCAGGACAAATGTTTGTGTGATGAGCACGATCATTTGTTCTGTGTCTGGGTGTAATTTATCTGTATATGTATGTATTTAGAAATATATATAAGTATGTTTATCAGTTGTCTAGTACCCATAACACAAGCTCTGCTTAGCTTGGGACTAGACGGCGTTGTGTGATAGTTGTGGAATATTATATTATATTATTATTTTATTATAATCTATACACTTATACCAATATATAAACAAACATACATATATATTTAATGGAGGGTGGGGACAGGAGAAAATAATCTACGATCTTTTCTCAGACCTACCAATTACACATAAAGTTCATAAAAATTGGTCAAGCCGATTCGGAGGCGTTCGATAGTAAAATCTGTGACACAAGATTTTTATATTACTCGTAGATATATTTTTAATAATTGAAAGTGGTCTTTGAGACCACTGTCCAATTTGTATAGAAAATAATTCCGCATCTTTCCCAAGTGCGTATAGACTCGTGGCCGCTCTGATATCGAGAGGAAGCGCATTCCACAGAAGGATGCACTATACATATAATTATAATATTTTATCAGTCTAGCGTCTTGACAGCCGTCCTACCTCATCTGACTTAAAAAACAATTATTTCTTTTATCTATCAAATACAAACACCAATATTTATTTGCATAATTTTTAAAAGTATAATTATTTATCTAGTCTTTAAGTTGATAAGAGTAATAAGTCATGCGATCTCCTTCGTTATCACAATATTATAAAAAAAATGCCACGTCTATCTGTCTATCTTGTCAGTTGATAAACTCAAGAACCATTAAACTAATCTTCAAATAGTTTTCATTAATAGATAGAGTGATGTGATTCACGAGGAAGATTAAAAGTATGCATACTACCTATATATACATGCATATATACATATATGCTACTATATATACATGCATACTATAGTACATAAAGGCCAATTTTAATGATTTGTAAAACTCGTCGAAGTTAAATAGCGAGTCGGTTATTTATTTGTATATATGGCCCGTGTGCCATGTATACATGCCTATGTGCCCATGGTTCTGGAATGTCGACCACGTATCGGAAGACGAAGCGTTTTAAGGCCTCCTACAAGGTGGACCGATGACCTGGTAAGGGTTGCGGGAATCCGATGGATGAGAGACGCACAGGACCGTTCATTGTGTACAGTGTGGGTGTGTCGGCGACACTTGAGACCTATGAGAGGCCTATGTCCAACAGTGGACGTCTTTCGGCTGAAATGATGATGATGATGATGGCCCGTGTGCAGAATTTCATCAAAATCCATTCAGACGTATAGGCGTAAGGCCCCTCGCCTATGGCGACTTTTTATAGCGATGCAGTAGCGATGTTCACGCGCGTATGTTTCGATACAGTCGCGATGCGGTCGCTAGTTGTTTGCCCTCGCCCACACCACGATTCCCAGTCGCGACGCAAACACGAAACTGTCGCGATGCAAACGCGATTCAGAAAAAAGTTTTTATATGTAGAATGTTTCACACGCGCCACCCTCCCTCCGTCCTGTCCGTGATGTCGTCCGACACGGTCGCGCGTTCCCATCGATACAGCTGCGATGCTATAGATCGTTGGTATCGCTTCTGTGGCGCGTTACAAATGCGACTAACCCGCGTTAGAAGCGAAGCTGTTGCGCGTTTGCGTAGAGCGCGACAGCATCGCTGAAAAAAATTGCCGTGATCAAGGGGCCTAAAAGGTAACAGACAGACACAATTGTTTCTGTATTTATAATATCAGTATGGATAAATAAAATTATGAGTTTAAACAGCAGACAGGCTTATTTATTTTGAAGAGCTGGCTTTTACCTTGGCCTGAGCCTAAGCATTGACATACAACATAGCATTGCCGCCAGTCTTTTGGGCACTCTACCAGTCGACAATGATGCGAAGATATTTTTTATCGTCATATTTTAAAATATTTAGTGAGGAACTTTTGTTTTAAACTAAGCGCATTTAAAGAATAGTTACTTAATTTTTTCAATATTGTGTATTATATTTCTCTGTAAAAAAATAAATTATGAATAAGTTAATATAATATTGATAGCATAAAAAAGAAAACATTATAAAGTTTTACAAACTTACAGCAAAGAGTGACATGGATTTTTTTAGAGACAATGAATATATTATAAAACTGGAAACAGAAATCGCATTAAATCATTTAAAATTCAACAACTATGTCCTCAAGTTCATGACTCCGATTTAACACGTTTCTAGAATTAAGTTATCAAGTTGAATACTAAGCGTATCTTAAGCATTATGCAAATCATATTGAATAGAGTGGTCGGCGGCAATAGCGGCTGCAATCATATTAATCTCATGACTCGTATTGCCTCCGTTAACTGCTTAGTTTATTATATACTCCATTCCCAATAAGATTAGACATGTAGAAATTTGGTATTTGTCTGCGCAACACCAAAGTTTTGAATTGGTTGATATTTTGATGGTTTTGGTTTATTCGACGGTTATGGTTTGATATTGCTTCAATTTAAATGAAGCAATGTGTTCCCAAAACGCTTTGTACGTGATAAAATAATATTAAAGTATCCTTGTGTACATTCTACCATTTTGGCATGCAAACATTGATTCAAGTTCATTATCAAACTTATAACATTGATACACAATTAAAAATTATCAGCTAGAAAATCCGATATGGAGTAGTTATAGGTTAGAAGTGCAGTTAGTTTATTTTTGAAAATTGTTACTGTTATTATTTTTTTCTAGTTTCATAGATGCATTATTTGCATTCAACCTTGCTTCCTCATCGTTATCAATGATGAAGTTAGAATTAAGTTTATCTGTATCGTGTTTCATTACCCATCATTATCATCATCATCATTTCTCATTTATCTATAATATGTACTCGTATGTATTTAGAAATATAGGTATAAGTATGTTTATCAGTTGTCTAGTACTCATAACACAAGCTCTGCTTAGCTTGAGAATAGACGGAGTTGTGTGATAGTTGTGGAATATTATTATTATTATTTCAGCCGAAAGACGTCCACTGTTGGACATAGGCCTCCCCCAAATGTCGCCATAATGACCGGTCCTGTGCGTCTCGCATCCATCGGATTCCCGCGACCCTCACCATTCATTACCCAAGTGCCAATTAATATATCTTCTTTCATTCTTCTAGGATTATAATTATCCATCACCATCCAATAACATAAATCAAATACTACAATTTTTTTTTTATAAAAAGCTTACGGCCGACCATATTGGATATATTTATAAAACCGGTAGAACACCACTGGTTTTTAGTGTTGTTACAAGCACAGAAACCGGTCTAATATTCAAATTTAACAATTTAGGCATAACGTTTATATAACGGCTCATAATACAATTTCGATTTCGTTGATGATAATGTTATTAGAAAATGTTAGAACTGGTTAGAATGAGAGAAAACAGCATAGCACACTCAATAGTAATGCTAGCAAAAGAGGAGGCCGCGCGTGCACGCGTGAGGCAATAGCCCTTGAGCCCCAGCCGCCGAGATTCCGATCCCGATTTACGGCCACCGTAGACGCGGGCTTGCGGACGGCGAGCAATGGGTAGCTCGCCGTCCGACCGTCCGGTAACGTCGGGGAATGTCATTGGATGATTTTCCCATAGAAAAAAAAAATTGCACACTCAATAGTGTAATATATACAACGTGTAGAACGAAAAAGGGTACATTGTAGATGATGATTATCAATAAGCTTAATGTATAGTCTCAGTGAGGACTTTTTTTGGTGGGAAAATCATCTAATGACATCCCCCGCCCTTTTGCGGGGCGAGAGGGCGTGTCAGACTTTTACTGACTAAAAACCCACTCCTGTTCCTTCTTTGCCTTCGCTCCAGGGCCCTGGGCCCTTTCGCATCACCTATGGCCAGTAGGCTTCGACCCTGCTGGGCCCTTACGGTTGCTGACATCTCCTTGATGCGCGCATGGAACACTACGCGCCGTCGACGGCTTGGGCTCGGTCCGGACGGTTACCGGACGGTCGCACGGCGAGCTACCCATTGCTCGCCGTCCGCAAGCCAGCGCCTATGGTGGCCGGAAATCGGGATCGAAATCCCGGTGGCTGGGGCGTGAGGGCCATTGCCTCGCGTGTGCGGCCGCCTCATTTGCTAGCATTACTGCTTCGCAGAAGGAGGATATTAACTATAAATACTATTAAACTAAATAGTTAGGTTTAGTATAATAGTATTTCCTATTATCCTGTACATATAATACAATAAAAAACATTTTACAAAAAAAAATACAACCGACTTCAAAGTAAAAAAAATAACAGAAAAGTGCAAAATAACTTTAATTTCGGAAGTCGGTGTTTCTATAATAGTTTTGTCTCTTCGTTATTTAACAGGCTTCGCTGATTTGGAAGAAACTTTGAGTGTTTATTTGTCTGGGTCCCTGGATAGCTTGAAAACACAACCGAACCCACCTAGATGACGCTGCAATTATGTTCTCATTTTTTTCTGACGAAAAGACGGTTTTCGAGCAGGACAACGTCAGCCGGGAGTGGGACCACTAGTATATACATAAATTGTTTTTATATTATCTAAGTTATTTCACTTTTTATTTCAACATTTCTAGTGAAAGTTTGTTAGCAATAAAGACGAAATTTAATGTGTTGTAAATTAATTCAGTGTTTTATGAGCCTTTGTGATGGACGGCGTCTGTTATTAGAGTTATTTGAGAGAAAATGAAAAAAGTATATTGTGCGGTAAACAATAATTTTGTGACTTGGTGATGGAGTTGGCAGGTTGTAATAAAATGTTAGCAACAACCTATGCAGGAGAACCAAGGTCACCGACATAGCACGAAGAATCGCCAAACTTAAGTGGCAATGGGCAGGGCACATTTATCGCAGAACGGATGGCCGTTAGGGCCGAAAGGTTCTGGAATGTCGACCACGTACCGGAAGACGTAGCGTTGGAAGGCCTCCTACAAGGTAGACCGACGACTTGGTAACGGTTGCGGGAGTCCGATGGATGCGAGACGCACAGGACCGTTTATTGTGGCGACACTTGGGGGAGGCCTATGTCCAGCAGTGGACGTCTTTCGGCTGAAATGATGATGATGATAATGAACAACCTGTGATGTGCTTTAACATGTTGACAACGGCACTCATTTTTCTATTATTTCCATTCGTGCGATACGGTGCGTGTAAGACCTCGTTTGAAAATTATCATTATGATGGCAAAGGGTTTATTAGACTCCATAACGTTTAAAAAACAAAAAAAAATAATGCAACGCAAAAAAAAAATTAAAAAAAAATGAAATAAAATAAAATTTTAATTGCATGTCCTAGAGCCAAAAATTTGAAGACATATGCCATCCACGAAGTCGCATTGGGCCCACGTGGTGATATGCAGCCCATTCGCTCTCCTAGTGAGGAGACCTAATTAAAGTGAAACAACTTTGGTCATGAACAAAGACTATATTAATACAAATCACAATGACTGTCTAACACAAAGGTCTTAATATTTGATGGAAACACTGCTAAAGTTCTCATACCCACTCCTTGCGTCAAGAGATTAAGTCCCAGCAATGGGAACATTATAAAGTTGATTGATAACTTGGGTTAATATGAGACTTTTAGCAATAACATATTATTATTATTAAATAATTTGATATAGTTATGTATGTTAGCCAATAAGGTATTTATGATATGGGTACTGTTTACCTGAAATAAAATGATTATTATTTATATATCTCAGGACCCTGAGGTCCTGGACCTTTGAAAGGCGTACGAGTGGCCAAAGCCAACTCGCAGAGGCCCTTTAGATAATATTAATGGATCGTGATACCAACCGACGATTTATCCCTGTATGCGCTATGCTAGTGCACCCAAGGACAACCTCCGGTTGGTGAAAAACTATTGCAACGTATGGAAAACAAAGATAATAGGGCTATGGCTTTTGGAGTCTTAAGTGGACTGGTAACATGGAACTTTGTTAAGACTATGGACCCAACCTAAACAATGTTATAAATATATTATTATTATTCATTAAACATCAAAACATTTTCACAAATTATGATGAATTCATTAAGATAGATTGCATTCGATTAAGTTTTCGTACAAATAAACTATTTATAATATCTGTGGTTCAAAGAGATGGGTACATTTAGTATTGTCGTTAATTTAAAATATACGAGTGTGAAAGTCTGGTGGATTGATCAAAATATTTTATGATGATGGAGATGGAGGAGATCGGCTAAAGGCCAATAGTTTGGGTGCAATTGCATTGATATTTAATGAGCCAGCCGTCAACGTTTCGTTGCAGCTTATGACGGATCAGGTGCGGGCCATCCAGCCTAATCATATAATGTTAGACTAGCTAGCACCCGCGACTTTATCCGCTTTATATTCGTAAAACAACACAATATTATTTGGTCACATTTTTAAGAAGTTTTTTCGTGGAACCCTATTTTTTTTCTTAAAATAAAAGTAGCCTAAGTTACTCCTTATAACATCAGCTATCAGACAACAGACAGACAAGTAGACAAAAAAAAAAAATTGCATTTTTTTGTTATAGGTAAATATATTTTCATCTGCATTTAGTAAAAAAAAAATGTTATTTCGCTATTACAAACAGATACTTAAATTTTTCACTAACGCCTTCGAACTGTGCCTCTCCGTCCAACCGAAGTAAAACCATCCGACCACATTTCCAGCCATTCTGACAAGAAAAATAATGATGGGGTTACAAACGATTCTACTCTATAGGATACTTTTCATCCCGGACCATCTTCAGCTACCACGCAGGCGAAGCAGCAGGAAATTACTAGTATTAATACAAAAGCCATTGAACCAAACTATATTTTCAGATCACCAAAATTGTCTTACCGACAGGCCACCGTTAAAGCTTGTACGGTAGAAAGTTAATCCAAATAAATGTATGAAAAATTACAGTTAGTACTTTCGAAGTTAATGATTACAACTTATGACTGTGAGCGGTTAAAATATTAACATTGGTATTCAGGATGGTTGGTTGAGCAGTTCACCTAAATTTTTAAACATAATTTATTGGTATTTTTAGGGTTCCGTACCTCAAAAGGAAAAAACGGAACCCTTATAGGATCACTTTGTTGTCCGTCTGTCTGTCTGTCAAGACCCTTTATCTCGGGAACGCGTGGAGATATCAAGTTGAAATTAAATTCATATACTGAAGTCAGCGCGGTCCCTTAAAGCTGTGAAAAAACACACTTCTAAGTTAACGAAAAAAAAAAGATACGGCCGTTTATGTTGCAAAAAACTTATATTTCGACTCTCTCAAGGGAATCAAAATTCATAGGGTACTTCCCGCTGACTCTTGAAATATGGCATAAAGCAAGGTCTTATAGCACAAGTATATATATAAAAACAGCAAATTATTGTTACGTCAGAAAAAAAATAGATACTTTTTTGGCGATTCGAAAAAATCGTCGAGACTTGTAAATTTGTACGGAACCCTCAGTGCGCGAGTCCGACTCGCAGTTGCCCTGTTTTTTAAACTCAATTATTGTATGAATTTCGACAGAGGTAAATCATAACATACTGAAACGACCGAATCTAAGTCATTAGTGCATTTCGTACCCTAAGTGAAATCAAATGACATGGCGGAGCCTCGCTTTAAACCAACCTGCCACGCCAAACTAAAAATTATATTTTTTGGAAAAGACGTAAGGTAATGCGATTGTAAGAACTCACTCAATGTCCTTGAGCAATTTTTATGTAGCATGAGGGAGAGAAGGGGGAGGGGTCAATCAGTTTCCCAACCTAAATTGAACCACTGATCTCGTGTGTATAAAGTAATACACACTAAATGTTTATCGGCTCAGTTCATAAGTTGCAAAACTAATGCAAGTTCAAGATAAAAATCCAAGAAAGCTAAACCATGCGAGTACGATTATCTAAGAGGCATCAAGTCCGATACCTCTAACGGCAAAAAGCGTGTACGTGCACGGATGTGTGCACGTACCGACATACACTAGCAAGATAATTTCAAATCATTCGGAACCAACGACTTTAGCCGATGTTTACCGAAGTGTGCCGAAGCGTTCCGACTTTCGAGCCGAACGAATTAATCAGCTTGGTAATTGTTCCGTCCCTAAAGTGAGATGGTACTAACACATTGACACGGTTACTAAGTTACAAGGTCATTGTTGAAAATGATTCGTCATACATGTTGAAAGGCCAAGAGAAAATTGATAATTTATTTTGTGTAAAGATGTGATGTTTGTGCCCTTTGAATTAAAACCCTGGTCCTTTAGCTGCCCTTTCCTTAAAGCGTCCATTACACGATAGGTTTTGCTGTCAGTTTTGCCACAGTCAAATATTTTGACTGACGAAAAACCTACATGACTGACGTTTGCATGACGAAAAACGTATGGCGATAAAGACGGAACAAGCATCATTCATGATTGATGGTTTTGATTGACGCTTGCATGACCGTGTAAAGAACGCCTATGGCCACGGTAGACATCTCTGTGGGTTTTAGTCAGTAAAACTCTGACACGTCCTCTCGCTCCACGCAGTGCGGGATTTGATGATTTCCCACACTAAAAAAGGATTGTCCCAATCATCTGTAATACTCCCAGAGAACTTAGAAAAAAAAGTAGTTCCAAAACAGAATAAACGTGTAATATCTTTAGCTACCAAACTCATTGGCAACTTCTCACTCAAAAGAACTTGTAAACTGCGCATCAACAGACACATACATACATAATTATTAATAATTATTGAAACATTCTCGCAAATTCATACCATTAAAATTTTCTCACATGCTAATTTTGCGCACGCAATCCTATTAGACCGAGTAATGTTTATAATAAGATACCATGTTAGTTACTGAAGACGGCGCTATTCATAATTACTGTAATTTAGTGACACTTCGGTTGATTATACTGACATTTAGACCATGTTGCATGACACTACATGTCATTAGCGCCAAGCATGGGTAAACATCATTATTCGCGCATTCAGTTGATATACTATAACTTTAGGACTAGCCAACGTAACAAGCGACATCATCGCATATTTCAATTGCCTATCATCATCATCCTCATCATTACAGCCGAAAGACGTCCACTGTTGGACATAGGCCTCCCCCAAATGTCGCCACAACGGCTGGTCCTGTGCGTCTCGCATCCATCGGATTCCTGCGACCCTCACCAGGTCATCGGTCCACCTTGTGGGAGGCCTTCCAACGCTGCGTCTTCCGGTATGTGGTTGCCATGCCAGAACCTTTCGTCCCCATCGACCATCTGTTCTGCGAGCAATGTGCCCTGCCCACTGCCACTTAAGTTTGACGATTCTTCGGGCTATGTCTGTAACCTTGGTTCTCCTGCGGATATCTTCATTTCTGACGCGATCACGCAAGGAAACTCCGAGCATAGCCCTTTCCATTGCCCTTTGAGTGACTTGCACAATTGCCTATATCCACCTTACATAGGTATCATTTTCAAAAGTCCTCTAAAGTACTAGTGCAAGGCCAACGAAACGTTCAACTTGACCGATTACCTTATCGATGTCTTCTCCAAGTGTTTCGCTTCATACAGTCGCTACCTATATAAACAGTGCGAAACATCAATTGGGTATTTTCTATATTTTACACTAAAAAGAAATCTTTTTCTGAAAACTGTATCAAAATTCGTTATTAAATAAAGAAGCAATTAGCATTTTAAATATTTGAATGAGGAAGAGTGGGAGCTTGGTGAGAATACCTAGGTACATACTCGTATCTCGCTATTTCTTTTGGCGCGTAACGATGTGATGTGATGTCACATTTCAGTTTATGCATGTTTTTGCTTGCTAACATGTACTATGAGACCTTGCTTCATGCACAAGTTTCAAGATTCTAGGTCAACGGAAAGTACTCTATAGGTTTTGATTTCCTAGCGAGTGTTTAAATATGCGCCTAAATGGAGCATAAACGGTCTTAGCTTTAAATTGCGTTGACTTATTATTTCGATTTTTTTTACTGCTGCTTAGGGTACCAGACCAAATGTTTAATTTGACATTAATTTCAGCTTCATACCTCCACGGATTCTTGAGAAAATGGGTCTTGACAGACGAAAAACAAAGTGATCTTATAAGAGTTCCGTTTTTACCGCCTTATTTACGGAACCCTAAAAATCACGTTCAGGAATGCCTTACCAACCGCCATTGTACTTATGATAGCGTATAGACAAATTGGATTACTAATGTCATTATAAGACATAAATATACCTATTATAAACTATCCAATTTGGAATTTATTATATTTAAAATCATCTATTCACAATATATGAGTTCATAAACTAGCAAGATTGATTACAAACTTACATTGTCTACAATAACCTGGGGGGTTACCATGACGTTCAAAGTAAGATTGTTTCATTCTTATTTCAGTGTAGGTAAGAGACAGAGCTATACAGGTTGTCTAGCGCCATCTCTTACCCACTCTGGAAATAAGAATGAAACAATCTTACTTTAAACGTCATAGTACAGGTCCTGGTGACACTAATGAACTGGCACGTGGGACAGGTAGGAATCCATGGCTGGGGCTGTCATCACTCTTATGCTTACCACACTTCGTAAGTATATGCTTGGACTCTCATTGCACACTCAAATACACTACAATTATAAACTAGAACCGTCCAACGCAAGTTACATTATGAGTACAGACCAATACAAAAGTGTTTCAACACGTTACGTTTAATTAAGTTCAATATTTATTGAGCAGCACCCGGAAAAGTATATTCAGGAACATAACTTTTGGAAGCGGCGTTTAAAGGAAAATCATAAGTTACCGTAAAGCTGAACATAGGCCTTCCTAATTTCCTCCTCTTTCTCTCAAATTTTGACTGGCCTGTGGGCCTAGTAATTAGTGGCCTTGACTCCTATGCTGAAGGTCGTGGATTCGATTCCCACCCATGATAAACGTTTGTGTGATGAGCACAATCATTTTTTCTGTGTCTAGGTGTAATTTATCCAATGGGTGTAATTAATCCATCCAAAGGCACTCTGTAAATATTGCTTTCAGAGATAAGAACGCTTATTTTTACACCCTATTAATTTTAAGCTCATACTGTATTTTTTTGGTATACAGTACGAGTATATCGATAATCACGTCAGCTTCTCGTGCTACCAAAAAATAACCTACATAAAGTTTAAAATGCCTCTGCACACAGATACATATGTCAAACAGCTTCACTATAGCAGCTGACACAGTCATCATCTTTACGCTTACATTTTATTTCAACCAACATTTTTTAAGGAAGTTACAAAAACTTTCAATAACCCGGTCTCAAATAATGCCACCATATTAACCTTAACCTGCTTAAAACAGAAACAAAAGAAGTCCGAACAATGCCAGCACCGTAAGCGTTCTGTACTCGACAGTACTTGCGCGTACGCACGGCCGTGCACTTCCTACTAGGAACTAATCGCTCGCTCCTAATCCGTTACATGGTAGTGATTGATGCTCGCATCTAGACCACAACGTTTGTAGACATTTAAACTAGTAATTAGTGCCTGGAATGAGATTACTGGATAATGAGACATTTAAATTAGTCCACTGGACCTATTTTCTGGCCAGGCGCATTACTTTGTGTAATTTATTTCATCACCACTGCTCTCAAAACGGTGAAGGAAAACATCGTGAGGAAACCGGCATATCCTAGAACAAAAATTCGTAGACATGTGACATCCACCAACCCGCACTGGGCCCGCGTGGTGGATTAAGGCCCATTCCCTCTCCTAGAGAGGAGGCCTGAGTCCCAACAGTGGGAACATTATAAGGCCGACTATGTTATGCTGGACCTATTTTGGTGCAGCCATGAAGCATATTATATCTTATTTATGAACCGTTTTATTTTGTTCTGGAGTGGCGACCGCGTACCGAAAGATGCAGCGTTCGAAGGCCACAAGGCGGACGGATGACCATCCATCGATTTCCTGCGACCCTCTGTCGCAGAAATTGGATGGATGTGAGACGCACAGGACCGGTCGTTATGGCGACACTTGGCGGAGGCCTATGTCCACGGTTATCAACTGAAATAAATCGTTTATAATAAATTGTTTATTTATAATTTACAATAAAGTATATTAAATTTTAAAAAGAACACAGTTGCTTATTTGCCTGAACTAGGGTAAACCTGTGCTTCAGGCTAAAGAGTGCTTAAATAAAAAAATAATAAAATAACACTAAATATGACTATTATAAAAACTTAACTGAATTTAGAGATACGGTGTGTTTTATTTGAAATGATGATGGTGAACTTTTTTATATTAATTTTTGTTCCTTCTACTTTTTCCTTATAATATTCTCACTGTGGGGACTCAGGCCTCCTCTTTAGGAGAGGGAATGGGCTGAAATCCATCACGCGGGCCCAGTGCGGGTTGCCTTTGTGATTCTACTAAATAAACTAATTTTCTTTCTTTCTAGTTGAGTATTGATTGCAATTTTCATGCAATAAAACTTAAATATGTAACTTTAAAATATTTAATTTAACTATTTTTATAAGCTTTTGTATATTTCACCAAATAATATTTTCGTTTTTTTACGCACCTGTCATATTGTCTCTCCACTATTCGCTAAAAAACTACGATTTTTCAAACTTTAAGATATAGCTACGTTTAACTACAACTAAGACAAGATAACAGCCTAATATAAGACATTAGAAATCGGTCAAGAATTATACCCATAATAAACTGTAAAAGTAAATGTAACTAGCAAATGTTACAGATCACACGTCTCTACATCTGCTAACCAGCGCAGCATCCTTTACCTTTAGCCGTTCCAATCTCAAGGCAGATGACATAATGAAGGGTACTTTCAATTGTAACGACCTTCAGTTCAGAGCTTTTAGTTTCGCGTTTTAGTGTGGATTACTTTTGGTTACATTTCTTGTCATATTTGTTGAATTTCTAGCCTCATTCATAGGACATTATTTTGCAGCGTCCCATACTAAAGGCCTACCCATCTTCCATGGAAATAACGACCTGCCGTCCGGTCTCTTGAAACATCACGCAAGGAAACTCCGAGCATAGCCCTTTCCATTGCCTTTTGGTCAACAGACTGTTTGCAGATAAAACACAGAAAAAAGTCATAAAATTGAACCAGTGTACCTATCGTTACACTAGGCTGCAGGACAGTTGAAAAGAGTCTCCATGTCCCTGGAACGGAAAAGGCAACTGAAGGAACATAGAGGTTGGGTTTTAGTCAGTATAAGTTAAACACTCTCTCTCGCTTTACCGAGAGTGGGAAAATTTATTAGATTTGATTTAGCACTTCGGGAACTGGATTTAATTGTCATAATTATGATTCCGGGATTTTAGAGGAGGTATTAGGTTACTTAATTCTTTGAACTTTGCCTGCTGCGGTCTTCCCCTCCGATTATAATTTAGGTGTCTTCAAGGCTAAAGTGAATAGGCTCTTAATAAACTAGTGCGCCTCGCCATCAACGATTGTATCACTGCTTGCCTTCAGGTGGAATCGCACAGTCAAGCACTATTTTATATTATTAAAAAAAACTTTAAGCTGCAATACTCTGTTCCGACCTCATCTCATGAATAATAATGCCCAAAAACATAAAGAGACTCATCTTTTATGCAATATGTTTTTGGTTTAGCTTACTACAACAAAAACATATTGCATAAGGCAATAACAAGACATTTAAATAATATTTTAGTCTACCTACACATTATCTAGAATATTTAAACACTAAATTTTATGAGCGCCAAGCCTAAATCCATTCACTAATTAATGATTCAAGAAAAGTTACGAAAGTTTAAAAAAAATATATTTATTTAACAATTTATGTAAACACACAATAATAAAAGAAAAGAAGAATAGTACAAAGGTAAGGTATTGAGCAGTGGTGGCCGAGTGGTAACGGCCCCGACTTACGAGTTGTAGGTCGCAGGTTCAAACCCAGCCAGGTGCATTACTTTGTGTAATTTATTCCATCACCACTGCTCTCAAAACGGTGAAGGAAAAACATCGTGAGGAAACCGGCATGTCCTAGAACCAAAAATTCGAAGACATGTGACATCCACCAACCCGCACTGGGCCCGCGTGGTGGATTACGGCCCATTCCCTCGAGAGGAGGCCTGAGTCCCAGCAGTGGGAACATTATACGGCGGATTATGCGTATGCTATAAGGTACTACAGCACCTAAAGCGCGGTCACTCTTGGATTGCATACAAAATAAAGAGATTAGAGCTCAGACACAATGCTTGCAAATATGAAGACTTGATTGACCTGTTGGTCTAGTGGTTAGTGGCCCTGACTGTTGTACTGCAGGTCGTGGTTTCGATTCCCACCCAGGACAAATGTTTGTGTGAAGAGCATGATCATTTGTTCAGTGTCTAGGTGTAATTTATCTATAATATGTATGTATTTAGAAATATATAAGTATGTTTATATGTCTATGTCTAGGACCCATAACACAAGCTTTGCTTAGTTTGGGACTAGACGGCGTTGTGTGATAGTTATGGAATATTATTATATTTAAAAAAAATAATGAAGCATCTTAGCGATTTACTAAAAATCTACGCATTTTTTTTTTAAATTAAAACACTTTAACTGTAAAACGTTGCTTGTAGAATAATCTGACAAAAATACTGAATGATTGCCTGTATAGGTATTAATTCGGTTCTTAATCTAAAAAAAAATTTTTAGATGTATCTTCGTCATTTTTTCCTATCGTACTAAATTAACTGTATTTTGTTTTGAACACACTATCTATATTATGTGGACCAAAAGTTGTCTTGAATAAATAAATATTATTATTATTATTATCTAGTATTTTATCCTGAAGAATAACATATATTTTTTGATGATTCTATTTATTGCAGTGGATCATGTACTTTTGCGTATTAAAAAAACTCACGATTAACTGCTGTAGTCGCCTTAAATAGTAAATCTAAAATTGACTATACTTTCTCGAGTTCGTCTAGAATACAATAAATAAGTTTTATCTAAGTCTAGATAGTTAAAATTATCATAAATCTACCGTTAAATAAACATTTGATTGTTTTAATATTCCGTGATAGTAGGCGGTGAAGCAGATACATAATGATTAGTTAATTTACAAGAAGTTTTACTTAAATGTTTTCAGAAACTTTAAAATGACGTAAGAGTCTGTTTTAATACGAATTCTTGTGTTTTTAACAAGTCTATCGAAAGTTAAATAAACCTGAATCTTGCCATAAATTACAGCCTGTTTTATTATAACTTATGTATGACTAGCTTCTGTTAGTGGCTTCGCCCGCGAGAAAGTAGATGTTTCTATAAAGGGTGACTGGTAATTAGTGTACGATACTTAAACACGTGATTGTGCTCATGATAACCAACAACTTTTACTATGGGAACAAACGTGAAATCGCGAAAAAAAAATCAGCTGTTCAGAACATTTATGTTTGCCTAATGTACTGAACGGCTGATATTTTTTTCGCGATTTCGGCTTTGCTCCCATGGTAAAAATTGTTTGTTATCATGCGCACAATCACGTGTTTAAGTATCGTACACTAATTGCCAGTCGCCCTATATACAATAAAACACAAACATATTCAACGATCAAGCATCGCATCTTTTTGAAATTTTGAATTTCCATTTCCGTAGAAACACTCGTCACAATGGCATAGCGTCATAGCATGCATCAATCCTTTACACGCTTTCTTTACGTCATCGCGTCCATAGACTATACACTGTAAACAGAATCGCGTCCTTTGGCACAGATGCAACGTAATGTTGCCACTTTATACATAATATGATATCGTATTTCCTCTTTATTTATTCATTTTATTTCTTTTTTTTTTCTTTCCCTAAAATTTATTTTTATTTATCTATCTTATTCAAATCTATTAGCACACAATACCGTGCCGACGTCTTTATGTTGATACCGTTACCGACCCACGCTGGAAACCAGCGCCGTAGACTCATCGCATTTTGCGTGTGGTCACGGCATTATGCTGAGCGTTTTCACATAATATACTTATAATTTGTTAGTTCTAAGTTTGCGCCTTGTTCCGCCAAATAAAATGTTTTTCTTTCTTCTTTCTTTCTTTCTTTCTACGAAAAATTTGGACCCCCATTTCATCCTCTTAGAGAGTGAATTTTGAAAAATTCTCTCTTAGTGTTCGCCTACGTCTTAAAAAGAAACCTTGCGCAAAATTGTACGTTTCTAGTCCCTGTATTTTTTGCTGTGTGTTGAAATGTCAGTCAGACAGCTTCTCCTTTTATACAACACTAACTTCTGCCAGCGGCTTCGCTCCCGTTCTCCATGCAAAGTTTGATCCTACTAAAAAGTTGGATTTCCAGATATCCCTTCTTAGTTCTCGCCTAGATCATAAAAAGAAGCTTGGTGCAAAATTTCACGTTCCTAGTCCCAGTAGTTTCGGCTGTGCGTTGATATGTCAGTCAGTCAGCTTCTCCTTTTATATATATTGATTAGTTTTAGTATATGCGAAACCCGAAACACGTGTCTATTATTTTTATGTAAAGAATCTATGTACAAAATTACATAACTGTATCATGAAAAATCACAAAGTTATAAGCTTATTATGATACCCGGTTGTCCGCAAAAATACATGGTAACCAGGCCATCCGGCCGACTGAGGGGTTGTTTTGCTCCCGCATCCAGCTGTGCGCTGGCGCCTAGTGCCCGCTATGACCTGCCATGACCTGTGTTGTACTTAGTGTCGGTGGTTTCCAACTTGTGACGTTTTTTAAATATTTTTGGGAAAAAATATAAGATGGTGTAAAAATTATTGGAATCGATTCAGTTACTGATTCTGAACAAACTATATTCAGGTTTCGCATATACTAAAAATAATATTGTATATAAAGATTTATATATTTATTTATATACAGAGAAACTAAAATTTCGCCAACAACTTACTGGGTTGCCTTAATTTAGGTATTTATGCTCACAATGTTACAGATGAAATAAATATTTATGTTTTTTTTTGTATTAATAAATTGACTCTTGGAGAAGCGAAAGATTGTCAAACTTTTACTGACTAAAACCCACCTCTGTTCCTTCAGTTGTCCTTTGCGTTCCAGGACCTTGGTAACTCTGTTAAACAATCCTGCAGTTGCTTCTTAGCCATAACATTTAACATTATGTTACCTCTTTAAACTAACTAACATAACTTATAACCAGAAGTCGGAATTAGGTTGAGTTATTCATGTACTTGCATCGAAATGTTGATATTAATTTTAAAATGGATCTTCCCAGGATTTCTAATGAAAAATCCCGTGTGGCCAACAATATTACAAATAAATAATAATAAAAACCTCAGAGATAAATAAGACAAATAAAACAAAGATAATTAACATACAATTTTTATTAGTATTTTTCATTGAAAAAGATCTCTCTACGTCAACTGAGGTGAGGTTAACAAATTTAATACACAGTTACCTCCTCGACATTAATGCAGGAAGAAATTTTTTCTGTTATATTTCTGATAGAATCATAAAAAAATCTGCTCTTTAAAATTAATCTCGGGATTTGAGGTATATTCACTTTATTCTTTCGCTGTATGAAATCGGTATAAGTACTTAAATAACTCTACCTAATTCCGATCTCTGCTTATAACAAGCCATCATTAACATTCTACTTAGTTATTACCAGTCATTTGAACCTAACGCCTATGATCAGATACGATTTGACCACTTCTAATGGTGTTTCTATAGATTTTTCAATCCATTTCCTAGCATTACGCTCACATTACACACAATCTGTAACTGGTACACCGACGGGGAGATCCAACGGAAAGTATTAATTTCCGACGTTGTAGAAAGCGAAGACTCGATTGAACACTGGAATATAGATTATCCGAGATAACATCGGATAAACAAACGCGTCTAATTTATAACAGGAACCGTACTTAATCTAACGATTCGATATTTAAACGATAAAAATCAGTTAAAACTTCAAAAAGGATGAAAGTAACTACATACAAAATGATAGCGAAATGACTGGCCACAAAAAAGTTCCATAATGATCTATTGTGAACCAAAAAGGCAAGGTTTAAAATCTTGTTAGCGCGACCTTAGACCTTCACTTTCGCTGGCACTAAAGAAAAAAAAATAACAATGAAACTTCCGCGTCGTCATTGCGAACTTGAAACCAAAATAAAGAAAGGCTGAATGGGCTTGAATCCTTAGACGTTCTTCTGTCAAAAATCTGACAGTGACAATTAAATGACGTGTAACAAGAACGAAATTGGCGCGCTACCGTCATTGTTGAAAGGAGAAATTGCAAATGTGGTCTGGTTTTGACTATGACAACAATTGTCGCTTTGGTTAAAAAAGCAGCAAGTTTTGTCAACTGTTTTAACGTGCTTAACCTAAAAGGTAAGTGTCATTTAACTGGTAAAATTCTTGAGCAACGAGCTAGTTGCTAAAATTTACGAGATTATGATAGAAGTTGTTCAAATACTTTTAAAAAAACTAGACTTTTAGCCGAGTTATTACTAGAGATGGGTTAAAACCCACGAGTGGGTAAAAAACCCAGTTATCACCCATTTCATTCCACCCACTGGGTGTTTTGGCCGGGTGAAAACTCAATATGTCGATTTTTTAGGATTTATGTATTTAACCCACTACAGTGATGGTGGGGAGTGGCGGAACCGGGCGGATGGGGAACTGTGGCAGGCGTACAGCGATTCCCGTGCCATACGACTTGAAATTGTTATCAGTTTTAACCCAATCGGGAAGAATAGGTTACCTGTTACCCATCTCTAGCTGTTATCCACCTAGATTAGACTTTCAATTGATGAAAACACTTAGTAATTAATAAATTATTATCAACATTTTGAAATTTAACGAATCTTACCCATTGAATCAAAACAGTAATGGTGACGGCTTCGACTTTGTGGTTTAGGTGCTTTACTTTGCGTAATATATGTATTAATACCAGACTGACTGGTTTTACTGGTAGAGAATGCCTTGTTGCATTAAGTCCGCCTATGTACCACTACTGTACATGAAGTTTAAATAAATAAATAAATAAATTAATCAACATCTTCCTGCCCTTGTCCCGTATTATTTGGGGTCGGCGCAACACATTTTTTCTTCCATTCTATCATGCCACCCATAACGCTATCACTAACTCCCTTTTCTTTCATGTCACTCCTCACACTCACTCACAATGTTCTCGAAAACAATGAAGGTAAACAAAAACAGTCATACGCTCAAACTTGGTAAGGACCACGGATTTGGTTTGCTTCCAAATCAGTCCAATTACAGAGTAGCCCGATGACCATGATTATTATTATTTGAAGCCGTTTAGGTCTGCAGCACAGAGCATGCACTTGACATCACGTCGTACGTAAAGCAACAGCGTATAGTTGCGAAGAACGGACTTGGTCCGACGAACCACATTCATGCGTGTAGCAAATACTTTATGAGGAAATCGACAAGCCCTTAGAACTACGATGGGCCCGCGTGGTAGATGATAGCCTAATACCGCCCATGGAGAGAAGGCCTATGTCCCAGAATTTGTAGTTCTAGACCAAGCCGGTTTTCCTTACGATGTATTAGTTCACCCAAGCTATCCCGTTACTACATCAGCCTACAGACAGTGAGAAATCTGGCATTCTAATGACGACTGTATAAGAGATGAACATATGCAAGCACAAAAGCATAATTGCATATTGAACGCGATTTAATTTGCAATACGAATGATGGCAGCCGTTCCATCCAACAGCTTCCACGCAGTGTTGAGCAAGATGATGTATGAATATTTTCTAATTTCCGTAGTGCTTTAAAATGCCTATTTCATTCAAAGTAACCTTCACTGCTCACACCGACAACTACTAGCGGGTGATCCAGTTGTAATGCCCCCGACCAAGTTGTATGTTGTGGGCTTAAACCAGCCAGGCGCATTACTTTGTGTAATTTATTTTATAGCCACTGCTCTTAAAACGGAGAAGAAAACATCGTGAGGAAACCGGCATGTCCTAAAACAAAAAAAATCAAAGACATGTGACATCCACCAATCCGCACGAGTAAAGTCCCGCAAACCTCCGTTGAAAACCTCCGACCCGACGGGTGTTTGGTATGTCTGGTGGGCAACTGCCCAATAGATGATTTCGGGCTGTTCTCTATGTTCAAATCGCGCGGAGGACTTTAATTGCGCGTTGCAGGATTAGTTCTTATGTGACGCCATAGATGTCACTACAGGTTACGGGCCATTCCCTCTCCTAGAGAGGTCTGAGTCCCAGCAGTGGGAACATTATAAGGTTTATTGTTGTATGTCATGCTAAGTTGCACTGGTGCAGTTTTAAATAAACGCATTACACATGCAATTTATAAAACTTCTAACAACTTAAAAGGCGAGAAACGGTAGCTGCAAATAGCATTTTGACACTAATTATGGGTACGTTAAATCAATTACGAACCGCAAGTCAGCCTCACAAAAAACTAGCACGGCCAGAATGTATTTGCTTTGCAGATAAAAACGCATTAATTGGCTGCTTAAAAGCGAGTGGCGAACGCATATAGATGCTTGGCATTACTTAGGTATACACGGGGCGTTCTTCAAGTACACTCGTTTTGGAGTGTTCAAGATATTAGCAACGTGATTTGAGACAACATTCTTCTTCTAACCGCTTAAATATATACTTAACGAGGAATCTACCGTGTGTGTTTTTTTTTGTGCCAATCATCGATTTTGCTTCGCTTCGCGCCTTGTTCGAGAGCGGACGTGTGCAAATTTTTTTTAACTATTTTGGTTTATAATCAATTAACTATTCATAGAACTTTAACCTTTACGACCCGTCAGTTTCATAGTGTTCGAATAATTTCGCGTTGCGCTCTTTGACTTAATCTCCGTGTCATCGAGCAGCGATCGGACGCCGCGCGCTCGCCTTCACCTCCGCGTGAACAGTACGCTCGCCATAATTGCTGTCCCGCTCGTACCTGCTGCATCAGTTTCACCTACTCATCGAAATTGTTGCGTGCGCGCATGTTATGCTTGATCTGTGGATCTGCTAGAACCAACCTCAACCCAACTAGCAAGCAATAAGATCTGTTTCACCTCACATCGTCAGCACGTCACTGTAATGTCTAGTCTACAGCGTACGCCTCCACCCGCAAAACCCACAAACAAAAACAACTCGGAGCCGAAATCATTAACAGATGTAAATATTCCGGAAACGTCATGTAGTGAGGGTGATAATGCTAGCGTAAACACCACAAAGCGTTACAACAAACGACGCTTACAATCCCCGACATCCCCACCGTCGCAGGACAACGTACCTGATGATTCTGACTCGGATCTAAAAACCCTTCTCGAATCCTGGAAAAAGGAACAGGATGAACAAGTTAACAAATTATTCGCACAGCAATCATCGATGTTGGATAAACTTGTTACGGAGATTGCAGACCTCAAGCTGCAAAACTCCTCGATACAGTCAGTCAACCTGGAAATTAAAGAATCAATGGAATTCATAAATACCAATTTTGAAGATATGCGACAGCAGATCGATACCTTGAAAAAGGAAAACCATGCATATAAAAAATGTATAAACGAACTCGAAAACAAAATCCAAGATCTGCAACAGTCTACGCGCTCATCATGTGTAGTATTCAGGAATATACCTACTAAAGATAATGAAACAATTTCTGATCTGTCCACCATTATTGAGAAAGTAGGTACCGCCATAAATATGCCCCTGTCTAAAATGCAGATCCGAGATGTTTATCGCCTCCCGGGCAAGAAAGGTACAACACGACCAATTGTTACTGAGTTCCTGACTGTGGACACAAAAAACCAGCTGATCACCAATGTGCGCAACTACAATAAAAAACAGCCTAAGGGTGAAACACTAAACACACACAGCATCGGTTTTACTGGAGACCAGCAGCCCGTCTATGTAGCAGAACATCTTCCGTCAAGCATGAGAAAACTATTTTTCAAGGCCAGGGAATTCGCAAAGAATCAAAAGTACATGTTTTGCTGGACAAAAGATGGCAACATTTTTCTTCGTAAAGAAACAGGAACCCAACATATCCTCATTAAATCGGAGCGTTGTCTGACCAACCTAGTGACAAATCAGGTAACTCAGTGACTTATAGTGATTGTGTCAGCTATACGGTTTATGTTATCACTTCTGCATCTATTCATACCTAAGTTGTGCTATATAGTTATGCAAAATGTACCCAGTAAAAAACCTATAAGTAAGTTTATTCTATATATTAAATCATACATTCTACACTCCACCCATTACAGACTGAACTTGTGGTGTCCTTTCACTGCAAGTTCAACATTAATCAACATACACTATACACAAAACTATAAAAATAACACCCCAAAATATACATCAACACTCATTCTTACACATAATCTCAACAGCTGCTTGATAAATAACTTAGCCGCCATTATAAGTTATGACTCAATGTTTTGTTTACTTTCTTTGCGTTTACTCAGTACATTTATTCTAATGATCATAACGGGTGGTCGATATGATCTCGTTTGTGAATGTAGGTATCTACAGCGCTATTTTATTGAGAATACATTCTTGAACTCGGTTATTTGCGCATATTGCTTTGTTATTTATACTTGGATTTAATGGCTAATAATATTCAGAATGTCATCGGTGACTTGGATAAACTTGAAATTGCGAAAATACATAAGTGTCCACCGGAAAAGTGTTCAGACTTTATTGATTTAACAGTTTCTGGCTTAAAAATTCTTCATTTAAACATTCGTAGCATTAATAGGAATTTTAGTGAACTTTTGGTGTTGCTGTCTCGTATTAAAATTAACTGTGACGTCATAGTTCTCACAGAATGTTGGTTGAGTAAGATTATGAATATTCCCACATTGGACGGATATAACTCACATTATACGTTGAATACACAAAATCAAAATGACGGCATCGTGATTTTTACTAAACAAAACCTAGTCTGTTCTGTTATAGAACCAGACTTCACAAACGCGAACTGTCTCATATGCAAAATTAATAATAAAACAGCAATAGTTGCCATATATCGCTCGCCATCATTTAACAAAAAAGAACAATTTCAATGTTTTTTAAATAGTTTGGATACTGTACTCACTCAACTAAAAATATTTAAAACTGTTGCCATAGTGGGGGACGTCAACGTGGACATTAAACCCTCTAATAATGACGATCGTACCACTGACTACTTAACATTAAGCGCGTCGCATGGCCTTTTACCGGCTCATAACATACCCACGAGAGGAACGAACTGCCTCGATCATATTATTCTCAAATCGAAAACACCAGCAACAACACTAATCTTAGAATCATTTATTACGGATCACATGCCTGTCTTGTTACATATTGAAGATACAAAATCGCCCAAAAAACCTCAAAAAACTATCTCTCGAGTAGACTACGCTAAACTGGTTAAGGAAATTGAAGGTACGAACCTCTCTCATATCCTGAGTATCGACGATCCGAATGTTGCGGCGTACGATCTGATCGGGATTATCCAGGGCTTAATAAAAAAACATACATATGTGGTTACAATTCCCAAAAAAGTCAGGAATATTAAGCCATGGATAACGCCCGGTCTTATGCGGTGTATTCGTCATCGTGATTTACTTCACATCAACACTAGAAAGTCACCTGATGATGACATCCTTAGAATCACCTACAATCGCTACCGAAACCACTGTAACATTATATTGCGTAACCTAAAAGCTCAATTTGAAAAGAATGAATTAGAAAAGGCTAAAACAAACATTAAGACACTTTGGAAAAAAATTAAAGACTTTACAAACTACAAAAAAACACCTACATCCTCTACAAACTTATTAAAAATTGAACGTAATCCCCAGGCAGCTGTTGATCGTGTGTGTAGGTACTTCGCGGATGTTGGCAAAGACCTCGCGTCTAGCATCATTTCGCGTCTTCCGGTGCCCCTCAACCCGCGCACACAGCCTCATAAAAACGTTCCCCTTAACTCGCTGGTTCTTCTTGAATTTGATGAATCGGAAATAAATAACGCCATAATACAGCTCCGTCGAGACTCTGCGACCGGTTGGGATGGCATCTCAACTAATTTACTAAAAGAATGTCGTCACTTCCTTGTGTCCCCAATTACGCATATTTTCAATCGTTCAATTGCTACTGGAATTTTTCCGGAGGCATTTAAAAAGGCTGTTGTGCATCCGATTTACAAGGGTGGGAACAGAGACTGTATGAACAATTATAGGCCTATTTCAGTCCTCTCATCTATTTCAAAAATTTTCGAAAAATTAGTGAATCTAAGGCTAACTCAGTACCTCGATAAAAATAACCTAATCGCACAAAATCAGTTTGGTTTCAAAAAAGGAGTATCAGCAGAAGATGCAGTTCTCAACTTAACTGAATTTGTTGCAAGAAAACTTGATGAAAAACAGATCTGTCTAGGCTTATTCCTAGATTTAAAAAAAGCATTTGACACAGTCTCTGTTCCCACACTCCTATCGAAGCTGGAGGGCATCGGTATTCGTGGCATAACCCATGACTTCTTTGCAAGCTATCTTACTAACCGTAGATTGTGTGTTAAAGTTGGCGAACACGTTAGTAGGGAGGAAACCACCACCTTCGGCGTACCGCAAGGAAGTGTTCTTGCCCCGACCCTCTTCCAGGTCTATATTAACGGACTTTGCTGCTTACCCCTCTCAAACTCCAAAATTTTCACCTATGCTGATGACACTGCAATCATTGTTCACGGAACTGACTGGGAGCATCTGAGAACTTCTGCCGAAACTTCACTCAAATCTGTTATCAGTTGGTTGCAGTTGAATCTTCTTACTCTTAACCTGGATAAGACCTACTTCATCCCGTTCAAATTACACCCTTGTACTAAACCTCCTACAGACTTTGCCATTAACGCCCACACATGCAATAGCCCTACACCCTGCTCTTGCTTCTCTCTTCGTGAGGTAGATCAACTAAAATATTTGGGTGTGGTTATTGATAGCGGACTCAACTGGTACTCGCACCTGGATACTATTAGCACAAGAGTCAGAAGAATGATTTACGTATTTAAGCTGCTTAAGTCGTCTGCTGATTTTAACACGATTAGAATGGTGTATATTGCTATCTGCCAGTCCGTTATCACCTATTGTATCACAGTGTGGGGAGGTGCCGCCCGGACAAAGTTTCTTAAGTTGGAACGGGCACAAAGAGCTGTTCTGAAGGTGATGTCAAAGAAGAACTTTATGTATCCCACCACACAATTATACAAAGATGCAAATGTACTTAGCGTTAGGCAACTATTTGTGCTTCGATCCGTACTGAGAACACACACTAAGGTCCCGCCGCCAGACCCAACACGCCGCAAGAATAAGCCTCTTATTCTTACGGTAACACACAAGACCGCTTTCGCTAAACGCCAGCACTACGTTCTAAGCTCACACCTATACACAAAAATAAATCAAAAAGTAAACATAATTGCATTAAATACATATAGGGCTAAACTCAAAATTGAGGAGTGGCTAAAAGAGCAAGACTACGATACAACTGAAAGTCTACTTACCTGGATCTGCTAATCACTTAGATCATACCACACACCCCTCTCGCTTACACGCACTCACACTACATTTGCTCATGACACGACACCACACACAAATACATGCACACTACATTCATACTCTACATACACATACATACACTATACATATACATACTATCAGTAAAAAAAATATATATATATATATAATTATATACTTATATATTTCTTTCCGCATTAGTCCACTTTTTGGCATATCTACGTTGTACGCTCATAATTTGTTCATCCACTATGTATGCGAAGACACTGCCTCCTAAGATACAGGATCTTCCTAGTTTAGGAGTCAGGGTACTCAAATTAAATTGACTATTGTAGCGCTTATACTTTTTGTACTTACATTTAATCTCAAATATGTATTTTATATTAAATAAATATTATTATTATTATTATTATTATCGAATAACTCGTCCGGCTCTGGATGGAGCGAGACTGTCAGACTTTCAACTGACTAAAACCCACCAGTGTTTATTCAGTTGCCATTTGCGGCCATAGTATTTCGATCAATCCCGCAACCCTGGCAGCCATCGGCCCTATGGGCCCAGTCCAACTGTTTGGCAGACCAGTGCCGTAACTATGGCGGTGCCAGCGGTCCCAGGCATAGGGCGCAGACCCTGATGGGGCGCAGAAATTATGAAACCAAGGCCAAGTTTTGTATCACTCATTTCAGCCGAATGAAGTTACTGTTTTTCATTCCCTCTCACTTCGTATCATGGTCTGAACCAGGGCCGGACGCTCAGGTCACTACCATTGACTGGGGCTCTACCCAAGCGCAGAAAAATTCCACTACACGCTTCAAAATGTGCTCCGGGCAATCCGCACAATGGTGACATCCGAGCGTTTCTTTTCACTCACGTCTGGTGAGGCCCTGGGTCACTCAGCTCGGACTTTCTTTACGGGCGCAGTTACAGAAACTGACACCGGGCGTAGAAAAGGCTGGTTACGGTACTGTGGTAGACCCCTCATTAAGTACTTATACTTATTTTTATGTTGCACGAAGATTTGTAGGTGTGTATTTAATAATGAAAATTTCAAATCTCTGTCACTGGTACGAAACTATACCAATTAAGTCAAAAAGTGGTGAGATTTTCAGATGAGCAAAGAGACTTTTTTTTGTAATTTATTTCATCACCACTGCTCTTAAAACGGTGAAGGAAAACATCGTGAGGAAACAGGCAAGTCCTAGAACCAAAAATTAGAGGACATGTGACATCCATTAATAAAAATAAAAAATTCACCAACCCGCACTGGGCCCGCGTGGTGGATTCCAGCCCATCCACACTCCTAGAGAGGAGGCCTGAGTCCCAGCAAGTGGGAACATTATAAGGCTGATTATGCTAAAGAAACTTTCTTAATCTAATTTACAAAAAAAGTCGACAAAATGCATGACGTGAACTTAGAAAAACTACTACAAAAGCTATGCAGTCGAACGTTATTTTTGTTTTTTAGGGTTTCGTATCTCAAAAGGAAAAAACGGAACCCTTATAGGATCACTTTGTTGTCCGTCCGTCTGTCTGTCTGTCAAGACCCTTTATCTCGGGAACGCGTGGAGGTATCGAGTTGAAATTAAAACCATATACTTACTTAAGTTTGCGGTACCATGAAGCTGTGAAAACATCAAACTGAGTTAACGGAAAAAAAAGAAACGGCCATTTATGTCGAAAAAAACGTGTATTTCAACACTCTCAAAGGAATCAAAATTCATAGGGTACTTCCCGCTGACCTAGAGTCCTGAAATTTGGCATGAAGCAAGATCTCATAACACAAGTACCTATAGAAAAAAATCTGAAAACTGCAAATTTGTAGTTACGTCACAAAAAAAAACTTTTTTTCGAATCGGAAAAATCTTCGTAACTCAATTCGGCAATTGATCTGTTTTCATAGGTAAGTTATTACGGAACCCTCAGTGCACGAGTCCGACTCGCACTTGCCCAGTATTTTACATTGAATTCGGTTGTATTATTTTTTTAAATACCTTTTACCCTCAGAGCGACGCACATGACCGGTACCCCTCTCACCAAAATTAAAACTGATTCACAGCCGTGCTTTCTATTCCTTGGTACGTTATTTCGGTAATAATTTAACGGCATACGCGAGCAGTATGGTCTAAGAGCATTTGCATCAAGTAGGTCATCGCGTGTGCTGGCCATGATCAACACAGTTATATCGATCAACCGCTACAATATGACGCTATGTACCTTTTATGATTTTAGTCGCGGATTTCTTAAGATTTTGTTTTATAGAGAAGAATTTGGCATTGAATATGTCTAATCTAATTATTTTATTGTAAATGCGTAAGTAATTGCGAAGAATCGCCAAACTTTTTTTTTTTTATTAATCCACAACTATCACACAACGCCGTCTAGACCCAAGCTAAGCAAAACTTGTGTTATGGGTACTAGACAACTGATAAACATAATATATTTCTAAATACATACATAAATAAATAAATTACACCCAGACACAGAACAAATGATCGTGCTCATCACACAAACATTTGTCGGGGTGGGAATCGAACCCACGACCTCCGGCATATCAGTCAGGGCCACTAACCACTAGACCAACAGGCCAGTCAAATAAACTTAAGATGGCAGTTGGGGCCGAAAGGTTCTGGAGTGGGGAGCACGTACTGTAAGACGCAGTGTTGGAAAACCCCCTACAAGGTGGACCGATGACCTGAAGGTTGCGGGAATCCGATGGATGCGAGACGCACAGGACCGTTCATTGTGGCAACATTTGGGGGAGGCCTATGTCCAGCAGTGACCGTCTATCGGCTGAAATGATGATGATGATGAAGTTATTATGTCTGTCTGTCTGTTTAATATATTTTCACGTTACGCTGAAACTGATGTACCAATCTTAAAGATTTTTTTATATAAAGTTCCCTCACGATTGCCGCCACATTCTTCTCTAGCATTACAGCTTCGTAGAAGGAGGCGATCGGTTCCCATTTCCTCTCAATTCCAAAACATGGCCTGAACCTGGGCCGGGCGTTGAATCCGAAACAGGAACCTCCCGAACTTGGTTTTTGTTTTCGGGAGGACTTATGTCAGGCGAAAAGTAGGGACACCGTGGCGCCTCTCCAGCCACTCCTCAAAAAGGGGAATTACAGCCATGATTGTGCCATGTCCAATGTCATTTTGCTACCAGTGCATGCGTCATCATCATCATCATTTCAGCCGAAAGACGTTCGCTGTTGGACGTAGGCCTCCCCCAACCATCGCCACAACGACCGATCCTGTGCGTCTCGCATCCACCGCCCCGCGACCCCTGCATGCATTGTTACCCAAACCAAGTGGAAACATATCGGCACAACCAAGTGTATATAAAAATATATCAGCACAATCGGTTACGGATAGTTCTATTTTAAAAATCAGTTTCAAGAATCGACCCATGCACTAACTAACGAAGCAAGCTAAATAAAAGCTTTGAAATAAATCAGAAATTCTCTGGGATACTTCAGCTCTTTAGTCATAAAAGTAATTTTTATCACCTAAACCGCAATTTCTCTAATATTTTAAGTGCAACAAATAAACTTGACACATTACTTTGTTTAACCATAACAGTATCGGCAACAGCTTTTAGTATGACTTAGAAAGACGTAAATAACCAAAGAGAACCAATAAACGGGCTTTCTCGATCGCACCTAACTTTCTCAGTTACTAACCATTAGTGACCTTGCTTTGAAACAATGTTTTAATTCGTATACTCACGCCACGCACGCTACGGTAAAACTCACGCACTTTTAAAATGAGTTATTGTGTTTTTATCGATAGTTTGATAGCTATTGAAGGTACATCACTATCGTTTTCGCAGTTTTTATTGTGAAAAACTGTTGTATTGATATATAACATGAAAATAAATGAGATAATTCAATCCAATTTCACATAGGCCTACATGGGCACTTATAAAACGTCAGAAGCTAGTGCACCGTTCCAAGTCGTCGTTTCAAATTAACCTTTTGAGTGCGTAATTAGAGACACAATAGTAAGACAAAGGCGCGTGAACGCCGGCGTTAATGCGAGGATCAACAGCTTAATGACACAAATCTATATACCAATATTTTGCCTGGCCTGTTGGTCTAGTGGTTAGTGGCCCTGACTGCTATGCCAGAGGTTGTATGTTCGATGGGAATCGGACAAATGTTTGTGTAATGAGCATGATCATTTGTTGTATGTCTGGGTGTAATTTATCTATACATGTAAGTATTTAGAAATATATAAGTATGTTTATCAGTTGTCTAGTACTCATAACACAAGCTCTGCTTAGCTTGGAACTAGATGGCGTATGTGATAGTTGTGGAATATTATATTAATATATTTTATTATAATATAAGTAATAAGGCGGTAGCGTTTTTTGTGTTTAAACGTGATACTCCCTGGAACTACCAGTCGGATTGGAAAAAATCTTTCAGTATGATATAATCAAATTCATAACGAACTGTATAGGCAAATAATTAATTTGAAGTAATTTTATGATCTTTGATTTTATGATATTTTGAATTTTATTATTATTATTGTAGTATTTTGAATCTAATTTATTGTATCTGTACGCCTTTCTAGGCAAAACATGTTGAAACTTTTTTTTATTTCTATAATCATTCCAACAGATTTCTATCCTACACATGTTTTTGACAAATAAAATTTATCTCATCTTATCTTACCGGTCGTTGTGGCGACGCTTGAGGGAGGCCTATGTCCAATTATGGACGTCTTTCGGCTGAAATGATGATGATGATGAGTTCGAAAGAGGCACTACGGCTCTGGAAGGCAAAGGGCAACTGAAGGAACACAAGTGTTAGTCAGTAAAAGTTTGACACTCTCGCTCCAACAAGAGTGGGAGAATTTACATGTAGAAGTCAAAATTTAAACTAAAATTACATATTTCAAAAATCACAATCCAAAATTCATTTACTTGTTATAAAACTGTACAAACTTGTAACTTATCTTTTGACCCACAGTATTGCAAAACTACAAGTCACTCTGAAAGTAGGGTGAGCAACAAAAAGTATTCACTGTCACTGCTTTTACTGTCGGAGACTATAATGAGTGTTGAATTTCTCAACGATATTTAATTATTTAAGTCGATTGAATCTCGAATCACTTGATTTAAAGTAAAGTAACGTCGGTCGAGAGGAATAGAAAGGAGTTATATGAACTACGGACTGAAGGACAAAACGAAGAACGCTGTCATAAGAAGTCAAACCAAGGTAAAGGATGTGATCAAGAAAGTGCTTATTTTTTTTTTTTTTCGGTGGGAAAATCATCTTATGACATCCCCCGACCTTGGGCGGGACGGGAGATAGTGTCAGACTTTTACTGACTAAAAACCCACTCCTGTTCCTTCGTTGCCTTTCGTACCAGGGCCGAGTCTTCCTTTCAGAATCAGACCCTTGGCCCCAGTAGGCTTCGACCCTGCTAGGCCCCTACAGTTGCTGACATCTCCTTGAGGCGCGCGTGGAACAGCACGCGCCGTCGACGACTTGGGCTCGGTCCGGACGGTTACCGGACGGTCGGACGGCGAGCCACCCATTGCTCGCCGTCCGCAAGCCTGCGCCTACGATGGCCGGAAATCGGGATCGGAATCCCGGCGGCGATTGGGGCGTGAGGACCGTTGCCTCGCGCGATCGGCCGCCTCCTTTGCTAGCATTACTGCTTCGCAGAAGGAGGCGACCGCCTGCCACTCCTCCTCGCTCCGGACCATGGTCTGTACCAAGGCCCGGCGCGAGAGATCGCCGCCGTCAATCGCCCCCACGAGGGCACGGCGTTGCTCTGCCCAAGCGGGACACACCTCCACCGTGTGCTCCACCGTGTCCTCCGGGTGGTCCACACAATGGTGACACCCGGGCGTTTCTTCCGCACGAATCCGGTGCAGGAACCTCCCGAAATTACCATGTCCGGTGAGGACCTGCGTCATGCGGAAGGTAAGGACGCCGTGTTGCCTTTCCAGCCACTCCTTAAAGAGGGGACTTACCGCCATATCAAGAAAGTGCTGGGCTTGAAATGGAAATGGGCCGGACATATCCAACGAGCATCAGACGAAAGGTGGACCAAAATCACCACTAACTGGTACCCTATGGGCAGAAAGCGCTGACAAGGCAGACCACAAAAGAGATGGAGTGACGATATTATAAAAACAGCAGGAAAAACATGGAGCAGAGTGGCCCGAGAAAGGTCAACGTGGAAACGACTGGAGGAGGCTTTTACCGCTGTCTAGCGGTCCTTGTACAGACCAAATATATAATTATTATCTATTAAAAAAAAAGAAAAAAAAAAACAAGTTATAAAGAAGAAGAAAAAATTGTAGAAGGAAAATAAAGCTATTTTTTTTATTAACGTATGTCGAGGATGTTCCGAGGTTGGACGACTAAGAATGGTGGTTCTTCCTAAAGAAGATCGATTTTTGAATAGTCTTAAGAATCGATTCAATAAAATATCGATTTCCTAAAGACCCATCCGTTGGTGCAGTTGCTGAGTATTAAAAAATCACGGTACAGATGATACTACAGTGTACATGAGTTTCATGACTGGAGAGTAATCGGGTGTGCAACATTCACACATTCATTTGAAGAAAATAGGTGCTTTGAACGTTTTTAAATAATGTGAATGCTTTCGCAGGAAAAATATAGAATTTCGATATCTGAAATCGATTCCCAGAAGATTCGATTAATCGATGTGTTTTTTTTAGGTGGACACTATCTCGCGCTCTTAGTCGGAGCGAGAGATATGCTACGAGCCTTACATATTTACTCCTCTTGTGTTTGCTTGTACTCATTTTGGTTATAAACTCTGTAAATAAACAAAACAATGGAGATCTTTGCCCAACCTGCACCATAAATGTTGTAGAAGCAAAATTAATTGAATAAGACTGGTTGTATGAAAGTAGACCTAGCTTTGAAACAAGGCCGTGATTCGCAGGCAAACGTTACTGGTCTAAACGTGGGTTGTGTATGTATAGCAGCTTGTAGTGTTAAAATAACGTTATGATTTTTTTAAACAACTTCACTTCAAACAACACCCAACCCAAACTAAAAACACTGTTTTGCACAGAGGTCTGAACTTATGGGTGTAGTTTTGAAAACCAAGTAATGACTACTGGGGCCCAAGTCTGCCATTTTTATAAATACGTCGTTTCAATACGATCCCATTATCATTTTGATTTTGTGATTATGTTTTTAGGTTACAAAGCGGGGCCGATGCCCGCTAGGGCCACATTTATTAGTTTTTCAAAATTACCCACAAAATACGGTTTAGGGGGTGTTCAAGTATTTATAAAAATATTCTCGCGGATGAAGTCGGTGGCTAAGTGCTAGTAAACGCATATTATAGTAGAGAAAACTATATTCTATTCAGGGAGCCGTGAGACAAAAGGTAAACAAATCATATATAATACTACTATATCATGGACCACAGATACTGCAAACATTTTACATTAAAATGTGACGTTTTGTAATCGGGTGGGTTACAATCCGCAATCTTTTTCACTATACTAGATACGAGACTGTCGCTATGAGATATTTTCGTTGAATTCTTGTTATTTCGTTGTTACTGGCTGATTGTTTTGTTTTTGTTATATTGTCGTTTTCATGCTTAAAAAATCCCGTCGAAGACACTTGGCCGAAGGTACCTACATTGTTTTCTTTGTTTACATTTGTCTCAAGCCCAGATGAATACGGTATATCAATTTCAAAGATTTCTAACACCCGTACGAAACGGGGGCGGGTAGCTAGTATTACATAAAAAAAAATGTATTTAAAAGCTATTAAATAATTTACTAAATAAGACGTTAGTGTGACTGAGTATAAGTCAGACAGGAATTTATGTGTGTAACTAAGTCCAATTTACAGATTTTTGTTATTAAGTGTTAACATTAAGATTCGACTATACTAATCTCTGGCATACCTTACTCATTATTTTTAACATGAGAAATGTTTTCTATACAAATAGAATAACATTTCTTAAGTTTAAGTTATAACAATTCAGGCGTGCAAAATTTGAGTACAAACTCAAAATTTGCACGCCTGAATTGGTAGAACACAGTGAACTGCGCATTCACATAACACCCAGGAATGTATTTATGTATTGTATTATGTTCAGCAATAATATTTAATAACTTCTTGTTTCTGGCAAAGCTATAACGAGTATATATAAAGGCCTAATGTTATGTGTCTTCAAATGGCGTCATACTTTTGTTTTAAATTCTGCTGACTTTGCTCCTACACGCCGACTAGCATTTTAAGATCCTGCAAGCAAAGTTGCAGAGTGTAATAATACTTGTGACACATTGAATTAACTAAAATCGTGACACCGAGTGAATTGATTGTTACGTCATATCTCATCTATAAGTACGTTTTTATCTATTGAGATACCAGTTTTGCCATACCAATCTAGATAGATAGCACAGTACGGCGTCCGAACGCGACTCGTGACAATGTGGCCACTAGCAATATTCTTCGTAACTTATATATTTACTCAATCACAATGTACACAAGACGTGGTCGAGGAAAGAAAAGATCTTCTCGAAAGAGAACTGGCAATGATGGTCGGAAGCTCAATAAAACTAAGTGACAATGAACTCAAGGCAAACGAAATCATCATGAATCTTAAATATGATGAGATTGATCACGGTTTTATATGTCCAAAACATTTTAACGTATCCAAGCACTTCTTCGAATATAAGGATGAGGTGAAGAAGACAAAGTTATTCCAGATAATACAGACTATGCCGAAGGGCGCAGTCCTCCATGCTCACGACATTGGTTTATTAAGCCCAGATTACGTGCTGGCTTTGACTTACTGGGAGAACCTCTGGGGTTGTTGGACACAAGACAAATCAAACATCGAATTTTATTTTTCTAAAACTACTCCAGCTAATCCATGTGTCACTAAATGGAAACTTATGAAGGAAGCAAGAAAGGCCTCCGGTGACATTAAGAAATTTGATGCGGACCTGAGAAAACACTTCACTATAGTCATTGACAATCCCAATGAAGTTTATACTGATGTGAATACTGTGTGGCAGACGTTCCAGCAGTATTTTACTACTGTCGGAAATCTGTTCAATTACAAACCAGTATATGAACAATATTATTACGATACGCTACTCGAGTTCAGGAAAGATCAAGTGATGTACATTGAAATCAGAAGTACATTGCCATCGTTGTATGACTTAGATGGTAACGTTTACGATTCTGTGGAGACAGCCAAGACTTACAAACGCATTACTGAAAAATTTGTGAGAGATTATCCAGATTTCTTTGGAGCGAAGCTGATTTATGCTCCTATGAAACTAGTAGATATAGCCACTCTGCAGGAATATATCAGAATCGCCTTGCAGATCAAAACTTTGATGCCAGATTTTCTGGCGGGTTTCGACTTAGTTGGCCAAGAGGACTTGGGAGTGCCATTGAGGGAGTTCATACACGAACTGGCGGAAGTTAGAGAACACCTCGACTTTTATTTACACGCTGGTGAAACAAACTGGTACGGTACTAGTTCTGATGAGAATTTATTCGACGCTATAGTTCTGGGCACCAAGCGGATTGGCCATGCGTTTGCTATCATCAAACATCCTCTACTGATGGAAGAAGTGAAGAAAAGACAAATAGCTCTGGAAGTTAATGTGGTATCGAATAAAGTTCTCAAGTTAGTTGAAGATCCTAGGAATCATCCATTAGCAGCTTACCTGAGTAATAATATGCCTGTTTTGCTATCTAGCGATAATCCAGGAGTCTGGGAGGCTTTGCCGATGTCCCACGATTTTTATGTGACATTTGTTGGAGTGGCTAGTCGACACGCAGACCTCAAATTGATAAAACAGTTGGCTTTAAATTCTCTGTATTATAGTTCATATCCTGATAAACACAACTTAGTGCATGAATTTGAAATTCGCTGGACGAAATTCATCGATGCAATTGTAAGAGGTAAATGGTAATTTTGAGTTTAATTTTTTTAGGTTAGATTTTTTTTTTGTAATCTGATTGTTTTTTTGATTATCATGTTGAATATTGCTAAAAGTTAATTTGATTCTTTGAGTATTTTATTTCTTATTAAAGAATCTACAGCACGGATTTATTGTTTTAATTAAGATTGTCCAAAATATAGTCAATTTAATACTTATTTTTAACATGTTTTTTTTTTTTAATATACATTTGCACGTTATTTTTTATGTGCTAAATAAAATACTTTTTAGGTACATTTTGGTAACTAATATGATAAAATTTGAAAAATTCTACATTGATAACAAAATAAACCTTCAAAGCTGATTATTAAAAAGAAGTCCGATATGGATTCTGACATCAAAATATTAGAGATGAACCGAATAGCCAAATACCGAATAATATTCGGTTAAGTTCGTACCGAACCGAATATACTACCGGATAATACGGTTCCCCTTCATTTTCCCATTCCATAGTTTTGCCGCGCAAACAACGTTGGTTTTCCGAATCAGGAAATGTGTATGAGGAGAAAAGAAGTAGGCTTTTGCCAGATAGAGCTGAAAGCTTGGTCTTCTTGCATCGTAATCTACTGCTGCTTCATTATAAATTTTAATCACAAATATTCTTGATTTATCTATGTTCATGAGTGCCATAGTTGGAAAAATAACAACACACACACACACACGCTATTAAAGTGTTTCGATTATATACCTATAACGTGTGACTACGGCTTTTCTTTTTGTTCTATTCTTGTTTTTCCAGTTACTTTGTTTATTTCAGCATCTTGAAAATCTTGTTTCATACTTTTTCAGCGTCTTTTTTTTGTCGTAGTCGGGTTTTAGTTTTTTTACTTTTTTTTATTTGAAAGATTTTGGTGTTAAATCACTGCTTTACTATTTATTTTGGTATGCACAAGTGAAGTCCTTTCAAATGATACCAACACGACGTATTTATCTTATTTTTTTTAACACAATACTTTTTGTTCACTAGAGGGCGCCACATTGAATTTTGAAGGTAATTTTTTTTGTAAGTACCAGTGAAGCCCTTTCAAATGATATGAAACACGGTGTATTTATCATTTTTTTTAAAACATGACTTTTTTGTCCGCTAGAGGGCGTCACTTTAAATTTGAGCAATATTTTGGAAATGTACAAGTGAAGCCCTTTCAAATGATACCAAACACGGCGTATTTATCTCCATTTTTATTTTTATTGCATTACTTTTTGTCCGCTAGAGGGCGCCATATCGATTTTTGTGATACGTCACGTAGCCTACGTTTAGCGGACAATTAAAACGGTTCTAACGACACCTCATACGTCGAGTTCCGATAAGTAGATTAGGAGCTATGAGGGAACAGATGAACATACTCACATACATACATAGCCTGTCAAAATCATAACCCTCCGTAGTCGGGTAAAAATCTGTTTGTAATATCAATTTTGTTTTTTTCTGAATGCATGTCTTATTATTAATGAGCATTCCGGCGAAGGTGAATTGGCAACCACTTGAGCATTACACGGAATTCGAAAACGTGATCATATTTGCGCAAACCAAATATGAATCTTATACAAAAATTTTGAAGCCGCTTAAGTTTATCCAGTTGTTCTTGAGTAAGGTCTAGATAGCTGGCATCAGCATAATCAAGGATGGGAAGATGAAGTGACTGTGCAAGGGCAATCTTGGTGGCAATCGGCAGAAAAGAAGCTGCAGAAACAAATAACTTACGGCTGACTTCTTGTAGAGCCTGGGCAGTCCAAGAAAAGTTCTTTTCAAATGAATATCCCCAAGTTCTTAACTTTATCATTAAAGTTAATTACGGAGTTGTCAAAAGGGACTTACATGCAGAGTTGTATGAATTATTGTTCCGAATAATTGAAAACACGATTGCAGTGCCATCTACCGAGTTCAATTGTATTTTCAAACCATCCAAGGACCCACTCAAATATACGCACTTTCATCCAAATCGGTCAAGCTTTTTAGACGGTGTAAGGTGACATACACACTTACAAAAGAATTATAATAATTGGTCAAGCCGTTTAGGAGGGAGATAGATGACAAACACACGTACAAAAGAATTATAATAATTGGTCAAACCGTTTAGGAGGGAGATAGATGACAAACACACGTACAAAAGAATTATAATAATTGGTCAAACCGTTTAGGAGGGAGATAGATGACAAACACACGTACAGAAGAATTATAATAATTGGTCAAGCCATTTAGGAGGGAGTTAGGTCACAAACACACGTACAGAAGAATTATAATACATATATAAAGATAAAGAATCTACACGTGCCTCAAACTGTTTCATAGTTTGAGTATTTACTAAATACTCGAAAATGTTAATCTTTTTGTTATCTTGTCTATCTCATAAGTTGAAGTGCATATGACTGTTAATAATTAACATTATATAATTATTTAATACTATCATAATCCTGTCGCCCTAGATCTTTTGTTCACCTTTTCGGCTAATTATCAAACTACTTTTGATGTAATTTGAATTACTCCAAAAATAATTCAACACTTTAATCACAATTATAAAGGTGATAAGCGATATTTTGTATGTATGTAGGTATATATCGTGGCCAAATCTTAGATATTGATCAATTCATGATATGACCAAGTAAAACTGACCAGATCGTTTTGAATGTTAAAGTTTGATGATATTTCAATCCTCGTTTGGCCTACTTTCTTTAGACCTTTTATTATCATAGAAATCTTACATCAATGATATGGCCAAACGAGGATTGCATAGCATAGCATATAGCATAGTCGGCCTTATAATGTTCCTACTGTTGGGACTCAGGCCTCCTCTCTAGGAGAGGGAATGGGCTGTAATTCACCACGCGGGCCCAGTGCGGGTTGGTGGATGTCACATGTCATCGAATTTTTGGTTCTTGGACATGCCGGTTTCCTCACGATGTTTTCCTTCACCGTTTTGAGAGCAGTGGTGATGAAATAAATTACACAAAGTAATGCGCCTGGCTGGGTTTGAACCCGCGACCTACAACTCGTAAGTCGGAGCCGTTACCACTGGGCCACCACTGCTCTTATTGGCATGTCATCAAATGTTAAAGTTTAGTTGGCCATTTCATGAAGTGATCAATTCTATGATCTGGCCACAACATATATATGTGTGATGGATGATGTGTGTGTATGTTTGTTACTCCTTCACGCTCACGGATTGATGAAATTTGACAAACCATGTCCTGGAATAAGACAAAGGATTCTTTTTATCCCGGGATAATTTTCTACTACTAAGCTGGGTATGGTCGATAGGGACGAAAGGTTCTGCACCCCTAGCCAAGTTGATAATCTGCAATCGTTAACGCTAGTCGAAAACTAATCAAATGTATGGCAATGACATCATCTCAACGTTAAATCACGTGGTCAGAACAAACGAATAGAAAATTGGTAGCAAAGTTCACATCGTTCAAAATGATAAAATGAATTGTTATCGTTTCTACAATGTTCAACGCTACATCCTTTGTTATTGTAGAACGAGCGGCCGACTCAGGCTCGTCAACATGGCTACTAACTTTTCGCTTTCTACAATTGCTGACACCGAGGCGTTACCGATTGGAGAACGGAATTCTACACGAAATGGTTGTAACTTGGCTAGGGGGACTGGAGTGGCGACCCCATAGGCACTGGAAGACGAATTGTTCCACGCGACGCAGGGAAGGCCTCCCACAAAGTGGACCGATGATCTGGTGAGAGTCGCGGGAATGCGATGGATGCGAGACGCACAGGACCGGTCGTTTTAGCGACACGAGGGGGAGACCTATGTCCAACAGTGGACGTCTTTCGACTGAAATGATGATGATGATGAAGCTGGATAGCCTCCGTAGCCACGTCAGCGATCCGTGTTTTGTTGTTTTGGAGCGTAATTATTATAGTGGTTCGAACACGATCCGATACTTTAACACCAAATATACTTTGGTCTTTTGGATGTTCACTTGTCCATCAGCTTATGCTTAAGTTACATCTATGTCACCGTATAGGAACTATGCAAGTAGTATCAGAGTTCTCTGCGCTATTAGAACATTATACAACAGTTCGAAATCAACTGCCCGAAACTATCGGAAGATACTCCCTTTTTCATCTCACTTATCACCCTGTTACCACCCGCATAATAAGCATAAGCATACAATATTTATCACAGTTTTCTATAATAAGTTTAATTACTTTTATCACCGCATTATCGGTTTCGTATTTCTAACACGTTCTAGATTTTGACATAATGATTATTATAATTCAGATAGATAGATAGGTATAGATTATAGACGTAAGCGAAACTATCGGATAGATATTCGAAATAAACGAGATAACAGCGGAGAATAAAAATAAATGTAATCATATCTAAGGGCCTATTACACTACGCGATATTCAGCACACGATATTCAGACTGTCTTATTTTTTGTTCCGAGTAAGACCGGTCTAACCCTTATTACACTACGCGACATCGACTAAGACTGTCTGAATATCGAGTAGTGTAATAGGCCCTTTATCGCTTTCGGGGTCTTCAGGGACGGGGCCCTTGGGGATCGGGTCCTCAGGGAATAACCCGTCTAAATGACGGTTCGCGGGGTTCTTTGGACCGGGACCGCGGTCCCAACTTACACCTATATTTTTTTTTTGCATAGTATTTTGGGACCACAAACAAAATATATACATTTTTTTTGGTAACTGTACTTTAATGTCTTTTTCTTTGTGGTCCAAAATTACTACAAAAAAAATATATAGGTAGAAGTTGGGACCGCGGTCCCGGTCCAAAAATTCCCCCACGACGAAAATGACAGGGTTTTTTTTTGCCCGGTCAAACAAATGACAGTCTAGATTAGATATAAAATTAAAATCATGCTATTTGCATTTTACTCTTTTAATTTAAAAAATCTAATATCCGTAACCGAAAATAGACGAAAATAGCGGACAATCCGAAATTATTTTATATCCATACGAGACAGACAATGGACACACAGACAGAGAGATGTCACAAAGATGTGAACATAGAGAAGCATAAGCTATTTCTTATTCTGTGGCATAAGTTAACTGGAATGCACCGCTCTTCATTTTGAAATATTCATATATACCTATTAATTAATAAGTGGATATTAATTAGATGCATATTACAACGGAACAGATAAACATATTACCAACATTGATTTCACATTTCGAAAACTATACCAGAATGAGTTTACAGAAAGGTCGTTGCATTTCGTATGAACGATTTCTAAGGATGTTGACATCAGCTGTGCACATCTAGCTTATTAATAAATTTGCATACTAAAATATAAGCTGTTTACGAATACTTTGTTATTTAAAATACGTTGCCCCATACTAAGAATTACTCCAGTATCGTGGGTGGGTTCACAAACATGTTTCACATATATATGACATCCAGACCTGGAACAAATATCTGTAGACCAAAACGTCTTACAATAGCTGCCCCCCTACCCAAGTTACGATCGATTCGTTTGCGTGGAACGCCTCGAGTAGCCCACGCCTCCGATTCCTTTGTTCTGACCACGTGACTGAGCGTTGAGATGACGTCAGAACAAGGGAATCGGAGGCGTGGCCTACTCGAGGCGTTCGACGGAATCGAAACGATCGTCACTTGGCTAGGGGGGCTGTAACTGAAGGCAAATACAAAAACAATTGCAAAATTCACCCAGACTTTTAATACTAATTAAAAACAATCTAAGGAAATATGGCTACGAAAAACTCTTGTGCCTAAAAAATCAGCGGCAATACCATGCTATATGGGTAATGCATATATACTCCATTCAAGGTAAAAGCCACGCGAAGTGCCAACAAGGCGTTTAGGCAGATCTTTAAATACTTAGTTTGTAAGCACTCAGACGCCGAGATTCTTCGCAGCCGCAGCAACAGCTAGGAATATGGAACAGCTAAAGAGTATCGTATTGACACAAATAGCGTCCTAAAAGTCTTTTGTGTTTTAGTGTATATTTAACAATAACTGTGTGAAAGTAACTTATTTAGTCCCGAGAAGGAGTTTGGCGTCCGAGCGGAGCGTAGCGAGGTCTCCAATAGTTCGAGAGACAAAATAAGGCTTTAACCCGAGGTAAACACTGTATTTTTCATTACGAATACCTACAAGGAAAGTAAAATAAATAAAAACTTGAGTCGTCGTATGATTTTAGGTTAGGTATATTTCTTTTGATTTAGGCGGTCAAAGGTTTTCCACTACTCCTTTAGCCTCTTCTCATAAGAATCAGGCGTTAAATCCATATTTGAATCTGATGAACTTATCGTGTTAATACAAATCTCCTCAGAGATTTAGTAAAGTATAAACAAAACTCACATCTCGGAAAGACAAATGAAGATCGGATCGCCGCTTTGCCGGTTACTTATTTTGTTTTTTTTTCTGTTTCCAGTCGGCTATTCAGCCATTATTTTTCGTTTTCATCATTGAAAAAATGGTAAATATTTTTTTACACCACCTGCTCGATAATGCCCTTTTATACGTCATACAACCATCACTTAAAGCAAGCCATTATGACCCTAGGGAGATAATGCAGTATGGGCGATCCCTAGGGAATAATGAGATTTGAATTTGGAACGTGAAAAACCGTCAGCATTATGTGAATTAAAATGTAGTGCATCAAACAAGTTTATTCAAATTTCAAACTGGCCACTAACAAAAAAAAACAGAATAAAACGAGTTTCTAAAAAAAAGTAATGAACAAGCAGGAGCGTTATAGAAAATTTAAACTATAGAATCTTTGAGTAGTGAATTTTGTTTGTTTCAAATCTCAAAACATTTTGAATGATAGTTAAGATTAACTCGTATAATACTTATATTTCTCTATTATATGACTTGTTTTACTAAATTGTCTTTTAATTATCTCACAGATGGTGTAAAAAGTAGAGTATCCAACACGGGGATAAAGCTGTCTTTGTCTTGGGCGGCTTGAACTCCTCACTTCACTCAGGTTTCTTTTTTAACTCCCTCGCAGTACTCGGGAGTTAATTGTATAAATCCCTCACTGACGTTCGGGATTAAAATTAGCAACCTTCGTTTCGTTCAGAATTCAAGATACCGCCCGCGACTTAAAGACACTGCTTTATGCCCTAGTCACATAATCTACTATTCCCAAATCTATGTTATTTTAAAGCAATAGGTTAAAGAAAATTATAATAAAGTCATTAAAAAAAATCTTTAATTAATACTTATCTTTATGTTATTTTAATTATACATGGCGCTGTAAATGAGTGACTGTATAGAAAATAGGGACATGGTTCAATAGAAATGTGAAAATAGAACTAGTTTTTTTTAACAATTTGACAGCTGTCAGTTGAAAGCGATTCTCCCTAGGGATGAAAAGTATTACTTTCAACCCGCTCTTCAGGCAACTTCAGACCTACTTTCCGAGTACGAGTATTGAAAAATATTTTAATATAACTCTGCATAAATGAAAAGAAAAGTCTGCTAATCTAAAATATACATTGCTTATATTTTCACAGGAACCATAAAAAATTGCAGTCTCCTCGGACGTCATAATATCCTTCTAGACCACAGACAATATAAAAGCACAACATCTTAAAAATGCATTATTCAACCAAAAAGCAAATTAACATTTATTAATATTAATAGAACCATCCAATAAACAGTAGTTAGCCAATCAGCATAGGTATTATGAAATTAATCGGCAATGTCTTAAGAAACATATCATTTAATATACGCAATCGATGAGAGAGACGGAGAAATCTATACTTTCTACCATTATAACGTAAAAGTATTAAATGCTAAGTTTTTGAAATATTTTCTTAACTTCCAACAAAAATAAAGTGTAATACACCTTAGGCTCTAGACAGACGAACCGCATTTCAACTGCAATCCAACCGCAAATTGCAGTTTGAATGCAGTTGACACGACTGCAATAGAACTGCAAACCAAACGTGCAGTCCGATTGCAGTTCAATTGCAGTCGGCGTGCAATCGTGTGAACTGCACACCGACTGCAAGCGAACTGCACGGTTGGTTTTCAGTTCTATTGCAGTCGTGTCAACTGCATTACAACTGCACTACTACAGATTCTATGCGCGGGGGGGGGGCGGAGCGTTAAAGTAGTGCGGGCGGGTGGGTATATCTGCAATTTGCGGTTGGATTGCAGTTGAAATGCGGTCCGTCTGTCTAGAGCCTTAGAATGTGTCCACATCTGGCGAATGCAACGCAAGCGAGTTGCGTACGTGCATTTCAAGTTCGTGCACCTACAGCGGACAAACCCAATAATGTTCCCCTCTGTAGGAGAGGGAATGGACCGCAATAATGAAGGTTGGTGGATGTCAAATATCTTCGAATTTTTGGTTCTAGAACATACCGGATTCCTTGCTCTGGTTTTGTTCTCTTTCACGAGTAAATAAAGCAAAACGTCTGTCCGATTTTGAACCCCTCTATACTGTATGCAGTGATGAAACTAAATTTATGTACCTTCGGCTTTCACATCCTACCTGTGCAAAAAAACTTGAAAGCATTTAAACAAAAAAAAACTTGTTTCAATTTAACGGTTGTCAACAGTATTAAAACAGATGATTTATAGAACGATTATACTTTTGTTTATCCTGAATAACTATTAAACACGTTTAACCATCGAATAAGTCATAATTTTAACTTGAGCTTCAGTACTAAATCAATAACTTAAAGATCAATATTTATCTCATAATTCTAATTTACAGTGCATTCAATCATGATAATAATATGTTATTTATTACTTTATTTTCTTTCTAAAATGGTGAGCCTGTTTTTTATCACTCAAATATTATAAATGTGAATTTTAGTATGCATGTTTGTTACACCTTCACGGTCAAACAGCTGACCGAATTCTGATGAAATTTCGCATACGGGTAGAACTTTTTTTTATTATGGATACGCTCGCGTTTGACCACTATCTCACCTGATGGTAAGATAGTGGTCCTAGGCTTCGACCCTGCTAGGCCCCTACGGTTTGCTGACATCTCCTTGAGGCGCGCGTGGAAAAGTACGTGCCGTTGACGCCTTGGGCTCGGTCTGGATGGTTACCGGACGGTCGGCAGGCTTGCGGACGGCGAGCAATGGGTAGCTCGCCGTCCGCAAGCCTGCGCCTACGGTGGCCGGAATACGGGATCGGGAACCCGGCGGCTGGGACGTGAACGCCGCTCCCTCGCGCGTGCACGTGCGAACGCCATACATGATGATGGAACGGACTTGGCGGAATTAAATTAAACATGTCCTGGAATAAATTTATTTTTGTGGGAGTCAGTTCTCTTGGGATATGATTTCACTTTCACACAGGCGAAGTCGCTGGCAAAAGCTAGTTTAAATATAAAGTCAACTACACCGTAAATAGAAATACATAGGTATATATATAATTCGGACTTATTATAGAACTAATCAAGATTATCGTTTGATAAATGAAATTAATGAAGAACGATATGAAATCACGGAGAAATATCATATAATTAATAATAATAATAATAAATCCGCAGGGCAGCTTTGTGGCGAACTGTTGGGCATTAGCGTCCCCACAGATCCGATCTCCCAGGAGAAATCTTGTTCTTCATCTGCGGCTTGCCTTTATTGGCCGGCCGTAGTGAACACTGACGAGGAACAGAGCTTGCACCTCTCTCTTGCCTTTATTGGCTGGTTTGAGTGGAGATTCGCAAGATCAAACGTGCTCGGGAAAAGGATGTATAATCCGGATCTTGACCGTACTTCCGGGATTGTCCTGATAGCCGTGGTATACCTCTCGACTCCTCAAGCACTTCAGAATATGTTGGCCTCTTGTTGCTACGTCACTTCGTGCTAGCGACCGTTTTTTGGGGCCCATTTATTGGGTGTGCAAGTCACCCTCTGCCTTTTTATCGATGGAAATTAATAACATTGTTCAGGCAGGGGCTATAATCCCTGGTAACCAGCAGTCCACTTAAGACTCCAAAAACCATAGCTCTATATCCTTAGTTTTCCGTATGTCGCAATAGTTTTACACCAACGGGGGGTTGCTCTTGGATGCACTAACATAGCGCGTACAGGGATGATCCGGTGATCCGGTGTTGGTACCACGTTTCATTAAAAGCGTCTAAGAGGGCCTCTGCGAGTTGGTTTCGGCGCTTCGTACGCCTTCCAAAGATCCAGGACCTCAGGGTCCTGAGATAAATAAATATATAAAAATAATAATAAAGAACAATGGCAGGTCTCCATACTAAGAATTGTCTGGGATCAAATTGAAGCGTCCCGTAATAAAAAATATGTTAAAAGATTTGGCGTTAGCTCCAGAATCTATAAATGAAACTATTTTTGTTTGGGAAAGCCGGAAAAAAAAGAATTCGGTGTTTGAATTTTTAGGTTATGAATGAACGTCAAACAGCAATTATCATAAAACATCGCAGATGGAAAAATGATAAAGAGAAATGCATAATGTGGTGTGGTCTAAGTGAGGATAAGAGTATTTACGGATAAAATGAGAAAAACCCAAATAAATCCTTAACATCGTTGTCTAAGAGTACCTACCTAGTATTTAATTGTATGTTTATGAAAGCTGGGCGCGTATTTTAAGAAAAAATGTACTTGCCCCGTAAACACTAAAACTGAGGGTTATAATACCTAATGTTAGGACAAATAAAAAACATTTTGTTAAACATACTTATTTTATTCCTCGTCCTCATCTCGTATTATTATCTCATCAAGAAAACCTGCTGGTGCTGAGATATGTTCTTGATGTCTGGCCTATCCTAAATACAACACTAAGGTCATAGTGTGTGCGCAGCAGCCTACAGTGCGCCGGCCAACTAAACAACTACAGCAATATTCAACTATGCCGGTTCTGCCAGGAATATTATTTTCAATTAAAATGTACACATAGTATTGTTTCCGTGATATGTGTCGGGACTTTATTTTCCCTCTTATAAGGGTCTTTTGTCCACTACCTCCTCTAAGGTTATAATCATTTTGATTTATGATTTCGCCCCTATTCACCTCTATTCTGTATCCGCCTTGGAAATGTACATGTTCGCCGTAATAAGACCGAGCTTGTCTTATTTGGTACGTCCCCAAGGCAAACAGAATTAAATCCCTATATTCCAATGTTAGAAAACATGAAATATTATTTTGGTCAGCACATATATTTTCAAACTGGGCTGATCGTCTATTCATATTAAGAGCCTCTACCATGTTTGCCAGATTATTTTCTAACTCCATTCTTTTTCGAATTATTTCCAATATTTCTGAGGAATAAATATTGTTCTCAAAACGAACACCAAATCTGTTCAACAATGCTGCAGCTATTTGAAAATTCTGCATCATATGTGGTAGAGACCGATGAAAATATTCTTGTCTTAACAGTTTAAAATCTCTTTTAAAATGACCATTGACGGCCTCTACCACCCACCTGCAAATTGTTACGCAGCGGCTTCTATTTGCTTGAGCAGTTGTTAATTGATGCTCGTTTTCTAATAATGATTCTGGCATACATGTTCTATAGCCACATGCCTGTAACTGATTTATACTATCCCTAAAACCTCTATCTAAGATAAACACATCATCACGTTGAAAATACTCCCTTAAAGCAGAACCATCACAAAACAAATTATTCATGATATTAGCATCCGAAGTCGTTGCTTTGTAAGGGCCATAACAATCAAGAATATATCCATCACAAGCGACAATCATAAAAGGTTTTAAAAGATTTATATATTTATGGAGCGAGTATGTTTGTTTCTGGAATGAGTAATTCGAGCTTTTTTGCACATAAATATAGGTTCCATCACATATGACAATACTGTTTGTTCCATTTCCATAAAGTCCATTTGGTATGATTAAAGTATGTTGGAGTAATTCTTCCCTGGGTAAATGATTAATCTCAAGATTCCTTGGGACAAAATCTTGGAGAAGTATCTCCCTTATTTTGTTCATTAAAACTTCTAACGTTTTACGGGGAACATTTACCAAAGTCGCGATTCTTTCATCAGAATCCCCTGTTCGGAGTTTTAGTAAAAATACTAAAAGACCTAATGTGCCTCTATGAATATCTCTTATTCGAGGTACTTCATCAAGTAATAATTTAAAGTTATGTTTTGAATGTCCTATCCAGTACTCAAATATTCTGTCATCCATTTCTTCTATGTTTTCGAAATCAATTGATGGATTGAAAGCATTTACAAATGAAAAAACATGCTGTATCTGCTGAACAGTAAATGTTGTGTAACTGTTTTGGGAGTCAAATAATGTATCCCACATATTGGCCATCAATTGGTCATTACAAATACGGGCTTCCTTAGGCAGATAATATTTGTAATCACTTAGGATTATTGCTCTTAATTTATCTGAAATACTATGCAATGTAGTGCTTTCACAGTTTGGAAATACACAGTGATGATTAGTGTTGGCTGCTCTTCTGTAATCGGGTAATGTTACTTCATCGATTGAGTGTGTTGCTTGTTCTGACTGTGACACCTGGAGCTCCTCCAACACTTGGGGCCCCTCGTGCGGTGGTGATGCACTCAACTGAGATCTTGTAGCATCACCAGTAGACATGCGACGAGCTTCTCTTTGTACCCGAACCCAGCAAGTATGGCATACAACATCATGCTGTGAAATCTGAAAAAAATATATAATTCTTTTTAATCATCAATATGCTTGAAATCTATTGTTTTATTTTATATATAAAAAAAAATCTAGAAATTGACGAGTTATACTATACCATTATATTCTAAACAAATTAATTTGATCAACTTCTAAAAAATAACTTTATAATCATTCATACCTCTCGTGGTGCTACTCTGCTTTCTATAATAGCAATCATGGATTGTTGCAGTTGAGATGGATTGCTTCTTAATATTTTATCACTCCGTCTTCTTAAAGTTGATAATCCACATAAAAGACACACATTAGTGTGGCCTTGGTGACTTGATCCAGCTTGTTGATCTGTATTGCCAGAAACATCTTGCTGCAAATTCTCATTTACTGCAAACATTGCTAGATCTCTACATGCTTCACAAACAACGTCTTCTTGTAAAACCTGTCAAAAATATGAATTGTATTTTAGATACTGTCTCTGCCTATCCAGATCTTCTTAGGTAACTTCCAATATAGAAATGATAGGTACTTACAACTCGTGGGCATACCCAGCTGCAAAGTAAGCCAGCAACTCTCGGGTCAAGTGCTAAGACTTGATATCGGCGCAGGGTGTTCACGCATAAATTGCAGTTTACACATAAAATGCGCGTACGACGATGACCTCTATCGTAATCTGCCATTATGATTGTTCCGGGTTTACAACAAAAATCCAATTCACTTTGCACAATCGAAGCACAGTAAGATTAACTTAAGGTCACGCAAAAGCAATATCGGAGTCCTAAGGGCACGCACTAGTCACACAGGGCAGTATCAATCAGTCCGTAAACAGTCCAGGTCGGGTAAAAATAAATAGAAATCCAAATAAAAACACAAAACACAACCGAAATGAAAAACACGGAAGAATTCTGTAGCGTCTTGACAGACAACCACAGACAACATGTTACTGTCAAAGACAAAAGTAGTGCTGCACGTTTCGATTCGGTTTTCTTATAAATCGATACAACATTGAAACATATATTTTGATCCATTATTAATTGGATTTAAAAGTAGAAGCATTTTTCAAAGATATCAGTTGATTAAAGACGAAAGAATAGAGCATATCAATAATCAAAACAAAACCAACTCTACATGAGTCGATCGATCAGTCGATTATATCATTCGTTTATATAATTAAACGATCGATATAATCGACTGCTCGATAAATTGCATTCATACTATTTTTACTCACACCACTATTTTAATGGTAACATTTCGAATGTACTTAATTCGAACATCATTTGATAAGCTTTTAAAAACATAAAATAACTCCGGCTTTTACGAGAATGAGTAAATAATTGAAAAATCGTAGAAAATTAATTAAATTTGATTCATATATATGAAATCTATGTACGCCAAAAAAAAGTCCAGACAAAATTCTGCCATTGTTCTTTATTGAACCATTGGTATCACGTTCCATGAAAAGTTTGTAAGAGGTCTCTGCACGTTGGCTTCGGCTTCTCGTGTACTTCTCGTGTACAGGATCCCAGGGTCGGCCCTGAGCTAAATAAATACATAATAATTATTTTTTTCTTTTTAACCATCGTTAGATTTTTTGTCATTTATTTGTAATTAAAATCTGTAACTATTAGCTATGTACTATACGGTGGTCTCCATAGAAATAATGGTCTCCTAATTAGGCAGAGTCCGTATCGTGGAGACCAGAGTTGAGATTTACTTTAGTTATATATATACACACTGCAGTTAATGTTAGATAAAGAATAAATTGAAAATTCACTTCTTCCGACCGAATTTTCATTTTCCAATGTAAACAACGAATTATGTTATCCTTATATATTTCTAAATAAGGCATGGTTAAGCGCAGTGGTTGAGCGTTTAGCTGCTGCGCTGCGCATCGCGGTTTCGATTCCCACCCGGAACAAATATTTGTATGTCCTACAGATTCCGGGTCTGGCTGTTTGTGAATGTGAGTTTACATGTTTGTGAATGAATCCAACACTAAAAATAAGATTTTTTAAATGCACGATTTCCATAAAATAGGCCATGAAAGTAAACATCTTTAAAATTATAAATATTTTGTGAAAACGTTTCTATAAATAAAATATTTTAACATGTGCTTATTATCTATCTGAATCTTTTTATAACAACACCAATTAAAAGACCAATATCCACAGCTCAATTAAAAATAAATTAAACAATTTGAACGAACGATTAGCCTCCTTATTATACCTTCCTTCAAATAAGTCTTATATAAAATAAAAATGGCCGCCTAGATGCCTGGAGCACCCACGCGTATATAATCAGCTAGCAATTAGAACAAAGTGGTTAGTAAATATTAAAGAGAGATCGTTGTGGAACGACTTCTGTTTTATTTGGACTAGTTTTCATATATATATTGTGTTACATTATAATACTAACTGATGCCCGCGACTTTGTTCACGTCAGACTCGTAAAACAGTACATTGCCACAATGAAGTATAAATTACTCCTTATTATATCAGCTATCTACCAGTGAACATCCTATCAAAATCAGCCCAGCTGTTTCGGAGATTAGCCGGAACAAACAGACGGATAGACAGACCAAAATTAAAAAAAATGAATTTTTGTTTTAAGTATCGAATATAGGTATTAAGATAATGCATTTAATTGAATGTGATCTCTCTCTGTCAATCAAAGGGTTGTTGGGAGAAAACTCATTGTTGAGTTAAACTCGCCTTTGGACATGAATTATCAAATCACCACAGGTATCACAGGTTATATGTATAATTAAGAATAAAAAATAAAAAAATCTAATTCAAATTTATAAAAAAAAGTTAAGAAAATTGGTTATATTATTAAGTTCAATTATTTATTTACATTTTTTTTTTAAATATATTATAAAACAAACATTATATATATGTAAAACAAACACTTTTAAATTATGCACATAAATGTATAGATATATGTAGATATGTATAATTAACAGATAAAAATTGTCAGTAACTTTTTTAGAGGTGGCCGAGTGGTAACGGGTCCTGACTTACGAATCGGTCATGGGTTGAAACCCAGGCTGGCGTTTTATTTACTTTGCGTAATTTATTTCATCACCACTGCTCTCAAAACGGTGAGGGAAAACATTACGTTTACAACCAAGGAGTGGAATTCCTTGCCGGAGTCTGTGTTTCCTGATAGCTACAACTTAGGGGTCTTTAAGTCAAGAGTGAATAGGCTACTTCTAGGCAAGCGTGCTCCATCGTCAATAAAAAAAGCCCAACAAATACCCAACAAATTCGAATTCACGTGACATCCATCAACCCGCACTGAACCCGCGTAATGGATCCGGTCCATTCCCACTCCTAGTGAGGAGGTCTTCGTCCCAACAGTGGGAACACTATATTTTCGCTTTTCTATATTTTTGTTTGGATGTGAAATCAACTAATATCTTCTCCCGCTGTTTGATGAAGGCTATTCTTATATTTGACTGGCCTGTTAGTCTAGTCGTTAGTGGCCCTAACGGCTATGCCGGAGATCGTGGGTTCGATTCCCACCCAAGACAAATGTTTGTGTGATGAGCACGATCATTTGTTCTGTGTCTGGGTGTAATTTATCTATAATATTTATCTATAGTATTTAGATATATATAAGTATGTTTATCAGTTGTCTAGTACTCATAGCACAAGCTCTGCTTAGTTTGGGACTAGATGGCGTTGTGTGATGGTTGTGGAATATTATTCTTTACAGCAGAACTAGCTGTGGTTATTACAACTAATAATTATCTAAGTTATCACCAGAATAAGTACATAACAGGAAAACCGACCGAATAACTTCTTACTTGAGCAACAGTTGAAATAAAAAAAAACAGTAACAGATGAATATGTTCGTCATTTTGACGAGAAAGTTCCAAACTTTTATTCTAATGTTTTTTTTCCTTTTTCTTGGTGGGAAACCATCAAATAACTTCTACTGCTCTGGGTGGAGCGAGAGGGATTGATAGACTTTTACTGGCTAAAACCCACCCGTGTTTCTTCTTTTGCTCTTTGCGTTCTAAGGTCGCGATGACTTTTTCGAACATTTCTGCAGTTTTTTTTTTTTTTTTTTTATATTCCACAACTATCACACAACGCCGTCTAGTCCCAAGCTAAGCAGAGCTTGTGTTATGGGTACTAGACAACTGATAAACATACTTATATATTTCTAAATACATACTTAAATAGATAAATTACACCCAGACACAGAACAAATGATCGTGCTCATCACACAAACATTTATAATAATAATAATAATATTCCACAACCATCACACAACACCGTCTAGTCCCAAGCTAAGCAGAGCTTGTGTTATGGGTACTAGACAACTGATAAACATACTTATATATTTCTAAATACATACTTAAATAGATAAATTACACCCAGACACAGAACAAATGATCGTGCTCATCACACAAACATTTGTCCTGGGTGGGAATCGAACCCACGACCTCCGGCATAGCAGTCAGGGCCACTAACCACTAGACCAACAGGCCAGTCAAAATATTAAAATATTATAGCACACATCTACTATGGCGCCACATAAGAACTAAAAGAATACAAAACCCTGCATCGCGCAATTAGAGTTCTCTGCGCGAATTGAACATATATATATACAGACATATATAAACACAGACACTGGCAGGGAATCCCACTCCTTAGCTTAGTGCCCGTTAAACTGGCATGGTCATCCTCCTTTGAAATCTTCACTTTAGAACTTGAGACTTCATCTTTATGAATGAGCGACTTCTTGGCAATTCGAAAGTTCCTATATCTAAATGGTTTAATTGAAATAAATACTGAGTTTGCACTGTATAAGGCTGATATAAAAAGGAATCAAGACAGTAAAAACTCTCAACGCTACATGAGGACATTACTCCGATCAATAAGAAAAACCGGGCAAGTGCGAGATGGACTCGCGCACTAAGGGTTCCCTACAAACTTGCCTATAAAAACAGTTCAATTCCCGAATTGAGTTACGAAGATTAATCCGAGTCGCAAAAAAGTTTTTTTTTATGAAGTAACTACAAATTTAGTTACAATAACCCCGTAGCACCGGAGCCGTGACAGAAACAATGCTTGCTGCATGTTGCATGCCTGCTTGCTTACTGCATGACTGCTTGCATACTGCATGCCTGCTTTCATACTGCATGCTTGCTTGCATGCTTCATACCTGCTGCAAGTTGCATGCCTGCTTCCAAGCTGAATGCCTGCTTGCATACTGCATGCCTGCTTGCATACTGCATGTCTGCTTGCATGCTGCATGTCTGCTTGCATGCTACATGCCTGCTTGCATGCAGCATGCTTAAAGCAAGCATACCAACTAAAACCACTTTTGTTCATAATCAACTATATTATTAAGTGCAATTACATTTAAATAATTAATAAAACAAAATATTAGGAACTAATCGTAAAATAGCTCCTGTTGTGGTGAAATGAAAATATGGTAATTAAAACAATGGTAAAATAATAATGAATGTTCTGAAACACAATACTTCGAACAAATGTTATACGGCTAAGTGTAACATCGGTGAAAAGTTTTTCGACCAAATGAAACGTCGGAGGAACGAATAAAATCGAATTGATAATAGAACTGATACAGTGTTAGACATGACTTCGATGAAATAAAAAAAAACGAAACGAAAATAGTTGAAAAGTTTTAGATGAAATGAAATTCGGTTAAATATTTTTCTAACTTATATTAATAGATACCTAGGTAACCGCTAAACAGTGTCTTGTAGTTAAGACCTTTATATCACCAGTTTCCGAAGTGGTTAGTCCAACCAAAAGCCAAATCTGAGGCCCTACCAGAAGCTCTTACCGCGATCCATTTAACGACCTGAACTGATCTGTTAAATAAAAGAATGGAATTATCCGTGAGTTCCGAATTGCGTCAAAAGCGATAATATCGCGAAACCGACCAACGCGCAACGTCACAATTATTGCTCAATAGCCCTTATATTTTGTGACTATTAAATTTGGTCGGATTCGCGATATAATCATTTTTATCGCAATTCGGAACACAGGGTACAATGCGTTCCAAATAAGAATAGGATCGATTGCCATGTTGTGACGTCACGTCATACTGTTAAATCGCAAGAAATTGGCCAAAATTGAAGAACTCAGAGATGAGCAAAATTGACGAACTGAATTCTGATTAAACTATTTTCGTTCACAGTTCGTAAATAAATTAAATTTTAAAAATTTCTTGTTTTGCTCACCATAATAATTATTCGATTTGACAGTATGTCGTGACGTCACTACCTGGCAATCGATCCTATTCTTATTTGGAACGCATTGTATATAGAGTGTATAGCTCTATAGGTACTACCTCTTTCTCACACGCTTGACATAAAATGTCATGAACAAATAAAGTTGTTGAAACTTCAACGGTCCGGACTAAGCGTTTCGCTTCGTCGTTTATACCGCGTACATCGAAGGACTGGAACAATTTGCCTGCTGCGATCTTCCCGTCCAACTATAATTTAGGTGTCTTCAAGGCTAGAGTGAATAGGCTCTTGATAAACTAGTGCGCCTCACCATCAATGATTGCATCACTGCTTACCATCAGGTGGGATCGCAGTCAAGCGCTGGTTTATATCAATGAAAAAAAAAAAAAAAGAAAAGTTAGTATTTCTAATATCCGTTATCTAAACTTAAGTAATCTAACGCTGTGCCTCCATCAACACTGCACTGGCCACCAGGGGCACTCTCTATCTTCCACTTTCATTCTCTTCATGGACAATGAATTAAAGCATACGGTACTGTAATAAATATTTATCAGCGGCAAAATGACTACCTACAAATTGACATGTATGGTCTAAGCCCAAATTATTTTCAACCTTAAATCCGCAGAGATAAGGTAGAAAGTCGTCAGTAAAGTGATGATTATTTAGGTACTCTGGTAAATCACGGAGTCTTGAGGTTCGCAACTTTTACTTAACGAAAACTTTCGAGTTATATACCAATGGCCATGTGTTAGAAAATTGTTGTTGAACAAAACAGTTAACAAAACATTTAAAAGCTACGTTATTAGTTAAATTATTATGAGTTAATGAACAATGAATTTTTGTTTCCTATTTACTTAAGTAGTCATTTTATTTTTAAGTGCGAGTGTGTACATTTTTATATTTCCTGAAAACCTGTAATTAACTGTAATTTAATTATACTTTCCTTGACTTCATTATCAGATCAACTGACGGAAAAGTTCTAATAATAAACAATACTCCTTCAAGAACCACCAATCAATGGGCAATTTTTTTATTTTTATAATATAAATCTTTGAAAAAATTGTCATCTGTATAAAAAATCTACACTGTAATTTATTAAAAGTAAACTTACCATAATAAAGTCCAAAATAATCACCTCAATAATCCAAATTGTTTATAACAAATTCAAAACTTTTATCAAAATAATGAGAGTACACTACACATCACCGATTATAAAAAGTTTAATTTACGCGCGCAAGAACCGTAGACGTTTTTTTTTTTCGATGCGTGGTAGCGCGTCTGCGTGCGGCTTTCGTGCCGGCCAGTGGTCAACTGCCTTCGAGATCGTTTCGACATATGCGCATGCGCATCCACGATTCGCATCTCAAAACAAGTGAAATTTGCTGTTTATTAATTTTTTTTTTTCAGTTATTGAGCATCTCGTGTATCAAGGGTTTTCTTGGGGAAGTTAGAAAAACTGAAAGTAATTTTGTTTTCGTGATAAAGTAGCCAGTATGATGTCGGAAAATCTTTAGAATTGAAAACTTTTTTTTTATGTTAGTACTACATAGTTTATTTTTCTTGAATGCCCTTTGCTTTTCCAAACAACACTTCTTTAACAGCCTTAAATTAAAAAAAAAAAACCTACCAAACTCGTCAGGTGCCTTACCAAAAACTTTCACTTGACTATTTTGTCAATATTATTCATAATTACGGCCACAAAAAAAACTTTCTTTGATGATGTCTACTGACGTAATGAGCCATCGGTAATAGAGAGAAAACTTCTATAAAATAAAATTATGACATTAGACCAAGCATCAGGGCGGCTATCTCGAAAAGTAATCGATAATAATTAATTGATATGACAACGGAGTTATGGATACGCTTCGGATAAACTAGAAAGCCGGTTGGAGAGGTCAGTGTATCTCCTGAGACCATGAAAGTGCCTGTGAGGGGCCCAAGCATTGAGTGTAGTGAACCATAAGTTATAGAATCTATATTACTTGCTATGCTTATGTTATGCTGGCCTGGGAAAATGGAGCGGGTTGTTTATGGTCACAAGCGAACTGTGGCCTTTTTTATGAGGTGGGAAATCATCAAATACTTTCTTCCACTCTAGTCGGAGGGTACGTCAGAAATTTACAGACTGAAACACACCTGTGTTTCTTCAGTTGTTGCTTTACGTTCCAGGGTCCCGGTAACTTCGAACTTTCGAATATTTCTGCTGTCCTAGCAGGCATCGGGACCGGGACCACGGTCCCAACTTCCACCTATAATTATTTTTTTAGTATTTCTGGACCACAAATAAAATAAATACAGTTTTTTTGGTAACTGTACTTTTCCACTTAATATTCCAAAAACCATAGCCTTACAGTCTTTGTTTTCCATATATCACAATAGTTTTTCACCAACCGGGGGTTATCCTTGGATGCACTAGCATAGCGCGTACAGGGATAATCGTCGGTTGGTATCACATTTAATTAAAAGTAACTAAAGGGCCTCTGCGAGTTGGTTTCGGCTCCTCGTATGCCTTCCAAAGGTCCGAGATCTCAGGGTTCCGAGATAATCATACTGATACATAAAATAATAATCATTTAATTCAGGAAATTATTCCCATATAAATTACAAATTACATACAAATATAGATAACGTACAGAAATAAAATTAAAATTACATCACTCAATAATACATTAAAAAAAAACGTTGCCAAACATTAATGCCTGTATCTATGTGGTCCCCAAAATATTACTCAAAAAAAAAATATTGTTAGAAGCTGGGACCGCGGTCCCGGTCCAAAGAGCCCCACGACCCCAGGCATCGAGGCTCGCGTGGAACACAAGACGCCGTAAAAGGCTGGCAGGGGCAGGCCCGTTTCTCACCGGACGGCAAGCTATATATTGCTCGTCATTAACGTAATATGTCCTTAGGTTTTTAACGTACACGATTGCGTTAACCACTTAAATAGTACGACAATAAACGCTAACTCTTACTCATAAACGTCTCTGCGGCGTTAAATTAATATAATAATAGCTTTTATTAATAATCGAGTCAAGGTAGTCTTGTGTCTAAATTAATACAACATGTTTGTGCCTACACATAAATAAATAAAATTTCTATGTAGTGTATTGTCACTGTCAATTTTCTTAATATTCGTTCATTGACTGTCTTGCTTTTCTGCATAGGCTCCCCCAAGAGATTTCCAGTGTTTTTTTTGTCACAACTTTCACACAACGCCATCTAATCTCAAAATAAGCAGAGCTACAATTGACTCTTACATGTTATAGATAAATTACACCCAGACACAAAACAAATGATCGTGCTCCTTACACAAACATTTGTCCTGGGTGGGAATCGAACACACAACCTCCGGCAAAGCAGTTATAGCCACTGACCACTAGACCAACGCAATCGGTCTTATTTATTCTATTTTTAAATATTTAAAAATGTAATTTATATGTGATATTAATGAATAAAGGAAATAATAATAATATTCCACAACTATCACACAACGCCGTCTAGTCCCAAGGTAAGCAGAGCTTGTGTATGGGTACTAGACAACTGGTAAACATACTTATATATTTCTAAGTACATACATATTATAGATAAACTACAGCCCGGACACAGAACAAATGATCGTGCTCATTGCACAAACTTTTGTTCTGGGTGGAAATCGAACCCACGACCTCCGGCATAGCCACTAGCCACTAGACCAACAGGCCAGTCAAAACCTTCATCGGTCCCTTGCTGTCCACGTCCATGTACCATCTACGTCGCTGTCTATCTTTTCTTTTACCTAGTAGAACACCATTCAATGGCAACTTTTGTCCATTTGTTTTCCTTATTTGTCGTTAACCCAACTTATAAAACAAAAATATAACATCGGAAACCTTACCAATAATCTGTTCCATCATCGGACCAATAGACATCGGAAACCTTACCGTTAGTCTGTTCCATCATCGGACCAATAGACATCGGAAACCTTACCGTTAGTCTGTTCCATCATCGGACCAATAGACATCGGAAACCTTACCGTTAGTCTGTTCCATCATCGGACCAATAGACATCGGAAACCTTACCATTAGTCTGTTCCATCATCGGACCAATAGACATCGGAAACCTTACCGTTAGTCTGTTCCATCATCGGACCAATAGACATCGGAAACCTTACCGTTAGTCCGTTCCATCATCGGACCAATAGACATCGGAAACCTTACCGTTAGTCTGTTCCATCATCGGACCAATAGACATCGGAAACCTTACCGTTAGTCCGTTCCATCATCGGACCAATAGACATCGGAAACCTTACCGTTAGTCTGTTCCATCATCGGACCAATAGACATCGGAAACCTTACCGTTAGTCCGTTCCATCATCGGACTACTAGACATACGGCATTACGCCACGGGCACATGATGGACATCCACGGATATATGTGGACATCCCATCCATACGTACACATTTATGGTGCGTATAGCTAAGGAGTGGAATTTCCCTGTCTGTGTTTCTTAATAGTGTGGAGAACATAGAGGCCACACATAATATTGCTGGCTTGCATACTGGCAGCATAGTTATACCTTTTAAGGTTTATGTAAAAAAAAATCTTAGGTATTCAAGTTTGTTTCAGAATCTATCTTTTATTTAAATAAAAGCGAAATACCCCTCACTGATTAATCACAAAATCTTCGAAACGGGAAAAAAGGGCCCGAAAGGGCGTAGACATCCGCTAAGAAGGGATTTTACGAAACTCCACCCCTAAGGGGGTAAAACGGGGGTTGGAAGTTTGTATGGAGAAACCAACTTTCGCGCGGGTCAAATAAATAAAAGACTAAGCAAATGAAATATTTTATAAATAATGTAACAAAGAGTGCTTCTAAAAATAAATAAAAATAAATTGCCTTTCATTTGCGTCTCCACACTTCACATTAGCTACAGGTTTTTAACCTCCTCACTACAGGGATCACTTTATATGTCAGATTTTATTCAGATTCAGGATTTATCCTGTATAGGGGTTATTTTTAAATGAAAAAATGCTGAAACAATTCTGTACCTGTATAAAAAACTTTTTACAAAAAAAAAAAAAAATAACCGAATTCACTGAAAAAATCACTAAAAGGATCTTTTTTTTGGAAAAGTTTTTTATTTCACACTTTTTAGTTGCGATAAATTTATATATAACCAGAGTGCATATTTCTTATGACAATTCCAATTAACCCAAACACTGCTAAGTTACATTGTTTTATTATGAAGTTCCTGTGTCTACCTATAGTATCTTATAGCCAAACTGCATTTCAGGACAATTCTAAAAAGCCCAAACACGCATAGGATACATTGATTAATTACAGAGTTCCGGTGCCTATCTTCCGGCTCCATCATCATCATCAGGTCACTTCGATGATACCATTTTCAACATAACTATTATAGAACCATGTATAAAACCATTTATTTATTTGTATTGTCATAGTCGCTTAACTATCTATCTTAATTGTGTTAACTATGTGAGTATGAAGTTCCGTTGGCAATTTCTGGTCTTCTTCATCAGTTCCACTTCATCAAATGTTACGTTTTGACTATAAGTGGTGGGATGACCTGTACGCGCTATGCGCTATGCTAAGTGCACCCAAGGACAACCCCCGGTTGGTGAAAAATAATTGCGACTTATGGAAAACAAAAATAATAGGGCTATAGCTTTTTGGAGTCTTAAGTGGACTGGTTACCAGAAACCATGTTAAGACTATGGCCCCTGCCTGAACAATGTTATTAATATCTATCGATAAAACGGCAGGGGGTTACTTGCACACTCAATAAATGGGCCCCCCAAAAACGGCCGCTAGCACGAAGTGACGTAGCAACGAGAGGGCAACATATCCTGAGGTGCTTGAGGAGTGGAGAGGTATACCACGGCTATCAGGACAATCTCGGAAGCACGGTCAAGATCCCTACCAGCACCTTACTGGATTATACATCCTTCTCCCGAGCACGTTTGCTCTTGCGAATCTCCAAGATCGGGTCCGTGAGGTCGCTAATACCCAACAGTTCACCACAAAACTGCCCTGCGGAATGCATCTCTCTTAGTCTGGCCCCTCACCCTAGGCATGTTTTTTTTTATTATTATTATTATTGATAGGCTCGCGTTTGACCACCATCTCACCTGATGGTAAGCGATGATGTGGCCGACGATGGAGCACGCTTGCCTAGAAGTAACCTATTCACTCTTGACTTAAAGACCCCTAGGTTGTAGCTATCAGGGAACACAGACTCCGGCAGGGAATTCCACTCCTTAGCTGTACGCATTATGAATGTGTTCCCAAAACGCTTTGTACGAATGGGTGGGATGTCCACCATGTACCGATGGTGCAACGCCGTACGTCTAGTGGTCCGATGATGGAACGGACTTGGTGGAATTAAATTGTGCAATTCCAACGCACACTCCCCGAAGTGTAATCGATAGAAAACCGACAGGCCAGCAACTCGGCGTCGATGCTCAAGGCTTTGGAGTTTTGATTCGACAAGTGCATCATCACCGATTATCCTCTTGGCTCGCTTCTCAATCGACTCCAGAGCATCAAGCTGGTATTTGGCAGACCCATCCCAAAGATGAGAGCAGTATTCCATACACGATCGAACTTGCGCTTGATAAAGTTTGAGCAGCTGTTCCGGCGTGAAGTACTGTCTCACCTTGGCTAAGATCCCCAAAATGTTGCGGCAAAGTAAACGCTACCGATACAGACAGACCTAGGGTTTATTGGAGCGCGCAAGCCCCACCACGACGTCAACGTTTATAAAGCCGTAGCCCCATGCATAATGCTACCAGATAACCAGACCACAGCGCTGATTTCTGGTGTCGACACAAAGACGTTGGTACGTTGTAGTGTGCTAATAGATTTACGTAGAATAAAGGAAAATAAAAGGAAAAAAGGTACAGATAAAGTCATAAATAAAATTTTAAGAGGAAATACATTTATTTATATGTCGTAGAGAACGAGATTTTACTATTGAGTCTTTGTTTTGTTATTATTATGGTACCAAGGGGTATAACGCCGTGACGTCATTTGTTATGTTGTCGCGTGGACAGAGTCGTATGAGAGGGCTGGGACCCGGGAAGCATGAAGCAGCTCTGATACGAAACTGTCGGTTTGCCCATACATTCATTATTATTTATTTAGTTTAAGTACTTACAACACTAGTATGAACTGTGAAAGTGACATTAGAATTAACTGAAACCTCAAGTATTATTTAAAAATCCCATCAAAATGAACCCAGTATCACTGAATCAAGATGATGACGGTCATATTACTCAGTTACTCCTGGCTCCGTCATACATAAAGTGGCATCACCACGACGCTTCCAGAGTACCTACAATCACACAAATCGTAGCTAAGTGCTTGTCTCTTCATTTCTCTACCAGCATAGCCCGCGATATGTCAGCTGCAGCCTAAGGTATAATGAGTTGACTGATAAGAAAGCTGGCCGGGTGATCTTGATCTAGAATCTAGATTCAATAGATAATATTTATACCTAGTACTCAAGTCTTGTAGTAAAGATCTACCTGTATGATACTGCCATTTCTAATGGTTGAATGTCCCGAAGTAGTGAGCTAAGTCATACTAATGTGTAAAGATGAAGGTTTGTATGTATTTATGTGTGTTACTTCTTCATGTTTGTCATGCTCACTCAAATGTCTCACTGATGGTGGCGCGTGTGTTGGATCATTCGGTTCCCTTCAAAATGGTTGAGCTGAGTGGTGCTAATATTCGCGTCAGGTCCGTGAACGGGCGCTGTCAGTTGAGACTGGTCATCTCTTAGCTGCCAGTTGCTATTTTAATATCTATATTTAGTTTTTATTTTTACTTTATTGACATTGTTCTCACATGATAGCGACAAGAAACATGTAACAGAGTTATTTGTATGTACTTACATGATTGAAAAGAGTGTCCATGGAGTTTCTTGCACATTCTTCTCCATAGAGATCTACGCTTTGGAATGTGCAATTAGCATCATTTTTCTGACTGACTGACTTCTTGACATTTCAAAAGTGCCTGTAAATGGTTTATTTAAAATAAATGCTTTTGAATCTTTTGAATCTTTGAATCATGTTCTAACGGCTGAACGGATTTGGGTAGAATTTGGCCAACTAATACACCTTTCCCAAACGTTTAATTTCAGCCGAAAGACGTCCACTGTTGGACATAGGCCTCCCCAAGCATCACCATAATGACCGGTCCTGTGCGTCTCGCATCCATCGGATTCCCGCGACCTTCACTTTGCGTACCTACATTTTTAACAATTAATTGTGCGTACAGCTAAAGTCTGGACTCCCCTGCTGGAGTCTATGTTTCTTGAGAGCTACAACCTGGGAGTTTTTAAGTCAAGAGCAAATAGGTTACTCCATGGGAAGTGTACTCCATCGTAGACCACATCGTTGCTTTCCATCAGGTGAGATACTGATCAAGTGCGAGCATTTCAATAATACTAATATAGTACTCGCGCCCTGAGGGTTCCGAACAAACTCATTTATGTAAATAGTTCAATTCTCGAAGATTTTTCTGAATCGCTATTCTTTTTTTGTGACGTAGGTAAAAACAAATTTACAGTTTTCAGAATTATTTCTATATTTGTGCTATAAGACCTTGCTTTATGCCAAATTTCAGGATTCTGGGTCAACGGGAAGTACCCTATGAATTTTGATTTCCTTGAGATATATTTTTTTTGCTACATAAACGGCCGTATCTTTTGTATCCGTTAATTTAGAAGTTTGATTTTTTCACAGCTTCAAGGGACCGTAGACTTGAGTACATGGTTTTAATTTCAACTCGATACCTCCACGCGTTCCCGAGATAAAGGGTCTTGAGAGACGGACAACAAAGCGATCCGATAACGGTACCGTGTTTTCGTTTTGAGATACGGTTTCCTAAAAACCATGTCCTGCAATAGGACACTGAATAGTTTTTATCCCTGGAGTATGCTATGTTCTCTTTACCATAATTATCTACTTTCACGTACGTGAAGCCGGTGGTAGAAGCTAATATGTTCATAAATCTTATTACTTTACGATACAGCTATAACTTCTAAGTTAACCGTGAGATCTGCGGCACGATAGTTGAAATCCATAGCACGAAAGCAAGCAATAAAATGCTTTTACTGGCCAATTTATCATTATGTAGCTACCTACATGAAGGACTACTGCAGAGGGACCCAGCAGAATACCAGCGTCAGGTATATTCGCCTGACACATGCTCAGTTGGGCTCCCATTTGATGCAGCCTTGAAGCGTACACCGCACTATGCTTTTTCTTATTAGTTTGTCTCACAAAACTTTTACTAGTACCTACCCATGTTTGTGTTTAATTTTCTTGTTTAAAAACAAGAAAATTACCCGGAACCCTAAAAACACATTTTAATGTGTTTTTAGGGTTCACATTGATGTTTGTGTTTGTTTATTTTTTTTTATTTTTTGTTAACTTATGTGCTTTTTTTAGGTGGGAAAATCATCCAATGTCATCTCCCGCTATTGGGCGGAGTGAGAGGGTGTGTCAGAATTTTACTGACTAAAAATCCACTCCTGTTCCTTCTTGAGGCGCGCGTGGAACAGTACGCGCCGTCGACGACTTGAGCTCGATCCGGATGGTTACCGGACGGTCAGACAGCGAGCTACCCATTGCTCGCCGCCCGCCAGCCCGAATTTATGTGCTTAGTTTTGTAATTTGATTGTGTTTTTGTGTATTGTCTGTTCATTTTCTATGTTGCATCAAATAAATGTCCTATTTATCTATCTATCTACCACGTCAACCCCCTCCCCTACCCTGAACGTGAAACGTATGTAATTTATGAATGATCCTCGACCTATAGGTAAGTGCATAGTCATAATGTATTGATTAACGATGATAATAATACCGCCAATAAGACCGCCTATTGTACACTTATCTATAATATAAAAATGAATCGCAAAATGTGTTGGTAAGCGCATAACTCAACAACGCCTGGACCAATTTGGCCAATTCTTTTTTTAAAATATTCGTTGAAGTTCAAGGATGGTTTTTAAGTAGGGTAGAGTAGAGTAGGGTAGAGTAGGGTAGAGTAGGGTAGAGTAGGGTAGAGTAGGGTAGAGTAGCGTGGAGTAGGATAGAGTAGTCAGTTGACGGGAGCGAAGTCGCGGGCCAAAGCTAGTTTTTTATAAATGTTTGTCCTGTAGTAAGTTAAGGTGTGCAATAAAGTAATAAATAAATAAATAATAAATAAATAATGATGTTTTTGTAGTATTTGACAGCAAATGTATCAAGTCAACCTGTTCGGTAAACTTCGTTGAAGTAGTCAACACTAGAATAAAATTCTCAGCTCCATTTTACCGAGATCGCACCTGTTTCAATAATTCCACCATATTGTACAGTTGCACAGACACTTAAGACACAAAACTACACCAATTTAATATTTCAATAAGTATCCATTAGGAATCAATTTGCGAATAATTAAAATAGACACAAGTCAGTTACCTGCGAAATCAACAGATAACACAAGCATTTTACTGTCAGCAAATTTCCAAAATGCAAAATGACCTACACATTTAATGTTAAGTATATTTTCTTTTTTTATTTTATGACCATTAGTTTCGCTTATTAATTAAGCATTCAACAGTGACAGCTGACGTTCAAAAGGCTAACGCCCAGACGCATGCGTTTAGCTGTAGAGACGGGCGGCAACGTCGCAAGATGACGCCGCTCGGCGCGGGAGTGACGGTCAGCGTCAGAAAGCGAGCCGCTATCACTGCAAGTATCCGTTGCCATTTGCCGGTACTCGCACACTGAGGCTAGAACATGATGCTGCGTTTGTTACTGCAGATGGAACACATCGATATCTTGTTGTTGTTTTTAACCGACTTCAAAAAAGAGACGGTTATCAATTCGGATTTTTTTAAATGTATGTTCGGGCATAACTACGTCACAAATAGACTGATTTGCAAACTTCTTCTTTTGTACGAAATGGGTTCTTGGTAATATGCAAGTATGCTTAAAGTGATCTGTTCTCTGGTAACACTCACAGGGCTTATAAAAGAAACTGTGGTCAGGGGCGCCGGCTTTTAGAAAACCTTATGGGTGCTCATGCTCTTTTGATGACTCGAAAAAGTGGCGAAGTGTGAGAAGAGAAATGCACACTGATCGACCGACAAATAAATAAATTTTCTACTTACATACTGCGTACTTAATTACTAATTATGTTTGATAAAAATATAAAATGAAACCATTATATAAAAATGAAATTAGTTTTTATTATCAAAAAATAATATTATTTATGCATAATTTAAAAGGCGATTACTGATCTGTTTCTTGATGTCTATTCTCAGGGGTGTTCGGCACCCACTGTTTATTTCTCATGGGTGCTGGAGCCCCCGAGCACCCACGGAGTCGGCGCCCCTAACTGTGGTCATATAAAAATAATAATATTGTCGTTACCGGATGGCCAAATGCCTCAACGACCATCTATAGAAACTGTCGTTGCACAGTTGGATCAAGGGCCTGATACAGAAGGCACTCCTCAAAATGGCTCGCATCTTGAGTTTCCTGTCTCTGGAGCCCTAACTACCTGTAGCTTGGACTTTTCTCCCGACACTGGCGGACCACTATTTTTTATGTTTATTTTTACTGTAAGATTTTTTTAAATATATACAATAGATATAGTGTTCATTTAGTAATTAATAAATGGAATAATAATAAATATGAAGCCTTTTTCAGAAAGAAGTACTAAAGCAACAATTTGCGTTTGTTTTTTCAGGAACGGGTTTTCTGTTCCATATTTAAAAGTATTTAATAAAATATGTTAATAACAACTGTACTATTATAGTAATAAATAATAATAAGTTATACGTACCTATTTTATTTACAATGAACACATTTTTCACTAGCTTTAGCCCGCGGCTTCGCCCGCGTACAAACAAAAAAAAAAACTTTACCTCTTTATAATATTGGTGTAGATACCAATCATAAATACTTTTAATTATGGAGTTCTGTCGCTTACGATGATCTTTCTAAGAGCTCCACAAGCGGCATATTGCCAACGGCAGATGTAACTGCAACCGTCGCTCGTGTGTGTCAATGAGGATCAATCACATAATAGCAAATCCGATATTTACTAAGTACCTCGTATGTGTAATAATTTCCTAAGTTTTTTTTTTTTAATTATTAAAATCCGTCAAGAAATGGTGGATTTATTAAAGTTTTTCTAAACGGCTATTTGGAAACGCGCGCTCTCGCTGGATACGATGACGTCATCTGTCATGATCATGATCCGTGCGACGAACGGCTTGTTCGTATTCATTCGCCGGTGGAGTGGTGGAGACAGCGAGTCGCTTCATTCTCGGGCGCGTTTTTGGAACTAATACACTAAAATTGCTGTATCTTCGTCATTTTTGGTCCAATTTAAATAATTTCTTCACAGTATTTACTTTTTTTTTTGACGCTATAATTCTGCATACTCCACAAATCATGACTGATCCTCATTGTCACTGTAGGTCGACGGCTACCGTTGGCAACATGCCGCTCATTTGTATGAGATCTAAAAAGATTCACTGATGCATATAGGCAACAAACTCGAACCATCCGGTCACGCATCTATCCGTAATAATCTGTGGCTGCAAACAGACGCATAAGAACAGTTAATAACCTTTTGAGTGCGTAATTAGAGACACAATAGAAAGACAATGGCGCGTGAACGCCGGCGTTAATGCGGGGATCAACAGCTTAATTACATATATACTGCCTATTTACTTGCCGGTCGGCAAACAAGACCGATTAGCTTTCATAAGTTGAGACAGATAGCTGGTCTTAATGGTTATCACAATTAATTCAATGCGTTTCTTGGAGTGATTGATCTGGATATGGAAATGATTGATAGTGTATCGGATGTTTTATTGTTTGAGATAACTGGTTGGTTGCTACTGTGTTGTCCAAGCTTAAGTAGTGATGGGGTGGTGGTTTTCATCTCTTTATGATTTTTAGGGTTCCGTACCTCAAAAGGAAAAACGGGACCCTTAAAGGATCACTTTGTTGTCCGTCCGTATGTCTGTCTGTCTGTCTGTCAGTCTGTCAAGACCCTTTATCTTGGGAACACGTGAAGGTATCAAGTTGAAATTAAAACCGTATACTCAAGTCTGCGGTCTCTTGAAGCTGTGAAAAAATCAAATTTCTATGTTAACAAAAAAAAAAAAAGATACGGCCGTTTATGACTCAAAAAACGTATTTTTCGACACTCTCGAAAAATTCAAAATTCATAAGGTACTTCCCGTTGACCCAGAATCCTATAATTTTGCGAAAAGCAAGGTCTTATAGCACAGGTATGGGAATAAATCTGAAAACTGTAAATTTGTAGTTAAGTCACAAAAAAAAAACTTTTGCGATTCGGAAAAATCTTCGAGACTCCATTCGGAAATTGAACTGTTTACATAAGTAAGTTTGTATCTCAGGGCGCGAGTCCGACTCGCACTTGCCCAGTTTTTTTTAATGTATTTTCACTCTCACATAAATTCACGACTTTGTTCTCTTTTTATTGTATTTATAAACACTGATCAGCTCAGACGGCTGCCCAGCTCGAGTGGGAACAAACTGAACGTCATGGAGCGGTAGAACAAAAAGTTAGTACCTTAAAATCACATGGTGAGACGACGATTTCTTTCTTAGGAATTGGCTTTAATTGATGAGTGGCTCAGAGACAGGAACAAGGTAAGGAATGGAGGCCTTTGCCCAGCTGTGGGACAGTATATAGGCTACATATACTTAGGTAATAATAACTTTATCATTGCTATATTTTATTTAATGTTTTACGGCCAACGCTGCGCCCGCCGCGTGACTGCGCGTGTGTCGTGTTCGGCGTGGTCCCCGTAGCGGAAACCGGATTATTACCTGCGCAGTGTCGCTAGTTCAACTTTTACGGTGTGCATGTAGTCGTGTCGATGGAGAACTTTAATCTATGATTACGTAGCAAAACGGGCGCGACGCGCGACTGCCCGTGGCGGTGCACTTTTGTATGGCGCAGCGTCTTCGGCCCTAAATCTGCATTCCGTGAGTGTGTTCGGCCACACTGATGGTCAGACTATCTGGCATCTGACAACCTGTAACGATCGATTCGATCGATTTACGAATGACAACCGGGATCAACGGCTTTACGTTCGTTTTAATTTTAATGTTATGAGACGTTCCATACAACAAGATGCGACCAGTAACATTACTCAGTACCGTTTTCCATATTTAAGATCGTATGATAAGCTTGCTCATAGTTATGGCCTTTATTTGCAGAATCTAGCCTCCTCGGACACCGTGAGATATCTAATCGCATGCTGGAAGCTATCATTGAACCGGTTGGACGACATAATAGAAGGTTATTTGACCGCCCGTGGGTACCTCTATGTTTTCCATTTCCTCAGCTCGACTCATCAAATTGACACTTGTACAGAGAGTAACTGAGTTAATACACACCTTTAAACGCCCCAATTAGAAAACTAAGTTATGATGATAATTTAGACATGAAATTTTATTTAAATGTATTTAAGAAGTGTTTCTTTTATGGCGATATGCCTGGATACGCAGCGTTGAAGACACCCAAATTATAATCAGATGGGAAGACCTCACCAGGCAAATTGTTCCAGTCCTTCGATGTACGCGGTATAAACGACGAGGCAAAACGCTTAGTCCGGATCGTAGAGGTTTCAACAACGTAAGGGTGGATACTCGCCGTACGTCGGGTTGTCCGATGTTAGAAATGAGATAGCGGAATCAAGTCATGCAATGTCTTGCAAAACTAGTTTGGACTGGGTATAGTCAAAATAAAGTTAAATTAAAATGCGTTTGTTTGAAGTTCATAATAGCATATTCAGCCTTACAATGTTTCCGTTGCTGGATTCATGCCTCCTCTCTACGAGAGGCAATGGGCCGTAATCCACCACGCGGGCCAAGGGCGAATGTAGTCCTCTCAACCTTAGTTCGGTCTTCGTCACAATTGTTATATTTTAAATTCTCTTAATTACAATGATTTCATATTTATCGTGTAATTTATTAGTTTATTATACATTATGTTTTATACATGTATTAGCATATACGTATTTTATTATTATAAGCCACTTAATTTAACGATACTACATTCTCTCGTATTTCAAATATCTGTTATTTATTTATTGTGCACACCTACCACAGTGTTGTCTTTTTTAACCCAATGGTTGACTGGTAGAGAATGCCTTGTGGCATTAAGTCCGCCTATGTACCACCACTGTACATGAAGTTTAAATAAATAAATAAATTTGTAGATGTGGTATATCTTCGAATTTTTACTTCTAGGACATGCCGGCTTCCGCACGATGTTTTCCTTTACCGTTTTTTGAGAGTGTAGCGATGAAATAAATTACCCAAAGTAATGTGTTTTGCTATTATAATAAGATATTCTAAATTAACTTATTAACATTTTTTAAAGCATAGCCCTCAATAAAACAGATTAAGTCATCTCTATCTGCGGGATTATTCGAAAGAGTTACCTTGGCTCTGGAACGCAAAGGGCAACTGAAGGAACACAGGAGGATTTCATTCAGTAAAAGTCTGACACACCCTGTCGCTCCACCGACAGCGGGAGAACTTATTAGACGATATTTCAAATAAAAAAAAGAGTAGGTCACCTCAACTGTTAACTGTCATAAATCTGTTAAGTTTACCACAGATCTTTAAAGATACCTCGTTAATTGGCAATTAACACTCAAAGAAGTGCCAAAAGTCAAGTATTTAGGCGAAACAAGCTGTGGAAAGTAGGCTGAAGACTGTGTGCATAATGTTTGTGATGTAAATGCCTTAGTTCTTGCCTTATTACGGCAGCGGAAGAGTTATGTAAAGTTATGGATGTCCATGAGTAGGTACTAGTGTTTGCTTTTCACTTGATTTCGTTGGAAAAAGTATGATAAAGCTAAAATATGTGGGGTAAGCACTCTGTTTGATAAATAACGTTTTTTAGGGTTCCATGCCCAAAAGGGTAAAAATGGGACCCAATTACTAAGACACACACTGCACACTTTGGAGGATTTAATGAGTGCTACCGATGCTGCTATTAATGTAGCCACCTATTGGGCCCAAACAGTTTGATGAGTTTACCATCGAATCGAAAAGAAGAAGAAGATTACTAAGACTCCGCTGTCCGTCCGTCTGTCTGTCCGTCTGTCATCAGGCTGTATCTCATGAACCGTGATAGCAAGACAGTTGAAATTTTCACAGATGTTGTATTTCTATTGCTGCTATAACAATAAAGACAGAATAAAGAGAACTAAGAGCACTTCCTTTCATTATTGACATAATATTAATATGTATATATTAGTATGTAATATAGTAGAAGTATTTATATTATAATTATATATTAGACTTTTGTATAATAATTATATATATATAATTATATATTAGATTTAGTTATGTAAGGTTTATATTGTGCACTGGATCCTACCCTCGAATGTGTTCTCTCTCTGTAACTCAAAGTCAAAGGTTTGCTGGAAGAAAACTCATTGTTGAGTTAAGCTCGCCTTTGTACATAAACTGTATATGTATCACCGTGTACTATGTATGTTTTGAGTACAATAAAGAATTAAGAAAGAAAGAATAAAATAATTAATAAAATGGGGGCTCCCATACAACAAACGTGATTTTTTTTCGCGGACGAACGGTACGGAACCCTTCGTCCGCGAGTCCGATTCGCACTTGGCCAGTTTTTTTTTTACTGTACATGAGGCGAAAGGTTCGTTACGGTGGGTAGCGACCACGTACCGGAAGACGCAGCGTTGGAAAACCTCCCTCAAGGTGGCTTGATGAACGATGACCTGGTAAGGGTTGCGGGAACCGGATAGATGCGAGACGCACAGGACTGTTCGTTGGAGCGACGCTTGGCCTATGTCCAACAGTGGACATCTATCGACTGAAATGATTTAAATGATGATGAAATCGAAAAAATCGATGCACAGGACCGGTCGTTATGGCGACACTTGAAGGAGGCCGGAAAATCAAAATTACCGATATAACCCGAAGAAGCACCAAACTTAATTGGTAGTGGGCAGGGCACATTGCTCACAGAACAGATGATTGAAATTTTTTTGAAATTGATGGTGTTGAAAGCGCCATCTCCTTTCTACCATCGGACAACCCGACGTACGGCGATTATCCACCTTTACGTTGATGAAGCTTCAACGGTCCGGACTAATCGTTTCGCTTCGTCGTTTATACCGCGTACATCGAAGGACTGGAACAATTTGCCTGCTGCGGTCTTCCCGTCCAACTATAATTTAGGTGTCTTCAAGGCTAGAGTGAATAGGCTCTTAATAAACTAGTGCGCCTCACCATCAAAGATTGCATCATTGCTTACCATCAGGTGGGATCGCAGTTAAGCACTGGTTTATATCAATTTAAAAAAAAAAACAGTTTACCGGAAGAAGAAGACGCGGCTTTGGAAGTCCTCCCACACATTGGACCGATGACCTGGTGAGAGTCGCAAGAATCAGATTTAAGCGAGATGCACACGATCGAGGAAGTACTATGTCCAACAGTAGACGTCTTTCGGCTGAAGTGATGATGATGATGATGATGATGAAAATGATGAGGAGGGAGAAGCTCCTGGCTAAGCTTGTAAAGCAGCACACGTCGATCTTCTAGGTTCAACAACCCTTGCCGAGAATATCATGATTGTCGTTGATAAATAATAATAATAATATAATAATAATAATATTCCACAACTATGACACAACGCCGTCTAGTCCCAAGTGCAAGGTAAGCAGAGCTTGTGTTATGGGTACTAGACAACTGATAAACATACTTATATATTTCTAAATACATACATATTATAGATAAATTACACCCAGACACAGAACAAATGATCGCGCTCATCACACAAACATTTGTCCTGGGTGGGAATCGAACCCACGACCTCTGGTATAGCAGTCAGGGCCACTAACTACTAGACCAACAGGCCAGTCATATCAAATATGTTTCATCTCTTCTGCTATCTGTCTATTAAATTAAAACTCTATTTTGATGGATTATATTATTTAAGTACACAGCATCGCTGCTATATTACACTGATTACACTACAAAACTTTGAGTGAATTCGCAAGAGTTTTATTTAATATAGTTAGTTATGTGTAAGACAATGTAAGTAATATTTATTTATGTTTAAGTTTTATTTTTAAGAGATTACATTTTTTTTTTAGATTTTATCATAATAGTAGATTATGTGACTAGGGGATAAAGCAGTGTCTTTAAGTCGCGGGCGGCATGTTGAATTCCGAACGAAACGAAGGTTGCTAATTTTAATCCCGAACGTCAGTGAGGGATTTATATAATTAACTCCCGAGCTCTGCGAGGGAGTTAATAAAGAAACCTGAGTGAAGTGAGGAATTCAAGCCGCCCAAGACAAAGACAGCTTTATCCCCGTGTTGGATACTCTACTTTTTACACCATCTGTGAGATAATTAAAAGACAATTTAGTAAAACAAATCATATAATAGAGAAATATAAGTATTATTTACGAGTTAATCTTAACTATCACTCAAAACTGTTATGAGATTTGAAACAAACAAAATTCACTACTCAAATATTCTATAGTTTAAATTTTCTATAACGCTCCCGCTTGTTCATTACTTTTTTTTAGAAACTTTTTTATTGTTTTTTTTTTGTTAGTGGCCAGTTTGAAATTTGAATAAAATTCTTTGATGCACTACATTTTATTCCACATAATGCTGACGCATGCTGGTTTTTCACGTTCCAAATTCAAATCTCATTATTCCCTAGGGATCGCCCATACTGCATTATCTCCCTAGGGACATAATGACTTGCTTTAAGTGATGGTTGTATGACGTATAATAGTAGATTATGTGACTAGGGGATAAAGCAGTGTCTTTAAGTCGCGGGTGGCGGATGTTGAATTCCGAACGAAACGAAGGTTGCTAATTTTAATCCCGAACGATAGTGAGGGATTTATATAATTAACTCCCGAGCATTGCGAGGGAGTTAATAAAGAAACCTCAGTGAAGTGAGGAATTCAAGCCGCCCAAGACAAAGACAGCTTTATCCCCGTGTTGGATACTCTACTTTTTACACCATCTGTGAGATAATTAAAACACAATTTAGTAAAAGAAATCAAATAATACAGAAATATAAGTATTATTTACGAGTTAATCTTAACTATCACTCAAAAGTTTTGAGATTTGAAACAAACAAAATTCACTACTCAAAGATTCTATAGTTTAAATTTTCTATAACGCTTCCCGCTTGTTCATTACTTTTTTTTAGAAACTTTTTTTATTCTGTTTTTTTTTTGTTAGTGGCCAGTTTGAAATTTGAATAAACTTGTTTGATGCACTACATTTTAATTCACATAATGCTGACGGTTTTTCACGTTCCAAATTCAAATCTCATTATTCCCTAGGGATCGCCCATACTGCATTATCTCCCTAGGGACATAATGACTTGCTTTAAGTGATGGTTGTATGACGTATAAAAGGGCATTATCGAGCAGGTGGTGTAAAAAAGGGCATTATCGAGCAGGTGGTGTAAAAAAGTATATATCGTATGTTAGGTTTAATAAAGTTGCAAGCTGCACTGTCGCATTAGGTTTTAAGGCCTGTAAAGATAGATGTAAAAAGGAAAAAATAAATGAATAAATAAAAAACTGTTTTACGTCCGTTGCGCCACAACCTCAGGTTGAGTTGTAAACCAGCGTCAGGGACTATAGTTATCTGGCATTCATACTGAATTTGTTAAACCCATTTTAGTGCAGCCGTGAGGAACACAATTGTATTTTTTATTATTTATTTATTTAATGATTTATGTACACACACAGAAATAAAAGATTAGAAGAAGGAAACAGAATAAAAAAAAGTAAAAAACTAAAACCCGACTACGACAAAAAAAAATGACGCTGAAAAAGTATGAAACAAGATTTTCAAGATGCTGAAATAGACAAGGTAACTGGAAAAACAAGAATAGAACAAAAAGAAAAGCCGTAGTCACACATTATTAAAGTGTTTCGATTATTACCTACCTATAACGTGTGACTACGGCTTTTCTTTTTGTTCTATTCTTGTTTTTCCAGTTACCTTGTCTATTTCAGCATCTTGAAAATCTTGTTTCATACTTTTTCAGCGTCATTTTTTTTTGTCGTAGTCGGGTTTTAGTTTTTTACTTTTTTTTATTTAAAAGATTTTGGTGTTAAATCACTGTGCTTCTTTACTATTTATTTTGGTATGTACAAGTAAAGCCCTTTCAAATGATACGAAACACGACATATTTATCGTATTTTTTTTAACACAATACTTTTTGTCTGCTAGAGGGCGCCACATTGAATCTTGATGATATTTTTTGATAAGTACTAGCGAAGCCCTTTCAAATGATATCAAACACGGTATATTTATCTTAATTTTTTTTTTAAACATGACCTGTTGTCCGCTAGAGGGCGTCACTTTAAACTTGAGCAATATATTGGAAATGTACAAGTGAAGCCCTTTCAAATGATACCAAGCACGGCGTATTTTACTCCATATTTATTTTTAACACATTACTTTTTGTCCGCTAGAGGGCGCCATATCAATTTTTGTGACACGTCACGTAGCCTATGTTCAGCGGACAATTAAGACGGTTCTAACGATACCTCATACGTCAAGTTCCGATAAGTAGATTAGGAGCTATGAGGGAACAGATGAACAAACTCACATACATACATAGCCTGTCAAAATCATAACCCTCCGTAGTCGGGTAAAAATAGGTACAAAGGTGGTGCTTATTTCTAAAGAAATCTCTTCCAGCATACCTGCGAAAGGAGAATTGGAAGAAAATAGATATGTAGACACCGTGTGTAACAGTAATAGGAAAATAAGTACATACAAAATAGTTATCAATAGTTATCAAAAAAGATATACTATTATAATTATATACATACACATAGCAAAATATATATATATACTTATATATATGTATGTATTTTATATTTTATTTTTTTGTTTCGTTTTCACCTAAATATTGTGTGTGCTTTGTGTTGTGCCAAATAAATACATTTTCTTTCTTGCCGTTATTTTTCTAAGTGGAAAATCATCCAATGACGTCTCAAGCCCTAGGGCGGAGTGGGATGGCGTGTCAGACTTTTACTGACTAACCAGAGGCGTAGCGTGGACTAATTTAGACGTGGGCGAAGGCACATCAGCGAGGCCTTTTTCTTTCATAAATTCAAAAACGAGATAGTGACTGTTGCAACCCAGTGTTCGATCACATCGTCGCTTACCATCAAGTGAAATAGTGGTCAAACACACACATATAAATACATACACATATTCAGCCTTTTAATGTTCCCACTGCTGGGACTCAGGCCTCCTCTCTCTAGGAGAGGGAATGGGCCGTAATCCACCACGCGGGCCCAGTGCGGGTTGGTGGATGTCACATGTCTTCGAATTTTTGGTTCTAGGACATGCCGGTTTCCTCACGATGTTTTCCTTCACCGTTTTGAGAGCAGTGGTGATGAAATAAATTACACAAAGTAATGCGCCTGGCTGGGTTTGAACCCGCGACCAACAATTCGTAAGTCGGGGCCGTTACCACTCGGCCACCACTGCTTCCATCAAGCCTACCAATTATAAAAAAAACCTCGTTCTTAAAGAGCCCTCACTTGTGCGAGGCCCCTTTGGGTGCGAGGCCGTGGGCGAGGGCCCACTTCGCCCACGCCTAACTACGCTACTGATTAAAACCATACCTATGTTCCTTCAGTTGCCTTGCGTTCCAGGACCACGGGTTTCCCTTCAGAAGTCGACCCACAGCCCCAGTAGGCTTCGGCCCTGTTGGACCCTTACGGTTTTCTTGACATCTCTTTGAGGCGCGCGTAAGCACTACGTGCCAGACGGCAAGCCACCCTTTGCTCGTCGTCCGCACGATGTCTGGCTAACTCTAACGTTTATCATCGATCGTCTTAGCCGTGCCATCTATGATCTTATATTATACTTACCGTTAACGAAGCACTTTCTCTTTTCACTGCTTGGATTGGAGCGACCACTAGCTACCTAACAACTTCGTATTATGTTTTGACGATAGATGGCACTGCCTTATTGATCAGAGTATTCTAAAGAGTACGATGAAGCGAGAGGAACTGTCAGACTTTTACTGAGTAACACCCACCTGTATTCCTTCAGTTGCAAATTACAATTACAAAATACTTTTTAATTAGGAAAAAAACCAACTCCTTACCACAAAAAAACAATAGACAGAAGCGTGGGTGGCTTAAAAATGCATTAGGTACTTAAAACTTAGTCTCTTTCAATCTCTTACAGCCTGATTTTAAATAATTTTTGCGTGAGACAACAAAAATAACCGTTATTACCTTGTGTATGAACAAGTTCGCGTCAAGCTTGCAGTCTTGCGCTGTTTGGATGTGGTATATTTGAAAAAATCTGAAAAAATCCGTCTTACGCCGCCAGAAGGTCTCGCAGAATGAAACTTGCAAACATCTTTAGATCTTGCCCTGCAACTGGATATAGGAATAATGTTCTGTTGTTTGTTATTTTACTCTTAGTCCTTGCCGCAGTCTGTTTCCTGATCAAATTCCAAAATAAATTGTACGCATTTGACACGTCCCATTGCGATTAAAAGTATAACATATTTAATAAACTCTTTGAGTATACCTAAAATTGAAATTGACGCTAATACTACTCCTTGTACATACAAGGCCATCAAATCCATTTTTTGCTAGTTGGGTACATTATAGGCACTTACCTAACCTATATTTAAATGTAATTAAGGATCAGAACGGAATGTTTTTTTTTTCTAGTTTGAGCAGTCCTTATCCAGTATCGAGCAGTGGTGGCCGAGCGGTAACGGCCCCGACTTACGAGTTGTAGGACGCGGGTTCAAACCCAACGAGGCACATTACTTTTTGTAATTTATTTCATCACCACTGCTCTCAAAACGGCGAAGGAAAACATCGTGAGGAAACCGGCATGTCCTAGAACCAAAAATTCGAAGACATGTGACATTCACCAACCCGCACTGGGCCCGCGTGGTGGATTATGGCCCATTCCTTCTCTTAGAGAGGAGGCCTGAGTCCCAGCAGTGTGAACATGAAAAGTCTGATTAAGCTATGCTTATGCTTATGAGCAGTCCTTCATTGATAAAGTTCTGCCCCTTTTTTCTACATGAAAACCAAGAGGCGAATGTCGAACTGGGGGTACTTTTTATTAGATGAGTCGCAGTCCAGTTAACTTTAGCAACGACTCGATTACACTAGCTTGACTTCACCGTCACCTGATGGTAAACTACGATGTGGTCGACATAGGAGCATGCTAGCCAAGAAGTAACCTATTTACTCTAAACTTCTCTTCTTCCTGCCCTTGTCCCGTTTTATTTGGGGTCGGCACAACACGTACTTTTCTTCCATTCTGTCCTGTCACTCGTCACGCTATCACTAACTCCCTTTTCTTTCATATCACTTCTCACACAATCCATCCATCTTTTCTTTGACCTCCCTCTCCATCCACATGTAGATTCATAACTATTTTATCAGCATGCGCTTCATCCCTCCTCTTCACATGACCATACCAAGATAAACGATTCCCTTTCAACTTTTCAGTCACTGGCGCCACTTTCAAACTTCCCCTAATATACTCATATCTCCCTCTATCCATTCTTGTCACACCACACATCCATCTTAACATTCTCATCTCCGCTACATGCAATCTTTTTTCATCCGTCTTTTTCACAGCCCAACATTCTGATCCATACAGTATGACAGGCCTTATCACGGACTTGTAGATTTTACCCTTCAACTTAAGGGGCATCCGTGGGTCACAAGTTGTTCCCGTGACCTGTTGCCATTTCATTTCATCCTGCGTTGTGCCGATGTGTTACGTCCCGTTCTACATCACCATCCCCTTGGACGAGCGACCCGAGGTCGGAACAGATCGGTATGGGCGTTCCGACGAGAGTTTAAGGCACTAGATTGGAGAGACCGCCGAAATCGCCGAACAAGTACTCCGTTTTGGTTCTACTTAATTTCAGGCCAACACTCTCCAGTCTGTGCCACCACACCTCCAATCTGTTCACACACAATGTCACTCTAAACTTAAAGGTTGTAATTATCAAGAAACACAGACTCCGGCAGGGAATTCCACCGCGACTCCTTAGCTGTCTACACAATAAAAGTGTTCCCAAAAAAAAATGGGATTTCCACCATACACCGGTGGCCGCACCGCAACGCCGCGATATAAGTTAGCTTAAATCCAAAACTTAATAAAAAGGGGCTTAATAAAATAAAATATACAATTAATATGTTACAGACTACATTTAATTGAATAACTATGATAATATTGAATACATCGTTGTCTGTTCGTTGATAAAAATCACCATACAATAAAAACATAATATTATAGATTAGTTTTGTGTGTATCTACAAGGATATTGTACAATTTTCTATCTTTTTGCATTGAGTTTTTTCGATAAAATATTTTTTTTTAATTACACAGGTAGATAATATTTAATAAGTACATAAACACCCTACCCCTGAATATAAGCCTGATGCATTTGAAACTAGTAGATAAGCAAGTTGTGATAGGCTGTGTTATAAATTACTACTACGAATAAATCTAGCCAGATTATGAACGGTCGGAAATTGTGTACGCCACAAAATTCGACAGTTCATAATCTATCTGTCCCATGCCGCCGTGTTAACGATATCGATTAATCAAAAGTTTAGGATTAAGCATGTGATATCGAGGTAACACATACTGATTACCTACATACTTACATTTTTGAAACGTGATGGACAGAAGGAACCGCATGTTTTTTGGTTCCAAAAGTTGTATCCAATCATCGGAAGCGGTCGGCTATCTTCGGGACCAGTCGTGTGCTTTGCCAAAGTCAAAACCAGGTTAAGCCATCAGTTGTGTGACGTAACTTTGAAGCGGCGCGCGATGGTCGTGTTAATGCAATTTAATTATTTAAAAAAAAAACACGAATACCACGATAATATCAGCCGCTCTTACAAAGTTACTTTGAAACAACACATCGTAGTTCTAAGAAGTTGTGTCCCACGTTTTCATGTATAGCAACTACGTAGGTAGGTGTATAAGAAGCTTGTCAGTTCTTACTTGCTTATTTACTGGCCTCGTGCCAAACAGGCCTAACGCCGATGCCTTTAGCAGATCCCACGTGATAGGCAAGCCTATCTTACAAATAATTATAAAAAAATAAACTAGAAATGATAATATAAACGTTAATGGCACTCATAGCCTAAAATATTTGATGATGACATTTTATATTATTTTTTGTGAAATTGATTTTATAACTATTTACATTATTTTTTAAATTATTTTTTTTTTATTTCTTACTGATCAATAAATTTGATTGGATTACATTCTTGTGACAAATGCTTAAAAAGGCGCCAATAGTTCGTAATAAATCCAAAAGGTGGCGCTAAAACTACCAAAGTTTTATTTAACGCGTTAAAAATTTGCTAACGCGTTTTTATTTAATCTGTAAGTAATAATAATATTAAATTATAATCGTTGTTATTTTTATCATAACAAATGCTCATAACTAATAATAATTTGCGAAAACCCCAGTCGTTAAAATGCGAATCTCAAAAATTATCGTCATTTTTTCACGATAACTTTTCTACGCATGACAACTGTTGTTTTCACTGAACTTAATCTACACATACCAGCTTACAATATTCCCTTCTACTTGACTAATATTTTAGTTTTGTACACACGTTATCTATTCTCTTTTTTAAGGTACATTCAGTGCCTTTTCAGACGTACATAGTTACCGGAAAGATAACCGTATAATACGTATAGGTATCACCAAACAAACGATGGTTAAATCGGAAACCAGATACATTTATTTCACATTTCATGATTTCAAATATAGTTCTTGGACAGAATACAATAATTTTCAGCTTCAAGGGTAATAAAATTATTCACATTTCATACTTGATTCGACTTTCCACCATGTATTGGTTAAAAATAAAATAAAAACTTTAATATTGACATTAAGTGTCTACAGACTCAGTTCGCTTGAGTTTATAAAGAATTTAAGGTCTTGCTACAAAAATAACAACTATTAAAGTCCTTTTTTTACTAAACGATGCAATAACAGTTATAATTAACATTGTTATAAAACGATAACTCGTTAATCGGTCACGTGACTATTTAACAACGAATATCTTTAAACTAAGATATACCATTTTTTTTAATGACGTTGATGCTATGTACGAGTAATTTAAAATGAACAAGAAATCCTATTCAAATATTGGAATGGATCGGTATTTTATAAAAAAACAATGAATGAAAATAAACTTGTCGAAAAATTATGATATGATAACTAACTTATATCTTCATAGATCTGAATACACACTAACTTAACCATTTTCTCTGATATTAAGGCACAATTAAATAGGTATATAAATGACTATATAGTGCTTATATACTAGCTGCATACACTTATGTCAAGAACACGTTAAATAATAAACAAAACTGTCGTAATTTGTCTCAAAATTGTGCTTTTAAACATATCTGAGTGACGTTGAAATAGACACAAAGAGCGTGACAACTCCGTTAAATTTTATTGACAGGCGAAGCTAATACTTTAATAGGTTAACATTACATAGCTTTGAAAACTTCTATGTAGAGCGATGGAAGTTATCATTTTATTCAGGTCGCCCCATGCTAGTCCGGTTAAACAGATGACAACCTCACAGGACCACGATCTACGAGAAACCAGACACACAAAAATATCCCTTAGACTGCAACCATGTAACCATCTTTGGTGACCACAATCTTTACGATCAGACAGAAGATATACACCATTCTTTGTTGGTATATAGTTAAAGTGGACAGTGTAAAAAAGACGTGTAGAAAGAAACGCAGATGTAATTGCCCTACTAAAAAATAGTGATCTTGACTTTTAAGCTCATTATAATAATGTCATTGTCACCACGAGAACCAGTGAATTCTTTTGCATATAATTATAATATCGTATATTGTTTTTATTATATTGACAGCATTCTGTTACTTTTTGTTGATTAACGTTTATGTGAGGCCTAATTTTCGGAAAAGCCAGCGTTGAAAGTCCTCCCATAAGGTGGACCCATGACCTGGTGAGGGTTGCCAGAATCCGATGGATGTGAGACGCACAGGATCGGTCATTGTGGTGACGCTTAATAGAGGCCTATGCTCAGCAGTGGACGTTTTTTGGCTGAGATGATGATGGTGATGAAGGCGCAATTTTGGGAACGGAAATTTTCGCATAATTAATTTGACAAATGCCAATCGAGCGTTAAAAGTTGTGATTACTTGTGATTGAATTTTTAAAAGCCAATTGTGTCTTGACTTGTGTGTCAGATAATTTATAATGTTTTGATTCTTGAAACCAGGAGTTAATTGTTTTCAAATATAAAACATTTTCAAGCTTACATAGCAGTTCGGTATTTGCTACAACTGGTTGGCAATGATACCATAGTACTTTACTATGTAGCTTTTAAATAGATGACAAGAGGTTGTCATTGTTTAGTCCTCACAATGTGTGTTATCTTCACATTCTATACCAATGTCACGAAGTCGTGACGATTTCTAAGTTTTAAGATGCTATAGGATAATAATATAGACCATATAACATGTAGCTAATTTTAGATAGTGATACAAATGAAAAAAAAAATTAAATTGAATGAATTGATTGATTATTTGAATTGATTGAATTGAGTTGAATTAGGTTAGTTATATAAAAAATGTGGTGGATGATCTAATATTTATTTTAACTTTGTATGACGCAATAATATATCGATTAATTTATTATAAAACGTGCTCTTGACTTCTAAACATATTTAAATGAAATATACAAATGATATTAACAACATAACCTTTTTAATTATTACTTAAAACAATACAATTCGGGCCTTTGCGCGGCCTCGAGCGGCGTGAAACTCATGCAATCATCGCTCAAATGATTTTTAAACATCCGTGGATATAAATCGATATTTAATTACTAGAAATAATTAAATTACAGTTTCTTAGGTACCCTGTTTAGCGTAGGTACGGATTTCTAAAGTAATTCATCGATAAAATCGGAAACAACCCGAGAATTTTTCGTGACAAATCGATTAAGTAGAACCTCGATTCGAATATACGAACGCAGTACGCGTTCGCATTTTGTAATTGGGTTATTTTATTATTTTACGGCTTAGTACACAATGTTTTTTTTTTAAATGACACTTTTATATGGACCATTGCTGTACCTACTTTACATAACTTTGGACATACATTTAACACAAATTCAGTAATAGATTATTGAGAGGCTATCATAAGCCTTTTTTCACAAGGATCAACGACAGCTTTCATTACCTATCTATTAACAGTTAAAAAACTGTTATTTTTAAACGTTACTTTATAACATAACTTCATAAAAAACGTCGTTAATCCGTTGTCATTTACGTGCACAAGTTTATTTGGTTGTGTTCGTTTTGTTTCGTGATCGAGGTAAAATGTGTTGGCTCCGATGGTGCGCTCCTCCGTCATCAGCCGATAGATGGCGCCCTTTCAGCTGTGGCGTTGTGTTATCTGAAATTTGAACAAAAAGATGTGAGATTTGTAATTTTTTTCCCATATTTTTTAAGGTACAAGGCGGTTATATGAGAACAGTGTTTACCTATTAGTGTAGTTTTTTTAGATTTACAAAAGCAAGTATTATAAGCTGTTCTTCAATGAATCCCTTAACGGGTGACTAGATGGTTGCAAACCAACGTCCCAATCAAGGTGACCTTGAGTTTCAATCCGTGTAGACAGCAGTTGTAAACCATGACCTTAAACGCGCGCGTGGAGGCGCGTTTTCCCAACCACCGAACGTGTTGGCGCGTGGTTTACATCCATGTACCCGCAACACAAACCAAACGCATAAACCAAGGTGACCTTGGTTCGAACGCTAGTTTGCAACTGTCTGGTCACCCCTTTATGCCAACGTGATTTTTCATACAAATTATCTTAAATTATGGGAAACCATCTTTGGAATAGGTCTGCCAAATATCAGCTTGATGCCCTGGAGTCGATTGAGAAGCGAGCCAAGAGGATCATCAGTGATGATGCACAATGTCGAATCAAAACTTCAAAGTCTTGAGCATCGACGCCGAGTTGCTAGCCGATCGGTTTTCTATCGTTTACATTTTGGGATTGCACAATTTAATTCCGCCAAGTCCGTTCCATCATCGGACCACTAGACGAACGGCGTTGCGCCACCAGTACTTGGTGGACATCCCACCCATACGAACAAAGCGTTTTGGAAACACATTCATTATGAGCAAGCAACAGCTAAGGAGTAGAATTCCCTGCCGAGGTCTGTGTTTCCTGATAGCTACAACCTAGGGGTCTTTAAGTCAAGAGTGAATATGTTACTTCTAGGCAAGCGTGCTCCATTGTCTGCCACATCATCGCTTACCATCAGGTGAGATAGTGGTCAAACGCGAGCTTATCAATAATTAAAAATAAAATTAAAGCTTAACACCTTTTTTGGTGAGAATTCATGAAATAACTTTTTCCGCTCTATGTGGAGCAACCGGTAGTGTCAGACTTTCATCATCATCATCATTTCAGTCGAAAGACGTCCACTGCTGGATATAAGCCTCCCCCAAGTGTCGCCACAATGAACGGTCCTGTGCGTCTCGCATCCATCGGATTACCGCACCCCTTACCAGGTCATCGGCCCACCTTGTAGGAGGCCTTCCAACGCTACGTCTTCCGGTACGTGGTCGCCATTCCAGAACCTTTCGGCCCCAACGGCCATCTGTTCTGCGAGCAATGTGCCCTGCCCATTGCCACTTTAGTTTGGCGATTCTTCGTGCTATGTCGGTAACCTTGGTTCTCCTGCGGATATCCTCATTCCTGATTCGATCACGCAAGGAAACTCCGAGCATAGCCCTTTCCATTGCCCTTTGGGTGACTTTAAGTCTTCTGATGAGGCCCATTGTAAGCGACCACGTTTCGGAGCCATATGTCATCACTGGCAACACGCACTGGTCATAGACTTTTGTCTTGAGACACTGTTTTATATTGGACGAGAAGACAGACAGGACAGGTGTCAAACTTTAACTGACTAAAACCTACCTGTGTTCCTTCAGTGGCCCTTTGCGTTTCAGGACTGCGGTAACTCTTTCTAACAAAACCGCTGCCCAAGCTTAACACCTCTAAGCAGAAGAATTTTTCATCATCATCATCATCACCATAATCATCATTCCAACTGAAAGACGACCAGTTCTGGACGTAGGCCTACCCCAAGCAAGTATTGGCGACACAACGGCCGGTCCTGTGCGTCTCGTATCCATCAGATTCCCGCGACCCTCACCAAGTCATTGGTCTACCTTGTGGGAGGCCTTTCAACGCTGCGTCTTCCAGTACACGGTCGCCACTCCAGGGCCTCAAGTCTGCTATTACAATAGTGTCAGAATGATCTATCATTGACTTCACGATTGTTGATTTTGACAAGTTTGGCAATCTACTAATATAATGGCGTCATTATGACTTTCCAATGGTCAATCACTGACACTCCATTGAAAGAAATGGCATAGAATGGTAATCTCGTACATATTGACAAATGAATGTCTGACGTATGCGGTATATAAAATTTTGACAGTTCCTTTGATCCGTGACCTACTATTAGAACGTCATTGTGCAGTCGTTGCTTTTAATAAGCTCGATATTGTCATTCTACCACAACTCCATTACGAGTCCATTGTCCGATCAATGATCGATCATTAAGAATTAGCAGATTACGAAATTTTAGCAAAATGACAATGGGATCGTGTTGGAATGATGAATTTATAAAAATAGCAGACTTGGGCCCCTGAACCTTAAAAGGTTAAAGGGGAGGAGTAAACTCCCATCGACCATCTGTACTGCGAGCCATGTACCCTACCGGATGCGGCAGCATACCCGTGTTTTACATAGTGTGATTGCCTATTAGACCTTCACAACCCAGTTACTGGGCAAAATGATACTCTTTGGATTGACTGATGGTCAGATTTTTTGGCTCTTGACTACCTGTAACGACTGACAAAGATCTACGTACGGGGGGGCTACAGGATGTCAGTAATGTCTTAGATAAACTTAGAAAACTACATATAAGCATAAGCATAATCAACCTTTTAATGTTCCCACTGCTGGGACTCAGGCCTCCTCTCTCTAGGAGAGGGAATGGGCCGTAACCCACCACGCGGGCCCAGTGCGGATTGGTGAATGTCACATGTCTTCGAATTTTTTGGTTCTAAGACATGCCGGTTTCCTCACGATGTTTTCCTTCACCGTTTTTAGAGCAGTGGTGATGAAATAAATTACTGAAAGTAATGTGGCTGGCTGGGTTTGAACCCCCGACCTACAACTCGTAAGTCGGGGCCTTTACCACTCGGCCACCACTGCTCTATCAAGTTATTCATTTAAAATTACAGACGTGGCAATTGTGTAGAATTTTTTCTATCGAGGCATTAAATGCTAAAACCAATTATATGATGGTTTATAGGCACCCACCAAACCATCACATATAATTTGCATAAAGAGAAAACAGGTTTCAGTAGAGATAGAACAACATTACTTATTCAAAGTCCTTGAAGTTAATTTAATGTTTGATTGGTTTAATATTTATTTTGCCTGCCTACCATACGATTGAATAACTCAAGAATGTACAAATATCAATTAAAATAAACTGGTTTTTGTTAGTAATAACCCAGAAACATGTACAAAACCTTGAATTAGCGATCATTGTTAAATAAATTATTGTAAAATAAATATAGGTATATTTCTATGGCCTACTAATAGTAGTTCCGGGTCTGGGTGTCTTGTGTATATAATACATGTGTATGTGAGCTTACAAGTTTGAGCGCACCCACGAAACAGGCCCCCTAGCCAAGTTACAACCGTTTCGTTTCGATTCTCTTTTCGTCAATCGCCTCGAGAAGGCCTGTTGGTCTAGTGGTCAGTGGCCCTGACTGCTACGCCGGAGGTCGTGGGTTCGATTCCCACCCAGGACAAATGTTTGTGTGATGAGCACGATCATTTGTTCTGATCTACTTCAAATCGTAAGACTATATGCCTGGCAAAAACATGGGGCTGAATAAAAATATATAATTAACTAACTTAGGCCAGTGGCTTCGCTCGCATGAAGCCCTTTCTCATCCCCTTATTAAAATCCGATCTTATTCCTTCATCTATGTCCTAAAAACAACCACAGTAAAAAAGTCAGCTTTCTAGATCCACAAGTTAAGGTTGGACGTTGATGAGGCGTTCTCATTTTAACCGACTTCAAAAAGAAGGAGGATCTATGTTCGGCTCTATACTTATATACCTATATCTGTGTATCTTTATTAATTATATTTTATAAAAAAAGAAAGATTTTTATTTTTTATATTTTTCTTTGTAATTAATAAATTCAAAAACCACTGGAGCTATTTAAAAAAAAATTCTCCAGTAGAATGCTACTTTACCAATGAATAGCATAGGCTATATATTTCCAAATTTTATACGGATGAAGCTACTGGCAGAAGCTAATCTATATATATATAAAAGCGAAATACCACTCGCTGATTAATCACGAAATATCCGAAACTATGTATAACACCTACAAACTTAAAATTTGGTAGGTAGGTTTCTTATAGGGTTCCTATCCGCTAAGAACGGATTTTACGAAACTCCACCCCTCAGGGGGTAAAACGGGGGTTGGAAGTTTGTATGGAGAAACCAACTTTTGCGCGGGCGAAGCCGCTGGCAGAAGCTAGTGTTATATATATATATATACTCGAGCTTGACCACTATCTCAACTGACAGTAAGCGATGATGTAGTCGACAATGGAGTACGCTTACCTAGAAGTAACCTATTCACTCTTGGCTCGACTGATTATGGTTTTTTGTAACTTGTCCCAACGCTATGATGAAGCGAGAGGACGTGTAATGACTAAAACCACACCTATGTTCCTTTAGTTGCCTTTTGCGTACTAGAACAACGAGTATCTCTTCCATACTTTTCCCATGGGCCTAGAAGGTATCGACCCTGCTGGGCCCCTACGGTTTGCCGACATGTCTTTGTTGCGCGCGTGGAACACTACATGCTGTCGATGTCTCGCTACACTCACCAAGCTACCCATTGCTGTCTCCGACGCTCGAGGTTCTAATAGTATAGTAAGGTGGTAATATCTTTAGAATCCTCACCTAGGCGCGTGCCTCTGTCGCATGACGTGTGGCAACTCCCGCCGCTCTTCCTCACCTAACTGTAAGCCTGCCACCAACTGCATGATCTCTCGCTCCTTCTTCAGTTCCTCGCGACCTGACTCCACCTGAAATCGAGAGGATATACGGTTAATATTGAAAGTTTCATCAAATATACATCATGAGAATAAAATGGAATAGAATAGAATAGAATAGAATAGAATAGAATAGAATAGAATAGAATAGAATAGAATAGAATAGAATAGAATAGAATAGAATAGAATAGAATAGAATAGAATAGAATAGAATAGAATAGAATAGAATAGAATAGAATAGAATAGAATAGAATAGAATAGAATAGAATAGAATAGAATAGAATAGAATAGAATAGAATAGAATAGAATAGAATAGAATAGAATAGAATAGAATAGAATAGAATAGAATAGAATAGAATAGAATAGAATAGAATAGAATAAACTTTATTGTACACCCAAAAAGTAACAATTTCACAGAAACTTAAATCTATGGGTACAATGGCGGTCTTATCGCTGACAGCGATATCTACCAGACAATCTTAGATGGACTATAAGAACTTCAACTAAAAAAATGGGGTAGTCTGCGGTGTACTGCTAGCATTGCACAGCATTATACACCCCAATCAGAAAATTAAGTTATAATCATAATTCAAGTACTGATATTTAACTTAAATACACTTGGGTAGGTCGTGTTTTTTTAAGAAATTAGTTATACTAATTTTAGGCGAATAATAATATGGGAATCGACGCAGTTCACTGGTAGCGCATCAGTATTGGTATCTATCTAGGCACACACACACACACAAACAATCTAGAGACGCAATCAAGATTTATCAAAAATTTACCAAAATAGGTAATTTTTAATTGTAAAATAATCATAAAGAATTATTTTAAGATAAAAAAATATCTGTTTTACCAACAGCTTTTTTTAGTTGTGTAATCGTTCCAAGATAAAACCCACTCCTGTTCCTTCTTTGCCTTCGTTACAGAGCCCCGGGATACACTTTCGCACAACCCATGGATTTTAAAAACAGCTGAAATCGATTCACTAACCGTTTCTAAAACAACTATTTTCAGGATGTTGAATGTTCGTTTATAATTTTACATGTTGTTTATAAGTACCTATTCATCATCATAGATATGACTTGTGGTGAAAAGACAATACAGCAAATTCATTAAAAAAGAAAAGATTATTTAGAAAACAGAGGTACAAAAAATTGGGCAAGTGCGAGTCGGACTCGCGCACTGAGGGTTTCGTACAAACTTCAAAGGTAAATTGTGGTTTACGATTTATGATGTATTAAAAAAACTACTCATTAGATCTCGTTCAAACCAATTTTCGGTGGAAGTTTTCATGGTATTGTACATCATATATTTTTTTTTTGTTTTATCATTCTCTTATTTTATAAATTACAGGAGGGACGGACACATTTTACCACTTTGGAAGTGTCTCTCGCACAAACTATTCAGTATAGAAAAAAATTATATTAGAAACCTCAGTATCATTTTTGAAGACCTATCCATAGATACCCACACGGTTTGATAAAAAAAATGTAGAGTTTGAGTTCTAAGTATGGGGAACCCCAAAAATTTATTGTTTTTTTTTTTCTATATTTATGTGAAATCTTAATGCGGTTCATAGAATACATCTACTTACCAAGTTTCAACAGTATTAATTCTTATAGTTTCAAAAAAATGTGGCTGTGACATACGGACGGACAGACAGACAGACATGACGAATCTATAAGGGTTCCGTTTTTTTGCCATTTGGCTACGGAACCCTAAAAAGAAACTAAAGATGACGTGATAAAAGCAATGAAACGATTACACAAACGAAAGTCGCTTATAAAATATGTCACCTTTGGGCACCCTCGACCCAATATTCAATAACGATAACGTTTCTCACCACGTAACTAGTTACTATCGTTACGCAACGGTTACAGTAATAACGCAATACCGAACCGGGCATTATTTCCTTATGGCTGCTCGTGGGATATTTCACTGCACGCACGAACTTAAACGAATAAAGCGATTTTGAATTAAGAATAATTTCGAAAATTGACCGTTTTACCCAATTCGAACGTTCGAGGTTCGTAATGTGTTTTGGTAAATGCACAACAAAGGAATTGTTTTGCATTTGGCTTGAATTGTGTGCGCGTAATGACTTTCGTTCAAAGTCAAATTTAAGTATTATTTGGACAAAGCGTTTTGCCTCGTCGTCCCTTATAACGCGTACATCAAAGGACTAGAACAATTTGCCTTCTGCGGTCTTCTCGTCCGATTATAATTTGGTGTCTTCAAGGCTAGACTGAATAGGCTCTTCATAAACTAGTGCACCTCACCATCAATGATTGCATTACTGCTTGCTAGTGGGATCGCAGTCAAGCACTAGATTATATTAATTTAAAAAAAAATGTGTTTTTGACCAGTTATCAGTTATATATATAGTGGTATAATACTCATATAAATTAACTCGTATTAATCGTTTGACGTGCATGTATACTTTCTATATTATATTATACGCTCTAAGAGTAGGACATGTTCACAAAATATTTATTAATAGATAATAGCTGTGTTATGTAGACTTTTCTATGTTCCATAATAAAGATGAATTGAATAATATATCTAATAATATATAATATATTTTATTTGTTTCTCTCATAAAGGTACAAAGGTTGATAATAACGAATAATTATTATTTTGAAACAATATATTCTTTGTGAGAGCTAGGTTATATACTGGGTACAAGGCCTGTGTGACAGAACTCCAGGTTCACACCTTTAAAATTACTATTATAATGAACTTACGTACTACAGACAGTAATGGAGTGTATGTGTTGAGAGAAAAAGACATGACTACGCATAATTCTAAAACAATAATTTTAAAAAAAGAGGGCGCTGTGTGAATTTATTTTTATTTTTATTTTATTTATTAGGGACAAAAAAAACGGTTACATGTTAAGGAGATACAAGGAATTATTAGATAAATAGGTAAACATATAACCCACACTATTGTCCACGGATTAATCAAATAAGTATATGAAAAACGGAGACTGATTTTAAGAATCAATTTTGTTTTTAATAAGTTATTTAGTCAATTAATATTAATTTGGAAATTAGATTCTAAAGAGCTGACAACGAGAGATTTAAATTTATTATTAGAATTATTGAAAATGTCTATGTCCATGAAGTGTGCGAATCGAAATGAACATTTATAATTTCAAAATAGGATTCAGTTTGACACACAAACATATGTATGTTGGTACAGCTTTACCATTTCTACAACTGTTTTACCATTCGTGACGTGTTAAATTTAAAAAACAAAAGAAATCGTTGACGACAGTTCACATTCGCTATGATAAATCATTAATAATACGACACAGAGTAGAAACGCAACAGAGACAGAACTTTCTACGACCTGACTTTGAATATACTGTACTGGGTTCGCATTCATTGACAGCTGTCAACCCGGTGGGGTCGGCTTCCAGTCTTAACTGAATTCAGCTGAACACCTGATTACATGGAGCGACTGCCTGATCTCCACAATTCAGTAACTGGACAACACAATCCCCTTTGACAAGACTGGTGTCAGATTTTCACTTACTCATAACAACATCAAATTACTACAACATACTGTTTTTATATGTTATAACGTTATTGTGGTATTGAGGCGAGATTTCGTGTACCTCATCAGTAAGATTAAAGTCACCCTCAGGGTATTTTTTTTTTCGGTGGGAAATTCATTTTAAGTTGGGGCGTGAGGACCGTTGCCTCACGCGTTCGGCCGCTTCCTTTGCTAGCATTACTGCTTCGCAGAAGGAGGCGACCGCCTGCCACTCCTCCTCACTCCGGACCATGGCCTGTACCAAGGCCCGGTGCGAGAATCCTTATGCCTACGGAATAGAATTCAAAATCGGTTCAAAGGACAGTAAAAAAGGTATATTTAAGAATCTAATATAAGTCTCTGTTAATTTTTTACTCTGTGCCTACGTGCTAAGTTATTAGGAATGTTGACAATGCAACACGTACAAGTTACCTACCTATGATTTACACTTCAGTACAATGACGCAATGAATCATTCAGATAGAAAGGTGTGATTTACAACAATTACAGTAAAACTGGTCATAAAGTGTAAAAACTCTCTGCTTGCCGACATTACAAATGATTTTGCAGTGATCATTATCAAGGTGAATTTACTAGTTATTTTCACGTTGTAATGAAGTATTCATGAGACGTAAGTAGTTGAAAAAACGTGCAGTAAAAACGAAATAGAAAATACCAAGATATCTTAGATAACTAGATCAGAAGGTTGCTGTTCATATCACGTCGGGGTCACCAGTTTGGAGGTAGGCAGAACAGAGTGTAAAGTCCCGCAAACCTCCGTTGAAAAAGGATCCTCCGACATGTCTGGTGGGCAACTGCCCGTTAGATGATTTCGGGCTGTCGTATATATTCTAATCGCGCAGAGAACTTTGATTGCGCGATGCAGGATTAATTCTTATGTGACGCCATAGATGTCGCTACACTATGATGACAGTGGCAAAAATTGCCGTATACATGTACCAAATTTCAACCAAATCCGTTCAGCTGTTCGAGCGTCGAGCAACAAACATACACACACATATACATACAAACCTTCGCCTTCTTATTTATATTGTTGTGAAGTGTGACACTTTAACTTCGAATACAAAAAATCGAATAACGCTAATTTATAAATTAATCTGATATTCATGTCTCTTTTGTTTTTAACGTAATAAAAACGATGTAAAATAATGTAAATATTTGCATGCCAAATGGTAAAATGTGGCTGAGCTTTTATGTATCATAAGAACTGATGTGTATTACCCATATTTGCAAAATAAAAATTCTATTCTATTCTATTCTATTTATGCCTCCTTGCGAAGGCAAATACAATAAATACGCTAGCATTAAAGCAATTCTTGGGAGAAGGCTAGTCAGATAGGTATTGAATTATTAAATCCGGAATATTTTTTTGAATAGCTCTTAATTTCCCACTGGTGGAAAAACCCCGGCCATATGTTTTCGGACACCTTTGTCTTCCGCCACCTCAAACGTGTAACATTTTTTATTTATAGTGTTTTTATTTATAGACTGCAATGACCAGCTTTGCACAGTTAATATTAATATTATAAAGAGATAAAATTTGTAAGTTTGTAGGTATGTATGGGGTAGGTATCTCTGAAACTACTGAACTGATTCTGTTTTTTTTTAAGTAATATGAAGCTGCACTATCCCTGAGTGCTATAGAGTATATGCGTACGAAACACATTTATTTTACTTATACTATTGAAAAAAAAAAAATATATCAACCCTAAGCGTTATTCAATATGGTTGCAGGAACCCCGGAAACAATAAATTAGTGAACATATTTATTATTATTTACACCAAATTTAGGAGACACGTTCTGGGAATTTTAATTCCTAGAATTCAATGTCAAAAAGATATTATGTCTCCTAAATTGATTTTTGGTATTAATAACAGTCTTGTCCTTTGCTAGATCGTATCCTGCCATTTCCCTTTCTCACGCAGGCGAAGGCAGTGGAAGAAGCCTGTGTCCCTCGCCTCAAATTCATTCCTGGGGTAGGTTGATGACTTCAAAGGGACCAATCTGTCAAACTCAAATTACGTCAAATGTCATTGTACAAGAATTACATTTTGATACAAGTGCAGAAAGTTTGTCATTGCGACCGAGGCGGAATTCGCACGAGCCGTAGGCGAGTGTGTTATGGAGCCGAGGGCTGCAGTGACAAATTTGCACGTGTGTCAAACGACTTTTTTCAATACACTTATGAAGAAATGAATAAACGGGCGACTCGTGCGGGGTCGACGCGCGCCCAGCCTGATGCGATACATGTAATAACATTGTGACGGGGGGAGCACGCGCTATTTCTGCACTAGTGCGGGAAACAGTCTATTGCGTGCCTAAAAGCGGTGGGATAAGAGCGGGTTTTCGAGTAAGTGTATTGAAAAAAAAATAAGTACTCGCATGAGGCCCTATTACGTTCACCATCGAGATAACTGCACTCACAATTTCAAAGTCATTGCGTACTTTACGAAGTACGAAACGCGAAGGAAGTGCGTGCGAATAGTTCCCACGCTGCAATTGTAAACTTGATAGTATGTCGAGTGACATTCTGAAATGTATCGAGTGCTGACTTGATGTGGGTGTCGCCTTTATTTTTGTTATCGGTAATTTTATGGCATTCATTTGATTTTTTTTTGTGGTGTGTCCATTTATCTTTACTATGCTAATATTTATACAGGGTGTAAGGTACAGGTCTCCGCAAATTTTAAGGGCTTGCTCAGTAGACGAAACCGAACAACCTTCACCATGTTTTTTTTTTCAAGGAACGAAAAAAAAATCGGCCTCTCCATACAAAATTATAAAATTGATTGGTCAGTTTGTATGGAGAGGTTGATATATTTCCATTTCCTGAAAAAAAAAATTTTTGGAATGTAGTTCAGTTTCGTCTACTAAGCAAGCCCTTAAAGTTTGCGGAGACCTGTCTCTTACACCCCAGCGTTTGAGTGAATGCGCCAATCTCAAGAACTAATACTCGTTCGAATTAAAAAATATATATATTGATAGGCTCGCGTTTGACCACTATCTCAGTGATAAGCTCGATAACGTGATCGACGATCGAGAATGCTTACCTAAAAGTAACCTATTCTATCTTGACTTAGAGTCCTTTACATTTATAATAATAATAAATAATAAATAATAAATGTATTTTATTACCACAAGAATTTAGGTACATTGCACTGATTACAAGTAAAGTTCTTAATAATTATTTAAGCTTAGGGTAAAGTACAATTAGGTCGACCCTGTCCCCTAAACTAGGCTAGGCCTGTATCTTAGGGGGCAGTATCCGGCTATACAGGTACGTTTATAAAATAAGTTTATTGCTGTAGAAGTGCAAGTGGACTGTGTCAAAAGGGTGAAGTTTAAAGTTGTGGTAAACCTTAGTGTTAGTGTGATGTGTGAGTGAGTTTGTGTTTGTGTGTGATAATATGTTTGTGAGTTTGTTATGTAAGAACTGATTGCAATAAGTGTACATTTGTAGTGTGTTGTAGAAGTTGGAGTCCCTAACAATGTGTAAAAACAACTCTTGATCACATAGTGTGGTTATTAGGTGATGTATGTTAGAAGTGATTCTGTTTTATTATAATTCTGTTTCAGCAGCCATTCTATTATTGTATGTTTCAGTTTGGACCTTGGAAGACCAATGATGTTTAGTTCCTTTTGAGCTTTGTTATAAATATGGGAACTTATTACGTAGAATTGGTGCTTTGCGAATTTTGTTTTATGTTGGGTACCGGGAATGATGTGTTTACGTTTCTTCGGGTTGTGAGGAGCCACACCACGATGCGTTCTGAGGATTGATTGGAGCACAAATAGCTGTCGTACAGTTAAAACCTTGCAGTCTGCATAAAGTTGCGCTGTAGGAAATCTGCGCGGATTCTTGGTCATAACTTTAAGAACTGCCCTTTGTGCCCTTTCAGCCCTCAAGAGACTGGTTTTTATGGCACCACCCCACACATTGACACAATAGCCCAGCACCGATTGACATAAAGCAAAATACACCATTTTAAGAGTATCATGGTCAGCTGAACCTCTGAGTGATTTAAAGATGGAGATCAGTCTGATTGTACGTGTGGTAATTAAGTCTATGTGTTTGTCCCATCTTAGTCCGCTGTCTATTTGAATACCGAGATATTTAACGTTTTCCACTCTATTTAATTTTGGACATGAACAAAAGGTTGTCGGACTTGTACAACAGTGTGCCGTAATAGAAAAAATACTAGATGGTTTCATGTTGTTGCGGATAGCAAAAGGAATGTAAGATGTTTTGGTCAGATTAAGTGTCAGTAAATTTGAGTTAAACCAGTGCATGACATTACTTAAAGCTGATTCCGCGTTACTTTTGACAGTTTCCCAAGAAGGACCATAGACAATAATTGCGGTATCATCTGCATACGTATAAATGTTGGAGTTATGAAGGGTCATGTTACACAAGTCGTTAATGTAGATCTGAAACAAAGTAGGTCCCAGTATGCTGCCTTGAGGTACGCCATAATTCACTAACTCCTCGTTACTTAATTTAGTGCCAATTTGAACTTGCTGACTACGATTTTTTAGGTAATCTGCAAAGATTTCAAGCGCACTGCCACGAACACCCAATGATTCCAGTTTGGAAATAAGTTTGGGAACAGAAACTGTGTCAAAGGCTTTAGACAGATCCAGGAAGATTCCTAAGCATTTAGTTTTGCTGTCGAGTTTTCTAGCAACCAACTGCGTCAGATCAAGTATTTAGCTATCAGGAAACAGACTCCGGCAAGGAATTCCACTCTTTAGCTGTACGCACAATGAATGTGTTCTCAAAACGTTTAGCGCGTATGGGTAGGCGTAGGCGCATCGCCGTACGTCTGGTGGTTCCATGATAGAACGGGCTTGGCGGCCATTATACATATATTAAGCCCATGTAGCCCATTTAGGTATCGAGGAAGGCATAATAGGCTATATAAAATCACGCTATGAGCATATAAACGTTATTTGGCCAAAATAAAATATATTATTATTTTTATTTTTTATTATTGGGTCTTGAATTTTAACCGACGAATTGCATAAGCTATCTGTAACCACGTCGTCTAAGGGATCCGGAAACAGCGAGATTATATCAGCAGCAGCGTTCGAACAATACCAAACACTTTGGCATTACAAGAATGGTTATTAGAAATAGAATGTAATTTTTTCTAGCGGCCAAGGATCGATCAGTAATGATTACGGTACTGCTGCCGAGGTCGGTGTGTGGGTGGAAGAGTGACATCTATCTTATACTGCGACATATTTCGCACCTCTGTAACGAAAGTAACAACTCAAAAATCACAACAGAATAAATATTGTACAAAGAATAAGTGAAAGTTCTGAAAATGAATAAGTGAAAATGAGTAAGTGGAAATGAGTAAGTGGAAATGAGTAAGTGAAATTAAAAGTCTTAAAAAGGATTTTTTTTATTTCATTTAAACTAGTGCTTGACTGCGATCCCACCTAATGGTAAGCAGTGATGCAATCGTTGATGGTGAGGCGCACTAGTTTATTAAGAGCCTATTCACTCTAGCCTTGAAGACACCTAAATTATAATCGGACGGGAAAACTTTAACATAATTTCCGAGACACGGAGGAATCTCGTTCTGTTTAGATGGTTACCCATCTACGGATGTTGGCGTGCGTAATTAAATTTTAATAAGCAAGTGAATTTTCTTAAACAAAACAATATTACGTCGGTGCTGCTTATTTGCTCCCGTCATAAGTGAAAATGAGAACGAAATCACAAAGCTATGAATTTATGCAAATCCATCATCAGTGATTTTGTTTGTTCATGTTTATTATGCAATAAATATGACCAGTCGGTTAGTTTTAACAGTCATTCCCTCATGCTTTCTTTAGTAACATAAAGCGAATAGTAAAATAACAACAAAATTGTACTGTCGTTGTGTAACTTTGCTATCATCTACGTATCTATAATATCATATAATATTGTAATATGGAAATATTTTTCACATTGCGTATCCTGCTTTATTTTCAGTTTAGTGTTTCTCTTACTAATTACTGATTCGAGACGACGCCGGAGAAGAATGTCTGGAAGGATTTCGGGGAGGCCTTTGCCCCGCAGTGAGACAATAATGGCTAAAATATTGTATTTACCACAGACTATAGCCTACATCTGCGCCCGCGCGTTCCATTCGTTTGTCTGCTATAGATAAATGCATAACGGAGCATCGGGCGTATGTATGAATGGTTATATAGTGCTTTTATTATACACTTTTTTAGTAGTTTAATTGATTTGTCTATATGTTTAGTATATTTTATTTTATTATTTTGTTATATAAATATTATCTTATTTGTTTCTGTGTTCCGTGAGTGTGTCCGTGGCATCACCAGGCCCTATCAGAATTATCAGAATATCAGCGCTGCGTTATTTTTACTTTTTAGTATAATATCGCAGCATATGCTGAGATAGGAGCCTTTTTGGCCTCGCACAGGTCTTTTATTTTTATTTTTTAATATTGTTTTTTCTATTATTTTTAAGTTAAGTATTTATAGATTAAGTAGTTACTTTTTATTTTATTGTTGTTTGTCCTGTGCGAGTCTCAAATAAATGTTTTCTTTCTTTCTTTTAAAGGGGAAACCAAGATACCTATGCTATAAAAAGTAAATATAATTAAATAGTTAGGCCCATGAAGTAACTATTTAAGGGAACTTTGCCCATGTCACTGAAGCGTAAGCTGATGGACATAATATGTATTCTCTCCATTCTGTCCTATGGTGCACAAACTCAAAAACAAGAATCCAAAAGTCCAAACTCAAGGTTTGCCAGCGTGCTATGGAGCGCAGCATACTAGGTGTTAAATTAACAGACCATGTTCGAAACACAACACTGCGCTCCAAAATACAAATCATTGATGTGGCTCATAAGGCTGCCCAACTTAAATAGGACTGGGCAGGACATCTCTGCCGCATGTCTAACGAGCTGTGGGCGCATAAAACACAGGGTTGGTGCCCGGACACAGTTACGCAGGCCGCGGTAGACAACGAAGGAGATGGCGGAACGACCTGGATGGCTTCCTTAAGAATTGGAATGAGAAAGCAAGGATCCGTGATCATTGGAAAGAATGGAGGGAGGCCTTTGCCCAGCGGTGGGACAATACGGGCTAGATATAATAAACATTAGAAACAAACCAAAAATTTACATAATAAATATCTTTTGAGACCATTTTTCATCGATAGAATTCAATTTTTTCCAGAGCCTCAGTACCTACAATTTAAATCCACGACGCCTGCAGACAGCACTCGCACGTCAAACTCAGGTCCATGCAAAATTATCCTATCTAGGTTACACGGTTTTCTTTGTATATGGCAGAGTTAACGGGGCGAGACCATACGTATTGTTTCACCATTAATTAATATTTAAATTAATCGATGGATTCGTTGCTCAACATACGAGTGGGCATGCAAATACTTTCGGAATATCATGTCGGACAAGGCAAAAGGAGGTGATTTAAAGAAACTAGTACTTTGCCAGTGACTTCTGTCTCAATTTCAAAAGGTCCAATCAAGGCAACATAAAGTGCACCTGTGTAAAATTTTAGCTTTTTATGTAGGACTCAGACGTCGCTGTCGAGTTTGACGGCGGCAAAGGTTGTTTGACGATCTGATCATGTTCGCCGGGCAAACTTGCCCAGAGATCGCTCAAGACAGAATGGTTTGGAAGGAGGAGCTCCCCTCCTCAACTCAGCTGAGGGATACAATGTCGGTTAACAAAAAAAAAATTTGTAGGTCGCGGGTTCAAACCCAGCCAGACGCATTACTTTGTGTAATTTATTTCATCACCACTGCTCTCAAAACGGTGAAGGAAAACATCGTGAGGAAACCGGCATGTCCTAGAACCAAAAATTCGAAGACATGTGACATCCACCAACCCGCACTGGGCCCGCGTGGTGGATTACGGCCCATCCCCTCTCCTAGAGAAAGGAGGCCTGAGTCCCAGCAGTGGGAACATTAAAAGGCTGAATATGTATGTATGTATGTAATAAAAGACTCTGCCTGAACAATGTCATTAATATATGAGTACATCGACAAAAAGAGAGAGGTAACTTGCACACTCCCCCTGGCACCCAAAAACGGTCGCGGGTACAAAGTCACGTAGCAACAAGAGAGCAACATATCCTGAGGTGCTTGAGGAGTGAAGAGGCCATGTGATAGTCGTGGTATACCTACCTCTCCACACCTCCTCTGTACAATCCCGCAAGTACAGTCAAGATCGCTACCAGCACCTTACTGGATTATACATTCTTTTCCATAGCAAGCTGCTGTAAATATCTACTTAAGCCAGCCAATAAAGGCAAGAGAGAGGTAAGAGTGTTCCTCGTCAGTGTTCACTGCGGCTGACCAATAGAGGTAAACCGGAGATGAGGAAAAAGGATTCTTCCAGGAGATCGGTCGTGGGTTACCAAACAGTTAGCCACAAAACTGCCCTAAGGATTGGATCTCTCTTGTTGGTCTGGCCTCACTCCCCAAGCATGTTACGAGAAAGCAAAGTCAACGTAGAGATACGGCGTTAACGACGTCAAACCGTGGTAATATAGTTGCGGACAACGATTAAGGGCCTGTGCACACTTGAGACAAGACTGTCTTAGACAGACTGGTCCACGACGTCGCAGACTTGTCTGCGACAAGACTGTTTTTTCTACGACACGGCACACACCATCAAGACAAAACAGTCTAGCGGCATACGGACAGTGTTGCTAACTTAGTGAATTTTCCACTAAAACTGGTGGTTTTAATCCCCCTATTTAGTTGCGAAATATTGGTAGCTAGTGGATTTTTCTAGTGCTTTAGCAAAATTCAATTTCTTACTAAAAATGCGATCACTCGTGTGTAAATCAGCACCATAGAATCCATAATTATCAATTTTGCGATTTTGTGTGTGGGATAATTTTTTGTTAGTGGTTTTCTGATGATTTTAAAATTGACTCTAGTGGTAAGTTAGTATAACTGTTGGCAACACTGGACGTCTCAAAACAGTCTTGTCGCAGACAAGTCTGCGGTGTCGTAGACAAGTCTGCGACGTCTTAGACAAGTCTGCGACGTCTTAGACAAGTCTGTCAAGACAGTCTTGTCTCAAGTGTGCGCAGGCCCTAACGGACATGGAATGGGTAGATCGCCATCCGGCCGTCCGATAAAAACTAAACCCAAGTCGTCAAAACCTAGGGGCCCAGCAGGGTCGATGCACGCTAGGGCCACGGGGACTTTCTGAAAGAGAAACTGTGGTCCTAGAACGAAAAGGGCAACTGAAGGACACAGGTGTGAGTTTAGTCAGTAAAAGACTGTCTAGAGTGGGAGAAGAATTTGGCTGTTTTCCCATCTCAAAAAAAACGTGGCCTTTAACTAAGCGCCTGGCTACATTAATCCAGACTCTTACATTCAGACGTTTGGATTCAGACGTTTGGTTGACTGTATGTTCACATTGCGGTGAAATTTTTCAGAATACCTCTACAGAACCTTTCCCAACACACAAGTATCAACAAACGAGCAATATCAGAACGCACATTCAAATGCTCGCTTACGATTAGCAAACTGCGCATGCGCCGCAGTGCTAATAGACAACGTTTGCATAGCTGTCCGTAGAAAGTAAGACGACTCGTTGCGTTACGTGTATTCATTACGATTGCTATTTAAAGGGATGGGCTGAGATCTAGGTGGCATTTTTACAAAGGGGAGTACAGCTAAGGAGTGGAATTCTCTGCCGGAGTCTGTGTTTCTTTATAGCAGGCTATAACCTAGGGGTTTTCAAGTCAAGAGTGAATAAGTTACTTCTAGGCTAGCGATCTACATCGTCGGCCACATCATCGCTTACCATCAGGTGAGATAGTAGTCAAACGTGAGCTTATCAATAATAATTAAAAAAGTAGATTCCGGCTTCATCTAGTTTAAGTGTCGCCGCACATGGGCCACATGCCACAGCCACAAACGCCGCCACGAGAAGCTAGAAGCGGCCACAAAGGAAGCTGAAGCGCGCGACAGCCACTTGTGGCCGTTGGCTGCTACTTTTTTTTATCTCATACGCGCAATATCATGTTGGACTCTGTCGAAGAAGGTTTAAATGCGCGAGTGGCGTGTGACGGTGTTTTGTATCGGCGTTTAGTGGCCAGTGCGAGCCACAAGAAACGAGCAGCAGCGATTTGTAGCGTGTGGCAGCCACCGGCGTCAACCGTGTGCGGCGAATACATATAAAATGTATGAAACTTGCAGGAAATAGCCGAAGGCCGCGTTTTGTGGTTGTAGCCGGTGGCTCGTGAGTGGCGACCCTTACCTGATGAAAAAATTGACGTGTTAGTGTTTTGTAAAACCAATTTGTAAATCAAATATCATTTAGCTACAATTTTATATTATATTTAAGTCAAGAGTGAAATGGTTACTTCTAGGCAAGTGAACCCCATCGTCGACTACATCATCGCTTATCATGGGAGATATTGGTCAAATGAGAATGCGAGCTTATGGTTATATTGGTTTAAACAAAATGTATCGAATGTAATGCTAGTTTCATCATCATCATTTCAGCCGAAAGACGTCCACTGTTGGACATAGGCCTCCCCCAAGTGTCGCCACAATAAACGGTCCTGTGCGTCTCGCATCCATCGGGTTCCCGCAACCCTTACCACAAACACCTTGTAGGATGCCTTCCAACGCTACGTCTTCCGGAACGTACAACAAAATGGCGTTGCATTTTATTTTTAATATTTTTTTCATTGACGATTCGGACACCACCAAAAATTAAGCTGTTTAGTACAGTTACATTTTTCTTTTTTAATATAATATAAAGAAAATTACCCGAAGTTCAAAATAGTTTTGGTAACGCTTTCTTTATTCATCTACACTAATATGAAGAAGAGGAGGAGAGGTTAAGTTTGATTTTTTTTTTGTTTTTTTGTTTTTAGCAGGTAATCTCTGAAAGTACTGGACCGACTGCGAAAAATTTTCACTGATGGCAAGCTGCTTTATTCCTGAGTGTCTTAGGCTATATTTTATGTATGCGGGTGGCGGTATGCAAAAGCAAAAATATTATATTTTAAAAGTTTTTATCTGACTGTACTAAACAATCGGAATTGCATAACCTAATTCCGCCTAGCCCGTTCCATCATCGGACCACCAGGCGTACGGCAATGCGCCACCGGTACATGGTGGACATCCCACCTATACGCACGAAACGTTTTGACAACACATTCATAGTGCGTACAGCTAAGGAGTGAAATTCCTTGCCGGAATCTGTTTTTCCTGATAGCTACAACCCGGGAATCTTTAAGTCAAGAGTGAATAGGTTACTTCTAGGTAAGCGCGCTCCATCGTCGACCGCATCGTCGCTTTCCATCAGGTGAGATAGCGGTCAAGCGCTAACCTATAAAGAATAAAAAAAAAAAGAAAAAAAAAGGGGTTTCCGAATTGAAAGTAAAATAAAATAAAAATGTGTCAACTCGGACACTGTGTCCAAATATATTGAGTCCAAATAGTCAGCAACTCACAAATTGTATACTCAACTGCAAAACCAGCTGAATTGCAACACTGATGACAAAGAAAACAAAAGATGATGTTTATGTTTTCAAATTCCAAATTATCTCTCGGTTATTCATACCTTTCTGTTTGAGAATATTATTGTTTGTGAATTGCATGTCCAAATAGTTTGTAATCATGTTAGGTATTCAGGCGCCTTACCATGATGTGTTTAATTTAAGGCAGGCGAGAAAAAGGGATGGAGCAATACACCCTATACAACAATAGTTTTTGTATATGCGAAACCCGAAACACGTGTCTAGTATTTTTATGTAAAGAATCTATGTACAAAATTTCATAACTGTATCATAAAAAATCACAAAGGTATAAGCTTGTTATGTTACCTGGTTGACCGCACAAATACATAGTCACCGGGCGATCCGAGGGGTTGTTTTGCTCCCGCATCCAGCTGTGCGCTGACACTTAATGCCCGCAATGAAATGCCGTGACCTGTGTTGTACTTAGTGTCGGTGGTGTCCAACTTGTGACTTTTTAAAAATATTTTTGGGAAAAAATATAACATGATGTAATTCAAGTTTCGCATATACTAAAAATATAGCTCCATCCCTTAATAGTTCAGTTTAGATCCTCAAATAGATCACGTTAAGAGCTCGTGGTAGGGCTTCTGGATTGTTTGAAAGAGTTACCGCAGTCTAGAACGCACAGGGCAACTGAACAAACACAGGTGGGGTTGATGTGAGTTTTGATATTCCACGCAGAGCGACAGCGAGTTATCTGATGATTTTCCAATGAAAAAAAGCCTTAGCTACGCGAGGTAAGCTAAATTAACTTAACCTAACCAACCCATATGGAAAAAAAAACAGGTTTGATACCACAGCTTGTACAAAATTAAATAGGACCAAATAACCTTTTATCAGCGTTAAATGATATTTATTTTGCAAATATTGTTTTTAAAAAAAAAACACTTTGACACGTCAATTTTCTTCGTCAGTTTAAACTAGATGGGGCCGGTGTTTCCTAGCTGGCTATCTTGAGAAGAAAACCCCGATACAAACTCAGGGGTCAAAGTCTCTTTAAAAGTCCATAAGTAAAAATGTAATGGTCAAATCATATGAGAACCATGCAGATTAGTGTCTCAGATGGTATTTTGAGGAAAGAACCACGTAGATTTGAGTGGACCTGTCCAGTCAGTGCAAGCATTTGTCAGTATTCGTGTAGCTCAGCTCAGGACAACTAAGGACCTCAACGACGTTGCTATATTTCATTTCATTCCTCAATCACATCTTCGCAGTGTAGCGAACAAGTTGAAACATCTCGGTAATTGCACCTCGAGGCCCGAAGCAGGTATCGACTTTGATATTTCCATTGTCCATGACTCCCGAGGCACGCGAGGGCTCCGCCTAATAACGGCTATTATTCCTTCACAGAAGCCCGTACAAGCACGTTTTGCGGCTGTTATTTGAAGGATTCGAGATTTAATTGCAGTAAAAATGAAGAAGCACTTTACGTAGTTTTTTGAATAACATAATAAAACATGGCGTCCATTCCTCCGCATCGCTGTCTTAACATATTTAACCTAATAATGTTCCCACTGCTGGGACTCTGGCCTCCTCTCTAGGAGAGAGAATGGGCTGTAATCCACCACCCGAGCCCAGTGACGGTTGGTAGATGTCACATCTTCAAATTCTCAGTTCTAGATCATGCTGGTTTCCTCCCGATGTTTTCCTTCATCGAGCAGTGGTGATGAAATAAACTACGTAGGTTTGAACCCACGACGTACAACTAAGTAAGTCGGGGTCGTTACCACTGAGTCAAAATTCCTCAGCCTTCCCAAAATAACTATAAAATAAATAATACACACTTTGGCCAGCGGCCATGACAGCGACACGATACGTTTCCGAGACGAAAGCGTGACATACGAGCATACACGTTGAATCGTGCAGAATTAATTGACATAAGCAGTTGATTGGCTGAGTTAATTAGGTGCAAAGTAACAGTAACGACTGTTAGCACGCAAATTGCAAGTAGTGTGACTGTAATACTTTAGGTAAGGATTATAACCTTGGTTTTCATGTAACTTTTCAGACTTCAAAGGCTTATCCTGGAATTTGGGGTCTTTTTCGGGTGCGAAAATCATCCAATGACATCCCCCGCTCTTGGGCGGGGCGGGAGATACTGTCAGATTTTTACTGACTAAAAACCCACTCCTGTTCCTTCGCATTACCTATGGCCCCAGTAGGCTTCGACCCTGCTGGGCCCCTACGGTTGCTGACATCTCCTTGAGGCGCACGTGCACTACGCGCCGTCGACGACTTGGGCTCGGATCGGACGGCGAGCTACCCATTGTTGGCCGTCCGCAAGCCCGCGCCTACGGTGACCGGAAATCGGGATCGGAATCCCGGCGGCGGTTGGGGCGTAAGAACCTTTGCCTTACGCGATCGGCCGCCTCCTTTGCTAGCATTACTGCTTCGCAGTCGATTTTGGGGTTAAGGATTTGTTAAACTCAATTTTAATCTGAATACCTTATTTATTCTATTTCACCTAATGGTAAACGATTATGTGGTCGACGATGGAGCACGCTTGCTTAAAAGTAACCTATGCACAATGCTATGTATGACTTAAAGATCCCCAGGTTGTTGCTATCAGGAAACACAGACTCCGGCAGGGAATTCCACTCTTTAGCTGTATGCACATGGAATGTGTCCCCAAAAGGTTTTGTGCGCATGGGTGGGAAGTTGCCCATGTACAGTCAGGGGTCAAAAGTGCAGTTGCACTCTACTAATGCTAAAGTGACTAACATTTCTTTATAGAAGAGTGTCAATGGTTTATGAATTATTTAATTTGTAGCGTAGCATCTAAAGTATTAAATAAACGACTTATGGATCATTGAACGTCTACTATACAGAAATTTTAAGCACTTTAGCATTTGTAAAGTGCAACTGCTCTTTTGCCCTGACTGTACCTACCAGTGGTACGACCTCTGATGGTCCAATAATGGAACGGGTTTGGCGGAATTAAGTTATTCAATTCCGACGCACACTCCCCAATACTTGTCATATTTTGACATTATATCTATATCTAGTAAGATTTGACTCATACTTATAACCATAGGTTGGAGTAGGTATAGCCGGGGATCATGGATGGCGTATTCCCACGATCCCCGGTCCAAGTGTAGGAGGGAACACCGGGGTGGTTTTTAGTCAGTAAGAGTCTGACAGACCCCTTCGCCTGCCCCAGGCGAAGGACATCCATGAGGATTTTCCACCTCGGCAACAAAAAAAAAAAAAAAGGTAGATTGATTTAAGGTCGTTGACGTCAAACGTAGAGGATAATATGGATATGCCTCCAAAATACCGGAACTTCATATTTATTGTGATATTTCTTCCGGAATTTTGAAATTAGCACGAATTTGTGTTTAAGGTGAAAAACGTATTAATAATGGTGAAAGAAATCAGTATTTTATTTTATACAAAAAAACCTTGGAATAGTTACACCGTATTTTGTCCGTTACTGTTGAATTAGAAATGACGCTTGACAGTATGAGACAAAACTTAGACAGGGCCTTCCCGCACATTATGGATAAAATGGCATGTCCATATTATAATATCTTGACGCAAGTATATAAAATCAATCTACCTACTCCGACCTCTGCTTATAACTAACAATTCAGTAAACGGTCCTAGGTAAAGAACACCGTAGTCGTATTTCCAAAATGTAGGTAATACTTTGACCACGTGATATTTTCATAGCTCATGTCAATTTTGTTTATCATATTATGACACTCGTCAGGAAAACAAAACCTGTAGGGTACTTTCCATTGACCTAGTATCCTGAAATTTTGCAAGAAGCGAAGTCTTATAGCACAAGTCAAGGAAAAAATCTGTAAACACTTAATATGTAGTTACATCACAAAATAATTACTTTTTTGCGATTCGGAAAAATCTTCGAGACTCGATTCGTATTTTTGTTTTTAGGTGGGAAAATCATCAAATGACAAATCCCACTCTTGGGCGGAGCGAGAGATAGTGTCAGACTTTTACTGATTAAAAACCCACTCCTGTTCCTTCGCTGCCTTCATCCCAGGGACCCGGGTTTCATAGTTAAGTTTATATGGGACCCTAGGAGCGCGAGTCCGACTCGCACTTGACCGGTTTTTGACGCCTTTGTCGCTAAGCAACACAACAGCTTACAAATAACATCTCTCGCAAAGCAACATGGAAATTCCAATACGTGTAAACAGTGAATAAAGAACCTAATTTTATAGGAGGTGAGTGGCCTCACATAATGTAGTCGTAATCGGAAAATATAGCCTTCCATATGTATAAGTTAACATAAACGGTAATAACATATGTTCTTAAGTTCCAAGTCTATGTTTCAAGTAAAGAACGGGATATTTTTATGAGCCCTTCAAAAAGACTAGAACGGGGACTCTTGGCGATGAAAATGATTGACAGTCCTTAAAATAGTAAATTGTTCTATTAGGCAGTAGTGAAAACAAATAATAAATAAAATAAAAATCTTATATTTCGGACAAAGTCCATAGTTGGTTGGTTTATACGGAACTTAAAAACTAGTGTTAGTACTTATAACTTCCGAAATTTTTTTTAAAGTATACGCCACAGGGGCATGCAGGCGTACCCAATGCTCCAGTATGGGACTGTCCCACCTGTCCGCTATTGTCTTCAGGATGATGTTGGGGCTGACGCGTACCCTGCGCATGATGGAGGCGCATAATGGCATGAAAGCCGTCAATTTCTGCCTCTGCGAACACACCGGATACACTGCAGTAACGCAGCAACCCCATCAACACCCTAAAAGCAACATTGTATTGAGCAATGACAACCTTTACTATTTACCTACTTTAGTTACTATTTGGTACATAGAATGAGATTTTGCATACGAACAAAATCCCCTTTATCACCTCCTTTTTCCTCCTTCTCCCTAGGTTAAATTTCCAAAAATCCCTTCTTAGTGCTCGCCTACGTCGTAAAAGGAAACTGTGCAAAATTTCATGTTTCTAGTCCCAGTGGTTACGACTGGGCGTCAGTCAGTATAGTAGCAGTGTGTAGTGCGTAGTAGGTAGTATGTCAGTTATTTTTTTCTTTTATCTATATACAGGGTGACTGGTAATTAGTGTACGATACTTAAACACGTGATTGTGCTCATGATAACCAACAACTTTTACTATGGGAACAAACCTGAAATCGCGAAAAAAAAAAATCTGCTGTTCAGTACATTTATGTTTGCCTAATGTACTGAACAGCTGATATTTTTTTCGCGATTTCGGCTTTGCTCCCATAATAAAAATTGTTTGTTATCATGAGCACAATCACGTGTTTAAGTATCGTACACTAATTGCCTGTCACCCTATATAGGTGTATATGTCGGGTCAGGATGCCGATCACAGTTAAAGTCCTTTCCATAGACTCTATTTTGTGGTACTATTGACTTCATACAGATTTTGGGATGGTTTTCAGGCTGAATCTTCTGGGTGTTTTTTTTATAATAATGTTAAAGTATAATTTTATAGGAATTTAAAATTATACAACATCCAAACGCAAATCATAGAAAGTAGATAATTAACAAAATATTGCAAATTAGCATTGCAGATACATTCCACAAATGTGCAGTTAAGCTAACTATCTATAGGTACCTACCTATAAATCATAACAGTCTAAATATGCGTAGCTAAATCGTCATGCGTAGACCATAGACACAAATTCACCGCTAGAACCTATCGACAATTCGACAGCGCCGCTTCTAGGTCACTTCGTCCATACTCCATTCACGACGCGACGCTCGTTCAAGGTTGTAGCTTTCACACAATCAGCTGAGTGGCCCTCATTACATTTAGTTCAATCATTCAACTATTTGACTCTTGGACCGGTAAAAGAAGGCATCGTGTATAGTAATTGTGTAGGAGGGTATCAAAGACGCGGATTGGTTATTAACATTGATATACATACGATGATACCTAGTTGAGTACGTCAATTACGTTTGACAGTTAAATATTGTATTTGATAGTTAAGTAGGTTAAGTTCGATATTTGAATTTATTCCTCTAGACTTTATAGAGAAACAGTTTGGATGATAAAAACCAATTGCATAATATTAAAATAAAGTTTTGATAGTTGGTTTAGCTTCAATAAAATAAATAAAATAAAAGTAAACTGATAAAATGTGTATGAGGCCCATAAAGTTATTTGATAAAGTAAAGATTACAAAAATCTTGACTAGTGTCAATAAAGTAGGTAGGCAGGGAGGTATCGCACAAAACATTTCGAAATCAAACAACTTTCGGTGAAATTCCAAAAAAGAAACAAGCGTCACAATAAGTGTACTGAGTCAAATCAAATTTACACGTTTTGTTGGCTTATTTCATTCTAGATGCGACACTGGCAGCCTCCAAACCTTGTGTACCGCGAGAAAGTAAAATGCAAAGAAAAAAGTCTCACTCGTCGAGTTTCTCCCGCCAAAACCGAGGTCACTGACCGATTGACATTCGATGGTCCCGCCCAAATATCGATAATGACTGCTTTTTTTGTAAGTGTCAATGAAGGTCTGAGCAATGGCCGTGTTTTAAATTGATGTCTGATTACGTGAAAATATTTTACTTAAGTAGATAATATTTAAAAGGCAAATATAGCATTTTTAACACAACTGAAACTTGTCAATGAATACGATACATTTTCTGTTGACCAGAGATAAGTCAAACCATATCGGTAAACCGCCACAATTTATGTCCATAGGTATACGGTGGCATGCAGTCTGTTGGTAACAGAAAACAGTTGCGATTAGCATAAACCACCATAGTAACCTACTCCCCTCAATCGATTGTCACGACCAACTTGAGATAAGCATTGAGGCCGTTTTTATCCATTCATTCTTGGCCTGTTGGGTCAGTGGCCCACTGTGTAGAAGCAGTACGCCATACTGGACGACAATGCCAATCACTCCCTTCCTTTATGGTGACAGTCAAATAAAAGTACACACTTACTATTTCCATGCTTTAAAAACTATCAGAAATGAAGGTATTACGTCAACTTTTTATCATTGGCCAAGATTACCCTATTACGTTGGTAATAAATCATCAACTTTCTTTAGCAAGTCATAAAATTCATCACTTAATGACAGGCTTATTTTTTGTCTTTCACTTCATTTTGACAAAGTTCAGTGACATCAAACTTAAGTACTTATTATTTTAATACTCGACCGAGTCAACTGTTTAGTAAAAAAATGAATCCCTATTTCTTTTGGTCACGTCATCACGCGTGAACAGCTGGACCGATTTCGCTAATTCTTTTTCTGTTATGTTTGCTATTGTCAGGAGAAGGTTCTTACTGAAAGAAAAAATAAGAAAATTGTGCAGAAAATTACAAAAAACTACGAATAACTTTATTAACCTTTGCACGTTTGACAGTTCGCGCGTTTGACAGTTCTTTGCTAAGCAGCGTTTGCGTCAGCTATTCTAAAATAAGTTTTGTTTCTTTTAACCGACTTCAAAAGAAAGGAGAAGGTTATTTTATTATTGGTCATAAAAAACATCAACAAACCGCTGTTTATTTAAATATTCAATCGAGACAGATTTGAATTTTACATAAAATAAGTCTGCGTGTTAAAATAAAAAGATGGAATAAATAAATCTCAACAGTTAAATATTTTTATAAAATTTATGCATGGCGAGGCCCACCTGTGTGGAATACAGACAGAAGATATTTATTATCTGTGCTACAAATGACCGGTTTTAATATTTCAATAGGTTGTTTGATGTTTTACATATCTGACTTATGCTACATCTGTCTGTCCGTAATATATATTTTTTTAATATAATTTTTAAGATACTTACCGGGATGCTCATCCCGGAATCTTTGAGGAGGGTTCGGTTTGAGAGAGATCAAAACAAAAGGAGGGTTCCTGAATTAAGTATTTTGAGTTAAGAACGTCTCAAACCCTGCTTGAATGCCAAATTTTGACAGGTTTTCAGGCGAGAGTTTGAGAAATAATCAACTTCAAATGTCAAAAGTCTTCAAAATCAGAAATCCGGGGAAAGACCTCAAAATTATTAGGAACAAACGAACGCACTAACAAATCTACACTTTCTTAAAAATAAAAGGAGAAACTGACTGATTGACATATCAACGCACAGCCGAAACTACTGGGACTAAAATTGTGAAATTTTGCGCCAAAGGAAACCTTTTCCTTTTATGACGTAGGCGAGCACTAAGAGGATTTTCCAAAATTTCATCTAAGGGGATGAAATGGGAGTCTAAAGTTCATATGGAGCAACCGACTTACACGCGGGCGAAGCCGCTGGCAGAAGCTAGTAGTATTATAAAACAACTTAAAGTCCGTCTGTATCGCTAAACTCAAAAACTACTGAATAGTAAAATAGGACAAGGGCAGATGCAGGAAATGGTTAATGGTACTCAGTTTTACACAGTATTTAACAAAGTCGCTTCCCCGTTCAGTCTGTCTATCCCTACCAACGACCTTAAAGCCACTAGACGTCTAATAACAGGCGACGCATGTCTGGCAACACATATGATTATAGATCTGATGTCTCGATCAATCAGGACGCAGTACTCCGCTCCCCGTACCTCGGCTAGTTGACAGAATTGTTTTAGTGAGCTAGTTCAAGCATGAGGCGTCTACGTCTAGTGGCTGTAAGGTCGTTGGTCCCAACATACATAAACTTAGGGCTTTTAAGCTACGCAACGGATTTAAATGCGGGTTTCTTCAATAGATAGAGTATTTTAAGAGAAAGGTTTTTGTATATAATTTGCACTCTTACATAGCTGGGCTGCATCACTAGTTTTGGTCATGTGCGTCTCGCGACCAGCGAATCCGCGGCTCTCACCAAAATTGTAGCAACAAATAACACAATAAAAGCCCATAAACAATTTCTGGAAAGTAAATAGTATCGCAAACGAAAACTAGTGAAAAATAAAACGTAATTTACAACTACAAACCGCCATAAAATTGTGCAGCTTGAATAACATAATCGTTTGGTTTCGCAACTACTGCGAATCGGTGTTGACATTATGGAGATGAATGAAAAAGGTTCACTAAGGTCTTTTTTTACATAACATGGTTAAGATGACAGCAGGACGAAAATAATTATGCATCTTTAAGATGAGAGAAAAGGACAGGTAGCTATATTGAAGTCACCTATTCACTCTTGACTTAAAGATTCCCAGGTTTGTAGCCATCAGATTAAGTTGAGATCAATCTACAAAGCCTGGAACCCAGGCGTAGGGTAGCCAGCCTTTCGGTATTCTATAGATGCACTTTATAGAGTTTTTGATTCCGCCATCGCCTTCCTACCATCGGACAACCCGACGTACGGCGAGTGTCTACCCTTACATTGTTGACGCCTCTACGGTCCGGACTAAGCGTTTCGCTTCGTTGTTTAACCGCGTACATCGAAGGACTGGAACAATTTAGCTGCTGCAGTCTTCCCGTCCGATTATAATTTAGGTGTCTGCAAGGCTAGAGTGAATAGGTTGTTAATACTAGACTAAGTGCGCTTCGCTATCAACGATTGCATAACTGCTTACCATCAAGTGGAATCGCAATCTAGCACTAGTTTACACAATTTACCAAAAAAATTGACATGGCTTACAAATTTAAGCTGCTCAGCTTCAGTGAGCTGCCCCCCTAGCCAAGTTACAACCGTTTCGTTTCGATTATCTTTTCTTTGATCGCCTCGAGTCGGCCACGCCTCCTATTCTTTTATTCTGACCACGTGACTGAGCGTTGAGAGGACGTCAGAACAAAGGAATCGGAGGCGTGGCTGACTCGAGGCAATTGACGAAAAGAGAATCGAAACGAAACGGTTGTAACTTGGCTAGGGGGGCTGGGTTGGACATGTCTGCCGTATACCGATCGAACGGTTGTCCCTTAAAACACAAAGTTGGTAAAATACTCCTGGAATTATAAGTATTCGAAGTCCTATGCAAAAACATGGTTTACCCATGTGCCAAATTTCTTCCAAATCCATTCAGACATTTTAGTATGAACGAGTGACAAACACACACAATGTTTTTTACTCTTTCACGAGCTCTTTTAGACTTTTTATCTAGAAAGTATGTTTGGGATAATGTTTTACGTTTAAGCAATCGAAGCCGCTGTCACAAACTGGTATGATAACAAAGATGACTAAAAGGCTGGGTTATGAATGAAATTAATAAAATGTATTAATAATGTACAGTCAGGGGTCAAAAGTGCAGTAGCACTCTACTAATGCTAAAGTGTCTAAAATTTCTTTGTAGTAGAAGTTTCATAGTCCACAACTTGTTTAATCAATACTATAGATTTGATTTATAGCATAGACTAATCAAATTAGGCATGAAACATTGACTTTCTTCTGTAAAGACATTTTAGACACTTTAGCATTGATGGAGTGCAACTGCACTTTTGACCCCTGACTGTACCTAAGTTTTGTCGTCGAGTAATATAAATTACCTTGGAATAAGTGGAACTTCTACAACGAACTTTGACTTGGAGATACGCAATCAGTAAGTCTGCTATTCAACCATATAATTGCGCCATTCAACTTTTTTACAGGTTCCATAATCGAACTCAACCCTGCCAACAGACTGTTGATAAACACCAACCAGCATTTTCAATTAATGCAAAAGGAAAAGGACCAAGGTTACCGACATAGCCTGAATAATCGCCAAACTTAAGTGGCAGTGGGCAGGGTACATTGCTCGCAGAACAGATGGTCGATGGGGACGAACGGCTCTGGAGTGGCGACGGCGTATTGAAAGACATGCTTTGGAAAGCCACCCACAAGTTGGACCAATGACTAGGTGAAGGCCGCGGGAATCTGCTGAGTTTTTAAGTAAAAGGGAAAAGAATATAAAGGCAAGGATCGAAGCAGGTTTTTTTTTTTATGTGGGAAAATCATCTAATGACATCCCGCCCTTGGGCGGAGCGGGAGATAGTGTCAGACTTTTAGTGACTAAAAAGCCACTCCTGTTACTTCTTTAAATTGCCTTCATCCCGGGGTCCCCCCGGGGCTTCGCTTTCACACTACCCGTGGCCCCAGTAGGCTTCGACCCTGCTGGGCCTCTACGATTTGCTGACATCTCCCTGAGGCGCGCGTGGAACAATACGCTCCGTCGACGACTTAGGCTCGGTCCGGACGGTTACCGGACGGTCGCACGGCGAGCCACCCATTACTCGCCGTCCGCAAGCCCGCGCCTACGGTGGCCGGAAATCGGGATCGGAATCCCAGCGGCGGTTAGGGCGTGAGGACCGTTGCCTCAAGCGATCGGCCGCCTCCTTTGCTAGCATTACAGCTTCGCAGAAGGAGGCGACCGCCTGCCACACCTCCTCACTCCGGACCATGGCCTGTACCAAGGCCCGGCGCGACAGATCACTGCCGCCGATCGTTTTCACCTTGTCATTTATACCGTGTACATCCAGGGACTGGAACAATTCGCCACTAGTTTATATCATAAAAAAATGGAATAAATATAATTAAGATTAGTCACTTATAATAATAAAACAATAAACACTATAATAAATATCAGATCATTACAATTAAGAGAATTATTTATATTTTTTGTTCGATATGATATTAAACGGACAGTATCTATATGCCATCTTACACTTAACAGCTACACAATGGGCCATACTACACCAACATAGACCAACATTAACATTACAATACCACGTGAAATGCTGCTTTGCTTCACTCAATTTATATTTTCATGGACATTACAGACATACCAATAGTGAAAGTTCTTCTACTAACCATAGAATAAAGAGCCAATGATACTGGCAATATATACCATAGACAATAGTTTAACATCTTCATAGAGAATTGATTGTCTGTAACTTTATGGAATTGAAGATGCATGATTGAAATTGCTTGCGACTCTAAAACCTAAAATTATTATAGTTGTAAAAAGATGATTCTGCCACATTTTCTAAGCACATCTTAAGTTTGAGCTTTTAACATAGCATTTATTGTTACTTTTTTATTTTATTTTTAAACTATTCCTATCTTGGAGCACAGGTTCATATTCGTTCAGCTAAATAAGCAAGTGTGTCTTTACAATATTTTAGATACTTTATTGTAAATGTTGCTGTTTTAAAACGATTATTCTATCATGGCCTGTTGGTCTAGCAGTTAGTGACCCTGACTGCTATGCCGGAGGTCGTGGGTTCGATTCCCACCCAGGACAAATGTTTGTGCGATGAGCACGATCATTTGTTCTGTGCCTGGGTGTAATTTATCTATAATATGTATGTATTTAGAAATATATATGTAAGTATGTTTATCAGTTGTCTAGTACTCATAACACAAGCTTTGCTTAGCTTGGGACTAGACGGCGTTGTGTGATAATTGTGAATTATTATATTATATTATTTTATTATATTCATGTTTTTACAAATAAAATATCTGTTTACCCTTATCTCATCTTTCTTTTGTATGAAAGTACCTAAAGCACATATCCAGGATATGATCTACCTGTGTTCCAAGTGAACTTAACGCTTTAACGGAATAAAACGTTAAAGCGTGAATAATTAACAAACTTCCAATTATACCGAACTTCTTCTCGATGTTTATAATATGAATAGGATAGACCGTATTCTGTAGAAAAGCTGGCGATTCTCTAAGAAAGGTGCTGAGCCATAAATTGTAGGTACCAACAATGCCTGCATGAAAACAATGGTGTATTAGCACGGACATTTATTGTTTGAAACTGGCTACTTTCATTAGCAATAAAGCAATCAATAATTCGAGATACGAGTACCATTAGCTGAAGAAGAAAGAAAACGTCATGAGGAAACTTCTGAACTTTCAATTGTGTTTTTCAGATCGAATAAAGGATTTTGACCATAAGCAGATTTTGTAACACACAACATTTTTAACCGACTTCAAAAAGGAGGAGGTTCAATAACGAAGTGACAAAACTATTATAGAAACACCGACTTCCGAAATTAAAGTTATTTTGCACTTTTCAGTGTTTTTATTTACATTGCTGTCGGTTGTATTTTTTTTTTATATTCAATTTTTTTCATTCACTTGATGGTAAGTGGTAATGTGGTCGACGGTGAAGCACGCTTGCCTAGAAGTAACCTATTCACTTTCGACTTAAAGACCTCTAGGTTGTAGCTGTGAGAAAACACAGACTCCGGCAGGGAATTCCATTCCTTAGCGTACGCACAATGAACATGTGTAACATGAAGAACATTAAAAGAGTGTCCTTGGACTTTTTGCATATTCTTCTCTCCATAGAGACCTACGCTTTGGAATGTGCAATTAGCTTCATTTTTTTTTACTACCCGACTTCTTGACAATTCAAAAGTAACCTGTTAATGGTTTAGTCCAAATAAATGCATTGAGGTCTATTGATTACGACAATATTATTTTTTTACGATTTAACACAAGTACTCGTATCTTAGAATTTTGGGATCATGGGATTTCGGAAGGCATACCGGGGGAACGAGGCTCTAACTGACGATATCTCTACTGTAATCTCAGTTCTAGCCATTTCAATTTACACACAACTTCAAAAACACCAAAGTAAAGACATCCTAATGTCTTTATGATGAATATGCAACTTAAAGCTTTTATTACACATAAATATAAGCATAATCAGTCTTTATAATGTTCCTCATGCTGGAACTCAAGCCTTCTCTGTAAAAGAGGGAAGGGCCGTAATACACCACGCGAGTCCAGCGTGGATTGGTGGATGTCACATGTTTTTGAGTTTTTGATACTAGGAAATTTTTGAGAGCAGTGGTAATGAAGAACCCACGATGTACCACTCGTAAGTCGGAGCTACTATATACCACTGGGACACCATGGCTCCTATTGAACTTTTATTACGAGAATAAACAAAACTTTCACAGGAAATTTTTACTCGTGAAGTATTCATAAAGATGAAATTGCACGTTCCAAAGTCCAAAGCGTAAAAATCTGAAAAACTCTTTTACACAATCCATCTACCGTTTTTAGCCACCCCAAACCCTAACAAAAAATATGATAGTTCGCTAACGGTACAAAAGAATTCGGAAACGTTGTGAATCATCTCGACCGGTCGGCGGTCGCCGAGCCTGCGTTTAGTGAAACCGGAACAGAGCCTCGCCACAGAAATGCTGCTCCATAAGTAGGTAGGCCTTCAATAAGACTGTTCAATAGGTAGATCTGTAATCTGAACTGTAATATTACGACTATAAAGACTTCATTTGTTTGTCTGTTGGAGGTAACCTCTGGTAATACCAAAGACTATTTCAGTAATAGTAATCTACACCACCACTAAGTGCCATGGGCTTTTTTCTATCCACTGGTCAAATACCAAGCGAGTGCCGTATTCGCGCCTACTAAACATTTCCATAACCAATAGGTTAAAATCTTCATGGTTCTTGTGAAATTTCAAGAAAGCCAAACTGTGGGAAAAGCAATTCTATACTTATTTTATAAATCTGACAATCATCATCTATCTTCCTGCCCTTGTCCCGTCTTTCTTACGTTCGATGCAATACGTTTTTTCCTTCCATTCTGTCTTGTCAACCGTCACTAACTCCCTTCCTTTAAATGTGATAATATGCCTCTATTAGTTACTACTTGATCCCTGAAATGATGAACTCATTTCAAAGAGAATTCAAATACATCCTTGAGTAAATCCTTTGTTAGGGTAGGTTACGTTAGGTTAGGAAATCATCGAATAACTTCTCGCACCCTAGATGGAGCCAGAGTGAGTGTCAGAGTTTTAATGACTAAAACCAACCTGTGTTTCTTCAATTGCCCTCTTCGTGCAAGGGCCGCGGTAACTTCCAAACAATCTCGCAGCACATGCCCTAAGAAAACCCTAACGTTGATAACATACTCGTATTAAGATGAACTTTTCTTTCTAATGCGCTGATAATGCAGCCAAGTTTCGCCAAGAACGATAACTCTTGACAATCTTGATCCCTATTGTGGAAGCTAGAAGGTCAATTCTCATACTTAAAGCGTTCAAAATCAATTCGCTATCACATTTCGGCGCCAATCATTGCTAAAAATTGGTAATGGAGAAATAAAGACGTCAGCATAGACGGGGCCAATTAGAGCCGATCCTGCTAGATCTGTGGTATTGTTCGAAACAGACAACGTGACCCTGGAACGCAAAGGGTAACTGAAGGAACATGGGTGAGTTTAAGTCATTAATAGTCTGATACTCCCACTCACTCTACCCACAGCGAGAGAAGTTATTTTATGAAATCCCATACCAAAAAAAAATTGTAATTGCTTATCTGGGTTGAAGTAACACAAAATTTGCTGTCAATAACATCAAATAATTTCGTAAAAAAAGAAAAACTCAAACACAGCTTCACCTAGATTGAGGCCAGCCTCAATTTTGGCAGCTGCGCAAACGACTCAAAGTACACAAACGTAATACATACATACTCGTTTTCTATTAAATATGTAAACAAACAAGTCAGCTTTAAACGTTAAGTTAAAGTGGCGTGACTCTAAACAATGGTGTCACCAAAATAATGGTTAAATTACTTCATAAGTGATAAGCAATTTAAATTTGTTAAACAACTTTTGTCCGTGTGTAGTCTTTGAGACGAGACTTTTCAAGGTAATGAAGATCGTTTGTATACAAGTTGTGTACATCCATCTATTAGTTACATTCTTCTGCTTTACTGAGCAGTGTCCTTTTTAACCAACTGCGCCACGCAATGGAGGGTTATGAGTTTATCAGTCTACGTATGTTCCTTAATTCTTTATTGTTTGTACACAAAAACACAATAGATAGTACACGATGATAAAGACAGCAGTTTATATCGTCACCGGAAAGCCAATACTACTTAAGCGCCATTTTGACCAAAATGAGTTATATATATCGTTGGATTGGATTTTTTTTGCTGCGTCGATTAGTCGGGGTTTCGTAATAATCTGAGCATTTTTTTGGCGCTTAAGCACTGCAAAAGTATGGTATTTATCATAATTTTGATGTTTTAATAAATACTTACGTAATGCAACTTATGATCATATTTTAGTCGTTGTCAGTTTAGTATTTTTCTATACTGACATCAGCCACTTTCACTTTGTTCAGCAACTCAAAATATTGTAGTTTGAGTCATTGATGTCGCTTTAGTATTTTTTTGCCGACCGTAAATATGAGTTGATATGTAGCCAAATAAATTTGCTTTACGTAAGAATTGACGAGCATAGCGCGTTAGTATATTTTGTCTTCGCAGTTTTCTGAGAGGGAACGGTTTTAGTAACTTTGCTTTTCATACCTAAGTATTTGAGTGTCTATTTAGAATGTTTTACATTCAATGAAATCGAATAATTATTATATTAAGCATGGACTATTTTACTCGACAAAATATTAATAGTTTGTTTAGCATTTAAATGTGTGAAACACGTACAAAAAATATTCAGTTATGTCTTTTGAAATAAAATTTTGTTTTGATTATGATTCGTTGAGTACTTATAATTTATATTTCGCGCGCGAGTTGTAGGTGGTACAGTCGATGAGTCGACCTTGCTTTTGCTTGTAGTCGGATCCCCGCAGCGACAAAAGAGTGACGCGTGTATGAAGTTCCCGCAGCAAACAGTTAACAAGTTAGGGGGCTGAGTCACCCGCGTCCGTAGGAGAATACCCATAGCTAGGCCCTACACGTGGTCCCCGGGTGGTGCTAATCAGGTGATATTAACTGGTGGTAGGTTTCGACCGACGGCTTGTGACCACCCACTGGGCAAAGACGTACCGCCAAACGGCCTAGCCGTGTTCCGGTACGATGCCCAGTGTAGCCAATTTAGAGGAGTTGGGTCGAAGTTACGGTTCTAATGTATGCAGACCAGCCGGACCCACGCTGATATTGACGTATCGGGAGACTAGTCGCGGAGGGTAGCGGGATCCGAGGCACGATGCACCACTGGCCGACCGCAGTTAGTAGGGGGCCCAAGTAATGTGCTAGCCACACATGAAAGGCTGCCCCGCCAACTGACGAAAAATCCCCGAATGCACCATCGTGCTGGTTGGCGACCAGATGAGAGGGCCCGATGGTCATTTCCGGGGGTGCTCGGGCGTCCCCTCAGTCTCCAGACTAGTACCCCAATGATGCTGTCCTGCCAGTGCGTGACTGAAGATTAGCAGCATGGGACTCCATTTCACTTCCTTCTCCTCTCCTACCTCACTCGTAATATGACAGGGTTGAAAAAGTGAAAAGTAAAACAGCGGCTGCACTCCCTCTCACTTAAAGTGCACCTCAGCAATATTAGAGGTCTGCACTCCAATATCGCAGCAGTCCATCATCACCTGGAGACTGAAAAACCTTTCTTTTTCTTTTTTCTTTCGAAGAAGCAGATAAGAAGTCCGTCAGACGTTTCGTACCTGTCTTACCCAGGGTTTACACTGGAGCAAAATTTTAAATCACACGCTGGTGTGTGTTTGTACGCCAGGGACGACATCTGCTATTGGCGTCTCCGCAACCTTGAAGATTACAGGTTCTCAACGCTTTGGGCTCTGGTGGACACAGGCATGGATAAAATTATCTATGCCTGTGTCTACCGTTCACACAGTGGTGATCAGGAGACGATCAGGCCCACCATCAGGAGTGGCTTTTCCCATACCAATGCACAGACCATGCTGGTCGAGAGACGCGAAAGCTTGCACTAGCGTTAAATCTCACCCAGCTGGTCCAGGGAGCTACGAGGGTACCGGATGTTGATGCGCACACGGCCAACTGCTTGGACCTTCTGCTGACAACAGATCCAGACCGCTATTCAGTGTCGATATCATCACCGTTAGGTAGTTCCGACCACTGTCTGGTGAAATCTATACCAGTCTACTCTCCGCCCGATCCCTGCCCTAGAGGCACCAGGCGGGTTTTGCGATATAGGTCAGCAGATTGGGATGGCATGCGATCTTTCTTCGCATGTTATCCTTGGCAGCCTACTTGCTTTTCTTCGGATGATCCATCGTCGTGCGCAGATGCTGTGACAGATGTGTTGCGGCGGGGGATGGAGTACTATATTCCATTCTCTGACGTAACAATGTCTGATCAGGCTCGCCCTTGGTGTGGTGCGGAGTGTGATCGTGCTAACGCACTTAAGCACACCGCATACCAGGCATGGGCCGACGCTCGTATGCACAAGGCGAGTGACGTGAGTCAGAAGAAGAGAGCCTTCAAAAGAGCTGCCAAGTCTTGCAAGAAGGTGAAGCGGAGGTCTCGGTTCGACCACATTAGCCGCATCGGGAACAAACTTGCTTCATACCCTGCTGGTAGTAAGGCGTTTTGGTCCCTGGCTAAGTTGGTTGAATTGAACTTCTGCCGTCCCTCACTACCGCCACTGCTAAAACCCGACGGGTCGCTGGCCCATACCGCTGAGGAGAAGGCAAACTTGTTTGCCTCACTCTTCGCGGAATCTTCGCGTCTAGATCCTAGTGACACGCGGCCCCCTGTTAATCCTGATGGTTGCAAAACGAGTATGTCGAATATTCGCATCCATCAGAAGGACGTCCGTAGGGTGCTGCGTAACCTTGATGTGAACAAGGCTAGCGGTTCAGACGGGATACCGGCAATTGTTCTGAGAACGTGTGCGCCTGAACTGTCTCCGACCCTGACAGAGGCTGGAAAAGTGCCGATTGCATGGAAGCAAGGTAACATACAGCCCGTGCCCAAAAAGGGTAGTCGGGCTGACCCAGCTAATTACAGGCCAATATCAGTAGCGTCCATTCTCTGTAAGACTATGGAACGTGTACTCAACACTAAGCTCCTGGCATACCTAGAAGCTAATGACATCCTAAGTGACCGACAATACGGCTTTCGCCGAAATCGGTCAACTGGTGATCTTCTATCGTATGCCATCCACATCTGGAGTGAGGCCATCGAGAAACACGGGGAAGCGCTTGCCGTCTCCCTCGATATCTCGAAGGCTTTCAATAGGGTCTGGACACGAAAGCCTTATTAGTAAGCTTCCTTCTTTCAGTTTACCTGCTGGTGCTTGGATTGCAGACTTCCTGAATGACCGGTCCATCCGAGTGGTCATCGATGGCTGCTCGTCCGGTCAAATGGCCATTAATGCCTGGGTCCCTCAGAGTTCAGTGCTCTCGGCAACATTGTTCTTGCTGCACATAAATGATCTGCTTAAGCCCGGTACCTTTGGGTATGCAGACGACAGCACTGTTACTGAGAGTTACATATCCAGCGCGCAAGCTAGTGGGTCACAGATCCAGTCTCTCCGAGAGGCTATGGTCGAGCGCTTGGACTTGTCCTTGGAGGCAGTCTCTGAATGGGGCGATGCTAATTTGGTCAAGTTCAATGCTGCTGAAACCCAGGCGTGTCTATTTTCCGCTAAAAGGAGCCAATTCAGCCCTGCTCCAACTTTCCGGGGCGTAACCGTGCCGATAACCGACCATCTTGATCTTCTTGATGTCACGCTGACGTCAACTCTCAACTTTGGGCCATACATCGAAGCAAAGGCTCAACTGGCAGCAAAAAAGCTGGGAATCCTCGCGAAGGTCAGACAGTACTTCACGCCGGAACAGCTGCTAAAACTTTATCAAGCGCAAGTTCGATCGTGTATGGAGTACTGCTCTCATCTTTGGGATGGAACTGCCCGATACCAGTTTGATGCACTTGAGGCAATTGAGAGGCGAGCCAGGAGGATCATTGGCAATGATGCACTCGTTGAGTCGAGGCTTCAAAGTCTTGAGCATCGACGCGATATATGATACACAGGTATTCAAAATCTACTAGACCTAATCAATTTGATCTCTTCGAAAATTGCGCCAAAATGTTACCCAATACATAATATTGTATTTAGATTAATAATAAAACTGTGTTGCGTTTATTATTCGTAGTGTGTTGCGTGACTTTTGCTATAAGCAATTAAGTTTTAAGACTGACAAGAAAACTGTCAACAATTTTTTAAATTTTTTCATTTAAAGTGATTTATATTTTCCTTTTTCAACCAATATAGTAAAAAGATGCAGTCGAATTCAAATTAGGAATTACAATAGTATTCTCATTTATTTTATTCGCCGCTAGTACCATTGTTAGCACTTACTTATTGTTGTCTATGTCCGATAAGAATAATATATTTAAATTTAAATGATATATCTTTTACATAAGTCTTTTTGGCATAACAATGGTATCAACTTTTAATGCTATACACCGTTTTTCTGTACGGTCCTAAG